>CM069552.1:18395000-20895000 GCA_035773235.1 Eospalax fontanierii
TGAAATTGTGCCGTGTATCAAAATGAAGTTTTTTGATATATTAAAACTTATATAAATTTGAAGAGAGAAAGCTACTATGTTTTTATAAAAATTTCCTTATAAATATAAAATTTCTAATTATACATTGGGAAAATATTTTTCTTTAAACCTATGGCTAATTATTACTTTTTTATGTCTGTGTACTACATTTCTATTAAACAGAAATAAATAATTTAAATGTAGATTTTTTTCTTCTGCAGCTCAGTTGCATTAGAAAATTTTCCAAATAGTGTTGTTTCTCTAGAGACAAGTCTTATCCCATTCAAGAATGCAACTATCCTTGTAACGTGCATTTTTCGCTGATAGGAGATATAAAAAATGTCAGCTTCATTCAATGGAATTGTGTTTAGTTGATAATCACTAAAACATTAGAAAACAAAATAAAATTTTCAACAAATTCTCACTGTGCCTTTTTTTTTTTTTTTAAGGGAGGGAAATAGAAGGCTAATCCTTTCAGAGACCGTGTGAAGATGCTGAGAATTCGCTATTGTCAATGTTTTACACATATTCGCTATTTATCTGGCCTCTGTCTCCCCTTAACTATCTCAGCATTATGTGCCAAAGGCTTTCTCTCTTGCTTGGGGGCAAAGAGCATATTGTTCATGTCAATCATAGTGAATTCCTGTTTTCTCACTATAAAATAATTTCTGCAGAATGGTTTTTGTTTTACAAAGCAGTGGTGAAGGATTGCATTTCCCTGATGGCAATTTAACCCAAATATCCTCCACTTTTCACCCAACTCACAAGAATGGGTGAGAAGCAGACAGGTGAAATAAGTGTGATGGAGTTCAAGCTTGATAAATCTGAAGAGATCTAAGTCACGTAAGATGCCTAAGAAAGGGCCTGGTGTATGAATGTGTACCAACAGGACTAACATCATTATCTTCTTTGGATACAATAAGTAATTCTATACTGCTTTTTCTAACCTTCATTTTTCTAGTCATGAAACTCCAAAGTTTACTTAATATGAATAAGTTTATAATGTAATAATTGTGAATCGAGACTTGGCGTCAGACCCATTACCGTCTTTCAAACCATGTAGCTGTAAAGAAATTGCTGAACGGAGTTATTCTAAGTACTGTAGCTTGGTTTGTATTTCCACACAAGAAAGTGTAACTGAAAGTTTCACAGTTCATGGAAAGCAATATTGTAAAGCTAACTCATCATGTGACATTAGTAAATAATGACAAGATGGTTGCTCAAACATAACAGAAAGGTAGATTATGTAAGTCTGTTAAACTTATTTCTGGTGATTTTCATCCTTCATTATTGCTTGTTAAGATTATTTTAGATGCTGATCCTGTTGTTCATTTAAAATCAACATGCATGTGGTTCCTAGATCTTTATCTAATCTTAGATCAAGACAGTCAAAGATGTTTCCTGAAGAGAGGTCCCATAGTGAAATCTATTACAAAGCACTTAATGAATATGGTTCCCAAGGAGCTGTAAGATATGTCATCCATATTTATAGCATATTTAGAAGCAAGTAAATTAGTTGTTATAGATATTATGCAATAACTTGTCCCTTGCCTCTGTTTCAGATACAATTTTCAACAAAAACAAGAAGTTAAACAGCACAAACTAATTTACAGTGTGAGTCTTTATAACAACAATGCTATGAGTCTATCCAGGATATAGCAGAACTAGAACTCGATACTTTGCTCTGCCAACAACAGTTTTTGTTTCTACTAGAGCTGAGTGACAAGTCCAGACCTAGAAGACCTCCTGGAAGACATGACTCTTAAACCAGGCATTTTGCATGCATTCTATTCAGTGTTTCAGATCTTTTTCCCCAGGAGGTATCTCTCTGACCTTGTGACACAGATAAGTAAAACAAAGCTCAGATCATGTTGTTTGGCTGAGTTCTCACGCTACCAAACATTGCTTCTTATTATCTGAACTTACCTCTGGATCATGTAGACATTCCAAGAGGCTTAAGAATGAGGCTGAAAATAAATGCCTTGAATTAAATTCTCTTTTAGTCCAATTTTCTTAAGCTTGGAAATGTTTATATAGTAAGGATTTACAAGAGAAACTTCGGGCAAAATGGAGATTGAGAAAATAAGGTTTAGTTTATTCATAAATCCAATTTTCCTACTCCAAAGGCAGGGGTTACTGTGAAAAATTACACGGAATTCTTAACATTTATTGCCACAAATTCATTGGAAATTTTCCGTCTTCATATTGGAATTGAGATAATTCAGATTTTTAAAGAAAATCAAAGCAGATATGTAAATAACTCCCCCAATATCTCTTTCATCTCAACAAAATTAAATAATGAGTCTAGATATATTCAGCTGAACTTCTTTGTCTTTATGAAGGCTGTTGCATCTCTGTTCTACCTCTTAAAAGTTGTGGTTGAATCTCGGAATAAAGTCCACATAAAATAGTTTTAAAATAGGGAACCCATATAATTAATTTATTTCAAGTTTTGTCTGACATAGAAGCCCTTGGGAAGAAACGAAGACCCTAAGTAGCTTTTCCTTCAGTTATAACAGGCAGAATAGGACATGGGTTAGCAAGTCATGAAGGAGCTGTGAAGTTATATGAGAGGGATAAAACAGAGATATATTTTTTTAGAGTTGGTATATTATTCTCTTGGTCCTGATTTCCAGTCCTTGAAGATGAGGAAGTTGCTTTTCCTTCTAGGATAGGGAGGTTTTTTGTTACAGGAGGACGTTACCTTTACTCAAGACCCATGCAACCTCCGTCAAACAAAAACACGGCATAGAACTGGGCAAGTGGACAGCAGGCCCCATCCTTAACCTAAGAACTGTTGACAACTGATTCTTGCCTGAGGAAGGAGAGTTGATCCTCTTTAAGGGAATGACTGTAGATTGGCTGACTAGACTCCAGTGGATGAACTTGTACTGAAGGACATCTAGGTACAAATGCTTGATAGGATAGGACTTAGCATAGATGAGAGAATGCATCCCCATGTGTGTGGGGACTATAGAAAATTTTCATGGGGAGGTGTATAAAGTGAAAAAAATTCAATTAAAATATACATTTTTTTTAAAAAAAGAAAAGAATAGGATGAAGGTGAGAATTATCTTAGACCTGTTGTTTTCCAGTTCCAGTTGATACGACAAAACAATGTGTTTTTAATAGCTTCATCGTGGAGTTACTCTTTGACTAAACAGCCCCTCCATATGGTGTATATATCTACTGCTCTAAGAGACTGCTCTAAGAGACTACTTCTGCACAGTTGTCACCATTTTCCAATTTAGGACCACTGGATTGATGTTTCCATTTTGATCAGAATGATATGTTATAAATTTCTAAATACTTATGCTGGCATTTAGATGAATGTAATATTTCACAATATTCTCATACATGCACATTTTTTATAAACTGTATTTCTAGATGTATTATCTTTTTAAGAACTTTGCTTTATTTTTTAATTGACTGTGTATGTATGTGTCTGTGTGGGGCTATGTGTGCTCAAGTGCAGGTGCTCCTCCCTATTAAGCCATCTCTCCAGGCCCTAGAGGGATTAGCTTAAAGGACTGTTCTGTTTCACAATGTGTCTCACATCCCCTGTCTACATGCACCATTATAGGACACAAAAATGTTGGAGAAATACCAGTATAGTGACAATAAGCTTAGCATACATATCTCTTATTTAAATCAGCATGCAATGTGAAAAAGTCGTTACTCATTGGTTAATTCTCATCACTCCCTGATTAGGTACTCTGAGTTCAGTGAAAGTTTAGTTTAAAATCATTTTAATTAGGTGCTGCTGGTTATCTCTAATTGGCACCATAACACAGCTGACTTCTATTAGATAACATAAGCATTTTACCATAAAGTGATCACACCTTTATTAACTTCGACAGTTTGCAATGCAGATGTTGCATTCTTCTGCAAAATATAAAAGGTAATTGTTATAAAATACTATGCTGAAGTCAGGCTGATTATTCTATTTGATTTGAAATGTCATGTAGTAAAGGGTATTTTCAGTCATTAAGATTAAATGTATGTAGCCATATGTTAGAACACTCGTGAATTGAAAGCACACTCAGATAAAAACTATCAACAAATTCAGAAATGTCTAAAGAACAATATCTTTCCTTTTTTATTTGCCAAAGCACTGTCAGTTAAAATGTCAATATATTATCCCCTTGGGTAACACCTCATTATGACATATCTGACACTGAGAACTGTAAGTCATTCTATATCTAAATTTGATGGCACTTTGGTATTAGAATGTGTAAAACCTGTCAATATTCTTGAAATGGTGAATCAGCAAAGAGGATTACTGGTCTACCCAAATAATAATGTAACCATTAAAAGGACAACATTTTCCAACTGCGATTACATGCCCTAATTTTAAAAGGGCTATTATTTACTGTAATTTGGCAGATTTGGTCCATATTTCTTTCAGAAATTCATTTCTTCATTATGCCTCAAAACAATTTATGGTGCATTTATGTTGGTGAAGATAATTTGGTTTTTTATTGTGAATGGAAATCAGTAATTACATACAATCCCATTTTCTGAAGACATAAAGTTAATTCATGGTAGTAATTTTATACAGAATATTAGCTTGTGTTAGTTATGATGAAAATGTAACTGTGGAAAATGCTTCTATTATAACTGAATTTCCTTGGACTTGATGGAAAAAGAAATGTTGACTTAGCAATAACAATTCCATGGGTGACTCTGTGACAGGCTTACAGAACATGTTGCTGTTCTGGCACTATGTGGGCCATGGTTCTTGCCTACCCTCTAGTTTTGACTAGAACATCTCTATTGTGTGCTAACTTCTCTCTTTGTGTACCACTTTATATGAGTAATACTGGCTTCAATTTATCACCTACGATATGGGAAAGTGTGTAATACTATTTCATGTTGTAGTAGGGTGAAATAAGAATACACATACACATTGCAGTGTGGTGCCAACATCCACAGACACACGGCCACCCACTCTGCAAAGATTCTGCCAAATAATTTACTGAACACTTTCCTCACCCAGCCTTTTGATTGTAAGTTATTAATACTGGAAGGAAGCATAAAATAAAGGTGAAAAGAAGAAAAGAAGAACTTTAAGTTTCTACAGAAATTCCTTTTGAGATTTTATTAGGAACTGTACTGACTTACTAATTTAAATTGTTTCTTCCAATCCATTAACATGAAGCATCTCTCCAGTATAATAACTCTTTTAACATTTCCCTTCCTTTGTAGTTTTTTGTATGGCGGTCTTCCACATATTTGTTAAAGATAGTGCAACAAGACTTATGAATTTTGACGCTTCTGTGGATGGTTTAATATGTTAAAATTTGCCAGTGTTCTGGTTAATGGTCAGTCAGTAAAGTACTTGTCTTTGCATTGACCCATATAACTCACGTAACAAAAAAATCCACGCACTGTTGGTCTGGAAGAATGGCTCAGAGGTTAAGAGCACTGGCTGGTCTTGCGGAAGACCTGGGTTTGATTCTCAGCTGGCTAACAACCCATGTATAAATTCAGTTCCAGAGGATCTGATGCCCCCTACTCACCTATGGGAGCATTGCAAAACACCTGCAGGCACTGATAAATAATAAATAAAATATTTATAATAAATATAATAAATAAAATAATAAATAAAATAATAAATAAAATATGTTTAAGAATTCAGGCACCATGAGATGCATTTGCAATCCCACTAATTTACTTATTGATTCTAGTGCTTATTTTAAAATTTATTTGGAATCCCTACTCAATAAAAGCAGTTTTTGCATGTTCTTAACTTTATCGTCCAAATTTTTTTCTTTTTTCTTCACGCGACTGCCGAACATTGAATCTAGGGTCTCATACATGGGAGGCAAATGCCATACCACTAAGCTATGTGTTCACAACTTTTTATGTTTTGCTCCTTTATTTCATTCTAAGTTGCCAAACCTGACCTTGAATTCACTGTAGCCCAGGAAGGTCTTGATCTTGTGTGCCTTCTTTCCCCAGTCTCTAGAATAGCTAGGATCCCAGGAGCACGTAGATAGACCTGGCTGGACGTACATCCTAATGCTCTTCTTCATTGCCATTGTGCTCTTGCTCTGAGTGGAACATCTAGAGCAATGTTAGACTGTACTGAGTGAGACAGTCTTCTCTGACAAGTATAATGTCTGCAACAGAATTTTCAAAGATGCCTTTATCTGATCAGAAAGCTTTCTAGTGCACACTACGTTCTGTTTACTGTGGCGTTGTTCGCATGACATAACACCATGAATATGTGTGTTAATATGTGTGCTAAACTTTGTCAAATACTTTTTCTGTGCCTCTTAACATGGTGATAGTGCATTATATTGATTCATTTTAAGTGGGAAAACTGCCTTCACTGAGGGATATATTCAACTTGATCATAACATAGTTTTATTTTGCTTCTTTTGTAATATGTTGTTGGGTTTAACTGGAAATGTTTCTATTAATCATGTCTGAGGAAACTGGATTATTTGTTGTTTTCTTTTAACGTCTTTGTTTAGTTTTCCAATCAAGGTTATGCTGTCCTCACAAAATGAATTAAAATGAGTTTCATCCTCCACTATTTTATCAAAGACTTCATTTAAGATTCATGATACTTCCTCCATTAATGTTTTCTAGAATTCAACAGTAAAGCCATCTGCACCCGAAGGTTTCTTTGTGGGAAGACTGTTAATTATGACATTCAATACCTTTAGGAAATACGGAGTTGTTTTAGTTATTTCTTCTTGTGTCAGTTTACTAATTTGGGATTTTCAAAGACTACATTCTTTTCATTTGCGTTGCTGACTTTGTCATCATCAAGTCGTTCATAATTATAGTGTCTGTGCTGATGTTACCTCCTTCTGTAGAGTTACTGTGTTAATTTCCTTTTTTCTTCCTTGGTCAGTCTAGTTATGAATTTATTTATTTAGATTATTTTAATATCTAGCATCTAGTTTTGAATTTTAAAACATCCTATTAATTATTTATATTTTATGTGTATGAGTGTATTTCCTGAATGTATGTAAGGGCACTATGCTGTGCGATGCCAGAGGCAGTCAGAAGGTCAGATTCCCCTGGAACTAGTGTTATAGATGGTTGCTTTGCTAACTGGAAGAATTAGGTCAAACTGTCTCCTAAATATTTGTGTTTGTAGTTATCGCTGGTAGTGCTCTCAACCTTGGTTACAGAAACTTCTTTTCGTAGTGGTCAGCAGTCAATGCAGACACATAAGTGGTCAAAGTGCTTAGAAGAGGTGACTGTTAATTGGTCATCCCTAAATGAAACATCTGTATCAATATCCACAAGGCTCAGCATATGTTGAGGAAGAGTGCTGGAACATGAGACATGGACATTGCACTCATGAACTCACAGCAACTCTGGTTACAATCACAAGACCTGTGTAAGATCAAGTCAGCATTAATTTCAGCATGGCTCATGAGCCTATGCTCCAAGAGGAGTAGCTACTGGCAATGAATGGTTGCTGGGGACAGGAGAGCTATCTTCAGGGGTGGAGACACAGGGAGGTTGCCCATGCCCATGCAGGCATCACTAAGTGAACTCAGTGGGTTTTTAAAAGAAGAACAAAAAGAGTATGTAAAGAGGGGAATGAAGGGTGTCAGAGAGAGTAGGATGGGGAGATGGGGTGGATGTGATCAAGACAAATCATATGTCATGAAACTGTCAAGGAATAAATTTAAAGTTTTTTTAATTAGCAAAAATGACCTTATTTTTCCAAAACTAAGACAACATAAAATAAACAGAAATAAAAAATAGAGAAAAACAATGAAACATTGTTGGCATGGAACTGTTAATCCCACTTCACAGAATAAAATAACCTAGGCCAGGCATGGTGGTGGGAGCCTTTAAACCTAGAATTTTTCAGCTCCCCAGTCACAGGTTTTGACAAAGTTTAGAGTATCAGGCATTAATTCCCTCCTGTGAAATAGGCATCCAATCTAATCATACAGCACTTGGTTATCCATAATAGTCATGCAAATGTGGACACTTCTTACCTGACAGGTTGGTATTATAGCACGCAGAATACACCTCTGAGTAAATCAGTGGCTTGAAGGGCACCTTCCAGCATTATGAAAGTCAGCCAGCAGGGCAAGTTTCCAGGGCAGTCTCAGTCTGTTTGCTCTACGTGCTTCATCCAATGTGTGTTGCATCTTCAGGAATGGTGTCTAACCATCTAGTTATGGTGGGCATCCAAGAGCGATAGTAAGAGCATGCTTGTTTTGAGGACCTCTGTGGCCTCTCTGACCAATAACTCATTGGAACAGACTCTACACCTGGCACTGAGATTTTCATTTAATAACTTAACTTCTGTAGGAAGCACTGTCCACTCATACAGGACACCTCCATTCAAACTTCTTTTTAAACAGAAAAAAATTTAATTAACTTACAGAGTAGTGGGTCTCTATACTGCTTTATCACACATCCTTAGTTTTGGTTAGCCTCCACTACCCCTTTTCCAACACCCCCCCCCCTTTCCTATCCTCATTTAAACCCTTAATCCCATGATGCCCTGCTTCCATATCATGGATTCTACTATTGCCTTCCCCACATGAGGGCTGTTTCCTTCTTTCCATATTTTTACCACTTTTCATGGTCAGCATCTGTATGATTTACTGAAAGCACTGGCCAGGGCTATTCTTGTCTTGCATATTGTATTGTAACTACTACACACTTCTGTTTTCTACTTTTGTTAGATTTTCTTTTAAATCCAATAAATGTGTTGCTGTCTCTGATGATATTTTGAGATGTTCCAAACTTCTTTCTTTTCTTTCCTAATTCTATCCTGCCATACTTAACAGCACATGCTATGTGTTGTTAATCCTCTTAAATTCATGAGACTTGTATTATGTTTCAAGATGTAGTCTATCATTAAATGATCAGTGTGTGCATACAAATGGATTTTCAATCAATTTGCTGCACATGGTATTCTATGAATATCAACTGAGTTCTTAGTTTAATTTAAAACTGGTGTATTTCCAGAATTTCCGTTTATTACATCAAACTACTAAATGTGGGGTAGATGTCTTCTTATGAATTGGCCCATAATTTAATCATGAAATGACTCCTTTCTAGGTCCACAGTGTTGGATATTATAGTCATTGCCACTGTTTACAAAGCCTTCTGTTAAGCTACCTGCTTAAGAGTATTGTTGAACAGCAACAGTTTTTGGCTTCAGTTTTTTATTCAATTTGAGAATCTCATTTTTGTGGGTTCCTGTGGTCCCTTCTGGCTTGGAACTCACAAAGTAGTCCAGGCTGACCTTGAATTCACAGAAATCTGCCTACCTTTGCCTCCCTAGTGCTGAGATTAGAGCACTGCACCACTTTATCCAGTTTCACTCTGAGAATCTCTTTAAAATGAACTTTAGATGAGTATTATATTTATTGTCTTTATTTTATGTGAACGAATGTACTGCCTGTCTGTGTGTAATCTCACCCACGTACAATGCCTGTGGCAGTCAAAAGAGGGCATTGGATCTCTTGGGACTGTAGTTAGGACAGTTGTTAGCTGCCACGTGGGGCTGGGAATCAAACTCAGGACCCCTGCAAGAGCAACCAGTGCTCTTAACCGCTGAGCCATCTCTCCAGTCCCTAAATTGGACTTAACAAATTTTCATGTAACACCTCAGCTTTGTTTTATTTCTACCCACATGAAATTGTAAATAGGTTTCTTACCTGTTTATTCTATCCTTCTAATAGATTTTTGTTGCTTGTTCTATCTTCATTTTGCATGTGTGTGTGAGTGTGAGTGTGTGCATACATGTGTGTATGTGTAGTAAACACACATAGGTGTATGGAGGCCTGAAGCTGATGTTGAGTCTCTTCCTCAATTACTGTCCATCATACTTTTTTGACACACTTTCTTTGAATCAAGAGCTCACCAATTCATCTCGAATGGCTGGCTAAAGAGTCCCAGGGTATTTTATTACCTGTCTCTGCCTCCCCAGCAATGAGAATGCAGGCTCATGTCACTGTGTCTAGCTTTTTAAATGGGTTCTAACAATCTCAACTAAGGTCCTCAAGCTTGTGAGTCAAGCACTTTAGTGACTGAACCATCTCCTCAGCTACCTATATTCATGTTTAAAGTGCTATCTGCTTATATTAATTACAGATTTATATATAGGAATTATACCACTCAGCGTTACCATCTATAATCTTTCTTACTGCAAATTTACCAGTTTATATATAATGTAAGAATAAAACAGCAGACTTCAATTTCTAACCGTCTTCCATTGCATTTTAGTTATTTTCAATTCTGTTTCTAAACTTATTGTAAATCCCAAATTCCCTGTTATTATTTTTCTCTAAATGCTTATCTTTTTGAATGTTTATTGAATTTTGTGCATTTCGCACAAAACATCTTAATCATCTTTATGCCTCTTCCCCCAGCCCACTGCCTCCTTATCGCCCTCACTGGATTTCATGTGTTCTGTCATGTATGTTAAGGCCTACTGAGTCACCTTTGTGTGCCCAGAGTTGCCTCAGGACAAGTTCATCCACTGGTGTCTAGTTAACCTATCTAGAGTCTCTCTCTTAAAAAAGATCAAATCTCCCTCACCCAGTAGTAATCAGCTACCAATAGTTCTTCAACAAAGGATGGAGCCTGATGCCCATTTCTGAAGTTCTATGTTGATTTTTGTCTGATTGTGTTTGCATGTGCTTTGTGCATGCTGACACCATTGCTGTAAGAGCACATGAGCAAGTTCCCAGAGTCCTGGAAGACTGTGTTTCCTTATGATCATATACCATCCCTGGCTCTTGCAATGTTTCCACCCCCTCTTCTTCAATGACTCCTATAATAGGTAGGTGAGGTTTAATATAGGGGTCCTATCTAGGGACACGTTCTCTTCAGTCTCTTATTCTCTACTCTTTGGTCAGTTGTGTCCTTCTGTGTTCATAGTACTCTGTTGCATGAGGAATCTTTGTAGGTGAGAATTGAGAAATAGATCAGTATTCTCTCTATCCTTGTTCTGCTTTGGTCCATGAGCCTTAGATTTAGAGGTTCATTATAGATGTGTCACTTAGGACTGGACATCACTCAGACATATATTCTCTGTGCATGACCAGTTGTGGAACTCTGTAACAGTCTGCATCTGTAGCAAAAAATAAGAAAGAAGCTGCACACACCTGCAATCACAGCACTTGCAAAGCCAAGGCAGATGAACCATGAGTTCAAGGCCAGCCTAGGTACACTGCCAGATCCTTTCTCCAATAAAATTATAACCTGTGATGGGAAGAATTGGTAATAGGAAGAGACTGAACTAGGGACCTCACTACTGTAGTAGGCAGGAGAGCTCTGATACTCAGCAGCTACATACATATGTTCAATGACTAAACAGAAAAAATGGATAGTCATAAAATCTAAGTGCAAGAAGAAAATTATTTGGCAAGAAAAACAAAACCCAAAATTGATAGAATATTAACTGAGAGACTAAACAAGCAAAAGGAACTCTGAACAGTAGAATTAAAGTTAAAAAGGCATGTCAAAATATAGTATTAATGAAATTTCAAATAAAATAGAGAATTTTTAAAAATTAAGGAGTAGGAGAAAGGCAAACGAGAGTATTGGTAAAGACAAAATATTGAAATTCATATTCATACTTGAGCTTTTGTGGAGGAAAAAGAGTAATAATAATGCAAAAATAAGGACATGTTGAGTTTAAGCACCAACAGAATTTCACACCAGTAGAAAGAAGTAGAAGAAACATTAAAAGCAAACATTTCAGATTGAAGGAGGTGATTTCTGACCTGGTATGATGTCCACATAAGCATATAAAGACAAAGGGAATTGTCATATAGGTGTTTGAATATAGAGAATGGCTCCTTTCCTATTTTAAATCTTTAACAGATGATTAATCAGTGTTAAAATGGCAGCATTTTGGGAAGAAAGGAGGATGTCAGGCATGGGAAGAGAGAGGAGAGACAATTAAACTTAAGTGGTATGAAAAATCAGAGGGAAATATATTAGCTAAAAATATCTACTGAAAAATATCCATACAATGGTGTGAGTGTGTGTACTTGAAGGCTATATAACAAGAACCACAGTGCCAGGCAGGGGAAACCTCCCTTTGAGTTGTTAGTCACAGTAGCCCAAGAGACTTCCAAAATAACGCGGGCTCTTCCCTTGATTCTTGATTACTTCTCAGAACTTGAATATAAGACCCTATTGCTGAAGAGAGGACATGCTTCAGACACAGGACTGGTTGCAATAGAACTGGCCTGGAAGCCTCCTCCCTGAAGACTAACTCTCAGAGTTCTAGAGGATAGTGTGCAAGCTACTAAGGGAGAAAATCAGTCAGTTGTTCAACTCCACCTTTAAAACATAATAAGCACTACAATGACCCACACAAACAACTATAGTGTTGCTGGTGCCAAGCCCTCTCAGTGGGAGCATACTCATGGATGAAAGTAAACAACCAAATACACATGGCTGGAGAAGCCATAGATCCTCGAGAAAACCCGACCTCTGACATATCCTTAGACATATGTAATTTCTTACTGTATGCTAAAGTACCTACTAGTTATAGTACTTGAAATTGCACCGTGTGAATGCTATGCCTTTGAGAGTATGGATTTCCCTTTTTAAAACTTTCATGTTTTGACTCTCAATAATTTAATTTATTGTTTGGTCAGCTTCATTACATTCAAGCCACTTTGTGATTTTTGCTAGGAGTGATTTAAAGTGACTTTTTCTCAAAGACCACATCTGATCTATTTATAAGAAAACTGTCTGAAATTGTAGTTGAATAACTTGTTGATATCTTTTCATATGGCTTATTAGAACTCCAATCTTTTGTACTGTGATTTGGCCTTCGTAAAGAAAACTAGTTTTATGCCAGCCCTCATGGAATCTCATCCCTCATATGTTAGTATGTAGTTTAAAACGGAAGGAAATGATTATGCAGATATCTGGCTCTTCTTTGCTCTGCCTGCTTATAAACCCAAAACTCTATTTTCTTTCTTCTGGTCAACGAGACAATTGCTCTCTGACTCCCACTGCCCCATGACAGTCTAGAAAATATCCCACACATACAGAATGCAGGGCAGAGATCCAACTCCTATCAAGTTTTCCTTTCTTTCTGCTGTCCATTACCATCAAATATCAGCTTTATAAATTTTATCCATCAATAGCGGTTTTATGGTTGGAATATATGTAGACTGTCCATAACTCTGTCTTCACTAGAATTGGAAAACCATTTTAGTTATATGTTACTTCCCATTAAATTTTGTTGAACCTATTCAGCATGTTTGAAGAAATATCTTTCCTTTACCTGGTCTCCCTTTGTTTATATAAGCAGAACTAAATTATTTGGTCAAAATGGATAAATTTTCTTACAGGCATCAGACTCAGAAAGTTGTGAATATTTGTATATCACAAAAGTATAAAGAATCTCTAGATGTGGTAAAATTAAACAGGTATTGCTAAATGATTTGTCAGGGTTCATAGGATGTATATTTAGGGAGTAAAAGACAGATCTAAGATGAAAACTGTGGGGCTTTAAGACTCACTTTGGGAGGATTAATCCTCTGGGCTGTATTTAGGGCTAAGCAATAAGAAGAAATAGCAAGGGGCTTCTTAAAGGATGGCAGCGTCACCAAGGAGTTTAATTGAAATGCATCTCATTTCACACATTGCATCTTTCCCCTCAGAGGTGGTTAAAAGGCTATGCTATGTCTTTTAACTCTCTCATCACCAAAGAATAAAGAGAAAAGATTACTGGTTTGCCTAGTCTGCCTGATGCCCTCCAGTCTGTTTCTAAGGACATTGTTGTTGTTAAATGTCTCCGTGACCACACATGTCTACCAATGTATTTTGAACAGCGTCACTTTTTATATCAGCAGGAGTACTGATAAAAGTAGCAGGGAACTTAAAGGCTTTTCATTTCTGTATCCGTTGAGCATTTTTGGAAAAGTACTACTTAATAATAGGAAATAATAATAGATTAAAAAATAAGTCATTCTAGCATCCCAGGCTGAATGTTTTCTCCTTCCCTTGAAAAGCACAGATTTGCATACTATTTTAACTATCACGGTTTTCTTTCTTTTGGATGGAGAATTCCCATGTTACTGCTCTGAATGTGTAACGTTAAAAGGCTTGGAATTCATTTCTTTTGCTTTTTCTTTTTCAAGTCACTCACTGTGAAGATATAAGAAGCGGAGTGACACCAACCACTTCAATGTTTTGCTTAGAAACAGAGCTGCCAATTGTGCAGAAGGCCCTTCCTTCATGTTGGGAAGGACTGAACTCCTCAGGGATCCAAAGTGGCGACATTTCACTTTGTGCAGCTTTTCACAAGCTCTGGACCTGTATTAAAAAGTCTTTGACATGGGTGCCCTTGAAAAATTCCCATGCCTATTATCAGCCCAGTTCTACCTGCGTCTAATGATCTTGTTGAACAGTTTGAGGGTTTTGTTTTTTTTTTTAACCTCACTAGAAAATATCAAACCAGAGGGGATGGTGTCATTAGAGGTGTTTTGGAGGACAGAAACCAGTGTGGGACTCTCCTAACTTCTAAGAAGGTGGTTGACTCTCTTGTAGGGATGATGGGATTTTTCCACAAGCCTAATGCATAAAGAAACAAACAGACATTAAGTAGCAGAACTTAACAGGACGCAAACCTAAATACACTAGTGCTTTCAATTCCACACACCAGAGACTTTCCAGAAAAAATGAAACATGTCAGACATTTTTAAAAGGGTCATTATGTATTTCTGTCATTAATAAGCATTAATCTTGGGCTTCAAACCATGAAAAACAGTCAATTTAATTAATTCTGATTCTCCAGGAAAAGAAAAACTGCCTCATTGACCTATAGCCCCATGTTATATATGAAAAGGAACTTCTAAGAGGTTATGAAATGGTCTTACACTGGAATGGGGAAGACGCATGAAGTTCTACCCCTAACTGGGAGACCACTGGCAAGACAGCTTTCTTTAAGGCTTTGGACCCTGGTGAGTTGATTTTGCTCTGACAGAGAGCCCTACATCCATGTGCATACTAGAAACACTAGGTAAACTTAAAGGTTAAAAAAAAAAGAGCACAGGAAGTTGGGAAGGAAAATGTTGCAAAGATTTGGGGAGCTGGAGGAAAGGAAGTAGAGGTTGATCCGATCAAAACACATTCTATATATACATAAAATTTTCAAGCAATCATTAAAAATTATTTAAAAAGAAAGAAATGTACTCAATTGCACACAACTAATAGAACAGAATATAGAAATAAAATTTGAGTCATATGATCTCATTGTGGCACATTTTTCTCTTTAAGATTTATTTTTAATTCTGTGTATATGTGGAGGGAGAGCAGGGATATGTGCACATGTACAGGTACTCAAAGAGGCCAGGAGAAGGCATCAGATCCCCTGGAGCTGGAGTTAGAGGCAGTGGTGAATCTGTAAGACATGGGCACTGGGAACTAAACTTAAGTACTCTTCAAGAACAGTACTTGCTTAACCACTGAGCCAGCCCTCCAAGCCTCTACCCTTGCTTGTGAGACAGGGACTCACTGAGACCAGGTTAGTTTTGACCTTGCTATGCAGCTAAGGATGTCGATGACTATGAACTTCTGTTCTTCCTATCTCCATCTCTTTGGTTCTGGAATATGATGTATGCTGCCATGGCCCTTGTATGGGGTACTCAGGATTGAACCCAGGGCTTCATGCATGCCAGACTCTCTAGCAAATAAGTTATATCCTGAGTCCTGATGTGGTACATTTTAAACTACACAATAAGGGAGTTGGAGAGATGGCTCAGTGGTTAAAAGCACTAGCTGCTTTTCAGAGGACCTGAGTTTGGCTATTAGAACCGACATGTTGGCTAACAACCATTCCTAACTCCAGTACCAGGGGATTCAATGCCCTCTTCTGATATCTGTGGTCATTGCATGACATGGGAGCATTTACACACATGCAGGCAATATATGCATATACATAAAATTTAAAATAAAGTATTTAAAATAGTCTACATAATAGATATCTAGGAAGATAAAGATGAACTAGAAGTATGAACTAGATTCTTTTCCTTCTTTACACACATGCAGGCAATATATGCATATACATAAAATTTAAAATAAAGTATTTAAAATAAATCTACATAATAGATATCTAGGAAGATAAAGATGAACTAGAAGTATGAACTAGATTCTTTTCCTTCTTTACATCATTCCATAGAATCCTCATCTTTTTAAAAAATTTGTGTATGAATACATTGCTTGAACATGTGGAAATCCCCCATCCCCGTGTCATTTGAGGCCATAACTAGAGTTCCAGGAGTTCTGACGTCCTCTTCTGACTTCCATGGACATTGCGGGACACAGGTGCACATATACACATGCAATCAGGACATTCATACACATAAAATAAAAATAATAATAAATAAAAACAATTTTAAATTACTTTTTGAAGCAACCTCTGACTTGTGTGCAATAGAAACAGTGGCTGAAAATTAAGACCACTGCTTTAAATAATACTAATATGTGCCTTAAGGTCTTCTGTACATTCTTCATGCCACCCAATACAATGTGTGAAATCACTTCCCTTTGTTGTCAAACAGTAGCCTCTTCAATCACACAAAGGTGTGCTCCTTTGACTACACCAAAGAGCTTTGTTCAGGTTACAACTGACTTCTGTATTAACTCCATTTCACAGTGCTAAGGGAAGGTGAGGGAGGTTACAGATCCAATATTTTGACATGGTAGGCCAAGGTGTATTGCTTTTAACAAATTCAGTAACTCTCTGAGCATTAATTAAGAATACTGCCATGCTGTCAGTATGTGAGACTCAGTGCATTTGGAAAAAAAAAATGAAGGGGAAGGGCATGGGAGAATTTGGAATGGAGGAAGTGGGTGTGGGTTTGATCAAAACATTGTATATAAGCATGAAATGCTCAAACAAGATTTTTTTTTATCCCCTTCATCAGTTGTATATGTGGTCATCTAACAGAATGCATCTAAGAGATTAATTTTTTAAATGCAAATATAAGAATATCAGTAGTAACTGATCAGTTATAAAAATTGGAAGATATATACACACACACGCACACACACACACACACACATATATATATATATATATATATATATGTATATATATCTTCCAGTATATAGACTACGATAATGGGAGGCATGTTATTAATGTGGATTGTGTCGGGTGCATGACTGAAGCAGAGATATCCCAAAGGGATTAATTAATTTGAAAAGAAAATAGCAGGTGTTTCTGCTACAAAATCATGGCCATTTACTCACTGAAATCTCTTTGTGTTCTTGAAGCAAAGGGAAAAATATATAACCTTTAACTTTAAAAAAGATTTGAAGGCATTAGATGTGGCATGGGTGATATGATGAAATCTTCTATCCCTGCTTGCTCATTCTTCTTCATTTTCTCTAGGTAGACAAGGTTTGCCAGCAGAAGTGGCCCAGTAGACACCCATAATAAGAGCTTATTCTACTGGAGTGGCTTAGATTAACTTGCAAATCAAAGGGAATTGTTACTACCTGCAAGAAGAAACAGTTGCCTATTCAGACAAAGTTTCTTGAGATTGTGTTTATATCACTAAATACGAATAGGCCAATATGTTTTACAAGGAAAGACCTATGGTGCTTAGAGAAACAGGGCTGTGTTGCCGAGTTTTGGAAATAGGTTTTAGAAAATAAGATAACTGAACACTCACTTGGGTTAGTGTTTTCTTTCACATAAAATACATTTTTGTCTTGTCATATTCATTTTTAGCCAGAATTTTTGTGCTTTCTTCATAGTTCTACCACATCCCCATATTTACCGAATTTATATACTTATTTAACTTAAAAGTACTGTTTAAAGTGTTGCTTTAGTAGCTTTACCAAGAAGCATTTCATGCACCATACAAGTTTCTGGCTTAAACTAAACAAGTCAGTATTAACAGTTGTGCAGTCATCCACCACATTCAATGTTAGAACATTTCATAATATCAGAAAGAAATCCCGTCATATATAGAATCACTTATTAAAGATGTCGTCACGGCAAAGAAATGATTGCACAACACTAGGTAGCGAAAATTGACATCTGTTTCTTCTAAGAGTTTTATAATTTCACTCCTTTTAAATGTATCTCTACTATTCATTTCCTATTTAATCTGATTCTTGTCAAAAACTAAATTATTTTCCTCTAAGGGATGCTCATTTTGTACCATCCAAACAAATGGAGTCACACCATGAGGATGTGATGACTGGGTTCCAAGTCATGTCTGGTGGATTTGGAAAAGCATTGTTTTAATTTCTGTCAAGGAGGAAGGACACTGATATAGAAACTCTATTTTCCTTTCTTATCTACATTATTCCAACTTTATCATCATTGTCTTCGCCACCACCACCACCATCATCATCATCCCTATATAATGAGGCAGTCACATGACCTAGGCTGCAACTGTGAATACTGAAAGTAGGTCCGATTCCTAAGCAAGAATAATGACCTTATGTATTTAAATGATATTTTTATTGATTCTTTGAAAATTTCATATATTTTTATCATATTCAGAACCCCTCCCCATCAACTCATAGATTTAGCCCTACCTCCCTAAGTTCACATACTTCCTATCCTCTATTATTATTTCTTAAAGTCTTATCATCCATCCAGTCTAATTTGTGCTCCCCACATTCACTTGGGTATGGATGGAGCCTGATCATCCTGTCAGGTCTTCCACCAACAACAAACAAACAAAACCCCTGACTCTCCCTCTCCCAGCAGCTGTCATTTACAACTAATTTCTCAGATAAGTCTACAGGTTCCTGTCGACCTTTCACAACCTTGCTGGCTTTTTTGTCTGGATTGGATTACACAGGTTGTAAATATTCTCACATGTGCTGTGGGTTCATATATGCAGCTGGTCTGTTTTGTCCAGAAAAGTTTCCTTGTATTCTAACTATATATTACCTACATATTGATCCTAATAAATAGTTCTTTTAATCCCAATTACTATATAACTATGTATTCGTCCGTGTATCTTTACTGTGGTGAAAACAGTCTTATTGCTTCACACTTGGGCTTCCTTGCTTTATCTGAGTGAATAACGTGAGAGTGGGATGTTTGCTACTTTTGCCTGTGAACTAATCTGAGTGGACAAATATGATGTGTCTCTTGAGAAGGGAAAAGCTGGAAGTCAAAAAGAAGAAAGAATGCTAACTTAGGCAAAGGCGTTAACAAGTGAGTTATGTAATGAGGGAAAACCAGTACTTCAGTAGCACTTCTAAAATGAGTCAGAATAAGGGTTATCACCCTTAGTTCAATTACCCCATATTTGCGAAAGACTGAATTAAGCAGACATGTCCAGTCTCTGGCCTGCATTCCTTCTGTAATAGCTAGGAATGTAGTCCAATGCATTTGTAGATTACAACATTATACTAAGATGTCAAAAGGATGGACAACTCTGAACTGAAGTTTGCCCACACAAGTTTCATTGTTTGGAATGGATTCTGCATGTACTTTAAACTGAGCAATATATGAACAATAGAAATTGACAGCATACAGTTCTAGATGCTGGAAATGTGAGATTAAAGAACAGGAAAATTTGAAGTCAAGTCTTTGATTCATGGTGTTTTCTTGCTGAATTTTAGTATAACAATGGAACAAATAATCTTCCTCAAGTCCTTTTATTTAGGGTACTAATTTGTAAAGGTTCCACACTAGTAAGAAGAACTTAGAAGCTATTACTAAACAGCACTGATTCATCGCTTGTGCTTGTAAGCTAAGTAAAAGCAGGATAAAAGTTTGGCAGCTCTCCTTCACATTTTATCTGTTTTCTTCATCTTAATACTTTGGATCAGAATCTTCCTTAACTGAAAATAGTCAAGATAATCACTCAAGAAGTATCTCCAGGGGCTGGAGATATGGCTCAGTGGTTAAGTGCAATGGCTGCTCTTGCAGAGGTGCAGGTTTGATTCCCAGCACCACATGGTGACTAAAAACTGTCCATAGGTCCTATTGGGGATCTGACACCCTTTTCTGCCATCCTTAGGCACTGCACACACAGTGCACTTACATACATACAGGCATACTCATAGGCATAAATAAAAACAAAGATGTATTGCTAATCTCCTCTAAAGATGAGAATAACTGAAGCTTCTTATTGTCTCCTGCTCTGCACCCTGAGAAAGTCATCTGAAATTCTCTATTCATTGCCCTAAACCTGCAGCCACCAGTAATTTCATGATCAGCAGAGCTTCACATACAGGTCACCCCATGATGAGAGCATCTCCAAGCAGGAAACTGACCTGCATCCTCAAGCAACAAAGAAAGACATCCTCAAATCACCTTGTGAAACATAATGGCATAACAACCAACCAGACCACCCTTTGACTGAGAACACTTAATCATGGTTATTGCTTACTTCCTGTCCCAGTTCTTCCTCAATTTAAATCTAAAACTCATGTCAGCACCCTGAAGACAGACTTCTGGTCACCACACTCTTTTTATTTGTCCTCACGGTACCAACATTGGCTAGATATCTTTTCTCTGCCCCTCACTAATACGCATTTATTTAAAAGGCATGTTAAGTCTGGTCTAGTCTGTTGGGGTTCCTAGAGCTGAGGACACAGTTCTTACAAAGTTATGACTTAATTATCTCTTATCTCTTAAAGTTTTATTTTTCTTATTGTTACATTGAGGATTATATTTCAATATATTAACTTTATGTAGGGACAACAGAGTCTCTCAAACCTGGTCTACATAGCTACTTGGTGAGACCTTGTCTCAAAAACAAAGCAAAACAAATCAAATCAATAGACACCAGCAGAATACTGAAAGAGTTACGGAGAGGGCACATGATCCTGACTGTCCCTAGCCTGCATTTTATGTGATACGATCTTGCACTAGACTAATTATTAATAAGTGAACAACATTTTAGTAACTTTTCAGGATCTTATTATTTTTTATGTTCATTTGTTTGTAAGGAGTTGGTGACCAAAGATCAGGGAAAGAACTGAGGAAATATATATATATATATATATATACCTAAATATATACAATCTCTGCCCCATTTGATGTGAATGTGTTTTTATGCAGCTTTGGTGTCTCAGATATCTTCAGGAAGGTGGCAGCTGTCAGTGAGTAAAGGCAATTAATCATATGGTTGGAGAATGGGCCCATTCAACCCTACCACTGATCACTAGGGAGAGGACAGGGTTTGGAATTTGAGCTGTTTAACAAGGAAGGTCAAGTGATTTATCAGTCATTCCTACGTAATGCAACCTCCATGGAAACAAAAAAAGACATAGTTATAGAATTTGGGGGTTAACAGACTCAAGGTTTTGGGACAATGGGGCTCCTGTAGGTAGAGAGGACAGGGATATTCCATTTATCTTCCCCCCTGCCTTGCTCTGGCAAAGTCTTTCACATGGCTGTCTCTGAGTTGTACCTTTTTTATAATAAACTGTTATTAGAAACAAAAACAGCAAACAAGGGCTAGAAAGATGGCTCAGGGATTAGGAGCATTTGCTGCTCAGATTTAATTCCTATATCACACCAGGCAGCTCAAGGTCACTCATAACTCAAGTTCCAGGGGATCTCATGCCCTCTTCTGGCCTCCCTAGGCACAAGCATGTACATGGTGTATGTGCAAGCAACCACACATAAACATAAAATATAAATAAATACATAAATAAAATATATAAATAAATCTTTTTAAGAATGGTAAATAAATCATTGAATGCTACAGAATTTAACATAAGTGATGTTAATAGATAAACAATATCATGGTAAGAACTCATATATAAATTTTATTTTTATTTCATTTTAGATATATTTTCTTTTTAATTGTATGTACACATGTGTCTGTGTGTGAGTATGTGCACACGAGTGCAGGCAGCTTCAGAAGACAGGTGTTGGATCCATCTGCAGCTGTAGTTATAGGCAGCTATGAGCTACCTGAGGTAGGTGATAGAAATTGAGCTTGGGTCCTCTGCACAAATATTATAAGCTCTTATCCACGGAGCCATCTCTCCAGACCACATACATGAATTTATCAGTAATGTGATATTTGTATTCTACATATAGAAAGAACTCTTTCCCATCAATATTAGACAGAAAACAGCACAAAATGGAAACAGAAGAAAATCCTACGGAAGTGTAAGTGACAATACCTTGTGGAAAGAGACTTAATCTCACTAACAAGAGCAGGGTACTTACACTAAAATATAAAAATAAAATCATGGAGAAATGACTCAGTAGTTAAGAGCACTGGGTGTTCTTGCAGATAACCCAGATTTGATTCCCAGCACTCACATGGAAGTTAACAACAATTCATAACTTCTGTTCCAGTGGATCCAATGCTCTCTTCTGGCTTCTGTAAGCACTGCATGCATGGCTTCACCTACATACATGGAGGCCAAACACTGATAGACATAAAACAAAAATAAATAAATAAAAAAGTTCTAAATGAAATCATAATTAAATAGTGCAATATGTCCACTCATTGGTTGGATTCTGTGGGTCTCAAAGTGTCTAATGTTTCCCAGTGTCTTGTTTTGTTTCAGAATAAAGTAGGGCCATTTTGATTTTCATTCAGATGTGCCCCTTCTGGTTCTGAGAGATAATAAGACATTTATTAGCATGGAATATGCTGAGATATAATGTATTTATGTTAAAAATCAATAACACACCAATTTACCAGATAATGATGTTTTCTATTCATGTGACTTAGAAGTTATCACAAATATATCTGTGTAAAGATAAGTGGTGATGTCACCAACAGGTAGTAGTTGGGGTAGTAGTCTCTTTAGATAATGCATCAATTTCCACTCACAGATTAGCTACCAAAATTCCACAAGTGCTGATAATGGCAGCAGACAGAATTGCCATAGAAATGACCTTATGTTGACTGTTGATCTACAGAATGCTTATATCGGTGTTGCCTGCACAGAATGGTCATAAATAGAACTAGAAATAATTCAACTCCACTCGATCATTATTATATTCACTGCTACTCTATACTCCTTCTACTTTATAGTGGAGGTATGTTAATGAGAATGTAACTCAAGCCAACATCAGTTTATAATTAAAGCAACATAAACTTGGATGCCCGTATGGGGTCCAGGCAATGTTCTTGCTGTCCCCAAGTTCCCCTCTGGATGACTGGTTTTGCCCAAAGTTAAGCAGACTACCTTCCCAGGAAAAGATGTCATACTGCTTAATCCAATGACTCTTAGTCACTGTGGAGACACAAAACATGGACAGCATGCTCATAAAACAATACTTTGCAATCTGCATTGCATCCCTGGTAACCAACTGGGTTCCACTGCTCCAGGCAAGAATATTTGTTTTTATATTATTCTCTCTTACACTACATTTGTAATACATTTCATGTATCTATATTATGAATATGTGACATCATTTTGTTTTATTTATTATCCTGGGTTTTTTTTTTTGGTTTTAGTTAATCTATATGACTTTTTCAAGAGGAGGAGCATATTAAATTCAATGCTAGCAATTAGTATGATTAATTTTTCAATTAATTTCTTACTTTTAAAGATCTATTTTAGTTTCATTAGTTTTGTGTGTGTGTGTGTGTGTGTATGCTTGTGGGTATGTGTACTTGAGTACAGATATCCTTGGAGACAAGAGGCACTGGATACCCTGGAGTTAGAGATACGGACATTGTGAGCTTCCTCAAATGGGTGCTGGGAACCAACCCTGGGTCTTCTGCAAGAGTAGCTAGTGCTCGTAACTACTGAGCCATCTCAAAAACCCCTTCACTTAATTTCAATAGGTAGCCAATGACGGTATCTTCAATTTTCATTTATTCAACTGTCAAATAATAGTCAAATATGTCCCAGAAACAATGCTAAGCATTGAGTACTCATCACTCAATAAATAAACGTTCCTGCCTTTATAGCATTTGCATGAACAGATTGATTTATAAATAGAACAGTGAAAAATGGTGACTGTTATTTTCAAATGGTTGTTTGGTAAGATAAGAAAAGAAAGGAAAAATCTAAAATTATGTGATAGAAAAAAGATAATCACAAGATTTCTCCTTGATGAGACATTTTTAGCACAAGATTTCAAATTAAGAATGAATCTGTCATGCTTGATTTTTTCCTAGTCTGAGAGATGGCATTTCACTCAGACTAAAGAGTTAAAAAGCTTATAGCAAGTGAAAACTTTCGTCTAAAATCAGAAAAGAATCCAGTTAGGTGACTGAATGGAGAATAATAAAGAGTTTAAGAAGACGTGTAAGGAATTAGAATCTATTCTAAATGTAATATCATGGCACTTAAGGTGCATAAGTTTTCCTTGAAGAATTAATTAAATTACAGTATACCACTGCATGCAGGGTGATATAGGAAGGGGTCAGGAGAAAATTCAAACTCTTCAGAAAACTCAGGTCTGAGATGCCCCTAAGACCTGGGGTTGACACAGAAAGAAGGCACATAGATGTATGAGTCTGAACCTTTAAAAGAAGATCTTCAATCAAAGATATAAACTGGGCTATGTTTATGGACAGGATTTAAAGGCATGGGAATAGCTGAAGGTAAAAAAAATAAGTGTATGGAGGTGGGGGAGCTTTGAGGGTAGGGTTGCTGGGAAAAGAAGAAAGGTTGTTATGTAAGTAGATGAGGATGTCCTGGGATCTCAAGAGTCTAAGAATGGAGAACGTGACAGACAGCTGTGGACGTGATCATGTGTAGATAGTGGTGTTTGCAAACCTGGATTTGGTTAGGGTTACAGTGAAGAAGTAAAATAGAACAGTTGAAATTTGCATTTGTTTTCCTTTTTCTTTATTTTTGTGCATTTTTATTTGTTTTTATTTTCTTCCTCTTTACTAAAGTGGATATATGTCCCAAATTCTTGTCAATAGCTCATGTAGCAAAGCCACATGTATGGCCCACATTTTGGTTTCTGAAATCTTTGTCCTATAAAAAGATCCAGGGCTTCTGGGGAAACAGACAAGCTCTATATTTGAAACAGGTAACACACGCAAAGAGGAGAAAAAAAATTTCTTTTTTCTGTTTCTATTTCCTTTATTAATTTTTTGGGGGGCGGCATATAGGTGTGCAGAGCTCTGCCCGTCCCAAGCTCCCTGTTCTAAGATTGTAAACAGGACCTACCACGAGTTGTTTGCTGCTGTTATTGTTCTTTGTTTTGTGTTTGCGATTTTTTTGTCAAAGAGATGTCTTCCAAGACCAAGAAAAAGGTATGTATGATTTCACTCTGAAATGCCCCCAACAGCCTTGTATTGTGGATACCTGTTCCCAATTGGTAACACTATTTTGAGAATCTCCTTTAGGAGTTTGGACCCAGCTGTGAAGTATGTTACTAGAGAGGCCTTTGAAAGATATACCTGCCCCTGGATCGTGGTTTGCTCCTTGCTTCCTGACCTGCTATGATGTGAACAGCCTCCACCAGTTGCACCTGAAACATGAACTATGTGCTCTTTCCCTCAATGACGGACTAATATACTTTGAAACCAAAATCTCAGACAAGTCCTTCCTCCTTTAAATTGTTCTTTCAGAGTGTTTTGGTCAAGTGAAGCACAGGACTTAAAAATAAACTCCAAGTAATTTGTGTATATATTCCACACTAACAAAGGTAGAACAAACGTGCTTATGAAGCTGGAGCATGACTCCAGAGTCCTTAAATTTATTCCACTTGTAAACTTCTAAAAATATGTTAACTGTTTGGAGGTAGTGGAAAAGGAAGAGATTTACAGTGAGTCAACCTGAGAATGCTAGCTACCTCAGCTAGGAATTATAGTTAACATCAATCACCATGTCATGACGATATTCATATAGTATTTGATTGATGACCATTATCCTTATCTCTGTGTTTAAAAGCCAAAACACCAGTGTAATCATGAGAAAACATTACAGAAAGTATATTAAGTGGATATTCTATAAAATAGCTAACTAATGTTCCATAAAACTATGAAGGTCATTAAAACCAAGAAAAACTGGAGACACTATGACACTTAAAGTTATTCTAAGGAGACATGGCAAATAAATGTAACATGGTGAAGTAGATAGGGCCCCGAAACAGAGAAAAAGAATATTAGGTATGAACTGCAGAAATCTGAATGATTAGGACATTATTCAATAATGACACATGGCTAATTGATCAGTAATTATGGCAAATATACCAGATAGACTAAAGTAAGAAGTCAATAATATGGGATAATGGACTCAAGATATGTTAACGTCTAAACTGTTTACACATAGCAGTTGGAAAAAATGTTTAGCCAGGTGTGGTGTCACAAATCCTTAATCTAAGCATTGAGGAGGCAGAGGCAGTTGAATTTCTGTGAGTTCGAGACTGGCCTGGTTTCCACAGTCAGATCATATACTACTATGCAGCTAGTCGGAGCTACATATTGAGACTGTCTTCTTAAAAACCTGTTATAGAATTACATGTCAACAAATTCCTATGTAATAAACAAGAAGGCAAACTGCAGAGAAGTGAAGAAAATGAGTTCAAGATTGCAGATTATACTGCAAGAACCTAAAATGATGAATCTTTTCCATTCAAAAGCTACTCCTTATTAAAATAGGGGCATTGGCATGAAACAGATACTAATACCACAGTTGGTAAATGTGCATTTATTTAACAAACACCAACAATGTGCCCAGTATGAAATGAGAGAGAGGCCAGGCCTACTGTGCTGTTTCTGAAGATCATTTGCATATAAAATTGAAAGGCTTATTGAAGAATCCAGTTGAGTATTGAATTCTGAATTTTCTTAGCAGTGTACACTTGTCTGACTTCTTTATTCCTTTTAACCTATGACTACTTCTGTTATAATAAAAAGCCTTGCTTCACAGAAACTAAAAGAAAAAGAAAGCTCTATGGTGATATGTTCCGGTTACTCTGACAATGAGTAAGCATTTTTCCTGCCTAAGTTCTAACTAATCAGCAGGCTGAAGACCTCAGATGGGAGTTGAGTTATGGTGTAGGATAATGAATAGTGTTTCTTCCTGAAACAAATTCAAATGTGGCTTGAAAATCGGGGAGATTACAGAAAGAACACATATAAAGAAGTATTAGCTGACTGAAGTTACAGATATATAACCAAATATCTTCACTATTCAACTATCCTATTTGATGGATGAAATATAATTTCACATTTAAAATTTGTTCAACTTGGCTTCTTAAGGAAGGATATAATTTGATTATGATTATAAAAATTTTAATATATCAAATAATCTTAAAGTCATTTTGTTTAGTAAATATATATGTTTACAATGTGTGTTTAATGTAATATAATGGACTTGCAATTTATATTATAATCACTTTTGTCTCACTTCTTTTTATCATTTAACTGTGACTCTTGGACTCATCTCAAGACTTCATCAGTAACAGTTTATCTTATATTCATAAAGACTTTATTCTGAGCAGTCTTTGTTCTATACCTCTTAAATGAATATTAGTTTCCTGATTTAAGACATCTTTAAACACATTGCTGAATATGATGTGGCTGAGTTAGGAGAAATCATCTTTAAATGTCAAGTACTGTCACTGAACTAATTGGCACTATATTTGCATTTATATCATGGTGACATATTTACCTGGTTTGTTTTAATATCACTTGGGGACCTTTTGCATTGATTTATGATGACGCTGACATATCAACTTTTAAATTTAAGTTAATTTTCACAATTCCTTGCAGAAGTGGAGTTTGGGATTATATTCCTTCACATGACTCATGTTTGATGAAAACGCACAGAGAATAAATCAGTTACTTCCATTAGATGACAACCGCTACAAGAAACACTGTTACACAACCTTGCAAAATTGACTCAGAAATGAGCTATGTCACGGATTATCAGAGTCTTGACATGAAACATGTGGAATATAAACATATTGTTTTCTACACTGATTTCATGAAAAACAAGGTCCAAAACCATCTTGGCAATTTTTCCTACAGCAATTATAAATGCAAACATTTAGATTAACAAGAGCTTTCATAACAACAAAATAAAAAGAAAAGAGTGAAATAAAACCAGTTGAGTCACTGAACAGCTGTTAAATTCTTTGACTATGGCAACAGATTAGGGTAAAAAATACCTCTGATATTTCAAATTGAGCATGCTGGAGCTTTATTATATCAGATTGGTTCAGGGGAACATTACATAGTTATTTCTTCACTTCTGTTCTAAGTTTAGTTTTAAACAATAAATCAAGAAATACATACTGCAAAGACTCCCAAATTTCTGAATTTTTACATATAGCTACAAGAGGCAGAACTTTCCAAGAAATCTTTACTAATGAGGCCAACGCCCACAACAGAGTAAAAATAAGCTCTAAAGTGCATAATCTTGTGTAATTCTTCCTTCTTAAAAAACATATTCAGTGAAGTTTTGAGAAAACTTGGAGGTAATGACAGCTTCCTCTCATTCCTTACTCTCTATGATTGCAAAGTCAAGCTCAAGCAACTGTGTTGTGATGTCTACAATGACATTTCCCATATACAGGCATCAAACTTTAAACAAAGTCAACACATTCTATCTATGTGCCATATGCAGCTACATGTAACTTTTAAATAATGGCTGAGTAATCATTAGTATTGTGGTGATTCATCAGGCACCCCTCAGTATTAATCCAAAAGTCATCAGAAAATATCAGGAACTGTACCATTCTGTATCACTTATAATGTATGCAGCTCGCAAAATAATTGCTTATTGTACTTACAAGCCTCTCCCATAAACTTTTCTACTATAAAATTCAAGAAGGAAGGCTAAAAAGGACAAGGCAATAAATCCTCTTTCAAAGATGAAAGAAGACAGATGTCGATTCAAATAATTCAGAATAGATGGCAAATATAGACAGGCTTAATCTATAATATATGTCATTTTAAAGTATTTTCTTTCTTCTCTTTAACAAATAATATGACATCTAGAGTGACTGAAATATCATTTGTTTAAATAAAAATATCAGTTCGACCTATGTTTTGTGGGTTATAAATTGCCTAGACATAGTCACATGTTCTTTATTATGTAGTCTTTTCTAATATTTCCAAAGAAGGCAAGACATCTGTTCAAATGCATGCTTATACTGTTATATATGCAGAAACCTAAATTATGCATCAATCCAAATGAAAAGAACAACGTGCATAGTGTCTTTAAAAATGTTTGTTCACAGAAGATTCCTAAAATGTAATTTTTATCATTTCCACATCAACATCAACCTAACACTAAGTGTGCTACATTAAATATGAGAACTCCAGTACTTGATTTTTTCTGTCTTTTAGAAAAAAAACTAATGATCCCACATCTTCCTCTTCTACCTTTGGGCACAGGCCTGGTTTTGCTCTTAGCATCCCAGATCTCTGGCCTACCTTTTTAGTCCAGACCCACTCACTGAGACCTGATACCCTGTATTCAGACCTGCTTAATATTTCAGTATGGTTTCTTAGAGCCTTTCCAGGCAGTCCCCAACCCCACTGTGCCTTGGTTTCCTGAGACCAGCCTGCTTCCCTGGTAAGTCTGATCTTGCCCACTGTATCTCCATTCCCATGCCTTATGAGCAACTCCAATCTTCCCAACCCCCAAATCTGTTCTCTTTTTAGTTTTGGGCACAGGCCTGCTTTTCCTCTTACCACCCCAGATTTCTAGACTACCATTTAGTTCCACCTGGCAGTGAACTCTTCAAATCTCATCATGTCCATCCCCTACAATGGGACCATCCACAGTCACTCCTACTTCTGAAGGCCTATGCTTTTCTGCCCTTTTGTAAGAAAGTAGATCTTTAAGAATGCTGAATCCAGCTTCTGCCTAGTTGGTTTCCAGTTTGGCCATGCATGCTGCCTAGAAGTGTCCGGCCATAAGTAAAGGAAACCTGTATGCTAACAAGGCATCCTTTTTCCTCTGTAGCGATTGGTAGGTTTGCTTGCCCGTGTAACCGCCCATGTAACTGCCCATTCACGTTAATACATTTGCTTGAAAATAACACAATGCTGTTAAGAAATGAGGAAGTGCACCTGATTGGAGAGAGAACTGTATATAAGAGTGCGCTTGAGCACTGTAAAGCAATTTCCCTGCTGTGCTAAGAAGAGCTGTACTATAATAAAGAGCTGTAACACCAGAAGAAGCCTGCTGTATACTCTTCTTGGCCTGATGGGGTCCTGGTTTTGCCTTTAGGATCTCCACCACATCTCGCAGGGGATCTGGGTTTGGGCAAGCTGTGCACCCGATCTCATCCGAGCTCCCCTACCTGTGGGCCGAGGACAGGGGTAAACACAAGGAGGAAGAGAGGAGCACCAACCCGTGTCTGCCGGCGCCCATCATGACAGCCACCAGGGGATGCAACATAGAAGAGCAAAGATTTTAGGAGACAGCCTGAAAACATCTGATTCTCCCGTGACTTGCAACTCTTCAGGAACTCCTGAGTAGCTGGACTAGAGCCATCTGTTTCCTCTAATGTAAAATCAAAAGAGAGAACCTGAAGTCTTGACCAACAAACTTTCCAAAGCCAATAAGAGAACAACCAGGTCACATCAAGTGTACAAACAGAATCAGAATTCAACTCAACAGAGTAAGGCTTGAGTCTCACACTAGAATCCCAAACAACAAAAGAAATTCACATGCCAAGATCACAATGAAAAAATAATAATATGGAAAACCAAATAATATGTCCCCACCAAACATCACCAGTCCTATAGAAGAGTTCTAGGATGAGAACCTTGTAGAGATAACCCAGGAAACAGAGTTTAAAAGAACACTCATAAGCATGATTCAAGAATTCAGTGAATAAAAGGAACACACTAACAAATCAAAGGCTCCAAATAAAATAGAAATAAACTTATCACTGAATCTACAAAAGTGATAGAAACATTGAAGAAAGACTGAAAGGAAGACACAATTGAAACACTAAATAAGTCAATTTGAAATAGCTGAGAAAAGCATCACCAATAGAATGAAACGGAGCAGAAAACATAATATCAAGACTGGATGTTAAAGTTCTTTAACTATACACCTCAAGCAAAAATTGTGAAAAATTAAAAACAATGACACAGGAATGATATATGCAGAATATGTGAGACTCCATGAAAAGAACAAATTTATACATCATAGGCATAGAGGAAGGAGAAGAATCTCAGAATAATACTGACCAACTCTTCAATAGGACTGTAGAAGGAAATTTTCCCAAATTAAGGAAAGATAAACCCATACAGATACAAGAAACATATAGAAAATCAAATAGGATCAGAAAAGTAAAAACAATTCATATCATGGTAGAAACACTAAACATACAGAACAAAGAGAGAACACTAAAATCTGGAAAAGAAAAATAAGTCACATATAAAGGAAAACCCACCAGAATTACAGCTGACTTTTCAGTACAAACTATGAAAGCCAGAAGAGTCTGGACCAAATTATTCCCAGTTTTAAATGACTGTAGAGGCTAGCCAAGAATACTTTACCAAGCAAAAGTGTCTATTATAGTTAAGGGGAAAGAAAAAAGTTTTCCACCACATGAATAGGCTGAAAAAAACTCCTGTCCACAAAACCAGCACTACAAAGAATTCTTGAAGCAGTACAAAGAGTTGAAGAAAGGGAGCTCCTGTACCCAGAGGCAAAAGAAATAAATTAAATGAAGTTATAACTGTGTAACCACAAAGATAGATCAAGAATGCAAACAGAAATTAAAATGATGGGAACCAATACATATTTTTCAATAATTAGTTTAAATAGCAATGGACTGAACTCTCCAGTCAAAAGACACAGAATAATTGAATAGATTAATAAACAAAGTCATTTTTGTTTTTGTCTGCAAGAAACATACCTCACCTTCAAGTATAGACATTATCTTAAGGAGAAACAATAGCAAATAAACAGTCCAAGAAAATGGCACTAAGAAACAGCCAGAGTCTCCATGCTAGTATCTATTAAAACAGACTTCAAACTAAAATTAATCAGAAGACAAAAAGAAAGTCAGTTCATTGTGATCAAATGAACAATTAACCAAGAATATATAACAAACATGAACATATATGCACAAAGGCTGGTACACTCATCTTCATAAAAAGAGTATTATAAGACTTTAAGACACAGATGAATGTCAATTCATTAATAGTAGGGGAAAAGAAGACATTAAAAAAGAAAGAAATATTCCTGGAAATAAATGAAAATGACAATACAACACAGCAAAACTTCTCAGACACTTTTAAGAGGGAACTAGATAGCTCTAAGAATCTACATTAACAAATTAGAAAGAGCACAAATAAAGGTCTTAACATTGCAACTCAAGAATCTTCAAAGGCAACAACACTGAAACTCAAACCCAGCAAGCAAGGAGAAATATCAGAAATCATAACATAATTAATTAAATAGACACAAAGAAAACAATATGAAGAATAAATGAATCCAATGACTGGTTCTTTGAAAAGATAAACAAGATAGACAGACCAATAGCCCAGTTAACCAAAAGAAAGAAAGCAATTCCAGATCAACAAAATTAGAGATAAATAGAGAAACTTCACAACAGACAACAAAAACATACAGAACTGTTCACTATCTCCACTCCTTTTTAATATCATGTTTGAAACTATTACTAGAGCAATAAGACAAGAGAAGAAAATTAAAAGGTACTAACTGAAAAAGAAGAGGTCAAATTATTCCTTTTTGCAGGTGATATGATATCATACCTAAGAGATGACAAAAATTCCACCAGCAAACTCTTAGAAATGATTAAAACTTTCAGTAAAGTTGAAGGTTACAAAATTAATCTACAAAGATCAATAGCCTTTCGATATCAATAATGAGCAACTGGAGGAAGAGTACATGGAAAACCTCCCATTCACAATAGTCTCAAAAAAAAATCTGTGAAAATGACAATTCTACCCATAACCATTCATAGATTCAATAAAATCTCAATTAAAATCTCCATGACATTATTCATAAAATTATAAAAACTATTCCAAAATTCATATGGAAGCACAAAAGTCCGCGAATAACCAAAGCAACCCTGAGCACAAACAGCAACGCTCTTGGAATTACTACAACAGATTTCAAAGCTATATTACAGAGCGATAGTTATGGAAATGCAGCAAGGTATTGGCACAAAAACAGACCTAGAGTTATGGAACGTAACTGAAAATGCAAACACCAGTAAATGCGATTTCAATCACCTGATATTTAACAAAGGGGCCAAGAACACTCACTGGAGGAAAGACAGCATCTTCAGCAAATGGTGCTGGCAAAACTGGATTTCTACCTGTAGAAGAATGAACATAGACCCTTATCTTTCACCTTGCACAAAAGTCAACTCCAAATGGATCAAAGACCTCAATGTGAAACCTGAAACTCTGAAACTGTTAAAAGAAAACATTGACAGTAGCTTATATAATGTACATGTAAGAAAGGACTTTCCAAATCGAGCATCAATTGTCCAGGAATTAAGGTCAAGAGTCAACAAGTTGGGCCTCATAAAACTAAAGAGCTGCTGTACAGCAAAAGAAACAACCAAGGAAGTGAAGAGGAAACCCACAGAGTGGGAGTAAATCTTCAACAGCAACACATCTGATAGAAGAAAACAAGTGACCCCTTTAAAAGATGGACTAAGGTTCTGAACAGAAAGTTCTCAAAAGAAGAAATATCTTAAATAGTATTCAACATCATTGGTAATTAAGGGGATGAAAATTAAAATCACTTTAATATTTTTATATGACTCCAGTCATATTGGCTTAGATTAAGAGAACAAATGCTACCAAATGCTAGAGAGAATGTGGGGAAATGGTAGTGCCATTCACTGCTGGTAGGATTGTAAACTCCTGCGACCTCTACATATTTAGAACTCTTAAACAAACTAAAATGAACCCACCATTTGACCCAGTCATACCACTCCTTGGCATATACCCAAAAGACTAATCCTATTGCAGAGATACTTGTACAACTATGTTTGTTGCTGCTCTTTTTCCAATGGCTAAGAGATGAATGCCAGCCTAAATGTCCCTCAGCTGATGAGTGGATAACGAGAATGTGGTACATTACACCATGGAGTTCTACTCGGTGATAAAGAATGCCAAAGTCATGAAATTTGCAGGTAAATGGATGGGAGCAGAAACTGTCATACTAAGTGAAGTTAAAACAGATTCAGAAAAACAGAGGACATATAGCCTCCCTCATTTGTGGATCCTAGCACCAAAACCTTATATGTGAATATCCATCCTGATATAAATGCAGGAACTAAGATAATAGAAAAGAACCAGGGAGGTAAAGGGAAAGAAGGAAACTGAGAGAGAAGAAGACAAAGAAACAGGTACTACTAAGGGAGAAATTGATAAAATGAGGGTACTTAAATGAGAGGGCAAGGGAGGTCTATACATGAAACTATGGGGATAAAGGGAAAGGAGTTCAAGAGAGGTGACATCATGGGAGACTAGTGGGAAAAATAGGGATACTTCAAACTGGGAAGGCTTGGAGAAGGGTTAGACTAGGATAGAGAAAGGATAAACAAAGTGTGCCTAGTTAGTGTCAAAAAACAGGGAATCATATTAGTCTAACAACCTAATGAAAAATCCCTCATACAGTATCTCTACAGGAGTCCATGTGCATAGCTGAAGGCTCCATAATAGGAAACAGTGCCAAACAGGATAAACCTGCCTTTGAGTTGTAGACCAGAATAGTCTTAAGAGACTACCAAAATTACATAGGCTATTGCCACAACTTTTGGTTACCTCCCAGAACTTGAAATTAAGATTCTATTGCTGAAGGTAAACTATACTACAGACACAGGATTTGGACAAATGGAGCTGGAACTGATATAGAACCTATGTCCCCTAAAGGAGAAATCTCACAACTTTGGAGAGCACTGCGAATATACCAAGAGAGAATACCAATTAACGGTCCAACACCAGCTTCAAGATAAAATAATCACATCAATGATGGACACAGCACATGATGTTTATGCAGTAGTAGCACTTTCATCTTGGAGACAATCAACAACTACTTAATTGTACTAAAAGATCACTCAATGGGAGGAAACTCATGTATGGTACTATAAACACAGATAAATACACACGACTGAAGAGGTCATAGATCTCAGAGAAAACCCCAAGATTGTTGCATCCCTTCTCTAATATAATTTCTGACAATGTGCAAAACATATATCCTTATATTTACAAACAAATATTCTACTTACTACTCATCAAAGAAGCTTCTTTTGCACCAGACACTACTACAGACTATTATAGCTGATCACACACAGTGTCTGTGATTTTCCCAACTTTAAGTGGCACCTCTACATTGCAACTCGTATGCCTAGGACTCATGGAACACAGAACAAGTGGTGAAGAGGACACTAATGAATCTGTCAGTTCTCATTAATGAAGCTCTCTCATGTAGCAGAGGGCCAGGAACACAAAAGCTTTAAAATGACCAAAGTATAGAGATTCATAATCTGCAGAATGCTGATCCTTGGGCAGGACTCCTATATTACACTTCACCCAGCTAGGACTTAGGGACCATTGTGGAAAAGGGGGTGGGAAGATCGTAACAGTCAGGGAGAAGGTACATGACCACATGGAAATAAGCTCCTTCAAGCTCCCGGGCCCCTGCTCATAAGAGCCTGAAGTGATGGTAATGGCATGCACAAAATCCAAGCAAACTCAAGCAGACAAAAACTCAGCACAGAACTGGAGAAATAAACAGCAGACCCCATTCTTAGATGAAGAAGTATTGGCCAAATGATTGCTGTTGTGTGAGGAAGAGCTGATCTTCCTAAAGTGAGGAACTCTAGATAAGATGACTAGACCTCAGTGGATGAACTGGCAGTGAGGAATGTCTGGGGACAATAACTTGACACAAAAGGCCTTAATACAAATGACAGAATGCATGAATCCCAGTTGGGGGGCTATGTGAGGCATGGGGTTTAAAGATGAATAAGACTGATTGAGACGCTCTGTATGAAATGCACAAAAATTCAATAAATAATTTTTTAAAATGTTATCTGACTGGGCATAGTGGTGTGCACCTTCAGTAACAGCACAGTCAGGTGGAACTCTGTGAGTTAGAGGTCATCCTGGTCTACATAGCAAGTTCCAGGCCATCTAAGACTATAGGGAGGCCCTGTCTAAGAAAACTAATAATCACAATAAATAACTAAATCATTAAAAAATAAAAAAATCCTCCCTATGAGCTGTAGATTTCTTCATTTCAGTGAAACCATGAACCGCTTCAACTGAAAAGTTGATTATCTTCCAACAGAAAAATCACTGAACAAAAATTTACCATTTTAAATTTGCTCTCTACTAGTAACTCATGTTGTATTTCAATAAATCCGTTTTAAAATTTTTTTCAGGCACACTTATTTTTACAGGTTGTTAAACCACTTGTATGTGTAAAGCTAACTAAGGAACTAAAGGAAAAAGAAGGTGATTTGGTAATGCTCCTGAATACATTTTCAAATAGGCAATAATCACCTAAATGGTGAGATTGAATGCAAACCTCAATTAAAAATATTGTGTTCCATTTGATTTGCTAAAACAATAAAAATAATCATCCTTCAAACATGTTAAAAAGGGTCACCAGTCTAGGCAAAAATCTCTTATTGGAAGTTTTCTTTCCAATTGTCCCATCTTTCCTCATTAAGGCACATTATATATAATTGGGGTTTCAGGTTACACCATGAATAGATTATTGTCTTACTTGTCACCTCTCAAATATCCTCAATCAATCTTCTGTTTCCTTCAAACCACACTTTTTTCTGTTGCAGATTCTTTTGGAGTTTGAAGTGAACATCCTGACAGTTTGAAGCAAGAACAATGACAGGGGTGACACATGGGCCAGGTTGGTGGTCCAGTCTATCAGAAGTCAGCCTCAAAGCATATGAGAAAAATAAAAACTATGTACTACCCTTTCAAAACTGGGAAACTCCACACTAATTCTCCCCTCCACCTCTCTGCATTTTAAAAAATTGTTTTGTTATTTTTATTTTATGTGTGTGAGTGTATTGCCTGCATGTGTGTAAGTACACCCATGTAGTACAATGCCTGCAGAGTCAGGAGAGGATGTTGGATCCCCTGGAAGTGGAGTTACAGATGGTTATTAGCTGCCAAACTGGGAATCAAACCCTGGGCCTCTACAGAGAAGTCAGTGCTCCTCACTGATGAGCTGTCTCTCCAGTCCCCTCCCTACCTTTTGATCAGAGTGGAGCCTATTAATTTCTTACTGTTCTAGTTGAAGTCATGTCCACCAACCAACTCAGGACCAGGGGGATTACCCTGGTAAAGTCATGTATTTATGCTAGGAGTGTGGGGCGAGCTCAGAAGCTCCACATTTATCTTTTCTAATTTTTCAGCAACCTATCAGACTTTCTCTGACTCATTTGCTGTTGCCTTTGGCCTAAGAACATGAAGCTGTGCAATGTGTAACTAGGTATTTGTTGGTTCACTTTGGAAAGTTGAATTTATTTCTCAAGATACCCATTGATTTGGCAATGACTGGGAGCCCAAGTCATGGTCTGTTGTTATCTGGTTCTATTGACTGTGAAAAGCAGAGTGTGAAATGAGAATGCTGTCTTACAGTCCCCAGACCACAAAGTCCTTCACAAGCACTTAGTGAAATCTTTGTTGAAAAGATTAAGGTAGCATTCATTTAATCAAGGAAGATACACATAGAGAATTTGGGGTTGCCCTCTGGTAAGCAATCCTGCTTTTGAAGGGTAGACACTGACTTCTCACTGGTAAAATAGTAGTTTCATATAACTAGCACCTGAAGAGGAAACACAGGGAATGCCTTCTTAGTGAAGTCTTATATCAGTGAGGCGATGGATTTAAATGGTATTTTAGTCAGTAACATTCCCCTGATAAGAGTGAGGTGACAGAATGGTTGAGATGTCTCCTGCATCTATAACAAACTTTGATTCTAGTAGTTTTTTGGCAGTGGCAAATGCATGAAACCTGAAGTCAAGCTATTTGGAAATTTTCCTCTATCTAAATTATTTCTCCTATATCTTTTCAGTTTCTTCTTTTAGGAAACAGTCATTACAGCTTATTCCCACTTGAAGTGGTTACTGTTAGAATTCATGTTGCAGTCCCATGTAATTTATTTCACAGTGTTCAGGAAACTCTAAAAGAGGAGCCATTGCTACAACCATTATAATTTCTATTCTGATTTCAACATTCAGGCACCTAGGTTGAAAAGAAAAGACAGCTGTGCTCTTGCTGGATTTAATAATCACTGTAGATAAAGATAATGAAAATTGAAGGGCATTTATGTGACTGAACTGACATCTACTAAAGAATGCTAAAAATCATGTCTAGAGTTTAACAGCATGGAATATTTACTTTTTCTACTTCTCGAAAAGTTTTGCTTGTTTGTTTTTGTTTTTCTGTTGCATTTGCCAGTAATTTGGGAATCAATGCACATGGAATAACTCAAATTATTTGTAAAAATTTCTGTTATCAAATGTTAAATAACTTTTATTATTTTCCTATCTATTTCAAAAGTCTTTTATTTCTTCTTAAATACACCTAATATGTAATGTGTAAAATTCCATAGTGTGGATTGCATGGTCAGCCTTTCATCACAATGACAAACATCTGAGATAGTCAACTTTTGACTCTTGTTTCAAGTTTTAGTCCCTGGCCAGTTGGCTGATTGCTTCTGGGACGATGGAAACGGCCACAGAACATGAATCATGGTGGGAGGACAGGAATGGTACAAAGCTACTTACCAGCAGACAGGAATCAGAGAGAAACGAAAAGAACAAGAATAAGGAGAAAGAAAAGAGAGAGGGGGGGTTCCCAGTATTCCCTGGGGCATGTAACATGACCTAACTTTCTCTACCTACCAAGAGTTCTGCTACCCCCTAATGCAGACGTAAGCTGAGCACCAGCCTTTTACACATGGACTTTGGGGAGACATCTCAGATATAAACTGTTTCATGGATATGTGCAAGAACGTATTTACTCATGTCTTTATTGTCAGACAATTTGTTCCTATTTAGTAATAGTAAAATATTAGAATCATTATGCAATGCTTGTCCATGTGTAGAAGCATTTTATCTAATTATGCATACATACAGAAACACCATTTTTCAATATAGTTTTCCGTAGTTATTTCCCACCTATGTGAAAACATTCCCCTCCCCAGCCTCAGGCTCACATTGGTTCCTTTTATATAGGTTCTCATCTATACTGACAGGATTTAAGTTCTGTGAACCATAGCACACTGACTGAAAATTAGAAGGCAGGAAGTTAGAACCTGTAGAGCTCCGTTCGTTCCTGACTCAGTGTTTGTGCTGAAATTCCTCTTCCTCTTTTCAATAACTTCATAAAAGGTTACAATGTTACCTTTAAATAGATAAAGCAGGTAGATTTTCTCAGAAAGCTAAAGATACACTTTCATTACAGGAAAAAAAAACTAAGGTTCTTCAAAGAAATCAAAATTATTTTGATAAAAATTTATTCTGAAACTGTTTATGAAAAGAGGAGAGGGCTTTGAGAAACCACTTTAAGCTCAATAGGGACAGGAGAGAGGACCAAAGTTCCTAGATGTCTGGAGGGAAGGGAAAGAGAAAACAGAACAAGGAATAGATCCCTTCTTATCTGTTAAGGACAGTTTAAATCTTTTTCTAGAGAGTAAATATTGGTTGCATAATATTTATCTGGACTTAATGTAGTGCCACATGGTGTGATGAATTCTATGGTAGAGACACACTGTTTTATTGAGGGAATATAATTTATGCATCTACTGGCCACTATCAGAAGGTAAGCAGAGTGAACCCCATCTTTACCACCACAGGAGCCATTAAAATCTCGAGTTCTTAAGCATTTTATTAACAGTAAGTCATTTACTTAAAATGTTTTTTTCTTTAATATTGGAGCTTTTTATTCAGCATGAGAGTTTACAATTCAAGGGTTACATTAAACAAAGATTTGCTTATTTCTGGAAAATGAGGACTGTCTTTGACAGACTTTCTCTCATCCAGGATGCCAAATACAGGAGCAGACCTAATTCCCTGAGGTCATTAGACAAGCAAAATTCAGAATATTTTCTATATTATTTTTATTCTGTGTGTATGAGTGTAATGCCTTTATGTTGGTAGGTACAGCTGTGTCATGCAGTGCCCACGGAGGTCAGAAGAGGGCATCATATCCTCTGGAACTGGAGTTACAAATGGTTGCTAGCTGCCATAGGAGTGCTGGGAATCAAACCCAGGTCCTCTGGGTCCAAGAGCAGCAAATTAGCTCAACCTCTGAGCCATCTCTCCAGCCCTGACGAGGAAGATTTAAATCTCCCAGGTAAAAGCCAAGTCAGGGCTCTGTTTTATTGCAATGATATGCTCTTCTCCCCTCCAGCGCTGTCAAAAGTAGTGCTGGATTTAGCAAAACAAAATTTTCCTACAGTAACTCTATCTTGAAACACAAAAATAGTTTTCTTTGGGTTAAATGAAATGAGTATTCATGCCCCATCTGTGTCTCTGAGTGGAGGTTGCCTCACTGGTTCTGTTTAGGTGTGTTCCTGCCACCTTTCCACTTGGCTTCTGAATCCTGAAGTGACATTAGTGCTCTTTATGTTTGGAGATCAAATTAACTATTTAGCCAAATCACTAAAGTGGAGGGTATGAGGCTCAGAAGTAAGCATTTCATTTACCAAAATGCACATTATCTAATGCAATAAATGATGATAGTGTGTCTTTAGGCCCTAGTTGTTCCATCATTTGGGGAAATAATAAAGACTTTTCATTTTCTCCCTTAGATCATAAGTGCTGTGTTATTAGTGCCGTCTCAGCGTTAAACCAGGTTGCAAGCTGCTTATTCTTCAAAATGAAGTTTTATTTTTTTTCCGTTTAATTGCTTTTTCAGGAGCATTATTAACTTCCAGAAGGGGGAAAAAAATTAAAGCAGCTGAATCTGAGGCTTAGTATATTTGAAGCTAAAATCTCCATTTCAAAACCTAATGCAACAATACTGTACCAATTATCAAGAATATTATTAAGGAATATCCATCGCATGATAATTATAAAAGAATGATCTTTTAAATACCAGGTGTGAGAACCATCTGCATTTTTCTTTGAATGTGCCAAGTAAAGAATTACTCTGTTCTCTCAAGAGACCAAGCAGTATCCATGCTTTCTGGACTTTTACAAAATAAATCTTCAATAAGCATTACACCCAAATCAATCATCAAATTCTAGCTTCACTTTTCTTAATGTTTCTCAGTCTCCTCAGTTTATTTTCACAAACCTCCACTCAACATCAGAACTGGGATATCTGCCACCAACATCACCTCCCCCCAAAATGGCTTCCCCATCTGGCAAACAAACAGCAGTTGCAGGATGCATTAGGCAAGGTTCTGCAGAAGAGCAGAATCAACAAAATGTGTATGTGATGTTGTAGAGGATGTTTTCTAGAAGAGTTTGCGACATAACAGGCCGGGTGTGTTATTACTTTTCTGTTGCTGTGATAGAAACACCGACCAAGGAACTTATAAAAAGAAGAGTTTATTTAGCTTATGGATTCAAAGGGCAAGAATCCATCGTGGCAAAGAGGCATAGCAGCAGAGGTGACTGGACTAGGAGAAGAAACTAAGCACTCACATCACGGGGCAGACACAGGAAGCAGAGAGCAACTAGACATCTGGCAAGGCTTAAGAACTCTCTAAACCCACCCCAGTGTCCTGCTTCCTCCAGCATGGCCACACCTTCTCAGACCTCCCAAAACAAGGCCACCAACTGGGGACAAAATGTCCAACTGCTTAAAGGCTATATGAGGGACATTCTCATTCAAGCCACCACAGCTGGGTAATCCAATGATGGACTTCCACACTGGGAAGGCTAAGAACCCCAAAGTTTCTCAGTCCGTAAAGGTGAATGCTTCAAACGTTCTAATGTGTTACTGAAGGCCTGGAACATTCCTGGAGAGTGTCTACCCTTCAGTTCATGATGGAACTCAGAGAAGCTAGAGTCTAATGTCAGCAAAGGTTGGTGGTGGCGGCAGCAGCAATAGCAACATGACAACTCCATCCACCAGCAAGTAAAAAAGACAAGCAAACAAATACCACTGGTTTTAACTCAGAGCTCTTTAAATCTGGTCCAGCACCAGAAGGTGCCGCACAGTTTGGGGAAGGGTCTTCACCCTTTAGCTAATCCTTGTTGAAAATGCTCTCACAGATCTGCCCAGAGGTGTATCTTTTAATTGATTCTGGATCTAAACAAATCAATATCTAAACAGATCAAGAGCAATGATCACAGAGGATAGTCTTTCATGAAGTCAGTTCTATGCTATTTCCCAAGAAAGGTTTGAACATCTGCATAAAATCCTGTTCTAAAAAAAGTTGAAACAAAATACATGTTGATATATGAGAGAGAGAGAGCAAGAGAGAGAGAGAATAATGTGATTTAAAAATGAAGCAGGCAGCCTCTTACCTTTGCCACTCTACTGCTAGTTCAGTGGACATTTGAATGGAGTAGTTACAGTAGCAAGGAATGAACATTTCTTTGGTCAGTGAGTCCTGAGATGCGTCTGAATATATAGTTCCATCTCATCAAGTCTGTTCTAGCCTCTGCTGCTGATGAGTATTCAACCTGTCCACATGAGACTTATATTGCCTGTCTTTTCAGTAGTCAGGAAAGCCAGTTAGTTGGTGGAGAGATGGTTTCTTACATTGGATTTCTTCTTCACAACAAAACAATTCAACAAATACATAGTGACACATAACCCCGTATGTGTTTCTCTTTTTCCCCTAAGTGCATTCACGGTATTGGAGGAATCACAGAGCATCTGACCTCCTACTTGAGACGTTGTACATTTTGCTTCATACCAAGGAGCCCACTGTAGGAGAAAAGCCCTGGGTAAGTTGTGTTTTTTTTATTGTTATATTGCTGTTGTTTGTTGTTGTTGTTGTTGTTTTGTCATTCATTTGGTTGTGTGTTGCCTTTCGTTGCCTCTTTATTTTTTATTTGAGGAATGATTTCATGTAGTCCAGGCTGGCCATCAACATGCAATGTAGATTACCTTAAACTTCCAGGCTTCCTGCCTCTACCTCCTAAATGCTAGGTTTACAGGCATGTGTTACCATCCTCGGTTTTATGTGGTGCCAAAGTCTGAACCCACAGATTTGTGTGTGCTCTCCCAACTAAGCTGCAGCAGATATTTAAGATTTACTGAAACTACTAGTGGTCACTACCCTGAAAATGCAGTGACATTATCTTTAAAATACGTGAATTACCAACTTGAAGAGAACACTCACAGATTGTGTGGTCTCTTTTAGGACTTTTAAATTAAGGGAGTAGTTTCAATGGGTGGAAACTGACAAAATAAGATTTGAGAGTGGGAGTGATCATTCTCACTATCACGCCATCTGATCACTTGAGCTCACTTCTCTCTGATTTGTGCTTCTAGAGGCTCATATTCTCAGGCAGGAATTACTCCTATCAAAATAGTCAGAATCCCACAGAAAGCCACACTTGAGTGGTAACATTAAGCTAAAAGGCATGCAGAAAACCAAGTAGACTATTTAAGTAGTATTCACATTTTTGATGGTAGGAAGAGATATATTTTGCACACAAGGGATCCAATAGAGAGAGCTTCTCTTGATATTCCTAAGTCCAAATCTAACTACAAATTGACAAGTGGTGCAAGTGTAGGCCAATGGTGGTCTTTATCTTAGTACTTTGAACTATTCTGTACTAAAAGCCTGATATTTCATCCTAAAAGGCATCACACAATTCAAATTGAAATCTTAGGGTAGAGGCAGGCTGGATGGTAAAATAGAAAGATGGACACTAGATATAGTGGTGCAGTCCTTTAATAACAGCACTAGGGAGGTAGAGGCAGATGAATCTCTGTGAGATTGAGGCTAGCATGTTCTACATAGGAACTTCTTATAGCTGTAACTATATGGAGATGCTTTCTCAAATAGACCAAAGGGTGGGGGGAGATGGCAGGTGTGCTGGACGGACTGCTCAGAGTTTCAGAGCACTTGCTTGCTGTTCTTCCAGAAGACCTCCGCTTGCTTCCCAGGACCCATGTCAGGAGGCTCACAGTTGCCTGTGACTCTAGCTTCAAGGAGTCCCACACCTTCTTTTGGTCTCCATGGGCACCAGTTCATATGGGACATACATTCAAACATGCGCACACACATGCATGCACACATATGCACACACATGTATGCACACACATGCACATGCATGTATGCACACACATGCACACGCATGTATGCACACATGCACACACATGTATGCACACACATGCACGCGCATGTATGCACACATGCACGCGCATGTAGGCACACACATGCACACACACACAAATAAAAATAAAATTTGAAAATAAAGATGGTAGAAAAAAAATCAGGCAATGTTATGTTTCCAAGCACATTGAAGGACTAGAGAAATTTCTCAGTTCAGTCTTTCTTTTGCAAATTTCTCACAAAGAGAGAGAGGGAGAGAGGGAGGGAGGGAAGGGGAGAGAGAGAGAGAGAGAGAGAGAGAGAGAGATATTAGGAGGTACAAAAACCCAGAGGGAAATGTATTAACCCAAAACCCTCTGAAAAAATGCACATACAATTCTATCCTGTATATGTGTACCCCAAAGGCTTTATACGAAGGAGCACAGTTCCAGATAGGGAAAACCTCCCTTCCAGTCACTGGTCAGAGTAGTCTACGAGACTCTCAAAATAATAGAGGCTATTGCCATACCCTGATTGCCTCCCAGAACTTGAAGGTAAGACCCTACCCTGAAGACAGGACATACTTTGGACATAAGACTTGAAACAATGGAGGCAGAACTGATCTGGAAGCCTTCTCTCTGAAGATTAGCTCTCATAGTTCCACAGAATACTAGGGAAGCTGCTAAGGGAGAAAATCAATCAAAGGTTCAGCACAACTCTAAAGCCTACTAACCACAAGGACTGGCACTTCAGAATTCCTCTGACTCCAGTGGATGAACTTGCCCTGAAGGTTATCTGGATAGAAATGCTTGAATATATATGTCTTAATATACATGACAGAATACCTGAAATCTGGTTGGGGGGATATTGGGGATGGGGAGGAAGAAGGAGTCTAAATTCAATTAAGATATATTAATTTAATTCATAAAACTCTATATAAAAATGCAAAAAAATCACACAAATTCCTACCCGAATTGTGGCTAACCAGAATCATGAAGACCTGACAGCATGCTCCACAAGGATCTAGCTGAGATGCCTTCCCTGTTATAATACCTCTGCCTTTAAATGTTTTCATTGTATTCCAACATTCCTTAAGAAGATGAGATAACCATTGCTGTCCAGAGTCAAGAAAGATAGGTTATGTCCATGTGGAAAAAGCTCAGTAGGAGAAGTGATAGATTATAGGATGCAAAAATAGTCTCTTCAAAGAACTGTTGGAACAGCCCAGGTGGGAATACCAGTCCTGGTTGCACTATGCATCTGCTGTAAAGTGTGTCTCATGCCTGCTGCTTCTTGGCTTGACAGTCACTCACTAGTCAGTGTCTGAGCACATGGTATGGTTTTATGCCCATTGTAGGGCAGTTTGCAGGCAGTAGCTGAATGAAACCGCACATGCCTGGCCCTACACTTGAATGAAATTGAAACTGTGGAGCCACTTAGAATTCCAAGCTTGCAGCAGAATCAGGCTGATGAGATTGCAGTGAATGCTGAGGATTCCCTCTCCTTCTCCCGCTCTGTCCTGCTTGCATCTCTTTTTTATGAGTTTGTCTTCAGAGTATGCCTTCAACTCATGCTTTCCACAAAAACCCCCTCCTTACGTTCTAACAAAATTAATTGAAGGCCATCTCAACTTTACAATATTTAATATCTTAAGTCATTTTGTGGCTTATTTAAAACACATTTCTGGAGTGGGTGGTTAAATTGCTCTTATGCTCTTCTAGAGCACTGGAGTTCAGTTTCCAGTGACCATGTCAGGTGCCTCACAATCACGTGTAACTTCATCTCCAGGGGATCCACTGCCCTCTTCTGACTTCTGTGGGCCCCTGCACACATGTGGCATTCGCTCATGCAGGCATAAACATCCATACACATGAATTAGAGTGAATAAGAAACTTATTTACACATTAGCACATTTCTGAGTTTTCATTGTGCCTAATACACATTTTAAGTGTGGTAATCTAAGGTCCTCAGTTCATGGAATGTGAGCACTAGTGCCTAGAGGAATGAGATGACCAGGGCATTATTTATAAATAGATATCTATGGAAGTTTCCACAGTGATCTGCTTTAGTGAGGATGGCATAAATAAGCCGAGTTTGCAAAGGATTCAGTAAAAACATAGTGACCAGGGCTTGAGGGCTAGCTCTCAGCAATGGCTTGCCTTGTAAGCATGAGGACTTGAGTTTATTCCCAGATTTTAAAAGCTGGTATTAGCAGCATACAGTTTGAATTCCATACCTGGATAGACAGAGTCAGGAGGATTCCTAGGGCTCACTAGCCGTTATGGCAAGTCCAGGCCAATGAGAAACACTGTATCAAAATACCAAGATGGGGCAGTACCTGAGGAACAGCATCTGAGATTATCCCTCTGGCCTCCACATCTGTGAACAGTTAAGCACGTCCATACAGAATCACACACACACACACACACACACACACAGAGAGAGAGAGAGAGAGAGAGAGAGAGAGAGAGAGAGAGAGAGAGAGAGAGAGTTTTAAACTAAAGCACAGTGACCAGACCATGGAAGGAACACTGTCATTGCCCAAGGATCTAGCTGAGGTGTCTTCCCTGTTACAACACCTCTGTCTTTAAATGTTTTCTTTGTATCCTAACATTCCTTAACAAAATGAGATTGGTACTGCAGTCCTCAATATCATGTCATTTTCCTTAGAGGTGAAATAGTGTTATTTCAAGTTTGATCTAGGAAAATGTATGTGAGTCCCAGTTGCTGCCCACTTCTTTTTTGAATATATATTTAGCGGCTTTAAATTTGGGTATGAAAGAGCAAATGACTCCAAACAGCTGAATATCTACATGGAAGAAAATGGCACTAGACACATACTTTCCACCCTTCACAAGAGCTGACTAAACTGGATCACTGACCTAAATGTAAAATAAAAGAAACTATTAAACTCATAGAAGATAACATGGGGAAAAGGTAGATGAACTTGGTTACGATAAGGAGTTTCTAGATCTGCACCAAAGACTTCTTCTAAAAGATCTAACTGATAACCTGGACTTCAGTGAAATTAAAAATCACTTCTCTGTGGAAGTTACTAGAAAGAGAATAGATACACATATAAAAGAAAATATTATAAGACAATTCTGATAAGGGCATGTTATGCAGAACATGAAAAGAACTCATAACCCAATAAACGAAAGTGAAATAACCAATTAAAATTAACATAAACCCTGAACAGACACCTTACCCAATAAAATATATTAATAAAATATATGCACATAAAAGGATGCTCAATATCATAAGCCATTAAAATTGCAATTAAAGTCTCAAAGAATCAACGGAAATCTTTTAAAATTGCAAATGAACAATAAAAATACACCCCCACAGCTAGGACAGCCACAGTTTAAAACCCTTACCCCACCAATGAAAAGTTAGTATAACCCGACAGTTAGTACAGCCACAATTAAAACCCCATCAGATGCTGATGAGGAAGTCAGAAATATGAATTCTTTTTCATTGCTGGTGTTCATGAAATTTAGATATTTCAGAATTCAGTTTGGCAGTCTCTGACTGGACTAAACATATTCTGACGGTATGATTAATATCCTAGAGTCCTTGGCCTTTACACAAATAAATTAAAAATATATCCCCCAAAAAACTCACACAGAATGGTTTCCAAGAGCTTTATTCATAATTGTCCAAACATGAAGGAAGCTCCATGTCCTTCATTGGGTGAACAGATAAATGTGGTACATTCAAACAATGGGATGTCATTCACTTTACCAAAGAGAAAGGAGGTGCTAGAACATTAAATGCATATTGATAAATGAAAGTAGAAAATATAAAGTCTACTTCTCTATAATTCAAATTGCATGACACCTAGAACAGGAAGAGTTAAGGAGATGGGACACAGATCTGTGGTTGGGGACATTAGGAGAGATTGCAGGACAGGCAGTCAAATGACAGATAATTTTTAGGGTCAAGGAACTATTCTGCATGATGTTATAGTGGTCATATATGTTATTATATATTTGGGTAAATTTATAGGACATAGAACTCCAGAATTGAACTGTGATGCAAACCGTAGTTGTTAGTGGATAATAATGTGTCAGTCAGTGTAGTTTCACTGATTTAAAAACATAGCACTCTGAGGTCTTTGATTCATTTGGAGTCAAGCTTAGCTGAGGAGCTAAGGGTGAGGGAGAGTTGATCTTCTTTAAGGTAGTGACATTAGATAGACTAACCAGGCTCTAATAGATGAACTCACACAGAGGAACAGATGGTAACACAAACTTGACTCAATAGGCTTTGACATCTATGATAGAATGCATGAAATATGGTGTGAGGCTATGGGAGTTGTGGAGAGGGGAGGGGTCTAAATATGCTTAAGATATATTATATAAAATGCACAAAAAATCAATAAAAATATATATTGTGAAAAGAAGGATAATAACATACCCAAATGAATAGCCTTCCTACAAAAAAAAATAAAATAAAAATAAATAAAAACATAGCACTCTGCTGCAGGAACTGGAGACTAGGATAATTACATAGTGTGGGAAAAGAAATATATAGAAGCTACTTGAACATTCTGCTCTATTTTGCTTCTCTTAAAAATAAATTAAGAAAGACTGGGTGAAACCAACTCCAAAGGTGACAGTAAAATCACTCATCGCTTGATTATTTCTCCTTGTCTCTCTTATCGATAACAAACACAGCAAGAAGCAGAAGTTAATAAGAATAATATACATAAATCAGTGTAAATGTTTCTTTCTGTATTATTTTTGTTGCAATTCTCATGGTAATGTTTATCTAATATCTCATGCATATAACATATTGATAAAATGTCTCAATTTTAGCCTATGCTTTATTGTTAAAGGTGTTTTGCAATATGCTAACTTTTAGAACTATTTTCCATGAATTAGTTGCTTTCCCATAATCACTTGGTACTTCTATGATAATGGTCTGAATGCCTGAGAATCTGTATGAAATTCAGCTCACAGCCTGAACATGTTAAAATGTATGACAATCATGTTAAAACTTCAGTGAAGATGCTGAGTGAATTCAGCTCTCATACCCAAGTCACTGGTGGACACATGATCTAGATACCTAAGCTTACTAATGCATGCACATATGTTTTCAAAGAATTTAGCATTTTCAAATTTCATAAATGTTAACATTAATTAAAGATATACTTTGAAGGAAAAAGATTTTTCTTAGATAGCATATGTTATAGTTCAGCTATTTTTGAATACTGTACAGAAGTTTTATAATGACTACTTTCTGGAATGTCATATTGTTTCCCAAATTGCTGGTTCGATGCCAGCTGGGGTGACTCACTGCTGTTTGTTTCCTATGCCTAGTGAAAATGTCAGGTTCTCTCTAAATTAAGCAATTCAATTATGCAACTGCCTTTTTCACCTGTATGTCAGTTTTCTGTGCTATTCCATTGAATACCATAAGAAAACAAGAGAAGTCACTCCGTTTTTAAGTCTCCATTAATATTTTCACCAAAATACGAACACACTTGCTCCTTCAAAGGATTTTATGTGTGTGGATATGCACAGACATATAGTTTCACATGTACATTATATCACAGAATATGTGAAAAAGTTCCACTTCCACAAACTATGATAGAGAACATGAATCATGATCATTTATTAGATTTGTACGATGTGTCAACCACAAGTGGGTCAGAAGGTACCAATCAGCTATTGAGAAGGAGAATTTCCTTCAAGGGGGCTTTTTGAAATTCTTGCGTATGACACACACAAAGCTACAAGAGATGCTGCAGAATCCATGTATCCACAGAAACTGTAATTTCACAATCTCTGGACAGAGAGGAGATGACAAAAGAAGAGATCAGAAAGAGACAAGCATATAAGGTCTTGTTAGTCAAAATGCATTCCACAGACTAACAATATTGACATTACCTGAATCTAAACACAACCCAAAAGAAATCTCACTCCCAACTGTAGACCTGCAGAGTTAGGACTCTATTTTCATAAGTTTCCCAGGTGATTTCAATGCATGGGATATTTGGCAAGTAATGATGCTCAAGAGATGCTTTACAAATCAGTAATTCTGAATCAAGGAAACAGCTAGAATCAGATGATTCTTAAAGAAAGATGGATGGAAATAAATGTACCTGGTCCCATTGTCCTGCGTGACACCCTTGTGTCCCTGAGTCACATTTGATAAGAAGCCAAGAGCATGGAAAGCTGGTGATATGGTTTGTGCCAAGCCTCTATTCATGGCAGAGAATTCAGGAAAATAAAGTAGCCAGTGGACCTGGAGAGTAATGGAAAGACTCTATGACCACAGGTTGCAGACTGCAGCTACAAACTCAGTGGCCACATCCTGGAGCCACATTACCCAAACATGTGTCTTGTAAAATATTTTTAGCCTGTTAGTTATTATTAGTTTGTTTTGTTAACTTTAAAAATAGTTTGAGTTTTTGTGCATTTCAAACAAAAATTCTTACTCACATTTAGACTCTCTCATCCATCCACACCTTCCCATGCCCCACCACCAGATTTCATGCCTTCTGTCATATGTGCTAAGTCTATCCAGTCAAACTTTTGTACACAGATGTCCCTTTGTACAAGTTCATCCTCTGGAGTCTAGACAGCCTACCTAGAGTCTCTTTCTTGAAGAAAATCAAACCACCCTCACCCAGCAGTAATCAGCTGCCAACAATTCTTTAGCTAAGGTTAGGGGCTACAGCCCATTTCCCCAGCTCTAGGCTAGGTTTTTGTCTAATTGAGTCAGCACGGGTAATGTGCATACGGTCACCATTGCTGAAAGTTCATGTGAGCAATTTCCCAGAGGCCTGAAAGCCTCTGTTTCCTCATTATTAAAAAAAAAAAAAACTTTTATCAAATCACTGTGTGTTTCATATAGAGTATTTCAATCAGTCTTAATCATCTTTATAACCCTTTCTCCACACACAACTCCCCATAGCCACCCAACTAGAATCCATACATTCTTTCATCTGTGTTAAGGTCTATCACATCAAGTTAGTGTCCCCAAATGACCTCAGTTCATCCATGCAGGTTTATCTACTGAGGTCTAGTCAGCCTACCCAGAGTCTCTTGCTTTAGGAAAACTAGCTCATCCTCACCCAGAAGTAATCATTTTGCCAATATTTCTAAAGCAAATGTTGGGGTATGTTACCCATTTCTCCAGTGCCAGGATGGATTTTTGTCTACTTGAGTTGGCATGGGTCTTGAGCATGTAGCCAAAATGATTGCTGTAGGTTCATATGAGCAGGATCCCAGGATCTTGAGGGATTCTATTTCCATATGGTCACTTACCTCCTCACTGGCTCTTATAATCCCCTCCCACCTTCTTCAATGGTCCATGAGCCCTGGGTGAGTGAAATCTAATGAGTCCTGTCCAGGGACCTACATCCTACAGATTCCTAATCTCTATGATTTAACAATTTATGACCTTTTGTGTAACCAGCCCTCTGTTACACGAGGAAGCTTCATTAATGAGAGGTGAGAGTTTAATTAGTGACTTCTATACCCCTTGTTTTATATTTCATGAACCATGGGTGTAGAGGCTGCATTGTGGTTGTGCCACTTTGGCATGGGCAATTCACAGACAATGTCTGTATCTGACCAGTTGTGGTCTCTGACTGGTGCAAAAGAAGCTTCTTTGATGAGTGGTGACTTTGGTAAGAAATTACTAAAACCTAGGGATGTAACAACTTTGGAAATTTCTCTAACATCTATGACCTCTTCAGTCATGCGTATTTGGCTATGATTACAGTACCACACATGAGTTTCCTCTCATTGAGTGGGCTTTAAGACCAATTGGGTAGCTGTTGATTAACCCCAAGATAAAAGTGCCACTACTGCACTAGTTTTGAATGCTGTGCCAGTCACTGATGTGGTTATTTGGTCATGAAGCTGGTGTTGAGCCATTGATTGCTGTTTTTCCTTGGCTACTTGCATAGTCCTCTTCAGAGCTGAGTCCTATCCTTCAGGGGAAGTGGCTTCCAGTTCAGTTCTAACTTCATTGCTCAAAATCCAGTTCAGAAGTATGTCCTGTCTTCAGCAATAGGGTCTTATCTTCAAGTTCTGGAAGTCAATCAAGGACTGAGGTGATAACCTGTGGAATTTTGAGGGTTTCTTGGACACCCTGGTCATCAATTCAAATGAAGTTTTCTCCTATCTGGCATTGTTTCTTGTTATGTAACCTTAAGCTATGCACATGGGCTCATGTAGAGATAATGTATGTGGAATTAATCATTAGGTTGTTAGACTAATATGATTCCCTCTGGTGTTTTACACTAGTTAGGCATTATTTATTCTCTCTCTCTCTCTCTCTCTCTCTCTCTCTCTCTCTCTCTCTTCTCTCTCTGTCTCTCTCTCTCTCCCTGTCTAACATTCCCTCCATGTCTTTCCCATTTACAGTTTCCCATTTTCCCCATTTCTCACTTGATAATACCAGTCTTCTAAGGCTTGACCTCTCTGATCTCCTTCTTTCTCTTATCCCCATAATTACTTGTATGACTCTCCTCTGTTTCATTTATTTCCTTATTTTTTCTTTATTCTACGTGTGTATGTGTATTGCCTGCATGTATGTAAGTGCATTTGTGTTATGCAGTGCCCATGGAGCTCAAAAGAGGGGGTTGTATCTGATGGAAATGGAGTTATGGATGGTTGTTAGCAGACATGTGGGTGCTGGGAACTGAACCTGGGTCCTCTGCAAGAGCAGCCAGTGTTCGTAACCACTGAACTCTCTCTCCAGCCTCCTCACAAACATTTATTTTGAAAAGTTGCTTTTGTATAATTGGTCCTCAGCATTTGGAATTGCAAGCAAATATGATCCCATTTTTCAGAAGAAGGACACGAAGTCCAGTAGTCCTGAAGACATGGGATGTATCTGTTGGGGTTAAGTAAATGCATGAAGAAATATTTCTGTCTGAACTAGACAGCATAAATGGAATTCTCACATATACACCACAATTCAACTTCAGTTTTAGAATCAAACTTTAAAGTTTTTCTCCTACTTTAAGTGCATCCCTCATCACGAGATTCTTTCAGGTATTCAGAGTCCCTTATGAGTATGGGAGAGTCCCTTATGGGTATTATGAGACCCATTAGAATAAGTAAAAATCCAATATGCTTCTTGTTGCAGTCAGTAGGTATCTTCATTCTCTCCCTTGTTCTCACTTGTTTCCTTTGCTGTTCAGAAGCTTCTTACTTTGATATAATCCAGTTTGTCTGCTTTTGCTTTTTGTTGCTTTGTGGTCTTTGTCTTACCCTTCCGCCCAAAAATCTTCATAGGAATCTTGAAGTTCCAAGTGTTATATGTATGTCTTTGCTCCATGCGTATGGACACATATCTTTTAAGTTGGCTTTTCAAACACGGAAAACACAGTGTCTAGTTTTATTCTTCTGCATTTGCACAGTCACATTTCAGAGTACCACTGTATTCTAAGATTTTCCGTTCTCTAACACACACCCTTGGAGTGCATTTGTTGGAAATCAGTTATTTACGTTAGACGTGGATGGATTCAGCATTTGTCTATATTGTTCGACCTGTTTGTGTGTATGTTTGATTTTGCTACTGTAGTTTTAAGGTATGTTTTAAATTCAGATCCTGTAACCTATCCAGCTTCCCGATTTGTGCTTGGGATTGCTTTGGTTGCTCAGGTTCTTTGTGACTTTGTATGAATTTTATTATTTTTTCTATTTCTGTAAAGAATATTATTAGCATTTTAATGAAAGGTGTGTTGACTCCACAGGTAACGTTGAGAATTACAGGAATTTTTATAATATTAATTCTGGCCAGGCTTCAACATTGAATGTATTTCCAATTTGTATGTTTCTTCTTCAATTTCTTTTATCATTGTTCTGTGATTTTCAGTTTAGAGATCTTTTATGGTTAAGGTTTTATTTCTACATATTACTGTTACTATAGAGATAATATTATTTCCTTGATTTTTCAGCAATTTCTTTAGTGATATGTGCAGATTTGGGGTCCTCTGTGTCCTCCATTAAATTGACTCATCAGTTCTAAGTGTTCTTTTTGGGAGGTCTTTAGGTTTTTCCTCTATAAAAAGTTCTGGGATGTGCAAACAGGGATAATTTTAGTCCTGCCTTTCCTATTTGGAAGCCCTTTATTTCTTTCTCTTGTCTGATTGTTCTTGTTAACAGTTCCATGACCATGCTGAATAATAAGGGTGAAGGTATCTTTGTCTTGTTACAGATCTTAGTGGAAACATGCTTAGCTTTTTGCCATTTAGTATGTATGATATTGGCTATGTGGGTCTGATATATGTATCATATATATATATATATATTCCTTATTCTTTGTATAAAACCCAATTTGATCAGAGTTTCAATCACAAAGTAATGTGTAATTTTTTCAAATATTTTTAATGCATTTATTTATTTAAATGATCATATGGTGTTGATTCTTCATCAGGATAATGTGAAGAATTCAATGAGATATACAGTGAATTATTTTTTCTTCCATGAGATTTACAAATTATTAGTCTGGTGGGGATTAATATTAAAAATATATAAGGAACTTAATAGCAAAGTAATAATCCATTTAAGAACTGATAAATGAACTGCATAGACTGTCCTCAAAAGAAGACATATAATAGGTTACAAGTGTGTTAACAGAGCTAAATATAGTGGCTGGAGAGAGGACTCCGCGGTTAAGAGTACTTGCAGCTCTTACAGAGGACCTATGTTCAGTTGCCAGAATCCATATACAGCATACAACAAGCTATAACTCCAGCTACAGGAGCTCTGATGCCACATTCTAGCTTCTGTGGGCACCAGGCATGCACACAAACATATATGCAGTGAGAACACTCATATACATAAAAACACATAAATCCCTAAAAAAGTAAAGCATAATTACATCAGTGAACCAAAAATAAAAACCACAAAGTGTTGTCATTTTACTCCAGTTTGAATAGCTTTTATTGAAAAGACAACAAATAACAACAGGTGAGCGTGTGGAGAAAGACAAATTCTTAGAAACTGTGGGCAGGCAAAGAAATAGTAACATAGTGAAAACAGTCCAGACATTGCTCAAGAACTGAAACTCGAACACATGCTGTAGCAATCCCAATACTGAGCATATACAGAGAAGAGAAGGAATCATATCCAAACTACCTCTACGCCCATGTGTGTTGTAGCAGCATTCATGATAGTGTAATGCCCAACAATGGATAAATACACAAACACATTAGACTATTCTTTGGCCCCCAAATATGAAATTCTGTCATATGCACCAACTTGAATGGATGGTATCTTCGTTGAAATAAACCAGTTTACAAAAGGTCAAATATCATATGTTCCAACTCATTTGTGGAAATTATGTTAATGTCACAGAGGAAAAGAGTAGAATTAAGCTTACTAGAGACAAGGAAGTGTAAAAGGAGGCTGCATAAGGGACATTGACATGTTACATAGGGGGCATTCATTCTAGGCTCTGCATATGAGTAAAGTAATAACCTGCAACAATTCATGTTATTGTTTAAAGTCACTAAAGAGTTAAACATACCCAGCACAGAGAAATGACAAACGCTGGAGGATGTTGCAACTCTTCTTAGTCTTATTGATGACTCCCTATTGTACAAATGTATCAAATTATCATACTGTATTTCATAAATATGTATACACAAACTATCAATTAAAATAATAATTAATAATAAAATTGTATGTAACTTTATGAAGGTTATTTAATAATAGTAATAATGAGCCTTACCAATGGTTAGGCTCAACCCTCAAAGCAATGGGTCTTTCAAAGAATGAATTTACTAGATGAGGAGTTTTTGAAAGACAAAATATATTGAATAATTCACCTATGTTAGTGAACTAGAAGAGGTAAAATTCTCTCTATAAATCCCTGCATTCCATAAGTATTTCCTCATGTAATAAAACATCCTGTGGGGATGTTGACCCACTGGATTTCTAAAGCTATAGATACTCTAGTCTCTCAAAGAGGGTGTTGAGGTGTTGAGATGTTTGTGTATCACTCTCTCACACCCTCCTGCTGGCTTTAACTCATCCCTAAATTACTTACAAACACTATCTAAAAAGGATCTGTACTGCATTGGTTAGAGGATTACAAGAAGAAAAGAGATTTCCCTGTTCAGTTCAAATGTCATCTTTTTATTTCTCCAAGTATATTATTTTCAGTCTATAGTTGTTTGATTTCACAAATGTTAAGCCTATAGAAACAGAAGGATGACTGTGTGTGAACTTGCATATGTAAGTATGTATTAAAACATAATTCAATCTTCTGAATGTAATTAGGTTGAATTTTTTAATTTAAAAAATTTATTTTTATTTTATGTGTCTGAGTAGTTTGCCTACATATATGATAAGTATACCAAATGCATGCAGTGCCTTCACACGAAAGAAGAGGGCGTTGGATCCCTTGAGTCTGAAATTATTGATAGTTGTTCACCTCCATGTGGGTGCTGAGAACCAAAATGGGGTCCTCTGCAACACAGCAAATGCCCTTAACCACTGAGCCATTTCTCCAGTTCCTTTAGTTTCAATTTTTGATACATTTGTTTATAGTTCCTGTAGTGTATGCTTTGTATAGTAATCTGATTTAATTGAAATTTCCCAATAAATAGAGAAAGACCTTGCATTGTCCATTTCTTTTTTCATCCAATAAGACAACATCACAGACTGAATAAGTTATAAATAAAGTGGTTTATTTTGACTTATTCTTGAGGTTTGAAGTGAAGAAGCAATAGCTAATAATGATGGTCTTCTTTTTTAAAAAAAAAGTTTATTTATTTATTTGTATGTGCATGAGTGTTTTGCCTCAAGTACATAGGTATAATTGTGTTGCGCAATACCTGTGGAGGCCAAAAGAGGATGTCAGATCACCTGGAACTGGAATTATGGATGGTTGTTGGTGTCTATGTGGGTGCTTGGAAGTGAACCTGGGTCCTCTGCAAGAGCAGTCTGTACTCTTAACTGCTGAGCCTTCTCCCCCTTTTAAATTAAATTATTTTTTAATGAGGATCTCCCATTACTCAGAAACTCTTCCAGTAAAATTAAATACTGTGATATATATATAATTATATATATTATATATATATTACATATATATATATATATTATTGCTGTTCCAAAATCTGGCTAAGAACAGAGAATGCAAAACTTCACCACATATATAGGACTGGGGCACTCTGTACTCCTCTGTCAGGGATGCATTCAGGTTAAAAACAGTTCCTCACTTTTTAGGGTTAATGCAGAGTTACCTGACTATAAATAAAAGCTTATTTTACATTCACAGAAATATTAAAGTGAGACAACTTTCTCAATTTGGTAAATGAAAAATTTAGATTCTTCTTTTGTATTCAAATTATTTCAGATATCACTGATTTAGAAGGTAGTTGAAGAGCATCAATTATGATTGTACCATTGTACTGATTATTTTCTCCTGTTCCCCATATTCCCGTTTTGATGAGTTTCTTTCAGGCAGGGTTGGCAATAGGAATGAGAATGTTTACTTTCTTAGATGATGTGAGTCATTATGACTGGATTTTAAAGTTGTCAGTGTTATAAATACAGAACCCAACACCATTGCTTCTTGTTTTTTTTTGATTTTTAAAAATTATTTTTGTTCTATGCATATGAGTGTATTACCTGCATGCATGAAAGTACACCTGTGCTGTGCAATGCCCACAGATGCCAGAAGAGGGAGTCGGATTCCCCTAGTCCTGGAGTTACAGATGGTTGTTAGCCACCAAGTGGGTGCCGTGACAACAGCCAGTGCTCTTAAGTGCTGAGTCATCTCTCCAGCTCCACTATTGCTTCCTGTTTTTTAACCAATCTGAATTGTCAAAAATTACTGACGATAAAGAAAACTGTCCCATGTTCAACAGGCAAGGATAGAAAACAGTCCATGGGCTCTGCACCCCAGAAATACGATGTTTTTCTTTCCTTGAAGATAGAGAACAAAGATCTAGGTGGGAGAGTGAATAACTGTCCATTTCCCACTTAAAACCCAGCAGCAAAAGGTCAGTGGTAAACAGGAATCCTTCAAGATTTCTGGTCTGCATTTTCGTCACAGTAGCACCTTCATACTGCACTGAAACTTAACAGTCCCATTGCGTATATCTAAGCATCTCAAAATCATGTCACATTTTTCCCCCAAGGAAATTTTCATATCTTTGGAAGAATGGTTGATTTCATTTAAAAATCAATGTCAAAACCTTATCTAAATGTTTATATTTAAAAAATGTATCAATCCAGAGAATTATAGCAACTAATATAAAGTTATTTGAAGAAAAATGTCATATAAATAGTAAAATTATAATAGATTCTTACTCCAAAATTATGTATACTTTGTCTAGATAAGCATTTATAGGAGGTAAAAACATTTATTGAAATAGTTTCACATAACATTCTATATTCAACAGAAATACAGCTGAATCTGGTGGCACAGACCCTTCAACCCAGGAACATGGGTGACTGCGGCAAGAAGGTTCAATCCTGCTTGCACTATAGACTGAGTTCAAGACCAGCCTGTTCTACTTAGCTTGACCCTATCTCAAAATAAAACCTAAGAAAGGGGCTGGGCCAATATCTCAGTAGTATAGGATTTTTTTTAGCATGCATTAGATCCTGGATCCAATTCTCAATACCATCAACCAATAAAACAGCACAGGTGTTAGATTTTTAACTATATCAATGGCTCTTCAGATTGGAAATAAGTTTTAATATATTTGTTAGCATTATGGACAATAATTCCAACAAAACCTAGTAATGAGCTACTGACTCCACAGAAGAAAGGCAGAAAAGATTGGGTGTAATACCAAAAGCCAGTGTATCATGGTCTGAAACTCAATAAGTCTATACATCTATCCAAGTTTTCCTTCAATGATGTTGGGACATTTTAGCATGAAGTGGGAAAGACTAAAGTGTCCAGACACACATCCTTCTGTCTTGGGAATGGGAAGGGAAGGAGTGGGTTGTCTCTAGTAACAACAGTGCACGCATTCATCAAATTCTGACATGGGGGGATGCAGAAGTGGCCATGCTTTGCATCCTTCAAGAATTATAGAAGAGAGAGGCAGAGATATAGACGAAGACGAAGGAAATGATCATTGAAGCTGGGATTGTGATGTAGTAGTGTTAACAGGAAAAGATCTCAAGGAAATATATTCCACTCTACATTTGCTAAAATGTTCATTATTTATGTAGCCATAAATCCTTTGCCTATGAAAATTCAAGCTAGTATACAAAATTCATTTTTCAGGGTGCTGGAGAGTGTTTGGGGGCAATGATTGTTCTTGCAGAGGTACTGGTTTGGTTCTAGTACCCATTCAGCCTCTAACAATTGTCCCTAACTCCAGTTCCAGGAGACGTAAGCTCTCTTCTGATCTCCACAGGTATTGCATGACCTGGGTGCATTTACATACATTCAGGCAATGCATTCATATATATGTAAATTTTTTTGAAAAGCAATAACAAATAAAATTTTAAAACTCATGTGTCAAGGTGTGGACAACGATATTCTGCTTGTGGTAATTTGAAATCTAAGTAAATTATATAGAAGCAAATCCCAGAACAGGAATATGTTTTTATTTTAAAAATATATCTACTTATACAAATACATAGACATATAAACATATACCCATCTTTTGTGGAAAACTACTATACCAGCTAATATTTCCTGCATTTTGCATAGAATATTTAGTCAGCCTTCACAATAATATTAATAGAGAACTGAAAGCTAACTTTTTGCCTTCTATGTATGAAGAGGCAGAACCCTGTCACATAAAAATCTTCAAGTCTGTCTAACTAATCAATGACAAAGCTGAGATTTAAAAGCAGGATTGACTCTGAAATATGCTTGATTTCTGAAAGACTGCACTGTCCTTTGGGAGATACATACACTTGAGTATACCTTGTGGGAGTTGTCCATACTATGTATCTTTCTAACTATGACATTTGTTTCTAGGATGAAGATTAAATAGGACAACAGATGTAAACCATGACTGTCCCAAGAAAAGTGGGACAAGCAGTCACTTTAAAGGCATATAATGGACACATTATAGAGTGAAATCATACAGTTCATCTACCTGTAGGTTTCTTCTTAAGAATCTGAACTATTACCTAATCTGCATTTATAAAATGTAGTCTGGCATCCAATTTGCAGGAATTATTCATCACAAATGGTTGATTTCCTTCCTTTCCTCAGATTTGTGTAAGTGACTCAATTATAATCAAGAAACAGCAGAGCAGGCAATGTAACTATGCAATCACCAGTATGGATCTCGAGTTCTGATGGGATGCTTCTTAGATATTAAATGCAAGCTGAAAAGAGGACAGAGAGCAAATGAAGTATTTGCACTTCACCATTTCTGAAAAAAGAAAAAAAACTGAAAGTACATTTTCCTCATCTCACAAGATCAGCTCCCTAGATTTGGTATTATGGCCTATCTAGGTATTGTGGAAATACATCAGTGTGAGAATAACAAATAAGCACGAATGCAGAATGTTACAATTACAAATGCTTCAATGCATAGGAGAAGTAATACTCCTCATCTCTGGTAAGTGGCTCTTACTCTGTTCTATTAGTGACATCTTATAGATCTCAGAGAGCTATGACTACCTGCCATCAAGCTTCCATTTACATGCTTCTTTGTTTGTGGTAAAGGGCTCTTGGGATGGCACTTTTGTTTCTCTCTGGACAGCAATAAAAATGAAGCATTCCTTTGCAACCTGGAAAACACACTGACGACTAAACTAATCCAAGGTTCAACTGTCCAGGGCAATAACAGAACAAGCATTTCTCAGCTCATGATTTCTGTCACAGCAGACACCCACCAGCAGAAGCAGACACAGCCATGTGAGGACAACCACTGAATTCACTAAACAGTGCTCAGCAGAGACCCAGCACAGGTATCCATGAAGTTGACAAACACGCTGGCATTTGCAAATTACACAGTATCTACACGCATTCTTCCTTAAATAGAGCAGAGAGGAGAAAACTCTCTTGCTAAATGTATCCTGCTTTGAGGAATCCCATACTATTACCATCCATCCCTGAACTAGGCTTGTAGGCATAGCCCATTTCAGGAACCCTGCCGTCTATCTAAGGAAATAGCCTCAGTGCAAAAGTGGAAACACTTTTAATATCCCTGAGGACAATTTATATTATCATGGGCTGTGTACTCTCATTCTCCCCAAGCCCATGCATTGCATTTCTGTTCTTTAATATAATCTTGCCCGACATGGTGGCACACACCTGTAATTCTGGCACACAGGAGACTGAGCAAAAGGGTCTCGGCAAGTACAAGGCCAGCTATGTACTGAGTTTGAGCCTGGCCTTCAGTATAGGATGGGATTTGGAACTCTGTGAGCTCGAGACCAGCCTGTTCTACATAGTGATTTCCAGGTCAGCCGGGACTACATAATGATACTCTTTCTAAATATGTAAATAATAAATAGATAAAAACTCAACAGTAATAAATAAAGAAGAAAATAAAGCTCACCCAATCTTTCTTATATTTGTTTTAAATTATTCTCTTAATAAAAAAAATTAAGTTGGGCATCATGGTGCATGACTTTAAGCCTACTGATAAGCCTACTGATGGGAAAGTAGAGGCAGGCAGATCTCTATGAGTTTGAGGATAGCCTGGTGTACATAATGAATACCAGACTGACCAAGAATGTAAAAAGACACTGTCTCAAAAAAAATAAAAATAAAAAAACTCAAAAAAGATTTTTTAGGATTTTTTTGGTTTTCTGGGTTTTTGAGACAAGCTCCCACTGCATAACTCACAGTGGCCTCAAGCTCCTGACTCTGAGATCTTTGCTCTCAGGTGTTGTGATCACATGTGTGAAGCATGCTTACCTCTACCGTATGTATAATTCTCATTTTCTCATATACTCTAAGATCTACTTTACATATGTCATTTCTTATTTATTGGATGTTTGGCTAAATGGAGGCAATTGTTCAAATTTAAATCAGATATTTAAAATGCAGATCTATTTACTACTTTGCAGAAACCAATAATGAATGTGTCAGGCTGCAAACTGGATGAAGTATTTGGAGAAAAGAGATTCGAAAACTTTATGTATATAAGATGTTGAGCAGTTACTCATTGATATCATTAAATACTGAGTGAAGTCAGAGATGTTCCTTCAAAGGAACCTAAAACAAATGGTAACTGTTCAATAAACAGTTATCAAAATTGTTCATGTGTTAGTCAAAAGAGAAATGTAAATGTTCACTTAAAATGAGAGCATGTTGAGACATGATGCTGGCAAATAACAAGGTCCTAGAGTGCATCCTTTTTAAACATTTGCCTCAAGGTTAAATGGATTTCACTGGATGCGTTAGCATATTTGGACATATGCCACTTAAATTACCAAAAACTAAAAATTATGGTCTCTGTGAAACTTTTCAAAAGGGATTCCTCCTACAGTGGAATATGGAAGCATTTTCCAACTTTGTCGTTTTATATTAGGGCAGTTCAAAAAGGTCATGGTATGGGTAACATGTTTTGTAACTGTGTTTAAAAACATATGGAGGATGGTGACAGAGGCCAAAAGAAGATGCTTTGTAATGGATTTTTTAAACCTTAGAACATGTGACTCTACCACTGTACCAGAGAAGAAACTAACCACCTGCTAAAAGGGAGTTTAAAAAGAGTGATGAAAATAACTACCAGAAGAGATTATAAAAAACTAAAATAAAATTAATTCACCTGAGGAATGCATACATTCAGATAATAGATTTGGAAAAAAAAAGAGAGAAAATTTAACCTTTTATACTATTTCCTGAAGTCTATCTTGTGTTTCACATTTGTGTCCATGGGTATATATTGTAGTCAGTAATATATTAGTAAAATATCTAAAAGAAAACATTTTTGCCCAGCGTGGTGGTGAACGCCTTTAATCCCAGCAACCAGGAGGTGGAGACAAGTAGATCTCTGTTACTTCAAGGCCATCCTGCTCTGCATAGCTAGTTCCAAGCCAGCTGGGGCTGCAGGGAGACCTTGTCTCAAAAAAGAACCAAAAGAAAAAAAGAAAGAAAAATAATACATTGAGTAAGTAAATAAATTTTCAATTTCAACAAAAATTAACCTTTAGGTATATCTGTAGTTTTATGTGAGACTGGTTATAACAAGCCTCTTCTCAATAGTGAACTGTGAAAACCTAAGCCTAGAATCAGAGACCCACTGAAGATGTTATCCTTGGACAGTTATCTATATTTCAACAACAAATCTCAGGCATTGCTAGGATTCTCTATTTCATCCAGCCAAGTGTGCTCAGACACACGTATTATGTATTATTCTATGCTCAGGGATACATTTGTACAAAGGAAAAGCAAGATGAGTCATAGCTGTCAGCAGAATATTTTTTTGCAGCAGTCAGCTCTTAACCTGTCACTTTTCTCAAGGAATCATTGAACGTGGTGTTTGTTCATATTCTCATACTCCAGCCCTTATAGCACACACACACACACACACACACGCATACACACACACATACACACACACACACACAGACACACGTGTGCTATTATGCTATTTGGGGGAAACTTAAAAAATGAGATATATGTTAAGCAGACTAACATCCATATACCACCAAGAAGATTCTACACTGGGACATTGAGGAAATATATTTGTAGCTATATGATCCTATATAACAAAAAGAATTTGTGCATGGATGTTATTAAATTATTAAAGTTATTCATGAGATGTTCTAAAATTAGGGAGACTTATCATTATGGCTCTAATACAGTTGCATGGTCTTTTAAAATAGCAAAGAATATTCTCTGGTGGTGGCAAAAGTAAAAGACAGAAGAAGGACACAGAGAGTCAAACATAAGACTGATGGTTTTTGATTCAGAGGAAGAGAAGTATTTGAAGAAAGAAGGACTAAAGATCTGAGTCTGGAGAGCACAGGGAATTGAAATCTGTCTATGATCCAAATGAACTCAGGTAGACTTTTTTTTCCTAAAGAGAGGCCAAACCATTCCATAAATGACAGAGACCGTAACTGGGGTTATGAGGTTCTAAGCAGAGAAGCCATCTCAGCCACAATGAGCCTAGATTTCTGACTCATGAAGGCAGTGAGATAAGTTGTGTTACAATGAAGACAACACATGATCTGTCGTGGCTTATTAGCTGACAGAGAAACTGAGACTCAGACACCGGAAATAAACTGCATGATCTCAGCACCACGGTCATACCCACCCATGCTTGCTGATGCCACACTTGTGTTCTGTTCTTGTGTTCATATCTGCAATTGTCAGCCTAGCATGGATCAGAATCACCAGGAAGGATTTTCCATATGCAGATACCTGGCAGGTATCCCTAGTTCCTGATTCACCAAGTGTGGAATGTGGTTAAGAGTTTTTTTTTTCTGCTTTAATATGTTCTTGTTGATTCTGACACTAGTTCTTTGGAAACTCCACTGTGGGAGTCACTATTTAACAGATGCGACTCTTCCTCATATTTTTATTCATTGGGAAAAAAAAAAGCTTCTCTGTGATTTAAAGATGAGATGGCAGTTTTTTGGGTGGGGAATCAGTATTGTCATGGTGTCTGGAGCCCACAATCTGTGCCTGAGAAATGGAAGCAAAGGGTATAAAACATCTACTTCAGTTGCTTTTTAGAGAAAGTTTAGTGAAAATCGTTTAATTCTATCTGCGGCAACAATGTTAATCGCATACCTGCTTCAATCAGATTTCACTCAAACTCAGCAAGCAATGAGTTTCTGTTTGTCTCCTCTGCGGTTTTTAAATCTGGAGCACATATTGTCAAGATCTTAGAACTTTAAAAAAAAATCAATGATCAAACAACAGGAAATCCATGTCTCAGAAACCCCCCCAAGATAAACAGTAAAAACAAGGGAGCCAGGTCCTCTAGCCTACTAGGAATAAACAAATGATTTCCTATGAGAGGACAGAGCTGCATATATGTTAATAACTGCAGCATTCTATGCTGTGCCTAAGGTATATGAAACAAATAATACGTAAAGTCACATCAGATAGTCACCTTTCAACTCTCTTTTTCATTGGATCAATTTTCAATATTTTAACAAATGTACTGAAGTATATTTTCTCTAATGAAAAGTCCACTAAGTTTAGTATATGTTGAGGCAGTGCTCAACTATTCTTGTCATATTTTCTGAGTGTATGTCAAACAGTACCTTGATAGTGTCTGGTTTCAGTTTTTCCATCAAGTCCAATCATGTGGTTTATAGTTAGCCCTTGTTCCTATCTGAAGTCCCTAAGCAGCACTAATTGACTTTCCCTTTCTATAGATTTGCTTTTCTGAGAACTTCAAGTATTAACAAATGAAATAACACAGCAGTGTGCTTTGTATCTGACTTCTCTCACACAGTTCGTTAAGGCTTATCCACAATACATCATGTACTAGTTTTTCATTCCATTTTACTGTTGATCCGTATCAGCAGGTGAGCTTTAAAAATATAATATTGTGGGGTCTGGAGAGATAGCTCAGCGGTTAAGAGTACTGGCTGCTGTCACAGAAGATCCCAGTTCGAATCCCAGAACCCACGTGGAGGCTAACAGCCATCCCTAACTCCAGTTCCAGAGGATCTGATGCCCTCTTCTGTTTCCCACAGGCACTGCAGGACATGTGTGCACTTACATGCATCTCATACACATAAAATTAAATGAATAAATAAATAAAATTTAAAAATATAATATGGGAACTGTGTAACAGTTGTGCTTCCTTCATTCAAAGCTATTAATTTCCATATTATTGCATCTCATATATTTTACCAAAGGTAAAGTTGGGACATAGGGCCAATAATTTGGCCCACAATCCACACTATTATTTAAAAGATATCCTTCTGGATAAGCCCATATTTAACTTACTACAAATACAGATGATCACATGAGGAAATATTGTAACTTGTATGTAATGCATATGTGTCCCACATATCTATTTTATTGCTTTTTTTGGGGTAATGAAAGGAAGAAGATGGAAGGAGAGAGGGGATGACTGGGAGAGAGGTAATCCCAACATGTTGCAATAACCTTTTCATATTCTGTCCCAGGGGTTATGAGGTTTCCTGTGGGACTTTTGTGTATGTAGATAAGAAGTTAGAGTCAAGAATTAGTCAATGAGGGACTGGAGAGATGACTCAGTGGTTAAGAGCTCTGGCTGCTCTTGCAGAGGATGTGGTTTCTATTCCCAGCACCCACATGGCTAATAGCCATCCTTAACTCTATTTCGGGAGGATACAGTACCCTCTTCTGGCCTCTGTGGGCATTACATGCAGGCAAAGCACTCGCACATTAAATGAAAATAAATAAAGAGTTTTAGAAAAGAATCAGTGAGTGATAAAAAATAGCTGACGATAACAGGAAATAACTGAAAGTATTTCTAGTGTTTAAGTAAATATGGATTGAAAGAACAAAACAAAGCTTTCTATCTTCTTTTTCTCTCCTATACAAATAAGAAGACTTTGTTCTATGCGATTAAAAGTGGGCTTCTATGCACTTCTCTTTAATTCCTCTGTGTTCATTCATTTGTGTTTCTACCCTTTTTTAAAAAAATCCACATTGTCTACTTCACTTGCTAGATATGGTCCCAAATTCTTCACAGTGGCCTCCTTAAAGTAGGATGTGTCTAACTCTCCAGATGCATTAATTTCTCTGCTTTATTCTTTATATTCTTGCTTGCTTTGAAATTTTCTTTTTCTTGATAGTTATTTCAAGGCAATTATTTGATTCAAAGCTAAAATTTTGTATTCATGTTAGTATTATGGTTGTATAGTGTCTTATAAAAAGTTATTATTGAATAAAAGGGAAAACAGTCATAGGGAAAATATATAGAGATCTATATGTTTATATCTATGTGTAACTATATTTCTAAAGCAAATATTTCAATTTAAAAAAGAAGAAAAATTCTTACTATTAAAAACAGGAATAATCAGAATCTGCTTCCTTCCTGAAGACGTACGATTTTCCTGAGTTCTTAGGACAATGTGTAATTCAATTTCGTAGAATAAAATTAGTTAAAAATAAAAATGTCCATTGTGACCTAATGGTTAGTGTCAGAGCTGACTCAACTAAGACATGTTTTCTTAGACCTTGGGCATTTGCTGCATCTTTTTTCTAGGCAGAGTTCTGATTCTCAAAATTCCTTCATTCATTTATTCAAAAAATGCATGCTAGATACTCCAGTCAGTCTTAGATGCAACGACAGATCAGAAGATCTCTACTATGAGAAGTGAGGAAAGCATTCCTAGATACATTAAGATAGATCTCAGCATTGGATGTGCCTAAGTTCCAGGCAAAGAGACTATCCTGTGCAAAGACCTTCTGAAGGGTGCAAAGTACACTTAGGAAATTGAAAGAAAGCCTTAGGAGCTGGCAAACACATACATAGGGGATGCAACTGAAAGGTTATAGCTTCAGCTTCATGCACTCTGCTACAACCTAAGAATTTTCTTTTTAGACTGATGTCTATAAAGTAGGGAATATTTACAAAGACTGCATACTGTGTTACTTCGATAATTTGCTCTTCTTAGAAAGGTAAAACTCGAGAATGAAGATAAGAAAGCACTGGCAGTTGGTTAATGGGGTCAGACAAGAGAGGGCTGCATAGGCAGAGCACAGTTTTCTTAGCACCATAAAATTACTTTTTTATGATACTGTATTGATAGATATGTGCTGCAATGTAGCTATCAATGCCCACAGCATGTACAATCCTGAGTGAACTTTCAAGTAAGCAGTGGGTGTAGAATGACGCTCATTGCATTCATCCAATGTAACACACACTTGGGTAGTTGGGATGTTTTACCTAGGGAAGAGTGTGTAAGTGTCTGGGGCAGGAAGAAGTCTCTGAGTGCTCTGCTTGATGCTTTTCTGTGAATATAAAAATTCCCTAAAAATAAATTCCAGTAAAATAATCAAATATGACGAGGAACATTGGTATGATTACTTTTATATTTTAGAATGGTCACTACAACTTCTGTGGATAAATGAATTAGGATAGCAGAGGAAGAATGAATGAAGGGAGTTTGTTTAAGGACAATTGCAGTCGTCAAGGTGACAGATACTGATGGCTTATGTGGCTCACTGGTCTTCAGTGTGGAGTCGAGTTTATACTCAGATATTCGTGAAGAATGAAGGTTATCTCAAAGTCACTTGGTGGGAGGTGGGTTCTTGGCAGAGCTCTCTTAGATGGGCACTTTTAAGTCTCATCTTTTTGCAACTCGACCTCCTGGATCTACCATGGTAATTTCAAATACTACACATTAAGAAATTATCACTTTTGACACCAGATAGATCTAAACTCCAATTGTGTCTCTACCTAAGTAACTTCTCAACCTCAGAATTCCTAGGAATCTTAAAATATCAGTTGTGGGTTTGCTGCAATCGATGTAAAATAGAATTATTCATAACACAGTGTCTAGAGTCTCATAGAGAGTTACTCAACATTGGTAGAATTTTACAATCATAAAAGTAGTTGGTCAGTCAGGTATACTTCGTGACTCTAATTTTGTCTGCATTCTTTTCAAGATCTTTTTAGCATCAAGGTAATATTTAGAAAGATATTGAGGATTACTACAAATGTATTGATGCTACAGTATATGTAAAAATAATAAATTAAAATCACCCATTTAAATTTTCGCTAATAACGTCATAATAGGTATTTTAGATAGAGGAAATAGGGAAGAAAGCTTTATTTTAGGCATATTTGTCATAACAATTAGATCTGAGGATTCAGTGCCCATTTCTAATTATAAATGAGAGCCACACATTAAACAGAGATGGTGAAGTTCACACTTCCTTAATTAGAGGTTCAAAGGGATGCTGGGTTCGGTCATGCTGGCTTCGCTTTCATTACTACGTGCAGACATTCTCATGTATCCTCACTGTAGGTAAGTTTTCTTCCCAGTCATGTACTTTGTGACAGGTTAGCAACAATTCCATCTTCGTGCTCCATTTTCTCTGTCTCCTGAGGCAATTCACTATCTGTGCACTTTCTTATTTCCTCATCTGAGAGGCTCCGACCTGTAAGGTGCTTCATGATGGGAACTGCACTTTGAATATCAACACTTCAATTGCTCTCCTGTCTGAACACCATCTGTGTCACTTTCAGGGGAGGAGTTTAATATGTAGGTCATCTTCTTGCATTAAATAGCTGGTCAATACCAGAGACTGAGTTGTTTCAAAAATAAATCTCATCATACCTCACAGCTTTTTGGCATTTTACCATCACGGCACTCAAGGTCCTTTGTGATCTGACTTCTGATCATCTCTCATCTCATCTTCTACCACTGCCTTGTTAGGTGTGATGGGAGATGTTGAACTGTGTGATATGCCCTAAATTGACTACGGCATTTATACTGCTAGATCCTTTTACAGAAGCCATTTTTTCTACTTAGAAGATTCTAGCCTGTCTTGTGCTCAGTATTTCCTAAACAGTTCCTGCTTTCCCAGACTCCATTTGTGCAACACCTCCACTGAGTGGTCTTCGTGACTCATTGCATTCCACCTCTTGATCCTTAGTGAATGTCCTCTTTGTATCCCTGCTCCACCCTGGGTATGACTCAGTCATACAGTGCATTGCATTGGGGTCAAGTTTATTGACCTTTGGATTCTTCTCTCCCTGGAGAGTGTCCATGTCTAATCTTCATATATCTCTAACTATTTTGTGTTTGGAGACCAAACAATGTATCAAATGCATATTTTAATGATTGGCATAATAGAGGAAAGCAATGACCCTAATCATTTATTTTACCTTGTTGCAAGTACTATATTAAGTGATGAGCATGCAAATTATCGCTATAAGTCTTGTCTTAGAAATTTAAAACCTAGAGAATATGAGACATGGAAAAATAATCATTTTTCAGAAAACCATTTAATACAGATTTAAGCATGAGCATTAAATGAGAGCAAGGCACTGGGAATGTACCTAAGTTGATAAGTCCATGCACAGAGGGATCCTAGGCTTAATCTAAGCATCACATAGAGAAGGTGTGATCGTATAAGTTTTCAGTTCCAGCTCTTAGGAGGCAGAGGAAGGAGAATCAGAAGTTCAAGGTGATCCTTAACTGCACTGCAAGTTCAAAGTCAGCCAGTGATACCTGAGACCTTATCTCAAAACAAAAAAAGGGGATAGGGTGGGGAAGGGATGAAAAGACAAGGGAGAGGAGGGGAGAGGAGCAGAGAGGAAAAGAGAGGAAGGGAGGGCAAGAGAAGGGAGGGAAGGGAAGAAGGGAAGGGAACCGAACAGAATGGAAGAGAAAGGGGAAATGAAAGAGCAGCCAAAAAAGGAGGACAGTATCATTCACTCTAGAGTGGACATGAGATTCTCAAGAGAGTGACTAAACAGTCAAACAAACTGATAACTTTTCTTGGTGTGTATGCGTTTTTAAAATTTCTACTCTCATGCTAGGGATAAAACCAAGAGTCTTGCACATGCCACACAACCAACCGCTCTATCAGCTAGCCTCAGCCCCAGCTCCCAAACCATCATAAATTCCTTCGCGGAGATCAGTGTAGGCCATCAGACAGGCTTGCAGAAAGATAGAGAAACGCGCCCGTTTACAGGATCATGGAAGGCACGGAGGGCTGCACAAGCTTTGAGACACAATTATCAACACAATGTGAGCATCTCTAACTGAAACCCCAAATCCAAGTGTTCTAGAAACTGAATCTCTCAGAGTGATAACATGACACTTATGGTTTCCGATTTTACCGCACTTGGGATTTCAAAATTTCATGTTAAATGTTCTCAAACAGCAAACTCTGTGGAAATATCCCCAAATTTGTAAACCTTCAACATCTAAGCACCTCCACCTTAAGCATTCAGATATTCAACATAGTGCTCTGATTATTGCACTTAAATGAACTTCAATAATTATTCTTCTTTACTAAAATCCTGAAAGCTCACTATGTACTCGGGTTTTTACACTGATCCTCATTTTTCTCAAATAATCTCAAGATTAAGTACTGCTATAATTATTTTTAAAGCACTGGAGGACAATATCAATCTTCCCTCAGAACTGAAAATAGACCAGAGATAGAACACAGGCATTTTTAATGCCAAAGAAATTTCTCAGATTATCATGGTACAAAAATGTCCCTTCCGTACTCTTAATGAATTTGGAGCAGGAAGAGATACATAGACGGGAGGGAATACTTCTGTAGGTGAAGGGGTTTGCTTTATTTGGGGAATATATAAATTCCTCAGTGCTGCTGGGGGTACAGAAACCACAGGAAAAGAAAAGAGAAAAACAAATTTGTGTGAACTACCAATTCCAATCCTGCCCAAACTTTAGGCACACAAAACATAACCCTTGCATCCCCAAGGGTGCTGAAATGTAATGGGAAGCCCTGAAGAAAATAACTATTGGTTTTCTTGTTTAGAAAATGCTATACTGTTCAGAAGTATCGAGAGAATGACAAAGCACCTGGACCCTTCATCTTCCTCCTTTGCTAAGGCTAAAAGGAGAGAATAAATAACAGCTGGGAGAAGAGATCAATGAAGGCCTTGCCTGCAATAACGGATAGAAAGCACCAGGCCAAGGGAAACCATAAATGCTATAGACCCTCATTCCTCATCTTTTGAACTGATGGTCTCCTCTGACCAGAACATTAAAGATCAACTGCAGCTCTTCCCTTGAGCACAGGTGTTTGCTGTACTTATCTTTCTGTGCAGTAAGCTAGCAGGCCACTGAAAACTTGTCTGCAAACACAGTGAAGGCTTTCCCTGATGGCTAATCCATAAACTTCATAAAAGTTACATTTATCTATCTAGACGTTTGCAGTTCATATTACCCACAGTAGGGCATTTACTTCTCCTTCTTCCATTAGTAATAACCTCAAGCATAGTGAGCTGGCTGAGACCAAGGTGCTCAGGACACCCATCCAATTGTTTTCCTGCCTTTCACTGGTGATGGATGGAAGTGATTGAGTTTTTCATTCTGAGTTGCTGGACTCCTTTTGATTGTGCTATATGATGACAGGGCCCCTGACAATGCAGTTTCTTGAGCATGATGGAATGAAGTATTTTCCCATTGATCTCAGTGCCCTTTGGAGTCCATCCTAAGCAGGGAGTTCAATAGATACAGACAAGGCACCTGAAGCTTCAAGGTTTATATTTATAATCTTGTATACACTTTTAAAAGCATAGAGAATGATCTATTCAATTAAATATCTACTTGGTCATGGAGACACAAGTCTTGAAGACTAATGATCTCTTCCAGAACTTGCACAAGCAATAACTTGATACTTGTGACGGTTCATCTCCATTGTCAATTTGACAATGAATTTGGAATCACCTAGGAGATACACTTCAGGGTATGTCTGTGAGCTTTTACTTTTCTCTGAGTATGGAAGAGTCATCTTGAATATGGGCTGCATATCCTGACTGAATAAAAGGGCAGAAAGGATCAGGAAAGCCTGAGGAGTATCAGTATATATGTCTGATGATAGACTGTTGACACAATGTGATCAGGTGTCTCACTCCCCTGCCATCCTGCCTTCCCCACCATGAGGCCCTGGCCCTCAAAACATGAGCTCCATAATTAACCCTTAAGCTTTTTTGTCAAGTATTATGTCACATCAGCAGGAAAAGTAACTAATACAATATTGGATCATCAAAATTGCTTAAACTTTATTAGTTCCATCATTGAAATAATGATAACAATACAAGATGTTCACATTGTCATAGACAGCTACAAGCAAAGACAGTACGTTAAACTGTAAAATATTATGAGCAATTAATAATCGATATTACTATTTTGATAGACTTTTGAATTACTCAGCTATCACATGAGATGCTCTTTAATGAACACAGTTTACTTTGCTGAGCCACAGTTTTCTTGTCAGTCAACATAGAATATGTGATAATAGCAAAAGACTGGGTTTTGTGTGCAATTTTTAAAATGTTATTCAGTTGTGCATTTCATATAAGAGTCTGTATGGTAAATACATTGCTTCTCTCTAAGTTTATTTTTACTATTGGTTCATGCAGTGGCAAGTCCCACCCTATGACCAATAATTTAGGGGCAGGAAGGCAGGGAGAAGGTGGAGAAAATATGGCAGTGAGCCAGCCAAGGGCACAGGGAATACTCCAAGCCACTCAGGAGGAAAAGTGAAGGCCAAGACCCAGGAGGCAGCGTTCCAAGTCCTCGCAGTCCTAAGGATCATGTGAGTGGAAGCGAAATTCAGGTTGGGAATGGACAAAGAGCCTTGCATCACCACTGTGGCTGCCCTAGACTGGCCTGAGGCCGGTAGCACTGACTTTATGGGTCACCTGAAATAAATCAGTCTCTCTAAAAAACATTCTGTATTCGTTCAGTCGGTTCAAACCTGGAGGGTCGGGTGAGGCTGAATGCCAGGCCTCACCATGAGAGAATTTATGCAAAAGAGTCTTAATCAAATTTAGACCCAGTCCCCATCCACACTTCCCCATAACCCTCCCACAACTGGATTTCATGAATTCTGATATATATATATATATATATATATATATATATATATATATATATATATATTTTTTTTTTTTTTTTAAGTCCTACCTGGGCAAACATTTGTATTCAAGTGTCTCTCAGTAAAAGTTTGTCCACTGGAGTGTAGTTAGTTTATCTAGAGCCACTACCTTAAAAAAATATCTACTCTCCCTCACCCCAAAATAACCATTTACCAATAGTTCCTCAGCTAGGGTTGGGGCCTACTGCAGTTCTATGCTGGATTTTTGTCCGAGTTAACATGGGCCTTTTGCTTGCTGTCACCATTATTGCCAGTTCCCAGAGTCCCAAAGGACTGGCAGCCTGTTTCTTTCATTTTTAAAAAAATTTGTATGATCGTCCTGCCTGCATGTATGCAAGTGCATCTGCATGTACAGTGCCCACTGAAGTAAGAAGAGGGAGTCAGATTCCCTGGAACTGGAGTTACACATGATTGTGAGCCACCATGTGGGTGCTAGGAACTGAACCCAGGTCCTCTACAAGAATAGTCAGTGCTTTAACCACCGAGCAATCTCTCCAGCCCCCCTTTTAAAAATATTTTATTTATAATTTTTAATTTGTGTGTATGAGTGTATTGTCTGCATGTTTTTAAGTGCACTCATGTTCTGCAATGCCCATGGAGATCAGAAGAAGGTATTGGATCTCCCAGAACTAGAGTTACAGATGGCTGTTAGCTGCCATGTGGGTACTGAGAGCTGAGTTGAACTAGACTACTCTGCAAGAGCAGCCAGTGCTCTTAACTCCTGAGCCATCTCTCCAACACTCTCTGTTTCCTTATGTTCATGCACCAACCGTGGCACTTACAGTTTTTCCATCCCCTCTTCCACAATGGTCCATGAGCCGCAAGTGGGTGTAGTTTAATATAGGAGTCCTATCCAGGGACATGCACTTTTCAATCTCTTCTCTAAAACTTGGCTAGTTGTGGCCTTCTGTGTGTGCATCATACTCTGTATGATGAAATTTCGCTGGTGAGAGTAGTTGACAGATGCTTTAATATTCTCTCTACCCTATTCAGCTATGTTCTATGAGCCTTAGGTGTTGAGGCTCCATTGTAGATGTGTCACTTATCGCTAGACATCTCTCAGACATATATTCTCTGTGTGCAGCTGACTTTTAAAGGCAGTATTTCCAGAAGCAATTTGTAAGAAACTATAGAAAGTAAGACATGGAAGGAGACAGCACAGCAAAGATCTGATTTTAGGCAAAGTTCTGGAAAAAGTTGCTTCATTTCAAAACATATTCGTTTTCTGTGTTGTTATTTTTAGGCAAGAAGGTAAGTTTTTGATACTTTATTTCCAGCCTCGCTTGAAGCCACCTCTTTGGCCTACACATTTCTATTTCACAGATGTCAGTACTTGCAGGATGGGTAAATAAAGCAATATTTGTTGAGCTGGGAGGCCAGGGTTGCTCTGGCCAAGAACATGTGCTAAGAATGCCCAAGGTCTTACTTTTGATCCCCAGATTCATCAAAAAAGAGAAAATAAAATAAAACAAGTAAATCATTTACTGAGAGTGGTGTATGCTGCAGTAGCTGTTCCAAGTTGTGGAGAAACTGTGCAAGCCCAGTGACTCATGGATTAGTTTCTAGGAGATAAAAATTAAAATCTTCAAAAAATATGTTGGAAGGATAAATACATACAATTCTGGTTCTGATTTGCACTCTCCATCTTCTGGGTAATCTGGTGATAGGTTATACATCTACAGGAACTGCAGAACTTACCCCTCTAATTCTGAACTTTATTCCATAACTCTTGGTTGAGAATAAGTGATCATTGCCACTGTTTCTTGGGGAAGGTTATTCCTCAGCCCATGGGCTAGATAAACATAAGCAAACAGGGAATTTTGTGTGTTCCCAGATAAACACCACAGAAGGAAAATGAAAACAGAGTTGTCTCAGAAAGAAAAGCTCAGGTCATCCATCTCACTTGTTGAGCTCATCAGACATTTATCAAGAATCTTCACCAAAGCTTCATGATACATGTTGACATTTGATGTGTGTTATACAACTCCTTTTGAAACTCAGATTAAGCAGTTTACTAAAGATCACAGAGATGAGTAGAATCAAGATTGACACCTATGCTATGGAATTTGTGCCACACAACCACTCACAGTGGATGAATACAACAAAATTAATGTAAATTAATATTTAGTCCTTAGGAATGTAAAAGAAATATTACTATCATTTATTTTAGTAGTCATACAAATCTATTGTTAAATGAATGAGAATGAGTATTATCTTTGAATTATTTCCATTTCTCCCAGTCCCCCCCAACTTCTCACATGTCTCCCCAGTCCCTTTCAACCTCTCAACATCCTATACTCTTTATTATTGTTACATCAACATCCATTTATAAACATACACATGATATATATATATATATATATATATATATATATATATATATAGTACTGACTCCACTTAGTGGTGCTCCTGGGTATCTTTGTTTAGTGATGCTCACTTGGGATTAGGTAACCAATCAGGGAGCTCCTACCTGGAGAAAACTGATTCTGTCTTCAACATTCATTGATCGCCTGTAGCTCTTCATTTTGAATTGGGATCCCATGAAATTTCCCCCATCTACCATGACATGTCGGCTGTTTTTGTCATTATGTAGATCTTCTTAGACTACCTTGCCTTTCCTCACCCACCATCCCTCCCTTCCTTTATTCCTTCTTGCCTATTTCTTTATCCTCTATTTCTCTTTCCCTTCCTTCCTCCTGCCCCTCTCACCCTTCTTCTATATTTTTCCTTTCTTATTATTTTTTACTCTGTACACATTGGTTACTTGCTGAATCTGCAAAGTACCTGGCCAAAGTAAACATCCCATCATTCAGGGAGTAAATTAACATCCAACTACTGGGGAATGTAAATCTATAGAACGTTAACAATAACATACACCCTAGGTTAGACCAATCTAAGTCTAAATCCTGCCACCATTCTGCAACAGTTGCATGACCTTGAAGTTATTGAATCTAATAATAGTTCCTATGGATGAGACTGTTAAAAACATGAAATCATATAATCAGTGTAAACCACGTATAGAAGGTGTGAAATTATTAGCAATAGTTCATAGTTATGAAGTCTTCATCCTCAGTTATGTGACAGTGGTATACAAAATCATCATTGTTCTGTCTTTTAGAGAAGTTTTAGAAAGAACTGGAGAATTCAGCCTGAGTAATAAAACTAAGGCATAAAACTGGAGCAGCAAAACAGTGGGTTCATTACAATAACAGCATGGCGTTCCTGAAACTCGAAGCAGGGAACCCTAAATTGTGCTCAGTGCTAACTGTGCATATTACTGGAATTACATTACAATTAGTTTGCCACTGTAGCTAATGTCTCCAGTCCCTGTGCTGGGTACCCAGTCAGTTCCAGCTCTTGACTGATTTTCATTGTAGCCTGCACTACTTCAGTGGAATAAGAAAAACTCACCTTAGGGAGTTAGAAAGTGTGTGTTATGCCAGAAATTAAAACATCAGTTGACTGCAACATTTTTTTTTAAAGTTAAGTTTCTTTAACTGAGTTTTTATCCAACACTGCTTTTCAAGAAACTGCTGGTACAGTTTAGAGATGTAAAGTGGTGCTTACACTATCTTTTGTCAATCTGTTCCATGGTAGGTAAATAAAAATCACTCATTTGCATAAGAGGAAGGCATTCCTTATCTGTTAAAGACCATGCACATCAGGATCAAGTTCTGTACTACTGAAATGAAGTACAGTATCAAAATGGTCCAAGTGAACTCCTCCCAAAGTTTGATTGTAGTACTAGCATATTTAACACCCCCTTTTCTGAAGTGATTTTCTTTGAATGATACTGTAGGGTAAATTTACAGAGTTTCTCTCTGCCTTCAGGGACATGCCTCCAAGAATGTGAGTGACACACATGAAGCCAATAGATTCAACTACTTTCCAAGCAACCAGTGACTTAAGAGGGAGGGTCTAGCAGAAAAGTAGAAAAAGCTGGATAGGAGATAAGGGCAGGGCACTGTGGGTCTCCATCTTGGCTGTGTATGTCACTGGAGGTCCACAGGACTTCTGATCAGAATGCTGGTTCCCCGATAGGAAATATCTGTCTCTCTCCCCAGGCATGAATCCTTTGTAAGTAACCCAGAATAAAAGTTGTTTCTCTAATTGGAGAGCATTATGATGAGATTTGGTATGCTTGAATTTGCATGGGTCTTGAGCATTGCAAAACAATTGTTGTAGGCTCATAGGAGCAGGGTCCCAGGAGCTTGTAGGATTTTATTTCCATTTGATCATGCCCCTCATCACTGGCTCTTAAAAATCTTTCTGCTCTTTCTTCCACAATGGACCCTGAGTCCTGGGTGAGTGAGACTCGAACATTTTATTCTTTATCAAATAAGTACCTGTCTTATGAATTCTCCTCTCACAGTGAGGACTGGCATTCAGACCCACCCACACTAGGTTTGAACCTATTGAGTAAATGGAGAATGCTCTGGAGAGCATTATGCAAGAGCCAAGAGAGAATATCCATTGATGGCCCAACATGAGCTTCAATACCAAATAACCTCATCAATGACTGTCACAGAACAGTACACTGGCGTAGTGGGATCATTTTTATCTCAGGGCCAATCAACAGCTTCCTAATTGGTCTTAAAATCCCATGAATGGGAGGAAACTAATGTGTGGTATTGTAGTCATAACCCAATACATGTGGCTGAACAGATCATAGATCTTAGAGAAATTCCGAAGTCTTTCACATCCCTAGGCTAATGTAACTTCTTATTAAGTGCAAAATATGTACCCTTATATTTACAGTCAAGAATCCCAGTCACCACTCACCAAGGAAGCATCTTTTGCACCAATGGAGACTACTACAGAGTACCACACTGACCACACACAAACATTGTCTGTGAATTGCCTATGCCTGTGTGGCACATCTACAATGTAATGTCTATACTTAAGGCTCAAGCTCAACATATAACAAGGGGTAAAGAGGACACTAATGAATCTCTCAACTCTCATTAATGAAGCTTCTCATTAATGAAGCTCCTTCATGGAACAGACAGCCAGTAACACAAAAGGTCACAAATGGCCCAAACATGGAGATTAGGACTCTACAGAGTGTGAGTCCCTAGATAGGACTTCTATACTAAGTTTCCCTCACCCAGTCAGTGACTATTGTGGAAGAACAGATAGAAAGATTGTAAGAGCCAGTGAAGAGGTATGTGACCATATGGAAATACAATACTTCAAGCTTCTAGGACCTTGTTCATATGAACCTAATAGCAATGGAGTCACCATACTCAAAACCAATGCAGACTCAAACAGTCAAAAACCTAGAATGGAGCATGGGAAATGGGAAGCAGATCCTAATCCTTGCTGAAGAAATAGTGTAACTGATTACTGTTGGGTGGAGAAAAGCAAATATTCTTAAAGTGAGGGACTTTGGATAGGTTGACTAGACTTTTGTGGGTGAACTTGTACTGAGGAACATTTCAGGACACTAACTTGACACAATAGAGTTTAACATAGATGGATGAATACATGGATTTAAGTGGGGGGGCTATTGAAGGGTACCAGTATGGAAGGAAGTATAAAAATGGTTAAGATTGATTGAGATGTTTTGTATGAAATACACAATGATTGATTCAATTAAAAAAACTAAAAAATATACTTAAACCAGAAAGAAAGAAAGAAAGAAAGAAAGAAAGAAAGAAAGAAAGAAAGAGGAATCACTGAGATTTTTGAGTTGCTTGATAATAACTTGGTATATATTTTTACTTTTAATTTTTAAATTATAGATTCATAGGAAGTGGAAAATGTAGCTCAGAGAGTCTCATGTTTACCTAGTTTCCTCTAGTGGACAGATATTATGTAATTATGATATAAAAGTCTGATTTTTGACATTGTCTGCATGGTATTGCATATTGCTGTATGTTATACAAATTTATATAAGCACTGTGATCAAGATATTAAAGTATTCCAACAATCTTCTCCTCCCTCCCCGCCAAAATCTTAATATGTGACCAGAGAAAATCCCAGATCATTCCACACACTAATCCAATTGACCACCCTGGACAAATCCCCCAAGTTAGTAAAAGACATTCTCACTTATCTACTTACTATCTTACCCTGGAAATCTGAATGTTTGCTTTGTTAGATTTTTCCCCTTCGTCCTATGTCTAAGTCTGAGTCTAAATCAGTTCTAGCAGATTTCATAATCTAAGACTAATTTCTCTCTTTCCATAACAGCACTCAAATACAATCTTGTTTTAAACATTCGCTATTCTAATTATACTGTTTCCAACTTTTTAGTCTCCAAAAATTTATCCTTCACAGGGTATAAAATCTTGGTAATGCATTTCTGATCAGGACACTTGGAGATAAAACATTTCAGAGACTTCACATTGCCCTCCAGATGCAGTCTGAAATTCAACGCAGCTTTACAAGCTCTTTATCAATGCACCTGGCCAACTCCTCTGCCCACATCTCTTGACACACTCCCTTCACACTTTGTCAACAGTTTTAGGAACACTTCAGTCTCTCTAACTCTAGTTCTTCCTACAGCTTTGATTTCCATGGGTGGTATTCTTTCTCTTTATTCTGTCGTGTCATTTAGTCCTCTGGAATCATCTTAAATGTCTTCTTCAGCAAAATCAATTCCAGATCAAGTGCGATCCCTGTATTAATTGAAAAGCACCTTGAGCATCTCTTTAAAAGGAATGCTTTGAAAACATATTATCAGAACAATTATTTTAAATTGTTTTTTGTTCGGTAGGCCGAGTTAATGACATACACTGTCCTTAAATCCACTGAGCACCCTGTCCTCCACACCTAGCATAATGCTGACCAATGTTAGTACATGATATATTTTTTCCTATTTTTCATAGGTCTAGTTGTATCTCACATATAACTAAATGCAGGTTTTAACCTCCAGTACTTCAGAATATGAGGTTATTTGGAAATAATGCTGTAGATTTTATTAGTTAAGATGGTGAAGTCATACTTAAATAAGGTGAGCTGTTAATCTAATATAACTCATATTCTTTCAAAGATGACACATCTTTGAAAATCACATGAAGGGAGAGACATAGTGAAATGCTCTAGTTAGAAGTTGAAGAGTAGCAAAGGCAGAGTGACACCTCCACAGAGAAAAATAAGGTGTTTACACACAGTCTCCTTGATTTTGAATTTCTACCTTCTACAACGATGAGAGAATAAGTTATTTTAGGTGATGGAGCTTATGGTAGTACTTTGGTATAGCATCCCTAGGAAACGAATGTAGCTTATACCTAAGTCCTCATGTATTCTAATATGCAAAGCATTATTCATCTCTGGGTCCTCAGAGCCTAGCAGTGTTTAGAACATAAGTATTTTAATAATTAATAATAATAATAATTTGTTTATAAACCAGGATCCATTTATCAACCTAAATATAAACAAAAACAAGAAGTTAACATCAAAAAGTTATATGACTAAAAAATTTCTCTCTTAGGTCTTTATTAAAAAATATGAATTTATATATACAAATATTGATAGGAGCATAATTCTTCATAATCCCATACCAGAATCAATCAAAATGTTTCCTACAGAGCAGGGGAAGTTGGCTTAAGGATTAAGAGCACTTACTGATCCTCCAGAGGACGCAAGTTCAATCTCCAGCATTCCTATCGGGTAACTAACTACTACTTGAAACTCCAGGTTCAGAGGATCTGACATCCTTCTTCAGACATCCCCCCGCCCCACACACACATGCAACAGACCATCAGACACACCTGTAGACATGAATAAAAATAAATCATTTTAAAAATGTGTTTTTGTGTGTGAATTAGCAAACCATAGTTCTTCCATTCAAAGGTATACCTTTCAATAATAAATTGATACACAAACAATATCTATTGTTCTCTAGTATTACTATAAGTAAAAGAAGCCATACTCAAAAGGTTATACAGTACAGGTTACATTCCAGAAAAGACAGAACTGTAAAGAAAAAGAACATTCAAGTGTATTATGGCTTGTGGTAAAAAGAACATTTGAGCATGAAGGTTCAACATGGTAAAATTCTCTGGATACTGCAACTTTTCTTGAACTAATCATGGTTTTGGTTATGTAAATCTAAGCAAGTGCTTCAACTTACAGAACTACAATTACAATTTAAGTTGAAAACTGAAGGAACACTAGTGAGAAATAACACCAAATTAAACATGTGGCTGAAGCAGTTTTTAAAATTAAGAGAATCTATGCGTACTATGACATTTCTATTTTTCTTGAGAAAATGACTCATTTTTACACAAATGTCCATAATTGTCCTAGACATCAAGGACCATATACATTTTAGCTAAAAGCAGGTATGAACAAATGTTTTCTATTCTCATAGATCATTACATGCTTACTAAGGAGAATGTTTTGCTGGGATATGTGAAAGTATTTGAGGCCTTTTTAGTTCCAAATCACTAATCCAAAACTGGCCCTGGGCAACAATTGCTGGAAGTCTTTACTTTAATAATAGCAACTGTCCATTCTGCAGTCTCAGTAAAATGAATAGATGGTTCTAATCCAATTTGTAATGAACAGGTGTCCACATATCACAGACTGTGGTAATTGTCACCCTACTGTCCTATTTAGTGGATCCCTAAGACAGAATGAGCCCCAGAGGCTGAAACACCAGCAGGATGGTGCTCCATCCATTAATTTGAAAGTTTGGTGCCGTTCGCTTCACTTAGTGTCCAGAGGCCTTGAGTCATACTGAGTAGCTAGCCCTGACTGGGGCTGAGGGAGAGAGACAGTAACATGATTGCTGTGTCCATGTGTCCAGTGTGCCTCCTGTTCTGCAGATAAATGGATGTTAGGACTATTGAGCCAACACCTGCCCTATAGCAAATACAGTTCTCAACAATTTCTATTGCTTCACACACATAATAAAAGCAGACCTGGGCTTCAATTTTTCTATTAGAGAACCTAGTGGCATACAGTTTTTCCTTTAATTGACTGAAGCTAACATACTGCATTAATTATTCCATTATGGACGGGCATTTTCCTAAGCATTGTCCAAGGGGATTTCTTCTACATCATCTTTCATTTATAATATGGTATGGTATATACAATTAATGGTTTACCACTATCACCAGGGAAGCAGACTGCATTTCAAGGATTTTAGGGTGACATTATCTTACTTTGGTCACCATGACCTAATATCTAGTTATTAGCTTGGCAGGAAGAGTAACTCATTTCTATTATTGTCCTCAGATTTATAAGATTCAGGAAGCTAATTTTTACTAAACAAATTAATAGAAGATTGCAGTATAATCAAAAATAAATTAAAATAACTTGTAAATATTCAACTGAAATGAAATTGTCTTGTTGATTTTCTCCTTCTGATGGCATTTACAACCCTGGCCCTTCCTGTGGTAAATGCACATGAGAATGCAAACTGTCTTCTGAGGTGTAACTATATGGCAGACAATACTCATTCTAAGGTTACATCCTAGGATCACTCAGTAGAAATACTAAGAGTGGTAGTACTGATGGCAGGTATCTTAACCATATGAATTGCATTACTTGTCTCCTATTTTCAAAAGGCCGCTTTGCACTATGATATATGTGCACGTTTTGTGGGGAGAGGGGAGCTTTGGTGAATACCTGGTGTTCTGTTGTTGGGCATAATGCAGGGTGGGCCTAGCTAGGCCACCTGCCAGGAGGAATGGAGGAATGGCTCTCTTGGGTGTGGTGCTCCACACTGGTTGGTTGTGAAGCCATTTTCTGCCCAGCACCTAGAGGGAACCTGATCTACCTGGGAACAAACTGTGATTGGCTGTAATTAGGACCACGCCCCATAAGGCTATTGACTAACAAGACCTATGAGACTCTCTGCTCTTTCTTGAATAAATGAGTTTGCAGCAGACTACCACTGCTGGCTTTCCGCTCAACTTCCGGAGTCTGTGTCTTGGCTCTGCACTTACTCACCCCCTCACCACGGTGGAGTTCTTTCTGTCTCCCTGGGGCTGGCCCTGAGTGCTGGGACCCCCAACATTCTGATAAGTCATTCTTTCCAAACCACACACACACAAAAAAACCAACAAACCTTGCATATAAATAGCAGAAATTTCCTGAACTGCAACTCCAGGGAAAGGTAAATGCTGAAGCACAAGAAAGGAATGTGGGCTGTTGAGAGGGGCTCCTCATTAAGGTGGACATAGATCTACTTACCATTCTTTGCTTGAATCTTGGGAACTCAGCTTCTGCTTTGTGACTATAAAATAAACAGAACCATAGGAAGCAATATAACATGTCCATTGAATTTATTCAGTAGGAAAATACAGTCGGAAATTCCTTGTTTTATTCCATCACTTTTCTTATTCCATTCTCCTTAATATTTAACAAGGTCTCCTTTAAGGTCCTGTCCTGTTAACAACTGTGCAATGGGAAACCAAAGAATAGGTGAGTCATGACATCTGAGCAGAGGATGAAACATGGCTCCAGTCCCTTGGGCCATCACAGTCATGGAAGAATAATTAATCAGACATCTCCAAATGGGAAGTGACTTTCATGAACTGGTAGAATGCTACAGAAAGTCAAGGTCTGATCATTTTATGTTTGATGGTGAAGTTTCTTTCAAGCCCTGATACAGTGATCTCAGCATTTCATATCTAGACAACTTGTGTCTGTACTATCGCTTGATTTTCCTTCTTTGCGTTTTGTCAAGAGAATTGAATTGCGTCCTTTTTCTATGCTGTCTTTTTTCCAGACAATGTGTAATGCAAAGTTTAGGGATGGCTTCCAACTTTCAGTTATGCTTTATTTCTGACTCCCTGAGATTACACCTAGACTGGAAAGAGGGATATTTTTAGAAATATTTTTATTCTTTGAGAATTTCATACCACATATTGTGATAATATTCAATACTTTAGAGAAACACATTGTCAAGAATAGAATAATGCCACCCATTTTTTGTTAAAAGGATTATCTTTAATTTATTATTTTTATTTTATTTTATGAGTGTATTGCCTGCATGCCTGTAAGGCCATCCATGTTGTACAATGTTCTTGGAGATCAGAAGAGGGTGTTGTATTTCCCTGAACTGGAGTTACAGACAATTGTTAGCTGCTACGTGGGTGCTGAGAATTGAACTTGGGCCCTCTGCAAGAGCAGTCAGTGCTTTTAACCACTCTCTCCCACCTCCTTTCCTACTCTACTACACTCTCCCTGACTTTGATTTCATGTCCTCTATCATTATTCTTTAAGTCTATCCATTCTAACCATGAATTTTTTTTAACTTGGTTATATTTTGCTAGGCAGACTGTCAATCTACTTGTATGAATTATTTATTGTATATCTATTTTATATGTTACTACATATATGTATGATATGTTACTACTTAATTATCAAAAGATAATCACAGGGATGGAGAGATGGCATTATTCTATTCTTGACAATGTATTCCTCTAAGGTATTGTGTTGGTTCTTGTTACACTGTAGTGACTTTACATATTAATTGTAACTGTGTTTAACATAAAAATTATGTGAAGACATATTTCTTACATTTTATTATACTTAAGGACTTTTAGTGTTTTTGAACATGTATACACACACACAGACACATACACTATTTAAACAAAATGAAAAAGTTTGAGAGTCACTCAGTTTCCATGATGGAAAAAAGATATATTTTTCTTCTTTTAAAAAATGATTACATGTTATATTCTTTTGAATTTAAACTTCTGTTTTCTTAAAGCTACACAGAAAACAAAATCAATATTATTTTGTTTGAATACAATTCTTCTAAAGAAAATCCATTTAAAAATTTAGTAGGGGCTGGAGAGATGGCTCAGCAGCTAAGAGCATGGGCTGTTCTTGTAGAGGACCCGGGTTGAATTCTCAGCACCCACAAACCATCTGTAACCCCAGTCAGAGGAGAATCCAATGACCTCTTCTGATCACTGTGGGCATTGCATAACGCAGGTGCCCTTACACACCCACAGGACATGCCCTCACACACGTAAAAAAAATAACAAATAAAATATTTTTAAGTATGTTATTATGAAGATGGAACTCTTGGTGGGCCCAATGGATGGACCCACATATAGAGACACAAATTAGACTTTATAGGCCATATATATATATACACACACACATTAAATTGTGGGGAGAATTGAAGGAAGAGGAGGAGATATATACCAGCAAAGTGTATTTAATGAAAAGAACAAATATTCAGTTAGAAAGAAAAGTAAATCTTGGAATCAGGAAGCTCCAAAGTCAGTCCCTTTTCATAGATGCCTGTGAATTCTGGAAGTTTGGCTGGAGTCCCTAAGGTGTCTGGCAGTCATGAGTCCTGGAACTGCTGCAGAGGTGGGGGGGGTTCTTTTCAGTCACACTTTACACTCACCACAAAGCAACATACAGTATGATAAAATAAATTATCCCACAATAAATTATAACATCAAAAATATTAAACACTTGAGATGCAGACCTCTAGGGCTTAGAAAGTGGATTAGCAAGAACACTGGGATTTTCAATGACATGGTAAGTGCTAGATGGTCTTGAAGTAACATTTTCAAAATGCTGAAGGTGAAATACTGATTTTCGAATTAGAGTTCACTGCTAATCTGATGGAAGGGTGAAGTGGAGGAGAATCTCTGACAAGAGCTAGGTCTCCAAATGCAACTGTATCTCTTAGGTAATTTCTTCAGAAAACACAAGAACATTTGTTCAAAGAAAATAGAAAGGGAATTTAATAGTCAGCAAAAGAAAGATCCAGGAATGAAGCCTATGATGCCTGAGTAAAGAGAGGCCATTTGCCAAGAAAAGGGCGAGTGAGTTAGGAGAAAGCAGTGAGGAGGACAAGAAAGAAACCTTAGGACTGGTGAGTTGGTAGAGTGCCTGCTTAGCATGCAGGAGGACTTAAGTTAAATCCTCTGCACCACATAAAACCAGCGTGGTCATGCATGCTTGTAACCACAGCTTGAGAAGTAGTGTCAGAAAGACCAAAGTTTAAGGTCCTCCTTGGCCACATAGGGTGTTAGAGGTCAGCCCGAGCTTCATGAAACCCTGTCTTATACAAATTTTTTATAAAAAAACCCTTAGAGGATCTTAAGAAGCAAGAGTCAGAAATAGTGTTTAGATGTTTCCTAAGTGACCTTAAAAACGTTCTCAAACACGTTCACACATCTACTGGAACTTGGAGTGAATTGCCGATGAGTAGAAATGAAATTACAAATATTAAAAAGGTATGACTGTTTGTTATGAAGAAACCAAGAATACTAGAATTATTTTACAAGCACTATATGAAATTATTTTGTAAAAATAACTGGAGCTGCTTATTATTTAATTCATAAGGACAATAAAAATTTTAGTGAGGGGTCATGTAAGAACACTAAAGGTTCATCATTCATATTAGGAAGTTGATAGTATCTAAAATTAATGGGATAGAAAATAGCAGCATAAATACATTTTTAAAATGAAGAGCTGTCTACCAGAAGAAAAAGTTAATGAAATTTATATTGGGTGCATTGATAAGTAGGATGGATGCTTTGTGTAGGAAGCCATACACAGTTAAGCATTTCTTTGTAAAACCTTCTATGTTTTCTATATTATATCTTTTTCCATGTGTTTTATAGCATTGTGATGGTTACTGAGGGAAGATAAACTAGGTTTTCTCATAGTTTCTACTTTCACACACCACTCAACACACTGTTAGTACCAAATACATTGAGGCTTCTATCACAGTCCAAACAGTCCTCGAGTGGAGATCACCTAGGTGCCCTATAACGGAACTCAATTCTGCCACTGCCTACCTGGAAACAGCATCATATTTCACAGGTTCAGGAATCGATACCAAAGGACCATCCTCCAGTTAACATACCCACCAATCACAAGCCCAGATTTTTACCTGTGTTTCTGAATAGTTCACTCTAAATAGAGATTTGAATAACACCTTTTTGAGGTTTAGTTACTTGGCAAAACTCTCAGATGACTCAGGGACACACTGATTATAAAGGGTATTAAACAGGGAGCAGGTAAACAGCAAGATGGAAGAAATGTACGCACAGTATGCTGATTTGAACTAATGTCCCTCCATAGGCTTCAAGTATTTGAACACTTGATCAGCTAGTGGTATTGTTTACGGAGGGTCTTGGAACCTTCAGGGGGTGTGGCCGTGCCAGATGAAGCAAGTCACTGGGGGCAGGCTTTGAGAGTTCATAGTCTTGCCCACTTCCAAAATCTGTCTGTTACCTACATGTGCTTGAGTGAGCTCTCAGCTGCCTCCTCCTGTGTCTTCCCAACCATGATGAACACTCATCCCTCTGGAACCATGGTCAAATAAATTCTACCTTCTATAAGTTGCCTTGGCTATGGTGTTTTATCATAGCAACAGAAAATTAACTAGTACACACAGAGATAAGAAAGAGTGCTGAGGCATTCTGTCGTCTCTGGGGAAAGCCACCCTCCAAGTATGTCCATGGGCTCAGAAAGAAGTTCTTCAAATGGGTTCTTATTGAATTTTTTATGACAGCTTCTTTATCTAGGTCTAATTAATTGATAATAGCATTGTTCTTTAATGATCAATATTGTTCTCAAACCCTCTCACATCCTTGAATGTTGGAGAATGGGATGGAAGTCCCACTATCTTAAGTCTTGGTCTTTCTAAGGGTCTGCTCCTATCCTGAAGCCACTCAGGAACCCTTACCCACCATCCTCCTCATTAGCATTTTCTTTCTAGAGTCCAAGGAATTTAGGAGCCATATGCCAGGAACTAAAGAGACCAAATATATATTTCTTATAATATCACAATACCACAATTAATATGAGCCATTTCTGTAATAAGTGACTGAGGGGAACCTCCCCCGGCCCCCAGCAGTTTCAGGACTCAGGAGGACTGACAGATACCTTGGTGACTCCAGCCAAACTTCCAAAATTCACAAGCATCTGTGAAAAGGGACTGACTTTTGCAGCTTCCTGGCCAGGTAAGCTTCCTGATACCAGGAGTTAACTATCTCCTCTGAACATCAATCAGATGTTATGGGGATCCTCTCCCCATAAAAACGCCTACTAAGCAGCTAGGCTTGGGCAGCTTCTTTGCTCCCAACCTGGGGAGGCTAGCCCCTTGTCCCACAGGGAGCTAGTATTTTCACTTCTGAGTTAAGAGTCTAGCCCTGTGCCTTTAATAAATGTCCTATTAATTCCCAAGCCAGAGTCATTTGTTTGTTTCTGCTGGGTCTCACTCTGAATCAAACCCAATTCTAAACTTTACAATTTCCATATAAGGATATGTTTTATAATTAATAGAACCATTATCAAATTATCAAAACCATATCATAGAACTTTTCAGATTATCACATATAGATATATTTATTTAATATTCTTCTACACACATTTACAGAGAATATCTTTTATCAGATTAGTTCTGAAAATAGTTTCATGGTATATATCCTCAATACATGGCTGATAATTAGAGTACAGCTTCTGGATTCGATGACCTTTAACTTGGACACATCTCCCTAAGTATACTCTCTCTCAATGGGTGCAATACACATTGTTTTTCCTCTGTTCATTAAACATGTCACATTTATGCCTTGCCTTGGAATTAATGAATGTTTCCAATTTCTTGTATCAATTTTGTGAAAATGAGTCAATTACACAAGGTCATAAAACAGGTTTGTCATAAAATGACTCTGATGAACAAGAAAAATTCCGTTAACACAAAAAGTCTTTCAGAGCAGAGTCACCCAAAAACACAGGGATATAGAACTTGAATTTTATGGTCCATATCAATATTTTACTGTGGTTACAAATTTAACACAGATGCCAAGATACTTTATGTTGCCAAATGGTTCTTTTATTTTGCAGCACATGTTGTGTGTTCTATTTAGTAGTGAACACATCTGTTAGAACGTTTTTCTTTTCTCTCTCCCTGCATTTTTTTTTGTTTGTTTGCAATTCTAGTTCCTCCAAAGATACAAACTCATACATCAGGCCAATGCATGTTTTATGACTTATAAACATTGTTAAGCTGTGCCGTTCGGAACATTTGTGGGCTAGGAAATTACTGCTTTGGGAAAGGTATTTTTAGTGGCAAAAGTACTTTTCATTAATCTCAATTCTCCAGGTTTAGAATCCAAGCAGAGCGTGACAACTCTGAAGGCAGCTGGGTTTTAGATTCTCTTGGGAGTATGCAAATAGCGTTAGGGCAGGGAAAAACAGGTGTTTCAAGCGACGCTATTCAACTGGTTTTCTACTTGCCCTTCTTTCTTCAAGTTGGAGTCGTTTGCCAGCTTGGCAGACGTTTGCATAAAAGCCTGGGGTGGAGAGATGGAGGGGCAGGCGTGATAGCTCTTTGTGCCAATGAAAACTAAGAGGTGTGTTGTTGTGGAGAGTCTCTGCCAGTCCTTCTCCTCCAGCTGCACCCAGCCTGCCTTCCCCACTGAGTTGAATCAACATTTTCAGAAGCAGCCCCTCTGGTGGGATCAATGAGGGCTGTTGCTTGGAAAGGAACTGAATGATTTGGCACCGTGGGGAGGCGGCAGATCAACAACCAACAGCAGGAGGGACAGGACAAACTGATAGTGGCTTTTCTAGCCGCTGCATCCATGTGAAGAAAGGTGCATAATTGGAAGAGAGGAATAGAACCAGGGACATTTTGTCACTTGCCAGGTACAGATGATCCTTCTCCTTTTACAATTTTGATGTTAGTTGCATTGTGGATTCTGGGTAGATTAGGAAAAAATACAATTGGGTTGAGTGTCAGAAAGAAATTCTTAAAGTGAGAAAAAAGCTAAGGTATCAAGGAGAGGCAGTCTCTCTCTCTCTCTCTCTCTCTCTCTCTCTCTCTCCCCTCCCCTCTCTCTCTGATTTTTAAAAAATCATCTGTTCCTTGCTTTCCCCCAAATTTGGCCGTTCTATGCCACCTTAAATCTACCTCACGTGACTCTGTCTACCAGACTTTACTGTTTAAATTTACTCACTTAAATTTTTTCATTTATTTATAGCAAATCTGTTGAAGAATCATCCAGAGATGGGACTGTTGAATTGTAGAAGGCACAAACTCTGCAAACAGGTTAATAATGTGGGGAACAAATACAAGAAATAAACAGAGGGCTGCAAGAGGTCCTTGAAAGGGAAGCAAGCAGGACAGCTATGACAGGACCCTCCCCCAGTTATAGATTTTGAAAAATTAGACTTGTAACCATCACACTTATCTTTTCTCAACTATATGGTATTGAGGCAAAACACAGCTTTCAGCCCACAGGGAATGAAAAATAGCTTATTCTGACTTAAATATGAGTAGCCATAGCCTGGGAGCACTTTCAGTTTCCTCTAAATGATGTGTTATACTGTGGATGAACTCTGACAGTCCCACAACAAAAGCTATAAATCAACATATTTTCCAGATACATTGTGGGAACATTGGAGAGTCCTGTTAAAACAAAGCCCAGCACAGGGTTGGATGGGAAATTTAAGAAACCAGCTCTGATACAGATTTCAGATATTAATGACATTTTTGTTTTGGAACTGAAGGAAGTTAGTAGTCTAGTAAATTAACACACTCTAAAGTTTTTAACCTGACAATCAAAAAGATGCTAGTTCAGACACAGAGGTGGACCACAAGTGACTGTTAAGGATTTTAAAGATAAGGGGTTAAAAAGCTAGCTCGGGGGTTAAGAGAACTGGCTGCTCTTGTAGAGGACTTGGGTTCAAATCCCAACACCCACATGGTGGTTAACAACTGTTCATAGCTTCAATTCTAGGCATCTGATGCCCTCTTCTGTTCTTCATAATCATTGCATGACATGGGTACATTTATGTACATGCAGTCAATATACTCATACACATAAAATAAAAATAATAAAAAGTTTTTTAAAAAAATGTTGAAGAAAAAGATACGTTTGGTTAGGGATCTGTAACATTCTAACTCTTCACAATCATAAACTTCTAATAAACAAAATCTTTAACATAGGTATGAATTTTTCCTACAGTTCACAGTGGAAGACCCAAGTCTTTGCCTGTTTCTTTTGCTTTTTTAAAAAAAAAAATTTACTTAAAGCGATTCTATCTTCGTATCCAGAGCAGTTCACTTTCTTCCTTGCAGAATAACATAAACAACCCTTCTCCATTTCAAATCTGGGTTACTCTAAGGGTTTTATATAAAATTATTATTTTTTCATTTCCACTATCTAGCTTTTGATGTTAAAATATGTATGATTATGGAGCCTCGAGTAAGAATTAACTTTAAAGCCACGATAAGCAATTAATTCATTTGAGTTACCAGCCTTCAGTAACACACGTTAACTATAAGATTTCATTCCTTAAAAGGGCACATTTACAGTAAGTGAGAACTCCTTTGGCAAAAACAAATGTGAGGCTGGAGATAAATTGTTTTATCTAGTTACATTTAAAAAGCTAAGTATTTTAAGGTCTTCTTTACAACTTTTACCTAATCAGTAGCTTGTACTTCCGATTCAGAGGTCCATAGCACAATATCCTAATCTATTGGCCTAGATTAAGTTTGTAAGACATCCTTGATTCTGTGTATAATATATTCATCTGAGTGGTAAGCAAAGCATAGCATAAAATATATGCAAAACCTGAGGGTGGTGATTACTTCTCAGAAGCTACAGGCTAAAAATTATGGTACCAGAACAGAAGTTTGGCTTCATGCATATTAGCATGACTTCAGCAGAGTTTACCTTCATGTTTTATGAGGTTTCTAAAAGGAATGTCAAATATAATAATGAATTGAGACTGGAGACATGGCTCAGTGGTTAAGAGAACTGGCTCCTCTTGCAGAGGACCCAGGTTCAACTCCAAGTACCCACATAGTAGTCAATAACTGTCCGTAACTCCAGTTCCAGGAGAATCTGATGGCCTCTTCTGACCTCTTCAGACATTGCCCAACATGAGTGTACTTACATACATGAAGATCATACACTCATACATACAAAATAAAAATTTTTAAGAAGATAATGAATTTCAATAAATCAATACTAAACTTATGAGTTAGTAAATACATTGATGTTGGCCCTTTAGAAATTTAAACTCTTGTATCTTGGACTGATTTAAAGGAATTAATGTGACTGGATACTGGGGCCATGCATGAAATTCCAGGACTCTGAGCTGACGCAGGACAACTGTGAATCTGAAACCAGGCTACATGCTATATAAGACTCCTTTTCAAAGCCTCTCTTTCACCACCTCTATCCAGTTCGGGATAATGGCAGCAGCAAAGGTATTGAACATTGGTAAAGGCTCTACGAGGCTAAAACAAAAGAAGTCTATGAACTGTTAGGTAATCCAGGAAGAATTCTTCTGTAGTCAGACCAGATTACAGCAGGAAATGCAGCTAGAAAGAAGTCCCCGGAAGGAAAAACTGCCATCACCAATAAAATTACCAAATGTTTATTTCAGTTGTTACAGGAAGTAGGTACCAAACTGCTTTCACTAGAAATGTGGGGAGACAGCTTTCATTGCCCCCCAGTGTGAAATGATTCCAATTGAATGACTTTGCAGAACAGCAAGTGGCTCTTTTCTCAAAAGAAATCCTGATGTCAAGGAAGGATCTAAGTTTAAACCATCTAAAGTGGAAACATTTTAAGGATGATGCCAATAATGTCTGCAGTTGTTGGAGGAACAACTCATTTTGTTGCAAAATTCAGTTCCAGGGGATTGTTATAGGCCAGGCTGAAGTGGATACAATGTCATTCAACCCAAACTATTTCTGAAATACTAGAGAAAGACTTGTTGCCTCAGAACTGTACACTGGTTGATATGAAGATTGAATTTGGTGTCAATATAACTACCAAAGAGATTGTTCTTGCTGATCTTATTGATAATGAATTCTAGAGACTCTGGTCATCTGGAGATCAGATCCAGCATAAGACAATCTTACTGGGACCTCAAAAAGTAACTCCTGAAGTCCTCCAGATGGTAAAGAAAAACTCTGAGTGAGTTGCAGAGTTGCTTCTGACATCAGAAAATCAATGCAGAGTTGTAGTATGAATGGATTCAATTTCTGATCTTAGTCACTGTGAGAAAAATCAAGAAGACTTGTGGAAATTTGGGGATTCCATGTGAACTTCAGGTAACATCTGCCCATAAAGGACCAGAAGAAACTCGGAGGATTAAACCAGATTATGAAGGGATGCATTCCTGCTGTGTTTGTGGTAGTGGCAGGCAGAATCAATGGTTTGGGACCGGTGATATCTGGTAATACTGCATATCCAGTCATCAGCTGTCTTCCCATCACACCAGATTGGAAAGCTCAGTATATGTGGTCATGGCTTCAGCTACCCAACGGTCTTGGCTGTTTGAGCATACTTTCTACAGAAGGATCAGCTCAGTTTGTTGCTCAGGTATTTGGGTTAAACAACCAGTTAGTATGGGCGAGAGTACGAACAAGCATATTGCACGTGGATATCCTTAAAAGAAGCTGACAAGAAAATCAAGAGAATGCAATATCTAAGAGATAATGCCATTCTTAATTTTTAGGAGAAAGTTACATATTCCTAGCTTAGCTATGAAAGAATTAATCAGGATGGCTTTTCATCAGAAAACAAAATTAAATTTACTAGTGAACAAGTGCTTCTCTAGATTTGTGAGTTGAAAGGCTATCTGTTGGTATTTGTTAATATTTTTTAGCTTGGCATGGTGACGTAAGCCTGCAATCCCAGTGTTTTGGAAGTGGAAACCAGCATGATCACTTTATGTTCAAGGAAGCCCTATGTTAAATAATGGGTTCAACATGTAAATTAATCTCACCCACTGTAATGGTCATTGTTGCGTAGGTAACATGAGTGAAGGAAGAATTTGTGGGGTCGGAGTGGTGGCTCAGCAGTAAAGAGTACATATTGCTCTGCATATACAGTACTTATACTATCTGTGTTAAGAATAATGTATTCTTATCACTGTATTGACTGTAAGTTCTATTAGTCATTACCTAAGAAAAATAAATATTTTCATGATAAAAGACCTTCTTGTACAATAAACATTAAAACTATTAACGTTCATCTACTTGGATAAATTTGTTTGTTGTTCTTGGCTTGTTCTAATGGATGGTCCTTGTTATGATAAGGAAAGAAAATAAAAACAAATCACTTCAATGATTTGACTTCATATGTTCTGTTTTCCAATGAGTCAATATTGTGCTCTCTAAATTCCGGCCCAGAGAGTGCAGTCTCTAGCCAACTAATAAAATTCAGCTGATTTGGAGCATCTGGTGTCTGAGTGGTCCTTCCCAGGGGACTGCTATATGGTTGGTTTAGGTCCCTATTTACCAGAAAACCAGCAGTCTTAAGTTCCCGTCACCCTTCCCCAACCATATAGCTCTCAAGAAAGAAGAAATCTCTTCTGGCTTGTTGACTTACACTTTTGAGCAGAAATTCAACTACTGATGCTTTCACCATTGAAATCAGTATACTGAGGAGGAGGACAGTAATATGATGTTAATAATGGTTTTATATCACTTTTGAGGTGTCCTCCTTTTAAAGTTATTATAGGTGTTCACTGTGCTATAAAAAGTTGCAATTTATTATTTTGTTTTGTTTTTTGGCAGCTATACTCCAGAGAGCCACCTGCTGGCTTCCACAAAGAGCATATCTCTGACATTGGAGATTACAAAGGAAAAAGAAAAGAGAAAGAAAACAATAACATCTTTATGCAAACCATTTGAAAAGAACTGATTAATTGGGGAACGTGAGATGGTTCAGCTGGCAAAGGTGGCAAGTGAGTTCAATACTTAGAACTCACATAAAGTTAGAGGAGGAGCCAACTCTTGCCAAACTTCCTTCTATCCTCCATGGGCTGGCTGTGGTACTTGTGGGCCCCCTCATCCCTCTGCCCACCATTATTAAAATTTAGTAATACATTGATATTTGAAGGAACACAATATGATTCCAACAAAGATCACTGCTGACATTTATAATTTTACATTTTTATGTCACCTTAAATGAACTTTATTTTATTATTTATTTACTTATGAATCTATTTATTTTTAAGACAGGGTCTCCTGTAGCTCTAGCTGGCCTGAAATTCACTATGTAGTACAGGCTGGCCAGGATCTTACAGAGATCTTCCTCCTTCTGACTCTTGAGTGCTGAGATTAAAGGCATGTGGCACCACACCCAACATATTAAATTTATTTTAAATGTGATCTTGTTCAATGAAATACAGGAATAAGCATCAGCATCACCATGGTGTTTTAAAGTATTTTCATATTCATTAAAGTGAGTATTATTCATACTATATGGTTGGGGAAGGGTGACTGGAACTTAAGACTGCTGGTTTTCTGGTAAATAGGGACCTAAACCAACCATATAGCAGTCCCCTGGGAAGGACCACTCAGACACCAGATGCTCCAAATCAGCTGAATTTTATTAGTTGGCTAGAGACTGCACTCTCTGGGCCGGAATTTAGAGAGCACAATATTGACTCATTGGAAAACAGAACATATGAAGTCAAAAAACACATACTGATGGACCAGGAGGTTATACAAAATTACACAGGCATGACATATTTGTTCTTGTAATTTCATGATATATTTGTTCTGACAGCAGGCAAACAAGCAGTTACAAAAGTCAGATAAGCATTAAGCAAATGGTGTTACAGAAGCCAGATTAGCATTAACTGAGTCCTTCTAGATTTTGTGTGTGTGTGTGGGGGTGTGTGTGTGTGTGTGTGTGTGTGGTAGAGAGGGGGCAGGTATTTTTCTCTGGTTAATTCTTCCTGGAACTATATACCAGAGTCACAGTTCATTCACATGGTGGCCTTATACAAAATGGAGGAACTCAGGCCATCACATTGTGACAGTGAACAATTTGAGGAACTCACTAACAAATACAATTCTATTATTTTATCATGTTCAGGAGTTACAAGCTTAGCTGCTCTATGAATCTTTAAAAAGACTTCTGAAGAATTACTATTCATAGAATACCTGCTCTGCACTCAGAACTATCATATCCTACATATTTTTCAATTCCCACAATTACTTTCGTCTTCTGTAACTTTCCATTAGATTTAGAATATGATCCAAATTCCTGTCTCTTGCCTGTTTGTCCATTAAGGACTTGGCCCTGGTTTCTCTCTACAAGCTTATCTGTTAATTTTGGCTTCAAGGAGTTCCTCCAATGAAAATCTTCCTAACTTAAGACTTACTCATTTTTTTTTCCTGTCTGATAAGATCCCTCCAGCTCTTTTCTTCCTTTAATGGGCTTCCTTCCCTGGGGGGATTCTGTCTCACTCCTCAGTTTCCCAAGCCTCCCTCTAACCATTGTTTATCTTTTGCTCATTTTTTTTTTTCATTTGTTTTGCTGAAGTTGCCACAGTTTGAAATTGTACTCCTGAGTTCCCAAGTCTGCGGAGCTTGGCTTCCTCCAAGCTCAAGAGACAGATTCCCTTTATGTGTGCTTATATCAGTTTCTGGTGTTCAATGAATATTTTTGTAAATGAAATGAATTAGCCTTACAATGAGAGACTTATCTTCATTTTGCAGAACAGGAACTGGTAAAATTTTAGCAGCACATTTTAGGCACCTAGACACAGGCTAAACACCATTTGAATCCAAGGGCACCTGATGGCAAGTCTATTGCTCTTTTAGAGTTCATGAAGATTCTCATGAAGATATTCCATGGAAAAAAGGCTAGAACAGTGAGCTAGATCAGGTGTTGCAGGCCTGTAATCCTATCCTAGGAACTCTAGAGGATGAGGCAGGAGGATTGCAAATCTTAAAACAATAGAAGAGAGGGTAGGACTACTAGGGGTGCATAGTGCAGTAGTGCTAACCTAGCATTAATTAAGGGTTAGGTTCAATGAGCAAGACACAGACACAGACACAGACATGTACACAGAGAGAGAGAGAGAGAGAGAGAGAGAGAGAGAGAGAGAGAGAAAGAGGAGAGAGAGAGAGAGAGAGAGAGAGAGAGAGAGAGAGAGAGAGAGGAGAGAGAGAGAGAGGAGAGGGAGAGACTAAGAAAAATGATAGTGATTTTGAAAAGGGGCAGTTTAATCCTTGGAGGAAGACCTCTTTGTCCAACAGTTCCCAGAATGTCAACCTGCACTGGAATCCTGTGTGAATCCAGGAGTCCCTAAATAGGATAAAGGATCCTTCTTCCCTACCCTCTGGGGAGCAAGAGAGGATGATCATTAGCACTTGAAAGCCAGGCTAGTCCTGAAGTTGATAGTTCCACAGCAGGGAGTCTTTAATATAAAGCAGTGCCTTCATTAGCAATGCAGAGAGTAAGTTTCCCTGATCCTTCTCAAGATTGAGAAAGGAAAATACGCTTTGGAAATCCACGTTTTGCTTTGTGACAAGGTGAAAGTATTCCCTGGACTTTTGTCAGTATAAATCTCCCGGACTCCAAACTCATTCCCCCCATCGTGACTGGATTTACATGAAAAAAAAAATCCCCCAAACTAGTGTGGTAGAACACCTGCTTGGGAAGCCTGTAATATCTTCACAAAATGTACAGACACCAAGTTCAACTAAATAGAGATTTATGCCCCAATAGAGGCAGATCTGTTAAAACTGACGACCTGGGAGTCAGCCTGGCGACCTGCATTTCAGTATTTAGTCTTGGTTGCTCTTTTATTCTCTTTACCAGGACACCTGCAGCCCTCTCTAGGGGAGGGAGCTCATTCAGAAGTCAGCATTCCTACCAATCTGTTTGTTTCTCAGAGAATTAAAATGAATCCTGCAATTATACTCATTAAAAGGGTAAAGAAATGATCCCACTGGCCAGCCTTCTTCCAGGTGAAGCTTTGTTTCCAGACTTTGCAATCCTTCCCCCCAACACCTACCTAAATGAGTATTAGCTTTAGGCATATGAGTTAGTATTTTAAAGTCCTTCCATCCTCACCATGTACATCTTCTTGATGTCCCTGTGACAAAATTCTTAAGAAAAGCAAAAAAAGTGAGGAAAGGTTTACTCTAGCTTGCTACTTCAGAACCTGTTCAGTTTGTCCACATTGCTGAGGGCCTATAGTGGGAGGCAGGGAAAGGTGTGGCAAAGCTAAGCCAGTCATATCATCGTGCCAGGCAACTAAAGAGAACACAGAAATTACTGGATGTCTTTGAAAGCAAAAAAGCCTTTCTAGGCTTTGTTGTGCTTAGCTTGAGAAACGGGGCTCCCAGAAACTCCAAGCCCATCAAAACCACATCACACCAAAGCCTTTGGGTCCTTGTCTTATAGGTTCAAAGAAAGAAATTCATGAATCACAGAGTGTGAGTTTTAGCAAGAAGTGTTTTATTGCAGGGATCTTAAGGAAGAGAAATCAGGCAAAGCACTTTTCTGTGCAGCAGGACAGGTTCCTGAGAATGCTTCCTGGGAAAGGGATACCTTGGAGTTAGTAGGATTTGGGTGGATGGAGGAATGGAGGGGGAGATGAGCTGCACAGTCCCACTCTCCTCCCTGGAGGTTTCCATCTGGTGTTCACTTGGTTTCCAGGAATGGGGCATCCCTTTAGAAAAAAGAGATAAGCACTAAAGCAGACCCCTTCCTCATATTCCCTGCCTCTGGCTGTGGCAAAGGCAGAGACATTTTTCCGCTTAGACACTTCTGACCTCTCTGTCCTTACCCAAGAACAAGTATGCTGGCAGACCGAAGGAAATTTTTGGATTTTAGTCAAGAAAAAAACTGGTCTGTTTTACCCTGAACTACCAAGCCAAGTTAGGTCCTGTTCTCATCAAAAGGGAGAGACAGGAGACTCCATCTATGTCTTCAGGACACCAAGTACAGTAACTTACTGCTTCCAACTAGACCGCACCTCCTAAAGGTTCCGTCCTTCCCCATAATGCCATCAGCTGGTAGCCACGCCTTGGACATGATCTTTCTGATGTTTCAAATCTAAGCCATAACACTGATCAAAGAACTACTGCAGTAGATCATTAGACCAGAACTCTTTGTTTCTTAATCTTCCAGAAATATGTTGACCAATCTAAATGTTCATTTAGACTGTGAAATGGCATATGCAACATGTATTCAAACACTGTGAATGTATCTCAAGGCTGAGTATATTTCTTTCACACAGTTAATCACAAGGAGTTAACATTATCCAAGTGAGAAATGTTCATCCAAAAGGAAAAAACAATATTGTAGGACATAGTTAAGAGTTACAATAGAAGCAGATCAAAGAGAATGGTGAGAGTCAAAAGCAAAAAGACCAGCCCAGATAAATATATTTTCCCCCAAAGCGATGAATGACTATGATGTTCATGAGGCAGGACCCTAGTCAGGATTCTTATCCATGTCCCAGGATATCTGGAAGACAGGATGCTTGGTTCTTTTCTTAATTATTTTATGTGCAAGAGTGTATTGCTTGCATGTACGTAAGCATACTTATATTGTGCAATGCCAGCGGAGGTCAGAAGAGGGCATTGGATTCCTTGGAACTGTTGGTAGCTGCCATGTGGGTGTTGCAAACAGAACTCCGGGTCCTCTGCAAGAGCAGACAGAGCTCTTAATTGCTGAGCCATCTCTCCAGCACTAATGCTTGGTTCTTGTAGACTTTCACATTTCCAATAATCCTTATAGTTACATGGCTACCTACTCAGGACCTTGATGAGCCCAGAACTTTTCTGTGATTAGGATCCTTCACCACAGTGGATAATTGATCCAACCACCTTGTCCAGGTAGAAGTGGGCTGTGGCATTTGTAATTGGCACCTACAAAGACCTGGCAAATAATTACAGATTGCATATCTATGTATTAGAAACAGATCTGACAAGTGTGAATTGCACTGCTTCTGATTTGGATCTGGACATGAGTTCTCATGCTGTGTTGTTTTGAACAAGACACTAAAGGGCTGTGAGCCTCGACTGAGCTCAATTTAAAGAAAAAAATGATGTCTTGTATGAAGCAGATGCATTTAGATGAAGTTCCCATGCTCTTCACTAGTTGTGTTGGTTATTCAAAATGGTCACATTATCTGTAGTCCCTTTGACTTCCCTGTCAAAATTTCACTCTCAGGGTCCTTTGCTGCCAGTGATCTCCACATTGACCTCAAATACTTCAGATTCTCCTGGAGGGCAGACGTTTCCCACTACCACAGTCCTGTTCCTTTATTGTTGGTTTTGGGGAATGGAACTCAAGCCTAGGCTCTAATCTGAATTTCATTCTAGACTTTCTTCTCAGACTTTGATTTGTCCTTATCTACATCTGATTCAGCAGTTAGGGTTGGCAAACAGTCTCTTGTTCCTTCTAGTCTAGAATTTCTTTGAATCCTACGTAATATTACGAGGGGAGAAACCTGGAGGACGTTTGGAAGTAGCAGTGGGAAGTGAGTGTAATAGAAATACATGGAATACCTTCATGAAATTGTCAAAAAGAAATATTATATATTAATAAAATTCTCTCTCCTTTTTCTTGTTGTGAGATTGTTACTGAACAGAGATTTGCTCCCAAGTACTCATTGAACCCAAGCTCCGGCACTGGGTTTTCACAAACACACAAAAAGCATGAGAGACTGGAGGGAAACTCAGTAACTAAAAGCCTTAATTGGGGAAAGCTGGATGGATGACAAGAAAAGATGGTTTCAGTCTGAGGACATGACTGATTGGAAAGGCTGGGCTTGTTGTTGTTTGTTTGTGTCTATTCTTAAAACCTGTTTGCAAAGCATAAGAGAACAACTTCAGTGAAGGAATTTACATTCTGATGTATCTAGACTTCAACTAATTTCAAAATCAGTAATGATTTTCCCAATGGAAAATTGGTAGTCTGCCCCAGTAATGAAGTTCTCTCTTCTTTTATCAATGCTCAACAATGGTGTTTTGTTTCCTTATTTGTTTGAATAATTGAGCAGATTAGCTGAATTTACAGTCAAAGTATCCCTTGTTCATGTCTAAAAACGCCAGCTATCATATGTTCCTTCCGTTTTCCTTTTGGAAGTCCTCCTTGTCTATATTTGCAAACAACGATATTCAGAGTTTAGCATGTTAAGTTGAGATGAAACAGACTGCTTTGTTCACAAGTCGTTGATCACTGTGCTTTTATATATGTTATTTTCTTTTTATAGTCTGTTATCCCCCCATCTCACCCTGTTCCTATTCAAATGTGTGAGATCAATGAAATCACCTTAAAGCAGAAAGAAAACATGAGAACACAGTACATATAAAGGTACCCACACTCACCAAACTGTAGGGAGCTAAAATAAATCTGTAGACATAAAGCTAGGTTTGAATTCAAATCTCAAACCATGCATTAAAGCCCTTGATGGCAGTCAGAGCCAGGTTGCTAATATTTGATTTGGCCCTGAAATTCCAAAGGATCAATGGAAAAGAACAAGACCAGTTAAGAATTTTAAATCTCTCAGAATACAAAAGAAAAACAAGTTACTGAGGAAATGTATTGATGCGGTTGTTATGTAGCAGTACACCCAGCTTTTTCCAGTAAAGAAAAGGAAAAGTTTTATATTTTTAAGGGGTATATCAAAACGAAGGAATGATCTCTTGGACTTCATCATAAGACAGAACAAACCGATATTTCCTCACACCTTCCAGGTTTATCAGTATATCGTGGAACATGCTTTACCCATTGTTAAGCCCAATTCATAGAAGGAGCACGTAGACATACTTCCTCAGGCTCAATACAGGTAAGGACCAAGTTTTTCTAAGACTGATTCGCCGTCCTTAATGAAAATCCAGGAACTAGTAAAGTTCAATTCAGTTGAAGCAATTCTATCAGAGGGTTTTGTGATTGTCTAGCCAGATTCAGAGAGAAAATTTACCATATCTGGAGAAATGGATGGATTGCTTATCCTTCAGGCAAGTTAAATCCCTTCTAGTTGATAAAGCTTTGAGTAATCAGGAAATGAAGGAGGCTAATAGATTCACCCTTGATGAAAATTGACACCCACATGAAAGTCTGGGAAAGTGAATTTCCCAGACAAAACCTGCTTGGGTAATGTAAATCAGGCCTGGAAGGCGCCATTTGTATGCAAACAGACTTAAGGACTTAGTGCAATTGCTTTCTGTCATCTGGATCACAAACAAGATGAACAGATTTAAAGTGAAAAAGGCTTATCTATAAACCTGCTGAAAAATAGACCTAGATCATTGCACAAAAAGCAGTAGGGGAACTTAAAGGGGAACACAAACTTCTAGCCAGTGGCTCTAAAAGAGAAGACCTTGATTTCCCAGGAGGCCTGCTACCTCTAGTCCAGTTTCCTTGGCATTTAACTCCATTCCCGTAAATAAGTAATATTTTAAGTGTTCACAGCTGTTTGCTTATTTTTGTTCATGTATACCCCGGGGAAATAGTCAGAGATAAATCTATGGGCACCTGTTCCTTTGTGGCTTGGGAAATTGTGGTTCTTTTTGTGTGAATAAGTGATGTGTTAACATAGATAAGAAAAATATGTGCAAGGCTGTTTACAAATGTTATGGTTAAAGAAAACTTCTCTACTACGTCTTCCTTGTAAGGTGCCCTAACATATATTATCCTATCCAGGATTAAAAGAATGATGGCACACTATCATGTTTGAAAGCAACTTTAAGTTCAGGTTGAAAGTCATTCTGCCCAGTCAGGGCACTTGGAAATGTCACTGGAATTTGGGGATATCTCTGTGGAGTCTCCTCTTGGGGAGTCCCGTCTTAGGCTTCTTAGTCTTATTAATAACAGAATTTAAGAAAGAACTCAAACGGATGTTGAGGACAATTTTACTAGTGTTTAAAAGAAAAACCTCAGAGCAGGCAAGCTGTAATTCATAGCACTTGCCCAAAGGAAGAAGATGGGGAAGAGAAAGAAGGCTATGTCTTTTGTGTTAAGCTGGCATGGAGGTCTGTCTCATGGTGGAGAGAGGAGTTTGGAGAAAAAGTAAAGAAGCCCAAAGTATCAGAAAAAGCATACTTAGTAATTGGCCAGTACTTGAGAGAAAGAGGCAGAAGAGAAGAAAAAAGAAAAGTTGTGCCGGAGTCTGGGCAGACTTAGGAGAACTCCCATGCTGGCTCCTGGAGATCGCTCTGGAGGGTGGGAATTGTGGGAAGCACAAGTACTTTATCTCATTAATAGAATAATCATTCCTCTTCCTCTTTAGCATAGCCTATGGTGTTCTCACTTTCTTCAATGGTGATCCCTTGGTCAGGTAACTGACCTATTCAACTAGATTAACTCAAGGGTGGAGACATTAGAGATACAGCCCAGTTTTTACCGTAACAGAAAGAAACCAGTTAATGAGTTGAAGCATTTCAATGAAATATATAAAAATTGGTGGCAGTTTCTGTGACCAGAATGTATGCAAAGAAAAAGAATACCAGCAACAGGATATATATATATATTTCTTTGTTCCTTGTAAGTGAATAGGGGAGTCTTGTTTCTTTGTTTACATGCTTGCTTGTTGGCAAGTGAGTTGCAATCCTATCCAATGCAGATTAAACCACCTAGAGATCTGATGGCTTCCTAACAGAAGAGACCAGGAACTGAGGAGGTTTCAGCATGACTGGATCTGGAGTATAACAGATAACATGAGTATATTTTGCTCTTTTTCTTTTTGCCTTTGTTTGCTCATGGAAACCCAGGTCACCACATGAGACTGAGATAGTAAATCTGCCTATAACCCTTCCATCCTTTCAAATTTGTACCCAGAGGAGAAGAGGAAAAGCTCAAGAAAAGACCTAAGGTTTATTTTGGCTTTCCTCAGTTTGTATCTTGTACTCAGACCTGAAACAATCACTACGGCACTTGATGGATGACATCTCAGTCATAGAATTCCATCCCAGCATCATGGACTGAGAATGGTAGAGACGTGAATCAAAACTTTGGACTGCATTCAAGATCTTTCTATTGCAAACAAGGATAACAACTAGCATTTGCTGAGAGCATGCTGCATCAAACAGGACAGAGTAATGAGGGGAACAGGTGAAGGAAATTGGTCAGTTTTAGGTCAGCAACCTCCCAAATGAACAATTCTTCCTCCTGTCTTTGGCTGGAAGTCAGAACTGTCTTTGTTTCGGGTGGCAGTTCTGTCCTGGCTTGCGGCCGGAGATGCCAGAGACATTTAGTAGCATAGCTTTGCACTCTGCTTTCTTGCAATCTTTCTTCTCTTTTCACAAAGCGACTTAAATCAAAGCTATGTCTGAGCATGTGAGCCAAACTCCGACATATGGGAAGGAGAAGCACATGGAAGGGTCAGCTAGACTGACTAGATAGGGACCTTGTGGCAAAGGTTGCCTCATATCTTTGGAAACTGCTCCTGGATTACAGGGTTTCTTTTTCTGTTTTTTGTCTCAAGCTCTCACCTATAACCTACAGTAAACTCTTGTAATAGCTAATCTTGGTTGTCAACTTGTTGTACCTCAGAAGAAGGAACTGCAGATGAGGAATTTCCTCCATCAGATTGGCTTGTTGCCATGTCTATGGGGGCATTTTCTTGATTGCTGATTGATTGCCCGGTCCACTATGAATGGTACCATCTCTAGGAGCATCAGCCTGACCTATGTAAGAAAGGTAGATGAACATGAGCCTGAGAGAAAGACAGCAAACAGCATTCTTCTGGTGTTTCTGTTTCAAGCTCCTACCTTGAGTTCCTGGCTCCTAAATTGCTTTCAATCTTGATATTTATCAAAGCAACAGAAAAGAAAACTAGAGCAATTTATTTCTTTCGGTCCATGAAATTCGTTGTTTGAATACACAAAACAATGAACCCAGAAGCCAATGGCCTACGGTGGCTTTGGAGGGCATTTATTTGATAGTCAGGGACCATAGCCCCCAAGTTATTGCTTTCTTGAGGTGAGAAAGATTCTCTCATGGTCAAGGGACTCACCTCCCACACCATTTACCTTTTATATCAGTAAGAATAATTATTTCCTTTCTATATTTTTTTCTATTTTACAGATGAAGAAATTGACATAAACTGAGGTTAAATAATTTACCAAATTAATGTTACTGTAGATATAAAAAAACAAGCAGTTACAATTTAGGTACTTTGTTCTAAAATTTTTACATTTATTTTTTATTTTTATTTTATGTGTATGAGTGCTTTGCCTGCATATATATGGGGGGCATTCTCATTAAAATCACCACAGCTGCCATGTGGGTTCTGGGAACCCTTGAGCTCTGGCAGTGTTCATAAGCACTGAGTCATCTCTCCAGGCTGTCCATAGGTACTTTGTTCTTAAAAGACTACACTTCCTTTTCTCTTGAGGAGTCTATAATACCCTGTCATGATGCACCAGAGAAGAGTAAGTGAAAGTGAGAATAGGGAGATTATTTTTTATTCATATAGTTTGTTTCCTAACTTCCTAGTACACTGAATGCTTTCTATTGGAAACAAGATTTTTTTATTTCTATAATGCTGAAATTATATTGGTCTCTATTTCATCATTATAAGTAATCATATAAGATAAAAAGATGTGTATATATTGAGATAAGCCTCCATGGCCTCTAAAGTTGATGCGTCACACAGTCGCTACTGATGTGCATAAAGCAGCATGTTGCTGATAGATGCAGAGATTTTGCATTCCTCAGGGACTGTGTTATGTTTTCTGACTATGTTTCTTTGAAGAACATGATATGTATGTTGCAGTAAGAGTCAAACAAATCACTCTTAGGATATGGTGGTTATCCATAGTACAATCCACTTTACAAATGCTTTCTCTTATTTCATTTTTAAAATGTATGCTGTGTGTCTGTAGCTTATGCATGTGTGCTTATGTGTGTGTGTAGGGTCACCCATACATGGATGTGTAGAGGCCAGATGTGTCTGATTTTATAACTCTCCATCTTATTTTTCGAGACATATTTTCTCAATTGGTACTTGCCATTTCAGCTAAACTGGCTGGCCAGTGAGCTTCAGCGATCTGCCGGTCTCTGTTCCCCTAGCAATGGAGTTACAGACATGAGCAGCCATGTGCAGTTTTTACATATGTTCTGGAATGTTAACCTGGGGCTTACACTTTCTTAGCTAAAAGTTCACTTGGTCAGCCATCTCCTCAGTCCCACAAATGCTTTCTCTTAAGTGTTATGATTTCCTTTACAAATTGTGTCTCTGAGTTTTTATTAAATCTTCCTTTTCACCTTTTCAATTGTTTAAGAAATTTCTTAGCCTGGTCTGGTGATGTGTACCTCTAATTGTAGCATTCCTGGGTCTAAGGTATGAATATCTCATATTCAAGGCCAATTTGAACTAGATAGCATGCTCAAGAACAGTTTGAGCGACACAATGAGACTCTCAAAAAAAAAATTAAAGAAACAATCTTGGTACAATTTAAATTTATTTATGAAACTGTGTCTAGGTAAGGATGGGCACAACTCTATGTACTTAAACAGAAAGTCTTCAGAGCAAATAAGGGAAGATGGATGCGTCATGTTATAAATCTGCTTACATTTCAGAGGCAAGATTCAATTCTATGACATCAACTTCATTCGGAAGATCTCTATAATCCTGTTTTTGTCTCTATTTTTGTGCAGGATACTGTAACAAATATGCTACAGACCTGGTGGCTAAGCAGTAAACCTTCACTTTTACAGTCTTGTAGGTTGGCAGCCCAAGACCAAGGTGTCATGTTATCCAGGGTGTGCTGAGGATCCCCTTCCTGAATTGCAATGGCCCTCTTTTTTATTTCATTACCTGGTAGTGATCAGACACAAAAGATACATGCTGTCTATGATTCTTCTTGTCTTTTAAATAATTATTTATGTATATTTTATATGTATGAGTATTTTGGCTGCATGTATTTACATGTATGCAGTGCCCTCAGAGGCCAGAAGAGAGGGTTGGAGCCCCTGGAACTGGAGTTATAGACAGTTGTCAGCTGCCACCTTTTGGGTGCTGAGAACTGAGTTAGGGTCTTCTGGAACAGCAGTAAGTGCTTTTAACTGTGGTACCGTGTCTATAGCCTCCTCCATGATTCTTCTTATAAAGATACTAATCTATCACAGAGAATAAAGACTCTACCTTTGTCTCCTTATCACCCCTAGAGTTCTCATCACTAATGCAATCACATTGGAGAATTTTAAGGGGTCACAATCATTTGGCAAGTAGGAAGATGCTCCCTGGGTGACGTTCAGAGCAAAATTCTGTGGAAGTAATATCTGGCATTCCTTGGGGTTTGACTGTTTCCAAGCTGCAAATGATCTCACATTTGATCGTCTCACCAACCTTTGCTTTGTTTAGCCGTCTAGTTTGTGGCTGATCATTTGTCTTTAACTTGGTAGAAGGTATGTTTTGAATTTTACACTCTTGATTAGTTATAGATTGATTTCTTTCTGTGTGTTACACATTTCACAACTCTCAAACAGTTCCACTTATATTTAATTTTCTTATTGTTGTTATGTTTTGTTTGTTTGTTTGTTTTTTGAGACAGAATTTTTCTATGCAGTCCTGTCTGGCCTGGAATTCACTTTATAGAGGATGCTGACTTTGAACTCAGAGAATCTGCCTGCCTCTGCCTCCCAGGTGGTTCTTATCATTAGTAATTAACTGTTCTGAGAGAGCTTTAACACTGATGTGATTCTGAGCAAAAAGAGGATGACTGGTCAGTACATGAATAGTCTTAAATTTCAATAGGAATAATTAGAGTTTACAAATCTCCAACTTAGATGTAAGCATATTGCTCAAGTCCATATTAATTTGTTGTTTTGGATAATATTCCTTCATCTTCTACTATGTGGAGCTAATGTGGTAAGGGGACCTTTTAAGGAAAATGATACCTGAACTTCCTTGCACTTGAACATAAGAATGATTGCTACAGACTTCTATTGCTTAAAAGGCCTGGTGCTTTAAACACACATATTAAACAGTGTTGGACTACAATGTGATTTGAGATTTAGTGATTGTAGTCTCTATAAACATCACTATGTTTCTGTAGTTCTACTCCTTTATCCTCATTCCAAATTGATGATTTCTGGAAATCCATAACTTTCAGTTGGATTGACAAGGATTTAAATGGTCAATGAATTCACTATAAAGTTAAAAAATTTCAAAAGCAATGATGATAAATTATTTCATCATGTTATATACATTATAATCTAACAGTTTTCCCACAATTCTCCACCTAGTGAATATCTTCTTCTTCACTGTTCTGACTTTACTTAACAGAAATATAAAATTAATTAAACATTTTCTGCAATGGAAGAGTCAAACTCCTTGGAGGTTTATAAAATTAATTTAAAAGCTAGTTTGAGTTGATATTATATGGTATCAGAAAAGAAGAGAATCTGTCAACAAATCATCAAATCTTAATTTCTAAAGAAAATGTAAATTTTCATCATTATTCCATTTTTTTCTTCATTGAAGAGGTATTCCCTGACCATTTATTAAATTTGCACCTTGAAAATAATTTTTGACTTTTAATCTCTTAGATAAAAGTGCTTGCCATTTTCCCTAAGGCAATATGAGCTTGTAATTATTAATTCACATACATTTTCTCCTTTTCTTAAAATTGGTTTAATTCATAGAAGTACCTTTATGTTCATTAAATTTAGTAGAGGGGGTGTTTTAATGGCATTACTTGAATTATTCAATAACTCTTGGCTAAATGGATATAGTCACCAAACAGCAACTTCATCTAAAATATATTTATTCCTGGTGTTCGGCATGCACCTCTCTATTGATACCATAGTCTTGCAAATGAATGTTGCCATTGTGTGGATCATGCTTTTTCGTCTAGCTTAGCTGCTATGCATTAGGAAATGAAGAGTCCAGTTCAATTATTATTCCTATTTTGCAAACTCTCAAACTGAACTTCAGGGTACAAAGTACACATCTTCCAGGAGTCACTGCATCAAACAAATGTCAGTTGTCACTTGTTGGGGCCATTAACTAGACAAGTCCAAAATAAAACTGAGAACAGAGAGGACATGTCATGCATTCTATAAATTGTGTGTTCTGAGAACCTATTAAAGCTGACAGAGAAGGGGGCTGCGATCGAGAGCCCCTGATTACACCATGTACGTTATTCCCTGTTGACTTTGGTTATGCCTTACCTTCCCATTTCCTAGAGAAATAAATTAAAAGTCAGAAGTAATTTGCCTGACGGAGGGTGCAGGTGGAATTTTGCTCAGAAGAGCGTTTGCACACTGTGAAATCCAATTTAACCCCTTGATGGGGAATAGCGTATTTTCTTTTGTTGACAGCTTTGTGGCAGCTAAAATAGGGACCTGATTAAATAGAGACAGTGAGAGATTGAGGTCTTGTTCTAACAGCAGGGGGATCAAGGCCTCTAATCTTATCTCCCAGAACACTGAGATGAACTGGGGACTTCTGCAGAGATTAGTCCAGCTATCTTGTGCAGTGGGAGGGGGAAACATTAGCAACATAGAAAGAAGTATGAACAGCCATTAAAAAAATTCAGATATCAGCATGTGCAAACGAACAATCTCGACTTGTAAGCTAAAACAACAAAGAAAAAGAAAAATAAAGTTTCTTAAGTTAATTGAGAAGATGAGCTTTGGACAAATTCATCCTCTGAAGAGTTGTAAAAGACGAGTGCCTTTTAATGGGAACATGTAGTGAATTTGAGATGAATTTAAGAAACTACAATCTTAATCTATTTTTTGTATTGCATTTAACTAGTAAAACTTGCTTTCAACATGTGTATTTTGTACAATTAATCAAACCTAACCAATGCACAATTGCTGTTTTAAAGTTCAAAACATACTGTTTTGTGCATTTACCAGTTCTTTTTTAAAATATATTTTATTGAATCATTGTATTTCATACAGAACATCTCAGCCTTAATCATCTTTGTATCCTTTTCCCCACTGGCACCCTCTTAGGTCCCCAGTTGGAATCCCTACATTCTTTCATCTGTGTTAAGATCTATTGTGTCAAGTTAGTGTCCCCAAGTGACCTCAGTGCAGTCTCAACAACTGAGGTCTTCTTGTCAGCTTATTCAGTCTTGCACATTAGGAAGACTAGCTCATCCTTACCAAACAGTACTCAGTTGCCAATAGTTCTTAAATGAATGTTGGGGTTTGCTACCCATTGTCCCAGTGCCATGCTGGATTTTTGTCTGCTTGAGTTTACATGGATCTTGAGCATGCCAAAACGATTGCTGTAGGTTCATATGAGCAGGGTCCCATGAGCTTGTAGGGATTCTATTTCCATATGGTCACACACCTTCTCACTGGCTCTTACAATCATTCCACCCCTCTTCTGCAATGATCCCCGAGCCCTGCGTGAGTGAAAGAGACCTTAATGTAAGAGACCTGTCCAGGGACCCACACTCTCCAGATTCATAATCTCCATGATTTAGGCATTTGTGACCTTTTGTGTTACTGGCCCTTTGTTGCATGAGAGTTGAGAGATTCATTAGTTACTTCTTTATCCTCTTGTTCTCTATATTGTATGAGCCTTAGTTGTAGAGGCTGCATGATAGATGTGCTGCTTAGGCACGGACAATTCACAGACAATATCTGTGTGTGACCAGCTGTGATACTCTGTATTGATCTTCATCTGGTGCAAAAGGAGCTTCTTTGATGAATGGTGACTGGGATACTTGACTGTAAATATACAAATAGATATTTTGCACTTAGCAAGGAGTTACATAAGCCTAAGGCTGTTACAGCCTTGGGGATTTCTCTAAGATTTATAACCTCTTCATCAATGTGTATTTGGCTATGATTATAGTACCACACATGAGTTTCTTCCCATTGAATAGGTTCTAAGACTAATTAGGTAGCCGTTGATTGCACCCAAGATAAAAGCAGTACTACTGTACACATTTTGAATGCTGTGTCAGTCATTGATGTGGTTATTTGATTGTGAAGCTGGTGTTAGGCCATCGATTGGTGTTCTTCCTTGGCTACTTGCATAGTGTTTTCAGGACCTATGCATGCTAGCCTTCAGGAGAAATAGTTCCCAGGTCACTTCTAGCTCCGTTGCTCCAAATGTGGTCTCTGAAGTATGCCTTGTCTTCAGCAATAGAGTCTTACCTTCCAATTCTGGGAGGCAATCAAGGACTGTGGCACTGGTCTGTAATTTTGGGCATCTTTTGGACCACCCTGGTCAACAACTCAAAGGAAGGTTTCTCTTGTCTGGCACTGTTTCTTGTTATGTAGCCTTCTGCTATGCACATGGAGTCATGTAGAGATATTGTATTTGGAATTTGTCTTTAGGTAGATAGAGTAATGTGATTCCATCTGGTGTTTCACACTAGCTAGGAATTATTTATCTCTCCTCGCATTCACCAATTCTTCTAAATTGTACTAGCTTAGTATTGTTACTACTTATTTGTTAAGTTACTTGCAAATTCAGGAAGAATGTAGCAGCTAAATTTTAGGATTTACTACTAATAACAGGCATTTTACAATTCCCTGGATCTGAGAGTGAATACTTTAACTAAGGCTTTTTAGAGTAGAGAAGACAATTTATCAATAATCTCTCTTGTGCACATAAAACACTGAACTGAAAGTCATATTTTTCAGCTAGGTGTCCATATGCTTGCTTTCTACCTCTTCATTGCTGGGCTATTTCCCCTTTACCTGCATTCTGCAGTATTTCCTCTGAATGCCATGTCTATCTGCCATATGTAATCTCTCCTTTTAATTCATGGATTGGAGACTGAAACAAGAATTGTCCCTCCACCTTTTTTTAAATAGGGACTTAATAATATCCCTGAACTGTGAACGAATATTATCTAGACAGATTTAAGTACAATTTCATATAAAGGAGATACACATGTGTATAAATAGATATCTGGTGTATAAATTAGAGGAAAAAAAATACCTGAGCATTTCCATTTTAGCTTCATCTTATTCATTTTGCTGGGATGGAGCCCAGAACCTAGAACATTTTAAACAAGTTCTATTCAACTCTCAACCTCAAAGTTTGCAATGTGCATTCCCATTTTCAAGGTCTCACACTTAGGTTTACATCCTTCAGGGATAAAAATGGCAGTTCTTCAAGAAATGTTAGATTGCAGTCACATTCCTCCACTTATTTTATCATGGAATCTTTTTAAAGGGACATTTTTCAGCTTTAGCTTTGGAGTAAGATTCTTCATACTCCAGGTCCTTTCCAACTTAGTGATGATGTTTGGGGTCCTCACGTGGCCTTCTCTCTACCTTTCATTGTTGGGCTAAGCTATTTCCCTCGACTGCATTCGGCAGTACCTTAGGGTAGGCTAACTATCCTAGTTTAGCTTTCTATTGCTGTACTAGAACCCTCTGACCAAAACTAACTTGGAAAGGAAAGGGTTTATTTCATCTTACTCTTCCAAGTGACACTCTGTCACTGAGGGAAGCCAGGGCAGGAACCTGGAAGCACGAACTGAAGCACAGACCATGGAGGAACTTTGCTTATAGGATGGCCCCCCTGGCTTGCTCAGCTACTTCTCTTATACAGCCCAGACCCACCTGTCCAGGGATGCTACCACCCCTCGAATAGCAATTAAGAAAATATACCACAGACAAGCCCACAGGCCACCTTGATGGAGGTAATTTCTTGGTTGCAGTTCTCTCTTCCCAGATGTGTCAAGTCGAGACCTGAAGCCACCCAGGACACTAACCTATGCTTACAGATCAAGTGATGCAAAAATACATGCATGCAATTGTTACTTAGAAAAATAGGTATTTCTTGATGCATTTTCTCATATTTGACTTTTATATTCTTCCTACTTTCCAAGTCTCTTGGGCAAATCTCCTTTTCTCACATGAACTTTCAATTGATTCTGCTTATGCTTCTGTCATTCCAGCTTTGCTTTTCAACTATTAATATTTCCAGAATAAGCAAAATGATTTCATGGGAAATTTACCTTTCTGAGCATTCTCTTATGGGATTTTCAGAGCACATGTACATTTCTATATTCATTTGTTTTGTTTAGTGATTTTTGCAAAGGAGCACATTAGTTCCAACATATATCCATCACATGCTATTTAACTACTGAGCCTAGCAACAGGAAAATAAATATCAATGTGACACACAGTTTCTGCGGTTTCTATAACTTCACTAGCATAGGTGAGATAAGGTCCCAGAAAAGGAGGAGTTCTGGGATGCCATGATGTAAAATAAGCAGGAGTTTTAAAATTCAGCAGCATTTTCAGTTTTGAGCTGGCGTGACCTGATAGTTTTCTAAGCCTCAATTTCTTTCTTGGGGTTGGGGATTCCCATTTTATATTTCTGTTACAAAGGTTAAATAACTCATGTAAATTCTGTGTGTCACAGTGGACATGGAGGGAGTGGTGGGATCTTTGAGTGTAACAGAGGCTTCCTAGCTCAAGGGAGCGTAACTCAAAAGTTAGGATGCCAGATCCATGGACATACAAAACTTCCCTCAAGTCAGTGGCTCTGAGTTCTTGTCTTATGGAGTAGAAGAATAAATTTTATGAACCACACAAGGAGTTGCCTTTTTACAAAAGAGTTTATTAAAGGTTCAGAGGTGGGAGCTTAAGAGAAAGTAATTAGGCAGAGCTCCAGAACAGCAGGTGCCACCCCAGATGTGGGCCCTTGGAGCTGTCGGTCTAGGAGGTTTTAGAGGACTGACGACAGAAACTAGACAGAGACTTAGGGACCTCAAGTTGGCCCTCTCAGAAAGAGTCCAAGTGTCTTTCTATCCCAGTGGCTGGACTGGGGATTCCGGCTTATACCAGTGCCTCTGCCTAGAACAATTCTAACATGTGGTCTCTGACGCAGGCCGAACTGAAATCAGGACACGAATCAGTGTCTCTGGCTGGAACATTGCTGGTATTTTTGGCCAAAGACAGGCATCATAACTGCTTGCTTTTGAGATCCCTGTACCTGCCTGTCGGACTGGCTTCTATCTCCTGTTCTCACCAGCTAGGGCTCACTTCCTTCTCTCTCTTTTATACCATTGTGTATGCCAGTCCAGGTTAAAGCCCATTTTCTATTCATACTAAAGGATTTCTGTGATGAGAATTTAATCTCCAATGTACTTGCCATTTCTGTGTCTTCCTGGCAGACTCATTTATAAAGGAAGCATATTTAGTATATTTTCTTTCAGCGAGTGAGGTGTCTACTGAAAAGAAACTTAACATAAACCGCATTCTATCCTTTTTAAAATAGAGGTGGGAAAGTCAGAATCTACATTTTCTAGACTATTTCTGCAAATCAACAAAGCCCGAGTTAAACATGTGTTTGTTACCCATGAAAAGGCAACACAGGATACAGGATGTCTGTCTGTTCTTTCTTGTTATATGTTATGGTCCAGGGAATGGTGTGTTGAGGAACCTAGAAATCATATCAATAGTTAGGCAGATAAGTGGATGCCGTTGCTCCCTGGTTTGTTCAGGGGCAACACTTCATTTGCAGAAGTGTTCTCATGGCTACTTCAGCAGTCATTCCTGAAGCCCAGTCTGGAATTCTTGTGTTCAGGCTTTCATGCAATTTCCAAGACAGTTTTTTCCCCCTTTGTGTGATAAATCTCTTTAATAGAGTATGTTCTGCTCACCGTTGTACGACTTATGTGGGAAATAGTAAAACTACAATAATTCACATAGTGGTAGTTGTTCCATTGCCCAGTGAATGTAGAAAATGAAAACATTTTCTGGGAAGAAACAAAACACAATTGTGACGAAATTATTGCATAAAATGTAGAAGTGAGTTTGCTATGTCAAAATTCTTATCTCAAGATCCTCAACTTAATCTGATGTGCACAGTCCCCCTTTCCAAGGGGGGGTAATAATGTAATTATAAGGGGGATAATAAATAATTATCCAAGGGGGGATAATTATGTAATTATCAATTACATAAAATATAAAACAAAAAAGTCAAAGTGTAATTTAGATTTCATACCATAAGCAGAAATATTTGTAGTCACTAACTGGCTTTTCCTTCTGCCACTTTTTCCTACTGAAAGAAGAACTATTTATACATATATTTTTTGAGTCTTTTCAAAATTATTTGCTTTCCATGGCAAATTTTCATTAAAAACAAAGATGACAGTAACTAGTTTTATAGTCTCAGTGTTATTAAAACAAAGGAACATTTACTTTGCTGTTTTGATGACCACACCCACTGCCTGAACTTCAGACCACACTGGCGTGGAAAAATAGCCATGTCTAGCAGAGATGGACAGCTCCAACAACAGTCTTTTAGCACTTTTCTTCCTACTTTAAGAGAGGAAAATGGGAGGAAAAGATGAACAACACCAGAAGGGCAGGGACATGATCCTGGAGGACAAAAAGCTCATGATCTACAACATTTCAAAATAACATCCACTCGGCTGACCTGAGTGCTTTGCAAACTTTTGGTCACAGGAGTTTCTGCAAGGTTTTGATAATATAGTATTGAGTGGCCAAAGAAAAATGGCTTTTTTTTTTCCTCTTCAGGAGCCCTTCTAAAGTTCTCCAAAATGAACCTGTTTCCCACTTTTTCTACCAACCAGGCTTTGAGCACTAGATAACTTTAAACGCTGATGGCGCAGAAAATTCCAGCTTTAGATAGAAACATCACTCAGTTTCTATGCGAAGGACTGACAGCACATGATCATTAAGAACAGCTCAAATTACACTTCACCAGTGAATTGTTGGAAAGCTCAGTTTAGCAAGGGATGTGATGGGCTGCTGCGGAGATGTGATGCACCATTTATTTAAGACTCTGGCTTCTTGATTACAATGGTTAACAGTAAAGTACTACTGAGGCTTATGTGTCTCTTTACTAAAATTTTAGGTTGATTTTCTCTTTGAGTTTTTAAAATGATATTAAGATGTATGTACGAATTAAACTCAGAATCTTCCTCATGCATATAAGGGCAGATTTGTGTCACTGAGCTATATATCCAAGCCTCATTTTTCATCTTTATAAAAGGAAAGTTAGAGAAAGTACATAATTTACTCAAATTTATAGTAAGCTATGTTAAAGTGTGTGTGTGTGTGTGTGTTTGTGTGTGTGTCAAAGTCTACTTCTCTCTTCGTCCTGTTATGTAAATCAAAAAGCATAAGAAAATAGTCTTCCAATTTGCTTATAGAGTTATTCTGACCCATCGTTGCTTGATTATTTATTTTATTGGTAAACAATTTTATAAAACCCTGCTTTTTTTCAATTCCTCTGGCTAAAAGCTGTGTTTAGCAAACCTGTGTATTCATAGTAAAGACTCCCATGCCTGCAAAAGCACACCTGTAAACCCTGTTTTACAGTAGTGGGTACATATTGTCTGAGTTTCTTAAGTGAATTCCTAAAAGTCACAAGTTTAAGAGGAGGTGTAATTTAAAGACTATGCTACCTTAGTGAAAATAAAAATGAAAGGAAGCAATATTTTGAGTGAGATTCTCAAGACAGTTGTGTCAAAATATCTGTGCTGTATTCTGTCATTTATACAGGAAACACTGGGGACTCACAAAAAAAATACATCCTTTCCGTTCATACTGGCAGAGACCAATGAACTTGAAGTATAAACATATATCTATACTAATTAAAATGCTACTGCATTGTGAGACATCTCACTTTTGATGGTTAAAAATTTATTTTCTTTTGTTTGTTCCTTTCCATAAAAAAAGAAAAGCATCTGATTATTTATGAAGTCAACTTTTTGAACAAAGTTCCTAAATATAGAAAACAAATTGATATCCTTAGTTTTCCCCCTTTATCTTGGTGATCGTCGCTATAATATTTAGGGGAAAATTCTGTTATTTTCTTCATCTAAAGAGACAAGATAGGAATGACAAACCACCTTTAACACCTCTCCAAGCAATATATATTTGAAGTCTATTTTATAGACTAAGCGATATATAAAATCAATTTTTTTAACGCATGACTCTAGATTTGTCTTTTCTTGAAAAAATATTAATTGGCCCAAAGGGGCTGGGAGGAAGTAGTTTTGTGAGACTTGAAACCTATTAAGGAATATTTACTGTGTGCCTACTTGGTAGCATACTGTCTTGTGAGACTCTTATAATATTCTTTCTGAACAGAAGCACTATTTGTATAAAAATAAATGTCGGGAAGAAATTAAGCTAAGAAAGTTATTATTTGTGTCCGATGTACAGTCTTTTTCATAGAGGTCAATATTAATGACTTCTGAAGTCAAGTCTTACTTGCTAGGAGAAAAGAAAGACCAGAAATCAGAAAGCAGCATTAGCAGGAGTGTAAAGAAATGAAGAATAAACTATTTCCTCTAAATGAATGTGTAAAAGAGGTTTGTTGGGCACCCTCTGCAATCTCTTTCCTTTAAATAGAGATCAACCTTTTACTAATGTTTTCATGCCAGCTGGGTAAAGCTTTCTTTTGCGTCCCTTGCTTGTTATGCAGCACTTGAAAACTAGAGGATATGGCCTAGGGCAAGTATGTCAGAAATCCAAATGCTGTTGGCAACAGATGTTGGTTAAATGATAATTGCATATGTTCCTCCTTATTCCTGGTTTCATTTTCTCTGGTTTCATTTGGTCAACAAGCATCTGAAAAAAAAAAGGAATATAAATTTTCACAAATAATTGATATGTTTTAAACTGTTTTCCATTTTTTTTGACTGTGATGAAATCTCACACTGTTTCCCTATGTATGGGAATGAATCATCTATTTTCCAGAGTATCCATGCAGTGTACAATACCTCTCCACTGGCTCCTTAGTGACTTACTCAGTTGTCTTGGGGACTGGAAAGATGGCTAGTTGTTACAATCAATGACTTGCCTTACAGAGGACCCAGGTTTGGTTCCCAGCACCCACATGACAGCTAACAACTTGTTTGTAACTCTAGTTCTAGGGGGTCTGATGCGGTCTTCTGGCCTCCACAGGCATTGTACAGATGTGGTGATTCATATACATGCAGGCAAAACACTAAATACACATAAAATTAAAAACAGCAACAGTATTGTCCTGGTAGTCTGGTGCTTGTATTTAAGAAACCCTTATTTACTTAATACTGGACATAAAATGAAAGATAGTGGCAGTGGCAATTAAAGACACCTTAAAGCCAAAGATTTAAGATTTTATTTTAAATGAAAAGATGCAGCATAGAGTAACATTTGATATATGAAGAGAGAGACTATTATTATAACTTTTATTTCACTATACCATTAATATAGTTCTGTTTTATTAGTTATTTCTAGTAGTCTTTTATGTTTAATTTATAAATTAATTTTTAATATATATTCATGCAATAAAGGAACACAGTGCATGTAGGATTTAGTACTACCACTGGCTTTATTCTCATAAAAGATAGGAGAGTAACACATATATTTAATGCAAACTAATAAAATCAGAGAGAAACACACAGCTTTTGAAGCCAGTAGGAGACAGAGGATATCCTTTCTCAGATGCACTCTTCTTGGAAGGATATGTTAATAATTCTTCCACAGCTGTCTTGCCACCATTTGCTGTCTGAGAACCAAGTGAATAAGAGGAAACGATGATAGTTAACCAGCTAAGATGAATCAGCTTTTAATACTGTTTTCTAAGGCACTGAATTCAGCTCTAACCCTGAGCTTTTTAACTTCAGTTAATCCTAGCTACTGAATAGTGTATATTTTTGTTTGTTTGTTTGTTTAATCTAATTTAGATGATGATTTTTATTGCTTGCAAACTTTACAGGGATGATTCACAATGGGGAAACAATGCCAAAGGCACAAATTCAACTACAGGATATCAAATTCACACTAGATGCTGGCAAATTCTAAGAGATGTTCTGAAATCAGTTTCAGAATCGCATTAGCGAGGCACAGTGAAGGTAGAGACCAAGGAAAGGAAGTTCCCTTACGGAATATGTTGGGGATGAAAGTCAAACTATAAGATATGGGACTGTAAGTAATAGGTAGGTAATCAATCCCAGGTACTTATCTACTTGGATTTTAGGCAAATATGGAGGTGAAATATGCAGGTAACTTGATTCTTCTGCATAAACATAGCAGTAACAGAGTTACAAATCACTACCCTAATATTCAGTTCCAATGATACCAAAATGCAATATAGCGTTGGTTCCAAATTATTTTTCAAATTTTTAGACATTGGATATGGGGTTCAGAATAGAAGGTAAAATCATGAGCAATCACAAATTCAGGTAACCCGGGGATGGTAAAAATGCATGAAGGGGAAAAAATAAGGTATGTGTTTAATTCTTCTGGTGTTGAAAACGTGAAGAGTGAATGTGAAAATTATGAGTTAGATCTGTAGGGGAAAAATGAAGGTTGAAATTTCCTTGTGTAGTAACGACAATTCCTGATGTTTACCTTGAGCCTCTTGACTGTGCTCTTAACCTTTCTCTTTCAATTTCTTCCCAGATCACACCACCCCATCTGTTTTACTGGTAAGTGTCTTGTGAATATGTTATTTCTTGTTACACAGTCTCTCCAAACTCATACTCAGCTATTTCCTCACATATAAAATGAATCCAGAGCACAGACTCAAAACATTCTAAAAACGTTTTAGAAATCTCTCCCCACAAAATCCATAGAAATAAGCTATGGTGATCATTAAGTTCTAGTTTTCTTGGAATGAGCTGCATTTGGTACTGTAGTCCTGGAAAATGATCATCAGGGTCCCTTTTGATAAATTGTATGCACACACGTGTAAATTAGCTGAGACTTTGTCTAACATTGAGTTTCTAAGTATCAAAGTGGAGTGTGACTGAGGATATAAACAAACTGAAACTGAGTCTTGGAGCATGTCCATGACAAGTAGCTGGGTTCCATCTAAGTTACAGCAAGCTTCACCCAACCTCAGTCAGCATACTGATCAACCAGCTCACCTTGATCAATAGTTTCCACCCTTCAGCCTATAAAGCATCTTCTCACTGGTGGTTGTGCTCTCTGAACTTTTCATTGTTGAGTTCTGTTCTGACTGTTGCCTGATTCATGAGTTGTTCTTTGCTGAAATAAATTCTGTTAAATTTAGTTCGTGTAAGTGTGAAGTTTTTCTCTGAATACTTTCTGCTTCCACATTTGGCACATTTTGTAAAATAAAGTACTTGGACCTCCAGATACCATCTCATCTTATAGAGACTTCAAAGGACAGAAGAAGACTCCTTAGAAATTCCACAAATTATTTGGTAAAATTTTTGTTCCGTAATAATTTCTTGATGATAGCAATGACATGCGGTATTTTCCCACCCAGATTCTTTGATGTTCAAACTCTGGTGAAATGAGAGATGGTAATAGAGCTGCGATTGGAAGGTATGCTCTGTCTCCAAAGACAGCAGCTTCCAAGATGTTTTCTTATTCATTCAGCCTTTCTCTTGTGTACATTTTTTCTATTTTCTCCTCCACCAGTTTAAGCAGTTTTCAGCATGTCCTCCCCATAAGTGGAAACATAGTAGGATCTGGGATTATAAAAATTAATCAAAAAGGTTTTTTCTTTCCTTTAAACAACTCATATTGTACAAGGAACTGATATGAGCAGAAAAGTAAGTAGATTGTTCAGTATGACAAATTTGCAGAACAGATGATAAAAGAAATAAAGTTCTTTATTCAAAGATAAATTGAATGTGTTTGAACAAAAGTGAATATCAAGACCACAGACAGGAACCATATGTCATGGTTAATTTCTTTCTTTTTGATAAGTTAACCACAGATCTTCTTGAGTCTCTATTTCCCAGTGAAGGGTATACTTGTATGACTCAATAACTATTTCCAATGTTATGGGAGTAATTTACTATTTATTTCTGATCTTCCATCAAAATAATAACACAGGGTTATTTGTGATCTCACTCCTGAGGACAGTTTGAAGCAAAAATAATAGATGTGCCAAAGCCCCACTTCTCAAAATTAACCACTATGCACAGTGCACCTGCTCATGTATACACACACACACACACACACACACACACACACACACACACACACACGCACGCTATACATTTTCTCTTATTGAGAGAATTCAGGGCTGAAATTAGGGTGGCCTTGTAACCTGAGAATTTAATAGGTCCTCGACCCATGGGAATTAGAAAAATCATATTTACATTATTCCTGATATGTGGAAGAGGCTTTAAATTATTTATCAAAGTGAGTAGCACTGAACATTTACTTGTTATGCACACAAAGACTGAGAGCATGATGAAATCTTACCAGCTGATCTCAGTAGCTTTGCTGCTAAATAGCAATCCAAACTGTACTAACTGTACTTTGTGAAGATGCACTTCTTATTCATTCAAGTGAGTGTATGAGTGAAGTTTATGAAATACTGTGTGTGTGTGTGTGTGTGTGTGTGTGTGTGTGTATGCTGGGGGTAGAAGTTTTCTACAATTGGGAGCTGTTGTATAAAGTTAATATTTTGACTTTAAAAGAAAACAGAAATTAGAGATCACAAGATATTGTGTCATGGATAAAAAGGCCAAAGTCCACATTTCGTTTGGCCTTAGTAGTATTTCAGTTGTTTATCACAGAGATCACTGAAGATTAATGGCATGAGCTAATGCTTTGATTCTCCTAAGAGAGCTGGGCAAGGGAATGATTCTTATTATGATATCCAGAAATTTAGTGTTTTACAAGATTCGGGATTTGGCTTCTGGTCTTCTCAGTTCACTTCCTTCACTGTTCTGTTCGGATTGTCCCCTGTGCATTCATGGCAGATTGACATTCCTTTTCTCCTTTCTGGTTGTAAATTTTCCCTGCCTATGTCCTTCCTGTTGTATTCTTCTGAACTAAAGCTCAAACCCCTCTAGGTCCTTTGAGAGGCTGATCAAACTTTAGTGCGTCAATGAAGTCTTCTGTCAAATTCTAGGAAGGGAGAGTCCTGTATTATATAACTGTACATTCAAAATGTCTCTGAATAGTCTTCAGTTGACTATGTCCTCCTAAGTTGTCAGCTGGTGAAAGTATTGCTAAAATTCCTTCTAGGGGGCATGTAAACATCATCCACCCCATTCCCTTGGTCCCAACAATAAACCATGGTGCAATTCCACCAAAATGGCCTCTGGGAAACTAGTGATTTTATTTATATAATCTCCAGTCCTCTTTTTCTGTCTATGTCACTGTCTCTGGGACATTTAGATGTTAATGAAGCATCTTGCATTCAGAGACTGGCTCCAAAAGCTCTTTAAAAATTTGTTTAGAGTTGTGGACGCTGTTACTCAGTATTGTCATTTGTGCTGTTAAAAGTGCTGAGAAAATATTTTGTAGAGGGCTTCATTTCTAATGCCCAGCATGTTTCCAAGAAGCTCATAGAAGATTTTCCTGTCTCAAAAAACAAGTTGTCAATCACTTAACATAAAATTAACCATATTAAAATATACCATCTTGGTACACATTGTGCTTTGTGTTGGCATTTAGGGTACTATCAGTACTGCACAACTGTCACCTTATTAAGACATTTTCGTGAACCCCAAAGAAAACCTACAACCATTAAGCAATGCCTCTGCATTGTGAAATATGTGATATATTGTGTTAGTCTTATTTTACTTAGCAAAAGACTATGGTATGCATCAGTGCTCTGTGTTTATTATATTGTAGCACAAGTTTTCATCAGCTAATGAGCAGACTTATAAGTGTATTTTCATTGTTTGTGGATTGCTATAAATATATTTGTACAAATAGTTGATTATTTCTCATTGTGTGGATGTGTGTGGATATGTGCATGTATATTCACATGTGTGTGTATGCACACCTTACGTTCTACTTGATCATTCTCCATGTTATTCCCTTGAGACATGGTCTGTCACTGAGATTAGAGTTAGTAATCCTCATCCCCAGCATCCATGGTGCTGGGGGTACAGGTGACCATGTAGTCTTTTGACGTGAGTGGTGGGAATCTGAGCTGAAGTCTTTTCTGTTTGTACAGTAAATGTTCTTATCTGCTGGGACATCTTCCGGTCCCCTGAATAATTATTTTCATTTCTTCTGAACATATGTAGGAAAGGTTGTATTTTAGGTTAACTCCCTAATTTTGTTAGGGAAATGTGGACCTTTTTCAACTGCAACTGTAACATTCAAGGTTTCCCCAGCAACGCATAAAGTTTCAAATACCTTCACACTTTTACTAACACTTGTTTCTCTTTAAATTTTGCTATATATATCCAATGGTTAAGAAGTGGTATTTAATGATTTTGATATGCATTTCCCAAGTGATTAATAATTTTGACTGTCTTTTTATGTTTGATTATCATTTTTATATATTCTTTGAAGTTTTGAAGGGTTGTTTGTCTTCATCTTGAGTTTTCTAATTTTTATTTATGTATATGAGTGTTTTGCTTGTATGTATATAAATCATTATGTTCATGAAATGTCCAGATGTGTATACTGAATTCCCTGGAGTTCTTACAAATGGTTGTTAGCCATCATGGAGGTACTGGGAACCAAACCTGGGTCCTTGTCAAGAGGACCAAGTGCTCTTTAGTGGCTGAACCATCTCTACAGGCCATTTGTCTTCTTGTTATTGCACTGGAAGAGCAGTTACTAGTATTAATTGTATTTTTTGCCAATTCATGAATGTCTTTTAAATTGTTTAATTGTTAATTGTGTGTACATGGTATATGAGAGTGTCTATCTATGGCTTTGTCCACAGGAGTATCATGAGGGGGTGTTGGATGCCCTAGAGCTGGAGTTGCATGTGGTTGTGAGCTGCCTGATGTGAGTGCTGAGAACCCCACTCGAGTTTTCCATAGAAACAATATGCATTCTTACCTGCGTAAATAATTTGAATTTGTTTTTATTTTTCTGTTAATGCTCAGGATTTTGATTTCATATGTAACAACTCATTGCCAAAATCAAATTATAATTATATACCACAGTTTTCTTCCAGAATGCTTTCATTGTTTAGTTCTTTGGTAATACATATGTACCAATGTTTTCTTCCAAGCATATTAACTATAATTTTACTTTTAAACTTATGATACTTGCATTTAAATTAATATTTTATATATTTCATGAAGTAGGGGTATGATATTTTTCATATGGATATTCAGATATCATAGTATAGTTTGTTGGAGACTTAGTTTTCCTCTGTTGAATATTAATCATTGTTGAAAATGAGTTTGCTTTAGATGTCTGAGTTTATTTCTGGACATTTAGTTTTGTTCCTGTACTTTAAACTAACCCTATTCTCAGCATACATTATTTTTATTACTGTTACTTTGTAATAAAGATAAAAATCCATTTTGATTGTGGTCTTGAATATTCCTTATAAATATTCTGAACTCTGTTGAAACTCCACATGGATCTGAGAACTGTCCTCAATGTTTTGTAAAACAGAATGAAACAAAACAAAATACATCATAGCCATTGACTTCTGATGGAGGTGTATATCAGGGCTCTTAGTCACTTTTAAGTACTGTCATCTTAATGGTAGTTAAATCTGCCCATCTGCACATGTGGGATGTATTTCCATTTGTTTGCATCTTTTAAATTCCTTTTAGCCCTTTTAAAAATCAATCTCTTACTCAGTAAGAGTTCCTGTTTTTAGATGTTGTTGTAGTGATATTGCTGTCTTAATTTCTTTTTCAGGATAGATGCACATTATGATTCTGCACGATAATGACTGGTATATTCTCGAAACTGCAGAATACCAATTTTAAAATGTTTTGTAGATTTATTTATTTTTAATTCTATGTAAAGAATAACAACAACTACAAATAAGGATGGTTTTATTTCTTTTCCCACTTATATATCTTCACTTCCTACTTTGACTAAAATCCTTAGTGTGGCACTCAGTGTAACCAATGAAAGAACATCTTTGCTTTGCTCGTCATTGTAGGAGAGACACTTTCATATCTCACATTTGAGTATAGCGGTTTTGTTTGTTTGTTTTTGAGATAGGATATCATGTATACTTCTCACCTCCCAAGCACTGGGATTGTAAGTGTGCACTGCCGTCCCTGGTGTATGTAGTACTGAGGACTGAACTCAGGTTTTTGCACAGTAGGCAGGCACCCTGCCAATAGAGGTACCTCCCCAGCCTCTGAGTACAATATTAACTGTGGATTATGCACAAAAATTCCCTGTATCAAACTGAAGTAGTCTAATTCTATTTCTAGTTTTCTTTTTAAATTTTTGGACATTAACATCATAAAAGGCTGATGGATTCTATGAACCATGTTTTCTGTGTTGATTGAAATGATTGCTTTTCTGTGCTCTTTTTACATTGTATGTTCTGTGCTGACTTGGTTGCTATTGTTGAATCATATTGGTCATTCCCCATAACTAAATCAGTTATCTTCTCTTTCAACAGCATTATTACATTTTATTTACTTTGTGTGTTGGGGGGTGGTTTGTGGGTGTGTGCTGTGCTACAGAGTTTGTATGAACATAGATGACAAATTACTAGTTGATTCTCTCCTTCTGCCATGTGGATCTCAGGGATTGAACTCAAATCATCAGGTGTGGCAATAAGCATCAATGTATTTTTCTTTTATTTCTTGAGTTTTGTTGTGCAGTTCAATTTTATCATCTTAATGAATTAAAAATCTAATCAATGTATGATACTCTCTTATAACTTCTTTTAATTGCAATTCTGTTTTGTCTGTCACTAGTATGTTATTTTATATTGATGTTTGGTTATGGTTATGATTCGCATCTTCTCTCTTCTTTCAGACTCTGACTTTCAACTTATTTGCATTTTTGGCTCTAAGGAGTTTCTTGTAGTCTGCATGTCAGTGTATTAGTTTCGCCCAACTTACTCTCTTCCATAAGGTTTCTCATGAGAAATTAGATGTTACCTCTGAGTGTCTTGCTCATGCAGCTTAGGTCACTTTAAAATATTTTTTCACATTCCTTTCAATTCTCCACAATTTTATTATAGTGTATCCTGTGCATATTTTGATGTTTATTTACTTGAAATTCATCAATTCTTAGATATCTTTCATCAATGTGGGAAGCTGTCAGTCAATCTTACCTTCAAAATAACCTTTATAACCCCTCTCTTTGTGTTCCTCTCTTGGTATTTCAAAATGCATATATTGTCATACTTGGGAGTACCTTAGGTGTTCCTGACATTATCTTCTTCATTCAGTTTTTATTCTTCATATCATAAACTTTAATAGTCTTACATTTAAGCTCACTGATTATTTATTCCATTTGCTCAAACTGATCAACATGCTTTAGTAATTTTTTTTTCACCTAGTGACTTTTCATCTGTTTAATTTATATTTTGTTCCTTAACGTAATTTACCTTTTCTGACATTCTATAGTTCTTCATATGTTGTTTTCTGGGTTTCTTTGACTTATTTTTATCATAGTTTATATTAGCTCTTTGAATAGACTTAAATTTTTGGATTTAAAGTATCTATCTAGTAAGCCCAATGTCTGAGCTACTACAGGGATGTTTTTTAATATTTTTTCTTCTATAAATAATATAATTTCCTGTTGACTGTATGCCTTATAATAGGGATTGAAAACTAGAAAATTAAAAGTTAATATCTGATGAATCTAGAGGGTGGATTCTCCCAGATTTTTTCCTTGAATGCTGCAACAATTCATTTACTTAGAAAGTTTTTTGAACTGTTGGCCTTCTTTGCCTAGTGTAGTCACCAAGTTTCTGGTCCATTATCACAACTGTCAGATGGTCACCTGAGACGCACATCTTGAGACACATGGAGCAAAAACAAAACAAAGCGGCCAAATGAAAACAAAGAGAGAAGCAATGACTGCCTCTCTCTGTCTTTGCAGATTCATTCTGAGCCAAGGCATGTGGTCAATGTTGCAGCGGTTGCTTTGGCACAGGTTTAACACTTTGCTTGTACACCACTCATAGCTAGAAGTCTAGCAGAGATTCTCTGCAGAGATCCTCTCAAGGCTTTTCTGAGTTTGTATCTGTGGAGAGCTGACATTCTAGATCTGATGTTATCCTTGGAAGTATAAAGCCTTCAAAGCCCTTCTTCTCGAAGTGTTCTCCTCTGCAGTTCCTTCAGCCTAAGCTTTTCAATATGTCTGCCTCTTGAACACCCTCTTCCCCTATCTGCTTTTTTCTCACTTAAGACAGATATGGACGGTTTATGTCTTTTCAACTTCAGTAGGCACCAGCCTAGGAAGCTGTTTAGCCAAAATAGGGCAAAGTATAGGCAAGCTTCTGGGCCTTCAGGTAGCCACTGTCTGGTCCTAAAGCATAGCAGTATCTTGATAATCAGTTTCTGATTGCACCTGATGGTACCAGCAACCTGCATCATAAACACAGGCCGCTGTTCCCAATGGGAATTGCTGCCTAAGACTTAGAAGCAGCTTTCTTCATTAACTGCTAACTCTTTTGGGTTTAGATTCCAGATTTCCACAGAAGTTGATGTTGTCAGCATTACCTATATTAATGGTTGCTTTGGAGAAGGAACTGATTCTCTAGGCATCCTATTTTTCTATTTTTCTGTTTCACAACTCCCAACCCCCAAGACCTTACTTTGATTGTCACCTTCGTAATCTTACCTGAGAGTGTCTGTGGAATGCTGACAGATGTCTCAAATTCATATTCTGTCCCTCAGATTATTTGCTATTTTTGGTTTATTGACTAAATAATAGAAGGTTGCTAGAACCCATTTCTGAGATAAAAGTAATAATCCAGAAAACTCCAGTGTAGGCTATGACAACCACAGACACAGTGGCAGGAGTCAAACATTCTATTCTAATACAGTAGAAAGATTTTTTTGCCTTGTTGAGAGTGATTGTATACTGCAACCTATTTTGATCACTCACCCTGATTTCAGCAATGTTAAATTGTAAAATAAATGGACAGTTCAATTAGATAAATTGCATTAAATATTATGTCTGCAGACCAACACTATTTGTGCTTTCTGTTGTATTTTCAACTTTGAATACTCATTATTTTTAAATTTCTTTTGATTAATTTTTATTTTATGTGTATGAGTGTTTTGACTGAATGTGTATATGTACTACATCCATGCAATCCCTTCAAGGCCAAAAGAGGGTGCTCGATGCCCTAGAACTGGAATATTGGATGGCTGGTATCTGCTATGTGGATGCTGAGAAATGAACCTGGGTCCCCTATTAGAGTTGCCATTATTCTAAACAGTTGAGTCAGATCTCCAGCCTCAGACTCATTATTTAAAGCTACAAGGCAGGTTATTGTTTTATCGTTCCCCTCAAAGAACCAGTATTCCCTAAGAAATCCTGATTTTTCATTTTTATTTACTGCACAGAAACTTGAATGAATTTTTAAAGTTCCACATATGTTGGAAATCCATACAATCACGTTTAGCTGCCAGACATAAAATATTTATACTTTGCATCAATATTGTATTTATTTTTTTACTGAATCATTGTGTATTTCATACAGAACATCTCAATCAATTTTAATCATTTTTGTCCCCCCATCCCCTCTGGCATCCCACATAACTCCTCAACTGGAGTCCATACATTGTGTTACGGCCTATTATGTCAAGTTAATGTCCCTAGATGTTCCCCAGTGCAAGTTCAACCACTGAGGTCTACTCATTCTATCCAGAGTCACTTGCTTTGAAAAGATTAGCTCTTCCTCACCCAACAGTAATCAGCTGCCAATCTTTCTTCAGTAAAGATTGGGGTCTGCTGCCCATTTCCACAGTTCCATGCTGGGTTTTTGTTGGCAGGCTTGGTCTTTGAGGATGCTTCATAATCTTCACCTGTGGTGAGATGGACTTTGGTTCATTATGATGTAATGGGTGTGCCTGCCTGCATTTGAAAAAGCAACAACCAAGAACAGCTGTTTTAATCAGTATTGTCACTTTTAACATGTCCTAATTCTGGCTAATGCATGAAGTGACTCAAGACCAAGTTTTCTCTTGTGTAGAACATGACCGTCAACAGAAACTCTCTGCTATGTTGAGAAAATGCAGATAAGTGGTAAGAAATCAGAAGATAACAGATTTTGTTTTTCTTGCCTTCTTTCCCTTTCTTCTTTAGCATTCCTTGACTGTTCTAGAGCTCGCTTCGATCCCTAGACAACAGCTTCCCAGCCTTTCTGACCTGCTGCAGATCTGTTGGTTACAGACATACTAGTTGCCAACTAATCTTCCATTTATAGGTTCTGAATTTAGTTTGATGCTGGATTGGTAATCTCTCCCAGTTGTAATCTCCCTGGACATTCCTAACAGTGAAATTGCAAATTCTTTGCTATATATTTTTGGAAACTAGGCAAGTAAATATTAGATTTAGTGTATGTAATTGCTAGTGGACACTGACTCAATTTTCTAATTGTTAATCTTATTTTGAAATAAGTATTATATTAAACATAGCAATGAGGTGCCAAATCATGTGCAGGTGGCTTGCGGCAAATCTAGTCGGATTTATTCATGTTACTCAGAAAATATAGCAAAGGTACATATAAATCTATAATGATAATTGACCATGAGGATACTATCATGAAAATACACAGTACTTATATCATAAAATGATTATTAATATTATATATGTAATTTCTAAATTCAATGGAAAAGTTTTATACCCAATATCACAAATATGTAAAGTCTTAATTTGTGTTTGTGTGCATGTGTGTTTACAACATACATTTGCCAGACTGTTATACACAAACATACATAATATTTGAATTCTGGGTTATAAATTTCTGTATATAAAGTTTTAAGGAATACAACTCTCAGATTAAGGAAAAGATACATTTTGCCTATAATCAAATCTGTATAATTCATACTTTTGCTGAATGTGATAGGTTTGAATAATCTCTGAAGTATATTTGAATGACCTGGACAGTGTGAGCAAATCAGTTGTCATTTGAATAAGGACATTTCATTATGGCTGGTGAACCAAAGGAATGAACATGTCTCAAAAGGACTACCTAGAAAAGTCAAAAGAGGAAGATGTGTTTTCAGCACTGCCTAAGAAGGAGACCTACTTACTTCAATTCCATAAGCAAGGGAAGTTCTCTGACACACACAATATCAGAATCTCTGGGAAGAATCCGTAAATGGGAAGATGACAAGAAAACCAGGTCTTCCCCATTCAAAGACTGCTTTTTTCTGCACGTGTGTTGGATAAGGACTTTAACTAAGACATTAAGACAAAGACCTTGGCTCTTCTCACATTATTTTCAAAATCTCAGAAGCAGAAATAAAGGCATATTTCTGTTCCAGCAAGAGCTTGCCATTGGTACTTTGCCTCTGGATGTGTGTACTATTTGCTTCTAACTAATCAATTGCCTGCTAGCTCCCCACGATATCTTTCTGAATTAGCAGAAAGTGCCTCCCTGCTCTAGTGGAAGCCAGAGCCTTTGATGCTTGTCTCCTAACTGGAAAGAGATCACTGTGCATAAGTAGGAGGAAGCAGATGTTCTCTGTGTGGAACTGAAGCAGGCACCTCCAGAGTGTGGCAGAGCAATGCCATCTGCCCTTTTGTAAGTCCCTGGTTCAGCTGTTCCTGAAGAGACAGGAAAAGCAATTTAAATTGTTTGTGTGGTCTGATCCTCCTAGGCCAATGAACTGGTTCTCATTAGTCTGAGACCCATCAGGGTGTTTCGTTATTTGGAAGTCCTCAAAATACAACTGGGTGAGGTGTGCTGAAGCTGTTCAGCAACTAGAAAACTTCTCTGTCTATCATCGTTAGACATTCTCCCAAATCACTGGATTGGGAACGGACTATCAATTTCCAGTTATGAAACAAATATTGTGTCCCTCTCCTGCTGTGCAGGTGAGAGAGGACACTGCGCACTAAGGGAGACAATAGGCACAGCCTTCGTGGAGGGTTCTCTATAGAATGAAAGTGAATCAAATAATTCCTAAGGAAATATTTGTTAGAAAGGAATGTGCAGATATTTATTACCACTTGGACACTCTGAATGGGAATAAAATGGTAGAATATGCAAAGTAATTTATAAGGCAGACAGGCAAAGCTATTAGGAATGGAAACATTTCAGTTGAGGTCTTAACGTTGAGAAGAATCCTTGGATGCAGGTAACGCAGAGGACATTCCATGTGAAAGCACAGCATGCATTGGCAAGAGCATCAGGTAGCAAAGAAGGATGCAACCTTAGGAACCGAGAAAATGCTACTTTGTGATGCCCTGTGAGCAGTGAGGTGGCCTCTGGTCAGATGGGGAACCTGCAAGTCAAATCTGTTGACTTGTGCGGTCCTGGTAAGAATGTCAAACGTGAATTCTTATTCCAAGCTAGTATTGTGGGAAGGAGATAATTTTCAATATCCCTTGTGCTATTTAATAAAAAGGGCCACCAAGAAGAAATCAGCATGATTTACCATTGTCCGAGGCCTCCCTCCCCATCTCAGAATTTTTTTTAAATTTTCAATAGAAAATTTTGAAAATTTCATATGATATATTTTGAACATATTTAGGCCCCCTCCCCTATCTGCACCCCTCTTAATGTCCCCACCTGATTTCATGTACTCTGTCATATATATTATGGCCTATGAAGTCAAATTTGTGTCCCAAAATGTTTATCAGTGTAGGTTCATCCACTAGAGCCTGGTTAATCTATCTAGCATCACACCATTAAAATAAATAAATAAAACTTACTCTCCCTCTCCCAGCAGTTATTAGTTTCTCATCTAAGGTTGGGGCCTCTTCCCCACTCCCTGACTCTCCCACTTCTGGGTTGATATTTTGTCTAACTTGAGCTTACTTGGGACTTGTTCATCCCGTCACTGTTGTGAGTTCATAAGAGTAACCTCCCAACTGTCTGGAAAACGCTATTCCCTTGTAGTCAATCAACACTTCTGGCTCTTACAATCTTTCTGACCCCTTTGCTGCAATGATCCCTGAGTTTTGTGTGGCAGAGGTTTGATACAGGGTCTTTTTTAGGGGGAAGCACTTTAGCCAATTGTGGCTTTCTGGGTTAATCACATCTGTTGATTGAGGAAGCTTTGCTCATAAGAGTTGAGAGATGCATTAATGTTCTTTCTGTTCCATTCTTCTATGTTACCTGGTCCTTAGGTGTAGATTTTTTATTACCGATGTGTCACTTAAGACTGGGCACCTCACAGTCACTTTTTCTCTGTATTTGACCAGTTGTGGAGCTTCGTACTAGACTCCATCTGTTGCCAAAAGAAGGTTTTGATGAGTGGCGAGAGCCATACTTGTCTGTATATATAAGCATACATATTTAGCATGTAGTAAGAAATTATGTTGGTTTAGGGATAAGACAAAAGTAGATTTTTCTCTAGGTTTTATGCATCTCTAGCCACTTGTATTCGGCTATATTTATACTCTATCACATGAACCCCCACTCCAACCCACCATTGTGCTGGTCCTAAGTCCAATTAGACAGCTGATGACTGACTCCAAGGTTAAAATGACACTTCTGTACCAATAGACCTAATTTGTTGGGCTGGACAGTGTTGTGGTTTGTAGACTTTACAAGTGGATAGGATCATCGATTGGTTTTTTCCCTCGGCAGCTTGCACAATATCTTCTGATACAATTGGAGCTAGTTTTCAGGGAGGAGGCTTCCAGTTCAGTTCCAGCTCCGTTGCAACAAGTCCTGTGTCCACATCTCAGTTTTTAACACTTAGATTTTGAGAGAGTTCTTTTGTTGTCCATGTGTTTAACTCAAAATCTCTTCTTCTCACTTTTCAAAATTCAAGACAAGGAAGCCTTCATATTCACAAGTGAACCATTTATCCTATGACTTTGATAAGTAAGTCACGTGAGTTTTTTATAAGAGGACTAAAACAAAATTTGAGTATTACATATATACATACTACAAAAAGAGACTCTAATATACGTTAGAAAAAAAGTGAAGCATACTTCTCCTTCAGAAGAAGAAAAGAATAACCACATAATCACAAAGAATATTATTGGCAATTGAATTTAACCTCCAGCATATGTGTATAATTCTAATATGTAGGATCATGAATATTACTTTTAGTTAATATATAATCACTGTACATATCTATGGGATATAGTGTGACATTTCAACATAAATGTGCAGTGTGTGATGATCTTATCAAAGTGATTGGAATATGTATAACCTCAGATGTTTATTTCCTTTTTTCAAAATGAAACAAAAATTGCAAATGAATGTTTAAGAAGGTTTGGGGAGTAGAGCAAGAGGATTCTTTCATTAATGTGTTCAGAACCTTCAAAGTCCTCTGTGATAATTATTAGAAATTAATTTGAAAATGATATACCAGGACATTCTCCACCCAAATAGAAAAGGCTGTCATAAAATTTCTATAGATCTGTAAACATGCATGAATAATCAAAGCAGTCTTAAACCCAAAGAATGAAGCTGGTTCCTGACTTCAAAATATGCTTCAGTGCTATAGAATCAAAACAGAAAGCCAGACACTCAGGCTCATGGAACCTTATAGAAAACACAGAAATAAATCCATCTCTCCATAGTCAAATGGTTTTGACAAGTCTAACAAGAGTATACATTAGGGAAATGGCTATCTTTTCATAAAAATATGTTTGAAGAATGAAATTAGATTCTTAATTCTCATAACATAAAAATCAGATCAAAATAAATCAAAGTCTTAACATAAAGAGTTTTTAATCTATGATACTCCTAGAAGGAGGAAGAATACTTCAGGAGTAGTTTAAAGAATCTTTCCTTTTTGCATTTGACATCAAAATCACAGGCAATAGACGCCCTAGAATTCCCCAATACACATAATGTTCTATTTTATTTTTGTGGCAGTTGTATCTAGTTTTCTTATTACTGGGTACAGTCTGTCACAACTTTAATCTTTAAACAATTAATAATCATGTATGTGGAAATGTCACATCAAATCCCATACATATGGATAATGGTTATGTACTAATTAAAGGTAATATCCATGATCCTATATATTAGAATTATACACATATGCTGGAGGTTAAATTCAACTACTAATAATATTCTTGGTGATTATGTGACTATTCTTCCTCAGAAGGAAACATATATTCCAATTTTGGGAGGGGATTTACAGATTTGAGAAATATGACAGAGATCATAGAGAATAAATAGTGACTTAATAAGTAACAAACTCAAGGATTTCTTTCTCTTTGCTTGTTTAATTTGAAGAAGTTTTTAAAAAAATATTGCCTAGATTGGCATAGCAAACTCACATTTATTTGACATTGCATCTTTTATTTTTTTCAGATATAGTTTATAAGCATATTTATAAAGTTTGATACTGCTATTGATGCATAACATACTGCAATTATTGGTATATCTCTCTCTCTCTATATATATATATATTTGATATTTTTGAAAACTTTAGCTGTGCTACCAACATTCAAAAAAAGTATCCCAGTTAACCGTGTCAAGTTAGCATTGAACAAAAATTAACAGCCATACTGATCTAGAAACATTAAACTTATTTTTTCCCACTTTCACAGGGGAAAAAAATGTATGAAATATATAAGATCTTAAGGTCTTATCTAAATGGGTTTGATTACAGAAATTAATAAAGTATTCTCTAAATGAAAAAGAAAGTAAAAATTTTTATGTTTAAATGAGAGAAGTTTTGGTCAGTTTTGACAAACTAATATTTAGGTGTAATGGGGGGGGGGGTTGAAGAAACAAAAAGTAATAGAAAGTTCATGAATAATAGGATTCAATTGCCTTGAATTCACCCCAAAATTCCACATAAATCTGCACCACATGTCTCAGTTTAGCTACCATTTTTTCCATTTTTTCATCAGGAAGTGATGGTGTAGAGATGATGCTGTCCAGTCTACAGGTGAAACGTCTTTGTAAATTATACAGCATCACCTGTGGCAAAGATTCCAAGTTCATTTCTAGGCAATGTGGGAATACACGCAAAATACTATTATTTGAGGACAGTATTATGTGTAAGCCTTGGGAGATTCATCACATAAGTCTCAAAAGATGACTTCCCAACTTACTGCTTGGGAATATTAAGTTTGGGATTGTTCATATAGTAAATATATCTTTACTAGAACTATGATCATCAACTAATTGGGTTCCCCAATAACAAGATAGCTATTAATTAAGATGGGAATGGAGATAAATGTTCAGAATTCTATTGAGGGACAATTATTTGTCAAACAGTCCTTAACATCTTGGATTTTTGAGTACCATAACCTGAATTCAATACTCCTGAGAGAGTAACCAATGCTAACTGTATTAAACATTGGTATTTCAAGCATTCCTTTTTTCTTTCAAAACAGAACAAACAACAAATACAATAGCAAGCAGTGGTTGTTTGTGCCAGTGATTCCAGTCCTTGGGGAGTAGAGGCAAGAAGGTCAAGTGTCTTTTACATATAAGTTTAAGGCCACTTTGTGCTACATGAGATCTTGCCCCCCTCAAAACAAGCAAACAACAACCAAACCAAAACAATAATACAAATGAATGTCTACAGGATTTTAGGTAGTCCAGTGAGAGAATGCTTTCTTTAATCAGCCTGTGATGCTGACCTTTCCCTTGTGACTCCATCATTCTTCAATGGCTTTGACATATTTTCTATTAGACAATCATTAGGAAAAGGTTCATCCAGAAGATCACTTTGCTTCTTAAGCACATTCACCTAGCAGGATTCACGCCATTTCTGCTCACATTCTGTTGGCTAGATGTTAATTGCCTTGTCACTCCTAACTGCAGGGACAGAGGAAAATGTAGTTTAGCACCCAGTCAAAGAAGAACATGGATTGTGATGAACTCATCAAACACTCAGTCACACTGGTTTTGTGGAATTGAGCAAGACATTTCTTCTCTCTAGGATTCGCTTTTATTATCTGTGTGATGAAGAATTTAATCCTTTTCTCCAGAGGGGTGTGAGCACTAGATGTACTAATCAGGGAAAAGCTCACCACATTCTTTTTTGTATATTCTGAGTATTCAATAGCTATTTGCCATCATTTTAAAATATTGAGTTTTTGATAGAGCTCAGAACATCTTTACTGGGGAAGCTAATGGTACCTGGGTGAAAATAAAGTTCTCATAGGAACTCTGCCACAACAGGCTTTCATAAAATGCACCAAAACAAATGAAAATATAACAAAAAAAAAACCTATTTGACATCTAATTCTAAGTGTATACCACCGTGATCTTAAATATGAACATTTTTAGAGCTCCTAGGATGAGAAAGAACAGATCCAAATACTACCCTTTGATAAAGTTCTTCTCACCAGACCTAATTGTTCCAGGCACCATTAAGTGTGAATTGAATTACAGCCTAAATACCTTGTTCATTTTGTGGTTTATGACTATGCCGTCAGCTGCCGGTATCTGGCTACTGGGGAATGATAAAAAGAAACAGCATCCACCTATAGGCAAACCATCCTGATGATAGCTCATGCTGATTTCTCAAAGTGTAATTTGGTCAATAGGAAGGCACATTGTTTTTTAGAAGTTTCCAGCAGAAGTCCATGTTTACATGAAACTTTAGTATAGCTCCTGTGTTCTTGCTCTTAGAACTGCCTTTCCTTGCTTTTCTCTCTTCCATTTGACTTCCTGCCTTCCTCTTCAATTAATTACTAGCTCTTCATATCATGGGTGGAATACATAGGACGTGATATAATCAGCAGCCAGAATTGAAGACCATTTAGGGGAATATTAGAAAAACAACAGGGAAAATAACTACAAGTTACTGACAGTATTAGAATGAAGAAACATTTTATACAGTCAGATTTCAAGAGGAAGATGTTCACCTGCTTGCTTCCTTTATGGGAAACATGACTTGCCTAGCAAGGTCATGTCCATTGAAAATAACATATCCATGTATCAGCTGATAGAGGTCTATATGTATGTACATGTATACATCTTTTTGTATATATGACATATCTTATGCACATAGGTCTCATTAATAGATATGTATGGATATATAGATTGATGGGTTATTTAAGAAAGAATACAAGCAAAGCTTAAATGTATGGAGAATATTATATAGTTTATAATTTTTGTTATGCCACAACGTGTACTAACTTAGCAAAAGTTCAGAGAGATTTCTTTTAAGATATGTGCTCACTATGGATGGGCAGCATAAAACATGCTTTTGGTGTTTTATTTAAGATCACAAAAGTGATCTTAGGCTGTGTATGCCATGAAAGAAGTGAGGTCTAAATCTGTATTCCCAGGGCAATAAATGGCCTTTCAAAAATGTTTTCCATGGAGAAGAGACCGGAATCATAACTAGGATCTAAGATTGCAGATGAAAGGGTAATTACCCACCAAGGAATTCAGTGCACATCAATTCTGAAAAGGAGAAAGCCTCCTGAGAACTCTGCTCTTGATGCTCCTGGCCCTGATGGAAAGTGGCATATACTGCATTTGGAGACCATGTAATACCGAGCTAGAACTCACTCCTTTCCGTTCATTGCTTCTTTACAGGCTTATTGACTTGAAGACATGTCAATCTCCTTGAGCTTCAGTTTATTCATTTGAAAGTTAGGAGGAAAATCCTCTGCTACCCATCATCATTATAAGAATCAAATTATATAATTACCTGAAAGTGCTTTGTAAGCAATAAAACACAGCACCGATTAGGTTATCATTAGTACTTTGATTACCTAATCTTTGTTGCTAATTATGATGCAGCAAGTGAACTTTGCTATAAAGGTTTAAGTACTTACCGCCTACATGACTCAATAATTCTGAATAATAGATCAAAATCATGACATCTCTTGTGAGTTAGAAGGCAGTGGTTCTGGAAAGGAAATCAGAATATTTACAGTCTCTCACACTGGGCTATCTCTTTCACCTGCTGTCTATGCCTCTATGGTTTGGGAAGGAGCAGTATCCCCTAGATACTGTGTTAAAGGAGTGCTCCCCAGGATGGAAGCTAGTGAAGTCTTTTGAGATAGGGCTCCATGGTAGGTTCTTATGTCATTGAGGAATAACAAAAATGTTCCTGTGAGACTTTGGCCTCTTCATGACTTTCCCTGTGCTTCCTGGACCATGAGTAATTGGTTGGTTCTACTATGTACTCTAGGCATGATGTGCTGTCCTCTCTAGGGGCACAAAGCAACAAGACTGTGGATGGAAACCCTCAGAACTATGGGCCAAAATATGCTTTTGTCTTTATAAATTATCACCATCAGAAATTTCTTTACAGTAGCATGAAGTTTATTACTGATAAAGTGTCTCTGGACAAGTTTCTGAATTTTTCTGATTACTTTATATGTATAATAAGAACTCTTCATTTCTACCTGAAATATTCTAATAATCAAACTCCTACCATAAACTAGTTCCCATAACTTGCCAGAATTTCAAAGACAGTCTTTCCTAAATTTGATTTGAATGTCTAAAAATATTTTTGAAAGCTTTTTATGGACTCTGTGTGAAAAGTCAAGTTTAAGTAGACGACACTATTTGAAGAGAGGATAGTCTACTGACTAACAGAATGTAATTTTTTTCTTGAATTTGGCCATATTATATATTTATAAAATAATAATAATTATATTTATTGAAATCTATTTTATATGAGTAATTCTGTGTCATTATAATATTACAAATATTTTTATTATATTATGATAAATTTTATATGATTATGGTCTATGCAGTATGATGATATAAACCTTTATTTTTATTTCTTAGGATTTTAAATGCGTTAGCATCTCTAATTAAAATATCTCCCATATAGTTCCTTATTGTTTTATTAGATAAGTATAATTAGCTGTCTTTGCTAGAAGTTACTTACAAGCACAATATTTTGTACATAAAACAGGCCTGATTGATATCAGAACATCAATAAATAATGTTTAAAAAAAGACATTCTTGTTTCTTCAAATATTACAAAGTCTATTCTCTGTTTTTGAGGATATTGTTGGTGTCATTGTAGATGAAATAACATTAGCAACAGTAATATGTTTAGTTAATATGATCTTCTATGCACTATGCTATGCTGCTTAACATGATGTCCTTGTTAAGTCTTCAAAATAATTTCATTGCCCTGTGTGGTAATAAACATTTGTCTTCTTCGCATTTGAGAAGTTGAGGCAGAGGAACCAGAAGTTCAAGGTCCTTTGTAGCTGTAGAGCAAGTTTGTAACCAGATTGAGCTAATTGACTCCTTGTTTCAAAAACAAACAAACAACAAAATTTGTATACAAGCTTAGTAGATGGGCTGGAAGCTACAATTATTCACGTCTTCAAAGAATATAGAATTAAGAAATACAAAGCAAAAACAGAGGGCTAGCAGAGCCAATGTACTCCACAGTGGCTTTTATTTCATTAGGTTCTAATGGGTTTTTTTTTTGTGGTAACACTAACTGGAGACCGTAAGCTTCTACTTTAAGGAGAAATATAACTCTATAGATACTGAGAGATATGAATTTTGTTCCCATCATGGCATCTGGATCTGAATCTTGATGATATAAGAATAGTTACAAGTATCTTAATGTTGGTGGAAATAATGATATTGTGACTCTGAAACATTTAACATGGCCCCATCTTCAACTCAAGGACATAGTCACATTGTGTTATTAGGATATTGGTAAAGGAATTCTTGTAGCCAATCATCTTTTCTTAATCATTTTATACATGTGCCATTTCCGGGAGAAATGTATAGATGCATTTCAAAAATAAATTTCAAATATTTCAAATTTATTGTATATTTTGAAATATACAAACCTCTAATTAATGGACATTAAATTTAATTTAAATAGATGTTCACTTAAATGAGGTTTTGGGAAGATCATAGAAAGAATTATAAGAACACTGTTTACCAAGGCCTTGTTTGAAATTTGACTTCAAACAAAAGTTGGCTAGGATTTTTCATCTTTTAAAAAATTATTTTTATTTCTTTGAGTATTATTGTTTTGCCTGCGTGTATGCAAATTCACCAGTGTCATGCAAACCCATGGAGGCTAGAAGATGGCATTAAATCCTCTGGAACTGGAGTCACAGATGGCTGTTATCTGGGTGCTGGGAAAAGAACTGAGGTCTCCTGCAAGAACAGTCAGTGCCTTTAACCATTGAGCCATCTGTCTATCCCTGGTTATGACTTTTCAATGTAAGTCTTTTGTTGAAACCTTAAGGATTTAAATTCTTTGTGAATCAGAGAGCATAAAAGATAACAAACTTACATCTTACTAAATAATGTGCTTAAGACAAATTAAAACCTTCTTTTTATTTCTCATACAAGTTGTGGTTTCACTTCAATGTACTCAAAGATTGAACCCCTTTTTATCATTATAGTTCTTTCATTATCACAATTAAGTACTTACAATCACATGTGTTACCTCTGAGAGCCATCTGTCAAAGTTTTCTATGAACATAGCTCTGAGACACAGAATAGAGAGGTTGGATATTGCACGTACTATGGGCTGCTTCATCACTGGTTCATTCCTAGGGCCTCACAGACCATTTTTCAAGCAGGCAATAATCTACGTGACTAGATCTTTGATCAAAAGACTCTGTCAGACAGGATGGCTATTGTACGTAGCAGGGAATAGATAAAGTGAATACAAACAGCCATTCTCCTTGCACCATTTAATCTTTCTTAAACTCAGACAAATCTTCATTGTGAACTGTTTCCAAATGGTGTCTACTGTGATGACATTAGGCAGTGGGAGAGTGTAGAGTCACGCAACAGCAGTCACACTTGAGACATACAAGGAGCCTGGGGTGGTGAAGGTCACCTGAAGTGAGATGGACAGAGAATCATTGGGAAAGGTCATCTAAAGCTATCTAATGAAGGTCTGATGTGAAAAATGTTCCCAGGCAGGGGGCTATTTAAGACCTTTGACAGAACATTTCATGATCAGATACAGATTTTTGTTTTGTTTTGTTTGTTGATGGGGTGTCCCTGGCACTAACCTGCCTGGAACTCACTATGCAGAACAGGCTGGCCTTAATCTCACAGAGGTCTGCCTGCCTTTGCCTTCTTAGGGCTAGGATTAAAAGTGGGCCTGGTCAGACGTACATTTTGAAAGAGTTTGTTTAACAGTGTTCTCAACTTAGGGTTCTATTACTCAGAGAGAGCATTCATAAGGTGTGTGTGTGTGTGTGTGTGTGTATGTGTGTGTGTACATCAGTATGTACATAGTATTGTGTTTATAAATTTAAAAAGTTTCCAAGCTTTAGCAGAACCTTCAGAAGTTAGTATCGAGAGCAATATATATCCCAAGTCAATTTCTTTCACTAATTTTGTACCTTATCTTATTACTTTATCAAAACCATTATCAATCCATTACTAGGCATGCAGAACACCAAGCAGATAGTACCAGAAACTCCCTTTGTCTTAAGAGTTTAATTAGATATAACCAGATTTCCCACTATTGACCTTGTGTCAGCATTCAAGTAGGATATTACTCACACTAAATCTCTCTCTGTCTTTCTCTGTCAGTCTGTCTCTCTCTTGGCTTTTTGTGAGTCATGCTTCTTTAGTATCTCCTGTCTGTGAAATTGCGCTCAATTTATCTTACATATGGATGATCTTGACAGTTTGCTGAATGTGAATCAGATGTTTTGCAGACTATTCCTTGAGTATTTTTCTCAGAATAAGGCCAGAGTTATGCCACTATTGGTCTTTTCGTGTCCTGCCAGATACTGCATAATATTTTCATGTCCTGTGAGGTTATCTATGTCACGTTGTGTTCCTGGGTTCCTTCACTATGAAGTTATGGTTTAATCTCTCTGCTTCATTTATTGAATTCCATCATGAATCAAGCCCCACACCCACATAGTGGAGGGATTACACTCCTCTTATTTGAGGAGTATTTACATAGAGGATTCTTGGCTAACAAACTTTTTCTCTTGTTCCACAGTGACTGGAAACACTAGTAATGACTACTTGACAAGATCCAAAGAAATTAAGGATCTTGCAATACTTTGGTCAGTTTGTACAAAAAAAGAGTTCCATGTTCCAAACACCAGTAGATCTTCCTTTGAGTAAGCCAGATACAGGCATCCTCGAAGGAATAATACTTACCTCCAAGAGTGGGAAAGTTGATTCTTGAGGACAGACGCATCTTAAGCTTTCTACGTGTGTAAAGCCTAGATATATAAATGGCAAGCATGTACACATCAAACCTGGAGTATTAAAATTTCATTGTTGTTAATAACGAAATCAAAAAGTTGAGAAAACTGGACTAGCAAAAGGTTAGTATGTACTGGACAGTGTGAGAGGACTGGACAAGGAGAGGGAAGCATTCCAATGAAGCTACTTCAGATGACTAAAGAACAGACATTGTAGAACCAAAAGAAAGCATTGTTTCTTTTTGTTTAAAATGGTTCGTGTATGATCTGTGGATTGTTGTTTTTTATTGTCACTGAAAAGGCAAAGACATCATCAGGAACGATGCACAGAAAAATAACAACTTGTTTACACAACAATTAAAAATGCATCTCATTTTTAATTGACACATACATAATTATGTACATTATATGCAGTGCAGCATACATACAGATAGGATACAGTGATCAGATCAGATTAATTGTCACAGGACCTGTCTCTGATACTGAGCACAAGCAAAATCTTCTTTATCTGATTTGCAACGTATAATCGAGTGCTGTCAACCAGTCATCCTACTGTAGAGTATTAAACATTGCTTCTTTTTTCTCTTTGCATCTCTCTATCTAGTAATCATCTTCTCTCCACTGTTCCCCTCCTGTATCTTCCCCAGATTTTGGACAAGTTTGTAAGGCTAGTAATGTTTTGAAATGTGCTGCTTGTGTACTAACACCATAACTTATACTTTCTTACGTCTGAATGTTACAACTTTCTCCCTCCCTTCACTGCTGTTTTCCATGCAGTTGAAGTTCCTGGGTTATTGGAAAACAAAGGAAAGACTGCTGTATATTCCTATGTGTAGGATGCCTTGAGATATAGCTTCAAGATATGCATATATGTTAAAAGTTCAGATTTTTATGGCATAGCAATAACATTTAAATTTTTGGCGGCTCAGTTAGAGGAGGAAAGCCAAAATGCCAAATAGTTATTTATCTTTTTCCAGTCTAATCTTGAGGTAATAAGTATTTAGCACAGAAAGTTTCGAGAATAAAATACAGATAATAAAATACATGCCAAACAATTTTATTGGATTTTTAGGACATTGTTATTAAATATTTCTCCATAACTATTATGTATTTCTCCTTCTTTTACAATGTCCTTTGCTTTTTAATAACTCTATAAGGTCTCAATATTTAATGCAAATATATTTTTTTCTCAATCAAACTTTCTCTTCTTATTCATTATTTAATTTCTTTAAACTCAAAGGATGGCGACTGAATAGCTCTTGCTTCTTTTATAAGCAGCTCTGTCACTCTTCCTTCCCAGGATCATGACCTTCAGCTTCGTGAATTATCCGAGGCTGCCCTTTAAGCACCATTCTTTCATGACAAAGCACAGAGAAAAGAAAGGAAAAAAAAGTCTCTGAGTCTTATTTAGCACAATGCAAAACTGAATGATTATGGAAATGAGAACTTATATTTAATGCATCGCACAGTCAGATGTGTGTATACATTATAATGACACCAAAATAGAGGTCTTAAATGAGTTCAGGAACCCCAGTCAGGATTTATGACTTCCTAGGGTACTGAAATAAGAAGGAAATTATATTGTTAAACCACTGGTCTTTGAAGAATAATAGGGAGTTGGAGAGGGACAGGAGACTGAAGACAGAAAGGGATACCCTGCTTTTCAAACAGACAAGGAAGGTGATTTCATAAAAGTGCACAGGAAGTTGGTATTATTGTTATATTTACTTGCTTTATTTCCATTTAATTTAGGAGGTGATCAGAAGTCAGAGTTCCCTTTCGGCATTTTTAATTAGAGAACCAAGGGAATTTTTTGGAACTGTTGTTTTAGGGTTATTTTGGAGTCCCTTTCCTGAAGTGCCCATCCAGTTTCTATTTTCTGTTCTCATCACTGCCCCTCTGAAGAAGTTACCTAAACTGCCAGTATGGGATTGGGGAAACAGTCAACTCTGGCTTCTTCTAGCTGAAGGAGGGTGTTTGGCATGGTAGTCAGAATATCCCCACTCAGTGGACTTTTTTTAAGGGACTCCCAAAGCATATAATTCTAAGATGTAGAGAGAAAAGAAAATCCTTGATTGGTATTTGGGAAGAGAACTGAAGAAGAAGTAAAGGCAAGTTATTAACATTACAAGTCTTAGGCAGGAACTAGAAGAAGCTGCAACAATGGCTATCTATCATCTATCTATCTATCATCTATCTATCTATCTATCTATCTATCTATCTATCTATCTATCATCTATCGATCATCTACCTATCATCTATCTATATCATTCATATATCTATCATATATATGTATATTAAATGTCCAAATTAAAGTCCATTAGCTTCTCTTGACTTGCTTCGAAAGCATCCATTGACTGGACTCCTCTGTTTTTTTATTGACTTTTGAGACTGAATATGATTTCAGGCATGTTGATAGCTATTGGAGTGACTAGAATCAGCGTAAAGTCCATCCCTGATGCCTTCTAGACAAAGAGAAAGAGAAGAAATTTGTGCGTCATTTAATTTTAGGTTAAAATAATAGTAGACCTATTCTTCTTAGTTGCATGTATGCATTGACTACAGGTAGGTAGGTGCTGCAGTGTTGAACTGAGCCAGGGTCTGGAAGTCTTTTATCTGGGCATCATTTTCCTTATCAAGAAGAAATTAATGGTGCTGGAGAGATGGCTCAGTGGTTAAGAGCACTGGCTGCTTTTGCAGAGGACCTGGGTTCGATTCTCAGCACTCACATGGTGGCTAGTAACAGTAATCTTAAATGATTAGCTCTTCTACGACTGTAGTTTTGTGTGACCTTTCTTTGAATGCCTTACCTCTTCTCCTTTTACAATCTAAATGAGGACTAGAAAGGTAGTTCATGGGTAAAGTGCTTGCTGTGCAAACATGAACAGTGAAGTTGGTATACCCAGAACCTATGTAAACTTGTATGGGCATAGCAGACCACCTACGGTCCCAGAGAAGTTGGCTAGCCAGACAAACTGAAAGAATGAGCTCTGGCTTCAGCAAGAGACATTACTTGGGCATTTAAGGTGGATAGTGGTTAAGTTAGATACCCTTAGGGCTTCTACTTTGGGATTCCATATGAACAAGTGCATATGTGTATGTGTGCAAATGTGCATGCACACATGCAAACCCATGGTCCCCCATGTGAACACACACACATATATACTCACACTACACACATCTGTGCTAAAAAGCAAAACCCAAACAGCTAGCTGTATGATATATTGTCCATCGATTACAAGACATTATCCCTCCAGAAAATCTAGCCACATGGCCCTTCATCAGTGAATTCCTCTCAAACTATTTGCTCCATCCTAGGAAACTTCAAGAGCTATTAAAATATATCTTTTAGCACTGAAAAGTTACATTCTGTTGTTTCCAGTTGTATATCTTTATTTTATAAATCTGACAGCTATATTTCCAACAATTTCTAAACATTTCAGTTGGAGCCAAAACTTTTAAATTAATTTCATGAATCAAACTAATTTGTGAAAATTTCTTCCATGAGGTTTTAGATGTATCAATATTTTGGGTAAACTGATATTGGTGCATGGAAACCTGAATACCAAAATTAGAAGCGATCAAGAGAACAAAGAAACAGAGAGATGCAAGACTACACAAAGTATAATTCGGAGACATTTAAAGAGTGAAGCATGTCTTGTGTGGCAGTCCAAGACATGTGTATCCACAAATATCATGTTAAGAGGAAGGCCTTTATGGTAATGGAGTTAAAGGCAGGTTATAGGCAATCAAAAAGTGTTTGGCCTCTCTTAAAATACACCTGATGTCAGTTATGAAGCTGATCAGACATCAATAACCACTATACCAGTTGGATTATCTTAATGATATTTTTGTCCAATAAACTTGGGATGTGTAACAAGGTAACCTGGTGGACACAAAGGCAGAAACAATTAAACTGAATATAGTCTAACCTTGAAATCACAACATTGTCTAAAATACTCATGGCTCATGACTGATTCTGATACTAATATTCATAGAGGGGCTGATAATGAAGAATTTCCTAAAAGAAATGTTGCTAGGGGTCAGGTACATGCTACACACCTACAATTTTGATGCTTGGGAGACTAGTATAGGAGAGTTGCAAGTTAAAACCAGTAAGTTGAGAGTGAGAGAGAGAGAGAGAGAAAGAGAGAGAGAGAGAGAGGTTTTAGCTTCATAGAACAACATCCCCTACACCATGCTTTTTCAGTATAATGTTGAAGGGTTTTCAGTTTCTAACACCAGCCATTCTGCTCCCATCTAACTTCTTTATTATGCACAGAAACATTCTCCTCCTCCCCTTTCACTCTTTAAAATACTTGGGGACTTCATTTGGGTTGCATTTCTTCAAGCACACCCATGTTGAATGGCCTCCTTTCTTCTAGGTCTGATGAGAAGCACAATCTTCACTCTGCTAAATGATCTCTTGGCTGAGGCTGTCAATTGCTTTCCACATGAATGTTTATTGCTTCTATGAATGACCTTGAGCTTCATCAGGACATGTAAAGTTGTATCAGTTATGTACACCTTATAATTGTTATAGACCCCAGTAACTTAATTAGTGAATAATTAATGAAAAAAAGAGTAATTGGTAATAAATAACAGCTAGTATGATTGATACTTAATATGCTATTATGTAAACTAAATATCATGGGTGTTTCTTAGCAAATACTGACAAGACTGCCTAAACACTGCTTTCGCTCCTTCCTCTGAACACAAAATAGCCCACTTTCCCTAAGGCCTCTCATTCAAATATTGAAAAAAATCAAATAGCCCCCAGACATAAGAAATTTGATGATCTTTGAAAATAAAAGAGAATATCATGTCTTAATCCAACTTACTGTATATTGGTGTATTCTTGGTTATAGTTTTTGCTAAGTAAAAATTATAGCACTCTATTTACTTTTTTATAATTTTTAGAATGACTTGGTTGCTACTTTTGTAAAAGCATTATTCAGGTTTTCATTTTGCACTGATCTGTGCTTCAGGAAGGAAAGAGATAATACTCTGAACAACCAGTAATGCAAGTAGATAAGAGTGATTGTAATCCAGAACATGCACAGGAAGACTCCATATCAAGGTGGCATTAGAAGAACTTTCTTAACAATAAAGTCAAACTTCAGGGCTCTTACTGGACAGATGCTTGAAATTCATCATGATTTCTTTATTCAGGGCCTCTGACTTCATTTATAAGTTACATTTGTAGACCAGGACAGGAGAGAAATGGATAAGGAGCCTTTATTTTTCACGCCTTACCAAATATGGGGGTAGGGGGTTCTGAAAAAATGATCAGAAAACAGATTAAAGGATTCTGTTTTTTCTCCCTTTATTTTGCTTCTCATTCTCTGTTTCCAGTTACAGGCAATGTGCGTGCACACACACGCACACACACACACACACACATTTAGAGCTATTTCTACTTACTATTACTACTCATAATAATAATAATTTAAAAAACAAATAACTTGTGGATTATAGTATTAGCCAGATGAATTTCTGTTTGGGAAAAGGCAAAGGTATTTGCAACACCAAGGAGTAGAGAAGAATCAAGTTGTAGGGTAGGTGAATGTTTAGTATGCTATTTAGTGTCTCAAACTATACTGCCCACGAAGGACTGTTTGAGCAAATCAATAAATGAGGAGACCAGTTCTCCATTCACAATTGCTTTGTCTTGACTGTGCACTCGACGCACGTGTCAATGGCTACCATTTTCTACCATTTTCAGAAAACACGGAGCTTGATTTTCCTCATTTCCCGTCAGGGAAATATGATCAGCTCTTCCTTTTCCTCGGGTGCTGGAATTACATCTTTCTCTATTTGCACAGGGTCCTCTCCTCTGTCAAGTTCTTCCCACAATCTGTCAATGATTATTGACTCACAGTAACCAAATCTTCACTGCTTTAATCTCCACTAGTGAATGTATTATCACAGCCAATAGATTAAGTAAATATACTTGAATGAGTGAGTGGATGATGTTTTAGTTTGGTTTCTGCTGCTGGAATTATACACTGATCAAAACCAACTTGGGAGAGGAAAAGCTTTATTGCATCTTACAGTCCATTATCGAGGCAAGCCAGGATAGGAGAGCAAGAAAGAACCTGGAGGGTAGGACTGAAGCAGAGACCATGAGGATGCTGCTAACTTGCTTGCTCCCCTGACTTGCTCAGCTAGTTTTCTTTTTTAAAAAATATTTTATTTATTAATTTTATCTGTTTGAGTGTATTGTCTGCATGTAAGTGAATCCATGTGATACAATGCCCATGGAGGTCAGAAGAGAACATAAAACTCCCTTGGAACTGGAGTAGGGATGGGTGTTAGCTGCCATGTGGGTGATGATTAAGGTAGCTAAGGGGATTTTAAATGACCGTGAAATGTTTTCTAGTCAGATATTAAAGGAAGGGAAGGTTAACATTGTTTTCTTACTGGTGGCTATAAAACCATCACAGAGTTTTATTTCCTGGTTTTGTCCCCCCCCCCCACATCTTTTTGGTATATCACAGGATAAAATGTTTGAAATTAATGGATTACAAATTAGACATGCATTGTACCCTACTCAGTTTAAGTGCTCATGGAGAATCTGATTCTTTAAGAAACCATCTACATAATGAGGCAATTTATTTGTTTTGTAAAATAAGAGAAAAATTGCAATTTTGATGAGGCTGAAAAAATAATGGCCAATTGTAACCACATTTTTATTTTCTGAAGTAAAATTGTGACCCTAAATCTTTGAACCTATGTACTGCTGTATCTCAATATGCGGTTTATTGTAATAAGATGGTGTTTTCATTTGAAGTTAGTGTATACTGATCAAAAATTTAAAAGCAAGCATAACATTATATTTACTTTTATACAAATTAGCATATAGAATGTTCTATCATCTCAGAAAAACAGACTATATATGTGGGAAATAAACTAAACAAATGTAAACATTAAACAGAGAGTTTTCAAGAGAAGAATTTAGTTGCATTGCAAGTGTTTGCCTGGGTGGTTAAGACAAGACATGGAAGTCCTTTTATGTTTTAATAGTGACAGGCACCTGTGGAGTACAAGAAACTGTGTTGGGCCATCTGGGTGAGGAACAGGACATATTCATGGCCGTCCTTCACTGACAGATGTATAAACAGTATTTTATAACCATTACAGCAATGATGACAACAGAATGATTCAGGGAACACTAACTCAGATGAAGGAAATTATTAAATGTTCCTGGGAGGTCAAGGAAGTTTTTCAAAGGAGAAACAACCACCATCTCTTACCTATATGACGGACCTTTTAAGACCTGCACTACAGAATAGACTGTGGGTGGCATAGATTCCTACTGTGTAAGTTCATCTTTCTGTTTCAGAATACAAGACTGCCTTATGTAAAATAAGAAACATTTATTTTTGATGTAGTTTTGAAAGTCTCTCCATGGTTGCTTAACACTGCTGATTGATCCTGTTGTGAGGTGGTTTATCACGGCTGTGACCACATCCTGGAGCAAGTTGCTGATTTTATGGCAATGGGAAGGAAGGACCAGTGTGTCATGTTGCTCTTTGTGCACACACCCCAGGGACCTAAAATAGTCCAATAGAGACTCCTCTTAATGTTTTACCACCTTCCTGTAGCTATGGACTAAAGGCCAAATCTGTAACACATGTCCTTTGAAGGCTGTCCCAGATACAATACTGATTTATTCTGTGTTATCAAATACTCACCTGTGATAAAGCTTAATTTATCAATTAGGCACAATAAGAGATTAACAGCAATAACAGATAATTTAAGTAGGAGAATTATAATAGTTTAGTGAATGCTGTCCTATTCTCTTGCTGTTTTTTCTGTGTTGTGTGTGTTTGTGTGTGCATGTGTGTGTGTATGTGTGAGTGTGTGTGTGTGTGTGTGTGTCTATTTGCCTGCAATTTTCTGCTTGATTGTACTATCAAAACAGTTTCCTAAGTGGCTATGAAGTTGGTTCAGTGGTTAAAGTACCTGCTTTGCAAGCATGGGGACCTGAGTTCAGATTCCACAGCACCCACACAAGCAAGTTGCGATGTCACACAACTGTACTAGCCTTGGGAAACAGAGACAGGAAGATCCCTGGTATTCATTGTTCAGCCAACCTACCTGTATCCAGGTTCAGTGAGAGACACTATCTCAAATAATGAGGTGGAGAGTGGTTGAGGAAGATGGAAGACTTTCATGTTGACCACTAACCTCTTCATGCAAGCACAAGTGCATGCACACCTACAGACACTTGCCCCCAAGAATATGTACATTCATCTCAGACACACATACACACACACACACACACACACACACACACACACACACACACTATATATATAGAAAGGAAGAGTTTCATAGCACTGGTTAATCATTGGTAAATGAAACTGTGGGATGTGAAGCCATAGACAGAGTGTGAAGTGCTCTCACTGCACTGATGGGACTTGAGGGAGAACAGTCTGCTGCTTTTGGTTGCCTGCTTTCTTTCAATACCGAGGGTGGCTTTTCATTTGTTTTTCCTTTTTGAAGCGATCATATGTAAAAAATGGATTGCATTAATCCTGTGTATATCTGTGTATTGGTATGGGTAGAATACATGAACGCAGGTGTCCGTGGAGGCCTGAAGAGAGCCATGGATCCCACGGAGGTAGAGTTACAGAGGGTTGTCCACTATCCATAGTAGGTGCTAGGAACTGCACAGTACACACTTAACCGCTGAGTCATCTCTGCAGCCACCGTGCTATTTCTTTATTGCATACAATAAATAAATATAGACATTTATGGCCCTAGCCTAGTGATGGGTCAATTACAAATGTATTCACTCATAATAGCACATAGGATTTTGTATGCAATAAAAAAAAACAAATAAGGAAAAAGAAAAATCTCCTTTTGTGTTGTTAATATGCCATTTATTATATGGGAGAGGTTGTCTGGTTACTGACACGTCACCTTTTATAAGTGGCAATCGAGTGGATTCTGTGATGGAGAACAAAGTATAGCTGCTTGTTCATAAGTAGGCATTAAAGTTATAATATACCTGCAAAGGCCATTTAATTAATTTACCCGACAGCTGCCTTATCACCAATGAAAATTAAGCCAAGTTTGACCAAGTACTCAAAACGTAATTTAGTTAGTAAAATATTGATAGCCAGTGGGGGGAAAAGTACTTTCTGTGTACTCATTTTTAAGTATTCATGTTATTGAACCAATCCCACTAAATGCATAAATGACAACATAATATTCAACTGTAACAGTTGGTAGAAGCCATTTTAAGTAGCAGTTTAACAAACAGAGATGAATTTTAATTTGCAATGCCAGTTGAGCTATAATAAAACCTAGTATTCCAGCAGTGAAAAAAATATCACACAGCTTGGTTTAGAGTTATTTACAGTTTTTTTTTTTTGAAATTTTTTGCACTTTACAGTACAATGAAACCATCTTGTTTTCATCCACATCAGAAGTTTGTTGAATTCAAAAGTATGACTTAGTAAATGTTAGAGGCATACCTCCTTAGGGAAATAACAATATTGCTGTTGTATTAGATTACAGTGTTCAGACTGGTACAAGTTAAACTTAAGAAGCTCAACACGTTCTAGTTTTAGCACTATTTCAGAAATTGTGAAGATTATTTTTGAGCACGTGGAAAAACCTGAACCGTTACTTTTCAAATTAATAGAAAACAGGTATTTTCAAACAGTGCAGTTCACACAAATGCCTTTTCACAGTCAGTGCTTACTTCCTGGGTTAACATAATGTTAACAAAAATATAAGCTTGTCATTTATCAGGAAAACACAGTGCAGAAATGCATTTGTATCTTCAGCAATATGCACTAATGAGTCTACTACAGAAACTTCTGTAAGCCTGTCATTTTACTCCAAAGGATGGCCTCACTTGTAAATAGTAAGTTCATCTGGGCACATGGTCCTGTCCCTACTTGAAAATAATTATTCATAGAACTCTAAGTAGTTTTTTCAGTAGAGTTTCATTTAAAAAAAAAAATGGAGTTGATGGTGACTTGGCAGATGGCTCAGTCAGTAAAATGCTTCTTTCACAAGTATGAAGACCTGAGTTAAGATCTCCAAAACTCATGAAAAAAGGCAAGGAATGGTGGCATGCACTTTTAATCTTAGCACTGCGAAGGCAGAGAGAACCTGGTGAGAAGGGTGAGGTCCATTATCTTAGCCTACTTGATGAGATCTAAGCCAGTGAAAGACAACGTGTCAAAAAACAATGCAGAGTCTCCTTGATGTAATAGTCCAGGGAGTTAAGGTGTTTTGCTACCAAGCTTGATGATCTGAATTCAATCATTGGGATCCACATAGTGGGAAAAAACAGAGTCCTGCAATTTGTCCTCTGACCTTCAGCTGTGTGCTATGCCACATCCTCCTCTTACCGCCATGCATAATTTAAATTAAATTATAAAGCAACAAAATCCAACATGGATGTTCCTGACCGGAGGCTGGCTTCTCACTTCCAGGTATACATGCACTTATACCAATATGCAATCACACACACACACACACACACACACACACACACACACACATACAGACCGAAACAATGAACATGGTGAAACAACTCTGAGAAGGAAAAGAAAGTAGCCAAACCGAACAAAAGGGAAACCAAACCAAGGAAATCTATTCTTCGCAATCTCATGATCTTGGAGTACAAGATAGATTATTTGTAGTACAAATCGGAGAGGCTTTGGGGACCATGTATAGTAAGTGGAGGGGTACACAGAGACTTAGAAGGCTTGAGTGGTAGATAGCCCATTAGCAGATGCTGCAGATTGGAAGAAGTGAAGGGGAGAGACCCATAACACAAAAGGAATGTATAGGTAGTTTTGTTTTATGGTATAATATCACCATATATTCAGGAAGTAGCAGACCATTCTAAGATTTCTTCGAGAGAAGAGCCAGTAGAGGTCTGGGATAAGCGAAGTTCCTAAAATTCTGTTTGTCTATGTGCCACTCCACAAACACTAAGCTTTATTTAGGTAGTGGATATAAACTTTTGGTATATGGTTTAGCTAAACCACCATGCTGTATCCAATGACAGAAGGACATGGATGCTTTGTTTCCCTCTGACATCAGTGCCTTGCAACAGTATGTGACAGGTGTGTGAGGGAAGAAGGGATATACAGTTATATGTTTTTCAAAACTTGTAGGCTGAGCTCTTTCTTACTATCACTATTGTTAAATATTGTTAGATAGTTTTAGTTTAGTTAAGTGGCTTTGGACCTTTCGGCACATTTGGATTTACAAACACAGCGCCTTCAATTTTATTGGCGTTAAAAATCTGACATGGCAACAGTCCACTTCCGATCACTTAATTTCTCAAAACAATGTCAGTGCAAAGTCTCCACAGAGTGTGGCCAAGCAACAAAAGCCATTATATCCTTTAATGAGTTCAAATAAAAAAATCTCTGGACTCAATTTGGTGGAGATCTGATGTGGAGGCCAAGCAAAGGAGAGCTGTGCAGAACAGGAAGGTCCTGTGTGCAAGGATGGAAGGCAGAGGAGAAAGCATTGGCAATGTTATCTGCATTCTTTAGATCTCCCTGGAGGTAGGCTGCGGCAGCCCACAGCTTTAAGAGGTATAGAAAGGAGCTACAACCTATCTGCTTTCTGCATCCCACATCAGGATATGTAGTCTGATAGGTGTGAAGGCATTTGTGTGGACAATGGCTCTATTTAAAACAGGAACTACCACATAATGGCGAGTTGCCCTATGATTTTTGGAAATGAAAAGACAATCTCAGTAAAAAATCAGTACAGAAGAGGGTGTAGAACATGAGCAGAGAAACGCCAGTACAAAAGGAAAATTGAGGTTATGGAATATGCCACGTTAAAAACAAAAAACAAAAAACACGGAGAGCCAGGTGTGCAGCACAGGCCTGTAATCCCAGCACTCAGGAGGCAGAAGCCGAAGCCTGGGGATCTCTGTGAGATGGAGGACAGCCTCATCTGCATAGAGAGTTCCAGGTCATCTGGGGCTACAAAGACACCCTACCACAAACAAAGAACAAGAAGACCTTGGGGAAGCACAGTGACCTTCGTACCAGGTCTCTGGAACTTTCACACCTCCCAAATGATCAGGAAATGGAACCAGCATATAAACAAAACAGTAATTATACGAACTTAATTCAAAGCATGCGACCAAGGCAACCAAACATCTATCAAACGCTCAAGACAATTCATTCCTAATATGAAAATAACAGTGAATCATCAGAATATTGATTAGTGAATGGTTAATCAAAGCCAAAAAATTGGACAGAGTTTCTGAATAATTTCAACCATTCAATCAGAATGTGTAATAGAGGATTTAAACTGTGGCAGGAACTGTCAAGAACAGCCAAGGAGTAGAGACCCTACTGCACCTCAGTGTATGCACAGATTTATTTCCAGATCCTAATGCGGAAACGGGAGAGGCCTAAATTTCTCATCTGTGTGGCAGAAATGTTAAAAAACAAAACAAACAAACAAAAAACTGTTCAAAGGAGTGCTGGGAGCACACACTTCTTATAGTTCCTGGTGCATAAGTGAATGGTACATCTTTTTCAAAAGTAAAATATGACTTGTGCTTGTTAGTAAAGTAACAATGTATGAACATACTAGATATTTTAACAGAGATTTGCAACAAGGAACAGATTTTTATACAGTCAACAAAAAGAAATAAAGGCACACGCGCGCGTGTGTGTGTATGTGTGTGGCTCATGCGGACATGCTAAGGGTTGGATTCAGGGGTTTGTGCAAGCTAAACACATACTCTATCATTGTGCGTACTCCACATGCAGTGACTTGAAAAACCAGATGGTTAGGGAGTTGGCTCAGTGGTTAGGAATACTGGCTGCTTTTGCAGGGGACCCAGGTTCAGTTCCAAGCACCGTGAAAACCCCATTTCCAGGGAATCTGATGTCCTCTTCTTGTTCCCACAGGTGTTCATGTCAGGACATGGTTGTACTTACATATATGTAAACAAAACACTCATACAAATAAAATAAAATAAATCAAAAGAAAAGCTAAATGATCCAGAATCAGGGCCCCATGATTATCCAGTGTCTGAAAGCACACATTTCAAAGTCAGGAGGCCTAGGTTTGAATCTGAGCTCTGCATCCCTCCCCACATAACAGGTCAATAGTTGTTTCAGCTCATAAAGTAGGGATTTCCCCTTATATGGTATTTCGGGCTGTGTCTGGCACATAGGCGCTCTCAATAACACTTGCCACTGTTTACTTTGGGTTTTCTGGTGGTCTAAGTTCCTGCTTTCCAGCTTCCTCAGGGTAATCTCTTAAATATTTTAAATCTATTAAATGTTTCCAGCTCCTGCCCGTAATTCTGTTTTAACTGCAATTCAAATATTTTAAAAGTACTGGCTGAACAGATGGCTCAGTGGTTAAGAGCACTGGCTGCTTTTGCAGAGGACCTGGGTTCAATTCCCAACACCCACAAGGTGGCTATCAACAATTTGACACCCTCTTCTAACCTCTGTAGGCATTGCATGACATGGGTGCACTTGCATGTAGGCAAAACACACATACACACACACACACACAAACACATAAAATATATATATATATATAATATTTTTAAATGTATTCATATAACCAGTACTTTCTCAATGGGGTTCTTTAGAATCCTGGTGGCTCCCTGGGGCATGTCTCAGGTTCTGGGTCATCAGTAATATCTCCCCAGTGTCTAATGTGTCCTCGGGCTTGGTAGGCACTCAAATATGCACTGAATAATGGAATAAATGGCAAGCCAAAGGTAAGTGACTTCTCCAAGGGTTATTTTCGTATGTAATTTTGCTTTAAAAATTTTCTTCATCTTTCTCATTCAAAATATATGTGTAACACAGCTTGGGAGGCAATGCAGACTATTTCATTAGCAGGCTGAGAAGGAGAAAAAGAGGCCATTTACATGTAAATGTATGCTTAACTCAGTCCCTGATGGAGAATACCCAAAGGGTTCTGCCAGCTTCCTTAGATAGTAATTGGAAGCCTAATTCAGATAGGTTAATTGTGGGGTAGTGGCTATACGTGCTGGCCTGTGCAAACAGCAGAGCAGAGACAGAGACAGTTTCCACTGGTTCCAGGATAAAATGATGCCTCAGTATGCACTTTCTCTGGCGTTAGCATGTCACTAGTCAATGGTAGCTTGGAAGAAATGGAAACGTTTCTGTGGGTATAAAAATAAAGCTTCCCCAGACTCACTGAGTAAAGAATAACTTAAGCTGTATCATTAGTCTGAATCAAGATGTTTGAAATTGCATTAGCAATTTCTGGGTAGGAATTGCATCTGCCTCTTCTCCCTAGTCATGTCTTTACTCTCACATGGGATAACTTGGCTTTAAATCCCACAACTTCACTTACTGACAGAGTGATTTGGGGGATACTTCCTAACCTCTGAAAACTCCAACTTACACTTTTGAAAAGCAGAGATAACTATACCACCTGGCACAGGGTTAAAAGATTAGATAAGATGATCAATGTGAATGGTTTAGTGTCTGTCACTTAGTAACCCAGAAAATGTGGTTCTCTTGCCTTCAAGTTGCTTGGCAATTTTTTTATAAATTTAAATATCTACAATAGGATCCAGCACTTCAGCTCCTAGATTGTAACCCAAAAAAGTACTTAAAAATGTAGGCCAAAAAGTAATCTTGAAAGAAAGCACAGAAGATAGAGAAGTGGACAGAGGAGACCAGCCAGTTACATGGTGCCACTTAGTGGGTAAGTGATCTGCACCTTCACTTGCTGCATATGCTACGACTTGGAACCGAATATAGGTAGTGCTATGGACAGGAAACACTATGGATAAAATGCTTCTAGAACACTATTTTTAGAAGCCTTACACAAAAGATCATGTATACATACTACTCCTTGATCTATAAATTTACAGAACAGGTAAAATTAGAAAATGGTGATTGATGTTAACATATGGATTGGCCGTGAGAGTTGGTATTGACAGCATGCAGACCAGTGAAATGGAACAGATGAAGAAACTTGCTCATAGTGGATGGAAATGCATAGTCACATGACTGGAAAGGGACCCACAGTTTTGACTTACACTCATTATACTCAAGGTTTAACCCTTATATAAAATGCTACCTGGAGTGTCTGTTATAAATAGTAAGTCAAAGTGTAACTGAGAACTCTAGAATTAAGAACCCTGCAGGAGATATCATGCTGCAAATGAGGATGGCCGATCCTAAGAACTCTATGTTTTATTGTCAAGAGAATGATCATCTCACAGTTCTGGTAATTGGGGCACACAGCTAAATCTATGTGTGTATTTTCTAGCTTTCCTTCCAACTTTTCTTCAAGTTGCTATGGGCAAAACAGACAGGTTGAGAATTTGTTTTTCCCAGCTTTCACCCAAGCTGCAAATAAGTTTTTTTTTTTTTTTTTTTGTAATATCTTTTTCTCAATGAAGTTGAGAGTTCAGACCTAGAGTCAGGAGCTCTGGCGAAGGAGGTTGGTTTAGCCAATGATGAAGGATGAAACATCCTATCATAAAAGGCAAAGTGACTAGGGGACCAGAGGTTGACTGAAGTATAGTAAATAATCCAGAGAAAGAACAGCAAAGGAACATGAAGGCCTGTAAGACTTCAAGGAAGACTCAAGACTTCAAAGATTTGGATTGCACAGACTCTGGGGTAAAAGGGAGAATCTTAGTCAGATAAGGCCATCATCAAAACAAATCAAAAGATCAATGGCTTGCAGCGGGAAAGTTGTGCTTGTTATTCTTATCAAGGTTCAGTGGGGACTTACTCGCTCAGCGTCTTTGTCTGAGTGGTTATCCACCAAATGATGCTTCAAGGACTCATAGTTCTCACATCCTCTAGACTAGGACTCTTATCACCTTCTTTATAGAAGGAGGAAACAAGGGCAGAGGTCATATGATATTGAATGGTAATTTTTATGTATACAATGTTCTAAAGTATTATATGGAAAGAAGCCCAATCAGTTCATAAATGTGTCTATTACCACGAAGGACTCTTTGGAGGCTTCAAGAATACTCTCCCTGCCTAAAGGAACATGTTTCATATACACTGCACTTAGGCTCAAAAGTTCCATCCACTGCCCTCAGCCATGACTCTGCTTGCACCATCACTATTGTCAGTTGAAGAAGTTCAGTCATAACAGAACAGAAGGATATGGATTCAGATATTAGTTAGCGTGGTTAGGAGTGGAAAGGTTGTAGGCTGGGTAAGAATTAGGGATTAGTGCTACTGAAAAAAATAAGTGGAAAAAGTGACTGGGAGGGAGAAGTTGGGATACTTTGAGGTTATCCAGAGCTTAAAGATTGATAAAGCAATGGAAATGTATAGCAGATATAGAAGAAGAAAGGAGACAGAGTGGGTAAGTTAGGTAGGAAGTTATATATAGGAAGAACAGTAGAAAGGAAGAGTGGGTGGAGAAACACAGAACAGTTACTTAGAAAGTCTGAGGAGTACACCAACCAAAGCCACACCATTATGAAAATACTTATGTCAGAGTGAGGGTTAAGAATGCAAAAATAACATAAACAACAATAACAAAGCAGCAAAACAAAAGTACATTAGACTAAAAATACCAATATTTCTTTCTTTGGATGGATTTAAATCCGCCCCCTGTGTTGTTTCATTCGGCAAACAGACGGATAAAAGTTTGTAATTCTGGTTCATATCTACAGAAATACATTTGGAGTATGTATTGCCACTGTGGAGTTTAGACATCCCTTCCGTTTAGGATTGTGTTTCTGGCACAACTGTGTTGAATTGAGCATTGTAGTTCTTAGTTCCCACACTGATGATCTTCCCAGCTTGGCAGCTCTAGTGTATGAAGGAGGAACAATGGGAACCCTGGCTGGAAGTGTCGGCCAACCTCAGCAGGAAAGCCTGCTGCAGCCTTGGCTTTCACAGCACACATTGATACCTAGGCTCTCTGCCCACATCGGCATATCCGACTCTTGTTCCCACCCATTTCCACAACAGCTCTTCTTAAGTGATTATGGTGCTACTCTGTGATGGAGGAGATGGCAAAAACCACTGCTGGGCTTCCCACTAATCTTAGGCAGAGGCCTGTACACTCTAGCTAAATCCCTGTTGTTAGTGATCCAGGTAACTGTTCTTGTAGCAATGTGCGTGTGTGTGTGTGTGTGTGTGTGTGTGTGTGTGTGTGTGTGATGTGTTTAGTCTTTTCCTTGGGGTTTCCACTGACATGGACTGGAGCTACCTGTTATGGCTGAGCATGAGTTCATGACCTCTTCTTCCTATTTCCCTATGGAGATCTCACCTGGTTTAACAAATTTCTTTAAATCTATTAATCTCTTACAGAAATAAAGATCTCTGGGAATTATCCTGACTTTTGATTGGATTAAATCACATTGATACAGATTTTAATCAATCATCTTAACAGACCTTGGTTAACTCTTTATCAAGGAAATAAATATTTATTGTATGTTATGTCAACAAGAACTAAGTTTTTGTTTCTCTGAATATTTGTATGGCTTTACAAGCAGACATTTGCTTTAAGAGTCTCCAGTGAATGGTTGGAGAGATGATTTTGTGGATAAGCACGCTTCCTGACCCTCCAGAAGAGGACTCCAATTCAGTTTCCAGCTGCCACCGTTCACAACTGCCTGTAACTCCAGCTCCAGGAGATCCAACACTCTCTTGAGGTCTCCATGGGAAGGTTGTACATGTGTAGCGTATACGCAGACACACACAGACACATATATTTTAAAATATTTGTAAAAGATTCTCCAATGAAAAAGGCAATCATGTTTAATTACAAAAAGTCTGTGCATGGTTTCTAGTAGGAACAGTGATAGATCACATATGTCACAGTCTAGTGAGGTCTGAAAAGGATGATGGCAGAACGTAGTATTCCATCATTTAACTATTGCAAAAGACTGAATCAGGCAATGTCTTCCAACTTTATTATTAAAGTCCATCTATTTCATCTGCACAACAATTTAGTATTTTTTTGAATCAGGCAATGTGTTCCAACTTTATTATTAAAGTCCATCTATTTCATCTGCACAACAATTTAGTATTTTTTTCTATTGCTCTGTATTATTTTCAATATTACCTAATCCTAACAGTTATATAAAACTATCATCTCATATTAAGCAAGCTCATTTCCATTCTTTCTAAGAAGAAAAATAATAAAACTTCAGCTGCATTAATACTAACGGCTTATCTAGCATATTTAGAATAAACACAAAACTGTTTTTATATTCTTTTTGTAATTTCATGGCAGTGTAATAAGGATTAGCATATGAACACTAGACTATAATAAAGTGGAGAATCATAATCAGTCTCATATTTGCAGCAGATAAACCTTTGAAAATAGGCTAAAATGTTCCTTTAAATATCATAAAAAATTGACTGTGTCACTAATTTTTTCCTTTCTTAAGTAAGATCTATTTATCAACATATTGCAGAGAGTAACAATTATGTTTCAGCTATTGGGTTATTAAGCCATCAAAGTTAAGGAACTGGAAAAGGTCTTTTATATTGTACTGCCGATGATCACCTCCAGTCATCTGGGAAAACTTCCCACCCACTAGTAAGTTCATTAAAGAGCTCCCAAGGTCAGTTTAGGCATCAGGTCTTTTATGATTTGTTGTTTGTTGAATTCATTTCTGCTGTTGTTGGGGAAAAAGAGGGTTTGAGATAGGATCTCACTATGTAGCTCTGGCTGGCTTGAAGCTTGCTATGTAGACTGGCTTGAACACAGATCTTCCTGACTCTGTCTCTTGAGTGCTGGGATTAAGGGTGTGCACCCCTATGCCCAGTCTTGCCAAACTCTTAATAGCACATAGTGAAGGACCATGAATCTTGTCCTTGTGCTGATCAGAGTCACTAATTGTTCTTAGCTGTTCTAATATTTGTGACCAGCACTGCTAAATGTAACTTCATACTCTTAGGCTTCTGGAGTGGCTCTACTGAAAATAATCCTAAACTCAATCAAGAATTCATCTCTAACAGGAAGTCCAGTGTTGCCAGGTTTACAAACCAAAATGGATGACCACCCTAAGCACTGCCAAGTATATTGTATCCTGTTAGTATGAGGCTGGGGAATGTGAAAGTTCTGAATGTTATGTCGCAAATAAAAAATTATTATTAAAAAAAACCACTGAGGAACATCTGAGTACACATGCTTGACCAAATAGGACCTGACATATGACAGAATGCATCACATTCAGTGGGGAGGAGGCTGTGAGAGGTAGGGATGGGAGAGGGGCATCTGAATTTGATTAAGAGCTATTTTATGAAATGCACAAAACTCAATAAAATATTTTTAAAAAGAAAATCAATGATTTTCATCCCACACTTGGAGTTTTAGTTTTCTTACAGTCTTTCTCATCAATATGAGAAACTCTACATTTGTGCTTATTGAAATAATTATTTGTGTCTGTGTGTATGTGTATGTGTGTATAAATATGCTTAGGTGTGTTTGCATGTGGAAGCCAGGGGTCAACTTTGGATAACTTCCTCAGTCACTATCGGTCTTATTTTTGAGAGAGGATGTTTCATTGAACCTGGAGCTCACAACTCAACTAGACTGTCTCTTCTTCTGACCTTCCTGTCTCTACTTCTCCTGCGCTGGGATTACAGGCAAGTGTGGCCATGCCTGTCTATTAATTATAGATGTGAGGGACCAAATTCAGGTCCTTATGTTTACACAGCAAACATTTCACAGACTGAGTGGATTTCCATAGCCCAAACATCATTATTATTATTATTATTATTGGTCTTTTTCAGACAGGGTCTTACTGTAGCCCCAGCTGGCCTGGAACTAATAGAAATCTATCTGCCTCTGCCTCCTGAGTGCTAAAATTAAAGATGCGTAACATCATACCCAGCACAATTTAATTATTTTAAATAACTACTTAACAATTGAAAACTAAAAAATGGACTTCACATTAAAATTAACCCAAAATATCAGGAAAAATTAGACTCTACAACCATCATGCCTGAGATCTGAGAGTAAATTTGGGTATCTAATCAAACCCAGGGAGACTGGCTTTAACTTGACAAAGCCTTGTGGTGAGAGCCAGCCAGAGGAGACAGTTACCTAGAGCAGGAGGGCTGGACAGTGATAAACTGGCCGATTTCAGGAAGCCTGGCTCAGGTGAAATGGAAAAACGAATTCCGTTTTGTTCTGGCTGACTATTGCTTTACCCTGTGCTTTTGCCCGACCATTTCCACTGCAGCCAGCCAGGCAGAACGTCTCATGCAGTTAGCTTCAGGGAGTACATTATTTTTGCAATACCGGGAAACTTCCAAGTAGTCAGGTGGTAGCACATTCTTCCTCTCAGCTATGCCTGCATCTCTGTGGAGCCCGTTGTTCCCACAGTTCTGAGAAACTTGTTTTCTCTTTATCAAGATTTTTGTTCACTGAAAACCTCTTTTTCAACTGCCTGTCCTCTGCACTAGTGCAGCTACCGTGATCTGCTGTAACTGTGGTTATGGCTTTGCCCACGGAGTGTTGCAATTGTGGTTTTAAGCTTTATAAATCCTGCCTTGCTTCTCAAGGTTGAGAGTTCTCTTGGGCCTTCGCCCCTCTCCGGCCGCTGGCTATCAATCATTACGTGGTGTTCTTCTGTGCATCTTGCTCGGTATTACACAGGCAATGAAGTGTATCACCATGAAGCTGATCTCACGAACTGAGTATTACACTGGAGTCTGATACCTTGAGCCTGAAGCAGGTAGTTGGACAAACCTCTGGAACCCCTTATCTGCCTTTCGTGCCGCAGAGCCCAAGAACTCCAAAGTGTTGCCCTCCAGCAAGATGATTCATTCTTAGGAGATCTTAAAAGTGTAAAGACAAGTCCTCTCCCAATACAGGTCTCAATGAGGTGGCTGTTTTCAATACTCCAAATGTGCAGTAAAGATGTCCTCCAGCTTAAACATCAACGATCTCAAGGAATAGGATATATAGACTCTCCAGAGATTGAAAGAACCTACCGAACTCATACACAAGAAAGCTGAATGTGGCCAACTGAGGACTTTTATAAATAAAGAATGGAAGCTACCAAGTTGAGACAATTTTGATAGCCAAACAACACTTGTGCATGCAGAATGACTATCAGCATAAACCATAGGAACAGACAAGAGCTCTGAAGGTCAAACTACCTCCCCAACACCATCTTCCTAAGTGGCGCTCTCCAAGTTTCAAGGACCCACTGAGAAGATGCTCCAGCACATTGTGTACCCTTAGCACTTTCTTCAAAAGGATATTTTAGTAATACCTTTACATTATTATATTTAAAAATAAAGTATTTCCCCTTCATGCATTTATCTAATTTTCCTCTCGTGTTTTAAATGACTCACCCTCTTTTGTTTTGTTCTTTAAAAAAAGATTTTAGCAAGTTTCTTATTATCTCTTAGTAGCATTCTAACTTTATGTTCTTTTCTTTTCAGTTCATCGTAGTTTTGGATTACGCTTGTTACAATCACCTTATTTTACTTTTAAACTTTCTTTTTATGATTTATTTTTTGCTCAGTCTTTGTGTATTTCATATAGAACATCTCAATAAATCTTGATCATCTTTATACCACCTTCCCCACAACTGGAATCCATATGTTCTTTCATCTATGTTAAAGCCTATTGTGTCATTAATGTCTGTCTGTGCAAGTTCAGCCTCTGAGGTCCAGTCACTCTATCTAGAGTCCCTAGCTTTAGGAAGATTAGCTTTCCTCATGTGGTAGTAATCAGTTGCCAATATTTCTTCATCTGACTTTGGGGTCTGCTATCCATTGTCCCAGTTCTGTGCCGGGTTTTTGTCTGCTTGAAATCACATGGGTCCCGTATACGCTGCCGTAATGCTGTAGGTTTACGTGAGCAGGGCTCCAGGAGCTTGTAGGATCTTATTTGCATAGGGTCATGCACTCCGGTTCTTTCTGCCCTCCTCTTCCTCAATGGTACATGAGTATGAGTCTGTGAAATATAGGAAAAATGTTCAAGGACCAGCATTCGGCAGACTCTTAATCTCTGTGCTTTGGCCATTTTTGATCTTTGGTATTCCTGGTCCTCGGTTGCATAAGGGAGCTTCATTAATGAGAACTGGGAGATTCATTAGTGACCTCTTTGTCCCTTGTTCTATGCACTGTGGGTCTTAGGTGTAGAGGTTGCATTGTAGATGTGCCACTTAAGATTGGGCAGTTCACATACACTGTGTGTGACCAGTTTCAGTACTCTGTAATAGTCTCTGTCTGGTGAAAAAGAAGCTTCTTTGATGAGTGGTGACTGGGATATTTGTCTGCAAATATAAGAATATTTTGCACATAGAAATTACATTAGTCTAGGGATGTGACAGTCTTGGGATTTTTCTCTAAGATCTAAGACCTCTCTAGTCATGTGTCTTTGGCTATGTTTACAGTACCACACATGTGTTTCCACCCATTGAATGGACTTTTAACCCAATTAGGTAGCTGTTGATTACCTCCAAGATAAAAGTGACACTGTTGCACCAATGTCATTTGCTGTGTTGGTCATTTGATCTTGAAGCTGGTGTTAGATCAGGTTCAATTCTTCTTCTCCTTTAGCACCTTGTGTGGTGCTTTCTAAAGCTAAGAGAGATAGCCTTCAGGGTAAGTGGCTTCCAGGTCAGTTTCAGCTCCATTGCTCCAAATCCTGTGAGTGAAGCTATGTTTTCTCTTCAGCAATAGGGCAATCAAGGGTTGTGGCAATAGCCTGTGAAATTTAGGGAGCCTCTTGGACTACCCTGGCCAACAACTCAAGGGCAACTTTTCAGTCTGACACTGTTTCTTGTATATAGCCTATATACACATAGACTCCTGTAGAGACATTGTATGTACAATTTGCCATTATGTTACTGAGCTAATATGATTCCCTCTGGTTTTGTATAATGTCTAGGCATTGTTTCTTTCTCATCTCTCCATCCCAGTCTAAGCCTTCCTCCATGCCTTCCCCATTTGAAATGTCTCAGTTTCCCCATTTTTATTTTGACAATACCAATCTCTTTTGGTCCCATTTCTGTTGAGCTCCTTCTTTGCCTTTATCCCCAGCGTTCCTTGTATAGCTCTCCCTCACGTGTCCTATTTAAATACCCCCGTTTTATTCATTTCTCCATTAGTAACACCTGTTTCCTACTTTTCTTCTCTCTCAAGCTCCTTCATTCCCTTTATCTCCCTGGTTCCTTTCCATTATCCTGGCTGCTGAAGTTACATCAGGATATATATTCACATATAAAGATTTGGTGCTAGGATTCACATATGAGAGAGAAGATGTGTCATTTGTTTCTTCATCTGTGTTACCTCACTTAGTATAACAGTTTCTTGTTTCATCCATTTACGTGCAAATTTTCATGATCTTGTTTTTCTTTACCACTGAGTAGAACTCCATTGTGTAAATGCGCCACATTTTCATTATCTGTTTTTTAGTTGAGGCACACTAAGGTAGTACCTATTTCTTTGCTATTGTGAGAAAAGCAGCCACAATCATGGATGTACAAGCATCTTTGCAATAGGATAAGTCATTTGAGTATATGCCAACGAGTGATATCAACGGGTGAAATGATATGTTTATTTTTAGTTTTTTAAGAGTTATCCAGGGCTTTCTTTCCATACAGGTTGAACGAGTTTGCAATTCCACCTGCAGTGAATGAGCATTCCCCTTTCCTTACATTGTCTCCAGCATTTGCTATCATTTGTCCTCTTCAATCTGACTGGGGGTAAGATGAAATCTTAAAGTGATTTTAATTTGCGTTTTCCCAATTACTAAGGTACTTTTAAAGATGTTTCTTAGCTATATTTTTTCATCTTTTGAGAACTCTCTACTCAGATCCTTAGTCTGTCTTTTAATTAGGTCACTTGTAGTTTTGTTTCTTTGTCTTTTTAGTTCTTTATAAATCCTAGATGCTAAACCTCTGCCAGATGTGTCCCTGGTGAAGATTTTCTCCCACTCTCTGAGTTTTCCCTTCACTTTCTTGGTTGTTTCTTTTGCTGTACAGAAGCTTTTTAGTTTAATGAAGTCCCACTTGATTCCTGACCTTATTTCCTGAGCAACTGCTGTCTGATTTAGAAAGTCCTTTCCTACACCTAAATCTTACGAGTTACTGCCAAAGTTCTGTCCTAACACTTTCAGAGCTTCAGGTTTCACAATGAGGTTTCTGATTCAACTGGAGTTGACTCTTGTGCAAGGACAAAGATAAGGGTTTAGTTTCATTCTTCTACAGGGGTCAATCCAATCTTTCCCACACCACTGCTGAACATGCTATCTTTCCTCTAGTTAGTGTTCTTGGCTCCCTTGTCAAATATCACATGGCAGAAATTACATTTACTTGGGATTGTGTCTTCAATTATGTTCCATTGACCTATGGGTCTATTTCGGTGCCAATACCATACTGTTTCTATGACTATTGCTCTGTAATGTAATTTGAAATCTGATATTTGAAATCCGATACAGTAATCTCCCAGCATCACTCTTTGTGCGCAGGGTTGCTATGGCTCGTTGGGGTGTTTTGTTCTTCCATATGAAATTTAGGATTTGTTTCTAACTCTTTAAAAAAATGCCATGGGGATTTTGATTGGCATCGAGTTGAATCTGTAAATAACTTTTGGTAGGATCTTCATTTTCCCAATGTTAATTATTCCAGTCTATGAACATGGGAGGTCATTCTACCTTCTGGTTTCATCCTCAATCTTTCTTTAACAATTTAAAGTTTTCATTGCAGAGATCGTTAATGTCTTTGGTTATTTCTTCTCAGCTATTTTATTTCATTTTATTTTTTGAGCCTATTGTGAATGGAAGGGTTTCCATGTACTCTTTTTCCAGTTGCTTGTTTTTGGTATCTAGAAGGCTACTGATTTTTGTAAATTAATTTTGTAATCTGCCACTTTACTGAAAGTCTTAATAATTCCTATGAGTTTACTGTTGGAATTTTTAGCATCTCTTAGGAATAAGACCATGCCATCTTCAAAAAAGGATTTGATCTTTTATTTTCCAATTAACTTCCTTCTCTTGTCTTATTGCTCTAGCAAGACTTTCAATCACTATAGTAAGAAGGAGTAGAGACATTGGACAGCCTTGTCTGGTTCCTGATTTTAAAGGGAATGCCTCTAGTTTTTCTGCTTTTAGAATGATGTTGGCTGTGGGTTTGTTGTATTTAGACTTAATCATGTTGCGTATTTTCCCTCCAGTTCAATTCCCTCTAGGACTTTTAACATGAATCTGTCCTGAATTTTGACAAAGGCCTTTTCTGCATCTGTTGAGATGACAATGCAATTTTTATCTTTGAGTCAACTTATATGATTTATAACATTTATTAAGATGTATATTGATCCATCTCTGGAATAAAGTCGACTTGATTATGGTGGATGATCAGTTTGCAACTATCTTATTGATAATTTTTGCATTTATGTTCCTTCAGGATATTGGTCTATAGTTTTTTGTTTTTTTTTTTTTGTTTGGTTTTTGTTTTATCTTTACCTGGTTTTGGTATTGAGTGATACTGGCTTCAAACAAGGAATCTGGGAGTTCTCTCTCTGTTTCTGCCTTTTTGAACAATTTAAATAGGATTTGATATAGACCTTCTTTAAATATCTGGTTGAATTCTGCTGTGAATTCATCTGGACTTGGGCATGTTTTTTAGTCAGGAAATTTTGTATTATTGTTACACTTTCCTTATACATTATGGGTCTATCTAAGCTGTTGATCTCTTCATGTTTTAGCTTTCGTGATTCCCATAATTTTAGTGATACATCCATTTCTTTTAGATTTTCAAATTTAATAGCATATAGGTTTTTAAAGTATTCCCATATTTTGTTCTGTATCTTTTTGTTGTCTGTTGTGATGTTTCTCTACTCATCCCTGATTTTATTGATTTGAAGTTGCTCTTTCTTTCTTTTGGTTAACTAAGACAAGGATCTGTCTATCTTGTTTATCTTATGAAATAATCAGTTCTTGGATTCATTAATTGCTTGTACATTTTTCTTTGTTTCTATTTCATTAATTTCTGCTTGTTATCTGCCATGTGGGTGCTGGGAATACAGCCCAGGTCCTCTGCAAGAGCAGTCAGTGCTTTTAGCCACCGAGCCATCTCTCTAGCCCTATAGAAAACTATGATAATCTGAAACTTACTACTTAATATATATTTTTTATCTGTATAAGAAACCACTAATTTTAATGCATATCACAAAAATGTTGGTCTTTAAATGTAGAAACAAATTGATAGACCCTTTTCACAAAATTTTTAATGTAGTACACATGAAATGGAATAGAGGAATTTACATTTCCATGTTTCTGGATGATGTGGATGGTGCAGATTCAAGGCGCATGTTTTGATAACCTCTGTGACATGCGTAACCCAAGGTTAAAACACCAGATGACTTAAAACTAGGTATATAGCCAGCATTTGTTCACTGAGGAAATATGTGCTTACATTACATACATACAATGACATGGATGTCCCATTGCTTCATTGGAGGTCATTGATTTGAAAACAAAACAACTGTTTATTTTTCATACCTCGCTATTTCTCTATTACCTTCTATACACCAAATTTGTTTGCTGATTATGGTGCTCACTGTGAGACATATCTGATTTTCAGGTTTGTTACCAATTGTTATTGCCAGTGAAATATACTTTTATATCAAATAAAAATGTGTACGAGCATGAAGGTCTTTTATTGCCTTTGTCTTTGATCAGGGAATAGAAATACTGTAAATCAGGAATAATGTAGGTTTATGTAAAAAAAAACAAAAAACAAAAAACACAAACCTGAATGAAAGAGAAAATCTTTAGCAGTTTCAAAGGGAATATGCAGCCTCCAGGGGATGCACAGTCAATGGAAAGTGATTGTGTGATTGGGAAAGAAAAAAGAAAGCACATATATATGTTAAAAGTATAAAATCATACGGGAATGGGATTCAAATTTGTGTTCATGTGTAGAGACCTCTATGCAGAAAGGTCTATGAGAAAGGAAACAAATGGTTTGTTTCACAAAGTCAGATACCTAGATCAAGCAATGAGTAATCTGTTCCTTACTCATGATAGATAGAGGGAGTGTTTCTTACAGAGTTCACACTCCTCTCCTTGTGCTTCTTGTTGATAGTGAGTCTGTCTGAAACTCAATTAGATTATAAGAATGTATCACAGAAGGACATTAACACTCTATTCATTTCATTTGTGGATGTTTAACACAGCTTGCCTTACTAACTTGGTCATTCTAAAAGGAACTGGAAACTTAAAGGTGGTGGTGACTTCTTAAGGAAGGACCATGGTAAAACTTTTGCCATGAAATTGTTCCAAAGGAAAATGAGCAAGACTAGTCACTCCCTTTTTATAGATGCTTGTTCCCTACATGACACAATGTTTCAAGGGCTCCAATATAATTCCAGCTTCCTCATACCTGGGGTTTGTACTGAGAAAACAAATATATAATTTATTTTGTTTTTCATTGACACTGAGGTAAGTACTTGAAATATTTGAGTAGTGGAAATCACAAAACCCTCTACTCCCATCCGAACCCTCATGTATACACTAGTCCACAATCATCTCTCAAAAGCAATGTGTGATTTATTAGGTGGATTCTGTTTTAACGTTCTCTTCCATGTGAGAGTTTCCAAATTAAAGGACTTCAAGATTGCTTGATGCTACATTAGTACAAAAGTGGGTCTGGAAAAGCAGCTACATCAAAATTTGCATGTTTGTTTGTTTATTCATTTATTTTCTTTTTATTTGTAGTATGAGTATGCTTGTGTGTGTGTGTGTGTGTGTGTGTGTGTGTGTGTGTTTGCATGCTTGCATGCTGTGTGATTGTGGAGTCCAGAGGAAGAGGTCAGATATCCTGTTCTATCACGTTCCCCCTTGTTCCATCGAGACAGGATCTTTTCTGACCCTGAAGCTACACTGGTGGTCTGTCATCCTAGCAATCCTCCTGTCACATCCGCAAACACCTGCTCCACAGCACCGAGGCTAAAGGAGAGGGCATGTCTACTGTATTTTTTATTTGGGTGCTTGAGATTTGAACTCAGTTCATCGTGCTTACATAGCATGTGTTCCTATCCAGTGAAATATTTCCCATCCCCTCTATTTTGAGACAGTCATAGTCTCACACTGTACGGTCAGGTTTGCCTAAAATAGAGGAAGTAGCCAGGCCGGCCTCAAACTCCCTCTGAAGCTCATCCTGGCTTTTAACATGTCACATACCAACCTCAGCTCCCAATTTCTGGGACTGCAGGTGTGAGGCAACACACCCAGTATCAAGAGGTTTCCTAATGAGGGTATGGTTGGCAGGAGCCAACCTATTAGGTGCCTGGAACCAATGTCCTAAAGGGTAAAACAAGAGGTTTTTAAAAATTTTTTTTATTTTATTTTATCTTGGCTTCAATATGGAAACATACAAATATCAATTCAGTGCTTGTCAATAAACCCTCAATCATTTTTTAATGCATTTATCATCCTTCAAATGTTTGAGAACCAGGACCTGAGTGTCTTGTGAATTAACTACATCTCCTCCTCTTCTAATGTATTAATTTAATATTTTATGAGCATAAACAGTATTCTCCAAGGGATGGTCATATACTGCTCAATGACTGTAGGCATCAAGGGAGAAAAATTTCAAAATAGGTATTATACAATATAAATAATCTTTTTTTACTGAAATTTTTTTGAAATAATCCATAGGCATTAAAAAGAATAAAAAGGCATGTTGATTTTTCAAGCTAATATGATTTTCATATCAAATTAATAGTTATTAATATCTGCCTTTTGTCTGTTTTAGTCTTTTCTCTGTTTCTGGTGCTCTCTCTATATATACATGCATCTGTATATATTAATATATATGCTTATCAGCAAAGTTTTCTATCTGTTCAGAATGTTAGGTAGGCAATGGAAACTCAAAAATACTTGTTTTGTTCACAATATAATTAACTTTGTGGTTAACTTCCTTCAATATGACTACTGCAAAAAATGAATGAATATATTTTCTAGTTGCTTTATGTGTATTCTTATATCCAAAACTTGCTCTTGCTTCAAAAAAAATAAACAAAAACAAATAAAGAATGTGAAAGTAGTTTAAAGAAATCACAGCTGCAAGTGTAAGGGTTAAATATTAAATATGGGAAATTTTACCCAACAGACACTCAACTCCTACCTCAGACTAGCTAATCAGCAACTCAAAATTAAGACAGCCATAACAGAATTGATTTCCTCAACATATCTACCCTTCTTGTTTTCTCTGTTTTTCCTTCTTTTTCAAATTATACATAAGGCTGCTCCAACTGAAAATCTCAGATATTCTTCAATTCTAATTTTCCTCTCATCTCCAAAACAAATGCTTCAGAAGGTTTTCTTTAAATTGTGTCCAAAAATGATGGGAAACAATTCAGTTAATTTCACCCGTCAATGCCACCTTGGTCTAAATCCTGGTCATGCTGTGTAACTTGACTCCGTGTTCCCATGGCTCTCTGTCAGTCTCCTAAGATGCATCCTACATATCAGTGTCTATTTTAAATGTGACTTAGATAACTCCATCAACTTCCTGTTGCCCTATGAATCAACTACGAGCTGCTCATAGATGAAGGGACTCGATGTGTTCTTCCCCTTTCCACACTCTCCGATATCTTACTTTTTTTCTCCAATGTCCCTTCCCAGCTACTCAGGTTCTAGCTTTTTGCTTTGGGGCACTTTGGACTTGTTTCTGACATTGAGTCTTTGTGTTGCTTGGTATTATCTTCCTCTCAGATTTTTTTCTACATTCTTTGTTCTTACTCAGATTTCACTAAGATTTTACTTCCTCAAAGACACTTCTGACCATTCCACTTAAGTGATTGAACAAGATTTTAAATTGTCCTATTTATATAGTACAAATATTTTTTATTATGTATTTCTTCTACAATGACACCAACTATAAGAAAATAATGAAACAAAAGAAATATTTCCTACTCACAGGGTTTTGTTTCATTTAGTCAGACAAAAGTCCCATCGGGGGGGATGAATAAGAGCCCAGCATAGCTGAAGAACCATTGGCAGTACATAACTGCCTGGAGAGGGAGAGTTAAGTTTTCTTTAAGAGTGTGATTTGGAGTAAGGGAGGGGGTCTGAATATGATAAAAAAAAAGGCTGAGTATGAATTTTCAATAAATTCAATAGAAACATATATATATATATATATATATATATATATATATTTTTTTTTTTTTTTTAGAAAAGAAGAAAAGGTAAACCAGAACCCTAAAATTCTATTCATCATCTTGTGACTGTGAGGCCTGGAGTGATTCTCTGCTTTATTCTTTCCTCCAACATACTCCTTATATTTCTTTAACCTGGTGATGTGGCTAGTCTCCTAGTCTGTTTGCCTAATACCAAGCGGTGCCTAACATACTATAGTAACATTCAGTCATTATCTGTTGCTATTTTTTCCATTGTTTCTTTATTGTCATTGTTTTTATTATTTGACCTTAGAAGGGTCTGCCATCTATACTTGAGGCACACAATTTGGGGGAAAGCTCTATTTATCTTCCATTGATGCTGTAACAGAACAGACTACTACAAATAGCACCTAAGCAAAAACACAAATCTAACTATCACTGAAAATTTACTATCTGGTAGTCTCAGCTAATTTCTCCGCTCCCAGGTTCACATGACTGGAATGAATATATTGGCCAGTCTGCTTTTCCTCTTGAGGTTTTAGGGAAGGATGTTTTCAGAATTCAGCTTTAAATAACAGGGCTGAGGTCCTGTATACTTGATTAGTATTGGCTAGGTTTGTTCTAATGTCATGGGCCCACCTGTGTCACCTGGTTTAAAACTAGCATGGTAGGTCAAGTCAAAGTCTTCCTATCTTTAAATCTGTTTTCTTTCTCCTCTGCCTTCATCCCATCTACTGGATTTCTTTCAGTGATCCCAGTTTGAGACATGTTACGGCTCAGTTGAACTGGTGGAGGCCAACCACTGGAATCTGGTTTAGAGTCCGTTACTTAATTCCACCTCCAAAGCCATGGTTGCCATCTAGATTCTTTTTGAAAGATTTCTTTCTATTTTTTTTCTTTATGTTCACGTGTGCGTGCGTGTGTGTGTGTGTGTGTATGTATGTATGTATGCATGTACTCCATGTGTGTGTACAGGTACCTGCAGAGGACAGAAGAGGAAGTGGGCTTCCCTTAAGCTGATGTGAATGCTGGGAAGTGAATTTGGGATTTCTAAAACAGTACATATTCTTAACACCTGAGCAATCTCTCCAGCTCAGCTATGCGTATCCATTGGCAAAGTGACTGGAAATCACCTTTTTTGGGCCCATCTTCTGGATGGAGACCACAGTAGACTCCATTGGAATCATGGATGTTTCCTGATAAAGTGCAGCTTGTAGCGTGTCAGGTAAGGATTGACCCAGTAGCCTCATGCTCACAAGACTATTGACACAATTTTCAGTATCACACTCATGTTTCAAGACAGGAGGTCATGTGTATGGAAAGGCCATAGAACAATAAGTTGTTTCCCTGGCGTAAGTCTCTCCTTCCAGTCTTCATTCCAAAAGATTTTATGTATATAATTGGTCAAGACTGACACATGGATACTCATAGCATGAATAACTGGCATTTTCTATTGTCAAAGACTAGCAATAAAAAAGGAAATTGGACCATTTCTCCACTTACTCCATGTACTAGAATAATGATTACAAAAACGATGATGAATATCTGATTTCATTAGAGTCAGCCAATAATTGCTAATTCCACATTCCAAGCAAACTGTATTTTTGACTAACAAGGAAAGCATTTTTTTTCTATGCTATTGCACATGATATTAGTCCCTTGGAAACTGTGAAAGGATGAGGTGATTGACACCCACGCTGAATCTTATTTTATTGAGATGTTAGCATGCCACTCATTGGGAAATAGACCATTAAATGGCACTCACATTTACCAGATGGACTGTCAAGGTATATTCAGTGTCAACCCCTCTCTTGAATATAACTTAATGTTGATGCTATTTTTTTTGTCAAAGGTTTCAGGTTTGATGTTCCAGAATAGCTGGCTCATATTGTCTAAGTGTTCTGTATATTTTCCTGCTTAGGATAAGCATAGTACATCTCTAATTTCTGATCTGAAAATCTGCACATTGCCAAGAAAAATCATCTTCAGTTTGCTCCATTTAACTGCATCTCTTCAGCATTATTGGAATTTTTTTATGTTACATGTTTGACCTGCTGGAACACAGTGAATAAGAAAATTCAGTTAGAAGCCATATATGCAGGCTTCACTCAAGAGATTTTATTTATAGATCTCAGCATTCTCAAATCTCTTGGAGTTTGAAAAACATGAAGACAATGATCACATCTTTCCTGCAACAGAAAATAAAAGCCTCTGAAGTACTCCAAGTTTCAGACTACCTTTCTTTATAAATAGACATTAATTTCAAAGACAGAGATTAACTTCAAATGCATTATTTAGTAAATAAATAAAAAGGTTTATATACTATTTCTTACTTCATATTAAGTAGTAGTCTCATTTAATTGTTGCAATATTTCCATAAGCTAAAAATATACTATTGCTACCTTAACTCTCTCTGTGAGCTATATGAGGTACTACCCTATCTCAGTTTCAATAACAAAATACAGTAGACTGATTGGCTGAAACAATATAAACTTAAGTGACATATCTGGAAGCTAGTAGGCTAGGGTGAAAGGGCCAGCAAGGTTAGTTTCTGATGGGAACTCTCTTCTTGTGCTGTCTTCTGAGTTTTAGGCAACCTTTTCTTTAATGGTCTTCTAGCCTTTTATGTTTGACACTTGTGGATTATCCCCGAGTACAATGGTACATGTTTTCCTTGAGTAATCTTGCAGCCTAGTGAGAAAGCAGGGAAGTCGGGCATAGACAAAACCAGATTTGGAAGACTAGAATGAGTACCCAATCCTCTAATAGATAATTTCACACATCAAGTACCAAGAGCTGGCAGGAAAAGCATGATGTCACATGATGTCACCTCATAGTGAAAATAAGGTGCTGGAAACTGACTAACCAGGAATTAGTGTGGGCAAACTCTGTGATGCGAATTTAAAACGGCTGTTTTAAGTAAACTTAATGAGCTTTAGGAAAGCATAGAGAAATAATCCAGTGCAGTAACAGAGAAGTTTAATAGAGCAATGGAAGCAAATTTTAAAAGTTACAGAAGTTGTTCTTAATCCCTTTTACAGAACAGAAATTTAAAATTTGATACAAGCCCTTGGTTCAATACAGAGCAGAAAGAAAGATTCATGAACTTGAAGACAGGCTTAAATAAAGAAAATGTTGAAAATGCAGAGTTGGAGAAGAAAGAAATGTAAAAGGAATGAAGAGAGATGAATAAAGTCTAAAAACTCGGAAGAGCATAACCGAAAATCTGATGGCTTCTGAAGAGCTATAAAGGACTTAAAAATGTAAAAGCAGGGGTTGAACAGATGACTTTGTGTTCAAGAGCATTGGCTACTCTTACAGGGGACCCAAATTTAGTACCCATAATCCACACAGTGGCTGACAACTGTCTATAACTTCAGTTCCAGGTGATCTGACACCCTCTTCTGGACTCAGCTGGTTCACAGGCACATGGTAGACTTACATACATGTCCTATACACAATAAAAAAATTGAGAAAAAAATTTAAAATGTGAAAGGTGTAGGAAACTTATTCAAACAGATATTACCAGAGAAGCCACAAACACTAAGCAGGATACAGATATCCAAATACAAGCAGGTCAGAAGGCATGACTCACAGTTAGCATAAGGAGTTTCTCAAAGCTGAAAGACAGCATATTTGAGTCAGCAAGAGAAAGACAGAAGGATGTAGCTTTCCCTTAATGGGTTTTCACAGTGCCCTAATAGCTCTACCTTTGCAGATGGCATTTTAAATTCTAAAGAGGAAGGCTTCTGATAGTGCTCTTTGTAATATTACTAGGAATATGGGAGGTAGGTCCATATACAGTCATGAAGAAGGGTCTACAATGGCCTCCAATCCCGTCTAGTTACTTAATATGAAAATTAAGAAACCCAAACGTTTTCTTGTTTATTTTAATGTTTTGCTTTGTTTTGGCCTCCACAATATCTGGCTCTCAATGGCATTGCGGTTTTAATGGAGCGGTCCACTTAGGACATCACAAAGCATCAACAGCCAGAAAGAAGTTTTAAAAAGGAAGCAAACAGAATATGATGTGCTTTTGTCTTCAGTGACAGGATTTTTATGCAATGCATGATTTATTAAAGGAATTCGAGCCTATTAAATCAGGGTAAGACAGAATGAAAATTCATATCCTGTTTATAATGAGGCTTTGAAAATGATGCCAACTCATTTAACAGGCACTTGATGAATATTTATTACAAACTTACTAAATTCCAGGAACTTTGCTATGTAGGATACATTAGTGAATTAAATAAATATTCTTCCTTCCCTCCTGAAGATTTCCATCTAATATGGGATACCAAGAACTTATAATGTGAACAGCTGCTGATAGGCAAGAAGGCTAACGGACACTCTCTCAAATAAGTATCATATGATCTCTGCTCTTAAAAGGTATAGAGCACTTCAGTAGTATTCACTTATAGGCAAAATGCCAAGATACTGAGAACACTGAGCTTAGACAACCGGAATTTAATATCAAGAAGCTCACAGTTAAAATAACAATATCAAAATACTCAAGGACAGAACCTTGGTAGTCACAGTCAGTTCTCAATGATAACTGAAACCTCCCCAAATTCATATGACGTAATTATTTGCACAAAATTGCGGGTTTAGTGATCTGATTTCGTAGCATACATGCTGTAGTGTTTTAGCATTGAGTGGGGGGTACTTATTCAGTATTTCTTCTGCTTCTGTACTCTGTTGACACTTACTAATTGCTTCTCTCTAGAACTTGTATTGTGAGAGGGTGATTCAGCTGCAAATCATTCTTTTGAACAAGATTTTTATGCCAAGTCCCCTTACAGACTTCTGTGCAATTTGATTCCAAGTAATGTGTTTTGGGGCAAGGACAGGTGACGGTGTGTAAGGCCACGTCCTTCAGAAGGGAAAACAGCCCTAAGTGATAGATCTGTACTTTGCAGAGACAGCCTGTCCAACATATTCTCTCATTCTTTCTTTTAGTCCATAAAAATAAATTGAATGTTTAGTTCTGAACTAGGGTTCCATGAAGTAGAAAAAACTATTTTTTGGATTATGTGTAAGATTCTTTTTTAACCTTCTTGGAAATTTTGATTATTAACTTCATTAAATTGGTTCATAACATATAGTTTAGTACATAGTAGAACTTTATTTTTAACAAATATGAAGAGTAGATAAAGAAATACTAGTTCACAAATAACTATGTACTGTGAAGTTACTAAAAATCTATATGCTTCTTTGGCCTAATTACTGTAAACCTTATCTTAATTCCACAGCTGTTTGATTTCCTGTATTGTTCCAAAATTTCTCTGAGTACCTGGAATAAGTTTTCTTCGGTCTCTCTACGGCCTGTAGTTCTGGGTTTTGATATACGACTTGCTTTTAAGTCTTCAAAGAAACTAATCACGAAATTCAGTCATTTCAATCCATGCACCTCTAGGTTATGGGCCTAGCATGTCCTTGCAGCACCACAGCCTATTCACACAGTATTGATTGCCTCCCAGAACTTGACGGAAAGACCCTATTACTGAAGACAAGACATACTTTGGACACAGGACTTACAGCAACAGAGTTGGAACTGACCTGGAACCCACCTCCCTGAAGGCTGTCTCTCATAGTTTTGGAGAACACTACATAAGCTGCTACGGGAGAATATCAATCAATGGTCCAAGTCCAGTTTTAAGGTCTAATAACCACAGCAATGATACAACAAACTATGTTGGACCTAAAGCTCACTCAATGGGAGGGAACTCATGTGCGGTACTATAAACACAGATAAATTCACATGGCTTATAGAAAACCCTAAGGCTGTCATATCCCTAGATAAATGTAATTTCAGTATGTGTTAAATATAGATCTTTATATTTAGAGACAAGTATGCCAGTTACAACTCAGCCACAGAGAGAGACTATTATGGAGTTCTACAACTAGTCACACAGAGAGATTAAGTGTCTGTGAAATACCCAACCATGAGTGACACATCTACAATAGTACTTCTATACCTTTATGACTTATGGAACGTGGTGGAACAAGGGATAGAGAGAATACTAAGCATATCTCACCTCTCATCAACAAAACTCCCTCATTCAACAGAAGGCATAAACCTAGGGCTCAGGGACGCAGCACAGAACTACGGAAATGGGCAGCAGGCCCCAATCTTAGCCAAAGAATTATTGGGCAGCTGAGTACTACTGGGTAAGGAAGAGCTGATCTTCTTAAAGGGAGTGATTGTAGATAGGCTGATGAGACTCCAGTGGATGAACTTGACTGAGGAATGTCAAGGAGACACTAACTTGACTTGATAGATTTTAACATAAATGACAGAATGCATGAAATCTAGTGGGTGGGTTATGGGAGGGTGTTGATGAGAAAATGGGTATAAAGATGATTAAGATATTGTGTGTGAAGCACACAAAAATTCAATTAAAAATCAGTCATTTCATTGATTTTTACAAAAATCAAATCCATCCATTAGCACTTTTGCTAATTTAAATAGATATTATTAATGATCGCAGAGGTCAGGAGGTAAAATCAAATCTCCCCATGTAGGACCTTCTGCAAACTTGCATAACCTGTAGTAACTTACTTCCTCAGACTTACTGCCTGACACTTCCTCAGTAAGTACTTTAATTTCATTCACAGTTGCAATGTATTCTCCCAGCTTTTCTTTAAATTGCTTGTGGTAGGCAATTTCCAAGGTGGCTCTCTATAAGTCTTATTTCCTGTCATTTACTCTCTTCTGCAATTTCCTGCCCTCAAGTATTGGTTGGGGTTATTGATTTTTCTACACAGGTTCTTAATTTACCATCATTTGATTTATACTTTTTCAACTTTACCAAGTGTGAAATTGACACACATTCAGCAGAAATATTATTTCATTTTTTTTTGAATTTTTATCTTTCTCCAGATTAGTGATATGGAATAAGACATTCTTTCAAAATTCTGGGTAGTGGCACATGATCACCAGGGAAAACATCCCCCTACTCTACAGAGTTGGGTTAACTGAATGTGTGACATCCAGTCTGTGATGGACTTAATAGGAGATAACTCTTATGAAGCCATGAAATGACAGAAATGTTGACTTATTTCTGAGATCAGATTATTAAAGATTTTGGCTCCCATGTTGAGTGCTGTACTGTGTCTTCTCTAGATATCTAAAGGGAAGCTTGGGAATAGACTGTGAGGCAGCCTTGTGAAAAGGACCATGTGAATAAGCTTGAGAGTGGCCTGCTAATGTTTTATTGATAAGCTTGCATGTGAATCCTTTCAAAACTGAGCCTCGACTCAATTATAGCCCCCGATAGCACTAAGATAAATAGCCTGAGGGAAAATCTGAGATAGATCTACTGGCTACACTGCTTGCTCTTAGATATCAAAAATTTGGGAAATGATAAATATTGTTTTAAGCTGCAAGTTTAATTAAGGTTAATTTGTTATGCAGCAGTGGTTAGCAAATACAATGTCCAAGTCAACTGACTAAATATTGCTTGATCATATTTAAGAGAAAATTTTATGTTTGGTCAATACATTGAAGACAGAGAGAAGAATTACAAATTACCTCTTACCTCAATTAGCATATAATCTATTGGCTACAAAGTAGGATATAGATTAACCAAAAAAATAAAAAAGAAACTTAATCAAAGACTACCTCAGGCTGGAGATATGGCTCAGTGGTTAAGAATACTGGTTGCTATTGCAGAAGACCTGGGTTTGTATCCTAACACCCACATGATGGCTAAAACACACTTATAACTTCAGTTCCAGGGGATCAAAATTCTTCTTCTGGCTTCCACAGACATGGTGCGTTTACATACATGTAGACGTAATGCTCAGACAAAGAAAATAAAAATAAGTCAATGAAGGATTTTTTTAAAGCCTATCTTGTCCTTTTTCTCTTGTCTCTTTTTGGACTTTGTTTTATATTCTTATGCCTATCAATTGATGTGTTCAATCCAAAAAATGAGTTTCACAGCCCCCAGGGGCTGTGTACGCATATTGTCAGGTAAGCAAGATTGAGATTTGGCACAACTGTAGTAAATTACCATGACTAGAGTGCCTTAATTTTTCCTTCAGGGTTTCAAACTTATATTTGGCAATGTCATATTGTGCCAAATGTATGAGGCTTAGCCAGCAGAAGAAAATCACTTGAGAAAACAGTCTGCTGCAAGACTGAACTCAGCATTATGAAGTGTCCCTTGGTTTCCTTTGTTTTATTTTCCATTGTTAGATGTGCTAGATTTGAAGTTACACTCTTTGACAAAGGGGCTCACAGGCTTGGATAGAACCTTGCTAATGGGGTGAATCTTTCTGCTTTATATTTTCCATTTCCTCCTAAGACTGTACTCCAGGTAAAGGAGAATTCTGGCATATCCATGTGTTCCCAGACAGCTCTTGCTTTCCAGTATTAGGACATACTCCTGCATCTGTCTGAAAAGCTCCCTGTTTCATTTGGCATTTCCTGGCTTTTCAATTTTTAATATTCAAGCATCATATTTCTAGTACATTATTAGTAAAAAAAATTCAGAGAACTCAGTAGTGCCCTTTCATCATGGGGTAATTGACATTTCATTAGGTTATTTGTTTATATATTAAGATATGACCTGGATGCCAGAGGTTCAAAATATTATCTCCACTATAACTAGTCACTGTGATTTTTCAAGAATAAATGCAAAACAATGAAACAAGGTACTTGGTAATTAAAAGCTTGGGCTTCCAAATTCTCATAATCTAGTACCACTTCTTTTATCCTATAAAGATGAGCATTCCAGCTTGCACTATTTTCTTGCTTTATAGCAAACATTTATGACTCTTTGAAGAACAGATTTTGTTCGCTTTCATGTCCACAGAGCTCCTTTTTTTCAAATTTAATTTAAAAAATATTTTTAAAGAATTTTATACATTAGTATTATATTTGCATTGTTTTCATCCCTCTCAGTCCCCTTCCAACTCCTTCAACATTCCACCAATTCCCTCACAATGTCTTGTTCTATTCTTTAGTTATTATTGTTACATATACATATATACATTTATACATTTATAAATATACAAACATACATTTACATATATATATATATATATATATATATATATATATATATATATATATGATGCACCTAGTTGGTTTAGTGGTGCTCCTGTGTACTTATTTTTAGGGCTGCCCACTTGGGGTTAGACAACCTTTCATGGAATTAGTCCTGAGAGAAAACTGATTTTCTCCCCTTTAGCATCCATTGATTGCTCTTCATCTTGATGCGGGACTCCATGGAATGTCCTCCTAACCACACTGGCATGTCAACTACTTTTGGCATTATGTAGACCTTGCTAAGCTGTCACACTGTGGAGAGTTCATGGTGTAGCTCCTCTATCATGCCTAGAATGCATTAATCAGCAGCAGGAATCTTTGACCCGCTTTCTCTTACAGTGTTTCCACCTCTTCTTTCAAGATATTTCCTGAACCATATGTGTAGAAGTTTCATTGTAGATGTATCATCTAGAACTGGGCTCATCATAGTTAATTATTCTCTGCATTTTGATGGGTTGTGGAATTTTGTAATAGTCTCCATCTGTTCCAAAAAAAGAAGCTTCTTTGATGAGTGGTGAGAGTTACACTTTCTGTGAGTAGAAGGATTCATATTTAGAATATAGTAAGAAATTATGTTGGTCTAGAAGATCCTGCCAGTTCTTGACACACTGTATAAACTCAGCAAGTCACTGAAGAAATTAATGAATAAACAGTTTAATTATAATTTAATAAATAGTTTCACTTTGGACTGTATGATGGGCAATGTCTTGTATCTAGATTATATTTGTTCAAACTTTTTACCAGTTTTGTTCCCACTGGTCATCATTCATCATGTTTATGATAAATAAATAGATTCAAACAAATCCCAGAGAACAAACCATATTCTCATTTAGTTCCCTGAACTTATTGTCTGAAGAAGTATTTCCCTGAAGAAATTATCCTAAAGTTATCCTTATAAATAAGATGACTTATGAAATACTCCACTTAAACAATTTTATTATCATTTCCTCCTTAGTTTGAAAATAGAAAAAGACCTAGTTTAAGCCTAAAGTCTCATTTTTACCATACTGACATAAGCATTCCATTTTTCACTACCTATTTTGCCAGGTAAGACTTTGTTTTCCTTCTTTCCTAAAAGAGACATTAGCCTCACTCAAGTTAACCATATGAGAAATCCACTGTCTCATAGGATCCAGAAAATATCCAGTCTTCATGGTGACTCCAGAAAACACATAGCTTCTACCTTCTGATTTCACTTGTCTCTGAATGTCAAGTTCTTTTGTAGGCTGGTGTTTTGACAATGTAGGCCTTCTACATAAAAGGGTTTAAAACTTGTTACCTCATTTTTTCCAATCTCATTCCTTCTGCATTGGATGTTTAGAGCACACATTTAAAACAATAGGAGAATCAAGGAAGAGTTGCTGATTAGGTGAAGGATAAACAAGTGTCCTATGCTGGGCCAATTGTGCTGATGAGTAGGTTTTAATGGTCTCAGACTTGACTCTAGAAAATTTTAGTTTGTTTATAAAATTCTTGGAGCTGTGTGAATTGAAAAGTAATTTCACAGAAGCTGAAAGTGGGTAGCTGAGAATAAGACACATCCGTGAATACTCACCATGGTTTGCTATTTGCTAGGATGGTCAGGAAACAGAACGAGATCTATGCTGTAGAGAAGTTTGGTTTGGGGATACAGTAATTACTCTGTAAGTAATTATCAACAAAAGTGAGAGGCAAAACACATATTGCAGTATAGCTTTTACTTCCAGGTATAGCTTGACCATTGCCATCATGAAGCAGAGCTAATCTTGGCCTGTTTTCAAGGCCAGAAAATAAGTAAAACAATACAGTGACAATTAGGTGTATGGCAAAGTGTCAAAACACCTCCTAGTAGACAGAGAAGGAGAAAGGTTGTCAGAGCCTCACATGAGATTCCTGCTACCACTCCTGTCTCCCAGCAACTCCTTGGGGGGATCTAGCGTATCAAGGAGATAGTAAGTTTACTGAAGGCAGAACTCCATAATACAGTTTCTGTGAAGTCATCAACATGCTAACATGGAGCTTTTTGGTGATTCAGCTCTTTCTTTGTTATCTATGTGCTTTTAAGTTACTCCAATAAACTCCCTTGTGGGCCATATGAGACTTGGGTGGAATAATTTCTTTGGGCCATTGTCGGTGAAGAGACATTTGTTCATACTTCACCAGAAAAGGGAAAGCAACAGCTCAGGTATAGTAGTTATACTTAATTTAAAAGACATTTCTAACAGCAAAGCAGGAGAAATTTACAATAGCAGTAGCATGACTTCAAGCAGGAGATAAAGCCTCTCCTTCAAAAACTCAGAAACTAAAGTCACTGCTGGTAGACGTTTTAAGTCTCATGAAATGGTCCTTGGCAAAATGGCAGAGTCCAATAGCATATCATTTATCAGAATTGTCCTTAATGTGTGATCTATATTAAACACTGGAAAAATAATCACAAAACTGCAAGTCAAGATGAACAAGACAAAAGGAAAAGGTTTATTCTGCAGGCAAAGCAATTGCTCATTGATAATAAGGAAGTGAATGGAGTTAAGTACTGGTTTCCCTGTTGGCTCATCTGTCTAAACAGCTGTAAAGTTTATGTTTTTCTTTATTCTTTTGATTGCAACTAGCTTTGAAACTCCATTGAATAGATTAACATTCCCATTGTCTTTCTAAATTGTCACAGCTCACTGTATGTGGCAGAATGATCAGCACAACCATTTGATTTCAGATTGCTAAATGGGGATGTTTCCTAGGCAGAGAGGGCTGTATGCTCAGCGCTTAATTGGATTATATGACCAAGCAAGCCATTAGCTCATGGAAGGAAAAGTCCCTAAATCTACCATTTGGAGTTGTATTCTATGAAGATGCCACATACCGTGCAATTAACTTAATGCCATGTATTTAGCACAATTGATGACTGCCAAAAGCGTTGTGTTCTGTGACATAGCAACTTGCTGAGCAGTTCATTTGTTCTTGAAAAAGTCAGTCCTATTTTCCTCCTATTTAAAATAGAAACAAAAAAATTTCTAGTTCTTTCTTCATGTGTACGTGTGTTATTTATAGTTCTTTTATAGACTGAGAATTTTTCTCCTCATCCCAAGAATTTTTTAATGAGTTGCTACCTTGGCACTGACACATAAGCAAATCCTTTTTTAATTCTTGGAGAAGAATATCTAGAAGTAAGAGACAGCAGTAGTATTTTTAAACCACTTTGAGAAGAATTCTCTAGTTTATTACTATTAATGAAGTTGCCAGCCTTTGTGATTATACTTTTAGAAACATAGCCAAGCAGAAGACTTCATTAATTAAATGTTAATTCCTTCAAATATGTACTCATTGAGTGTCCTCAATGTGAAAGGGAGTTCCAGGCAGGATGCTGATATTTCATGATTGTCAAATCCATGGGACAGTAAGTGCACGTGAACTTCATTTATCATTGGTTTGGTACTAATTATGTGCTGAGAACTTCTGGGTCAAAGAGCAAAGAGAGGTGCTATGTTGTAAATGGGAGAGACAGTCCCCCACGTAGAGACTTTAATGATCATTCTGACAGGACCACCGAAATTATACCTGGTAAGCCATATGGGATCAAAGAATTTCTTATATGCTATACTCATGAATCTTGGAAACAGGGGATGGAGCATGGTTCAGGAGACATGCTCCCAGGGAACTGACTCAGCCAAGCAGGTGCAGATTCAAGAACAGCAAGGAATGATCAGGAATTGACTTTGTTAGGATTAGTGTCTTTCTTGGGAGCTGGGAGGGAATACATCAATAAAAGAGGAAGGGGATTTCATTGATGACTTTGAACGTGATTAGGTCACAGAGAAGAAAGCAGGAAGGGGAACTCTGTAACAAACAGCAACCTTACTATACTGGTGCATCTTGTCACTCAGGCTGGATGTTTGTGTCTGTTTGCAAGTACGCTGAGACATCATGAAACCACGAAGCTTTCAAAGTTTACTACACAGGTGCTATTTTTGCAAAGCTGAAGCAGAAACCTTAAACAGAAGAAAATCTTCTTCTATTTATTTACTAATGTTGTCAATTGTTTTATCTGCCTCTTCAGAAAAGAGACATTTTTAAGCCTATTGAGCACTGGTCTTCCAGTACCAATATCACAGACACAGGCATTTTATTCTTTCTGTGCTTTGGATTTTCTTCTATATTTATGCTTATATGGCTATTTTTCTGATAAGAATCACAGGGACTTAGAGTAGTATTTAAATTGGAACAGCAGTCTTGATGCTTATGAACTGTATAACCTTGAACAAGTAAATAATCCTCAGTAAACCTTAGATATCTTTATGCATTGACAGGGATTATCATAGCTGCCTCAAAATAGAATAATAAGAACTAACTGAGCAAATTCTCCAAAGGGAGCTGGCATATTATAGGTGCAGCTTACCGACATCCCATACTAAGTTCTCTTCTGGTTTACTCACAGGGACAAATGCCTCAGAACCCAGAACATAGATCTTAGAAACACAATATTAAGTATGTAATCTGTATGACGTAGCACTGGTATATTTATTATTCTAGACTTTTAAATATTAAGAAAGATTTTAAAATATTACCATTGGCCCACATTCTGGCAGGCAAAGTTCTGCCACAAACGTAAGTTAAGGTCAGTTTATTTTCTTGTTCTAATTTAAAAATTTTAAGATTAAAAAACACTGTGTACAAGTGTTTTCCCTGCATACATAGATACGCACCACATGTGTGCCTGATACCCTCAAAGAATAGAAGAGGGCATCAGATGTACTGGAACTGGAGATAACATAGTTGTGAGCTGCTGTGTTGGGGCTGGGAATCAAATCTGCAGCCTCTATAAGGACAGCAAGTGCTCTTAACCATTGACCCATCACTCTGGCCCTCAGGTCATTTTATTAATCTCTCTTCTGAAAAAGCAACTCAGAAGGAAAGTGTTTGTCTTATAGGTCTAGAAATATATCATTCATCATGGAGAGGAAACCTAGCAACAGGCAGGTAAGGCCTGGTGGCCGGCATTTGGACACAAAGGGTGAATGAGACATGGGTCCAATCTTTAAACACCCAAAGCCTATCCCCCCAAAGTAAGCTACTTTCTCCAGTAAGGTTCTACCGCCTTAGAGCTCCATGATTTTCCTAAACAGTGCTACCAGCTGAGAATAAAATGCCCAAACACAGGAGCTTATGGGAGACATTTCACATTCAAACCTCAGAAGTCACATTGTATATTCACAAGTTGCAACAATGTATTATTAAAAGATTAGTTAAAGAGGGAAGGTAGATACAAGAGGAGATGGGAAGGGGAAACATGCTCAAAATTCACTGTATGAACTTCTCAAAGAATTCATATCCTAAATAAGATTAGAGATTTCCAGATTGCAAGCTTATTATATATGCTCAGGGAGATGGTCAATAGTAAATGTTTGGCAAACATCCAGATCTTTTTGGTGTCTGTTAAATGTTTCTCCCTTCTTGACTTAAGCCCATTTCCTTCTGCTAAAACTTGGCTTGTTTTCTAGCTTCCCCAAGGCTCAGGGTTCATTTCTTGTTATCCTACAGGAAAGGTGTACATTTCAGCAAAATGTACCGCAAAATAGCGTTTACCCTAAGAGATCTTTGTAGTTTCTAACACAGCATCTTACAATTCTCCCTTGTCATGAATTTGCTACCCTCAGCACATGTGACTGTTAAGGTGGTAATGCCAGCTCTTATCACTGATGATTTTGTCAGTGAATTGATTTGGTTTCATTAGGGATGTTTTCTAAAAGGAATACATTTTTCAAATATCATCATTATTTTATGAATATGTTTATTTATTATTTTTATTTTATGTGGATGAGTGTATTGCCTGAATGTATGTAAGAGCACCTGTGTCATGCAATGCCTGTGAGGGTCAGAAGAGAGTGACAGATCCCCTGGAACTGGAGTTACGATTGGTTGTTAGCCTCCTTGTGGGTTGTGGGAATCAAACCCATGTCTTTTGCCAGAGCAGTCAGGGTTCTTAACTGCTGAGTCATCTCTCCAGCCCCACATCTTCAATATTTTATGACTTTATGAAGTTAATAATATATGGAGAATCAGATGGAGGTGGTTTGCATATAAATAACATAATTACACATACATAAATATAAAAATATGTGCATATACTGATGTGTATACATTCACAGATGTATGCTATACAGACAGACATGTATCTATTAAATGCCTGTGCTGGCACACACACACACAAACACACACACTCTTAGAAAACAGACTCTAGAGAAATCTGAGATGCGTCAACCAGACTTATCCTCACTGAAAGCATGTGTGGCTTAAAGATGAGCCTCTAATGAAGGCAGCCGAGAAGCTGCAGCTTATGCCTTTAAAATCTCCTTCCTTGAAGGGCATCTCATAAACAAAACAAAAGAAAACAGAAAAGCCACTCAGTGGATATTTAAAACAGTTTAAGCATCATAATGTATTCTATTCTGGGTCACTTTGCACACTCAAATTGTCTTTTGAAACTATTAACGATGTCATGCTGAGCAATTTAATAAACACAATCAGTGGTAATGCCTGTTACTTTTATTTTACTGGTTTGAAAAAAATCATTCATATATATATATATATATATATATATATATATATATATATATAATCTCCCATGGTGATAAGCCTGACTCCTTAACTGGAGAATCTTGAAAAATAACTTCAGCGTGTATGCTAAGGATCCTTTTTTCATGGGTGACACAGTCTATTTTGCAGTTTTCTATTCACACTCAAATTGTTCTTGAGGAACAATTCAGGCATCATTTGGGCAGGCCTCCCGCACTCAGAATAGGTTAATCGTCAATGTCACCTTCACTGGGCTATTCTTTGGATAGAGACCATTAAGGGAAATAGCTATTTCAGTGAGTGGCATATTAAAGTCCTAGCCCAGAGCTCTGTCTGCCCCCTGGTTCCAATATTTGTGAGCATGGCTCTGTGAGGAAGCTACAGTCAAACCCTTTCCAGGATGTAAATACAAGGGGAGGATGATCAGAAAGTGAAGCAGGAGATTAAGGTGAAGCTCGCCTGAAGCTATCTAAGAGAGGCTGAAGGAGATTGCTGCCTTATTACCATTCAACCTCTCTCTTCTTTCAGAATCTTCAAAACTCCCATTTTCTTCTGATTCTTGTATCATCATATTATCCAACCTTTTGTTCTGTCCATTAGATCTCCGACTACCCTGAGTCCTAAATGTATTAGGTAAGGCCAGGACTCTTGCCTCTGTGTTATTTATCTTCTCTCCATCTATCATTTCTCAATAGCTGTGTCCATGAAAAGCTGTTTTAGAATTAAGTCCTTCCTAGTGAAAAGCTTTAGTAATACCCTGGGAAGTGAGGATTATTATGTTGTTTACTCTTTCTGAATAAGAAGAACTGCTAACCCAGTCATGTTTTCTGTTTAATTTCAGCTGCCTGGAAATTCCAAGTCAAAAGTTCAGAATAAACATGGGTCTAAAGGGTTACTCAAGCCAGGTGCAGTGCTGTACATCTGTAATCCCATAACTGTAAAGACTGAAACAATAGGGTTGTCAAGAGTTTGAAGCCAGTCTAAGTTACACTGTCTCAAAAAATGAGAGGGGTTGGGGAGGAAGGAAGGAAGAAGGAAGAAGGGAGAATTCAAATTGAAAGTACATTTGCTAGGTTATGATTTCTATCTCAGTCTAAGCCTTAAGCCTGCATTTTAATATATGCTGTTCCTGGCCTTGACATATTATTTTAACTCATTTTCCCTGATGTCATTTTTTGTCCTCCAGCTGAACAGAACTGCATTAATCATAATCCTGTGTTCATATTGTACTTACAATTTCTTTTTTCTTTTATTGCATTTGATCCTGTAATACAGCAAATTCTTCATGGAATGAAGCAAAGTATAAATAAATAATGAGTAAGTGAGTGGTACCTTTGCATCAGGAGGAAAAAAGAATATAGAAGCAGAACCAGGAGGGAAGAAACCTGAATGATTTTTCATGACCAAGTTGGAGATGAGGTAGTAGTTTCTGGCAATAATGAGTAGGAAGCAGTGTTAAGAGATGAGATGACTAGTGAGAGGTATTAAAGTTTCCCTCGAAAAGTTTTTGGTGCAGGACATGTCTTCAGATTTTCCACAATAATTAGATGGCACATCCGATACAAGGGTTTTCTGCCCTGAAAAAGAACTCTGTTGTGTTAGAGAAACCTTCAGCAGTTCTGCTACAGCAACATGCTGGAATTAATACCGGATGGAAAAGAAGGTTTCTATAGAGTGACTTGACAGGCCATTGAGAGACTGGCAGGAACGGGGAAGAAAGCTGGGATTGTTAAGCAATGATCAAGCAGGTCATTTCTCTTTCTCATAACTGAACAGTTGATGAGCTGGGCAGGACTGGTACCCAGACAGGTCACTCAGACTGACACACATACTAAAAATTGTCATCAAAACTAGTCTAAATCATGACAAGGCTAAAACAATGTACATTGCTTTTTTTTATTATTTTAAAAGCTTCATTTCTTATTTGAAACTAATGTTTCCTAGAAATGTCAATATAACTTCTTATGAAACACAGAAAAATGAAAGCTTCAAAGTAAAATATAAACACTAAAGAATCATATGTATAATGGAAGGGTGTTTAAAGGGAAATATAAATACAGAGACTTAAGGGACGTTTAAATTTTGAAAACTCAAACAGGCTTATACTGAAAAGGATTTCAAAGAGTTGGCTATCTAATTTACATAAAGCCATCAGGTTTTGAGTAATATATATTTATATGTAGAAGTATTTTGAGTGTGCATATATGCATATATATATATATGAAAAAAATATATATATATATGAAAAAGGCCCACACACCACACAGAAAGCATACCATGGTGCCATTTGTTGATCTTCCAATTTTAACTCTATATAATGAGTTTAAGTATTTAAAGGATGAGCTTTGATATTTGAATTCCTGTAGCCTTTTGGGAAATCTTCTATTACTTTAGTTAATGAGTTTCGTGGTTTAGAGATTAATTTCTAAAACAAAAACAGCTCACACTACGGCCTCCTTAACATCTCTCTCTTCCTTTCTCTGAACACCTTGGTTAGTTTCTTTTTAGCACTAGTCATTCACTCCACTGTTCTGACTTTTGCTATGGAAACATGCTTACTTACAGAAGCCCGGGAGATGCAGAGGCAGCTGTCTCTACGCAAGCATTGGTGACAATCCACAAAAGATGCACCCTTGGAGTTCTCTGAACAATTTGAAGGCTACTCAGCCAGTTGGAAAGTCTCTTTTCTCCACCAACTGTTACTGCCTGTATAACTTTGGAGAAGGACTCTGTGAATCTTCCAACTTTCTGAGTTTCCAGACTTAGCAAGTTGCACAAGCTTCTCTCTTCCCTCCAAGAAAGAAATGGCCACACAGTTTCTAATCATTTCATCTTAATTCAACTTGTATGCTCTTAAGCAAAATATAACCTTTAGGACATTATTGGTAGATGCATACCCTTTGATTAACTCCTTTAGGTCAACATGCCAAGCAGAGTTGCTGACAGATACAAGAGAGTCGTGATGGGATGGAGAAACAGACATGAAAAGGAAAAAAAGAGAAAGGAAAAGAAAAACAAACACTGAAAGGAAGGGAAAGTGAAGAGAAGGGATAATAAGAAATGGGGAAAGAGGAGAGAGATGATCAGAGCACTGGGTCCCATCCATGACCAGGAAGGGTACTATTTCCTCTGGAGCCCCATTCAGACCTGCTTGATCATTGCTTAACAATCCCAGCTTCCTTCCCCATTCCTGCCAGTCTCTCAATGGCCTGTCAAGTCACTCTACAGGACTTCAAACTTTATTCCACAATGCTGTGCTTCAGTATTCCTGTGTGATCAAGGATAGCAATAGATTGATATGCAGATTGCTGAGATTCTTACAAGGGTTTCATCAGGGTTAATACTCAGGAGCTACCGAAGACAAGGGGCTGCACCAAGTGACTGTGTTAGAGGTCTTGTTGCCATGACACAATATCTAATAGAAACAACTTAAGGAAAGAAGGGTTTGTTTTGAGTCCTAGTTTCAGTGCGTTGTGGAAGTGGGGATGATGATGGGAAAAGAGCAACTCCCACAACTCACATCATTGCAGAAAAGGAGAAGAGAAAGTCTTCACTAGCTGGCTTTATCCCCTCTCCTTTAAAAAAAAAAAGATTTGTTTTATATTTAAATATGTGTTTATGTGTATCCCTGCTGTATGAGTATGTATAAATGTGAGTTCAGGTGACCGAGGAATCCGGAAGAAGGTGTCAGATCCCCAAGAACTGGAGTTACTTGTGTTTGTGGCCCATCTCATGTACTGCTGAGAAAGGAGCTGGGATCCTCTGAGAGCAGTCTATACTCTTGACAGTTGAGCCACCTGTCCAACTCCCTCTCTCTCCCTTTCTCTTTTCATCTAGGACCCAGCTTATGAGAAGGTACTACCCACATCCAGGGTGGGCCTTTTCCTTAGTCCTTTCTAGAAATGTCCTCCCACCATTGGCACAAACGGAGATCTCCTAGGTGCTTTGAAATCTAATCAGTTTTCAAAGATTAGGAAATGAAGTTTCAAAATTAAGTGACTTGCCACTTACCAGCAGAGCGGGTGACCTTCTTTAAGATGCACAAAAATAAATAACTCCAATAGTTGTTATTTTCTAACAGGAACACTGGAATTTGATTCATATGGAATGTCTGTTTCAGTAGTGAATGTAGCAACTTACTAATAATCACAATTCTTATTTATTATTATCGTTACCATTCTCTAGCACTTGTGACTCTTTACATCATTTCAATGTCTCCTAACAGTACTGTCCTTGTTTATTACCAACAGTGAATCACTGCCCACAGTCAAGCAAAAGCTTTTCAGAAGACAAAAAACATAGCTTTCTTAGGGGAAGAATACTAGAGGATGATATAGATATGTGGAGAGAGTTTGAAACATGTCAAGAATCACTGTGTCCATAAAATAACTTACTCTGATTTCCAGCAGCAGGAAGCCTTCTTGTGTCATGGTCCCAAGTGCTGAATTCTGAGATCTCTTGAAGTCTTTGCATAAAGAAACACTACTTCCCATGGGCTTGTCTGAGTTTGTGACATACCCTGGCAGAGTGCCAAAGCAGGTTCATTACTGGCAGTCACCGGACTCATGAGGAGAATGTTTGGCTCCTGACCTCCCTGGATTTGATAGTGTTAGAAAGAATAACTCTATAATTTAACATCACTAGCCCCCTGCCACTCTTTCCTCCAAAGGAGTTGGACCAGTATTGGTATGTTTGGTCTACTATCTATTTTCTTTCAAAATAATTTTGGTTAAATTAGCTCTCAAATATCCTTACATCTTCTTGTAACAAAGATAAAGCAAAACACTAACTTTTCCTTAGAACTGAATGGTCAGATCCAGACATTACCCTTTGAAAAATTCACTTACTCTTGGTTCTCCAATTTTTAACTAAACTGGTAAAAAGCAATATAGTTGATGTCTGTTAATGATTCCCATTTTATGATTCTAGAGCTATCACAAGTATGTGAACTATGAATCAACATATTTCTTATATATCAGGACTTAGATCACGGTAGTTATTCTATATACAAACAATTCTTTGAACTAACAAAATAGTAATCTTTTCTCAAAAGCAAACCTTGCTTTGATTTTTGGCTCACAATACTGGTATGTAACAAAACAAGTCTAAAACAGATCTTTGAAGATTCATCATCATTATCACTTCAGATCCAGAGCTACTTACATAATTTTAGAGAAAGCATCTGATGACTTCCTAATTGGCTTTTCCTCCTCAAATTAAAAAGTACTTTAATTAAAGAAAATCCTATATTCATTATCACCATCAAAAGCTGACTTAGAATTCACACATTTTCATCTATTAGTTTGGAACTAGTGCAAGAGTAACAAAGTTTAAAATCTGATCATGATAAAAAAAAATACCATTTTGCGACTAGGAGATTGTCTTTCCCTAAGTCGATATTGCGCTTTGAAGGCTCAGAGGCTGTATTGTTCGCCTAAATGACAAACAGATCACTTAAAGGATTTTTAATATGGGAGAGAAAGGTTATGTTATTTGTGCTGTAACTATAAGAAGATAGAGTTAGTGTTTGTCCTTAATTAGGAAGTGTACAGTGATAATCCATCCTTATCATTGAAATGGTGCCTGAGCCTAAGAAACCAGTAGATGTAATCTAAAATGAAGTTTTGAGATTTTCCAAGATTTCTAATACATTATCTTAGTGTTGGACTGCTGTTGATATTCTTGGGCTAAGGCTATGATCAATGACAACTTAAAGAAGGATTTAATGCTGGTGTGACAGGATTTTTCTCTCCTGAATCATGCCAAACAGGGGGAAGATGCTTAATGGAAGAGAAGCTTTCAAACGTCTTACTTGATTTTACAATACATATTTAAAGGCTTTTTTTTCAAAAGCAGCAATTTTTATGATAATAGTCTTGATATACAGACATGCCCAGACTTTATATATACAGATTGAAGAGCAAGCGGAGAAGGCCATTCCAAGTTTCAAGGTGCCCCAAAGTGATATACAAATGATATTTGCTTAGGAAGCTTGTCATCAACACATTTACTTAAATTCACTCTAGCTGTGAGAGACACATTCAAATTTTATTAAAATAATTTACAATTTAAACAGTTTCCTCACATTTTCAGATCTGTACAAATTTGGGTTCTCTTTAAAGGAACTCAGGGAGAAAACAGATGTATTATTAGTGGGCAGGGAAATCAGTTCCGTGTCCCTTTCTGTTGTTGTGAGAGTTACCTGCTTGAGTTCAGTTTAGCGATTGCTTAAGCCTGAAGGAAATCTGTGGCAAATGTATGAGCCAGCAGTTCAGATGATAGCCAAAGTACACCAGCAAGCCTGTGCTGCTAGTGACAGTATTTCAAGGTCTTCATACTTTTCAAGAGTTCCAAAGAGAAATCTTCAACACTGCCACACCAACTGGGCCTCATTGGGCAGGTTCTGTCCACTTTGATTTAAATAATCACTGTTAACATTTCAAAGTTTGATTAAAAAATGTAAATGGCCCAAATTCTGTCATCTTCATTTTTGAGTCCATTTATAACCCAATAATTACAGATGGATCCACTAAATGTCATTTACAGAAAATATTGGGTATTTTCATCTAAATCACAGTATTCTTTTTTACCTACACATTTTTCTATATACCACAGTGAATGTAGCTTACTTTTCTCTTTTTCAGAAAATACCTCCTGTCCTAGTTTGGTGTCTGTTGCTGTAATAAAACACTAAATGTAACCAACTTGGCAAGGTAAGGACTTATTGCATCTTAGACTTCCAAGGCACATTCCATTTTTAGGGAAGTTAGGAAGGAACTGAAAAAGGGTCCTGGAGCAGAAAATTAAGTGGAGACCATGAAGCAATGCTACTTACTGGCTGACTCCTCTGGCCTGTGATGAACTTGCTTTCTTATAAAACCCAGGATCACCTGCCCCAGTGGGCAGCTTGGCCCCCACACATCACTCAACCATCAAGAAAATGCTTCACAGACATGCTCATAGGCCAATCTGATAAAGGACATTCCCCATTTGAGCTTCCTTCTCAAGTGTGCCAAGTTGACAACTAAGATAAACAGCACACCCCAATCTCCCTCTTACCCACCCATTCCCTGCCATGTCTTGGGCTTATTTTAAAAATAAAAATAAAAATGTAATTGTTTTAAGTACTTTATATCCTTGTTGATCAGATTTTCAGATTCTTCACTTGGAACAGGTCTGTGATTCTAGCTAATTTCTTCAATGATAATAGCAAATGTTACCATTACAAACAAATAATATAATTTAGATGTTGAATGCCCACACATGTGAAAGGCTTGGTTCCTACAGTGGAGCTGTTGAGAAGTATTGTGTTCTTTTAGACACTGACATCTTATATGCGGTCCTTAGGTTATTGGGAACACACCTTCAAAGAGACTGTGAGACTCTACTCTCTTTCTCTTCCTCTCTGGTTCCTGGTGCATCTGGTGCATGATGTAGATGGACAAGTTTTACCACACATTTCCAACACAGTGTGCTCCTCTTGCCAGGGTTCTTTAATAATGAGAGCACTAGATCTTACACTGGAACCCCTAGAACCACAAGCCAAAATAAATCTTTTGTCTTTATAAATTTTCTCAAGTATTCATGACAGAAAATAGGCAGAAGCAGTTACTTACTGACTCATAAGGGTAGGGCAGGTGTCCTTGTTCCTAATTGTTTGTGTCTCCAATTAGATGTTTAAAGTTTTAATTGTTATTTATTTACCAAATAAAAATAGTTTGAGAACACTAGCAATAGGCCTGCTAACTTTTAACTTTGTTTTATTATGATATTTTCAAATCTGTTATGTATTCTCCAAACCTAGGTTTTCCTGAGTCCCCAAGTCCTATAATTACAAACCTGATACTTTGCCCTAAAATTAGGTCAAATTGTCTTCTACTCTAACTAACCCCCTTTTTATGAGTTGTAAAGTCCCACTGTACTCATTATTCTAGAAATCTAATAGATTTCAAACTCAGTATTTATCCATCTCCATCATTTACCTTTATATTTCAAGAATGATGAAAATTCCTCCTAAGTTGTGGTTATTCCTTTCAGAAGTAATTGCACATTTGGAAAATAGTGGCGAACAGACACCAAATGCTTGAAATGTTCTAAACATGTAAAAGACACACTTGTATTTAATGAAACCAGTGGCATTTTCTAACTAAGCAGCTATTAACCTAGGATTTTCTTAGACATTAAAAACTGGACACAGATGCCTAGATTCCATATATTTAGCTACAAAATTGTTTAGAAAGGTTATTAATCTGAAGAGTTTCCAAGAATGTTTTGTTTCTGGTGGTAGAAATGGTAGCTATAGCAACGCTGAACACAGATTCCCTTGTGGCTTGGGCTAAGATGCTCCTGCCCCCTTTCAGAATATTATGTTCTTTTTTTGTAAAGATCTCCACCATTCTTTATATATCCTCTCTTTTACTCAGTTGGATTTTCTATTCTCAGTAAACAGTTGACATTTTAAGTCTATATCAATCCCTCTGTTATTCATTACATTTACATGACAAGTTCTAACAATTTTATCTTTTGAACCAGGGATTAACTGTTTTGTATTTATTTCTTTTAGTTTTTGTGTGATGAATATTTCACCTGAATGTATATAAGTGTACCCTGTGTGTGCAATGCTCTGGGAGACCAGTGGAGGACCTCAGATGCCCTGGAACACCATGTGGGTGTTGACAACCAAACCCAGGATCTCTGTAAGAGCAACCAGTGCTCTTATCCACTGAACCATTTCTCCAGAACTTATTTTATATTTTTAATTTTGAGTGACTCTCTGTAAATGTATGCTCACAAGTGCTGGTACCTGCAGAGGCCAGAGTGTCAATTCCTTGGAGTTGGAGTTACAGACAGTTTGTGAGTCACATAATATGGGTACTCGGAACCACTTTGGGTCTTCTACAAGAGCAGTACATGCTCTTAACTGTTGTTATCTCTCCAGCCCCACAACATTTTCCTTTAAAGGACCAATTGTAAATGTTGAAAACATTGCAGAGGATAAGGAAGCTGTGATCATTCATTAACTGTGCCATTGTAGCCCTGAAGCACCTTAGACAATATGAAAGCTATGGGTGTACTTGTGTTCTATAGAACCTTGTTTTTAAAACTGGGCAACAAGTTGGGTTTGGTTTACAGGTTGTGAATTGCTCTATATGATCATGTGCCCACAGTGCTTTGTCCATAGCACTACCACCATGAAGTGCTCCAGAATATTAGGGTTCCACAATCAATGAGTTTAGAGAATGAAATTTGCATATATGCCAGTGATTTAAATTATCTAAAATGCCATGCTATGAGAAGACCACCTCTTTTTCTGCACCTTATCACTATATGAAATAAAAGCTATAATACATTTTAGATTTAACCACTTTAATATCCCATAGTTATGTTTTTCAGAAAGTCTTGAATTCAACACTGCTTCTTCATTCTATTGGCCCCGACCTGGATCAAGTCCATGTTTCTTCGAACCTGTTTCCAGGAATTGTGCTTATGAGCCTGTCCTTGGAACTCTGTCTCTGTACCTGTCTCTTGGAGTCCAGCCCCACCCAGAATTTTATTCAAAATGGCTTCTCCAGCTTCAACTGGGAAAGTACAAGCTTGGCTCAACATCAATCTTAATAGACCATCTTGCGGAATGGAGATGGATGTTCCTGCTTTCAGTGCTTTGGTATGTTAACTCTCAAGCATACCCATATTCATTGATTATCTTCTGATGGAGTACCAAATGGAGGTTGTCAAGAAAATGAGCTCAAGTGCCCAGGCCACAAGACACAAGAGCACACGGTTTTGTTGTAGTTAATTAAAAACAACTTGTCCAATTATAAAGAGTCATTCCTAAAATGTGGTGTGCATGTTTGCTTGATTTTGATGTTTTACATTCACAAAACTTTGGGTGTAGTATCCCCCCAAATGATCTAATGCCACTCAAATTTGTTTTATTAGTTAAAGGCTCCAAACACAAATAGATTACATCTATAATATCTGTCCCACTATTCTACCAGTGAGCACATCTTCCAGTCTAGTTTTGTAGCTCACAGGATTCACAGCTGGGTAAGGTTTGTGTCAAATGTTCTCTGCTGGTAGCTTACATAGGATGTTCCAGCACAATGAAAACTGGCCAGTAGAGATGAAGCTTTGAAGTCATCTTGATTTCTCTTTGTTTGCTCTATGGTTAATGTATGTACTACCTTCAGCATCTGGGTCTTACAGTGCAGCTCTGATGGGTAACCCAAGAGCAAGGGCAATGGTTAACATTGTTGGAGGGTCTGTGGGATGCCTGGTCAACAACTTCAGAACAGGGAGTCCATTTCTGTCATTGAGCTTTTACTTTGATAGCCTAGCCTAATAGGAACAATGACCCCTGTTATAAGTTAACTCCTTTCAATCTCTCTATATAATGTAGATGTACATAATTTAAGAAGCTTCTACAGTGGTAGGTTTCCATATGGATTTTTTAAAGGTCTTTTAAATAAGGAATGTTCCTTATTCCCTTCCACACTCTGGCCTCTGTCCTCCCTGACCATTCTGCACCCCCTTTAACATTTCCTACTCAGTTATTCTCTTTTTGCCCTTCATATCATTGCATTTCTTCTCCCCTCCCAGCAACCCCTTCGTGGTTATTTATTAGTTTTTTACCTCTCTGGATTTTCAAATTGAAACACACATATCTAGGATTTAAAAGCTAGCATTTAGCTATGATACAGAACACCAGACATTTGTCTTCTTGGGTTTGAGTTCACTTCATTTCAGATGATTGTTTTCAGTTCCAACCATTTACTGCAAATTTCATCATAGGAGTAGATAACTACTTTCTAATTGGGTTTAAGGACCACTTCATAAGATGGAGCCCATATCTGACAGTGATAACAGGCCTGGAAGCCCATAGGCCATGGGACAAAGTCTAATACAACTCTTTTGCTAACTAGGCATAGTATTAAAATGGTTAATAATGACTTATTGTTAAAACCATAAATTAATGTTTCTATCAACTCTCAATAGATATTTCTTATACAGCAGAGGGTATTTAACACAGAGAACTACACTAGCAATGTGCAGAGAGTGAGAGGCTGCAGAATGCTTATCACGGAATAGGACACCTGTACAAATGACTGCTGGGAAGGGGAGATTCAGTCTCACTTAAGGGTGAGGTTCTTAGTAGTTTGATCAGGCTTTAGTGGATGAAATGTGTTTGGGAAAATACAAAACTGACTCTATAGAATTTCATACAGACACACACACACACACACACGCACACACACACATCATATTAAGGGGACTTAGAGACATAGGAGGAATCTAAATATGATCAAAATATATTGTATGTAACTTGCAAAAAAATTAAGAAAATTCAAATAGAGGAAAAATATAAATATTTCTTGTGATGTGATTATTTCTTCTAAACACAATTCTCGCTATTCATGTTTATGTATTTATTTGCTTTGTTTCTATGCATGTGATGTGTATGCACGTTTTCATGGTTAATTGGGTGCTGGGGCCTATTTGTGAGTGTGCATGCGGAGGCCAGGGGTCAATGCTGGGTGTCTTATCCTATCACCTTCTACCATCTGTTTTAGAGGCAGCGGTTGTCATGGGACCCGGATCTCACAGACTCCTCAGCACAGGAATAGCTAGCCAGCTTCCCATCCTGTCTCCACCTCCCAGCCTTGGGATTACAGGCTTGTGCTTCAGTGTCAGCATTATTTTTTTTAATGTGGGTACCAGTAACATGAGGTCATGCTGTCACAGTAAACAGCTTACAGATAGACCTATCTCCTCATACTTAGCCCCGAACATTTTATGTTTTAAATCACTTGAATTCAATCAGCCTCAGTTTTCTCACCTGTAAAATAAGAGAGAGAGAAAATGTTCATACTGTATTATAGCTTATGGAGATTAATAGAGTCATGTGCGTAAAATATTAAGCACATGACAAATGTCCTATAAATGGTAGCTGGAAAATGTCATTGAAAGCGTCTTTCTGTATGCACAGTGTGCCGTTGTGTGGGTGAGGCATTGCCAAAATTATCTGGAGTTTCACTTTCTTTTTATAATTAAAAATATATCTAATATAAAATTATATCAGTTCTTACTTAAAATATTTTTCCACTCTTCCAGTTACGATGATTAGAACATGCCAATGTATATATTCAACAATACTAACAAAGGATTTCTAATTATGTATTATAATTAGAAATACGTGGCAAATCAACCAGTGAAGAAAGTGGGTGATCTGATGGTGATGATTGGGTAGGTGATAACAGATATGATATGATACAGATTAGTGGGTGATGCTACTAAATCAAGGAGCAGGACTCCTGGAGTTGTCTATCCCATAAGAGCCATTCTTATGCACTATAAAATGTCAGTTGTGACTCTGGTGTTGGATAACTGCAGTATTCCCCATAAAGGGCTCCAGAAATATTTCTGGAAGACATTTTAAAAGGACCCAAGAGAAAAAAAATCATTAGAATTAATACTTAATTTATTAACTTCTTGCATTTAAAATTTGGTGCCCTCAGTAGAACAAAAGCATTGCTGGAATGATGACAAAAAAATACAGCAAAATAATAGCAACCAGAACTAACTTTTCGGTGAAATGCAGGGACACAGGTGGAGGGAATTACGTCTCATGCTTTCTTTGCTATCTATCAATAGAAAACTGGGGGAAGAATGAAAAAAAGTGCAAATGAATGTTCAAGAAAGGTTGGCTAAACCACTTCTTCTTCTGAGAAGTGATATACATTTGGGGAAGGGATGTATAATTTAATGGTTGCCAAAACACACAGTACAAAAATTTATAATCATGTAATACGTTTTGGTCACATTTTCCCACTGTAGACAATGTAAAGCCACCGAATCATCTCAGAACATTAACTAGAGAGAGTAATGATTATTGTGTGACTCATAAGTACAACTTATATTTTAGGTACTTCATGTACACCTTTTTTGAGACAAGGTCTTGCTATGTAGCCCAGGCTGGACTTGAAATCATGATCTGGCTCCCTCAGCCTCATGAGTGTTAGAAATACAGATATGTACTATCATGGCCTGCTTATGTACATCATCTTATTCATTCACATAAAATGAAATAAGAAATAAACATTGATATACATATTCTACACAGGAAGGAACACATCAAGTCTCTGAGGGAAGTTTAGTGATGCTCATGTATCAACCTTAATGTTTTGAACTACAATACAGTGAGATGCCTTGAGTGATGATGGAGCTATATTCTGTTAAGCTTCCTATAAGATGAAAATATTAAAAATTGAAAATGCATCTTGTATATTGTATTACTTTTCTATGGTAGTGATAAAACAGTGTGAGCAAGGCAACTTATAGAAGGAAGAGCTTATGAGCTTACAGTTCCAAAGGGATCAGTCCGTCATGAAGAGGGATATGTTGCAGATGGAGCCTGAAGCAAATGCTGAGGGCTCACATCTCCACGCATCTTCGGGAAGCAGAGACAGGCAGGAAGTGGTGCAAGACTATGAACTCTCAAATCCCACCCACAGTGACGTTTCCTTTAGCAAGGCCACACCTCCTAAACCTACCAAACAGCACCATGAACCGGGGCCAAATACTCAAATTAGGGGAGCCTGTGAGGATAGTCTCACTAAAATCACCACAAATACTTTACAGATAATTTTAAAATGTACCCTAGGCTGTCCTAAACATACTCAAAAAGATGTTAGCCTATGTCCAAGCAAAATTATTCTAAGCAAAACCTAGTGTGTAATCAAGTGTTGAATAGTTTGTATGGTTTAGTAAATACTTCAGCAAAAAGATAAACTGGAAGGAAGCTCAGATAGTCAATCACCATTAATAGATGATCAATGCATACTAAAGTATGGTTTCTATTGAATGCTTACAGCTGCCACATAATTTTAAGTTGAAAAAATAATCTCTGTGTTATTTTCACATCTTTGTTTCTGGTACACACGTGATTCTTACCATATGGTAATTGAAATTAACTTGTTTTTCCAACAAGGTTACTATTTGCCCATATTATATTATTATTTTAAAGATGTGATAGCAGAAAATCTTTTTTAAAGCCAAGTTCACCTCACTCTACATATCTGAACAGGTAACTTTCCTATATCATGTGAGGTCTGGACACCAATTTTTTAAGAATTCTCATACTGAGGTGGGCTTTACTTGTGTGGAGGGTAAAGATATACAAGGGGAGAGGGTTCCTTAGCAGCTCTGGGCTTGAAAATGAATAGAGGCCAGAAGGAATGGGTTTGTGAGCATGCCACAGTCTTCAGTGGCAAAAATACTGTTGAGTATGTGTAATGTCACCTACAAAAGCAGGATCAGCAAGTGATCAACTAATGTTTATCAGAATGGCAAATATTTAAAAGTTAGAGATTTAGTGTGTACCTTATTCTTCTGAAAATATTAATTTGAATGAAAATCAGGAATTACCTTTTTATCAGTTCATTTCCCACATCTGCCTTTGTAATAGTCTCTTCCAGGATCCCTTCTTGGATCCTTCATCGTCCCTCATTTGATTGTTTCATTCCTCCTCACCCATGCATCCTAAACCACAGTTATTTATTCATGAGCATGATTTGCTCAGAGAGCTGAAGATGTCTGAGGGAACGGTGGGGGGCCTTATTTATACCTTATTCAGTCTACAAACTCTACAGACTCAGAAAACATTCTCTTTGACTTCAGTTGAACTAAACAACAACCAAAAAGTTAGTATTTGCAATTTTACCATGTTAAGGTCAAATTGGGTTAATCAGTCAAAGACTCTGGGGAAGCACTGGGTAGAAATTCAAGTGACCTTTTCCTTTCAACTTTACTTCTTTCCCCTCCTTTCCCATTTTCTGGTTTTTGATAAAAGTTGTAAAGCTGTCAAGGTTTGATGCATCTTGCCACTAGCCTATGAAGCTGTTCAAATATGATTCAATTTCATGCAGACAGAGACACAGAACAACTTGGCTGTTAACAGCTAATGGCTTTTAAGGGTTTAAGTCAGCCCTAAACATTATTCCAATGAGTTTTTGTGGTTTAATTACCTTAAAACATTAAGTTGTCAGAGTCTACCAATATACATATACTTAGAGATATCAAACACCAAATCTCACTTAGTAGGTGTCTGATATAGCGTCTTATTTTTACCAATAAATACATACAAATAGTTTAGATCTACCTATTTGAGTCTAATGATGTGCACCATCATTAAGCTTGGAGAAATGTGAACTCCAAATGATTCTGTAAACAGCAAAGGAGCTTTCCCAGGAAGGGACAAAGAACCATGTCTTCTCTGCCCTGTTCTTAACCATATCATGTTAACTGTAAACAGTGCACCTGATTGTTAAAATCCTCAGCTAGCCCTGGGTTCAGATCTCAGCACCTACAATTTGTAGGGAAGTTAAGTATCAAGATGAGTGTAAATAGAAAACTTATGATTAATAGTCAGCCAAGTTTTTGTGAAAACTCCATCAAATGATGTATGGAGAAATAATAGTGATCACTAATACTCATTTGATGTTCTTTTATTTTCAAAAAATCTATTCTTGAGATTTTCAGAGGTGAGAGATAAAATGAACTTGAAGGGTCAGTATCCAATTTTAAGGTAGTAGAAATGAGCTTAATGTCTCCATTGCAATTTTTCCTTCTCTGGACTGTAATTAAAGAAGCCAAAAGTTGTCACTTACTTCATGAACTGTTTCAGATGTTTTCTTCTGCTGAACTCATTTCTATCCACGGACTCACAATAACTTCATTACTCTTTTCAAGTCACATCACATCCCAGTCTCCACCATTTAAATTGGCCTAAGATCCTGCACTAACAAAATGTTAATATTTATGAGTAATGCATTTTGGGTTCCGAGATAGGAAGAGAAACCTTCAGGGAAGCAGAAATGAGTTATTGGCCTGCTATAGAAAGTGTCGTTTGGAATGTGCTGCATTGTACTGAGAGATGATTCAAATGCATGCGTTCATGAGGCAATGCAATCTAGTTTACTAATCTCTCATTATACTAAGGTGAGGCTTTTGTGAGCACTGACTGCTCATTTGCATCCTCGTCCCACTGAAGAATCCAGATAATGTGCCAGTTTTATTCTCATTGTGGAGCAATTCCAATGTTTCCATTATTTTAATTAATTCATCATGCAAAATGTAGAATTATTTGAACTATATAAGCATTATATTATATAGACATTATATGATAGAAACTATTTTTTCATTTAATGGTGTGGTATCTAAGTAACTTCAGTGAAACCCCAAAGGCCTCTGGAGTTATTTCTTCCTAAGTTAACTCTCTCCTAATCAGTCATTATATGTCCTGCTTTCCCTTTTAGTGTCCTGATTTTCTTCCTGATCCATGATAGTTACTATTTCCTGTAACAGAAGTCAGCACTGAGAACACACTTGAAATTCTAACCAATGCATGTAAAAGTTATTTTGTCCATAAGCTTGTCAGAATAAGTGGTGGATTTCTCTTTGAAGTGGGCATATAGCACAAGGTATGTATAGGCTGGTACAGAGCTTTAACTTAATCTTAATTCCTGTAAATTGTAAGTGAGTGAGCTAATTCCCCTAAATTAGTACCTAACCACTGTAAGTGAGTGAAGACGTAAAGCTGGTTCAGGGTTTTCAGTTGGATTATAAAGAATCTCAACTGATATTCAACTATGGGAAATGGTGACTTTACAAAATTGGAAAGATGGGAAAGGTAATATGCCATTCTTCTTTATCGCTGGTCTACCTAGTGTAGTAGAAAAATTTATTGCTACTATCAGTCATAAGAGAAACATAATCACAAATAGCCACTTAGAATCTAAGTGATCCTATAAGTGTGTGTGTGGGGGGGGAGGGCAAGCTATGTAGGAGAAACATAAGACTAGCAGGAGGACAGGAAATATATCACATTAAATGCCCATATATGTTATATTGCACGACAAAAATCTACAGAGCTTCCATCTTAAGAGAATTAAGATTAGTTAAAGATATTTGTTGGCTTTTAATTTCCACAATCATAATGCTTATTGAAAGTACTAGTATAATTCCAAACCTATCTGTGTTGTGATATATACAGCAATACATAGGTCTGGCAGATGAACCTGTATTAGTTTCACAATTTTATTTCCACAGCTCTGTGATATTGGACAGTATACTTTAGTACGATGCTGTGTGAATAACAATTTCTATTTCCAGGGTCATTTTAAGGGTAAGAGATAATGTACCTAAAGCAACTAGCGTAGTGTCCAATGCAGTCAATACCCAGTCGACACACTGACAGCAGTAACTGTTCTTATTATAGTCAATACTCCAAGAAACTTGCCTCATGAAAAAATAGAATGCATTCCTGTAGAAGTTAAACATGGTGAATGCTCCTTCCAAAACCCTGAGGCTGGAGTAGCAATGAAAGAAGGATAACAGATAAACCTGGGTCTGGTCTCTGCTGCTACATGGGGTCTGGCAGCTGCTAGGAAAGACCAAGCAGGTGGGCAGACACTTCTTCAGCACCCTTTTGGCAATCTTCATTGCAGGACATGCAGAAGAGACAGTTCCATTCGGAGGCCCTGCATTTCATACAAGGATTCTGTTAAGTTCACTTATAAGCCAATATTCTTTGCAGTTATTCTTGGCTGTGGCCAGAAGCAGAATAGGATGGAAATTTCCCTGTTGGCTTTATCAGCTAGGAAATCATTCGACATTTCCTTTTGCCCCTGTTTTAGCTTCATCATTGAACTGGCTGGAAGTTTTTAGAGTTATTAAATTAAGCTCCTTCAGCAGTAAAAGGACGCTCATTGTGAAACTGGATGTAAAAGGGATGCTGTGTGCCGTGTCACAGCATGAAGCCAAAGGCAGGTTGGGTACTCCAGTTTCTGCTCTAACTTCTGCCAGAAAAGCCCTACCTGTGAACAGGTGAAGCTGAGATGGTGTCTTTGGTGTTTTCATAGTACCTACGTCACTTCTACTTTCATTATATATGCTATATTAAAAATAGTCCAAAGTCTCATCCCAGTCATTAAGCTATCATTAGCAACTCTACCTTTGAACTCATGAATGAGGAATTAAAACAAAGTCGCATGCATTCTTCCTCATCATTACTTGTCACGTGTCCTCGGCATAATCAACAACTCACTCTTTTGCATATATTATCATATTTAATGTCTGAACAACAAGATTTCTTAGTCCCTTTGGAATGCTATAAGAAACCACCATGCACTAGGTGACTTATGTAACAGGAATGTGTTGTTCACAGTTCCAGAGGCTGGGAATTTAAAGATTAGTAAGACAGGCAAATTCATTGCCCCCAAAGGGCTTGTATGCTTTATTGATGGTGTCTTCTTCCTCAGAAGCTGTAAGTGGCCAGTTAGCATCCAGGAGTTTCTCTTAAAAGGGAGCTAATTTTAAAGATAAAGGTGCAGCTCCTATGACCTAATTACCTCTAAAGACATGGTGATTAGGTCTCAGGGTACGGATTTAGGGGTGTCCATGGACTTCAAATTATTGTTGAAGATTAGTGTTATAATCTGACCAACATTCTGCAGTAAATATATAAGATTATGGTGTTTGAGTCATGCATTCTCATTGAACTATCTAGTGTTGTCTGTATAGGATGTGTTAAAAGCTGAGCGACTTACAATCATTGGTTCACATTTTTCTCTAAGAAATGCTTCTGTCCTATAACTTGTCTATTGTTCTATTACTCTTCCATCATTCCAGTGTGTCAGAAATGAGGCTATTTTCTCATTTATCCCACAAATGTCTTCATCAGCGAGAAAACTGTTCTTATTAAAATGAACAGTGTGACAACTGAAACACATTTTTATGTAAGTGTCTGTAGGTGATATGTTCCTGAATTGTTTATAATTTATAATAGGACTGGAGGAATAGTATGCACATCAGTCTTATAAATAATGTGACGTAAACAGCAGCTGCATTTATTGCCAAGGCAATTATTTTCTGCCCAAGCAATCATTCATTTTTTTAGCAGGAACTGGAAATTTGCATACAGCATTGTCTCCTTACATAATTAGGGTGAGTCTCCTTTACTCTCCTGCCTCGCTGTTTAATACCTGATAATAATTAGTTTTTTCTTTGAGCGTTGTCAAGATCTACTAGCACTTAAAAAAAATTTTTTGCCTACGGTTTATGGAAATAGTTAAATCAGTACATTCTTTTTTTTGATATTCATTGTAAATTGATTTGTAGATACTAAAATTGGTGGATGTTCAAATCCCTTATATAAAATTGTATAACATTTGCTAATAATCTATGTATATGCCACGTGTACTTAAATCATCTTGAGATTACTTATAATAGTTAATATAAGTGCTGTTTAAGTAGCTGTTATTTTTATCACTCACAGAACTATGAAAAGAAATAATGACTGTACGTTTTGTATGTATGCAGTTCTTGTCCTCAAATATTTTTGATCTGTGGTTAGTTGAAGGATGTAGAATCCACATATTCAGAGAGTTACTTTATTACCAGCATCTAAGGTTGCTGAAAAGAGGTCATATGATGGATCTCAAGTACCCAGTACTGTGCTTGGTCCTTTCACATATTGACTTCTTATACAATTATTTGTATATACATACTGTATGTCGGACCCTGTGATTAATGTGCAAAACAGTTGAGTAAACCCAACAAGAATAAAAAAAAACTGGTGTGCAAAATTCAGGAAAGATTTTGTTTTGGATAAGACGTAAACAAAAATGGATAAACAAATAAATATGCATTTCAATATCTCATAAAAACAGGGACTTATGACAGAAAATAGCTTTCTGATCAAAGACTGTAGAGAGTTGAGTCATCTTAGATGATAAGGACAAGGGTGTGCTCAGGAGAGGGTAGAGTATATGTGATTCCTCAGATCTGAAACAGCTTGATGTTAATGAGGACCTAAAAGAACGCCAGTGTGGATTATATTTAGTTAGTAAATAGAAGCTACAGGCCATTATGATGTCATAAAAGTCAATGAAAATAAAGAATTTTCACAAAATGCAGAACTTTCTTTGGACCACCATGTTATTTAGAATAAGAATCTGAGGCTAGTCAGGTTTCTGTGACTTCAAATCTCAATTTATTAAGTATCAATGCTTAGACTCCAGTCATTCAATACCAGTGATGACAATGGCAGTGAAAAAAACAAATAAAAAATATAATAGCTGCACTGGTTTGGAACAACTATGTGTCCAACACTTCCATAATAAATTTTCCTGTTCTAAAACTTTGCTCTTCATAGGAAACCTATGAGATCCTTTGAGTCTTTATGAAACAGTACTATACTCTTGTGCTAAGACAGACTGTTAAATACTGTGACACAATATCTGAGTAACAAACAATATAAGGCGAGAATGATTTATTTTGGCTAATAGCTTCATCTTCCTCTTAATGGTGAATTTAATTTGATTTAAATATTTTGAAACAACTTCAAGTTAACACAAGCCTTGGAAGAACAATACAATTTCCTTTTTTAAACTATTTGAATTCATAGCAGCATATTAGCCAGAACTGTGTAACACGGAAGCATAGATTATATCTTATGTCATCACAATGCAGTCATCAAAATCAGAAAGTTATCACTGATATCCTCTCCCCCTAAGTCAAAACTAATGGTATTATAGTAATATGATCCAATTCCACATGGTATTGCATTTAATTAGTCTCTTTCAATCTGGAGAATTCCCTAGTTTATGCTTAGCTTTCAAGACTCTTCAATTTTTAAGATTATGGGGAGATAGTTATAGAGAATCCCCCTGAATTTTATCTAGCATTTCTTCATGGTGTTAGATTTATGTTATTACAAAATTTTTGAACGGAGAACTTTGGTGTCTCCTGGTTATTGATGGTTTTAATTGTACCGGGGATTGAAGCCAGAGCCCCATGTGTGTTAGGCAACCACCTTTCCTGTAGGTTGGCACATAGACCTGTTTATATTTTTCATTTTGAGGTAGGGTCTTACTAAGTTTCCCAACTTAAAGGCCTTAAGCTCACTCTGAAGCCCGAAGCCCATGTGGATCTTGAACTTAGATTGCTTTGACTCACCGTCTAGCATAGCTGGGATGGTAGTCCTATATCACCAGGTCTGGCATTTGTTTGTTACTGACAAAGTAACAAAATAATAGGCAAACATAAAATTTAATTTTTTTCATCTGCAAATACAGTGGCATGGATTTCTTAATGAAAGTGCTGTTTATGAGACTTTTCTACAGTGTTTGAACTCTAACACCCTATGTTGGACTTTTGCTGCCATTCACTAATCTCCAAAATGAATACTCTCTTGGAACTATTTGAGCTCTGTCTCCTGGGACCCAGCCTCTTCTGACTTTCTATCCCCTGTCCACAATATCCAATTGTAATTTTTTCCCTTGCAGATACCTTGTTGAGATTCTTTCACTCCTATGTAGGCTTTTATCGTTTTTTTCTTTAAATCAGAATTACAAAACAAAGAAGAGAGAAGCAGAGGGAAGGGAAGAAAAAAATAGAGACTGTGGAAGAAGAAGGGAAAGAAGGCCAAGAGATTTTTAAAAATGTCAAGAAACACAGATAATATAATGAATTTAATTGTTGTTATTCGAGAAAAATGTTCAGGGTTATGTTACCTGAAGATGTCAAACATGCTCTTCTTCATCATGACACTGCCCTCGTCTAAAGCAGCAATAACAAAACATGAAGAAGTTATTTATCTGAAGTTGCATTTTAATTTATTTTTAAAATTACTATTTATTTATTTGTTACGTTGTGTAACATATGTGTGGAGTTATGCACAAGTGACATAGCAAGGATGTATAGGACAAAAATCAACTTGCAGGGGAATTTATTCTCTTCTTTAGTCATATGGGTCCCAGGGAATGAAGGAACTTAGGTTGCCAGGCTTGGTGAATAGTGTCTTTTCTCACGGAGTCATCTTGCCAGCCCTGATTCTGAATTTTGGGGGTTTTATTTTGATATGTTTTATATATACAATATATATTTATCATATCCACCTCCATTTCCTCCCTTCAACTGTCCTCAGGGTCCCCCAACCCATTATAGACTTTGTGTTCAACTTAAATTTTTCAGTAAGATACAATCAAAGTGCTCTCAAAGTACAGACAAAGCATCATCACCATTTGCAACTGGTGCATATCAACCATCTACACACCTATGTCGTAGCTTTGATGGGACTAAATTCTCTTAGGCTGCCTCTTAACTGCTGGTCAGTGTCGAGTCATTGTTCTAAGAACTTGTCATTTCTTTAGTGAGAAGAGGTTGTTATTTGTCATTATTTATCCAAGCTATTTTTTCTCTTTCATGTGTAATATAAACGTGAGACTACCTAGCATAATTCTTCTCTCCTTCACTTTTATACAAGTATGCCCTTAATATCTACTGTGATGCCTACTCTCCATGAATGACATGCACATAAAAGTTTTAAGAACTTGTCCTGGGGTCAAGGCCAAAGTTTACAATTTATAACTTGACCTCGCCCATGTGATTCATCTTACTTAAACTTCATATACTTTAACTTTATAATGAGTTTAATGTTTTAAGAGAAATTATTATTGTGAGGTTTAAATGAAATAACTCAGAAACCTGCATAGCATAGGTCATAAACTACAAAGGAGATTCTAATCCCAGGGCCTTGTCCTCTTGGTTCTCCTGCTTCAGCTTCAAAGTGTCAGGATTACAGATGTATACTACTCCATCTGGCCTCAGTAGTGCTTTGTCCCTATCTCTCTCATAATGGAAGGGGAGTTCCATTTGTGATCAGGTACAGGACCGCCTCAACAGAGCACTCCTAAAGTCAGGACTCATTATTTCTCATCTTTTTATTCTGAGTTCTAGCCAAGTCATGTGTAACAATAAAAGTGGTCAGTGTTTGTGTCCCTTGAAGGATGAACAAGAGTAGAACTGCGTATGGTTAGATAAATAGAGGAAAGGATGAAGAAGCGACCTGATGAAAGGCGAACCCGTCTCTGGGTAAAGCTCTCAATAACTGTGGAATACCTATGATGTCCCAGTCAATTAATTGAATATTTGATATGCATTGTGTATTGATACATAATAAGCTATCATTGCTATTGATTTTTTTTATGTGTATGGGTACTTGGTTTGCATATTTGCAAGTACACAGTGTGTATGCAGGTGATCACTGAAGCCAGAAGAGGGTAGAACTGGAATCATGGAATTCCCCTGGAACTGGATTTATGGCTGGTTATTAACTGCCACTTGGAGCTAGGAGCCAAACCAACATTCTTTGTAAAAGCAGCCAGTGCTCTTGATCTCTGAGCCATCTCTCCAATCACCTGGGTTACTATATTTTTGAAGACCAAAATCAAAGCTTTGGAAAATAAACATAAATCAAAGTAACTATAGTATCTGCTTTGTCTATTGAGAATAGGCTTGAAATTCAAGTGCAGTTTGCTTTTATTTTCACCATTTTCTGCACATGATGATGGGGACAAGGAGATTAATATGTGCTCAGAGAACTCTTTGAGCTTTGTGGGTTTGTTTTGTTATGTTTTTAGTACCTCAGTATAGAAATAACTATCCTTTGCATCCAAGAGTCAGAATAGACACATTTTTCAAGGTAGGAATGAAATATATGTAAACAAATAATATCTTCAATTTGGAAGAAAAGTTTTGGAACAAAGTATGCAGTTCCCAGGCCCACTGCATGCAGTTGCTGCCTAAAACCACAGAAGACCCTGTGACCCCCAAGACCGCATAGTGAGTTGAAGCAAAGAATTTCCTTAACATTGTTGAACAGTGAAGAATTTGGAAGGCAGGCATAGTAACATAAAGCTATAAGCCTAGCACTGTGAATGTTTGAGCAGGAAGATCTAAAGTCAAAGGAGAATCTGGGCTATGTAGTGCGTGTGAGTTCTGGCTGGGTTATACAATAGCATTCTATCTCAAAACACAAAACCAAAGCAAAGCAAACTAAACAAAAAGAAAGTAAAACACCAGAGAAACTCATTCAGAAGTAAAAGCAGAGGATATATTGGAGAATTTGGTCCTAAATACAGCATTTTTAATATGTACAAGCAAATACTCTGGTAAGGATAGTCTGCTGTCAGTCAATTCATCATCTTTGCTTTTGAACCTGCTGTGTTCCATCAGACATGTGCTGGCTATTTTAGATGATGACTCAGTTGGCATAACCGAGAGTTGGCTTGTTTATAGACTATATTATTGAATAAAATATCAAATGCTTTAATACATAAAGATTAGAATTTCAAAGTAAGGAGAATGAATAAGTGTTTATTAATTTGGTCCTCCTATGTTTACTTTCAATGTACAGAATGGTTTAAGATAACAGCCTCTATAGTATTTACTGTGAAAACATGATTTTCTCCCCCAAGCCATAATTTTCTTTTCACTTTCACTAATGGTTGTATAGGTCCAGGAACAGAGGTCTATGTGGTCAGAAATATGAAATGAAATCAACATCAAAGACTCCATTACAATGACCTTCCTTGAAAAGTGTCATGTTTACTTTCCTAGAAGCTTACCAAAAACACCAGACAAGCATTCTTTTAGCCTTGATAGTGTGGCTATTCAACTGGACTCTATCTAACATAAGATGGAAATGATTAAAATGAAAAATTTGGCGAGCTTTGTCAAGCATGTCAATCTGAACCTCCTCTGTGAAATCTGTGAGGAATTTACCTAGGAAATCTGTGAGGAATTTCCATCCACAGGATCATTTCTAGAAGCAGAGCTTCTGTCATGCTATACAGGTGATTTCTCAAATGCTGTGAATGCCTACACTTAGTCTAAGAGTCAAACAAATAAAAATAAGTTTCTATAGCAAATAGTATGAAGTTTATTGAGCCCTTTATATATTTTTGGATGACAAGAAGCACATCAAAGGCCCCTCGTTTTCCAAAATGTGACCTCAGTTGCCATTAGCTTTCCGGCTCTCTACTCACAATGTATTTTGTGCTACTTGTCATCCATATTTGAATTTGAATTTGAGTTAATCTCAATCCTACTAAAAGTCATTATTTCTGTAGAACTGGAGACTATGTGGTTAGTTTACTGGAGTCCTGGACAGTTCTATTTCTCTCCTAGTAACTGATAAAGAAGAGGATTTCTCAAAGTCAATCACTCAAAATAAAGTACCTAAATGCATTGTAACATACCTCTGGGAAGCAGATCTGCATTAACCTAGACTCTGACTTCTGGGGCAATAATAAGGTGTAGGAGAGTGTACAGCCACTGGTGATTTCTGCTAGAATACTATGAGGGGACAGAGACAATGAGGCAAAAATAAAATGGGACCTGGGACTAAGGGATCTTCCACTCAGCCATGTGCACAGCGCTGAAAATTAATGTGGTATTGTTTAGCGAGCAGCTGTCAAGTTATTGTAATTTGCAGAACATTTTCATCTTCCCCTCTCCTTCACTGAAGGCACATTTGAAACGGCTTCATTTCTGAGGGATGACAAAGTTAATCTTCTTTTGAGTTTCATTTGAAGAAAATGACATGTTAAGCTTGTTTTGCCTTTACCAAATGAGTCAATGAATTCAGCACCTACTGTGCTCTGGAAGGAAAGCACCGTGTTAGATATTAAGAATTAAGAATAATAATTTTCATCACGATATTGAATAATTTGGGGGACTTACAACATTGCAATTTTTAGTTTCTGTAAATATAAGAGCAGAGATAAGCAAAGAGTGCAAGGACAGGACACAGAGCTGATGGTTGCTTTGAAGCTAGAGGACAATGGCCTAGAGAGAATAGCCTTGTGCCCAAAAGGGTCCAACGTCAGGGATGCAACTTTTGATTCGCATTTACTTTATTTTTTTATTGTTTTTGATGTCTACTCATAAAATCAGAAAATGTTTTTGATAGTGGTCAATGTATAATGTGGCTACATGGGTCTCAATCTTATTTAAAAATTTTTTTTCTTAGTGTAATGCTTTCAATCAACAAAATTCTATTGAGTATTTGCAACATGTAAGCATAACACAATGTGAACATGTAAGAAAGAAGCTTATTGTCCTCAAGCTATTCTGCCAGGTGAATATTCTTTCAGTACTTTTATTGAATTTATGTGTGTTTCATACAATGCATTTTAATCATATTTAGGCTCAATTTGCCAGCCACATTCACTCATAACCCTCTTCCACTAATTTTATGCATTCTTTCATATATTTAAATGTCTACTGAGTTAAGTTTGTGTCCCCAGATGTCCCTTGGTGTGAGTTCACCCACTGATGCCTGAACAGGCTATCCATCGTCAATTTCTTAAAGAAGATCCACTCTCCTTCACTAAACAGTAATCAGCTGCCAATAATTCTTTGTCCAAGATTGAGGCCTCCTGCCCATTTCCCCAGTTCTATGCTGGGTTTTTGTCTGTTTGAGTTTGCATGGGTCATCTGCATACTATGGCCATTACTATAGATTCATATGAGCAAGGTCCCAGGAGCCTGTAAAATTATGTCCATATGATCATGAACTTCCTCCCCTGATTATTACAGTCTTTCTGCCTTCTGTAATAGTCCCTAGACCCTGGATGGGTAGAATTTAATATGTGTCCTGTTCTGGGACCCACAGTCTGTAGACTCTCATTTTCTACATTTCGATCATTTGTGTTCATGAGGGAACTTCATTGATGAGAGTTGAGAGATGCATTAGTATTCTATCTACCCCGTGCTCCACTCTGTTTGTGAGTTTCAGTTGCAGAAGTTCCATTTGTAGATGTGTTACTAAGAGTTGGAAATCACACCAACATTTATTCTCTGTATGTGACCAGTTGTGGAGCCCTGTTAACAGTCTCTGTAGCAAAAGAAGAGTCTTTGATGAGTAATGACTGTCATATTTGTCTGTAAATATAAAGATCCATATTTAGCATATGGTGAGAAATCACATTTGTCTAGGGGTGTGACACCCTTAAGGTTTTCTCTAAAATCTATGACCTTTCCATAGCGTGACACTTACAATGTCACACATGAGTTTCCTCCCTCTGAGTGGTCTTTAAGTCCAATTACGTAGCTGTTGATTACTCCCAAGGTAAAAGAGCCACTGCTACACCAATATAGTTTGTGGTTTTGGTCATTGTTATGGCTATTAGGTGGAGGCTGGGGAGATGTCTGGATGAATAAAACATATTACTATGAGGATGACAGTGGGATCCTCGGCTTTCACAAAATAGATGTGCAAGTGTAATTGCTGCTTATAATCCTAGGACTTAGAGAAGTAGGGATAAGGGATCCCTGGGACACACTGACTAGCTAGACTAATCAAATACATAAGACTTGGGTTCAGTGAGAGAGCCTGATGTGAATAGTTGTTACAGAAGGCACTCAAGGTCAACGTCTGGCCTCTGCACATATTCTGTATTAATTTGCTTTCCTGTTGCTGTGATCAAGGGAACTTATAAAAGGTAAGATTTTATTTTACTTACAGTTCAAAAGCAGAGAGTTTATCATGGCAGGGCAGCATGACGGCAGAGGTGGCTGGAGTAGATGCTGAAGCTAAGTTCTCACATCTTCAAGCAGGCACAGGAAGCAGAGAGCTATTAGAGATCTGGCAAAGCTTAGGAACTCTTTCAGCCCGCCCCCAGTGACATGCTTCCTCCAGCATGGCCACACCTTTTAAGACCTCCCAAAATGGTGCCACCAACTGGGGACAAAATGTCTCAATGCTCAGAGTCTATGGGAAATGCTCTCATTCAAAGTACGACACATGCACATATATACACACACCCATACATAACAACATGCACACACACATGCTAACAAAACAAAACACAGGTTTTTCATGTCTCTAAAGAAGCACTCACCAGCTATAATTAGACAACACAATTTATTACATCAGACATGATTTAATTGTATGTTCATGAATACGAGTACTGTTTTCATATTCCAATTCTAGCAGTGTGTGTGGTGTCCTGTATGTACAAGATAAATATTTGAATAAATGAATTGAAAAATGAGAGACTGTAGACAGGCCTTTAGGAAGTAATTTTGTAGAGTATTTCATTGCCACAATATCCAGGCCCAAAAGACATACAGATACAGGCTATTATTCTGATACAAAACAGCAATTCCGAAGTTAGGTGGGTAATAAATAGGTAAGAGTTTAAGGAAGGCAAAGGGCAATTGCTGAGGATATTGTCTAATAATTATAAGAAGGCTGAAGGAAAATTCACAAGAGCTCATGAAGTTTGCTGGTACAGAACCTGTGACTAACACTGTCGGAACTCCTCAATGACCTGTCCCTTCTCCGATAGATTTTATTTGCTGGCATCATTTTAATGTCAAAACATCCTGGAGCAAAATGTCTTGGGACTTTCAGGATCTTTCTTGTATTACTGTGTGGCTCAGATCTCCCAGTTATATGGACAACTCTGCAAACCCAATTTCAAGTGTGACAACCTTTAGATGGAACACAGTCTGTAGTGAGCAGGTCTCACAGATGGAACATATTTTGAAAATTATGTGAATCTCCACTTACTGGGGATTTCCCATCTATCAGTGGGTCAGAGGTGGACCAGCTGCTACGGGCTCACTTTTCTCCATATCTTGCCTTCACTTTTGTGTCATCAGTGACTTTGGCATTTAAACAAGTGTCATCATGTGATTGTGGTGTGCTTACATCCAAGTCACCCTCTCAGCAGCAAGGTAGACAACAGTCTGTCTCTGATTGCAGAAAAGAGTCTTTAGAACAACTTCTAATTCCCAGGGATTGTCAAGGCTGGAGTTTCTTATTTGGTCAGCTGATTTGTTTCTTGTTTTGTCGGCTGCGGGGAACAAATTATTTAGGGAAGAGAGGAGAATTCAAATATGCCTGTTTTTAGACATGAAGGCCATGGGCTAGGTAACAAACTCAGATCCACAACTATTATGGTGATTTCAGCTAATTGCTAATCTCTCTGAGATTCATTTTAACTAATCTGTAAACAATGTTTAGATTACTTATTAATAAATCCATTCATTCAAAAATTGTATATGAACAATATAGTAGGTCCTAATCGAGGTATTAGGAATCTCTGGTTAAAATAAAAAGAACTTAGCATGTATCATATCTACTCAAAAGTTTCAGCTATTCTAAAAATATGAAAATGACGCATGAACCAGATCTGAAATTTGAATATAATTTACCTAGGTAAAGAACAAGAGGGAAGAGCTTTCCGGAAAGGGTATATAACGTTACAAATGTCTTGCGGTGTAAAAGATTGGAGATGCTTGAAAATAGGCCAGCGTGAATTTAGTAGAATATAGGTAAAGAACGCAATTCTATCAGTGCATCTCAATTTTCAAGTACATATAAAAAATAAACTAAGGGCTATGTTTTAAATGTACGTTCCAATTTAGTAGACTTGAAGGAGATCCTGAAATGGTACTTTTAGCAAAGAAGCTGCCTAAAGGATGGCCATCTATCTGATCTGCAGACCACATTTTTTGGGGAAGCGCAGACAGCACAGAAGTCACGTGACGAGAGCAGCCCCATCAGTCTCTTGTTGTTCCATGCTTTACCCCCTTTTACTCCTTCACACTCTGTGATGTCAATCTTTCTCCAAAGTATATGTAGACAGAGATGGGCTCTTCACAACTTCAGGGATACATTTTCTAAGAGGGGAGAATGAGATGTACTTGGTGTGATTAGGGTCTCATGTAAATAGGCTCAACTAATCTCTAGAGTTTCAGAGAAATCGTACTAATTCCAGATCAGAAGGCTGCTCTTCAAGGGGTAATCTTACTCAGTTGAACATATAGTTACCAAAATGCCATTGCTGGAGAGGAATAATTGCAGACTTATCAGAGATCCCAAGTTCTATCACTCAGTGATATCAAAACAATAGTTTATTAACACATAATTTAAGACATTAATGTTTAAACAATAAACATAAAAAGAATGCTGTTTAATCATTTATCAATTTTTATGCATTGATATGCCTTATTTTCCAAAGAAAAGACAGAAAACAAGTTAAATAGAACCAGTAGCAACTCTTGTAAATGCATGTTGAGAATAAGTGAGCAAAATTCTTCTCTGAGTTCCTTTAATGCTACAGATAGTTCTTGTGGATGTTCAGCATAGTCAGTAAAGGTCAACAACATTACACACAATCCAATTCTCTTTACAAGCTCCTCTGGATGGAGGAGAATTATTATACGGCTAGGAATTTTCCTTTAGCAGATCTCTTAGTGGAGAGAAACATTGACAAGAAAAAAAAAATTCAACTAAAACATTTGACTTCAAGGTCATTATTATCCATTCAAACTAACCAAACATCATCACATTAATAAGCAATTCAAGCTTAAGTTATACTCATGGAACTTTCATTGGTTTATTTACTACATATTTTTTAAGGTTGTGTGATTATATGATTTTGATTTTTAAAATATTGTATTGTACTAAGGAGGATAGTAACAGTTGCACAAAAGGCAACAAAGATTGTGGGATAATTAGAAAAGGTATAATAAAAAGGGTCATTAAGAGATAAAGTAGAGAATCTGGTCTGTGTGAGTCCAAGTCATAGATCCTCACAGAAGTAGAAGTATTTTAGCCAGGTCTTCAAGGCATTTCTAGATTACAAGACTCTGTTAGAGAACACTGGGTCATCTGTGGTTCTCTCACTTGTACTCCAAGAACACACAGATAGAATGGCATGTGGATGCAGCTTCTGGGCGTCTGTGTGTGGCTTCCTGTCAGGAGAGACAGGATTGGGGATAAACCATGATGAAATTAGTTTGACCTGGATGAGTTGAATATATGAGCAGGCATACTTTGTCCCCAGCTTCTCAATCTGTTAAGTCAGCATGTACTTATCATTCCTCATTGAATAGTCTGGACCCTTTCAGAAGGTAAAAAAAAAGTGATGTTAATGATGGTTAGCCCTTAATAGCATTTAATGGAATCTTATTGATACTGAAGAGAGTGAAATATGTGCTAGCTTAAATAAAGGTTGGAAAAATTTCCTGTGGGAAATGATGAAAAAGAAGCATACTTGCTTCTAGATTTTTGACATAAAATTGGAAATAGGTGGCTGTATTACTTACTTTTATGTTGCTGTAATAGAAAAACTGGTCAAGAAAACTTATATAAGGAAGAGTTTATTTAGTTTATGGTTCCAAAGAGTCTATCATGGTGAGGAGGTATGACGCAGAGGCGGCTGGAGTAGGATCAGAAGCTAAGCACTCACACCTTCAAGCAGGCACAGGAAGCAGAGAGTGACTGGAGAGCCAGCAAGTTTTAAGAACTCTCTAACTTGTCACTCAGTGACATGCTTCTTCCAACCACCTTCTAAGACGTCCCCAAACAGTGCCATCAACTGGGGACAAAATGTTCGAATACTTAGAGCCTATGGGGGACATTCTCACATGACCACATTGGCCAAAGAGTTTTGTAGAAATATTCTTAACACAGGTTAGTAAACAATGTTTATTTGACAGATAATTTCCCTCAGAAAATACTTTGCTTAGATTTTCAAATGCTAGGCACTCTTAGAAATAGATTAAATATCTTATTGGACTCCATTTATACTTCCAGATTAACGTTAGTGAAACAGAAGCTTCATCAAGAGTTAATTACTGTCCTCAGGTTGTAACTGAGGAGTTCTATGCCTATAGCATGTAGAAGTTAGACAGTTAGACAGAGTTTACAATGTTTGGTAGCAGAAACTACAAGTTCCATAAACCACACACACCATTCAATCTTCTAGAATTTAGATTCAATACTCTAGAAGTAGGTGGGCGAAAAGCAACAGAGAAGATTGCTGTTGCCTCTTTATTTTATTGTTTAATCCATTGTCATCACTAGAGGACTCTTCATGATCTAAATCCACCTGTTTAATACCTGTACTGCAACTTTGATGTGTATCCAAGTTCATTCTCCTCTTGAATTTATCTGAAAAACAAACACAATAAAACAAAAAGAAACATAGGTACCCACACAAATTAAGGTTAGGTCTACTTTAAATACTAACAGTGGAGGGAGCATAGAAAGTGGACATAGAACTGAGAGGAAGGTAACTTAGAGAATCTCAAGAAAACATACGAGTTTTTAATTAACAGTAAAGAATAACACACAGAGAGAGGGTGGAGAACTTTGGTATTATGAGGCATATTCTACTTTCATAGTCATCAGTATGTCCTCTGAGCTCTTATGACACATCAAACTGCTTGTACACTCTGTAGTCAATTAACAATGTATGAAGAGAATGAAAGGAAATCTTGTACTGTCTTCCATGTCAACTGATGCTTGTTTCATGTGAACTGTGAGGTCTAGACAGGACATGACACTTGAGACATTCAGGAAATCTTTGTTAAAGCCTCAGTGAATGTCACTTCATTATCAGAAAAGGAAAAGAAAGGATGTTAGCTCTTTGGCATAAATGATGATTTCAGTTCTTTTCTCCTGTTTGTCCTTTTGTTTGTTAATGGATGGAACTGGAAAATATTATATTTAGGTAGGTAACCCAGACACAGAAATCAGTGTTGTATGCTCTCTCTTATATATAGATTCTAGCTTCTAATTTTTGCATGTTTGTATTTATGTGGTACTGAGCATGTGTAGAAGCCTGGAAACTAGAAGAAGACCCATAGCAGGAGAAAAATAAGTGGTGTTAAGGGAGAGAGTGGGGAGGTTAATAGAACAGGTATCATATAAAAGTAGAAGGAAAATACTGGAGGTGAAAAAGCGTAAGAGGGGATGGGGACAAAGAGATGAGGGAGTGGAGAATGTGGGGGAGGGACAGCCAATTCCAAGTACGTACAAAAGGAGATGTGCTACTTTGTAGTGCAAGCTAATTAAAAAATAAAATCAGATAGTAAAACAAAGCATTTAAGCTGAAAAATGACAAAAAGTAAGTTTGTAAGGCTAATCACTAAACATACAAAACTGAAGTAGGCCAAAATTCCAGAGCTCAGAGCCAGGTGTGATGGTGAGGGAATAGCTTTAAAAGTGTGCTGAGCTTCATCTCCCTGCAGTACAGAAATAAATCCAGAACTCTTCTCTTCAAGACATTAAAAACTATATATGATATAAAGTTTTGTTTTTTTATGTACAAGATACACTCAAGTTTAAGACCCAATATTTGCAAATTAAATATCAGGCATTTCTAATAGTGATCTTATAATTTAATGACAATATGAAAATGAGCCGCCCCATGCGACGCACAAATGACTAGCTCTCTTAAGTGAGAAGAGTGAATATATTTGCTGAAGTCCAAGCTACATACATTCCGTGGAAGAGCAAGAAAACAACTTAAGCTGAATATGTGGTCACAGGGATGAGCAGACAGATCAAGGCCAGTAAGGTGAGAATCACCTGAGAAGCCCAGTAAACCTGAGTTGGAGGAATTCACACCACTTGGAAATATTTGAATTATCAATATCTCTGGGGTCCCTGGATGAATTTCTCTAGTGAAAGCCAGACTTCTAATGATAGCTAAAACATTTGAATAGGAAATAATGACTTAACTGTTAGTAATGCAAGAGCTCAAGAAAACCAGACCCAAGGGGTTGAGGTGGGACACTGTTACTATCCATCCAGTGGGGTGTGGAGACAAGTTTTTTTCTTGTGGTGACAAACAGATTTCCATTTGGCACAAACAATTTTGTGATTGGTGTTGGGTCTGGCGCAGAACCAGTAACTCCATGAGGTATGTGCTCTCCAGGTAGCCCGCTCATTAGCCATCTTAATATCAGCAATGAGGCCAAATGACGGACTTAATGCATTACCCAGATGGCCTCACTGTAAAGACCTAGGAAGTAAAGGAAAAATGGTCTCTGGATTTCCGTCCTTTAAGAACATTTTCCCCAAATAAGCCCTTTGTGAGAAATTTAACAATACTTGTTTTTGCATAGGAAAGACCACAATTTGAAAGGAGATAACATTTAGTCAAAGAACTATATAGTACAATTTGATCAATGAGATTCAGGTAACAGGGCAGGAAATTGTCGAAGGTTCTCAGGAATAACAGCAGAACCTCCTTCTTTAAATGCCAAGCCTCGACGAATGAGAGAATTTATGGGTTTCTTCCATACCCAACACTCTCCTCCTCTGCTTCCTAAGGCATCATTGACTTCATTTTATATGAAAGGTGACTTGCTTTCATTTTAAAAACTAACTTAGGAGGCTGTGGTACACTTCTTAAGTCCTAGCACTTAGGAAGCAGGGGCAGGCAGATTTCTGTGAGATCAAGGCCAACCTAATCTACAGAGGGAATTCCAGGCTAGCTGGGGCTACATACATGGAGACAACGTTTCAAGGTTAAAAATAATAACCTGGAAAATATTGAGAAAAGCCATGGAAATTGAGGGGGTGGTGAGGTGGGAGGTAGGGGGTGGGCAGTGGTGGACAGGAGGGGACAGGGTTTTGCATATCCCACAGGGATTCCAAAGGAATTTGAAGGCTTGGGGTCCTACTTTCAGGCTGGGACTTTTCCTGAACTGTCTGAGAGACCCAGCGTTTGTTCCTTGTTCCTTCAGAGCTCAAAGGCAACCAACAATAGGTGTTTGCTATCATGTGGATTTATTAATGAACCTTCCGTGGCCTAGTTCTGCTTTCCAATCCTTTGATGTGCAAGAGGTATACTAGAACCCAATGAAATTTTCTTATGGAAAACACAAGTTTCTCTCATAATGCAGTTTTTGGATTCAGATTCCCCATGTCTGACTAAAAGTGACTTCACTATGGCTTTTTGAAAACTCCTTTATCTCGGTCTTTGAATCCACTTTGGAGTTTGTCTAAAGATGAGAGAAACTCAAGAAACAGAGAGTAAAAACACAAATCATCTCCCAGTTTCTGGCTTAGAAGAAAGAAACAAGACAGCTTTGTGAGGGAGACTGCAGAGCAAGGCTTTCATTTAATATTGCCCCCCTTTTAAAAATATTTTTAATTGAATCATTGTATATTTCATATAGAACATCTCAATCAATCTTAATCATCTTTATATCCCCATCCCACCAAGATCTCCCATAACTCCCCAACTGGAATCCATACGTTCTTTCCTCTGTGTTAAGGTCTATTTTGTCAAGCTAGTCTCCCCAAATGACCTCAGTGCAAGTTCATCCACTGAGGTCTAGTCAGCCTACCCAGAGTCTCTCACTTTAGGAAGACTAGTTCATCCTCACCCAGTAGTAATCAGTTGCCAATATTTTTTAAGCAAAAGTTACATTCTGCTACCTGTTTTCCCAGTTCCATGCTTGGTTTTCGTCTGCTTGAGTTTGCATGGTTCTTGAGCATGCTGAAATGATTGGTGTAGGTTCAAGGAAGCAGAACCCCAGGAGCTTGTAGAATTCTATTTCCATATGGTCATGCACCTCCTTGACAAATTCCACATAAAATATCTCTCCATGAGCCCATGTGCATAGCTGAAAATTTCCCCTTTTATTTAAAATAGTTCTTTCAATTATAAGGCCAAATCGTAGAAAGGTAGATATGTATCTGTGTCTAGGTATGTGTATAACTTTGTATATGTAGATGATTCTACGTATATCTTCTTACATACATGTATATACATTGGTATAAGTGTATATATGGGCTACATGTATACATGTGGATGTAACTGTGTGCAGTTAAATCTCTCTGTACTAGTTTCTGTCTGGAGATTTACTTCTGCTTGCTTGTGTGTGTGCCATGTGGCTATTTACTTTGAATTTAGATTTTTCCTCCTGGAGGTTTTTAATATTTAGGAAACTAAAAAATCTTCCAAGGCCCATAAAGCTCAGAAAGTTACAACACTCACAAAACAACTTTCCAAGGTTGTGGAATCAGTGAACAATTTCTGGAGCTTTAGTCAAGCTGCCTGCAGGTTGGGCAGGCAGTTCCAGTGATGTAGCTTCATGAGCGGTCACCCATGTTGGGATGGGCTTTTTGGTTTCCAGCTACATTTCAATTACTTGTGCTACAAGTCATCCCTCTCCCATGTTCCTGTATTAACTCCAGTAAACTCATTAGTTCATTAAACTGTTCTTGGCTAGAATAATTTCTTTGACCTTTCATTGGTGCCCCATTTGGGATGAACAGACATTGGTTCATGTCTTGCTAGGAAAAGTCACATAACAGCATGCTGATATCCACCTGTTACAGTATTTGTGTGACTGCATATACGCACCTGTGCAGACATCCGTGGATCTCCGTGCTCCTGTGATCATTTACATATTACATATTACTTTGCCTATTAGTTTCTACACGTGTATATTTGACTACATGTGTGTGTAAGACTGTGTACTTGTGTATCTCTACACATGTACCAGTAAATATATTTCCTACTTTTAAAATAGTTAAACTGTTCCTTGAAGACAAAATAAGCTACTTAGTAAAAGTAATCATATTAAAAGACATCTGCTGATATTAAATTATATGTTGTCTACATTTAGCCACAGGTGGTAAAAATGACACGTACTTAGAAAATGGACAAGCCAAAATTATATTAATATTCATCATCACTTCCATAGTAAATCAAAGAATAAGCAACAAGGAAAAGTCAACCCACTACTTTTGTGAGTTCTGTTTGTTATGAACAGTAGTCATTTCTCAGTAAAATTTGCTGACATTAGGCACATTTTGAAAGCTTATAGTGCAATGAATCTGCTTACCTGGTATTAATTTACTTTTTGTAGTTCATTTAACATAGTATTGATTAAATTAGCATTTGGATTAATGACCTTTCAAATTCTAAAGGACTAAAAATGTAATCTCTTAGTAGGGATGATAATTGGAAGACAAACGTGTTTGAAAATCAGTTTTCTAGTTTATATCTATTTCAAGTCATTAAATAGTCACTATATATTTATACAATGATAATACATAAACATGTTTCCAAGCATTCATATGTTATAAGATAGGTATCATATATACACACACCTAACAAATAAAATTATTGTAAATGTCACAACCACAAATGGATACTTACATTTAACCCATATGCAAGATCACTTGCATTATATACTGTTAGACACGGCACATCCTGGGAAGGTGTGCTGAGATTCTTAGAAGAGAAAACTGAATACCAAATGCTATGCTAGGAATAAAATAACATAAAGCTAAAGTACATGTACTGATATTAAGTAATTCAGTCTGAAGAATAAGGATGGATTCATAGTTTGTATGCCAAGGTTAAAAAATGAAGAATTATGGGACTGGAGAGATGGCTCAGAGGTAAAGAGCATTGGCTTTTCTTGCAAAGGACCCAGGTTTGATTCCCAGCACCCACATGAATGCTAGCAACTGTCTGTAACTCCTGTTCCAAGGAATTTAACCCCTTCTTCTGTCCTCCGTGGGCACCGCACAACATGGGTATACTTACACACACATGGAGGATTAACACTCATACACATAAATAAATAAATAATTAAAATAATGAAATGTGGGATCCTTTATTCAAAAAGTAGGTAAAGGTTTACATTAAGATTATTTAGTTCTCTCTGTATATAACATGAGGTTAGCATTGGTACTATCTAGGAAAGGAAAGGAGAGGAGTGAGTGGAATGGTGTAGAGGAGAAGGTTGGAGGTGATGAATATGGTCAAGGCTCATAATCTGTCTGAATGAAAATGTCTTTATTAACCCTGCATTGTGCACAATGATTATATACCAATAAAATGAAGCTCACAGGTTTTCCTTTTTATCATAATGTCTCCTTTTCCTTGCATCATGTTACTTTGTTGCTATTGCTTTGTGGTTTTCATGTATGCTTGTGAATCTCATTCTACATAAGAAAAACTAAAGGCTAAATCATTAATTATTAATCTCAGCTTTATCATTGAGGTTTATGTTGTGGACTGTGGGTGGCTAATACTACACCCTTAGACAAGACGCTATGGGAATGTGTGCCAAACACTCTTCTGATACCCATAAAGAGTAGATTATGGCAGATATGGATGATGAGGGCCAGGCTGGTCTGTGCTCAGTCTGATTCCCAGGAGATGAGAGAGTGGACATCTGAGAATATGTTTTAGAGTCTGGGAGAAGTTGGACCATTAATGAACCAAGATTCTATGCTCCAGTTACATCTCCCATCCACACCCATCCAACTTACAAAATACAAATTCTGAAATGAAGCATTAAGTGTTTAGAAGTAGCACCTGCTGGATCACATTCCCAATATTAATAATTTTCCTTATTGCTGTGAGCAAATATCAAACAAAAAGCAATTTAAGAAAGTGACTGGAGCAGGAGAGATGGCTCGGTGGTTAAGAGCACTAGCTACTCTTGCAGAGGACCCAGGTTGGATTCTCAGCACCCACAAGACAGGAGATTCCTATCAAAGTACAAGAGGCATACAGAACACCAAGCAGACAGGACCAGAAAAGAAACTCCCCACTTTATTTAATAGTCAAAATACTAAATGCACAGAACCAAAATAAGATCTTGGAAACTGTTAAAGGAAAAGATAAAGTCACATAAAATGACTGGCCCAGAAGCATAACAGGTGATATTTCCATGGAAACTATAAAAGTCAAAATGGTTTGGACTGATGTCCTACAAGTCATGAGGGAACATAGAGATCAGCTCAGACTACTATATCTAGTAAAGCCATCAGTTGTAACTGAAGGAGAAAGAAAAACTATGCATGATTAAAAACAGACTTAAGGAATGTGTTTCCTCTAAGCCAGTTCTATAAGAACACTAGAAGAAATACTTCAGTTTGGAGAGATGATTAAAAACACCCAAGGGGCAAAGGAACAAATACACAATTTCAGAATAGTTAATCAAAAATGTCTAAGAAAATAACACTGCAAGAATGGTCGGAAATTAACAAACACTGGTGAATAATGATTCAGTATTAATGATCTCAAATCCCCAATAAAAAGACACAAAGTCACAGACTTGATTAGAAAAGAAGACCCCCTTTTTACTGCCCTCAAGAAACGCATCCCACCATTGAAGAAAGATACCACTTCAGGATAAAAACATGGAAAAAGTTACTCAAGAAAATAGAACTAAGAAACAAGTAGGCATAGCTATTCTAAACGTATGACAAAATAGACTTCAAACCAAAATTAGTGAGAAAAGATAGGGAAGGGTACTTCTTACTCACTGAAGAAAAATCCGTCAGCAGGATATCATAATCCTAAACATATCATAAACAATCCAAACACAGGGGCCCCAATTTCATAAAAGAAATACTTTTAGATGAAAACAAAAATCTCAGATCTATTCCAACATCATGATAGAAGGTAATAGCAATACCCTCCTCTGGCCAAAAGACAGAATATTGAGACAAAAACTAAAGAGAGAAACCCTGGAGTTAACAGACACTGTAAGTCAAATGAATCTAACACACAATTATAAAACACTCATTCCAAGTCACAAAGAATACGCCCTCTAAGCTGACATCACATCAGGATATAAAATAAATTTCAGCCAATTTAGGAAAATCAAAATAAAATCTTGCATTCTGTCTGACCACAAAGAATAAAGCGGGATATCAACAACAACATCTACTATCACTTCCTGAAAAAAGTCATTGAGAATTGTGTGATACAGGAATCATATTTCCACATAATGAAGGCAATATACAGTCTCACGGGCAATATCATGCTAAATGGCTTAAACCCAGCATTAAAACTCAAAGTGGGAACAAGACATAGATATCTGCTGCATCCATTTTTGTTCAACTGAAGTCTTAGCTAGAGCAATAAGACCAGTGAAGGGGATAAAGGGACATAACCAGGAAAGGAAGGATTTTAAGTATCTTTACTAGCAGATGATATGATTCTATACATAACAAGTCCTGAAGATTCTTAAGAAAACATTCTATATCTGATAAAGACAGTTAGAAACATAACAGGGCACAAAATTAACAGAAATATACAAGGACAGAAATGAGGAAAATGATCCCATTTAGGGTAGTGTGTGAACACATCTAAGGAAATGAGAGACATATAATAAAAATGTTGGAACATTAAATAAAGGAAATGAAGAAGATATAAAATGGGAAAACCTGAATTGCTCATGTGTGGGTAGGATCATTACTGTGATGGCTCTATGTAGAATGAAACCAAATCTCTATCTGTCATCCTACACAGAAATTAACTCCGAGTGGATCAAGGACCTCAAAATAAGGTGTCACACCTCCAATCTGATAAAAGAGAAAGTTAGGACTAGAATTTATAGATACAAAAAAGATCTTTGTGAACAGGACCCAAATAACAAGGGTCATTAAGACCCACAAATGACAAATGAGACCTCATGAAACTGAAAGCTTCTGTATAGCAAAATACACCGTCATTAGAGTGAAGAGGCAACTTGCAGAATGGAAAAAAAATATCTTTGCCAGCTATACATTTAAACTTTTACACTGTATATGTATACATTGAAAGAAGCTTCTGTAGTTGATTTCTGTATGGCTCTTTCTAAAGGCCTTTACTTTTAATTATCCCTTCATGTACTAATTTCCTGACACCACAATGTAGTTACACTTAAGAACCCACAGCACTTATGATAGTGTACAAAAGACAGTGTAGAAATCCAAGACAGATGGGAGCCCAGCATGGACAGGGGAGGAAGGTAGGAAGTCCCAGCCCTAACTAAGGATCTATTGGCCCTTAATAGATGCTGGAAGAGGAAGAGTCAGTTTTTCTTATTGATATGACACAGGGTAGGACCACCAAACTCCAAGGGATAGACATTCAGTGAAGAAAGAATTTAGGAAACACAGATTTGGTTCAATTGGTCTTTTGGAAAAAGGCAAATACTAATAGACGTCATGAAGTCCTAAGGGTTAGTAAGCTGAAGGTGGAGGTGGGTGAAGAAGTCTGAGTATGACCAAAAAATATTACATAGAATTTTCAAATCAATAAAAATATTTAAAAAATAAAGCGAGGACAGGAAGTTTGGGAATGTGGAGGTGGATCTGAGAGAAAGGAGAGAAGATTTTCATATGATAAGTTCTTTGTGTGTAATCCTCAAAGAATCAATAATTTTATTTAAAAAAAAAAAACAGAGTACAATGAACACAGAACGCCAAAAATAGCCAAAGCATAAAGAGTAAGAATCTAGAGAGTATGGGTCCCTGTTCAGGACTTCTGTATTAAACATCACCCACTCAGGACTCAGGGATCATTGCAGAAGAGGGGGCAGAAAGACTGTAAAAGTTAGGAAAGGAGGTGCATGAACGTATTGAAACAGTTTTGCAGATTACTGGGACCTTGCTTACGCGAACCTACAGCAACGGTGGCTGCATGCATAAGACCCACGCAAACTTAAGTAGGCAAAAACCCAGCATAGAACTGGGGAAATGGGCAGCAGCCCTCAACCTTACCCAAAGAACTATAAGCAACTGATTAGTGTTGGGATGGTTGCAAATATGGGAGGGGGTATAAAGATGATTAAGACACTTATTTAATGCTGGTGGGAATACAAACTGGTACAGTCCACTATGGAAATCAGTGTGAATGCTTCTGAAAAAACACAGAAAAAGATCTGTTACATGGTCCAGCTAAACCACTCTTGGGCATATATTCAAAAGATTCTGTATCTAACTATAGAGATCCTTGCCCATCCATGTCCATTGTTACTTTACAATAGCCAGTAAATGGAAATAGTCTAGATGCCCATCAACTGATGAATGCATAAGAAAAATGTGCATTTACACTGTAGAATACTATTCAGTGATTAAGAAAGATGAAATTCGCACATAATATATGGAGCTAGAAACAAACATCTTGAGTGAGGTCAACCAGATCTAGAAAGACAAGCATTACATCTTTTCTGATATGTGAATGCTTGCTTCGAATCTTTAGATATGTGCAACTCATTTGAATTACCCCTAGAGGTTAGAAAACTAGCTATGTGCCATGAGAGATGGAGAATCTTACAAGGGAAGAGAGATAGAACACAGTGATACAATAGATGGAGGGAATAATGGAGCAGGAAGTATTAAATGGGTGTATGGAATGAAAGCTTAAGGTAGAAGAGGGAATAAGGTGAAGGATAATTAACACTAAAGGTCGATATTATAAAGAATATAAACTTACTACTATAAAAGCTCTCTAGAATATGTACACATACATATCTACAAAGAGTTTCAATGGAGGTCTCTATAATGGGTGGACAATACCCCAGCTGGACAATTTATCTTAGCAAATACAATTAAGCATACCAGAAATGGGTTTCTGTTCTTGGAGTTATTGGCCAGGGGGATCCCATAGACTTGCAAACATACAAGCTACTTCTATTGCTCTTGGTTACCCTCCAGAACTTGATGGGAAAGTTCTATTGCTGAAAACAGTACACAACTGAGTCTTATGATATGGAGCAATCAAGCTTTACTGACCTGGAAATTTAATCCCTGCTAGATAGTTTTCATAGAGCTGGAAGGTACTAAGCACACTACTCAGGGTGAAAAGCAATTGTCAGCCTTATCCAGATGTGAAACCTGTGAGGGAAAACAATGACTGGCTGAAAATATATGCCCTTTGGTATGAGAGTGGGATAAATGTTACGGGAGCATTAACAATTTTATGATTCGATTTTAAGGTCCATTCTACAATATGGAACACATACCTGACATTGTTATTGGGACCAAGAACCTGTGGGTAGACAGATCATAAGCTGTAAGGGAGACCTTACTGCTAATATTCTACTAAGTGAAAATGGTATTAAAATGACTCCTAATGACTTATTGTCATAGTCACAGATAAATACATCTCTCAGTCTTCATAAGAGAAACTTCTTCCTGCAGTAGAAGTCAATTAACACAGAGACCTACAACTGGTCAATATGCAGAGACTGAAAGTCTATGGACTGATCATCAAATGGGTCATCTACATCGTCTCCTGCCCTCAAGACTCAGGGATCATTGCAAAAGACAGGGCAGAAAGACTTTAAGAGCCAGAGGTCCAAGATGGCTACAAAGAAACTGTTTTTCAGACATTAGTGCAGTTGCAAACATAAGCTCAGTGGTTGTGACAGGCATGCACTGTATCTGCTCAGCTCAAGACAGACAAAATCCCAGAACTGATGAAGGAGCATACACAAAGTCCCGCCCTTAGCTGATGTGTTCTTTGTATTTGATAGCTGGTGGCAGGGGAAGAGTGAGATTTCTTTAGGGGGTATGACACCTTAAATTGTGCTCCAGGGCAGGTTTGAAACACAAAAGAACTTGGTCAACACAAATCTTACTGAATGGAATGAAAAAAAGAACACAATTTGAACGATTAGGGAGTTGGGTGTATCTGGGAAGAGCTGAAGGAGTGGGGGAGTGTGATTAAACACATTGGATGATGTTCTCAAAGAATTAATAAAAAAATTTAAACCCTCATCTCATCTGTTTGGTTATTCAGGAAGACAATATCATCCTTCCATGATTAAACCAGAAAAATAAACATTTTTGCCCCTGCTCTACCTGGTTGGTAAAGATAGGTTTATGAATCTTCAGTGGAGATTAAAAATAAAATCAGACATACTTACATGGATATTCTTTTTAGTTGACTTATGGAAATCAATGAAATCAATTAGTGGTAGTAATTCAGTATAATATTCACACCAGGGAGAAGAGAAATACTTCGTTTTCTAAAAACCCATCTTTAAGTTCTTTTCTTAAGATCACAGAGTCACAACCTTGCAGATAGTGTCTAAAGAAATGAGAGTAGATGATCCAGAAGCAGGTACTAGAGACAAGACTCAGGATTCTGTGGGCATAGTAATAATCTCCTATCAGTGAATATTCATAGACTTTGGAGTTATAATAAAGATCTTATTTCCTCACAGAATGAGGAATCTTGTATGCTGTTAAAAAGCAAATTTTTAAGTGTGCTTGCATGTATGCGTGCTTGAGTAGGGAGAGGATAGTCAGTAGAGGTGTTGGAGGAAGAGCTTTCCTTTATTCTAGTTACAAAAGAATAATACTGGTCAGTGTATAATGAGGCTATATCAGTCTTGTTTTTTTTTTTTAATTTAAATTTTATTAGTGTAATGCTTTCAATCAACAAAATTCTACTGAGCATTTGAAACATATAAACATTGTGGACATGCAAGAACTAAGCTTATTGTCCCTCAAAGTACTCTGTCAGGTGAATATTCTTTCAAAATATATTTTTATTGAATTTATGTGCATTTTATACAATGCATTTTAATCATATTTAGATTCACTTTGCCAACCACATTCCATCATATCCCTCTCCTACTGATTTTAAGCATTTTGTCATATCTGTTAATGCCTATTGAGTTAAGTTTATGTCCCCAGATGTCCCTTGGTGTGAGGTCATCCACTGAAGCCCGATTAAGCTATCTAGCATTAATTCCTTAAAGAAGATCACTCTCCCACAACAAGCAGTAATCAGCTGGGGCTTGCTGCCCATTTCCCTAGTTCTAAGGCTAGGTTTTTGTCTTGTTTGACTTTTTACCAGTCTTATGCTTATGCATGCTGTCACCCCTGTTGCATGAGCAAGGTTTCAGCCATCTGGAAAACTGTTTTCTTGTGGCTCTTGCAATCTTTCCATGTTTCTTTCTTTCTTTCTTTATTTTTCATAATGGTCCCTGAGCCCTGGTTGGCAGAAGTTTAATATAGTAGTCCTATCCAGGGACACATACTCTGTAGTCTCTTATTCTCTATAGTTTGGGCAGTTGTAGCCTTCTGTTTTAATGGCCCTCTGTTTCCTTCTCAAGAAAATTGAGGCTGCCAGAATTTAAGAGTCTTGGTCTTAAAATTCTGGAGCTCTTCCTTAGCAGAGCCTAAGAATCAAATTCCTATCACCCTGCAAAAGCATCACCCTGTTCTTCAGGATGGAATTTTTGAATTGTAGACAAACAGGCTGTGAGCATTTACAAGGGTTTCAGGGTGACTGAATCGAGCCAAACTGTTTTCTTATAAAGTCTTTGCTCAGACATGGACAACAGAGCTGCTGCAGGCAGAACTTCTGGGCGTGACGTCAAAGCTGTATTTCTAGACCTGTAGGTACATTGGGATTTTCTTAGTCTTTGTTTATTTTGGAAAGTAGCTTAATCTGATCTTTATATACTCTAAGAAAGTGCCAATTTTAGCTCCAGTTCAAATACTATATAATCACAGCACTCTAATGTAAACTCTAGAGATGAACTTGAGCAAACTTAATACATAACATTTTGTAATGTAATAAGCAAGTTTAAATCCGACTGCACAAGGAAATGACCAAGGATGTGAGGGCAATTTAAAGCCTAATGATCATATTGGCTGCTGCGGATGGTGCTGATGCTTGCTTCCTAAAGAAGCTCTATCCAAGGAAAGCAAGGCAATTGATTCTGAGCTTCTAAATTAAAGGAGAAAAAAAAATTAAAGAAGATAAAAGCCTTTCAAGAAATGTCTTCTTTAATTCTCAGAATGTAAAAGAATTAATTGTTGGTGGATGTATATCAATCTTCCCCAGCCCAGATCTCAGATTCATAAAGAAAGCGTATAGCTTTCCATCTGTTCTATACTCACTCTAGCTTCTTGATAAACCCTCCTGATTGTACCTTTTCTGGGCATCGGTTTCCTCCTCTGAGAAGGCAGTTTAGACTTGCAATAAGATGATGTCACTACAAATAAACTGTTCAAGCATCAGGACTTGGGTTGGAGAGATGGCTTGGCCATTAAGAGTACTGGCTGCTCTTGCAGAGGACCCAGTTCAGTTCCCAGCACCCATATAGTGGCTTACAATTGTCACTAACTCCAGTTCCAGGGGATTTGATGCCCTCTTTTGATCTCTGCAGAAATTGTATGACATGGGTGCCTTTATGCAGACAATACACTCCTACACATAAAATAAAAATAATAAATTAAAAAACATTTAAAAACAAACTGTCATTCTGTTATATATATAAACCTGACCGTGTTAACTCTTTATCACTTAGAAAAGGTTTGAGATGACTAAGGTGGTTTGGGATATTAAAGAAAATAATAGGTGCGAAACAGTGAGCCCAAAGACTGTCACACACTGTGTACTTGAATTGGTCACTGTCAATAAACCATTATGCATTTTAGAACAAAGGGCTGGTGAAGCCATTATGATGATCTACTGACTTGCAAGTCTGAACTTCATGGAGTTGGTCCACAGGCCTGGGGATGAGAGTGTGACTCTTGATAGGTGCAAAGCTCTGCAAGCTCAGTTTGCCTGAGAGTGTTAACATGCAGTCTTTTAGAAGGAAGAAAGGAAGCTTGTATGTCAATTCATTGATTTCTAAGAACAAGAACTACGTTCTGTGTTAAACATTTCCTGATTTATGTATCCAAATTTGAATGCTTGAAGATTAGTCAAAAAGCACTAACTAGGCAAGATGGAATAAAAACTTTTATTTTACTGGAGCAGAAGTAACAGTTTTGGAATTCCTAATATTGACTTGCTTTAAAGGCCAGAGCAGGTAATTTCACCTCTGTGGTTCTTCACTTTCACAGCTGTAAAATATGTTGAATAATGCTTTTGAGACACTGAGCTGAACACTGTATAGTATTAGAATGTTTAAGGTGATGTTTAGGTAGAGTATAGTTTATCCTGGAATTCTGTGTTGATTCCTTCCTGATTTCCCTCCTTATCTGCACGCGAGAGATTCTAGAACTCAGCTGCACCAATTACGTATACTTTGTAAATGTGTCTCTTAAAATGAATCATATTCATTTTATTATACCAGTCTGCCATTTTTCCACTTTTAGTAGGTGTGCTTGAGTTTCTGTTCTACTTTAAGATACTTTGAAGTGTCTTATTTATAAGATCTTTCCCAGATTTTGACTATACTGTCTTCAAATTGCAATTTTCATTTGCCTCCTAGTACAAATGGCATGTTATTATGAAATCCTCTGTATATCTGTCTGCTTCATTGGATTACATGCTTTTAGAACCAAAAGATAACTTACTTACTAATGTGTCCAGAGTGCCTATCTTGGCATTTGTTAAAGTGGTGGCACTCAGTAATGCCAACCATATGCTATGCAATGCTATTAGCTCATTGATATCAAAGCTATTAATATTAGAAGGATGTGCCTACTTCACTTTTGGACTTTACTATTATGGATAAAATATGAAATAAAAATATGATTTCCATAATGCTTTATGTTTTGTTGAAGGCAGGAAGTAAGCTTCCTAGCATACCTACTCTATGCTAGAAATAATAGCATATGCTATGTGGGTTATATTACTTCCATCAAACGGACGTTAGATATTTCTGGCTCTAAACCATTAGAAGGGTGGTACAGCTTCTTCCTGTATTTAATGGCTCTCTACTGCCCTGTACTCTGCCACCAATATAGACACGGTCACACCCTAAATCCAGATTCCTCCTGATCTAGCTCCTCTTTTCCGTCCTTAGTCATTGCTCATTTTATCATTAGCTGATCAGCTAGAACTTTTTCTCACTTCACTGCCTTACCTTATAGCCTAGGTTAGGAGTCACCTAATCATGGGTATGATGACACCATGTGAAGGTACAAGTGTTGTTTCAACACACCCTTCTTGTAAGTTTGATTATCCCTGGGCAGCTAACCATATGCTTAAAACCCTTGACCAACAACACTTGGATTTCCTTATGGTCCCATCTCAGTCTGTAGCTAAATGGACATGAAATCAGTATGCACTCGTGGCAAGCTGGCCCCTGTGAGATACGTTCTAAATAATGCAGCGTATCTCAACAATCGGATGGTGCATAATTCCCTCCATCTAAAACAAAATTGATTTTTGTCCGCTAACTATTATCCCTGTTCTGCAGAGGGATCTATTTTCATTTAAAGTTTCAAACTTTTCAGCCATGCACCATAAACAAACACTAAAAGATTTCATAATATTCTGAAGATGGTCCACTCTCAGCAGCAAAGAAATACCACTAAGAATGCTAAAGGCTAAGAGGTAATAAACCATCAAAAGCTCCATTGCAAATGCTCTGCAAAATCACTTTTCTTCCACAGCTCGGCAGGATGCATCTCTGCTTACACTTTCAGATGGTGATCCAGAAAGTTGCTTTTGGCCTTAGCTGACCCCTTTTCTCCATGTCAGAGAAGAGGTGAGAAAACAGTCACAAGGCAAAATAAAAGAACTAAGTGGTCGGCACCTTCTTTCTACCAATCCAATGTCTGCTGCACACAGAGAAAAACCGAACTAGAGAAACTGCGTTCTAAGCAAGCACATTTTCTATGAATATGCGTATGGATCTCCTGATGATCTTGATGAATTGTTGATTCACTGGATCTGGGATTGAGGCTTGAGATTCTGCATTTATAACAGATAATGTTGTTCATCCAGGACCACATTTTGAGCACTGTGTCAGGCAAAATTCTGAGATTTCTCTTTCCCTAGTATTTCAGGATTCTGGTTATTTAATCAAATGCCAATCTTAGTATAGCTGGGAAACAAGTTTGTAATTAAAGGCCCACGTCATTTTCAATTGGCCTTAGGAAGCAGAGGTTATCCAGGTGGCCTTATTCTAATCACAAAGGACCTTTAAAAAGGAGAAAAGGAAAACAAAAGGAAAACAACAAAAAAGTCCAAACCGTGAGACTGGTCTGGTGTACTGTTGCTGCTTTAAACACAGAAGAGGCAGATGAAAAGGAATGAATCACCCCTAAAGACCAAACGGTGCCCCCAGCTAATGACAGCCGAAATGGGGTCTTGCAACTCTATGTACACCTGTGAGGATCTCGACATCGTGCATCCTGGGGTAGTCTAGTCTGCAAAGGAGAATGGCGCCTTGCTGACTCCTTGATTTCTGTCTGGAAATACTCTAAGTGGAGCCCAGCTCAGCCTCACTATGCCCAGCCTGGTGACACATAGGAACTGTGAGATAAAAGGTGGATGTTGCTTTAAGCTGCCAAACTGTGATAGTTTATAGTGTAATGTTACAGTTGCAAAAAAAGCCCCATAAGAGAAAATTGGTCAAGAGAACACGAGTCTAAGGTCGAGATGTAGCTTTCTGTAAGTCTGTCCACTTATCTGAATTCCTCAGAAAATCATAACCTCTTCTTCTCTCCTTTCTCTTTCTAACCATGCTTTCCTCAATGCATTGGGTTGTTCGAGTGTCTCGGATTTCTGTACTTTTTTCTTGAAAGCTCCTTCTCCTCCCTACCACACAGCTGGTCATCCTACATATGTCTGATCTCTATGTTGGCGCTAACCCTCCATAATTGTATGACTTTCTTTTTTCTCCTCTCCATTATCTCCTAAGGGCAGCTGCTGAGATTACAGCCAGCCTCCCCTGAGGATTTTCTTTAATTTTTAATAAAATGGTCCTAAAGCTTCTGAGCCCATTCTTTTTCTCTTCTTAATAAGCCTTTGATCGGAGTCATTATTTTCAATTGTTCTATGTTTGCTTTTGTTTCTATTATATAGATTTAATTGCAATTACAAACTGTTTTGCACTGATGTGTACTTGGGGCTCTTTCTCCATTTTTCTTTTGCCTCATGAATCTAGTTGTAGCTCCCTGTCTCTTTACGGATTTGTGTTTAATTTTACTTCATTTTATTCTTCATTCTTTCACAAATTCACCTCCTCTCTCTTCCCTCTTAATCCATTAATTTATCTACTTATCTGCAAAGTTACACACACACACACACACATATATATATACACAAATAATTCTGTAAAAATCAGTGCTAAATTATTTTATGAATGAGACTAAGGATGCTAAAAGGGAACCACGTTTTCCTCTGAATCATCATCACCAACAGCAAGAAGATACTATGAGGATGAAGGTTCAAATTCAGTGGAACCAACTAGAATCTTATGATTTATGGCTGTGTAATATAGCCATTTTGGTCACTGTCCTTCAGTATTTGAGGATAGAACAGGTTTTAATGAAGAGATTAATTTACAACAGGCGATCCACATCCAGCTATCATCTATCTTTCTGTAAAGCACTCTCTTGTTATTGTTCAATTCATTTGAAACATCTCTGTACCTAGTGATCTAAACCAAAAAGATAAAGGAATTATAAGATTCCTAACTTGCTGCTAATGTAGTTTAAGATTAACATAGAAAATAAGCAAAAGAAAAAAAAAACTCTATAAGCTGTGAACTGGTTCGTACATATTCAGAATTAAATAAAGTACACACATAAATTATGCCTTCATTGAGCTTTTTCTTGGTCATAAATGAGTTCTTGAGATATTAAAATGCTCTGTTATTGTTCAAAAATCTCATCATTCCACGTGAAATAGATGAGAATAAAAAAATTCTTTAAAAATACCTCATTGGTAACTACTAATTTTTATGCAAGACAGTAATTTCCTAGCAAAATCTCAGGTACAAAAGTATTACCATGCCTTTTTGTAAGAGCTGTTAAGTTAAAGCTACATTTTATTAGGTTGATTTAAGAAGCTGGTCAATTTCAATTTTCTGTTTTGCTGTCAAATACACTTATATAGACTGCAGATAATTCAAATATTATTTTTGAACAAGGTTGTTCTCACCTGAACAGAATGGAAATTGCTGACAGGATATAGGTGAGTTGGGAGAGAGCAATGTAAAATGTGCTTAGGGTTAACAGAAAGGTTACCTAATCTTCAGTATTTTCCCCATACATGAGGCCAAATTCTCATTTTTTGGCAACTTTTCCTCTGCATTTAGTAGGGTGTTAACTTTCTTTAGGGAGCAGATGTGGCCACACACATTCTGTTTGGCAGATGGCAGGTGCCAGCCCCTGAAATGGGTGCCCAGTTCCAAGGGCAACATCTGGATCCCTGGCTTGGCCACGTTCCTGTCTGTGCTTGTGCTATACAATGCCCCCTGGGGACATTTATGATTAGTTTGTGACAGAGTTGGCATGAGTATCTTGTCTCCCTGGCAACCATTTTCCCTTTGATTCTTATACATCTGCTCAGTAATATACAGTATTTGGGAAACCGCTCCCATCTTATTTCCAGTCAGAGGACTTTTGTTGAATGGTAGGTCATTTCCCCTGGTTTCTAAAGCTATTGTTTTGAAGTGTCCTCACAACTTCACCAAACTGCAGAGTTCATCTTCTGGCAAAGTCACTATGTTTATGACAGTGCTAAGCTTCAGTGAATACTCAGTGACCCATTTTGAACTAGTGACAATATTTTTTTTTTAGAAGCAAAGAGGAAACCAGGTATTTGGAGCAGACTTCCATCTTGTCAGGCTTCTGTCTTGTAGAATCAGGTTTCCATCGTATAAAAGATCTGGTTGAATGAACATACATTCTTTATTTTAAATTCGTCCTCTGCTTCTTCCTTTCTCCTCCTCTCTCTTCTTTTTCTTCCTCCTTTCTTCTTACCACTGCATTTCTTTCCTTTTTTATTCTTATTTCTTATGGCAGTGAGAATACAGTTTTTCTTACACAAAAAGTATTAGGTTATGCCCTTATTTACTCTTCCTAACCAAAGGTCAGCAGGTGGTGTCCCCTCCAGTCTACAGAGAACCTTGATACAATGAAGCTCTTAGCAAAACACACTTTTTACTAACCTCCAAGGTGATGTTGGATAATATAACAGATTGTTTAGGATGGGGGCTAAAGAGATGGCTCCAGGTTAAGATCACTTGCTGCTCTTACAGAGAATCCAGGTTCAGATCCCAGTTTTCATGCTGAGTAACTCAAGATCACCTGTAACTCTAGTTCCATGGAATCTCACAATTTCTTGTTTCTATAAGCACTTGCCCATAACACACACACACACACACACACACACACACACACACACACACACACAGTCTTTTGATTGTTTAGGTTGAATCTTTTTACCTATACAGTCCTTGCATATGCCTATTAATAAATGCTTTGAATTAGGTACGTAAACAAAAGAGTTAAAGTTTTCTTAGAATGTATGATGGCAAGAATTTACAGAAATTATTTACAAAAACTGCAGCTACTCTTTAGAATAAGGGTTTGTACATTCCCAGTTTGTTTATGAGGAAATTGAGGTTGAGAAAGTCTAATGAGTTAAGTAAGAGTGGAACAGCATTCCCGTTTGTTTATCTGAATGGTTCATGTAAAACAGGAATAGAGTGTATATGCAAAATACAGTCAATGAACCTAAGAGGGTATTTATGGGGGAGAAACAAAAGATAAATAGCATTCACAAATTAGCAGAATATATTTCTTTCTCAGGAATTATCTCTTGATATATCAGGATATGATTAAAGATGTTTGAGCAGAGGGACTGCATCATGCTAAGCATCAGAATCAAGAATAAGAAGCTACAATGTGCTCAAGGACTGTCTCAATAGTTCACTCACCTCTATGAAGTCCAGGAAATACATGGCTGACATAAAATTATGTTGAAAACTGCCATTCCCACAGTCTCAGGTCTAGGTGGGCTTATGTGTGCCATCCTAGGCAGACCTGGAGGCGAGTCACTCTTCTTGGTTACTATTGAATTAGAGTCACCCTGTTTCCTTTAATCAAGAATGAATACTGAGTAAACTGGACCTACCGGTAATCCCAACACTGGGGAGGCAGACGCAGGTAGATCTTCGCGAGATCAAGGCCAGCCTGTTTTATATAGCAAGTTCCATGCCACCTGGGGCTTCAGGGAGACACTGTCTCAAAACCACACCTCACAAAATGTAATCAACAGTGATTATAGAATGGACTGCAGTTCTTCCAGGTGATTCTTATTTTAGAACATTGCTATAGGACTAGTGACTTTAGGTGATCTCGTATTATCTTGACCATTCATATTGTTTGAGGTTTTGTGATGTGAACGAGGCCCACCAGGTCTATATAGCAAGTTTGAGGTTAACTGGGGCTACAGAAAGATCTCATCTCAAAAAATAAAAACAAAACAAAAGAAAAATCAACACTGAGTATCTGAAGGATTGACCTACCAACTCTTCGAACATGATCAGAAATCAGCCAAGCTTGGACAGCAATGAAAACAGAACCCAATTTCCATTCAAAAAAGGAAGGCTAGACTCTCATCTCAGATACTCAATGAACAAAGAAAGCTCCGTGAACACATGAGGAGATCGAAACAGTGGTGGAAGCCTTTTGACAAAGAAACAGAAAGCAGAAAAACAAACAAAAGTCTCCATGTCTGGATAAATTCACAGTAGAATTTTACAATTTAGTGAAGAGCTACACCAAGGCTTCTTAAATTATTTTTTAAAAAGTAGAAATATAAGAAACACTTCCAAAATCCTTCTATGATTGCCAGTATTACTCTGATACCTAGACCAGGAAAAGCCCAGCCAGAAAAGGAAACTAGGACAATATTCTTGATGAACATAAACCTAAAAATTCTTCATCAAATACATGCAAACGGGAGGCTGGAGAAATGGCTCAGTGGTTAAGAACACTCCCTGATCTTGTAGAAGACCCAGGTTTGATTCCTAGCACCTACATGGCAGTCACAGCTATCTGTAACTCCATTCCCAGTGATCCAATGACCTCTTTTGACCTTCATGGACTGCATACATGGGTACATTAACATACAAGCAGGCAAAACACTCATATATATAAAATAAAAATAAGTAAATAAAAAAATTAAAAATTCTTGCAAATTGTGTATAGGCACACATCAAAAATATCATCCATCGTGATCAAATTTGTTTCATATAGAAAATGGAGAGATGTTACACCCTATGTCAGTTGATAATGTAATAAATCATGTAAATGGACTTACTAACAAAATTGCATGATAATCTCAAAAGGTAAAGTAAAGGTCTTTGATAAAATTCAGTCTGCCTTCATAACAAATCTCCTAAAGGGAATAGAATTTGAAGGAACATACCTTAATATAATAAGGGCTACTTATGACAAATTCACAACCAAAATAGTAAGACATGGAGAAAAACTTGAAGCAATTCCTTTAAAATCAGGATTGAGATAGGGTTATCCACTATCCCTACTCCATTTCAATGCAGTATTCAAAGTCCTACTTAGAGCAATAGGACAAGAGAACTAAAGAAATATTAATATGAAAAATGAAAGTCAAATCATTCTTATTTGGAGATGTTACATTTAATATATCCCCAAAATTCCACTAGACAATGTCTAGAAATAATGAATGCTTTCAGCAAAGTGACAAGATATAGAGGTCAGCTAACAAAAATCAGTAGCCTGTCTATACCAATAGCAAGCATGCCGAGAAAGAGATTATGGAAATATTCCCATTCACAAAAACAGGAGAATTAAATGCCTTGGAATAAGCCTAAACAATGATGAAAACTCTAAATCCACAATGAAAACGTTAAATCTCCAAAGAAAGGGATTGAAGAAGACACTAAACAATGGAAATTATGTTCATCACTTGGAATAATTAATATTGTGATAACGATCATCCTACCCAAAACAATTTACAAATTCAATACAATTCCAATGAAAATTCCCCTGACATTCTTCACAAAAACCAGAAAAATTTCTGACATTCTTTGGAAGCACCAAAGACCCTGGAAGGCCAAAACAATCCAGAGCCAAAGGAGACAATGCTGAAGTGATTAGTATGTCAGTTTTAAAGTATATTACATAGCTATAGTAATGAAAACAGCATAGTACTGGAATAAAAACAGACATGTAGACCGGTAGAACAAAACAAGACCCAAACATGAGAACAGGTCATTAAGGTCATCTTTTATTGGACAAAGATACCACAAAATACACACCAGAAGAAAGACTGAATCATTAACAAATGGTGCTCAGAAAACTGGATGTCCACCTGTAGAAGAATGAAATTAGCTAGGCACCTATCATTCCGCACATAAATCAATTATAAGAGGATCAATATGAAATCTCCAGTTGCAGCAAGTTTTAAAAGATATCCTCAGCACTACTCTGCAAGACAGAGGTTCAAGAAGAAACTTTCTGAACAGGAATCCATTTGTTTAGGAAGTAAGGCCAACAATCAGCAAATGGACCTCATTAAACTATAAAGCTTCATTACAGCAAAGAAAAGAATCAATTGAGTGAAGAAGAAGCCCGCAGAACGGGATGGGAGAGAATCTTTGCCAGCAATACATTTGATAGTGGATTAATGTTCAGATTGCATGAAGAACTCAAAAACAATATAAACCAAGAAAACAAATAACCAAACTAAAATAGAGCTGCAGCTCTGAACAGAGACTTCTTAATGAATAATAATAAAAATACTAAAAACACCATTAAAATGGTTTAACTCCATGGAGGCACACTTGTTTAGCCCTAGCATCTGGGAGGCAGAGGTAGGGAGAACTTTGTGAGATAGAGGCCAGACTAATCTACATAGCAAGTTCTAGACCACAGGAGACTACAGGAGGACTCTGTCTCAAAACAAAACAAAACAAAAAAAAGAACAACAAAAAAAACAGGGTTCAGCATCCTTAGCAATTATGAAAATACACATTGAAACTACCTTAGGATTTCATCTCACCCAGTCAGAATGGATAAAATCCAGAAAAGAACTGACAATCAATTTCTGGGGAGGATTTGGGGAAGTGGAACTTCCATTCACTGCTGATTGGATTGTAAACTGGTGCATTCACTATGGAAATCCTGTGGAGAATTCTCAGGAAGCTAAAAGCAGATCTACCATACCTATGGCATGTACCCAAAGGACTTGATATCTTACTACAGAAACGCTTTCCTATCAATGTTACTTGCTGCTTTCTTCACAATAGATAAGAAATAGAAACTGCCTAGATAACCTTCTGATGAATGGATAATGAAAGTGGGACACATATGCACAATGAAACTCTATTCATCTGTAAAGAAAAACTGAAATCATGAGATTTGCAAGTGGTGGAGGAAGTCTAAAACATTATAGAGAGTCAGGTAGCTCAGACCCACAAAGACAAACTCTGCATATTTTCTTTTTTTTGTGTGTTCTCCCTTATTTGTGGTTCCTAACTCTGCCTCTTTAGATGTGAGTATAGAACCTGAAAAACTGCAGAATTCAGGAAAAAAAGAAACCATGAGTTGATAGGGAGATGTGGGGAGGGGGCAGTTCAGAGACAGGTATAAGAAGCCATAGATGCTGTGAAGGGGGAAATGGGACAATGGAGGGTTATTTAACTGAGAAGAGAGAGTGGGTAATACTGAAGGTAATTGAGGAAATAAAGACAGATAACTCTAAGGGTATCTGATAAAAGCCATAAGGACACATATTACTTTATAAGGGTTATGTTGAAATTCGTCTTATATACACACACTTTAAAAGCAGAGTTATGCCACATAACTGGTGTGATGATGCATCCTCCAAGAGCCTTAGGCTATTTAATAAAATCCCCAGTGTCAGGCACAGAACATATCACTTGGAGTTGCTGATTAGAGTCGTCAAGAAACTCTCAACACACTGTTGACAGCATTGTCCTCATTTGCCTCTTAGACCTTGAAGATAAGACTCTGTTGCCGAAGATACTACATACTTCAAACACAGTACTCAGAGGACTCAAGCTGGAAGAGCCCTGGAAGACTTCACCCTGAGGACTAGCTTTCACGCTATCAGAATGCTCTATATAGAATGCCAGGCCCATTAGATTGGAGGACATTCTTGACTAATACTGTAAATATAGAAAAATACCCATGGCTATAGAGGAGAAAATGCTACTGTCACTTTCTTAAACCAATGTAACTTCTAACTGTATTCTAAATACTTTTACCCACAGGTAAGTGTCGCTTCCTCCTCAAGAAAGAAGTTTCTTTTTCCCACAGATGACGACACAGAGATCCACAACTGGTCAAAGTGCAAAAACTAAGTGACTGTGGGGTACACGGTCAAAGATGATACTCCTACAGTGCACCCCCTACATCTAAGGCTCAGGGAGCATTGCAGAAAAAGGAGGCAAAACAATTGTAAAGACTAGAGGACCAGGATGCCTGCTGATATATACCTTCTTCTAGACATCACAGGAAAGCCTCACCCATGGAATTTCAACAATATGGCTGCCTAAAAGAGAGGTGAATAATGAAAACACCAGTTGATATGCCAGTCTGGATAGGGGAATTTCACAAAACCCATCTTTAGATGAAGAGTTACAGACGATCAACTGAAGCTTTAGAAATGGAGAATCAGTTTTGTCTAGGGAGGAGCTCCTTTGTTAATTATCTAATCCCAAGTGGTTAGTCCTAAGCACATGTGATAAGAGCTACATTAAATGGAGTCAATAGGTTACACATACACACATATGTATGCATATATAACAATACTCAGCAAAGAACAGGTCAAGAAATAAAAGGGTGTAAGGCACCTAGGAGCAGTTAGACCATGGAGAGGAGAGGATGGAGCTTGGTTCTAAGCTATGACATTCTCTAAAAATAAAAAAAAAATTACAAAATAAATTATTAAAACTACTACATATATATATATATATATATATACACACACACACACACACACACACACACACACACACACTACCTCCTCTAATGCTAAGGAAGCATTGCAGGGACATATTGCAGGCATTCCAATCATAAACACAGTATAACTGTGCTTACCTACACTGAGCCTGCCAAGAGTGGTCCTGCCAAAGATCAACTAGGGATGAGGAAAAGTCTAGGGCAGCCTTGCTCCCCACCTATTGAACTGACAGATTCCAGGTAACGAGAAGTCACTGACATCAGCTGAGTAACCTCTGGTGAACCCTTCAGACTCCAACAGAGAGCTCAAACCCAGCTCCATACAGATGAATCTGGTTAAACTCATTGGTTACAAAACAGAGCAAAACAAAACCATATGAATATGGAAAAGCGATATGTAGGGAGGGGAGAGTGTTGAAAGGGATGAGAGGGAGGTCAAGAGGATAGGCTCGGGGAAACAATATTGTATACATGCATGAAAATAAGGACAAATTTAATAAAACTCCAAGCAAAACAAAACAACAAAATGAAGAAGGTCTTGATAAAATAAGACTGCCAACTCCATAGGACCCAAGTCAGGGGTTGGTGAAATGGTTCGGTGGTTAAAGGTGCTTGCTGGAGAGTCTGACAACCTGAGTTTGATCCCTGGGACCCACATGGTAGATGGAGAGAACCAACTCCTATGAGTTGTCCTTCACGCCGTCAAGCATGCTATAGCATGTATGGGCTCTCTCTCTCTCTCTCTCTCTCCTCTCTGTCTCTCTGTCTCTGTCTCTCTCTCTCTCTCTCCTCTCTGTCTGTCCCTCTTTCTGTCCCTTTCTCCCTCTCCCTTACCATCAATCATCAATCAATCAATAAATCAAAGTTAAAAAAATAAAGTTTAAAAAAAAAACCTCAAGTAAGAATCCCTGTTATTAAAAACTAAGGGCATTACCACCCTGTGAAATTAGAAATTTGTATACATTTGTTCTTTACCTCATTTCTTAGCACATATCTACTAAAGTCACTGGAATCTCCAAACTGTTAAGTGCCTTGATGGATTCTCATGAGATGACTGATAGAGATGGTGATAGATTGCTTGCCTAAATGTGCAGAGCCCTGGGTTTAGTCCATTACATCATATTTCTAAATAGAGGGGAGCAGGAACTACATAGTTGCTAGAACTTTATGGATACTGCCCCAGGATAGGGACTACTTACCAGGAAAAGAAACTTAGAGGGTTAGAACTTTCAGGCCCACGAAGGGCTCCATGGAAAACACAAAGGATGTGTTGAGAGCCTCCAGGCTGGTGAGCACTTGTAGGTGCTAGGAATGTGGGAAGACTGTAAGAGCATCAAAAGCCCACGTCTCTTTCGTCTCTTCCCCTGTACCTGTCTTGTGCTTTCCTTCCATCTGGCTATTCTTCTTGGTAATTTCTGATAATATATGGATACTCTATTAAATAAACCATATTTTTACTCAGTTCTGTAGCCATTCTAACCAGTGATCCAATCTGTGAGAAGCTCTGGTATCGAGCCAGAGGAATTACTGACTCTAGGACTTGCAGTTGGTATTTCAGGCTGAGTCTTTATTCTGTGAGATCTGATATCACCTCCAGGCAAAAGATGCCAGAACTGAAATTGTGAAACAGTCAGTTAGTGTTTGCTGAGAGCTTGGAAATTGATTGGTGTGGGGGAAACCCTACACACACACACACAGGGGTCACACATAAAGTTCTCAGAATGATGGGAGGTGAGAAAGAAAAAAAATGTTTTGCTTTCCCTTCAGTTCTTGGCACATCTTTCTGCTCCAGTGTATATGCACATGCTGTTCTCTCTCTGGAAAGATGGAGCCTCCTTCTCTCCTCTCTAATCTACCTTTTCTCCCTCGTACATCTCAGCTCTCTTCAGGCGAGTTTCAACAGATCTTAATGAGATGATTTGCTCTAGTCTGATGCTCCTATAACAGAGCCACCTCCTCAAAGCTCTCTCATCACAGTTGCAAATTTCTGTGCATTTCTCAGAGCCTATCCTAGAGAAGTCCCGAGCATCATATCACACATGCTGCTTTATTAGGAGCAATTGCTCATTGAGTGCTCAACAGCAGACAGATTCTCCTTATTTTATGACAGAGTCTTACAGTGTGAAATGGGCTATCCTAGAAAGGGTGGTAATTTCCTCTGGGGATTCTGACTGCATTGCTTATTAAATGCTTGAATAGAGAAAAAGACTTTCAGAAACATTCTCTGTTTATTGTGTGACAGAATAAAGTCTGGACGAATTCCTGGGGTACAACCCATTAATCTTTTGGATTTTTTGGCAAATTGTTTTTAAGCATAAGGAGTATTAACACTGATTATTTATTAATTTATTGAAAAATATTAATCAAACCTGTAGAGTGTCTATCTATCCAAACACATACCTTCATTTAAGCCAAAATTAGAGCTATAATGAAAACTAAGTAGAAAAATAAAAATCTTTCTGTATTTGGATTTTGTGTCCAGAGAGGACAACTCAGAAGTAATACTGGATCTAGCATCATAAAGACAGAAGAAACCAGCCCACATATGTGTCAGGAAGAAAGAAAGAAAGCAGAAGATAGAGAAATGATGAATACTGTGAGGCAGACAGTATTTCTCAGGTTAACAAACACTGCATCTGGAATGCAGACAAAGTAGAGAGGCTGACGGAGCACAAGATGAGGATCATCATACACAGCACTTCTGATGCCCTGCTGGGGCGTGGAGGAGTGCTAAGTCGCTGTCTCTACACATCTGCAGTCTAGGCACAGAAGGTTCTTAGTTTGTAACATATCAGGTTGGATTTGACATATTTGTTTACAGGACAGGGACGGATAGCCAACACAAATGTTCAGGTGAGGACGCTGGCTGAGGGAGTCACCAGGAAGTGAAAAATACTCAGGAAATGTTAGGTCTTAGTATTAAAAAGCCAGGCAGTCTGCTAAACGTTTTAAAATTAATAAAAGCTGCAACAACTTTTGATAGATAAAAGCGCTTTCTAACAAACCAGTTCCATTGTGCATATTAAATCGTTTCGCCATATTTATACAATTAGCAAAGACCTGAGGCAAGATGTGAAACCAAATGTCATATTCCAGAACCCATGGTCACAATCAGTCTAACTCTCTACACCCATCATTAATGAAGAATTGAGGGGTGAGATGGAGGAACACTGATGCCTTGAAGGATGCATGCAGCATGCTTTCTGTGATCAAAACTGGTTCAGAACATAATACTAATATAAAATACTCCCTTAGGAGCCCCAAATCATTTCTTACTTAAAACAGTACTTGAGGAGATACTATTTGAAATCTCAGCACTTCTACATAATCATCAACATGCTGATGTATCTTGTGCCATAGGCTTCCTGCGTTACATTAACATACATATGCATATCCCTTCATGTTGGTGTATGAACACATAAAATAAGATGTCTAGGCTGTATGCCTCTCCATTTACTTATATAATCCATGTTAATAAATACACTTTGAAATTATGATTTTTAGTTTTCTACATTATCCTTTACCAGAGATACAATAACATCTATGGTAAATAGGATTCATTCATTTCAATCAGTTTATTTTAATTTTTTTTACTAAAATAAGTGTTTCAGTGAATAATTATGTAAATGATTAAAACTATTATTCATCCTTCTCTAATCATGGTTTAAAAATTTTAGATTCAGTCAATTTGGGAAAAAAATATATATATGTGTAATGAAAATTGCAAATGCTCTTTCTTTGCTATTATTTTCTAAGAGACATAATACAACAACAACTTGCATAACACTTATTTTATATTAGGAATTAGACAAAAGCCAGCAATAACAAGAAAAAAGGAGGCTGTGTGGAGATTCTATTCATATTCTGTGCATTTTATATTAGAGGTTTCTGTCAGTATCTATGGAGTTTGGTATCTCGAGGAGTGCTGAAAGGTGTTGAGGGATCAGTATAAAGTTGTAGATTTATTTTCTGGAGCTTGATAGAATTAGGACCCATAAAAATCATTTCATAAGTTACATATATAACAAGCAATATGCCTCCTTATTTCATTCTTCTTATTTTTGTTCCTGCACTAGGACTATGTCTAGGTCAGTCCCTGACTTAGTGTTAACACCTGAACAATTATTTGTTGAATGCATATCTGAATGAAATTACTGTTTAAATTATATAAGTAAGTTGAAAAGAAAAAGACTTTTAAAGGCATGAGAAGTGTGCGAGCGTTAGGATATCACAGGGTAAAAACGAAGTCAGCCTTCGTCTTTTTGCTTAGGCAAGAAGGGATACCATGTATAGACATATAAAACAAAAGACATCCCTAATTGCCGTGTTTTCAGACAGTCCTGGGGTGCACTCATTTTCTGATATTCAGCAGAACACCAATCTTCACTTAACACAGCTAATGATATAATTTTTATTTTTAAAAGGGAGTGCTGATGTTCCTACCAGCTTTAGAAGATGTTTCAAATCTGGTTGTGGAGTCATTCTATTTCCAATTAAGCAGTGGGGGGATTCAATTACAAGCTGTGGGAAGCGAAGAGTTTGTGTCAATAAACCAGCAGTGGTATTAAGGGTGGTTGTCTGGTTTGCAAACATTAACAGCTTGAATCCTAAAGGCGTATACTTTTGAAATGATCTAGCTATTGCTTCTCATGTAGACAGGATTAAGCATACCTGAAACCCAGCCTGAGGTTTCTCTCAGAAGCATTCTCTCTCTTGAATTCACAGCAAATTTGGGCAATAAAGCAGAATATTAGAGAACTCACTCAGAGCTTGCTAAGGAGGTTAAAGCCGTTTCAGCAAAAAAAAAAAAAGTGTCAGAAGAAATAATCCAAAGAAAATAACTGTGGCAGAATCTGGCTAGTTAAAGGAAAGGAAAGATTCACTTAAAATCATAAATTTCTAGAGGTGAAGATTATGTGTGGGGTATGTATGTGTGTGTGTGTGTGTGTGTGTGTGTGTGTGTGTGTTATATGCACCTTGTAAAATTGGGAACTGAGACCTCAAACAGGGAAGGCAATACCCAAGTGCTGTCAACTAAGCTGCAGGTATAAAGTGAGGCCTCTGTCACAAGTTCTGCTAAATTCAGATAGCCAAACACAACAAGCTTTAGCGTTTCCTCTTCAGGAATTTACAGACCACCTAGGCTCTATTAGTTACTATGAATTTTCTTATTTTAATTCTACCTACTAACCTCAGCCACAATGATCCGGTTGCCAAAGAAGCCAGACTTCCAAACTCAGCATTCTACCCTGCCATCTTTCTCATGCCTTCTTTCACATTTTCTTTTTTTCCATTTAACAACAAAATTGAAAAGCATTTTGTCCCAATTGGTTTTGGAAGCAATCATTGCTAATATGACTGGTTTAGAGGCTGTAGCTGTTGCATCATGTCTTTGGAAAAGAAACTTTCTTAGACTGGAAGACTTAATTCCCAGTTTATATGATTTTCAAAGCAAAGATTGTTTCCACTGAATTCCCCAAGAAGTCAAAAGTTAGTTTTGCTTCTCCCAACTTCCCACTGGCGGCTCCCTGAGGAAGAAGATGATGCATCTGACTGGGGTCACTGGGGAGAGCCATCTTTAGCCCTCTCGTGTTCTCTGTCCTCTCGCTTACCTCATCTTCAGTGTTTGCTGGAAGCATTTCCAGAGCAGTCTTTCATGGTCCAGATTTAAATTATATCAGGAGTAATATGGTATTGAAACCATTTGGTCACAGATTTAAATCTGGGTTTTCTAGTCTTCATTTCTGGGAGCAAATTTTGATTTTGACTTCCATCTCTTGAATTCTTGGCCTCTCAGTAGTTCCAGATATCAGAAAGGGGAACAAATAATATTCTTGATCTTGGTGGGACTGTTGAATGACAACATCAACTTTGGGATATGAAGAAAAAGAAAGAATGAATTTACTACTGAATGTGACTATTGTTAAAGGCAGAGAGAATCATCTCCACTGAATAACCTCCTTAAATTATTTTTCTCAGTAGCAAGAAAAGAGAAGAAACAAGTTTCCTTCTCTCTCTCTCTTTCTCTCTCTCGCTCAGACACACACACACACACACACACACACACACACAATTCAGAGTCTGGAATTAACAGAGAAAAGGGAAGGAAGGAGACACAACATAAAATAAAATGTTACTCAATTTAGGGTTATAAAACCTTAATCCTATTATTATTCTGAGTTCCAAACGTTTGTGATAGACTAAATATACAATTTCATTGTGAACACAGGGAGACCGCTTAGTAATGCTTGGAAAATCATCTTTTTCCAGGAACTAGCTCCATGAGAGGTTGTATAATCCCAAGTAGCAGCCCTAAGCACAGGTACAGTGAGAATCATTAAATGGACTCAGAACATTACACACACACACACACACACACACACACACACACACACACATATATATATATGTTCATTATGTGTGTATATACATGTATATATGTGTGACAAAAATAACCATAGAAGACCAGAAATTGAGAGAGAATGAGAAGGGACATGGGAGGAGTTAGAGGGAGAATGGGAAGGAAGGAAATAATCCAAATATAATGGTCAAGTATGAAATTCTCAAAACTAAAGCTTAAGAACTGGACTTTTGCCTCTATTTTTCTTCCTACTGAGATTTCCAAGTTTCCAGGTGTGCTAAAGCTTTGAGATTTCTGGAGGACTGATTGGCAGTAGGTAGCTTAAGTTTGCTTGCTTAGTGAGAATCTTTGAGAAATTGGGAAAGAGAATTAACTCTTTTCATTCTCTCCTTAGTTATGTAGGGAACTATCCTTATGAAAAAGCTTTCAGACAAAAAGGATCTTACTGTGTCTTCGACCTAAGTTCAAGCAGGATGGGAGACAGGTTTAATATAAGCATTTCTAAGAGCCTGACAGGCAGCAAATGTTGAGGATTCATTAGCAGACTAAAAGCCTATTAAATATCATAGAACCATTCTTCTGTAAGCTGTTCAGTTCACTCCTTACATAAGGAAATAAGTTTAATAGCTTATTCAGGAAATAATTGGATTTTAAAAACCTTAAAATTAATTATAATATAAAATTACTGCACTTTTTCTTAAACAAAATAGAGTAGTAAAATTTTGAGTGTCTTAACTAAAGCCATTCATTTTTCCATATACACTTCCATTCCAACGAAGTTCAGATTTTAATAGTTCTTAAAAGCCTCTTTTCAAAGAAAGTCTAAACTTTACTATTATAGCTAAAATTGGATTATAAAATCAATCTAATATAAATTGAATCATTAATTAAGTTAATTTTAAAAGAAATAATTCAATTTCATTAAGGAATTGTTACACTGATATTACAAATTGAAAGGATCTCGGTAATTAAAAAGCATTGAATTCCATATGACTATTTATCTTTCCCCCTCTTTTAACCATTTTGGTAAAGTTCTAAAACAGAATTTAATTAAATGCTGAAACAAAGACATAAGTCTAAATTAAAGTTCTATAGAAGAACTCACTAACAAATCACCTAAGGAAGTTCCTCTCCATTATTTAAAGGAACCATAGCAAAGTGAAATAAATATAAAATTCTGAAGACTTAGACCATAAGATGGCAGTTTTTTAAAGTGTCATTTATTTTGTCCATCACTTTTCTTCAAGTAAAGGAATTCTTTTTCTAAGTGTCCTACATGAACATTTATTAAGTGATTGACATTTTCCTAAGATTCTGTATTCAAACTGCTTTCCGACAAGCCAGTGTTATTGCAACCTCACAGGTAACAGGCCAGACTCTTGGAGGATGGCAATTTTGAGAGATAGTTTGGAGGTCACAGATACTTCAACTTGTCCTTTTCCAGTGGTGTTGAGCTTCGACAAACTATGAGCTTTACTGAAGTTTACTCACTCAGTCTCTAAAAGGAAAATTACCTCTCATGGAGGTGTTTGGATAATTAAGGAGATTATCAGTGACCAGCTGTATGCTGTAGGCCCTGGAACAAGAAGTGATAAGTAAACGATAGTTATTTTCTCCATTGCGTTATAAAATCTGGAATTGCAAAAAAAAAAAAAAAGAAAAAAAAAAAGAAAGAAAGAAAAAAAAAAAGAAAGAAAGAAAAAAAAAAAAGGGCTGCCTGGCTTTATGATATTGTATATACTAATGAGACAGTCTTCCCCCCAAACCCTTTTCTCTAACTCACAATTGTAGGCTGCAACTGCTGTTTGTATTATAAGTGGATATCTTTTAGATAAGATGCCTTTGATTGCAGATTTGTAAACGATATATGCATGTAATGCAGTCTGTTATTCTCCTCCTGCCATACAAAAAAGTTTCAGTTTATACTAGTATCGTACTTACTCTTTGCCTTCATAGATATATTCATCGGAATGAATTCCATCAGTGATTTCATCCACAGACCTGCATCTTTAAAGAGGCTTTGACTGGGCCTCCTGTTTTTGCTTCCCTCCAATAATTTGGACCACAGCAGCTAATTGCAGTGTCTAATTGTGTCCTCAATTGGCTGATTGCACCCACAATTAACTAAATATAAGCACCAAGCATCGTGGTACATTCAATTTTATGCCTCAAAGGGAGCCTGCGTGAGAGACTTGGCAGTTAGCTATCTTCAAGAAAACAGCTTCTCAGACTTGGAATTGTGGGTCTAATTTTAAAGCTTCCAAATAGTTTCTGGCTGGCACAGTCCATAAAACTGGTGACTATCTTAGCTACAGTTTCAAGGATATAAAATCTGGGTGAGTTGCAGAGAGGCCACAGTTTTAGAGAACTATCAGTAGAGGCACGAGATCACATCTCGTCCCATTTCCTGATAATATGCTTGAGTAGCTCATGGAATTACTGTCCTGATCAATGTGTGTGCAATCATAGAAGACTGTTAGAGAACTGGAACCTCAGTGTATTTCCACCCCACAGCAAATTGGCTTGCCCTTCTGTAGCAGTTGGGAAGGGCCCTTTGAGTTAGTTGCAGTGATGCATTTGAAATGCAGTGCTTCTGCAAACCAAGTGTCTCCAAAACTCACTTGGAGCCAACTTAAATCTCACTCTTGCAATTGGACTGGAAATGTCATGAAGATGCAAGCCTGACACAGACTTAGTCTTGAACCTAAACATTAGCTCATCTCATGGACACAAGCTCATGTCTTGGACCCATATGCCAAAGATAAATATTCATTGATCTATTTCTTCGGGAAGAAATTAAAACCAAGAGTTTTGCAGAGTTTGTTCAGAATGAAGCTTTGAAAGCAAATGAAGAGCCATAAAAACTTTCCGTAAGAAAACAAAGCAAAAGTTTCTTATACATGTATGAGATATGAGTAGATTGCCTAGCCAGATGAAAAGAGAAGCTTCCAGCCTTGTTTTCGTTTCATGGTTTTCATCTGAGAAGCTTCCAGTCTCTCGTCACTACTTCCACTTTAGTCACCACTGAATGACATCGGCAGTGACCTTCAGTGTCTTGTGTCATCTGGAAATCCAAAGTTAAAGGTGAATAATCGTAGGCGAAGGGCATGTAAGTAGTACCTCATTACCAATGCAGATTAATGTTTTCACAGGATAAACCGTGAACATACCTTTCTAGAAATGTGAGATGGTAAACAGACCATATATGTGATGTTTTCCAATTCTGTTCTTCTTGTGCTTTGGTCCTTTACCACCAGCTTGTTATAGATCAAATCTTTAAAAAAAAGAATTTATTATTTTTATGTGTATAAGTGCATTGCCTGCATGTGTGTAAGAGCACCTGTGTCATGCAATGCCCTTGGAGTCCTGAAAAAGGTGTTGGATCTCTTGGAACTGGAGTTACAAATGGCTGTTAGTTAAAAATGGGTGCTAGAAATCGAACCTGGGTCATCTGCAAGAGAAGTCAGTGTTTTTAGCCATTAAGTCATCTCTCCCGCCCCAACCAAATCTTTATACATGTCTATAAATAGATGAGATGAGGTAAAGAAAGTATTTTCTTACTGGTCATAGACGCCTCTGTTGGTTAAAGTTACATAAAGATTGGAAGATTAAAAATACACAGATGCACAATAAGATACATTTGTTGTTCTACAGTGTGGATATTGGGAGTAACCATGACAACATGAAAGAAAGAACTCAGGATGGATTCAGATGGTCTGGAAGTACAGCTCATGCTTAAATAGATTTTAATAAGGTAACTTCAAAGAAGTAATGTGTAAGGTGAGCTTTTAGATTTATTTAGACGTTGGTATTACCTCAGCAGCATCAGTTTTATTCATAGAAAATATGTGAGTGACTTGTTCACTGAAACTAAAGAAAGGCCTGGATGCTAGGTTTGTTCTACATGACAAATTTAGAAGAGGAGACTGAAGAACAGAATGGTCCATGGAAAAATGAATTATGTGCACAGGAGTCTTTTCTACTTTTTGGATGTGTATTTTCCAGATTACCTTCCATAAAAAAAAAAAAAAAGGAGTCACAAAGTTCTCAGATAACATCTGATGACACTCTGCTAAGGTTTAATTCTGGCTATACTAAGAGCATCAAAGTGTTAATGAAAATGAAGCATCCATTATCTCCAGGAAGTGACAGGAAGCACCATTTGCCATGGATTCATTCCTGAGATGCACAAGGCTGGCTCTCTGACATAGACCAGTTCTACAGCATGAGGACAGAGTAGAGTGCCTGTTCCATCACTTGAACCTTACCTTCTGGGAGATATCATTGCAGAGTTAGATACATTAGAGTTTCTGTACATCTAGAAAAACTATTAATTTCCTAGCCTATCTGAGATCACTTTGAATAGCCGTCTTTTTATTCCTATCTCTCATCTTGTAACATCTTTATATCAGAACTTTCCTAGGCACATTCTGTGAAAGCTTGAGTATGAGTATGTTGTTTTGAGATTGTGGGGCTTTTAAGATCATAAGAACTTTAAATGAGGGTTGCGTGGCAATTTACAATTCCAGCCACTTTAACAGACATGATGTGGCATCTCAAATCTGTCACTAAAGGAATAGTCTAAATAGCCCTTTATGTAGAAGCTACCTTCTTATGGCAAGTGGGTTTCTTTTTATCATTTATAGGGGGGAAATAATGTCTTTAATAATAAGTATGCAGTTGTCATTTCCTTTTTGGCATAATTCAAAGCCTTTTAAATACTTATCTGTTAGTTGTAATAATTTTAAAGGTATTCACAAGTGCATTAAGATTCAGGAAGCTGGCATAGCCCTCAGCTTACCTTCAGGGCAAAACTGTGCAAGACATGCTTCTATGAGATAATTTGTTTCCTAATTGGCATCCGTTTGCTGAAATACAATTAAAGTTATTGCTCTAATATTAACATCAACATCTTGATTGCTCTATAAAAATATGAATATTTATAATTTTTTTTCTTCCAATGCAGGTATCTCTAAAGCACTTTAATTTTTTGTTTTGGTAGTTTCTTATTTATTAAAAGTTTAAAAGTTTTTCACATCAGCAAAGAAGGGTCTTTGTAATTGGTTTTTAGACTACTACAGGGTTAGACCAATTGACCAAAGGAGGAGTTGTTGAGAGTGTCATTGCTAAGGAGTAGTGTTTGGTTTCTGGGGCCCAGGGATCCTTGAGAACTGAATCATTCTTCTTTCTTACTTTCCAACAGTATTATGAGAACTGTGTAAGCTTGATTATTTTAGTGCACCATATTTAATAAGATAAATACATTGAATTTCTTCCTTTTTATTTGTTTTTTTAAAAGCTTGTATTTTTAAATATTTTATTCATTATTTTTATTTTATGTGAATGAGTATATTGCCTCCATGTATGTAAGTACAGCAATGTTATCCATGCCATTAGAGGTCAGAAAAGGGCATCAAAGTCCCTGGTAGTAGAGTTATGAACGGTTGTTTGCTGCCACGTTGGGGATCAAACCTGGGTCCTCTGCAAGAACAACCAGTGTTCTTAATTGTTACGCCATTTCTGCAGTCCCTCTTCCACCTTTTACGGTTTATAGTGGGGTTTCCATTAGTCTCAAGTGTGACTAAACTGGAAAACATATTTCTTTAGTAAGTAAGATCTTAGTAACTCCATTTGCAGAATCTTTTCATGTTTACATAATATCAAGAACGTAATTCTTGAACATAATCAGGAACATAATTCTTTATCTGTATATTCAATTTAACTGATTACTGTTTATCAGGTAGAAAAATCACACTAAAATTTTTCATTTATTCACACATAAGACTCTCCTCAAACAATTTTCAAACTGGAGGCGTAATACAGAGTACCATTTACGTTGAACATATCAAATATCGAACGACAAGAAAAGGTATATGCAAATAAATAAAATCTCTCTTATGTGTGTATTCTGATTTTTCCTCTCCAAAACAGCTATCAGTCAGATTTGAAGTCTTATTCTTCCTTTTCCTTTTTATTTGTTTCCTTGGTGGTTATCTAAAATCCTTTGGAAGGTCAAGCAAAACAGATACCTAAAGAGTAAGAGGCCCTTCAAGGTCCTTCAAGGCCCAGTGCCTTTGTCAGATCAGAAGGAAAAAAGAAGAGTGTGTCCAGAGGGGTGAGACTATCTTATATGAGTATAGGGGTCCAAGAGGGAAGTAGTGTGATCATAGAGTGGAGAGGATGCAGAGGACGAAAATCCACTTGTGAAGCAGAAGGTAAGCACTATCCACACGAGTGAGGGGAAAGCTGAAGGCAGTAGTTGTAGCTAAAGTATGGATCATAACATATTTTAGTTATCATAGAAGTCTGTGGACTTTTACTGATATGGATTTTTCAAATGTGAAAAAGCTTAATAAGCCTGGGCATTGACCTCTAAGATAGTGATACGAACTTAATGGGTTCCACTTATGTATCTTTAGATATGTAGATTAGATGATATTTGAAAGAAAGTATGACATTTATGTGAGTCTCTCTTTTTGAATAAATTTGGGTCAAGCCTTATCATTGAAAGGGTCTGTGATCTACCCAGTTGGTAGGAGGGAGCACATCGAGGGCACATACCATGGTTTCTTAATATAATTTTCCAGTAAATGCAATTATGGATGCTCTTTGGACAGGGCACATATTAAACTTTATCGGCCTAGGGCTCAGGGACCATTGCAGAAGAGGGGTTGGAAAGATTATAAAAACCAGTGGGAGGGGCATTACCATGTGAATATAGGTTTCTACGAGCTTTTGGAGCCCCACTCAAATAAATCCACAGCAATGGTGGCAGTGTGCATGGGACCAGTGCAAACTCAAGCAGATAAATCCCAGCATAGAACTGGGGCAATGAATAGCAGATTCCAAACTTAGATGAAGAAATATAGGCAACTAATTACTGCAGAATGAGGAAGAGCTGATCTTCATAAAGTTGGGGACTCTAGATAAACTGACTGGACCTCAGGGGATGGACATGCACTGAGGAATGTCTTGGGACACTAACTTGACACCATAGGCCTTAAGACAGATGACAGAATATATGGATTCCCATTGGGGGACTACAGGGGCGTGCAGGTGGGGAGTGAGTATAAAGATGATTAAGATTGATTGAGATGTTCCATGTGAAATACACAAAGATTCAATAAAAAAGAAAGTCAATATCCTGTTGAAACAGTGAAGGGAAATTTTAATTCATTATTTTGTATCATATTGGAGAGAGTTTAAGAATCTTTATTCTTATCTGCTTTAATATTAAGATGAATGAATATTTTTGTTCAAATTAACTGGGTGACTAATTATCCTAATTTTAGCTAAATGTACCATTAACAGTTTTTCTTATTAATACCCTTTGTAGGCTAAGGTTACCATTGGAAAAAAAAAAACATTTTCTATAGTGCAATTTTTACAGTATTTGTACATGTATTATTTTTGCTTTTCAATCTCTGAGAAAAAGTATTGTAGACTCTTCTATGTGGAAGAGACCATAAAGCATGTCTCCAAAAAAAATATTTTTTTAATGGAACCCCTTAAGAAAGTCTTCTACCTCAGATCTGAAGGTCTACATTGCTGCCAGGTAATATTGATTTTAGCAGAAGCAGATGAAGAAAAGAGATTCAGTCCTTGTTCATTTAAGAGAGGTGTTTCCAGTGGCCCCTAAAGTGTCCCTACTGAGTTCCTTCACACTCACATGCCTGTTTTTTCTTTCTAGACTGGGCAAATCATTGGAACTGGGTTATTGGGTTTTATCATTGAATAGATGGAACATTAATTATGAGATTAAGTTTTAAGAGATAGCCATTGGATTTTAAACTTTAAAGAATTTCAATGCCTGCAATTTTATTTTCTTATACATTTATAGCAAAACAGTGATTTTTTAGGGCTACATAAAATTATACAGATTCATGATCTCACAATACATTGTCCTAATTATGAACATTTTCTATCTGCTATGTTTTCACTATGTCTCTTGAGAAAGGACCTCAATTTGTCAATATTAAATAGAGACATGAAAAAATCACCTTTTTAGGGAGCTTTGTTTGAAAATATACAGTAAAATGAACCTTTGTATACCAAGGGAGATGAGGATGGATCAAGGAGGAGTAGAAGGAGGAGACATGTGATTGAAATGCACTGTATGAAATTCTCAAAGAATTAGTAAAAATATTTTAAAAGAGAAAAAAATGAAGATATATAGATGACACATACTACTGAAAGAGACTTTCTCTGAGGCAAGTCTGTATTAATAACAGCATCACACTGAATAATGAAAATAATGGCCTAAATTAAAACTCATGGAATAAAGATAATACATAATATCAAGGTGACACAAATATTTAAATAAAATCATTGAAAGTTTGATGAGGGAAGAGATATTTGCATAATCTGATCTTGCCTTTCCAAAATTTGTTAAAAATGGGTAAGACCATTACAGTTAGAAAAATCTGCCAATACATCCTTAATCAACTGTTTAATATTAACATCAACAATAATTGAATACATTGAAATTCAGGGCTGTCCAAACAGAGACAATGAAACACTATTACACAGTAGTATTATTGGCAAGGATGCATTTTCTGCAGCCAATAATGAGGGAGTATTAGACAAGTCTTAATTAGGGAGAAAATTTGCAAGGTAAGTTGCTTATGACCTCCTAAGTACAATGATAACCATGAAAGTCCGTTGAAGATCAAGGAACTGTTGAAATCAAAGGGAATAAATGGGCACTTGGCACTAAATATGGTGTCCAGGTGACAGAAAAAATTTTCCATGAAAAGGAGAGGGAGAGGGAGAGGGAGAGGGAGAGAAAGAGGGAGAGGGAGAGGGAGAGAAAGAGGGAGAGGGAGAGGGTAATTGGTAAAATTAAGTGAGATAGTAATAAAACCTGAAGACTATGAAGTTTAAGTGGTAATAAAATAGAAAAGTCAATTCCATATTTTTTTGATCATGTCATGTTACATAGAAGCACATTTAGATTGCTAGAAAACAATCTTAATTATTTAGGAGTTTAGGTAATTTACCTTCAAATGATTTGCAAGAAAATGATTTGTACAGTCTTTGTAAATTTTATGTTTCAAATTAAAGGTAGGAGAAAACATTCTATGACTTTCTTAAAATATCTCATACAAAAGTAGTTGTGAGTATAAAAGCATGTGTTTACGTTTTTCTCACACAAATGGAAGGGTACACAAGTGATACTTCATTGGACCTTTCTTTCTAGGAGTGATCATGACAAAAAAATGCATCTGAAAATATTTACCAGCATTCAGAAGCACACATTTTTAAAATAGGAAATTAATCTTCTGTTTTCTCTGAATCGTAATTCGGAATAAATTTTATCCATAATCATATTTGACCTCAATAGAAAACTTTTACTACTTGTAGTTTGCATGTTCTTCTTGAGTTTAGATTAATATAAATTTCTTATATATAACTAACCCCTATGCCATTGAACTCATTTTAAAGCCTCTTTCTCCAGGTAAATTCAAGTGTGTGTGTGTGTGTGTGTGTGTGTGTGTGTGGCGGGGGGAGGAGGGGGTGTGTTTGAGAGACAGAGAGATAAAATACCCAAACCTGTTACTTCGTTAACCTTTCAAATGACAAACGTTTAGGATATATTTATTTATATTTTAATACATTATTTTGCAGCAAAAATGCAGAACATTTGGTGATTTAAACACAACAGCACTGGGACTGTGAGGCTTTCAGTGATCGAGAGCACTTACTAGGCAATCACAGGGATGTTAACATTCAGATAACAAGCAAGGAATTCTACACAAGCTTGTAACCCCAACTTGAGGGATACAGAAAGAACTAATGAAGCTTGCTGGCTCTATCCTAGATGACAGAATGTGAACCCTAGGTTCAGGGAGAGACTCTGCTTAAAAAATAAACAAAGTAGTGGCAAAAGACATCTGATGCTCTCTTCTGGCTTTCACACAGGTACAAATGCATGCATCCTCACATCCACATCCACCCACAAGAGACAGAGACACATAACACACAGACATGCACATAGGTACAGGATCTCTCTACACAAAGGCACACACATAGTCACACATACACACAAACATAAAACAAGGGGTAAAGAGGACACTAATCAATCTCTTAGCTCTCATTAATGAAGCTCTCATGCAACACAGGCTTGGTAACACAAAAGGTCACAAATGGCCACAGCATGGAGATTAGGAGTCTGCAGAGTGTGGGTCCCTGGACAAGACTCCTATGCTATGTTTCACTCCCTTAGGGCGTAGGGATGGACCATTGCTTAAGAGTGGGCGGAAAGAATGTAAGAGTCAGTGAGGAGGAATGTAACCATACAGAAATAGAATCTACAAGGTCCTGGAACCCTGCTATTGCATAAATTTTCTCATGGCCGGTCCCAGCATTCAGCCTCACCACGCCCTCCAGGTCTGAACTGGCTGACTGAATGCTGGCTGGAGAATGCTCTATTTAGAGGATTGATTTATTTAGGGCATTTACAACATTACTGGTTACCTGCTGCCTGCCACGAGCAAAGTCTGCGACAGCTGGGCTCAGGGCTCAGTCCATTCCCTGGGTACCAGCGGCTGGCCCACAAAGTCCGCAACAGCCGGGTGCAGGTCCCTGCCAGAATTGCACTTCCACTCACATGATCCTTAGGACAGCAGGGACTTGGGACGTGGCCTCCTGGGTTGTGGCCTTCTGCGTGGGCCCAGGACGGGGCACTTTTCTTCCTGCGTGGATTACTGTATGAAATACACAAAAATTCAATTTAAAAAAGTGACAAATTTTAGTAAACAGATCTTTGCTAGTATTTAAATATGTGTTTACTAAAAGTCAATCATAACTGTTTGTTTTTTCATCCATCTTTTGTGCTCAAAGAGTGATTGGCAGTGTGGAAATTTTAGAAGACTTTCTTGCCTGTATCAGAAAATCCTATTTATGAGTCCTGGTGATATTGCTCATTATCTAAAAAAAAAAAAATCAATTAGTACCCAAATGTGATTTTCTACATTTTAAAAAGCAGGACAAAAAAAAAAAAACCTTTTATTATTTGTACCTTGAAAACGTAGAATTTATTTTTATTTCATAATTATAGCAACCATGAACGTTAAAATGATGCATTATATATCAAATAGTTTAGAAAGTTCATCTTTTAGTTCTCCTGTTTTAAGATAAAATAATGCATATTATTCAAATGACCATTCAAATGTCAGCATGGGCATGTTTCTGGTATCACTGTCCTCTATATATGTGATATGAAATCCAATAAATCCAATAAATCCTATTTTCCCTAGAAGAACCAATAAAGTAAACTTTTTCTGTCTAATCAGTTTTGTAAACTGTTCTAATCTCTAAATACAGGAAAGACGAGGGAGGGCAATGACTCTACATCAGTGAACAGTGTGGAACTCAGGTCGTGGGAACAAAGCACGGAGTACATCAACAGTGGATGAGGCATCGCAGAGGCAGAAAAAGAACTTGTGGGATTTTTATCGCCACTTTTCTGGATAGACTATTAGAATGGCATCATCTGCATGCATCAGGAGTATCTGTGCATAAAAATACTGTAATGTTTTATTTAAATTAAGAAAAACATTCATGCAAAAACCTCAAGATATTACTGATGCTTTCTAGGCTGGAGACCTGAATCTGACTCTTAGAAACAGGGCCAGTGAGGGTGGCTCCAGTGTGACCCAAGGGCAGCGAGATGAAGAGTGTCACACAGGTGAGGAGAGGTTAGTGGGCTACCACCACTGGGATGTGCCTTTCTAGCCTTTGTGATTTAACGAGGTTTTAAGGAGAGGAAAATAAAACAGGCTAGGTTTCATATTGAGAATTTAATTCCTTACAAGAAAAAAACAATAAAGCTTTCCTGACACTCATTTTAGAGTACATAAAATTAATTGCATTAAAAAATGTTCCCTAAGTGTCCTGAAGTATGAGAAGAAAGTCCTCCTTTTACCATCTGTGCTTGTAAAACCCCAAAGAAAAAACAAACCTCAGTGTCCTAATCTCAATCAACTTCTGCTGGGCTGTTGTCAACTTAGTCCCACTTCCTCCTTTTTATACTGCATTTCTTTTGTATGAGAGGATATCATGGTTTTGGGGGGAATATCATGTTCTAGTAGAGATGCAACATTTGAATAACTTTGGACAACAGAGTCAAGTTCAGCAGAAAACATTATTGTAGTGTGACTTCATACAGCATCCAATGGAGATACATGGAAACCTACCCTCTGAATATGTAATTTATAACTACATTTGCAATACAATGTAAAAGAGATTTCAAAAATGAATTGCATTTGTCTATTATTCCTTTGTATCTGTAGTACTCATTTGTTTGTGTATGGCTTGTAATGAAATCTACAGTTTTATGCCTGGTAGCTAAGCAAGCTTCCAATGATACATATTCTTTAGCACTTAGATGTATTAGACAGTGTCTTCATAAATAGCTCAGGCCAGCCTTGAGCTCTCTAGGCAGTCCAGGTTGGTCTCAAACTCAAGATCCACAGACTTTTCCCTTTTGATTAATAGAATTGCAGGTGTGCATGCTTATTTCTGGTTTCTACACAATGTTGAGTGTAAAAACAATCATGTGTCCAGCAAAAGACTCTACTTCCCTTAAAAATAATAAGAATTTAGTAAATTTTTATGAAATCGTTTTTTTCTTATTTTCTATGAATTGGAAATACGGAGAGTGTTATCAATTAGAATTTTTTCATTTGTTGATATTCTTCAACAACCAATGAGATTTCTTGAGGTCATGTATCTAAATTTGTATAACTTATAAGTCCTGGGAAATAGTAGCCCATGAATGACTGTAGAATGAAAGTACCAAGACCCTTTGCCTCTGACTCGAGTCAACAAATACACATGTCTGAATCATCATTTTCAATTTCTCTTTGGTGTATATATCTGGTCTAGGTAAATATGCATACTTTTAGCTTAGCTGATGAAGACTCTTCTGTCTGTATGTTTTTCTTTCCTCTGCATTCCTCAAGGAATGATGTATTTATTTATTTATTTTGACTCTTTCTTCCAAAAAGGAAGAAGTTTGTTTGAGATATATAGCAGGTCACATATCAAATATTTTAAAATTTATGTATTTATTTATTTTTATTTTAGACAAAGTCATACTATGTAGTTCAAGCTGACTTCAAATTTGTGCTCTTCTACCTTAACCTCACAAGTATTGGCATTATTGGCACTTACCACCATGTTTTGAGAGATTTCTATGACCGATCAACCCCAGGTGGCCCCTAAATTTTAAGAATATTGGGGTATATAATTGAATGGCATCTTTGCTGTATACATTTATTTCCCCATTGCCTTCTTTTGTATGAAGAGTTTCTTTCTTCTAGCATTGAACACTGAGTTATTGTCCTTGAGAATTGAGATCTTACTTTCTCAATGTAATTTTATTTGTCAGACTTACCTGTCAGTTTCTCTAAAGAGTCTTCCAATGACCCATTTTTAGCAGCTAAAGGAGTTCTCAGAAATACATTGCATACTAGCTGTGGAACCCCATTTGTAAGAATTACTAATTATGTTCTCTATTTTTAATAGCTTTTAATTATGTATTAATTTCACTGCTGTTAACCTTTGGGTACATTTGTGACAGTCATGTTAGAGATATATCATCAGCAGAATGCTGAATGCAAATCCCATAACTAAGACTATCCTCAAGAAATAGAGAAATTCTTCCCTGGTCTGGTACACAACAGTCATTCCACAACTATCTGGCATGTTAATTGGATTATCTGTCTTGCTATTCATGTTTTGTTTCCATTAATTTCCTAATTACAGTGTGCTGAAATTCTTCACACATATTTTCAGAAAATGTAAAGATTTTAGTCAAAATCAGAAAGCCAGTTTGTGATTGAACCATATATTCTTTTAAGGTATTTGTTTATTTATTTGACTGAGTCCCATTCCTGTTTATGGGAGTGTGATCATCCACTTGGGCATGGCAGAAGCATATTTACTATACAGACTTGTGATATCAAATTTCATGTCTGTTCTCCCAAACCATACAGATTTTAGGTAGGTATGTAATACTCATGTTTAAGCAGGGATTTTGTTCTCATGAATTAATGCATTCCTCAGTCATAACAAGGCTCTATCTGATAAACTTCTAGTATGGGAAATGCAATGCTATGAAGCACATGGCCATTTCATATGGACCGGATTTTCAAGCTTCTTTTGAAATGAAGTTGCAAGTATACCAATACATTGTTTTTTAAAGTTTATTTATATATTTATTTTTATTTTGTGTGTATGAGTATTTTGCCTGTATGTATGTATGTGAGAGCACCAATGTTATACAAAGCTTGCAGAAGCCAGTGGTGGGTGTCTAATCCAGTGTAATTGGATTTACAGATGGTTGTTAACTGTCATGTGGGTGCTGGGAATTGAACCCATGTCCTCTGGAAGAGCATCAAGTGCTCTTAACTGATGATTCATCTCTGGCTTCAGTCCCTCAAACCAGACTTTACAAACCCATAGGCACTTCTTACATTCTACTGACTTTCTGACATTCTTCACAGTAACACTTTCTTGAATTAAAAAGAGCATTTTTAAAAATGTCAAAAACAACCTCAAATGATCAGCTAGTTTTCTAGGCATTTGACAACAATATTTTCCTGAATTTTAAATGATAATGCTATAAAAAGACCTAGACCTTTTTTTTCCTGAAGCCCATAAAACAACTTCAAGTTCTTCAACAGAGGAAAATGAACCACTGAGTAAAAGAAAAAAAAAAACAAGATTCTGAGTCCATTTCTGACATATAGTCCATTTTCAATAATACACATGAATAGAAGCCATACTATTTATATTTGAGTTTAACTTAAACTGAAAATAAAAATAAAGTCAATTCTTCCAAGACACACTGAAACAAGCATTTTCTTACAAAACTACTTTTTAAATAATCCATTTGTTAAATCACTTGGCAGTATAAGCAAGAGCTTAAAAACTATTTACAAAGTTTGAATTTTAATAAATCTACTTCCAAGATAATAAAACAACACAGTTTTTCCAAATACAAAAAGGTATGGGGAAATGAAGTGTATTTAAGTGTAATAAGTTTATTGCATCATGCTTGGTATGGTAATAAATAGGGGAGAAATTATACCTCCAACTGGGACTTAGTTAAATAGCCTACGGTGCATCTACTAGATGAAATATTGTGTGATCATCTGAATTACAATTTTAAAGATCTTATAATAACACAGAATGTGTTTATAGCACTACATTAACTAAATTTACTTTGTCTTCATTGCACCTGTGTCTGTAATCCCTTTATACCAAAATTTTCATACCTTTGTTCCTGAGAAACAGTTTGCAAGATTCGAACTCTTATTTCTAACCCCATGGCTCCCTCTGCAACATGTCTTCATTAAAATCTAACAGCTTACTCGTGCTCCTGGGAGAAAAGAGAATCTAAGCAGAGATGTAAAATTGATTCAGGAGGGATGAGGGGCCTGCAGATGAACAGTACCACAGTTACAGTCTCTGATGAAATTCTGTATCTTTTTGTTTTTCACATCTGCTTCCTGAAGATCCTTTAAAATCTTATTTCTCAGTGAGTAATTTTGTCTTTATGGTACAAAAGGTAATTCCCATACCTAATATTGTTTCTAAGCACATGTGAGTACCCTGCTGAGTTATATATGAGTTTTTTTTTATGAATATGACACAAAATGAAAATTCCATTTCTAGACTTGAAAAAAGAATGTAAATTGACTTTCATGCTCAAGTGAATTGTTTTAGGGATGGGGGTGGGGAGATTCAGTTCTCGATCTTCTTTATACTCATGTGTAATTGATCTAACTTTTAGCAATTATTCTTCATTTATAGGCTTCATATTCAAAGTATAAAGTAACAGATATTATTGATTTTAAACAGAGTTAGGTTGCCTTCATAAAAACTGCCCACTCTTGGGGGAAACACATTAGTAGCCTCTTTAGAAAGATTGTAAACTGCTGAGTGCTACAATTTTAGTCTTTTTTTTGTCCAAGATTAAATGGAGGGATATCCTATATTAAGTGTTTTATATCTGGGAAAAAATGGGCAGCTAGCATTTTAGCTGCCATCCTTCATATTTTCTTCAGTCTTCAGGCATTTGTTACAAAGCTCTTGAGATGGATAAATAGCACTTTGATCAGGCATAAAGAATTCTTGGTAGTGACCCCAGCTGATCAATAAGGAGAATCTCATTTCTGCCAAAGCAAACTATGAAAGTCATGAATGGACAGCGAGTTAGTGCTGGAATGTAAGCTTCTTAAAGACTGGGGATGAAGTTCCATAGAGAAGAGATGTTAAGAAAGTCACATTAAGAACTTTTGTTCACTTACTATAAACAGTGAACTGTCAAGTGAGGTATAGTGGACTCCCTTACCTGTCATTTTGCTTTCTGCAGTTTGTTATTTGGGGTCAACTGTTGTCAGAAAGAAATAAAAATATTACATAGAAAAACATCAGGAACAAACAATTTATGTTTTATTCCTCACATTGCTTTGAGTATTGTGATGAAATCTTACAGCACACCATCACACTCTGATCCTCCCAGGACATAAATCATTACTTTGTCCACTGTTTCCAGGAGGTGTACACTACCTACTTTTAGTCACTTTATTACGTGAATTATCAGATACAATGTCAATATAGAGCAGTGATGGGTAAGGGAGATGGCCTAGCCATGCAAGTGGGAACATCAGAGTTTGAATTGTCAGGACCCACAAATGTCAGGTGGGTTTGGTGGCCTACTTGTAATCCTAGTTTGCAGAAGGCAGAGATGGGAAATCCGTGGGGCAAGATGGCTTGCTAGATCACCTGAATCAGTGTGCTCTGGATACAAGTGAGAGATCTCTGTAGAGGTGTAGTGGGTTGTCAGAAGATGCCCACCATCAACCTCCGATGTGTGCGTGCACACACACACACACACACACAAACGTGACAGTGTCCTTCCATGCATGCACATCACACATAGACACACACAGATATACACACACACACACACACACACAAACGTGACAGTATCCCTCCATGCATGCACATCACACATAGACACACACAGATATACACACACACACACACGTGACAGTGTCCCTCCATGCATGCACATCACACATAGACACACACAGATATACACACACACACGTGACAGTATCCCTCCATGCATGCACATCACACATAGACACACACAGATACACACACACACACACACAAATGTGACAGTATCCCTCCATGCATGCACATCACACAGATAGACACACACAGATGCACACACACACACACACAACACACACACACACACACAAAGCCCCCATGATAATATGTAACACTTATTTTACCTGATAATGACCCCAATGCAGTTTTATTACAGTATATATTTATAATGGTTCTGTTATTGTTAATTTCATATTGTGCCTAATTTATAAAGTAAACTTCATCATAAGAATGTGTGCATAAAAATATATCTATAATGTGCATAACAATTGTGATATATGCGTACATACACACCTATATTGTTCAGTATTATCTGAGTTTTCAGAAATCCACTGGGGGACAGAGGCATTTGAATATATCCCCATGAACACATAGTATTATTGTATAAAGGATATTTACATATAATGTTACTCTGGTAAATCATATTTATATTACATTTGCAATATCAAGTTACAAATGTTGATTATTCAAGTAAAAGCTATTTAGCTGAAGGTAGAATTATTCTTACAATTCAAGTCATATGACTGCAAGATCTTTCACAATATCACTACATACAGTGTCATCATACTTTTAGGAACTCACATACATATGTGCATGCCCACAATATGTCTTCAATAAACAATAATAAGTATATTTTAAGTTTAGTTTATGTTTTCTTGAAGCAAAGGATTACATCTGTGCCCATTGTATTTGGAAAGACTTTATTATTCAAGGTCTATAATCAGTGTTCTGTTAGTAATTTTTAATATGAGAGTGATTGTGCATATAACCATGTATTTTAATGAAGATATCATCTTCTCTGTGTGTTCCACATTTATCAGTTCAAGCAATTCTCATGCTTAGAATGAGTACTATTTTACTCAAAACCCAAAGTATCAATGGTCAAAGGGCAGTTTGTTATCTGCATAAACAAGAGCAGATTTGGGGACTAACACTGAAAAGTATAATTAAAACCCTGTGTGGAACCCAAATTTCTCACTTCCTGGTGTGTAGGGCACAATGCAGGATGGACCTTAGCCAGGATTAAGGGAGTGGTTTCTGTGTATGATGCAGTGTGGACCTTAGCCAGGTCACCTGCTATGTAGATTAAAGGAGTGGCTCCTGTGTATGAACGGCATAATGCAGTGTGGGCCTTAGGCAGGTCACCTGCTCTGAGGATTAAGGGAGTGGATCCTGTGGGCGTGGTGCTCTGCTCCAGCCAGGGGTGACACCAGCTTCTGCCCTGCATTGAGAGAGAGCCTGTCCCCAGATGAACCACCCCATAGAGAGTTGGCTAACCAAATTCATAAAATCCCCTGCACCTCCTTGAATAAATGAGTTTTGCTGTGGCTTGCCCTCCACATGCCTCTCATTCAGCTCATTGAGTCTGTGTGTTGATTCCACGCCTTCTCATCCCCTTTCCTGCGTCCCCCTCCATGGGCACAGAGAAGAGGGACTCCAACACTGGTGGCTATGCCCCTTAGCAAGAAGATGTTGGCAGCGTTTCCAGGATGCTGATTGTTCTTAGGGTATTCATTATTACCTTGCTATGCAGGAACAATAAATATAGCTTATGCGAGGAAATTCCAAGTGTAGCTAATTATTGTAAATGCCTTTAATGGTTGCCTTCTGAGATCACTGGCCATTATTTGTAATGCTACACATCCTTCCAGAATGGAAAAATACAGTGTTTACAGGAAGGAAAATAAACCTCTAAGGACGACTTAAAACACGTTGATGTTTTAACTAATGAGACAGATATAAGGTATTCCAGTTGGTCCTATTATGGTAATTAAAGTTTTCGTGTGTGATCCTGATTATAATGCACTGTTTACTATGTCAGTTAAATATGTTAAGTGTCACCATTTAGAACTGTAAAAGAACATTAGTGAATACTGCACAGTATCTAGCCAGTGTCCTTATTTTAAGGATGATCACAGAAGTATCTTGAATTCTAGGTTAAAAAATGATACCAGATCCCACAGTGATATCATGAGGTATGACTTTATAGTTTTAATGATGGAGTCTGTATAGAAATCAAGGAACATGACTCTTCGGTAGATAGTCCAATCTAAAACACAGAAAAACTTTCAGAAAAAAACACTCCCAAGAGAAATCTTGACCCTCTGTCATAACCAAGTTAGAAACTTCTTTTTTCTGTGTTTCCTACCAACTGACTCTAAAGTTGCTTTTGTTTTCTATTTTAGCTGAATTCCATGAATTTAAATTTATAGTCATTATTAGCATTGCTATTTTTTTGGGGGGGGGGGTTGGTTTTTATAGTGACCCTGTGTTCCTATAGCCCCAGATGGCCTAGAACTGGCTATACAGACCAGGCTGGTCTTGATCTCATTGAGATTAAAGGTGTACACTACCATACCCAGTCTAGCAAAGTGTATTTTTAACATGCAAATTTAGTACTTGAATTAGCATTTGTGAGGTTAATCTTAAAGCAATGCAGCCTTTCATGAAGGGATAAGAACAGCTCCTAGCAGTAAATCTCTCTCAAGAATATAAAGGGATATTATATTTTCCATGTTGTTCTTTTAAAAAATTATTTTGATTTTATTATTATTTTTAATGTGTATGAGTGTATTTCCTGCATGTATGCAAGTGTTGTGCAATGCTCACAGATGTTAGCAGAATTGCCCTGGAACAGGGTTATGGATGGTTGTTACCAATCGTGTGGATGCTAGCAATTGAACATGAGTCCTCTGCAAGTATAGTCAGTGTTTTAACTGCTGAGCCATCTCTCTGGCCCCTTTAATAACATTCTTAATGTACCTTTCTTGCTGAGACTTTTACAGGTTAACTGGGAACAGAGAACTTACAGCAGAATCATTCAGTGAGTATGACTTAAAGAACAAGTAGAAACACAAATTGCAGTAACTCTCCAACTGTAAATAGGAATATTTGGTACGAAGTCACTTAATCCAGAAGGTTGTTCATTGATCAAAAAAGAAATTTGTCCTTGACAATCTTATAAATATCTGAAGTAAGACTTCAGAAGTGAATGACTATGTATGCTAAGAAGTCTAATTCAAAATGTTTTGGACATAAATTGCCTGAGAGAGCTAGCTGAGCATGGTGATCAGTGCATGTTTCAACCCCAGTACTCAGACTGCAGAGGCTTGGATATCTGTCAGTTCCTGTCCATCCAGGCTACATATTGAGACTTTGTCTCAGAAAAAAAAATCTGGAGACTTCTCTAACAACCCCAGATAATGCACTTTGGCAAGCACAGAAAAATATAAAAGATAAATATCTGGGAAAAAGTCACTTATTTGGAAAAATTATATATACATATAGTTAATATATATGTATATATACTTATATATAATTTTTATTATTTATATGCATATATATATATAAATACCTGAGACAGATACATTCTAAAAACATGGTTTTTCTTCATGTGAAAGTAAAGAACAGAGAAAAAAAGTGCTAATGCCTACACAAGTTTTGAAACGGAGGGAGAATTACATGAAAATAAGATAATGTTCTTGACATTGATGTTGAGACGTGAAATAGCCCTTTGAATAGCCAAGCAGTTACTAAATATAATGAAGGGTGATCAAAATCTATTTTGTGGTCCATAGGTGAGAGAGGAAAATATCTAGACTTTGACCTTGGTTTCTCATCTTAATTCATTGATTCCTCTCCTTGTGTTGAAACTACAGGTTTGAAACTGTCCAACTCATTCTACCCACATTATGTTATCCACTCTGATTTTCTGGGTTGGAGTATGAGACTTTCTAAAATGCCTGGCAGAGCTACCAAAACTGTGAACTACATTAGTGCGGCAGCAGCCACAGCACACAGAGTACACATTCATGCAGTGGATGTACCTAAATTGGCAGTGGGTGGCCTTGAGTGTCTTTTTGTAACTCCATACACATTCCATAGGTAGAGAATCCTTCCTGCCAAAAACTATCCAAGAGGATTCACAGGTCAACAATTTTCCCAGGGAAAGAAAGGCATACCAGAGTACATTTGATTAGAACATTTAGGTTTTCTGAATAACTCTTTGCTATGTCCTACTTACCTAGTGAATGCTGTGAGAGCAAGAGCTGCCTTTACAGGGGGATTTGTCCTGTATATTTAAATTATGCTAAAATTGTTTGCATGTTCTATGTAGGCACAATTAATGGACACTTCAATCTTACTCTAGACCATATGCAGAAATATAGATTTCGATGTAAATGCCTTGTGTGAATTCAGTTTTTATGTTATGTTCCAGTGTATGTCCATTTCTTCTTATAAAACACTCATTGATTTCCGTACTCTTTCCGGTGTTTGAAACAGGGTCTCAATATGCAGCCTTGGCTGGCCTGGAACTTGCTATGTAAACCAGGCTGGTCTCAATCTCACAGAGAGTCTGTCTCCTGAGTGCTTTTGATCTCCCCTTTTTAAAGCCTTTTAGAGTGTTATGTAGTACTGTTTCCCCAGATATATCCAAGGTCAGTTCTCTTTTTTAAGGGTCTAGGTTCTCTCATCAGCTGCACCAGAGCTTGGCTTCCCCTCATGTTATCAAGCTTTGTGTCGGAAGTATCAGCAACAAAAGAAACTGCTTTCAAAGATCAAAATGCCCTCCATGTAGAATAACTTAATGTTGAGGGACATAAAGGGACATTTTTTCTTAACCACTGACCTTCATATAAAGGGAAATATTTATGCTTACAACTTAGAATAGTTTGATTTGTGTCTAGAGGTAGACTGAAATCTACACCCTTTCAAGGGAGGATGCACTGATTTTTATATGAGCTTCCTAATGATATATGATGTGGTCATAGTCTAGGTCTTTGTTATTTTTGTTTTTTATTAATATTTCATTTTCTCTTTATTCTGTATAACCACTTACATCTATTGGTCTTTCGTTGGTGGCACTATTTTTGGAGACAGTAGAAATTTCAGGAGGGGGGACTTAGGGTAGGAAACTTGCCACTGAGGAATGGCCTTTGAAGGACTGCTTGCCTCTGGTCTACTCCTGTCTATCATTCTCTGCTTCCTGTTTGAGAGAGCTGAACAACTTTGTTTGGCCACACCCTGCTACTATTGTTCCAGAAACAATGGAGCGAAGTGACCATGAACAGTCTCTCTGAATCTTGAGCCAAAATAAAATCCCCTCCCTGAAATTGATTTTCTCAGATATTTTATCACAGTGATGAAAACTAGCTAACAGATGTCATTATTTCCTGAAAGGAACCCTGCTTTGATCAGAAGTTATGAATTCTATACAATATTCTCAATCACTCCCCAGATAACCTGTATATAGGCTGATACTGCTTCCTTTTACTTCTGGAAGACAGAGGCTGCTATCTGGGAGAAACACAAAGCTTAGCCCATCAAGAGTGGAACAGGATGTATTCATGTGACAATCACATAATGAGTTGTGAAATCATGATTTTTAATGAAACTCCATTGTCTGCTGTTCAGATTAGAGTATGTCATCCTCCTGAACAAGCGGAAACATTTCCAGATTGATTGAGCCATCTTTACTGAAGCAGTGTCTCCTTTAACCCCTAAGAATAGTAGCTGATTGTAATTGCATAAATGGCATAATATTTTAGAGACCTATGGAGAACTTGTGTAGCACAGAAGCCTTTTCTGAGCAAAGCCTGCCATTGTGCCCGGTTCTTATTCATCATTCCTGATTTCATTAGTAAGGACATTTGTATGGAAATGGATTAAGGTTTATAGGTTTATTTTATTGTGCTGTAGATTCTACTGTAATTATACCACTGATGGATTGTATTAAACTACCTTGTGGGAAGCTTTCAAAACACATCAGATTCCAGAAGTGCTTGTGGTCCACAAAAGCTGCCATTTTTCATCCCACCTAGAGTTACGGAGAAAGTCTGCCTTCGCTTAGCTGGAACACACCTTCGAACCCCTTTTATTCTTCTGCTCATTTTTAGGTTTCAAAGAAATAAAGTTGGCTGATGTTAACATACATGTAAGACCGTCGCATCCCAAGTATTTACATTTTCATTAAGAAAATCAGCAAATTTGAATAATGAGAAGAATGTGAATAAATCACAAACTCATTTCGTACTACTGCCCATTCTTTTTTTTTTTACCCTAAACTCTCACATATTTTCTTAAGAAATTCTCTAGGCTGTAGAAACACTTTCATGAATGTTTGGATTACAGAGGTGTGAACATTTCCATGCAGAGTCTTGCTGACGTATCCTAGTCTTTCTGATCATCTGACAAAGGACAATTTGAATATATGCTTTTACTTACAATTATTTGACTGGACTTTATGGGTAATGCAGGTATGTGTGGATTTATGTATATAATTTTGAGGTTTTAAAAACTCAGAAAGAGTTCCATCTTTACCATAAACATTCTACGTTTTGGAGATGGGCATAAATGTTTTATTAACCCACATAATTTTAAAATTAAAGTCCTTAGATATCTGAACATAAGAGTCTGAGTCGGCAGCTTCCTTCAAAGCTAAGTGACCTGAAAAGGTAAGACAGAGTAGACTTCAACTGCAACACACGTCTAGCCCTCTACCCAAAGCATCATATTTGTATATTCAATTACCCATCTATATCTCCATGTAGATACCAAGCATGCCTCCAGAATTTTACTAGTTCAAAAAGAATTTCAGAAATCATGTTCTCTGCCAAAAGTCCTGTTACTACATGTACAACCCTACATTTTTTTTTTCTTGAGCTTATCTCATGTCAATAAATAATATCACCTTTTTCATTGCCCCCAAGCACTGAAGTCTTCTTGGTTACTTTCATATATTTCTTTCAACAAAGCAACAAGAGCCCTAGGGTCTGGTTTAAGTATCAGTCTCATGTTGAGCATGCCTCCCAGCTTCAGCAGCAGTACCCTAGTTATAATAGCAATAATGACTCTTCTGCTTTTCTGAAGTCATTTTGTCATTTTTACATATTACTGCATCTATTCTTATTTGTGTATGGTATACATATTCATCCTGAAACAAGAGCACACTTTTAAAATTGAACATTGGAATGCACCAGTCTGTCAGTATATCAGGGTGTAGCAATGGCCTGTAGTATGTAACTGTAGTCAGAGTGAATTCTGGGTCTTGCCTATGACTCTACTCTTCTTTTCCTGTTCACGTCACAAATGCATCCTCAAACCTTCACTCTTCTTCTACTCCAGTGCTGGAACACATCCAACTCATCTGTGGCACAGTGATTTATATACTGTTGCGTCCCCTTGAGATTTTATTTTTTAACTTTTCTGTTTTCTCTTTCATCCAACTCTCTGTAAATGATACTTCCTCCCAAGTAATTTTGATGCAGCCCTATCCCAAACAGTCTAGAATCACTGCTCTTCTGCTCCATTCGTCTTATTTCCCAGTGTTAGTTTTATCGCATAGCAACTGCCTGTAAGAACATGTTTTCTTTAAAATGTATTTATTAAATTTTATTCTACTTTTCGCTGTTAGTGCCACTGGTGTTGATGAACTCTTAGGATAGTGCCTGGTAGACAAGGAATGTTTGATGAAATAATGATCAGAGGATTTACAATAAAGTATTGAATCTGAGTCCTGTGGATGTCAGAGTTTGGAATCCCAAGGAAAGTTAATAGAAAAGAAGGCTAAGGCAAGCTAAGAGTTTCTAAGGAAGATAATAAATAGAGTGGACCCTGGACTTCTATTCATGAATAGGTTTTCCATGAGCTACTTAGCGCCCTTTATAAAAACAAACAAGTCATCAAAATGACATCTGGGAATGGAGGGGAAAGCAAAGGAAGAGAGGAATCATTTAGACACCGCAGGCTGTCCGTCTAGCAAGTGACTGAATGCGGAGTTTAATTGGATGTGCTCCACTAGAGAAAATAGTCTACTCATTAAAACATCAATACATGAAGTTCCAAGCAATCTGGCATTTCTTTTGAATTACAATATGTGCAAAAGAAAGACTGATAATATATTTTCTCCCAATGGGGTACTTGTTACGTGTAATTTATACTGGTTGTGGAAACTACAGACTACAGAAGACTTTTCTCGATAATGATCATCTGTTTTTGAGTCAGTATTACAAGAAATATTGGTTAAATTGATTAATGCTATACTCTAGTCAGTAGAGATTTGAATCAATTTCAAATACAGTTTTCAGATCTCTCTTATATTGAATTAAAACTCAAAAATAAAAGACCTATTTTATGCAATATCAACAACAACAACAAAAAACAAAGAAACAAAATGTAATAGTCCACAACTCTGGATTCTTGTCCAAGGTTAAAAACTGAGTATCTCATTAACCTTGGATTATTATTTCAAACACAGGTGCCACATATATAGATTATAGATTGTTCTAGATTTATAATTATAGATTATAGTCTATAATGAAAACCAAGTAAAACACCATTTATGACTGAATTTTTAAATCCAAATATATCCTTAGAAGTATATGACAAAGAACATTAAAACTAATGTAGTATTAAATGTAATAACCTCAGCTTAAAAAATTGTTGATTTACTTAACAATTTGGAAATAGGATATAAATTTTGTCCAATGAATTTCAAAACCCCACCGTATGACCCCTGTCTGTGACGACGTTGACTTTGGGGTGCATTTGTTCTTTAACACTAGTGTTTCAGGCACGAAGTTGACCGTTGTTCTTATTTCCTAGACATTTCTTCCTCTACACGCCTTGACCCTTTGCCTGAAATATGTGATTCAACCCCAAATAACATGTTCTTAGAGAGGTCATATCTGGCCACCTGTAAAAGAAACACCAACTTTTGTACACATCTTTGTTACTCAAAGTTGCTTGCCAGCATATTTAACAATTTAAATTATGATGGTTTCACATCCACCTACACTGTCAGAAACAACCGATTAATTCAAGTCTGATTCTTTATTTTGTATTGGTGTGTCTCATTCTTCATAAAATTGGAATTTGTTGGGGCTGGAGAGATTGTTCAGTGGTTAAAGAGCACTGACTATACTTGCAGAGAAGTTAGATTTAGTTCCTAGCACCAACATGGTGGTAAACAACCATCCCTAACTCCTGTTCCAGGGAATCCAGTGCCTTCTTCTAAAACTCTCAAACATATAAAATAAAAATAAAAAATAAGATTGCATCCCTCATTCCCATCTCACCCTGTCTTTAGCCAGCCTTGGACTCAGACAGGCTCAAATTCTTCTGCCTCAGATCTCTAGACGAGCTTCTTAGCCAGAGTAGTTAAATTCCCAGCATAAACTCCTCTGGCTCCTAATCTGTCTGACACAGACCAGCCCTCCTACAAATCTGACCAGCCTACCTACTACCCTGCCCCCCCATCTACCCAGCCTAGTCTATTACCCTGCAAGAATGAGAAACATGTACCAATCTAGTTTCCATAGGTGAACAGAAAGCAACTGAACTAAACAAACTATACAAACAGAACCAATACTCAATTTAAAAAGCGGAAGAGAAGTTACTACTGGGCACATAACCAACAAAGATCCTCCAGATGCCCAAATAGCAGCACAAAACCACAAATAATATGAAAAACCAACAGACTAGGTCTCTGACAAAATCCACTAATCCTAAGAAACTCCCAACAATGAGCACCACTTTGAGAAACTCCAGGACTCAGAACTTAAAAGAAAAATCGTAAACATGATCAACTAACTTAAAGAAAACAAATAAAGACAACTCAAATAACTTAAAGAGGAAAGTCATAAACTTGTGCTGGAAGCCCAAGAATATACAAATAAGCAGCTTAATGAAATAGCAGAAATAATTTAAGACTTGAAAATTGAATTCACAAAAGATATAGAAATAGTGATGAAAATCCAAATGGAAATTAACATGGGATTGAAAAACTCAATAAGCAATTGGAAACAAAAAGCAGAAAGTCTCATAAAGAGAATGAATGAAATAGAAAACAAAATATCAAGACTGGATGACAAATTTGAGGATCTGGACACCTCAAGCAAAAACTATGAAAAATTAAAAATAATAAGACTCTCAAGCCAATGGCATTGAACAGATCATCAACAGAATTATAGAAGAAAGCTCCCTAATTTGAGGAAAGACTTACCTATTAGACATGGTCAGAACAGAAAATCCCCACTGCATATCATAGTGAAAACATTAAATGCACAGAGCAAAGAGAGGGTACTTAAAGCTGCTAGAGAGAATCCATCAGAATTATAGCTGACTTTTCATTGCAAACTATGAAAGCCATAAGAGCCTGAACAAAAATATTCTTACTTCTAAAAGACCATGGAAGCCACACCAAATATTTTATCCAGCAAAACTATCTATCATGGTCAAAGGAGAAGAGAAAACTTTTTTATGGCACAAACAGGCTGAAAGAATTTATCTCTACCAAATCAATCTTACAGAAAATACTGGAAACAATGCAAAGTATCAAAGAAAGGAATGAGTATACCCAGGAGGTTACAGAAGGAAGACAAAGGAAATGTATAGTAATGGAAGCACAATATAGGGCCACAAACAGAAAGAAATTAAATGACAGTATCAAATATACATCTTTCAATAATAACACTGAATAGCAATCGCCCCAACTCCCCTGTCAAATGACACAGACTAGTAGAATGGATCAAGAAAGAAAACCCATCTTTTTGTTGTATTCAAATAACTCATCACACCTTCAAGGATAGGGAGAAAGTATGGAAAACAATATTCCATGCAAATGGCTCTACCATGAAAGCAGGTGACAAAATAGACTTCAAATTAAAACCAATCAAAAGAGATAAAGAGAACTTCATTCTAATCAAAGGAACAATTGATCAAGAAGATATTACAACCCTGAAAATATATGCACCGGATTCTAGAGCACCCAATTTCATAAAAAAATAGTACTCCATGACTACAAAACACAGATTAACCCCAACTCAGTGGGTGACTTTAATACTCCATTATCTTCAGAAGACGGGTCAACTGGACAAAGAATCAACAGAGAGGTGTCTGATTTAAATGGCATCTTAAGTGAAATGCATTTAAAAGGCATCTACAGAATATTCTACCCAAGCACCAAAGAATACACTTTGTAATCAGCAGCCCATGTAAGCTTTTCTAAAATTGATCACATTCTGGGACACACAAAAAAATCTCAACAAATACAAAAATTGAAATTATTCCATATATTCTTTCAGACCATAGTGCAATAAAGTTTATAATTAACAGCAAAAGAAGCTCTAGTAACTACATGAACTCGCTCCTTAATGATGAATGGGTCAAAGAAGAAATGAAGAAAGAAATAAAAGTATTCCAGAAACTGACTGAAAATGAGACTACAACACAACAAATCCTCTGAGACACCTTAAAAGCAGTCTTAAGAGGGAAGTTTATACTTCTTAGCGCCTATGTTAAAAAACCAGAAAGAGCACATGGAATGATTTAACAGGACAACTCAAGATAAGAACAAACCAACCCCAAACCTAGAAGATGAGAAGAAATGAGAAAACTCAGAGCAAAAATTAATGAAATAGAAACAAAGAAAACAATACAAATATCAATGAATCTAAGAGCTGTTCTTTTTGGAAGGTTAAACAAGATAGACCCTTAGAATAGTTAAGTAAAAGAAATTGCTACTCCAAATTAACAATACCAGAGATGAAAGGGGAAACATCACAACAGACACAAAAGAATTCAAAAAATTGTAAAGCAATACTTTAAAAATCTACACTTGATTAAATTCAAAAATCTAAAAGAAATGGATGAATTCTTGAAGTCATGGACACCACCAAAGTTAAACCAAAAAGAGATCAACAGTTTAAACTGACCCATAACAAATAAGGAAATTGAAACAGTAATACCAAACCTCCTGACTAAAAAAGTCCAGGTCCTGATGGATTTGGAAGAATTCTACCAGACATGTGGAGATCTACAACCAATACTGCTTAAATTATTCCACAAGACAGAAACAGAGAGAGATCTCCAAAACTCCTTCTATGAAGCCAGGATCACACTAATACCCAAACCAGGTAAAGATACATTCTTTCACATATAATTAATGCTCCATAAATAACATTTTCAGTAACTAAGGTTGGTTTTACATCTGTTTCCTCAGAAGATCAGAAAATAAACCTGATTTTTTATTGACATTCTTCCTAGCAAATTTCTAGAAATGAGTATTGTCACATGTAGGAGTCATTTCCTCCCAGTTCCTGGTGGAATAAGCATCAAGAAAGAAAATTAACGTACAGGAACTCATACCTGAAAATTTTATCATTGACATTGAAATTTCTTTTAAGTTTTCATGGCTGTACATTATAAATCCATATTAGAATAGTTGTGGTATTTTGGTCTAGAGAAAGATCTATTAATAATGAATAGGGAGATTCTTTTAGCATTTCCATCCTTGGAGAAATTTCTAATTCGGCTGCTTTTGAGCCTCCATCTAGAATAGCATCCCCTAGTTTTGTCTATGTGTGTTCAAAGAAGAAATTAAAAAGGAACACTCTTACTAATCATCATTTAGTCTAAGTAAACTATCACAGGATTTATGACAAAAAGCTTTGAGTCATTTGGTCAGAGATGATAGAAGACTGGCTAAATCATCAAAGGTCAGGAAGATTCTGATAAAAATAATAATGATGACAACAGTTGTTAGAATATGATCATCCCCATTTTGTGGGCTGGAGTTAAGAACACTGACTGCTTTTTCAGAGGATCCAGTTTTGATTCCCAGCACCCACACGGTGGCTAACAACTGACTGCAGGTCCAGTTCCAGGGGAGTTTGATGCCTTCTCCTTACCTCTGTGGACATTGTAGGATATGGATGCACTTATGTACACATAGGCAATCTACCTATACACATAAAATAAAAAATAATAAGCAAATAAACATGATCATAACTTTTGTTAGTATTTATTATTATTCTGAATGCTAATTGGAACTATTAACAAGAAGCCGTTTGATCATCATTTTCCTCTTTTTTGAGGCAATCTTCCATTTTATAGGCAAACATGACTTCAGAAAACACTATAAAAATTAAAATTACTTAAAAGCTTTGTTATCAACACTGATTAATTCTAAACACCCATTTTCAGAAACTGTAGGTTTTCCTGGTGACTTAGCCTAGGTTCTGTAACTTGGAACAGGTTCAAGATAGAGATCACATGCAAGAAAAAGCAATTTACAAATTAAATACTTATTGTATTAGAAGGTTTAATCTGAAAGGAAACAATTCTTAAGAGAATCATCTTGGACCATTATTGCGCGAGGTATGCAATGTTCACATGTACATGTATATATGGGAACAAAACAATAACCCAATTAAAATTTTAAACTCCATAAAACTCAGTTTCCCTAAAGCTTCCAAGTGAATTTGCTGGAGGGTATCTAAGGAAAGAACACACTTCCTCGACCTCCTCTTCTTAGGCTCCAGTTACTTTGTATTGTATTGTTTTAACATTTATCCTTCGTCTTCTCTTTTGCCAATTACCTCCATAATTATTTTAATCTTTAATAGGCTTCTCCTTTTTGTCAGTTTCTCCATTTCACAAATTACAAGCCTCTTCAGGCAATCAGCCTTGAATAAAGCCTGCAGGAGAGCTTTAAGTTATCCTTCCATTTGGGTTAATTTTTATTGTGTTTTTCTCATTAAAGCCTTTCTAAGGATTAAATTGAAAGGATCAGGTGTATTATCCACTATGACATGATCACTTGGGATTCGGTGTTTGAATAATTGTATTGACTTATACTTAGAGCTTTTGCTTATAGTTTTGAGATTTTAGTGTTCTTTTATTCTTTTAAACCCCAGTTCAACTGTTGAAAACACTAAGATATCCCATAAGTAAAATAGGAATTTTCTAAATTCCCACCAAGAATGAGCTCAGACACAGAGTTACACAAAACCTGTCCTCTGTACTTTTTAAAAAGCTAAATCTGAGATAAAACCATTGTTAAGGGATTGAAAATATTTACACCAAATATGGTAACTTTGTTTTTCTCTTTTTCCTAGTTTTCCTCTTTTGAAATTATACAGTCCGTTTTCCTCAAACCTGCCCATGGAAACAATATCTATATTTCATTATTTTCTGTACATTTTTCACAATCAGTTAGTTCAAAATAGCATGCGTTTTAGCATGGATTCTTTAGTTGAGGGAATTTACCTGTTGAAATACAAAAGCAAACAAACAAACAAAATCAAACCTTTAATAAGCATTAGTAATAAATACTCTACTCAACTAAAGTGTTTGGACCAAGGTTTAATTTGTAAATATATATATATATATATATATATATATATCAGTTGTATATGAATATGTTTGCTCCTATGAAGAATATTAAGTATTCTGCATACTAGTAACATAAATCCAAAACAGTTCCTCAAACAATGTCAGACAGAAAAAGTCTGTGACTTTTTCACATGGGTTATGGAGTGGGAATGAAAGGCTCTTTTGACAATCTGAGGGATAAAGAGGAGGCATTATTTTAACAACTGGACATAATCAGAGAACAATGATCATCAAGCTGAGGGAACAGCATGACAAGAAGCACAGGAAGCTCTGCTGGAACATGAAGGTGCCATGTGATCTGCTCACAGTACGAGGCTGGAGCTTCACCAGTTTCTACTTACATCATTATTTGTTTCTTTGATTAGTCAACTAAGTTACACATTTTTATTACTGTTTGTATATTTAACATATATTCAATTTGCAAACATGTTTATACTTAAAAAAAAACAAAACTATTTTGTGTGTGTGAGTGTTATGCCTGCATGTCTCTGCATGTCTGTGTCTCATATCATGTACTGCCTGGAGAGGCCAGAAGAGGGTGTCGGGTCCCCTGGAACTAGAGTTACAGATGGTTGTTAGTTGTCATTTGGGTCCTGGGATTCGAACCTGGGTCTTCCGCAAGAGCAGTTAATGCTCTTAACTGCACAGCCATCTCTCTGGCCCCAGCATGCTTGTACTTTATCTTATCCTTTCTTCCTCTTCTCCTTCTTCCTCAACTTTTCTTCTCTTTGCTTTTTTTTCTTCTTTTGTTGTTGTTTATGGAAATAGCCTCTTATTATGGGAGACCTATCTGGTTTTGAACTCCTGATCCTCTGATTCAACACACCAAATACTGTGATTATCAGCTGGTGTTAATGTTGGTTTAATATGAGGTATCAGATCATAGGTTTACTTAAAATTATCTTGCTTGTTGGGACTGGGGATATGCCCTCTTCTGACCTCTGTGGGCCCTGTAGGACACTGGATGTACTTCCATACATGCAGGCAATATACTCATACACATAAAATAAATAATAAATAAACTTTTAAAAATTATCTTACTTGTAAAAATTTAAAGTTTTAATTATGAAAATTTTCTGGAAATTATAATTTTAATTTTTTTTTCATTCTTTTTGATACAGGGTCTCTCCGTAGACCCAACTGGCCTGGAACTCACTCTGTAGACCAAGCCGATCTTGAATTCCCAGAGATCTGACTGCCTATACTTCCCATGTGCTAGGATTAAAGGCATGTATCACCCCCCCTGTGATTCTAATGCTTTTTATGGCCTTTTTTTCTCTCTCTCTCTAACTCGGCGTTGGATAGGTTTAGTTGTCAACTTCACAAACCTGGATTGAGGGATCCTCAATTTGGGAATTTCCTCGTCTGGAATGGCCTGTGGCCCTGTGAACAAGGTGTTTTCTTGATTGTTGAGTGATGCGGCAGGGGCCAGCCCACTGTGGGAGGTGCCACCCCTGAGCAGGTTGTTTTGTATTGTATAAGAAAGCATGCTGAGCCTGGGCCAGGGGAACAAACCAGTAAGCAGCATCTCTCCATGACCTGTACTCCAGCTCCTGCCTCCAGGTTCCTGCCCTGAGTTCCTTCCTATTTTGGGCTTCCTCAGAGATGAACTGTGACCCAGGAGATGTAAGCCAAGTAAACCCTTTCCTCTCCAAGTTGGTAGTGGTCAGAGTGTTTTGTCATAGCAACTGAAGCCAAAGTAGAACAATCTCTTTCCTACAGGACAGTCAATTTTTTGTCTTACTATGTCTGCAGCTTTTAACTTGTGAGTTTGTGACTAATTTGGGAATTAGCCATGAATCCTTATTGTATCAAATTCTAATGTCAATCAAAGTCATTCTTTTCCCAGAGAATAACAGGTTTTTAATAGTTTAAATCTTTTCACGCCTATCCCAAGTCATAGGACACTGCATATGTACATATGTGTTAGCCAGCTGCCCATTAGTATAATAAGCCTTTGAGACAATTAGCCCATGAGGAAAAATGTATATTCAGCTCACATTTTTAGAGATTCCAGTACATGATACTGCACTGTAGTTTGCAGTCTGTGTGTTCCCGTTCGCTCATTCATGTTTTCTTATTTGTCTTGTCACCTCTCACACATGTTTATTGACTTATTAAATCTGTTTTTTTTCATTTGTGGAGTTTTTATTTGGTAGACCATCTCATATGCTTCCTGTTAAGTATCTTCATATTTGTTATTATTTAGTTAAATGCTTTTTAATTTTACTTGCTCATTTATACATAGTATGTGTATACATGTGTATGCATGTGTGTGTGTGTGCTGGCACATACATGTGTGGCATGGCTTGCATGTGGCAATCAAGAGGACAGCTTTGGGGATGCTGTTCTTTTCTTCTCTCTCGGGAAAGCAGAGACGTTTGGGTTGTTTCTGTTGCAGTTTTCTCCAGGTAGTCTGACCTATGGAGTTTCAACTGATCCTCTGTCACCACCTCCCAACTCCTAAGGGGAGCGTAAGATTATGGAAATATGTGTACCACTACATCAGGATTTTTATGTGCGTTTCAAGGACTGAACTCAGGTTATCAGGCTTTCCTTAAATATAATTAAAAACATATTTGTCTGATATATTTATTATATAAAATTTAGTGCCTGTCTTTACAAACATTTAGATTTTTATTATTTTTATTTTATGACTATGAGTGTTTTCCTGAATATATGTAAGTATACCTGTACCATGCAATGCCTGTGGAGGTCAGAAGAGGGAGTCAGCTCCCCTGGAATACAGGGAGGAGTTACAGATGTTTGTTAGCTTCCCTGTGCGTGCTAGAACTGAACCCCAGTTCTCTGCAAAAAGTAGCCAGTGCTCTTGACTGCTGAGTCATTTAACCAGCTTTAGTGTCTGTCCTTTTCTCCTCCTTTGTATCTCTGTCCCTGGTACTAGAATAGTGCATTGGATCTCCTGGAGCTGGAGTTACAGATGGTTGTAAGCGACCTGATATAGGTGCTCGGAACTGAACTCTGGTCCTCTGGAAGATCAGCAAGTGCTTTTAAACACTGAGTCATTGTTCCAGCCTCTTTTCTCTAGTTTTTGACAATATTTTCTTATTTCCTTTTGTCTGTATTATCTTTGTGTGTTAGTCTTTTCCTCTAGGAAAGAATTCTATTGTCTTGAGACCTGTAATAGATACATTCTTTTACAGAGAGAAGATTGGTTTGCTAAGTGCCCAAGGCAGCTGACATTTGTGAGTATCTGAATCAACTTGATAACCTGAGGGTTCCTTTTCTAAAAATATTTTTATTGATTCGAGAATTTCATACAATGTATTTTTGGTTTTTTATACTTTTGAGAATTTCGTACAAGAGTATTGTCTTCATGTTATTTTCATCCCTTCTGGTTTCCCTCCAGATCCTCCCATGTACCTCCAGACCCTCTCAATTTCCATTTATTTTCTTTGATTATTATTGTTATATATCGCGTTATGTACAATTACTCTAAGTTCATTTAATGATGCTGATGTGTACCTGTGTTTAGGACTGTCCATTTGAGATCAGATAACCCCTCAGGAAACAAACTGATCCTGCGTCTCTTAGCACCCATTGATGGCCTGCAGCTCTTCATCTTGAGGACCCCATGACATTACCTCATCAATCCTGGAATATCAGCTGGCTTTGTCATTATGCAGATCTCATTCGACTACCATACTGTGGAGATTTCATGGCTGTAGTTTCCCTGTCATGTCTAGAATGAACTAGCAGCAGGTGTCTTGTCCTTCTGGCTCCCAGTTTCTTTCGGCCCCTTCCTCCATGTTTCCTGAGCATCAGGTATAGATGTTGCATTGTAGGTGTGTCACTTAGGGCTAAGTACTTCACAGTCATTTATTCTCTGCATTTGATTAGTTGTGGAACTTTGTAATAGTTCTCCATCTATTGCAAAAGAAGCTTCTTTGGTGAGAATTGAGAGTGCACAAATCCATGGGTATTACAAAAAGTCACTAAGAGTCAGATTAATAATATGTCTATTTAGCAGAATGCTACTAGTAGGTTCTAATCTCCACTGGTCTGTGACCTGTCTAACCAGAGTTTCATAGTCCTGCCTGAAACAGGGTCAGGTATGGACTCCATTTTATTAAGTGGGCCTTAAGTTCTATAAGGAGGTGGTTGGTATCCCCATAGCATTCTTGGCACTATTGATCCACTGTGCATACTTTGCCAAGATACTTGTTACTGTAATTTTTCAGGGACACAGTATGATCGATGGCTTCTTTTCTCTCCCAGTAACATGCTTAGGACCTTCTAGTGCTTTGAAAGCTAGCTTGTAAGAGAGGATGCTCGAGAGTCAGTATAAACTTGATGTTTCCTTGTTTGTTCCGTGATTCATGTCTGTAGTGTAGTATCTTCAGCAATAGGATTTTACTGTTAAGCTCTGGTGGGCAACCAAGTGCAATACAATAGTAATGTTTGAGGATCTATGGAAACCTCCTTGGTCAACAACTGCAAAAAAGGAGTCTGTTCCTGCCATGGGGATTTTCATTTGTTAGTCTGTGGCTTGTAGCAGGGCCACTGAGCACTTCATTTGAACCTTTTTGTGTTGTGTATGTGTATACTGAAAGAAGCTTCAACAGGAGGTATCCATATGACATTGTCAAAAGGCCTTTAGGGTCTGTATCATGAACTTCTCACGGTGAGGCTTGGCCTTCAGGCCCACCCCACCCCTAGGTTTGAACTGGCAGAGTAGACAGAGAGCGCTCTTTGGAAAGGTGGATTTATTCCAGGGTACTACAAAGGATCCATCCCTGGGGCGAGGGGGGTGCTGCATCCTCATAAGGACCTCACCGGACCCTGGAACATGCGAGTATGGCCCCCTCCCTCTGCCCCTGGCTCTCTCCTTCCCAGCCTTCCCCGGATTTCGGCAAAACCTCCCTCCTTAACTCATTGGTTAGTTGGCTGTCAATCACATTTGGAAGTCCATCCTTCCTAGTAGACAGAGAGAAAACTGCTTTTCTATGCAACAGGGTTAGTTATCAGTCTTCTTTCTTCGTTTTGCTTGACCACCTTATTCACCCTATTAATCCCATTCTATTCTATTCCATCTATACCGCCTCCCATTGTCCCTTGTTAGTTTCCAGATTGCCCAACTGAAACATACATAACTAAAGAATCAAAACTAACATCCACTTTTGAGAAAGGTCGTTTGTCTTTCTGGGTTTGGATTGCCTGAGAGTAATTGTTTCCAGTTCCACACATTTCCTATGAACAGCTCTCTGAGTTTCCCCAGACTCTGAGTTCCCCTACTCCAGGGCTCAGTGTCCATTCCAGCTCCCAGGTTGTTTGGGTCATGTGATTCAGTGCACAGCATGCCCTAGATATGCAAGTTCCACCAGAACCACTAGTTTCTAACCCAAACATTCTCTGCACTCCATCCCAGGTCCAGGCCTGCTCAGGTTGCCAAGCTCCATGCATCACCAAGACACGCAAGTTACTCCAGACCTGCAAGTTCCCCCAGACCTGGGAGAACCCCTGGCTCCAGTATTCTTTTTCCTCATGCCAGTTCCCCAAGCACAACTCAGGTCACACTGCCTTCACATTGGCCCAGCCTGCTCAGTTCTAGAGAACCTCACTTGACTTGCAGTTTCTTGAAGATCCCAGGTTATATGTGAATTCATGGAAAGTGGAACGATAGCTGTTGGGACATCTCAAAAACTTTCTGTTCTTTCATTTCTGTTCTTATCCTTACACCAAATATTCTTTTTATTGTTTGTCTTTCTTATTGGGGAAGAAAGAGCATATGTGTGTATGAAATTGCAACGTAATGAGAGGGGTCTGAGAATATGATTGCTCCACTTTCTGATCCAGCAACCTCTGTCACCATGTTTCACAGCCTTGTCTCACCACTGTAACGGACTTGTACCCTTTTGGAATTCTAAGCAAAATCAACTCTTCCTTCTTCTACAAGTTGCCTTGATCATGGTGTTTTATCACAGTAACAGAAAAGTAATACAGTCTCCTCTCCATGATACAGTGAATATTTTTGAGTTGCTGGGCATTACTTTATAGTTTGTGGTCTTTCTGTTTTCTTTGGAATGTCAAAGTTGGTACTGTAAAGTCATATTTTAAGAATTTACCTCAGTGGATAGGAAATAATTCATAATGTTTTATTATACCTGTTTTTAGCATTTCGGATAATTTCTTTTCATTTTAGTGTAGTAGATTTTAAAACAGAGCTGCTCGGCATAAGGTAATAGACCTTTCTTTAGTCAATTGCAGTAATACTGTCTCAACTGATTTATTGTTGACATTTAGTAATGGGAACATGATATTGCATTACCTGGTAAATTCCAGTTAAGACTGAATGCTTCTAAGGTGGTGATACAGACATTTATTTATATTCTGAATATAAGGATTTTCTTCATGGACTAAATAGAGATATTAATAGCATTATATTATACATAAAAATTATTTAATTATGATTTTGTTTGTTTAATTAATTACTTTGGTTTTTGGAGACAAGTTCTCCCTCTAGCCCCAGCTGGCCTGGAACTTGCTATGTAGACCATGCTGGCCCCAATCAGAGAGAGATCTGCAGGCTTCTGTTTCCCAAGTGCTGGGATTAAAGGCATGTGCCACTATGTGCTGCTTTTTAAATCATGAGTTTTGGAAGACTTTGGGGACTCTGATGTTTTGAATTTTGGATAATCAAAATTCAAACAACTTTTGAATTTGGAATTCTTTAGTTATTATGATTAGTCAAATGTTTGAGGATTTAATATTAATATTAAATATTAATAGCACCAAAAACCTGATGATTTTTCCTTCCTAGAATTTTATGACACTACAGTTTTGGGCCGAAGCATATCATTGTATGCACAGGGGCTCGAGTGCTTTCTAACTACATCACGATTTATATGAATCAAACTTGGCAGAAGCAGGTTTACCCACTGAGCCATCTTTCTGACCCACAGCATGATTTTATCTTCACAGTTTCTCAACATTGGTTCATCTGATCATCAGGGATTTTACTTTAATTTTGTTATTATGAAATAGTTATTTTATTATAAGGATGCCTAGTTAAGTATATCACCACACGTTCTTATTTCTGCTCCTAAGTGGGATTTCCTCTATATGTGCTGTATGTATAATTATCTGTACATATGCAGACAGACTGACCCTGTCTAAGGACTCTTTTTCACAATCTTAAGATTGGCTGTGTAGTGTAATCAACCGTGAAATTCTCTGCTTCATAAAGAAACATCACTGAGGGGGCAAAGGAGACTCTTTCACATTTATAGAGCTCAAGATGATCACAGCAAGAAACAGCTGAGGAGTTACGTTACTTTTCAGGGGATGAAGAAGAGCCTCTGAGACTGTGTCCCCATCACATCAGGTCAGACGACATGACACACTTGCCTCCATCACTGGAAAAACCATTTGACCCCTAACTGGGCAGCTTTACTTTCTTATTTCATGTGTCTCATTGGACTGTCTCATCAGTAATTCAAAAGACTCCTATAATCCCCTTGGATCTTCAATTCTGAATCATAATAACTTTCCCACAGCACTTACCCTTTGAAGAGTAGCTCAAGATTTTTTCTAAAAAAAAAAATCTTCTTAGATTTTCTAGTATAGTTACACTCACTCTTATTTCCATTATTCATGAAGACCTACAAACACACTTGGAAATCTCAAACCGTGAGCCCAGCGATTTTTTTTTTTTTTTGGTTCCTAAGCATATTTGGATTAAACTCACCTTGACATGCCCTCTGGACATTAATTTTCACTAGTTGTTTTATAAAGCCTTTTTTGCTTTGCTCTCAGGCAACAGATGTGAAATTTGACTATTCCAATTAGAAAGATTTTGGCAGTTTGTTGCTGAAGTTCACTATTTAAGATGGCTTAAATGAAAAGGAAATATAATATGTTACAAAGCAAGGAGTCCAGATGAGGCAGGGAACATTGGCCCAATAAAGTAAAGATATCGTAAACAGCAAAACTCAAAGCTAAGACCGGAGGATTGCCATGAATTCAGAGCATTCCCAGGCTACAGAGTAAGATCCTGTCTTAAAACAAAATAAAACACTCACCCAACACCCAACCACCACCACCACCACCAACAACAACAAAAAAAAACAAAGATCCAAACTCAGAATACAGCAAAGCAGATCTATTATTCAGTGTATGCATGAATGATAGTCTATCATAACTACATGGGTGGATGATTTATGTGGGTATATTCATCTGCTCTGTGAAGCCATTCCAAATATTTCTTCTGTCTTGTTACCCCAGCATTGCGTATGGATGCAATAATCACTTGTGTGTTTATTTTTGTCTAACTGGCCACACTTACATATTTCATTTCTCAGGAGAGAGGAATAAGAAGAAAAATAAACAATTTCCTTAGAAAGATAAAGTATGAATGATGAATAGCCTGAGAGTTGTTTCACATTCTATTTCCAAAGGAAGTCTTTGGACCATACCTACCTGGGTTTTTAATGTAATGAAATAGAAATAAAGTGGTTGGCAAAAGGGAGAGGAGAAAATGGATACTGAAGAATGTGCATCTCCAGCGGGGGCAGGCCGCAAGGTGTATTGATCCAGAGGCCAAGTTATCTCGGCTCTGCTTAATTTGTTTTTTTCCTACCATCAGAGACGCATGGATCATGCCTCATAGCACTTCCCTTCACTGTCCTGAGAAAGTCATCAATATTCTGCCAACCCACTTTAAATAGGATAACTGGGGTTGGGGGAGGAAGGATAATTTTTATCAGATTTATTTTCAGATGCCATTTAGCCTGATCCAGAACACTTTCAGTAGACCTCTTCCCAAAGTCACATGGTTAGTGATGGACTCAGAGTCAGAGCACTGTGATTACTTTGTTCAGATAGCGTAGCTTCTGAACAAGGGCTGGGTTAAGACCCCTAAGTCACTGAAGTCAAGGAAGAATCTTAGACCCAAATTCTGTTTTTCAAGACAAAGAGGAAGGAGAGACCAAAAGTTACCACTGCTTACTAAACTTCTATCATGAGGCCAGTACAGCTGTACAGCTCAAAATGGAGCCAGGAATCATATAGTCACCTTCTTTCCCCTTAAACAAACAAATATTAAAGTTCAAAGACTAATGTCGTGACTTATTCCTTGAACCTTAGCACTCGGGAGGGATAAACAAGTGGATCTCTTTGAGTTCAAGGCCAGCTTGGCCTACAAAGCAAGTTTCAGGCCAGCCGGGACCACATAGTGCTGGAGGAGTCAGTCTGTTTTATGGATATGAGCCTTGGTAGATTAACCGGCCTCCACTGGATGAATCCATACTGAAGGATAGTTGGGGACACAAATTTGACTCTATAGGCCTTAGTACATACATAATAGTGTATATGATATTGAAGGGCAGTTAGTAGGAGGTGTACAGATAGGAGAGTTATCTAAAAATGATCAAAAACATTGTATGAAACTTGACAAAATTAAAAGGAAACAAGTGGCATAGTTTACCCATTTATAAACTACTGAAAGGAATAGTCATATGATAGAATAAATTAGAAATGAAGTAAAAGTGTGACCAGCATAAGAACAAATGGATGGAAAAGATTTATAAGATCTAATGTTTAAAAACATTGCTAAAAAAAGAACATCCCCACACTGCTAAAACACATCTGAAGTCTTTCTCCTAAGATCAGACTAATGAAAAGTCAGGGTTACCGTCCTATTCACCATCATGATGAAGTTTCCAACCACTGTAGTGGGTCAAGGAAAAGAAATAAGAGTGATCATATACAAAAAGAAGAACTAAGAAATGTGTATGAAAAAGATACTTTTAAGTGTGGATATTTTTTCTTTCTTGTTTGTAAAGATAATTTCATTTCGAAAGACACAGGATTATAATTTAAATGTATCCAGTTTATTTCTTGTGATATATATATGTATATATGCATATATATCAATAAAACTGCTGAAGAAGGTACAAGCAGTTTAAAGAACTTGCACAGTGTCATAGAACAAGCTAATGGCTGGGCTTTATAATGCCATTTCCTAGTAACCTCAAACAAACAAATGTGCAGAGGAAGAAACAACGCAACCCATGTTTCAACATACGCTTATGTTGCTAGAGCAAAACTGATGTAATTCTGTATACATGAATGACCAGCTAGAATCACCGGAGCACTTTTTCAAAGGGCCTTAACAATTGTCTTCAAGTCACAATTGTCTGCTTCTGCTCTTCCAGTAAAGCAAATGCTAATTTGTTTTCCCCTGTGACTTTGATCATGGCTCAGTACTTAAATTTTGTGGTGATTTAAATAAAGCAGTTTGGATTGCATGTTTATCATGGATTAACTGTATGTGTAGAAATGAAAAAGATGGGAAATGGGTTGGGATAAGAGTTCTACTTGAAGAAAATGAGAGGTAGGAAGGGATGTAAACAACTGCCCAATGGAACATATTATGAACTGGATGGTCTATGCGTCTGGGTAGAATATAAAGTTGTGCTTAGCATCCAAAGAGAGGTGATTTGTTGGAAAGATCAGGGTGTCAAAGCGATCAAAAATAAAATAAAAGGGAATCAAATGTTAGAACAAGAGGGAGATGGGAAAAAAGGAGGCTGCCCTTGTGAGGGGAGCAGAGCCGTGGCAAACGATTCCTTGAGACCAGGCCAGATAAGAAGGAAACTGTCGCAGATGGCCCTCACAGGCTTTTCATACCAGCAAGTGGGAGGCTGAGGCAGATAGATCTTTGTGAGAACGAAGCCCGCTTGGTCTGCAGAGTGAGTTCCAGGCCAACTGGGGCTCAGGAAGACTCAGACTGAGCAGAACAAAACAAAACAAAACAACAATAACAATAAAAGTGGTAGCAGCTGAGCCCAAGACCCCTCTAGGGGCTAGTGTGAAGTCACGTGTGGTTATGCATTGGATTCATACAGGATAGAGCGTTTGCTATTGATCTGAGTTCCAATTTCCCCTCATCTGTCCTAACACTGAGGCTGCAAGGGCACCTGGGAAAGGAAGTTTTATTTAATTTTTTGTGTTCTGTACTCTCTGGCATGCAGATATAATCAATAACATCTTCTTTCATCTCTAGCAAGCAAATACTTTATAGCTGTAATGTAGATGAAAGATTATAATTCCTTTAATATTGTGAAATATTTATGTGGATGCATAATAAAGCACCATGCATGTATACATGGAACGTCCTGCCTACTGGGGGCACTGTCCCCTTAGTTGAATAGTGTGTGTTTGTGGGTGCGCACATATGTACGTGCAGGTTCACTTGCTTGCGTGTTTAGATGCAGAGGGCAGAAATGACTTGGGATGTCTTCCTCTATCACTCTCCATCTTATTTCTTTATTTTATTTTATTTTATTTTTTTGAGACAGGACTTCCCTGTAGCCCCAGCTGGCCTGGAAGTGGCTGTACAGACAAGGCTGGCCTCAAACTCACACTAATCTGCTTGCCTCTGCTTTCTGAGTGCTTGTATTAAAGGCATGTGCCACCATTCTCAGCTATGTGTCTTACTTTTTGAGTCAACTTCTTTTACTTCACCTAGTGCCCACTGCTTCAGCTAAGGTCGTGGGCAGTGAGTCCTTGGGATCCTCCTGCCTTCATTTACCCAGAATTGGGGGACACAAACATACAGCACCAAACCAGGCTTTCACCTGGCTGCTGGGGATCTGAACTCAGTTCCTCATGCCTGCACAGCAAGCACTTTACCCCTTGAGTTATTACCCTAGTCCTCATGTACATACATTTTACCATTGTCAATGGAGGAAAGATTTTAGGTTTTATGACTGGGGATTCATTACCAGTTTCTAGAAGTCGGGACAATAAAGTTCCTTCAGTTCAGCTCCAACAGCAAAAAGTATTACCCAGCCCTAGATGTCAAAACACAGATATGAGAAACCCTGCTTTAAATGAAAAGCCTCACTGACCACTCAATCAACATTCTTGTTTTGTTTCAAATTGTGTATGCTGTTGGTCATATATTGTGCTGATTTATAGACACATGTGCAAGGAATGCAGGAGGTAGGTTATTTTCCCAGTCCGTGCTGCAAGCAAAGCACTGAAAATAAAAAGTGTCTCATATATTAGAATAAGATTACATCCCTTTCAGTGTAAATGACTTTATTCTGTTTCGTTATTAAAATAGGCTTCTCTTCTCAGAGGTATAACTTTACTTCAATGTGACATCTCATTTAAAACTGTCCTTGAGAATCATGCGTAATAATATTGCACTTGACTTCATCATTTGACTCAAAAGCTAAAAAATGAACAAATCTGTTAAGGATTATTTTATTCAAAATTGATCAATGTATGAAAAAAAATCATAAAGTGGAGTGGCACCTATCACAAAAGGCCTTTTTAAATCACCAGAGTTAAAGCATGCCTTCAGTTTAATAGCAAATACAGTACTAATGCAGACCGTTCGGTAAACAGGATTTTCTGACAGGATTGTTATGTCTGGACATGATTGGGCTTTTCTACAGCTACATTCATTAGGAAAGGGTTCAGAAATGGCCTGGTTATCACGGTGAAAGTTCGGAGAAATGAACTGGAAACTGGGTGTGGTGTCACAGGCCTGTAATCCCAGCAATGAGGAGAATTTTGAGTTTGAGGCTGGCCCGAGTTACATAGTGGAACAGTATCTCAAGAAATTAAACAGTAAGAAAGGAAGAAATAAAGAAAGAAAGGAAAGAAGGAAGAAAGAAAGAAGGAAGGGAGGAAAGTATTTGATACTAGTTAGTAGTTTGAGACTAGAATCCTCATATCCTGACTCTCACAGATGCCCCTTTCAGAAACTCCTGCGCCTCCCTTGAAGCAGAGCCCTTTGTGATGAGGAACTGAGAAATGCTGACATAGAAACAAAAACAAAACTCTTTCCTCATGATTCAAATGATCCAATAGGGCTTAGAAACAGCCCATGCACACCTCCCTTAGAGCATACTTGATCCACATTTGCATATGAAAGGTATGTAAATTAATTGCAATTAAAAGCTTAATTAGCTGAAAAGACACTCAGCTTTGTCTATATTATCTTGACTATGGAATTCTAAGTTCTTGGCACAGCAGTTAATATTCCACGATCTCCAGCTTCTTGTAGGATATGAAAAGCAGTCAAGCTCTATCACCCTTAAAACCTGCTCTTGTTTGAAGAAACCTGCCCTTCTGGCCAGTGATTTTCCCCTTAGGATCACATACGAAGTAATCACAACTCATCCTCTGAGAGATTTCCCTACCTCATGCATGATTTGGGGGCCCCCTTTAAAACATATTTTATTATTTTTTTAATTTATGTGTATGAGTGTATTGCCTGCATGTCCACAGAGGTCAGAAGAGGGCATCAGGTTCTCTTGGAACTGGAGTTAGGACAATTGTTCGTCACCACACTAGGTGCTGGTAATTGAACCCAGGTCCTCTTCAAAAGCAGCTAGTGCTCTTAACCAGTGAGCCAGCTCTCCCGCCCCTTGAGTACCCCTTTTTAATTAAGCATTGCCTTTTTTAAGAAAAATTGTGGGGCTGGAGAGATGGCTCAGTGCTTAAGAACACTTACAGCTCTTCCAGAAGACCAAGGTTTATACAGGCTAGCTACAAACTTTCAGTAAATATAGTTCCAGGGGTTCTGACACCCTTTCTGACCTCCATGGGATTGCAGGACTTACACACATGCAGGTAATACACTCATACATATAAAATGCAAATAATAAATGAAATATTTTTTAAAATTGGGTATGTGTGTACCAGCATGAGTTCTGTGTACTATACCCGTGGAGGTCAGGCGTGGGTGTCAGATGCCCTGTACTTGGAGTTACAGGTGTTTGGGAGCTGCAAGCCGGTACTGGGAATGGAATCTGGCTCATTTGTGATAGTAAGAAATATTCTTAACCATTGAACCATATCTCCAGGCCCTGGGTGTCCTTTTTAAGCATCCTATGAAGATAATGTTAAAAGACGCATCACTCAACAATTTATAACTGTGCTTTCTCATTCTCTTTTTTAGCTGTAAAGCTTTTAATTAAATTTTAAATTTATTGTGAGTGTTATGCCTGCATATATGTAAGTGCACCTGTCTCATGCAATGCCTGCAGAGCCAGAGAAGGCATAAGATACCCTGGGATTGCAGTTACAGATGGTTATTAGGTACCATGTGGGTCCTGGGAATCAGACCCAGGACCTTTGTAAAGATAGTCAGTGCTTTTAATGACTAGGTCATCTCACCAGCCCCTTTCTTTCTTAAAAAAAAAAAAAATGTGAAAAAAAAATAAAAATGAGGTTTTCAATTGTCTTTGTTCCCAGTTTATGTAAATATCAGGATTAGATTAGCTGGTTTTATTTTGTTGTTGCTTCATTTTATTTTTAAATTTTTATTTTTGTATGAGTGCTTTGTCTCCATTAATATATGTACACTGAGTACCTACCTGATGCCCTTGAAGGACAAAAAAAGGGAGTGGTCTCCCCTGGAAATGGAGTTGCAGATGGACATGAGCCATCATGTGGGTACTGGGAACTGAACCTAGGCCTCCAGAGGGGCAGCAAGTGTTCTTCACCACCAAGTCATGTCTCTAGCCCTAAAGTGTTTAATACATGAAAACCCAGCATATGAAATTTTTACTCTTCTCAGCAGCTTTAAGGAAGAATGTCCTATGCCTTTTTTGAAAGCACTTCATTTTCCTTTACTTGTATTACTTTGTCAGCAAAATATATGTCCAATGGATTGGATTTTCATGAAGTTCTGATACATTTACACTTCTAAATGTAGGATAACTGTATGATTTATTGAAAAGATTTGCCTCTGTGTTTGAGCCTATGTCACCAGTCACACTAATTCTTCATTACTTTGACAAGCTTATACTCTAAGCATATATAGGATATTCTTTAACATTGGGTGTGATAAACTGTATAAATACAGGAATGTCTAGGACATTCTGTTAGTTTAGATGTTGTAACTTGTGAAGTATAGGAATCAAGAATTACAACCTGATTGTTCGATGAATTTTGGTGACTGGGTTGGGTATTTACCATTACTATTTTAATGGAGGTGCTTTTGCACATGTGTTTAGGTGCAAGGAAGGCGGTGCTTGATTTAAGCTGTCATTTTCTATTCTCCATTTTACTTTTTGAGACAGGCTTGCTCACTGAATCCGGAGTTCATTGATTCTGCTAAACTCTCTGGTCAACAATGTCCCAAGATCCTCCTGTCTCTGTCACCCTGGTGTTGGGATTTCAGGTCTACTATCATATGTGACATTTTAAATGGGTTCTAGAGATCAGAAGTCAGTACTCATGCTTGACCAGCAAGCACTGTGCCCACAGAGACATTTCTCAGTCCTTTTGGATGTTTATTATTCTTAATTGCTTCCAGTGAGATTAAAGTAAATTTCTGTAATTTATTCTTGTCTGCCCCCTCTCCATTTATATAACATCAATGTTCAATCTCATGAACTTTGGTGCATATTAAGTGCTATGACAGGAAGAATGAATGGAGCATCTAAATATTTCCACTGGGTCATCAGCCTACTCCTGTAATGTCTAGATAGAAAGGATCAATGAAGTCCACCCTTTAGCAACCATTTTCATGGAAATAATCAAGGGTTTAACTTTCATTCTTTTTCTTTTGGTGTGAATGGACATGCTTCAGAACATGTGGATAAACCATACATTTTAGACTGTGTCTCTTGCCCCTAATATTAGTGGCTAAACCTGGCTTTTGTCTTTGGATCCTTGGCTTTCTTTCTATGGATTCAGAAAATATTGTGGGAAATACTTATTCTAACTAGCTCTAGGCAATGGAAGTCACTTCCGTGAAATATGGAAGATTTCAAATAACTGAGTTAGTCCAGTCTGTCTTTGCTTTCAGTACCCCATAGAGCGAAGCACAGGTGAAAATCTGTTACATTATTAAAATGACCATTTTGAATTATTTTTAGAGAAAAAGTTAACAGTCTTCCTTATCTCTAGTTTCAGTTCTTTGGGAGGTCTCATTGGTTAATGTACTGTTCAAGGAAGACGGCCGATAGGGAAGAAGTTAAATAAAGGTAAGTGGAGCCACTGGCTGAACAACAAGTCTCCAAGTATGGACATTGGAGTGCACATCACCACTTGGGAATATGTAAGAAATATGAGTTCTAGACTCATATCCTTTACCTAATGATAGAGAGACTCTGGAGTTGAGACCCAGAGTTTTAAATGTTTGAAAAAGCTAACCAGATGATTCTGATACTTGCTAAGTCTGTTAAGCACTGAAGTCTTGGTTTAAAATGTTATTTCTTCATATAAACTTCTTGCTATGGATTGAATGTGCCTTTCCTCTCTTATTCAAAGCTGGAGCCAAATCTCCAGTGTGGTGGTGGTTTGTGGAAGTAGATAGGATGTGTGGGAGTAGAGTCTACACCTGACATTGTAGTCAGGGTCAAGAACCTTTGACCAGAAAGTTCACAAAGCTCATAGAGGAGGACCTACGACTATCATTCTGATAAATCAGCATAGTATTAAACTGACACCTAATGACTTAGTGTTGCACTCATAAATTAGTGCATATGTTGGTTCTTACCAGAGAAGTTTCTTCTTGGAGCAGATAGAGCCTGACATAGAGTCCTGTGACTGGTCAACATACAGAGAACAGGATATTATAGAGTGTTCAGCCCTAAATGGGCACCTTTTGCAGATCCTCTCCTCCCAAAACTCAGGAATCTTTGTGTAAGAGAGGGCAGAAATTTTGTAAGAACCAGAGATGGTAGATGTACTACAGGGTAGTTGCACATATGAACCCGCAAAGCTTATGACAACATACACAAGATTTGTGCAAACCTGAGTCACACAAGAACCCAGCATGGATGGGAGAGATAGGAAGGAAGCCTTCTATTGGTAATTGACAGCTTCTGGGAGAGGGTGATTCAGTATGCCAACTGGTGGATTGTCCAGACTCCCAGGGACAGACTCATTCCTCAGAGCATTTTGGAGACAGATTAGACTCAATAGGCCTTAGAAAGGACAACAATTTAAGACATGGAGAAGATGAGGATGGATAGGAGCCATGGAATCTTGAATATGATCAAAATATATGTATGAAATTCTCGAATCAATAAGAAAAGTTGTTAAAACTGCACCTTGACTTGAAGAGTGACTTAGAAAGGGAAACAAGTCTTTTTTTTTCTCTTATTAAATAAGTGATAACATCAGGCACGGAAACTACAGTTTAGTGATAAAGGAGTGCATGTGTTTGGAAGTGTCAGACAGATCAGCTATTGCAACAAGTTGACAAACTCATGGATTTCCTCAAAACTTTCCCAGTCCTCCAGTGCATTTGAGGGATGGAAGTTTCACTGCCTCACCAAGAAGTATTACTGTTTCAGCATTGTTAATTGTCAATACAAAAGAAAAGTTGCCTTCTTTTAATCTGCATCTCTTCCCTTGCAAACTGCAACACAGCATACAAGCTAATTAACCTCTAAAGGCCTCTGATTCTCTTCTTTCTCTGGAAGAGAGATAAGCATGTCAACCTTGCAAATGTCTTAGGAGCATTCGGTGCAAAGATATCCATGGAGCACCAACCAATGAAGTGTCTCTGAATAGAATCTTTGGTAAAATGGGAGAAAGCCGAAGCAAATGGAGTTGCAAGTCTCTGACGTTGCTATTTCTTTAAGGCAATTGTGTGAGCAAAATTTTAATATAGAGAATAAGTTACAGAGAGACAACTGAGTCTCACCACAAGAGAATGCAGATTAAAGAAACCTGGAGCGTCCTGTGCATATTTGCAGCTGCAGTATATTATAGCAGAATATTCTATCAATGCTTACTTTGACAGTTCCCACTGCTGTGTGAGAGTGTCTTACCTTGGGCAATCTTAGAATGTGGTTTGTAAGCTTGCCTACTATGTAATCTCTCTCCTTGATACAGTTCTTTGCACTTGTGTCTGGATGTCACCTTTTGTTAATTAACTCCTTTATTTTTCTGGTCTTCCTTTTATGTACTCTGCAGGGTCCCCCCGCCTACCCCGCCTCATGTCTAGTTTCCTAGTGACAGCTTTCCTTCAATTTCTCTTCTCTGTTTGCCTCTCCCGAGAAGGGGCCTGTGTCAAAATGTTAGCTCTGTCGGGTTTCCCATTACCAGCTCTGCAAGTCCCCAGGCCCCTTCCGTATTTAGCAGTCTAGGAGCCATTATGGACCCAAACATCATTTTCAAATTGTCATGTAAATAAATTCACAAGACTCGGGCAAATAGGAAAAATACAAACACCTGTGAAATAATGATTACTTTTGCCTTACCTCATGCCCACTCTGTGTTAGATTCATCCAGATTCTTCCACTGGAAGCTGATATAGCTCTGCTGTAACTGTGAAATTAATTATCAACTAGGAAGGTTAAGGACTTAAGGTGTGAAAATTGCTGGTTGATAAAGGGCCATGGCTCTATTATGTCTTAAAAGTGAAGTAGACTGTGTGAAGGAGCCTCCAAACCTGCCTCAGGTTTATTTGTTTCTTAAAAAATAACCTGGGGAGGTGTCCCATGAGTTAGTCAAAGGCTAGCAAGAAAACGCAAAGTGAAAGAAGTAGCTTTTGCATAGAGTCTATTATCTGAACCAGAATACTCTTAAGCAGACTCTTGGGTGTTAATTTCCAGGTACTTTTTATCAAAGTTGTAGGAGATGAAATTATGTGATCTGTCTGTGCAGCGTGATCTCTTTGGAGAATTGGCCATTTTACAACAATCTGATCCTTGTAATGTTCTCAGGTCAGAGGAACCAGTTGGAGAGTTTATCCCGAATGGTATACAGATTCTCTATTGCTGGTTGATATTTATCATCCAAATGTACTCCAGAGACACTTGCATGAAAGTGTTTATTGCAGCACAGTTCAAATACCTAAGGTATGCATCCAATCCAGGTGTTCAGCAACAGGACTGGATAAGGAAAATGTGTATGTATGCAGACAAAAGAATGGAGTTACATGGCTTGCAAGAAAGCAGATGCAACTGAAGATATATCAATTGAAATAAGCCTGTTTCAAAATGACCAATACCTTGTTTTTCTCTCATGTGTACTTCCTAGATTTTATGTAGATACTAAGAAAGGGGTAGATAGTGGAGGTGGGGCATGAGCGGGAACATGTTGAACACGTCACATAGTTGTATGAAACTTATGTAACAGTACCATATACAGGGGATGTGTACAATGATTTTTTTTAATTAAAAGAAAGTAATACTTGTCTTGATTTCTGTCAGTGGCTAACTTCCTTCATTCTTTCCAACAAACCACCAATAGAGGACAGGAAATGAAGGTAACATCATGAAACAGAAATACATAAGTCTTCTTAAAATTGTTAAGACCCTGGCTGCATTGGTGCATAAGCCAGCTCTGGCTGTGGACTGAAGTTTTCTTAAGTCAGTACGTTCATTATCACTTGAGCTACCTGAGCTGCTTTGTGCGTGTTTGTTACCCAGAAACTGATATGAAAGCCTCATTATGAATCTTACTCCCTGGATTCCAAGATAAGGTATTCTTCTTCAGTGCCTATGTGTCATAATCCTATAATGAGTGTTCAGGCTACAAGTATGTAAGAGACTCTGACTGTAGTGACCCCTTCACTGATTTGCAAAAGGAAGGTACACCTCATGAGTAGCCTCCTAATGTCTCAGGATTGGAAAACTTACTAACGGATAGAAGGAAATATACTACCAAATGAGTTCCAAAGACTGATTTTAACAAGTAGAAGTCAAAACTCCAGTGTTGTTTCACTGAACAGATACCAAAGATAGAAAAGGCCTTTAAGTTCAATGCAAGTACCTTTTCAAGGGAAACCAAGTTTCTGTCAAATACATTACAAATGTGAACAATGAGCCACTGAGACATCCATTATGAAGATTTAGATTAGAAGCAGAAGTTTTGATAGATATAGTGGGAATGCTGTTTTCTGAGTATTCACAAAGTTATTCCTTCTCCATCTCTATCAAGTCTTTGGATTCTGGGCATCTTCAAAATTGTTCTTCTGGGTATCCTCTTCTCTGAAACCTCCCTTATCTACCATGGATGAAAGAAATTTCTGCTGGAGTCATTTTGTTTGCTTTTTTATTAATCTTTAAATTTAATTTTCCTTTAGGTTTATTTATTGTGGTGTGAGGGCAAGTGTGCCATGTCACAGATGTAGAGATCGATTTGTAGGAATTTCCAGGAACTATGTGGGTTCCAGGGACAAGCTTGGGTCATCCGGCTTGGCAATAAGCAACTTCAACCGCTGAGCCACCTCACTGGCCCTGCCTGGCCCACTTTAGTATTTAATACCTGCTAATGGTATGTAGCATGTGAGGTTGATGATTTTGCGTTCTGTCACCTCTTGATCTCTACGGTAGTCTGCTTTTCGATGTTATGCCATATTAAAACAACAAAACAACACAGCAACAACAACAGCTTAGTCAACAAATATGAATGGAACTGAACCCAACTCCTATGTCAAATCCTGATGATTATTTAATAATATCTGTTTTTCCCCCCTAGGCTTGAAATTCCTTGCCATTTTGTCTATTTACTCATTTCATCCACATTCCTAAAATACTCTGTACTCAAATTCTCTAGCTAATGAACAAGAATCTTTGGGTACTTATAAACAATTAAAGAACTATAATTATTGTATTTGGGCTCATGCTTTTTTTTTTGATATGTGAATAATTTCTTTAAGAAGCCCAGGGGTTATGCTTGTGATATAAGTAAATAAATATGCATTTGACATTTTATTGGGTACAGGTTATTATGGAGGAGATACTAGATGTCTTATCCATTTACTAAAGAGGCAAAAACTAATGACTAGAAGGAGAAGCATTAGTTTTGGGCCTTTCCTGATCCTCCTGCTCTCCTCCTGTCCCACTTTTATTCTCCTCTTCCACAAACTCTTTATCCTTCTGTATATCCCTTTTCTTTTTTTCTCATTTTGCCCATTTGGAAACATTGATGTATCAGACTAATGAACTACTGACTTAGTTTCCGAATTGGGGATTATTTTAATTCATGTTGACTCTGCACATTCTTCTTTCTGAAATATTAGCAATACACTTTTGAGAAACCTAATTTCTCTTCACTGTGCTTCCAAGCCATTGACTGTTATATAGCGGGATTTGCCTGTTTTTGATACAGATCTTTGAAAATTGTAAAAACTACAAAAGGAAAGAATATGATGCAAGATGGCATGGTTAGAAACTATGCCAAAGGAAGGTGTGTTGGTTACTTGTCTTGGTGCTGTGACAATACTGGACAAATGCAGCTGAAGAGATGACGGGTTTATTTTGACTCATCATTTAAGAGTACAGTCAATCAGTGCAGGGAAGTTCTGGCACCAGGGGAGTGACCTGGTCTCCATAAAATGGGAAGCAGAAAGAAATGAACACTGGTTCTCCACTTGCTTCCTCCTTTTCATTAAGTCCCTGGATCCAACTACATTCACTGTGGGAAGACCCAGGACTTCCCTGTCATGATTGGCTGGTCTCTTAAATTATGAGCCAAAATAAACCCTACTTCCCTTCAGCAGGAGACGAAGCCTCTAAGAATGTAAGAATGCAGCTGGTAGCAATTTATTTTCAAAAGGAACATTTCGTGGTGTTACTTATGTTTGCTAATATTTATTAAGGCTTGGTTATTTTTTCAATATTTTATTTATGCATCTCAGCTCTTTAAATTACTAAGATTTCTATAACTGTACTTTGAGTTACTTGATCTGACCAAAGCTGAGAAAATTGTATTGAAATAACATTCCATTTTCCTAAGAGCTTCTATTTAATTTAGTTGAGCTCAATATTTTGTTACATAATAATTTATGACTCTTAACTCCATTATGAATTGTGCCTTTTATCAATATGAAATGATGTTTTTCGTCCCATCTGATGTTGTTTGCCTTTGATTTTCCATTTGATCTGAAATAAGTAATGTCTCAGAATTACTTGGCCATCATTTTAATATTTTTGTCAACTTGCATTTATTTGCACAGCATGTACAGTGACTAGAAGAGTATATAATCTGAAAATGCTCATTGCATTGCAATTATGATATTCAGAAACAATTTCCATCTACTGTCAAAATTAAGTGTTTTCCATAAATAATTTAAAAATCCTGATATTTTAAATATGAAATCATATTTTTCTCTATATTAGGTAAGTTTTTTTAATAGCACAGATAACTTAGAAAGTCAAAAAATTGAGAACCAAACGCATTTGTGAATTGATCTAAGGTAGCTGTGAGTTTCCTATTTCCATATTAATCAGAATAAGGTAGATTATTCTGCAGTAATAAATAGATGAAAAGGGAGGAAGAAAGAAGGAAAGGAGAAACCTCAGTGTTAAATCCCAATGAAAAAAATTTTGGTTCCAGCAATTTCCCGGAGTGTTTCCCTGCTATGAATGGCTCAGAAATCTAAGCTGATTCATTCTGTCACTATGCAAATCTGTGGGAATGCAGTTTCCCAGTTGCAGTCTACAGGGCGGATGGTGTCCTGTTTACCACCTCCACCACCACCACCACACATCTTTCCTTTTTATCCATCTCACCTCTTGCTCATTTCCTAGGAAAGAATCTTAATTTGTCTCCTCTTCCTTTAGACCAATCTAAGGTCATATTCATTTGTCTTTCTATTGTCTGCTTGCATACATAAACTCTGCTATTGCTTTTCAGTTCTCTTACAGCTTTTCCCATCACCAAACAGCTGTCATTCCTGCTTATAATGCTGCATTGTTATCCGGAGACAAAATGCTGAAGTGAGTGAAAGAGTTGCATAGAGAACAAGGCATTTTGGATTCTTCGGAAAATGCCATGAAATTCCTTAAAATTTCTTCTATCATCATTTGCAGTTTTTGCTGAATGATGGTGTTGAGTCTTAATGACGATGTGCTTTTTTTTTTTTTTCAAACTTGGATCGTTCATTTTCCCCCAAATGTTCCACATGAATGGAGGCATGATCTCACGTTTATAGATGTGTGATAAAGATTGACTGATTCTCTCGGAGGCTGCAGTTCCCTGATCCTTACCCCCTAATCGAGCTGAAAGTGAAAGGTCTGTGCAGTCCTGCCTCACTTTGCTTATGATACCCTGTGTCTCACTCTCTTTCCTGGAGTTTCTTACATACCAAAGCCATATTACAATTCATAACTGTAAGACAGTTAGCTGCCTCTGATATTTTATTTTAAAAAGATAGATGGCCTTAGCCAAAAAGACCAGTGCTTCACCCTCTGATTATCAGTTTTGAGAGGTTTTCTTTTGTGACTGCCAACAGGTCACCTGAATCCAAAACCAAGCTGAAGCTTCCTCACTTTCTGTTGTGGTTCGAATGTGAAGCATTCCTTGTAGGCTCCTGTGTTTGAACACTTGTTGCACAATTGGTGCCATAGTTTAGGGTGGTTACGGGATGTTTAAGAGGTCAATGACATCAATCTAGTCATTACATCAAAAATGTTATGATTTAGGTATGACATGCTTCCATAAGGCCTATGTACTGAAAGCTTAGTCCCTAACGCTGCCATGTTCAGAGTTGGGGCCTTTCGGGGTGATTTGATTATGATGGCTCTCAGCTTAGTGGATTACTCCATCACTGAGTTATAGCTTTAGGGCTATTGTGAGGCAGTGGGAACTTAGATAATGGAACACTCAGAGGGTATTGTCACTGGAGGCATGCTCCGGCTATGTTTCAGCCTCAGCCCTTCATATCATTGTCTTCTGTTCCACAAAGGGACATTTTTTTCACCACCACCCCTTCTATGCCATGATGCTCTGCCTCCTCTCAGACTCCCAGTGATGGGGGGCCAAAACACTTTGGATGGAGACTCCCACCATCATGAGTCAAAATAACTCTTTTCATCTTCAAAGTGACTTTCTTAGGTATTTTGATAAACAGTGGAAAGCTGATCAACACAGAGGATTTCAAACTAGGACAAACCTGGAGTCTCTGGCTTGAGAAAAAGGAATGAGAGAGACCACGGAGTTGTCCTTTTTTTTTCAAACTAAGGTATATTCCTACAGCAGCAAGCTGAGGAAGAAAACATCAACTCACATTTGAAACTGAGCCACAGGAATGTTGGATAAAGATTACGAGCTTCTGGTTTTGGAGAATTTTATACTGTCTGCCTTATGTTTTGATTGTGTCATCATTTTAATACACCCTGTGTTTCTCTGGAAATTGGAACACTGAGATATGCAAATCAGGACTGCTATTTAGATTCCACACTGAACTTTTAGAACCTGTAGTTATATTCTTCAGTAGTTTCTAACTCATAAAGAAATAATATTATCTTGCATTTTCCAGTTTGCTAAAGCAAATGAACTACATTGTTGACTTTCTGTGGTCTCCTTTTGAATGGGAAAAGCAATAAAAATGAAATAATGGTAATAATCACAGTTGCCTAAAGGTGTTCTTCACTATGCATGTAGAGAACACAAGTACCCATAAAGGAAAACCTATATGATCGGATCTTCTTCAAACAGGCCACTAATTAGCTTCTATAATTAATACTTTAGTTGTGTAAGGAGAGCCAGGTAATTATCTAGTATATTCCAAAGGTGAGTGACCCCACTTTAAATAGCCCTCATCCTAGAAATACAATTGTAAAATAACAGCTTCTATTGCATGTTTAAAGTGGTCATAAAGCTCTCCTACAGCTCTAACAACAGCCATTCCAGCTCTAACAACAGCCATTCCAAGCACCTTTCTTCATATGCATCATATAGAAATTATTTTTTTCTTACAATAGTGCTAATACACTGTTTTTTCTATTTTTAAAGACATCCATATATCTTGATGCAGAAGATTAAGTTTTTGAAGATTCCCTATGCAAACAGAATTGAGGCTTTCATTTATGAAGTGTCCTTTTATATAGGTTACTACTTCCTAAACTATTGAGCTACTTCCAGCTGGCTACTTCTGGCTCAAAGATGCGCGTGATCTGGGGAGAGTGATTGGAGAGAAATCATAGGAAGAAGAAACTGCTAAACGTTTATGTCCTCAATTCATTAAAAGACTTTAAATGTTTTTGATCTGTTTCTTCCTAGTGCAGTGCAATGAGTCTGTTTTTAACTTAACTTCTTGAATTGAGTTTACATACTTATGACCAGTCATCTTTGCATTTATTTACTGGTATGGGAAATAAATAGCATGCACATCTTCATGGTCATATGTGTCCAAGGCAACTGAATTTCCCACTATTTTTATAAGAATAAGAAATTATTTATCAATTCAAATAATCTTGGTCCCTATAGATGGCTTAAAGGGAAAAGCTGACTCCAAGCCTGATGATCTGATTCCATCGCTGGAACCCACATAGTGGAACAACTGATACTTGTGAGTTTCCTCTGTCCTTCGCTTGAACCTTGTGGCAAACTCACGCCTCCAAACGTGCATACACTGTACATACTTGCACAACGCATATACAAAATAAATGAATAAATATAGAAAATACTCAAAATCACAAAAGTCCTTAAAACATTTTTATTGAAATTTTGTGCATTTCACACAGTGCGTCTAGATCATCCTAGAATGATTCCCCGATTTGCCTTGCCCTCCTAGTCCCCCCACCAGATTTCATGTATGCTTCCATATATATATATATATTATTACATATAATATATATATTCACATATATATTAAGGCCTATCAAGTCATGTTTGTGTCCCCAAATGTCCTTCAGTATGAGTTCAACCACTGGAGCCTGGTGAACATGCCGAGCATCACTCCCTAAAAGAACAACTCTCCCTCACCCAGCAGTGATCAGTTAGCAAGAGATGACAGCCTCATCTAAACTTGAGGTTTCTTGTCCATTTCCACAGGCCTATGCTGAGTTTTTGTCTGGTTTGAGTTTGCATGGGTGATGTGCATACTGTCACCATTGCTGTTCCCAGCTGCCTGGAAAACTCTTTTTTTCCTTGTGGTCATTTTCGACTTCTGACTCTTACAATCTTTCTGCCACCTCTGCCTCAATAGTCTCTGAGCCCTGGTTGGCAGAGGTTTAATACAGGAGTCCTTTCTAGGAACAGGCACTACACAGTTTCTAAATCTCTACATTATGGTGAGTTGTAGATTTCTGTGTTGATCACTGTCTTTTGTAAGAGGAAACTTCACTTGTGAGGACTGAGAAATAGATTAATATCCTCTCTATCCCCTGTTTCACTAAGTTCCCTAAGTCTTAGCTGTAGAGTTTCTATTGTAGATGTGTTACGTTGGGCTGGGCATCTTATAGATACTTATTCTATGCATTTGTCCAGTTGTGGAACTCTGTAATAGCTTCCATCTGTAAAAAGAAACTTCTTTGGTGAATGGTGATATGAATATGTGTCTATAAATATAAGGATCCATAATTAACATCAGTAAGAAATTACATTGTCTAGGAATGTGACCTTACATAGGTTTTTCTCTAGGATCTATGATCTCTCCAGCCATATGTACTTGGCTAATTTTACAGTAGCACATATGAGTTACCTTCCACGGAGCAGACCTAAGGTCAATTACATAGCTATTAATTACTCCCAAGACCAGTATTGTATGAATAGCAATAGTTTCCTGTGATGGTCATTGTTTACTTATTTATTTTTATTTATTTGTTTGGTGGTGCCCCATGACAATCCGTTTTCCTTTTTCCTCAGACCATATGCTTTTAATTTCACCATTCCATCCACCATGGATATATAATATGTAATTTAATATAGTATCAATATTAATGCAAAAATAAATACTTATGTAACACTTGTCATTTGCCAATCACTATTTTATAGCTGTACATGTATGTACACATATATAAATATGTATATGACAAATCAATTGATACAACATTATGCACTTTCATAGTCATAATAACATATGAATATTTTAAGGTGCAAAGGTCTCATATAATTTACACCAACATGTATAAGTTAACATTAGAAGTGATATCTTTCTCCAAAACAATTCTCATCTCTTTAGTATGATTTTCAACATTTCATCTCATTACTGACCTCATTTCATTTTTCAACTGACCCCTGGTCTTTGAATGGTTATTCTGTTTTAGGCTTTAGAACTACATTATCCATTAAAGCCTACTCACAAGTATATGAGTTCCAGTCTCAGAACCAGAGGTCAGTGGGTTATAATAGTAAATATATTGTCCCATGAAAGACTTTACTGAGCATACTTTAACACAAGAACTTAGAGGGTTACTTCCTACTTTGACACCATTGGGTTCTATATTGGTTCTTAATGCTGGACATTTATCTGGTCTTTTTCAGTTGAATTATGCATGCAACTCTGACCAAATCATTCTTCTGAAATATGAAGTATATATGATCAAATCAGTCATCAGTATGATGCTTCAGCTATGATGGAAATTTATGATTACCTATGTAAGTAAGTTGCTAAATTTTGGTTTCTCATCTACCATGTGGGAGAACTGACTTCATAACTCAGTCAAGGACAAAGTATTAAATCTTAAAACTGAGGTCTTTGCACTTACTCAGCTGGAGATTCAAACCCACCCCAAGTACTCAGAGACCCTGTGGTCCAGATTGAGAAACTTGTGTCCCTGAAACGGAGTCTTTTCTAAGAAAACAGAGTTCAGACAAGTAGCTACCTACCATGAAATGCCATTATGGGTCCTTAATAGGAAACTCCATGGAAAATGGTATGTGGTAAGCTTTTAATTTTCATATAAATATCTATAATATCAGTAAAAACAAAATAAAACAAATAAAGGAGACACCTTCAAGGAAAAGAAATTACTATTTTTCTATGAAAAGCTGCATAGTGTCAGACATGAAATACACTCACATGGGGCAAGCCTCAACCCCAATCAGAAAGCTGTTAGTTACCCAGTAACAGCCGTGCCATTTTGCACCAGTGGCCACATCATTCATGCAGGTCAGTATTGTAGCATGCAGAGTCTAGTGCTGGGTAAGACCCTTGATGTCTTTTTTCCACTAGTAACATGCTTAGCAGCTTTTGCCACTATGAAATCTAGTAAGCAAGGAGGGAGGTTTGTGGTCAGTTTAATATTAATTTCTCTATATCCTTCAGCCCAGCTGTGTGGTGTTTACAGCAATAAGCCCATTGCTGAGGAAGTCATAAGTCCTAGGGTCGAACATGCTATTGTTATTTTGCTAAATGGTGCTAAAGTCAAATTGCTATCTAAATATTTGCATTTGTACCCATAAACCTGTGTTGCTTTTATTTTTTGTCAGATGAGTTTTTTTCTTTCTTTCTTTTTGCGATGGGCATAGTCAATAGAGAAATGACTGGTCAAAGTGCTGAGAATAAGAGATTGAATGCTTAGTCCTAAATGGAACAACTGTGTCCATACCCTTAACCCTCCAACCAAGGCTCAGGAAACATCTTGGAAGAGAAGGTAGAATGAATATCAGAAGAGGAGGAGGAGTGCTTTGAAATGCTGTCTTCTTGACACGACACAGCAATTGCAGTCATGAATTTACAACAGCTGTGGTTATTTTCACAAGATCTACAAAAGATCAAGCCACCTAAAATTCTGGCATATATGGAGTAGAAAATCTCCAGGTCCCACCCTTTCTGAGAAACTTGATAGTTCCCTTCTGAGGCAGTTGATATTTTCTAGAGGGAGAATTATTCCTTTTTGAGGATGTGGCCACTGATAGAATTCCTATGCTCCAGTGAATGGTCTCTTATTCACATATGGACTTAGTGGGTTATAAAAACGAGAATGTTGGCTATCATGGGTGCCAGGTGTTGGCTAGCCCGGCCGGGTCCCTCGGGGGTGAGGGTAACAAGGCACAGAGTCAACGTCACAGACCCTCGGAGACAGTGGAGCCATGATCTCCTTTAATCTTAGAAAGGAACAGGATTTATACTTTTGTCAGGCTTAGGAGAGGTCTTTATCTGGTCATTTGATGTGCTTCATTCTGGTAGGTCCTGAACACCTGACCATCCGAAGTTCATTGCTCTCATTGGTCCTGGATGGCTGCTAGCCTGGGAGCTACCCAGGTTTGATCCCAGAAAATGTTCACTGCTCACGCACGCTCAATATCAGTTCTAGCTTGTTCAGGCCGGGAGCCTGCCTGACCTTGCCAGAATCATCCTACACAGAACATGAACTTGGTTGGGGAATGTGTTGGAGGAAGATATGAAGGGAGGTGGAGAGGTGGATGGGATATATGATCATATTTCATTATATACATGTACACATAGTGTAATTCTCAAGAATTAAGGAAACAAAACCAGATACTAAATATGATAGGTTTTCTGAGCCAAGTGGCAAACAGAGGTTGTTGATATATTAGGTTTATTAGATCAAGAGGCAAATGAAGGTAATACAAATATACTTAGATTTAATTTTGAATCATTCCTTATATCGATATTGGTATGAGGATAGACAAAGTGCTTTCCTATAAATCAAATTGAGAGTTCCTTAAAAAAATCATCAGAGAATAGTCCAGGTCCTCCAACATAGAACCTGAGTGCAGACTGGTAAATTGAATAATTCTTCCTGAAAGTAAGTAGAAAATAGTCCAGGTCCTTCAATATAGAACCTGAGTGCTAACTGGTAAATTGAATATGTTCTTCCTGAAAGTAAGTCAGTTGTTACAGATTTTCTTCTACTTTTGTGCCCTTTAGATTTCATGAAGAAATAGACCACACATTAGAGTATCCATTCTTGGGATGGTCACTCACATTCACTGCTCTTACCAAAAAATTTCTCAGTATGAAGAAGAGGAAACATTGAATGAGAGTTTCACTGACAGGAGTACAGTTATTAGGTGGAATAGCCAATTTATTATGACTCACGTATTATTTAGTTACAATACCCATACAGATGTCTAGAATAGCTTTTTTTATTTTTGAGAATTTCTTATGTGAGTATTGTCTTTTCATTGTTTCCAACCTTCCCAGTCCCCTCCACATCATCCCTCCCCTAGCACTGACTCTCAATTTTCTCATGCACCTCTTTGATTATTATTGTTACATTTACATACATACATTTAAAAACAGTTTATCTAGGATGATTTTAATGCATACCTCTCATCTCTCACATTTAGACAGATAATCCTTTTCTTAGATTGGGAATATTTCTTCCATGATTTTGTTGAAAACATTTTCTGAGCCTTTAACCTGGATTTCTTTATCTTCTATACCATCAGTTTGTAAGTTTGGGCTTTTTATAGTGTCACAGTGATCCTTCTGTTCTTGGGTTATTTTTAGATTTCATATTTTCTTGGAGAATGTGATCACTTACCTTGCCCTTGTCTTTGAGATGGAGATCTGATAGTGTTCCAGTCAGCATTCAGTTGCTATGAATAAACACTCTGACCAAAACCAACTCAGGGAAGAAAGGGTTTATTTTATCTTACATCTCCCAGAGTCACAATTCATCACTGAAGGAGCTCAGGATAGGAACTCAGGGCAGGAACCTGCAGATAGGTGCTGAAGGGCAGGCCATGGAGGAATGCTGCTTACTGACTTGTTCCCCTGGCCCATGCTCAGCCTGTTTTCTTTATACAATATAGAACCTGCCCAGAGGTGGGTTGGACCATTTCACATCACTCAGTAATCAAGAAAATGCCTCACAGACATGGCCATAGGCCGGTTCAATAGAGGAAATTTCCCAATTGAGGTTCCCTCAACCCAGGTGTGTCAAGTTCACAACTAAAGCTGTCCAGCACAACTAGTCTCTCTTCCACTTGATACAATATATTGGTGAGGATTTCGTCCGAGATTGTTTGACTTTTTGAGTTTCCCATTTCAACTTTTATTTCAGTTTAACTTTTTTTTTGTTTCAGAAATTCTTTTTTATTAGATTCCAATTTCATATTCAGAATTGTTTTGCTTATTTCAGAGAACTGTTTTTACAGTTTTCATTAAATTTTTATTCCTATCCTCTTTCAGTTCCTTGAACATATTTAAAATTATTTTTAAATCTTTGTCTTGGGCATCAGTTAAATTTTCTTTCTTTGGAAAGATCGCAGTGAGGGTGTTAATTTCTGAAAGGAACACAGTGGCTTGGTTATTTGTGGTTTTGTGATGGGACTTTGGTCCCTGGAGTTACATCACTGGTCGTGGTTTTTATATGGATATCTGATCTCACCTTTGGTAAGTAGCTGTTTGCATGTTTTGTTTGCTGTTATCTTAACTTTTCAGGTTATGACCAGCTGTTTATGCTGGATGGGGGGGGCCCTGAAACAAGGTAGGGACCTAGTAGCTTTAAGCCAAAGAGGGGAAGATCCAGTCCTTACCTGCAGGTGTGATATTGTAATGAGAAAAGGAAAAATAGGCTCTGTGGAATTCCTTGGAGTAACAGCACAGGCTATGCAGCCCGCTGTGCTTGGGAGTGTGGCCTCTACTCATTCACTGTGATGTGCAATTAAATTATGTCACAGGCAAATAAATAAATATAATAGAATTGAAGAGAAAGCTCTTAAAGAGAAGAAATCAACAATGCAAAGTCTTTCCATCAAGGTTTGTTGTGATTAGCTTTGTATCCACATATAACTATAAATATCTCTTTGGACCTATGCCCCTGTTTATTGTATTCTGCCCTAGTAGAACAGCTTTCGTTCAGTTTTCCAGGCATTCCTGTTTCTGCTTGTTTTAGCACGTGGGTCCTGTCTAGGATCAGTCAAGTCTTATTTCTCCTTTAAGTCTTTTTACAAGCATTAATTCCTCAAAAAGTTTTCTTGGATTTTCAGTCTAACTAACTCAGCATTTTATCTTTCCTGGATTATAAATATAGATTTCTAATTAAGAGCACCATTTGTCTACATTGTAGCTCCAAATTAGACTAAATGCCCATAAGGGTCAATCTCTTAGCCCCTATCAGTGTTGCCTGGAACCTGAATGACACATACCGAATTTTTTTCTAACTATTTGCCAAAATGATTTGGTAATCATTCAAAATATTGATCAAATTCTTAACCTGTTCTTAGGCAGTAGTGATGTTTAGTGAATGTGGAAGTCGAGGTAGTTTTCATGATGGATTTGCATGATAATGAGGCAGAGAGAAAACTGAAACAGTTTTAGTTATTGATAACATGCCTGGGAGAAAAAAAAAAGAATGGAAGGCAAAGGAGGAGAAAGTGGGAACTTTCATAGGATGTGCTGAACAGGTGCAGTATAGTGTTATAATAACCTGAAGCAAAGCTGTATTCCAGGGAAAAGAAAAAAAATGATACAAAATAAAATCCTCCTATAATTGAAATAAATATAAAATCTACAGGGCAGTGGGCCAGTGTGACCAGCGTGAAGTCAGAGGAGGATAAATCAAGTTTGGGCTTCAGATTCCTGGTGGCTTTAAAGTATGAAAAGAATGGATTTTGTCATTTTCTTCTTTTCTAAGTGTGATGGGAATCTACTGATTAATAAGGAAATTTATGAGATTTATTTATGTGCTGGGAGGTTTCCAGGTAGAAAATGCCCTCTGCTGGATGAGATGGAGGGAAAAGACAAGTAAGCTGGAGACTATAACAAAGTGTTAGAGCAGAGCCGTAGTGATAATTCTAGAGCTTTTTTTTTTTTTTAATAAAGGCACATATATTTAGAAACTAGAACCAAAATAATTTGTTGAATTGGGGAATGAGTTCAGTATCTTGTCTCCCCTTTCCCCTGACCTTCTTCTGTAGGCTAATTCATTCTCCCTTTGATCTCACTATTTTTTGGTTCTCTAGAACTTTAGCCAAATAAGCTACTATTCTGACATTTTAACACACATTGTATTATATGACAAAGTGAAAGGCCTTGGAGTTGAGACTCCTCCACAATGAATCACTATTTCTAGGGAACTAACTTCCCATGCAATCCTTTTCCTTGCTGCAATAAGCAAGAAATTCTTCCAGGGTATGTCTGTTAATATGTAGGATTGTATTATCCCCACTCCATATGAGCTAAAATGCAGTCTCTTTCCAAATACACATATGACTGCACAGCTTTACAGAATTGGTGGTTCCTTTCATTTGACTTTCCTCAATGAGCTCCAGTGTATTTCCTCTCAATTTGTCTTTGGCAGACTTATTTTAAAAGTCTTTTATTTTAGTTCCTGCAGTATTTATTCTCTGGGTATCTTCTTTTTCTCATATGATGGGAGACTATTCTTCTTCTTCTAATGAAATTCTAATTGCGCCCCATATGGTGGCATATATATATGTGCAGACCAAAGATGCACTGGGATAGAAGTAAATTCCTCTCCAGGGAAATCCCTTTACAAATTTTGTTTTGTAACAGCAATAAGTTCAAAGATTCATAGACTTTTAGTTGCTATAGAGATCATCTGCTTTTCCTAACCTTCTTCCTTTCACAGATAGGAAGAGAAACCAGAGAACTGCTTAGCTGAATCATGAAAGAGCTGAAGACTGGGAGTCAAGAAACTTGAACTCTATTCCCAACTGCCAGTGACATTTTAACGTGTTCTTTATATCGGAGTGTCTTGATTTCCAGATGAGAAAACTGATTCAAAGAGAGAAGTAGGGGTAGGGCTGGGATGAATTCCTCAGGGAAGTCTTCCATTTAGTCAGACTTCTATCCTGTTATGTAATAATTGATGATTGTGAATTAAATGCATTAAATAATCTCACTCATTAAAGTCATTAAAGTCTGAATCCCTCCTGCCCAATCAAGTAGACTATACATGTTTTTGATATGCTGTATTTTTTATATATGCAATGAATTAATTATATAATATTATGACGTATTCTATATATTAGGTCTGAGGCAGCATAGCAAACCATTTGTATATAAAATCGTTATTATTTGTAAATATTTATTGTTTTTGTTTTGTGTATATGAGTGTTCTGCCTGCATGTAGTAAGTGAACCCATTTTATGCAGGGCTGATGGCGGTCTGAAGAGGTTCATGTGATCCCCTGGAAATGGAGTTACAATGGTTGCTAGCTACCATATGGGTATTGGGAGCTGAACCCAGTTCCTCTGCAAGAGCAGCCAGTGCTCTTAACTCATCTATAAAAATTAAATGTGAGCACAAGAATTAAGGTATTAATTTAATCTTTGAAAGAGTTCATGATATCTGGAAGTAATAATGCCTTTGAGAAATGAGAAGCAGAAACCAAACTCAGAAGACTGAAAAATTTGGCAATAGCTGACTGGCTCACAGAGGAATAAGATGAATACATCACTGAATATCAAAATCGAGACATGCCATAGGGCCAAAGCAATAATTAGCATTTTGTTTTGGCTATAAGACAAGCAATGTTACAAACGATTTCCATATTTTATCCTTCATTTTTTCAAATATCACTCTAAGTGAATGATAGTTTATTCCAAACAGAAAATGAAAACCCGAGATTTCTGTGTATATTTGGCAAGGTTACACAACTAGAAAATGGAAAAAAAAAATAAATCCTGTTCCATGTGATAAAGGCTTATATTCTTAACTACCATATTTTTATTCTGATAGACTTAATATACATATTGCCCAAACAAGTTTTGTGTCACTTTATAGTTTTTTGTCTCAATTTTTTGTCTATCTCTCTCACTCTATTGATTTCTTAATGAAAACAGCAAAGTATTTTCTTTCATCTTATACAATGTTACGAGATAACAAAACAGAACAATATCTTTGATGAACCAAAATAATTTGGAATACATATGGTCAGGAAATAAATAGTGAATGTTGAATAAATGTTGAAATATCAAGCTTAGCTTGACTTTATTAGATATTCTGGGACTCTTGCATCCTACTCTTGAAGCTATAGAGGATGTTGAAAGTTAATTATTTTCCAAAGAACAGTATTAAACACACCCTTACCTTCCTGAAACTCCAGGTGGCTCAGATCCTTGTTTTTTATCACATAGATTCGAACCCCTGTGCAATGTCCTTAAGGTCTAAATCTAAATACTTTTCATGGTCCTCTTTTTCCACCTTCTGCTCCACACATTTTCAGATTCTAAACCAAAAGAGCGTAAAGAAAACGTGATGTACCAAGCATTGCTGTCATTGTTTCATTTAGTTCCTATCCAGGTTCTCCTTTCTTTTCACTAGGTTGCTAGTGTTTTTTTTTTTTTGTTGTTGTTGTTTTGTTTTGTTTTTTATCCTTGGATCATGTTCTTGTTTGGACATTATGTGCCCTCCACAGACTCGAGGGTTTGATCACCTGTTTCCTTGCTGATGGCATTGTTTGCAGAGCTTGTAGAACCTGGGAGGCGGGACATTGCTGAGGAAATACGGAAATACGTCACGGTGAGGTAGACCATGAGAGTTCTAACCTGCCTCAGTTATCTGCTGGAATTTTCACTGTTCTTATCCAGTAAGATCTGAGTAAGTTGAGTAACAGCCTCCCAGCATCACAGATCATACTTCTCCAGCATCCCCAGCCATGATAGTCCGCATATTTTCCACTGTGAGTCAAAATAAATCTCTACTGCTTTAAGTTGTTCCTGTTAGGTATTTTTTTTACAGTGATGAGTTAATGCACTTCAAAAAGCACCTATTCAAATATCAGTCATATCTTTTACTATTTCTTTAATATTTGGAGTATATTATCCTAAATTATCTGTTGCTTATATGAAGTTTAACGTCAGTTGAGTGTTCTCTTATTCTTTTGGGTTTGTTTTGGTAAATCTGGCAACTTTGACAATGAGGAGTCTGCATCCTCACAGGCGTTTCTCAGACACTATATGTCTGAACACATTAAAAATTGGACCTGTGGAACATCAGTCCTTAACCGACATAGATAACTGTTCGCCATGTTCCATGAGCTTTAAGATAAAAGCTGGATGATTTTTGCATATTCAGTTTTAGGTAGTGTTTATTAGTTTCCTTTAAATGTATTTTCCTGGGCTGGAGAGATGACTCAGCAGTTAAGAGCAGCAACTTCTTTTATAGAGGACTCAGGTTCAGTTCTTAGCACCCACATGGTGACTAACAACCATCCATAACTCCAGTTCCAATGGATTCAATGCCCACTTCTGACCCTCATGGGCATTGTACCACATGGGTGCACTTACATACATGCAGGCAATAGACTAATATATGTAAGATATGAATAATCACAAATGAAGTATTTGCCTATGATGGGGCTGAAGTGATGACTCAGCAGTTAAGAACATTAGATGCTCTTGCCGAGTACCCAGATTTGATTCCCAGCATCTGCATGGTGGCTAACAACTGTCTATAACTCCAGTTCTAGTTGAACCCAACATCCTCTTCTGAACTCTGTGCGCATTGCACAACATGAGTCTTTTACATGCAGGTAATACACTCATACACATACATAAAAATAATAAATAAAATAGTTTTACAAAGCATTTGCCTGTGAGCCATATGGAGGAATGAAGCTAGAACTGAGACAAAATGAGAAGTGGATACTGGTGATTGTTAGTTGTCATAATGCTGCAGCTTTAATCTTGTTCCACCTCCATTTTAATACCTCCATTTTAATAGTTTAGCAAAACCATTAAACTACTTTGCTCTGACAAACTGGTTTTAGAGAAAGAACAGTCATCTATTTTTTCTAGGGCTTAACTTTAATGAATCAATTTAAGTGATTGTGTGTGTGTCTTTGTGAGTTGTTACATAATGACTAGATATGTGAACTATTTTACGTAACTTGCCCAAGGTAGCACAATCAGCAAACACTCAAGTAGGGCTTTTGTCTACATCTAGCTCCAAAGGTTTTAAAAACACTCACAAATTGACTTGGATAAAGAGCTCATTGGAAAACTAAAATGCCTAAGATGCTTTTCTACCAGATCTTCTGCAATTAGAGAGTTTTTAGAAGAAAAGATACCATTAACTGTTTGCAGCATCGAGAATAGCAACTGTGAACATTTTTGAATATATGCTTTATATTGTTCCTGTTGAATTAACTGTGAATTTGAGGGGGAAAAACAAACAAACAGGAAAACACACACACACTTATGTCTATAAAATGAAAAATGCATATTTGAAAAAAATATCAAGAAATAAGAAGCCTACCACCAAACTCTAGGTGTGTCTAACTCTAAACATCTCCATCCCTCCATCCATCCATCATCTATTTATTAATCTACTGATCTATCAATCTATCATCTGTCTTCTATCTATCATCTATCTATATCCATCCATCCATTCATCTATCTATTTATTGATCTATCATCTATCTATTCATAATGTATTGATCTACCTATCATCTATCAATCAGTCATCTATCTATCTATCTATCATCTATCTATCTATCTATCTATCTATCTATCTATATCCATACATCTATGCATTCAATCAATTTACCTATTAAAGTGTGAGGTAGAAAGGAAAAGAAAAGTGAGATTTACAAACAATGAAGGAAAGGCATTTATAGGGCTGGGTAGATGGCTCAGTGGATAAAATCATTCACTTACTGCTTGTACTTGTTTTTTCTTTCTAATCTTTCTCCAGCTGGCCCAGAACTTTCTATGTAGCAACATGCTCACCTTCCCATCCATGCTGGGATTTTGTCTGGCTCAAGCTTTTGCAGGTATTGTGAATATTGTCAAAACTGCTGTGATTTCATAAGTGCAATTGCCTAGTTGTTTCCAGAAATCACTGTTTCTTGATAGTTATCCACTACTTTTAGGTCTTCTTCCCCCTTTTCAGCAATTCTCCCTGAGCCTTTGGGGGACAGGTATGATATAAATGTCCCATTCATTGCTGAACATTCTGTTAATAGCCATCTACTGAAAAAAGTTTTCCTAATCAGAGTTGAGAGGTTCACTAATTTATGGGTATAACGCAAAATCATTAGTAGTCAGCTAAATGCTAGGTCTCCCCTTAAGGCCCTAATCTTGTCTAGTCACAGGTTATTGGCCCCAATAATGGTGTCAGGCATGGTTTTCATCTTGTGAATTGGGCCTTAAATCCAACCAGAATATATTTGACTACTCCCTATGATGTACATTTCATTACTATACTACTGAATGTATATTGTTAGGCTAATTGTTATTGTAGCTTGCAGGGTTCACAGCTGGGTAAGATGAAAGCTAGCCAGTTACGGTAAAGCTTTGAGGTCAAGTTATGTAGTATATTGAGTAATACAGTCTTATTTTCAAGCTCTGGAGGGTCACCAAGAACAATGGCAGTAGCCAGTAATGTTTGAGGTCCTATGCAATCCTCTTGCCAACAACTTCAAAACAGGGAACACATGCCTAGCACTGGGCTCTTTATTTGGTAGCCTCTGGTATTTGGTAGGGTTACCACTCTGCCCTCTCTGCTGTAGAGATACTCCATTTAAACTCTTTTTATATACACATATGTGTGAATTTTAGGGGTAAGTTTTCATGTAACTTGTTCAAGATTACTTGTCTTTAGGATTGGTTACTTGTCCCCATTCTCCATCATTTGCTCTGTTCTTCCTTCCCATGCTCTATTTAGCCCTTTGTGTTACATTAGTCCCCTGTCAGCTTTATTTCACTGTATTTTATCTACTCTCCCTTATTTTCAAGGGTTGTGAGACTGCATTTTTTTAAACTAACTTTTCCTGTCCCTAAGCTAAACAGACAGGATGATTTGGGCATGTGATTTGGGATGGCACAGAGTAGGGAGAAACAAAGAATTTATCAAACCACGTGTTTTTATTCTTTTGTAAAAGTTTCTGTCATTTGAAAATATTTGTTATGTTCCAGGTTATGTTTAATGTTGGACATTAAGCTCTACCAATCCCACCATCTCCCTCTTTGATGTGTTTACTTTCCCAAATTCACCCTTTCAATGTTAGTAACATTTCTGGATTAGAAAACGATAAACAAAACAGTAAACTGACTTACTCATTGGAAAGAATTCCCAGGATATTTTTAACCTTTATTTTGCTTCCTTGGGGACCTCCAAACATCCAAATACTCTCCTGCCCTCAGATGCTTACCCCAAGGTCCAGTTGTTCTTGATGACTCTATGAGATTACATCTGTTTTTTGTTTGCTTTTTGTTCAGCTTTTCCCAAAGTTTTCGTCATTATCATTTTTATTTATATAAGACATAAAATTAAGGAATTTGTTGAGTTTTGAATATATGTTTAAATCTGAGTTTGAAAGTATATTAGATATCTCTAAAAATGACAGTTCTAATGATCCTAAATTTTACTCCTTATTCAGCTACAAAATTTACTTCCCTAACTTTTAAATTGTATTCTGCTTTTAGTGCATAACTTTTCTGAAAGCACTGATCTTGCGGTGTTTACTTTCTCTTCTTCCTTTTATTTTTGTTTTCTTAGTTTCTAGTTGACTACATAAAATGAGTAAATAGACAAATGGAGTAAAATGGATCATGATCTGTGTTCCACATAAAGACATACTTCCTAATACTTAGGCTCTTTTAAAATAATACAAAGACTTTTCAAAATTTTATCCACTGATAAAAACTCTCAAGTTGGAAATGGGATGATTAACAAGAAAGACTGTGTAGGAAAGAAATATTCTCCATAGCTAAAAATGAGCATTGTGCTCTTCAGTCAGGATTTTACTAAGACCCACTGACTTAAAAGAGTTTCAGAAAGGCTTGCAGCAAAATGGCCAGCTAAAATTGCTTAGGAAAATAAAAATGATTTCTTTCACATTTCTGGAAACTTCCATCTGAAAAGTGAACAAGCTATTGTAAGAATTACTCAACTGATAGATTTCTCTCAGATTACCTCTTTCTCTCTGGAATATTTTCCAGTTATTTTTAATGTAAAAATAAGACACATACCAACAGTAGCAATAACAGTATGAACAGCTCTAACAATGGCCATAAGAAAACAAACATGCCAGCCTTAGACATGGTTCACTCTTTTTCCATTGTCTGCAACTGTTTTGAAGGCAAGGTGTGAGTTCATTCACTTGCATTATTAAGCTTATGATTTACTAACTTTCCAAACTTGTGAGCATTGCTGGTGGTCTTTTCAAGGGCTATGTCCTCTACTTGACTTTCAGTCTCTGCCTGCTGACAATTAAGGGAATGCGGAGCATTTTAAAGTATAATCACACTGGGCAGAAAGGTTTGTGCCTTGTTCTTTTGTTACCTTGATATACTACTAGTTTCAAATGCCTAATTTAAACTTGAAAGAAAATTCACGATGCCCTTGCTTTCCATTTCTAGAGATCCAGTAGAGCACTGAGTTCTGAAGTAATCATCTATTCATAGATTTAGACGAATAGTGAATTACTTAAGTAGGATAAACTTAGAATAGGTCAGGAGCTTGAAAATGTTTCCTGAAAATTCCTATAAATGAGGGACATCTCAGTAGACTCTTTCTCTGTGTCTAGCAACAATGGTGTAAGAAATAATTTTTTATTATTATTTTTGATGTCCCATGTAAAAGAATAAGCATGACAGATACTCAAAAGTGTCACCTGATACCATGCAATAATTTATTTTGATTTCTCTGAGTGAGAAAATTGGGGGCTCAGGGTTGACACTTAATCAAATTGTATAACATAGAGCCAGAATTTGAATTGAGTTATTCCTGATCTTAATACCATTATGAAATGATATCTATGTTCTTATTCTGACCTGACTGTAAAATTTAGAATCTGAGAAGAAAATGTCATTAAAGTGTGACAAGAAATGGCTAAAATTCAGAAGGGGATTTCATATCAGGAGCAGAATATTTTGACAAAGCAGATTTAGAGATTCTTTACAACAAGGAAATTAAATAGATTAAATGAAAACAGAGCAGGTTAAGGTGGATTCCAGAGGTGAGTGAATTTCAGTATAGAATAACATGATCACAGAGGACTGCTTGAAAAGGCAGCAACTGAACGGAGAATTGTAGGAGACGAAGTTGTGCATGTACATAGCAGAAGAAATTTGGAGATAGAAATAACAGTTTAAGATTCCAAAGAAAGAGAATGCTTGGAAGAGCTGTGAAACAGAGTGAGGGAATCACAGGCTGCAAATCTGACAGGATTATAGGCACCGAGTAGTGATAAAGTTTACACTGATCCAGTCTGCACACCCAAACCAAATACCTTGGTGCTGAATTTTCTAATAATAAAACACAAGTATGGTCATACAAAAACCTTTAAGGTGTACAGTTCCTCTACAAGAACATCATTTTTCAATTTCTAATTTAATTTAGAAGGTTGCTGAGCCAATAGATATTTAGTGACATTAGCAGATATTCAAATTCGGTTCTCTAAAATGCTTTACTATTTCCTCCTTCTTATCCAAAATATCCTGTGACTCTGTAGGGTTTCAGACCAGCAGTTTGCACAATGGCTAAAGAAACTCAATTTCCAAGGAAAGTTCGGAGTAACTTAGAAGCCTTGAGATATCATTGCATAATCTGAAAGAACAAGTTTGCTCTGAAAAGCCAGTTTGTTAAATCCTGAGAAATGTCTGTAAATCCCCACAATAGAGCATGGTTTATACCCCAAGTTGAACCTCCATCAATGTAACTTGGTGAAATGACTTTTGGATCAAGTTAATCCCTTCCCTTTTCTGTCCAGTTTTGTAGGAGCTATCATTTCAGAAGATAAGAATTCTGCTGCCCCAGTATGCATTTATCTCTCTCATCTGAGGACATTAAGCCTTAGGGCTATAGCAAGAGTCCCTGCTGTCACTTATGTCATAAGGTGTTTAAATCAATCTATGAGATGAAGAGCAAATCACATAGTGGAAGTTCCCCCATGATCAAAGGCCTAGTAGTTTTAATCTGTTATTTTTTCAATCCCAAAGTATAAGATATAAAACAATGTGAAATCTGCAAAAGCTTCTATATAATCCAGTGCACAGCAAAACTCATTACTAATAAATTTGTTTATTCAATATCTTGTTCAGCAATTGTAATAAGGTTTCTAGTGTACTGTAGATTTTACTAAGCCTTAATTTCTTTTATGCTTCTATTTGCCATGTAATGAGTACAACATAATAACAGCTGAAGTATTCTTAATTGGATGAATGGGTAGGTGACTAGATAGAGAACTCAATAGACATAGAAAGGAATTAATGAATAGACCAATTCAATTGATTTTTGGAATAGAGAAACTCCGCCAGTATTTACTGACATCTGATGTTTCTTGTGGTAAATGAAAATGCACAAAACATCCAACTTTGAAATTTTATAATTCTATAGTGGTCATCTCACGCATGATAAGAACCACATCATTTAACAGTTATTTCCTGTTTATAATCAAAACTTAGCTCTGTTAGCAACTGCATGCATGCGATTATGCGAATGTGGGATCTTCTGATTCCCTGGAAGTCAAATGAGATTAAATTCCTTTTAAAGATACAAAGTGTGAACTATCCCTGAATGATTTTACTAGGCAATTGTTTTTACCTAAAAACAGTATCTACTAAAACACTCAAGAACACTAAAGTTTTGCTTTCATTTTATATCTAAGTCTAGTCTGATCTAAAGCAAAACAACCACTTGTCCTGATCTCCTTCACTGCTGCCTAAGTGTCCTTTAGATGTAGCCACTTTTGGTAAATAAAAGGGTCAGTGAAATGTAAAGTCACTGAAACCGAGGTCAAATACTGCCCGTGAATAAATGGAACTGAGCGTCCTATAGTCTGCTTGTGTGGTGTGCCTTTTGGAATTACCACACCTTCTTCTAAGAGCCTTCGCTGCAAAACTGCAAAGTCTTTGCAGGTTTTTCTTTACTTGACATGTAAGAGCTAAAAATTAATGCAATGACCCCAAATCTATGTTTCTTGTTTTACAAAATAGCTTATTGATTAACCAAGGTCGAAGCAAAGTTTCCTACATGATTCATTGATCAAAGATAAGAGCTAAGAGCTTATTAATTCCATTGTCAGAAACACTCATGTGTTCCTAAGCTCCTTTGCCCCCCCCATTTGCCTTTTTCATAACAATAAAAGCAAGAGTTTGTTGTTATATCTCAGCAAGCATAGCCAATTCACAATGAGGCTTCCCAAACGGTATTTTGAAATAAATACACGTTCCAAAATTTGTTAGTTTTTGAATGAAATGCTCTGAACATCAAACCACTTAATGAATTATCATCACTGCGTTTTAAGAAATATGTCCATTTTATATTTTAATTTCCTAAATCGCAGTCACAAGCTAACAATAACAAAGAATACTAATGAAGGAAAATAGTCTCTGGATATTCCTTGTGGTAAAGGGTCTCAGTGGTAGCACTGTGTTAACTTTATCGCTAAAATTTGAACAGGTGATGACTCATCTTTTCTCTTATTTATTCAGAGTTTCCACGTATAGAATCAGAGTACCACTTGGGTAGATGGTTCTGTATTTACCTGTATGGGTTCAATCTATATTTATTTAGAAGACACTATCTTTGGCTAGAGTGACTCAGAGTACCAGAGTACTTCTGAGAGTGAATGACTGTGCTATTAGTAATTAGATTGGAGCAAACAAGTCCAGTCCAATGGGACTTAGTATCACCTTACATGTAGCTTGATGTATGACAGTTCTTTAACTCTTCGTCGTTATTCATGAATCCTATATCCCAAGTAAAATTATTTGAGCATTACTCTAGCAGGACGGATTTCAGTGCACATTCTGTCTCTTCAGTTCTTCCCATTCCACTCACCCTATTTTCTGCTTTTACGCTGACTTTCCACTATTGTCTAGTACTCACTGATTAATATTCCTATGGTTTCCACATCATCATTGGCTTTGTGTATGTGGAAGATTTTTATTTCCAAATACATCATATATTTCTCAAAAGCAAGGAGGGATTTCTCAAATCATTTCATCCCCAAGAGGTTGAGAAGGCATCAAGGGGTCTAAGGGAGATTGCATGCTGAATAAGGCACCCGAACATGGTGTACCTTCTCTCTAACTTCTTCCTTCTTTTTCTCATTACGTCACAGAGACATTCACCTTCTTATTGTCCAATTTCTCAGCATTCTGAGCAATTTGACTTTGTATTACTCATCTGTGTGTCCTGGTCATTCTCATCTTCCACAAGATACACGATGAGTTCTTTCCTTTCCTTTTGGTTCCTGCTGCAAAGTTACTTCCTGGGGCCATAAACCCATGACTCCATCTACTAAACGTATATAGCTTACCTGATCTTTATTTCTTTAGTCTATATTTCTGCTCTCTAACTTTGTTTATTATACTTTCCAGCTGTTTTCTCTTCTCTGATTGTTAAGTAAGCACAGAGATGACAATACCCCACTCACATGTACTATAATAAATATGCCTCCAGATCATTCATGATCAAAACTTCTAAGTGGGTTAGGTACATAGTCTGTCCTTAGCAAATTCATATACTTTTGAAAAATGGTGAGGAGAGAACGAAAGAATGGACATGAAAAAGAATATTATACCTCAGTTTGAGAGAAATATTAAATAATGCATTATTATGTTAGGTAAATTTTACTTTGTAACTAAGTACAGTTCTGTCTTTTGACCTCCCTCTGAGATTTTTTACTACCTTTGACATACTTAATGATTACCAAAGCACACAGAAATTTAAAAAAAAATTTCTATTTTGAACCATTCAGCATTTCTTTCCAATAGGGAGCTAAATGGTGAAAGATTTACTCTGAAATTTTTTTCACACATGGAGTCAAAAATGAGCAAGTATTGATATTGAGCAGAGATTTAAAAAAAATGAACATTCAGTTCTGGGATTAATCAAAATGTGTGGAGTATAAATCTTTCAGCTATCTAAGATGCATTGTAAATCACTTTATAGAAGGAAATTTAACCTCCTGATTGACATGACATGTTTTAAACAAAGATTTGAGTGGAACTTCATTTCCATGGTCTCAATATAGATAAGGTTTAGCTGCATTCAGAAAAATGGTCTTTTAGTACACAGTGTTTCTGGTTCCACTCTTACCCCATCTTTTCCAGAATCAGCAGCCCTGCCACTGTGAGATTTTTATTTCTTTATTTGGGAAGCATGGTCAACACAGAAACTACTGCTTTTGCATGTGCACCAGACAGTGGAAATAACTTATTTTCATACCATCATCATAGCTCAATACGTATAACTGACTCAACGCAGGCCAAGGAAAGTCTGCCATGGATGTTTTACATTTACCCTAATAGGAGAAGCCCTTTTATTCTTGCTCTACGAAGTATCTGGGATTTAATATAATACTTCCCAGTATGTAGAGAATTTCAGTAAAGGAGAAAGACACCAAATAAAATTCAGTCACAAACAATTAAACAGAAACTGTGAACGCTCCAAATAATTTGACTTTATTTGATTCCTTGAGTATATCCAATGCCCAGCATAAGCTAGAAAATTACAAATCCTTCCTCTTGCTTTAATAAAGCAAATAAATAATTCTAGACTGTGCCTGGTTTTTATCTGTTGTTTACTTTTGAGGCTATTAAACAAAGTCTGAATCACACATTTTACATTGACTCCTATGCCTCTATGATAAGTTCAATGCATTTTGAAGGAAATTACTCATTCCATCATCTTTTCTTCATGTGTTCTACATCTTCCATCTTCTGCAAGTATAGGTATCTTTTCAAGTACATGTATTTTTTATATATCAGCTTCTATTAAATGACAGGTTCTATAAAATGCAAATTTCTTTATAATATCTTGAATGTTTGAGTTTTTTTTTTAATTTTTAAAATGTATGGGAATGTGTCTGTCACATGAATGTTGTGCCTGGGGAGGGCAGAAGAGGGTGTCGGATCTACTGTAGCTGACATAATAGGAGATCATGACCTGCCCAGTGTGGGTGTTGGGAACAGAACTCAGACCTTCTGGAAGGGAAGTATAAGATATTAACTACTGAGTCATCTTTCCAGCCACAGATTTGTGTGTGCCTTGTGTGTGGTGAATGGGAATGTGCCTGCATGTTTGTGTGAGTGCTCCTATGAAGGCTAGATGATGACATATGGTGCCTTCATCAGTCACTTTCCACCATATTTGAGTTGAGATGGGGTCTCTCACCAAATCTGGAGCTCATTATTTCTGTTAGATTGATTAGCCATCAAGTCCCTGGGATCTTCCTGTCTTTGCTCACACCCCTCAACCAGCGCTGAGGTTACAGATACTGCATGCCTGACTTTACATAGTGCTAGGGATCAGAGCTGAGTCTTCCTTCTCACAAGACAAACTCTGTGCCCACTGAGCCATCTCTAAAGTCCCTATTTATAGACCTGCACTCTAGAATTCTACTATTTAATATTAAAAATTGGGTTGGTAGAGGCAGTCTTATTGGTAAAGAGATAGTAATTAAAAGAGAAATAAACTGATTTTAACAAACTAAAAGAACTGACCTGAGAAGCCAATGCCCTTTCTCTTTGTAAAGAGCCCTAGTTATGTTCAACCCTTTTCTGTGTTAATAATCCTTATACTCTTTCCATAAAAATACTCCCCTTGGAATACTCTTCTCTCTTTGATCTTCCCGTGGGAGTTTAATTATGATCTCTTAATTAAATAATATCCAAGATTATTTTGAACTTGGAAAAAGAAATTAGACACATCACTTTCTCTAAAATAAAATATTGTATAGTACTTAAATATTGATTTATTTAATTCCATGTTTTTTCATGCTATGTAATTTAATACTTTATTTTGGTCTTTATTCTCGAAACAGATGTGTAAGCAAGAAATGTCTGTGTAGCAGTGACCATTCTAACCGATGACTAGATTTTTGGTTTTGTAACATAAATGATTATGTAAAGTTTGATAAACTTCCAGAATTCTATCATCCCTTTCAGGCTCAGGGGAAAATATTTAATATATATTTATGCAAAAATTAGAGTTAAGTTGAAAATAATGTAGAGGAAACATTTCTGTTGCTAAACTTACATCATTAGTAGATATTAAGTGAAATGTAAATATGACAAAAGTCTTAGTAACATGTTCATTTTAGCACTGCAATGGTTTTACCTGAAACATATGAGACAGAGATTGTCCTTCATGAATTCTAGTTAAATTTAAAGAAAAAAGGGCTAATATATTAACATACTTTCTTCCCTAATGGAATTATATTTGTTTGAATTTATTCAGTCCTTTTTCTGTGTCAAAAGTTCAACCTTGTAACTATTTTAACCATTCAGGAATATACTACAAGGAAACCAATTATTTCAATTTACATACCAGACAGTTTTTATTGCAGAAGAGAATTGAAACATTTTCTCTTGTTTTAAATTTCCATATTACTTCTTCTTGGGCATTACCAGAGTTGAACATTGAATGATAGAATTGGCTTAAGAGCTGGGATCTTCCTACCAGATTGCACGCTGAATATACTTTGGTAGCTCTCCACTCTGAGACAAGTGGCTTCGTCTGTGATTTTGTATCCCTCAACCATCTATTTTCTGATTCTCTATTTTCACTTCTCGCCACCCATCTACAAGTTCACACTATATAATCTAAACATATTGAACTCATGAAAGCTCTCTAAATATGTCTCAGTTTATGTGTATGTGTGCACATATGCTTCATCTGCTTAGCATGTTTTTCTTACCCCTCCAGCACTGTGACACATCACTTTTTAAAGATGAGTGGGTTTCCATTAAATGGACAAGAACTTAAATTGTTAGCTCTTGGAGTGAAGAACTTAACTTGCTAGCTTTTGGAGCAAGTATCCCAAATTTAATCTTTGCTTTGGATGACTATGGGTAGATGGTGCTTGACCTGAGACAATTGGACTATTGGTTTTTAACTTTACACGAGTGTAAAATGAATGCATGTTCAGGAAAAGCTACACCTCAAATTTTTAATTTTGTCTTTTTACTGGAATAATATTTAGGACGATATTCTATTGTGATTTTACTGTGACAATAAAACACAGCCTCCAGTTAGCTATGGTATCACTGAAGAGAACAACTGATATTCTACAGTACACAATCTTCCTTAACTGTCATAGTTAGTAGATTAGGTGTGTTAAATGTATTTTTGACCTCTGATATCTCCAGTTTATTGACTTATTGGGATATTACCAGTCATATGTTGAGGAGAAAGCTGGAAGACTAATTTTTATGGCTAAGAGGTAAGTTAAAAAAAAAAGAAATTGTCATTTCAGTGAGAAATCATGTTCCTTGTTTACTTTCTAATGTTGTCTTCAACTGAGACAACACTTTTGAAATTTTCTGCTTGTTTCTGTTGCTTTTGAGAATAACATCAAATATGGTAACATGGAAGCAAGTACACGACGACTTCATAAAATACAAGGTGACAATTCTGAAAGTCTAAAGTAAGGCCACATAGGAATGCATAGTCAGATTTAGGGAAGTTCTTGGCTGCAAGTCATTACTCTTGTCTTTGTCCCATTTTCTTTCTTACCTTTTCATCTTTCTGCAGTCACATATTGTGGGCAATCATCACATTTCTATATGAAGTGGTAACAGAATCCTGCTCCATCTGATTTGCCTGCATTTATATATCTGCGTATGAATCTTTATTGAACATCTTTTATGTCACTGTGTTACCTGCTAGGTGTGCATGCTTGCTGTTTAGCTGAAAGGCAGACTGAGTAATGGTTCATTCAGACTACTGGGTTTTGATCAAGTTGAAGCTCTGTTAGCTGTAATATAACTTGTTAGGGTGATCACTAACCTTTGTTATCCTCACTTCAACATCTCTGGTGGGTATTTTGTATCATCTGTAGCTCTTTGAATACTTCACAAGCCTTTGGTAGAGCTTGTTGTCACCTGATCAACTCAAAAAAGTAATGATTAATATAAGTAGTCAGGGAATATCCTAGTTAGCTTAATTGTTAATTAGACAGAGCCTATATAATCTCAGGAGTGATTTAACTGAAGGATCTCCCAGATTAGATTGGTCTATGGGTATGACTGTAGGGAATTGTCTTGATTGCTAATCGTTATGGGAAATCCAAGCCCACTGTGAGCAGTGCCATGCCCGGGCAGGTGGTCTGGGCTGTATAACAAAGCTAATATGTGCAAGTGAGAGATCCAGAAAACAGCGATGTACTATCAAAGGATTACTGAATATGTTCTTTGACACTCATTTTTAGGCACATGTTTTTGGAGGATGTTGCAACTCTGGAGTCATAATATGATTTTGCTTTCTCTGAGAAATTTGATAGACATTTTTGAATATTTCAAGAAATGTAGATGCACAAACATAGTTGCTAACGGTGAGCCCCTTTCTTAGTTCCCAGTTCTCTCTTTCAAAATATTGGATGCAGAAGGATTAGTGTTTTACCTCAGAGTGCCACAAAGCTGAAATCAAGTCTTCATCCTGACTCCCATCTTTAGATCAGGCTCACATGATGGTGACAAAGTGTAGGACTATGGTCCCTTTTATCTAAGCAGGTCTTCTTTCAACTTTTAAACACTGTCCATGTCCTTTTCATACAGCTTTCCTTATCTTCAAAATAGTAACAGAGACACTTCCACTTGAATCCTTCTTATTCTCCAAAATTTTTAAACGAAAAGTATTTTTAAGGGCTATCATCCACAGTCCACACCTACCTAGATAATAACCCTATCTTAAGTTCAACTGTGCCTAGTAATAACCTAATCACTATAGTACCTTTCCCGTCATTTTCAAAGTGGTCCTCTTTGATTGATAGCAGAGATCTCTGGAGTCAACTTAGATGCCTACCCACTATATCTTCATTAAGACTTCAAGCTATAGGTACCTTCTCTATAAATCAGGGATGCTAATACTGTGTTGCTGTTCATGCTACTGTGATGAACAAGTGACGATGTGGAGTATTTGCTCCAGTCACTGACAGCAATGCGATTATGAATGCTACACATTGCAATTGGTACTGCAACCCCACCAGCACATCCTCCTTTGCATTTCTTAGGTTCAATCCTATGGGTCCTGTGGCAGCTAGCACAGCACTTATATTAACATATTTTCAGTTGTTTTTGTACATGGAGATGATTATTTGTTTAAGAAGTCAAGGATCATGTGGGCTTCTCCAGGTCTCCTGGAAGTGTTTCTTTCTTATTCTTTCCTTGAAAGATGGTTCTTAGAGTCATTAATAGCAGGATTTCTATATGCACCCATTTTCAATGATATATACACATGTAAACTCATATACAATATACAGACACTTCAAGAGGTGTGAGTTCATGTATTAAATCCTAATCTTATATAGAGTTCTAGTTTTGAGGAGTCTCCATTTTCTAATCCATAACACAAGAATATGAATAATGACCACCATAAAGAGCGCTTTGTTAGAATTAAACTAGTCTATAGTAACTTCCAAATAAGTTATAATTAATATTCTTAGTACAAACATACTAGACACTATTATACCACTTATGAAAATTAATAGGCATTCCTTACCTTGTGCCACTGAAAATATTTAATGTAGGATCATCACATATTTAAAACCTACAGTAAATATGATAATTCTTGATTATTCATTACTAAATCAAACTTGAATCGAACCAGTGCCTTCCAGGCTATAGATAACTACTCTACTAATGAGTAATAAGTACATACACATTTTTTTTTCATCTTTTAAATAAATAGGGTTTTAGATTGCTTCATTTTTTATCTATTCCTTCAGATTTATTCTAGAGATAACAAACACTGGATGAATTCTCAAATTCCTTTTATTGGAGGTCTTCAAGAAGCCTGCGTAAGTATGGATTTTAATATGTAAATTTTGGAAGTATTACTGTTAGTTTTTCTTGCCCTGAGTATTTTTGCTGATTGAGTAACGTCAGCATCAAGCTGGTCACTTCGATCTGTGACATCTGCTGTGCTTTCCCACAGAAGCCACCTTACCCCACAAGTGGTGACCTCACACAGAAAAAGCAAAGAGAGATACAATTGCCACCACCAGCATCAGTAAATAACTTTCACAAAATAGAAAGCTTAAATAAGGAGAGAATCTATCTGCCATCTTAATACCCCGAAGAGCTCAAAATGCATTTGGTGACATTCTGTGCTTTAACTCACTGGTGTAGCTCCAAGGTTGAGTTATTTTTAACATGTTCAAAGATAACAGTCCTTTTTCCACTTTTAGTTTTGAATGTCATCTGTCAATTTCCAGAATTTGCTGTGTATTCCAAATAAAACTATGCTCATATAAAAAGTATTTATGATTGCATTAAATAAGGTTTTGACTGTACGCATTAGAATTTAATGTCATTTTGGGGGTTAAACAGGAAGTAGTCTGTTCATTCACTGAACACTCATTGAACATTTATCATTAACAAGCACAAAATTATGAGCATGCTGGTTGAAGCACAGAGATTTGTTAAAACCCTAGAGCAAGGAGATAGACTATACAGGATCACCACTGGTTCAGCTGGGGGTGGGGGGCATCTCATCGTCTCCTCTTACCTGTTCTCTGTTTGATGTCGATCTTAATATCATCTATTACATTAACTTATACGGGAGAGAAATCAGGTTCATGTTTTTTAGACTCTTAAAATACTTCTATGAATCTAATTTGTATGTAAAGTTAGAAAGGCATTGATGAGATCATGAAGTTCACTGTTTGCAGGGCGGGAAATGTTCACTGATGACTCTAACTCATGACTGTTAAAATTACATAACACCTATTCTATTGCACTTGGGACTATGAAGTATGAGGACAGTAAGAATGTTTTCAAGAAAAGTTGATGTTTCATGTGTGGAGCACACACACGCACACACACACACACACACACACATTCAATAGATTGACTCACATGTTAGGGGCTGCATAGGCCAGCAATGGTCTTCATACAGGAGAGACTGAGAACAAAATTACTGTTCCGCACAGAAATGTGGGTGCCTCAGTAGTACCAAACTAATGTTGGAAGCCAGAGAGTTGCTGGTCTCAGGTCTAGGTGAAGGTGAACATTCTGATCTATCATTTATACATCTCTCTCTTCAGCCCACACACCTCTGTTCTTAGTCTCAAGGGAGACCCTCTTCTTCCCCTACAAGGTCTCCTCCATCCTGGTATGCTTAATTCCATTCTCTCATTCTTGGTGCCCATCACTCTCTGATGGAGGGGTATCCCTCAACCATCAGAGAAGCCCCATCCAGCATAAGGCCCCTCTGCCTGCGCTCGGCAGCCCTCACCCTCACCGCCTCAGTGAGGTGCTGGTGCCTTATCCTGTCCCAACTGCTCTGCATTAAGAATGCTTGTCGGAGGCCGCCAGCCGCTTTCCTGTTCCTGCTTCCCCTGTGACAGCAGGCTCAAGCAGGGAGAGGGTTTCCTATTCTCAGGATCATGAGTAGAATGTGAGCACAGAGCTTTATTCATCCTGGTCTCTGGGCCTTGTTCCTCTTCGAGGAAAGCAATACCAAATCTTCACCTAAGAAAACTTGCCACCCCACAATTGGCACCTTTCAGTTCTGCCTTGGGGAGCAAGGAAGAGGTTGCCTTTGTGCAAGTGCTTTCCGGAGTCTCTCTGTCTCCTTGATCTCGCGGTCTGTTCATCTCATCCACTGCCCTGACTCAGGCTGTCTGTCTGCTCAAATCTCTCCAGACCACTTGTCACTTCTTACTCAAATTCGTGCTTGTGCAGTGACCTGAGCACATGGTGACTTTCTTGCCCTGTCTGGCCTCTGTTTGAGCACTCTATGCTGCTGACTCCATCAGCATTGGAGAGGGCCCGGCAGCTTTACACTGGAGTAAGTGTGCCTTTACCTCATCTTCTGTTTCCAGAGAACTGAAAACAGCAGATTTCCAGAGAAATCTGCCCAGATGGCATTGGTAGGCTCTCTCCAAGAATCATGAAACAACAGTGTCTTTCAGAAGGGTTATTCTTCCCATTGCCATCTCAAAGGACACTGAGTGACCACTACTCTGTTAGATCATGGGTTTCTGATACCTCTCACTCAAGGGGACCAAAAGGAACCCAGTGTAACCCCAGGTGAGGTGAATGTACAGTCACTTTCCAGTCACCGGAAGCTTGGCAGCAAGTACATCCCCAGGTGCTCAGGGCCACGCCGTACTCCCCGATCCTCTGCAGGCTGTGTCTGGAGAGGCCCTTCAGGGTCTCCATGGACTAGATGGGCACTGGCCAAGACCAGCAGATCACTTCCGTGGCTGTTGGGCCCAATGATTTATCAGATAAACATCCTCTTCCATCACCGTCCTCTTCATTTTGAGAAACAACTGAACTTCTCTTATCAGGCTTTCTGGGATTTGTCCAGGGCATGTCAAAATAGATATATTTTAAGATTTTTACTTTTTGTTGCACCTACCCTGTTTCAGGTTCTTTTTGTTGGTGTCAAATGTGTATATGAGTTGTGTGCATATGGTTCATTTTAACCTTTCTCTAGCTTTTCTTTTTAAAGAGGAAAGTTGGAAGATCAATTTCTGTTATATATATATATTTTTTTTTTCTTTAGTAACTTGTTATCACTAGAATCAAATGGGGAAAGTCATCTCTTTGCATCCATTGTCACTAATAAAAGGCACTTTGTTCAAATAAAAATTGTCTAGTTCCCAACTGCAATGCAAGAACCTCAAAGACAGGCTGACAAAGCAGACACTTCATCTTTCCTTTATATAGGAAACCCAAAGAAGCTGAAGTCTGATGGCAGTGGAGGACCGCAGCAGCAGCAGCAGCAACAACAACAATAACACAATCACAACAGATGTGTTCACTAACAAGAGAGGATCAGGCAAGCAAGCAGTACTGTTTACTCCTTCAACCACTGTATTATTAGGTCACCAGCTGGTGCCATTGAATCTGAAGGAAGGTCTTCTTCCTTCAATCAATTCTTCCTGGAAACATCCTCACAGACCCACTCAGAAACTTGTCTCTCTGTTAATCCTAAATCCCATGAAGTTGACAATGAAGACTGATTATCAGAAGCTGCATCTTTGATACAGTGTAGAGGACATGTAGACAGGAGCTGAGAGAATTCCAGGCACTGGGTCTCTACTGTGCTGCCCATCAGAAAAGTCAGAGCAGGGAGACAGTGCTGGGGAGTTATGGATGGAATTGTAGCGAATACATGTGGTTTTGTTGTCTTCCTCCAAGAGCAGCAGATAACCTTAAGTATTTTGATTAGAAATAACTGAAATGACAACAGTCAGGCATATAGGAAGGATAATTATACCAGTAGGTATTAGGCTGGGGGTAAGAAGCAGGCAGAACCTTGTAACCATGGACTTGGTTCTGATGAGTCAGAAATAATGGAAAAAAGAAAGTACACAAAATAACTGACTGATGGGTTCCAAGCTACACAGCCAAGGAAGAGCTTTCAGTCACTTTGTGGGTTATCTGACCTACTAAATATATATAAGCCATTCTGGGGAGAGAGAGCTCTTCTGTTCACATTACAAGGTGGAAAATAAATGATATCACAGACTGTTAGCATTATTAATGATAAACATTGTATTGATCAAATTAGATGTATGAATAGAACGGAACATTTGACCAAGGACACTAAACTTGAAAATGAGAGAATTAAAAAGAGCCAAATTATAAAATACATAGACTACCACTCCAGGGAAAAGAGAGGTACATCTGCAAGATTTAAGCACTCTGTCAGAGCAGGAGAAATGGCACAGTGGTTAAGAGCACTGAGTGCTCTTGCAGAGAACCTGGCTTCAGTTCCCAGCATCCACATGGTGGTTAACAATAGTCTGTAACTACAGTTCCAAGGTAATCCAGCTCCCTCTTCTAGCTTCCAAGGGCATTGCACAACAGGGGCACATCCACACGTGAAGGCAATCCATAAATACACATAAAATAAAAATAATAAAATATTAAAAAGAGATTTAAGCCCTTTTTTTTATTCTGAGAAGGGACTGGAACTTAGATTTTGCAAGTAGATACAACTGGATTTTAAGGAGTGATCAGAACTGTTAGACTAAGAATGTCACATTTTAGTCAATCTGTATTCTCATCTGTAAAAGATGAGTAAAGTATATCTGCTATATATTGTATGGTGAAAGTAAACATTATGTTGTGCCTTTTATACAAATTTCTAATTCCTACCACATGCAAGAACATCAAGGAAATTCCAAGACCACCAAAACTTTCATTTGTCTGTCTTTTGAGTTAGTTTGGATTAAGATGGTATTTATTAAGGGATAGAACAGTGAGCTAGAAATAAAAAAAAATAGGGCACAGAAAATGAAAATAAATTTCAGACTGTGGAAATTAAAGTGAAAGTTACATGTAACAAACATTTGAATTAAATCACAACAACTTGATGAATGAGATAGATTCCAGGACAGTATTCAGATCTAGTGCTTGCTTAAGAGGTGCATATTTCATTACACACACACACACACACACACACACATACACACACATACATACACACACACATACAATGTGAAAATTAAGAATAAAATACTACAGAAAAAAAATGCCCTGCAGCTAATTAAGAGCTTTGTACTCTTTAGGAGGAACATCTATTTACATGTTTCTCTGCCCATATGTTATTCTTTGAATTCGTCGTGGTGAGTTTAGGATATTGCATTTGGTGTTCTAGTTTCCTCTAAGTAGCTCTGTATTTTGTAGCCTCCATTATCTTGCTATCTTATTAATGAAGAATTATTATGGCAAAGAAATCTTTGGAGGGAGTTTAAACTGACAAACAGCTTAAAGGGGAGAAAAGGATGTTTTCAATCTGTAATCAGGGACTCCAAAACATTAGGACACATATCATCTTGCTCCCAGTCTCCCACTTGAGCCACAAAAATAATGCATTTCTTTTTGGAATGTCTCGTGGCAGGGGGAGAAATCAACAGTATCAGCAGAAAGCAACTGTGTTGAATTTTCAGGGAAGCATATATTTACAGGGATGTTGAACTTGGAAATGCATAAAAGGTGCATCTCCAGAGACTGGTAGTTATGTAGGACTCAGAAGTAAGAATATGCAGTATATTTTTGCAGAAAAAAAAGTGCTGAATAATTAACAAAGGAAAAATTAGAAGACAGACTTTCCTGTGATGAATCAGAAAAGTAAATCTACCCATGCATTCCTACAAGAGAGCAGGAAAAAAAATTTTCATTTCAGAATCAAGAGTATTCATGAAATGACAGTTTTTCCTTTCCATCAAGATGAACATCCTTTCTTCCTTTTCATTGGATTTCTCAATCAGAATTAGGAAAACAAATGTGGCTAATTTAAGGGAGGTAACATTCTGGTACGTTTCAGGATAGTTTGGGTGAACCCTAAAAGCTGATTAATCCAAAATTCCAATTTAGAAAATTAAGCCATATTTAAGATCTAGTCATATTGGAGTTAAAACAAACAATAAAACAATTGCACAGACAGAAAATTACATATTTGGCAACAATCTGAGAGATAAGTGATTTATGTCAATTCCTCCTTCTGTGGGTTCTGAATTTTAAAGTTATGATTGATGAGATAATGGCTCCAGTATTTATCTGTGGCTGTGGAATAAACTACTCCAAGTCTTAGCAGTACAAAATACCCATTTCTTTATCCACAGTGAGTATGGCACTGTGCTTCAGGAGTGACTCAGCGGAGTGATCAGTTGGAAAGACTTTTGGGATATCGAAACCATGACACCAGCTGAGGCAGAATGCACCAGAAAGCTTGATGGAGCAGAAGATCAGCTTCCACAAAGGCATACTCAGGTGACTTTTCATAGGGGTGTTGGCTAATCTTGGTGCTCTTCTTTCTGGAAATACCTATGAGAGATATTCTTGATTGTGTTAATTGACACAATAATAAACTGAATGTGACTGGCACCTTCTGGGGCGGGACTTAAGATCAGGTAGAACAGGAGGGTCTGAGCTTCTGCTTCTGGTCTGCTTGCCTTCTCACTGGTATATCTGTCTATTGCTGTGGCCACCACGGGTTCTGTCAGCCTTCCGTAGTCTCAGAACCCAGTGTCCTTGGCTTTTCTATGTTGATTGAAGACCAGTAGCTCTCCAGGAAGTCTCCAGATTGAGATTGTTGTGGCCTCCAGCCTCAACACCTGAGAAAATACTGCTTCTCGTACTTTTCAGTGTAAAGACAGCCATAGTTGGATTACAAGACTGTATTGTGCGAGCCAACCTAATAAAACTCTTTTTAATTTATATCTGTTCTGCGGGTTCTCTTCCTCAGGTAAACAATGAGTGACACAGCAGGGGAACTGGATCCTTCTCATAGCATACAGATCTCCATGTTACTGTGGTGGGTGGCCCAAGGTAAAATATAGGATACAGTTAAACTGGGATCTCAAGCCAACAACAAATACATTGTAAGCACTTACATCTACAATTCTGTATGGAATGCACTAAAAAACAAAAGCATGTATTACTTATCTGAAATTCGAACTTGTGCATTTGCTGTACTTTCATTTGGTTAGTAAGGTGGCTCTGTCTTATGGGAGGGCAGCTGGCTTCTCACACTCGAAGTGATCCAAGAAGTTGGAAGTCACCTCTCAACACTGCCAGTGTGTTTCACTGGACAGAAACACAACACGTCTGGCATGTACTTCAGTGCTGAATAATTACTGTCTCTTTTGTGAAGACGCTTATCAAATATAGTATTCGAGAACCACATAGCTATACAAACACTGAATGCATATATGTTCCAAATGAAGCCTTTTCTGTTCAGTCTTGACCTTTATTGTCTACATTTATATACATATATATTTGATTTCACAGTATTGATTTTACTAAATTACTCAGGTGAACCTCCATCTTTTCATATTTGGCAGATACTTCAATATTTAGTTGATCTAAATATTCAAATAAATATTGTAGTCAAACTGAATATATGCAAATTTTTCTTCATTCTGTATCCAGTCAAGCACAGCTGTTATTGACATAGCATGTATGCTTAGGTATGTTATTATTTACATATTAGATATTATGAATAATGTGGATATGATTTACAGAATATAAGAGAGGATCTGTGTTGGTCATGTGCAAATACAGCACATTTTATAAAAAAGTTTATAAAACTTGAATTTCCACAGGATCAGGGTAAAGGGTTCCTGAATCAATCTTCCACAGAAAACAAGAAGCTACCATGTCATTTTAGCGTTTATTATAATCTCTAATCATGGAATCTTGCATCTAGTAACTTTCTTTATTATTTAGTTTTTAATTTTGTTTATTTATTTTTATATTATATGTTTGAATATTTTTCCTCTGGTGGAGGTCAGAAAAGGGTGTCAGATCCCCTGGATCTGGAGTTATGGATGGTTATTAACCACCACGTGGATGCTGGGAATGGAACCCAGGTTCTCTGCAAGAGCAGCCAAGATCTTTGAAGATTGAGTCATCTTTCCAGCTTTCCTTCATCTTAAATTAATTATTTGCAATCTTATAGTGAGTTCCAGGGATTTATGCCAAAATAAAATCTCTAACCTTGACTATCACCTCATCTTACTAACTAATTTCTCCACCTCATCTTCCAGCCTCCCCAGACATTGCCATTCTCAAACTCAGTATCATAGACTCATACTTGCTTTTATTTGTATATAGTTTTGCTTATAAGAAATAAATGCATTACCTATACTATTTGTTTAGGAATATATAAATAAACATATTGACCATTTTTAATCATACATATACAATGTACCGTCTCACTTGCTTCAATTTTCTTAAATGACAGTGCAATGGAATGTTTCTATTTTTCACTCAGTATTTTTGTCATAGTATTTTTGTTGTGCTGATTCATTCATGACTGCTGTACACATTTGGTTGTGTTAACTCCACAGTTTATTCATGCATATCTTGTCTCGTTGATGTAGATTAAGATTGCTTCCAATATTTTGCCTGAATAATAATGTTGTTATCTATAAATCAAGGAAATAATAACACAGACTTTATTAAGATTAAAAATATTTGTTCTGAAAAAGGCAGTGCCAAGTAAATAAAAAGACAAACCACAAAAGGGAATACAAAATGCTACAGTTATTTCAGAAAACATTTTGACAGTTCTCTAAAAGACTAGGCCCACGGTCCCTGGATAACCCAGTGATTTTTTAACTCCTTCATATTTAACCAGCTGAGTGAAAGCAGAAGTCTCCTAGAAACAAACAAAAATTTCATCCAAAGTTTATCAAAGATTATTCATAGTTGCACAGCCTTGGGAGTAACTGAGTGTTCCTTCGACAGATGAACTGAGATAGGAACGAATATATTCAGATAATTGAATAGTATTATTATTCAAAAGTAAGCAGAAATGAGCTTCGACGAGACATAAGGAAAAGTTAGCTGAACAGTACTAAGAGAAAATTGCTTTGAAGAAGCTAAATACCATCTGATGCCCAAATACGTGCTATTCTGGAATAGTCAACCTGAGGGATATGGTTTTAATTTTTTCCATCGGTCTTGCTGGAAGCTGGAGGAAACCAAGTAGGAAACAGTCAAGTAGCAGCAGATGTCCAGCCAAGGAAGCAGCTTTTCCAATCCAGGATAGTGGATACATGTAATTGCGTATTTTTTTTGAACCCATTCGTTGAATGGTCTGACAGTCAGCCCTATGTCTAATGTGAGTCTTGAGTGATAGGAAAGATGGACATGATTCAGTTGCAGAGAACGGCAGTTTGATGTTTCAGAAGGATGTGTACGTGTGCAGTGCTAGTATGTCTATAATTTCCTGGAATATAAAGTCCATTAAAAACTAAAGACAGTAAAGCATTATTCACTTTCTATCTATGTGTATGTGTACAGTGTGTGTCAGTGTGGGTATGTGCATATGGTGCATATGCTGGTGCCTACAGAGGCCAGAAGAAGGTGAAGAATCCCAGTTACAGCCAGTTGTGAGCCACCTCTTGTAGGTATTTGGACCTGAATTCCAGTGAGCCATTACTACAGAACCAAAATATACTTTAAACATGTGTCATGTGGGACTGGAGAGATAGTTCAGCAGCTAAGAGCACTGACCACTCCTGCAGAGGATCCAGGTTCAGTTCCCAGCAACCATTTGGTGGCTAACAACCCTTTATAAGTGCAGTTCCAGGAGATCAAGCACCCTCTTCTGTCCTCCATGGGCATTGCATGACACAGGCGCATTTACAAACATGCAGGCAATAATACGCTCGTACACATAAAATTTAAAAAATAATATATAAAATAAAGTAAATGTGTCATGAAACATCTCAGCATAGATATGGGGAGGTAGGCAAGAAACCCCAATTCTGCCTGAGGAACTATTGGCAACAGATGACTGGTGGGGGAGCATCAGTTTTATTTAAGGGTGAGACTCTTTGTATGATGGCCAGGCTACAGCAGACGGACTCACACCAGAGGGCTTTTGGGAAAAAAGTTTGACTGTATGGGCCTTAATTTTTATGTTTATATCTATCTATCTATCTATCTATCTATCTATCTATCTATCTATCTATCATCTATCTTCTATCTATCATCTATCTAAATAGATAAGCAGATATATATTTATCTGTCATATAGTATATGAAATTGGGGCCCAGTAGTGGGGTGTAAATGAAGACAGGGATCTAAATTAGATCAAAATATATCCAATAAAATTGGCAGAAATTAAAAAAGAATAAGTAGCAGTAAAAAATGTTTCAAAATACATTTCCCGATGCATCTGAACAGGTAGGTTCAAGAAATTTACCTGTCTTACCGCGTTGTCAGAGTTGGACCATTTTATCACTTTAATTGAGTTCACTTTCTACATACTCTTATATCTTTTGGTTTTCTTTTAAAATTAACTGATTTTTATCTTTCCTCTTTAGGACTGGAACTTGAAACATATTTTTATATTCACTGGTCACAACCTTTCCCTAAACCGAATCATACTGATGTTACAGTGTTACATAGTATCTTATAAATTCTAGCTCTGGACTTTTCTGTTATTACTTATCTTTATTTTCAGTCTCAAGTATTTTATTAAATGATAAGTATTTTTGTTAAGATATTGGATCAGCTTTACTTTCTATAGAGGCTGTAAGACCTGGTGGATTTGTATACCTTTAAGTTCATGTATTTTATGAAAATTTGGGTTGCAAATAGATTTTTATGTAATAAAACATCTTAGAGTGCATATATTAAGGAATCATTTATGAAATTATTATTCTATTATATTTGATTGATGATTTATGGATATAAAATTATTGATTCAAAGTTACCTAATTTAATTTTTTGAAAGTGACATTTTTTTGTCTTTATATGTGCTGGTGTTGAGATATTCTGATATAAGCTTTTCCCATTAGAATACATTGTACTTTTCCTCTCTAGGAACTATTCAAGTGTCTTAATGTCTTTTGCATCGTTACTTGATTTCCATAGTGTTTAGATAGTTCCCTCTTCTGAACTGTTCTTCTTTATCAATCTTTGAAAATTCTAGTACAGTTTCGTTTATCTTCTTCCCTTTAGAGTCTGAGCATTGTCTATCTGAATATATCTGTTTTCAATGTTGTCCCTCCCTCATTCACCTCCTGTTCTCAGAGGGTTCTCATCTCCATTTCTTTTTTCTACTTGTTGTATTTACTTAAAAAATACAATGCATGAAACCATTAAAATTCTCAAACTTCTGGTCATTCTTTCTCTTTTCTATGCTGTGTTCATCTGATTTTCCAATATTCTAACTGCTTTGATATATAAAATGTGTGTTAGACACAAAATAATCATGCATCTTGTAATGAACGCTCCATGTATGCCGTGCGTAGTGATCAGTCAGTATAAAGAGCATTTTCCATCATTTCAAATGTCATTTTCTTTCATTTTGGAAGCATTCTAAATCCTTATTTATAAAATATAGATCTTTGAAAATTAGTTATTACAATGTGTTAAAGAAAACTAAAACTTATTTTGTTTAATTGTATTTTTTGTCCCCCTCATGCAGTTTCCCTCAGTCCCTCTCCAGACATTAGGGGACACTTTTCTACTCTTTAATTCTATGGGATTTATTTTTTTTTTCCATGTGGGAACATAGGTTATTTATCCTTTTCTGCCTGATGTATTCATTTTTGCACAGTGCCCTGAAATTACATCTATGTTGCCAGAAGTGACATTTCTGTCCTTTGTATCACCATATAATATTTTATAGTGTGTACCAAATTTTCTTTTTCCATTGACTTGTTGGTGAATATTCGATTGATTTTGGATTTTGACCATTGTGAGCAATGCTGCAATAACACAGTGATTTTATTTTCTTTGCCTGTCTCCTCAGGGCAGGCATTGCTGAAGCACACGGGAGTTCTTAATTTCTTAAATGAACATTATCTATAGTGGAAGCACACTTTGCTTCTTTTCAAGGGTGTAGTTTCACTTTATTCACATCCTCACTAGTTTTTATTCTGCTTTGTTTTCCTGATTATAGCCATTTTAACAGTGATGAGGATAATAAATATGTTGATAGGGGTTTCTCTTTGATCACTTCTAATGTTTTATGACTTCCCCTCCTTCCCTCTAGGATTTGAGAAATTTCTTCGTAATCTAATAGAGTCAGTTTCATATGAGACTTAGTACTTTTTAGTACTCTGACTCTATTTTGAACTTTCCATGGTTTCGATATAACATGACCTAGTAACCTTTTTTGTTTCAAATACATATGGAGTGTTCTGTATTTCCTGTATTTTGAAGGTAATATATATCCAAATTTTGAATTTCAATTATTATTTTATTAAATGAGTCATTTTACTGTCTTTCCCTCACTTTTTTCCTAGAGCATTCATCATGAAGCCTCCCTCCCTCCCTCATTTTCTTCTTTCCTTCCCTTTTTGTTTCCTTCTGTAGTTTTTCTTCCTCATCTCATAAATCTCACAGCTTTATTTTTTGTGTTACTGTGACTAGGTTATTTCAAAACATGTATCTTCAAGTATGGGAATTCTTTCTTCTATTTAATTTAGTCTGCTGTTGAGATATCCAACTGTATTTTATATACATTTATTTATTCTGTGTGTGCGCGCGCGTGTGCGTGTATGTGTGTGCGTGTGTGTGTGTGTTTGTGAGAGAGAGAGAGAGATTCAACTGTATTTTATATACATTTATTTATTCTGTGTGTGTGCGCGTGTGTGTGCGTGTATGTGTGTGCGTGTGTGTGTGTTTGTGAGAGAGAGAGAGAGAGAGAGAGAGAGAGAGAGAGAGAGAGTGTGTTTTGGTGGGGGATAGCGGGATAGCTCCATGAATGGATAGCTCCATGAATGTCACAGAACACTTCTGGAGGTCAAAGAACATCTTATGTTTTCCCCTGCCACTATGTGGGTCCTGGGGATTGCACTCAGACAGTGATCAGATTTGATGTCACACACCTTTACTGGATGAGGCCTCTCTCAGGACTTTGACTCTTTTTTGAAGTGCTATTTATTGACTTCTACAGTTCTACAATTTATGTTATTTTCATTGACCTCTGCCGTTTTGATGGGCTTCTCACTCAGATAATGAATCATTTCCTTAATTTTGATGGATCATCTTTCTGTATTTTCTTATATCCTGCTGAGTTCTTTCAAAATCGCCATTTTGAACTATTTGCCAGCAAACTTGTCAGCTTCCTTCTCTTTAAACACTGCTGCAGTGGCTCAGTATTGTTTTCTTTCTTTGGAGTCATGGTATTCCTTTTACTTTCCACCTTTCTAGTTCTCCTCCGTATGTCTGCAAGGCAGGTAGCTCAGTTACTTGTGACACGATTTTATGCTGTGGCTTTCTGTATGTGTGTTAGTCACTGGGTGGGTAGGCTGTACTGGCTATATAGTTCCAGGGGATTTAAGAAGCAATTCTCTACGTAACTTCTTCAACCAAAGCCAATGATTAGCTATGTCTGTGGGGGTCTTTGTGGACTGGGCTGAAGAAGTTCACGATATTGTTCTCCCAGATTGTATATAATTCTGTTATCTGGTACTGGCCAGAGACTCTGGATGGAAAAAAAAAATGACCACAACTATAGCATGTCCAGAAGCTTCTATGGGTAATAGGAGGCAGCAATTACTGGTGAGCCAGGCTTGTCAAGAGATAGGAGAAGTGGGTCATCAGTTTCTGAGGTTCATGTGGGGGTGTGCTTCTCCAGCAAGCTCTAGGTAAGTGCTGCACACATCAACATCAGGGTGGTTATCGGCTTGGACTTTACATAGGTGTAGTCTCATAAAACACTGTAACAGTGGCCTCTGTTAGCTTTGTGGGCTACTCCTCTTGGGTAATCCAGTGGTCCTGACTTTCTTATTGTTTTGGAAACTGGATTCAAGATCTGCAACATTCCTTAACAACAAAAAAATCTGCATGTTCATGCTATTAGTAGAAACTACCAGAGCCTTCTTTTCCTCATTATAAGAAGACCTTATGGATTCCAAGTTTATCTCAACTAGGAAACATGAAGGCAGACGTAAAGCACTTCATTCCTTTCTTCACAAAGCCACCTCATCTCCAGCCTCTGTACAACATCGGTTACGTTCATATTGCACTGTCTGAAATATCTCTCTTCTCTCTGAGTTGGACAGTATATTTTCTTTACATGTTTTGATTCTATATTATGGGAAGGTGGTACATTTAACATCTCTAATGAACTGTCTCAGCATTTCCCACAATGTATTTTCTTATTTTATCTTTATTTTTTTATCTATGTGTATGTGTGTGGTTGTGTGTGTGTGTGTTATGTGAGTTTGAGTGCTTGTAGAGACCTGAAGAGGGCATCAGTTCATTCAGAGCTATAGGTACAGGTGACTGTGAGGTGCCCAATGTGGGTACTGGGAACCAAACTCTAATCCTTTGCAAATGCAGCAAGCATTATTTATTGAGGAGCTATCACTTCAGTCCTTACTTGTTAGCAATAAGCTCTCTTATTTCTGATAGTACATATGCATATATACATATGCAAACATTAAATGAGTTTTAAATTACATATATTATTAATCTATAATCAAGTATTTTGTTTATCCTTTGAAATAGCTGTGTATCCTCAGTTCCATATGATTCTGGTACTGGGTGCTTATTTTCTCCTGGGATATCAGTTACTTATACAGATAAACTACTGGCAACATAGCTTATAAATTACTCCTCATGGTACCTTGAAAAGAGCTCGGAGCCACCAGCTATAAATGGGTAGGTTCTACTTGTCCTTCCATATTTTAGTTTTACTACCTTCCCACATTAATACCCATCTTATCCCTAAGGCTGAAGCCACTCACCAGCTCAAACACAGTAGTTCAAAATAACCCTATCCATTATCCAGGGATTTTTATCAGACTTCTATCTCTTTCTTGATGTTATTCCTTTCTAGATCGTTTATATTTGATATGAGAAAATGTAGCAGTTTTACTAGTTCAGTAAATTAGTACAAAATATACCAGCAATGACTTTACTTCATTGCCAGAGAGTAACTTATCTGTGTAGGTACAAAATATAAACCAATCCAAATAACTTTGACATTTCCTTTTACTCAGAATGAGTGACATGCAGTACAATTAAGAAGTTATCTCTCAGAGCTATTTAGTGGGTGTGAAACTTCTTCTCAGAGGGCGTGACATTTAAACAGAGACCACATGAAACAAAGGACGAAACTGCTTACAGATGTGTGAGAAAGTATTCTAAATGAATGAATTAGAAAGTCCAAAGCCCTAAGGATGATCTTGGTGTGTTAAAAGTAAAACAGATGAAATGCTAATAGTGGTCAATTGAAAAAGACAGATGGACACTGCAAGATTGTTCAAGGCAAACTTTTTCTCAGAAACTAAGCATCTCTGGAAGCAGAAATCTCTGTTTTAATTACCAGTTTCTCTTGTAAATAGCATAGTTTTCTTTTGCTGTCTTATTTATCTCCATCATTCTGGCAGCTCTTCAAATCTCCAGGTTGCCTGTGCCATGGTTGATTCTCTCAATTTCCACCATAAAATTGTTTATAAGATGTATATAATTAGGTACTCCATATTGTGAATGTTCTAAACACTGGTGTTCTTTGTGTATGATGTTGTTATCATGGTAAATTTTATGTAACGTATTTTTCATGATTTAAAAAATACACAGACAGTGGGCTAGATGTGACCTATAGGTCAAAATTCTCTGACTCCTAATATAGAGGTTTGTGGCTCATATTAGAGAAGTTTTTTTCGTTATTTAAAACATATTTTTTATCTTTTGACATTTTCATACATCACTATTTACATCATCCTTACCCCACCATCTATGTCCTCTACCTCCTCCCATACCTTCTTTCCCTATGTCTTGACTTCTTCCTTGATTGTTATTGTTACGTATACATATGTATATTCATATTCATATACCCATAATGTGCTGAGTCCATTTAGTAGTGTTTATATATCTATGCCTGATCACTTGGGACTGGATAATTCATCAAGGAGTTTATCCCTGTAGTAAACTGATTCTCCTTCTCTCATGGAGAAGAAAGAATCGATTGCCTGTAGCTCTGTATTTCGAGGTGAGACCTTGTGAAATTTCCCCCAGCCACACTGGGGTGTTAACTGGAGTTGTCAGTATTCAGGTCTTCTTCAGGCAACCATGTTGTTGAGATTTCATGGGTCTGTCATGTCTGGAAGACACTACCAGGTAATAGACCTCCTGGTCCTCTGGCACTTACAATTCTTCTCCACGCTTTCTAGTATGTTTCTTGAGCCTTATGTGTATGGGTTGGATTTTAGATTTTTAGTTGTGGCAAGACCCTCCATGATCAATTGTTTATTCTCTTTGTTTTGGTCAGTTGTTGAAGTTTTTAACAGTATTAACCTGTTTCAAAAGGAAAAATCTTTGATAACTACAGATATTTTCCTAAACCAATGAAACTTCTTATTACAGTCTAGATATTTATCCATATAGTCACAGATAAATAATAGAGAATTTTATTGTAAGTTTACAATAAAATTATCTCAGAGCTTCAGCAGCAGCATTAAACGTTATGAAGGTCACTTATATCAGGTCTTTGATTATTCTGAAAAGAAAAAAAATGAATTAATAACACAGAAGTTAACATGCCAACATCTAAGGTCCCACCTCTAGATGAAGAGCTACAGTCAATACATGATTGTGGGGAGAAGCTGAATCCATTTTATTCAGGAATGAACTCCCTAATAAGTTACTCAATCTCAAGTAGTCAGCGGTGAGCACACGTGCATAAAGGAAACATTAAATTGTTTCAATATGTTGTAGTCATGTGTGTGTGTGTGTGTGTGTGTGTGTGTGTATGAATAATAATTGAAGATGAAGAGGTCATGGGTTTGAGAGTGGGGATTGACATGAGGGAGTTGGAGGAGGGAGAGAGAGGAGTGAATATGAGGTCAATACAGTACCTCAACGTAAGAAATTCTCAAAAACTTAAATAAGGGAGAAGAATGCTAAAAAACAGAGGCAATAACAAGAGTTCAGATGAGAGAAGCCAATTTAGTGGGTGAGATAGACAGAAGTACTATTAAAATGAAGTCATGCTTTGAAGGTAATCCTAAATAGCACATGCTTACTGATAAAATGTGAAGACTCAAGGAAAGAGTTAATGACTGATTTCTGGTCTTTGGTCTAAACCGGACGTCCATTATGAAGATATTTACTCAGTGGATAAAGTCTATCCAAGAAAATTGGTTGAATGTCTATAAAGAGGGCTTGCCAAGACATAGCTGACTAGAGTGGTCTGGAACTCGGTGGTAAGAGGTAGTCATTGTTACATATATATGTGTTGATACAGAGTGAGAGAGACAGAGGAAAAAAGGTGATTTTCCTTTTCTTGCACACTGGTTAAATGACAGTGAGTTGCAAAGTAAAATAAATTATCAGTGGTTTGTAGAATAATGGTCATTGTAATGAGTCTTCAAAGTGTAATTTGGAGGAGAGTTTCGTGGGAAGCACAAGGAGAAAATATGAAGAGAAAGGTGATTTGTATTGTATACCTGCACTGATAATTTGAGGTGAACTTAAGCAGCAAAATTCACCCTGATAGGATGCCTCTGCATATATATTTACAAATAGAGCCAATTATGTAACTGTCAACATAATCACAATAATAGTCCTTGTCTTGAAAGCCCCCAAATGTTACCATGTTCCTTCTTTAGTTCAACTAAAACAAAAGTCCTTGTGTCTTAGTTACTTTTCTGTTGCTGTGATAAAACACTGTGATTGAGGGAACTTCTAAAAGGAAGGATTTATTTGAACTTAAGATTCCAAGGGAATTAGAGTCCATCACGGTGGGTAGGCATGGTGACAGAATTTGGCTGGAGAGCAGGAGCAGAAAGCAGAGCCTCACATTCATAACCAGGCACAGGAAGCAGTGAGAAACTATAGATCTGGCAAGGTTTAAGAACTCTATAAGCCTACTCCCAGTGACTTGCTTTCTCTAACATAGCCATACCTTCTAAGACATTCCAAAACAGTAGAACCAACTAGAGAGAAAAATGTCTGAAGTATCATAGCACCGTATCTTTCTAAGTAGAATCACTTGCAATAATCTGAAATTATGTTACAGAAATTCAAATTTAAATTAATGCTATTAATCATTAACACTTTTGAATTCCATATAATTTCTATTTTGTTATTTATTTACATATAGAAATAAGTACATATATTTACATATAATTATAGATATATATATATATTTAAGCAGTGTTTTACTCTGTAGCCCAGGCTGCCCTGGAAATTGCTATGCAGCCCAAGCTAGCTGCAACTTCATAGCAATTTATTTGTTTTAGGTTCTCCAGTGCAGGGATTACATGTTTGAGCCATGATGCCTGGTGCTGATCTAATTTCTTACTCGAAAGTAAGCAGCTTGTGAGTAAACATGGTAGGGATTTAAGGATAAGTAATTGGTTAGACAGAGTCATTTAAATGTCTTGCCTAAAATGTTCACAACTATGCAGATCAGAAGTGTCAGCAAAACTTTTGTGAGAAAATGTATTAATAATAAGCTCATCAGAGACACATTTATGAACAATGTAATCAGCCTTTATAGTCTTTTCTCTAGCTATTTGTTACTAATGCATTATTATCAAACAGAAAATATTAAATTATGCTTGAACAGAAAGGAAAATACATTCTGACTTGAACTTTGTTTAATTGTTTGTTATTTGGTATTTCAGAATCCCAAAGAAAATACTTAACTCTAGGAGAGAGAGAAAGAGAGAGAGAGGAAAGAGAGAGATTCTAAGGCATAGCATTATTCATGAATTATCAAGAAACTGAAATTTTGGCATGTGATTTAGAAAACTGATTGAAATGTGCTGATGCAGGAGGGACAAGGGCTCTGTATTCAGTATCCCAAATACAACCTCCATCTCCCTTCAAGCTTTTCAGCTCCTTTTCAGAAAACTAAAAGAAGCAAAGAAACTATGTCATTTAGCTGATTTCAGGGGGTGTGGGGGATAGGGAGATATTTGAACTCAGAATTATATCAACTTTATGCATTCATTTATTTAAAAAATAATAGTAAAGATGAACAATATTTGTTAAATTACCTGTTCTAAGAAAACACGATGACAAGTCCTCCTGGTGGCAATTTCAGATGGGCGCTCAGTGCCTGCTCAGTGAGGATTTTAATGCATACATAATGCCTCTCTGTTGAAAAAAAAAATCTGACAGCAGAATGAACATTATTGTACTATCCCAAAATGAAAATGAAAATGAATGTCAGAAATAGTGATTGGAGAGAGCTTCACATCCTGCAAGTCCAATTTTAGGAGGAGAAAATCCACATTTCTAATAAATTCATTATATTATTTATTTCAGAGTATCACAGGGAGTACCTTTGTGAAATGTATGGAAAGGATGTGAGGAGCCATTTAAATACCCTGGAGAAAAGAGCAGCTAAGTGCCAGTGAGACGGTTCAAAGGGTAAAGCACCTGCCACCAAGCCGTTCCACCTGAGTTCTATTCTTACAACCTATATGAGGGAGGGAGAGAACTGACTCCCACAAATTGTCCTTTGACTCCTACAAGTTGTCCTCTGACTTTCACAGGTTCATTGTGGCGTGAGTATGCATACACACACACACACACACACACACACACACACACACACACACGCACACTGTTCAAAAGAAAACAAAAGCTAAATAAGGATAACAATAAATATTTTGTTTTCTTCTCTAATATAAAGAAGGATCAGGGAACTCAGAGGACTAGGGATGTAGCTAGCAGTAGAACACTTGCCAACATGCTTTCAAACCTGGTTTCATTTACATCATTGCAAACAAAGAAAGGGAAGAGAAAGGATGGGAGAAAGAGAGACAGAGATACAGGGATTCAAATGATTTTTTACATTCCAGAATTCTACTTTATACCTTAGTTCAAATCCATACCTTCCTGTTCCCAGACCATTTTATACATTTGTGGGACCCTTGCATGAACAAGCCTCTTACAGATTCAAAGAAATTATTCATTTATAATGTCTAGATTTTATTCTTAGGCTTTTATGAAGGAAAAGAAGCATTCAGAAATAAAGTGATGAAAGCAGAAAGTAATAAATTATGGCAGTAATAATAGCAAACAAAGGTCAAGTGATTGAAAAAGAATAAAATAGAACTGTCCATATGAGTTTAGACACATTATATATTTCTATAGCATAATATCAGTAATATGAAGAATAAAAAGTTACTATAGTTAATAAAGATTGAGGCGATTGGTGCCTTTCTAGCAAAGGGTGAGATGGAAACATCACCCTTTGTTTCTTAGTTTCTTTCTTTGTCTTTCTCTCTTTCTTTGTTTCTATGTTTCTTCCTTCCTTTCTCCTTTTTCTCTCCTTTTCTGAATTAGGATTGAACATAGAACCTCAAGATTTCTGTGATTATAATGAATGTTTTATAGTCAGTGATCTCATCTGTCTAGTTTTCCATCAACTTATTATTAATTTTAAACTTATAATTTCATGGTTATTGATTCTTAGTCCAATAACAAAATAACAAATGTTTTACGTAAATTAATTTACTAGAAATATAGATTACTGATGACAAGTTAACAACACAAACACACCTAGATAGCAATCTTTACCTTTGTAGGTAAATGCCCCACTGTTTGGAAATTATTTAGGTAAGTTACTCCCTCCCAGTTAGTGAAATTAAAGGTTTCTTTGTATAGAACGACTTGTTAGGCACTGGAAAATACAGATTAATTTAAGATTATCTTAGTTCCTGTCGTTCTCAAGCTTTATTACAAAGGAAAACTCATATAAGCATAAAAATCTGGGTCATTACCATGATTCCTTTCATTGTAGAGTGTTAAAGGTGTTCTGCATGTATGAAGCAGAATGGAAGCCAATCTCACAAAATATGTGGAGCACTTGACTTCTCAGAGGACTTAACATTCATGTGATATTCAAGATCTTAAAAGATCAGTTTAAGAAAAAGAAGGTAGCTTCCCAGAACACATTATAAATCTATTAGATATATCAAAATCAAAGGTTCGTGGGTCAAGTGAGCCAGAGTTTATATTCAAAAACAATACCTGTAGTTATGAATGTGATGGGACCTTTGCTTCAAGAATTGATTTCCCCAATGTATAGTTGGCTGAATAATTGGTTCATTGAATACAGACATGGTTTCTGATTTCTCAAAAGCAATATTGGCCATTATGCCTTTGAAAGTATGTGCCTATTGGTAGGATGACACATGCACATGCTCCTGTTAAGCAAATTGAGCCTGTGATAGTTGTCTGCTAGTGGCAGGGATCTAAAGTAGACTCTGTCACTAAGTATCAATTTAGAATTTAATACCAAATGTTCTTGTCACCAGAAAACTCTGTCCCTGAATCCTGACATCGCCAGCATCACAGTTCTGATGTTACTGTCAAAATTTTCTTGTTTAAAACAAAGGAGATCCTGATATTTTAGAAAGGTGGTCCCTGCTGTAGCTCAGATTAAGAAATGCTTTTTTCCATATTCTGAAACTTTTTTTGGAAAAGTTCTTTCTCAAAATTTAAACTTAAGGTAGAAGAAAGAATTTTATATTTGGGTCTCATGAGACTCCTTTGATAGTACAGATTTGTATCAGTAAAAGTCAGATATATGTTTTCTGGAGGATGGTCTAAGCACAAGCTTAGGGGGTGTCACTGTCAGGAAGAAATCTCCTCCTACCACATAAAAAGAATGTTCCCTCAAATAAACTAACTGTCTTTGTAAGCAACTATTAATATGGAAACTTTTGTTCAGTTTCCCCTACTAATAGTGCTGCAGGAGTTGGGAGGAGGGCTTCTGAATCCACACAGATAATTGTGCATTGTCTTCTGAGGGAAGATAAACACTTGGTCAAAGGACTCAGGAACAATTTTCAGCAAGTAAGAACTCTCAAGAGCTAGATAAACACATTTGGAATAGTTGAATTATGCACATGAATCCTCTTTAGTGGATCAAAAACTCATTTTAAAAGAAGAAGAGGCAGAAGAAGGTGATATAAAGAAACAGCCACCAAGGACTTTGGTTGCAGGACATGGAGAATTCAGTCTACAACTGACCAGAAAACTTTGATTTCATTGTGCTAGAAGGTATTTTGCAGGCAGCTGGGGAAGAATGTCATCAATGTACTTTTCCTGTGCTAGACCAGGCATGATATGGTACTGACTGGCCAGACAAGACGTGCCCACTGACACAGTAATGGTTTGATTGTATTAGGATAATCAATTGCTTTGTGATTGGATTTTTAGCCTATTCTACAGAAATGAATTCATACTGGATACTGTAAACGTGATCAAAAACCCAATGGGTAGGAATGTCATGTCCTTAATGGAGAACCTACTGTTGACATTTTGCTAAATGATTATTTTGCCAAACTGTGTTTTAAATATTTACAAGTATACCTATATGCCCATAGAATTGTGTGCCTGTCAGCCTTGGTTCAAGAGCGTCTTTTTGCATTGGGTAGTGGTTATGAGTCTCATAACTATTCAGTGTTATGGAAAAGCAAGTAGGAATATTTAGCCATAGGTAAATCTATACCACAAACTCTCCCTCCAAAGCTCAGGGAGCATTACAGAGGAGTAGGTAGAAAGAATATAAGAGCAGGAGGATGAGGAGGAGTGTTGTTAGATGGCTGTCTTCTTTACATAACATGGATTCTATACATATGAAGCTACAGCAACTGTATAACACTCACAAGACTTGTATAATATCAAGCCAGCTAAAAATTCCAGAATAGATAGAGAGGCCTCCTACCATCTAAGGAGGTTGTTGATGGCTGCCGGAGGAGACAGAGTCATTTTTCTCTGGGGATATTCTTGCTGCAATATGGACAGTACTAATGAGACTCAATGGGTCAGGGAAAAATAAAGAGGACATGAATTTGGGAGGAAGATGTGTTGGGGTGATCATATGGGAATTTTCAGGGTGTGTGTGAACAGTGGATATGATCAAGTACATTATATACATGTACAGAACTTTTAAATAATAAATTTTAAAATATTTTAAACACAGACATAGATATTTTGCTACTCTATTATTTCTTGTATATGAGCAACTTGCTGTTTCTAAGACAGAGAATTGAGTAGAAAAGTCTGTGTTATAAAAAAAAGTCAACTTTGGAATGAACTGAACTCGTTTTCATTTTATTAACCTTTTGAATGTCAAGGTGGGGAGATTTTCTGACCTAAGATTTCTAATTTGAAAAGGATTAAAATTATGCTTTACACGTTGTCATTAACGAGTGATTTTTATCGTCAATGCTCTCATGAGAGATGATATGCACACTTCCTTAAGTCAGCAGGACAGTCATCTGTGATGAATCAAAAAAAAAAAAATGGGACTCTCAAGCCAAAGGCTGAGGAAGGTTGTAGTCTTGATGATCTCTTCCTACAATAGCCTACTATTCAATGACACTGTTAGAGAAACCTAAAAAATATACGAGAGTGTATTTTTCAAGTGGTTTCTTGAATTAAGCTCATTATTTTGAAGGAAACTACAATGTGATTGAGACTTCCACAAAGCAACAGTAAGTCAAGGATCACAGAATTTTTTTGCTCTTAGGTAAGTAATTATAACTTGTAAAAGTTAGTAACTGTTGACACCGGCAGTTTAATATTGACTCTAAATATCACTTCACCTTTATTCAGCAATTAACAACAATTACCTCTTATAATGATGCCATTTAATTAAAAATTATTTCTACTTTTTCTCCAAAGTATTTTTATTGAATTTTTGTTCATCTCCTACAAAACATCCTAATCATTTTTATACCTCCCATCCACACCCTCCCATCCCCCTCACTGAATTTCATGTATTCTGTCACTTATGTTAAATCATAATTAGTCAATTTAGTGTAAATTTACTTCAATTTTTACATTTATGAGTGTGGCACTTATTATTATACCAATATCATAATCAACGGAACACGCAGACTGATTCTTAAGTTTGTAAGAGTGAGTCTGAACTCCGAAGACACTAGTTCTCTTAGCTATTTATTAGAACTGTCTGTCTCCCATAACTGTGCCTATGGAATTTTCTTGTCCCCTCACATTTGGCAAATGGAGCTTTCTGTGTCCTCATCTAGTGTCCACGGAACTTTCCCTGAAACCCTCTCTCTCCTATTGTGTCTGTTGCCAGGCAACACCCATAATTTATTCAAGATGATTTCTCCTGATTCTGTGGCGAAGTACAATTTCAAGTTCAGCTCCGTCTTTAATCCTCACAGACCATCTGTCTTTTCATCCTTAGTTCATGTCCAACCAGAGTTACATGTCCTTCTCAAACTCCAGTTTCCCATGCACTGCTTGAAGCACTTTAGTGTGTTAATTCTCAAATATACCCACTTAGAGTCATTATCTTTTGGGGTAGAATACCAAACTGAGGTTGCCAATGGCCATGCCCATCCTCAAACTTTTTGGCAACTAAGATTGCAATTAATTAGAATTGATATAGTTTAAAATGAGAAGAGTTTCCTTAAAGTAACATATTCAAGGTAGAGGATTCCAGTGACATACTCACAGGACCAAATGTGGCCAAAGTCACCAACTTCTGTAATTCTTTAACAGTACTGGGTTAACTACTCAATATTTACTTATTCTGCAGCAGCTCCTAAGAGATATTTGACAACCTGTCCTTTACTTTCCTTTTTGTTTTAAATTTACTAGCCATACTCATGGATCCCATTTTACTCTAAGCTAACGATTTCCTACAATGATATCAATTCACTGTAAAAATTGGTTAAGGACTGTTTAAAGGGTACATGTATTATGTTTTCTGGAAAAATAAGTTATTTGTTTTCCTAATGATTTTTTTGGTCCAAGAACAAAAAAAGTACACAAGTAACTGACAAAGATGGAGATTGATAATTGAGCAAATAGAGGAGAATCTCATTACCATTAATTTCTTGAGATTACAAAGCATAAATTATTTTAAATATTCACTGTGAGTATAATTCCTTAAAAAATGCCAAGAATCTCATTGTAGCACATTAAAATTAACCTGGGTATCAGAGTGGACTAATACAACACACATCACACACACACACACACACACACACACATGCACACAACAAGCCATACACATACTCACACACACAAACACACACTGATTATCTCATAAAATCATTAAAATACACTTGGAATTCTTATCTTGGGACTGGAACTGTTACTTAGTTGGTAAAGGGGCTTGTTGCATATGCCAAAAGATTTGAGATCAAGTCCCAGAACCCCCATGAATATGGAAGGCAACTAATGCAACAAAGGTGTCCTCTGTCTTCCACATACACACCATGACAGACATGCCTATATTAACATATCATAAGCTAATAATACAAAATATATGAAATTTTTGAAAGACTGAAGTAGAAATACAGATCTTGAGTACATGCCTATGAATTACATATAGATTCTTGGATGGGGTCACTTGATATTTGTGAATTACAACCTGAGTGTCCAAAGCACTAAGTGTCTTAGTTTATTCATTGCTTAGCACATTGACTTAATTTTTCATATGATAGGAAAGCAAACACAACATCAGACAGGATTCTGTCCACAGTGTACTTACTGCAGTATTCAATATTCACTGTAGATCCTTTGTATTTAGTTGTTGAAACTCTCCTTGTTCTCGAAAGCTCATAGAATTATGTACAATGGCCATGAAGGATCCAAATTCAGGGAGTGTATTCCTTCAAGAAATATCACAAACAGTATCATATCAGAGACAGAGAGGTATAAAAAGGATTCTGAAAATAGAGTTGTGCTAGAATCTGATCACAAGGGTTGTTGGACTTGAGTTGTAAAAAGCAAAAAGATTATTGAATAGATATAAGCCAGAGAGTCAAGATCAGACTTTCACCTCAGATGCCTTTGGTAAGTGCATAGAAGTCTGCACAAGGATATTATCCATTCATAGTTTTAAAAGAAATTATGATCAGGAAGCGATTTTCAGTAGGTATTTTAATGAATGTGTCAAGAATTACCAATCTTGCACTATTTATTAGTATATCACTTTTTTCATTTTTATTTATTTTTTTTTGAGACAGGATCTTACTATGTAGCCCCAGTTAACCTGGATTTCCCTATGTAGACCATCTTAAGTTGACCACAATCTCATAGCTATCTGCTTGCCTGTGCCCCTAGACTGCTGGATTAAAAGTGTGTACCACCATGCCCAATTTAGGATAGCATTCTTCAGGAAATTCCTGTCATTTGCCTAGGAGATAAAAACAGAGTCTTATATAGCATCACAACTCAAGGTCCCTCCTTCATATGTGAATGTTCAAAAGCTATGTCTTACTAGAGATTAATGAAATGCAGACTCAAGATGACTAAGTAATATACATCATAAAGAGAAATGTCTTAATAAATAAAAAATAAAATAAATCAGTAAATAAAAATATCAGCAACCGAACAGTATCAATGACATATAACATTTTTCTTTTGGACAGAGACAGGCAGTGCTGGTGAAGAGGAGCATAGGTTACACAGAGGGAGAGAGAGGGGAGAGAAAAATTAGGTATTTAAAAACAATACTTGTTGAGTAAACTGCAGTTGACAAAGACGGAGGGGGTATACTGGCATTGCTACTGGAAATGAAAGGCCTAGATTTAAAACCAGGCTCGGTGACTTTGTGCTAATTATATATTTTCTTTCCTTTAAGAATGATTTTCAAGTAGAAAGTTCTGGGCAATTTGAAAGTCTTTAGAGTCTCTATGAGGAACTTGTAGCTTTGTTCTTCTGTCCTTTTGCACTGTCGGTCTCTGCAGCAACTAGCTCTGTAGGATTGCGAGTCAGGCCAAGGACATTCCACTTTGATCCTCGTCTTCAAGTGTTCTGGAATGGGAGTCACTTCAGCTGCACTGCATGCTATGCATCTAGCATTGTCAATCCATATTTTAATAGGGGATAAAAGGAACAATGCAGAAACCTGGGAAAAACTAGGTCTCACCTACCAAAACCGAAATAAGTTCCACTAGTGAGTGTGAATTACAGCAAACTGACTAAAGAGGTTTGATATATCCAGTTAAGTATTTTACCATAGATCAGTTTAGAATGAAGCTGATTCAAAAGCCATCAGCATAACTTTCTATGTAACAGGATATATAACTATCCTCTAAATGTCTGAAATCATGCTGATTGCTGGAGCTTATTTTACCAATTAATCAACATGATGTATGTCACTATTTAATGAAAGTCGTATGCAAAGTACAGGATATAAGCTTACATTTAAAGAAGAAATAGTGAACAGGCTTACTTTTCTGGAAGCTACAGGAGGTATGCTTGGTTTGCCGGTCTTAGAGGCTAAACTTTTTTCTAGAAGTGTTTCCTGTTTAGTTTCAGTAAGCAGAGAAGCAGGGATAATCTTTTCTACCGCTGTAAAGAAAATTCAGAAGAGTAGGAACTCCTCACATGAGGCTGTGGTCAGGACCCAAATGTACAGACGTGACTTCAGCACAGGATGGGAGCCACGTGATTTAGGCACATGGATGTGCTTCTTTTTCCATTTTCTTCCATCCCTGTTCTCTAGCCACACCACTTTCACAGTACCTTTGTAAATATGACCTTTCATCTAGCAATGACAATACTATATTGAAAACCCACATTGAGGAAAATTACGTTACTATCATTATTAAAACTTTCTGATGATCTTCTCAACAAAACTGAAGCTAAACTCTTGACTTTTGGTAGGTTTTATTATGTCTTTGCCAAAGGGAAAGGAATTTGACTTTCTTGATGTTGCTTTCTCTTTCTCTCCTTTCAAAGCTATGATTAAGAACTAATTTATTTAGATCGTTCTGTGATTAGTTGAACGATTCTGCTTCTTGTTGTAATTAATTTTCAGACACTTTAATTGATAGTACCTGTACTATATCTAATGCATTTTCAGGTGCTGGAATAAAATTGCTGCTTGTTGAAATAGTCAAATATTCACTCCACTAAACAGAGCATTGATTGGATATAGATCAAAATTTCATTATACATTTTTCCCTATGACTGTTTTCAAGGGGTAAATTTTAGGTCAATAGTATAATGCATTCTAATATATATTTGGGAAAGAGAGGTTAAATATTTTTAGATCAGAAGAGTGAAGGAAGGACAAAGAAAAAGGGAGAAAAACGAGGAACACTTGCTAATTTCTCAACATTTATTACGTAAATGATGAAATTAGTCAAGTCAGTATGGAGATTCCTCAGAAAGGTAAAACTAGGATGACCCACATGAGCTATTTTTATTACTCCTTTGTATACACCCAGGTGGTTATAATTAATATATAATTAGTTGACTATATGTCATGCATCAAGAAATGAATTGTTAAAGAAAATGGAGTATTATCCAGTCATAAAGAAAAATGAAGTTATGTTATTAGCAGGAAATGCTTGCAATTGTATATTATTATCTAGAGTAAGCCATAAAAACAAATGTCAATTTTTTCTTCCCTTAAGACTTTACAAAACCTACGCTTGAGTCCCTGGCCATTAAATCAGTGGCTATGATGTCATTTTGAGAAATAATTTGGTTCCTTCTTCCTTCTTTTTGACCTTAGAATTTCTATAGATTCATGAAATCATAATACATACATGAAAATAGAAGTGAGATTCTTTAAAATATATTTGTCTATTTTTACATTATAAATACATGTGTTGCCAGTTTGTATGTACATCCACCATGTGCTTGCCTGTGGAGGCCCTGGAATTGAGTTACAGAACACTATGATCCACCATAAATATGATATATGTATATGGTATATCTGTATATACAAATTTCCAAAAATCTTGTAAAATACAAAAAGAGATGATCAACTTTTAAGTCAGTATTCTTTCAACTCATGTTTTGTGCGTATCTAAGAAACATACTAGGTAACATGAGCACTGGTATGTACTTTTTCAGCAAGGATTGCACTAGACACCTTTAAAACTACTGTGTTTTGATTGTCATAAGACCATTCTGAAGTTATAATTTCATGACTATTTTCCAGATGAAGAAAATGCTTACTTTGAAATACATCAAAAATTGATGTGGTCAGTAGTTGTTCTGTGCTAGAACTAGCAGAACAATACTGAAATGATATTTTGCTATTAGAGTCAGGACAGAGATTTCAAACTACCCTGAATTTTAATTTAAAGATTCTCATTTTACAGATTATAAATCAATACATAAACATACTCCCTCATTTCTCTATAGTTTATTTCTAACATTTCATCTAATGTTTCCTGTTTAGTGTGAATACTATGTAATATGCCTAAGAACAAAATGTATATTGAACACAACACATTGAAAAAAAGTACTGTATCAAAGTTTAAATTGAGAAAGCACTAGGAAACTCATATTCCCATTCCCCTGAGAACTGTAATGTTAAGGCCATGTCAAGGAAATCATTTGTGGAAATTATGAAACTAAGCACATCTGATTCCAAAATTTATATCTGTTTTAGAAAAATCAAAACTTTTTTTCCTAGATAATGAAACCTCACTCCCAAAGTTGTCATGGGGATTAAATGGGATATCATGTGCCAAGCAACCATCCTAGCATCTGACACTAAGAAATACTCAACAAATGTTAATTTATCTTCATAAATACTCAGGGTGCCCCTTAAATTTTAATCATGTGTCCTCACATATTAAAATTGTCAAACAGCAATCATTATGGGTCCTCAGTGAATAGTGGCTTTTCCACAATAGATTTTCATGCTCTTTCCAGACCTTTAAAATGAAATTGCAACTTAATCCTGTGTCCTTCTGTCTCAACTAACTAAAATCTGAACCTATGCATGGATCTGCATTATGAAATAACTAAAACTTTCAGTGGCCTCTATTTCCATGACATTATCTATTTACTTGTTGGAGTGACTCTTCTTATAAACATTGTAGTAATCTGTTCCCCAATTCTATTTCCAAAATACAAATTTGTACCACATTAACCTTTAGAAAAATTCACACAATTATATATATGCATATATATATAATTGTATTTATATGCTTTTATCAAATTATTATAACTTTCCAAATAACTCTACTTAAATGTGCACATATCTTTATTATGATTGTCATGTATGTTTGCTATTTCTTTTGTCATTTGCATATATAGTTCAATACTTTTTATATATAGTATTTTATTTATTTTTGTTTCATGTGTAGACCAAGGTCAATTTCATAATTTATATTACAGATCAGTTAAGGAAATATATATATATATATATATATATATATATATATATATACACATATTTAAAGAGAATGATTACCAAATGTGTGTGATATGTTTAATATTCACCAGAAAACAGAGATAGAATTAATAGCTATTTTGTTTATGATATGGATCCAGATTTCCTCTGCTAAGTTATTTGGTATACCAAATGCATCAGAATACAACATTAAAAGAACGTGTTTGCTTGTTTTACTTTTCCAGTACTTACTAAACATTTATCACTAAGTTTCCACTCACAGATTAGGAAATGCATTTGCAAACACTTAGAATGCTGGAATGTAAAGTTCCTTTCATTATCATCCTAATATGCCCTTTCGTTTTTAGAAATGAGCCCCAGGTTCAGAAAGAAGTTAAACGGAAAGAGTATGCAAACTCACAGGCTATGTCTAGTCAGTCTTTAACCACTAGGAAGAGGTAAAGACAGACATTTTAGTCTCTAAGCACAGAGTAACTTTACCTTTATTTCTAAATGCTTCACAGGAACTGTATCTACTGCAGGAGTAAAAAGGCTTGCCTCATGTTTACCAGCTCTGTGCAGAGTCTTAAGTATATTAGAACCACAGCGAGGCCAGAACTTAAAGCATCTGTATATTATCTGATCCAAGCAACTTCAGGAACAAGGGGATTTTTTTTGGTCACGGTGTGGGGTTCAGCCCATGACTGCAGGGAAGTCGTGGTGGTTGAGCAGGAGGCAGCAGGTTGTTCTGCATCAACAGTCAGGTAGCTGAGAGTGATGAATGCTCATGTTCAGCTTGCTTTTTCCCCTTTTCTGCAGCTCAAGGTCCAAGCTAGAGGGTGGTGTCACACACATTTACAGTGGGTCATCCCACTTCGGTGAACATGATTAACATAAATCCCTCACCGATGTACTGGGATGCTTGTCTCCTATGTGATCCTAGATCCCCTCAAGTTCACAATTAATATTAAACATCACAGCATCAAAAACAACTACAAAGAAGCAAAGACACAAAACCAAAAGAAAGTCACCCAACAGTTCACTTAAACTGTGCCGTCCTTGGTGGTTTTTTTTTTGTGTTTCCAACCAGGTTATTTTGAAGTCAAATGTGAATCCATCATGGAAGACAAAGACTTTTAAAATGTAGGCCACTTTTGGCATTGGGATTGACTCCAAGTAATTTAATCATTTAACTGATCTTTGGAATACTGAAGTATAGAATATGTAAATGAACTTTTACTGTAACAGTACAGATTTTGATGTTAAATTATCTGGGATTTAATCCCAACTGTTTAGTTTACTAGCTGTAAAGTGACCTTCTACATGCTACTGAATCTCTGTGCCAAGAAATTTTCACCTAATAAAACAGGATGACTATACTTCAGAATTCCTAAACTAGTTACAGATGATGACCAAGTTCATACTGAGCAGTAATAAAGGCAGCCCGGGAGCATAGCAGGTAGCATGTGCAAGCATACAGTTACCATAACCTGGTACACTTACTGTAGTCACTTATTACTAATGCTATAAAAACTGCTAGGTACCTCAAGCCATGGTAAGTTCCATATGCCTTCTGCCTGAGAAGATCATAAGAAGATACTGTGTATTTAGTTGACAATGTGATGCTGGTCTATGGATCTGTGAGCCATGGACCACATTATGTGATGTCAGGATCTTTCCAGTTAGTGTAATTTTCACGTCCACAATCCAAGACCTGATTTTATATACTAGTAAGTTTTTGCTGACAATTCCCATCAGTTTAACCTCACACATTTAACTTTTGGTAATCAGGCTGTGTATCTTCTTTTTAATTTAGTCTCTAGAAAATTTCTGGCTCCAGTATTCTAAACAGTTTAAACAGAGTGTTCTCTGAGACAAGAAGCAACATTTCAAATGGAGAAGATGCTCTTTTCTGTCCTTGTTTCACACTGTATACTGCAACCCCGCCCACACAATTCCTAAATAATTTTGAGGCAGTTTCCAAATTGACTCAACATTTAACTGATCTCAACTCAACTCTATGCAGTTAATCTTAGATAGCAATTTATCACTGAGTTGGAATCCATTTAATTATGTCAGTTTAATAATATGTTTTGACAAATTCTTTTGTTTGACTACTAATATTGCTGGCAAACTACTTAATAATTAGGCCCAGAATTGATTAATAAGATTTAAATCAACAATTTGACTTTACTATTTTAGCTTGTCACTTATTGAAGTTTTGTCTCTTCCTTGGCCAATAATTTAAATGATACATGCTAATTAATTTGTACTTATCATTCCCTTTCATTTGCACATAGGAACTGTATTTGTAAACACTGAGTAGTCTATGCTATGTGTTCAAGGGGAATCCAATCTGTCCCCAAATCTTTGCTTTATTGCTACAAAGTATTAAGCAGTTCCACATTATAGACACAAAAGAATGACTTGGGATTCAAATTAAAACAAGTTTAAATAGACTGTAGAAGCTTTTCTCAGCAGGCTGGCTTTTACATTAAGTACTAGAATTAATTCACATTGTTATTCAGGCACAGGAACTACTGTTTTCTAGATTCTAAACTATGTTGTTTACCTAAGAACAGAATTAAGTTCAAGTAACATATTAAGTCCGTTGCATATTCATATCACTGCACATGTATCAGTGTACTATTTTAAAGAGCAAACTTCTATAACCTGTCCATCCTTTAGTTATCTCTAATATCCATCAGGTAAGCTAAAGTTGTATTAAAATGACAAAAACTAATATAGTTGAACTTCGAAATATTCAGTTATTATTTGTCCATTCTATCATTCAATTCTTTGACAGAGTCTGCTAGTCCTAGCTGGTTTTAAAATTTTTTCTTGCATTTATTATTTATTTATTCATTTATTCACCCATTCATGTGGCCTAGTGTGCATGTAGCAATCAGAGGAAAACAGAGGGATCAGTTCTCTCCTTCTTCCATGTGGGTCGAGGAACTGAACTCAGGTTGTCAGGCTTAGCAACAAGGGCCTTTACCCACTGAGCCGTCTCACCAGCCCCCTTAGCTGCTTTCAATGATGTGTTTTGCAACCACTCTCCATTTCTCCCTTGTTAACAGTGTTTTATATTTTCTAATCAAGCAATTTTGCGTATTTTCACATGTAGATGTGGGTGCTGATTAGTTTACACCCATCAAATTGGCATCACCCTTTTCATGGTGATTGGCTCAAGATGATCTTGTAGTCACAGTTCATAATGATGTAAGAGCTGTGGATATGTCTATGCAAAATGTCATAGAAAGCAGATTTGCAAAGGAGAACTTCTGAAGAGAAACAAGGAGAGAAAAATAAACCCTGGCAACTGTCACAGGGACAGCTCCTACAATACATGGCAGACTCCCCAACATACTTTGGATCATACATCCACTGACACAGTAATGTATGGAAAACGATCCTACTTCAGTAGCACAGTAAACATCATTGCTTAGGCACCATCTTTCATGGAGGTTAGCACTCCTGTTTTTCACTTGCTTTGCTCAGTAATCTGGTTTGTTTGTGAACCAATTAGGATGGCCTTGACTGGAAGGATCTCAGTGACTCTCTCTGGGCCTTGGGTTCCTCATCCTCTTCTTAGGAGCAGTGCAATCACTTTTTTTTCTTTTCATGATGATACAGAAAGAACGAACAAGACCAACACCAACAGTCTTTCTAACATTCCTTTAATAGAATGCTGACAAAGATTCATCTGTCCCAGAGCACACAACATGACCACTGAGTCAAAGAGGGAGAGACTAAAAGGGACAAATTCAAAGGGGACGAAATGAGAAAGTGTTGAAGAATTAGTGTTGTTTTTAGATACTATGTATAATATACTTTAATGTTACAAAACCACATTAAAATTAAACAAAAATCTGTACATACTGTGATTTCAGATTATCTTGTTTTTCTCTGTCGATCATAATTGTCCAATTTTTTTTCCAGTCTCTGTGTCTTCTTGTATGGTTGGGATTTTGCCCTTTAATTTTCCCAGGTGTGCAGTATTACCTTAGTATAACCTGAGGTCCTAGTCTGTGTGGAGAATGATTCCTGCTTTTCTGGAATACTCCCTCCCACAAGAAAATGAAAGTGAAAGGAAAGAACAGACGAATACTGCAGGATGGGCAGTCTGCACTGATTTACATTTTCATCTTTCAACATGGGCATGTCATTTTGTAAGTTGAGGGATATGCTTATGTTCTTCAGTCTCCAGTCTCTTCCAAAGTACTTACTATGTGAGTCAAACACCTCATAGTGGTGTGACTTTTGGTAGGTCATATTTGATAACACGTTGGAAATTCCTAGTCCAGCATATGGCATACTATAGGACATATAAATGTGAACACATTTTCCCCTGAATTCTCTCTCTTGATAGCGACAGACACACATAGATTCCTTTTCCTAGGGAATGTGCCAACTCGGGCCAAAAAAGAATTTAGCTTAATGTAAAAATCCTCCCTACTGTTATTCCATGTCAGAGACTATCATCATGCTAGAATTCCAGAATGTTCCATTTATGCACCAATTCTTTTAATCTATTATGATTTTTAAAATTCTGTATGCTTCTCTAGATAATGTAAAACACTTTTCATTCTAGAATCTTCCAAGAAATGTATCTAGAGGCAGGTACATGTAAGGGTACTCTATCTCTTCTACTCCATAACTACATTTTTTCCATCTATATTGATATAGTTTCTGTTACCTGTTAGGAGTCCATGTATCCACAGTGCTACACAAAGCCTCTAATAAGTAGAACTTTGCACTGAGATTTCTCAGTATGAAGCATCCCTTCCTTCCAAGGACATCCTTTCTGCGCCAGGTGCTAATTTGTGCTGCTCTTGATCATCACATATTGGTAGTGGAGTCCTTGGTATGTGCTCTATTAAAATATTACTAATGTATGAACTGTAACATTAAATTTCTAATCTAATCAATCAAATGGCATATATATGCACTGTATGCTTGGCTAGGAAAAAGATTAATTGCCATGTGCAATGAAAACTAACTCCCTATAAGGTGAAATATTGCATGTCTCCCACAGAAAGATGGAAACATGAACACTGTGTTAAGCTAATGACTAGTTCTGCCATTCAACCATATGGATTGCCTTTAAGACAAACTGAAATGAAGATTAAAGGCGTGTAAAATCAACTCTCTATTAAAGCAGTTAGGGCTTTTCTCCAGATTCTACAGGAAAATGATGCAATCTGTTGCAAAACCAGCCACTTGTCTCCCAGATGGTGCAAGAATCTATCTGAGCAAACACTTCTTCCAGCTCTGTGTAAGAAACCAGGCATATTTTTTATTTCTTCTGCTTGATTATGCGTCTGAAGACATTTACACGGGAAGGACCTTGTAGAGTTGTGGATTTGCATTGTAAAACTCTTCAATATTGTGGTAATATCCACTTCTGAGAGGAAACCTGAAGTTATAATGTAAAAGATGATGCTATTTTGGGAGATGTACTATGCCACTGATTTTTTTTTGGCGGGGGCGGTGGTGTTATTTGCTTTCTTACAGAAGTACACCTGTATGCTGCCAATCAAAAAGTAAGGACACATGTTTCTCAAGTTTGCTTGTTAATTAATGTGAGAAAGATTGCTTTTTTTTAGGAGACCTACTGTGAAGTCATTTATTGATAATAACAGTGCATGCATTTAGTCTTTACAGAAGGAATATTTACTACAAGATCTTCACATCTGAATAGGTGGCTGAGAGGCTATTTTCTTTGTCTATACACAGAAAATATGAGTGTATCACAGCTATGACAATGTTAAACACTGACATAAGAGGTCAGATCCATCAGACTACGTTATTCATAACAACTTTTCTGTATCCCGTGACGTCTTCATGATTAGAAATTACTTTTGTCACTCTTTGACTGGACTAAGTCCATATGTCTCTAGCTCATTTCGCATTTCAGAAAGGTGTTTCTCATGACTTGGCATTGAGTCTACTGTATGATATTGCATCTACTGTACCTGTAATATACTCATCTCAAAGAGACACTACAGGGCCTGCCTGCAAACATCTAGTTTATAAGGAAGAAGTATGTGTTCTATTTAAATTATGACCATAGACTTTCTAAATGCTCCTAAGTTTCTAAGAATTATTTTGCTTGCTTGATTGCCTGTTGATTAACGAATAATGAATAAATAAACCGTTAATTATTTTACCATTATTAGCAGCATGAACTGGTCTAGGAAAGCAATGTTGAACATCCCTATACATGCATATATATATATATATATATATATATATATATATACACACATACGTACATTGGAACTATGAGTCAGAATTATACGTTCTTTTGAATTCTGCTGAAATATGAATATAGATGGATGAATGAGAAATTTATGTTTCAGAACCAGAAATACCTCCAATTTCTGTTCATGGAAGAAACATATACATACATATAAATGTTATGTACATATATACATATGTTTAAATTATATATATTACATATATATACACACTTCATTATACTAAGTGCATGGACATTATAATTCCAATCTTCATGACACCCCAACACCAATAAAGCTAAACCTCAATGGCTTATTTCTTACATTTCTTTAGTGCATGTGTGCCTATGTGAGTTTGCATGCCATGGCATGTGTGTGGAAGTCAAGGGGTGTTTCTCCTTCTATAGCTTCAGGGATCAAACTCGGATCATGAGACTTTGAAGCAAGCATTTTTACCCTCTGAGTCATCTCATTGCCCTTTAATGCCTCTTTTAAGGGACACTTGAGAAAGAGATGTCAACAAATCATTGCCCAAGAGCTGCAGATGTAGGCAAATACAGAAAATATATAGGCACTTAATAGTATCAGAAGTGAGCAGAGCTACTTAAGTGCACTCCTGGAGAATGTTGGGACTAAGGGCAAGGTTACACTCCAAGAAGATAATGTGAATGAGATGCCCATACTTTCATGTGATTTATCCATAGGACACACCAAGTTCTCATGTAATGATGAGAAAAACCATCACTTTAAGTGTTGCCAGAATCCTGAGAGCTTTCTGAAAACTGGATTACTAGTCTGAAGAAGAGATCTCAGCAGACCATTAAGTGTGAGGGGAATCACAATTATGTCATTCCAGACTCTTTAAGCTTCCTGTTCCCTTTTGGGTGGGGGTAAGGTTGAGAAACACTTGGGAGGGTCACAACTAATAAATCCAAAACCAGTAAAGGGATGAGTGAGACTTAAGCATAGGACCACTGGGCAGTGGTCTATTTCTATACCATATCAACACACAAGAAATCTTATACCCTAACAGTGAGTCATAGGTTACATAAGTGTTAAGCATAGTCTCTGTTTAAGAACAAGTTTATAGAGAAACCAAAGACAAAATGAATCTTTTCCTTTTTCTCTCTCATTTTTTTAGGCAGGATCATCCTGTAACCCCATCTGGTCTGTAACTAGCTATATAGACAAGACTGGCCTCCACCTCACAGGGATCCACCTGCCTCTGCCTCTGGAGTGCTCTAATAAACTATTTCTAAGTAATAGTGTCTTGAGTGATTTGAATAAAAGCATACGTTGGATGGCAACAGTGGTATTAGGGATGAAAAGGAAGAATTGGGACTATTCGGTTCTATGTTAACCACACCTCTTTGAGGTGACATAGTACAATTGAAAGTGGATTTGTACTCATTGAAAGTTGCACTTTAAATGCTAGAACAAACACTGTATAAACTAAGAGAGGAAAATGCAGCCATACAGGAAGGATATATAATACCTGAGAAGGTAAATGGCAAATGTTAATGGAATGAAATAAAGAACAAAGGCACCAAAATGGAGAGTGTTTACAGACGTAATAGAAGTTAATCCAATTATATTATATCAGTGATCATCTTCTATGTGGACAATCAAATATGCTTGACTCATTGGTGTGTCAAAAGATGGGTGATAAAGAAAAACAGGAAAAGAATGTACAATGGCATATTATCCATAGCGAAGATAAAAATGTGTCATTTGAAGGAATATGTGTGCAACTAGAGATTATTAATTTAATTTCTCTATCATTCATTTATTCTCCATCATTTCAGGTGGTTTTATTTTTTGTATGATTTTCTTTTGGGTGTTTGGGAACTTCTTACGGCATATAATGTGTTCTGATCAACTCTATCCATCTCTCTCCTACAACTTCTCCATTAGCTCTCTCATACCTTTTCCCTCTCAGCTTTATGTGCGCTTTAAAAAAATGCACAGAATTCATTGACTGTTGCCAGTATGTTTATGGGGGTTGTTTGTCTGTAAAATATTGTCTTCCAGTGGTCAGTAATTACCAGTAGGTCCTCAGCTAGTATTGAAACTTTGTGATCCACCAGCACTCTCATCACTGTTGCGACTTTGACTTGATCTCACACAGGTGCTGTGGGCATAGTCCCAGCTGGTGCCAGTTGATGCTTTCAATGACATTGTCATATCCCCAAAAGAATTTTTCTGCAGTCCTCTACTACCACTGGCTCTTACAGCTTCCTATACCCTCTTCCTCAATGATCCCTGAACCTTGAGATGAAGGGGTGTGATATAGATGATTGCTTTAGGCCTGAGAATGCCACTGTCTCTTGTTCTCTGTCTGTCAACCAAACCTGGTGTCTGTATTGATCTCCATCTACTGCAAACAGAAGCTTCTTTGATGGTGGCTGAGAGATGCACTAATTTATGTGTATATAGATACTCACTTAAGAGTAAGTTTATTACTAATTTCGTTTAGCAAAATATTATTAGTAAGTTCGAGACTGTCATTTTAAGTGAAATAAGCCAAATTCAGGAGGACAAAAAAATCATGTTTTCTCTATGTATAGAATCTAGACCTTATTTTCGAAGAAAAATGAATGGACCAGTGCGGGGGAAGGAAGGAACATGGCATGGCAGTGTGGGTAGAGAGAATACGATCAAAATCATGATATTCTTATATGAAAATGACATAATGAAGCCCAGTGTTTCATAAAATGAATATAAGCTAATTAAACAACATCCTGCTCTCCTTATAGTCTTGGGCACAGGATTGTGTTTGCTCTTACTATTCCTCCTCCTATGAACCTACAGCAATGGTGACTGCATGTGCAGGACCCATGCTGACTCAGGAAGCCAAAACTCGGGCGTAGAACTGGGGCAATGGACAGCAGACTCCAATCTTAGATGAAGAAATACCAGTAACTGATTACAGCTTGGTGAGGAAGAGCTGATCTTCCTAAAGTGAGGGACTCTAGATTGCCTGGACCTTGCACTGAGGAATGTCTGAGGATACTAACGTGACACAATAGGCTTTAACACAGATTACAGAATGTATGAATTCCTGTTGGTGGGGGGCTAAGAGAATGCTGATGGGGAAGATGATAAAGATCAACTCATAATTAAGATTAAGATTCAGTTAAAAAGCCATACAAAAAATAAAAACTAATTAAACAACAAATACATTAAGTATTAGAACAAACAGGAGGCAGCTGCTTGCTGTTCATAAGGTACACATTATACATAAGAGACATGAGATACATTCAGTTAGAGCATGCTAGACAGCCTTTTCCCAGTATAATAAAATAGCTGAGGTAATTCACTCATGAAGAGAAATGATTTACTGTGGTGTCAGGACCTCTGATGAATATTCATGATGACAATGGCAAGGAGTGGGTGGAGGATCAGAGTGCTTGCCTGCTGAGACAGAAAGCAAAAAGGAGTGAGGAAGAGGCCTCATAGTCACATTGATGGCATGTTCCTGTGTCCTAAGCACTTCCCAGTAAGCCACACCTCTTCAATGTCCTATCATCTCTCAAGGGTGCCATCTTGAGAATCACCCCTTTATCACATAGGCCTCAGGGAGGCATTTGGGATCCAGATTAAGACACAGATTAAAAGCGAAGGGATGGATTGTCATTCTTTTCTGGTTGGAATGGGAAATGATGTAGCCACTCTGACTCCGGCAATTTGCTGTAAATTAAACTTTTACAATATGACCCAGTGAAGCCATTGTGCCCCTTGGTATTTATATACATGAATTGTAATCCTATGTCCACACAAAACTTGTCAGTATGAATATTTATAACAACTTTGTTTACAGTTGTCAAAAATGGAAGCAACTAAGATGCCCTTCAAAAGGTGAATGGACAAATTGAGACGCGGATTCAATAGAATTTTATTTAGCATTCATGAGAAATGAGCTACCAAGCTGAAAATAGGTAATGCAGAAGCTTAAGAATATGTTTCCTAGTGTGTGTGTGGGGGGATAACTGGGAAAAGCTTCTTCAGATATTAATACAACTATGTAACATTTTGGAATAGACCAAACTGTGGAGTGTAAATATTGCAGAATTTGCTAAGTACTTGGTGGAGTGTAGAACAGTAAGTCAGAGGAACACAGGGAAGTTTTGGGCCAGTGGAACCCTTCTATAGGAATCTAAACCAGAGGATAGATGCCATGATGCATATATCAAAACCCTGGAAACACAGCTCACAATGTAAACTTTAACAGAAAGCAAGAATTATACTACATCAGTATCAGATCACCATGATAGTGCGTATGCTGCAGGAAGGCAAGGTTTTACTACCACAGGAAATTATGTGATAGTGGAAGCTGGATCGGGGATGGATGTGGAGAACTCTTTGCATTACCTGCTCAATTATTCTGTAAATCTAACACCCTGTGGAAAAAAATAGAATCTATTAATTATTAAAATGTTAACATTCAATATGTTAACATTCTAGTTGTACAGCAGCCTAAATAATGAAAAGTTTTAGTCACCATCTTCTTCTTCCACCTCAGTTAATCCTCCTTCAAACAAATGGATTCTCCACAAAATTGCCAAATCATCAACTCAAAGAAAACTTTGTTTTTAGCTCGCATTCAAAAAGTGATTGAATTACAAGGGAGGAAGACAACAATACTGAAATTACAGTGTGCTAGCCTTACATACACGGAAAGAAATTATATTCTGTCAATGCAGAGTTTAATGTTATATAGCACATAGTTCTTGTGTTTTGCTTTATTAATTTAATGTATGTTTAATTGTGAAAAATAATAATTTATAATGACTTGGGTAATAAAATTGTTCTTGGATAAAGAGTTCATAGTCAAGGTGAAGTCACATAAATGACCAGATATACTTTACTTGTCATATTATAAAAATAATTATAAATAAATATTATATGAAATAAATAATTATATAAATAATGTCAGACATAATTTTAAATAATTCTCCATAATTAAAATAATGTTTATCATATGAGATACAATGTAGAATTTCTAGGAAATAAAATGAAAGACATATAAATTAAGTGTAAACTATCCTGTCTTAGACAAAGTATTGGTCAAAAAAGTGTTCTGAAGAAAGTTTGTGTGATCCAAACCCCTCTGGATGTTCTCTTCTTGCTTTATGCTATTTTTAATTGAATTTATTTATTTTGTGTGTGTGTGTTTGTATGTATGTATGTATATATGTATGTGTGTGTGTGTGTGTGTGTGTGTGTGTGTGTGTGTGTATGTTTGTGTAAGTCCAGGTCCTCAGAGTTCAAAAGAGGCTTGTCAGATCTCTTGCAACTAGAATTATACTAAGTTGTGAGCTAACCTATGTGGAAGCTGAGAATCAAACTCTACTCCCCTGCAAGAACAGTAGGTACTTATTTTTAAAAATATTTTATGTGTAGGAATATATTTGTCTACATGGATGCAAGTGAACCCATGTTGTGTGATGTCTGCACAAGTCACAGCAGTGCGTGGGATCAACTGGAGTTACAGATGTTTGTTAGCCACCACATGGGTGCTGAAAATTTAACCCCGGCCCTCTGCGTCAGGCCTCTTAACCCCTAAGACATCTGTTCAGCCTCCAGTATGTACCCTTAATAGCTGAGCAACCTATTCTACCTTTGCCTTATGCCTTTAAGAAAACAATTATGAGACAAGTCTGAGAAGGATTAGCCAAAGCATTAAAGCACAAGAAAAGTCTGTATAACCTGTCAAGAAAATACGCATCATACTCTAATAGAAAAGGATGTGAATACGAATGTCTGAGAAATGAAAATAATGGATCAAAGACAAAGGTTCCTAAAAGGTCCTGTGGAGACTGGGGACAGCGTACAAGCCAAGGCCAAACATCAGACTTTCTTTACAATATAAAATTTGTGTTTGGGATAGTTCAGGTTGTATCACTATCCCTTAGAATACTGTAAGGATTATTTTTTTATGCAGAAGTGAGAATTATCTGGATAGGGACTTCTCATTAGGAGACTATAGATATTTAATTAGAATAGATAGAGTTTAGAGATAACAATTTAATTAGAATAGAGTAGCAACAGAGAAGAAAAAAGGATTTATTTAAGACACCAGGGTAAAATAAAAATATATCACCATGGACTGAGTCTTTTTAAAAATTTTTATTGAATTTTTGTGAATTACATATATCTTGATTATATTTAGACCTCCTCCCCTATCTGTGACAACCCTAATCCCACACCCCCAACTGGAATACATGCACTCTGTCATTTATATTAAGGCCATTAGAGCCAAGATTCTGTCCCCAACTGTCCCTCAGTGTGAGCCCATCCATTAGAGCCTAGCCAGTCTATCTAGTGCCACTCCCATAAAGGAAATCAACTCTCCCTCTCCCAGGACTCATCAGTGACCAATAGTTGCTCAGCTACGGTTGAGGTTTCTTACCTGTTTCCCCACTCATATGCTGGGTTGATGTCTGGTTTGAACTTGCATGGTTCTTGTGCTTGCTATCGGTCTTTCTGTCCCTAAGCCCACAGGGTGGCAGAGTTTTGATGTAGTTGACCTAACTAGGGGCAGTCCCTGAAGTCTTTGTACTTTGGCTGGTGTAGCTTTCTGGACTATTCACCATCTGTTACATGAGGAAGCTATGCTGGTGAGAGTTGAGAGATGCATTAGCATTCTTTCCACACCTCATTCTGTTGTATTCCCTGAGTCTTAGGTGTAGAGATTGTGAAGTAGATATGTCTCTTAGGCCGAACTTCTCACAGACATTTTATTCTCTGCATCTGACTAGTTGTGGAACTCTGTAATAGTTTCCATCTTTTGAAGCTTCTTTAAGGATGGAGAGGGGTGCACTTACCTATGATATAAGGTTATACATTCAGAATATAGCAAGAAATTTGCACTGGTCTAAAATGTGACAAAAGTAAGTTTTTCTCTTGGATCTGTAACCTCTCCAGACATGTGTATTTGGCTATGTTTACAGTACCACACAAGAGTACCGTTTCCTCACATTGAGCATGCCTTAAGTCCAACCAGACAGCTGCTGATTACTCGCAAAATAAGACAGTACTGAACCAAATAGAGATGGTTTTCTGGGCCAGTGATTGTTGTGTTTATTAGGCTTTACAGTTGGGTAAGACCATTTATTGATTTTCTACCTTGGTAGTTTGTATAGTATACTCTGGTACTATGAGAACTAGTCTTCAGGAGGATATTTCCAGGTTCATTCTAGCTCAATTGCTTCAAATGTTGTGCCTGAAATATGTCCTGTCTTGACTTAGGGTCTTCCTTTCAAGTTCTAGGAGGTACTCAAGTCATGTTGCAATAGCTGTGTTATTTGGGGAGTCTCAAGGACTATCCTGACTAAAAAACTGAAGGGATTTCTTCTGTATGGCACTGTGTTTTTTATATATAGCCTTCAACTATACATATGCAATCAAATATATTTTGCATTGAGTAATTTTCAGTAGGCTTATACTTAATACCACGTAATTCTTATCTCTCCTCTGTCTCCCCTTGTATAATTCTCCCTTGCTCCCTCCACAGTTAGAGTAGTCCTGTTTTCTCTATTTCCCCATTGATAACACCTGTCACCAATCTCTCCTTCTCTAGAGGTTCTTCTTCCCCTTTACACTCATGATTCCATGATTCCTGTTCCATTTTCCTGGCTCCTGCAGTTTTATCAGGCTATATACTCACATCTAAGTAGGTAGAGCTAGAACTCACAAATGAGAGAGAATATCCATTGCTTGCTTCTCTGAGTCTTTCTTCATTTAGTATAGTAGCTTCTAACATTTACATGCATTTTTAATTATTTCAACTTTATTTATACTAAGTAGAACTCCATTTTGTAAATGTACCACATTTTCATTATCCATTCATCAGTTGAGAGATATTTATGTTGTTTCCATTTCTTAGCTCTTGTGAAAATAGCAGCAGCATCATCAAACATGGCTGCACAAGTATCTCTGTGGCAGGATGAGTCTTATGTGTGTATTCCAAGGAACAGTTTGCCAGATCCTTCGGTAGATGTTTCTTTATGTGCCTTTGGCATTTTAATGCAGGCCCACTATAAATGTCCCTTTTTGCATGGCATTTAATGTGTCTCAGAGTTTTTGTTGGGTTGTATTATCATCTTCATTTAGTTGCAGGAATATTTTTCTTTCTTTATTTCGTCTTTGACCCATTCATGTAGTTAGTAGAGCTCCTTTTGCTGTTTATTTTAAGCTTCATTGCACGGTGGTCTGATAGATTACATGAAGTTATTTCAATTTTTTTTTTTTTTTTGCAATTGTCGATTTGTTTTGCGCCCCCAGTGTGTGATCTATTTTAGAGAAATGTCCCTGGGCTACTGAGTACACTGTATATTCTTTGTTACTTAGGTGAAATACTTTGTAGATGTCTCTTAGACCCATTTATTGTATGATAAGATTTAATTCAGAATTTTCTCTGTTTATTCTTTGTCCAATTGACCTGGCTATTCCAGAAAGCGGGTTACTGAAGTCTCCTACTATTATTGAGTTGGAATTTATCTGTGTCTTGAAATACTATAGTACTTTTTTATGGACCAGATTTTGGTCCGTATATGTTCTTTATTGCAATGTCGTCTTGGTTGATCAGAATGAAATGGCTTTCTTAATCTTCTCTGGTTGATTTTAGTTTGAAGTCTATTTTATCAGATATTAGAATCACAACATTTGTTTCTTAGTGTCATTTGCTTGATATGATTTTTACATTTTCACCCTAATTTGGAGGCTGTTCTTGAAGATGAGTTCCTTGTGCACAACAGATCTTTTTTTAAATCAATTCAACCAGTTTACATCTTTTCACTTGGGACTTCAGATCATTGGTATTTAAAGTTATTATCTTGAATTTTGTTAGGTATTCATTGAGACTGTAGTTACACCCAAGCATTATTTTTTTTTTTCTACCCATAAATAGTCACGACGGTTTCTAAAAGTCTCTAGGTCACTGATTGAGGAAAAGTGGGCTGGATACATCTGGATAACTGGAACCTCAGTTGTGAAATTCCCTCCATTGGATTGGGTGGTGACCATGACTATGGAACATCTTTCGGTTGTTAAGTGATGAGGGAGGGCACAGCCCATTGTGGGCAGTGCCACACTTGGGCAGGTGGTCCTGTATTATATCAGAAAGCAAACTGAGCACAGGCCAAAGGAACATGCTGGCAAGCAGCCATCCTCTGTGGTCTGTGCTCCAGGTTCCCGCTGTGAGTTCTGGCCTTTGCTTCTCTTCCCTCTATGATGAACAGTGCTTTCTAAGCCAAATAAACCCTGTCCTTCTCAAGTTGATTTTAGTCAATTTTTCATCACAAAAATGGAAGGGAAACCAGAACAATTGTCTACAGTCATTTTATTCTGTGTGTGTTCTTAGTCTTATTTTCTATTGCTTTAATTATACCTTCATTCATTTTCTTGTCACTTCTTGGTTAGGGTCATCCATTTCTTCAGTCTTTTTATTGCTTTGAGTATTCTCTGTAGGACTTGTTTGTCTATGTCTTACAAGATTTTAATTTCCTCTTTAACAGTTTTGCTGGGTAAAGTATTGTCAGTTAACATCTTTGATATTTGCTTCAGGCTCTTCTGGCTTTTACAGGTTTGCATTGAAAAGTCAGCTGTAATTCTGATGGGTTTTCCTTTATGAGTAACTTACTGTTTTTCTCGTGCAGCTTTCAGTACCCTCTCTTTGCTCTGTGCATTTAGTATTTTCACTATAATATGCTGTGTGGAGTTTTTGTTCTGATCCTACCTATTTGGTGTTCTGTGTGCTTCTTGCATCTGTATGGATGTGTCTTGCCTTAATTTAGGAATGTTTTCTTTTATAATCCTGTTCAAGATCTGGTCAATGTGATTGACCCAAAACTCTTCTCGTTCCTCTATCACTATGATACATAGATATGTTCTTTTCATGGTGTATTAGCTACTTTTCTGTGATAACACACTGTGATAACACACTGACCAAGAGTTTATTTTGCTCACAGTTGAGAGAGTTAGAGTCCATAATAGCACTGGAGGCCTAGTGTTAGATTTGGTTAGTGCAGAGAGCTAAGCAATTACATCTTCAAGCAGGTACAAGAAGCAGAGAGCAATAGGAAATCCATCAAGTCTTGAGAATGCTCAGAGCTCACCTACAGTGTTGTGCTCTCTTCAAGAAAAGTCACATCTCCTAAAACCTCCCCAAACTGCACCAGCTGGGGAAAATAAGTTCAAATACGTGAACCCTATGGGAAACATTTCCATTCAAGTTATCATTTATGGTATCCCACATTTTCTACATATCCCATTCCTGGGTTGATTTTTAAACAGATTTTCATATTCTTTGCATGAGCCTCTAAGATCTTCAATTCCTTCATCTAGTCTAGATTTTCTGTGTTCCATGTCATTGATTCTGCTTGTGAGGCTTTCTCCTGTCCTTGCAAATTGACTTAATGCATTTTTCAATTCCATCTTATTTTCAACCTGAGTTTTTGTCAATATTTCTATTTCTTTCATGAATTCACTTTTCAAATTCTGAATTATCCTTGCTGTTTCATTCAGCTGTTTTTTTTTTTTTTTCTTCTTCAACTTACAGTCAGGTGCTTATTGCTATCCCTTTTTTAATTCTTTATGAGGTTTTTGTTTACGTGTTCCTTAAAGTCATTGATATGTTTGATCATGTTTAGGGTTGTCCTGGAATCCCTCTGGGTAGTTCTCATTATAGAACACTTTTATGGAGCTGGCGGTACCTAGTCAGAACATGCTATCTTGGTTTTTCATATTATTTGTGTCTTTGCATTACGACATTGCCATACGGATTTCTTTGGTTGATTATATGTCAGATAGGAAATTCTAGCCTGCCTTTGTTGACCAAACTGTGGTTCCATTTTTATTGTTGATGTAACTTGGTTGCTTTCCAATTAGGTGTGAATCACTTGAGCTGTGCTTCAGGATCTCACCTTTCACTTTTTTACTGGAGGGGCCAGATGGTTCCAGTCCAGTTTTCCAGGCCCTCTCCAGAAGTGTGAAAAGCCCTGGGATGAAGTAGGTCAATGGGGCCAAAGTGGGCATTTTTTGACTAGCTAAGCAGAGAAGATGCGATCCCTAGAGCAGTGAAAATGGGTATGGTCCCAAAGCAGGGGCATGGTGACCCAGATGGTAGGCTTTGGCTTACTCACCAGACTAGTCAGAAGCATTTTGGCAGCAACAGTATAAAGGTGCACAGGCTCAAGGAGGGTAGATCAGGACAGGATGGGCTGGTACTAATTAGCTCAGCTGAGTAGATGTAAGCCCTGGAGCAGTGCCTGAGTTATTTCTAATTGTCAAAAGTGACTCTTTGTTCTAAAACTTATGTATACATTGTCTTCAGCAATAGAGTTCTATCTGGTGAGAGGCTAAGAGCAAGGGCCATAACCAATATTGTTCAAGTGTCTCTGGTACCATTGATCAATAGCTTCAGAAGAAAGAGTTTATTCTAGGCATTGGACTTTTACTTTGCTAGCCTGTGGTATCCCATAGGGACAGTGTCCTTTTGTTATAGGGTAACTCCTTTTAATCTCTTTCTATTATATATACTTTAAGAAGCGTCTGTAGTGTAGGTTTCAATATGACCTTTTGCTAAGAGCCTTATTGCCAGATTTTCCTTCGCATACTCTCTTCGCTGTCCTGCTCTCCAGTTCCCTGCTCCATTTAACCCTTCCTACTCCATCTCCCCTGATTCCTCTTTATATCACTGCTTTGTAACTCCTCACCCATGAAGCCCCACCACCACTGACCATTTACTCATTTCCTGACCTCTATTGATTTTCCCACGCATATCTAAGGGATTTATCCACTCATGAGAGAGACTATAAGCCATTTGTCTCTACGTATGTGAATAACTTCCTTTCTTTTGGCTAGCTGTCATAGAGTTGGGTGGTGCTATGTATGCTACAAGAAAAGAAAAGTACTCATCAGTCTTGATAAGCAGTGAATACTCTGAGAAACAAGTGACCTGGCAAGCTAAGACCTTTGGTGAAAATCACGACACAAATTTTCTAGGAGTAACCAACTGCTTTCTGATAGGATGCAAAGTGCATTTCAAAAGATGGAGTCCATACCCAACAGTGATATCAGACCTAGGAATGTGTGCTAAATCACGTCTCATTCCATAGGGAGAGCCTACTACAATTATTTTGCTAAACTGACTCCCAATGGCTTGCTGTATATTAATGCGTCTTTCAACTCTCACCAGAAATTCTTCCCCATGCAGCAGATGGTGATTAACACAAAGATCCACAATTGGCCAATCAATGTGCAGAGAATAAGAGACTGAGGAGTCCTTATCACTCCATAAAACACCTTTAGCAAACTTCTGTGTCCTAAAATTCAGAGATCATTGCAGAAGAGGGGACAGAAATATTCATAACAACCAGAGTTGCTGGATGAACACAAAGAAACAGAGTTTCGCAGACAACTGAGCAGTTAATTATAGGAATTCACATCAAATGTAATAGGATACACAGGTCTCATGTAAGCTCAAGCAGACAAAATTCCAGCGTAGAAGTGGAAAAGTAGAAAAGACAATCCAAGTTGAACAACTTCTGGCAACTGTCAGCTGCTTGGATGGGAAGAGTCAGTCTTCTTAAAGGTTGTGAAGTTTTATAGGTTAACCAGGCCCCAGGGGATGGACTGCAATGAAGAGCATTTGGGGCTATATATGTGACAAGATAGACCTCAAATATATGTGTGTATATACATATATATGTGTGTGTGTATACATATATATATATTATATATATATATATATTTGTAATAGAATTCACGAAATAAGGAGGGAATAGTAAGGGTATAAAAATAGTGGATGGAGTTTAAATATGATAAAAATTTATTGTATGAAATTCTCAAAAATTTCAATAAATAAGTGACTCGAGTTTTCACTTTGGCACATCCGATTTTGTCTGAGTTAACGAGGAGGTGCAACTCCTGGCTGATTTGTGGTTGGATCACTCTTCCTGAAACATAGCCCTATCTTTTGATTCTAATCTCTAGAATTAAAATAGGCCCAAGTTCTGAGAACCCATCTTACAATAGTTTAAGGTGGAGAATTTTAAAAATTAATGGGGAAAAATGGATGCAAGAAGCCAAGTCCTATGAGAATCTGTTAAAGTACTTGTCCATGTTTTATGGTTAGTTAGTATCTTACCGCTTTAAAAGGCCTTTCCAAGGATGGTATCTGACATATGCATCTTAGTACAAAGGTCCTATTGTCTGTAATCTTAAATTCTCTTTGGCATATCTCTGGAATGAAAACTCTTAGGATTTCATACTAGATAAGATTTGTTATCTGGTAGACTGATACATAGGTAGATAAAATTTAGGGACATTACAGAACTGGCTTAAAATGCACCTTATTTTCCTTAATATGTACTATCATTAGTAGAAATATTCTTGGCTTATTTCTCTGTTAAGTTCAATAGCATTATTGTGTCTCTCTTTTTGAAGGTTTTATTTATTTGTGAGACTAAAGGAAACCAAGAAGTCTCTATTCACCTTTTGTCTTTGCTGTTTCATATAATTAAGTATCAGTATTTATTTGTCAGGTATCTATCCTTTTTTTCTCAATTAATGCTTTAAACAGGACCTGCAAGCTTGAAGATGTGGCTCCTCAGCATTCTGCTACAGCTGCATTCTCCACTGTAATGGACCCTCATCCCCCTTGAACATAAGCCAAATAAGTGCTTACTTTTATAAGTTGCATTGATCATGGTGTATTATCACAGCTCCTGAAATGTAACTAATCTACTTTCCGTTCCCCAGACAGTCCTCTATTGTAAATTAATGTACCATGTTCCATTGCTCTGATTATTTCTCCTCTCCCTTCTTTTCTTAACATCTTTGTTTGACAGATCATTTAAATAAAATGAAAGGTTTAATTTTAGTTATGTGTATATGCGTTTGTGTGGGATTATGTTCACAAGCCTGAAGATGCCCCAAAAAAGAAGTCGTATCCCTGGAGCTGGATGTATAGTCATAGATGAGGTAGCTAGTGTGGATACTGGAAGTTAAACTCACATCTTCTGGAAGAACAGTTAAGGTCTCTTACCCACTGAGCCTTCTCTCCAGCCACAACATGAGAGAATTTTAATTCTTTAATCAAGATTTTAATTTAAATCTTCAGACATGTATTAAACACATGAGCTTAATTCTCTTTGAGTCTTCTTAACATGGCTCATACTTTAACTGAAATAGTATGTTTTTACATACTTATTGTGCTTCATAACTTAAATCTTCTCAACAATTTTTCTGTAGATATTTTTCAAACTTTGCTTAGTAGAGCAAGAGAAAGCAAGATGCATGCCTGTAATCACAATGCTTAAGAGGCTAAAGCAATGAAGAATGTGAGCTCCAGTCCAGCCTCAGCTATAGAATAAGAACATGTCTCATAAACTAAAATTTGAAAATAGTCATGATATGAAATGTTTTAGTCCTTTGAAACATGTATTCTGCCATAAATACTCTTTCTGCCTTTATGAAGAAAAAGGTACAATAAATGCATTAAAAATTTATAAAAATGGGTCTACAGGACTTGGCTTCTAGGCCTTAGTTTTCTGGTGTAATTGAGTGATATACACATATATAATATCCTAAATAAACATATACAATGGCAAATAGTTTTATAATAGGATATAGGCTAATTCTCTTTCATCCATCTTTTAGTTGAATTATATCATTACCCTTTTCTCTCTAGTAGATACAGATATCTAATCTAACAGATACAGATACTTTTTATTAAAATCACCAGATGTGATATGTACTGTGGAGCACAAACTTTATCTACAAAAGTAAACAGATGAGAGATTAACAGAGGCCCAACAAGTCAAAGGAAAAATGGCAAGAAAAATGATTCTTTTATATCTTTTTATGTGTATGTGTGCATGGTATGGTATGTGTATGATGTGTTTTTGTCACTGTAACCATATATATCTGTGTTTGTGCTTGCCTGTGGAAACCCAAGATTGAAGTCAGGAATGTCCCTCCACTGTTCTTCATATCTTCATATGATCTTTAGGGCAAATTTTCTGTTAAACTCAGAGCTTGCAGGCAGAACTGCTCTCTCTACCTGCTCTGATTACACATTCAGATCACTAGAATTACAGGTGGCTATCGTGTGCACCATGGATTTACTTGGTCTCTGGAGTGCTAAACTAAAGTTAAGTAGTCTTGCTTACATGGCAGACACAATAACTAACTGCTGACCCATCTCCCCAGCCCAAAAGTGATTTCTATGATACATTTTATTGATAAAATATAAATATAACAAATTCCAAAATTTGCCTCTGAATTGTCTTTAAATTCCTGAACTATTAAAATTTTTAATCCTCCCCACAACTTTTAAAATGTAGGCAGTATTATAATCCCTACTTGAAAAATAAGAAACTGACTCATGGAGAAAATTCATAACACGCTGGTGGTTGTACCATCATGCAACCATTTTTTACAGAAAATCAAGGATAGAATAGTCCTCGAATGTGTTCCCAGTGGTAGACGGTCCTCCCTCTTATTCTCGGCATAGTTCCTATTAGTTTACCTGGCCAGGAGGAAACACAGCTTTCCAGACAGTTGGGAAGTTACTCTTATGAACTCACAGCAATGTACAAGTCCTATGCAAGCTCAAGCCAGACAAAATCCAGCATGGACAGTGGTAGCTGAGTAAGAAATCCCAAACTGACCTGAAGAACTATTCAAAACCATTGGTTGCTGGGAGGGGGAAAGTTATTCTCCTTTAAGGGTGAGAAGTTGAGACTCTTTTAGGTTGACCAGACTCCAGTGGAATTACCTGCACTGAAGTGTTGTTATGGACACATTTGATTCTATAGGCTTCTATAGGCCTTTGCATGTGCATGTGTGTGTTTCTGTGTGTGTGTATGTGTGTGTGTGTGTGTGTGTGTATCAAAACACAATAGAAATACATCGTCTGAAATTTGCAGAAGTTCAATAAAAACAAAACAAAACAAGACAGGGCTACTGTATTAAACTTCATCCACTCAGCACTCAGGGTGTATTGTGAAAGAGGGGCAGAAAGATTGTAAGAACCAGGGAGGATGTGCTTGGACATATAGAAATAACGACCTACAGGCTCCAGGAATTGTGCTCAAATGAATCTACAGTAATGGTTGCAGTATGCACAGGACCCATGCAAACTCAAGCAGACAAAATCCCAGCATGGATCTGGAGAAATAGACAGCAGACTCCAATCTTAGATAAAGAAATATTGGCAGCTGATTATTGTTGGATGAGTAAGAACTGATCTTCCTAAAATGAGGGACTCTAGGTAGACTGACTGGACCTCAATGGATGAACTTGTACTGAGGTCACTTGGGGACACTAACTTGACACAATAGGTCTTAACACAGATTACAGAATGTATGGATTCCAGTTGGGGGCTATGAAGGGTGCTGGTGTGGAAGGGGTTATAAAGTGGTTTAAGATTGACTGAGAAGTTCTGTATGGAATACACATAAATTCAAAAAAATATTAAAAAGAACTCATGCATCTACAGACAGTTATCTTACAATGAGCCCACCAAGTTATATCCTGCTAATTTATAAGGCATAACATACACTTTTAACAAAAGTAAATGCAATTATTTTAGTGCGCAAGCTGACCAGGTCATATACATGCAGACAGGCTTATTTGGGACTGAAACGAAATCTGTGTGAAGGAGTTAGTAGTTCATACGGAATAATTTATGTTTCTAAAGGACACCTAGAGGTCCTCTTTGCTCTGTTGCTAGAAAAACTGCACTGTACATTGGCAGCAAGCATGACAACACTGACGGAATCCCCCACACTGCTTATAGCTCTAAGACCCTTAATGTCAAAATCCCATTGGAATATATTCAGGTTCTAGGAGACTTCCTGTCATTCATGTGGTCAGCTTTGATGTTAGCTATTATGCAGAGTCAGGACCATGGATCCACTTCTGATCCTCCTCCTCCTCCTCCTTCTTCTCTTCTTCTTCCTCCTCCTCCTTTTCCTCCTCCTCCTTCTTCTCTTCTTCTTCCCCCTCCTCCTTTTCCTCCTCCTCCTCTTCTTCTCCTCTTCATCTTTCTCCTCTTCCTCCTCCTCCTGTTTCACTTCCTCCTACTTTTCTTCTTCCTCCTTGTCCTCTTCACTTTAGCATTTAAGTTTCTTTTTACCTGCTCTTTGAGAATTTCATTCAAGTATAGAATGTATTTTGATTATAATCTCCCTCTCAACCAAATTCTCCCAGATTCTTCTCAGGTCTCCTTTCCAATTTCATATTCAATTCCTTGTATTTTTTTCTCTTTATAAACCATTGAATTCAGTTAGAATTGTTCATATGTGCATGGCTTTATGGCCATGCACTAAAGCATGGACAGACTACAAGGGGCCACAGCTCTGAAGGAAACGGACTCCCTTCCCCAGCAGTCCTGAACTTCAGGTAGATCTCATCTAGGGCTGGATCGTCGTGAACTCCTCTCCGTCCATGCTAAAATGTTGACGGGCTTAATCTTGTGCAGGTCTTCTGCAGGCAACCGTACCTGCTCTGAGTCCGTGGGCGGTACAATTCAGTTATGTTCAGAATACACTGCTTTCCAGCATATACTGTTTTCCAGCAGTTATTCCTGACATTTTTTTTTTATCACCAGTGAAAAGAAGAATATCAAATCAATTATAGATTATTTATTGTAAAATAAAATTTGTTATAAGTGATTTTATTTTGGGGGTAGTAAATGTTCCTGAGTTTCTCCTGACAGGACTTTCTCAGAAACAATGATATCTTATAATATTGAAATCTATAGAGAAAAAAAAAAAGGAAAAAAATCACATTGAAGTTTTTTTTTAATTTTAATAATATCAGGTTGTAAAGTATCATAGGACGAAATCACAATATTTTTATTTCCTTAATAATGAAATAAAATTAAATACTACATTTTATACATATTACTTATTAAATTATATTTTATGAAAGCTACTCTATAATTTTAAATGATCGCATAAGAGCTGTTGGGGCATACAGGAGTGCTACTGAGTGATAGGCTTGATTAAGCTAGTGGTAAAATAAACTTTGAATATAATTAGAATATAAGGAAACATAATGGTTCTTTGTGGCATTTTGACATTTTAGTATTTGAAGTCTTTAATCTTGTCCCCTCTCTTTGCATCCATATGCTGAGGCTCAAATCAGTCTGCTCTTCTTCCTCTCAGAAACTATTTTGGGTTTGCTTGAGAAGACTGCTCTTCACTCGGTACAGACTCAATTATGCAGCTGATACATTCTGTCATCCTCACTTGGCACCCTGCTGTTTTGTGTGCACACTTCTATTAGTTTTATCAGCCATTCTCAGAATTTGTCCACGCCGCTCTTATTGGATGAGCATCACAGGCGAGCTTAGAACAATTGATTTGTCTCAGATTATGACAGGCAGTCTCTGAGTTTCTGGAATTTTTCCAATATGAGCCTGACCATCTCCATGATCATCATCATCATCATCATCATCATCTGTGGCATTTTTACTGAGCAGAAAATTAATGACAGGAAATAAAAGGGTTTCATGTAAGCAAACACAAGAGAATTCGATTAGTGTTTCTGAGGGAATTCTACAGCCTTGGATTAGGTGAAAGAAGGAAGACATAACAAAGGGAGAATAATCAAGAAGACTTTAAGATTTGAAGCCTGGATGATTTGTTCTAGGAATCCAGGAAGACAAACACGATTTAGGCCAATTGGAAATGACTGGAGAAGAACCAAAGCGCAACACATGTAATCGAACCTGGAGATGGCCTTAGGCGGCATCTGCATGCTGGTATTAGAAATTACATTGCTGGATAAAGTCTTTATTGTAAAACTGTACAAAGAAAAAATGGGTGAGAACCTCATGTACGGTAGCCATATGCCAAGAAAGATGCTGAAGTAATTGAGTTTTAAAACACCAGTAGCAAAATGAATAGTTTCCTCAGAGCTATGGATCCTCAACACTAATACAGATTATCAATACTAGATCGTATTCTATCAAAAAAAAAATCAATTGTATAAACACACTGAGGGAACTGAATGCAAAATGTCATTGATTACAATTATATTTTATTTATTCAATTAAAGTATAATAAATTCTGAATATTGATGATCAGATATGCAAATTATCAGGCTACTCAATGACTCTTGTTAAAGAAGCTAGAAGAAGGGAGGAAAGAGATACATAATTTCACAGATCAATGTCATACTGAATAGTATTAATTTAATTAGCCATTTTTAAAACAATAGTCCATTCTGGAAAGAATGTGACTCTTCAGGACATGGGGGTTTTCAATTTCATCTAAGGTGTTTTCACAAATTAAATATCTCACAAATCTTTAAGTTACCGATTGTGTACACTTCTCTTCCTAGCGTACCTCTACTTTAAAACAATATTGCCCTTGGTATATTGTCCTATAAAGCGATATAACTAAATCACCCAGAAATGATTGTACAAAATGAAGTTATTAAAACTTACTTTATATACATTTCATTTATCCATGACTACTAAATGAAGGAGAAGGAAATTGGTTTTATGTTTATATTTGGCTTAAATAAATGTCTTTGAAAATAAATAAATGTGGCTATCATAGAAGACACAGTAGAAGCTAGGTGCAGCAGCTGATCCTGGAAAATAACATCTTGGGGATTGTTAAATGGCGTAAATCTTCAAATATTCAACCTAGTAATGAATTCTGGAGCTGGAAAGATGGCTCAGCAAATAAAGGTAGGTGCTGTCAAGCTGGATAACCTGAGGCAATTCCCCAGAATCCACGTGGTGGAAAGAGAGAACTGATTCAGGTGACTTTGACAGCTATTCACACACACACACACACACACACACTAAATGAACAAACAAACAGAAAGTAGTGAATCGAATGCTGGCAAGTTCATAAATGAATGAATGAAGAAACAGAATAAGTAATAGTTACATTTATTTTTTTTTAATTTGAGAAAGTTTAATCATATTTGACATATGCAAATCGAATTCATGCTATATTTTCCATAATCTTCAAAAATATCAATTCTTAGAAATAAAATTGAACACTTACAACCTTTTTCAGTCTGTCAGACATATATAATTGATATCAGGGAAGCTAGTGTGATGCAGATAGAATTCCACTTGTGTTTCTTCTAGTAGAAGAAGAAATGACCTGCGTGGCGCCCTGTCCTTTAGAAAACAGAGAAAGATGAAGCGTGTTTCATGACTGATAGATGGTAGATCATGGTTTTCCTTTTTTTCTTAAATCTGACAATGACCGGGGGTCTTTCATTGCACAGAAAAACAACTAGAAATTTCCCTTTATGATAACAAGGCTGATTAAGTTCTGTCTTAAACATTAAGGCCCTTAGATCTTAGGACTCATGTACTTCAGTATAAGTGGCCGAGTCTTATCATCAAACTAGAACTATATAATTGCAGGCAGCTCATTTCTGCAAGCTTTGTACTTGCTATTGAGGCAATGCACAAGTTTAGTACTGACCATGCTATAATAAAATTAAATGATGATCCCGAATCCCTTATTTATGTTTTTCATCCTCCCTTTGAGCTTTGTTCTTTCCTTAATTCCACTGGTGAAATCAGAGGTCTAAATGGATCATCCCACTTTTTAGTTTATATTTCATCAAAAAATAGTAAGAATTTCTGCCATTTCCAAAGACAAAAATGGAAAAACACAAGAATAACTGTGTGCAATATATGAGGTACTTCTTTTTCTAACACAGACATAATTGCATGTTGTAAGATGTCCTAGAGTAATAATACTGAATATCATATTTTGTAGATGGAAGCCATTAGAGGGCATCAGAGTTCCTAAAACTGGAGTTATAGTTGGCTGTAAGCCATTTATGTGGGTGGTGGGAATTGAACTCTGATCCTCTGAAAGAGCAGTATGCACTCTAAGCCTCTGAGTCACCTGTCTTCCCTGGAAATACAAGAAATTTCAAAATATGGCTATTTTCAAAATCTATGATACGAAACAAAGATATGGTAATATTTGTAGTTATTCATAAATATTAAAAAAATAACCGAAAAATTCTCACTAAATAAAAGCTTTGGAATTTTGTGCATGAAGTCTTGATTTCAAATGGCAATTTCAACTCTTGCAAGTGCTGTAGCTTTCCTACTAATCAATCACATGAAATTATAGGGTAAAGTGATGCTCAATTGCTAGGTTTCTCCCTTAGGAACGAGTAAGAATCTCAGGGATAGAGAACTTGAGCACAGATGTGATAATACCCCCCAAATATGATGATGCATGTGTTATCATTAAAATATCTAAGCTGCTAATAATGATTGGATGGTACGTTATGCCATTCATCAGTCATTTCATTCTACAAATCACAGACACACACACTTCTTGTTTTAATTATACGTCTACTATGAGACATTGTAGTTCATGCTGCCAGCCAAAAACTGGTGTCTTCAGTTAAGTTGGTATCTATCACTATTAACTTCATAATGTCAGTTAGAAAAATTTTATAATAATGCATTCTTGCTATAAGTAAAAGTTTTAGAACGTAATTTGTAACCTATTTTCACTGAGCCAATAATTAACTGCAGCTGTTTTAATGAGGTAAAAATAAATAATGTCGGTTTTTGCAGTGTAGAAGTTCACAGTTTTCTCTTTCAGGGTGAGCTATATTGAGGCTGATATTGTCATTCTTATGATCAAGGATGCCAACCTTACTCGTACAGATTTTGGAGTATTATTCAAGATAACTTCATGATCTAAGAAACAAGTTTAATTTTCCTCATCCCAGACAATAAAAGAGAGGAAAAGGAGAAGCTTCATTCAAATGGCATCTTGGGAAAACTTCGAGAAATCTTCTGATTATATCTTCCTGCCAATTTCTTAATCACAGGATCAAATAGAACTACAAAAGTATAGGAAATGCAGTGAACTTTGATGAAGGCAGGGGCTTATGGTTGCACAAGATGGATCCTGTAAACTATTTTATGAGGACATAAATTCTGAAACATTTATGAACAAATTAAAAGACATATTATGAGTAAAATTTACCTTCTAGCATGTTCTCAAGGGCTCAAAGTGTAAACATGTGCAGCAGTGATGAAGATATGTACCCTGCCTTGTGCCAAACAACAGAGTCAATGAACCAAGTGTGGGCATATTAATCAAAATCCAGACTGAGGTTAAATATTGTTGCACAGTGATAATAGTTTAAAGTAGCTGTTATGTAACAGATTGAGATTTCCCTTGTCATGTTCTTTGATTTTCTTAATTTCTGGTATTTCAAATATATCTACTTTGCTCTCGTCTTTCTAAATTTCAGGAATGTGTAGCTAAAGATGCAGAAAATTTTAATTGAAAGAGTTTTTTTTTATAGTCAATTATATGCACAACTGTTGAGAAAGAAAGTTGACATCTATTTGTTGATTCAATAAGTTCAAGCAGTTAAGAGCACTGACTGCTCTTGCAGGGGACCTGGGTTCGATTCCCACCACCCACGTGTCGGCTAACAACTGTTCCAGAGGGTCTGATGCCTTCTTCTGACCTCCTCTGGCAATGAACAACATGACTGCATTTGTAAATATGCAGCAAAACACTCATACACATTAAATAAAAATAATAAGTAAAAAATATTTTTAAAATATTTGACAGGTTTGAATTCTAGTTCAGATTGACTTAAGCAAGTTTATGTCTAGATGTTGGGAGACATGTCTCAGTGACTGAAAGCATGTACTGTTTTTGAAGACCCAAATTCAATTCCTATCCACTAACACTGGGCAGCTTAGAACTGCCTGCGATACTAGCTCCAGGGTATCTGACACCCACTTCTGACCTCCTAGGGCAACTGCACTCACATGTACATAGCCTCACATGGACACACCACTGTACTCTTGATAATAACGACAAATCTTTATCTTAAGTTTATGTTTATTCACAATATCAGAAAGATAGGTGAACAGATTGTTAATTATGGCCTGCTTTCTCTGTTCTTATCATTAGTGGACCATTACAGGGTCAAATAAATATACATAAATAGTATACACAGAGATGACTAACAGAGATGTCCACTTTGCACTTGGGGTAAAGATTCTGAAAATCCTGTTATATCAAGAATTCATTGTTGTAATAGTGAGGGTTGAACTCAGGGCCTTGTCATGCTAGACAATAACTTTACCTCTGAGCTGTCCTCTCAACCCCGAGGCAGTTTTTGTTTGTGAATTGTACTTTTCTTAAAACCAAAACCATAGTGTAGGTAGAAACAGACTATGTGAGTAATGAAAATAATTTAACAAGGCACTGTAATGCTTAGCTTGGCTACCTGGTCACTATTTAAAACAATTGACTGACATGTTGCTGCCATCATCTTATGTAGGTTCATTATAGGTTATTGGGTTTGCTGTTTTTGTGCTGAAGGCGAAGCCCATGGCTACACACATGTCAAATATCTTGCTGTTGAGCTACCTGAGCCCCTAGTCCCTAGTTTTCTATTTTTCTCTGTTCTGCAACGCCTGGAAGTTGCCAAACCCATAATATTCAGTTTGTAGTATATATTCATTGAAAGATGTATTGATAGTCTTTTCTTATGGATATGACTATGTGTATTCGGGGTCTGTGTTTGATTAGAATAGCTGAAAATTTGGGACAACTTTAATATTGAATTTAGTAGATTACAATAAATAATTTCTCATTTGATGGAGTATATAACATTTAGATATTTTACTTACTGTTATTTTATATGTATGAGTGTATTGCCTGTATGTATGTAAGTGCACTCGTGTTCAGTGCCTGCAGAGGTCAGAAGACAGGGTCAGATCCCTTGGGATTGGAGTTATAAATGGTCTGTAGCTGTTTTGTGGGTGCTGGGAGCTGAATCCAGGTCTTCTGCAAGAGCAATCAGTCCTCTTAACTTCTGAGTCATCACTCTAGCCCCATTACAGGATATATTTTGGAATCACCAATTTTTCAAAGAAAGCAGTACTTCAAACATTGAAATATAAGACTTCTGCCTTCTGTCACCATTGCTGTGAGTTGAGTTCATATGAGTATCCAACCAATTGTCTGCAAGTCTGTTTCCTAGATCTCATCTACCACCTCTGCTCTTACAGTCTTTCCACCTCCTCTTCCACAATGATCCCTGAGTCTTGGGAGGCAGATGTTTGAAATAGGTGTTATATTCAGTGATTAGCGCTCTGTAGCCTCTAGTTCTCTGTACAATGGCCAATTGTGAGTTCCTGTGTTAATCACTATGTGCTGCATAGATACAAACTGAAGGACATTTGGGGACACAGCTCAGCCTCTACAGTCCATATTATATATAAAAGTACAATAAATTGGGTGGAGGTGCAGATAGGCCAGGGGATCTAAATACCATCAAACTATATTGTATGAAAACCACAAAAATTGAGTAAAAGATGATTAAAAACATAAAAATTGAAATATAGTGTCATGTAGAATCTAGATGATAACCTTTGTGCTTAAAGTCATTCTATAGTTAATACTGCAAAACACTTTAGTGTTATTTATGTATTGGTCATGTTTACTAACCCCACTTTAGGTGATCACCAGATTATAAGGCACATGCCCAACTTGGCATGCCATATCCCCCTCAACTTCATGACCTCGATTATTGTTATCTCTCTTTTGGGGGAAGGCCTACCAAATCTAATCAATATTTTCCAAGTACTCTTGTATTTAGATCTACCTCTTGGAAAAATGGATTCTCCTTTCTTAACAACTATTAATTGTAAATAGATCATTATCAGGGACTCCTTCCCACCTTCCCCATATACGTATGGATATTTTTAAGATTTATAATATATGCTATAAAAGAACAGTTTTAAAAGCAAATTGAAAACCAGGGAAAAAATGTTACCAGAAATCTTGAGGAGTACCAGCAGCACAGCCATTATATGCAGTCAGGTTCTGCTCTTGGAGCTTTTTGTCTTGTTAATTAAAGAATATAAGAACGGACACAAATGGATTTAAAACTCCATTTTAGATAAACTCCAGGGGCAAGCCATAACTTTCAGAATTGTCAAGAAGGAAGGAGAAAGGCAAAGTGAAGGGAAAAAAGTCATATCACCTGAGCGTGGAGGTCAGCACGTTGCCAGGGGCAGCCAAGTGGTGACTTGCAGGTATAGAAAAAGAGCAAGTAAGCCAGAAGAGTTAGTAAGTTTAAAAGCAAACAAGAAATGGGTAGCTGGCATCAACCTTAGCTGAGAAAGTATTATCAGGTGATAACTGCTGGGTTAGAGAGAGTTGGTCTTCTCTAAGGGACTGACACTAAATGGGCAGACCAGGTTCCAGTGGATGAACTCACACCAAGGAACATCTGGTTATACAAACTTGACTTGATAAGTCTTAACATATATGTCAGAATGCCTGAATTCCAGTGGGCAAGACATGTGAGGATGGAGATAAGGGAGGGCCTCTAAATATGATTAAGATGTATGATACACACAAAGATTCAATAAAATATATATTGAAAAAGAAAAATAATATATTAAATATAAACATACTTAGGCTCTGGCCAGCATCCGGAGGAAAACATACAGAAAAGAAGAAATAGTTATATCTTTCTGAAGAAATTGAGCAGACCCAGCTGAACCTGCTGGTGGCTCCTCAACAAGTAGTGGGAATTCTGGGAAGGAAAAGTACATTATCTTATGGTGAACCCTCATTTGTAGAGGTGGACCCCCAACTGGGTCCTGGACCTGCCCCTTTTGATTAAACCTTAAGAGAAAAAAAGGAGTCTACATGTAGAGGTAAATTCCATTCTTCAGAGAACTTGATAATGTCAACTGTTCATAGTAAGAAAATTGACCAACCCATTTGCTAAATCCTGTGGTTTGAGGATCAGGACATGGACAGAGACCTGCAAACTTGATATATTGTTGAATCAATATTTTTTGCTTATTATTTCAAATATAATTCATTTTATGAAGTTTGCCTCCCTTACCTCAAAGTAAAATAAATTCTCAGAAAGCCGTATCTAGTACATTACATGATGGCAAAATTAAAGGCCAATTTCAGGTTAAATATTTCTAAAGTAAGAAATACTTTGATCCATGGGACAAAGAATTAAAAGGAATATTTAAATGTGCCCTGAAGTTCAACATTTACCATATAATTTATGCATAATCCTTGCATTGTGTTTAAAGTTTTGGAATGTGGGACCAGCATATGTTTATTTTATGGACTGTCTAAAATGATTGATTTTTATACCTGCAAGTTTGGGAAATAAAAGCAAGACAACAGTAAAAAATGCTATTTAAATTTCATTCCTACATGAGGTCATTCATGCCATGGAGTCAAGGGGACATGAAGGGCAATACTGAAGCTCTGTTTCTCCAGATGTTAAAGATTTGTGAACAAGTTGCAGAAGAAGCACATGCTGCTTGAATTTAACTTCTTCAACCAGACTGTTAAAGCTAAAAGGAAAGAAAAATGTGAGGTCTACGAAGCCCGAGGGATTTTTCTAGAGAGGATTGCAAAAGATGCTTGCAGGAATAGATGGCTTCATGGGATAAACCTGGTTTTATGTTTCTATTTACATATTAATTGTAATTCAACTATCGCATAATTAGAGAGGCTCAACACAAGGTTGTGAAAATAGTGGAATTGCATAAACAATAAGAATTGGGCTTTTGAGGATTGTTACAAAGTTTATTTCAAATGCTGTCACAGTTCTTCTCTCTTGATTCTATTCACGCCTCGTTTCCATTGTAATGATTGATTTATTATTGCTCATAAATTGAAATGAAGCTACTTTTGGCAGTAACGTTAGTTCATTTTATTATAAATACTCATGGAAAACATTTCTTGAGGAACTTAGTGTAGTTAGTGGTTTTTTTTGCTTCTTTAAAAAATAAGGGAGCAGATTAAACGGAATCTCTATCACAGATGTTGAAAGTCATGTGTTTCCTGCATAGAAATTAGAAGAGTATTATGTTAAATTAATATGGTGCATTCTTCAAGCGGTTAAAAAGAAAAAGAAATAAAATATTCAGAATTTTAAACACTGAAGCAACTGTACAATGGTTTTAAAATGAAAACACTACATGAGTGTGGGACTGATGGCTCAACAGTTAAGAATATTGGCTGCTCTTGCAGAGGACCCGTGTTTAATTCCTAGCAACCACATGGAAGTTAACAACCTTCTGTAATTCCAATGCCAGGAAATATGATGTGCTGTTCTGACCTCCAAGGATATTGCATGACATGGGTCCATTTACATACATGCAGTAAACTCATACACAAAAGTACAAATAATAAAACATTAAAAAATTATACAAGTATTAAGTGTAAATTCTTCAGGCGGATCTCTGTGAGATTAAGGGCAGCTTGGCCTCCATAACAAGTTCCAGGCCAGATGGGGCTACAGGGAAACTGTGTCTCAAACTGAAAATAACATAAAATCTGAAATAATATCAAAATTTTCCTAATAACTTGACTCCAAATTGATTTTAATCTTAATAGAAGTCATTATACTTGTTAGTTTTAAATCATAGAAATCGCAGAATTTTTGCAGATATTTGAAGTAGTAATAATATTGTTGAATTAAACATCTGAAAGATATAGAAGTCTTAGATATGCATATATACTCTGAATTCAAAAAGAAACAAAGTGCATGGTGCTTAGTTTCTAGTTGGTTGGCAGATATCAGTATACAGGAAGTTCATTTCTATTCAAAGAGAATTGGATGAGTGAAGGGTCTATCTGTTTTAATTCTTATTTATTTTATTATTTGACAGTTTCATATATTTAAATAATGAATTTTTGTGATTTTTACTCTCCAATCCTTATTTCATCCCCCTCTCTCTCATTGGACCCCAGCATCCCAAGAAGACCTCCTCCTTTCAGGTCCGCTTTCCCTGTGTAACCCACTGTGTATATTTAGAGTTTCTGGCAGGAGACCAAGTCGGAGGTTATTTACTAGAGTAAGTGCAACTTACCAGTGGCTACATCACTGAAGAAAATGGCACCGCTTCCCCACAAAACCCTGTACTGCTCCCTAGTCTCTCAGGGATGGATGATGTCTAATGGCCCCCTCCCCTATCCTTGATGAAATGTGGACGGGCCAGTCATGTGTAGTTCTTATACAGATAACTACAGCCACACTGAGTCCAAGGGTGCAATGATCGTGTCATGCTGCACATCTATTTCATTTTCTGGTTTTTATATTCTTTCTAACACTTCTTCTACAACGTCCTCTGCCTTTTGGAGGGGTGATATAACTGTCTCGTTATTTTAGGAATCGATTATTTTTTTCTTCTTTTCCCATTTTATTCTTCATGTGTACATTTTTCATCATAGTTTTTGATTCATTATTTTTATCTTTTTCTTTTTTCCTCTGTTATATATATATATCTCAGTTCAAATCTATGCAAATATATTGGCTGCAAAATATCCTATATGTGGTTACAATATTAAGTACACATCTAGGAGCTACAGAACATTACTGCTGATATGGAGAAGACATGCTACATTAATGGAACATATTAATTACATATCAATATTTTTAGAAGTGACAATATTGTCAGCCTCTATTTCTGCCCCATTTCATAAAAACACTGATGTAGTTACTCAATGGATTGACCCCTGGAACAAATATTTTGTGTCCTAGACTATTTGAGTTTAGTTAGGTATAAGAACCCCTTCTCAGAATATTAAAAAAAAAATATATATATATATATATAAGTATCTGTGATTGTGATGGCTAATCCTGAGTGTCCGCTTGACCGGATCTGGCATTAATATGGGCGCTACCTTCGAATGGCAGCCGGCATAATGATCATGGCAGGAGGGAGTTCGGTTCCATTTTGCTGAGAATCTTCTTTCTCCTTGGTGGGTTCGCCTTGGTGCCGTGAGCAGCTTCTTTCGGGTTCTGATGTAGAATGACAAATGGATCTCCTGGAATGTATGGAGCTAGATTGGGACTGCTGAGAAATCTAGCCTTGTGTACTGAGCAAATACCGAATTCTCAGCCTCTCCAGCGTGGTTCAACCATTATTGGACTGCATGAACTCTATGCTGTAAGAGAGTCTAATATATATATATATATATATATATATATATATATATATATTTACTATTCCTATTAATATATATTCCTATTCCTATTTAAAATTCTACTATCAATGACTATAGATTCATTTTAAACTCACAAGATAAAAGGACTATAGATAAAGCACAAAGACTAATTTTATATTCTGTTTGAAAACCATAATTATTAATTATGGGACCTAAAAAACTCATTAAAAAGTGACTGAAGGCACGATGGCGACACAGGCCTTTGATCCCAGCACTCATGAGGTGGGCAGATCTCTGTGTGTTTGAGGGCAGCCTGATTTACACAGCAAGGTCCACCAGCAGGGAGATTCGGTCTCAAAAAAGAAAGAAAGAAATGAAAGAAAAAGAGAGAGAAAGAAAGAAATGAAAGAAAGAAAAAAAGGAAGGAAAAAACATAGAAAGAGAGAAAGACAGAGAGAAAGAAAAGAAGGGAGGATAAAAGAAATAGAGAGAGAAAGGAAGGAAGGGAAAGAAAGAGAGGGAGAGGGAGAGAGAGAGAATGAGAGAGAGAGAGGAGAGAGAAAAGAATCAGAGGTAAAAGTTTGGGGTGCTAATGTTTTCAACTAAGGACGGACAAAACGATGAACATTGTAGAATAATAAAATAAGAAAAGATTTTAAAATGGCTGTGAAAAATTGAATAGCAATAGGCAAATTAAAGGTAAAGAGCTTACAGGTATGAAATTAGAGAGCTAAATATAATTTAACATGACCAGTGAGCAGCACTTACATTTTATTCAGAATAATAGCAAAAAAGAGCATCTTATTTGTGAATTTGAATATTATTAAACAAAATACCTTGAAGAGAAGGGAACTGAATGGAGATTAAAAGTGAGCATGAGAAAAGCTTCTGGTTCTTTCATTATAAGTCAGGTTTTTATTGTTATTTTTACTGTTGGGCTAATTTTTACAATATATGACTGTATTACAATATTGTCCGAAAAGTATTTTTTTTTCAAAATGCAGAGCTTTCTGTTACCAGTACAATGTAGTGTTTCTGAAAATTGGAAATAAAGAAAGTATACATATTACAGGACAATGAAAATCTTAATTTACTTTTCAAGACTGTTAAAGTAGTATAGAAAAATACGTTGTGTTTAAGAAGCACTTATTATCTCTCTGACCCATACCATATGTGATATTGGTTTCATTCATACAATTAATGAATGCATTTTAAATACAAATGAGTTATTAGACAATATAAATATATACTAACAGCATTTTTGTAATTTGTAACACACATACATATACGTGACTCATACATGCATATGCTGATACATGAATTTTTGTTTGCTGAATAATTAAAATTGAGCTTACGAATGAGATTTGTTCAAGATTTTCTACTTTGTATTTAACATTTAATATTAAATTATATTCCAGATGTTTGGAATACGGCACTCTGATAAACCTGTGGAGAATGCTCTTTCATGTTTACATGCATTTTATGTATTTTATCAGACAATGAACAGAAATTCATAGATCAAGTTATCATTCACCTCCTGGAGAGAATGGGGATATGACTCTGATATCAGTTTGTTGGATTTCTCTGGTTTTGGTTTAGAGATGGGTCTCATGTAATTCAGAATGCCCTGTGTAGCTTAGGACCAACTTACAGAACTCACTTCAAACTTAACAGTTTCCTCCAACACTGTTGGATAGGGTTCTGTTTTGTTTTTGTTTGTTTGTTGTTATTTTCCTGAGAGAACATTAAAATACAGTCTCTAGGTGATTTGTTAACTCTTAAATGTGAAAACTATGGTACAAAATGAAATATGTAGCAATGTGATTTCTAAGGCTACAAAGTAGTTATTAACAAAGATCTATGGCAAGGAGAGAGGCACTCTTGGTTTATATTACTCCTTAACTGAAGTTCTGCATTTTCTTAAAAATAAATTTAATTAAAATGATAACAAAGCCACATAACATAAGACAGTATTATGACTTTGTCTTTGTATTTTGTCATATTAAATTGCAGTCACATAATCATAGGTCATATTAATCTAATCACTGTGGAGATGAATATTGATGTGCTAACAAAATATATCAGATTTCTAATATTTCCATTATAAAGAGTGCACATGTATAAGTAAATAGATATATATGACTATATTAAAAATTTTCATCTATTTTATTTGGATTGATATGATGTTATTAGTTTCCATAATAATCACTGTATTAGTCAGAATTCTCTAAAGAAACAGAACCCATAGAATGAATATAATATATATATATATATATATATATATATATATACATATATATATGTATATGTATACACAAAAGGTTTGACAAAGGCAACTTAAGTGGCAAGACTCTCTATTTGGGCCCCACAGTTTGAGGTTATTGTTCAAAACTGTAGGAAAGACATCGAGGTAGGGATGTAGGCAGCTAGTCAAATTGATCTATAGCCAGGAGGCAGGAGCAGGAAGCTATGCATACTGGTACTCAGCCTCGGTCTTTCTCACTCTTTATTTAGTATTGGATCCCAGTCCATTGAATGGTCCCACTTATATACAGGGTGGACTTACTGTTATCAGTTAAACTTCTCTGGATCTGCCCTCAGAGAAACTCCCAGGGATAAGTATGTCTTTTAGGTGAACCCAAATCCAGTCACTTTGACCCTGAAGATGACCATTTCAATTTATGTGTGGTATGTGAAACCATAACTAGATTGTCTTACCGTTTAGTGCAGAAAGAATAAAACAAAAGGAAACCACTATCATGATGCCCTTGATGGATTCTTCAGTACTGTTTGCTTAACGGTTATTTATGCTCTTATAAACTTGATTTTAGGGTCCTGAATGTTTCATAATGAATTAGAACCTCATCCAGTTGTCTTGCATAAATAATATTGTATAGTTTTGAGAAAGAATCGGAGTAAGAAAGGGAGGAAGAAAAGAAGAGAGACTAGAGCTTCATTACTTTTATGTTCTCCAGATAAAAATACAATATATTCAATTAAATGTGAACCTCAAACAATTAATACCTACTGTTTTAGTGTGAATCTAAGTCAAATCTCATGCAACACTTTGAGTATACTTATATTAAAAGTACTTGTTACTGATTTAGAAATCAGATTTAACTCAGTCATATATTGTACCTGTTAAATCTAGCAATCTTGTCTTTTCGTAGCAGGACCAACATCGTCTGAGGCTGTTAGAAATTTAGAACCTCTAATGCTATTTTGAATTTACTAAATGGAAAGTTAATCATATGGCAATTAATCTAAGCTACTTCTGGATACAGTATGCCATGTAAATAATTCAGAATTTTTCACCAATAGAAAACAGTGTCAAAAATTTTTCTTGGACTGTTCAGAGAAGTAACACTACAGATAGGATGGCCTCTTCTGATGCTCATGTTCTCTCTCAAGTATGTTCTTCTTGCCTGTTGGCATGGCCTGTAATGTTTTGTTGAATGCTGGATACGATGTAACAGGTAATAGAAAGTCAAGTAGGAAGCTTTTAATGTGAGGTTTGTATTAGTACAGTTAGAAGTTGGACTATGTTTAATGTTGGCTGTAGCTGAGAGCACAAAATTAGAGATATAGATGACTCCGTATAGTTTAATTAAGCTCTGATTTCCTGAAGTATCAACCAGTATGAATGTTTGAACTGTAATTTTGAATTGCTGGGTGCTAGGGGCTGGTGTGAATGTGATAAAGTTGCAGAATCTGTAGTCATAGGCTGAACTCCAGGGTCTTCCTGAGTTTGTGCTTAGGAAATCTCTTTTGTTTCATGGTAAGGAAGACTCCCTATGGTTCTGGCAAGGAAAGGAGAAGAGTTACAGTTGTGAAATATGGCCAAAGAATATGGATCAAAACAACAATTTGCTCTCAGGAATCAAAAAAAGTATCATAGTCTTAACCTCTAATTCTAGCCCTGTCTAGATATTCTATCTCATCAGGAAGTAAGAGTGTTAGACACAGTAGTGAATGTTACATGAGACCGGGTTAACAGACTGAGATAAAATCACAGGGCTATAAAATGATTTCCTTTCTGGTATGGTCTGATCATGGGAGAAGCTCCCTATATAACTTCATAACTATGAAAAATATTCTAGGATTCAGATGCTACCTGAAGACAGACCTTAAAGGAGCCCCAAAACCACAGAAGAAAGCACTAGAGATGCCAACATGTCTGGCATCCATAGCTCTGACAAAGAAGCATAACCCAATTCCTATCTATATTTACAGGAATACTCACAATAAAGACATCCTACTGGAATCCCTAATATCTAATATGCCATGCCCAACATTCAAAAAAAACAAATCACTAGGCATGCCAAGAGAGAGGAGAAGCATTATAAGGAGACAAAAAAGCATCAGAACAAAATTGTGTGATATGAATTTTGTATTTATCAGGTAGGAGATATAAAAACCATAATTAATTTGTCAGGAACTCTGAGGAAAGTATACAATGTGAAATGAAACAGATGGATAGTAAAGCCATCACAGGTATAGACCATAAACAAGGTAGCATGATGACCTGTCTATTCAAGATCTTTAGAAATACAAGTATAGACAATGATTGGCAAGTAAGCTCCACAGGAGCTCTAGTGTATTATCTCAGTTAATCTTCCTCTCAGGGCAGAGATCAGCTTGTCTTTTCTGTCAGTGTTTTACTGCGGCCAGGATTTGATCTTCAAAGCCAGGAAGCCATCACTTATTGGATAGTTTCCTAGTTTCCATTTTGTTTAAAAGAAAAGTATCACAGACTGTTTGGTCTAGTTGATATTCAGAGGACATATAGCCTACTATTTTGATAGCATTAAGTTGGTGAGACTGTGAAGTCACTTCTTATGCTTTCTGTTGTCATCAATAAGCTGTGACTGGGACTTTTAGATACAGGCATTGCTCCCGGTTCTCTAGGAACCGATACAGTCGCATTATAGCACTATTATAAACCTGATTTTTAAAAATATTTTATTTACTATTTTTATTTCATGTGTATTCGTGTATTGTCTGCATGTGTGTAAGTACACCATGTCATGAAATGCCCATGGAGGTCAGAGGATGAGTCAGATCCACTGGAAGTGGAATTGCAAATGGTTGTTAGCCACCAGTGGGTACTGGGAATCAAACCTGGATCCTCTGCAAGAACATCCAGTGCTTTAACCACTGAGCCATCTCTCCAGCCCTATAAGCCTGTTTTATTAATTTATCATGACCCTCAGATTTTAAGCATAACAAACTGGTAAAAACTGAGTCTAAATGGTGTTCGCAGTAGGAAAATAAAAGGCAAATAAAATATGATAAAGTTTCTTTGGCCTCGATTTATTTGCATCTTTGTGTGGTCTTGGTTTAGGGGCCATAGATTCTCACTCAATAGCCCAGGCTGACCTGAAACTCACTACGCAGCCCAGATTGCCTGGAATTCCATATCTTCCTATCTCAGCCTAGTATTTGCTGGGATTGCAGGTATGAGCCACCATACCCAGCTCATTTTTCTTCCCTTTATTACCAGCCTTTCCTTGACAGTGTCTTCAAAGCTCAAAAGCAAATTCAAACTCATTAACCAGTGTTGCAAAAGCCCACAAGCCTGGACGTTCATGAATCATGATTCCATGTTTTCAGGTGAGAAAACTAAAATTCGAAGAACCAAAGTAACTTACTATATACAGGTCAGAAGAATAAATATGAAATTTTCTGCAGTGATATTTACATGAGGCTTCAAGGGCTGGTTAGTGGAGGTCTAAACCAGAGCCTGAGTGAATGAGTGTTTTGACTTGAAATGTATTTGAATGCAAACTAAAACACACTGTAAGGAGTCATATCAGTTAAACACTTTATAAGCAAATCCAGTGGGATTCAAACCTTTTGGAAAATAATTCCATGATTTTCCTGAGTGAGGCTTTTCCCATCACACTACCAGAATAATTTCTGATAATTGGAAAGAAAACAAAGCCCTTTGAAATTCAACCAAGTTACAAGCTAAAGAACAAACAAAAACACAGCAAGTGTTTTTTGGCTATAACCATCGAATATGTATTATGTGAGAAGTAAATTTTACAACGAAGCAATCTCCTTAGGAAATGCTACAATAAACCCAATTTTCTTTTAGGAGAATTCTCAGTGTTTTAAATCTCATTTTATTTTATTTTTTTTTCTAAATTTTTTATAATACAGCTCAGGAAGATTGGTGACAAAAACAACATAATGAATTTTCAGGCTGCATAATTTATGACTTCATACTCACAGCAACAGTTTTAACCTCCACACCTATTTACATTTGCCCTCTATTTCCCAGATTCAAATGGTCTTTCTAAGGAGATTGGTTTCATGCGGAGACAGGATAGTAATCAGAAATTTCTATCTTACTCACAATAAATCAGAATGATTTCTGCCTACATTTGTGGCCACTATTAAAATAAAATGTGCTTCTCACTAGGGGATGCCTGTGGCTATTAACTGCTTGAGTTTTGATTTCCAATAAAGATACCTTTTCAATTTGTTTAATGGTTCTAAATAGGGGTGTGGTTTCCTGGCATATTAGAAGAATTTTACCACTAAGGTCCTTTCTAGTTCATAAAATTATGCACTAGACATAATTATATAGTAAGCATTTGTGACACAGAAAAGGAAAACAAGAAAAATGATATCAAAAGTTTATATCTTACCAGTACGTTTTACAAAACTGATTTGTAAACATGATTCCCTTTTAATTTTGAATATTTTAATGAAGCAAATCAGAACACTAAGCTTTTTCCCCACAAGTTAAATAGACATGAGCCACATGAGAGGGACTGCAGCTGAAATGCTACCAACAATAGCAAAAGATGCATAAATTACTTGAAAATTTGAGTCAGAAGAAATTGACACTCAGAAGACCCAGGGAGTCCTGACAGCCCATTATCCACTTAACCACATAACTGACTCAGACACAACTGCCTGTTAACTGCTGGCCGGGATACTTTAGCTGGAAAACTGTAATAAGCAGACATCTGGACAGAGCAATTGCTAAATGTGGATGGGAAAATGTACTGGAATCTCAGAGAAGCATTCTTGCTTTTCCAGAGAGAACCTACAAGGAAGTAAGCAATGTCAGATACATTACATCTGATGGAGTTCAAGAACCTGAGTCCTTGATACTCTTAGAAGTCAAAATCCAGATGTGCACAGGATTGAACACACTTGCAGATGATGTTTCTTAATACTGCTATATAAAATGTTGTTGAGAAATCCCCTTGATCTTTAATTGTTTTACACTTACTTTGCACTCATTTCTCTCCCACCCCGTGTGTGTGTGTGTGTGTGTGTGTGTGTGTGTGTGTGTGCGTGCGTGCCACAGTGTATGGGTGTGGAGATCAGGGGATGACTTTCACTCCTGACTATGCGGGTTCTAAGGATGTAATTTAAGTTGTCAGACTTGCCAGCACATGCCTTTAGCCAGTGAATCATTTTACTTCCCCCTATTTTGTTTTAGTTATTATAAATTAATTCACCTCTTCTTAATTTTCTTCCAGTCCTTAGCATTCTGACCTTTGAATTTGTTGTAGACAAAGATTTGAAAGGAAAGCCAAGTTTTGTAATAAAGAAGAAAAAGTAGATGATGTGTATATGAGTATTGTTCCACATTATGATGACTTAGCTAATGTATACAGGAATTAAGTCACTCATAAAAGCTGGTTAGGGTTTTAAAAACATCAGGTAATGTATAGGCCATGCTGGGAAAGCAGCTGTTCAGTTATGACAAAGATGTAGTCATTCCTGTAGGTAGAATTAAGTTCTACCTGTATCACTACTCGATTGGTCATTTTTTGAGCATGATACACATAACTTTACCTACTTACTTTAACATAAAGGGCAAGGGTGTTGACAAAAAGAAGATTCTCCCCAAATTTGATTAAATATATAAATCAATAAATACAGGAACCTGAAGAAAATCCACACAGAATAAACTTAAAGGAATCCACAAAAATATTCATTACGTTTTTTGTACTGTTTTGGAAAAACTGAAATAAAATTTTTGAAAACTACCACAAGGTATGATTTCCTATGGAGAGAGACAAATTTGAATGGTTTTTCAACTATAATAATGGAAGTTCCAATGAGGTAGTATAGCATTTCAAAGTAGCAAGAAGAGTAGCCAAGCATTTACTCTACATCAAACAAAGCTATCATTAGAAATGAAGGGGGCAAAGACAGTTTCAAATGAAAGAAACTTCAAGTGTTTATTGCTAGCACTCCTTCCCTTAAGGAATGTTAAAGAAAGCTCTTAAAAACAAAACAAAACAAAACATAGCATAAGAGTTGGAACCTTGGAGTACTGGACATTAAGAAAGAATGACAGAGAAGGTAAGCTATGAGGAAGCACAAAGACTACCTGTTTCTTCATGACCTTTCTAAATAATGAGTACATTTCAGGTAAGACAATTACCCCAAACCAAGAGGAACATCCCATAAGAATAAACCGTGTAATCTTCCAGGAATACATGATTGGTCCAACAAGCAACAGATTTTGAATATGCCTAATATGAAAGGCATATTCTAAAAGGAAGCTTCAATCTGAATAAAGAACTTTAATACAGGAATATATATATATATATATATATACATATATATATATATATATATATATATATATATGACATTGAAGTCTCTTTTTCTGAAGTATCTACATAATATTCACCAACATAGACTATGTCATGGGCCATATAGCAAACTGCAAGACAATTTGAATATATTGAAATCAAATCATACTTGGTGTACTTGCTTACTATAAGCAAATCAACCACAATTTAATGATCCCAAAGAGAACAAGAAAAGTTCAAATACACGAAAAGTAGCTACAGTTATCTGTAGTTTACACAAATCACAAAGGAAAAAGAAATACAAGGAACCAAAAGAAGATGGAAATTCTTTATATCAAAATGTACAGGATACAGGTAATGTGGTACCAGAGGAGTATTTACAGTACTTCAGAGGGAAAGAGGAAGTTCTCAAATCAAGAATTGAAATTGTTATACCAAGAAGAAAAATCAAGAGTAAAGTAAATTGTAAACAATCAGAAGGAAGTGAGTTTACAAAAGAAAACTAAGGGAAATTAAAAACAATAGAGAAAAAATCAACAAAACACTCTTATGTTGACAAAGATAATATTACAAATTTACAGTAAGGCTGGTTAAACAAGATAAAGATGATACCAATCAACAAAATATGAATAAAAGAGCATGAAAGGACTCCACAGATCTAAAACCATTAAACAATAATTATGAATACTGCAAACAACTTTGAACTCAGAAATGTAGAAGTTAGAAGAAATCTCTCTCTTTTTTTAAGAAAAGCCACTGGCTAATAAAACTCAGATTTTGAGAATCTTCTAAAACAATTAAAGGAAGTAAATTGTAAATTTAAGGTATTTGCAGACCCAAACATTGTCACTGGGGAATAATCACAAGCATTTAAAGAAGGATCAGAACCATTTTTTATGCTATTTTACTATTTAAGAAAAATAGAGAATACGTCATGGAGCTATTTTAAACACTGATATTGATACCTAAATTTGACAATGACATAGCTAAGAAACTAGGAAATAAATGAATAAACCAATTAAAAGCAGTATTGTTCATAGCAATAGATAAAATTTCTCATTATTAGTACAAAATGTTAAGTAGTGTATAACAAATACATGACAAAATGGGATTTATTCCAGATATTCACAGAGGGTACAACCTTTAAATATCAGTCAGTGTAAATCCAATTATATCAATATCCTTAAGAAAAAATAACTTCATGATGCTCATTGGCACAGAAAAAGAAATTTAGCAAAATATTTGACTCAGTAAAGATTCAGAAATTAAAATATATTGTCTTAATGAACTGATCTTAGAGAAGGGTTACCTCAACTCAGTTAAGAATTTATTATAAAACCAAATAAAAACTTAGAACATTCTTCTTAAGAGTGACAGACTGAATGTTTTTCCTCTAAGGTCAAGATGGAGTCAGTAAAAACGGTCTCACCACACATTTCAACACATTATTGGCAGCTTTAGCCACTGACAAGAAAAATAAAGACATGAAGGTTGAAAAGAAAAAGAAATCCTCATTTATAAATAACATAGTAGTTTTAAAAGAAAATGGTGACAGGATTTAAGTTTACTACATAAAAAATAATTTCTTTTTACTAATATCTTACATGACTAGACAAGTAAAAACAAAAAAAAATAGGAGTCATTTATTTTTCATCTTATGTGTATGGCTATTTTGTCTGCACACATGTTGATATACCACCTGCTTGAACCGTACCTGAGGAGGCCAGAAAGGGTAATGAGATTCCCTGGAACTGGAATTACAAACTGTAGTGAGACATGTGGTTGCTGGGAATCTAACCTGTGTTCTCTGTAAAAGCAGAAAGTGTTCCAAAACACTGAGCCCATATTTCCAGGTCCAGAAACTAAAATTTAAAATAGCAACACTTAAAATGTCTAAAAGTATGGAATTACTAATGATCGTGATCTAATAATTTCATATTACATATATGCATATATATCAAATCGCTATAGTGTATTCCTTAATAAGTATAATCAGAATTACTAAATATGTTTAATACACCATTTTTAATCATTCTAAAGAAAAAGAATTCTTAGTTAAAACAATACTTAAATAGAGTCTGTAGTTTGAAATTTTAAATCTATGCTTTAAAAAAAGATCAAAGAAGACTTTAAAGTATGTATTAATAAATTACATGCTTTGCTAATCATGTCACTTCCCTCCAGACTGATGAAAACCATCAAAATGTTGCTATATAATCCCTAACACTTAAAGACATATGTAATATTATTTTAATTTTTATGAAAATATATTGGATTTAGAAATAATCTTTATTTGTTCATACGCTTGGTTGAGACATGGTCTCCACATTGCCCCAGCTATCCTGGAACTTGTTATGTAGACCAGCCTGGTTTCATTTCACAGAAGGTTCTGCCTGCCTGTGTCTACTGAGTAGTGGAATGAAAGGCATGAAGTATTATGCCGAGCTTAGAAATAATCATGAACAGGAAAACTAAAGTGTGAGAAATCACTCTGTAGCAATCAATCAAGACAATGTATTATTGTAGAAAGCTACACATACCAAGAAATGGAATAACAGAGCCTGCAGAGATAAACATAAATATTCCCATCCAACGTTACATTGCAACCTTAAAACATCACAAAACCAAATCAAAGGAAGAATCTTTGAAACAAAAGTTTACTTTTAAAATATTTATTATTTACTATTTTTAACTCCCCAGACTGTAATTTTTATCTCTAGGTGATTTACATTTTATTTGGAGCACAAATGAAGGTAGAGTAGGACTGTGGAAGAGTAATGGAACACCTCTTGGTGTCTAGGAATGGGTTGCCTAAGACCATGTGTTGATTCTGTAGCTGGGCATCAGGGAAAGTGGGAAACCCACTTTTGAGAATCAGTCCTTTCAAGAATACAATATTTGATTGACAGAATCTTCCCTTGTCCCCAGCATAAGCCCAACACAGAGGCAAAAGTCCCACTTACAACCTGAGACCACGGGGAAGAGATTGCGAGGTATGCAGCCACACAGAGAAGGCTGACATTGCTGTTCAATATCAGGAAACTCACCAACCTCCAATCTGCTCTACCATCAGCCACCACAAGAGGGATGTGGAGCCAAGGCATATGGTTACAGACTAAGCTCCTGCTCAGGGTGTATGTGTCTGTGTGCGTGCGTGCGTGCGTGCGTGTGTGTGTATGTGTGTGTGTGTGTACAACTCCAGGTTCAAAGGTGAGGACCCCATTGCCAGGTTCAAAGGAGAGGACTACCACTCCAGCTCACACTCACAGAAGGGATCACAGTTCCAGCTCATGGGAGGAGATCACAACTGTAGTTCATGAAAGGGGACCACAACTCTCACTCAAAGGAAGGGACCACAGTTCCAGGATTGGAGGGATCATAATGTCCGTTACACTAGTTCCTACTATTTTCTTGTTTCCATTGCTCTGTTCACATGATTATACTTGAGTTTAAGAAAGAGCATTTTGGTTTCTATGCAACAGGTACAAAACAGCTACTTGCTGGCTTGGATTTCTTGCTAGAGAGACATAAATATTAGAGAAATCCTCCTTTTATTTTGTTCAAGGATATGGAAGGATTGAGTGGGGTTTTTTTTTTTGTCTTTCTTTCTAAAAAAAAGTATTACTTTTATTTTTTCTGTATGAATACATTGCCTGCATGTATGTAAGTGAGCCCGTGTTGTGCAATGCCGGAGGAGGTCAGAAGAGGCCTTAGAATTCCCTGGAACTGGAGTTACAGACCGTTGTTAGTCTTGAAGTGGGAGGAATAGATCCTGGGTCCTCTCTGTAATAGCAACCAGTGTTCTAAAGGGCTGAGCCATCTCTCCAGCCTCTTCAAACTATTTCTAAAACTTAAAATTTAAGAGAAAAAAATACCCGATCTCGACTCAATAACTTTTAAACATTCACAATTATTTTGCATTAATTAAAACATTAAAAGAATGCTGAAGAAGAGGGAAATGCTAAGAACCCTGACTGTTCATAAGGTTTTGTCTGGCTATAACAAATTATCATACTGTATTATCAAATATGCACATTTAAAGTGTACACAATGGATAGGAGAAAATTTATGAAGGAAATAACACTTTTGATTAATAGAGTCAAGCAAAGTAGTGTTTTAAAATTAGACTTACAAAAAGAGGTCTCACCATTGTCATAAACAATGTAGTTCATAAAAGAAAAAATGGCAAATTGGTCCTCATATAAATCAAAATCCTTAGCTATGCATGAGCCTATCTGTGGAGAACTGGGATGTCTTCTTTCTCCCCAAAGAAGAAATGAAATGAAATATTGATGCATACAGTGATTAAGAAGAATGAAACACCAATATTAATAATTACTCTTAGGTTTTGTTGGCATCTTATACAGTATTCTACATTACAAATTTATGCATTATCTTTTTTGTATTATATTTTTATTGTACATTATTTTATATTACTTATACATTAGTTTAATTCATCATACGGCTGTATACATTATTAATGCTGTTCTTCATTTTTTCCTTAGCATTATGTATATAACTTAGTCTAAAGATAGTGTCTGTTATACTTATGAGTATTGCAGAGGTCCACTGAAAGTGTTTATCACACCTTTTAACTAGGTAGAACTAAATTTCATCTGTTTTTCTTAGGATACCTGAGACCTTTGGTCACATTTTCCATCTTCTGTTTTGAATTTTAATTTTTATTTTAAAGAGGTCTATTGCTACTTACAATAACAGGAAATGTTCAGAGTCAGCCAGAGGTGTGCAGGTGTGTGTACAGGACTGGGCTCTACCAGCTGTGGCTATACCATTCATTGAAATCAGGATCAACTTCAAGGAAGACTTTCAAGGTACATTTTATCTAGTGATGTGCTTTCTGTCAAATTTCTTCCAGCATTTCTTTATTCTTGTTTCCAATTCATCCAAACTCTGTAATTATGACTTATGGAGAGACAGTTCCTATTAAAGCTACACCACCAGTTTTATTTGAACTCCACCTGGGTCCTTTGAGATGTGTTACTTAAGGCTGGGCACCACTCTGTGTTTGACCAGTTGTGGTAGTTTGTAATTGTCTCTATCTGTTACAAAAAGAAGATTCCTTGGTGAATCGTGAAAGGTAGACTTGTTTGTAAATGTAAGTATACATATTTAGACTGTAGAAGGAAATTATGTTGGTATAAGTTAGTGATCGAATTAGGTTTTCCTCTAGGGTCTATGACCTCTCCAGTTCTGCACACTTGGCTTTGTTGACAGTCTCGAGATTCCTCAAATTGGAGTTCTGACTTTATTTGTGGATAGATAATACCCAAAGATGCAAAAAGTTCACATGGGGGATATCTTTGAAATGTAAACATACCAACCCAGAATCTACACAATGCTAGATACATCCTCCGCAGAGTTCTTACTCCTAGAATCATGATTTTCATATGTGAATTTCTCCAAGTCCAGATGCCTGACCCCTGGATATAGGTGATTCCACAAAACTTGCTGATATTGCTTCAGCTAGAAAATACTGAAACTGCTCAACTTTCCTCTCTCTTTCTTCTCATAGAAACCATAAGAAATGCTCTTTTGAATATTTCTCCTCATTTCTGCATTCTGGCCAACACTGGAATGTCTTTGAGTGGTCCTATAACATGTATTTTGCCTCTTTTTCCTTGTGAAACTTGGACTACAAAAATTTCTTTCTACATGACTACTGTCTGAGTCTGCAGGTTTTACCATACAGAACTAGGACAGACCACATGTTGAAACACTTTCACTTAGTATACCTGGAAATCTGTAGGCTTAACTTGATCTTGGGGATTACTTATCCTACACAAGCTTTGAAAAATTACAGTGGACATAAGCTAGTAAAAGGATACTAGTGTTGAACTAGATTTTTAAGAATGAGTATGCTTTATTCTAGTAGACAATTCCAGAAAAATTACATTAGGTCTAGAAGAGAAAAGGGTCAAAACAAAACCTGTGAGTTGACGAAAGTAAAGCTGCTGAAGTTTGGAGTTGGAGATGGGCAGGAACTGATTGGCTCCCATTTAAGACAGTCATATCTCAGGAAGTTGATTTTTATCATTTGTGGTGGAAGAATCAAAGTTTAACTTGAGAAATGACATGATTAGAATACATCTAGATATATGGAGTCCTTTTTCTCATTTTACATGTTGTCATTCCATTAAAATGATCAACTTATATGTCCTAAACTTGAAGGGAAATGAAAATGCAGCACATGACAATGGGCACAGCTTTCGAATGACACAGCACGAAACATGTATTGGAATTTTTAAAGGAAAGGCATGGAGAGATTTATAAACGAACCAAATAAAATAGATTGAAATGAACTGTAGCTTAGGAAATTCACTATGTAGAAATATGCGCTTTTAGGTAAGAGTGAAGGAGGGGCCAAACGATAGATAATAGTCAAGCGGAATTTGGATGTCAGAAAGAAGCCAAGCTGGAGCCACCATGGAAAAGACATGTCCAGTGAATGATTTGGAAAGGACACTTGCCTGTGATATCAATGTCACAAAAGGGAAAACAGCAATGTCTGCAGCGTGAAAACTAAAAATGCCCATTCTGTGTTGTCCCGTAAAGTACACCGACCATGGCCAAAATAGATTTTTTTGTTTGTTTGCTCTGCTAAGATGAGAGATGTCATAGGGATATATGCAAAATTAAATTGCAGCCGGCAGGGTTCACGTAATGCCGCATAACCAAAGGGAAGATTTTTGAATTAAATTGGCTTCTGCAACAAAATTATTTGACATCATGCAAACAAAATCTGAGTGACTAGGCAAACGGAAGAGCAGGGAGTGCTGGAACACATCAGTCCCAAACACTGCTGCATTAGCATTGCTGAGTATCCTTGATCTGGTTTATCATGTAAGAGCTAATTTCCTTAACTTTTGCCTTTGAGTCTGTTTAATTTCTTAGAATTTGCTGCAGGAAATATTAATCTACTAATGAAATCAAAGATTCCTCCAGGGCAGTGACATTTTCTGTTGTAGTTATTAGTATGTGCTTCATGCTTCACATAAATTAGACTTCCAATATGCAGTCAATGTTTGTACAGATGAGGGAGTGGGCAAAGACCTACTGAGTGTGCCCGTAAAGAAGAGTACTGAGTGATGACTCATTTAGCATCTTCTATTTGGGGTACTTTTCTGAGTATTGGTTATTGCTTGCATCATACTATTAAGTTCACAAGCAGACCTTTTAAATCTGTTGGATTTTTTTATTGTTTTGGCATTTTTAGGCGAAACAGCTAAGATTTTGAGAGGTAAGATCAAGCTGAAAGGAAACTGTAGGTTTGGGACTTGAGCAGAGTAGTAGTTTCCTCCTAACCAACAAGTTCAATGAATGCCAGGTACCATCAAAGCAAAGAAACAGCAATTAAAGAAAACTGTGAACAAAATGTATTTGAGTTGACTGCTGTCTTTGACTGTATTACCTACCTCAAAACTTCAGCTCGTGAATTAGATTCAATATCCCAACTGCTAAATGTACAGTCATGGCCATTCTTTTGGAAAATTAAGAAATAAGATGAAAAGTCATGAATCAGTTTCTCTATCCTACCTAGAATATATTGTCAAGCATCAGAGTCCTGGAACTCTGTTGCTTACACAACCTCTGCCTCCTCTTCTACAATGTTCCCTAATCCTTAGTTGTAGAGTTTGTATTGTACATGGTAGTTGGACATGATCTGCACAGTTAACATACCAGTGTGCAAAAGAGAAATTTCATGAGGTCTCACTTCTAGATGAAAAGCTACAGAAAATCAAATGGTGATGGGGAGGCAAATCACTTTTGTCCAGAGACAAACTCCCTGATAGGTTAGTTAATCCCAAGTGGTCAGCTCTAAACCCATGCACACAGACTCACCAATAAATGTACTCTCTGCATTATATATTTATGTATATTTATAAATGTATGAATGTATATGTAACAATGATAAAGGGAGAGGACATGAAATTGAGAGAGTGCTGGGGGATATGAAAGGAACTGGAAGGAGGAGAGGGACAGGATAAAATGATGAAAATATAGAACTCATGTATGAATTTTCATAAATATGAAAAGGTATACAAGAGATGAGCAATACACGTTCTTTTTTAAATATATATATATATATATATTTATATTTATATTTTTGTGTATGTGAGTGTATTGCCTGCATGTATTTAAGCTCATCTACGTCATGCAATACCCATGGGGGTCCGAAGGGGACATGAGATTCCCTGGAACTGGAAGTTTGAACAGATGTCAGCCACCATGTGGGTGCTTTGAATCCAAGCCAGGCTCTCTGCAAGAGCAGCCAGTGCTTGGAAAGCATCTCCAAGAGAGCCATCTTTCCAGCCCTACAATTTCTTTTTTTTGCATGTGTGTATATACGTATGTATGTATACATTTTTACATATGTGTACAGTGCGTGTGTATGTATGTATATGTGTGTGCACATGTTCATATGGAGGTCAGTGGTTGACACTGGTCTTCTTCAATCATTTCCCAACTTGTAGTTGAGTAAACATCTATCACTTGAACACAGAGATCACTAACTCATCTAGTCTGGCCAGTGCCAGGTTGCCCTTTGTTTCAGTGAGGATCATTTGTTTCCATGTCCCATGAGTTGGGATTACATTTGGACAACCACACCTACCTGAATTTATATGAGTGCTGGGAATCCAAATCCCAGTCCTCATGTTTGCATAACAAGCTCTTTATCTGCTGAGCTTTTTCCCTAGCCCCAAAAGCAAAATTCCAATAAGTATTAATATGATCATTGCAGCTATAATAACAATGATAGTAATGTCAGTAAATCGTGGTGATGCAGGAGTTTATTTATTTATTTCTGAGTGCTGGCAATGGAACACGTGAGCTCATAAATGCTAAAAATGAGTTATAAAGCTGAACTCCAGCATCAACCTCAGGAATTCATAATTGTGTGCTTGCTACTGATTTTTTTTTTGAAGATAGGCTGTCCCTACCCAAGCTGCCCTGGAAATTGCTATGTATACCAGGTGGGCCTCGATCTTTCAGAGATCTACCTGACCTTGCCTCCACAGTGATGGGATTAATGGTGTATGCTACCATACCTGGCTCATTGTTGATTTTTAAATTAGAAAATAAAGAGGGAATATTAGTTTTCTTTGCCCCATAACCACAATCTTCTTTTCACCTCATTATAAATGGATAAGATTTAAAACTGAAGATGATTGACAGGTAGGAACCATTATTAGAAAAGCAACTCAGAAATCCCCACATGTAATTCTTTGAGCTTTGGGGAAATCTTCCCCTTTCTTGTACCAGCTTAACTTTCTCCATGTGACTTTCCAGGTTTCCTGATCTGTGCATTTACTGAAACTAATATGGTCCACATGAAGAGATTTAACTACTTGATCTTTATTTTAGTGTATTTTTATTTAAATGCCTTTGTTTGAGATCTACACTTATACCACTAGTCTTTAAATAGTCCTGAAAACTATGACCACATACCTAATATAATCCTAAGGTTATGTCTTAGGTCTCTGCTTCTCAAAATTCATTAGCAATAAGAGTCACTAAAAGAGGACACAAGCTTAAGAAATCATAAGTGAAAGGCCATTTGAACAACAGAAGTCATTCATGTGATTAGAAAATTTCGGATATAAACAAGAATGTCAATATGTTATTGTTAGGGTAGCTATTTTTAAGTTGTGGTGCTAGGAATATCAAGAAAATGGCACAGACAATGAAGATTTTTATTTTGGCAGTCTGAAGTGAAAGTTGTGATTGATAATTCTGGTTATGGCTGACGTGGAGAAATGAATCTTCAAAGGCTTTTGCATATGGAATGATTTATTAATATCCAGGCATTCTTTTGATCACTTTCAATGGAAAATTTCTTTCCTGGTGGATGTTAGAAGAACTTGAGATACAAACAAATAAACTGCATCATTTTCTTAAGTGACTCATAATAGTGGTAAAAGAGACAGAAAATTAATAGTGTGTGTTTTCACTTGAGGATAGGAAATTTCTCTCTTAAATTAAAGCTGTATACAGTATGAACTCGCAAATGAAGGAATGAACTACCCAAATCCTCATAACTGTGCAACTGTGGTAAAGCTACTTTATAAAATGGTTAATAAAAATAATCTCAGAAAATCCACTTAATATGATAATAAAGATAACTTTTGCAAACCATCTTACTGTAGCTATTACAGATATGCTTGGGATATCTGTAATTACAGGCTTTGAGGTTTATTTAAGTAATAAATGAAGAGCTCTAATTAAAGGGTAGAGGTAATGGGTGTGATGGGGTCAGGCGCTCATAATAAAAGAAATCCTGCAAGAGCCAGAACTGCCCAGCTGAACATCTGTTGCTTCAGTTTTAACCAGTGCTTGGTGAGGTGCTTGCACAGAGATGGGTTCCTTCATCTCTTCTCATTCATTCTCTCACTACATTTTCTAAATGCTTTAGTTAATTGCACAGAAGTGTTTGATCTAAATGTTCTTAATAACTTTCTACAGGGATGGAAAGTCGACTGTCTTCCATATTGACAGTAAACAGGAGTTGCACTCAAAGATAAAATACCATTAACTATGCCGATTTTCAGGTTGGCTCTATTCCTATATTTAAGTAGGTATTAATTTTAATCTGAGCTAAAATCTGCCTGCAGTGAGGGCTTGACAGCTTGGGAAACTGAGCCTTCTGCTACCCTCATTTTTTAAATACACCATTTGGAATTTGTGGAATTCACATGACTTTATTTTATAGAATTGAATTTAATGTTCAGTGTAAATTTTCTAAGCATAACCACCATCTGACAGAATGACAGTGAGATTATTAAATGAGAAAAAAATATATACTTATAGCAGTATTTTATATCGTATTAAATAATATATTAATGTCCGGATTTATAACTTGAGTAACTAAAGTAACGAGTGGGAATTCCACTTGTTTTCTCTGAGCCTCATTTTCTTCATCCTTAATTTGTGATCAGGATTGGATTATTAAAGATTGAATTATATTGCAGACATAGTCCATGTCCAGCCGCAGCCACTGTGATTCCTATTTAATCAGTGACTGTCAGATCATTATGATCTAGTCTAATTTACACATTTTTACAGATAAGAAGACTAAATCTCAGAGACAGAAAATAAATTGACCAAGGAATTGTAGTTCCCCAGTTGTAGAGCTGAGAATGAAACTCTAGTCTCCCATTGACCTCATCAATATTGCTTTTATTTTTTACATACTGATCATGGAAACTGAAGTTAGGGAATCAGGTTTCTAGATAGAAACAACCAGTTACAAAACAAGGAATCAAGAAAATAATTAAAATATAGCTGTATATCTGAATCTCACATATAGTTATATTGCCTGTACCTCTGGTTGTTTTTATTTTGCATTGACTTTTAAATAATTCTTATATCATATTTCATAGTAAAATGAAGATATAACAAGGAAAGGCATTCTATGCTTCCCAGTTATGTTGCAGCTACTGGAAAGCTGAAGCAAAATGTTCTCAAAAAACAGAAAATAAAACAAAGAATAGAGTGTTCAGATACCTTACAATTAATTTATTGTAGTTGATCATATTTTTGTTATTATATATATATATATATATATATATATATATGTTTGTTTAAGCTGAAGCTTAAAACTCTGATGAACAATCTAATGTCGAAAAATACATTTTTACCGTAATCTCCAGGACACATCATTATATTTGTTTGCGTGATATAGGGGAATATATTTCCATATTTCCAAGGGGAAGAATGTTTACCTGTCATTTGTCTTTTAGATTATTCCAGATTATCCATGTGTGTCCAGTGTAATCACAGATGTCTTTAAAAGGGTAAGAGGAAGGGAGAAACTCCACAGTGTCATCATCTGTGCCTGCTGTTGCAGAAATATAAGTCAATTAAAGAGACTCTGATATAGTTAAGGCACTGTAAGATAGGGGAAGGCAAGACACTTAAAACCTTAAAGCAGTAAGACAAAAATGGAATGAAGAAAAGGCATATATTGTCTGGCTTTTCTTTCTGCTACAAGTTTAAGTGGTGATATACAAACTTTGATCTCTGGTTGTCCTTCTAAGAGACTAGCAGGGTCTTTATGTAGATGGCCCAGACAGGAGCTTAATGAAGCCAGGTGCTAAGCCCTCAACTTTAGCAGATGTCTGCACTTAAATGTGTCCTTCAATCATTTCAGTTTCTGATTTATAGTAAATAACTACAGTTATTTCAGTGGTGCTTATATTGAGATTTGTTCCATGGTTCAGCAACATTAGAGCGGCCTTGCTTTTGCTGAGGGTATTTGTGTGGTGTGGTGGTTTCGCATGTGTATATTTCTGTATGTCCAAGCACAAAAATCAAGATTAAAATTATCACTAGTCTTTAGAAAGGAACCTTATCTTAGAATGTGTATGCTTTCAATAAAATAGAATGCATTTTAAACATATTTTACATTTCATATAGAAACACCTTAAATAATAAGAGGATGGTTTTCACTAAGCTAAACAAAGAGAAATTCAGAGATGCATGTCAGAACTTCAAAGAAGAATGTACGGAATACTTTAAAGTGCAATTCCTTTCCAAAAATGTGGGAAAGAGTGGAGATAGTGATATGATTTATTAAATAAGCCACAGAGTACTTAGGTGTTTGTGAACATCATTTTCTTCTCAATCGTTATATTTTCTCCATCTTCTCCTCATTTGCAAAAATATGAACTCATAAAATTGTTACTAGTTTCTTATTCATGTTTATCTTTGTACCATACTTGACTCTGTTTCTTTACAACATAAGTTAAGCAAGCCTGGCGTGGTGGTTATTACAGGCAGAGGCAGAGTGTCAGAGAGGCAGAAAGAAGCAAGGGATCTCTGTGACATGGAGACCAGGCCTGTCTATAAAACGAGTTCCAGGCCAGCTGGGGTTCCAGAGAGACCCTGTCTCAAAAGCACACACACACAAAAAATGTTGAGAAAGCATAAAAAGGAATATTGTAGAACTGGGATAAGGTAATTTTTTTAAATCTCCCAAAATTGCTGGTTGGGAAGAACACAGCTATCAGTAGGTCCAAATATTGTTAATAATAAGTCTCAGTTTCAGCAGATGCTAAGTGGCCTTCTCTTACTCCTCTAGTATTGACTTTCCCTACATCTGAAATGCTTTCCATGTGAAATGGGTTCTTTTTCACTAATACACATAGTTGTATTCCAGTTGTCCCCCAAAGTGAAAATTATGAAGAAAACATTTCAGCGTGTTTGTGTTTATATGAAAGGTTGTACCTTCCATAATCCTCCAGTTGTAGAAAAATGTAAATGCACACTATGCAACTAATTAATGTTTGCTAAAAGAATAAATGTCTTTGATCCAACTTTTAGTCATCAGTAAAACACAGAAATAAAATAAGCTCCACATACTAATAGTGAAAATTTCACACTGACTAAATGTGAATGATGAATGCCTTAGGTCTTAGTGTTCAATAATGATAGATGACATATTATTGTTAATGTTTTATTCAAGCCAATGCTAGAACAGAGTTCCAATAGAGATGTGGAAAAGACAGAAAAATGTTATGTGGACAAAAGAACGATGCAGAGTGGTACAGAGGGGAGGGTATGAATTCTGAAAGAAGATGCATTGTAGTGTGCGTGCTCAGTGTAAACCACGGCGTGTAAGAGAACTTACCATGGAGCTGCAGATGTTCCATGCCTGCTACTCAATATGGCAGCCGTTATGCAAGTGTGGTTGGGCAGAACAGTGCAGCAAAGATGACAAATTTATTTTTTATTTAATGATTCAAACAACCACGTGTAGTCAGTGGGCTATTCTGCAACCCAGTGTGGTAGAGCCCCAACTGCCAGAAATTAAATTTCCTTACTTGAGGCTCACTTAGGGACATCTATTCAAATTCTGCTTTTAAAGCTTTGCCTCTGAAGTACATTTGCATAGAACTTTTAAAGCAACCAGTTTTAAGGAAACTATTTTAAGGAATTTTAGGAGTAGCTATTAGAGGTCATCCATGAGCCATCATTTGAATTTGACTTTGGGTCATTTCCTGGAGTCTCCTCTGCTATTTGTGAAGCACCCTTCAATCTTTTGATTCCATCCACTCTCTGTAAACCATGTGTTAAATTCATTTTGGTATTATTTGTAAATTTGTACTGGTTTATAATTCCATTATCATTCATCTCTGAAGTTAACCTTTCTTATCTTGTCATCTAATCAAAAATTCCCTCTAAATAAATTGAGGAATCCTGGTGGCAGTTGAATACATCTAGATTGTATTTAGTAATACCAATTTTTCAGTTTTTTAAAGTATTTTCAATGTCACATCTGGAGAAAATAAATGTTAGAAACTCTGAGGGTGCTTCAGCTCCAAAACTGATATTTTCAGATGATACAAATGATAACCAAAATTGTCATGTTCTCCAACAGCTGACCATGTTTCTGTGTTTAGTCTTAGGAGTCACAGGCAAATATGTTTGGATTCAAAGGCCATGGACGAGTTAATTCATAAATGAAGACATGCTGATGACTCGTTTTCTGAGAAAGATTATAATTCTGGAACTTCATGAGGCTAGATGTGGTTTCTGGAATCTTCCTGTCATAGTTGAAACAACTACAACATATAAAATTATTTATGTAGAAGGGAAAAATGTCCCTGAACTAAAAGTCCTAAAAGATTGGCTTAATTAATGAAGATGATTATTCCCAATTTGTGAAGTATGTAGACATAGTTGTGTATCAGTGAGTGATTGGTAAATGTTATCAGGATGCAAATGCCTTTGTTTGTATTGTACTCTTTAATCTGATTTGAGTTCTAGCATGTGAAATTGTAGTAACGAGATGGTTGTCACTTCCATTTATACAAGGGTATTAGTTAGGATACTTCTTGGAGCCATCTCTTGGATAAGGAAGGAAGTCTTTCATACATGGAAGACATATCTCTACGTCTTTCTAGTCAGAATTTTGCTACATGATGATTCGGAGATGCAGACAAGGGTTAAAAATAAAGGGTCCGATATTTCCAGGCTCCATAATAGGAATCAATTTCTGTATGTAAGGAAGGAATATGTCTGTGGTTAGGCAAACAGTTTCTGCCTGAAGAGGATATGGACGTTCTACAGGTAGATTAAAATTTTATAGGGATATAAGGTGGCTTATAAAGGCATTTCCATTTTGGAAATGACTATAGAAACTTTCTTCCTAATGGATGTCATTGGGGAAATTATTCTTCCCTCAGAATATGAAGAAAATAAAACAATCACTGGACAAGAAAAATGAGCAATAAGACAGCCAAAAATCCTGTACTTAAATAAAATAAGACTCCACTATTTTTTAGCAGAAAGGAATTTGGGGAGGGAGTACAGAATAAATTCTTTATAGCTCTCAGTCTTATAGGGAGCTGCCATTGAGTAAGATAAACGGCCTACGAATATGTGATGTAGAGAAACACAGAGTGAATCAAAGCAGGCAGTGTTATTGCTTTCCGAGGCAGTGGTCTGACGAGCGGTAGAGTACTATATCTGGTATTTGTCACTATTTCTTAGATGGGGAATAATTTCTCTTGAAGGACTATCGCACTGAGTCACTTAATGTTACCAAGCGTCTAAGATTTAAGATGTAAAGAAGAATGCTCAAAGTTGTGCAGTTGTTCACTGGGAGGTAAAGGGGAGTTTAAAAGTCCTATTTAGCCTTCCCAGCTTCCATCACTGGCAAAGGCTATTTCTCTCTCTCATTTTGTTCTCTTTATTCACTGCCAGTCCATCTTCGGCTGCTGTTTCACTGGCTCACCACTTTAACTGCAGTACTTTATGTGAGGGGCCAGGAAGGCAAGGCATTTGTGTTGTTCTACGGATCATCTGTCAGACGGAGATTTAAATGCATGCTTCGTACCTGCCAGAGGAAAAGGTAGTACATGCATTTGGTGGCAAGGAGAGAAAGTTAATAACAGGTGTATATATGATGATCTAAACAGGAAGCTGTATTTTTGCAGGCTGACAACCACAGCATGAGGGAGCCACCACTGGTTTTGTCCACAGGTACCATTACAAATAGAGATATAAGTTTGTGTTTCAAGGGGATAATTATTGGTAAAATAAGGCTGACTCAGGTGCATTCCATGACTCTAGCATCAGACTCTTAGATCAATTTCTATTTTTTAAAAACATGACCAATAGCATGCAACATGTATTTAATCTCTCATTTGGATCTAACTTCAAAATATTTTATTTATTCTTTTTATTTTATGTGTATGCATGCATTCCCTGCATGTATTTTAAGTGCACCCATGTTGTGCAATGCAAGGGGAGATCGGAAGGGGCCATTGGATACCCAGGAAGTGAAGTTACTGACGTTGTTAGCTGCCATGTGGGTGGTGTGAATCAAACCCGGTCCTCTGCAAGAGTGGCCAGTGTTCTTAATTGCTGTGTCATATCTCCAGTCTCTTATTTTGCTCTAGTGCTACTCCATTTGATTACATAAATTGCTCCCTTAATTCTCAAACTAATTTTAGGAAGTCATTGTTTTTGGCAACATCCTCTCCATTATCATGCAGTTCATATGAGTAGCTCAACAAGAAGAGATATCATAGATTTTTCAATGTCACACAGCCCATGATAGACAGAGGTAGTACTGGAGACCAAGAGGACAATACTCACCAAGAAATAATAATTCTTGTCTTCCTATTGTAATACTTAGCAATTGGAGTAATACAGTCCCCATGCCTCAGCATTTGAGGGAGCACTTTTAGAGTTGATGGAAATTTAAATTCCTGTAAGATAACTGGTTAGGAGGAGAGACTAACCTAGAATAAGAACTTCTAGTTTTATTGCTGTCTTCCACGACCAGGCATCAAATTATAGAGGAATATAATAAGCAAAAGAATCATTCAAAAATTATTTGTTTGCAGCCAGTTCTGTGCCTCTTCTAGACATTAAGGGAAAGTCTCCGGGCTAACATATTTCACATGCAGATATTATAATGAAGTGCCAAGTAATAGAATCCCAGCTGACCATGTCATCAAGCGACTGAAGTCTTAAACACTCTTGCATTTTGCATAAATAAAATTTCAGTGTATGACAAACACTATAGCATGAAGCTTATTTCCTTTTAAATGTTATTCTCAAAATCTGCAGCAGCCTGGCATCACGCAGGCAAGCATAAAGCCACCATTAACTACTGTGCCCAAAGTTCCATAACTGTGGCATAACAAGCTTTTGAATTTATAGAACAATTACAGAATTATAGAAGAATCAAAGCTTTATGTTACTGCCACAACTGCTAGCTTCAGCTCCACAGGTAGGACTTTCGGAAATTTTAGCGTTCTCATTGCAAATGTTTCTAGAAGTATTTTTGTTATTTTCATTTCTTGTTTTTAAATTTGTAGATTTGTGTGTTTGCCACTTTGGTTGGCTGGTTTTGTGTGTTTCTGAGAAAATTCTCTTCCCTTCCTTTATATTGTTCCCCTGTATAGCATTTAAAATTATATAGCTATTCATCTTATGAGAGTTTAAAAATGCCAGTTGCTTTAACAAAATCACACCATTCATTCCTCATAATAATCTTTATCTGAGTGGGAAAAATTGAGGCTCAGATTGATGAATCAGTTGCTTAAGGTAAAGCAAGATTGAGTCTCATTAAGGTGACTTGCAAGCTCATGTTCTAACAATTGTTTTCAAGTCTCTTCACCTAGACATTCTTTTCCTACAGTCTTCCCCCTCTGCCTCAAAACTTTATAGATAATAAAAACTGCAGAATTAATTTAATTAATTTTAAAATGTAGTTTACAATTATCATTCTGGAAGAATAATTTCATTCCTTTCACCTCCATTGCCCATTATAAAAGAAAATAAATATCCAATTTTTTAGGTAATTATTGGAAAATAAAACAAGCTATCTAATGGTCAAGCAAAAAAAAAAATACCAGTTTCAGCTTGCATAGAACTTTCCCACACTGTCACCATCGCTGTGAATTCATATGAGAAACTGACCTGCTGTCTAGAAGACTCTTTCCTTGTGGTCATCCACCTCCTCTGGCTCTTTCAATCTTTCTGTCTTCTCTTCTATAACTATTCCTAAGCCCTGGAAGGCAGATGTTTGAAACAGGTATCCTATTTAGGGATGAGCACTCACTCTGTGTCATCTTGTTTTCTGCCCAAGGGCCAGTTGTGGGTTTCTGTGTTAATCACCATCTGCTGTATAAGGATATCTTTGGTGAGAGTTTAGAGACGTACTCATCCTATGTGTAGAGGTTGATTTGAAGATGTCACTTAAGTTAAGCATCTGACAGACACTTATTCTCAGCTTTTGACTCCAGCACAGACATGGGAATATGGGCAAGAAATTCCAATCCAGCATAAGGAACTTTTGGAAATTTTTGGCTGCTGACCTTTCTGATTCAACTTCATTTGTTACTATTATCTTTTCTTTCACCACTAACATTTGTTTTCCTTCCTCTCTTTCTTCCCACTCTTTAATTACCAATGAAATTTCAAAAATTCCAGACAATATCTAATGCAGATTAATTTCTAGCTCTTGTGTTGAGCTGAGCTGAATAAGGTTATGGCACATTTTACCTTGAATTTCTCTACTAACTTCTAAAATTCCGTAGGTTTTCTCAAAAAATCACTACCCAAACTTCCATTTTAGAATGCTGATAACATAGCTCTCAAAAACTCTGTATATTTATGATCTTTAATTCTATAGATCTGGTCTAATATTTCCACATACCTTACCTTAATTTCCTCATCTTTTTATCAACCAATGGCAAGCCATTAAACATTTGAAATGAAATTGCACATCTTGAGGCATTATGTTTCAGGTCTCCATCTGGCTTTCACAATTGGAATTTAGTAGCAAATGTGATCTAGAGCTTTGGGGGGCTGTAGAGAGCGAGAAATCCTGGTGCCATCAGCCCACATGTCTGCATGGCTCTGTCTTCTCTGATTTCTATCATTTTCTGAGGAACAGATGGCAAAGAAAATAGTTCTGAAGTGTCCCAATAAGGAAGGAAAGAAATAAGAAGAGGGGACCATTGAACCATGGGATGTATTTCTGCACTTACAGCTTTCAGTAAAGGACTTTATTATTAGAAAGATAACTTTTATTTTTTTATGGAAGTGTAGTAATACCTTATATAACCACATCTTGAAGACCTACATATTACTGAGAAATAACTCAATTAAAGTTAAGGGTCTAAAAGGAGAAACTACAGACATCACACTGTTTTCCTTTAGGTATTCTGGTAACATTGTACACATTGGTTCTATTTCATGAGTTAAATAAATTCTAGCTTTCTGGAATGCCAGCACATGCAGTATGTCAAGTAGGGTAGGGCACAGTTCCTGAGGTGGTAGTCTGAAAAATTCAAAGCATAAAAATGAAAGAAATGTGAGTCTGCTTTGTTGCTGGAGAACATGGCCACTAAACGAGAGACACACAATCCACAATTGTCATTAAGGACAGCAGGAATCTGGGGAGTCAGCTACCTCTAAAATAAGTAAATCAAAACAATTATTTATTTTCATTCATGAACACGTAAGTAGGATAGATGTTTGATCATTTAATCTGGACTTCATTGAACATCTTTACTGCAGATATCAAGTGATGAAGACAGCTGGACCCAGATCCTCACTGCAGATTGGATACAGATTTCTACATCATTCAGGCTTTTTATGGAACATCTGGCTAGGCTTATTCTTATTCTGCAAATGGCAATAACATACACACACCACACACATTATGCACACAGTCTCACACAAAAAATGACTAAGCCTTTTGAAGACTAGAATTCTGACAGCGCTCAGTTACTTATCTACCCATTAACAATGCATCTACCAGGTTTTTTTTAAATACTTGTTACTGTGTCAAGTACCAAAATTTAGTGATAATTTATTAATGCCCTCAAAAACTATTAACTAGGGATTTACAAAGAGGAGTGGGTAGTCATTGGTTCATCTTTACCTGATGTGGTATAGTTGAATAGTTGGACTAGGGTATACCTTCCTAGGATCACCTCTTCACTCACATACTTTGAGTTGGCATGGATCTAGGACAGACTCAGATAAGACTATCAAATGGGGTGCCCTTTCATGGTCATTCTAGCCTCACAGTTGTAGTGAGTTCAAGGTAACTCACAGCTCCATGAACAAGGGTTTCAGGAAAACCAGGCAGGGGCTGCAGGAACCCTAATAGCATGGTCTCAGTCTCTCATTGCAATTTATATTCATTCATTAGCTACAAAGTGTTCATTAAAGTCAGTGGAGAAACCAGAGGGCAAGAATTAGCAACGCCCTTTGAGGGGAAGCATATCAAATATCTATGAGTGTTTTCAACTGCTTTACATTTGCCCAAAACACAGTTTCAGAGTTCACTAGAGTTTCTCTATGGAGATGCATAGAGAAAGAACTTAACACAAACCATGAACACAGGTATGTTAGAAGACTTAGAGGGATAGAGCCTCAAAGGAGAGAGGAACCTCAAAAAACAGTGGGAATCAGCTATGTTGTAGAGATGTTGCTCAAGTAAGTAATGTTTTTATACATGGGAAGGATGGAAAAGAAAATCAGTTCTCAAAGTAGGGACAATTAAAGACCAGTTATAATTTGTAAGATTAATGAGCATCCAAGTTTAATCCAGTGCAATGATCAAGAAAATACTTTAGGAAGAAAGTAAATCATAAAGATTGAATTCAAATGATCTGATTGGTGCCATCAGATGCCAAATATGAAAGATGGAGACAAAGGTAGAATCCATTTTCCCCAAAGTAGGTAACATTACATTTCGTCTCTTATCTAATATGCTTCGGCTCTGAAACTGGTTCAGGATCTGTAGGGGCATGTTTTCACGAGCTCCAACAAAAAATGTATCTTTCTTTTTTTGTTGCTGTGATTTAACAAATGGCAAAAGAAAGTTAGGTGAAAGGGACCTAATTTTCACTCATAGTTCCAAGTGTAGTCTATCATAGCAGAAAAATCAAGGCAGCAGGAGCTGGAAACCAATGGTCTAGTCACCTGCACAGTTAATACAGAGAGCAGGGTACACTTCCTAACACTCAGCTTGCTTTTTCCTCTTTATACGATCTAGGATCCCTGACAGGGACAATATGGCTAAGATGGTTCTTAATATCAATTAATACAATGAAGTTAATATCCCATAGGTAGGCGCCAGGCCCATCTCCCAGGTGATTTTGGATTCTGTCAAATTGATAGCTAACACCAACACAAAACACATACACACACACACACACACACACACACGATATATCTTAGTGATTCAGCTCCTGCTCAGCATGCAGGAAACCCAGAGTTCAAACTCAGCACTGGGTGTGGGCAGGCGAAAAGCATTGGGAAAAAGGGGCCAGTATTCTTACTGAGCATTTCTAGAACCAGTTAAACAACATATTTGAGAAATCAAGTAAATATTTGCTTGTTGAATTGTAGTGTTATTATTCAGAATGTCTTCCACTAAAATATTTTGTGAAATATTCTGTCAGGTATTCCAGAAACTGTAGTTAGTTAATATTTGTTCTATTATCAGAATGCATTTATGCTACAACAATTAAAAATAAAACTTTAGTGATATTTTATGTTCTTTAAAATAACAGTAATAATGTATTTATTTACACATAAGTAATTTCAGATCAATTAGCTCATCTTTTCCAATTAGCAGTACTTCAAATCATGTTTCCTGGCAAAAATAACAAACCAGGACTACTGAACAAAAGGGAGATAATCTAAGTCTCTAGATACAAAAAGGTCATAATAATGCCAAGAAGGTATAGTCATGGAATAAAATAGTGTTTTCAAGGCTGCTTAGCAATGGGTCAAGAATATAAACGTGGAATGTGACAGTTTTAATCAGGAGCCATTTCTATTATTGTATAATTAATTTTGCTGGTTAAATCTGGTCAAACAATGACAGAAGATTAGCTGAGAAATCAATGACTTTTTGTCAAAATTCAAAACAAATATGAGTATTTAATCCACAGGATGCTACATCTGTTTCATAATTGTTATATCAATTTTAAATTAATTATTTAAAAATAACAGATATCACAAGTTTGTAGAAATACATGTATCTTTGTCTGTCATCAATCTATCATCGATCTATCCATCTATCTCCCTATCCATCTATCTATCTATCTTTGTCTAACATCTATTTGTCTATACAACATCATATATATAATCTATTATCGTTCATCTTTGGCAACTTTTTCTCACAAAGTAACATCTTATTCATTTCTGCATCTTAGACGCCCGGAATCTTGGTATTAAGACCTGGGTTCTGTGACGCACAGAGAACAGATTGACATAACAGTGCTCTATGCCTAGGATGTTCTTCTTTCCCAACATTTTGCATTACTTAAATGTAGCTAATCCCTAAGCATTTCGAACATTCATTGCTTCTTAATGTGAAGATTGTCTTCTGAAGATGGAAATGATCCATTATCTCCAAAGGAGCAACGAAGCTTCCAATCAATTCAATCATGACACTTAGTCCTTTCCAGTTTCAACTCTATTTATGACCAGCTTGCTCTGCCTTATAAGACCAATCTCTGTTTTTGTAGAACTCAGCCCAGGAGTTTATGCATGTTACATAAGGATTAGATCATAAAAAGTGCATTTTAAATCACTATTATACAGTAGAGTATGGTGTCACATGCCATTAATCCCAGCACTGGTAGGAAGAGACAGACAGATCTCTTTGAGATGAAGACTATCCTGAACTTTATAGCAAGGCCCAGACTAGCTGGGGTTATAGAGAGACTCTGTCTCAAAAAAACAACCAAAGTATAATAATAATTATTATATTCATTTAACTTCTGTTAAAGTACTATGTATATTTTCATGTTACATAAGAGGATTTTTAATACACACATAGAGGAATAAACCATATGGAACCTAGGTCTCAGTTAATATAAATGATACTAGGCAGGTAAGTCGGCATCTGTCCACTGATGGCAGATTGCTGTGGATAGCATTTTGAAACCTGCAGACTGCTGTGTCTGGGCTGCTGTTTTGATGTAAAATAAAAAAGTCGACATGACATGAGGAGATAACAAAATAGCTCTGAATTATATTTTTTATTGTTGGTGCTGTTGTTGTTTTGAGACGTGGTCACATTACCTAGCCCTGACTGTCCTGGAACTTTTTGTGCAGATTAGGCTGACCTTGAATTCAGGGAGATCCACCAGCCTTTGTCTCCTTTGCTGGGATTAAAGTTGTTCACCACCACACCTGGTTCAATATTGAACCTAAAAGAGAAGAATAATGGAAGACAGGTGACAGTAAGGGATATAAAAGAGGGGCATTTTAAATTGGAGGGTTAGGAAGGGCTATATAAGGAATGACGGGAATAAGAGAAAGAAGGATCTCAAAATAGGTGGGGCCTTAGAAGACTGGTATCAAGGGAGAAAGGGATGGAGGAAAGGTTAGTCAGGAGGAGAGAGAGAGAGAGAAGAGAAGAGAAGAGAAAAATAATGTCTACCTAGTGCAAAACCCCAGAGAGAATATTAGTCTAACAACCTAATGATAAATTCCATACACAATATCTCTACATGATCCCATGTGCATAGCTCAATGTTACAGAACAAGAAACAGTGTCATACAGGAGAAACTTTCCTTGGAGTAGTTGGCCAGGGTTGTCCAAGAGACTCCCAAAATTACGCAGGCTATTGCCACAGTCCTTGATTGCCTCCCAGAACATGATTATAAGACCCGATTGCTGAAGACAGAACACACTTCAGAGACTAGATTTGGAGCAATGGAGTTTGGACTGACCAGGAGCCACTTCCCCTGAAGGCTAGTTCTCATAGCTTGTGATAACACTATGCAAATAGCCAAAGGGAGAACATCAATCCATGGCCCAATACCAATTTCATGACCATATAATCACATCAATTATTGGCACAGAATTCAACACTGGTGTAGTAATGGCACGTGAGGCCAATCAAAAGCTACCTAATTGGTCTTAGAGCCCACTCAATTGGAGGAAATTTATGTGTGGTACTATAATCATAGCCAAATACACATTACTGAGCAGGTCATAGATCTTAGAGAAATCCCCAAGGCTGTCACAACCCTAGATAATGTAACTTCTTGCTAAGTGCAAAATATGTATCCTTATATTTACAGTCAAGTATTCTAGTCACCACTAATCAAAGAAGCTTCTTTTGCATCAGATGAAGAATACTACAGAGTACCACAGCTGGTCACACAGATATTGTCTGTGAATTGCCCATGCCTAAGCAGCACATTTACAATATAGCCTCTGTACTCAAGGCTCATTCATTATAGAACAAGGGGTAAAGAAGACACTAATGAATCTCTCAACTATTAATAAAGCTCCTTTTTGCAACAAAGGACCAGTAATACAAAAGGTTACGAATGGCTAAATCGTGGATATTAGGAATCTGCAGAGTGAGAGTCCCTAGACTCTTATATTAAGTTTCACTCACCCAGGGCTCACAGACCTTTGTAGAAGAGGGGACAGAAAGATTGTAAGAGCCAGTGAGCAGGTGTGTGACCATATGGAAAGAGAATTCTACAAGCTCCTGGCATTCTCTTCAGATGAACCTACAGCAATCTTTTGGGCACTCTCAGGACCCAAGCAAACTAAAGCAGACAAAAACTCAGCATGGCACTGGGGAAATGGGTAGTAGACCCCGTCCTTTGCTTAAGAAATATTAGCAACTGATTACTGTTGGGTGAGGATGAGCTATTCTTCCTAAAGTGAGGAACTCTGGGTAGGCTCACTAGACCTCAGTTGGATTACACTGCACTGAGGTCATGTGGGGATATTAACTTGACACAATAGACCTCAACACAGCAGATTAAAGAATGGTTGGATTCCAGTTGGGGGATATTTTGGTGGTTGCTAGTGGAGAAGTGGTTATAAAGATGATTTAAGTTTGGCTGAGATGTTCTGTGTGAAATGTATAATGATTCAATAAAAAAATTAAAGTTTGAATTCTGATTCCACATTTATTCATTCATTTAAATGGTAGATTGATTCTATTTTACAGAGACTTTTTGAGAATACAAATATTGCCAAATATTAGACCTTTTGGGTGTTCCATATCTCATCATTAAGTATAACATGCAACATTGGCATCTAAGACTTCCAAGAGAAACTACATTCACAGATCACTTTACATTCTCTCACACCTCCAAACCTCTTTGTGTAAGATTGGTTACTGTTCTCAGAGGGCCCTTCCTGCTCCTTTTTTTTTTTTTTAATTCTATTCAGCTCTTCAAGCTGATCTTTCCTTAAAGGCTTCTATGAATACTTTCACATTTTAGTTTCTTACAAGGGCATTTCCTTCCCAAGAATCCCAGTCTTACCAAAGGACATCATAGGTCATACAATGCAAATATTAAGTAAGGTAATAGTCATAATGTGAAATAGAGCATTGAGAGCTGACAAATAGTGAAATCTTGGAAAATAATTATTTAAATATTTTCTTTTAATTTTTCCTTTTTTGTTTGCTTGGTGTGTGTATGTGTATGTGTTTATACATATGACATATTCATGGGGAGGACAAAGAACAGCCACTGGGAGTCTCGCTGTCTTTCTACCACAGAGATACATAACTTCTAAGAACTGCTTCTAGTAGTCAGGCTTCTGGGAAGCACTTTTATCTGCTAAGCTGTTTCCCTGGCCCTTAGTAAAAATAAAAATTCTTTTTTATTTGTTATCAAGTGTATATAGTGCTGTTCTGCTTCCTGTGCTATAAAGTATCCAATTTGTCTCAAACTTACCCCTGTCTTTAGCATATTCACTGAGGATGGCATGTAAGGGAGAATCAGGCAAAAGTGTCATTTACAATGCTGCTTTTGTTGTTGCTTGGAAATTTATTGTGTGTCTTAGATATGACTTTGTTTTTATTGAAGAATCATTTAGACAAAAGCTGCACTTTGGTTCAAACACACCGTTTTCTATACCTTTAGAAAATTCTGGTTATAAAACTTCTACCTTGATAAATAATACATATTGTTTATAATTGCAGGCATAGTCTTTTCTCCAGGGATGCCGGCAAATAAGTTACTCAAGAGTAACTATAAATGGAAAATATTGTTATTGTTTTATTTTAGGATGTGTTTTATAATGTAGTAAATTCTATATGTGCTTCATTCCTATGCACTGTGGAAGGTTGTTTGTGGTACAGGGAGATCAAGGTGCAAAATGTTACAAGTAACATTTAAGAAAGCCTGGTTTGATGGCACATGCCTTTAATCCCACCAGAAGGCTGGCAGAGGCAGGCACATCTTTGTGAGATGGAGGCCAACCTAATCTACATAGTAGATTCCAGCCAGCTGGGGCTACAGGGATATTTGGCAATGTCAGAGTATAGTAATTATGAGTGAGGACTTCTCATGTAGATGATCTAGATTTTAACTACAGCTGTATGGTGAGAGTGTGATCTTGGGCAGATAATTTTAATGCCTCAGTAAGTGTGTTTATATTATAACAATATTGATGGTGGTGCTGATGGTTGTGGCCGTTTAAATGAGAGCTGTTCACATAGGCTCATGTAGTTGAAACTTTGTCCTGAGCTGGTAGTACTGGTTCAGTGGTCAGGGAACTTTTAGGAGGTATAACTTTGCCTGAGAAGTGAGTCACTGGAGGTGAACTTTGATATTCTGTAGCCTTGCGCCACGTCAGTTTGTTCTCTCTGTGTGCTCTCTGCTTTGGGGCTCCTGCCCCCAATTCTGCAGTCTGCTGTCCTGACTCTGCACCAAATGGACTTGTATCTCTCTGAAACCCTAAGTCCAAGTAAACTGTTTCTTCCATAAATTGCCTTAGTCATGGTGTTTTATCCCAGCACCACAAAAGAAGCTAGCATAATGGTGACTATATTGATGCTGATGATAAAGAAGTGAGAAGACCTTAAAGAGGAAATAACAGCCCCAGCTTTTAGCATAATACTTTGCATTCAGTAGTATTCATTAAGGTGGTTCATTCATATTCTGATCACCTTTGTAACTTTTCTCAACCTTCTTGGGATGGAAACTGCATATTACTCCACATTCAGACGATATTTCTTCCTAGTTGGGTCCCTTTTCTTATTGCTTTCATTCCATTCTCAAGTTCCATCTTGTCAAGGGCCTTATTTCTCTCCTCAGCCTAAGTGTCCTATGAAAAGTAACAAGAAAGTTGTAGGTTTTCCACTCTTCATCATACTCTCTGCATCTTCTACGATGCTTTAACAGTATAAAGTATACAATGTTGATATCTACAGGCAGGTGCTAAATTTTTGTGATTTCAAAAATATCTACTCTCTTGCTTATAATAAGAAAGACTTCCAATAGGGGTGTTGAGATTTAAAATTGTCACTTAAGTATGAACCTGTCATTTTACAGGAATTCCAGATTCTTTGCCTAGTTACTTGCAAGCTGTTTGTTTTATTCCTCTCTTTTTTAGCTGGAAGTTGATTCTAGACCCCTCACAGAAGGAATTGTCAGCACAAACAATGTGGACTGCAAAACAAGAAAATCAGAAACAAAAGCACATGCTCCAGTCTCCCAGGTAAATATGTTTCACGACTACACCAGTTCCTTTGCCACCTTCTGTACCAACAGAGTGATTTTTGCTTGTTATTCGGAACCATTCTGAATCTGTTTATTGTGAGAACAGGCAGGAGAAGAGAATAGCGTATGTCAGCATGGTTTCTATTCTCATAAGACCGTTTCATGCCTTTACCATTCACGCTATTTGTGAATCAGTCCTTAATATAGCCACTATGCTTTTTGACCAACAGAGCACATGAGCTGACTTACAAAGTAACCAACTACTAACATAAGTGAAAGGCCTATCTTAAAGCTAGAGACTCTTAAACAATGTTTGATCCAGACGTGGTGGGACACACCTTTAATCCCAGTGTTCAAGAGGCAGAGGTAGGCACGCCCCTGTGAGATCAAGGCTAGCCTGGTCTATATGAGAGTCCCAGGTCAGCTGGGGTTCCAGGGAGACCCTGTCTCAACCCCCCCACCCAGAAAAGGAAATAAACAATGTATGAGACTCTAAATATAAGAAGTCCATGGCCAATCTGTACATGAAATTAAACAACAAGGATATCCAGTGAGGGCTGGGGATATGGCTCAGTGTGTGAAGTGTTAACCATGCAACCTTAAGGACTCGAGTTTGAATTTCCAGAACCCACAAAAGGTAGTGCACACAGCTGTCATCTGTAATCAGTGTTCCTACATGGATGAGAACTGGGGACAGTAGGATTACCCCAGAACTAGAACAGTCACAGTAGTGAACATCACAGAGTGTGACCAACAAAGAATATCATGGCACACACAGTAGTGAAAGCCAAAACCCATATGAGAGCTGTCTTCTGACTTGCAGATTTTCATCATGGCACGTATACACCTACATTCACACAATACACACACACACGCAAAAATAGACTGAAATAAATTGTAAACATCTCATATTTCTGGGTTAGAAAATTCTAATATTATTATAATACCCACAGTAGTCAGAGCAATGTAGAGATTCATTACAATGTCTCTATAAAACCCAGTACCATGCTTAAAAGAAACCAAAAAGAATTCTAAATTGTATATGGAACCACAAAAGACCAGAAAAGAAAATGCAATTTTGAATTTGAAACACAAAGTTGAAGACATTGTATTTTCTGATTTCAAAATGTCTTGCAAACCCACAGTAATTAATGCAGTAATGATAATGGGACTAAACCAGATATTTAAATGATTCAACTGAAGAAAGAGCCCCAAAGTAACCTCATACATATACAATAAATTGATCAGAGCGAGGATGCCTGCAGATCACAACGGGAAGAAGACAGACTTCAGTAAATGGGACTGAGAAAACTGGATACACAGATGAAAAACTAAGACAACTGGCCCCTTGTCGTTCAAAACCTAAAAAAAATTAATTAATGAATAGGCAGAGAGAATCCGTTTTCTCCAGAGGCTAGGTCCCCAAGAGCTTATGTGATCCCACGTGGGCAGCACTAACAGGTGTACAAATGGACTCAGCGTATTACATATTTACAGGAGTATATGTAAGAATAATGATCAAAGGAGAGGACAAATATGTGTGAGAGAGAGACGGTGCATGAAAGGAGGTGGAGGGATATCAGTAGGGGTGGAAGTAATGCAAAAACATATTTATGCATGTTACTCCCAAAATATAATGGAAAAGATACACGGCGATAAAGGAAAAGAGAGAACTGGGACGAGGGTGTAGTAGGGACCAGATACTACCATGGTGAAAGGTGGGAAAACCGGAAGTGATGGGCTGGGAGGATAGGAGGAAGGGACATGCAAGGGGCCATGGTGTAGGGAGAAGGGACGTCAGGAGAAGGGGGTGGTGCAGGCAGGAGTTATTGGGGGAAGGGTGGGGACAATGAGGGTGCTGGGATTGGGGTAGGAGGCAAGAGGTCGGATGTGAGGAGAAAAAGTAGAGACGAATGAATTTTGGAGGACTGGGGAACCCAGAGGGAATTATGATGCCTCAGTTACCCCATGAGAAATTCACATACAGTGTCTAAACATTGGTGTGTACTTATGCATGGGAGATGTTGGTATGGGGCAGGAAGCCTGCCTTTGAGTGGTTGGTGGGGTGGTCACAGAGACTCCTAAAATGGCACAAACTATTGCTGAGACTCTAGGTAATCCCCCAGAACTAATAGATGAGACCCTGTTGCTGAAGATAGAGCATACTTTGGGTACTGGACTTGGAGTAGTAGAGTGGGAGCTGACCCGGAAACCTTCTACCTGGTTTGCCTCTTTAATTCTAGATGATAATCTGCAAACTGGTAAGGGAGAAGATTACAAGTATACCATGCACCATTCATCAAGGAAGCTTCTTTTTTTCCAGCATATGGAGGCTGCTGCAGGGTTCCATAACTGCACAGACATAGACAGCATACATTTGAGAGATGCTCAGTTCTAGGTGATATCTGCAGTTGAACTGCTAAACCCAAGGCTCACAGACCATAGCCAAACAAGGGGTAGAGAGAAAAATAATGCATCCCTCAGCCCTCAGCAGTTATGCTTCTCAATGCAGCAGATTGTGATACACACAGGGAGCCACAACTGGCCAAGTTTTAAAGAATAAGAGACTGCAGAGTGTGTATTCATGAATAGGACTGCTTTATTGAACCTCACCCACCCACAGCTCAGGAATCATTGTGGAAGAGGAGGCCGAAAGATTGTAAGAGCCAAGGGTGATTAATATACACAGGGGAAGAGAGGATTTCAGGTCATGGGAAGCTTGCAAATGTGAACTAGTGACAATTGTGGCATTGAGCACAGGGCCATGCCACGTCATTTAAACAGGAGCCCAGAAGGGAGGAGAGAAATGAGTGGTGGGTCAGTCAGTCCTAGACTGAGAAATGTAGAAGACTGATTGCTACTGGAAAGATGAGAGTATGCCTTATTTGGGATCTCTAAATGGGCTAACTGGACACCAGTGGGTGGGTTCACACTGAGGGATGTTTGGGGGCAGGTGCCTGACTGGAAAGGATGTGCCTTGTGTGGTGGAGCACATGGGATGTGGTGGGGGTTAAGGAGCATGGATTGGGAAGTGAGTCTGGAATTGATTAGGAACTGTTGTATAAAATTACAAAAGTTCAATAATTTTTTTAAAGATAAAAATTAAAGTATTCCTCAAACTGATCATAAGATTAGAAAATCTATAAGTTCTACAAGACAATATAAGGTAGCATTGTTCCTGATAACAGTTTCTTGAGCATAACACCGAAAGCAGAAGTTACAACAAAACAAGACATAAGAACTGTAGCACAAGAAAAAGCTTCTATGCAGCAAATGAGAGAGGAAATGTGGTTTAAGCTTGAGTGTCACTTGTAGGCTCCAAGTGTTTGGACTTGGGCCCTTGTCCTGGTACAGTTGGGGAGGTCATGTACCAGGCTGGTAGAAGCATGTCACTGAGGGCCGGCTTTGAAAGTTCTTAAGCCTTGTCAGAGTTTCAGTTTCTCTCTGCTTCCTGTTCCTGCCAGAACATGTGAGTGCTTGGCTTTCTTCTCTGTCACCCACTGTAGCCAAGCTTCTCCTGCCATTATGTACTCACCCTCTGGAACTGTATGGCAAATAAATTCTTCCTTCTGTTAGATGCCTTACTGATGGTGTTTATTTCAGAGCAACAGAGAAGTAACTAATATGAGAAACAAAAAGGCAATCTATGTAATTAGAGAAAATAGTTGAAAAATAATATCTAGACTGTATCAAGGACTTTTACCTTTCAATAACCTGACAAGAGCAACAAAAATATTCATATATATTCCTATTGTAAAATTGCCAGAGGAGCTGAGGACACATTTCTTCAAAGAACACATACAAATTGCCAATCATCAGTGGCTCATTGCCAAGAACTACTGGGGAAGCAGAAAGAGAAAACAGAACGAGATACCATCTCACTTTTGTTATTCTTTTGTAATATTAAAACTAGAACTAACATGTGACTGACTAAGCATCCTATGTGTTCAAAGAAATTTAGTTTTGAAGAGATTACTAAATTTTTATATTCACTGTAACATTGTTAATAATGATTAAGATAGATATTCATTATTAGACAAACAGATAAAGTAAGTGCAACACACACACACACATACACACACACACACACAGTGGACCGTTCAGCTTCACCTGTGATACTGACAGCATAGATTAACCTAGAGAACATTAATTATCCAAGGTTAAATAAGCTGACCAGAGGACAAATGCTATGCCACACCTTTAAACAAAAGGACCTAAAATGCCGAGACTCAGTTATGTGTGCATGAAGAAAATATATGATTTTAAACAACTCATGATAGATTCTTGGGCTTGTCTTTTTCTCTGCTGAGATTTTCTTTTGTTTCTTCCTGTGGTTGCTTTTTCTCATTGTACTTGTTTCTTTGGGTGCCTGATGGGCATAATAAACTAGACAGAAACGCAGAGCTCAAAACTCTTGTTGATGTATATTTCATTTTCTTAAACTGAAGTTGAAAAACAGAAATGTTTTATTCCATTGTCTTCTGTCTGTCTGATTCTATCTCTTGAGAGTCAAATCCTAGTCTTCCACAGAACAAAATATATCACTGACAAGATTGTCTAAAACAAATAGCTTTCCTTGAACATTAATTGGAAATGTTGTGGGCAAGAAAACTCCACATCAAAATGGCCCATGGTCACAGGCATTTTCTTATTTATTTATCTGTTTACCTTTCAAGAATAAAGCTTTTTGGGTGCATTTGTAAGTAGTTTTTATGAAATAAACTTTTTAAAACAGTATGCTGCCTTGTTCTTGCAGAGGAAAATAGTTTCTGAGTAATATAGTAACAGATGATGGAAAGTCCACAGGTAGTAAATGAACATATACCATGAATGAATAACAATCAACAGGACAGGAAAATTTAAATTAATACAAGGAATTAATGAAAAGTGAGGCAGCATGAACAATAAGCTAAAAAGTAAGCATAATTGGGGTTTAGAGACCTGGTTATGTGGTTAAGAATTTTGGCCACTCTTACAGAGGACCTGGGTTCGATTACCAGTACTCACATGGTGTATAACAACTGTTTATACCTCTAGTTCTAGCGTATCTGACAACCTCTCCTGGCCCTCCCCAGGCATTGCATTATAAAGGTGCGATTACACACATGCAGACAACACACTCATATACATAAGTTGAAAATAATAAATATTGAATTATAATGTTGAATTTTTAAATTGGGTCTGGAGACCCAAAAATGCAGCTTTTGATAAATTTCTTTCCAATTTTAAGAATAGCATTTTATCAGAAAACTGTATTCTATACCTAACAGGTTGTAAAAGGATAATCTTCCCAAGGAAAAGGAATCACTACAAATGGGAATGTAAGATTCACCCACAGATTTAGCTCTTTAAATACTAAAGTGGTATTCTTTTCTTTGTCACTTTGATGAACTACTGAAATGAATTAATTTAAAGGGTGATGAATACCTTTTGTCTCATGATTTAGGGAACACAGTCTATCAAAGTGGCGAAGGCATAGCAACAGGAGCTCATGGTAAACCTTATCTGTGCCAATCAGGTAAAAGAAAATGGACCAGCTTACTATTCCAATGCTCTTTTCCTTCAAGTGACCTGCTTTCTGCAGCTAGTCCACAACTCCTAAATATGCCATGCCCTACCCTCACCCCCCGCCAAAAACAAAACACACAAAACAAACAAAAAACATAGTGTTACCAGCTGTAGACCCACTGTTCAAACACATGAGCCTGGAGGATAAATTTCACATTCAAACCTTAACAAATGGGTTGGTTTTGATGTTTATGGAGATCAACTCTTCCTTTTTACTAGACTCTAGTCCCTCAGGTCTTGCATCCTCAGAGAAGGTTTCTAATCATTATGCATAGTTATTCTCTATCTATCGCTCAGACCTGGCTTCACATCCTGGGGATCAGTTCCACTGTATAAGCCTCTATCCTCACAAAGTTTTATGTTGAGGCTCATTGTTTTTCAGTCACTTCCAAGTCTATCTTAGATTCTGTGTTTTGTAAGTGAGGTCCAAAGACATGATGGATGATGTGTAGGTATCAGAGTTTAATTTCTATGAATTATATCTTCTTTTGTATCCATGGGCTTGTATCAAGCATAGCTACTAAATTGCCTTTGATTTCAGGCCCACAAGGCTACCTGTGTGTTCATCTGTCCATGGCTAAAATCACATTTCTCTCTAGAACATGGACTCTGACACCGAGGGATATAGTTGGCTGTACCTGGGCCATGGCCTCTTGGACTGGATATAAATGATTCTGTTTAGTCCAGACTGGCAGCAGAATGATGCGTTTGACAAATGACTATCAGAAGTTGCATCTCAGAAGGAAAAAAGCCTTTTATAGATTCCAAATTTAGGAACCAAGTTTTCCTGTGTGTAGCTTTAAGACTATCAGGCTGGTCAACAGCTGAGGGTTAGAGTAGAAAGAATATAGAAGATGGCACTGTGATGCTACTCCCCAGGGTCTCCCCCGCCTCTCAGGCTACAGCATGTCAGTTCATTTGCTGTCATAGTGGACATAATAGTTTGAATCAGGAATTTTCCACGCAAGCTCACATCTTTAAACACCTGAATCCCAGCTACTGATGCAGTTCTGGGACATAACAAAATCTTAGAGGGGACATGGGGCCTTCATAGTATATACAAATCACAGGAAATGGACCCTTGAAGTTTATTCATTCTCAGTTCCAGTGTAGCTCTTTGTTTCCTGTTGGGAAATGTGATTAAAAAAAAATCTGGAAACTCCTGTTATCATAGATAGAGCAGCTCCAGCTGTTACTCCGTCACACACCATGTGAGCCTAAGTAAACTCCTCCTGTCTTAAGCTGTTTCTGTCAGGCATTTGTCACTGTAAAGATAAAAGTACATAATTTATTCGTGACTTCAATCAGTTTAAGCGAACACATGAATTCATTTCTTAGAGAACCGACAACATGGGTGAAGAGGTCTTTACATCTGGAAACACACCTATAGTCAGGTTTGTATCCATAAGGTTCCCTGTTCCTGTTTATACCCTCCCTGAGTAATCAGTGTATATCTCTTTTAGTCAGCCTGAGATATGTCCCAGGGAGGAGCCAAGAAATAAGATTTAGGTCAAATTAGGTACAAAACATAAGTAACATATTAATATTCAGTTGCAAATTATTGTTTCATTAGAGAAGAGTCCACATTTGGTTTTACCAAACATCTGAAATGAACACAGGATGGTGCAAAAATTAACTGAGAAAATGCTCATAGGAGGATGCCTTGCACATGTGGCCACAATGGTGGTCATGTTCCTGGGAGTGGTAATGAATATAAGAAAGATGATGGCAATGAAGATTGTGCCACAGTTTTACTTGATATATAATATTTCCTGCAATATGACCTTCTACAAAAATTAATCATATATTTTTGCCTTGCCTTGTTCACTCATTGTTTGGATATTTATCCTGTATGTTTTCTTTGTGACTGGAATGTTCATATTGCATTCCCATCCCACAGTGTTTTCCAACTGCTGTCCTATTGTTAACTCATCTTCTGATACAAGAAATTAACACATGAAAATATGAATACTGCTCATGGGAAGATCTGTCTAGGCATCTGTAACTAAGGCATATCTGCTTACCTAACACTTTATAATATATGCCCGCACTGTAGGTTCTTCTGTAATATGTGTATGCTTGTGGTTGTCTCTCAAACTACACATTCATAAGTGTTTGCGAAGCATGATATCCCAAAACAGGGTTCTGATCATGACGTATTTTGCATGTGTACTATATCAGGCTCATGAATTTGTGATTAAAATGCTGTGGTCACAAATGAAGATGGTGGGAGAGAATAGAAAGTATTGTTTTAAGCACTGAAAACAATTCCAGTCTCTTTATTCCCAGGAGTCTCTTTATCGCTTCACATTCAACCCCTTTTTGAATTCTTGTTGTGCCTTTGCAGTCTGCTTGTGTATTTATTTCTTTGTTCTTCGTGCCGTTCCTTTCTTCTAAAAAGCCCTCCTGGTAGCTGTGACAACTCAAGAGAGGATATTCATTCCCTGGGTTTGCAAAGTCGCCTTGGGTAAAATTGTTCAAAGAGACCCAAAAGAAAGTAAAAAGCTAGCGGAACATATGACGTGATGTTATGTTTTCTTATGTTTACTGTCTCTACATTTCAAAGTCACAGTAAATGGCTTAAGCTAACACTCATGCTCCAAAACTTGAAAGCACCTCTAATGTTGATAGAGTTGGAAGAAAACCTTGGAGTGTTTTTTTTTCCTTTTTTCTCTCTAGAGACTTTCACAATGTGAGTAAAGTCTTAAGATAAGAATACTAAATTAAGAACATAACTTTGTAGAGACAAAAGAACTTATTTAGAAGGAAGGAAAAGAGCAGACAGCAAATTATAAATGGAAGGGATTATGACTATTACAAAATGATTATTTGTAAACTAGCTCACTTTTTGTGCTTATTTGTGTGTGTGTGTGTGTGTGTGTGCACATGCATGTGGGTACACTCATCTGTGTAGTGGTATATCATAACTAAATATACAGAACAAAGAGAGGGTACTGAAAGCTGAAAGCAAAAAACCCAAGAAGTTACATGAAGTTACATATAAAGGAAAACCCGTGAGAATTACAGCTGACTTTGAAATGCAAATTTTAAAGCCTGAAGAGCCTAGAGTGAGGTATTTCAAGTTCTAAATGACTACAGATGCCAACCCAGAGTACTTTAACCAAGAGAACTGTCTATCATAGTCAAAGGAGAATGAAAAATCATCCATGATATAAACAGGCTGAATGAATACATGTGCACCAAACCAGCCCTACAGAGAACACTGGGAACTACACGAAGACCTGCAGAAAGGAATGACCTTATCCAAGAGACTATGGAAAGAAAAAAAAATACCAAAAACCTGAAACTGCGATCAAGGAAAACCAAAATAGACTATGAAGAAAAATAGAAGACAAAGTGACAGTAACTAATACACATCTCTCAATAGCAAATTTAAACATCAACGGTCTCAATTTACCAATCAAAAGAAACAGCTACTTGAATGGAATAAGAAGCAAAATCCATTTTTTTTGTTTCTACAGGAAACTCATTTTCAAGGACAGGTACCATCTTAGAGTGAAAGAATGGAAAAAAATATTCCATATAATTAAGACCAAGAAACAACCAGGAATTGTAATCCTAATAACTAACAAAATATACTTCAAACTAAAATTAATCATAAGAGATAAAGAAGATCCTGTCTTTCAACAAAACAAATGCCAAACAAGACACAGCAATCATGAACACATATGCACCGAATTCTGGTGTGCCCAATTCATAGAAAGAATACTACTAGATATCAAGAGACAGATTAACCCCAACTCCATAATAGCAGGTAACTTCAAAATCCCACTTTCTTCAAAAGACAGATCATCTGGACCAAGAATAAAAAGAGAAACACCTGAATTAAATGGCATTATGTATCAAATGAACCCAAGCACAAAAGAATCCACATTCTACGCCATAGCCCATGGTAGTTTTTCTAAAATATGCTCTACCACGGAGCACAAACCAAATCACAACAAATAGAAAAGAAAAAAAAAATGGTATTCTACCTGACCACAATGCAATAAAATTAAAATCAACATCCAATGCCATTTTAAATGGCAATTTCCAATGCCACAGGTAAAGACTTGAAACATTCCCATTAAATTCAGAAACCAGACAAGTCTGTCTGCTATCCCCATTCATTTCAATACAATGATTGAAACTCTAGCTAGGCCAACAAGACAAGAGAAGGAAATTAAAGGGGGTACTTATTAGAAAATTAGAAGTCAAATTATCCCTATTTTCAAATGATATGGTATTATGCATAGAGATCAATAAAGTTCCACCACAAAACTTCAAGAAATGATCAACATTGTCATCAAAGTGACAGGATAAAAATCAATTTTAAAAGTACTAGCTTTTTAATGCAACAATAATTAGAGAAAGAAATCATGGAAAGACTCTAGTTTACAATAGTCTCAATAAAAAGCTAATTAGGAATAACCCTAAATAAAATGTGAAAGATATCTGAGAGTAAAACTTTAAATCATTGAATAAAGAAATTGAGGAAGACAATAGAAAGATACTCATGGATTGGCAGAATGCAATTAATATTATAAAAATTGCTATCTTAGCAAAATAAATTTGCAGATGCAATGCAAACCCAATCAAAACCCCTATGATATTTTTCACAGAAATAGAAAAAATATCCATATGGAATCACGAAAGTTCCTGGGTACCCAAAGCAATTCCAAACAAAAAGAAACAATACTAGAGGAATTATACCATATTCCAAAGTATATTATAGAGCTATAACAATAAAAACATCATTGCATTTGCAAAAAAATGGGCATTTATATCAATGGAATAAAATAAAAAAAAACAAACATGAGTGCACACAATTACAGCTACTTGATTTTTGACAAAGATGCCAAGAATATAGACTAGAGGAGATACAATATCTTCAACAACTGGTGATGGTAAAAGTTGATGTCCAGGTGCAGAATAATGAAAGTAGACCTATATCTACAACTATATGAAAATCAGCTGCAATTGGGTTAGACAGCTCAATGTGACATCTGAAATGTTGAAATAGTTAGTAGAAAACATAGGCAGTACGCTCCAAGGCATAACTGTAGGAAAGAACTTTCTAAATTTGACTTCCTTTTCTCAGGAATTAAAGTCAAAAACTGACAAATGAAAAAAATCACTTCAATGAAGAGGAAGTCCACAAAGTGAGAAAGAATCTTTGTCAGTTACATATCTGATATAGGATGAATTAAAAAAAATCAGAAATCAGGAAAACATATATCGCCCCACAAAAGTTTACAGATATGAAGAATTCTCCAATGAATTAAAAATTGCTAAGAAATACCTTTAAAAGTATTTAACACTTAGTAATTAGGGAAATATCAATCAAAGTTACCTTAAGACTTCATCTTACACAGTCAGAATGGGTAGAATTTTGGACAGAGGAAATCTTCATTTCCTTGCTGGTGGGATTACAAAGTAGTGTAGCCACTATGGAAATCAGTGTGGTGATCTCTTCAAAAGCTAAAAATAAATCAACCATATAATCCAGCTATACCACTCCCTGATCTATACACAGCCTGATATAACCACAGGAGCCAGGAAAACAGAAAGTAAGAATGGGGAGAGGGACACAAAGGAGCTCAACAAAGGGGGATACTGGGAGATGGTATTATGAAGAAGGAGATGGGAAAACGGGGTTACTCTAAACCGGAGAGAAAGGAGACAGAGTAAAGAAAGATAGCAAAATAATGAATAAATGGTGTGGCAAGCCAAAGGGAAATGCAGTATTTAATAAGTCTATGAAAAACACACATATAATGTAAAAGTGTGTGTGTATCGCTGGAGGCAATATAACAACAACAATAACAACAACAACAAAAAAAACCATAATGACGCGAAAGAGAAACTTCCCTTTGAGGTTTGACTAGGGTAGCCCAAGGGACTCCCAAAATAATATAGGCTATTGCCACAGCCCTTGTATGCCTCCCAATGTAAGAACATATTGGTGAAGTCAGAACACATTTAAGATATAGGAACTTTATCAATTGAAATGAAATGATCTGAAAGCCTCCTCCCTGAAAACAACTTCTCATAGTACTAGAAAATTCTATGCAAGCTGCCAAAGGAGAAAACCAATATATGATCGTGCCTAGCTGTAAAGCCCATGAACCACAACGACAGGCTCAGCAAACTGTCACCTCTCTAGGTGTAGATTTGACACTTTAATCTTGGGAATACCCAACAGCTGTCTAATTGAACATAAGGCCAGCTAAATATGAGAGAAATCATGTATGATACTATAAACATACATATGACTGGACAGGTCACAGACTCTAGAGAAAATCCTAATTCTGCCACTCTTCTAGACCAACGCAGTTTCTTACCCTAATCCAAATTCCTCTTTATTTTTATAGACCTCTCACCACTCACCACAGAAGCTACTTTTGCAACAGATGGAGACTATTATAGAGATCTACAACTGATCAAACATAGAGAAAAAAAAATGACTGAGAGGTGCCCAGTCTTAAGTTATATATCCGTAATGCAACCTCTATACCTAAAGTTCAGGGAAAAAGGAGGAAGACTGAGTAGAAAAAATGTAAGACTCAGAGACACAAAAAACTTGTTGATAGTTAATGCATTCTGGAAATGATATGGAAACCACATCAATGAAATCCCCATAGTATGGAGGTCTAAGGAGATCTGCATTATTACAAAACAAGTTGACATGCCAAGGTGGATTGGGAAAGCATCATGGGGTCCCACTTCTAGATGAAGAGTTATAGGCAATCAAGGGATGCTGAGGGAAGGAGAAGCAGTTTTTTCTAGGGACTAACTGCCCTAAACACAGGTACAGAGAAGCTCCCCTAAATGTACTTGGTACATTATATATACATGAATGCATATATATATATATATATATATATATATATATATATATATATATATATGTAACAATAATAAAGACACAGACACAGTGGGAACATCATGAAAGGAGTTGGTGAGTGTTATAGTTTGCTTTCAATTTCTGTGACAAATCACCGACCAATAACCAACTTGGGGAGGAAAGGATGTAGTTGCTCACATCTCCTGGGTCACAGTTCATCACCGAGGGAGCCAAAGGTAGGGACTCAGGTGAGGAACCTGAAGGCAGGAGCTGAAGTACAGACCATGCAGGAATCCTGTTTACTGGCTTGCTCCCCTGGCCCATGCTCAGCCTGATTTCTTATGTAATACAGAATAAGCTGCCCAGTGGTAGCACTGCCCACAGTGAGCTTGGCCCTCTCACATCGCTCCACAGCCATCCCATAGATCAGTCCAATGGAAGCAATTTCCCAACTGAGGCTGCCTCAACCCAGGATTGTCAAGGGGACAACTAAGCTATCCAGCATGGTGGGTAACTGAGAGGGAAGAAAATAATGCAAAGACAATATCCATGTGTGAAATTTGCAAATAATAAATTTTAAAAAATGACTATGAATATGATGCCTCTGAATTCCTCACTAAGCTTGTGTCATTCTTTAAGGAGGAAAATATTTGAGGTTTCCTGTTCTATAAAAACTACATTATGTTGATCTAGGAATGTTGAACTACATGGTGGGCCCCTGTCTCCAAAAAGTAACCAAACAAGCAAGCAAGCAAATTCTTACATTTCTGGAACAAACTACTCTTGGTTTTGCCCTTTTGTCTCTGTAAGTGATAATCACAAACCCAGTTAACTATTATGTCTTTTCATTCTTCCTACAAAGTATGTCTGAGTCTTAGCAATCATACTTGAAAGAGTATGCAATGAAAGAAATATCCACAGCTGATGCATTCATATCACCACTTTTTAAAGATGCTCTACAGATTGTCCTTCCTTTTTTATAATAAACATATTTTTTTTCTTTTGCTGTTGTTTGAAAAGTATAGACCAAGTTCTATGGAAGAAAAGTTCTTATACAATGTGTTCAGGTGCCAAGTGTGTCATACTAGTCAATTTGCATGTTTTATTGGGCCTCATTTATTCAGTTCATGTCTTCCTCAGATAGCTCCTTATTATGGATAGAGTCTCTCTCTCCACTTTAATTTGGACCAAGCCCAAGTATAACTACTACAGAGAACAGATCTGAAACATAATTGTGTTCTAGTATATGCAGAAGGAAGCAAAATGGCTTTGCAACTGTTTCCTTTCGAGGACATAACATTTTCTCAGTAGTCAAAAAAACTGCAAACTCTCCTTTTCCACACGTTTAGTGTTGGTATACTCATGAATTATTACAAGGAAAGTCAGGTATAGTCACATTAAGGAACAAAATCTCACTGTAGATGATTATGAGAAAGGCGTAATGGGGATGTTTCGAAAATGACAGTATCCAGTACATACTGTGATGAGATTAATGAGTGGGGGAGATGTACCCCTCAAGTAGGCTGGCAGTTGCTAAGTGCTCTGACATTTAATCAAGTGGGTACTGTGTAGTTGACACTTTTGGATGGTGATCTCTACTCTAAGATCAAAAAGGCAAATGAAGACAAAGCAGGAGTTCACACTTATGAATTCAAATTTTTTCCTAGTGTAAGTTATTGACCTCTAATTATTCTTGCCAGTAATGCTTGGCCCTCTTGCCTGATCTTGATTTGGTTAAACTCCTCATTAAAGAGCTTTAGGTCTATGAAAACAGATTTCAAGTAACAGAGTTTCTGTGGGTGTTTTGCTCAAGTCTAATATGGTTATTTCTCTCCTCTATGTGTGCATGTATGTGTGCATGTGTGTGTGTGTATGTTTGTGTATGTACATTTTACCCAGCTTACATAACTACTCTCTTAGTCACTGACTTTTCTATGCTTTCCCTGATATTCAGGGCTGGCAGGTTAGCATCAAATCAGAGTATTGATAATCTAAGTTTCTTTCCTCTTGAGGTTCCATAGACAGACAAGCACATGTGTCTTCTATATTTTTGCTTGTTTGATTTTAAGAATTAGATTATGGTATTTATAAGAAAATGGATACTGAAAAAGAGCATGTTTAAAAGTGACACATTTTCAGCATTATATGAAATTATCACAGTTTGTGCACTTTTAAACTGATTTCTAATGGCTCTCGGATGAGCTGCAGACTTTTCTTTTGATCCATTCTTTTCTTTATTTCTTTTCTATGTGCTTTGGTCATTTGTTGGTCTTCTTCTGTCCACGTGTTTCATGCATTTCTACTAGTCTATCTGTTCCCACAAGTTTACATGTAACAGGAACTGGTACAAGTGGGGAAAGAATAATGATTTATTTTTAAAATATTATCTGTGTGGGGCACTGTAGGAACAATTTACAATCACACCATTGAATTCATCATAGATGAGAATTTGGACAGTGATGTCTTAATTAGTCCAAGGTGACCATGGAATTATGTCAGTCAGTTCTTAAAACTAAGTCTCTCTAAATTTCAAAGTTTTTATTAAAACTTAGTATCAACTGTGTTTGAATTGTTTGTCCTGTTACAAAGAGTTCTTAAGATAATAAGTCCTGATTTGCACATAAAAAGCATAGTGCAGAAATCAAACCGAACACTTGGCAGCTTATGCAGTGCCTGAAACATCACAGGTGAGCACATTATATGGTAGTTTAATATCAAACTAGATTAGATATAAATTTGGTAAAACTCCAATATATTAGTCTTCTGTTAATCCCAGAATTGGATTAACTTGTCAAGCAGGGTCTGTGAGCCAGTGACTTGGCTCTAGTGTGAAGCTTGTCAGAAAGGCTAACTTCCAGACCTCACCTTAGAGTCAGGGAATCGACAACTAGTAATTTGTATGCAAATTCAAGAAACATTGACCTATCTTAGAGAGCTCACTAAAGCAGACCAGCCTTGAATATGAATATCTCCTCACACATAGGACAGGCTGCTTGTGTCTACTTTATTTTCTGTTCATTGCCTTCTCTCAGTTAAAGACACTGCTGTCCATTACTAATACCTCCTCACAGCCTTTGTAAAGAAAGGAAGAGCTAGAAAATTGAACTGTCACCTTTCTTAGTTAGAAATCGAGAGTTCTGCACCTTCTGTGATTTAGCCACAGAAATGCCCTTCAGGGTTCTGCCCTGATAGTACTAGAGATCACTTGAGAAAGAATAGAACAGAAGTAATTTATGTTGATTTGCTTCTATTATTAGTCTACACCATAAACATAATTGGAATGGGAATGTTGATGCATGTCTAAAATCTTAGCTCTAGGGAGACTGAGACAGGAGGACTATGAGCTCATTGCGTATGTGAGATAGAGAGGAAGGCCCTACCCTGAAAAAAAATAGTATTGCTCAGTGTCTTAGAAAATAGTCTAAGACTTTGGGAAAGATAGATGACTTACTGCTTAAGAATGCTTGTTGCTTTACCAGAGCCCTGAATATAATTCCAAGCACACATTGGGCTATATACAACTGCCTGTAACTCCAGATTATGGGGCTACAACTCCTTCTTCTGGTCTCTATATGCACCTGCACACATATGGCAAACACACATGATGCATACAACATACACACCAATAAAAATAAATAAATGGGACAGACATATTCTACCTTCTCCTCCCAAGGGATCATTGTGGAAGAAAGGAAAGAAGATTTATGAGCCAGAGATGGTATCTCAACTCAAGGAAACTGTGTTATCTGGACATGACAGGGCAGTTGTATATATAAACCCATAGCACTTATGACAGGGTACACACGACCCGTGCAACCCCAAGCCAGATAGATGCCCAGTGTGAATGGGGGAGGTGGACAGGAGGGCCTCAGTCCTAGCTGAGAATCTACTGGTAAAAGACAGATACTGGGAGATCTTTTACAGTCAATTTTTCTTTCTGGTGTGATGCCTGGTAGGTTGACCAAAGTCCGAGAGACAGACACAGGGGCACTTTAAAAACAGAAGTTAAAGTGGACAGTACCCTAATAATATAAAGACAAATAATGACAGATACCATGAAGATAATAGGGTTGGCGCGGAAAGAGGGGTTCTGAATATGATCCAAATATATTGTATGAAATTCTTGAATCAATAAAAGTAAATAAATATGTAAATACGCAAGTAAATGTTCTAAGACTTGGGGAAGAATAGTTTTGATTGCCACTGGACTTAAACAAAGGTCTAGCTCAGACAACAGTTTTTGCCCTAACTTGCATTCTGTTGTTATCCTCTTTTAATCCCAAGCATTTTTGATGCCATTCTGTGCCAATACCGAGTAAGTCTCTGTTCTCTCCCTGTCTTGAAGCCACTGGAATGGCTGACCTTTTACAACATCTCATCTGCTATGAGAACTGTTGACCATGAATAAATTTGTGGGGTAGCTTTCCCTAACAATCATTCTACTTATAACACTACGAGTGACAAATCCTGATAGCCTATTTGCAGCACGTCTCAGTTTAGTCTAGATAAACTCTTCATAGGAATCCGTAGTAAAATGATGTGCTCAGGATGGCTGTAAAGGTGAATCTGTCCTGTGCCATCCAGAAACAGAGCTATTATTTAAAATGCTAATTTCGCTCCCAGGTGAGCCTTGCTGTTCAAGCCATGTACTACGTGTGAGAAAAAGTCAAGATGATTAATGACAGAGTCTTCCATGCAGAAGGAAATCAATGCTTTGTGCTGAACATTCTGGTGATGGATTCTAAATCTGACATGTGTCTATCTTGTACTGTTGATGTTGGCATTCTTTAAACAGAGGAGGAGGTGACATGTGAGATTACATTTAAAAAAATGCGTTTTTGAATTTGACAGCCCTGAATACGAGTGTGAACTATCTCACTCTGAGGTTCTGGATCAGTTTTTGAGCCATTTGGAACACTAATTTTTTTCCTCATATGATTAAGGTTATTGTATGTTCTTGCTTGTTTTTAAGTTATATCAGAATCTGTGATAGAGAACTCATGTACTGGATGTAATGCACATATGTTGTTATCTACTAAAGGTACATACTTGCATGTTCCCAGGTGATAGATAAGGAGGCTTATATAAGAAGATCTGGTGGGCTGGAGAGATGACTCCGTGGTTAAGAGCCCTGGCTGTTCTTGTGGCAAACCTGGGTTTGCTTCCTAGCACCCACATGGCAACTAACAACTGCCTGTAACTCTTGTTCCAGGGAATCCAACATCCTCTTCTGTCTTCTGTAGGCCCTGCATGACAAAGGTGTACTTACATGAATTCAGGTGATAAACTCATACACATAATAAAATAAAATATAAATAAATACAATATTTTAAAAAGAAGATTTTAGAAGTATATACTGACAAGTTTTAGATCTCTCTTTCTGTGGGGTTAAGAAATAATGTGCATTATCTCAGGAAAGTATCCTTATCCAGGGATAACATTCTCCCATTCAGAAACATGAAAACAAATAGATACATTCTAAGCCTGTTTTTAATTTCTTTGTTATTTTAGTTAAACAGTACAAATAATTTTTATGATCATATCAGCCAAAGAGTGAACTATGTTTTTCTTTTCCTCATTGCCATGATTCTAATTTTTCTAACCTTAGTTGACAATAAAGAATTCTCTTTTTAAAATTTTAAAATATTTAATTATTAGTTTTTTTAATTTTTTAATATGTATGAGTGTAGTGCCTGCAAGTAGGTAGGTGCGCGCATGTCATGCAATGCCAGTGGAAGTCAGAAAGTGGGTGTTGGATCCCCTGGAACTGAACAACTTTGTTAGCCACCATGTGGGTGCTGGGAATCTTACCTGGATCTTCTGTAGGAGCATCCAGTGCTCTTAAACACTGAGACAGCTCTCCAGCCCAACAGTATATATTTCTCAAAAAACATACTTAAACAAAGAAAAATGCTAAGAATTTGATTGTCTTTAAAAACAATCCATGTATATGCACAGACACACCTACAAACTCAAACATGCACACACATACACAATCACACGTGTCACAAAAATGTTCCTTGATACTCTATGATAGTTAAGAAAAATGAGAATATTTGGAATTATTGTTCAGTACTTCTGAAAACGGGATTTAAGACTGGTTTAAACAAGCTGATAAAGACCTCTCAACCTTTTCCTTTTCTAATTTATACAGTTTCATTTTTTGAGTAATCACTTTTGGACCCACAGTATACTCTAGACAGATATCTACATATTTGGTATAATAAGCAATGTCATTACATGATTGTAACACATTCCCAGTATAATAATACACCAAATATCTTCTTATTCACTACAAATATCTGTGTCAATAAAGGAAGGAGAATTACGTAGAATAATTTCCCACTCCTCTGACCTCCATATCTGGGTGTCTTTTTTCATAGTTTAAGCTATAAATTGAATGGCATAATTTGATGATAGACATAGAACTGTGTATTAGTTTTTATTTTGACAAAATCATTAAACATCACATAGGTTGAAAAATGAATCACAAGGCCCTAAGCTTGCCTTAGAAGATTGCACTTCATAAACTGAATTGCTCACATGGGCAACGTTTTGGTGGAAGTTATAGATTTTCTAGCATATCTCTGATAGATAGGACTAATATAACTTCAATAAAAACTCTGGATATGTCAATATAAAATTTTCCCTACCACTGAAAGATATAAGATACTTCAACTAATAAATCGGATGACAGCCTATTCCTCGAGGTCTACTAACATACATATTGGGTTACAACAAGCAACAAAATCATTGAGGCAATAAAACTCAGTCACAGAGGAGCCATTGGGGGAGGTTTCTCTGCACTACAGGAGCCTAGTTTGATGGCTGTGGGTATGAAACACCCCTAGAATGATAATTTCCAGTAATTGATTCAGCTATATGTATAACACTTTGGAATCATATATAAAATCTGTACTTCAAAATCACAATTCTCCAGTAATATATAAGGCATTCTATATAAATTATATCACTAGAAATATTGATGACACACAAGTTCATTAGGAGCCATTAGTTGTCAAACATATCAGTTACACACCTTACGTTTAACACTTTATTTATGTATATCAACTGTATACTCAGATAGCTGAGTAGTTGGCAGGGGTGGTATCTGGCAATAGTCAGGTTGGAAACAATCACATTAAGACTGAAGTGTGAGACAAACTCAACAAGATTACTAAAGAAAGCTCAGTTTACATAATTGTTATCAATTTTTTGATACGGTCAGATGATTCAAGCCTCTCTATTGCTATTTGAAAACTGAAGATGTTAATAACTAACACTTATGAGAAATTATGGCAGCTAAATTTTGAAGCAAGCACAGATCTTTGGAAACTGAATAGATATTAGTTTCCTAGCATCATAAATGCAGTTTTTCACATACCTGATATCCCACTCTCAATTGTGTGCCCTAGTTGTGATTCTTTACTTTATTTTTCTATTCATTTCTGAAAGGTAAGCCACTCTGTTTCCCCTTTGTATTTTTCAGCATTCTCCAGAGAAACAGAAAAAAATAAAGATTTATTTGTATGCCTGTCAGGCCCACTACTGCCATTCATATTTATTTTAAAGAATTGATTGACATGAAGGTAGAGGTTTGTAAGTCCAAAATCTGTAATGTAAGTCCAAAGGCTTTCTATCGGCAAACTGTCTTCATACTCAAAAGATCAGTATTATGTTTTAGGCTAGCCTTCATTTGATTAGATTAGCCTTGTCTTCCATGTTAATCTCAAGAAGATGATATGATTCAATAGCCAAGAGTTTTGACTGAATGAAGCCAAATCATTTCATGAAGGATAATTAACTGTCTTCCAAGTCCATCCATTCAAATGTTACTCTAATTCCAAAATAACCTCACAGAAGTATTTGCCATAATCTTAGACCATGTATCTGGGTTTGTGAACCCAGCCACGTTGGCATAAATTCTAACCAACACAACTGATCTCCACTGAAACCTGTTGTTACATCTGCATATCAGGCACCGTTTGCCTTTGTTTAGAACCCACTGCAGTATGACTAACCTATATACATAATAGGCGTTTTAATTATTTAATGCCCAGTCAAGTGGTCAGTTATTCTTAATAATGATGACTATAAAATGCCCTAAATGAAATGGATATAACTTTTACTTTTATTTTTTGAATGGTAGACAGACAGAGATTTTCAGGGATTCACATTTATATTACATCATAATTAAAAGTTGTTTTTTTTAAATAAGTCTTGTAAGTATGTAGCCATGAGTAACTTATTTAATTTAAAACTGAGAAGGCTCCTTAACCAGCCTACTTCCCATGTGAAAGCAATCACAGTGTCAGAAAGCTTAACCTACATGCTTTCAGCATGATGGGTATTTTGTGATGGCTAATTTGACAATCTATTTTATTCATTTAAAAATTAATCAGCTACCTTAGTATGTTTCTAGACACTGAAATAAATATTGATTCGTATTTATTCTCTTAAAATTTTTCATGTTATTTCACTTCTTTTGCTTAATCTGTTTATTTGAAAATTAAAGATATTAATAACTATCTTAGGGAGGATATAGGGATTAGTCTTTGCAACTAAATGGCACACGGCTTTAATCCAGAATACAGTGCCCTTATTTTCTCATATCAGCATATACTTATTTCAGTAATTTATTTTCAAATTTTTCTTGATTTCAGGCTTTTCGTTTAGATCTAAAAGATTTGTATAAGGGCAGGGAAAATTCACAAGTTACTGGTTCATGGAGAAAGTCAATTTTATATATTCTAACATTAAAGAAACAAATTTTGGAATTTCTGTTATCATCCTTCAGTATATTCCTCACATGCATACAACTCTCAGCATCTCTAGAAATTGAACACATTAAAATGATTATTTAAATGATGAATCCTTCTTTTATTCTCTATATAGGCGTTAAGAAAGTTCATTGCAGTCCATGATTTGACTTAAAATTTAGAGACAGTGTAACACCTTTCACATGTGGTAGAGAAATACCCACTCTCTATCCTAAATTCCATTGTAGAAAGCAATCAGGATTAAGGATAAGAGACTTAAGTAATTTCTTCGAAAAATTTATTTTTACTCAATAGCTAAGGTAGATATTTGCTTCGTAAACTGCGACTCTACCTTGTCACTGTAGAATGTTTCCTAAACTCAACAAGTTCACTTTCTCTGTTTTCTCTGGGTAAGAACTCTCAGTCTGGATAAAGGCTGTTGTTGTCAGTCTTGTCCTCCCTGGGAATAAGATTTTCTTACCAAACCAGCATCACTCTCTCTCTCTCTAGTTGTATATCCTGCCTCAGAGTTTGTCATTCTCTCTCAATATTTTAACTTTATATTAAGGAATAGAATCTTGTGTTGGTGTGGGAGCCACTGAAAGAAGTCCAGAGATAAGGATGTCCTCTAGCACCTCCAAATGGGATTGGAGAAACATAATTTCATCACCCTAACCTAGAAAGGATGAGAAGAAACAAGAATAACAACAATAAAAAGTATGTATGCAAGGACATTGAATGTGAAATTTAAGGTCCTTTGAGCAGCTATGGGAATATAATAGAAGCTAGTTTTTACCAATGAGAAGTGTAAAAAGGTCCCTTAAAGATATCTGCATATCCTAACCTTCCAGAACTTGTGAGAGTATTGCCTCACATGGCAAAAGAGACTTAGCAGTATATGAATATTAATAATTGAGAACTTTGACATGGGAAGAACTATTCATGATTATGCAGGTCTTAGAGAGTAAGAGTCTAGGAAGTAGTTGATGCTACAGCACTCACTGAATAGAGCAATAAAGTGTTCTGGTTACTTTCTATTGCTGTGATAAAACACTGACCAAAAGAAAGTTTGGAAGGAAAGGGTTTATTTGGCTCACAAGTCCCAATTACAGTTCATCATCCAAGATTCTCAGAGCAGGAACCTGGAGGCAGGAGTTAGGCAGGGATCAGGAGGAATGCTGCCTACTGGCTTGCTCTCCCTTGGCTTTCTCAGTTCTTTCGCTTATACAGCCCAGGCCCTCCTGTACAGGGATGGGATAGTCATAGTGGACTGAGCACTCCTCTATCAACAGGCAATGAAGAAATTGCCCACGGGCTAATATGATGGAGTCCATTTCTCGACTGAGATTCCTTCTTCCCATGTGTGCCAACGTAACAACTAAAGCTAATAAGGACAGGAGGTCTATAGACAAAGGATCCAGGTAGCCTCCAGAAGATGAAACAAACACACTGATTTTCCTGAAGAGCTTCCAGAAGAAATGCAATACTGTGAGCACTTGCATTTGAGCCTAGACTTCTGGCCTGTAGAATTCACAGGTTTAAAAAGTGGAGCTATTTTAAGCCAGTAAACCAGTGTTAATTTGTAGCAGCAGCAATAAAAAGTACATCATTTGCTTCAACTTTGCAACATTGTAACAAAATACCTGAATCTCTTTTGGCTCATGATTTCAGAGGTTTTACTCCATCATGAGTTGGAGGTGTTGCATTGGAACATACAGCATAATACATCACTATGGGAACGTATGTTGAATGGTAGATGAGGCCTATCCACTTAGAGTCAGTTGAGAAGAAAGAGACACATAATAAGCAACAAAGCCCAGATATCCCTTCAACAACACTTGCCTATTATCCTAAGAGAAAGGGGATTCTATCTTCTCCCAATAGTATTGCAACCTGGGCCTGACAACCAAGCCTATAAAAATCAGTCTCTGAATCTTCAAACCCGAACAAGGATACCATTTAAGAAAAGTTCACAGAGAATCTGGTATTTAGGATAGTTTCCTTCATGGAAAAAACTTGCCACAGAGACATCGTCAAATAATCCCAGAAACTATGGATTCGGCTGCCAAATAAGGATTTCTTAATATGCAGAGTATACTGTGAACAGTGATAGAGACTGAAAGATTGGTGCAATAAAGTCTGATATTCAAATGTTTTCAGTAATGCCTAGGAAGACTAATTGTATATCCATGAACATACAGGTACCATACACACTTCACAAACAGAATCATGCAAATTACTCTCTAACCAACATTAACTTAATACAAATGTTCTGTTGTTGATCACTTCTATTGCCATAATTACTTCAAAAGCAGGATGCAGTTTTTGCCTTGTTTTTGTCATTTTCATTGTTATTTCCCAAATAACCGTCCTTATTAGTTTTTCTGCCACTGTGACCTAGGCAACTTATAGAAAGAAGAGTTTATTTGAGCTTACAGTTTCCAAGGGATCAGAATCCATCAGGGTTGGGAAGCCTAGTGGCAATAGGTGGCTGAGGCAGGAATAGGAGCAGAGGCTCACATTTTGAAACAGACACAGGAAGTAGAGAATGACTGGGATGATGGGCTTCCTCCAGCATGATCACACCTTCTAAAACCTCCCACGTCTTAGACATGAGATCATGTTAGAAGGGTGAAAGCAGAAATCAAAGTATCTTACAATATAATTTTGTTAAGTTTTCCTCTTTTGTTGGTATTTTTCACATATCTAGAAGGAGAAAAATAAGGACTGTCCAAAATGTTGTAGCTGTAAAAGGTGCAATCCAGTACCCCGATCACTTAGGGAAAGTAAATGGGGGGAGGAGAGGGGAGGGAAGCATGATGCTGGGGTATTAAAACCTGTGACATTGCATCTTTCTTAATCTCACTATGATGTGTTTGAGAATAGAAATACTAGGAGCACTTAGACAACTCAGCAGGTCAAAGTTCTCATTGCCAAATATGAGGACTTGAATTCAATCTCCAAGACCCACAAAGTGCAAGGAAAGAACCACTTCCACAGTTTGTCCCCTACCCACCCTCACCCCTACCACAGGGTGGGGACACATGTATACACAAATACACAAATAAATAAATGTGGTACAAAGGGCATGTCAAAATTAAAACAATTTCTTCCCACTGACAAATTTGGCATCTTTAAAAATATGACTATAATTATACTGCAGACTACAACAAAGACAAAAGTTCTAAACTGTCAGACTCCAGACACTCACACAAAACACTTTAGCTAGCATTCTAATTGTTTGAAAAGAATGGCTGACAAGTTCACCCTGCCTTGCAGTAATGTTTTACCTTTCACATTGTTGAGGAATCAAAGAAGAAAAAGACAAATATAAAATCCTAAGAGTTAACTACAGTGATCTAAAGTAAAGCACATTAAGGAGGAAATATTGACTACGTGTAAGCATAAACCATGGCATAACATCACAGGGATTTCTAATTCTATTAAATTCACTGTATTCAGTGGAATATTGTGCTGGCTGAGACTCATCAGATTGCATTAAGTGGAAGAAGATGGCTGGTGACGGGTCATGGAGATCGTTAAGTGGGTCACCTCCAATCACACATTTGCATGGGTTCCCATCATAGTGCAGACATGTATGAATCTTGAGAAACTAGAATAGTCACCTTCCAAGGGGAAGGTTTGAGAAGTGAGTTCCTTTGAAGTCACCATCTAATGCTACCATGGCTGTTCAGTTTATAGCAAAGATTTTACAGAACAAAGAGAATCACTGCTCTGCTGCATAAAAGAAGCACCTTCATAAAAACTTATTTGTCATTGAGTCAATTATGGGTGCAAATGTGGTAAATTAATTTCTTATACAGATATACTATATATTAATTCATAGGTTCTAATTAATTATTAACTCATAGCCCAGCAGTATCAAGTGAATAGTTTCTACCATTTGCCTTTAATTTTATTGTGTCCTTTCCTACTTGAAGTAATTTCTACTAATTTCAACACATGTGAAATCTAAGTTTCAGGGAGTTTGTCCTTCGCTGAAGAGTTATGATGTTAAAATTATGATGGAGTGAAAGTCTAATCTCAATTTATCTGATCACCAAGTTTAAGATTTTAAATAACTTTTCAATGCACACATGACCTATCCAGTATATGTGTATAAAGATATGTAAGCACTAATGTATGAAATTGTGTATATACAAGCACACATCAATCAATATACATGATGTTGGTGGGAATTGTTCTTATCCATATTTTGGAATTATCCTTTGCTAAAGTCATTTGAGGAAGTAACAGGCAGTGCCATTCAGGTGAGAACAGAGTAGTCTTGTATGAAGAGAACACCTAGGTAACAGAGATGCCAGGATAGAGAAAATTCGTCAAGGTTTATGTCTACTATGAGCAGACCAAGAAGACGGTTCCAATTTAAAGGCTCATGTATCTTTCAAAGCTTTCTAAGAGGCACGTTAAGTCATTGAGACATTGATATGGGATTTTACTGAAGCAGGCAGAACTTCCAGAACCCACGTCTCAGTTTTTTGAATAACCCCAAATCATTTAGTTGGCACACCCAAAACATTATTTTTAAGCAAAAGGCAGTCTCCTTACATGAACTAGTAAATCCTAGTAAATTATTGCATATATATATATATATATATATATATATATATATATATATGTGTGTGTGTGTGTGTGTGTGTGTGTGTGTGTGCAAATATAACTCTCAGTATGTTTGTGTACTACAGATGCATGGTAAAATTCTGCCAATGTATGTGTGTGTATGTGTGTGAGGGAGAGAGAGAGAGAAAGTACTCTGAAAGTTCTGATTCTGGTGATTGTAGCAACCAGAGAGAGAGAGAGAGAGAGAGAGAGAGAGAGAGAGAGAGAGAAAAGTACTCTATGAAAGTTCTGAAAGTTCTGATTCTGGTGATTGTAGCTTTGGGATTTACATTGTTATCTATTGTTTAGGTTTAAAGGAATAAAGGCATTATAATATACATAAAGTTTTACAGTAATGATAGATTATATTCAGACTTCAATACATTTGTTTTATTGTTTTCTCCTTATCCCCGATCTTGCTCAAATCACATAAGATTTCGGATGAAACCTTTGGTATTTGCAGCACATGAAAGTGAACAAAATGTTAGTGCACACTGAATATGTGTTTTCATTAATGGGTGCATTAAAGGATCTGCAGCTTCTCCTGTGATTTGAATTAGTTAATATTCAGATGCTTCTACTTTTGTGCCTGACATGTCCTGGACAGGTGGTATTTTGTAATTAATTTAACATTTGAGTTGGACACATACAGTGTCATAAACATGCATAGGCTTATACACATAGACTGACAACATAATTATTGTTCCTCTTGAGAAAATCAGAATCATTTCAGGGATAAATAAGACGTAATATGATAGCTATACACATTGGGTATGTATTATAAAAAATAAAGTGAGGTATGAAGTTATTTGGGGGCAAACAGCTGTATCTTTTTAAAATGTGTAATAGACCATTTTTTTCTCCTCAGAATTGAACAGCACATCATGAGTTTACTCAGGTAAAGCCACATTTCTCACAGGACATGCACGATACTGTGCAGTGAACTTCTTTTCTTAGCTCTGTCATGAGGATCTCCTCTTCTTTCTTCTCACATCAGTGCAACATTTTGTGGTTCTCCTAACAGTGCAACCTCACTCCTGCTCAGGCTCTTTGTTCCAACTTGCTTCTCTCCAGGACTATTCTTCTTTGGTCATTCATTTGATTCATAGGGTAGTAGGTAACCTTTGGTTATTATCTGGGGAGAAAGAAATGTTACGCAGAGAGGCCATGAAGGACCTTACTTGACAGGCAAATCTGCTGGATTTTCCTCCTAGTATATGGCAATTCTCCCTGTCCAGTGAAATCTCTGTGAAAACTCTGAAGGGAAAAATTTGACAAGTTCCCCTAAGAGTGAATGTTCATATATTGAGATTCCCGAAGGCTGACACACAGAGAAATCATGGAAGCTAGGCACCCGATTGCTGTATCACTCCACAAGTATCTTTTCACCTATGTCCTTTGTGTGATCCTTTGAAAAGACAAGCAAGTATCTAGGTGTAAGGCACAGCTAAAACAATATAAATGGTATTTATGCCAAAATTAGTGGTACTTCGATTCGACATCTAAAGTGTCTGGGGCGGGTGGTGAGGAGGCAATCTTAGTGACTGAGTCCTTGATCTGTGGGATCTGACACTACTTCCCAGTGATCCTGTCAGATCTGAATTTGATCAGAGTACACCCAACAGGTGTCCCCTACTGTAGAATTCTTTACTTGCATGCTGGTAGGGAGATATCCCACACCTTTTGAAGGCACAGGTCTGTGCTACAAAAACAGAAAAAATATAGTACAAAAACTACACCTGTTTTTATTTTGTTGAAGTATATTATATGTGTAATTGGCACATAATACCTTAGAGGCAGGTTACTGTTTTTCAAATGCTTCGCTCTGGGTTTGGGGAGAGTAACTGAGGCAGGAAGGTGAGAATAGTTTGTGGAGCATCTACACAAACGGACCTACATACTGAACTAATCTGGAGGTAAAGGGGAAAGGGAAAAGAATGATGCCAACTATAGTTGGTCAGTTAAGTAGCAATTCTATAGCTAGTAATGCCAAATAAAGTGAAGTAGATTTAAATCCAAATTCAAGGGTGGTGTAGGCAGATTGTGTCATGTGTTAAATCAGCATTTTCTAGTAGCTGATAGGAACTCGGTCAAATCATCAGTACTATAAAATATTCAATTTAGTTCTTAACTCATAACATGCTTAGCACAAGCAGACAACTGGTATACCAGGAAACATTGTACTACAAATTTCAATTTTCATGTCATTCTTATAATGTGGTTTATATTATACATATATGGGCTGGAGAGATGGTTCATTAGTTAAGAGCACTGGCTGTCATTGCAGAGTATCTGGGTTTAATTCTCAGTACTTATATAGTGGGTAAAACATGTCTGTAACATAACTCCAGTTCCAGGAGAATCCAAAGCTCTCTTCTGACCTTGGATATGCATGACACAGGTACACTTACATACATGCAGGCAATACACTTGTATTCATAAATAAAAAATTTAAGAAGATAATAAAAATAATATAAAGAGACTTGTGTAGATAACCTGGCTTCTCATAGTACTTTTCATGATATGGGCAGTTTGTACCAACAGTTATAAAAACAAATTCTTCACTTACAGAGTATTCATAAAATCTCCAGATCAGGCTCTGCAAGACTGTCTAGTTTAAAACCAGGTTTATCACCTCAAACAAACAGAAGGTAGTCTGAAGATCTCAGAAAACAAACCAAGACACGGTGGAAAAGGAGCCTGCCTTGAGACGAACCTCATATTTTTCCACTAATGTTGTATGCTGTTTTCATCCTGCAGGGAGAGTCCTAATTCTCAGGTGAGACATAGAAATGGAAGCATAACCTAGTTTGCAGTATTCTTCTAAGGCTGAGAATGTATACCCAAATACCCAGGACTCTGAGCTCTCAAGGATTTGTTTAAAAGAACCACAGAATGCCAATCTATTATTTAATTTAGTTTGAACACCAGACACATGCCAACATACAAAATTAAGAACTAGGTGAACTTGTGTTAAAGCCCAATTCTTTTATTGTTTTTATGATTGCCTTTCTTTTATTTATTTATTTATGCTGAGTTATTTTGTTATATATATATATATATATATATATATATATATATATATGTGTGTGTGTGTGTGTGTGTGTGTGTGTGTGTGTGCGTGAGAATAGGTCTCTGGGTAGCCCCCATCTAGCCTGGAACTCCCTATGTAGACCAGGTTGGCCACAAACTCACAGATATCAGCCTGCCTTTGCTAATCCAGAACTGGGATTAAAGGAGTGGGCCAGTGTCCTATTAAAGCCCAAGTTTTAGACGTTTAAAAGTTTAGCAGGGTATCAGAAATCTCGCAAAGGTTACAACAGGAAACTGTGGGAACCTGGGAAGGGACAGGAAAGTGTTGATACTGTAAGGAAATGAAAAGCAGAAACCGACCTCTACCTAGTCAAGCATTTCCTTTGCTCTGGAGATTGGCTGCAGGCTTCCTGGACCAGTCAATAAGAATTGTGGTACAGGATTCTGCCTCACCTACCAAAGCATCATTTACACTCTGCATTTTTTCCACATCCACGGAAGCATTCAGTGAGCAATCACTCCACAGACTTATGTGCTTCTTAGTGCAGCAAGTCATCAGAGAGTGTTGTATGTACTGATGAGAATAAGCTGGATGACCTAAAAATCATGTTCATAAATCCCAGCAGACAGCTGAGAATGTAAGGAAATCTAATGGACTGACACTGAGTAGGACCGGCCTATCCTACCAGAGAACAAACTTACAGCTTCTGTCACCCTTGGTGGAGCAGGAGGAAAGGACTAAAGCTGTGTGTGACTATAGCTGTGTGGGGCATAGATTGAGTTAAATAAATTTTCAAAGTTCAAGGGTCAACTCACATGGCCATTTAGAACCCCTGGGTGCCTCGGACAGTAGGAAAAGTTTACACTTCTATGCTGATTATCACCAAGGTGCTTTCCATAAAGGAGTGGGAAAATACTGTGTCAGGTGAGGGAGCTGCAACAAGTGCTTTCTTAAGTGTGCCCTGCTTCGGTAATTACGTCTCAACACTACAGCTTTTCCAGGTGCCCTTTTTCCTGCTATGATATTTCACTGCTCTAGGAACCACCTGCCTCCTCAGTACTATAAAGGCTTCCATTTATTTGGTCTTTCTTGTCCTGCATTCTTTGTCAGTGTGGGGGTAAATTTACAGAGTTTCTCTTTCCCTTTAGGGACATGCCTCCAAGGATGTGATTGACTCAGATGAAGCCAATAGAGTCAACTACTTTCCAGCCAACCAGTGACTTGGGGAAAGGGTTCAGTGGGAAAGTAGAAAAGGCTGGGCAGGAGACGTGGGTGGGGGCCTAGAGGGTCTCCATCTTGGATGTGTGTGCCGGAGGTCCACCAGACTTCTGATCAGAATGCTGGCTCCCCCTATGAGATTTCTGTCTCTCTCCACAGGGATGAATCCTTTGTAAGTAACCCAGAATAAACTTGTTTCTCCAATCATTCTCTGTTTGCTCCATTGGTTCAAACCTGGGGATGGGATGGGGTTGAACTCCTGGCCTCCTTGTGAGAGAAACATTCGTAAGATAGTCAGGCACTGACTTGATAGTAACCACTCAGATGCAAAACCGAAGGACAACTGTAAGAAAGCTCAAATCATTGTAATGTAAACTTCAGATCTTCCTCAAAAAAGCAAAGCACGTTCTTTAACATTTTTATGTGATATAATGCGTATTTCATATGCAAATTGCGAGGGAAGCATAGTTCTGTTGGGGTCCCTCTACTTGGTCCTGGTTAGAGGGGGATGCATGGTCTCCGCCACTAAAAGGGAGTGAATAGGCAGGGTATCAACACACAAAGTCTGGGAGCTGAGTGGGAAGCATGTGGAGGGCGAGCAGCAGTAGAACTCGTTTTATTCAAGAAGGTGCAGGGGGTTTTATAAGTTTGTTTAGCCAACCCTCTGTGGGGTGGTCCATCTCCGTGCAGGCTCTCGCCAGACCCAGGGCAGAAGCTGGTGTCACCCCTGGCTGGATCTGAGCACCAAGCCCACAGGAGCCACTCCCTTAATCCTCATAGCAGGTGACCTGCCTAAGGCCCACACTGCATTGCGCCATTCATACACAGGAGCCCTACATAGTTTCACATCGTTCCTACAGTATAAAACTCTAACTGTGGCTTCTCTGTTTCTGAGGATTAAAAAAAAAAAAAAGGAATTTTCTTTAACAAAATATATTAGCATTTAAGAGAATGAAATTAGTTATAAAAATGATAAAGACAATTTATTGTCACAGAGGAAAAGATACATATTATTCCAAATATTAATGCCATAGTGTACATTTAATCATAAAACTCCATCAGTCTACCTGTCCTCTGTTAAATGCTTTAATTTAAAACTGAATAAGAAAACGTTTACTGGAAGAATTATTGTGCATTTGTATGCTTGGTGGGCTTTTCTTTCTTTCTTATTACATAATACATAATTTGGGTCAAACTAGGTTTTACCTTTTAAATTTGCCAAAATTATTCTGAAATCACTAGGTTAAAAACACATATGAACATTAAGTAGGGTGGAGGGAGGGAGGGAGGACACTACTGAATGTTTCATTATGAGTACTTCCAGCTCTTCCTGCATGTATACACAAATGACATCCTGTCTCTGATTATGGGCTAAGAGCCTTACACACTTGAACTGCCTTAGCAGTTTCACGCTAATTTCTGCCCTGTGCAAAATAAATGTCACATCTGCTACAATCTCTTCCCAAGTCTAGTATATGCTTTCCATGGAGCTAAAGGTCCATTGTTATCAAATAAGAAAATATATGTGGAAGCTCTTTGGAAGGTATAAGGAATAGATACAGCTTTCCATCATCACTGAGAAGAACTTGATTTTGAACTTAGCAAATTTGGAGCATGAGCAAGTCCTAGACAAAAAGGGATCACTGTTTTGTTAACAGGTACTTAAGGTCCCTTCCTGGGATTCTTAGTCTTCTTAACCAAAGTATTTTAAGAACAGATTCAAACGCAAGATTGAGAACAACGTTATTCAGAATTTAAAAGAAGAAATTTCAAAGCAGGCAAGGGAGATAAAGTCAAGACAGCATAAGGTCAGCCACAAGGCATACTAGCAGCCATGTGGCTGGAAGAGGAGCTTCAGAGAAAGAATGAAGCCCAAAGTGCTGAAAAAAGCATGCTTAGAAAGGAAAGAAAAACAAAAGTGAAAGTTATGCTGTTCTTAGTAATTCAGAAGCTAAATTTCTAAGCAACAGCACTAGGCAGCAAGAGTTCTGGAAAAGTACATTAATTAATGGAATAAATTTTTCTTTTAACTCTTTATCACATCTTAAGATATCCCACCTTCCTGAAGGATGGCCCTATAAGTCTAGAGAACTGGAATCTCAAGTTATCACTGAAGCCAGAGATTTCATTTTCTTGATCAGAAGGAACATTTTCCTTTAATGGGATTTCAGGGCTTCTAGAACAGAAGTCCAAGGCTTGCTTCACAAGTAATTTTCAGGGACTAGCCATTTTGAGGACTGAGGGGTGTCATACTGTATTACCTTGCAACATTGCTGAGCAAGGCTTTTTCATTTTTTGTATTTATTGAAATATTTCAAATAAAAAATAGCATCTACTATTTGGTTGTTTTATACACATATATATTGACAAGTGATTAACACAATCAAATTAGATTACTTATCACCTCATGTAGTTATTGTTTTATAAATGAGTTTTCCTAATGTCATCAAATTGTATTGTATCAAGAGTGGATTAGTTACTTTTATGTTGTGATAAAATACTATGACCAATGGACCTTATAGGAGGAAGAGTTTAGTTAGCTTATGGCTCCAAAGGGGCAAGAGGCTATTGTGGAAGGGAGGCATGGTGGCCGAGCAGAAAGCTGAATGCTCACATCTTCAAGCAGGTACAGGAAGAAGAGAGAAACTGGAAAACTGGCAAGGCTTAAGAATTCTAAGCACGTCCCCAGTGATGTGCTTCATCCAGCACAGGAAGACTTCTGAGACCTCCCAAAACAGCAACTGGAGACAAAGTGTCCAAATACCTAGAACCTTTGTGGGACATTTACATTCAAACCAACACAAAAATCACAAAAAAAAAATTAATGAAAAAAATGATAATACTATCTCAACTTGTTTACAGTGTAAACATCTTATTAAGTTTTGGGAGAATGAATGAATAAATAAATAAACAAACAAGCTAGAATTCTTAAGACCTAATGAGTCAGCACATTTAAAATCTACAGTTCAAAATATTAAGACTTTGGCATAGACATTGTGATGCAAGTAAACTCATCAGAATTCTTTTACATCATGCAACTGAATATTTACAGCAAATTTTAAATTAAGAGGAAAACAAGATAGTTATTTTATAGATATGTGGAGAACTTTGTGGATAATATTAGTAAACCTTGATCAATATTGTGAGTTACATGGGTTTTTGCTTAAAAAATAAAAGCCTAGATATTCTGTGATCTCATGCAATGCATTTGACTATACTGAACTGAACTCTGCACGTAGGAAATGAACAGTTTTAATTTTTATTAAAAAAAGAAAGATTGTTCTTTTTAAATTTACTTGCCTTACATGTCAACGTTTTCCTTTCTTCCCATCCTGTCATCTTCCCTACCCCAATAAACAGCGCTATTTAACAATCAGGAAGGAAGACGACGAAGCGATTAAGGCTTTTAGCTATCATTAGGTACTGCCTCCGCTTCTTCCTGTTACTTCTGCACACTTCCTATGCCAGCAGATGAAAGATCTGAAAACAATCACTGCAAGGAAGAACTTTAAGTAAAATCTGATAGAAGCAACTAAAATCTTGAGCAGTTCTGAGCCTTCTTCATGAATAATTCTTGACTAGTGGTGTGAATGTTGCTTGCTTAACTCACAGACTCTTTCAAGTTGTTAGTTTCATGTTTTATTTAAGCTCAACATAAATGTTAACGTGGTCCTCATCAGATTCCTTTTATCTAACTGTGAAGACTGATGTGTTGATGTTGTAATGTGGGAACAGGGCCTTGGGGAGAGTCGTTAAATGCCCATCCAGGTATTCTGGATAAATTTCTTTTCCAGGAACTGAGTTGTAATTCTTGCTTTTTTTTTTTTTTTTTTTTTTTAAGTCTCTGAATACTACCTTGGAGTACACATTTGCTGATCAGTGCTAATTAGTCTTTTGTTTGCCAGTTTGTGATCTCAGTATGTTTTATGGTGCGAAAAGTAATGAAACTGTGAAACTTCAAAAATAATCTTTCTGTGAAAGGATTCTTCTGAGTAAGTGACCAATAATTTGTATGTGGTACAAGCATTAATCAAAGACAAAGTCATTAAAAATTTACAATCCCAGAATCTCTGCTAAGAAAGTAATCTAAGTTTTCTCCCATCTTCCTCACGAATTGTTACTATTATGAATGTTTTATGATTAAACTAGTCAGTATTCCTCAAGTGAACGTTAAGTCTCTGTGTTACTTAAAAATTACCTCTTGAACCTCCAGTCATTTGTAAATCAATTTGTTTCTTAGAAAAACTGCTTTGAGGTACAATATTCCATTTGGTAATTCGGATATGTGGATATTCTGAGTAATGTAACATTTTTGCATTTGAATGTGAGGGAGAAGAGTGGAAATGATTTGTCCTGTGTGTGTGGGGGGGAGTGGGTGTGTGTGTGTAGAGTACTTTGAAGAATTTTCCCCAGAAATCATTTCAGTGAATAGCACATGTATTATGCTTATTTAGAAAATGTGCATCCAGTAAATGTAAACACTAATTTTGATAAAATGATTTAGAGACAAACCTATCCAGAATAGGTGTTCTAATAGTTTTGTTCAAAGGAAATCTTTTTCTCTAGTAGAGGTTTCCTTCCTGGTTTATTAGCTGGAACCTTCTTCACATGTTTTTCATCTATCGCCAAATGTCCGATTCCCTATACCAGACCTTGCAAGGTGGTTTCCATTTGACTGAACTTTACAAGACTGCAGAAGGATTTGAAATCCAATATATCAAAACAGGCCATCTGTCTATGTGTTCTGAAGCCAAAACAATTGTGGAGTTTTTGGGTTGCTTCCATTTATTACATGAGAATTGACCGATTTCTTCTCATGTGTCTTCACTGTTAGAAGACGAAATCCGCACTCTTATATTAAGTAGATTAATTCATCAGACCACTGAGCTGTATCTAGACACAAAGTAATGAAAAGTATCCTTCTTAGATATTGTTATACACACTTCTTTTGTACACAACCATCCTAAAAGAATAGGTGCTTGGAAATAACAATTACTCAAATTTTCTAAACCAAAGGGAAAAGAAAGAAAGAAATGACCTTAGATACAGAAATGAAGTTAACCAACATCATATGAACAAAGGGCATGGTCAATTAATTAATAGGTTAGATTAAACTAATAAGACACATCCCACTTGAGTGCAGGGATGAGTTATTTCTCCATATCAGGGTTACTTTGCACAAAAAGTTTGAGATATTCAAAATGATTTTCTGTCAGTCTGTTACCATCTACTACTTTCAAGGGGTAATATTTGAAATCTTCTTTGAATGTTTTTTGAATTATAAGTCATTAAGGTCACAACATAAAACAAAGTGAAAGAGTTGACACAGGGGTTACATGGTTTCTTCCCTCATTGCTTCTCTCCTTCACTATATGAATGTCAGCAATTCCCCTGATCTTTTGGGATTGCAGTGTCTTTGTCTTTATAAATGAAGAGAGTAGACTCAATTATGTCTAATTCACTTCCAGCGTTGACCTTCTGTTTCCAACAAAAGCAAATCATTTTCATTTGTGGAGGAATAAAAACACACAAACAAGAAAACAACAACAACAAAAAAAAGGAAAATAAAAGTGTGTAGATACACGGGTAGATCTGCTGTCTTTGCACCCACTGAGAAGCATCTCCGCAGCATTGTCTGAGATTCCATCATCTGTTTTTCTCCTCAGTCCTGGATGACACATGTTAATTAGAAGAAAAATGCCTTTCTAAGTGAGAGGGTGTCTTTCTGTCTTCTACTTTACCATATGACTTCTGGGCTGAGAGAAACAGTTTTTAAATCTGCTATTGTTTGAACTTATTGCCCTTGTCTTGAGCACTTTATTTTCTGTCTTCGGCTTCAATATTCATTAGTAACCCTGTGACAAAAAGGAATATGAATAGCATTAAGAAATAAACCATGATTCAAGCTCCCAAAACAATATTAGAGCTTACACACCGTCATATTGCAAAGAATTTTGAAGTTTAAGTATAGTGGGCTGGTTTCAAATGATCACGAAAATGTGCTGAGACTTTTTTATGTGAACAGCACATTCGAATACATACTCATTTTTAAAGATAACAATAAAGGCAGGAATTATCTCCCCACCCCAAGCTAGAATGTCATTATGTTTCAAATATATTATTTGGACTGGTATGGAGCATGACATACTAAATGCTCTGACCATTTTAGCATATGCATTGATAATATATGGCTCATGCAACTTTCATAACCCTCTCTGCTGTTTCTCTTCTAATATTCCTCTAAAGACATTTGTGGTATCATTCTTCATTTATTTTGCATGCTGAATTCACCCATTGTGGATAAACATGAATAAAAAATTCTGGAGGTACGAATAGTCATCTTTGCAGAAGCTTGGTGAGGCTTTAATAAAATATACATGACATCAGTTTCCTGGTATACGACTGTGAGTCATACAGCAGTGATGAAATCCAGAAATAAGTATGATCTTTTATGATGATGGAGGAATTAGCACCTCTGGATTTTGCAGTGACAAGCATGGATAAAGTCTTCTATTTGCCCTTGAACTATTTCATGTGAATACAAATAAGAAGCATGCACGTTGCCAATTTGAAAGAACTTACTTGGGATTAGGAATTCAGATAGAAAGAGAAAACAGGAAAATTTGTTTAACTTTAGTGGGATGAGCCTCCACTTATTTATTGTATGTTGCTTACCACACTTTCAAACAAAAGCTTCCAAAGGAAAGTCTGGGCCTGATGGCCGAACAAAGGGATTTCTCTCCCTGACATGACCAGGGTGAATGCACTCCTGTATTCCATTTAGAACAATATTGATCCATTCATGAAGATAGAGCCCTCATGGCCAAACCAACTTGAAAAGCCACACTGTCCAGTACTGTTGCATGGCAGATTACGTTTGGGAGAGATAAAACCAGTCAAACCATAGCAGTAAATAATTTATGAATGTGACTTAGATTTCTTAAATTTGTAAAAGTATACCAAATGCATACCTACAATTTTTGACTTCAGAAAAACACAGGCCATTTCCCATATCAGTCATTTCCAGTTCAGTTAAAGATGAAGACGTCTGAATCATTAAAGAAATTCCATGCTTATAGCACTGAGCAGGCCAGGAATAGCTCCACCTCTAGCATAGGGAAAGAGATAATTGCATTATAAAATGGCCAGAAATGCCATGTGAACAGAGTTTGCTTTACAGTCAACACTTCTTCAAATTTGAAACATTCCCCCCAAATTTTTGCCTTGGATAAATCGTTTTTTAATAAGAAGCTGATAGAACTATTGGATCTCTGCACCAAATAAGTGTACTTTCTTTTCATGGCTGACTTTCAGAAAAAAAAGTTAGAGTTTATGGTGTTATTCATTTACATATGTAAGCATGAAATATTTAGTATCTACCATGTACGAGATACTCAGGATGATCTATGTATGAATTAGCTGTAATCTATATGGCGTATCTGAAAAAAAACAGACATTATTATTATTCAGTATAGGGGGGATTCAAACATTTCAGTAACATGGCAGGAGAACAAGTGGACATAACAATTTATATCATTAATAAGCACATTGTCTGTGCCCAGACAACAGTGTACACAAAAATATCAGTGTTACTTCTTAGGTGTTTCCATATCAGTAAAACATCCTAGACTTTAATTGAAATGCGACTTTATTTTGTTTTATTTGAATTTCTTTAACGATTTTACACAGAAATATATTAATCCAGGCCAATAATGGGGTTATGGGATATAGCCCACACCCGAACAACACTTGTCTTCTGGAGTTTGCTTTTTGCTTAATGATGAAGGGTCCTTTCCTTAAAATCAATGCATTCATTTTAATATGAAATAAATTATTCATCTTATAACTTTGAGACTTTACTTCTAGGTCTATCGTTTACTATCCCATAAATGTTGTATGGGAGAATTACTGCATTCTATCCTAAGCATTTAAATATTTTACTAATCAAAGTACTTATAAGATCAGAGCCTCTCAGGATGCCTAACTTGAAAATGACCACACCTGAGTTATTCTCTTGATCTATTCTAGAGGAGAGTAGTGTCTACTTACTCAAATTTTATCAGTGAGTGTAAATTAATGGTTAAGAATGAGGACCCCGTATTTGAAATGTCTTAAGTCTCACCCTGGCTTGACCATGTGTCTCTATGACTTTGGTAAAATAACTCATCTCCTCCATGGGCCTCCACTGTTTCCGTTATTTATCTGTACTACTGTTTCTAGAATGATAAAGTTAAACAATTTACCTGACATGTATTAAGGCTCTTGTATTAACTGTTAATATGTTAATTATAATTATTGCCAGTGTCTTTATATTTCTGCAGTGGAACTTTCCAAAGTAATTATTATTACCTTTATTGTACACATTTACAGGATACAGGGCAATAATTTAATACATGTGTACAAGGCATACTAATCAAATCAGAACAATGACCTTTCAATCTCTTTATTATTACTTTGTGTCTAAAGACTTTGGGTTCTTCTCCTCTAGTTATTCATAAGACAGAATATGTTTATATATTATAGTCACCTTACTCTTCTCTGCTAATTTTCTTGACTATGGAGACATAAAAATGAAACAAATGTTCTTTGAGAATAGAATGCTTTCATAGAGTATTGTTTAATATCAATCTCTTCATGAGGTATACTATTTTCTTGATAGATAAAGCAAAGATTGAATTGGTTGTCTAACTCCTGTACACACAGCTGTGTATATCATACACTGAGACCATTTTATACACAGCACTACAGTTTGTGGCCTCTATATACCTATTCGAGTCTAAGTTTCTTCAGAGTTAAAACCATAGTGTGTTCTTTATTCTCAGGACATACTACATCTTTTACTTACATAAAAATATTAGATAAGTTGCAATCACCATAAAAGATCAAGGCTGGTATAATCAGAAAAGGGAAGTACAAGCTGGTTGGTGACCTTCTCTGATCTTTATTCTTCAATTAATGTAATTTATTAGTCTTAGCTTAGTTTTAATCATATGACACTGCTATCAATCAAAGCTCTAAGTTCTATTAATATCTGCTGTTGTAAAGGTAAGTTGTTTTTTAACTTAAGTAGCAATTGTTTGATTAAAGGAATATCCATTCATATAAGATCATTTTTAATAAGGGATATTTATATGGAGCTATTGGAACAGGGATGGAGAGAAATACCTACCACAGAACTCAGATACTCTTCTAGTTAGCTTCTCTATTTCTCTGACAAAACACTGTGTCCAATACCAACTTGGGGAGGATAGGTTTATTTGGCTTATATCTCCCAGGTCACAGTTCATCACTAAGGAGGCACAAGGTAGGAACTTAGGGCAGAAACCTGGAGCACAGATCATGGGGTTTATGTCACGTACTGGCTTGCTCCCCTAGCCTGTGCTCAACTAGTTTTCTTATACAATACTGAACCAACTGCCCAGGGGCCCTCCCATATCACAAAACAATCAAGAAAAATGTCCAACAGACAAAGCCACAGGACAGTGCAATGGAGGAAATTACCAAGTTCTGCTTCCAGCTTGTGAAAGAGGCTCAGGTACCCTCTGGATCACAGCTTCAGTTCCTTAGCTAGCAATTTCCAGAAGGTTTTGCCACAATGATGCTGGTCTCTTGTTACAGCTGATTTTCCAGCACCAGCTAACTATCATCAAATAGTAGAACAAAGGTATCACTTCACTGGTGCTAGTCTCTTCCTCTCAGTTGATTCTTCAGTCCTAGCCAACCAAGAACCACAAACTTTCAATTCAAAGTATCATTCATTCAAACAGCCTTGATAATCTTTACTTCCATTTGAAGCTTTGCATGCCAGGCTTCCATCATCTTTTCAGTAGAACTGTTCTAATCTCCACAGTAACAGCTCACTAAACTTTAAGCATTCAATGTCTTTTCAAGGCTAAAATTCCAAACACTTCCACAATCCTCCCCAAAACAACTGGGTCAGTTCTGTCACAAAAATACCCAACTCTTGGTATCAACTTCTGTTGCAGTTTCTTTTCAATTTCTGTGATAAAAATCCTGACCAAAACCAACTGAGGAAGGAAATGTTTTATTTGGTTTACAAGCACAGTCCATCATGAAGAGAAGCCAAGGCAGGAGGAACTCCGGCAGGAACCAGGAGCACAGACCATGGAGGACAGCCGCTTTTTATTTTGCTCCCCCAACCTATATGCAATCAGTTTTATTATACCATACAGGACCACCAGTCCAGGATGGCACCCACAGTGGGCTGCACCCTCCCACATTGCTCAACAATCAAGAAAATATCTCACAGACATGGTCACGGGCTAGTTCAGTTGAGGAAATTCTTCAGTTGAGGCTCCGTCTATTTAGGTGTGTCAAGTTGACAGCTAAAGCTATCCAGCACAGTGTCTTCAGAGAATTGAGGATGGAGGAGATATTCTGTACCCCCTCTTCAATGAAGGCCGGCTTCACATACATTACGAGTAAACAGAAACCAAGTACTGTGAGTAATGTGCCTGGCCCTGTGCTCAGTGATTCTGATATAAGCTCACTTATTTTTCCTAAACACACACACAAATACACACACACAAACAGAATTCAGTGATGAATTTGTTATGATGCCTTTAGCATGAGAGAGAGGGAGAAATGAGAAAGAGGGAGATGGAAGGAAAATTCCCTAGTATCATACAGACAGCAATTAGCACAGGTAAGAATGATGCCCAAACTCTCTTAGCTCAGAATTTGTGATCCCAGAAATTGTACTGGAAGACCTCACTGTTCTAAAGCTAAAGTCATGACTTCTTTCCAGTCTCAATTTCTAGGAATTAGAAACAGGCTATGTAATCATGTCAGATGAGATTGAAATCGTATTCAAATATAGTTTGCCTATGGTTTCTGATATGCAAAAACAGAAATTTCCTTTTAGCTCCTACTGGAACCATAGTTAATTGAACCTGGTCAGTGGAGCAATGCCACAGGGAATACATACAGGCTCTCCAGTGGAGGCAGAAAAACCTTTCTTAAAAGAGAAAACAGGTAGAGAAGAAACTATAATAAATCATTGTCCACCCTCTATCACATGCCTCTCTATCACATTTATTTTAGTTCAAATTGAATTATGAAAGTGAAGAACGCACTTCTTTCTTGTTTAGTATTTTATTGAAAAAAGCTTTTCAGTGGATTAGCCTCCACCATTTAAAGTACCAAAAGTCTCATATTGTTGATTTTGATGATCGAAGCGTGTTTATTTTTACATGAAAACTTTGATATAAATACAGTCAGTGGATTTCTTGAACAATAAAACCTTGTTATGTAGTGCTAGAGCAGCAATCCACTGGGCTTCTTTTGCTCTTCCATGCTGTGTTACGATAGAACAGCTTGTACAGTGGCTGCTGCTTTTGAAGGCAAAGCTTGTGTGATATTTACAAAGCCCAACCAGAAACAAGCCTTATTCTGTAAGTTAGTAATTTTGGCGGATGAGGGTTTGGGTGAGAAACATAAATAAACTCTGTGCGTCAAAGGGAGTATTTTATTTTTGTTCTCTATACTTCAAGAACTGAATTTGATTACTTGTTCAACTAATGAGTTAAAAAGGAGAAGTAGGCTTTAAGTTTGACACAGATTCAGATTAAAATATGTCAGTCTGCATTAAATTGCAGCAACTTGCCTGCCATATTTTGTTAAGAAATCTTGTGTTTACATTTCAGTATAGTGAGACTGCACTAGAAAAATACCATAGACCAATGCCTTATAAGCAAAAGGAATGTATTTCTCACATTTTTAAGGCTGAGAAGTTCAAACTAAGACTCTAGTAGATTTTACTTCAGTTGGAGCCCAATTTGATTCAGATGGTAAAGGGTGTTCAGAGGATCCTTTGGCCTCTTCAAAGGAGCTAATTGAACTCATGAATTTGTAGGTTAGGATTTCAACATTTTTGTTTGTTTTTGTTATTGTCAAGTTTTTCCTTGCACATCTTTTTTGCAGTGCTAGGGAAGGAAGCTAAGATCTCAAGCATGCTGGGTGTTGAGCTCAGTCCTATCCTGCATGCGTGTGTGTGTGTGTGTGTGTGTGTGTGTGTGTGTGTGTGTGTGTTTGGACACTGACTTGCTAAGCCACTCAAAAGTTACTCAGCTTGGCCTTGAGCAGCTTACTCTGTAGGCCAGGCATCTTGAACAACTTGTACAGTGGCTGCTGCTTTTGAAAGCATATCTTGTATATTATTTACAAAGCCGAACCAGACACAAGCCTTATTCTGTGAGTCAGTAATTTTGGAGGAGTGAGACTATACTTGTACACTGTACAAGTAGCTCAAGATCTCTTGAATTTGTAATCTTTCTGCCTCAGGTTGCAGTAGCTGACATTATAGATTTGAATTTCTGGGCCTGCCTTAAACCTATAAATTTGGCAGGATACAAAAGTTTAAAAATTCATATCTGTCTTTGTTTATGAGTATTCCTTTGCATAATCAGTGCACGACTAAAGTTGTGAAACAAGGACTTACTATTTGAGAAGTTTGTGTTATCCAGATTCTAAAGAGTTAAGATCATCTAAAACTTTTCTTAGTCATCAGTGATAACACCTATCTTGACTGATGCTGAGCTGTTCAGAAGGAATAATGTGTTTTCTGTTATATAAATCAATAAAGAAATGAGAGACTGGAGTCTATGAGATGGGTACAGGACATTAGGTAAAAGTACCTATGTCTATTTCCAATTCTGAAGTTCTTGATTCTAATGTGAAATTTTGATCAAATTTAAATATATCTAATTGAGATATTTCCTAAACTCTTAGAAAGATATGATTAGAAAGAAAGGTACAATCTTGATGAAGCAGTACTCTAGTAACTCTGAATATACTCTAATAACTCTGTTTTATTTTATTTTATGTATGAATGTATTGCCTGCATGTACGTGTCCCTGTCATGAAATGCCTGTGAAAGCCAGAAGAGGGCATCAGATCCCCTAGAGCAGGAGTTACAGGCAGTTGTTAGCTGGAAATTGAACTCGGGTCCTCTACAAGAGAGGTCTCTGTTCTTAATTGCTGAGTGATCTAGCCAGTCCTCTAATTATTTTTGTTAATATTTTTACTAATTAATTAATTAATTTATTTATTTTTATTTTATGTATATGAGTATATTGCCTGCATGAGTATGTGTCCCCCTGAGAAATGACCATGAAGGTCAGAAGAGGGCATCAGATTCATGGAGGTGGAATTGTGGCTAGTTGTTAGCTATCATATGGGTACTGGGAACTGAACCCTGGTCTTCTACAAGAGCAGCCAGTTCCCTTAACCATGGCTGCAGCTCTCTATCCCTAGTAATTCTATTTTTTACAAAAACAACACACACAAAAAAGGTAATTCTGTTCATTCACTGTCTCTTCAAGATACAATCTCAATTTCTTGTGATCCAGTATTCAGAAATGACTCAAAATAAATGCCTAATTCTATCGTCTTTCCTTTACTATCCCATGGTTTACTCAATACAATCCTGACAATTGGCCTCAGTTTGTATTTGATTCTATCAACAAAGTGGTTCTCTCAGCGCCTCCAGTCATATCAGCCCTGTCTTATTGAACAGAGCACGGCATCATTGACATCATTAATCTCCTTTTTTGTTTGTTTGTTTTCTGAGAAATGTTCTTTTTGGCTTCCTAAGTTACTTATTTCCTGATTTTCCCAACACCTTAGATGCTGTTTTCAGGTTTTTTGCCTCCTCCAATCCCAATCTTGATGTCTCTAAGTGGTGGGATGATCCAAGAATCAATCATTAGATCTCCCCTCTCTAAGTATATTCAGCTCATAACAATTCTTATCCAGACCCATCCTGCAAATATGAAACAGTTTGACAACATTGAAATATATGTTTCCACACTTCCATTCTCACATTGCTTGCCAGTTAACTCTCCACCGCCATCTCCCCATCTCTGCGTGGGATCTAGTTGGTGCCTCACACTCAGGAAGTGGGAGGCAGAACTGATACTTCTCTTCTCAAATTGAAAATACCTCAGTGTTTTAATCTCTACACTGTATTCCCACAGGAATTTAGATCAAATGCCTCTTATCACTGAGGTTTTCATTCTTGCTGTTCAAGGCAACAGAGGTTCTGTCCTCTGCCCATCCTTATTTCCAAAGGCATCCTACATCTATTCCCGTTAACCCTGTACAAACCTACCAGTAACTCATATTTTCTTTTCTCTTAAACCGCTCGTGCATTCTTCTAATTGCTCTCTTGTCCTCTCCTCCCCAACACTTTTTTCTTTATTCTGCTTCAGTCTTCTCCATTCACAGTGCAGAAAAAATGGCCCATGTTTAATCCTAAATAACACAAGTAATACTGCTGTCTAAGCCATTGCAGAGAATCCTCGTATTGCTCACAATGATACAGAACACATCACGTTAGCATCTTTGCCTATGTGGCCTGTTTTCTGCCAGTGTCTGGACTTATCACTTACAAGTCTCCTGCCTGTTCCCACTTCCTCTGTATTTGTGCTCCTTGTTGGTTAAGACAAGCTTGTTAGACTGGACTACATGATTCTCCTTGGGTATTTACATATTTCTGTGTTTTCTGTTTGTCATTCTGAGGTGCTACCTCTCCATGAGTCTATCCTATATGAAAGCTGGTGTTGCAAAAAGGAAACTTTAATATAAATACAGCTAGGAGGAGATTTTTGAAAAATAAAAAGTTGGGATGTAGTACTGATTTGCTGCTCTTTTCAACAGGCTACATAGTCAAGTTTGAAGGGTTTGATGAGGGCTGGCGTTTTATTTTGGGCAATAGCAGAATATACCATCACATTTCGTGTCCTCATCCTTCATAACTTTGACAATAGCAACAATTACTAGATAATATGCAGTAAGTCATGTGTTCTAACTACAATGCAAGCAGCATAAGGAAAGCTGTTTATATTGATTTTGCTATCACCACACCCTAAAACAATGCAGCTTAGTTCTTGCTTTGTTAATTACTAAAGGTTGGAGAAAGCATTTAGTAATGTGAAAACTGATAATCATGTTGATTTCAGAGAGACTGTGAAACTTTACCTATTTTTAAGGTAAAATCATGATTATTCTATTTTCTAAATATGTAGGTTTTTATTTGCTATTCAGCATGTTAAAACAGTTGTAGCAAATCAGTTTGGCCCTACAAATGCTCATTAGTACCTTCTGTCTGTGGGGTGACTTGACTAATCATACTTTTGCAAAAATGATCATTTTCAAGATTATTATCTGAATAAAGAGAAAAAGCAGTTTCAGATGTCTTTAGGAAAAGTTTATTCAAATATTTTAGAAAGGTTCCCAGTACTTAGACAAAGAAATACACAAACACAGACACAGACACACACAGACAGACACCCAAAGAGAGAGAGAAAGAGAGAGAGAGAGAGAGACTGACTTTGTAACTGTCTCTTAGATGTACTGAATTATCAACTGCCCTCAGTTGATAGCCACCAACTGTGGCTATCAACACACCTCTTTACATAATTACATAGTAGTTAAAGCATCATTATTTATCTTTGCACATGTTCCTGCACTTGTATTAAATTTATCTCTATAAGATGTGACACCAAGAACAACCATTACAGATAAATGAGAAATCTGACACCATAAACACACATCTTGAATTAAAATATATTCATAGATCTCTATATGTCTGTACATTTTTGTATCCATCACCCAAAGTTAAAAGTGTCCCACCACTGTATTAAATATTATTCAGATTTAAATCTCAAATACTACCTGCCATTCAATTATAAACATTGCCATTATTTAAGTCAGAGAAATGCTTGATATTACATATTAACTGGCTATTAAAAAGGTACTTTAAGTGATGAAAGAGCCTATCTTTGAAAAGAAAATGTGCAGATTAATGAAATTATGTGAAAGGCACTTTAGTCTCCTCAGATGGATATTAAAAGAAAATACATATTATTAACTGATTTAGAAACTGTGAAAATGGAACTTAAATAGTAATTGCTATTTTAAAATGCCTGACGATCTCTAGGGATATAAATGCACAGCAGACAGTTCCTAATGTGGACATCTCTCAGTGGAATCAAGACACTGGGAAAGAGTTCTGACCGCTCTCACTGTGTCATATTCAGACTCTGTAAACCCCAGACTACTCATCAGCAGGTGGCCTTATACACTGACATATGTCTATCACTAGAGAGGACATGTTGGTATGTGAGGAAAATGGACAGCCAAATAGTGACTGTGGATGGGGTTTCCTAGAGCATGAATGTTACTAACAGATTTGCGAGAAAACTGCTTTTTTTATATTAAACTAACATGACTGTCTTATGAGCAGAATATAAAATTGTATTTTTGAAGAGTACTTTTCCAACAAATTGAGACTTAAAAGAGATTTTGCTTTTCTACTCAGCTGAGAGCCTCTGGAGGTTATCACTGACTTCCCTTTGCTATTAGAATAATTCAATGCGGAAGTTTGTGAAACTCTGCATCACCAACACTTTGATACTCTACATTAAATAATAATGAATTTATGCCAAGATGGCAGCTGTACATATTCTACAGACACTTGCATATTCCTCTGTTGTCAGGAAAAGGTCTAGCCCCGATTTGGGTTGAAAGAATTGAGTAGGCAGTGAATTCATTCTATTTTCATCCTGCACCCTTTTCTTACTCCTTGATTTTGGTTTGGAACTTACAATACCTATTCTTGCCACTATTCCAACAGTGGGTATATCTTCCCAGGCTAGTTTTGTAGGTCACAGGATGGATAAGTAATTTTCTTTTCAGGTAGCATGTATTGTACCTTACAACACTATGAAAGCCAAGCAGTAGAGATGAATATTTGAAGTCAGCAAGAGCTTGACTTATCCTTGTTTGATCTGCAGTTCATATACCTACTTTCTTCAACAACTGGATCTTACTGTTGTGGTGTTATAGTGGATAACCAAGAGCAGGGTCTACTGACCCCAGTCAAGAGCTTCCACAAAAGGGGTCCATTCCTGGAATTGTTCATTTACTTCACTAGTCTATGATGTCTAGCAGGGGCAACATGTCCCTGTTATTAGGTGACTCCTTTTAATGTCTTTTTATAATACGCATGTATATACTTTAAGAAGCTGCTGTAGTGAGAGGTTTCCATATGATTTTTTCTAAAGGATTTTAGTGTTAGTTATCCTCCCCTTACTCTCTCTTCTGCCTGCCCCGTTCCACACTCCCAAGCCCTTCCTACTCTAGTATTCCTTTTCTCTTCATATCACTGAATGCTACCCACTCCCAGAAAAACCCCTCCCCATTTCTGGTTATTATTTTCCTGACTTCTCTGGATTTTCAAATTGGAACATGAATATTTAGAATTTCAAAGCAAGGATCCAGCTACAGAAATAACATGGGATATCTGTTTTTTTTTTTTTTTTCTGATCTGTTTTAACTTAGACTGAGAGTTTTCCATTCCATCTATTTACCTTCAGATTTCATAATTTTGTTTTTTTCCCTAGAGCCAAATAGTATTGCATTGTGTATGTGTATCACATCTTCATTATCTATTCATCAGTTTATGGTCGTCTAGGTTGTTTCTAATTTCTATATATTATGAAAATTGAAAGAATGAACATGGATGAGCGTATTTTTCTGGAGTAGGCTGTAGAATCTTCTGGGTGCATGTCCAGAGTGGTATGGTTGGATCATATGGTACATCAATTTATAGTTCCATATTCTCTTTTTGAGACAGGGTCTCCTTGTAGGCCCAGCTGGGCTGGAACTCGCTGTGTAGACTAGGCTAGCCTCCATCTCACAGAGATCCACCTGCCTCTGCCTCTCAAGTTTTGGATTAAAGGCATACACCAGCCAATATATAGGGTGTGTGTGTGTGTGTGTGTGTGTGTGTGTGTGTGTTTGATGAATAAACACACTGAATTCCATAGTGTCTGCAGCAGTTTGAACTCTTATCCAGCAGTGGATAAGAATCTCTTTTCTCTATATCTTCACCATCATTTGTCAGTTTGTCTTTTTCATCGTAGTCATTTTGAGTACGGTAAGATGACATCTCAGTGGTTTTAATGTGCTTTTCCCTGGTAAGCAAAGATGTTGCACATTTTAAAAAGTATTTCTCAGCCATTTTTGTTTCATCTTTAGTGAAATGCTGATTCAGTTACTTGCCGAAACTGAGTTGTTGGTTTTATATGTAATTATTTATTTACTTACTTTTAGCTCTTCGTATATTCTGGACACTTGGCCTCTGTCAGAGGTAACAAATTTTTGTTGGTAACAATTTTTTCCTATTCTGTAATTTGCCTTTTCACTCGATTGAAGGTGTCCTTTGCTTTATACAAGACTTTTTGCATGAGGTCTCGTTTGTTAACTGTTTGAATTAATGCTTGATATACCTGTTCAGAAAGTCCTTTCCTGTAGCTCCAAAGTTCAACGTATTTCCTGCTTTCTCCTCTAGGTAAATCAGGGCATTGGGTCCTATTTGGAATTCCTTTCTGCAGGTGGAGTTGATTGTTGAGCATGACGAAAGATGCAGATCTAATTTCATTCTTCCAAATGCTGCTCTTCAGTATTACAAGCATCATTTGATGAACATGTCTTCTTTTCTCTAATGTATATTTTTGGACTTTTGTCAAAAATCAGTTGGCTGTAAATATGTGGATTTAAATATGAAACCTCAAGTCTCTTCTACTGGCCAATGTGTCTGTTTCTATAATAGTGCCATACTGTTTTTTTGACTATAGCTTTGTAATATAATTTGAGACAAAGCATATATTGTTTCCCAAAGTTCTTTATTGTTCAGAAGTATTTTGGCTATCCTTGATTTTTTGTGTGCCCAAATTAAATATGAGATTATTTTTTTACAATTTCTGTGAAGAATTGTGTTGGAATTTTAATGGTGATTGCATTGAATTATAGATTGCTTTTGTTAGGGTGGCAATATTAATTCTACTAATCCACTAACTTGGGAAGTTTTTATGTCTTCTAGTATTGTTTCAATTCTTTCATATGTTTCATAAATATTTTTATTGTATAAGTCCTTGGCTTCTTTCGTTAGCTTTATTCTAAGATATTTGATGGGCTTTGAGGCTAGCATGAAAGATTATTTTGCCAATTTATATCTCAGTAGGTTTGTTATTGGTATACAGGAATGCTACTGATTTGGGGGTGTTAACTTTGTACGCTGTTACTGTGCTGAATGTTTTTTATCAGCTCCAGGAGTTTCTTTGTGGAGTCTTTAAGGTCTCTTATGTGAAGGATACTTAAACTTTTTCTTTTTCAAATTCATATTCTCCTTATTGCCTTTGTTTATTGCTCTAGCTAAGACTTTAAGTACTATACTAAACATTAATGGAGGGAGGTTTTTTTTTTCATGATTTTAATGGGAATACTTTGAGTTTTCTCCACTTAATATAATGCTAGCTGTGAGCTTATGATAGACTGCCTTTATTATCTTGAGATATATTGTTTAGATGTATCCTTAGATTCTCCATGACTTTTTCTGAATGAATATTGGATTTTGTCAAAGTTATTTTCTGCATGTAATCAGATTATCATGTGGTTTTCCGCCTGGAGACAATTTAGGTGGTGGATTACATTTATTGATTTACATTTGTTGAATGATTCTCTCATCCTTGAGTAAAATCACCTTGATCCTGGTGGGAAGTTTATTGGATGTGTTCTTGCACTCAACTTGCAAGAAATTTATTGAGAAATTGTGGCTCTATGTTCATCAAAGTGATTGATGTAAAATTTTATTTTATTTTTTGTTCAGTTTTGTTTGGTTTGGGTATTAGAGCAATACTAGCTTCACAGAAAGAATTTGGAAGAATTCCTTCATTTTCTATTTTGTGAAATAATTTGAAGAAAATTGGTATTAGTTCTTCTTTGAATGCTTGGCAGAATTCTGTGATGTATCCATCTGTTCCTGGGTTCATAAATTTGGGATATTTTAAATTACTGTATCCATCTAATTGGTTGTTATGGGTTATGAGTCAATTTAATTTATTTATATAATGTTGGATTAATTTTAGCAGACTGTACATATATAGAAATTTATCAATTTTTAAATTTTCTAGTTTAGTGGAATATATATTTTTAAAACACGTCCTTTTTTCCTGAAGTTCCTCAGACTTTGTTGTAATTATTCAGTTTTCATCTCTCTTTTGGCCATTTGGACCTACTCTCTCTTTTGATTAACTTGGCTAAACATTTTGTCAATCTTGTTAATCGTTTCAAAGAACCAACTTTGTATTTCATTGATTGGTTGTCTTATTTTCTTCATTTCTGTTTCACTAATTTCAGCTTTGGTTTTGCTTATCTCTTCCATACTCTTTTTAAGTGTTGTTTGTTCTTGATGACTAGTTTCACAAAAGGAGGTACAAGTGCTAAGAGCCTGAATCTAGCAAAGAGCAGATTCTGACACAAATAAGTATATCTGCAATAATGACTCCTGAACAAACGGAGCTCTACAATACCTGACCAAAATAATCAGAATAATCCTCTAAAGAAGATCAAGGACCAGTTGTAATCTTCTAAAGGAAGGTAGAGGGCACAATCCTATAATCCCAGCACTAAGGAAGCAGAGGAGGCAGGTTCAGGAATTCAGTGTCATCCTTGATGACATAGTGAGTTCAAGACCAGTCTGGATTCCATGGCTACATGACACCATGCTTCAAAAATTAAAACAACAACAACTTAATAAGAACAACATAAAAAAAATAGCAACAAAAAAAACATGAAAAAAGAGAAGACATTTTTGGGAACTGCAAGGAAATATTGAAAGCAATGCAAATGTAAATTTGAAATGATTTATAAGAAAAATATGAAGTGTGAAAAAATATGGAAACAGTAAAAAATAAAGCATCCTAGGGACAAATTTCATTCGAAGGCATCTACAGCAGACTTGATCAATCAGAAAAAAATAAAGTGTGAGTTTGAAGGCAAAATGCATTAAGCTGTCCAATCAGAGGAACAAACTTTGTTCAAAAAAAATAAATAAATAAAGACCTACAGAAATTATTAGAAGCACGGAAAAAAACAAACATTAATCTCTGCATAATTATAACTGGAGAAGGGGATAGTTAAAAGGTCCCAAAAGCAAGTTGAAGGAAACTGGTTGAAGGATTTTCAAATGATGAGAAAATTAACAAAATCCAAGTAGAAATATTTTGTGGTCGCCAAGACAATCCAACTCCAAAATTTGCTTAACGCACATCATTGTCAAGGTTTCTCAAAGCACCGGGGGAAGAAACACATCACAGTCAATACCAATATTTCTTAAGGGGTATAATTAAAAGATGTAAATTTTGACACCAGTTGGGTAAATAGGAGACGAAATCAGCAACTAAATCATAGATCTAATTTGTAAGTTGATTTAGTTTAGCTTGTTTTCAAAGTAAAATAACCATATATACATAGAAGATATTTTTTCAAACCTTGTGGTAAACAAACACATATCCCAGAGAAGTGCAAAAAATAAAAATCAAGATTCAAATCATACCACTACAGAAAACTGTCAGAGAAGAAAGGAGTGGGGAGGGGAGAAGAAAGAGGAGGAGGAGAAGGAGGAGGAGGAAGAAGAGGAGGAGGGGGATAATGCAGAGGAGAAGGAGGAGGAGGAGGAGGCGAGAAGGAAATAAGGAAGGACCAGGATGTCTGTTTTTAGGTAGTGCCTTCTATATGTGAAAGAGAGACTGTACCCATGAAATCTCAACAGTACAGTTACCTAAGAAAGAATTACATAATGGCAAAGCCATCTGACAAGATAGGTCACCTTGGATGGGGTAAAATTCACAAGTTCCCACTTATAGATAAAGAGATACAGGCAATATATTCCTGTTGAGAAAATAATTGTTTTTCTCCAGGGATGAACTTGCTGATAAATGACCTATGTTACTCAATCCCAAATAGTCAGTAAAATAAACAAACTTTATCCCCATAGTGTGTTTCCATTTTTCTAGTTCCTGTGGTTATAACAGGATACATACTCACATTTAAAGATTTGGAGTTAAGATTCATGCGAAAAGATATATGTCCCTCTTGAGTGTGTGTTACTTAATATAATAGACTCTAATTCAATGCATTTACTGCAAATTCCATGATATATATATATATATATATATATATATATATATATATACCAGGATATCAAGAGGGAGTGGGAGAGGAATGCTGGAGGAGTTGGAGGGGCAAGGAACAGGTTCAATTGATGGTAAATCCAGACAGAAGAAAGAAAAGTATTTGTCAAAATTAAAAAATACATTCTGGATAAAAATTCTCAACAGACAATTATTGTGACCCTTGACACAATAAAGACCACATATGTAAAGTGATATCTACATGATACCATTGAGAACCTGAGAGCATTTCCTCCAAGATTCAGGACAAGACAACTTGTTTTTAACATGACTTTGGATAACAAACCAGTTACGAAAATGAACAAAGTAAATGTCACCCTCATATGAAAGAGTAAGTCAGGTGGTCAGTGTCATGACATGATCCTATAGCTACAGAAACTTTACTGATTTTGAGGGATGAGATTCGAAAATCGCACTGAGCGTACCCTTCAGGTAATTCACTCCCCAAAATGAGAACGTGATGGCTATATGAGATTCATTGCATCAATATACTTAATGAACATGTCAATTTATCAAATTTTGCCCATAAACACAAAAAACTGATTTGCCACTTGAGAATGATATAAATGAATGCATAAATAAATGTCAATGTTTTTACTATAGTTAGTGAAAATAAGTGCCCAAAATGAACCACAGAAGAAAATATTCCATTTCCTTTTCACTGAATTATTTTCAGTATTTTACTCTGGTTATAACCAGAGACTATCATTAACGTTCTATGTTAACTTTGAGATTTTGAACACATTTACCCTTTTTTCCCCTCATTTGTTAAATAAACATAATAAGGACACATGAATACTTTTTGTGAGAGTAATGCATGTGTGAAGTTTACTTTACATGTATTTGGTATTCAGTAAAACATAACTATTTGTTTTTATTACTTGAAAATTTATCAGTGGTATTTAAGAGGAATATTTAAAATGTTTGCCAAGATGGGTTGCTTTCTACACACACACATGCACACACACACACACACACACACACACACACACACACATGATCAAGTATTTCGCCAATGTGAGAGTCAATATGTGTCACTAAATTTTGAAAATGGACATTGGGGTTCTGTAGCCGTTCTTTTCTTATGTAATAAATGTCAGTAATTTCAATAAAAACACAATCTGTTCAATCAAAATTAAACTTTTAAGTGAACAGAAATCTGTCATTTTCAAAATGTTGACTTGATATTTGAATTATTTTGAACTTATAGTCATAAAGTTTATTAATCCCTTTGTCCAACAAACCTTTGTTATTTGACTGTTGTTTATGTTACTCCACGTAACTGATAATAAAGAGAGAGAAAAAAAGCCTATGTATATTTCTATCTTATTAGGGTAGCAAGCCACTATTTTTCTGCTTTTTTTTTCCCTCATTAAGGCCATGATTCCCTTCTATAATACAGACACTGGTCCTCCAGACTATTATCTAGACTTTCTCTGTTTCTTCCAGTTTCACCCTGGAAATATAGATGTACAGAAAAAAGCATGTGCTGATGAGGTCCAGGCTGTCCTTTGACCCTCTGTGCTATTTATCTGTGGAGACATTCTCCCACTTGGTCACATTTATTTGAAATCTAGTCTGCAGATTTAATTCTTACAGACATCATCAGGTGTTGGTTCCATATAATGTACTGTTGTGAATCATCAGAGGAGGCAACGTCTTATGTCTTTGCTCTCTATCCTATGAACCACTGACTTCATGTGACAGTTACACCCTTGAAATATGGCTACTGTGAGTGAAAGACTAATTTTTAAATTTTATTTATTTTAATACATTTATATTTAAGTAAATACATATGGCAAATGACTTCTATATTAACCAATACAACATAATTTCTATGACTGCAGATAAAGCAGCTGTTATATTAGCAGTCTACAATGACAATCCATTTGTTGCAGCATCTGGTCTTAGAAAATGATGCCATGAAGTTGTCAGTATGAAACCTTTTTCTTTTGGTTTTGCTTTATTTTTATGAGCTCTAATACAATAGAGATTTGAATGTTGAATAAGAATAAATGTTCAGTCTGTGTTCTTTACTAAGTTAATTCTTCATGTGTATACAAGAGATGGTACTTTATTTGAACCTCTCCCAGGACTTATGTAATGACATTTACATTTTTATGACATTTACATTTTAAAAATTATTGAGCAACTACTACTAATTGCTAGATATGAGACAAGTTGTTAAATTGCAAAGATAAATAAAATATGGTCATCTGCCTCAAGCTCATGACTTAACTTTATATTGCCTGTGAAAATTGATTTGATTTTTATAAAGTACCTGGAAAGCAAATACCGTTGCTTTCCATTATTTAGCTAAGTACCTAAAAGTCAGACTTTCCATAATGGACTGTGTTAGGAATGCATCACATCAGAATATAAAAGACAACACAAGAAAGCTAAGATGACAAACATTTCTGAAGAAGTGGAGTTTGATAGATGCCCAGAAGTTAGGTGCTATCCCTACTGATTGAAAGCTGTTAGTGAAAGTCAGAATCTGGCCAGTGCCTTACAGTTTGTGAAATATGTTCATAATATTTTGACCCACATTTAAAATCTGAAATCCAATCTGTGCCACTATGGAAAACCAGAAATGCTTAAGGAAGAAGAAATACACAAACCTATTTGAAGCAGAGAGGAGGATATCACCAAGAAAGACGTGAATGAACATCAGCATCTCCAAAAATGCTTCTGCCTTTTGTGCAAGCAGTGAGATTTACTAATAAAAGTAGCTCAGTCCCCCATGGTGAGAATAGCAACCTCTTCCTTTAGTAGCTGTCAGCAACTGTATGTTTGAGATACACAAAAAGCCCCCCAAATCAAGTGTTAGAGAGCTGAGCACATCACATTTAATTTAGTAGATCCGAATTCACCTTCAATGAAAATGAAAATGGTTTTAGTATTTTATTCAATTTTTTACTCTATGCTAAAATGTTTTTTGTCTTTTAAATGTAATCAGTTACTTAATCTTTCAAGCTTATGCATTCATGGTCACTACTATCTCTGTCATACAAATGGGGAAATTGGGTCATCAAGTGCCCAAGGTTAAGTGCCTGTAATTCATGTCAGTTTGGCTTTCTCTTAGATATGCTTACAATTTTGAAAACTATTTTTCATTAAAGGCAAAACTAAATGGCAAATCAACTATTCATAAACATTGAAAAGTTCCACTTCTTAGGTAGTGATTTAGTGCAATGTTTTCTTTCTATTATTACTGGGCACTCAGTAACTGAGAGAAAAGAAATGCTACTCATGGGTCATATTCCCGCTTTGGGCCATGGGATGTCAGGTGAGAAAGATGTGACCTTCCTCTTGATCAGCTTCTATGAATCTGTTATCTTCTACTTCCACTGATCCAGTACTTAAATAAACATAATCAGTACAGATGACACTTGTGTCAGTGAACTGATATTTTTGTCTATCTCTAATTTTGATGGTATTTCTAAAGTGTTCAAGTCTCATCTCAAAATTCCATATTATGCTAGGATCTCGTAATTCCTTTCTACAAGCTTCCTTCTAGTTTTTCAGACCCATTTCTACTAGCTAAAACTGTGTATTTAGATCAGGTCTCAGCAAGCAGACCACCTTTCCCTCTCCTTTTCCATATGAAACCAATTGTTGAATTTTCTAAGAACCTTATGAACCCACAGGAGTCAGTAAGAAATTTCTGTGAAGGGAAAGTTCATTTTAATGATACTGTCTCACCCCTGTTTCTTTGCTTTGTTATGAAGGCAGCATAGACAATAATAAAGCAACTATATAACACAACTATGTAACAATAAAACTCTAATATCTGGATGGATATGCACTTGGCCTGTGGGCTGTGATTTGTTGACCCCCAGGATATAACTACATTATGGAGAATAAACTTTATCCTAAAATAAGAATAATTGGTTTCTGATCTCTTTTGGGCCAGGCATCTGAGGTCATTGAGGGTGCATTCATATATTGACCTTGAGGTTAGTGAGATACAAATGCTCAAGTTTAAGAGATATCCATAAAGACAGGACACAGTTCAGGAGCAAAACTTGGGACAATGGCATGTACTCACCTCTTGCTACTATGGCTATTTCTTTAAAAGCTTTGAAGGAATGTGCTGTTCTTTTAGTGTAACTGGTGAGATTCTTCTTGCAACTCTATCTCTTGGCCTCAAAGAGAGTAAAAACACTGTGAAACCGGTAGATGTAAGAGGTTAGAAGAAATGAAGATTCAGTTCCTTATACTTGGAGAGGCAAAGAAAGAAAGAAAGAAAAAAAAAAAACGGGTCATAGCGAGGTGTTGATACCTGGTGATGGATAATGATGTGTTACTGTATTCTGGACCGGTTAATTTGTCTGAATTCTCTTTCAACTATTTATATTCTCCCACTTTAGAGAAAATGGAGATATAGACATGCTACCCACTGAGTTAAATGGTACTTGCTTTTATTTCTTATAATCTGACCTTTATCAAGATTGACAGGGGGGTGTTCACTTTGCTTCAACAAATCTTCAAATGCCAATTCTGTGTTCATTCCTGAGTCCTCTTGTGACACAGGAGGCAGCTATAATCATCTGCCTGCAAAGGCACCATCCGTCATTCCAGTTAAAGGTCTGATTTTTTTTTTTTTTGTGTGTGTGTGTGTGTGTGTGTGTGTGTGTGTGTGCATGTGTGTGTGACTAATCCCAGACACCAGGAACTCTAAAAAGTTTTATTTCTGATTGACAATGAAGAAATATTTTTCTGGAATGAAAAGATGCAACAATTTATATTTTTTTGAATTTCTCTCCTTTGGGTTTTTCTGTAAGAACGTGCAAGATCAATAGGTCACCCCATCAAGGGGAAAGCATATTTATCAAAGCATCAGACATAATAAGTCCTGATGATTAAACGATGGCAAAACTGACATTACTGTACTCTCTTAGAACAGGCAAATAAAGAAGAAGAAAAATGGAATCCTCTTAATTTAAGGGTTAAAAACCTTGATCATTTCTACTTTTTCATTTTTAGGTTTAATTTAATTTTTTGGCACTGGATGATGAGGCAGGAAGAGTACAATGAGAAGTGATATTTAATCTGAAAAACAAAGGGTGAGGCCAAGGGCATGCTAGTGAGTTACATTGGCATGGGCCAGTTCTCTGTGATGAGCTATGGATGGGGGATGAAAGTACACGGGGTCTGACACAGAGAGATTTGGGGATGACACAGTGAAGCTGTGCATAATACACAGTGTCTTGTATACTATTTTAAAAACTGGAAAAATACTGTTGAATCATTTTGTAGAAAAGAATGGAATATCCAGAATTGCTTTTTTGAATGATGACTCTGAATTCTCCTCAGATAGATAAAAGAGTGCAAGAAAGGGGTGAAAAGCTGACAGTAAGAAAAGCAGCTTGAAGACTACTGTCCCATCCAAGGTGATATTTGTTTCTTCTTTCATTCATTCATTCATTCATTCATTCATTCATTTATATTTTTGCACTGGTAGGATAGAGTAGACAGCATACGTAAATATTTGTAGAAAGTGACTTTTTGTAATGCTGAACATTAATAGCAATTTTGATCTTAAGCAGGAGTAGTTATCATGCACAGTAGTGCCACACTCTTCCCTCACTCCCTTCTGAGGCTGAAGGAAGGTGATGACAGTATCAGAATTTTGAAGATGAGAGATTTTTATGTCACTTCTTCACCAACATTGAAGTAAGAATTTCTGTGCAGAACAGGCTCTGTTAAGGATGAAATATAATCAGTAGCAAAATTTATGGCAGTAGAGTAGATTCTCAAACTTTACTGCACAGTGGTTCATGTTAGAGACCTAAATAACATGATGGTTAGGATGTGTCCACAGAGTCTGATCGAGTTCCTTGGAATTTTATCCTAGAGAGTCAGCTTTCTGACAGTCTCCTCAACTGAGTTGCACGTTAAGCCAAGGGTCCAGAAAACTTAGAATGATGGACAACTAAGAACCACTATTCTGTTGTGGCATTTATTTTTCACTCTCTTTTCTGTTTTCATTTGCAAGTACCTCACTTCAAAAGCTTCACACTCGGAGACAACTTACAAATGATCCATTGTTGGCTGTTTTATCCAGGCTTGAAATTCAAATTCCTCTGTTCTTAGTAGCATAACATTTTTATGGTAAAATACACGTGACATAGCATTACAACTTTTAACATTTACAATTCTATAGCCCACTTACACTTATTGAATTTACAATGATGTGTTTCCAGTTTCACTATCATCTTTTTCAAATATTTACTTAGTGTGTGTTTGTGCATGTGCGTGTATGTTCATGTGAATGTATGCTCATGTGAATGTTTGAAAGCCATGGTACACATGAAAAGGTCAGAGGACAGCTTGCAGGAGTGGGTTCTCTCCTTCTACCATGTGGGATAAAATTCAGATCTTTCAGCTTGGCTTCAGGTGCCTTTACCAGCTGAGTTATCTGTGTGACCCATATCTATCAGTTTCACAGAGCTTTTTGAAGCAAGGCAACAGAAAATGGAATACCAGACTTCCAAAAACACAAATAACATCAATGGCCATAAGCAGACAGTCTTTTTAGACCATTCTTGACATCTTATAATTTGAACAAGATGAACTAAAAATTGTGCGTATGCTCCGATTTTAGAATTGAATACTACCACAAAAATGTCTATGCTATATAGTAGGAGTGTGTTTGGAAGAGTTCATTATGTATGAAATAGAGAGCCCTGTCCTCATGTATTTAAACTAGTTTGACAAGACAGATTCTCCATAAACTGATGGATACTGAGGTCGGATGGAGAACCCTATAGAACATGTGTACTAGGAATCAAACCTTGCAAAAGGAAGTCAACAGACCAAGAAGATTTAGCAAAGGAGAGAAATAAAGAATGCAATGGTCTAGAATTATAAGATAATTCTAGGATGTTCTAGGAAGCCTTGAACTCTCCTGTAAGAATTTCATGTCTTCTTACCTAAATACTCTATGATTTTTCACAAAATGACCACATTCTGGCCATCTTAATTTCCATGGTATCATCACAGGTGAACACACATCACAGGTCACTGTCCTCCATTCCTCTTGCTGCCAAGATCACGGAAGTGATGATTTTAAGCTATCTCACAGTACAGGGCAGGCAGGCAGCAAGCAGGGAGGGCAAGGCCATCTCGACGCATAAGCACTTGCCTTTGCAGACCCATGCTCTGGAATTGTGATATTCTGTTCTCTGCTATATCTAGATAGCGAGATAGCACGCTCTTTCAGGTGTGCTTTCATGGATTTTTTTCTGGTATCTGTTAGTGGTAGGAAATACAAAAGGTCTTTTTGTCTACTTATTAAAACTTGCATGCATGTAGGTGAGCCCATGTATGCGGTGCTCACAGAGGCCAGAAGAGTTTGTCTGATCTCCTGAATCTGGAGTTATTGCCAGTTGTTGGGTTCCATGTGGATGCTGGGGACTCAAGTGGGGTCCTCTGCAAGAGCAGCCAGTGCTGCCTACCATCTCTCCAGTCCTAGGTAGGTTTTTATAAAGTGTGCTGAATTAAAGCAACTCTCATAGAAATCATTGTATCTGCAAACATTATTTCCAGTTATTTTTTTCCTTTTAATTCTCACAACCATTTAATGAGTTAGACAGAATTTTTTAGAAATTAGACAGCCATAGAAAAATTACTTCCTTTAGGATATTTTAAAAGCCATATAATAAAAGAATTGCATATAGAACTCAAAAGTACTGGCTTGAAATCTGTTCTTTCTCTTCCTCTTGACTAGTATAGACTTGATGGGTGGTTGAGAGGAAAGGAGGAACAGCAGGGAAGCAAACCGCAGAGGCAGATGCCAACATAATCAAAGATGCACTAATACAACGCTGAGTGTCATGATGAAGTTTAAAAAGACATAGCCTGCAGATAATAATTTGGGTTAGCCTTTGAAAGGTTGCAGAAGATTTCAGTGTACAGGACAACCAGAGGTACCTTATAATGTCAGAAAAACCTAGGAGAGCCGATTGTCCTTTTGCATGAAACTGGGAAAAAAATAATTGGATCGACAAAAACAGATCTGAGGCCAAGAATGGAATGATAGTGGGGTCTGAAATCTGGCACTGTACTGTTTGTTGTTTTGTCTTGATGCATTGTAGGAAAGCATTGGTAGCGCCTTATAAGGGAAGCAGCACTGGGCTCAATGGGATGGCAAAGGTTTCAGCATTCGATAAAGCAAACTCTGAAACTGCTGCTGCTCTTGTTCCCAGTCACCGCTGAGGACTTTGGTCTTATCTCTTCTAAAACATAAAAGAAGACTAATTCATTTTAAAAGCAGCGTTCTATTTGCCCCTCTGCAGTCCACTCAAGGAGCTAATGTATTTAAAGAGCTTTTATCATGGAGCCAGCTTGGTTCCTCCCTTCCTCATGCTAAGTAAATTTCAGTGAGTTAAATGACAAAAAGCCATCTGCTTTCTATAAATAATCTCTTCTAATACCTGGCAAATCTTAAAAGTCAAACTGATAATACATCCCGGTATGATCAATGGTCCAAATTATATAATCCCTCTTCTGTTTAGGAATACTGGTTTTGTTATGGTCAACAGGAAATGTGAGTGTTCATATTTGTAGGTCAAAGTCTTCCAGAAAATTCAATTTTACTCTTTTAGTCCAAGTCATTCTGTCAATATTTGATATCCGTGGCTATAATGCTGGACAGACCCTAATCTCCTTTAGTAGTTATTTCAAATGCATCTTCCTCATGAGAGCCATTCTAATTATTTGTAGGTAAATTATTCATTTTATGACAGTAAAATATTTCTTGGTTAAAAAAATTATTAAGATCATTAAATTATTAAAAATGAATATCCTAGTGATTTACATATATTGTTTACATTTATTCTTCACAATAAGGATTTAATGATAAACAACAACATCTTTGTCATTTGCTATATGCAGATAATTAGAAAGAATTTCTTGAAGGCTTCCCAAAGACATACAGCTACATGATGAGAGATCAAAGTCGGGGGTCAGGGTCATCTGAAACAAAGCTTCTGTGTTAAATGCGGTTCTATAAACTTGCAAGTATGCAACGTTCCTATTATATATTATATATGTGTGTATAATTGTTTAACTGGGGATATTCTGAGAGAATAGACAATGTATTCTTTATTTTTTGATCCCTCTTACGTTAGGCTCATAGTAGATATTTAATAAACTTTTCAGGAAAAATTTATCATTTTTGTAGGAAAGCGACTAATATTGGGCATATTATAATTCCTTAATAAGATTATATGAATTATCTAATGCTCAATTTTTGATGTTATATCTGGAACTTAGGGAGCATATGACAAACATAAACCATATGGAGGCGTTTGAGAACATGTTTTAGCCAATGATAGTTTCTTGGTCAGATGATGGAGAGAAGGTAGAATTTGAAATTTGATACTTAAAAAAATTTAAAACCAATTACAAGGAAGAGGTAATAAATACAGACAATATTATTTTCAGGCTAACTATTATAGGGGCCCAACAACTTTCTTTTTGATGTAGTATATTCTGGATATCATGGGACAAGTTCATAGGAGTCTGAATCTTTTGCCTGTGTCTCCAGAAATTTTGTGTTTTTAGTCTTCTCTGCTCCACAGGTTTCAGTAATGTTTTGGTGGCTGCAAGTCCTCTCTTTTTTCTTTTCTTCAGGAGATATTTATTTGGTTCATGTTCCATGTGAAGAAAGGATTTAGCCATAAAGTTTACTGTGATGGAAAACAGGGATGATTCAGTGCTCCAGAAAAGTATAATCAATTGCAATCTTTCATGGATTATCTCTGAGATTTTGCATGTTGCTTTAGTTTTGTCCACAGTAAGGATATGACACAGGAGCTCCACATTCTTGGATAACTTGTTCCAGGGGTCATAACTCCTGGAACCTTCTTTTATTACTGTCTTCTGTCATCAGTGACATCAGTCATAGACTGTTTTAAAAATTCCAATATAGCCTTTAAACATAGACAGCAAACAAGCAGCTACAAGTGTCCTGATTTTAGATTTGAACAATGTGGTTGTTTGGGGAGATGAGCCAACTGGAAAAACAACAAAATGGATATCTAGAGGACCAATAAATAGAGGTAATTAGGTGTTCTCTCTGGTTAGGACCTCCCACTCATCAGCAAGGTTAGGAGATCAGAATAATGCTTGATGAGAGATATTAGGAGAGTGCTTTTAGACATAAAACCCAAGGCAGGGAGCTCAACTCGTGTATCCACCTAAAGAAGACAAAACGAATCTGTCACTCTTTGGAAAGGGTATTCCTGATCTATTGTTTCTGAGCTTTCATGTATAATTCTCATCCATACTGCATTATAAAATAAGACAGTCAATCATTAAGAGGAAAAAAAAAAGACAGGCCAACATTGAATACAGTGGTAAAGAAGACGAAGAAACTAAATGCTGGTCTTCAAACATATTGGATAAATAAATCCCTATAAATTTTAATACCACTTCATTCTAAAGATAGGTTGAATTTAGCTCAAAACAGTTACTTATTTCCTATCATATATTATGCACACACTCAGATACAATCAGAAACACATTCACATGTACATATACACACTTAACATCTTTGGGACCTGACATTGAACTTCTGTTAGTACATATTCGATGAACAGAGCTAAACAATAAAAAAAAGTAGAAGAAGCAATTTTCCCAACAAAAGAAATAAATCATACTAAACCCACATATTTTCTTTTTCATAGGCTTTTAATATGATCTATAGGAACCTGGAACCCTAAGCCATCATAGTGGGAGGTCAGAAAGGTAATTCAATTTGAATTAGAAAATACTCTCAGTGGAACAATTTTAACAAAAGGATAAAAGAGGACTCAGGAGACAGTGTGATGAGAAACAGTAATGACACTTCCAGCAATCATAGCTCGATGGGTGAATATAATCTGAGATTAGAAGACCCACCAGGGAGCTGCAAAGTTACAGGACTGCTTGATGAAATAATTTAATACCTACCAGCTCCAATAAATAGCATGTACGAGGAATTCGTGGTGACTCTCCAGTCCTGTAAGCTAACACTCAAGGGGATCTGCTGAGGCAGTGGTAGTCTCAGTCCCATCCCACCTCCAAATATTCCCACAAGACCTCTTTATACTGCTTACCATTTAATTCACCTTTAACATAAACTCAGACTATGGATCAATCCCAGAGGCCATTATCTAGAAAATCTGTAATGCATTTTGTTTTTTTAGGAAAACACATTTGATAACACTGAAAAAAAAAAGCTATAGAACTACCAATATACTTACTAACACCTTGAATTTGATATAGGATTTCAGAAGTTTCACAACGTTTCATTTATCATCTGATTCTCACAAGAAACCTTGAAGATGGTTGTTCGAAGCAGAAGTTAACAATCACAGTAACCACAACGACAACACAAGTAATTATTGTTACTTAATAGATTTAAGAAAATTTCAATAATAAAACCTATGTTTGTTATGTGTTTATTTGGTGACAAACTACTGATATGCTCATTATCTTTATTAATTCAGAACAACATATTAAGGGTTTGAAGAGTTGAGGCATTAGAAGATGAGGATGTATGCTTAAGGAAAAGTTACTTTGATGCAGAATAAGTCTTGTGATCCATGCCTTCTGTCTTTTATCCAATGCTCTACATCCACTGTTTTATCCTGAAGAATGTATGATTGTATGTTATTTGCTCTTAACTCAGGCATCTATCTAAATTTTCCCATTATAACAGTCTTAAATACTAAGAGTCAGGTTTGTGCCAACTGGAGCATAGGAGAGTGAACAGAGAAATCATCCTTCTCTGGCTTCTTGTAACCTACAGCAAGTCCTTTATCCATGGAGCTCAGGACCCACTAACATAGGTCTTTCATTTACACAGTCTTCCTTCCAGGATCACAGGAGACAAAGTGCATTATTCCCCAACTTAATACACCAGATTGTAGGGCCTGTGGGTTGAAAGTATGAGCTGCCAGAACTAATCTTTGATTTATTTACATGAAAGCTCAAGATAGGCCCAGATAAACTCCACAACTGTCATACCCATCATTGGAAAGCAACTAAGTAGAGAGTGAGAATGTAATTCCATTTTCAACTGTTGGATGCCTCCTTGAAATACCAGCAATTGGGCCAATTAGCTTCAGTTGTTCAGATGGTATTAGATCCCTATCTGGCATCCATCAGAGTGAAACCAATAATTCATTTCGCATAGGCACTGCAGTACCATCAGATAGTAATGCCTTTTAGTTACTGCCAACTTGGGGCATTTTTGAAATAGTGACCTCAAGATTTAAGCTGCAAAATTCCATTATCTATCCTCAAGCCAGCCACAGCTGAAATTTTGAAATATCCTATTAAGTTTTCTGCTCTGATAAAAATTCAGAGTCCTTTTTATATTAATCTCCCCATGGCAAATGAAACTTGCTGAGTGGTAGATTTAATTTGCTACTATTTATGTATTACTGTATTTTCGAAAAAATAATAATTGCTCTCAATATCAGTTTTTCAGCATTACCAGAAAAAAAAAGCATTATAAAGATTTAAACGCTCTCCATATTTATTTCATTGTTTAGACTCCACACAGTAAATAGCTTATTTTTTTCCCTTTTCAATCACTTTGGCATTTTAATTAAAATATAATTACCATTCCAACTGTATTAATGCAGAAGTTTAGGTAATTGTCTATGTCAGGTCATTAAGTATATTTTTCAGGGGGAGCTAAAGTCACCTAAACCATTCCAAATATTTACCTGAGATAGGTATATCCTCACATATTTTATTATTTCCCCAAGGCAACTTCCCCATTTTAATTATGTAATGAAATTGAGAAGGAATATAAACAAGAAAAAGAGCTCCCTGTGGAATCTGTAATAATGAAATATAAATGTTTTCATTGCTATAGATCTGTAGAAAATCTATAGGATCTTGAAATAAAGAAAAATTGATGGCTCATATTTCTATCAAAAAATAAACAAGGCAAAATAAATGCTTTTTAATAATAGAAGAGACCTGCTATTCAAGCACATCTATCTGCAGCCCACACTGACGTCCTCATGCACACATTCTGTCATGACTTGAGGCCTATTCCTCCATTATTACTTAGTTTTGGTGAGTAACCCTTGGCACTCATGAAGATTTAATTTTTATGTTTGTTTTGCTGATTGGAGTCAGTCTGGGTACTTACAGAAGACAAAACGATTCTGAAGCATGTAAAATAACATACAATGTGTGCACAGCAGTACATTCTAAACTTAAAAGTTTATTTCTTTCCATTCCATAGTTCATTGTGGTTTGGCTTAGAGTAAACTTCTGACCTCCTCACTCTAGAGATGAGGTTTCATAACCCCATTTCAGACATTACATTCTCCTTAGCAGGAGCTAATGTACCGTTGTTTATAGCCTCCAGTTCCCCAGTGGCATATGTCATATGGCTCCACAAATTATTGGTTAAGACTCTTTACATACTGTTCTGACTCATAGGGGGAAATATCAAGTAACATATGTAAGTCCAATAGTTGAAAGCTGAAGGTAAGCTGGTGAACATCATTAATGATGACCAAGACAGCGTCTTTGCTTATTAGTCTCACAATGAAGTAATGAGCTGTTACATTGCATCACCTCTGACATCAGAAGGATTGCTTACTAGGCCACCAAAATGGCCTTAAGGATCTCCACAGGGCGATTAAATCATAGTTTCTTCCTAATAATAGCCTCCTGGTATACCTTTCCTCAGAGCATTTACTTTATAAAGAACTTTTTATATTCCTCTGATATGGAAATGTTTCTCTGGCTACTCACTAGGTTTACAACCCTGGAATGTCTTTACATTAAAGACAATCTTTTAAAATGTAGTCATTAGGAACACAGTGGCTCTGCCTTTGTCTCTTTGAGCTGGGGAGATTCATGTCGCTTGTACCATTTAGGAAAGATACACCTAATTACCTTGACCAAACTGAACTTCTAGTTTTTCACTAACTCAGCTTGCACTTAGAAGTAATATGAGGTTATAGAAAAACGCACGTATTTGCATTTGCTAGTAGTGGGTAATATGCTAATCTTAGGCTGACTTTTAGCATCCATAATGAAATTTCATGCGGGAAATTGAATACTCAATCTGAATTTGAAGGAATAACCAGTATAGTAGTTATGTAATACCAGACAGTTAAATGACACACTTAAGAGATTACTACAGAGAGACGAATAATAGAGATCTATTCTGTTTTTCTTCTCGCTTTAAAATGAGGTTCCAAGTCATTTGAAATAACAGGTAAATGATTAAATAAAGGAATACATATTCAGCATATATCTCAGAAAATTTGATGGTAAATAATACCTCTGTTACACAGGGTAGAAAATAATAACTCACGTAGATTAAAGGAACCAAAGAGCTCTGAGATGGAAAAATAAGCCAAATGGATAATTACTCAAAGCTGCTCTGTTCTAAAGTATTTCCCACAGCCAGTGACAGCATCACAATGCGACAGAGGTTTCATGAGGGGTAATACAGTGTCCTCATCAGCTACCACACTGCAGCTTCCTTTGACTTCTGTAGTCAAGAGAGAGCAGACAAATTCTTTAAGTGTTATTTGCCTAAATCCCACAGCTTTCAGGATCCCCTTCACTCCCTTCAGTAGAGTTCTTTTCTTCTCTCTGTTGCTAGATACTAGCCTATTTGTTTTATTCCTCCAATAACAACCTTCATGAAATTCACACTATATTCTAAATGTCTAGCATAGTTTCTGGCTGGGGTGAGCACCTGCTAAGGAAATGAATGTTTCTTCTTAGTAGTATGTATCATGCTCTCTCTATTTAATAATAGAAACCTCTGCTTCCTTCTCCCTTTTTCGTGTTTTAAGAATTTTATTGATAATTACTCTTCATTGCTCTTAGTAGGTCTTTGCACTACCTGAAATTTGACTTTCAGTGGGAAAATCTGGCTGAAATAAAGGGAGAAATTCATAGTGCTCTCTCTGTGGTATTCTCTCTCAACTACAAAAAAAAAAAAAAAAAACCTTTGTCTGGCCTACTTGCAAAAAATTCATTCCAGTATTCTTTCCTCAGAATTTTGAAGTACAATATATTAAAGAAGTAGTCAAGCAATCATTAAGCACATGATGGTTCCTGATCGTAGAGTATTTGCTCTTAGGTGCCAGATGACAGACATCTCATTTGTGCTAATCAGGAAACCTTTGCTGTTATTCATCTATCTAAGCCCAGACTTGGAGTTGATGAATTCAAGTTTTCAGTGATAGACTTTCTATAAACTTTTAAAACTTTTTCCAATTTCATGTCCCAAACCATTGAAATCCAATTTTTTCTTTCCTTAATACTTAAAAAAAAAGTTACTTGGTACTTAATTTTTAAAAAATTTTATACATATGAGTGCTTTGTATGCATATATGTAGAATCACTGAGTGCTTGGTACCCTCGGAAACGAGAGGACAGCACTAGATCCCCTGAAACTAGAGTATGCTGCCATGTGCATGCTGGGACTTGAACTGAGGGCCCAGTAAGTAGTCTTAACTACCAAACCATCTCTCCAGTCTCTATTTTTTCCTCTTAAATGATCTAGAAATATAGCTAGTATACACAGCACTACAATCAGCAGAGTTTGTGAAAGATTTTACTTGGTATTAGTAGTAATTGCTTACATGTTGTCTAAATATCTGATGAGTTTTACAGAGCTGTGGTATTTACAGAGGTGCTTAGAAAAATTCATGGTGTGAACAGACCTCTCTCCTTAGGCAATTAGACTGCCCTTCTGGGCTAAGAAGGTTGATACAACATGACTGAGACAAAATTGGAACATAGATATAAAGACTATATTCTGATCTTATTTGTATATTTCCAATCAAAAGAATTTCACTTTTGTGATGTGATTTAAAGAACTTATCTCACTGCTTGTGAAATGGTCAGACAATTCATCCTCACACAAGTCCTATAACAACAATAAAACCATTAGAATATCGAGGTAGACTGTAAGACAGTAATTCTTAATGTTTCTTACCTAGTGCTAGCTTATAACTAGAAATGCTTTGTGGCTCATTTCACTGGAATATACCTGTTCGAATTCTGTCTGGAGTTCAGGAATGGCCCAATGCCTCCTGGGCTTCTGAACTGAAAAGACATTACCTTCTCTGCTTTTCAGTGCTGCATGCAGTGGTGAATATTGCATTCTGACTCTTCAGCTAATTCTCAAGGCGAACTTTTCACTGGTTTCTAGGAGCAATGGGAGATATCTGTCAAACTTGATTTTAGTTCTAGTATATTTGTAAATCAAATATGTTTGCTTTTAGTTGAAAAGGAAATTTGCTTTGAAAATCACGAATCTGTTAAAATCTTTATCCTTAGAAGTGGCAGTTAAGAATTTAACAAGAAGGACTAGAGAGTTGGCTCAGCCTTTAATAGCACTGAATGCCCTTGCAGAGGATCTGGGTTCGATTCGAAGCACCTACATGGTAGCTAACAATTGTCTGCTACTCCAGTTCCAGGGAAATCCCATGCTCCCTTCTGATCTCCATGGACATTGCATGACATAGGCACACTTACATGCAGGCAATACATTCACATACATAAAATACAAATAAATAAATAACATATTTACAAAATAATTTAATAAGAAAAATTCAGGTATTTATCTAAAGCATTAGAATGGTTTTGGCCAGAGGGGTTTCAAGATATCTTCATAAGTGGAAAAAAAAGTGATAGCTAGAAATTAGATTAAATATTTCCATGAAAAGGATAAAATCAGGTGAGAACAGGGGACTATCAAATAAGGTATACTGGGTGAATGGAACATAATGAAGTCTCTTAAGATTTACACTGTTCAAGGACCTTTACAGAGAACTCCTATGTCTGCTTATATTTAAAAATTCCTAAGTTTCAAAAAATTTGTTTGGTTGTTTTTTGTTTGGTTGCTTCTGTTACTTTCTATTGGTTGTTTGTTTGACTGTTTGTCTATCTGCTTGTTTGTCTGTCTGTTTGTTCTTTGGAACAGGATCTACTAGGTATCCCACACTGAACTCCAGCTCACTATGTAGCCTAGCATGACCTTGGACTTACGATCTACTTTCTTCCTCCTTCCAAATACTGTACACCACCATGGCTGTCTGATCCCTCAATTATTTGTGACACTGGAGGAAAAAACGATAAGGAGATCTAAAGTCAATCGTTAGTTGAACCAACTCTGCCTTTAGGTCAGTATTGCCTTATAGAAGTATCTGGGTCAATGGAGATGTTTATAAAGTATGCTATCTGGTGATAGTCACAAGACAACTCTAAAGGAAGTGACTCTGACAACTAAAAGCAAATGGTCCAAAGAAATTTGTGTATTTAAAAGTTCTGTTACAGATCTAAAATTCATAATTGCAATGTTATACAACCAACCTTGGGCATACAGACCTGTGGGAGCAGGTAGTGCTATCACCCTGCACATAATGATACCTGAAGCTAAAATAGAAAGAAAATATTAAGAGATGTCAATATAACATCATGGAGTCAGTGTGGGTGGTTGTGCACATATTTAGTCCCAATACTTGGGAAGTAGAGGCAGATCTCTAAGGCACCAAGACTTGTCTACACATTGAGTTCTAGGCCAGCTGGGGCTACTGGGAGACCCTGTCTCAAACACACACACACACACACACACACACACACACACACACACACGAAAGAAAGAAAGAAAGAAAGAAAGAAAGAAAGAAAGAAAGAAAGAAAGAAAGAAAGAAAGAAAAAAGAAATGCAACATCATAACAGCATTCTGGGCTTAAAGAAACAGAAACTATAGATGGAGAAAATAGTGAAAATAGTTGTGAATATTTAATCTTTTTGGAGGGTAGTAGACCTCCAGAAAGAATGAAACAAGGTGGAATTGAAAGGATGAATAGGAGACAGAAAGGCACACAGCACAGCTCGACGAGCTGGAGAGCAAAGAGACTGACTGCTTTCCCAAAGCCTGTTCTCCAATAATGGCAACTTTCAGCTATTATTTATTTTAGTTTATATATTATTGAGTCTAACACAGGCTACTGTTACCAACTGCCTCCGAAAGAAAGCTGTACTTGTCTAAACACTTGCTAAGCTTGTATTTACTCACCTGAAATAAAAATCAGCACTTGCCACTTTCAACAAGTCTGAGGAATTGCATCCTACTCAGGAAAGGAATAAAGAATACAAAGCAAAAGTAGGGTTTCTGGCTGAAATGAATATTAGTTCTGCTAATATTACATGCACTTAATACATGCTGGAACAAAATAGCTGACAAATGTTGATTTTCTATAGATTCATTAAGATGATGAGCTGGGATTGGTGCCTAACTATACTCTCAGTAGCCTGATACTTGTTAAATACTTCTTTGATGAAATAATGTTATGTAACAACTAAGAGTTACCAATTCAGATACCATTTTCAGACCTAAAAGACACCTATGGTGTGTGATCAGCAGATCACACCTTACTTCCTGAGATGATTCTGCCCCTTCAAATTCCTATAACATTCTCCAGATTGCTTCCTTTAACACCAGAATTTTGCTATTACGGACTCAAGAGAAGAAAGCTTCATTTAACATTCAAGGAAACTGGACCAGACTAGGGTCTCAGAATCATGCTAAATCTGATAGGATAGAAAGATGATACAGGTACATCCACGGGGAAGCTCTGCTACACATGTTGCCTCTTTTTTATTTTTAATTTTTATTGAACTTTTGTGTTTCACATAATATATCTTAATAATATTCAGATCCCTCCTCGCTATCTGCACCCCTGATAGACTCCCCACTGGATTTGATGCATTATATGATATATTTTAAGGCCTGTCTAGTGAAGTTTCTGTCCCCAAATGTCCCTTGTTGTGAGCACATCCACTAGACCATAGTCCTCAATCTATCATCACTTCATTAAATAAGAGCAACTGGGACTGGGCATGGCACATGCCTTTAATCCCAGCACTCAGGAGCCAGAGGCAGGTGGATCTCTATGAGTTCAAGGCCAGACTGGTCTACATAGTGAGTTCCAGCCCAGCTGGGACGACAGGGAGACCCTGTCTCAAAACAAACAAACAAACAAAAAAGAACAACTCTCCCTTTCCCAGTAATCATGAGTTCACAATATTTTCTTAGCTAAGGTTAGGTTTTCTTACACATTTTCCCACTCATGTGCTGAGGTTTTTCTGGTTTGAGGTTGCATGGGTCTTGTGCATGATGTCACCATGACTGAAAGTTCATATGAACAACTTCCCAGTCACCTGAAAAATCGTTTCCTTGCGGTCAACCATCAACTCTTTACTCTTACGGTCTTTCTGACTCCTCTTTCACAATGGTCTTTGAGCCCAAGGTGGCACACATAGGTTTGATGTGGGTGTTCATTCAAGAGAGTTGAAAGATGTATTAACATTCTCTCTGAGTCCTGTTCTGCTAAGTTTCCCGAGCCTTAGATATAGAATATTCTTTGTAGATGGAGAGTCACTTAGGACTGGGCATCTCACAGACACTTATGTGACCAGTTGTCAAACTGTCGTAATCTCCATATACTGTGAAAATAATCTTTTTTAAATGGATTTTTTAGTGGGAAATCTTTTTTAGTGGGAGGTACAAAAATCAGTAAATATAAGGATACATATTTAGAACAGAATAAGAAATTACACTGGTCTAGGGATATGATAAAGTAGGTTTCTTATTTAGGATCTATGACCTTATTTGGTTATGTTTATAGTATCATAGCATTTGTGAGTTCCCTCTCATCAAATGGGCCTTAAGTCCAACTACACAGCTGCTGATTGCCCCAAATAAAAGATCCATAATTGTACCAATAGAGATAGTTTTTGAGGCCAAACATTGCCATGTTCATTAAGCTTTACAGCTGGCTAGAACCATTGATTGGTTTTCTTAGCAGCTTTGTATCCCCTGATAGCATGATATGAGATTTAGCCTTTAGGGAGGAGGCTTCCAGGTCAGTTCCACCTGGATTGGTTGAAGTACAGAGTCAGAAGTATGTTCTGAATCCAGCAATAGGGTCTTATCTTCAAATTCTGGGAGGTAATCGAGGGTAATGGCCTGTGCTATTCTGAGAGTCTCTTGGAATAATCTCATCAAGAATTCAAAGGTCACTTGTGGGGTCTGGGTCTATTGCAAAAGGTATTAAGCAAGCCAAGTAACCCCAGATACCCTGAAGGGACGATAGGAGTCTGGCCTGCTCTATCAGATGTGATAACCTAGGTCTCAGGAATCCACTGCAGGCCTCAGCAGTTGCTTCATCTTCCCCATCCACAAAGATCACACCAGACCAGAACCAGGTTTTTGGGTTTCGTTTCCTTGTTCCTAAATTCCCTATCAGTCCTACAACCTTCCCGCCTTTACCCAAAGGTAAAGACACTAAGACACTACCTAAAGACACTACCTTTAACTTTCCTGCCTTCTGTAACCTACCTATATAAACCCTTGCTTTGGTTTCAATAAATGAACTGCCCACTGATGCAGTCTCCAGGGGAGTTTATTCCTGTCCGCACTCTGAGCCACCTGAGGACTTGTTCCATTGTCCTCCATTCTCTGAGATAGCTGGAACACAATAGCTGTGCTGGAGATGGAGAATCACCCACAGGCACTGTCTTTTTTGGAGGGAGCAAGGGAGCATTTATAAAGCCTTCAGTACACAGGAGCACTGATAGTTTGAATGTGTACCTTTCATTAGGCTTCTGAACTAACGCATTTCCCTCAAGCTTTTCACACCTTCTAGGAATTATTTGTTTCCTCCCTCTCCTCCTATATAATTATCCTTCCTCCCTCCCCAGTTAAATACCCCATTCTCCCCACCCGTCCCCCCAATAACTCCTGTCTCCAACTCTTTCCCCTTCTCCTGAGCTTGTTTTTGCCCTTTACCAGCATGATTCCTTTCCATTTCCCTGGCTCTTGTGGTTACACCAGAATGTGCATTCGCATGCAAACCATGATCTTGAGCTAAGATTCACAAATGAGAGAGACCATTGGTTGCTTATTTTCTGAGGGCATTGCCTCACTCAGTATAACTGCTTCTCTTTCCATCCATTTTACCTGCAAACTTTATTATTTCATTTTTCTTTACTGCTGAGTAGAACTCCGTTGTGTAAATGTACCACTTTGTTAACCATTCACCCATTGAGGGATATATAAGTTGTTGCAACTTCTTAGCTATGATGAAAAGATCAGCATCAAAGATGGATGGACAAGAATCTCTGCAGTAGGTTCAGTCCCTCTGGTATATGCCAAGGAGTGGTATAACTGGATTGTATGGTAGATTTATTTTTTTAAAGAGTTCTCCACTGTGTTTCCACAATGGTTGTGACAGTTTGAAATCCCAAGAGCAGTGAATGTGAGTGTCCTTTTCTCTGTATCTTACTCAGCATTTCATATCACATTTGTTCTCTTGGTCTTAGGGACTCAGACTGGGGTAAGATGAACTCTTAAAGTAGTTTTTAATTTGCATTTCCCTAATTACTATGGATGGTGAACACTTTCTAAGATGTCTTTTAGCCATTTTTATTTCTTCTTTTGAGGGCTCTCTGTTTAGATCCGTAGCATGACAGTTTTTAAATAATCCTATGATGTAATAATGGTTTGATAAAATTGAGAATAATCCATTCAAATGTCACTTTCAGACTCAAAAGACACTGGAATATGATTAGCAGATCACATGTACTTTGTTAGATGATTCTCTCCTTTTCAAATTCCGATGTCTCCAGATTGCTTCCTTTGACATCTGAATTTGGCATAAGGTACTTAAGAAACAGGGAGAGACAGTAAGCTTTCATTTAGCATTCAAGGAAACTGGACTCATTTAGGCTTTCAGAATCATGCCATGCCTGGGGGAAATAATAATATGTGGAAACAAAGTTACACATGGTCATTCATTCATTCTATATTTCTTGAGACAAAATTTCACTATGTATTCCCATCTTCCCTGGAACTTGTTTTTCCTCCATCTCATAGCAATTTGTCTGCCTCTGCCTCCCAAGTGCTGGTATTATTATCACACATGCCAATACCTGCTTCACTTTTCATCATAAAAGATAATTTTAATGATTTTTTTTAGTATTTTTCAATCAAATGAACTATTTCAACAAGTTTGTAGAAAACAAATTATTTTGAAATAGTTTGGAGATCTGAAGCAAAGATTGAGACAGAAACAGAAATGACTGAAGATTCACTGATGATCAAAGTTTGAGCATATGGACTCTCCTACATAAATAAATATATGTGCTGTACATAGCCATAAACACAGTAGCTTTTGAATGTAATTGTTAGGAGGCTAGAGCCTACAGCCTGAATCAGTTCACAGTTTAACTCTTCCTATAAAGACGTGGAAAAAGTGTTTTAAATCAATGTTTCTCACTTTTACAGATCTTCTGTCAGACAAGAGCTAAGATTTACCATATTTAAAAAAATGTAAATGATAAGCGAGTTAATGTACGTAAGGCACTAAGAACTGGATTATCAAACGTATTAAATACATTACACATATGTCTCAATACTTTCAGGTTTCAGGTGGTAGACATCAAATTCGAAAAGTTTGACTGAATATCCACATGTAATCAATATGCCTTTGCAGATTTCATTACATTGATGCCAACAACAGTCTGGACTATAAATACAGAATAATAATGATATTTCCAGGATTAGTCTTATGGAGTTTTAATCTTGTCTCTTAACTGCTATATATTGAAATGCTTCAAACAACTTTAAAACAGTTTTCTCATCAGTAAAATGGAAAGCATCTTAATAACAAAGTTTTAGGTTTGCATAGAAATTGGAATCATTATTTTAGTCCTCAGTCCTTTTCACACTCATCACACAGTAGGTAGTATCAGCAGCAATGATGTTGATGACAGGAAGATGATCATTCCATTAATTTATTACCATCATGTAAGCATTACTTTCATTAAAAATAATTTCAGATCATGTGAATGAAAATTCAATTTCTTAAAAGAAGAAATATGTGGTATATATTTTTTATTGCATTATTGATTCTTCTGAGCATCTCTAATTTGTATAGATGGTGTTGTTTTTTCCCAGTCAAATTATATACCAATAAATAGAAAAGAGAAATTAAATCAGTACCAATTCATAATTGAAACAATAAAATATCCAGTAAGTCATTTTATAACATGCTGAATTTCAATAATTAATATCTCATTGATAGAAATAGTGGTTAATACATTAAGATTGAGTCTTCGCCCATATTTCAGACATATAACTAATACTTAGATATATTACACTCTTGACATTTCTACAGACAATTCATGAACTAGAGCCCATGATTTATGCAGAGCTGTTATAACACATTCAGATAATTTATTTGGAAGAAAACAATCTGCATTAATCATTTATTAATTATTAATAAAATGTAACCATTGCATTAACAAACTGCTTTTCAAAATAACCTTTCCTTCTTCAAGCCAAGGACTTATTATTTTCACCCTGAGTTTTCTAAAAATTAATCACCTTTTTAAGCTGTTAATCTCTGATTTGGGCTGTTGAATCTTCGGAAGGTCAGTTTCTTCCTTCCTTCCTTCCTTCCTTCCTTCCTTCCCTTCTTTTGTTCTTTTTTTCTGTGCTTTTTCCTTCATTTTTCATTTCTTCTTTTCTCTTCAGACATTGGGAATCAAATTTAGGACCCAGTATACACTATTTAAGTGATGTGTTACAAAGCTACATTCTTAATGCTTGTTTTATTGAGACAGGGTTTTTCTTCTAGCCCAGGCTGGTCTGGGATTCAATATATGACATGTGACATATGTTGGACTCAAATTCAAAATCTGTATGCCTTATCTTCCTCAATAATAGGACCAGAGGTATGTAACTGCATACCCAACAAAACATGATCATATTTATAAACAGAATCTATGTGATTAAGATGAGGTCGAATTAGTGTGGTTCTTATTCTAATGTGAGTCATGCAACTGTGATATATTTATGTCCCAAACAGGATTTAGAGGCACAATCTTCTTTTAAATCTTTAGAAAATATCATATTTAGCTTCATTTGTCAGCTGGTCACAAGCCTAGAGATATTTGGAAGAGGGAATGTTAACTGAAGAATTCCCTCCAAAAGACTGAGCCATATTATTACCGTAAAGCATATTCTTAATTGTTAACTCATACAGGAGGGTCCATCCCACTGTTGGTAGTGCCTTCCCTGGGCAGGCGTGCATGGGATGTACAAAAAATGATAGTTTGGAAAGCCAGAGAAAACAAGACAAGAAGTGTCATTCTTCTGTGTTCTGTGCTTCTGTCTCTGCCTCCAGGGTTCTTCCATCGTTGCTGGCTTGTAATTTATGGATTGTAAGCTGAAATAAACCATTCTTCTCCAAGTTGTTTTTAATCAAAGTGGTTTATCATAGCCACATAAAAGCTAACTGCAACAGAAATAGATACCAGAAGAGGGGTGTTGCTGTGAAGAACCTGATCATGTGGTTTATGGGAGGATTGTGGAAACATTTTAAAGGTTTGAGCTTAAAAAGCCTTTGAGTGCTCAGAGCTTAATGTGTGGTTCTTTGGAAGCTTGGACTGTAAGAACAAGATAAATGCAGACAACGGAGGTCCTGGCTTGCAAAGTCCCAGAGGAAAGTTTAAGAGTCCCTCACAAACACTACTGTGACCACTGGAGATACATTCGAATTAAGAAGCTGTGGAACCTTTGCATTATTGGGGAATGGATATTGAATAGCTGGGTCTGAAAAATCAGCTTCAATTAATACATAATCATAATGGTTTAGGTGATATCTTTGGGGAATATTTCTGTCAGCACACTGAAGCTGTGATCCAGAGGGGGCAAAGTTTGCACGGCAACTGAGAACTGAACTTGGCAATGTCTAGGAGTCTTCCAGTTGGTACTGGTTTTGAAGGTATAGAGAGGTCATGGGGACCAGTTGAGGCCTAGAACTGTGAGAGAACAAGAGAGGGCAATTATGAAGTTGCAGCCTCAATTGCAGTGGAGATTCCAGGATATCGAAGATTTAAGGACAGTGGAAAATCTATAAAGGACAGCAGCGATGTGTTATAGAGCTGGTCTGTGCTTAAAAGATAATTTGTTTGTGCAGCAAAAGGCAAAGCCTGGGAAATGGAGTTGCCTAGACCCTTTGGAGTCCAGAAAATCATGAGTCCAACATGCCAGGCACTAAAATAAAGGATTTGATTTACGCTGTACAATCTTGTTTTAGCCTTAATCTGATTATAACTGTGCCTGGTTATTCACTCTTGGAATTAAGAGAGTATCTACTTATTTTGGATTTTAGAGTTCAGAGTTAAGAGACTGGATATTTTTAAAAGAAATTTAAAGTGATAGAATTTTTAAAGTCTGTGGGACATATAAAGTTGTATTGCATTTCATATCCTGGTATTAAGATGAGATCTTGGGTACAAACAAAAAAGGCAAAATTATGCTTTAAAATATTGTGGTTTTGTGTCAAATTCGACAAGGGATGGAACCTGATATTTGGCGTCATCTGGCAATGCGATTCCAGTGTCATGCCTTGGAAGAGGGCTCCTCAACTGAAGAATTTCCTTGATCAGATTTTACTGTAAGGTTTTTCTAAATTTCTAATTGAGGTAGGGAGACACAACCAACTGTGAGTGGTACCATCTCTGGGCAGGTGCATCTGAACTGGAGTAGCTGAGCAAGGCAGGGGAGCAAGTCAATAACTTGCTGCAGTCCTCCATGGTCTCTGCTTCAGTTCCTGCTTTTAGTCCTGTTCTGAATTCACTCAATACTGGATTTCAACCTGGCTGTTGTAAGCTGCAATATACTTTTTCCTTCATATGTTTCTTTTGGTCAGAGTAGTTTATCACATCAGAGGAAAAGCTAACTAGAGCAGACTACAGCACTGATTTTGGTTGCAGAAACCTATACTAGACTTAAGATCTAATTAAAATATGAGTTATTCATGGTTTGAACTCTAATATATGAAAACTTGATGTAGTAACAATGGAAGTTAATATATTAATTCTACTAAATGTATTGCTCTACCTTAAATAACTTACTTATGTGTAATATCTTATCAGTCAGTCAAATGATTCAACAAAGAATTGTTGATACTTAGCATGTGCCAGAAAATACACTAAGCACTGGGATAGATACAATAATCAGAAAGGATGTGGCAAAATCACTCAGTGGGTCAAGGTATTTGCTGCCAGGTCTAACAATCTGAGTTGGATCCCCAGTGTTTACATGACAGAGAGAATCAACTCCTGCAAGAGATCATCTGTCTCTGACACATACCACAATATTGGGTGCACACAGGCACTAATAATTTTTTTAAAAAGATTATCATAAAAGATTATGTTCCTACAGGTTTTTCCATTTTCAAACAGTTTAATGCTCTATAGATGTAAATGTTTATTACGTATATATTTATATTCCATATAAATAACCAAGGGGTTATATCAGACCTAGAGGTTAAATGAAGGGTCTAGAATTGTTAGGGACTTACTCTAAATACATTCTCAGAAAAAATATAACCTTGGCAGATTATGAGCTAGTCACAGAGAATTTAGTTCAACTGAGTACCTATAAAATTAATACAATGAGTTGGGAGAAAGAATGTATGAAAATGACCTTGACAGATGATCGTTCTCCTAACTGGACAAGTAAGGCATGGTCACTTCTCTGGTTGGGTTAAGGGGCCATGTATAAAGGATGTAGGACATTTATTGGTTTTGGCTATAACGTACTCAGAAGTGGATAACTAATCTCATTGAAGTTTGCCACAATGCCAACCAGTTCCCACAATGCAGCCCCTAAACAAGGCCATGGCATGGCAGTATCCCTTCTGGAAAGTACTCCCACTCTTAGAAATCTGTCTCACTTTTCCATATTGAATCTATGCTTTCTTTGCTTATTCTTTGTCAGCTATCCTTATCCTTTTTTGGGCGTGAGACTTCAAACTCAGAAGCCACTGATTTAGGGCAGCTCTGAAAGACTATTGATCGTTATCACCCTTCCTCTCCAAGTGAAGCTCACAAAGAGCAGAGAAATCTTACTTTGTCCTCCAAAATTCACCATACAACCAATGATATGAGCCTGCCAAGTTTAGAAGACTGAGTTAGGTAAACATCATACAATGAACTCAATTTAGGTTTCTTACCTACTGTAAGATCCTGAATGCTTAGTCCTGTAAAAATCAGAATGACTCAGTGTGGACCTATGTCTTTGTATTTCAGCTACTGCTCGATCTCAGATCCCAGAGAATTGTTCTTTCCTCTTTTTTTTTTCACTTTCTACCATTCACAGCTAGTTTTTCCTCATTTGAATGAATTCTTATTACATTTATTGAAATGATGGAAACAGTCTGTGTCCTCTGTGCCACTGTCCTTATGCCAATTCCTCCAGCTCTTTGCTTCCTACAAAATGTGCTGCAAAAGTTACAGCTTTTTAATATAAAATTGCATAGTTACAACATTATATGTAGAAGCAATTCTATGAAATGTCCATGTATATTATATTATATTTTATATTATTTTCCTGAGGATAGACCTTGTTCCCTAATACAGTTCTCAAGGCTGCAACAGACTTGGCTACTAGCTTTCTATTCGTAGAAACCTTTGCCGTTTTCCCTCCAGATTCTTTATTTTCTTGTTCCCAAGGCAGCTCTGCATATCCCACTGGAGACTTTGCATTCAGTCTTCTTCCCCTTAATCATCCTTTCTCTACCTGTTTTGTCAGATTTTTTTCCTACTCATTGTTCAACTTCCAGGGCAGATCATCTCCTTTAGTGGCATTTTCCTACTAATCTGCTTTGTTATATAGTCTCATATCTTCTTTCATGGGAATTTCTACACTATACTGTGCTTGAATTTCTAAACATTTATAAAAGTGTTTCCTAAAATGGCAATTGAATTGCAACACGATTCAAAGCAGCTAGAGTCTGTAAACGGAGCATATGCAGATCCTTCGTTTACTTCTTTACTGTTTAGCCTTAGGGCTTCTGCATTTTTCATGATAAAAACACACTAGTCTCTTTGTGCTAAAGCTTCTCAAATTATTTTCTGGTTGAAACTTCATACATTACTTTTTGTAATCTGCTGGAGCCTTGAGATGGGCCAATAAAGTCAATAGAAAATCAAATGTTTCCTCTGTATTTTTTCATCTTTCTGACAGTTTCCTATCTGTTCTATTCTTGGAAGTCAGTTCATCTGGATATAAAATCCTTTCATGACATCATTTCTCCATTATCTCAAATTTATTATGCTGATTTACCCAGTAATAAGATACATTATTAAAAAGTAATTTTTACTAATATATCTTTCTTTGTAAAGTCATTTTTATTCTTTTTCAATGTCTTGAAGGCATTCTATTTAATTTTTTATTTTTATTTTTATGTGTGAGTGTATTGCCTGCATGTATATGAGTGTACCCATGCTGTGCAATGCATGTGGGGGTCAGAAGAGAGTGTTGGATCATCTGAAACTGTGTTACCATGGTTGCTAGCTGCCATGTGGGTGCTAGGAGTTCAACCAAAATCCTCTATAAGGGCAGACAGTGCACTTCACCACTGAGCTATCTCTCCAGCCTTGACACCTTACATCTTTACTTTCTATTTCTACTACAAATACTCTTGATTCATTTTTCCCAGTCTTTCCTTTCACTACTGAAGATGATTTTTGCTTTAAAAAAATTTTTTTTGTTAGTTCTTTGAGAATGTCAATATATTTTGATCCTTTTCAATCCTATCTTCTCTTAGATCCACCCCCACCTACATTAAGTAAAGAAAGTCCTCTTGGTTCCAGCCAATTCATCCTATTATAGGGTGTGTGTCTGTCTGTCTGTCTATCTGTCTGTGTAGACTTATATCTATTTGAATTCCAAGGTACTGCCAGTCCCTGTGTTTGATATTCTAACCCATCTGCATTTCTATATGTCTTCCATCTATTCCCCTTTTAAAATTTCTTTTTTCACTTAAAGTTGATATTTTTTCTCATTTAACCCCTTGTTTGTCTTATAAGATTTTATGTTGTGTATTCATTAATATTGTCCATTTAATTTCAGGCTTATTTAAAGATTTTTATTCAATGTTCGAGCATTCCTGAACTTCTGAAAATAAAATAAAATAGATTTCAAAAGCTAATGAGGTCGAGGTCACTATAATTTGCAAAGAAAATGCCAGAGAGAGAAGAGCTACAAGTCGAGGAAATGGCAGATGTTTGTGGAAATGTTTTGTGACATTACGAGGACTGGATTACTATGTGCATGTGCGGACACTGCCCATTGCTAGGGAAAACATTAAAGTGAAAAGTCACAGAAACGCAGATGAGGATGTAACTACCTCCTGTTTTCACACTGTAGGTTCAACTCCTCACAATTCCTGAGTTATCAGAAAGCTTGTCCACGACACTTAAAAGCAATTCCTGTCGTGAGAGTACTGTTTCCTGTTTCCTGACTCTATCACAGATGACCGGAGAACAATAATTATAGAAAAAAAAATCCGCGATGCCAAAAATTTCCTCCGCGCTCTTTCTTTTCAGGACTTCTAACTGCACAAATAGAAAGCGATTGGTGAATACTTCTTAGCTCCCTGAATCTCTGTCCAGATTTTATCATTATTATCTTTTCTTCAAAATTTCTTTTGAGTTCATGGGTGCATGTGCATGTCTGTGTATGTGTGTGTGAGAGACTTGTTTGCATAAACGTTTGTGTGTGCACATAGAAGCAAGAGTTCGATATCAGACAACCTTCTCTAGTGCTCCACCAGAGGTTAGTGTTGAATATTTTCTTAAATGACTTTCACTGAACAGGGTCTTTCACTAACCCTGGAGCTCACAGATTCGGCAAGACCAGTTTGCCAGAGAGTTCCAAGGATGCTTCTGTTTCTGCCATCCCAGTTCCTCCACTAGTGTACGGCACAACACAGGATGGACATTAGCCAGGTCAGCTGCTATAAGGATTAAGGAAATGGCTCCTGTAGGCATGGTGCTCTGCTCCAGCCAGGAGCACCCTGAGTCTTGAGAGAACCTGCACCGAGATGAACCACCCCATAAGGTGTTGGCTAACCAAATTCATAAAACCCCCTGTACCTCCTTGAATAAACGAGTTTTGCTACGGCTTGCCTTCCACACTTTTCATTCAGCTCCTGAAGTCTGTGTGTTGATTCTGAGCCTTCTCACCTCCCTTTTGGCAGAGACCCTGCATCTCCCTCAGGCCGGTACCAAGCAGAGGGACCCCAACACACTAGTTCCTTTTAATATATGTGCTGGGAATCCAACCCCAGGTCTTCACGCTGTCACAAGAAGCACTTTGCTGGATGAGCCCCCTCCCAAGCAGCATTGCAACATTTTCTGTGCATACCATCCTAAGTCATTTCTACTGATAATTCTTCAGTTTCACTAATCTTTTCTCAGATGCCTAATATGCCACTTAATTCTATTCACTTTCTTTGTAATTTTCACTTTTATACATGTCAGTTAATGAATATTAAATTCATTTAATGTATAATAAATACTTCCATACCTCATTGCATTTCTAGGAAATAATTATGTTAACTGATTTGATGATATTTTTTATGCTAAAATTAGAAATTGTTCTGTTTGTTTCAAATTTACTGGTTAAACATTTTTACCATCAGTTATGGAGTGACACCTGTATCAAACCTCTGCCTCCAAAGCCTCAGGAATTTTAATGTGAGAGAGGGTGAAATCATTGTAAGAGCCTGAGATGGTGCATGGCCAGAGGGTGTAACTTTTCCGGGCAGGTGAGCAATTGCTCACATGAATTCACAGCAGTGGTGACAGCATGCACAAGTCCCATGCAAACTCAAACCAGAAAAAGCCCAACAACATAGCTATGAAGGATTGGGTAAGAACTCCCTGACCAATCTTAGGACCTTGTGGCAACAGAGGGCTTCTAGGAATGGCAGAGACAGTCTCCTTCAAGAATTGGACTCTTGGCAGGTAAACCAAGTTCTAGTGCATGAACCTACACTGCAGGACATTTGGGAACACCAAATAGATTCTATAGGCATATATATATATATATATATATATATATATATATATATATATATATATAAAACAATAGAATACATTAAATTGTGCGGGGAGGTGTCTATATACCAGCAATTTTTTTTGCATGAAAATCACCAAAAACTCAACAAATAAACAAAACTAAAATGATGGAGAAGATAAAGATATACACACAGATCTGCCAAAACAAATCATAGCGGTAAAGAAAATATGTTTCAAAACAAATATGAACCAATACATTTTGGCTTACAAAACTATAGAAATTTCCAACTGAATGATCAAGCAAGAACAAATGAAGGGCTTTCATTAGGTTGAAGGAGAGCATAATCAGAAATCTAGATATACATGGATAAATCGAGATCATCCAAAGTGATTACTACATTGATAGATATTACGACTTCCTCTAACTTAAATCTTTGAAGCAAAACTAGCAGCAATATACTGAAATGCTGAATAACATAACATGACCTGGAAGATATGTCAATGTAGGTACGTGACTAGTAATAAAAGACTGGATAAAAGAGTTATAGTCTTTTAAGAGGCTTATATTTTATACAAAGTTGCCCACTGGAACTAAAATATAAAATGAGCTGTTTAACATGTATATGTATATGACAAATTCTAAATATAACTAAAATAAAGCAAAACAGTCAATAAGGTAATAGTCAAAACAATATCATATCATTATTTCAATATCAATTTCTCATAGAATATACAATGATTAAGGACTAATAAGGAGACTCCTCATAAAACCTAGGGATAAAAGTATTCACTGTTAATGCCATAAATTAATAGTGAAGGAAAATACTTTACTCCTAAGTTTAGCAACAAGATTGAAAATTCTTCCTACAAGTCTTCAGCACTGTAGTCAAATTTTAGTAGCAATAAGGTATGAAAAATAAGCAATTGAAGATTTGCTTCAAAATTATTAATCAAGACAGTATACTTGTGTACACTATTTGTGCAGACTAGTACAGAAAACAATGGGGCATGCTAAGCTCCACATATAGATCTGAATTTGCTTGATGTGCTGATTTTCAACCTAGCTGAATAAGAACAGGTAGCGTGTAAATATTCTTCAGAAAAAAAATCCTACAGCCAGGTTTAGTGGCTGTGGTGGAGCAGGCTTGTTAATACAGCATTCTAGAGGTTGAGGAAGGAGGATCATGTGCAGAAGTCTAGCTGTGTATGATAGCTAAAGTATGTGACCATTAATGAAGAGAAAGGAGAAGGAAGAGACAGAAGAGATGGAAAGATGGAAGGAGAAGGAGTAACAAGAGATGAGATAAGCTGATCAATATTTTTTGAGCATTTACAAGAATTCACCATCACATTCTGCTGGAAATGTGTCATTGTGATTCAGCCATGGCACTTATGTCTCTTAGTGAGACATAAAAGCATAGATTCAAGTGAGATTTATTTGCTAGAAAGAACCAATTGATGCATACCCACTGATAACAATGACAGCGACAACCTACTGAGGCATCAATGTGAACGAGTCTCAACCCAACAACGCTGCAAAGTCCATTCTGCATTATTACATTTAACCAGAGTTCTAGAAATACGAAATAACATGGGACACAGAAGATCAGCCATTTTCTTCTTAGGGAAGGAATGAATAAATGGAGAGAGAGCTCCCAAAGACATGTAGTGGTTTTAGATATATTCATGACCTTATCTTTGTTGAAGGTTCTCTCTCTCTCTCTCTCTCTCTCTCTCTCTCTCTCTTGTGTGTGTGTGTGTTTGTGTGTGTGTGTGTGTGTGTGTGTGTGTGTGTGTGTGTGTTTCCTAAAACAAAGAAATGGCAACTGTTTAAGGATACGGAAATAATTATCCATGGGATCATTGTACATTATAGCATGCATCCAATCATGATGCTTTGTCACATAAATAGTTACAATTACAGCATGGCAATGAAAAGTCCTTGAAAGAAAGTAATTCTATCCCTCTAAGACATCCCAGCACATTTTATTGTGTGCTTGTATTGATACTCATCAAATTGCTGTTTGGCCATCCTCCCCCAGCTCCTGAAGCATATATCTTAATTAACCTTTGTTCTATTTCCTGCTGCTGACTTTGTTGGCTATTATATACATATCCATCACTACTCAGCCATTCCAGACAATCAGACCTTCCTACCCTATAATCACCCCTTTAAGTGGCAGTGTAGTAGTAAATCTAAGAACCCTTTGAGCTGACCCAGGAGGTGGCATCTGTGAAGAAAGTCCCTCACAGTGCACTGCGGTGCTCAGAGGCACAGGAGCTGTGCTCTTGCCCTCAGTTGGAAGCACTGCTTGGAGTGAGTATTTGCTGCCTTTTTGTTCTCTACAACTCTTAGGCTGATTAGAAGTTCCCACCGAAATACCTCAGCTTGCTCCTGCATAGCTGAACAGTGCTAGACACATAGGTCTCCGTACTTGCTTATGCATTATGATTTATCTGTCCTTATCCACAGTTTCTAGATGCCCTTTTCTTGGCATTTCTAAGAGCATTTTCTTTTATTTTATAATTTGGCTTTATTATTGTTGTGTTTTTATGGAATATATTAATGCAATTGTGACCATCTTTCTCCTTCAGTAATCATTACAGTTGTATTTCAGAAATAAAGTTTTTATTTAAGAATAGTTTTAGGTCTTTAAAAAAGCAGTGAACATAATACCAATGGATAATCCACATACAATGTTCCCTGTTATTAAAACTGTATGTTACCATGGTACGTATGTCACAGTGGCCATCTTGTTCTTTAGATTTTTACCTAATGCTTTCTTTCTTTTCCAAGATTCCATGTGCGTTCCATATAATGTTTAACCTTCATGTCTCCAGTAGACTCTTTTTGACCCTCATAGATTTTCAGTGCTTTAACTCTATTTTTAATGGGCTGTGTAATTCATGCAACAAGATTCTCCATTTTTCTTTTCTCTTGCAGGATTCCTATTGCATCATGCAAGTAGGTATCTGCTGAATAAATAAAAGATATAAAAATATGTGAGTTCAAAATATGAAACTGCTTTTTCTCCCATTAATAAAGTAAACTTGAAAATATATGTGCTTTTTATAACTTTGAAAATGAATTATTAGCTTATAAATATTATCTGACAATATTTTATAACCTGTGTGCTCCAAAGATGGAATGTTTTGTAAAATGAATATTTATATTAAAATATTTTCAGGTAATTAATAGAATTCATCTTTTATATTCTATACAAATTAACTCTGAAAGAATACAAATTTTCAGGATGATAAACATACTTATAAGTCAAACACAAAAATTATAACTTAATTATATCATGATGTTTAAACTAAATTTTAGTATTTCCATTGTTTCACAAAACATTCATTAATCTTCAATTTGTCTAAATTCTGAAAATGGTATTGAATAGTATGTGCTTGTATATGTAGAGATACTTCCTAATTGAGTTAAAGCTTTGCAAATTTCATACATATATCAAAGACTTTTATTAGACGCCCCCTTTCATCATCAAGTCTTATCCTCTTACCCCTTTTTCTCCCCCCAAAATTTCTTCTACTTTCACATCTTTTTGTGTGCATTTGTGACCCAGTGGATTCAACTAGTGATGCTTACATTTGCCTGGGCTGGGGTCATTTACTTGAGCTATACCACTCAAGAAAATGCCTATCCATTCAGAACCTCTGTTAGCCATTAACTTCCAATGGATCCTCAAGGAGTGGTAGGGTCTCTCAAACCCCAAACCCATAAAGTTTAAATACATATATAGTCTTTAACATAATTTAGTCATGTATTCTTAAGATCTTAAATGTGGCTCAAATTAGTGTTTACATTCAGTTCTAAAAGATTTCATTATTTCTTTTCTGATGTTTAGTATTATGACAAATGGAACAATTTATATCTTCAGAACACTTTAGTTTCAAAATGATCATTCAATCTGTAGGAAGGTGTACATGTTTCAGTCATTCATTCTCTGTAAAAGTAATGACAAGTTTCTAGGGTCAAGTTAATAAAGTCTCTGTGTGTTAAGGTAAGACTGAAGACTCCCCTCTAACAAAATCATTATTTCTATCAAGAGCAGTAAGTATCTGAGGAACCTGGAAAACAAGACAACTCCATTAAACCCTGAAGCAAGTACTTATTCTTAATGAATGCTTTGGATCATTCAGTTTGTTACCATGTGTGGCTAGTGATAATGAACAATTGGATAGAACCTAGAGTCATCTGAAAATGGGTTTCTGGACATGCTTGTGGGAGATTATCTTGATTATGATCATTGAGATGGACAGATCCCCCAACTCTGGGTGGCACCATGGCCTGAGGAAAGATCCAGAATGTACACCAAAATTAAGGAAGCAAGTGAGCCGTAATGTTCATTTCTCTTCTTCTGACTGGGGACTCTGCTTCTCTCTCTTGCCACTGTGTCTTCATCACCTTGAGAGGTCGTATGTTAAACTGTGTTCTAAACTAAACTTTTACTGTACTAGTTACTTTCCTGTTGGTGTGATTAAATACTGTGACCAAGGGAACTTATAGGAAGAAGAGTTTGTTTCAGCTTATGGTTCTAAATTCCAGAGGGAATAAAGTCAGTCATGGTGGGGTGGCATGGTGAGATGGCCTGAGCAGGAACAGAAAGCTAAGCAAGATCACATCTTCAAGCAGAGAGCTACTGGAAATCTCTCAAGGCTTCACAACTCTTATAGCCCTTCCCCCAGTGACATGAATTCTCCAGCAAGGCCACACCTCCTTAAACCTTCCAAAACAGTGCCAGCAGCTGGAGAGAAAGCCTATGGGGGTATTCTTATTCAATCTATCACATATACTTAAGTTGCTTTTAACATAGAATTGTATCAAAGCAAAAGAAGAAGTACTGAAAAGAGGGGCCATTGTTATGATAAACCTCACCATGATTCTTAGCTCTCCGGAACTGTATCATGACTGGAATGTGGAAAAGTTTGGTGCCTTGGACTAGAAATTCTCTAGAAGGCAGGAAGTAGAGCTTAAAAGGCCATTCTGGTGGGCTTTTAGGAGATAATAATACTGAAAGAAAACCCAAAAGCCAAGACCTATCTTATGGGGTTTTAGAAATGGATGAAGAAACTATTGGAGACTAGGGTAAGGGCCATTGGTGTGATGGTTTGGCCTAGAATCTGCCTCTCATGTCCTGACACCTTGACTGAGATTGCATTTAAAGATAAAGGACTGATTTATTTGACAGATGATGTTTCAAGTCAGGGAGCATGCAGGGTGTTGGCAAAGAAGCTGTGATCATGTAAAGAACTCGGCATCATAGAATGGAAACCTGATTTGCATTGGACTGGAAGAATAGGAAAGGAGTCCTTTGCCCAAAGCTCCAAACTTTGGAGGCTGCATTTTCTTTAAAAACAGGGTTTTTTTTGTTTTTTTTTTTTTTTTTTTTCTTAAGGAAGGGAGTATAAACTAGAAGACATTCCTGTTCCTCAAAGCAGTTTTATGGGACGATGTTTTCCTACACTTAGGGCACAGAATCTGATCCAAATGCAGTCTTATGGAGCCAGGCTACCTTTCAAGATGGCAGCAGAACTTGGTGTTTTCATGATTTTACAATATGGTCATGGGCAATTTAGACTAATGGCTTTTACCTAACTTTTCAACCAAAACGTTTACTGTTAATGATGTAAACAAGGTCACTGAGATGTGTGTTCCTTTTCTTAACTTGGGCATCTGACATCAGATGCCCAATTTACCCTTAGAACCCCACTTTATCCTCCATCTAGAATAGTGAATGAGCATAGATGTGCTTGATTAATATATCAAGACCAGGTGCTTGTTTCTCATTGAAATAGAGGTCTGTTTGGTGTGTGTGTGTGTGTGTGTCTGTCTGTCTGTCTGATTTTAGGCCTAGGGATCAAAAAAACGAGATTCTCTGATAAGACTAGGGTGAAATCTCACTTCTATTTCCCCAATTGATGTTGAAAATACTGCTTCAATAAACATGAGTGAAGCCTATCTTGAGAGCATAGCTATGTGAGACATCTGAAGGACCAGGCAATTTTTAGACATCAGGCCCACTGTGGACCTTAAAATAAATACTAGGAGTCAGGTTGCTTCTTTTTCAGGTGTAACTGTAACATGGATTATTAACACTATGCCAAGCAATGGGTCTGGTCATTTTCATCAAATTTTAAGAGAAATGATTTCTTAGAAGGCATTAGATATGAGACTGGGCTACAATTTCACTGAGTAAAGCATAGCACTTTCTTAGTATGTATCGTTTTGATTGCTGTAAAATAAATGGAAGATAGTTAATACGGCGATTATTTTGAAACAGTGTCTCTCAATGAATAAGAAGCTTTTCAGTTTTGCTAAATTGCCTGTCTCATAACCCTAATGTTGGTATTAAAGGCACATGTATCTACGACAAACCCTTTCCATGGGTGTGGAGGATTCTTTTTCAGGTCCCAATGCTTACAGCACAAGTTCTTGAATATCCTGAGCCTTTTAGGCCCCAATTTCATAGAAGAGAAATAGGAGTTACATTTTCTAAGAAATAATTATATTAAAAGCCATATGCTTTTCTAATCCTCATTTCCCTGCCTTTGAAAGCGGAGACTAGGAGAATTGTTACTGCAGGATGCATTAAGAAAATACAGTATTAGAGGACCTGCTGGTGCATTCCTTTAATCCCAGTGCTTAGGCAGCAGAAACAGGTGGATCTCTGTAAGACTGAGGCCAACACGGTCTACATAGTAAGTTCCAGGCCATATGGGGCTACCAGGAGACACTGTCTCTAAAAGAGGAGAGAGTGGAAGAGCGAGAGAGAGAGCGAGAGAGTGAGAGAGAGAGAGAGAGAGAGAGAGAGAGAGAGAAGAAGAAGAAGAAGAAGAAAATACACAAGTTCAGTAGCTTATATAATGAGAATTTATTCATCACCGTCATCAATACAGTGGAAGTAAATGGTTCTCGCATGGTTCTCAATTGGCTTTTCCTGTATGCATGCAACACCTGCTATCTCTATTTCTCTTTTGATGGATGTTGCTGCTATTGGATGAGGGATTTAGCTTTGCGATCTCATTTCACACGTTAATTACTTCTTTAAAAAACAGTGCCCGGAGTATCAGTGCTTCAGTGTGTGAACTTGTGAGCAGGGTGGTATAGAACATAATCCGCAATATTATTACATAATAAAACTAAGCAATAGATGGATGACCAAGACACTACTTGACCTGCAGAATAATTTAAAATGCAACAATATCAAAAAGGAATTTTTCTTTCTCTATGTTTTCAGATAGTTGGAGTAAAATTAATTTAAAGAAAGCATAAAAAGGACTTTAGCTTTTGTAAACAAGTAAGAGTTACATGGAACCATCAATGAATAGATGTTTCTTTATGTGATTTTCTTGCTTCAAGGAAGTTCAAACTGAAGCTAGATTCCAATCTTGACTCTCCAATGAGGCAACACCAGCCAAGTGTCTTGTTTTAAGTTTAAACAAATGGTAATTAATTGAAACTAAAAATGTAGTCCCTTAGTTGCACTCATCAGATTCCCACTAGTCAGTGAACATGTGTCACAGCGTATAAAATATTTTCTTTAAAACTGTCATTGAGGGCCAGGCATGGTGGCACAGGCCTTTAATCCCAGCACCTGGGAGGAAGATCCAGGCAGATGATCTCTATGAGTTCAAGGTAATTCTGGTCTATGTAGGGAGTTCCAGGCCACCTCGGGCTACAGGGAGACCCCATCTCAAAACCACCAAATAAAATAAAATAATCATATAGATCCATGAATGTAGGTGCATGCTGTCTGCCTCATGTCTTCTTTTTTATCCTTGCAACATTTACATCCTAGCAGTTTCGTTTTCAAAACATAAATATCTTTATAGTCACCGGACAGATGGAATTTTAGGAGCACAATTTTTATTGGAATTTTCTATCTACCTATTTTTTGATTCTTGGTACTTGATGCAAATTTCACTGCAGAACCATCCATTTCCTGTAGGATTCTCAGTCTTTCCAGAATCATCAGAGATTTACCTTCTGGTGAGACGACGGATAATAATTGACTTGAGTCTGTCATTACCCAACTATGGTTACATAGAATCCCAAGTTAATTATCTTTTCTTTTCTTGTCCAAGGAAATGTTGGGGAATTCTGATTAATTCACCTCAATTACATGTTTCATAAAATGTTAAATATAGAGAAGCAAACTAGGACAAACAGACGGCAAGCAATCACCAAGTGTTTGTCAGACATCAAATGAAAATCCATATTTCTCAATTCAATGACGTAGTTTTCTATTTTTTTTAGCTATATCATTTTCTTTTCAAAACTGTCTCTTACTTTCATGGATCCCTTTGACGCATACGTCTGTACAATAAAGTCTCTGCCTCTTTCAGCTTCTGGACAATGGTGCTGAAACAACAGACATCATTTCTAGCATCAGGATTCAAAAAATAAAATGTTTTAAAGATACACAAATGCCATGAAAATTGTCTCCAAATGTCCATTATGTTTAAAATATTTTATTATTATTATTTTTTATTTTATGTGTATGAGTGTATCACCTGCTTGGAGGCAGCTACACCTGTGTCTTGCTCAAGGAGGTCAGAAGATGGTTTGGGATTCCCTGGAACTGGAGTTACGGACATTTGTTATCCATGATGTGGGTGCTGGGAATTGAACTTTGGTCTTCTGCAAGAGCAGCCCCTGCCTTCAACTGCCGTGCAATCTTTTCATCCCCATATCTATTATGCTTAACAGGCAAAATTCCATCATAATATTTTAAGAAGATATGAATTTTTATAAAGTTTCTGTACGTGAAAAACATTTAAAGTACAATATAATATTGAACTTTGGTGTAAAATATCTGTGCTGGTAAGGATCTGTTACTGTAATACATGCTTGGGCGATTCAGTAAATGGCCAGTTCCTGGGGAAGTGCATTTAATTGTGGCACAAATGCATGGCCCAGCAAATTCCTTTGCCTCAAGGCAGGTACGAAAAGAGAAAAGAAGAAGAAATCCCAGGGTTCTCTCATATACTTTAAGGGCATGATTAGAAGATCTCCCACTAGGTTCCCTCTTTTAAATTCTCCATAACCTCCTAATAATCACAGGACAGGACTTAAGTCTTTAAAACATTTTTTAAAATCAAACTGCTAAACTATGACAATATGAATACCTGCATTTATTTCTTTATGTCCATATTGGGTATATAGATATCCATATGTACACTGGTCAATGTAAGTACATATATAAAGATAAATATACATGAATATGATGAGGCTGGAGAACTGGCTCAGCGGTTAAGGGTACTGGCTGCCCTTGCAGAGGATCTAGGTTTGGTTCCCAGAATTTACACGGTGGCTAACAACTATCCATAACTCTAGTTCTGGGGGATGCAATGTCCTTTTCTGACCTCTACTGGAGTTGCATGGCACTGTTGCGCTTCCATACATGCAGGGAATGCACTCATACACATAAAATAAAAATAATAAAATAACTTTACAAACATAGATGAATATGAATATATGTACGTTTTGATATGAAATTATGCATAAAAATGTAAAATTCTAATTACACTGGAATTGTTAATTTCAACTTTATTCTGAATTAATCAATTCGGATCCTATAAAGAGTCACTATTCTAAGTGCTTTGACAGCGCCAGAAATTATCCCTGCCTTTAAGAATTTCACCTTTCAGATACCAAACCCAATATTTCACTTTCCCTTCTGTTTCCTATCACTGTTTCTAGAAATGTTATAATAGAAAGAACATAAAATGCATTAAAACGTCAAGACTATTTAAAAGGAAAGGGATTATAATCAAGATTGAATATAAAATAGAATTTAAAAGGAAAGCAGATTTTTGAAAATATGAGAGCAGGTTGATGTTGTGTATCAGGTGCTGTGCCCCTTGTTTGTGAGATAAGATGTGTTACGGGAATCAAGGGCTTTCCTATTTTCTGTGGACCTCAGGAGAACCCTGATCATCTTTAGGAAGTCTGTAAGTGATGCTCATGAGCAGCCAAAGATGAGAACCATTACCTGATATGACACTCCAGAGGTTTGATGGTCCAGGGAGAGTCAGGGGAAATAATGGTGGTTTTACAAGGTGTTGTAAATTTTTTCCATTTAGAAGATAATGTTACTCATGAGGCTACATAATAATTTCATATAATCTATTCTTTTGTGGATGAAGAAATAAATTTCCTGCCCTATGTAAGGTACAAAACAATAAGCCATTATATTCCATGTAGAAGATGAAGGTAATAAACACTAAATAGCTCACAGAAGTTCAGGATCAGGATAAATATATGACATGGGTAACTAATTTATCCTCATCTAAGCCCTTTAGTTAGATAGTCATGTTCCCCACATAGTGCTTCATATGTATGTGTATACATGTAGACACCAGTATCAAAATTAGGACACTTACTGCAAACATTATATTCAGTAGGCACTCTCTAAATGTGCTCTTAGAAGTTTTTTCTTCTTAAGTCAAACGTACTGTTTACGATATAGCCTGGATCAAAGCAAAGGGCAGATCTTCAAAGATCAAACAAGATCACCAGGCTACTGTGAGCTAACATGCTTACCATCAAATCACTGCTCACAGTAGAGGGACACCATAACAATCCTTCCGGATACCATTTGCTGCAAGAGTGATAATATTTAAACTTCAGAGAACAAGACAGGAAGAAGGAACACTAAGGCTCCTCAGGAACTGTTTCAGGGGAAGCCACTCAAGTGGAGACCTGCGAAAATCTTTTGTATTCTGGCCTTTGCTCATCCTTCAACTTGATTTCTTGTTGTTCCTCTTCACTGTGCACTCAGAATACACTGGGTATTGTTAGGACACTGTTTGCTTCATTATCTATGAAGTCCCTAATGCTTTGTCCCATCCTGAATCTATTTGTGATCTGCTGCTTCCTGCAAGTTATCATCCGAGATAAGTTTATTATCATTGAGACAAGTGTTCATTCACTTCCACTTAAAAGAGGCTTCTTTGCTTTTTGTTGGTGTCTTTCTTTTTAGATAATTCATTAAAACTTGCAATTAAGTATTTTTGTGCCTTCTAAGAACAATTGATGGGACTAGGGAGCCAATTTGCTCATGTTGTATAAACCACCTTACATCAATTTGGTTTTGGTATAGACACACATACTAGCTTAATGAATAAAATGAATGAAACTTCATTTCTGAGATATCTGTATATCTACATCTCTATTTATATATATTCAGTCTAGAAACTGAAATACAATTTTTGTGAGTGACCTTTGACCAAATTGTTTATGGATTATAACAATGTGTAGAGCAAAACAATCTTCATTTTCTTTCTGAGCTATAACCAAAATGGCCAATTTTAACATAAATTATTGAAGGAACAGAAGACAATTGAATGATCTTTGACCAAAATCATTAATGTTGGATGATTTTAGCAAATGTGGAAAATTACAGGTTCCATTATTATCTTTGTAAATTATTCAAAAGGAATCAAAAATAACATGTGAAATCAGGTATGAAACTGAAAAATGACTATGAATTTTTTGTTATATTGTGGCATTGCTTGCTTTAAAATAAACTTTGAGCACTATGACCACATTATCTGATTTCCAGACCTAAAAGAGCATGACTGGGTCTTCAATGAAATATGCTGTGATTGATTTACAGCCTTTGCGGTAGACTGTCCTGAATAACTTTTCTTTCACAATCCAGTTGCATGCCTCTGCATTTGTGATATGCATAATTTGAAGTGTAAAAGTCATATTTGGAAAGATAGTTTCATAACCATCATACATCTGTTATAAAATAAGAATTCCACACATTTTGGGGACAGATCTAGAGGCATGATCCTTGTGATGTAGGAAATGATATTAACTCTGAAAGTGATGCTAATTGCTTTCTAAATATCTCTATTGTTGTGTGTTCATGCTATATTAGCAGAACAAATATCTATGATCTCTTAATGTTCAGTGGGAGTATAAACAGCATAGTATAGAATGATTGCATCCTTTTAGTGAGAACATGTTTGACTGTATCAAATTTTCTTTAAGACATTAAAATTTCAAAAAGCCTATGGCTACAGAGACCTAGGTTAAAGGGATGGTTTTAATCTATGTTTATTAGAGTCTGGTTCAGTTCAGCGATATGAATGTTTAAATCATATATGGAGAGAAAAGATTCCAGAATGAACAGGCATGAAAACTCATAGGAACTGTGTTCATAAAATGACTTCTTTCATCACACAATAGCACCTTCTTGTTTTTTATGAACTGATATTCATATTTATGACATGTGGAACAAATATTTCATGATTGTATTAGTTACTTCTCTCAGGCCTTTGATCAGCTACTTGATGAGAAGAAACTCAAAAGGGATTTACTCTGGTTCTTTTGAGGAGACAGAGCTTACTACGGAAGAAAGCCATGACAGCAAACCGTCAGACAGCTGATCACATCCTGTCCTTGGTCCGGAGTCAGAGTCAGTGCTGGTGTGCAGCTTTCCTTCTCCATTTTTATTTTGTCTGGGATGTCCACCCATGAGTCTTCCAGGCTCAGTTAAACTTCTCTGGAAACACCATCATATCCATGCCTAGGTGTGAGTCTCCTCGGTAAATTTAAGTCTAGTCAAGTTAACACTGAATTTTGCCATCACGATTATCTGATGTGTAAATGTCAACCAAACAACTTTTAGAAATTATTCTGTAGTACCAGTAGAATACATTCCTTCATGTATTGTCATGTCTCCATCTCTAAGTTATGTCTGGTATATAAGGAACAGTGAAAACAGTTACAAGTAAGATAACATTTCCAAAGAATTCCAAATTATTTTGGTATTAAAAAATTGGCTGTACAACGCAAATCAGACTTGTCTAAGAACTTGAAGCATGTAAACCACTGGAAATAAATATTTCCTCAGTTCTTATTACATGTAAAGTAGTGCTTGACTCTTGAATGAGACAAACCTCATGAGCACAAAGAGGTGGGTATCAGGTTGATATACATGTTCATTCGTCTTCATAAAAAATAGTTTTATTATCATAAGTAGGATGTGCAATTTTGACTTGAAGACAACATTGGGATTTTGTAATGTGAACTCAGGCATTGCTTCCTTAGATTTTTTTTCATGGGATGCTAGTCCTCAGAAGTTCCTTGACCTATAAAATAAGTGCAATTTTAATTAAATAAATGAAAGTTTTAAGAAAAATGTTTCCATCATCAGTGTATATCAGATACTGGTTTTAGTAATTCACAATGAATACTTTTTACAATGTTCAACAGTCTTTAATGAACTTAATTAATCTAGTCAATGATCACATTTCCTGATCATTTTAGTTCCCATTATTTTGAGTTAAATAAGTAATAACTGTATACTTCATAAATCTTCAAAATACATTGGTATGATTAGTTAGCTTTTACTAACAAGTATCATGACTTTTAAATCAAATGCCTTATATAGAATTCTTACTAGCAGCAACAACCATTCAAACTCATAAAAGTTTTATTAACATTGGAAGTGCTAAAAGTAATGTCTAGTTAAGCAAACTATTTTCTTTATGAAAAAGGGGCCGTCCCTCTGACTTTCACTATCTGTTTTCCATTAAAATCTATCGTTTCAAATGAAGTTCACATATTTAAGAAATATCTTCATATTCCCAAAACGGGACTGAAATAAAAGTAAAGAATTGAATGGGGCTGTCACTTATAGAGCAGAAAGATTTATGAAAGAAACCCAAACTATTACTACTTATAGCTGGACTGGTGGCCAAAGGCTTCACTCCTTGCACTCAGGAAACTGAGGCGGTGTGTTTAGGGAAATGTGGGGCCAAAGAGCGTTATTTTTACAAGAAGATTATTTTAAGCTGAGTTTTGAAATGATAATGAGTGTGCTCATGCTGAAACAAGAAGGGACAAAAAGCGGACTTTGCAGAAAGAATAAGGATCAAAGTGGGATGCTGGAAAGAACAGAGAGAAAGAGGATAAAAGAAGTGAGGCTTTTTGTATCTTGATGAACTAAGTGTGACTGGAATATAGGGATCAGTGAGTATGTTATACACCACTGGAAATTACCTGGAGTTTATCCTTAGGACAATGGAGAATTATTGACCTATGCAAAAAGGTGAGTAATGTAAACGACTGTGAGAAAGTATTGATCCCCAATATATCCTATACCCAGGCTATAGAGCCCCAGATTGGACAAATACAGACAGTGACAGCAGGTGCAACCTTCCATAGTAAATTTTATCAGTCAATTGATTTAGGAAAATGAGATTCATTTGTGTGAGTTTTAAGAAACCGTTTATTTTCATAATCAAAAATATTTAATTGGGCTATTTTGAAGGAATGTGAGAATCAAATGAAGTGTTTTTTTTTTCTTGATCACCTACAATATGTGTCAGTTTTGAAGAAACTGGTTCAAAAACAATAATCAAGAATTCTGCTGCTTTTCTACAGTTTTACCCACATACAGTAACATTTTAGAATGTTCTTAAGCATACTTCTATACTATTTCCTATACTTTCCTTTCTTCAGTGATACTGATCAAATAATTCAGTGGTTTATCAATACACATCGATTATATTTAGTACATGTATGCATTCTATTTTAATTATATTTACCTACCATTACCTCCAAAATCATTTCTGATTTCCCTCCTTTGCTCACTTCCCTCCCAATTTTAGTCCTACTGAGTTATCAGTACTTCCCATGTGCATATAGGAGATGGGACCATTCAATGAAGCATGATAAGCCTTCCAGTGCTCACATCCTTAGAGAAAACTGATTTCCCATCACTAACAAGTTAAATGCCACATCTGCATGGATTAGAATGCTTTAGAATCTGCAAACTGCTGCCATTTTCTTCTCTTTATTCAATGCATAGCCCAGTAACTCATAAACAATATGTAATAAATAAATGTATGCTTAATTAATTGATGGAATCAATCTACAACCTATAAAATGACTTTTCATAAAACTGAGCTATTAAATGGAGAGGATTAAATCATTATTCTGTTCCAGAGATTTAATGTCTGTGTTTGTTCAATTTATTTCTCCATTAAACTTTCTTTTTCCTAATTTTGACTTACAGTTTCTTCACAGAACATCACAGTATATTAGTATACTATCTAATACTATAGTATTAAGATTTAGGGAAAATAATCCATGCTATTTTCTGAGAATGTATCTTAAAGTCTCACTGCTATTTACCTGGCACCATCTTTCAAAGAAGTAATAATGAGTATGAATATGTCTTATACTTTAGTGAGTCTATAACTTGAGTAAACATCAATCTTAGCATCTGAGAATATGAAGTGTAGTCTTTAATATAGGAACTCAGCTACCATGAGTAGGAAAAATTTCTCATCTATGAGATTATGGAAGAAAGTTAGTTATCGTTGTCACTCCCAAGCTGTGCGATCCAAAGCAGTCTCATCTTTGTACATAGTTTGATAAACTTAAGAACAGTTACTATCTAGTTCATGATATAGCTCATAGATAAACGTTTGCATGAACCAAAATATGAATTTTTATTCGTTCAAAGTATTACATCAATTAGGTACAATATTAAACTCATTAAAAAATCTCATCATATGAGACTCAGCGATAACTCAACAGTTAGGAACAATGCCTGCTCTTTCAAGGACCCTGTTTGGTTTCCAGCAAGCACATGGTTGCTACCTGATGTAATTTCTGTTCCAGGGGATCCGATTGTGGGTTCTGCAGGTATTGCATGTATGGGTATACTTTCATACATGCAGGCAAAACAGTCAGACCTGTGAAATAAAAATAAGTAAACTAAAAAAATCTCATCATTCAAGCATATATTTAGTTATACTTTTAATAACAAAAGGTTAAATATTCTGGCACATTTGGGTCCCTAGAAAGCAAACAAGAGGAACAGACACACATGTTAAATCTATTAAAGGTAGGGGAAAGGTGGAAGAGTCTTCAAAGTAAAATGAAGCTTTGTCTCTGGCCATGGTTAAAGGAGAAGCAGAAGGTTTGGTATTTGGTTAGTATTATTCTTAATCTACATCACAACTGAAAGAATGCTTCAACCAGGTCAAAGGTGAGTGTAAAAGCTAAAACCACCTGCCAAAGTGTTTCTACATCTTACTGCATGGCCCACTGGTTACCATACAAAGTAGTATCTTTAGATTAGAGTAGCCCATGACCCTTTGCCTCAGTGCAAACTTGGCAGAGGGTCTGGAAGGTGGCAAGTGTCTTTGCATATGCTGCAGACTTGAGAGGACGGTTGTGTTGTCGTTTTGTCTCTGTTTATGGATCCTTGTTTGCTCTCTCTTCTTGAAGTTCCATGTTCAGAGTCACAGTGTAATGTTGCTACTACTATATTAAAATATAGTTTTAAGAAATATCATGCATATTTCCAAATGGCCACATATCCGTTAGAGAAAACTCAGAATGTGCTCATAGATGCACGGATTAATTTCCCAGTGTTATATGCTTCTAATCATTGCAAGCTAATATTGTTATTAATTTCTGCCTTTATGAGTTTACAGTCCACACAATGATAGGCAGATTCGTTTGCAAAGCTATGTTTTTATGATAACATTTTTCCTTTCCTTATCATAGCAAAACCAGAAACTTAGATACCAGTCCAGGAGTAGCATTCAAGTATAGACATTCTATTCCTCTATGACATACTATTTGCCAATTTCCTTTGCCTGACTAGGCTTAATTTCAGATCTCTTTTTACGTTTTTCTGATCTCTGCTTTCCCCAGTCATTTGTTCACTCATTCAGTCTGTGCCTGGGCCATAGTAGGTGAGCATATGGAAGATTCTGCCTTGGGAGACAAAGAAACAACGGCAACAGCAGGCATGCTGGTGGGAAGCAGTGTCTTGTTTGTTAAATTCAACCCTCTTACCGAAGAAGCAGCCCTAGGCAGCCAACAATGTCGGAGAGCATGGCATCTCCCAGACCTTCACCCAGATTGCTATTTCAGGCTGGAAGACAGTCTCTGCCTAGGGATGTCATAGCAGAGTTTGACAGTTCTTGGTAATTAATCAACAGCTTCAGGGAAGGCATCAGGCTGTATCAAGAAGAGTGAGATGACAGTTCACCGGAATATGGGGAAAGTTAAAATTATGTTCAGAAAATCTGATCGGCTTTCTAGAGGAGCTAATCCTTGCGTCTATAAAGAAAATGAATGTGGACCTGGAGGGATAGCTCAACAGTTAAGAGCACTGTCTGCTCTTACAGAGGACCCAAGTTCGATTCCCAGTGTGCACATGGCAACTAACAACTATCCATAACTCCAGTTCCGGGAGAATTTGACACACTCTGACCTCCTGCAGCATTGCACTACACTGGTACACTTACATACATCCAATGCCCTCAAACACATAAAAAATAAAAATTAAAAAAATGAATCTTACTGCTGTTGCTTTGCCTTTAATATTAGATGTAAGTAGGGTCGTGGTGGATTTCTGATTCTTTGACAGTCAGAGAAGCTGTTGCATATGAAATATATTTAAATTTTCATGTAGTTGACATTCTTTGAGATTCTATTAACACTTCCCACTCCACTAAACCAATGCTTCTTCCTTGTAGCTGAACTTACAGTCATTCAAACTAATTCCCCATGTCTCTTCGATTAATATGGTTTTGGTAGAATTCTAGATACTAAGAAGACACCTGAAGCAGCCTTTAAGGCATGTATACTTTATTTACCTGTCAAACATCATGTTTTTTCTTACTTCTACAGGTCTTATCTTCTGTATATGTCAATGCTGTGTTCAATATACACTCCTCTAATCCTGCTCTCTGAATTACAGATTCTTAGTTATCCTTTAAATCAATCAAAAAAAAAAAACTATGTGCAGTTTTTTATTTAGCTGACTGTTGAATGCCTCTCTCAATCTTTCTGCCCTTCTCTATGTTGGAGTGCAAATATTTTACACAAATTGTTTATTGCCCTTTTGTAAAGACAGAATACTGCATTTCCTTCCTATCTATTTTCTTATTTATTTAAATTTAAATCTATGACAGTGAGTTAAAACATTTTACTTGAATATACAAGTAGTGATTTTTATGTAAATGGTCTCTCATGACAAGAAAATGTCATCCAGTTAATGTTCCTGCATCAAGGTGAATATATGTTTGTGTATGGAAATTATTAATCTAAATAGTAATAATGAGCTGGGATTAATGACTGCTTTTCTATGTCTGGGTTTTAATAGGAAATAGATAATAGCAAATTGAATGCAATTCAGTGGGAACTGGTTTAGGCCTCCTTGAAGAACATTATTCAGCATTTCTTGTCTGGTAGGTCTAATCGTGAAATGTTCTCCGCTTTTGTTTCTTTTCTACTTCTGAAGGATAATTTCATGGGCAAAATATTCTTTCTCCTCCTCCTCCTTCTCCTTCCTCCTCTTCCTCTTCCTTTAAATTCATCAGTATACTCTTTCTTGGCCTGCAAAGGCTGCGCTGATAAATCAGATGAGAATATAATATATTTCTGTTTTTATGAAAAATGTTCACTGCTGTTTTGTTGTTTGCTAGTTTGTTTTGTGTTGTCCTTGTTTCTTTTTGTTCCTTCTTTCTCTGTCCCAAGATTTTCTAGCTTACATTTAGTCTTGAGAGATGAAATTCTCTCGGGTCGGATCTTTGTGGGACCATATTATCATCATGCATTGTAGAGCTTCCATGGAACTGGATGCTTGAGTAAAATCTCATGTGAAATGACAATGGTTCTGCTCGACTTGCAGCAACTGGCTCTACAATGTGAGCTGTGAGTGTGTGTGGAGGGGGGCATGCAGGCATGCATGTGTGCATGCATGCGTGTGTGTGTGTGTGTGTGTGTGTGTGTGTGTGTGTGTGTAGAATCTGTAGAGCAGGTTCTGGAGCATGCGTGTCCATAAGTAGGTAATAGTGGCAGATTGGAGGAGCTGAATCATTGATAATAGCCTCAACTCTGGCTTTTAGGTTTTGTGTAAAGAGGAAGAGTGGCTGGGCTTCCTGGTCACTCACATGTGGTTTATTTTGTGGAGGAGTGTCTTTAGATCTTTTGTATACTTTTGTGGTTATATTTTTTATTATGCAGTTGTAATAGGCTTCATATAGTTTATCTATAAACCTATATTGCATCGAATATGTACAAAGATTTTCTCTCTTTTAGTGGACTAGCTTTTCACTTTTTCTAATGACCTTTGAAAACTGAACATTGTTACATTTTATAGTATCAAATGTTTATACAATGGGATTCTTGTGTTGTTTGTGAATTCATTACGAAATATGGTCTTATGAAGCCTTATGTCTACATTTTGTCTATGAGATTTTATGGTTTAATCTTTTACCTTTAGGTCCTTATTCCATTTAGAATTAAATTTTATTGTTTGGCCTGTGGATCTCTTTGTATGAGAGCACCATTTATGAAAAGACCTTTTTCCCATGGAATGCTCATAGCATTTTTGTTGTGAAACAGTGGATTGATCAATCAGTCACTCAATCAAACCAATCCACTCATTCATTCATTTGTGTATTGTATGCTTATTTCTATAAAACACCTTGCTGAACGTTTTCTACATTCTTTAGGCCTGTACTAATTCTGTTAGTACTCTGTCTTCACTACTATTAAATTGCACAAGGTTTTGAAATGGGGTGAATCCTCAAATCTTATTAGTTTTATCTTAATCTCAAAAAAGTAAATCAAACCTGAAATCAGTAAAAGCAGGGGGACTGATATTTTTAGTAAAACTCATTCAAATCAAAGTTTTCTGATCCTCCTCCTCTTCCTCCTCTTCCTCTCCTTCCTTTTCTTACTTCTCCTTTTCCTCCTTCTTTTTTGTAGTAATCATTTTTGGAACTTTGCTATGGAGCATGGCAGCAATAACTTCACTCACTCATCAACAATGCAGAGTCTAGGACTACAAATAGGTTAAATACATAGGATATTTCTACCTTAAAGCTCAGAAGAAATATGGGCAACCTCTGGAAATTGCTTCTTACATAACATTCAAAGGAAGAAACACAATGGAGAACGAGGCTTTTCTTCTCTCTCACAAGCATATAACCCCTATGATGACAGGCCCCAAACAGTGTCTGCAGTATGCAGGAAGCATTGATTAAACTGATCCTATTCTGAATGGCATGAAATGGGAGTTTTCAAACACGTTTGTGACACATATTAAAGGGAAGGAAAAGACTTTCTACTTCCAGGAGGTTTTAGGACAACACATTGACAGATGTTGTAATGAGTCCAAAAGACAGTGATTTAAATGAAATTGGAATTAAAACTCAAAAGCCATAGAGAATTAGTGAAGGGAATGAAATACTAGACTTACAGGCTATGAGTCATATACTTCATTGCATAAAAGACCAGTTTACTGTTGTTTGAAGGCCCCCTTCTAATACACAGTCCTTATCTGAGTCAAAGACTTAGATAGTAAGAAGCAAAATGTAAAACAAAGACTGGACAAGTTCACAGCTTACTGAGAAAAATTTGATCCCACACTCCATCCTTAGAAAAACTGAACATTTTTTACTAAACTTCAGTGATAATCTATTATTCCATATCATTATAATATATTATATAACTAATGACTATGGGTGACATGTTTAACATTATTGCATATAATTTAGGGATTAATTATATATGATAAAGCAACATTTTCTTACCCAAATATAACTGAAAAACATTATTGGTCCCTAACCAAGGGCATTCACACAAGGAAGAAAGTAATGATAGAGTTATCTTTGGCATTGTAGAAGACCAATTTGAAACTATGATATGGAAAATATGTCTGAAAGGATAATGATTAGAGAAAAATCAAGAAATGAATGGAAAATTGAAAATTGCAATTGAAAAATTTTCAATAAACATTAAATTTGGACAAAGGGGTAGAGTACTTTGAGTATAGAATGATAAAAGACATTCACATCTTTGAGAAAATGTAAAATTAACAACAAAGAAATAGTACTCCAAATTTAAATGGTATAGAATTTAATAAGCATTTGCTTCAAAGTCAATAAGAGCACTATCAGAAAATATCGAAATGTATAAAACAAATCATTCATAAATGTGTGAAATATATAATAAACTTTATACCACTGAAAATAAAATTGGCAAGAAGTCATTCCGCTTATTCACCAAACACCACTGAACTGCAGAGGATCCTATGCGAAACAGTTTCACTCACAACTATTGACAGAAGTATAAATTAGCCTTCCTCCAGAAAGCCCCGTGGCTATGTAGAGCAGAAGACTAAAAATATTCTAATATTTGACTTACTACATGTTTTCACTTATTGATCTATCAGGGAAGTGTTTGTATAAGTAAATAATTAATTTTGATTTTGATACAGATGCACTGTTTAAAATAGAAATAGCAAATATTTGACAGGGAAATTGGGAAACAAATTATGGAGTTTATAAGGAAATACTTATAAAAATTTTTGTTTTGTTTTGAGATATCATTTAAATATCTTGCAGTAACCAGACTGAATCTTGTCATTCTCCTGCCTTAACATTCTCAGTGCTGGGATTACAAGCCTGTGCCATCAAGGCTAGCCTAGGTGGACTACAGGGTGAGTTCAAGTCAGCTAGTAGAATGAAGTGAGGCCATATTTCAAAATAAGCAGTAAAAAGTTGGCCAAAACTGTAGCTCAATAGGAGAGCATTTGCCCAGTTTCTGTGAGACGTTCCTGGCTTCAAATTCCAATACTGCAAACAAACAAAAGGAGTATTTTTCCATCATACTTGTCCTTTCTTTACTCATTTGAATGAAATCTACATGTTAGTGTGATTCTGAATGCTAATCATACAGTGAAATTTACAATGAAGCAGTCAGGAGACGCAAGGCTAGAACAACAGGAGGAAAGAGAAAGAAATGGGAACAGATAAGGTCCCTGAGAAGTGGAAATTCAAGGAAAATAGCTGAAGCTGACTCACACAATGCACAAGCACTTCTAAGGCACTGATGGGTTGGGAGATCTTTTGAAAGCAAATGAAAGAGTATGTGACAAAAGGTAGCTTTGAGATAAGAACAAGATCTTACAATTCTTTAAAAGATGCAATATATGTTAGGGATACTTATATTACTATTTTTATTTGCTAAATTCTATTTTTAGATATAACAATATGTCGTGTTACATTAGAACACATATAAAATTGCGGTTTATTAAAATTACAACTATTTATCTGCCAGTTCTATACAGTTTTAATTAGGCTTTGAAAAGTCTAGTTTATTAGTTGAGAATGGTATCCCTATCTCTATCAACCCTACTTATGATTAGAGTGGCACACTGTGAAGAATAATTTTCCTGTGGTATTACACTGGGGTTGATTATATTATCTCTTCTGGCTTAGTGGTTCTATTATAAATAAAATACAAACACATTTTCTCAATGGACTCTAAATTCCATATTGGTTGAGTCCAGAAATGGGAGTCAAAATGGATGCATTCCAAAGGAAGAATTTCAGAGATTCATATTAACCAGTATCACATTAATTATAACAAAATATCTGAGCAAATTATAAAGTTGAAAGATTACTTTAGCTCATAGTTCTGTTTGAAATTTCCAGTTAAATACAGAGTAGCCTTCTTATTGGGAGTCTTTGACAAGGGTTAAGCATAGCACGGCAGGAGAACAAGGCAGAACACACCATGAGACAGAAAGCAGAGAGATACCAAAAGTTCCACAATACATTGAAGGAGCAAGCCTCTAATACATTATGGCTTCCCATTCAGCTTCACTTCTAGAATGGTCTGTCTACCCTAGGAGCAAACCTGGAACACATGGACTCTTATGGAACATTTATTTAAACTACGTGAAAAATTTACTGAAGGTGCTAGCGGAAATGAACAAAATATGGAAAATCATTCTTCATTTAGAAATAATGAACAGTCATTATTGCTCAGAAGTGTGGGCAACACAGAATGCAGAGACATAAACTGTGAAAAGGCATCATATACACAGCCCAAATGTGGATCTATGGTACAAATACCATGATCTCTCTTCTCATACTCGTTTTCATTGGGTGAACCCTCTGAGCCTGTGGAGGACAAAGTGACCGTGCATGTTGATTGAACAAGTGTCCAGTGGTCAGGTTTTGAGACCCCAGAAGTAATGAAGAAGGTAGGTAAGCTGATGTTCAGGAACAAACCATAGATAGCTAACAATGAAGGAAAGTATTACCTGTGAAATTCAGCATTTCCAAGTGGGGAGCTGATAAGATCACAATATACAGTCCAAACTGCATGGCAGAAAGACAGAGATGGAGGCTTGTGTCTATGTAAAATCACTAGTTTCAGATTTGGGATTATCATCCTTATAATATACTCCTCATGAGTTCTGGAGAATTAAAGAACAGGGGTTATCTTTTCATTGTCTTTTGTCTTTTTTATTTTTCAAAAGTTTACCATACAGCCAGCTTTCTGAATTAGCTAGAAAGCTGTGTTTGTTTTATTCTTAAATTATGAATTGACTTTTTATGAATTTTATACAATATATTTTGATCATATTTAGTCTTGCTTTTTGGAACCCTTCTTCACTACACTTACTAAACCAATTTCACACAGACACACACACACACACACACACACACACACACACACACACTGGTCTTGAAGTGCCCAACCACTGAAATCTAAAGTTTGATTAATCTGCCCAGAGTCACACATCCCAGAAGATTAATTCTCTCCCTCTCAGCACCTATTGGCTTCCAATTATTCCCCAGCTGGGATTGGGGTTTCCTACCCCCTCCCTCCATTCTATTCTGGGATTTTGTCTGACCTGCTCTTACATAGAATGTGTGCAAGATGTCACCATTAATGTGTGATCATATGAGTAACTGCCCATCTGTATGGAGAACTCTATTTCTTTGTAGTCATCAACCACCTCTGGCTCTTACATTCTTTGTTTTTCCCATTTTTACAGTGTTCTCTAAATATTTGGAGGTGAAAGTTTCACGTAGGTATTCTATTCAGGGATAAGTACTCTGCAGTCTTTTATTCTACACATGTGGACCAGTTATGGGTCTCAGTGTTAATCACCATATGCTTCTGATGAAGAAACTTCTCTGGTGAGAGTTGAGAGATGCAGTAATCCTTGAGTATAGCAATAAGTCATCAGGAGTTGGTTTAATAGTATTCATATTCAGCAGAAAATTTGTATTGCCTCCCCCTTTTTCCCTGGGACCCATTCAGCTATAGATTCCTAGGCTTGATATCACTATGAAGTATTTGTTTCCTTTTGTGAAACAGACCATTAAATCCAACCAGAAAGTGGCTAGTTACTCTCATAACACCTACACAGCCATGGCACAGAGGGCATATCTCGCCAGACTAGGTGGACTGGTCAATGATCACCCCTCTCTTCCAGGAGCATGCATAGTACCTCCCAGCAATGTGAAAGCTAGCCATTAAAGTTGAAGCTTTGAAGTCACTCCCAGCTTCCCTTCTCCTTGTTTGTTCTATGACTTATGTATGTAGACTCTTCGGCAATAGGTATTTACAATCAAGTTCTGGGAAGCAACCAAGGGGGACCATTGTAAGGGTCAATGGGATCCTTGGTCAACAGCTTCAAAAGAAGGAGTTTACTTCTTGCATGGGCTTTTTCTTATTAGCCTATACTATTTATTAGGGGATACGTGCCCTTTTATTGTGTATGTCCTTTTGATCTTTTTATATCCTATACACACATACACACACATACATATATATATATATATATATGCTAAGAAGCTTCTATAATGGGTAGGTTTCCAATAAGACTTTCTCTAATGGCCTTTAGTGTTAGTTATTCCTACCCATACTCTGTCCTCTGCCCTGCATTTCCTTTCCTCATCCAATTTAACTCTTCTACTTCTTCCCCATTTATATTATAGTGTTCTATCTTGCCTCTCATGGAGCTTCCGCCAACCCATGTCCATTTACTTGTTTTTTAACTTGTATGCATTTTTCCAGTTGAAATGCACACATATAAGGACTCATAGCTTGCATCCACTTAAGAGATAGCATATGCTATCAAAAGATGTGTTTTCGTCAAAAGATATGTTTTTAAGAAATTACTTCGAATGTATTTGAATCATAGGTTTGATGTTGGGCAATGTGTGATGATTATTTAACTAACAGCTTTTGCAAGAAATTGTGTCATCCTTTTGGAGAAGGAAGATTAATGTCATACTCAAGGCTACATAAGACAGTGAATCCAAGGCATAGAGAGTTATAATTCCGATATGACTAAGGATAAAATGCTAGCTCAAGAATTTAGAGATCTTCCTCTTTCTAAATAGTGAGATTACACATACATTTAGAAAAGTGGAATTTACAAATATGCTTGGGTTTTAACAGCACTACGAAAATATTTCATTTATGAGACTAGGTCAAAGAGAAAAGTTTGGAGCAAGCAGGGTGACCTCTGGCAATAATCTGAGCACTCGGGAGGCTGAAGCAAGGGGAATATGAGCTTGAAGTATAAGACTGGTTTGGGTTACATAGTGAGAGCCTTCTTCCAAAATAGAGACCATTTACATACTGGTGTGTACCACCCTTTTATGGTCTTGTCAGTATGATAGTAAAGGCTGAGTGATACTGAGGAATGAACAGAAATGCAAGGGACTGAAATTCACTATGTTCAGTGAAGTTGAATGAACACAACAAAGAAGATTGACTGTTAAATAGATAAAGGTCTGACCTCTCAGAGGGACTGTCATTCAAATTCACAGTCCTACTTGAATGCTGTCCTGGGACTCTGGGTGAAGCTATGTCTAAGCCCCCCACCGTGAACTGGCTGTGTGTGTATAAACAAGGCAGATTTATTTTCTTGGTTGAGAGCCTGCCTGAAATCTTCAATTTTGTAAAAAACTAATCAAACCAAAATAATAACAAAACAAAATATTCTCAAAGATCTAGTCTCTGAATTAGTAATATATCTGACAGAGACGATCACCAACGAGTGCATGGTGATTTTATATTACTTGAAAATTATTCTGTCACTTAAATTAGAAAAATTTAGGCTACATACAAATAGAGTTGGTTCCAAGTCACCAGAAGCACTCTTGTGTGGCCCCTGGAACTGTCCAAAATGTCTGTTTATGATATACTACTCCAAGCATAAGAAGTTTTAGAATGCTGAGTTAGGATCATCTTTAAAAGCTGTGAATGCTAATATCCCTCTAAAAACCAAATGGTTTTCTTTCCTTCCCACACCAAAGAGCCAGATTACCATAACACAACCTAACATCATAGGATGATAATTATCTGATGAATTTTCTAATTAAATGAAAGTAAATTTCATTTAATTAAAAGCATATCTCTCCATGAAGTTTTTCAGAGATTCAACGATAAGCCCATTTTGGAGCACCTGGCATATGACAGATAAACAATAAATAATAGTTACCTCCAAGAAACCCCTCCAGTGTTCACTGCCTCCATGTGTCCTGCAGTGAATTTTAAAGCCTTTGAAATTTTTAATTTTTTATAACACAAAATAAAGATAATAGTTTCTTTTCTACAGGGATACTGAAGAATTGTATTGAAAGGCATCAAGTACCTAATATAGAGCCTTGACGGTAGAAAAGTCAGTATCTTTTTATAAATCTTAAATTTGATATAAAAATGACTATTTAAATAAAGGATGAATATATTAATGAGCGATGGGTATAAATAAGTACAGGCAGTGTTCCTTGTTACAAATGCAAATCTGCAAACACATGACTTGTATGATGTTGCTTGTCAATAATTTACTTAAGGAACCACTAATTCCCATGAAACATAATCTAAAGTAGACAAGGTTTCTATTCGTGGAATGATCAGCAGAAAAACACTGTGGTGATATTGATATGTTCATATTTGTTTATGGTAGGCTTATTTTGTAGTTGTGTTGCTAACACTAAGAAAGAAATCCTTAAGCAGCACAACACTCAGGAGCAGCCGCAATGCGGGCTATTTCCAGTTGCTCAGAAAGTAGCACCCACGAATTGATATTGTACAGATCATCTATGGATTGTGTTAAATGCCTTCTCCTACAACATCTGCATCTGATCTTGTGTAAAGCAATACTTTTAAGGTAAAAATGTATTTTGATAGGCAATACTGGCCACATTGTCATGCAAAACAGAATTTTATCCTAAAAGCAATGCAAGTATGTCCTAAATAGTCTCTGACAGGTTTTGACATTGTATTAAATATGACCTATCCACTCAAATAATTTGCAGTGATACAAAATGTAGACATATGGGACCATATGTTTTATATGCACACCAATATATTTAAAAATAGAAGTGAAAGGAATGTGGTCCTGTGTCTGAAAATCATTTGAAATCAAATATAACATATGAGATATGGAATGTGATATGGCTTGGTATATGTGTGTGTGTGTGTGTGTGTGTGTATATATATATATATACATATATATATATGCATGTCCTTGATGTCAGAAGTAGATCTGCGGTTGATAACATGGCTCAGCACGTAGAGTTGCTTGCTGCCAGGTTTAATGAGTTGAGTTCTGTCCCAGAACATAGATACTATGATAGATAATATGAGTTGACCTCTGATTTTCATCTGTGTTAGGGTACAAACATATAGACAAACATATACATACACACATGCTCACACACACACAGAGAGCAATAATAAATAAATTCAATAAATAAAATAAAGTAAAAAGAATGTGATAAATTGTTTGAAAAGTAGATCAGCATAATACAACTGTGGTTTCCATAATAAACCAACTCCCTCTCTCTCTCTCTCTCTCTCTCTCTCTCTCTCTCGGAGTATTGGTGATAGAAATAGGGACCTGTGCATGGTACACAAGTGTCCTCACATTATGAAGCTACATTTAGTCCCAGCACTTTTTCTTCACTATTTTGAGACCGAGTCTCTCTAAATTTACCCAGGCTGTTCTTGAATAAACACTGTAACTCAGACTGTCTGTTCTTAAATCTGGGATTCTTCTGCCTCAGACTCCCAAGAGAATTTTGGCTTGTGACACAGAACTAGTTCAAGCTCTTTCTCTAATTTTCGCTTTCAGGAAAAATAATCATTGTTTAATATGATTACATTTGAAAACCTGTTTTTCTCTGCTCTCCCATTTCTGCTTCTGTAAAATTCTCACAGAGCAGTTCAACTTTGGTGAGGAAGCAGAATTTGTAAAAAAAAAAAGTGAAGTATCATAAATGGTTTGATTAATAGATAAAACATATCTGCATAATTGACTAAATAAAATTTAATAAGTTATTGATTATATGGTTTGATAGTATTTCACATCAGAACTTTTAAATCCTTCCAAATATGAGATTTTCTGTGAGATTGTTCACCTACAATAGGCATGGGCAGATTACAAAGAAGTGTGACCTTTACGAGAAGTAGGTCTCAAATTCTCCACTTCTGAGGTACAGAAACTTCTTTGTGTTTTCTCTGTGAAACAATATAGATTTTTATCACAAGTGCTTATTTAACCAAAATGGCCCCCAGAAATCTATGTGCAAATAAAATTTCATAACCAATGACACTGAGTATCAAGGTCATGCCTTTCCAGGTTTGTCTCATGAGAGACACTGTCAACTAGGGTGCAAAGAGCTTCATAATTTGACTTAAAGACTTGGGGTAGTCACAAAGGAAGTCACACAATCAGGTGTCTGATGGGTACTTTCATCTGAAAATGGGGTGTTAATTTTACACAATTCCAGCCTTGCCTCACCTCTCAGCAGAGCGTTGGGATGAACTCTGCCCTGCCCAATTCTCTCCACTGAGTATTATTTCCAGGCATGTTTTCTGATGTCTACTAATTTCTGGTATCTGCGATGTCTACACCTAGATCTGTGTAAGAGAATGGTGAAAGTAATTCAGACCAAAAATCTTCTTTTTGGGAAAGGACTGCGATGGGGAAATCAGGAGTCTATGAGTCAGAAAAACCTACTCATCTTTCTTGCTCTGTGCCTATTCGCTCTGTTAAGTTGAGAAATTTGTGAACTATCTCCAAACCTCAGTTCGCTCAACTATGACTTCTTCATTAACAATTGTAGGCACAAGGTGCTGGATCTATGTAGTTGGACCATATATAATGTGTGTGTCTCTTGCCACTCTCATTCTCAAGGAGACCTATAGGAAAATAAACTCACACTTTATTTTGAAAATGACATGATCTCTCTCATCACAGCACATCAAAGTCATTATTAACAATTTGTCTCAAAAGATTAAAAGAAAACCAAGTATGTTCATTTTCTCCCTCTTTAAACCCTTGTCACCTCACAATACTAGTAGATTACCAGGTTGCAATTATAGTTGATGCAGGTATCTTCCTTACATGACTGTCTATTCCACAAAGTAATTTTTGTGTCCTCTGTCAAGTGTTTTACCTTTATCTTTTTCCTTTTCTGAGAGAGGTTCAAAATTCATTCTTCTCCAACAAATGCTCAGAGAAACTTCCACCATCCTGCTTACCAGAAAATTAAAGTTAAATATTAACAGAACCTTTCATTTATTTGTTAAACCCAAAGTCAATGCCTTTGGCATATAAGCCAGCCTTAATTACAACGATGACTTCTATTATTTAGAAAATATCCCTCAAGTGTGTTTTGTTTAGTCTATAACTACAGTTTCTTATAGTTCACAGCTTACACAGCGAAGGAAAAATGCCAGAATTCCTTTAGTGATCCTATAATACTTAATGAGATGAGACAAGGAAAGAGTCAGCTCTTCGACCTCTGTTTGAAAGTCAAATATGACAACTGAAACATACTCAGGTTAGACCAACAAGTGCTCCAGTAATGTGGAGAAGATTAGAGGGAGTACTGAATTTCCAATGTGTAGTACTTAACAGTCAAATACAGGACATAGCAGGTAGAAACTAACATTGTGTAAGCATCTGCCAGATCCTGGAAATTTGACTTTTTTCCAGTGGATATTTTTTATTATATTTTTCTACATTTCATATAATACATCATAATAATATTTAGCCCCCTCCCCTATCTGCAATCCTCATAGCTGGCCCACAGGATTTCATGCATTCTGTCATTTAAATTGAAGCCTATTGAGTCAAGTTTGTGTGCCCAGATGTCCCTTGGTGTGAGTGCATCCACTGAAGCCTGATCAGCCTTTCTAGCTTAGCTCATTTAAAGAAGATCAACTCTCCCTCACCCAGCAGTAATCAGTTGCCGATAGTTCCTCAGCTAAGGTTGGGGCCTGCTGTCTATTTCCACAGTTTTATGCTGGGGTTTTGTCTTATTCGAGTTTGTGTGAGTTTGTATGCAGTCACCATTGCTGTATGGTCGTATGAGTAAGTTCCCAGAGACCTGGAGGACTTTGTTTCCTTGTGGTCATGCACCAACCCTGACTCTTGCAATTGTTTCCCCTATTCTTTGGCAATGGTCCCTGAGCCTTCGATGGGTGAGTTTTAATATGAGTCCTATCCAGGGACACATATTCTTCAGTCTCTTGCTCTCTACATTTTTCCTAGTTCTGTCCTTCTGTGTTCATTGCCCTTTGTTGCATGATGAGAGTTGAGAGATGCATTAGTGTTCTCTCTACCCTATTCCACTGTGTTTCATGAGCCTTAGGTGTTGAGGTTCCATTGTAGATGTGTCACAGACACTTATTTTCTGTGTGTGACCAGTTGTAGAATTCTGTCTCCAATTTGTTACAAAAAGAAGCTTCTTTGATGAGTGAAGATTGGTATACTTGTCTGTAAGTATAAGGATACATATTTAGAATACAGTAAGATATTACATTTGTCTAGGGCAAGCTGTTAAGGGAGAAAATCAAGCAAAGGTCAGATCCCTAGCTTTAAAGTCTAATAAGCATAACAATGCCAGGTGCAGCAAACTGTGCAATGGTCACATTTTTATATTGGGAATAATCAACAGCTACCTAATTTGACTTAAAGCCTGCTCAGTAGGAGACAACTCATGTAAACATAGCCAAATACACATGGCTAGAGGGGTCATAGAATCTAACGAAATTTTACCTTTTAACATATGCATTTTATTGACTCCACTCATTTCAAGAAGGCCCAAACTGATTTTTTGTAAATGAAGAAATAATTCGGTTAGTATAAGTGATGGCTGTTTTCTATTTCAAACGGTTTTTTGTTAATGTTCAAAAATATGTCTTAGTTTTGTGTTGATTTTCTATCTTTTTATATTCCTGAATTCCTTGTTTAGCATATATGAAATTTCAATGAGCTCATGAAGTCTGTAAGAGTGACTTGTAAACTGCTAAAGTAATATGAACAATATGTATGAAAGTTCCTGTATTGAGCAGACTGATCTGATATTTCAAAATATATAGGTATTTCAAAAGCATTATGTTGTACATTGAAATACGCATTTATTTGCAAAATTAAAAAATTAAGAACAAAATTATTAAAAAGGTAAAAGAATCCACGGGGGGGGGGAAGTTCAAGGAAGTTTCAAAGTAAGTTAGTAGGAGAAATAAGTATTATATAACTAGGCTGGGATAACTCTCCAAGCATTTATTTTTTCTTTAAAACACAAGTGCATAAAATCAGGAAAGAAACAAATCTTATTGACAACTTGAGGGACATTAAAAGCCAATTCTTGCAGTTGTTCTATAATTAACATTTTTTTCAAATGCAGTTTCCATATTGATGGGAATAAATGCATACTTTTTGAAAGATTCTTTCAAGAAGTTAAAAATAGCAAGTATACTGAAAATTATCTTACTTTATTTTTGCTCTCATTTTAAATTTGTATAGTGAAAAATGTTTTCATGTTGTCTGAAGTAAATTTCAACATAATTCTTTCAGTGAGTCACCGGACATCAAACTATTAATGTTATGATGTGTCACTGCACCGGATCTAGTGTCCCATTATGTAGAATCTTCTGTAGGGTTAATTCCCTGACACTGACTCCATGGTTGATAGCACTTATCTTTTTAGCACTGTCCTCACTGTAGAGAGTGACTGGAGAATTACCCATATTCACACGATCCTGTCAAATCCCTCTCTTTTGCTCCAGTATCAGAGCTCCCAACATTGTTCTTATCCAGGGACAATAACTCTGTATATGAAACCTCAGACATTGCTACATACCAAATTTAGATTTCTTGATAGACTCTGAGCACATGGAGGAGAAAAACAAATTTTATTATTTTGATGGTTCTTTCGATAATTATTAACAAATAGCTACCAAAATTTCATTGTAAAAGTCAAGAACTATAGACTACTTTTGTTAAGATCAATAGATATATTTTTGGTCATTGGTTTGAGAGGTTCTTAGGGAATTCAGCATGTCCTTGAACGCCATATTAAATTGAGGCTGGCCTCATCCTTCCTCAACCTTCTAAGTGCTGAGATTATAAGTGTGGGCCATGGTGAGAAGCTCATAGATTGGTGAGCAAACACAGTTATATCACTTAATTACTTAGCTACATCACTTAAACTGAAACAAGTAAATCACTATCATCCTGAGTTTTGATGTACTCATGTGTCATATGTAAGCACAAGGATCAGAGAAGTTTAAAAAGTTGTTTTATGAACATTGTTTCAACTTCATTCATTGAGTAAGTCACTTAAATTGCTTAAGGCTCAGCTGCTTTACCTGCAAGATGAGTTTAAAATAATTGACTATGAAAAATGAATATAATGTAAGGTAATATAACTATATTTAAAAATATATTTTATATATAGGGTCTAGAGAGATGGTGAAGCAATTAAGAGCCCTGATTGTTCTTGCAGAATACCCAGGTTCAGGACCCAGCACCCACATATCATTTGTAACTCCAGTTCCAGGGGATTGGACACCATCTTCTGATGGCCAAAGCCATTGTATGACAGGGGTTCACTTACATACATACAGACATCACACTCATACACATAAAATAAAAATAATAAATTATTTATATGAGTTTTATTCTGCAGTAAAACTAAAGCAATAAGTATGAAAATAAAAATCAGAATGTCAAGACATCTGTCAACTCTCATCGATGAATCTTCCCTCATGCAACAGAGAGAAATGAACAGGGGGCCACAAACGGCCAAGGAGTAGAGAATAAGAGTCTGCAGAATGTGGATCCTTGGACACGACTCTTATATCACATTCTGCCCAACCAGGGATCAGGGACCACTGCAGAAGAGGGGATGGAAAAATTGTAAGAGCCAGGGGAGGAAGGACGGGCATGCTCAGATGAAAATAGAGTCTCACATGTTCCTGGGACCGTGTTCATATGAGCATACAGCAATGGTGAAGCTTTTACAAGACACATGCAAACTGAAGCAGAAAAATCCTGCATAGAGCTGTGGGACTGTGCAGTAGGCCTCAACTATAGCCGAAAAACTATTGGGCAGCTGATTATTGTTTGCGCAGAAGGATTTCTGGGAACACTAACTTGACATGGTAGGCCTTAACACAAATAACAAAAAGCATGAAATCCAGTGTGTTGGGGGAGGTATGGGATGTGCCAGTGGGGAAGGTACAAAAATGATTAAGATGTTGTGTGTGAAATATACACATTTCAATAAAAAACACACAAAAAAGAAAATAAAAATTCCTTCGATAAACATTATGTACAGGAAGGGCCTTAAGGGATACTGTTTGCATGTCTTCACTTTCTAGCTGGAAAATGATGTTAGTTAATAGTTCATTTTATATTCCTAGTCACATGTATTTGTCATGTAATTTTATTTTAATGTGAACTTAAAAATAGGCCTTTTAGGTTCTATTGTATTACCGAGTTACTTAAATATTCCAAGTGCATCATATTTCAATTTTACACATCTCAGTAGACTAAGAAAAGTATATATTTTAAATTAGGAAATATTGTTTATGAAAACCTGGTGAAGAACAAAGCCCCCTTTTACTGTTTTGATTTAAATATATAATTTGATCATAAAAGAAACCCATTGTCTTAGATATTTTTATTAATTGATTCTTATTTTGGCAACAGAAACAACAAATCTAACACTTTACAGTTTTTTTAACAGAAAATTGACATAATAAAGAAGTGACCAAAAAGAGAAGGTTGTGAAAAAATGTTTTTGTTGAATTGTCAGTATTATATGAACAGAAAAATTAATGTATTTAACATATGTACATTTTATATAATTCTTTGCCTTGGTCAAATTTACTGTAAAGTACAATTTTTCTAATCAGTGAACACCTGCATTTTTTCCTTCCCAAATAATAAATCATTTCTTCCATTCTGGAATATTACAGCTCTCTAACTCTAGACCAAAAATCACATTCTTTGAATGGTACTTCTGCAATGCTCATTTTCTCTGATATGTTTAAAAGATAAGGGAAATCAGACAGAAAATTTGTATCTGTTGAATACTTCAGAATTTTTCTGTTCACCACATAAATGAGTCCAGGGTTACCTCTTAAATGCTAAATAAAATGACGAGCCGGAGAGATGGTTCTGTAGTTAAGAACACAAACTGTTCTAAAGGACCTAGTTTGTGTGCCCAGCACCCACATGTTTGCTAAAAACTGCCTGTAACTCCTGTTCCAGGGTCCAATTCTCTCTTCTGGCTTCCATGGGCATTGCATGTATACATACTATATGCATATATCTAGGCAAAGCACCCATAAATGAAAATGAATAAAAAATAATAAAGAAAAGTGCATTTGGAAATATTCTATCACTCAGCAATAAAATAAGTGTAAACCTGGCTGTAGTGTTAAAGAAAACACACTCAGTTGTTAGATCAGTAAATATAAAGATTAAAACATTCAGCATCACAATGCTTAGAGATGCAGTTCCATCTTGGAAGTGAAACAAAAATTAGGTACCTTTATGTTTTCAAAAAATAATGCAATCATTATATCAAACTCTTAAATAATCCCATAAACCTGACTCCTTAATTTACTTCTGGAAATATAACCCAAGTGGAAAACAAACAACAACAAAAATACAAAGAAATAAAAGTCCACATTAATTAATATATCATGTAGCTGCAGTCAAAATGTTAAATACTTGGAAATGACACTTATGATTTAAAGAAGGAAAATGTTCAATTTAATTGTGACACGATTTTTTAGAGAGATTTGAGTAAGGATTAAGTTCATCTTTGTATAATATTGTAAATTTTGGAAAAATGCTGGACTTATTTTTCATGAAAAGATATGTTTAAACATTTATTATGATATCAAAATTATGTACATATTGACAGAAAAATGAAAGAAGTATATCAAACATAACTTTTATCGATGGATATAACTGATATATTTATTTTTGACATTTTCTGTACCCAAAATATTTTCTCATGAGCACCTATTAATTCTAACAATGCATAAAAATAAATCTCATTAAAATTTATTTTTAAATGAACCTTAACATTTGGAAGGACGTTTGAGGGTTATTATGGCTGTACTAAACCCAAAATAAAATAATCACCACCACCCTTAAGAATATCAAAAGATGTCATAGGAATATTATGACTTACTCCTCCACAAACTGGGTCTCATTCTCTCTTGATTATGGTTGTAGAAAACCCACTTTTCAAGGAGCTACAATATGAGGCATCATTCATATGGAATTTAATTAGAAAACAGTTTGGAATTTGGAGGAATTCCTAATTTGAATCAATTAAAGGGAAAGTTGTCAGGTTCACTTTAGTTTGCTTATCTCTCCCCTCACAGCACCACTGAAGTGATCTGTCTTCCCCAATCTCAGTGTCTTCCGCTAGGATTATGTCATAGCGCACGGTGTGTAAATCTAGGAATCCGAGGTGGCAATTAGCATCTGAGACTCCCGCCACAGGTATGAGAGAGAATGGGTGAAAGACGAAGGTGCCCAGGACTCTACACTGAAAATGCTTTGATGGTTTCTTTCTTACGTTCACACATGATACATCTCTAGTTAGTGAGGCCAGCCAAGTGCGCACTCCAGCCCTATTTCTGCTCCAAGTGGAGAACTCTCCTTTCCTCCCACACCCATGTCCTGAATCCTACCTACAGTGTCACAGTTAATCTGGTTATCAAATGGGAAAAGCATGTCAGATAGTGACTATTTAAGGAGCAGTGTCTTTTTGCAGAACAGATCATTATGGGTCCTTTATGGCTCCATTGCTAAAATAAGGCTCTTTCCTGTGGCTGTCACCTGCCTGTACTTGGGCTAGTTTTAAATGTGTGCTTCCCCTCCAAATATCTTATGTAGAACTACTTTCTGTATAATAATTTCATCTGTTTCAATTATTCTGAAATCATCATCTGCCAAGTAAATGGGGCCAAATGTATTCCGTATAACAAATCTCTCTCTCTATCTCTCTTTCTCATACACACACACACACACACACACACACACACACACACACACACACACAATTCTAAACTCATAATTGGGGCACATGATTTATTGATTTGTGATCATTTATCTAGCTTTTCTCAGGCTGTTGTCCATGAAACAAATACCATATTTTAGCCATCTTTATTCTCTCAGTGAATGAATTACTCTTAATTTATGCTACTGAATTGATAAATGAATAAAAACACCACAACTTTTGTTTAATTTTAGTTATAAAAGTTGTAGAAGTTTTCAAAGTAATGAAATTTCTTCAATATCTCAATATTCTAAAAAAAATAGAGAAATTTTAATACTGTATTTGCTTGTGAAAGACAGAATGTAGTATACCTAAATAATAGTAGGTCAGTGGGAAGTTTTAGGCTTAAGATTAGGAACTACGGAGTACAATATGGGAAATATGTATGATGTTCAACCTACTACCTTGGGCTAGAGATTCAATTCAAAATTCCTTTCTCTATAGCCAAAGTAGAGCAAAAGTCAAGCTATCCTAATTACCAGCATAATTAGGACAAGAGTTTTTTTTTTTCTCACATTACGTTATGCATAGTTTTTGTCTTCTATCAGACAGTAAATCTCATACAGTAAGAAATTATGTACTTTAAGATTCCAGTATCACCTTTTGTGGATTCCTCATTGGTTGACTTCTCTAGAAAGAGAAAGCTCCAAACATTAATTTCTTAGGCATGTGGGTGTTGGTTGAGGCTTGGCTTACGAAGTCTGGAAGAGTTGATGTAGTCCTGGTTGAGCCCAGGATGGCAAGTGGACACTGATGAAATTAGAAGTATCCAAGCATTCCTTTATTCTGTTTTTAATTGTCCTATGGTTCAAAAATCAATTTGGGCATTTTAAAAATTAAAATTTTGAAGCTCAGGCCCAGATATTCTGATTCAGTGTTCCTGGATTCCAGCCCAGAAATGCTCATTTTAAACCACCATCAGCTGTCACTTATATATAGGTGTTTGGTGAACCACACACTGAGAAAATGCCACTTATTCGTGTTTGTGACATGAAGAATCTCACTCCTCCTTCCCCTTCTGCTCTCACTAATAGCTCTGGCCGGTCTCCTCTCCCTGTAGATGATTAGGGCAAATGTGTAGTGTAGTCTTGTTCAGACAATGTTAGAAAATCAGCTAAATGGGACTATCCACGTGTCGTTCTACTCCTGATCCACTGAATATTTGCATTATTTTCTCTTCTTTCCCAGCCACTGAACAATCCATACTGCACCGTAACCATTCCCTCAGTAGCTGCAGAAGGACAAAGATGGCAAGCTTTATTTTCTTTATTACTTGTCTTGTTTCAAGTTACCCTCATCCTGAGACCTCTTGCTTCATTTTAATCTGGTCTTCCTCCATGAACTCTGTTCCAATCCACTAACAAAGGCTTGGCATTTGATTGGTAACAATCAGACAAAACAAAGTAGAGTCAGTTCACAAAACAAAATGAATCGAAGACAAATAGGAGACACTATGTTCAAATACAGCACTCACACATCACTATATATTTGTGGAGGGAGAAGGAAAGTTTTAGAAAAGTATATGGCTACCCATCAGGAGGGGAATTAGGACTGAGGAAGCAGAAAGGGATCTTCATGTTAATATTGATTTTGGTTAATATCATGGAAAAACTTTTCAATCTTTTTCTATTTTGTTAATAATTTATTGATTCTCTGAATATTCCATAAAATATATTTTGATAATATTCAGACAACTTTTTCCACCTCACTGCCCTCCCTTAGATTGAAATGAGTTTTTCCATCAGTCAAGGAGCATGCTACAAGTTGCTCATACCAGTGGAGACAAGACATCAGTATTTTAGTTTCTCTCAATAATTTATGTAGTGAAAGTTTTTCTTGAAACAATTTTTAGAACATATTTAGCTTTTATTCTGACACGCTTCACATGAACATGGTTGGATTAATTCCCTTCTTAGTATAGTACTATATAACAACATATGATTAGAGCTGAACTGACATATTAGATCACTGTTCAGAATAAAAACACTGACAGAGGTCACGGTGTACATACATATATATGTGCATACCTGGATATGTGTTATTGATTTTTTTATCAAGTCCCATACTCTTTATTGGATGCAAGGTTTACTGAGGATATCAAAAATAACACCAACAGGGCTGGAAATAATCTTCACAGGTGAGAGAGGGAAAGAGAGAGATAGAGAGAGGTGAGACCCACAAACATTGTTTTCTAAAGTTTCCCAGTAGAAACAAAACTGAAAAATCACTAGACTAGAAAGAACAATTCCCATAATACTTGATGAAAATATGCATCACCAGAGCAAATGTGGGTCTTAAGTAACTGATGAACATTTGGATAAAGGATAGTTTATTAACTGTAAGATCTGCCATAAGTAGTGCTGAAAGTGATCTGAAACACAAAATAAAATAATACTAAACTTGAAAAAGAAGATTGCACATCTGGGTACTTTGAAATAAGAAGGAGAAGGAAGAGGGACAGAAAAAAACCAGGAGTTAGGGATAAGGAGGATCAAGAAGAGAAGGAAAAGGAGTATGAAAGGGAGTCAGAGGAGAGGCAGTCAGAGGGACGATTCATTTATTATATCAATCTTCCATTCACAACTACTCTGGCCAATGGCTCTTCAGTCACTGTTAACACAGCATAAAGCACTCATGACTTTCCATAGACATTTGGGTACATTTCATCTCAATGAATGTCTGGAGGAATATTTCAGAAAGGCTATTTACTAGCAGACTTTGACCTGGGCTGTGAGTAATATTCAATCAACCCCTATAAGTCACCTAATAGTTGTGTACAGAGGATAATCAGTAAAATATTGAAAGTCTGTGCTCCCCAAAGAATTATATTCTAAGTGAGGGTGAAGTTGAGTAGAACAGAAAGAGGGACGTAATGGTATACTTCTATGAATTGATGGATACAATGAATTAATGAATCAGGACTATACAGAAGAGTGCTTGCTTTGGGGATGATGGTGAGGTCTGTCACTGGGACATAAGGGAAAATATGTAATGAATTTTGAATGACACTAATGAAAGTCTCTCACAAAAGATGGTCCAGAGCATAGAACAACCACAACAAAAAGAAAACTGAGAAGGAATGGATAGCCTAATATGAATGATGTGAAAATGATTCTCTTGGAAAATAATTCACTGGTTGCAGAAGTACATGGCCACTAATAATATTTTCCTGTAGTAACTTGCCCAGTTCTTTTTTAACATGAATATATATATATATATATATATATATATATATATAATATTTACAGATATGTGTGTTTATTCCTCATCAATTACATCTCTATGAAATGCCAGTGTGATCAGTTATGTCTAAAAATATTTGATTTGAATGTTTGCGTTCTCATTGAAAACACAGTCTTAGATCTGGTAGTTAGCTGTCACTTCTTGTTTATTTCTGTATTTTTTTCCAACCTGTGTTTCTTGGCCTATTTCTATCTTTGGTTCTCCCATCCCCAATCATTGTCTTGTAACTTGGAAGGTGAAGGAGAGGTTTCACCCTCTAAATATACTTGGTTTTGTGCAAGTACACTGTAATAATGGTCTTGTTAATTGTTTGAATGTATTAGGCATTTAGATGCTTATGCTACTATTATAGAAAGAGAAAAGAGCGAGAAGATTTCTAGGACCCCAAATGTAACACAATATTTAAAAATTGGATTTAGAGCACAAGAACACTTACAAATTTGATTTAGCATCTCTTTTACATATTTTCACTTCTCTACAGAACTCGATAGTTACCTCATCTTCATTATGGGTCTTTTGTTGTCTCTGTTTCTATTGTGGTACTGTTTTGAAATCATTTTGTATGTCATCAATCATTTTGGATTGTTTTATAGCTATCCTTAATTTCCATTACTGTAACATTAAAATGTTGATACTATGTTAGCAGATAATAATCAAATAAGTAAAAGCATATCTTAGTTTGCAATGGTTAGACTTTGGGCAGTGAGGTGAGATCCATTAGAAGGTCCATGATAGTTCCACATGGAACAGCTCAGCACTTTTAAGCAAGTATCTGATTGACTGTTGTGACTAAGGAAACTGTCTGGTTCATTGTATCTGTATTTATTTTTGAAAGATTTACAGAATGATAGTGCATGTGTGTGTGTGCACATATTTAAGGATAATATAAAAGATAAATGATTTATGCCTCCCATAAAAAAGAAAGAAAATAAACTTCTCATCTGTTTACCAACCATACAGGTTTATATTCTTGTTTACTTCTTGATGGTAAATATCTATGATGAATTTTAATTTTAAATTCTTTAAATGATCATCCTCACTAGGGTCTGGTACTCCCCAGGAAGAAGATGTAGAAGGATTATGAGTTTGGGGTCAACCTGGGCTACATCATGACTGTGTTTCAACACCAAATTTAAAAAATAAAATTATTTTCTGGGCATGGAGACTCGACTCAGCAGTTAAGGGTACTGGCTGTCCTTGCAGAGGACTTGGCTTCAGTTCCTCACACCCGCATGATGGCTAACAACAATTCATAACTCCATTTCCAGGCAATCCAATGCCTTCTTTTGACCTTCACAGGCATTGAATGATACAGGTACACTTACATACATGCAAGCAATACACTCATGTACACAAAAATAATACATAAAGTATTATTTTTAAAAGGAAAATCTCTCTTCTGACAATATGCCTTCAGCTTCTGCAGTTCACAGTCAAATATATCTAGAGATGAAAACTAATCTATTTTCCTAAGGGAATAAAGATTATTACAAATCCTTAATAAAGATCTCATTGAGATTTTTTTATTAACTGGAGATAATTTCCAAAGGTAGTCTAAAAGTTGACTATAAATAAATCTTAGTGAACATGTTTATTAAAACCTCTATTTAAAGCCATTGCAGATTATTTTTGTAATACTATCATTTAGTGAACGTTGGTTAGTCTAATCAGCTAGATTATATTCAGCAGTTATTATAGATGTGCTTTAAGAAAATTACACACTTAGTTCAATGCTTATTATAATTTGTTTCGAAACAGAATAGTGGTGATCGACATTGTATTTGGGCATTTTCTATTGAGCACCTACAGCAGACACTAGAGACTTTTTTATTTTTTTTACATATTATTGAATTTTTGAGAATTTCATGTGGTATGTTTTGTTTATATCCAGACCCCCTCCCCTATCTGCATTCTAGAGACCCTGTGCCCCTCAAATGATTTCACATGTTCTATATGCATTAGAATATATATGTTTATATTAGAATATATACCTGTTGAGTTCAGTTTGTATGCCTAAATGCTCCTCATTGTGGGAGTCTGTTAACCTACTCAGTATCACACCCTTAAAGAAAACTGACTCTCTGTCCCTTAGCTATTAGTTGCCGCTAATTCCTCAGCTAGGTTTGAGGATTCTTACTCACTTTTTCACTTCGGTGCTTGGATTTTGTCTGATTTGAGCTTACATGTGGCTTGTGCAAGTTGTCACAACTGCTGTGAGTCCAGTTGCCAAGCTATATGAAAAGTGTTTCCTTGTGGTCATCTATGCCCTGTGGATTTTAAAATCTTTGTTCCCTTTTCTATAATCATTGATATATGAGGCTTGGGAAACAGAAGTTTGATTTAGAAGTCCTATTTAGGGATAAGCACTCTGTATGATTTTATTCTATACACACAGCACAGTTGTGGATCTCTGTGTTAACTACCAGCTGCTACATGAAGAAGCTTCTCTGGTGAGAGCTGAGAGATGCATTAATGCAAGAGGATAACAATTGATCATTAGGAGCTGGTTTGATCTATATTTATTTAGCAAAATAATGGTATTAGGCTCTCCTCTATAGCCTGTGATGGGTCTAGTCACAGGCTGAAGTCCTGACACCAGTGTCGGGTAAAGGCTCCATGTTGTGAATTGGACCATTAAATTCATTCAGAAAGTAGTTGGTCACTCCCATAAAATTGACAGCACAACTAATAGTGACTATATTTTGCCAAGCCAGTTGTTCAGAAATAAATATTCACAGGTAGACAATGTTGACTATCACCCTTCTCTTCTGGTAGCACTACAGCACTCTGCAAGCTAGACAGTAAGATGAGACTTTTGAGTCATTACAGCTTGATATCTCCTTGTGTGTTCTATGACTCATATATGTAGTGTCTTCAGCAAGAGGGTCTTACCGTCAAGTTCTTTTGAGTAACCAAGAGAAGATGCAACGGCCAGTATTGTTTGACTGTCTATGAGTTCCCTTGTTAATAGTTTCAAATAACGAGTCCATACTCAATATTTGGCTTCATTTGTTAACCTATGGAGACACTAGAAACTATTTAACATTAAAAATTAGAAAAAAAGGAGATACATTTGGTCTTTGCCATTGTCTTAGTTGAATTAACTTTTTTCTAAGATTTGTAAATCTGAAGTTTATTATATTTGCTTGTATTATAAGGTTCCATTGTCCAATGCATCATTATGTTATTGGAATAGCTATCTTTACAGCATGTGTGATATTAGGTAAATCTCTCCATAAAAAAATAACAGAGCTTTACTATCTGATTTCTGTAACTAATGTTACGAAAGTAGCATTTGATTTTGTTTTACATTTGATAAGGAACAACAAACATGATCTTTTTTAATTTATTAGCATGAAACAAAGCAGGAGGTTATTTCACACATTCTATACTGAGAATTATTAGGTCAACTTTAGAAAAAACAGGTAACACACAAGAGCATTTAAAAGCTCAGTGTGTCAATAGAGTTATTTTTAAAATATTTTATTTATTATTTTTTTATGTGCATGAATGTATTACCTGCTTGTATGTGAGTGTACCCATTCAATGCCCACAGATGTCAGAGAGGGCATCAGATCCCCTGGAACTGAAACTACAGAGTATTGTTATCCTTTATGTGTGTGCTAGGAACTGAACTCAAGTCCTCTGCAAGAGCAGCCAGGGCTCTTAACTACAGAGACATCTCTCTAGAACCCCAATTGAGTGTTTTTTTTAATGATCATATGACTTAAAGAAATTTTGAACCACCCTAAGCATAACAAAAATAGTCATCAGTATTCCAAAAATATTTAAACAAGAAACACATAATCAAATAAAAAAAAATCACATTGGGCTATAAACTAATAGAAGCCATAATATGAAAATTTCTTAATACAGATTTAATGTTTGATTTCGTGTTATCAATCAAGCATGCTGTATATGGATTTTAATGAGTCTCTTTTGAATCAGGAAAGCATTTGAGCAAGTAGAATTTAGAATACATCTCCAAACTCTTGTTGTGTGTTTGAATGATAAAGGTGAACTAGAACATCAGAAAAATATGAAATTGATCAGTACAACAAAAAAAGCTTTCTATTCTAATTATCCATTGTTTTAAATATATTTAATCTCTCCTTGTATAATCATGTATTCCAAATTGACTGGATAGATTTCAATCTAACGTAATCATCATTTATTTAATACCCAGACTATACTAGAATGGGACTTTATAAATAACTCACATTCTTTAAAAAGTCCTCATCATTTTTATTATAAATTTGTATCTTATAACTCAAGAAGTATTGTATGACTTTATGAAGAATATGTATTTCATCAAATGCCCTATTGGCCTTAGCAATAGCATTATCACACATTTAGGCTGTAAATATATTACAAATTTGATAATACACTGACATTTTTATACAATAAGTTAACTTCTAAGGAGTTCAACAGGAAGATGAACATTATAACAATCCACACTTTTTTAATGTCTTAAACTGCTTTGGGTAGAAGCACAGTTTAATGGATCAATTCTTCCATTGATAGCTTTTCCCTCCTAATTGTGGGCTCTCTGTTCTCTGACGCCCTTTCTTTGTTCTTTTGCTTGCTTTCTCATTTTCATAGGATGCTGTGGATTGTCTCATTGAGGGTTTCTTGGTGCTCACATTGATGTAAATTCTCTTGAACTTTGCTCAGAAGTACAGTTAGGTTACAGGAACTCAACACATTCAATGAATTTGTTCTTCACCTGTGTTAGGAAGCATTAAGAATTGACTAATCCCCACTCATGATATGATGCTCCCCTTGTTAACATCCTCATTTTCCAAGTTCTGTTTTACTTTCTGTGAATGAGACATTTCTTTCTTATGTGATTCTTTTCTTGTGCCCAGCTATTTTCTCCCAGACATATGTTTGTCATTAACAAGTTACAGTGCAGACTTGAGGAAGTGGCTCAGGGGATCTATGGAGCGCTCTCTCTCTCTCTCTCTCTCTCTCTCTCTCTCTCTCTCTGCAGCTCAACTCTCTCTATGCATTACTCTACATCATGTCTCCTTTATCCTTTTTTGTAAAATTTTAATTGAATTTTTGTGTTTCATATAGAATATCTTAAACATTTTTATACTCTGTTGCCCACTGGCGCCCTTCCATAGTTCCTCCCCTACTGGAATTCATGCCTTCTATCATCTGTGCTAAGGCCTATCTAATCAAGTTAGTGTCCCGCAACATCCCTCAGGGCAAGTTCATTCACTGAGGTCTAGTAACCCTATTTAGATCTAGAGTCCTTCCCTTCATTAATCAGCTGCCAATAGTTCTTCAGCTAAATTCTAGTTATATGTTGGAGTTTTATTTTTTTTTTCCACTCTTTTTCATAGTTCCTATTCATGCCTTCAGGGAGTGAAGAATTTCTACCCTAGAGACTTGGGGCTAGCTGTACACATGATAGCTAACTCTGGACCAATGTCAGTAGCAGCAGTCTATTAGCCACATTCACCTCACAGTCCTAGGAGTTGGATTTGGGAACATTTTAATAAGTTTTAGCTGTAGCAGACAGCTTAACATTGCCATAAATATATAGTGACTACCCACCCTCTCAGTTCATGGGGAAGTCCCTTGCCTGCACAATTCCTTGACATTCTGTTGTTTCAAAGTAAGCAGGGCCATCTGACTGTTCTTTTTAAAAGAAGTGTCATTGGGCTAAGGGACCTTGTCCACAGGAGCAAAGTTAGAATGGGAATTTGAGATTTGGATTAAGAAGATATAAAGGGAACACATGACACTGGATATCAATTTCAGAACTGGTTTCAAACATTTCAAATCTCTACTCCATTCCATTGACTCAAGAATCTGTGGGTTCTGAGACTTCCCTCTTCAGGGCTGTGGTTTGGAAATGTTCATGAGACTCTAACAATGAGCAACCATATGATTCACCTCTTCAAGTATGGCTGTACTGGGTTGATGAATGCACCGACCAGTTATTTTACAGATTCAGTGAGTTGTTACTTGAGACATTATGTTTCTGGCAGTCATCATTATATCCTTCCATTTAAGGATCCATAGTTGGATACTTATGATTTTGAGATTTAATGAAAATTTCTCATTATAAGCATGGAATGAGTATATATAACCAGTAAGACAAGTTTAACAGGGTTTCTTATAAAAAGTGTTCTTACTCTCAAGATCTTAAAATAGTATGCCATGAGGGAGGAGAATAAACAGAGAACATCTGCTGGCAACTAGGAAAAAGAAGGAAGAATAAACCACATTTAATTAGACGATACTCTGAATTTTGGGAATTCTCTTGACTCTTTTTTACTCAGACTTGACACTGGAGGCTCACAGTTCCAAAATAAAAAGACCCGGTGTTCACTTCTCAAGGCAATTTGTGTTGATTTACTAAATGGGGTAAAAGGTGATCACAGCTTGGCCTAGGACAGGTGCAAACTTTGACTCTGCGGTTCCACAACCAGCTCCACAGTCTTGCAGCAGCAGGGCGCGCCTGGTGGCTGCCAGGTGAGAAGGTTGGTAGAAGGGTCTGTGTAGCTTTTTGATTGACGGGACTGGGGGAGAAGAGGGATTCAAGAGTTCCGTGTTAACCAAGTAAATGTGCTAATGTAACTCTTCACTGGGTCTGTCTTGGGTAATATGTGGCTGCACGAAATTCGCTATTCCTGGGAGTGGGTTGATCACTGCAAGGGCCACCCGTGGTAGATGAACGGGTACAGGGAAACTGGCTGGGTAGTTTCACCTAGGAACCCAAAGTACTTATGACAGTATGCACAACACCTGTGCAAACCCAGGCCAGACAGAAATGAGGGAGATGGGCAGGAGGGTGCGCATGGATGAGGGTAGTGGACAGGAGGCCCCAGCAGAAGTGGAAGATCTATTGGTAATCGATAGATGCTGGGAAAGAGTCAGTTGTTCTTACTGGTGTGATATCTAGCAGGTTGACAAGACCCTAAGGGACAGACCCACATCCAAAAGCATTTAGGAAACAGGCTATACTCAATAGGCCTTTACAAACAAAAAGTACGAATAATAACAGGGGGCATGAAGTGGGGGGTCACTAAAGTGGGGAGGGTGAGGGGAGAGGACAGAGAGTCTGAATATGATTGAAATACATTGTATGAACTTCTTGAATCAAGAAACATATATGTTTTAAAGACTGCTTTTTCAAACTTGTGGTTGGACAGGTACATATGCTTGGTTATAAGGCTGAGTGATGGTATGCGGCTCAGTAATCAGTCAGTCAAGGGGTTCTGAATTAGACCAAAACACATTGTATGAGATTGTCAGATCAATACATTAAAAAAAAACACTTTTTGGTAGTTATTTTTCATCAAATCTTTGAACATTAATGTCACTGTTTAAGAAAAAAAAAACCACTTAAAGAATAGGAGGCTGCCAGTTGCAAAGACGCACGGTATGAAGTTTACACAGGCACTCTGCACTGTCATTGCACAGCGGTCTTTATTAAGCATCATTTCTCCTTCAGTTACTCTGATTAGTTCTTGTTCCATATCCTGAAATTTCTCTATATCCTTTTGTGCAGACTGAGGTTATTTTACCAACTAACTGGTTTCTATTTTGTTTTGCCATTTTTCCTTTTTCCATTCCCTCCCTCTAGGAGGCTATAAACCGTGCTGTGTCTATAAGTAAATAAAAAAGTCCCCTGCTTCCCAACAAAGAATATATCTTGGCAAACACACTGCACTTACAGGGAGTGTCAAGATTTCAAAGCCTCCCCAAGGAGTCCAGCAAACATATCTAAGGAAAGGTAACAGAATGATTATGAGTCCTTTTCAAGGCAGCAAGATCGTTCTTCCAAAAGAAAGCCAGACTGTGTAAAGAGTCACTTGCTTATCCTGCAAGACCTTTAAAAGGCAGGAAAAAAAGCATTTACCCAAAGAACGAGGTATTGTTAGCTGTAAAGATAAAAGTTTACTTGAGAGCTATGATTTATCTCTAAAACTTTGTTGTATTTAATGCATGAAACTCTAATCCTTCTAATTATATTCCAACTGTATGATAGTTACTTGTATAAATGAGTTTGCATTCAGCAAATTAAATATTTTGCAATCTATAGCATACTTTAATATTTTGAAAATAAAAATGCTGTGAAGATTATATAGGGAAATTATTCATATTATCATTCTTACTTTTTCAATTACTAGTTTTGTGACTTTGAAAAAAAGATTTGCTCAGATCTCTGAACATCAGTTTTTACTGATGCTAAGTATAGATACCTACAGGATTTTTCTGATTATCAAGGAAAACTATACAAATAAATGATCTTTTTCCCTGTGATTCCTAAAAAAAAAAAACAGGAATGACAGTTCTGTTTCAGCCTCTTCCGCTACTGGTATACCATCAATTATTACTTCATTTGCCGTTAAATGTCTGTTTTAAAGTAATGGATACGTTTAGATTCTTGAAACGCTTGCCAAAGACTGAGTTCTTAAAATGAGGAAATAGAGATAAATGTCATATTATAGATATGATGATGGAAACTCAAGAAAAATACCATGGAAGAAAACATGGCATTTAAAATATAAAGAGTTATCACTCTCACCAATCACAGAGAGGTAGAGAGATGAAAAAGACATGGTGCCATTATGTTATCTTTGGCACTATGCAGTCTTCTATCCATTTCATTGAATAAGTATTTATTCCACACAAATAGTTTTATTCTGGAGAGACACAAACAAATGGACCAATGGACCAAAATAACAATTACAACAAATTCCAATTTGGTAAACCAATGAGTTGCTTGAGCTTATTTACAGAGGATGGGAAAGGGCTTCCTGACAGGTGCACGGCTGATTTAAAGGCAGCTTTAACAGTGATCCCAAGTGACACAGGAGCTAGTTTTCAGTAGGTAGTAAAAGAACAGGGTCCATGGTGAAAACTGCAAGTCGTTCACATAATTTTCTGAGAAAATGAAAGCTGGGGTTAAAAGGAAGACCGAAGATGAAAATGGTCCAGTTTGGAGCACAGAGGAAGATAAATAAGAGCCTGCAGCTGTGTACGAGTCAAGCAAATTGAACAGATACGAAGAAGGACATAGTTCTGGCCCGTGATATCCAGCCCTACCTCCATCACCATCACTGAGGCTCTTCAGGAATATATGTTCAGCATTAGTGCCCTTTCATATACCTTTACTTCAAATGAAGCTATTTTTTACAGGCTAAAATTTGATTATGAAAGGCTTCTAACAAGAAGGTTCTACCTAAGAGAACCCCTCAGATCACTCCATAGACAAGGAGCTGATATGAAATCCAAGAAAGATGGTATCTACATGCTGGTAGCTGTGACACAGTTAACACTCTGCTATGGTAAATCTATGAGCTGATCATGTAAATGTGGAGATGACTAGAACACAGTCTAATTAAGCAAAGTGAGTTGAGTATAGAAACTCTGACCAGAGTGAATAGTCATTGTCAACAGCTATCAAAGCACAAATCAGAGCTGGATGGGGAAGGGACAGGGTTCAAGCACAGTTAACCAAATGGGCAGTGTATAGACAGCACTTGGTCACCTCACTGGTTGGACCAACAGGGTTGGACCAATTTTCATGGTCAATAGTAATCAGAGAACTAACAAATCTCATAGCAGATACAACAGACTTAACCTATGGGTCCTCCCATGGGTTGTTACATGATAGCCCAGGGAACTAAGCAAGCTCATAGCAGATACCTCAGACTTTGTCTAGTTTCTATTCATGACCTTATAAAAACTATGAGCTCAAGAGTTCAATGTCTCTTGATTCTCATGGAAATCCCTTCCACACTCAGGGAGTTTTTCTCACTATTGCTAAAATTTCTTCTGCAGGAGAAGTAACAATATTTACCCTCTCCTCCCTTGCTACCAACAACACACCGAGGCAAAATTCAACCAACATACATTCTGAGAGCTCAGTGAATTTATGGGCTTACTTACAGAGCAATGGGTGAAAGCTCATCTACAGGAGTGTAGGTGATACTCATCTGAGGCTGTACCAGGAAATCTTTACCCAAGCATGGGTAACAATTTCCCTGTAGCCCCACAAAATGATGATAGCCCCTCCTCTAGTCTTACCAAACCTATATACTCCAGCTCCTCCTCCAGGACACAGGCAATTAGAGCCACATTGGTTGACACTGGTTGGGACGTGTGGCTGGACTCCCAGACAAAGGTACTCTGACTCTCTTTGCCCCTAATTCCAGGAACAGAAATGACAATAAACAAGCACAACTGTGACAATCATAGGCAAGTGAGCTCAGCTGAACTCGGGAAAACGTCATGTGTCTGTCGGAGGACAGAACTAGGCAGTACTTTACCCGTTTCTCAGATACTTACATTCTTTCTGCCAACTTCTCCCACAAGAACCCAATAGGAGCCTTGAGTGGTACGACTTGGATAGGATGATTTTCTTTCTACTGAGGTGAGATATCAAACCCTTGCGAACTCTAATCATTTGCTTCTAGAACATCTCTGTGGTGTTCTCCCTACTTCAAAACACAAATGAGCCATGCATAGCGGCGTACACTTTTAAGGCCAGCACTTGGGAGGCAGAAGGAAATAGATCTCTATGAGATTGAGGCCAGCCTGGTTTCAGCCTACATATTGAGTTCCAGGTCAGCTGTGGTCACAGGGAGACCCTGCCTCAGGAGGACTAAAAATAAATGAATAAATAAAACAAAACCCACATATATAAAGAAAGAAATTGGAAAGATAAAAAAATCCAAACAATAATGATTTATGGAAAAAAATCAAACTGCTTAGAAGGCACCTTAGAAGTTGTATCACATCAACTAAAAACAATTGTCATGGTATCCTAACTTGAGATTATAATTTCCCCTGCAACTGGGGGACGGCCTAGCTTTTCAGTACCAGACATGTTCCTCTCTCAGGAGCAGGCCTTAAATCCAACTGGAAATTTGTTGGTCGTATATACCAGTAGTCCCATTATGAAACCAGCAGGTGCGTCTCACTTGGCATATCAATATTGCTGCAAGTGAGAGCCATGATTAAGCAGGACTATCGGGGACAGTCCTCCAGCAATCTCCTAGTACCATGAACACCAGTCCTCTGGCAGTGTAGAGGTTCCAGCTTAGTCCTAGCTTGAATTCTCTGTGTCCTACACACACATTATGTAATCCCTTCAGCAATAGGATCTTACTGTCTAGTTCTGGTATGCAAGCAACATTAACAGCAATAAACTTTATCCTTTGAAGGGCACCAACAGCTCATAGACAAGCAACAAGTCTAGCCCTGGGATTTTCATTCAACAACTGTGTGTGTGTGTGTGTGTGGTTTGTGTGTGTGTGTATGTGTGTATGTGTGTGTATGCTAGAGAGTCGGATGTATATCCCCAAATGCCACTTGCTGTGGGTTCATCCACTGAAGCCTGGTCAGCTTACCAAGGGTGGTCTCACTTTAAACAAGACTAATTTGTTCCCTTCAAAAGCCATTGATTGCCAATATTTCTTCAGGTAGGATTGGGTTTTTTTTATCCTCGTCTCTATGCTTGGATGCTTTCCAGCTTGAACGTACATGGGACTTGTGCATGCTATCACATGCTTAGGGTTTTTAAGTGCTGTGACAACAATCCATTCTTTCTTTCAATTAAACCTGCCTGGATAGATTTATCTGGAAGGCGGGAGTACCATTGCAACTGGTTATAATCAGTCCAGGTTTGCACATAAGTGATCATGGATTGAGTCCTCTTCCAATATCAGTGCTCTGTTGACACTCATAAATGATACTGAGCTTAGCAAATTCTTTAATAGTAGGTTTATCTGTTGCTTATCTTCAGGAAAAGGCCTGAATAAGGTCTGTGGCCATTTCTACACAATTGAGAGCATATTTGCACCTTTCACTGGCTGGCAGGGTCCCTATAATTTATTTGCCAGTTCCTTATGGGGAAGGCTTACTAGGCACTTTGGCCATGAAAGCACCCATCCAAACACCTTAATGGGGTTGGACAGCCTGCCGAATGTCAGCGTATTTTATGGGAATGCCAGCAGCATTGGCTATTTTCCATTCTGTGCTAGATTTTCTATGGCCACACTTTAAATGAATACAGTGAACTCCCTTGCTAAGAGTATCAGCTTATTGATTCGCTGGGGAGCTGACAAGGTGATTGACTGCCACGTGGTAAACCATCAGGGAAGCATGTTCCTGCTGTTCTTTGTGGTGGCCATCCCATCACTTGCCTGTTTTCCCTCTCCCATTTGACCATTCATATGGTTAGTCCTTTGAATATTACCCAGCCATAGGTGCAGATCTTCACTGATCAAGGTTCACATATTACTACTATCTTATAGCTCTTAACTCTCTCCTTCTCCCCTTTCCAGTGACATAGTGTTCTTCTTCATCTGTATTGCCATACCTACTCCTTTTTTACAATCCTGATGGTGTCATCAGCATGCCAGGCATCATCAGGCACTGAGTGAATCTTTCCTGGTACTCAGTCTGGTTTGAGAGATGAAGGGAGAGAATCTGTGGCTTTAAACAACATTGGCCCAGTTACTGCTTGCATACCACTGGTGATCACCTTGCTGACACCAATCCTTTGGTGTTGTAAATATGCATGCCATCTTTGTACCATTTAGTTTTGTGCTGCACCATAAAGAGGCTTGGACAAAGATCTAAAACCATCCCTTATGGGATATGCTGTATTGAAAGTAACAGAGGTGGGCATCGTAATGGATTCCACCTGTTACATACAATGCCTTGTGTACTGCCAGCCCTTACTGTTCTAGACCTGTATTCCTGGCTTCTGTACATTTCCATGATTGGGACCAAAATCATATGGGGACTGTCTGCTCCATCCATAGCCCTCAGTGCTGCTTGTGACCTTCAGGAGGAAGGGATGGTGGGGTTTCTGGGGCTTGTTTCACCAGTATCTTGGCTTGCTTAAAGATGTCCTAGGCTGTTTCATCCCAATCCCATGTAGACCCTCTTTTTATCAGATAATGTCTGGGATGGTTGACCTGGACAAGATGAGGTGTAAAAAGTGGAAATATCTTCGAAGCCCCTAAAACACCTGTAACTGTTTTTCCTTCAGTGGCGCAGGCAGTTTTAACTTTTATTCAGTAGCCTTTTTGGGTATCGTGTAAGTTCTACCTGATCATAATACTAAAAATTTTACTGGCGTGGCTGGATCTTATATCTTGGGTGGAGGGTGGATTGATTTTCCATTTTTGGTCCTTCTGGTGTCCTTTTATGTCCCTGAAATGGGCTTCCAAATCGGTAAGGCACTCAGGTGTCAACATTATATAATCAATATAGTGGAACCTCTTTAGAGAGGGTGCACAGAGTAACAGGGTCAAGTCCTAGACCACGATCCCATGGCAAATCATTGGGCTGTGGAAATGACCTTAAGGAAGTACTCTTTAGGGTACTTTGTCATCTAATTTCCATGTGAATTAAAATTGGCCCTGGGATTCAGAATGCATTACCAAGTCCACTCTGGGATGGGAAGACTCCCATCTCTTGCAACCACTGTTCAATTAGAACGCAATGCTGGGCACAGCTGCATGGATGGGAGTCACTACCCTATTTAATTCTCTGTAATCTACAGTCATTCTCCAAAAGCCATCTGACTTCCAGACTGGCCCCACAGGGCTGTTGAAATGGTCTGAGCTGGGCAGACAGTCTCTAATCTTTCTAGCTCTTGGATGGTTTCTGTGATTTCATCTTGGTTCCTATGTAGCCTATAATGTTTGATAGTCACCATACTTCACAGTGTGGTTAACTTCACTGACTTTCATCTCTCTTTCTCTCTTATCCAATTTACTGGCTAGATTGAGGCCAGTGCTGAAGAAGACAGCTTCATATTCCTTTCTTGATGCATTTCCTCCCTGATGTCTTCAGTCTCTCTCTCAGCTTCCATCTATGCCTGAACAGATCTCTTAATATCCCTATGAGCAGCCAGTCTGCCTCAGAAGCTGCACTTCATACATCTGCTCCTGATGCCCTATTTAAATAGCTTATAATATCCGCTCTAGATCTTTGGCTGTTCTCAAAGCGTCTCCAAACTCCTGTGGTGGGCTGCACCAGTTAAGCATGCGTGACACTTCACAAAATTTACAAGACGACTATCCCAAAATTTTCCTCACTGACATCATTTGCCTAGGAGGTCTCACCCTACTTACACATCTCACCACTCACTGTCGTGTCCATGCCACTGTGCCCCACCAGTTAACCATATTAAAATTTCTTCTGCCAACATTCTCCCCTCATTCAGCTTTGCTTTGGTTGTTAGCCTCCTTCCTCAAATTAGGCACAACACTGTTTCTCTTGCCAAACTCATTCTTGGCATTGCTGAATTTTGATGAGGTTGCTGAAGGTGGCTAAAATTCCTTAGGAGAGCAATGTAAACAATGTCCACCCCCCTCTGTTTTTGATCTCAATAGTAAATTCAAGTATGAGCCCACCAAAATGCACTTTGAGGAACTTACAGAGCAAGGGCGGAGGGTTTACTTACAATGTTGTGGGGGCTTCCTATGTAAGGCTATGCCAGAAAGTCTTCACCCAAGCATGGATAATATTTTCCCCATAGCCCCACAAAATGTCAAGAGAGCCCCCTATTTAGTCTTCTCCGGTCTGCATGCTTTATTCTCTTCCCACATCATGTGCAATTAGGGTCAAATTGCTCATCATGGGTTCATCAAGAGGTATGTCTGTAGTCTCAGGCAAAGGTCCTGACTTTGCCTGCTCCTCCTGTCCTGTAGAGGCATGAACAGTCCACAATCCCAGCTGTGATGATTTGAGACAAGTGCGTGCAGGTCTGCTCAAGAAGGTGTGGTCTGTCAGAAATCACCAACCTTGCCTTAGTTTCTCACTTTCATCAATTTCACACTTTCTTGTAATTATCCTTAGCAAAGCATAATTCTACCTTGCATACTCCCATTAGTGTCTAAATCTTTAATATTTACTGTTATGAGACAGTACTCTCAGACCTACTGTCACTGATAGAACTTTGGTGACCACAGGTCTTCAGTACCCTAGGATCTTAGATCATAAACAACTGGGCCATAAAATGCCTTGTCCTATTCAAACAGGTATTTATGAAGACTCACAGAAGCTACATCCCTAGAGCTACTTGAATTGTAGACAGCTTTGCTGATTGGAGATTCTCCTCTCTCCAGAAACTTATTGCATGTATAAACTTGGGTAGAAACTTTTTGAATCTTACAAGTTTCAAGATGTGTTTGAGACTTGTAATATATTTACTTCTTAAGCCTTACAAGGCTCACTTCTTAAGCCTTACAAGGCTCATTTACTTTCTGAGTTTAATTAATCTCTCTCCAGCATGAAGACATTTCTACAGAGCAATGTTCTAGTCACTATTCTAGTTGCTTACATGAACAAGTTAGCAAAGTCGATATGCGCTTCAAGCCTTATAGAATTTGAACTCTAGAACAAGGAGATAGATAAGAATTACCCTTTCGTGTCCACCTCTGTCCTATCTCAGAAGGTGATTTGCATGTATTATGGAGAAGGACAATATCAACAAAAAGAATAAGACATGTGTGCCTGAGTATATGAGATAGTTTTTTAAAATAAGGACTCAGGAAATGACTCAATGCAAAAGTGGCTTGCATAAGCTGTGATTTTTGAGCCTACTGGACAATAGAGAATGAGTTACCAAAGGCAGTGAGAACAATTAATGTGCAGGTCCAGGTAAGGAATGCACCTGGGCTGTTGATGGAACTTCGAAACCAGTGTAGTCAGGATGAAATGAGAAGTCATACCTCTGAGGGGAAGTCAGAGAAATAAGGATGAGTAAATAGTTAGAAGCTGGAACCCCATATGAATTATTCTAAGGGCTTTGGCTTGTTTTTTCTCTAGCAGATGGCAACGCCATTCTGGCTTATGTACCAAAATTAGATTAAAGAGGAAGGAAGAAAATAGGGAAATATAACGTGACAAGTGTTCTGATAGTAGCATTGATGGCATTTCCTGAGGAACTGCATAAGCAGTGTAAGAGGAAGAGAAAAGTCTGGATAACTCCAAGGATATGACACAAGCAACTGGTAGGACAATGTTTCCAAGAAGGGGTGCAGAAAAACTCAAGGCAAGAGCTGATGACCTTGGATTCAGCAGTATCATTTTAGGAATTCTAATTGTGAAATAATTATGAAGTTTCTAAGCCAAGAAGTCATGCAAATACTTGGACACAAATTTGGAGTTAAAGGCAGAGATTAAAATACTAAAGAAATTTACGTTTATCAACATATAAAATTTTTCTACATCCCTTTTTCTTATCTTCTGTAGAACAACATTTTCTGTATTATAATGCATTAGACTAGCTCTTAGAAGTATTAACTATTGTTTTATAGGAGGAAGTTATCTAAAATATATGATCAAAATGGTCATCACGAATTGGTATAATTTTGATAGCTCTGTGCTTTAACATGGCATTTTAACTTTGTGAGCTTCTCATTGTTCATCTATAGTCACATACTAATGTGGAGATCAAATAATTTCATACCTATCTTCTTGAGATTAGCTTCTGATTGTTAAGAGGCCTGGGATATGCTTTGTATTATATGAGCCTGATCCTACATTTACTTTAACCATTTTCACTGATAAAATATAGGTAGATGGATAGACTAATTCTGATAAGAATATTGAGCAAGAATGAACACCGGTCCTGTGAAAATGATAGCAAGGAGCAGAATCAAATTGTTCTGTTAACTTCATATACTGTTTTGCTTTTCTTCCTTTTGTTTTTATGTGTCTTATTGTTTTAAGATAATGTATTGCTACTAAATAGGGTTGGACTTAAAATTTCCATGTAGCCCAAAGACGCTTCAAACTATGATCATCCTGTGTCAACGTCCTTAATGTTGGCATTGAAAGCAGGTTATATATACTTGGCTGGCTTTACTATTTTATATTAAAGTACTCATGTAAATATAAACTGAAAACACCTGGGAAAGAATGTTCACACAATAATGAATCATTAATTTCATTATTACTTCTTAGATGATAGAAGTAATTGTTATCTCAAAAATTTTTATGATAATATCATAAAGTTATCATTCGAATATCTCTGCTATCTCTAGCATTAAAGTATACTTAAATGCAATACTTCAGTACAGTCTTTAAATAAGACAAATATGTACCCTTAAGTGAATTTCACTTGTTTAATTTATGATATGGTGTAAGATCTCAAAGACTTTTTACTCGATGAATTGTTCTGAGATCAATAGAAAATGGATCTATGGAAACTTTTAAACTCACCAATGGAGTCTACTTCTTCAAAATTTTATGGAAGACTCTGATAGAACATTAAAGTTTCTTGTGCCTGTTAGTGTTAGCCATTTAAGTTTAAACTCAAATTCATGTGCCAGATGAAACCAGTCTTTTAAATGGTGGATGTAGTCACAAATGAGAAAACTCTTTTAACATGTGTATTTCAATTTCCATATAACAAATAAATATTTTGGTAAAAGTTCACATCCCAGATATTTCACGCATGTGATAGGAAAACAAATTCTGCACATGGATTTATGTTTTCTAATTCCACTCAGTAGAATGTGATGTGTGTGGATGATTGCCAACACAGTTAATGTTCTGATTCGCCAACTCAAATGGGGTTTGAGGTTTTCAGAGTATATTTAATTCACAAATCATGTATTTTGTAAGGCATAAATAATTTATTTTTAATGATAATCTGTGACACTCATTAACTTTAAAACTCAATAATTGTTGAGTATCCCTTTGAACTAAGTTGGGTAGTCACAGTGTTTACAGTGACTACCAATTCCCTACAGTGACTTCCAAGATAAGTACCAAAGTAATATTTTATAGATACTGGAACTAGAAACAGAGGTAGAATGAGGTTCAATATTCCACTCAAAAGCATATAATTGGATTTGAAATCTCGTTTCTCTGATTTAAATGTTCTTTAGAGCAACATCATGCTGTACTGTTTTCTATAATCAGAAAAAGAGTGCATTTCTGCTCTGTTAGTGAATAGATAAGTGTGATGGTTAAACACTTTAAATGTGGCAAGAGAGAGAGACTGAATTTTAATTTCATTTTATTTTAGTTATACTTTAAAGTTAGTAGTCATATGTGTCTGTGCCTAGCAAAGTGTCAGGTAAAATTCTACAGTAGAAGTCCATCAGCACTATGACCCTCTCTCTGTGTATTGCCATAAAGATGCATATAAGGATCAATGGAGAAGAGATATATTGAATGGTACCCTCTACTGAGAGATCTTGAGTCTGACTTAAGCCTTCCAATCCTAACTTGTTTCTTTCACATTTTCATCATTTAAAAAACCTAATCTTACTTATTTCAAGTTCTTCCTCTGGATTTAGATAATAAAAGAGTTATCATTTCTCAAGGAGAAAGCATCCAATGGTAAGAAATAGGGGGTTTAAACAGACTGCATTGCTACACGTGAGACTCATGACTTCTGAACTGACAGTCTATCTTAAGGAAGCCACTAAAACTCTATTAGTCAGATTTTCTTTATGTTTGAATAAACTGTTACTGGCCTTTTGAGAGAGTAAATGGGGATAGTCCTTGAGAAACTGTTGAGCAGATATGGGGTGAGTTGTCTGAGTTACTTTTCTGTTACCGTGTTTAAAATATTCTGACAAAAGCAACTTAAAGAAGGAAGGGCTTATTTCAGCTGCTAGTTCAAGGTACAGTAAAAATAGTAAGAGCTTGAAGTGTCTGACCACAGTGCTTCTGCTGTCAGGAAGAAGTTAGGAATGCTTGTGCTTAGCTCAATTTCTCAGCATAGACAGGCCAGGGCCCCAGCCTAGGGTAAGGCATCAGTCACAGTTGGTGGGTTTTCTCACGGCAATTAACCTAATAAAGATAATCCACAGATATGATCGGAGGCTAAATAATCCCTCACAGATGCCTGAAGCTTTTCTCCTAGGTGATTCCAGATCCTGTCAAGTGAACAGCACTAACATCACATAAATACATAATAATCAACAAATATAAGGTATTTTGGTTTTCAAAGACTATTCTTGCTCACATTTGCTTTTCTTTTGATCCTTCCAAATCATGACTTCTATAAAATTTTAGAAAATGTTAAAAAAAAACACATTTTTTTCTTCTCCCTCTGGCCCTTACATTCTTTCTGTCCCCTACTCTTTCATGTACTTGAGCTTAGATGTATAGTTTGATTGTAGTTGTGTTGCTTAGGGATAGGCACCTCACAGACAATTGTTCTTTGCATTTGACCAGTTGTGGCATTTTATCCTAGTCTCCATTTTTTCTTAAATGTAGCTTCTTTGCTGAGTGATGAGAAATACACGTGTCTGTAAATGTAAGAATATAAATTTAAAACAGATCAAGAAATAATGGTGGACTAGGTTAGAAGTAGGTTCTTCTCAGGGGTCTATGACATCTTCAGCCACATGTGTGTGACTGTGTATAATACCATTCATCAGTTCCTCTCCACTGATCCTGCCTTAAGTCCAATTAGACAGATATTGATTCAATGGATGCTGAGGGATGGAGAATCAGTTTTCTCCAGGGATTAGCTCCCTCAGAGGTTATCTAATCCAAGTGGGCAGCCCTAAACACAAGTACAAACAATCTCCACTAACTAACTCAAATGGAATCAGTGTATTATACATACATATGTATGTAACATAATAGAAATAATAATTAAAGAAGAGGAAAATAAATTGAGAGAGTGTGGGTGGACGATCATGGGAAGAGGTAGGAGGGGACTGCGATGGGGTGGAATATAATACAAACGCAATGCTCATGTATGAAATTATCAAAAGTAAAATAAAATTTAACACATTTGACACTTATTAAAACTAGGTCTACGTGATGCTGAATTGAGGAATTCTTTATTGAAACAATCAAGATATAAGCATTCACAATTTTCCAGGTTTTAAGTTGAACAGGAAAGTACAGATAAATGAAGACAAATCTACTCTCTGGAAGAAACCAGAATGTTGGTTGCAAATATGTGCGAATGTGTTAGAGAAAATGAGTTTGAAACAATGACCCTCATCAATGGGTGAGTATTAGTTATCAGGAAGATCCTCAGGAAATAAGTCATATCTGACTGAGTTGTACAGTCTAGCTATTTTCTGAAGGCAAAGGAAAAATATTCTCTCTCTCTCTTTCTCATCTCCACTTGCTCTTACCACAAGTGGAATTAAAAAAGCATTTAGAACATTAATGTGAGTCTTGTATCCATATCTTTTTTAATCCTACAAACGAAAGTCTTTCAAAATGTTTAAATATGCTAGAAACAACTATTCGCATATGATTATCTTTCAGGTATTAAGCTAGGGCTACCAGGTGTAAATTTTTAATCCCTCAAAAATAAACAATTGCTGATAAAAAACATTGTGAAAAAGTATATTTATTTGGTGAATTGCAAAAATATATGTAATGTGATGCTGCAGCTGCTGCCAAGCTGACTTTCAGGAGGAGGAGAGCACTGGCTGTCTTAAGTTACATCTAAATACTACATCACTATAATCTTGTTTCCATCTCCAAGAATTCATAAAGTTTTATCTTCAAGACTCCTTGTGGGTCTAGCTAAGGACAACTCAGAATACCAACAAAGCACCCTGAAGAAAAAAATAATACTTTAAACTGGATGTCTGCAATAGACATTCTAGCTTCCAGGTGGAAGCAACCACAACTAAGATATTTGGCCTCCTCTCTTTGCTGTGATTTGCCTCAATTTATTAAGCAAGAACAGCATCGATTGGATTTCTCTATCTTGGTTCCTGTGAGACTGAGCTCTGGAGAAGCATATTTGCCTCCCAGTACTAACTAGTTTTACTTGTTTGATATTGGATAAACAATTTAACCTCACTATGCCTAATGCCATGGCCATGCTCTTAGCTACGAGTTAAGGTTCATTATAATATTTACTTCAAAATATTGCAATAATTCAGAAATGCAACATTAAAACATTTATCCAGAGGTTGTCATGGTTAATGGCCAATAAATTTAGCAGATGTCCTTCCTATTATTCTAACGATTTGGTCTTTATCTTCACCATACATTGGGCTCTTCCCTCTCACCTGATCATGGCGTAAGTGACTTCACATGAAGTAATGAATACATGCCTTATATTTATACAGATTTTGAAATTCATCAGTCATCTCACTTTAGTCTGATTTCAGAATCATATTACTAACACACTTTATAATTTAAAAAAGTGATACCTTTGATAATAAAACCATTTAATTAAACATGTACAGAGTTCCATACTGCAGAAAAATATTTTAGAATTCTTTTTCATTTTTTATTGATCTTCATACTCATTTAACCATTTTGTCTTTGGTTAGTATTTATTTGTAGAAAAATTTGACTATCCATCTATCTATATATATATCTGATCATTTTAATGGAAAATCAGTAGTTCATAAAAGGTACTTTCAACTGTAACATTCCCTTTGAATCATCCATGACCTAGAGCGGCCCTGACAACAAGGATATAGGTTTTTCCTCCTATTTTCCAGGTGAAGGTATCAGAAACTATTAAAATATGATACTGAGATTGGTTAAAACGCATTTTTAGTAATCACATATTTCAGGCTCTCACCTCCAGAGAAACCTCATAAAGTGTAAATCAATAGAACCATACCTTTCCTTTCAATGCATATACAAGGCTGCATAAGAAAGAGTTGTGGCTATTCACAAGTCTTTGTAATTGGTTGAATTCATTACTATATTTCAATTAGGCAGAAATGTTTTTGCCGTCCTTGAATTATTTCATTCTTTAATGACTCAACAGATATTGCCATTACAAGGTACATCATTTGGATTGGGCAACTATGAAAAACATTTATTGCAATGCTTCCTAACAAGGGTAAGTAGCATCCTGTGAGCATGAAGATTTTGTCTTTGAAGATTTCCTTCAGTAGAAACACAGCTTGTGAGGACTATTTGTGTCTTATGGTGGTATATCTAGTATTAACTTTATTGTAAATGTATTAACTTTATTGTAAAACTTAATTTTATTATAAATGAAATGTGTATTTTATATTCACTCTCTCTTTCTCATTCTTGGGTTTGGCTCATCTTCCTTCAAACATAACTAACCAGCCTTCATTCTCACATCAGAGAGCAGGTGCATAGGTGGGCATGATATCCTTTCTCACTTGGATTACAAGCTGCATCTCAGCATTATTCTGAAGCTCAGTGGTAGCACAAGATCATCTCTGAAGTCCACATGTTAAACATCAGACTTAGTGGGTGGTGGAGGAAAGTGGTCAGTAATAAGGTTTTATCTGAACATCATCAAGTTATCACCAGCACATTTGTATTAGCCTCAACTACAGAATCTGCTTTACAAGATCATTTTGTGCCAGAAAAGACTGTTTAAAATTGTACTCACCGTGCTGTCTCGAGGCAGGAATTTGTTATTAGCACTGGTGATAAGGAAGGCTGTAGACATGTCATGACATCAGTTACCCTCAGGATAGGAGTAGATCAAGGCTTTCAGAGCAAAGGGCAGAGGGGGGAATTATTCCTTGTCACTGCCGGCATTTGTGGCTACCAGCAAAGGATCATTTAAAGTTGCTTCCACCTCAGGAAACCGGAGAAATTGTAGCTCTTACATTGGTGATGGCACCCCTAACCTGATCTCATTAAAGCTGTCATTTGCAGGGACTCTTCTGAGGTCCACAGTCATGGTACAGTTAGCTGGGCAGATAATTGAAGAATTGCTTCATTATTGTGTATCAGAGCCTCAAAGTCAGATGTACTGAGCTGAGGAATTAATAGTATTTTGCTTTTATGTATGAGCACATTCACACATAGACCCCAAAACATGGACATTGTTTTGATATCACTACTATGAAATGGAAATATCTATGAAACTGTGTGAAAAGACATGTGTGTGAGTTCAGCAGTGGGGTTCCATTAATTGTAAAAGGTTCTTAAAGATGATAAAAGTTGGGGCTGATAATACATTTATGTTAAAAATATAAAACTAATAGGTTTTAACTACTTTCACCAATGTATAAAGTAAAGCACATGAAATCACTAAGCTTTTGCATCGCATTATGCCATTATTATATTATTCTCTCATGTTTTACCTATTCTTAAACAAAATAGCACAAACTTCAACACTCCTCCATAAACAGAAAGATTAAAATATATGAATATGCTTATTTTAGAATAAAAAATAAGTGTTATTGGATAAGTTACTTGCAAATCTTAGTTCTACTCTCCTTATGCAAACATCCAAATGTCCTTTATCTGTGAGAGAAGAAAAATACATCTACCAACTCAAATATCTCAAGTGTTCTGACTTTCTTATAAGCCAAGAATCCATTCACAAAGCACTTTTCCTTAATATTTAAATTCCCTTTGAGGTTTAAGAGAAATTTAATCCACATGTTTCTAATTCATTTGCACTCAGCTCATTAAAAATGTTCTTCAATTTGATCTCATTGTGGTCCAGGGACATTAAAAAGCTTTCAAATGAGCTTTCCTTCTTGAATTGAAATCCAGATGTTGTGTTTTGTCAGCTCTAAGCAAATTTGAAACTCAAAAATGTCTTGGCCATAAATGAGAAGGCACAGATGGTTTGGGAACTTAGGGAGAAAAAAAAATCCACAGATAATAGGAACCCTTTAAAACATGTATCATTTTTTTAAGGATTTCATTCAATGGATGAGTAATGTTACGCTCATTTGAAGATAGCAGGCTCTTGCAGCTAGGGGAACCTGAATGATTTGAGGCCAATTGTGAGTGGGAAACGGCCAGAAATAGATTTTCAGGGCTTTTCTTTAAACCAATCATGAAGTGTGATTAAAATAAATAAATAGTAGGAGGGTGAAAAGGAAGGAATCAAATGCTAAGGCCAGATGGTGACACCATCAAGGATAGAATAAAGATTATTTATTTCATTTCAAATATTGCCTCGCATTAGACTCAAAGAAGAATAGGAGAGAAAAAAAGATTGATCATGATTTAGTACCCGGCAGAATCTTCACCTTCTAAGCATTTGTACTCCTGACTTTTCCAAAATAGCACAGATTTTTCAGAATTCTAATCCAACTACTCTATTTATAACATTTTGAGGCAGCATGTGGATTCTGTTCCTCTTAACATATAGTCTGTTTAAAACATACTTTTTATTCAACTTTATAGCAATATGTTGATTTGCACAGATAAAAACACATCTCTAAGTGAAAACCAGTAGTCTTAGCCTCTTTAGAATACAGAATGTTAATTTGTCTGCCTTTGCTATAAATAACTTTATAACCAGGATGGATTTATTAAAATGCTATATATTTTATTCTAGTAACTTCCATATGACAATGTTCTTATGAAAAAGAAAAGCATAAAGCTATGTTAATGGAAGCTCCTTAGCACGGTGCTATTTCTCGACTTAGTTTAACCAGATTAGTAGACTTCAGTGGCATTTTTCTTTAGAGATTCTTTAGCATAACTAAACCTCAGATTAGATTGTAGTTCTGTACTTACTAGCTGATTGACACAGGGAATCAAGCATTTCTCTTCTGTATATCTGTTCTCTTACCTCTGAATTGATAATTCAGAGGTAAATCTATTTGGGAAAAAAGAAAGAATGAAATGAGGAGATTAGAAAAAGTATTATCCATATAACTGAAAATTTCAGAATGAATCCCATTTCTTGGTAAGCTATTCAAAAGCTAAAATAGCGAGAGTTGACATGTACATGTTTCTTTCCCCTCACCTTTCATTTCTCAACACAGTGAGTTATATTTAGATGTAGTTTTGTCACTGATGACCTCATGAAAATAAGCAAAATCCTATAGAACAGTTTTTGACCCAGAAAATTGACTTTTTATTTAATTTTTAATAGAATTTTTGTGTATTTCATTCAGAACATCTCAATTAATCTTATTCATCTTTATACTCCCTTCTCCACTGGCACCCACCCTTACCCTCACCCGGGAACTGTGTCACTTGTATTAAGACCTTTTGGTCAAGTTAGTGTCTACAGATGTTCTATAGTGCAAGTTCATCTATTGAGGTCTAGTCAGCCTACATAGAGTCCCTCGATTTAGGATGATCAACTCTTCCTCATCCAGCAGTAAAGAGCTGCCAATATTTGTTCATCTAAGATTGGGGCCTTTTGCCTATTTCTACACTACTGCTTGAATTTGTATGAGTCTTTTGCATGCTGACGCCATTGCTGTAGGTTCGTGTGAACAGGGTACCAGAAGTTTGTATTTCCATATAGTCATGCATCTCTTCCCTGGCCCTTACAATCTTTCTGTCTCCTCATCTGCAATGCTCCCGGAGTCATGAGTGTGTCCTGTCCAAGGACCTTTCTTTTGCACAAGGGAACTTAATTAATGAGAATTCAGAGCTTTATTAGTGTCATCTTTACCCCTTGTTTTGTGTTCAGTGACCGTAGGTGTAGAGGCTGCACTGTAGATGTGCCACTTAGGCTTGGGCAGTTCACAATGCCTGTGTGTGACCAGTTGAAGTATCCTGTAATAGTCTCTGCCTGGTGCAAAAGAAGCTTTTTTGATGAGTAGTAACTGGGATATTTGTCTGTGAATATAAGGATACATATTTTACACATAGTAAAAAATTACATTAGTCTAGGAATGTGACAGGCTTGAAGTTTACTCTGAGATCTATGACCACTCCAGCCATTTGTATTTAGCTATGTTTACAGTACCACACATGAGTTTCCTCTCATTGAGTGGCTTCCAATTCCAAATAGATAGCTGTTAATTACCCACAAGATAGAAGTACCATTACTGCATTCATTTTGTGAGTTGTGTAGGTCATTGATGTGGTTATTTGTTCTTGAAACTGGTGTTGGACCAATGATTAGTGTTTCCCTTAGCAATTTTGTTTAGTGTTCTCCAAAGCTGTGCGATCTGGCATTCAGAGTATGTGGCTTCCAGGTCAGTTCTAGCTCCATTGTTCCAAATCCTGTGTCCAAAGTGTGTCCTTTAGACCATTTTTACATTTTCTTTTTTAAATTTTAGTTTTATTTCTTTTAGAATAATTGTTTCTAAGATGTTTTCATATATCTGTGGTTTAACTTTCTGTACTTGCCCTTTCTCTATTTAATAATAAACAATATTCATTTCTGGTACATAAAAATTTTGTACACATTTATAAAATACTAATTTCATACAACCTTTTCATTCTTGGATTTAGTTCTATGCTTTATGAGAGTTGTGTGCAGGCATTTTCACAGGGAGGTGTTGCAAAACCCTTGACTTCTGGTTTACAATTTGCATTCCCCTATACTAAGGCTCAAATTCCACTTTTTCTTTCACATAAAATATGTAGGAGATATCATGTGAAACAGCCACCATTCACCCAAATCCCAAATCATACCAGTTTACATGTTTCATTTTCTTCCTCATTCCTCACCAAGCAAACTCACCCTGCCCTACAGTCCACATGGTTCAGTCACAGGTGAAAAAGTAACTGAAGGAAAGGTGAAAAGAATTAAGAGGACATTCTCTGTTTAGAACTCACAAAAAGAGAGGTTTGCTACCTGCAGCTTCTTACAGCATCTGCTCATTTGAGAATAAACTGTTTATGGTTCCCTAGGGAGGGGAGAACAGAAGCCAGAGTCTCTGGGTTGAGATATAGCAACTATGCTCCTGGATTCAGCCAGATCTGAAACCTTCAATTTACACAAGATAATACATCTTTCTTCTTATATAAGGCTGTAATACTGTCCTTTTTTAGCTACAAAATTGTCCTTTGCAAATAACATGCAATAAAACCCCTCAGGAACTGGATCTTAGAAATGCATAATATGTTTAAATATAATTATTTTCTTCTGCTTATTGTTACTACTATGATTATTAGTTGTGAATGAAAATAACAATAAAAGATAGTTTATCTTTCTATCATATAAGCTTTGAATGATTATTTTCATCTTCAGGCTTATTCCCCAGATCCCACAGTGCAGACAGACCTAACTAGCTACTTTATTCAAAGAAATAAAAGATGTTTTTCTCCTTGTATATGCCTAGCAGGTCTTTTAAACTACTGTGATCTCTCAGTCACTCACATTTACTTCCTTTGTATGTAGAATCTTGTTTCAACAAGTCCTTAACACTTCTTATTTCTTTTCTATGTTTTCTTCTGCTGACTGACTTAGTTTTTATTTTTTACTGAAAATTATTTATTTATTTTTATTTTCTGTATATGAGCATATTGCCTGCCTGTATATAAGTACACCCATGTGCAAATATGTAAGTATACCCACACAAGCAATACCCATGGAGGCCAGAAGAGGATGTTGGGTTCCCTGGAACTGGAGTTAAAGTTGGTTGTTAGCTGCCCTTTGGGTGTTGGGAACCGAGCACTGCAAAGATGCCAATGTTCTTAAGCAATGAGCCATCACTCCAGCCCCTGTTTTAGCATTTAACACATGCTTGGGCAGCCTGATAGATTCCCTTGGTTTTAAACGAGCTTCCATTGGTTCTAGGTGCTGACTGCCTAATTCTGGAATTTTCTTTGGAGAATGTATCCTAACATGTACCTGTTGATTAATGTTGATTAATGAACAAAGTGGGGAAAATAAAGGACTCTTACCAAAATAGGACAGATGGTGTGAATAATGGTAAAGCTACTACCTTTCTTCAAATACAAAGGAAGGATAAGGATGATGTATCCCTTTGGAAAAATAGCCCCATTTGAACTTCTTCCCATTGTGCACCAGGCCCTAATGCAGAGGAAACACTGATGTGCACTTTGATCTCAGTATTTATTATTGCTGTGCACTGATGAATAGCACCTCAAGAAAAGACATGCTAGACCTAGATTTTAGGTTTGTTGTGGTAACAGGATAAGAAGGATTAGAGATAGCTATATAAGATTAACACATGGCAGAAGCCAGCTGGCAGAGAAAGATTGGGCTTTCTATAAGAAACAAAGCAAAAAAAAAAAAAAAAACAAAACCAACCCTGAGAAGTCCAAATTAGAGGTTAGAGGTCAGTGCTCTGTAAATGACCTATCCAGGAGGCTGAAGGCCCAGGCTCTGTGTGTATGTGCTTTCCTCTCCACTCAGCAGCTCACTCTCATTCCCAGGAGTCCTTCTCCTTTCCTATCTATTTTCTCTAGGACACGACAGCCTGGTAAACTGCAACAGGTATCCTGGAATTCAGATCCATTCTTACAACAGTGTGATGAAAATATGCAAGTATTAGGAATTATGTAGAATTTATCTAATCTCATTTAAGAAAATGTGTCTGGGGACGTTTATCTGTATCAAACCAGAGTTTCCTTTGACTATGTTTTTTAAGGACAGAAATAAGTTTGGCTAAATTCTTTTGTCACAAAGTATCCAAACATCTTTCTTTTGAGATTCATACAGTGTGAAGGAAAGGCCACCCATAAGAGACTGATACGCATAGACAATCTCCATCAGGACAATTTTACAAAGATGAGCTTTGAATCCCCAACTGACACCACAAAACTGCAGCAGTCCCTCCATAACTGACCCTTTGAAAGGGCTGAACTTTGGTCAATCAATCACATCCTTATTTATATGACCCTGAATTGCATAGCTTTTATTTACATTACAGAGATTACACACCTGGAAATTTCTACAAGTTCAGTGATGTATGCTAACCTGCCACTACTACACACCAGATAATCTGGACTACTCTCTTTTTTGTGACATGAATTACACACCAGGAAACTCCACACAAAATCTCACCCTAATTGTCAGTGTACTTCTCCCAATGGGAGATACCCCTGCCCCATTGCATCGTGCTTTAAGTTCTAGTTTAGCTACTAACCAGCCCACTATTATTCTGCTCCCAGCAGTATCTTCCCAGTCACTGTAGAGACAGGTCAACCAGTCTCTTGCTACCAGGAAGGAGTTGCTCACATTCTTAAGAGTTTGGTTTTGTGCTTAGAGGGAGTATCAGAGAGTAACTGCAGATTCTTAGAAATGGAGGATATTATTAAATAAGCACAACTTGGCTTCTTAAGTCAAATATCCCTTTGTTGTGTTAAGTGCATCCCTGAGACATTCTGTTGGTAAGAGTGATGTTCATGATTATCCATCCAGCTTTGTGGGTTTGACCCTTCCTTCTTCACCTTTGATAACATTCTAATGTAACTTTTGTTGTGAAGCACAGTCATCCAACTTGTAATTCCTCAAGAAGATCATTAATTCTCACATAATATACTAATAAAATTTCTCTGTTTTTATGAGCTGTCGGTGATTTCCAAATGACCTCTCTTGCCCATTTTTTCCCCCTGCAATTTAACAAGAGTAGCAACATATACTGTATGATATTCTACAAAGGAAATATGGGTATACATACATATACATGCTATTAAAATGTATATATCTGCTCATACATGTTTGTGCATACACAGTGTATGTTTTTGTTAAGAAAGAATCTGAAAAAGAAAAATAAGGGGGCGAGTAGGGAAGAGATGTTATGGGGAAGGAGGTGGAGAAAGGGGGAGTGTTTGGCAGGGAGCAGAGGAAGGAGAGACATGCAAGGGGCCTTGGTGTGGCTGGGACGTAGTCAGGAGAAGGAGAATGATGGGAGGTAGGTATTTTGGGAGGAGGGGAAGAGGATGTGGGTACGGGACTGGAAAGGGAGAAGGACGCTTAGACCGGAGGAAAAAGAGCTGAAATGAATGAGTCTTGAAGTCTGGGAACCCATAGGGAAATGAGATGCCGCCCTAACCACCTAAGAAATGCACGGTGTGAAAACGTTAGTACACCCTTTATACAGTGCCAGACAGAAGAGATGTTGGTGAGAATGCTCTAAAAGACTTTCAAAAGAACATAGGCTATTGCCAAAGCTCTTGGTTATCTCCTAGAACTAGAAACTAATCCCCGACTGCTGAAGGCAGGATATACGTGGAATACAGAACTTGGAGCAATGGAGCAGGAACTGAATTGGAAGCCTTCTACCTGATGTTTAGCTCCCATAACGTTAGATAATACTATGCAAACTGCTAAGGGAAATAAATCAATCAATGGTCCAACGCAAACTTAAAGCTTAATAACTCTAATAAATGACGTTGAACACTTCCTCTATTAGGGCAGAAGGAGCACTGTCATCTGCGGGTGGGTAATCAATAGCTATCTAACTGGATTTAAGCCCCCTCATTGGGAAGGAATCCATGAGTGAAACCAAAGATAAATGGTTGGAGGGGAGAGATAACCTAGAGAGAACTCTGTTTCTGTCATATTTTTAGACAAAAAAAATTTCTTACCCTATGCTAAATATTGATCCTTATATTTAAAGACAAGTACACAGTATACTACTCATCAAAGAAGCTTCTTTTTGCAACAGATGGAGACTATAACATAATTCCCCAACTAATCAAACACAGAAAATATGTATCTGAGAGATGCCCAGTTCTAGGTGACAGATCTACAGTTGAACCGCTAAACCTAAGGCTAATGGAACTTAGCAGACTGAGAGGTAGAGACAAAACTAATCCATCCTTCAGTTCTCATCAGTGAAGCTTCCTTGTACAACACAGTGCTATGCACAGAGAAGGCTATAACTGGACAAATTTTAAAGACTAAGAAACTGCAGAGTGTGTATCCCTGGACAGGTCTCCTATACAAAGCTCGCCTTTCCATGGCTCAGGGATCATTGCGGAAGAGAAGGTGGAAAGGCTGTACCAGCCAGGGATGGTTCATGAAATGAGGGATGCAGATGTGAATTTGTGGCAATGGTTGCATTGAGCACAGGACCCATGCCACTCCATTAGACACGGGCCCAGAGGGGTGGGAAAGAAATTGGTGGCAGACACTGATTGTTACTGGGAGAGGGACAATATGCCCTACTTACGATCTCTAGATGATCTGACCAGGCTCCAGTAGATGAATTTGCGCTAAAGGTCCTTTGGTTATGCATGAGGTCGGCTGAAAGTTTGGAGGAGGATGTAGATAGTGGAGGGGGTTTAAAATAGATTAAGAATAGTTGTATGAAATATATAAAAGCTCAATAAAAAGTCTTAAAAGAATATTTAAAAATTATGTGTATGGCTGTGCATGGATATATGCACATGACTGCAGGTGCTTATGGGGGTCAGAGGCTTCAGATACCTGAGGAGCTAGAGTCGCAGGTGGTTCTGAGATGCTGGATGTGGTTGCTGGGAACTGAATTCAGTCCTCTGGAAGAACAAGTTCTTTTAATCTCCAGCCCCTTCCACAGTCCATGGTGTGTGTGTGTGTGTGTGTGTGTGTGTGTGTGTGTGTTTAAGCCTCAGCCCTTTCTGTGATGCTAGGCCAAAAATGTCATGTAATTCTTCAGAGATATCCCACTAGTTCTATTTTTAAGACCAGATGGTTTAATTGAATAATCAACAGTGCTCTAAACAGACACATTTGGTGACTCACACAGAATAAAGGTATGGTTCCAACAGTGGCTAAGCCCCTGTGAAGTTCAAATACTTCCAACATCCAATTGTATCTTGAATCAAACTAACTTCTCTTTCCTAATGACACAACTAAACAAACTATTTGAAAAGAACGTCACCTGTTTTCACCTGCGCAGATGCAGTTTAAATTCAGTGTTCCTATTTTTGTCTGAAAACAAGAGCTTGTGAAATTATCTGTATATTTCTCATGATTTTCTTTTCATTGTTTTATTGTATGTGCTTTACTTCACTAATGCTTAATATTTTAAAATATCTGTAAAAAACAAGGACAAGAGAGATGACTCAGCTCTTGATGCTCTTTCAGAAGACTGGAGTTTCACTCCCTGCTTCCATTTGGAACCACATAGAACCTCCATTGACTCAAGCATCTTGGTATATAATATTCTATTCTGGCTTTCACAGATACTTGCAGTGACACACACACACACACACACACACACACACACACACACACATATATATATATATATATATAAATCTTTAGATAATATTTATTTCTTAAAGACAAGCTATTTTCATAGTTGAAGGTACAGATCCTTCCCACTGAGTCAGTCAGTTTTGTGTTCATTGTGTAAAGTCAAGTGAACAAAACTCAGTAACCAGTCTTCCGTGTTTCCAGTGATGTATGTAGAGATCACAGCTAATATGTGATATGGCAAGAGGGAATTCCTTCCAAGACCTATCATTTTTTCCATTTTTCTAAGATAACATATAAAAGAATAAAAATCTGTAATATGATGCTCCCTTAGAAATGTTACAGTAACAATCCCTTCAGTTTGTTGAAATATTTTCTTATTATTTTGACTATTTCTTGCGTCTCGTTCTTCCTTATAATTTATGGGAGTCAACGGCATTTCCAATTCCCAACAGGTAACACATGTCAGTCTACCAATTTTAAAGGAACTGAATATTTTACTTTTAAAGAGTATCAAAGTTATCTATAGAACATTGGGAACTGCCACTTCCTTCCAGTCAACCGTGGTATGACCCGCGTGGTCAGCTCAGCGGTCTCTGTTTGACCTCAGTGCTGAGGATCCTTTTGTGGAGTGCCATGCTTATCTTTCTTCAGGATGGCCAAGGAGACAAGTGCATTCCTGCCTCTTAGTACTTTGTAGAATTAGTTGGTAGCCACTGTTCTATAAGAAAGCAGGGCAAGAGCTGAACGAATAAAGGTTCAAATAAAAAAGAACAAATAAAAGCAATAAGGGGATTGGAGAGGTAGCTCAGCAGTAAAGACAGCTTGTTGCTCTGGCACAGGAACCTGGATCGGATTCCCAGCACTTACATGGTGGATAGCAACCATTTTAACTCAAGTCTGGGGGCTTAGAAAAACTTTTATGTTCTCCTTGCGGCCTGGGTTACACACATCATGTGCAAAAATGCACACAATAAGGGAAACATTCATACACATACAATAAAAAAAAATTAAATCTTAAAAAATAAGAAGGGTAGTCAACAGGTAGCACACCAATTTTCCCCACTCTGGCTAGGGTGGGACTCAGAATTGTGGGCCAAGGAGATGCATGCCATGTTCCACCAGCCTTACTGTGATGATGCCCTGTATGCTTACCCTGTTCTCATTCACTTTGGTGTTTCTTTAATGTTTTGCTTGTATGTGTTTCAGACTTCTCCTCGAATTTTCAAAGAACAACTATAAGGAAGCATATTCTAGTATGAATGTTGTGAATTAGATGTGAAGTATGTCTTCAGAAGGCTTCTGGGTTGAATGTACTATTCCAAGCTACAGAGGCTATATCCAAAGTGTATAACAGAATGAATGGAGTAATCAAGTGGATTGGTCATAGGGCCTTATTGGGGAAAAGGGTCTCTTTGGTGAAGTAGGTTATTTTGGTGTGATCTGGGAAGATACACTTTGTCCCTGGTCCATCCTTTGTTCTAAGCTTTCTGGCATCTGTGAAAGGAGGAACTTGAGCCACCCACAACTGCATCTTTCATGTTTAAACTTGCTTAGTGGCTAAAGACACAGGGTCAAGGAAGGATGCATGTTGTGAAACCTCTGAACCGGAACCCAGGAGAGTAATCTTCAGATTGTTCTCTGAACCGGAACCCAGGAGAGTAATCTTCAGATTGTTCTCTCAAGTATTTCTCAGAACAGGAAAATGTCTACTATAATACATTTCCAGTCAAATTTATGTATAAATTTCATTTTGTTTTTCACTTACACTTTCAGAATAGCGCATCGACGTTTCCTTACCTCCTGTGCAATGACACAATCTCGGGCAGCTTCTGTGTTTAATCTCCTTGCCAAATGAGTCTATTCTTTATTCACATTGGAGAAAGAGAAAATGTTAATCAATGTCTCATTCCTTTGCCATTGACTTTCCAAAGGTTAGCCAATCTGGCTTCCATCTCTGATGAGCACCACACCCCTTTGCCAAGTGTCTTCTAGTTTCCCATTTTCTGACAGGATCAGCCTTCCTTCTGTGCATAGCTTGGCTGACTCTTCATCTTCATAGTTGCAAGTAAAATATCACGTCCTCACAAGAGTCCTTTCTAATTCTGTTATATTGCTTCGTATTGCTCTGTACTTTCTTATTTAATATGCATTTATACTTGCAAGTTTATCCATTTTCCCCAATAACTTATAGATTTAATAATGCTTGACAGAGTGCATACCTTTCTCAAAACACAGTGACAACTGTGTAGATAACATTCAAAGTGATATATTATTAATGTTTTAACATTTACTTCTAGGCTAAATAGTATATCAGTATATACAATTGTACAATGACTATGATGTAGTGTAAATTTAACTTCTCAAGAATTGAAAGGGAAAACAAAACAAAGATTTGAGGCACAAAATTAATTGGCAAACACATCATACATTAGAATAGTTTTACCTTTTATTCCAGTGAAATCAAACCTGAATTCAGTATATTTCTACTGCAGGATAGGTTTACTGAACTCAAATTGTATTCAGCTATGGCTAACCAGTCTTTGAACATATGCTGTAGGCTACATTCTACCAGAGGAATGAGCATCAAGCTGTGAGACTAAACTTTTATCATCATCTCTATAAATCACGATGAAAGCTATAGACTTCCTCCTGTGGGCCTCACACTGGCTCTAGGAAAACAAAGAGGTGAAATACTTAGAGCAAAAAAAGCAATTTCAAAAACAATTATTTGACATTAATAGAGTACCATCGAGTAGCTCACGCTTTTGGGGTGTGTGTGTGTGTGTGTGTGTGTGTGTGTGTGTGTTTATTTTTTGGCAAAACTGAATGATGTGGATTTCCATAAATATTAAGAAGCACATAAGTGCAGACATCGATCCAAAACTATGTAAATATTTTAATATCTCACTGGTGCCAAGTGTAACTTAAAACAAATTTCCTTTAAATTTTTGTATGTGTTTAGAGATATTCAGTTTTCCTTGAACCTAAGTAGAGACCTTTTCAAAGCCCTTTATGAGGTTATATTTTCCAGATTCTTTATACTCTTTATATTTGTGTATTTTATAATATTACAAATGTAATCCCTGTGAAAATGAAATGGCATTTATTTCATACACAAGGATTGGAAAGAAATGTGATGAAATGAAGATTGGGATGTGAATCAAGCTTCATACTAAATACAGAGTATTGAAGCTCTGTAGGTAAAGCCTACTAAAGATGTCTGTACTCTTTCTACATCAGACCATTAAAACTAAAAAAGCACTTAATATTTTCTATGCATAATAAATAAATAAAATACACTTATTTTGGTGTTTAATACCTTGAATCTATAAACATGAAAGTGAGAATGCACTTTTGCAATAATTGTGCTTTAAAAATGGTTATTTTTAGGAGTAGAATGAATGTTTTTAAATTGAATTTAATAACGCATTGATAGAAGGCTGGACTTAATCCAAGTGTAAAAAGAAAATTGTAGTTATATTTCATGCTACCAACCTCTGTGTACATTAATCTAATTTAAATGCTGTTTTAGTATAGCTCAATTGCACTTCATTTTAATATTTAGAGAATGGAAAATAGACTTAATTATGACAATTACATTGAATTTCTATATTATAACAATGTATTCCACCTTTACCACTCTCTTCTGAAGGCTTCCAAACATATCCACATATTCTGTCTTCTTTCTGCTCTTTTTAAAAAAAATATTTATTTATTTATTCATTCATTCATTCTTTCATTTCAGGTGTTTGAGGGTATTGTCTACATGTAGGTAAGTGTACCCACATTGTGCAAGGCTCACAGAAGTCAGAAGAGGGCCCCAGATCCCCTGGAACTGAAGTTACATATGGTTGTTATCTGTCATGTGGGCTCTGGGATTTGAATCTGGTTCTTCTGTAAGGGAAACCAGTTCTCTTAACCTCTGAGCCATTGTTTCAGCTCCCCAATTTTCTGTTTTGAAGACAGATACTGAAAAATAAAATTTGGTTTGAATTCAAGAAAATTGGCCTTTAGTTGTACTGCCTTCTGACTGATGGGTTTTGTTTGTCCTTCCCTTGTGAACTCATTGGTACCTCTGTTTTTCTAACGAGAAAGGAATGGGTGCCCTCTGTATGCCCATACATGCTGCACAGCTAGCATGTTACAAAATGAGATGTCTATAGCAATGATAGTGCCACCCAAACCCAGGCAACACCTCCATGTGATTTCTAGTTAACAAACTGACCTCCTTCCCAGAGTCTGTTACTGAAAGATTCACCTCTGATATTATGAACTTTACTTGAGACTTTGATGGCTAGAGGCAGAAATTTCTAACCTTCAAAGACGTGAGCATTAAATATTTCACTAACATGTGACTTTAAGAAAAACAAAATTAAATTTTCACTCTTGACAGGTAAACCAGTAAATCTTTATATGGAGAATGAAAAAAAAAAAGGGCAGTAGGAGAGAGAACCAATTGTGCCAAGCAATAAATTTGTGTCAAGCATTGTGCTATTGTTCCGCTTTCAAGTAAGTCTGCCTCACGAAACACAGGAGGTCAGTTGGAACTTGAATTCAAATAAACAAGAAAAGTTTTAGTGTAAGTATGTCCCCTATATTATGTGTATGTTTTGTTTTTATGAAATTCAAATTTAATTACGTATCATGTCTTCTAATATATATTTGACCTATCTTACATCCCATTCTCATGGCTACTGCGCAATGAATGCTAATTCTGTCTCAGATGAAATAGCGAGTAAAACTGAGATTCCTGATCATGTCTTACATCACTCAGATAAAAAATGGCCAAGACAGAAATGGAATTTGGACACCCCATAATCTCACTCTTTGCCCTAACTTACCCCGTTACTTAATAACTTTTAGTGTTTTATACATAAAAGGAAATTTTTGTGTTGGTTAATTTTTGTCAGTTAGATACAGACTAGAATCACATGAGAAGAGAGAAACTCACTTGAGCAATTTCTTCACCTGAGTGGCCCATGGCCACGCCTGCAAGGCAGTTTCTTGATGGAGAATGGAGATGGCAGTCCTGGGAGGTGGACCTGTCTGTAGATTCCTTAAAGTGAAAGAAAAACTGTGTATTTACAGATAAAGTGGTAGAAAGTGGTAGAAGTAAGTGGCAGTGATTAAAACTATTAGTATTTTCTGTTCTGAGAGAGAGGGAGAGAGAGAGAGAGAGAGAGAGAGAGAGAGAGAGAGAGAGAGAGAGAGAGAGAAATACTGGCAGCCAAGGAGGATGGATTAAGGAATTGTCAGCTTCAGAGGCCTTGCCCTGAACTGTGTTGCTGTGCCTACACAGTTTGGCAGTTTGGCAGGGGACAATCAGTGAACAGTGTTATATTTTTAATTTTAAACTTTGAAGCAGAAGGGCCATCAAGAATAATCTACTCAGTAAACATTTGGTCTTGAGTTTTAGCTTTTCTCTGCGCTCGGCAAACACCATCACAATGTTAAATGTTAGAGAAGATCCAATGACTTGTGTGCTTTACAAAGCAATTCCTTTGCCAAGAATATCTTTAGATTTTTTTTTTTAATTCTGATGCAGTTTGTTAAGGGAATGATCAACATAGCTCTTAGGTAGTGAGGATGGGAAGAAAGCATCAACTTTCTAACCATTTAGATACAAGCACAAGGATCAAAGATTTGTTTTCAGAGCAAATAGGTATATCAAATGGCTTTTGGGCAATTTTTTTTTCTAAATTTGATATTCTGTGTTTCTAACAATAAAGTCCCTTACCAGTTCACTGAATCTGGTTTAACTCATATTGTCCTCTTCCTTCAAATAATTATATTATACCTCACCTTGTGTTTGGTATAAGTACTTAATTAAATAATGTTATGAGGAGATCCTAGGGAAGTGGTGGGAAGTAGTAAGAGAGAGACAATGGTTGTCAAGTGCTATTCCTTATTACCGTACACTGAACAATAGATTTTATCCCATTGCATTGTCTTTGTGTCACTTCTATCCTTCTTGCAGCATGAACAGACAAGGCTAATATTGTTTCTGGTGAAGGCTTGACAGCTATTCTGTTGATTTGTTTGGTGTTACATTTGAACGGCATTTATGCTGCCCTGAATGCTGAAGGATGACTCAGCTGAAAGGAACAAGTAACATGCCCTATGGAGATAAGAGAGAGCTTCTGAAGACAGTGTTTTGGAGCCTGTACTTGTACATGTGTGCACTGCTCACATCTCTGATATTTCCCAATTTAAACTGTATTTATCTAAAAGGGAGTTGACCTTTCCCCTGAGTACCCAAACCAGAAGCAGTAGAGCAACATACACTAAATTTATAGCCTTTAATTTTGGATGTCACATGTTTCAGTCTTTGCTATATTGGTATAATGAAGGTATTATATATGTTACTTTTTCAGCAACCTTGTCCACAAAACGTACCTTATTTTCTTAAGTACCATCCTTCAAGAAGTCAGAGTAACTGAGATCAATCTAATTTAGCATTCAAACATTCCTCTGAAAGTTGCATGCTTTCAGCATACTCCAGAGATCTAGACTAATGCACCAGACAATATTCTCCCAGGACAAGTGTCTGATAAAATTACCAGTGTCTGGGAATTCCCATTTCACCATTGTTACCAAGTCTTTGGTTATCTTCACAACACATATTCTTATTTAGAAAGAAAATTATTTTCAATTTATATAAATTCTACCTATCTTACCTATGATTCTACAACTTAAGATTGTTAGCATTTAACATGAAAATTTAGAATTGAGAATTCTGCCATGTGATAAGTCCAAGGTACATTAGGCTACTTCCAGTAATTTTTAATTAAAGATATGTATTTTATATTGTTGCTCAGAAAACTGTAAAATTTGTAAAGAACGATTCATATAAGAAAGTTTGGGGACAGAAAAAATATTCTTTCAAGTACAACTGACTGAATTTATCCTCACTTATCCATCCCTCTGATAGACAGATAGATACATAACTAGATGATAGATGGATAGAAAGATAGTTGATAGATAAGTAGATAGGCAAAGAGACAAAAATATGGATTTAACTAATAATAACAATTTTTCCTAAGATGTTAACATGTTTGGTTCATACAAGTGAAAGTGATCCTGCCTCTGCTGCCTTCTTAACCCCCCTCATTAAAACTGAATTCTGACGAGCTGATACTGATCAGTAAGGAACAACTCTTGTTCTTGATCAGGAACTCTTGTTCCTTAGCCCTGGTTTTTCGGTTACAGAGGATGGATTTTGTGTGTGAATGATATAGTTGGCTAACTCCAGCACCACAAATTAAATAAATACATATGCAAATGAATGACAAAAAAAGAAAATAAGTCAACTTAGCAATATTAGTTTACTAATTTTAAACAGCATATTAACTTATGCAAAGAGCTAACAGTAGAGTAGACTGTGCTATGGTTAAAGAGGAAAATCTTCATGCAGGAATTCTCTGCACTTTTTCTTACATGTTTTCTTCATACATATATAAGTGATTTTAAAACGAAGTCCATTAATTAAAAGCATGATGATCATGTGTTTACTGTGATCAAATTATATTTGCATACCTGAATAAAAATGTCACAGTGAAAACCATTATTGTATACAATTAATACATACTAACACAATTTTTTAAAAAAATAAGGCAAGAACAGGAATTAGAAAAATAATGACTTCCCTCCACTTCCAGCAACTGACTCATTATCTCTTCTGGAAGGACCAGAGCTCTAAATGTACACATAATTAAGGTCCCTTATACTTACATTTTATGATATGTTTATAGATAAAAACTGATCGTATAAGTATCATCAATGTTGAATAACGGAATTATGGCCTAAACATTATATAAAATACATAAAATTTTGAGATTATATGTATTAACATATTAAATCAAATACAGATCTTATCTTGAGATTTAGGAATCAACATGCATATTTTTAGTTTAAAAGTGAGAAATGATTCAGGAAAATTATTGTGGCTTTAGAAATGCCATGATTACTCACATATAAGGAGTTGATGCTAGGATCCACAAATGAAAGAGAACATGTGTCATTTGTTTCTCTGATTGTATGATACTTCACTTCGCATAACAGTTTTTAGCTCCACCCATTTATCTGTAAATGTCATGATTTTGACTTCTTTTTTTTTACCACTGAGTAGAACTCCATTGTGTAAATGTACCACATTTTCATTATTCATCTATCAGTTGATATTTAGTTTACTTTCAAACCTTCCCTATAGTGAAAAGAGCAGCAATAAACATGGATGGACAGGGATCTCTGCAATAGGAGGAGTTCTTAGGGTATAGGCCAAGGAGTGATATAATTGGGTCAAATGGTAGGCTCATTTTTTAAGAGTTCTCCACACTGCTTTCCATAGGGGTTGCTGGTTCCTCCAGCAGTGAATGAACATACCTCTTTCCTCATCTCCTTTCCATCATTTGGTCTCCTTTATTCTCTTGATCTTAGCCAGTTTGACTGGTGTAAGAAGAAATTGTAACGTGGTTTTAATTTGCATTTTCCTGATTATTAACTTATGTACAATGCTTAAATACAAATTTACATATATATATATATTTATGTATATATATAATATATATATATATACATAAATATATAAGCAAATGCCGTAATTGGGAAACGGCTTGGCAATTAAGTAACTGAAAAAGAAAGTCATTCTAGAATGACAGGTTGACAAACGGAAAGGAAGAAATATTTTATTTCAATACTGTTAAAATGAATAATGAAAAATACTTTGTTTGCATGGTATAAGACAGGGTCAAAAATCGCAATAAAATGTAGTATGTTATAACATATGCCACATTCATTTAGTAGTTTCAAGTTTGGAGGGAAAAAGGGTCCCAGCAGCAAATAATAAAATGCATAAAGTTACATTACCCAGTAATTTCTCTTTTTTAATATTTATTTGTTTTATTTTGTGTGAATGAATGTTTAGCCTGCATGTATGCATATGTATCATGTGTTTTCTGCTGCCCATAGAAGCCCAGAGAGTGCATCAGAGCCTTGGAATTATAATTACAGATGGTTGTGAGCAACAAAGTGAACACTGGGAACCACACCAGGTCTTCTGCAAGAGCAGCGAGTACTTTTAACCATGAGCTATCTCTCTACTTCCAATTAGGTAGGAGAAAAGAGGGGCCCTTTTCAGGGTTATAGATCCATTCATAAAAATATTTAAGAATGGACTCAGAAGCTTTTGTACAGTTTTATTAGAATTTAAAGAAAAATTCTCAGGGAAGCAAGCTGTAGTCTCAGGAGCTGCCCTTAGGAGGAGAATGGAAGGGAGAAGGAAAATCCATAAAGCCATGATTTTAGTTGCCTTTCTGTTGCTGAGATAAAACACCATGACCAAAGGAACTTCTAACAGGAAGAGTTTCTTTAGCTTATGGTTTCAAAGGGGCAAGAGTCCTTCATGGCTGGGAGGTAGCCAGAGGAGATTGGAGTAGAAGCAGAAGCTAAGTACTCCCATCTTCAAGCAGTTATAGGAAGCAGAGAGTGACTGGAATAAGGCAAGGCTAAGGAGCGCTCCTTACACCCCCAGGGACGTGCTTCCTCCAGCAGGGCCACACCTTCTAAGACCTCCCAAAACTGTGCCACCCACTGGGGAAAAAGTGTTCTAATACTTGGAGACTAAGGGAGGCATTCTCATTCAAACATCACATCATGCAAACTCAGAGTGAGCACTGAGCTCAGACAGATGCTGGACTAGTAGCCATATGACATGTGGGGAAGGAACTTTAAGGTAAAAGAAAAGAAAGAAATTCAACATCACAGTACAACCCAAATCCTTAAAGAAATCATGGTCATATTGAATGACCTGAAGGAAATCATTACTCATCCATAGAAGCCCAAGATAGGTGGATCTCAGTGTCAATGACTGCAACAGAGAAAAGGTCATGAAACTGAGAGGAGGCAGGTACAAAGAGTCTGACATATAAGCTAACAGCATGATTCATGGAAGAAATACAGAAGGCCCAGGAAGACCTGATTGTATAAAGGAGAAATTAGGCGTTTCTGAAGAATTCATAGAAACTGGTAGACTGCCAGAGAACTCATGTTTGTGACCTGGTCTACAAGCACTACACTAAAGGCAAGGATTCCAAGGGAAGGGAAAGTTTGCCATCTCACTGAAACACTAGGTTTTCTGTTTAACTCTTTAGTATTATTTAAGGTGAATCACCTTTTCTAAGGATGGTCCTGAAAAGGTGACTGGTCTGGAAAACCTGGAGTCAAGGTACTCTAACCATAGATTTTTATTTACTTGAACAGTTAATATTATGGGACTTTTTGTTAGATTGACAATAATTTTAGTAACAACAACAATAAAAATCAATACTGATGAACTATCATTTGAAATGTTTGGTACCTAATGAATGTTTGGATATATGCAAAGATAATATCAGAATCAAACTGAAAGTCAACAATGAATAAGATGAAAAGGTAGTTTATGTTCAGTGCCAGATACAGTACTATTTATTTACATGCCTACTATGTGTTCACACACTAGAATATATTGAATGGATTTGGCTGGAGAGATAGTTCAGTGGTTAAGAGCACTGGCTGCTCTTTCATAGGGGCCAGATTTGATTCTCAGAACCCACATGGAAGAAAACAGATTCCAGTTCCAGGGTATCTGATGCCCTGTTCTGACCTCCATGGATATTGTGCACACTGGTACACCTACATACATGCAGGCAATAAACTCATACATATAAAATAAAAACCAATAAATAAAATATATTTAAAATAATATATTGAATGACCTGAAGGAATCATTACTCCTCTATAGATGCCCAAGAGAGGTGGATCTCAATGTCAATGACAGCAACAGAGAAAAGGTCATAAAACTAAGGAGGCAGGTACAGAGTCTGACATATAAACTAACAGCATGATTCATGGAAGAAATACAGAATACACAGGAAGACCGGATTATTGAATTGAATTTTATAAATTGCAATTAAATCATGTATTGACATCGTACTTTGTGTCTATTCCATCCATTTTAGTACGCCTACAAAAAGAGAAATATCTTCCTATTCTCAAGGAACCTGCTTTGGTCTGGACAGTTGTCAAAAATATTATAGTCCTGGCTTTGAGCATGTAATATTTGATAAGCATCATGTGTGATAAGAATTCATTTAATCTGATTTCAGCCAACTGTCTCAAGCCTATGGATTATGTATCATTATTCGCCTCAGTTCCCATAATTGGAAACCAAGGCCTAGAGACGTTAGGGGTGATGATTCTGACTTGCTGCTCATTTGAGTAGAGCTAGACTCACAGCTGTGGCTGAGTGATTCCAAAGCCCAATTCATAAATACTGTGCTGAGTGGGAAATTGTAGCACAGTAACAAATGGAGTGGGCAGGAAGGTATAATAAAGAGGGACAAACACCGGCATCTAACCAAAATGAATGATGACAAGGTAAAGATCAGGGTTCCAAATGAAAACTTGAGCAATGGACAAGGCCAGAGAAGCCATTAAACAGAAAGCATCTGGAAGACCTTCGATCATTAAAAATGCATAGCTCAGAAACACGGGTCTTCTATGTCAGAAACAATAAAATCATCCTCCTGTCACCCTCATCCTAGCCAGACTTTTAAATAAGAGGCAATTAGTAAGACTTCATAAAAGAAATGGGACTGAAGAAATGAATTTTTCACTTGCTAGCTTGAAAGTAGGAAAGTCAAGAAAAAGGAGCTGTGGACAAAGTTCTACAATTATCCTTTGCATGTAAAAGTAATTTCATAATTTTGCATAAAGTGAGGCCATTTGATCTTGTGGTAGAACTCTAAAGCTGAAAGAGAACCTAATTAAAAACAAAAAGTTGCCTTGTGTTGAGGTTTAATTTCCTAACAATCCGCTAAAGTCAAAATTAAACTTCAGACATCCTATTAAACTCTTTGTGTTTACTGCTTTTGAAGGGAATGCATCCTTTTAATTTTTAAAAGTATAAATTCATATACTATATCTTTATGATAAAAAATACTGATGGTTCAGTGTTTAAAAATCAGTCCACTATGTCACAACATAAAAGAAGGTTTACCTTCATTAGTTTATGTGGAAAAATTCTCAATAACCATAATGATGGATCATTTTTTTCTCTAAGAGACAGAAAAATATATTTTTAAGTGGCTGCTGCAATTTTACCAGAAAATAAGTGATCTTTTTAAATGATAATTCCAACTTATTACCATTTGAACAGCTTTTCTAACAACCAAATAAAGCATATCTTCATCTTTTATTTCATAAATCTGCGGTTGCCAAAATCATGTCCATACATTTAGATGGTATGCAATTTCATAAATCTTAATTTGTACTAAATAATGAAGATCCAGGTCTTCAGTATAAAATATTGCCAGAAACTAAAAATGGGTTGTCGCTTGTCTTTTAAAACTCAAATTGTTATCTCCTTGTTTTGTTTACTGAAATGGAAAGCCAATTTGAGAATATACGTTAGAGAATACCGTGGGTTATGAAAAAAGCATAAGATATTTCTTGAATCCTATTCAACTCAGGAGTAGAAATCTATAAAACTGCACAATTCCAGCAAAGAAAATTAAAGGACAAGTAGTTGAGTATCATAAAAAAAAGACATAAAACCTGTGACACAAGTAAAAGACAGAGATTGTCGAATTTTACACCAAGGTGATAAATAAAAATGAAAAACAGCCCTAGAAGTTTGTAAAGCAGATAAACTCTAAATCATCTGCTGTAATTGATGCTATAATAAGTGAACACTGGAGAAATTCAGAACAGGATAGAGCACTGAGGGAAAAGATGTAGGACTAGTTTACATATTAAATCACATGTAAAATAACTGATTTCTATCTGAGTTGGTCTGGTCTCATGAAACTGGAAAGAAAATGAAATTTTTAATGTGTCTGTAATGAGTCCCCATTGTTTTTTATTTTAAAAATGATTGATTCTGTGATCATCAAGAAAGTTATGAACTACTGGAAACATATTAGCTCCAATCTTAGACAACTGAAATTGATTGGAGAGTATGTTTTAGAGTTGTGATGTAAAGACGAACTGGTGACTTAGGAGAGAAGTTCACCAATTAATTCCTTGATTCTTTGTTATACCTTTATTGCAGTTGGAATTCCTAAGGGTTTATTAAAGGAGTACAAACTAAAACCTGCTTTTAGGTCATGTTGTCACACTTGCCTTCAAGTGATAAATGTCATGCATTCTCATTTTCCCATTCTATCAACACTTTGGGGTCTTATATTTCAGTTGGTTTCCAACTTCTAACAATTGGAAGTATTCATAAATATACAAAAATATCCACAATAAAGACATATTCTAGTTGTAATTGCATGACTATCCAACATCTGTCTTAAACATCATATAGAATTTGCTTAATTTTTTCAGTTTCAATAATTTATCCTCTTTTCCATGAAATGCATAAAAAAACTCAAATAAAATGTTTAAGGCTCATTAAACAGGATAGCCATAGGCCACAGGCCCACTGAAACCATTAAAAAGGAAGAAGAGGATGAGGTTTGACCAGATACATGTTTGTTTGTATTTTGTCTATGGGTAGAGACTACTTGTTTTACTATTGTGTGAAAGTTGCCCAAAGCTTCATACAAACACTGTTATCTCTCTCTCTTTCCTTTCCCTTCAGTATCTTCCTATGTATTTGTATTCTGTCATCTATCGTCTATCTACCTATCATCTATCTAATTAATCTAATCTATCTACCTATTTATCTATGTTAGTTACTTTTCTGTTGCTGTGATAAACCACAATGACCAAGGCAACTTATAGAGAAGGAAGCATTTATTTGGCTTATGATTCCAGAAGGAACAATTCCATAATGCCATAATGGCAGAAGACACATAGAAACAGGAGGTAGCTAGTGCAGACAGCCAAGGGATCATGTCTTGAAACAGAGTGAAACTGAAATCAAGCAAGGGTTAAGAAATCTCAAAGTCCACTCCCAGTAACCTGTTTCCTCCAGTACGATCACCTACTAAAAGTTCCAGGACCCATCCCAAGGATCATCACACACTGGAGACCAATAGTCCAAATACTTAGATTCTATGGGAGATATTCTCATTCAAATCACTATACTATCTAATTTATGTATGTATGTATGTATGTATGTATGTATATATATATATATATATGTATATGTGTATGCATGTATCTATCTATCTGTCATCTATCTATCTAGCTAGCTATCCTATCTATCTATGTTTTCTGTCTATCATCTATCTGTCTTTCATTTCTCCATCCATCCACATTCTATCATTTATATACCCATCTGCAATAGGTGGATTTTAAATGTCACTCAAAGGTGACATTGAGAGATTGCACTTCTGCTACTATGACTGTTTGTATGTAGAAAAAATCTTTAATATCTTTTGTCTTACTGGAAGAAGTAGGTCTATGGAGGCTTCTCTTTGAAAGGGATGATGGAGTAGGGGAGCTGGAGAGATAGCTCAGTGGTTAAGAGCACTGACTATTCTTGCAGAAAACCCAAGTTTGAATCCCTGCATTGACATGGTGGCTAACAAACATCTGTAACTCCAGTTATGGGATATGACAACATCTTCTAATCTACAAGGGTATTGCACAACATGGGCGCACCTACATATGTGCAGGCAATACACTCATACACGTAAAAATGAATAAATAAATAAATAAAAAGGGTGATGGGGCCGGCCCCATATTCCTCCCTCTCTGATTCCTGGATGCTAAATATTGAGTAGCTTTTTTCCTTCCCCTTTATGTCCCCTTTCTTTCCCCTGTTATATTGTATAACAGGCCCGTAAACAACAAAATCAAGTGATGATATATACTAGAAGTGAAACCTCAAAAATCATCATCCAATCTAAAAATTATAAAGTTAATTTTTCTCAGTTATTTCTCACAAGTGTGGAAGCTATGTATTGACTCTATCTATTTATCTACTTATCTATTAATTCTTAATTGTCTATCTACCTTTCATCTTCTTTGTTTTATTTTCCTCTTTTTGAGACATGGTCTAACAATATAGTTCCAGCTGTTGGGAGGTCACTATGTAGATCATCATGGACCATCACAGACTGGCCTTGATCTCATAGCAATCCACTTCCTTCTGCCTCTGGAGTCCTGAATTAAAGGCATGCATCACCATGCCAGCCAATCCCCACCATCATGTTATACACAGGATTTCTACCTACTTCTTTTGAAAAGAGAAAATTAAATTTTGAAGATTCCAGAAAATAAGAATGATGATGAAATTATAGTACTGATAGTGAAAAAATGTGAATATAGAGTGAAATAATCATGTAGAAGAATGAATCTACAAATTGTAGATAAGACCCCAAAACAGCACAGAACAGAGCTCCAGGTTCACAGAAGGAAACTCAACTTTATGTTCAAGGGAGTAGAATACAGTTCCGTGCCGCTAGAGGGGGGTCGTTATTTCAATTATTTTCTTGTCTCCATTGTTCTCTCAACATGATTATACTGGTATTTAAGATACAGCATTTTGAATTCTGTGCCTCCAGCAAAGGCAATAGCTACTTGCTAGCTTGAGGGAGAATGCCACCTTTGACTTTTGCTTTCACTCAAAGAAATAGATGGGTCTAGTGCTTTGCTGTTCTTTCTCATGATCAAAATTCTGGTTAGCTTATGTATTTATTTGTTTATTTATTTATTTATTTATTTATTTTTTTAAGTAATCGGGCCTTTCACACCTTGTCACTGGTTACCCAGGGCAAGAAAGTAAAGAAACATCTTACACAGTCATCAGTCACTTCCGCCATCTTGGCTCTTCAGTCATTTTCTTCCTTCCTTCCTTCTTTTTTTCCTTCCTTCCTTCCTTATTTATTTATTTATTTATTTATTTTTTAATTTTACTTCTCTATGTACTGAAACCCAGGAAGGGCCTGTGCAGGTATGTTATGTTGATTGTGCTTCTAGTTGGTCAACAGAATGTGTTCAGGAAATCAAGGACATTTTGCTCTACTTTTAAAATTTATTTATTTTTTTAAATTTTTTATGTGTATGGATGTTTTACCTGCATGCATGCAAATGCACATGTATTCTGCTATTCCCAAGGATGCCAGAAGGGGGTGTCAGATGCTCTGGAACTAGAGTTTTGGACCGTCAAGGTTCTTTATTCAGCATAACATTTATAGTGATAAACTCTCTTATATAAAAATGTTCTCTCTCACTAATATTAGGAAAGAAGAAAAAATAACTTAAAAGACAAGACTAGACCATGAATAGAGGCATGTTTCTTGATAATTTTCAGCAGAAACACACATGGAAAAACACCTGATATTTCCAAGTAGAAATTAGAAATGATACCACATGCATTTAATCTCAAACATGTTTAGATTTTTATTTGCTTTGCTGGGACTAGCTTGGAAAGATTTTCACTGACTTTAAAATTTATCTATGAGACGGAGTTTTTACATCAACAGTAAAAATTCAAACTTTGCTGGAATAAATTGTCACTTTTTGTCCATGAGATTGTTTGAAGCATTAACATACCTGATGCAAGTTTTTACTTTTATTTATTTTTTTTTTTGTGTGAGAGTGTCTCCTTGTAGCCCCAGCAGGTCTGGAACTTACTGTATAGACAAGGTTCCCTTAATTTCACTGAGATCAGCCTGGCTGTGTCCTGAGTACTGGGATTAAAGGCATACACCATCACACCAGATAGTTTTTACATTTTATATCACCAACTTGAGTCTTTTAACTCTCATGAAGCCACACTGTGCCTCCTACAAAACTCTGAACAACAGTAATAGTTAACTGTGTTTATAAACTATTATTGTTAATAATTAATAATGTTTGTCTTACTTTGCATTATAATATCACATAACTGCATTATATATAGTTAAGATAGCAATATAGTCATATATATGTTCATAATATGCAATTAACCTGTTAAGTACATTACCAAAAATTAATATTAGCTAATTAAGTATATTTTATAATTTTATCTTCTCAGCAATATTTTGCATTGGAAAAAGGAGAAAATTACCTCCTAAATTGATTACTGTAGTATTTAAAATACATATAATGGAACTCATATTTTATGACTTCATTTTCTTTTAAGTGTTTTAAAAATTATATTATTGAGTCTTTGAGAATTTCATAGAATATATTTTGATTACATTCAGACCACCTCCCTTATCTCCATCCCAGTCCAGCCCTCCCTCCCTATTTCATATCCTTTATTATTATTTTCTTCTTTTTTTAAAAAATAAAACCTCTACCATGTCAAGCCAGGTGAGGTAACACATGCTTTTAATCCCAGCACTCAGGGAGGCAGATGCAGGTGGATCTCTGTGATACTGAGGCCAGCCTGGTCTACTTAGTGAGTTCCAGGCCGCATGGGACTACAGGGAGACTCTGTCTCAAAAATAAAGTCTACCATGTCTAATCTGTGTTCTCCAAAAGCTCTTTTGTATGAATCTATGCACTGAAGGCTGGTGAACCTACCATGTCTCACCAGCAAAAGAAAACTGACCCTCCCTCTCCCATTGTGTATCAGTTGCCAGTTTATCCTTTAATTTTTTTATTCTTTCCTTATTTTGTGAATAGTCCTCCCAATTTTTCTCCTTTCCTGATATATAGGGGAAGGTAAAATAAATTTAAAATAAACAAACTATATTTTGCCAATCCAATTATTTACAACATGCAATAAAGAGAAAAATCCCCAAACAACCTTTTGGCAAATTTACAGATAACTGAAGGGCCTGTTTTAAATGATAAAGGTTGTCTATAATCTCTCAAATATCATCTTTATAATATATTCAGTATGAGAAAACAAATAACTAGTGACAAGAGGGACAAAGATCCACTTATCCTTTGAAAACACGGGAGGAAGCAGCTCTGTGCACTGGCTGTTAATGACTGCAGACACTCACCACCAATCATAATGGCCAAGGTCAGCAGTCAAGTAACTTCAAAGCACTTACCTGGAGAGGCTTTGAGTGGGAAACAGCCAGACTGAAGTGCACTCATTCCACTGGCAGTGCCTATCACAAGGGACCTTCCCAGCAGGCAACCAGCACACATCTCTTGCAGATACCAGTTTCGTAAGTATGAAGAAGCAGTCAAAGACCTCTGCATTTCACTGTATTGATGCCTCATTTTCAAGAGAATGTTAGTTATTCATTAATAATAATAATTTAAATAACAATTTTAAAACATTTTGGTAAATTTCCCTCTATTCTGGATCCCTTCTTTGAAGGTAGAAAACATATAATAAATTTCAAATTAACCTTTATTAAACAGTATTATGTCTGGACTCTGGAGCTTGCATTTTGCATAAAAGACCAGCATTGACATAGCCTCCTTATGAAAAGAATAGATTCTAAAATCTGTTACCCTTAACTTCCATTTTAGTGCAATATTTTACAACATAAAACTAAGAAAATGTCATGCTTTTCTGAAACAAGCACCTCCAAAATAAAACGACCCTTCCAGACTTTAGATGGCATTTTTAGGAAATGTTTGATTTGGGTTCTGAGTCACTTTTCTGGCTTAATGTGAAACTTCCAGGGTTTGGGGTTTTAGAATTTTCTTAAGATTCAAAAATGTTATATTCTTAACCATGATGCACAAAGTGGCCCTTAATGTTGACTCAAACCCAAGCAAACAATTTCCACCCCTCTGGTGAAATCCTTTAAATTCATGTCATCACTTAGGCTCATAGTGTTTGGGATTTGCTAGTCCATAATACACCATTTTGGCATTTGAGAAGATCACAGGAAGAAGAAATCAGTCTCACATCCTCTCTCCCTAAGCTGCCTCACCTGTTCCTGAAGTGAATCCTAAGACCCATCATTCAGGAGGTTGTCCACACTCGCCCAGAGGAGCACTTCTGCTTTGGAAAAGCCTGGCACACAGAGAATGGGAGCGAATATGTTAGAATTATTTGCTCCCAGTTGTTGCCATTAGATGAGTGTAAAATACTTCTTTATGTTGTAAAAATATGCACACTTACTGTTTCTGTGTGCTCTACTCTTTATAGTTTATAGTAAAATCATATGAAATAAGCTTTCATATACTTACATTACAGGGCCCTCAATCTTGAACCTAGTAATATGAAGATGTTTTGACTTGTCTGTAAAGACACCTGCTTGAGTCTCTGTGTCTTAGGACAATACAAATGATGACATACAATTCAAGACTGAAGAATTCCACTCACTCTATCTAACATTATTTATTTTTTCTTTCCGATGTTTAAGTATTCACTCTTTTAGATTTGAACTGCAGTTATTCCTTCTCTATTTGAATATCCCATTTCAGGACAGGCTAAGCCATTGTCTAGTCAGTGATTTAAATTACAGTATATAAACATCCATTTTTTGTTGTTTGAAATGTCTACAATTCCATAGCAGTAGTTAAGAGTACAGTTCCGGGAGCAGCCTGTGCTGGATGGGAAAACGAACGACAATGAACTCTGGGGAATGAACTCCTTTGCAGCCATTGTCAGTTCTGTGACATAAATCTTCCGTTACTGATAAGTCCTAGCTATCAACTCAAAAGAATTGAGCATGGAGTTTGAAGGAGAAACACATCAGTTCTTGGACCATCCATTTCCTCAAATTCCAGGAAGATTTTCATGAGGTGAAATTTATTTAAAGTTCATTGTCTGTGGTGGCAAACAATGGATTTATTACAATTGCATGTGCTGTGTGTGTGTACACGTGTGTGTTATCTCTACATTGCGTGAGTGTGTGTGTGTGTGTGTGTGTGTGTGTGTGTGTGTGTGTGTATACCATCTCCTGTACATGCACATGTGGAGACCAGACATTGACATCAGGTGACCTCCTCTTTCCTTCTTATCTTTCTAAGATAGATTCTCTTGTATATCCTGGAGCTAGCAATTTTGGTTAGGCTGACTGGCTAGTCCCTATTCTGACACAATCAGGTTTTACCTGGGTGCTGGGTTACAAACTCAGTTCCTCATGCTTTACCATGTTTTACACACTGTCCTGTTATTATTTTTCAGTTACCTGAAAGATAAATTGTCTTTATAGAAAAATTGTTTTCTGTTTTCCTAATAATAAATTGTTTATATACATTTTTTGAAGGTTTTTTTTTTTTTTTGAGACAGGGTCCTCTGTAGTCCTAGCTCTCCTGGAACTCACTATGTGGAGTATGGTGGCCTTGGTTTCCTAGAGATCCACAAACCTGTGTCTTCTGAATGTTGGGATTAAAGACTTGTGCCACCATGCCAGAATTTTAACAGTTTTGTAAGGTGTTCTTCAAATTTAGTATAATGTGGTTGAAATTGGTGAACGTATTTTTACAACCCAAAATCCTTGAAAATACAAAACCCAAAACTAGCAAGAGAGGAAAGAAGTTACTTTAAAAAGTGATTCATCTATTTAAAAATTACATTTAGAACCATAATCTTCCTGGGAAGAATGAAAGCCTGTTCGAGTTGCTACTACAGGTGACTTCTAATAAACCATAGAACACATCTGCACTCAAGCCCAGTTCTTCAGAAGGTAGGGAAAGTTCCTCTGTCCAGCTTCTTGTGAACATGACTAATGGGGATAGAGAAATGGCTCAGTGGTAAAGAACACTAGCTAATCGTATAGAAAACCAGGGTTGAATTCCCAGCCACCACATGGTGGCTTTCAACCATCCTTAACTACAATGCCAGGGGATCTGATGCCCTCTCTTTATCTCTACCAGCATCACACAACGTGGGTGCACTTTCTTGCATGCAGGCAATATACTCATACACATAAAATAAAAATAATAAGTAAAATATGTTTGTAAAAGAACACAACTCAGATACTAAATTTTAAAAGAAGAACAGCAGAAAAGAAAATAGAGTTGTGGTTATAGTTCAGTGGTACATTTGCTGCCTAATGTGCATGAGCATGAAGCCTAGGGCTTAATCATTAGCACTGCAGAAAGAGACTGAGAAAAATACACACACGCATCCCCCCACACACACATAGAGAGAGAGAGAGGGAGGGAGGGAGGGAGAGAGAGAGAGAGAGAGAGAGAGAGAGAGAGAGAGAGAGAAAATTCCATTAGTAACGTATACAATAATCTACTGAAAATATCATTCACTAAGTCCTTCAAAATATTAAAAGTAGACTTGTCCTAGTGATGGAGGTTAGAATCCACATTAGAAAAATACACTAACATGAAAACCACAAAATCACCCAGTATAAAAACCATGAAAAGGCAAACTCATCTAAGTAGATACAAAATGAATTTCACAAAGTAGAAATCCATTCAGGGTGACAGCTCTCAGCAACTTGCAGTAGAAGATAAATGTCTCATTTTAATGAATGACATTAGGAAATTCTTCTAATTAATACCACCCATCATAATAAAGAAACGGAATATTTGTGGAAGTAAATGAAATTATGTTTCTACCCAGTATGGCAGTTTTTAGTTCAGTCCATTTACTTGAAAAATTTAAGGATTTCATTTTTCTAAACCTCTGAGTAGAACTCCATTGTGTAAATGGACCAGGTTTTCATAATTCATTCATCAGGTGAGGAACATTTAGGTTGTTTGCATTTCTTAGCTAGTTTCATGAGCTCCTACTTATCAATTTTGACCTTTATGCATGAGCAACTGATGTCCAATTTAAAAAGTCATTTCCTATACCTATAATTGTAAGGTACTGCTTACTTTTTCTTCTAACAGTTTCAGCATTTCAAGATTCACATTGAAGTCTGATCTATTTGGAGTTGAGTTTATGTACAGGGATAGATAAAAGTCTAATTTCACTCTTCCACTCACGGAGTTGCAGTTTTCCTAGAACCATTTTTTGAAATTCTGTTTTTCATTCAGTCTGTGTTCTTAACAACTTTGCCAAATATCAGGTGTCTGAAATTGCATGAACTCATGTTTGAGTCTTCTATTTAGTTCCATTGACCTACAAGCCTGCTTTTACGCCAATACCTTTTTGTTTTTATGGCAATGACTTTTTTTTTCTAATTTTGTTTTGAATACCATGGGGATCTTGATTGGGATTACATTTAGACTATAAATTTTTTTTGAAGGATAGTCATTTTCAGAATATTAATTCTACTAATCTGTAAGCATAGGGAGTATTCCCATCTTCTTGTGTCTTCCTCATTCTTTCTTCAAAGATTTACAATGTGAATAAAGTGGAAGAAGGAGCTTCAGAGAGTAGGAGAGTAGGACAAGGTGTTATACAGGGAGAAATGGGAAAAGTGGGAGTACTTTAACTGGGAAGAGAGGAGGAAGGGCTGTAAAGTAAGAGAAAGAGGTGAGAGAAATAATGCTTAGATGGTGGGCAAAACGAAAAGAAATATACCAGTTCAAAATCTGACTGAAAAGTACTATCTATCTATATTTCATCATCACCATCATCATCTATGTATATGAGTGCAAATATATAGCTAAAGTCTATATGACAAGAAACAGTGCAAACCAGGAGAGACCTCTCTATGAGTCGTTGGTCAGGGTAACCCAAGTTCCTCTCAAGATGACTCAGACTATGGCCACAAATCTTGATTTCCTACCAGAACTTGAAGGTAAGAGTATATTGCTGAAGGCAGGGCATACTTCAGACAGAACTTGTAACAATGGCACTGGAACTGACCTGCTAGCCTCCTTCCTGAAGAGTCAGGGGATCCTATAGAAGCTGCTAAATAGAAAAATTAATCAATGGTCCTGTCCAGCTATAAAGCCTAAAAACCACAACAATGACTGGTACAGGAAACTATTGCTATTGATACGGTAGTGGTATTTTTATGTTGTGGGCAATCAACAGTTGTCTAACTGGACTTAAAACACTATTAGTGATAGGGAGCTCATCTGTGTTACTATTAGCATAGCCAAATACATATGGCTGGAGATATCATAAAAAAAATAAAAAATTCTACATTTGTCACATCTCTGGACACATGTAATTTCTTACTGTGTGCTAAATATGCATTCTTATATTTACAGACAAGTATACTTCTCACCTCTCTTTTTGCAACAGAAGATGACTAACACAGAGTTCCATAACTGGTCAAACATGGCAAATTAGCGAGATGCATAGTCCTAAGTGACACTTTACTATGCAAACTCTACAGCTGTGGTTCATGGAACACAGCAGCTCAGGGATAAGAGAGAATGTTAATTCAACTCACAACCTTCACCAGTGAAATTTCCTTACGCAACAGATTAGGTGATTAACCCAGAAAGCCACAACTGATCAAAGTGTACAGAATCAGCGATTGTAGAGAGCATGTCCCTGGATAGGACACCTATATTAAATTTCTACCACTCAGGGCTCAGGAACCATTGTGAAAGAAGAGCCGGAAAGATTGTAGAGGGCCAGGCATGGTGGACGTCTGGAAGGAGTTTCCCGGGCTTCTGGGAACTTGCTCATATGAAGTTACAGCAACGGTTGACAACATGCGCAAGACCCGGGAAAACTCAAAACAGACAAAACATACTCAGCATAAAACTAGAGATTTGGTTAAGAAGCCTAAACTTTAGTTGACCACTATTTGCAACTGCTCAGTGATTGGTGAGAGAGAATTGGTCTTCTTTAAGAGAGTGAAGTTAGGTTTACCAAGCTCCAATTGATATTCTCACGCTGAGGAACATTTGAGACTACCAATTTGACTTGATAGGTCTTAACATACATGAATGAATGCATGAAATCCAGTCAGGGGTTTGGGAGTAGAGGTAGAAAAGAGGATCTAAATATAATTGAGATATATTAAATGAAATGCACAAGAATTCCATTAAAAATTTTTAAAAGTATCTTTCCAAAAGAGTACAAAAATGATATTAAAATACAGTAAAATACTTTTTTGTTATTTGAATTTTATTTATAAAAAATTTAAAATTTTATTAGTCAACACAAGAAATACATTTTTATGTAAGGAATTAACGGAAAATTCGAATTTGAAAAGCATTCCAACAAACATATATCACATGGAATAATAAAAAGTTAGAGAATTAGGAACATTATAGACCTATTATTTTAGAGAGTGATTTCCTAGGAACATTATAGACCTATTATTTTAGAGAGTGATTTCCATTTTAAAAAATGTTCCTCAAACTCCCATGTGAATTGCCAATTCTGATTTTAAAACATAACACTGAGAATGTGTTTCTATATGCTGTTACTGCTTTTTTGGCAAAAATAAAATAAAATAAGATAGAATTAATATTTTAAATTTAAGGTAAGATCCCCAACAGAAAAAATAAAATAATATTCATAGTCTAATCACAAACTAAAAATAATGAAAAATATATTATGTGACTTTCTAATACCCTACAAACCTGGAGCAATGAAAGCAGCCAAGAAATTGAGCTAAAAATTTTAGACCAGCAGAATAAAATGGAGATTTACAGCCCATACATCTGTAGTCAGCTGAATTATAAAACATGATAAGTCTATACATAGGAAAACAGATGACCTTTCCCTTAAATGGTGCCAGAAAATAAAACGGGTTTCCCATTCAGAAGAATGAATCTAGAATACTCTTTCTCATAGTTTAAGAAAAGTCAAGTTCACATGGACTGAATATTTAAACATAATACCAGAAACCAGGAAACTGTTAGACTAAAACAGAAGAACCCACCGGGATGTTAAGGATGGGTAGAATCGGGGGAGGGAATGACCCTAAAAGCACAGGAGACAAAAGTAAAAACTGACAAGTGTGACTGCATCAAACAGAAAGGTGTCACCAGATCAAAGAAGACAAGGGCCAGAGGGAACAGAAAATGTACGGAATGGAAGAAAAAAAAATAGTTACAATCTGTATTTCTGGCTGAGATTAATAAATAGAATAAATAATGCTAAAAACCCAAAGAGAAAACAAAATTTTTAAAAAGGTGAAAACAAAATAGATTTATCTCCAAAGAAATATATACAAAAAGTTTACTTCACTAATAAACAGGAAAATTAAAAACCAAACCTTAATATCTCACTCTAGTAAGAATAACTATTATCAAAGTGATAAAAGATTGATTTCTTTACAAACTGTAAAGAAAAGGGAACTTTGAAGACTGTTGTTGAAAATGGGAAGTGTATTTATTAGTAATGGACATTGTTGAAACCACTAAGGATGAACTACTGGTTCTACTAAGAACTTGGATCTACAAAGCAAAAGTTTTCAAACAAGATCACCAAATGGTCCTGCAGTTCTTCTGTTGAGTGTTTTATCCAAAGGTCATGAAATTTTAATTCGATCTTTGCATATTAAAGAGGCAAATCTGTTTCACTAATATTTATAGTGCTATTTTTCACAATAGTCCCAAAATGGAAATGACCTAAATGTCCCTCTTCTGATGAATGAATAAAGAAAATTTGGCAGATACACACAAAACAATATTGTTCTGGTATAACAATAGTAGAAATTCTGTCATTTGCATCAGCATTGATATCACTAGATATCACAATGTTAAATGAAATATGTCAGACCAAGAAAGACAAATAGTTCATGATCTCACATAGAATACAAAGATCTTACAGAATGTGAGAGGAAGAGGCTGCCGTACACTAGGAAAAACAGGGGTGGGAGAGAGATGTGGGGAGGCTGATCAATGGATAGAGAAGTAGAGTTGAAAGAATTAAGAAAGTTTGGTGGGTTATTGCATACCATGCTGACTACAGGTTACACATAAAATCCTCAGCCAGGTTTGGGGGCTACTCAAAGGAGGATTATGAGTTCAAGGTACAGAAGTGCTACAGAATGTGTGCAAGACCAGCAGCTTCATAATAACCCATCTTAAAAATTTTATACAATAAACAGGACTGAGAATACAGCTCAGCAGAGTGCATTCAGTGAGACCTGCTTTCCATCCCCAGGATGGAAGATTGGAAGGAAACATCACATGGTAATCCATCAGAACATGCAAATTTTATGTTATATGACATTTTAAAATAAAAATTTGCAGTGGAATAGTTTTAGATTCCATTCTCCTTCCTTGAAAAATTTTTGTGTATCTAGACAAATTCTTTCTTTCAAAATGGATTATAAGGTTAAGGTTAAGCTTATCTTTTACAGAAAATAAATAAGAAAAACTACAGCTAGTAGCAGACTTGTCCTCTGAAAATCCTGAATTTGGAAGGCAGCTGAGAAACTCCCCAGACAGTTTTTCTGATAGAGTTGAGTAAGTCTAAGGGATTGTGTTTCTGCTTAAAGTTAGAGGGAAAAAAAAAGAAGTTTAAGTATGCCAAATTACTTTTAGAGAGAATAATAGAGTGACATAATATTGAAAGGGAATCTTGGTTTGATTTGGGGCTTGGATTTACATTAGAAAATATTTACTTTTAACTAAATCTGGATAAGAGTGTCATTTATATAGAATTACCATATTTGTAAGCATAAAGGTCAGTTTTGCATAATAACTATACTTAAGCTTCAGATCTGGACTCTTGTCATTTAGAGATGGATCCTATGTGGATTTGCTGAGTTGCTTTTATCTTATGGATTGTGAAATAAATTTCTCAGCCAAGGTATTTTTGATGAGACCAAACTTACTTATTATTCACTTTCCAAATAAATACCACATTATATTTTGGATCAGTAGTAATTTATTTACTGGAGAAGATCCACTTTGATTCTAACTGTATTTACTCAGGCTATATCTAACTAATTTCCCCCACCTGCACTCATTTTCTCTGATGCTTTACATAGTAGAGGAAGGAATTCATTCATCAAAACAGATGAAACTAAAGTTCATTAAGGAACATAAAGAGAGGTAGGTGATCTGGGAAGGAATCAGTCATGTCCACCACAGCAAATATACCTAATGCTTACAAAGAGAATGGAAATAACTACCAACAATTACAAATAATGCAACCACTCAGAATAAGAACTATACAATACAATCAAAGGAAGTAGCAAGTCCCTTTCAATAATAACCTAAATTGAAAACAGAGACTGACTCACTTAAAACAGAAGATTCAGCTATCTTTCGCATCCAAGAATCACACATAGGAAGCAAAACCAATTCAAAATCTGAGTGTCAAAGGGCAGACATTCCTATAGTTATTTTACATTACTGTTCAAAATACCATGACTAAAAGAAACTTGGAAAGGAAAGAAAGGATTTTTTTTGCATCTTAACCCTCCAAGTGACAGTTCATCACTGAGAGAAGTCAGGCAGGAACTCAAGGTAGGTGCCTGAAGGCAGACGTTGAAGCAAAGGCTCTGGGGGAATGTTGTTTACTGTTTTTTTTTTTTTTTTCTGGCCCCTGGTCAGTCAGCTTTCTTATACAACCCAGGATCACCCATTCAGGAGTGGTACCATCCACAGTAGGATAAGGTCTCCTACATCACTGAACAGTAAAGAGGATGCCTCACTTACAAGTTCACAGGCAACTGATAGCAAAAAATTCCCCAACTGAGGTAGCCTCTTTCCATGTGTGTCATTAATAGCAGAGCTGTCCAGCACAGACACCAACCTCCCCAACAAATAAATGTCGTTAATGAGCAGACGTAGGATTCTCATACCTGATTAGGTATATTTAAACCAGTATTCGCTAGAAATCTGACTAGAAATCTCCTAGTCAAATTAAAAAGAAGGGAGAGAATAATACAAATTAATAAAGTTAGACAGGAGAACACAGTTGTTTCAGTGGACTCTAATAAAATTCAGAAAATAATTAACACTTTGAAAAATCCACATTCCCCAAACTGAAAAAAAAAAATAGAAAAATGGATTTAATTTCTAAACCCTTACAAACCACCACAACTTGATTGAGAAGATAAAAACCACTTAACCCATAACAAGCAATACTTAAAAGACTTTAAATAAAGAAAAGCCTCAAACTAGATGGATTCACTCTTGAATTCACTAAACTTTTAAGAACAACTTAATTGTGACAATTTTTGAACTATTTCTCATAATAAAAAGGGAAGGAACACTATCAAACTCTTTTTACAAAGCCAGTATTACATTGGAAGCCAAATTGTACTAAACACACACACACACACACACACACACTCTCACACACACACACTCACACACACACACACATTGAAAAGAAAATTATGAAGAAATTTCTATGATGGACATAGATGTAAACATTTTCAAGAAAATATTTATAAATTTCATTTAAGATATCCTTATCAACATTCATGAGAAAGAAGCAGGTGGATTTCTGTAATTTTAGCTGAATCTTGTCTACATAATGAGTTCTAGGCCAGCCATGGTTATATAGTGAGATCCTGTCTCTAAAAGAAACAGAAAGAAAGAAAGAAAGAAAGAAAGAAAAACAGAAAGAAAGAAAGAAAGAAAGAGAAAAAGGTTTAAAAATACTGTATTAAGGTAATCTTGACCAATTTCCTTTTATCTCAGAGGTGGCCTATTAGTTCTATATATGCAAGTAAGCAAAGATAATACACCACATAAATAAAGGACAGCAATCTCATGGTCATCTCCATAACCACAGATTAGATATTTGGCAAAATCCAGGATGTCCTTATTATATAAGTCCTGAAGAAATTAGAAACAGATGGAGGACACCTCAGTATAATAAAGGCCATGTGTGATAAAAGGTTAGTCAACATTATACTATATGAAGGAAAGCCAAGAGCATTTCTGCTAAAATCTGGAATGAGACAAGAGGGCCTTCTCGCTCAGCCTTTTTAAATGTATTGCTTGAGATCTAAACTAGAGCATCAAGACAAGAGAAAGATAGAAATGTGATGCCATCAGAAAAGCAAAAGCTCAGATTATTCCTATTTGCATATGATGAGTCTACACTTAAAAGGCACTATGCACTCCATGAGAAGAGTTTTAGATTGATAAACAAATTGCAGGGTATTAAACAAACATATAAAATGAGTGGTTTTCTATATACCAATAATAAATTTGTCAGTAAGAAATTAAGAAAGTTATCTCATTTTAATACATTCAAAAAATAAAGAAAATCCCTGGGAATAAATCTCAACAAGGAAGCAAATGGTCTCTACAATAAAAACTTTTGAAACATTGAAAAAAAGAAGAAGAAATAAAAGTAAACACTCAACATGGAAATTGTTTTTTCGAAACATTTTTATTGGCCGAATTATTTTAAAATTGTTCACACTACTAAACGTCATGTAAAAATTCAGCACAATATCCATAAAAATGCCAGCAAAAATTTTCATAGAACTATATAAATGAATCAGAAGTTTCATATGGAAACAAAGAAGACCAAAGACATACAAGACTATCTAAGCAGAAATAACATTGCTGGTGCTATCAGAATACCTGACCTCAAATTATATACTACAGAGCTAAAGTGACAAAGAAAGTATTGTACTGAAACAAAACCATACATTCAAGACAATGAAACAGCACAGAGGACTCAGGAAAATTCCATACGTCTATAGATACCTAATTTTCGGGAAAGGTGTAAATACTATGGAATGGGAAAAGCCTGCTCAGTAAATAGTACTAGCAAACAGTTATCCATATGTCGAAGAATGGAATTAGATTAATATTTCTTGCTGGAACAAAATCATTATGAAAAGACACAAAACTCTTCATTTAAAACCCATAATGCTGAAAATACTAGGGGAAAACAATTCCAGATATACACATAGGTGAGAACTTTCTGAAGAGGAAATAGCCCTAAGAACTGACAAGATTCCGTGAAAGTAAAAAGCATCGATACGACAAAGAAAATAATCAGCACAGTGAACAAAGAGACTGTCAAATGGGAGGAAAAATTTTCTAGCTATGTTTTGGGCAGGGATTGTTTTCTAAATATGTAACCAAATGCAAATATAAAAACAAAATAAACGCCATAGAAACCTTGCCGATAAATAAAGGGGTGATGAGTTGGAGAGATAGATCTAAGAACAAGAAAAGCAAGAGACCATTTGAAAGTGTTCAACCTTCTTAGCTGCTAATGAAATGCAAATTAAAGTTATACTCAGTGAGCTCTTACTCACTGCTAATGCCATGTGCACTCGTACTCCCATGATAGAAAGGATTATGGGTGTCTTTTTGTAAAACTAAACATAAAGCTACCATATCACCCAGCTATATGACTCCTGGGATTATGACCTAAAGGACCTTAAATCCTATCACAGACCCTGGACATCCAAGTTTATCACTACAGCTAGGAGTCTAATTAAATGTCCCTGTAACGGAAGGGCTAGACCTGTATCTCTGTGGTAGAGAACTTGGCTAATATTCGTGAAGCCCAAAGTTCAATCTCAGTACTGCCTCCCCCAAACCAGATGGATGGCTAATTAAACTGTGGTACATATACGCAATGGAAACTTATTAAACCACAAAAACCCTGAAATTATGAATATCCCAGGACAATGGATGGATCTGGATATTACTATATTAGGTGAAGTAATTCAGAGAGACAAATGTCACATATTATCTCTTATAGGTAAGTTCCAGCTCTTAATTTTTATGTATGTGCATTCATGTGACTGTGAATAAGGAAGGATACCATGAGAAGAAAAAAAGATGTTTCAAGAAAAAGAACAGCCATAGAACATGTGTGATACAAAATGGGAAGAGAATTGAGTGTGGATGGGTCCAATCAGTAGGAGACAGAGGGATGGCCAATCAGTAGGAGACAGAGGGATGGCAGGGAGAGAGTGAGAAGATCAACAAAACAATGTATGAAAATGTCATAATGTAGCCCATTAGCATACTGATGTAAAGAAAAAAAATGTGTCCAATGACTATTTAAAAATTTTAAAAGCCAATCTAAAAGATGTGTAAGAAGATGTGTAAAAGTTAGCAGTGGGTCAACCAGGAAATAATAAACTCTTCAATTCTTAATATGTTTATATCTTGTGTCTTTCTCATTGATTACAGCATTCACCCACTTTTCTCAACACCTAAAGCCATATTGCTATTTCTTTAACATATTTCCTTCTACTCTGAACCTAATTCCTCTGTGTATTTCTTGTACACAATTCCCCAAATAGACAAGTTGTCTGTGGTCTCTTAATCTTTGCTTTTGATGGTTCCTTCCTGCAATCTGGTCCTAATTTTCCCAGTAAGCACTGTAAAAACTGGCCTTATTTATCTCATTATATTTCTGTGCAGTAAGTCTTAGGGAACTCTTCTGACTTTTTCTGCCTGAGCTGAAGTCTCAGAGTATCCCAATCTATCAGCCTCCCTAAACAGTCCCTAGCCTTTGCACATAGCTGACAGGACAGTCAGCTTGAATTGAGATAAATGAAGAGAATGATGATCAAGCAGGGGCACCACAACAAAGCAGACTCTGTCAAAAATAAAGCCCACTTATATAGCGCGGTATCCCTGTTACATCTTGTGTTTCTGGCTCGTGAGGAGCTTTTGCCTATTTCACATGGAACTGCATCATATCAACGACGATAATGAGTAAGTGCTTTGAGGCTGAAAATAATTTGTACTTTGTTTCTTACGCAAATGGAGTGATCCCAGAGAATGCCCACACGAGCTTTAAGTGCCCAGGGATTAGTTTCATACTCTGTGTTGGTGTTACATATCTCCTCTTCCTCTAACCCATGCCATATGCCAAGTTTAAGGAAACTGAAGAATCTCACAGCTCCATGTAAAAGTATCATCTCCTGTATGTATCTCTTGTCTTGCAAACAGCTTAGCCACAGAGGACCTGGCTAGAAATCATCCCTCTGAGCATTGTTTTTGTTGTCCCGTTTACTAGACATATATATATTTTTTCTATTAGTCCTTCCCTAGGAGCCTCTTTTTATTACTCCAAACTTCCACCACAGGAAGAAGTGGTTTTCTTTCACTAAGCCATCAAAGCATTCCTCAAGGGCATTTGCTGGCCTCTTGTCATACATCGCAGCAATTGTCACTGCTGTGCATCTGTCTGCCTCATGGGACAGTGAGTTCCTCACCAAACTCAAACATGTCTTATGCACTCCACCCTCTGTCTCTAATATCTCTGAGATATGGCTTCCCCATTCAGCCCAATGTCTTTATTGTCTCTGAGACATGCCTTACACACTTAGCCCTCTGTCTGTAGAATCTCACAGACAGTTTACACACTCAGCCTCATGTCTCTCATTTTATGGAACAGAGTGGACACCAGTTCTCCTACCTCCATTTCTACTCACCCCTCTAAGCAAATATTTCTTCTCTAAACTTGTTCCTCTCTACTTGTTTCGTCTCTAAACTTAATCATCAATCATAGAAAACAATACACACCTACTATCCTGAGAGGAAATCCCTACAAAGCCAAGTCAACTGGGAGGTTGTAACTTTCTAACTTTGTATCTTTTCTTTTCCAAAAGGAGAAGGATGCTTGGTACTCTTTTCTTGATTACCAGTTTTAAAGCACACTCATCTACATAAGAAAGGACCTTGCTATAGGAGAGAGAAAGAGCAATGTAGAAATATTAATTCGACTTAATAATCACTGAACCCAACTTTCTCAATTGTGAAAGAAATAGTTAAAATGTATCCGTATGATCTCCTTTCAGCCTATGATGCAGGACAGGCAAATTACCTGTATAGATACATACATTTTTACTGTCTTTAAAACCAGAGATACAGGTTATAATAATTAATTGTCTTTGTGCTACTTTTACTTCTTCACCTTTTAAAATCATTTTGAGTTTTCAGTTACTGTGACAGCACTTTCTACTCAACATCACACAACCAAGTACCCCGGGAACAGGATATTTTCATTCATGCAGGTGTTCCATTGATTCATTCATTATTAATTGAATATTTACTACATAATTGGTATAGTGGTATGCACCAAAGTGCAAAAATGAATCCCATTTTATAGAATCTTCAAATTAAATAATTACACAGGCTTGGAAACATATGAATATCTGAGTTGCTTTTTAACTATATGTTAATCAACACATTCAACTATATGCTCCTAGCATTTTACTGTTCCTCTAATGTCTAGATTCTGCTTTGGAAGACAATTGAAAAGCAAAGTATATATATATATATATATATGTTAAAATACATATAAAATACACACACACACACATATATATATGTATGTGTGTGTATATGTACTTTAACAGTATTTTAACAGTGGTATTCAGCCATAAATATATGTTCTTATCTGAAAATCTGGCCTGTAATTAAATTTCCAAGGGAAACTGCCACCACTCCCAAATTGCCAAAAGATCCTCACAGCAGGAATATGTCCCCAGCAAGATATATATTAAGCAAGTGTGAATGAACTCACTGGGGGTGAATATGGAACTGCTGTGTGATTTGGGAGCCAAACTTCCAAGCAAAAATTAGAGTTAGTGCAGTAGTTAGACTCTTGGAAAAGACACTAAAAACGAAATGCGTAGCAGGCTGGTGTTCCTTTGTCAATGCTGGAGAGTGTGCATATTTCAGCTGTTGCAGAAGCTGAAGGTCCATCGTGCCAGTTGCAACCTGGCTCCCCTGCATTTACTCCAGGGCATCAAACTTCCGCCTACACTTTTTTTTTTCAATGTATCTCCTATCCCATGCAGCCTTTCTTTTCTTATCTTTTCTCTTCTCCTCTTCTCTTCTTTATGTTGCTGTTCTCCAGCTTCTGTCCAGCCACCCCTGCCTGGTCACTAGTAAACACTATTCCTATAGCATATGTTTGTATGTGTGGGGGTATTATGTACAGGTATTCAGTCTTATCACTGCATCTCAGCAGTCAGTGCAGGTATCATGTGTTAACCATTATTTACTTTTTATGTGTATGACTGTTTTGCCTACATGTATATAAATGTCCTCATGCATGCAATGTTCATGGAGGAGGAAGGAAGAGGCCATTGGATGCCCTGGAACTGGAGTTACAGGTGATTGTTAGCCACCATGTGGGTGTTGTTAACCAAACTCAGGTCCTCTATAGAAATCACAAATACTCTTAAATTTTGAGTTCATTTCTCTATTCCCAGGTTAACCAATATTTTAAAAGATGTTTGAGAAGGAATGATCATTGTACTGTTCTAACCTGTGATGCATTCAGGGAGCAAGGAGCTCTCTTACGGAAACAGCTTCTCTAGAAGTTTGGTTTCTTGACTGTTCCATCTGTGAATGGAAACTTTGACTTCCCTGAACAGACAGATTAGTTCACTTTTCTCAGCGATGCCCAAATTGTAGATCTCCTTAACATATATGATGACAGTAAAAATGTTTGAAAAATGAACTTGTTGTTGTAGAAATATATTAAATAAATGAATGATGTCTAATGCAAAAAAAAGATATTTAAAGTGATGGAAACTATAAAAGGAGAACATTATCTTGGGAGACAGGTGATGCCTGGTGCAGGGGTGGACGAGGCCCTAGGAGGAGGTAGGGGAGAGGAATGAGAAGTGAACATGGTCAGGATTGGACACATATGTAAAATTATCAGGGGATAAATAACAATAAACATTTTGAAAAGAGATAAAATACTAAACTCTGATTTGATTTATAAAATATTTAGACATATATCAAATTATCATACTACACCTCATACGCATGAATGATTATATAAAAATTAAAGGGCTCATAATAAAAAATTGTGCTGTCTTAATAAAAAATACATCAGTAATTTCCAAAAATTCTGATAGTGTGGAATTTTTGTTTTCATTGTTTTAGTATTATAGCTGGTGAAAGTGAAGACCAGAAAAATGAAAAATTTGAAAAAAGTTTAGATTACAAAGATATTATGAAGTCATCTAATAGCGGTAGAGTTTGTACAAGGAAAGGAAGTCCTCTTGTAGTTTAGCATGTGTCTGTGTTCATGGGTGTTATATTCCATGTGTATCTTGTCTATATATATGAGATGGAAGGAAGAAGCAAGAAGCAAATTGAAGAAAGGAGGGATATCTGCAGCAGAACAAATGAAGCCTAATACAAGTTATGTGCTTGGTTTAAAAATAAGTATCAATGAACCTCTGAGTCATGTTAGAAGGTAGAACGACACTGTTTATGCTAGTCTTTGCTGAGCTGCTTGAGCTCTAAGCTGCCTCTTTCTACTCATCTTTCACTTCCCCATTATTCTGCAAGGTAGAAGACAGACTTGTTTCTCTCTGTCCCTCCTGACAACTACATGGCAATGGCAACTCCTCTAAAGTACTCTCAAAAGACTGCCAGGGTGGCAGATGCTCCCCCAACTATCAGGTCGTCCTAATGAAACTATGTAAGTTTCTAATATTTCTGACAGTTCAATAGTCAGGTAGGCTGGAGAAAAACAAATACACCAACTGCCAGCTATAACATCTAAAGTAGACTACTGACTGAACTCTCATAATATCGATATATTCACTACTCACAGATGGATTAGTAAATAGTTAAAAGTCATCAGCTTGGGTTTGGGGTTTTAGCTCATGGAAGCTCCTTACTTAGCAAGTTCAAAGCCCTGGTATGCTGTCCTCATCTCAGAAAAAAAAGATATTATCTGGTTAACAACTCATATTCAACAAGCAAACTTTAATGCTCACAAGAAATAACTTGCTTAAGTTAGGTCCCCCCATTCTCTGCTTTAGTCATCTTAAACATAGTCAGGGGCAGGTGATTCAGTCCTGTGTGTTCTGGTTACTCATATTATTTGTTTAGGAAATGACAGGTGGTTGATGTGTCTTGTGTCCCTGACATAGAGATCATTTTCCTGAAATAGTGTGATCCCTGTGTAGGACCTTTTGAACTGTTTATAGAACTCTGCCTATCTTTCTGTGTTTATGTTTTGGGTTTTCATCAAGGGAAAGAAAAATAATTAACTGGATGTATAAAATATTAGTATTTGAAAACTGTGAGAGACTGAAAGAATAATATGCTTTTGCATCAAGAATAGGTTATATACACATTCAGAAGATAACTTGAAGGACATGTCCTCAGGATGAAGTCATGGGTTACAGATCATTTTAATTACACTTTTCACCATATATCACTTCCTAATTAAAATCTGCTATTATATAAATGACACAAGGCCTGTCAATAGTCAGGTCTAAACATGAGTCTGTACTATGCTAGTAAGTTGTTAGTGACCTCAGAAGGAAATTTGACTGCTCATTGCTTGGGAGTGCAGCTGCTTTGTAAATAAAAGCAGTCATGTCTATTCTGAAAAAGTGATGTGAGCATTTGAAAGAACAAAATATGGAAAAAAATAGCACATAATGAAATGTACATCTTCCTTTATTATCCTCAGCAAAAGGCTTATGTGCATGCGTGCACACACACTCACACATTCATATAGTCACACAATCTCCTCTTCTAACCCTTGTCCTCTAAAGACAACCCTGGTATCTATTGAGGTTGAATGATATCCTAGTCTATTAAGTAATAAGTTTGCATTTTCTGGTGCAAGTTTTATTGAACTTTTGTTTGTTTCATACAGAAAATGTTAATGATTTTTATACCCCAGCCCCCATTGATACCTCCCAACCACCCCTACTGGATTTCATTCATTTTGTCATTTATGTTAAGGTCTATCAGGTAAAATTAGTGTCCCCAGATGTCCCTCAATGTAAGTTCATTCATTGTGATTTAGTCAACCTATCTAGAGTCCCTTCCTTAAAGAAGAACCAGGGAGCTTGTCTCAAATCCCTGTACAAGAATTAGCCCCTGTGGAACATGTTGTCTGTTGCCACCATTCAAACAGAAATCCCAAATTAAGTCAGACTTAGCAATGGCTGCCCACTGAAAGCCAGTCAATACATTTTTATGTTAAAAAGTGCGTCTTTGGGCTAGAGGCATAACTCAATGAAATAGAGCAATAGTTTCCCAAGTATGAAGCTTGGGTTCAGTCCTCAGAACTGAAAAACAGTAATCTGCATCCTTTTCTTCACAGATGAATGGCATGACCCAATGCACAACTCTTCCAGTAGCAATTACTGTGTTATTAAATTTAAATATATATATATATATACATATATATATATATTTGCTATATATATTTACTGAGCACCTACTATGTGTCAGGCATTCTGTTAATTATGAGAGATATCACATAAATAGAATAATCTGTAGTGAAGTCTCACTCCACTCTAAGACCTTGGTTTTACTGGAGCCAGAAGATAAGCCTAGTATATCCCAGCTAAATTTCGAAGATAACGCTATTTGATTGTTACCATGATCAGAGGAAGTACATAATGTCTTGCTTATTTTGTAAAGTGGACACCATAGTGTTAAAAGCCTTTTTAATTGGCTAGGATGCAATCTTGAAGCCATGTGTGTCATCGAGCATTCATTGTGCAGCCTCCTAGCAAGCTTTGGAGACCAAACATCGAGATAAATATCCCAGCTGTAAATCTTGGCAACTGCTTGGAGGAAGAAGATGGATCTGAGAAAGAGAAAAGCCCATGCTGTTTTGAGTTAAGGCAGTATGAATGTCAGTATGCACAAGAAGCTGCATAACAGGGAAGAGAGCTTTACAGAAAGAATGAGGAAGTCCACAATACCAGAAAAATGCATACTTAACCTCTGGCTAGCAACCAAAAGAACGACAGAAAGAGAAGAAAAAGGAATCATTATGCTTTTCTGTATCAGGCTTAATAGGCCTTCAGTGCTACTGAAATACTTTTTTGACCCTTTGGATAATTTAAAAAGATGATGTTTTAATTAAAAATAACTACAATACCATTAATTTGTAGTTTTTATACCAAAACCACGTCTAATTAAGAGAGATATAAGCCTGTGTTCACAGGGAAGTAGAAGCTACATGTAGATACATATTCATTACAATTTTTGTTCTGTGCACAGGTCAATGATTGACCATGTTCTGTGATCTCCGCTCATGTATTGTGCGTCTTTTCCATATATTTCCCTCCCTTGCCCATAATTCTTTGTAGCCTTTGGATAACTCATAAAACCATGCTTGAAAAGCTCACTCGTAACCATTAAAACATACTAATTGCAATTAATGCAGAGTAAATAATATAAAGGTGAAGAACATAAAGTTTTCTTTTCAAATCCTAGCACTGGAGACATCCACCATAAACATTAGTGGTCATCTCCAAATATTTTCTAGTGTCTATGTGCATGTAAAGATTGGATACTAGGCAGGTCACTTTAAAGGTCGCATAAGGTTATCAGATCAAGTTGAGCATCAGGAGATTTGAATTTCATTCCTAGATATTTTGCTGACATTGGCTACTAATTATAGGCTGACCTGATCATATTTTGAAGCATTGACTTAATGGAAGTTTTGTTCTTTGTCCTGAAATTATATTTTCTCATGAAACATAGGAAGGGCAAGATGAGTAGAGGGAATATGGGCCAGCAAATCATAAAGCAAAAGAGAAGTAGAATCGAAGCTTTTCCTTTTGTACTCTTTCCATTACTACGTATTCATTTCCTAACTGATGTTATAGTTTAAAGATGGCATGAAAGGAAGATTGTGACATAATTTTTCATGACCATATTATCTGGTACATCTAAATTTATGTATGTATTGCCTAAACATCTATACTGAGGAGTCATGATCTAGAATGTTAACGGGAGAATGTTTGTTTCAAGCATTCATTCTAGTTTCCTTTCTGTTGTTAGGATAAAACACTCTGAACAAAAGCAATATAGAAGATGAATGAATTTATTTGGCTTATACTTCCAGGTCACAGTCCATCATTTAGGGAACTTGGAGATGAAACCATGGAGGATGGTTAGTTGCTAGCTTGCTCCAGCTCATATTTAGTTAGCTTTCATATAGAGCCTATAACCATGTGTCTGTGAAATGGGGCTTTCCAGAATGGGCTGAACTCTCCTACATTAATTAACAATTAAACACCCGCTTCTCACACAGTGGCAAGCAAGACAGTCCCATCTAAGAAGCTCCTAGATCTAGGCTTTCCTCTCAGGTAACTCCAGGCTGAGTCAACTTGACAATTAGAACTAAGTAGGTCAGAATCAGATAGAAAAATTAAGTAAACTGTGTAGACATTTATGTATGCTTTCAAAATATAGATGAGCTGGAGAGGTTGCTCAGCAGTTAAGAACACTGTCTGCTCTTGCAGAGAACCTAGGTTTGATTCCCAGCAGGCACATGTTGACTAACAACTGTCTGTAATTCCAGTTCTAGGGAATCTGATGCCTTCTTCTGACCTCTGAGGGCACTGCACACCATGGGTTCACTTAGGATACATGCAGGCAATACACTTATACACATAAAAAATAAAAAAAAAATTAAAAAAATATAGACTTGATAAAGGTAAAATGCATTCATAATCTCCAGGCTACTTAAGAACAGATAAGTGCCAAATGTGCTGATCTACTTTTCTGGGAGGGATATTTAAGACAGGGTTCCACTATAGCCCCACCTGGCCTGGAATTTGTTATATAGACCAGACTGGCCTCAGTCTCACAGATATCTATCTGCCTCCGCCTCCCAAATGCCAGCATTAAAGGCATGTGCCACCATGACTGGCAAATCTATTGATCTTTGATCTCAGCATAGAGACTGAATTCATCCAAAAGGTTTAGGCAGAAGTCAATAATACGTAGGATAAAATAAAGAGTAGTTTAATCAGTAGTTTTTCTAATTTCATAACTAAATAATTTGGAATATATTAAGTCATTTCAAATGCATGCTTTCCTTGATCATTTTTGCCAGTTTACTTGGCCCAATGAGATGGTTCAGCCCACCTGGTTAGGGTAGGCCCTGTTGAAACAGACTGAGGAAGGATATCTGAAGCCCTGTGAACCCAGGGAAACCAGCACAGTTGAAACTCCAAGTCTGATGAACAATAAACCCCTGACTGACACAGAAAAGTATAGGCCACCATCTTTCCTAAGGTTCACATCATGTGCATTCCTTCCATGTTCAGTTTCTTTCCTAACGTTTGAGTTTTGTTATTAGGAGTCTCATGAATATATTATTTAAAAGCCTTGGGATTTTTAGCAGCCTCCTGATAATCTATTACCTGGGGATAAAGAAGACAAAAATGCATGAGGATGTGTGCTGGAAAAGCTCCAAGGGCAGATAAAAGATTTGCCTTCTATTTTCCTTTTTCCACAAATAAAATTGCTGCATTTAGTATACAGACATTTTGCTCTTGAATACCTTTGGGGAAAGTGTATGTGATCTGAAATTTCTATGAATAATAAAAAATACCCTGAAGATTTCCTTAATTATCCCACTTCCCCTATGAGATATAGGATTAAGAGATTAAGATTAATGTTGATAAATAGATAGATACTGTTGCTCAAGATCTGACAGAATTTTAGTTTTTGTTCTGACTAAATTTGACTTTATCTATAGATATTTAGTAGAAATGCTAGAAAAATACCCTGGATACTAGACTATGTTGGAAGTGAACTCAACTCTCGTTTTTTTTTTTTTTTCATTCTATGTACTCATATGGTTCTCATATGAGTACAGCCTATGATCTGCTGATTCTCATTTTTCTGTGAGAATTTACTTTCAATGAGATTATCCAGAGGTTGAGTAGATCATTCAGTCAGTGATACATTTGCCTCTGCATGCCAGAAGACCTGAGTTTGACTCCAGCACATATATGAAAATGACAGGCATAGTAGGGTGGTCTGGTAACAAACCCATGGACGTAGTAGAGACAGGAGGATTCCAGGGACGTTTTGAACAGTCATTCGAGCCTAAATAGTGAACTTCAGGCCAATGAGAGACCATGTTTCAAATGGAGTTGGCCTTGTTTCTATGGATGAAATCAGAGGTTGTCCTCCAGCCTTCCCATGCCCATTCACACAAGTGAATGTCACATACACACACACACACACACACACACACACACGTGTGCATCCACCCTCCAAATACACACATGGATTTCTAGAAAAAAAAGATGATTACTTTGTCGTCTGAAAGATCCATTCAGCGACCCCCCTTTGTGTCATATCTATTCCTTAGACAACTTTCTGAAATTCATATTCAAGTTTTCAGGCAGTAATTTTGGAGCAGTTAAGTTACAAAAAAGTAGGATCTTGTTTGGCTCACTGATTTTTTAAAAATCTATTTGTATCTACAATGATCAGATAATACATATCTTAAGTAATTGCAGAGCTAGAGACCTACAGTCTTAGGTATGCTAGTGAACTTTCTATTGCTGTGCTAAAACACTTTGACTGAAAGCAGCTTGGGGAGGTTTATTGGGCTTGCAGTTCATTATTGAGGGAAGACAGAGAAGGAACTCGACAGGAACTTAGAAGCAGGAAAGGAAATGTAATCCCTAGAGGATCGCCACCTACTAGCTTGTTGCCTGGGCCTGTGCTCAGACTGTTTGTGTAAATAATCCAGAATCACCTTCCCAGGCATGGCACTACCCACAGTGTGTTGGGCCCTTCCCACAATCACCAGACAGACCTACTGGAGAATCCTATAGAGGAAATTTTCCAATTGAGCTTCTCTCCTCCAAGGTATGGCAAGTGATAACTGAAGTTATCCAACACAGAGCAACAAATGCACATTTTTCTCTTCTGTGAGAGATGTGTTAGTAGCTACCAGATATGAAATAGCTCTAGATTTTGCAAATCCATGGGATAAGTTGTGGGGGTAACTGGTAAATTAGTCTCTATTTTTCCTCTTAGGCCGATGGGCAAAGAATAACATGTAGAGTGATTACTCCCAAATGGGACACCTATGGCAAATTTCTTCCTCCAAAGAATTAGGAATCATTGAAAAAGGGAGTAGAAAGATTGTAAGAGCCAAATGGGGCAAAAGACCTTAAGGAATCAGAATATTTCAGATAGCTAGGTAGTTACTCAAATGAACTCACAGCAATGGCGACAGCATGCATGAGTAGCTTACACATTCAAGTCCGATAAAATCCCACATGGGAAAGTAGGAAAGAAACCTGAAAATTACCAGCGGAACTATCGGCAACTGATGGTTGAGAAACAGTCTCTGTTAAGGGTGCAGATAAAGACAGGGATCTAAATATGAGCAAAATATATTATATGAAATTTGCAAAAATCCAATTAAAAGGGGAAAAACATTGGAGACGTATACAGGAAGACACTTGATGTCCTCCTCTGGCTTCAACAACTAAAGATTCATGAAACTGCAGGGTCTTATCAGTTGGTTATGATAGGCAACAAAAAGGAATGACAAGTGCCTATATTTGGGGGAGCTTCTGGGGCATTCCTGACCATTCACTGAAAAAGAATTATTCCTCACCTGGCACTAAAATTTTTACTTAACAGCCCACAACACATAAGAGAAAGCTTGTCTGACTGTATGCCATCCTGTCAGGGATGGGAAACATTATGCTATAGGGGCAGAAAAAAAAATCAGAGCTGAAGTTCAGGAAGAAGAGCTATGGACATGATAAAACCGTTCGAACCATGAACTCATTATAACTTTGCTTGCCTAAAATGAGCTTGCCCAAGAATGTGCCTGAAAACAGCCCTCCACCAAAGAGCACAAGGCTCAAGAGACTCTGCCCGCCCTCCCCCACTGAACGAGTGGACACAGTAGAACCTGGAAAGTACTGAGTCCCTTTCATTATTGAGGAGAACTCTCTGGTTGAGGCCATCAGGCTCCAGTGGACAGAGTCCAGACAAGTCCCACATGGGGAAGTGGGTAAGAAACCCCAAACCCACAGGCAAACAGATGGCCCTGGTTAAACTCTTTGGGTCTCAAAACAAAGCAGAAACACATGAATATGAGAAAAGGAATTTTAGGCAGGAGAGGGATTTTTATACAGACAGGAGAGAGACAGACAGAAGAGGGGAGGGTACAAAAGTAACCAGAATGCATTGCACACAATTATGAAAATGTCAAATAACATATTTAACGAGAAAAGAAAATGTAAACCATAAAAATAACAAGCATCTGCTTATTTGGTTCATTTTTCTGCTCAGCAAGAGAGTAATACAGAAACAGTCTTTCTTCCCCCAACACCCCCCCCACTCACACAGACATACTTATTGATACACAAACACCCACACTCACAAACCATTGTGAATATCATCATGCTTTAGCCTCTAAAACTTTTAACCTCTTAACCACATTTTCTCTTCTTCTTAAAAAGAACTCTCAGCCTCCCTTTTGTATTTTGTAAACTTTCATCTTTTTAAAATTGTTATTGAATTGTTGTGTATTTCGTACTGAACATCTCAATCAATTGTAATCATCTTTACATCCGTCCCCTTCACCATCCACATTCTCCCATAGACCTCCCAACTGGAATCCGTATATTCTTCTACCTGTATTAAGGTCCTGCTTCCCTTGCATTAGGAAAATTAACTAAATTTCACCCAGTATTAATCAATTGCCAATATTTCTTCAGCTAAGATGGGGATCTGCTACCCATTTCCCAAGTTTTATGCTGTGTATTTGTCTGCTTGAGTTAGCATGGGTCTTGAGCATGCCAATACCATTGATATAGGTTCATATGATCATGTGGGATTTTATTTCCATATGGTCACTTCCCTCCTCACTGGCTCTTACACCCTCTCTCCTCCTTCTTCCACAATGGCTTCTGAGATTTGGGTGACTCGAACTTAATATAGGAGTCCTGCCAAGGGACCCACACTCTGCAGACATCTAATCTTCATTCTTTGGCCTTTTGTGACCTTTTGTGTTACTGGTCTTCTGTTTGCATGAGGGAGCTTCGCGCTTTTTAAAATTCTATTATTTTATGAGAATTATATTTGTCCTGTGCTATCTGTGACTTAATATAGTCAGAGGAAGAAAGATGCACCCACAACAAAATGTAAAGACTGATTGTTCCTAACATGGGATTTATAGTTTTTGTGTCTTTCTTGGATAGGTGCTATATTAACTTTCGTTCTCTGGCTTCCCTCATGACCATTTTCTCTGTCTGGCTGAAATGCCCATAGTTCATACATGTATCCTGTATCATGAATCTCATGGTGAGGCTTGGCATTCAGCACTACCCCACCCTCAGGTTTGAATTGATTGAGCGGACAGAAAATGCTTTTTGAGAGAAGTTAATTTATTCCAGGTTACTTACAAAAAAGGAATCATCCCTGTAAAGACAGAGGTGTTGTATGGCAGAGGCCGCATGTTGATCATAAGTCCCTCCAGACCTCTGGAACACCCATGCAAAAATGATGCCCTGGCCGTGTGCCCGCCTCTCTCCTTCCCAACCTTCCCTGTGTTTCCATTAGGTCTCCCTGCTTAAGGCATTGGTTTGTTGACTGTCAATTTGGAAGCCTATCCCTCACAGCAGAGAGAGAGAAAACTGCTTGTCTATGCAATATTCCACCCCTTTTTTTCTCTGGCACTTACATACTTTCCAGCAACCTCTTGTGAAATAGTCCCTGAGCCATAAGAGCAAGGAGTTTGGGAGGGAATAAGCAGGTGTAGGATGGTGTTCTTTCCACTGTGGCATGGATTATCATCTTGCTTCAGTAATGCCCCTTCTACTATAAATACACAATAAACGTAAAACATCAACAACAACAGCAAAATAACATCTATACAAATATTGAATGAACTAACCTATGCATGTATCCACAAGTGCTTAGGCAATACCTAAGTAGGCACATCATATTTATCTTGCAAACAATTACCATAGCTTCTTTATGGGCGCTTATAACTCTCCCCCTCATCCTTGGGGGTTGACATTCTTTTCCTAATATCAGATGTATGTGTGCCCTCCCTGAAAAGTGAGCCCTGAATCCAACTTTAAATATGCTGGGGGTGCACATACCAGATGAGCCTCTATTGCACCTGTAGAAACATCTGACAGTGAAGCACACGCGATCTGTCATTAAGCAGAGCTTTTCAGGACCATTCTCCCATAGTGGCCTACATAGCGCCCTCTAGCTCTCTGAAAGTGAGCCATCCATTTGTGGGGAGTTGTCAGCTCAGTCCCAGCTAGATCTCTCTTTCCATGCTCGAACCATGTCACATCCTCAGTAATAGGGCCTTACCGTCCACTTCCAGTGTGCAACCAGCATTATAATTTGGCAGTTGCCTTTTGTTTTTGTAGAAGGGGATTTCCAAGGCTCCCTTGACCAACAGCTCACAGGGGGAGCAACCCACACCTGGTACTGGAACTGCTAGTTAACAACCATATAAAGTATACTTTTACTCTTTGGCATCTAAAGGCCTAGGCCCATAGAGCTCCCAGAATTTCACAGCTATAGTTCACCCTTGTACCCTGCATGAGTTACATTCTATTCTTGTTCCTTCAGGTGTACTTGATGTCTCTCAACTGGGTTTCATATCTATAAAACACCCAGAACTTAACATTATAAACACAAACAAGGTTAACATAGCAAGGAAAATTCCTTTTCAATTGCATCAGCTGTTTTTTCAACGGAACCATGTTGGGTACAATGGTATGTAATGCATTTGGTGTCCTTGATCTCCCACATGGAGCCTCTATGTATCCCTTTATACTTTCCAACCTCATTGGTGCTGGCCTAAACTGCTTGGCCCTACATAGGGCCAAGGAGGAATAAGGCTTCTCTTGCCCCTGTTGCCCCTGTTGTTTCCTAGGGCCAGGGAGACCCTAGATCTGATTCTTGACCCTAGCCACACCTTTGGTCTCTCCATTCATCACAGCTGGCTGTTGGGAGAAGCCCTGGCAGGGCAAAGGGTCTCTACCCCTTGAATAGCTAGTCACAGGAGTCACAGGGAAGAAATATACCCTGTTTACTCTGAGGGGGTTAATATCCACCCCTGGGATAATCTTCATCCACTGTGTACCTTTTGTGAACCATTTATCAGGGCTTAAAGCCTACCAAAGGTACATTAGCAAAGATTTTGGCTTTTTATCAATCCTTTCTTTAGGAACTTGGACTAAACACAAGTCTCTCCACATTTCTCTATGATCAACCCAAGCAGACCTCCTTTTCTGTTTTGCCTCCCTTATACATCTTTTAGGCTGTTCTATTCTTCTACAGACACACTTTACATGTGGGTCTAGGTTGTTTAAATCTGTCAAAGCCTCTCCTGCCTTGTAAAGCTCTTGTCCCACTAGGGGATCTAGCAGGGACACTAAACTTCCATACCAACGTTGAGGTCCTTGTTCAATGAAGTCCTTCATTAACTCTCTAGTGAACACAGTCCTATCTGGTCCTCTGAAAGGGGCACCATATATTTCTTTCTCATACCCAGTTCTCTCTGCAGTGCCTGAACCCCTTTTATTGTTCTCCAGCTCCTGACATTCATGGGAACTTTATCTGATGATAACCAGATTTCTCTAAAAGCTTGTACAAGCCAGTCTATCAGAGACTGCTTCCCTTTGAATTGCCTTAGGCTACACAACCTAAATCTCAAGGAGGGGTGAGCTGTTATGTTCATCAGCTGTCCTACTTTTGCAGCATTGAAAATAATCTCATCTGCTCCCGTGTCCCCCAGCCTTACAAGCCAAGTAGTTAGGGGTTCCCTCCTGGTTTGTTTGAACATCTTTCCTAGTTCCAGAAGCTCTAGGGCTGAGAATCCTTTGTCCACTAAATTCTTATGCTTGTTAAGACCCTTATCAGCATGCAGACATGTGGATTTTTCTTTTTGTATTACAGGTCGAACCTGACGGGCACTTTTAGATGCTTCTGGGTTGCTCCCTCCCTCACTGCTGCTTGATTCTTCCCAGAGGTTCCAGGTCCTGTGATCCCAGGATGGGTCTTTATTATCAACCTGACCTTGGTTTTCATTCCTTTTCCACCTCCTAGCTGTAGAAAGTGGCAGGCTAAAACTTCTATGTCCTTTTCTCTTTTATCTAATTTGCTGGCAAGGTCAGAGGCTAGTATTGAAGAAGCAAGCCTCATATCTTTCTCCTGATGTAATTTTTCTCTCACCCTTTGAATCTCTCTTTGGGCTACAACCTCAGCCTAGAACCGCCATCCCAGTATTTTCTCCACCAATCTTATCTGCTTAGGCAAGTTCACCTTAGTTACATATTTCAGTATAAATCACACTATTCCCTCCAATGGCCACCACCCACACCAGTCCCATAGGGATAGTCCACCATGTCAAAATTTCCTCTGCCCACACTTTTCCCTTGGCTGGTCCCCATATTAGCTGTGGCTCCATAAGTCCTTTTCCCAGGAGCATTCTCCATTTGTCCATCAGTCCTGCTCAGCTACGCCAACTGTATCATGAATCTCACAGTGAGGCCCAGCATTCAGCACCATCCCACCCCCAGGTTTGAACTAATTGAGCTGACAGAAATGCTCTTTTAGAGAAGTTAATTTAGTTCAGGTTACTTACAAAGGATTCTTCCCCCAGAAGAGAAAGACAGAGGTTTTGTATGGCAGAGGCCACATTCTGATCATAAGTCCCCCCCACCTCCACCTTTGGAATATGCATGAGAATGGCGCTCTGGCCCTGCACTCACCTCTCTCCTTCCCAGCCTTCCCTGCATTTCTGCTAGACCTCCCCCCTTAAGTCATTGGTTAGTTGGCTATCAATCACATTTGGAAGCCTATCTCTCACAGCAGGGAGAGAAAACTGCGTGTCTATGCAACATATCCCCAATTGCTAATTATTTTAAAAGTTGATTTCTCTCACCTTCACTAGTTGTTTTATTAAAAGATATATTTTTGCAGAAATGGAGACATTTGGGGAAGTGTTTGGAGTAACTGCACTCTTTCCTATTGAAAAAAAAATACTGAGAACATCTTGCTCAAAATGATTATTTTTAATAAAAAATATTTTATTTATTATTTTTTATATTAAGTGTAGGAATGTATTGTCTGCATGTATGCAGTGTACCCAATGTCATGCCTTGCTTCTGAGTGTCAGAAGAGGGATCCCTGGAACATAGAGCCCTAGCCACATATGGGTGTGAGAATAGTATCTGAGTCCTGTGCAACAGTAGCTAGTGCTCTTAACCACTGAAACATCTCTCCAGCCCCATCAAAATCATTATTTCTTAAATACAGGAGGTCAAATTTTTGGTCTTCTTTCCTTTGCCTTGATTTTCTAGATCTTTGCTAGTACTGATGGCAAGATATATCATATTCTTAACACTCATAAGTCACATTGCAAACAAATGAAACCCCACAATGATTACAGAATTAAGTAAAATACGAATGAGATATCTTAAGTATCAAAAAGTCACGAGCCAGAGAGTCAGAATCAAAGAAAAACTTCAAGTCCATTTTGACAATCATCCAATAGTTATAATATACGTTAACACCAACAAAAAACTGATCTTTATATGAAAGACAGTGATAAAAAGTTTAAGCCTAGAAACAAAATGATGGAAGTGCTACAGACAAATAGCACATTTTATGTCTCTGACATCCTGTTTTTGATATGTATATAAGTTACTTCTTTCCTTGATAACCAAATCACTCTTTGGTCACAGACCAGAAACCCAACACTGGGAAGTATTCATCTAAGGGACATGAAATAATGTAGTTTGGGAATGGCTTTTTTCCCCTCTGTATCAAAAGAAAAACTATCTTAAGCAATCCATCTGGGACAAAAAAAATCTGTCAACCGTTATCAAAATGATTTCCTTAAGAGCCATTTAACAAGATTCATTAATTTAAAGAGATTAAAAACAGTCTTATTAAAGGACATTTTGACAAGAAAAAAAGGTTATAATAAAAGCTGAAAATCAGCAGTCTCCTCTCTTATCAAAGATGATGCAGAACTCCCAGCAAAGTCTTCATTCAAAGTGAGGTTCAAGATCTGATTCAATTAACAGAAGTCTTGAAATGTAAGAGAAAATAAAGTCTGGATTAGTTCAGAGTACTAAATGAACTGATCTCCAGAGCACAAAGCATTCTGGGATGTACCAGGGAAGATTTCTAAAAGAAAAAGACAAGGACAAAGATGGATGGGTAAGCCCACACTTGGTAACAATGTAAGAAGTAGCAAGTGATAGAAACAAAATTAACTTTTTCTTTGGTACTTAGAATTGAACTCAGGTCCTTGCATGTGCTTGGTAAGCACTCTACCCAGGAACTACACCTCCAGATCAAAAATTAACTCTCAGAAAACTAGATACAAAGGTTTTGTTCCTACATGTCTAGATGTTTCTGAGACATCAAAACAGTTGCTCAGTTCGGGATATTTTATTCCATCTGTCTCTATGAAAGATAGATAGATATAATGAGGCTGCCTTACTGAAATATACATACCTTAAAACAACATTTATTCTTTTAATTGCATAGAACACATGACAAAGATATGTGTTAAGTATATTAGAACATCTGCTGAAGTGGAACAGATTTTGACTTAGAGATAAATGGAAATAAATACACAATGACATGTAAAGAAATGTAAAGAAATATGGACATTTGCACATACTCACAATAGACATGCATACATGCACAAGCACACACAGTGCACACACTTGCCCAGTTGGAGAGTTTAAGTTGTGTGGATGCTTTAGATTTTGTATAAATGACTGCATGTGAGAACAGAGCAGCAGACAGCATGCTAACTGGCTCTTCTGGGAAGAAGATGTTGACAGGAAGTGAGAAACACAAAAGGTTTGGCAGGGGGAGGTAAGTATTGTTTTGCAAACATATAACATGAGGTGGGTTGCACATATCTCTTATGAACTGATATATGGAAGTAAGAAGTCTGCTGCACTGGACAGGAAATACTCAGACTACAATGTAGATCTGGAAATTTCATGGGTACCCAATGGGAAGAATTCAAATCATATTGTCACAACTGAGTTTCATGTTAGCTCGAAGGGGCCAAGTCCCATTAGTCCTCCTGAGGTAAGTCATTGATCAAGGCTGCCCTCCTGTGCCTGTTTTGACATGGGGAGATAGATGCTTGAGGCACTAGCAACTGTAGACTCTCAGCTAATACACTCCTTGCCCCTACATGGAAAGTCTTCTCTTGAAGGGATCAGGATATAGAAACTGACCATGCAATTTTAATATAGGGCACCTTGAAAGTTAACATTATTTCCTTGGTTAAAAGTCAGAAATGTCCTTGGCCTTGTAGTCAATTCTGTCCTTGCCAAATGCAAGAGATGCCAAAAGTATTTAAGCCAAAATGTCTAATTCTACTCTGGCCACAGGCTGGGGATGCTGAAAGACCTGTTTTCTCCTGTCTCTCTTCCATTAAATGAGCATTCCTGCCTGAAAGATATCTGTGACTGAAAATGAGAAGGCACAACTGGACCCCTCATGGTTGGGCCCACTTGACTGGCTCATCCTCCTTCCTGCTCCTCACGCCCGGAGGAGAACAGTACAGTGGTATCGCATGCTCAGGCCCTGCTCTGGTTGCACAGCTCCACTTTCTTTCTTTTACGCTCCCATTCATCAATATATAATTCATCAACATGCATCCCCCCATTGTTCACAAATTTGATTTTTTGAATTCAGCAGACCATGGAGTCAATGAAAGTTCTGTGTAACTGTGAGCATCTGATGCACCAGCTTCTGAGTACAAGCTCACCTGATGCAAGAGAGAAAGCTTCCGTTAAATATAAGGCACTTTGCTTTTCCCATGAACAGCACACATTCATGGACGCCACTGAAAGCCTTCCTCTCCACTGGACCCATGGTATAGTCATCATCTTCAACAGGGTTCTTTCATTTCTTACACATGTGCATTGAAATATTTAAAAAAATAATTTTTTATTCATTGTAACTATTTCAAAAATACTTTCAGATATGACCTGCTCTATCTCAAGGGCTTTTTGATGTCGATTGTCTTTGTTTGACATATATTGTTCACTCTTTCGGAAGTTTATTCCTTTTTCCTTCTGAGCATTCATTGAACTCATGTTTTCGACAATTGTGAATAACTTTTAAACTTTCTGCTGTTGCTTTTGTCTAAAACTTCATAATTTACCTGTGTGCAGTATACGAACTCGAAAATATTTCATTCTTTCCTGTTATCGGTAGTTGTAAAATTTGACTATTTTTTGCAAAGTAATAAATAATTCTATGACCTTCTTTGCATCCTTTACCAAGTCAAAAATCAATTACAGCTTCTTATTAATATTTTACCAATATTCCAACTTTGATAAGTTCGTTCATCTAACAGCAATCTATCTGTACAGTGAGGTCAGCTTGCCTTGCCATTTCATAGCTGTGGTCACTTCTGTCTCAGACTAATGTTTGCTTCATGATAACAATCACCAACGTGCTATCTTTTTTTTTTTAACTTCACTATTTTAGAGATGTTTTCAAATGAAACTATCTAATTCTGGGGGCCACTGTATTCATTCAGGACATTTCCTTTGAGAGTCATTCAAGTTACTGTATCAATTTTTTATTAATATTTTGCTCTTTATTTTTTATCTTTGATTAGTATACTGTAGTTAGTATGTACCATATTTAACATTCCACTCACTGGAGGACATCTTAATTGAACCAGGTTACTGGATTTTGCATCCCTTAGTGGTTGTGAATGATGGGACATGCTTAGGATTTTGTGTGACTGCACATTTTCACTACTTCAAAAGAAAACACCTAAAAGTGAAAGTATTGGTTTGGATAATATGGACATATATAAAAATGTCAACATATTTCATAGAGGGTCTGCAGTATTTTATATCTTACTGTTCATGGATAGGTGAGGAACTGGGAGAAAAAGGAGGCCTTGTACAAGGTCATATACTTCAGGTCGTAAATCTGGTTCATTGCCTCTTTACCTGAAAACATCTATATATGACAGGAGAAGTATCTCCATGATCATAAAAAACATTAATTATGTAGGAATTATAGCTTCTCAGTCAGTAAGAAGCTTCAATCAGACTCTGGTTAAGGGTTCTTTTCTCTTCCCATGTGGTCATACCTTTTCTTTCTCTTCTGCCTCACTAAAAAGACATGGGGAAAGAAGGGAACAGAAACATGATAGTGTGTTTGTGCCGGGGTCTAATCCAGGTACTTGTGCATGTTGGGTAAGTTACAATCTAGCCCTAGCAAATGGTGTTTTGCTATATAGGTAAGCTGATTAGGGCCTTGCATTTATAAAACTGTTTGTCAAATACGATGCTGTAACAAGCCCAATTTTTCAGTTTGTTATCATTTTCTTGAGTTTCAATTCCCTGTCTCTTCCCAGCACAGAGAATCAGGTCTCCTAACAACCAGGGGAAAATATGCACGAAGCCAGTACTAGACAGATGAGAGGCTCTCCAGGGTCTATCAAAGTCATAAAAATTCAGAGCTGAAAGTTACCCTTTGAATGTTAAGTCTTCCTCTTCTTGAGCCTCAAAAGTTCTTTCAGAGAAATAAATAAGAGTTCTCCACAGTTTCTTTCCTTCTCTGACTCCTTCAAACAAGTGCAAGACAATTGTTTTGTAATTGAACCTACTTCAATGTAGGAACGTTTCCTAATAAAATTGTTTCCGATTTTATTTGAAATGTCTTTTTACTTTGATGATTTTTTTAAGGAAATTTGAATAACATTATCTCAGGGTGGCGAATTTCGCATCACTGCATGCTGATGTCCTTATTCTGTAAAGAGAGAGTTCTTTCTAAGTCAAAATGCTACAAAAGAAAAAATAAAAGAATAAACACAAAATATTTATGTCTACTCATCTTTGAAGAGTGGAGTGGGACCAGTGAGACAGGGTATCATGAAGCCTGAGCTGCTCTCAAAATCACTATAGCCAAGGATGACCTTTAATTTCTGAATCTCTTGCCTCCATCTCTTGAGTACCAGGATTATAGCCACCATATCTGGCTACTCAATCAATATTTTAATGATTTTCAAAAAGAATACTGAGGAAACAATTATGACTAAATTTATACTGTTCACCTGAGGTCACATCTTATAAATTAGTATACTTCAGAAAACTATTTTGTAAACAGCAGTTCTTAAAGGTGTAGTTCTCTGATCTAATACAGAGTGCTACCATTTGTGAAATAAACAGAAGAACTGCATAGATGGAGAGGAGCTTATATTCTTGATTCTGAATCTGTTCTCTAATGATCTGGAATTTGCCCACCCAACTCTTCTCAGTTTTTCTGATACCAAACCCCATTCTCTGTCTTCCAAAGCTCTCTACCCTCCTGTTACTCAAGAGTTTCCCATGACTTATCTGGTGCCAGCTATGTGGTGTGAGCTCACATGTTACTTCTGTGATTGCTTTGTAAGGTAGAATTGTTTCTATCTTCTTCTATACTGGATTCTTAAACACATTAGAAGACAAATATGACTTACTGAGTCAATTACATTAAAATGAACACACATAATGACTACAAACACATATGAAGATAAATACTATGAAGTGCTCATAACCTAGTTTCATAGGTCTTTATAATACACCGTTAATATTACTCTTATTGACAGTGCATATCTAGACTATTTAAGTAACATTGACATTAACAAAGAAGATCATATATTCGGTTGATTAATTTTGGAGATATCATTTTAGTCTCCTATAAATGATTTATTTTCTTATTTTAATGGATTTTGAATAATAACCTCTAGAAACTTTAGGTTTCTTTTGTCAGAAATTAACATAGTAGTGACTATGTCATCAGGTTATTGGGAGGTCCAAATTACCTTATTTATAAGCTAGAACATCGAAGTATCTGACACATGTAAAAGTCTCAGGACATCTAAACCATATAATAATAGATACAGCTGAAGACTATTTCAGATTTCTCATAATCTCCTGCTAATAAATTCTAGTTTCGATAATTAGACCATTCTTTGGATCTACAGCTTGCTGGGATGAATGCTTCCTTATGTTAATATGATAAATACTTCCGACTGACTCAACTGCTTTCCTTAAGGCATGTTTCCCTCTATAGCTTCCTCTTAATACGAAGAGCATGAATGAGCAGTGAGCACCTTTCATGTCCCAGTCATCTCAGATACATCTCATATAATCATTTTTTCGTACTAATTTTCAAAATTAAGTTTCAAGCAGGTATTATCTCTGGTCAAGTAAAGATCCTGGGACTTAGCAGGACTAAACCTTCATCGAGGGTTGCACAGCTTGTAAGTAATGAAGTATCAGTTACAATCATCACAATACTCTGAAATCCGTGCTTCCTTATCCTGTATAATTCTATCCTACGCAGCAATCCCAAGAAGCTCGCTTCCAGGAAAGCCACCTTTGGCAAAATCACCTTTACTTTTTATTCTGACTCGTCTCCTGTGAGTTATAATTTAATAGAGAAAGCTCAGGCTGCTGATAGTTTGCCTGAATTGCATTTATTAAAGTCCTTAAGCTGAGTTGGACGGATGCCCTACTGCATTGTAATATTAGAGAGTCAGGAGCATTAAGGCACAAATAAAGACAGAAAAAATGTTATTTGATATTTCTAGGTAGATATAATTCTAAGAGAAAAAGATCTCTGACCCATGACGGTAACTCAACTTACCCTCCCAGACACTTACACTTTATAGTTTCAAAGTCTTGATTCTTGTTTCTTTCCCCTCCTCCTTTTCCCCGCCTTTCCTCCCCAACTTTTGTTTCTCCTGCTCCTGCTAACCTTTGACAAAATATCCTTCGTACTTGCTTTAAATCAAAATAAGCTTGTAAAAATGACCAAGTCTAGAGATTTTAGCACCCACATATAATTCAGTATTTGGAAGGCAGAGGCAGTTGAATCAAGCATTCAAGGGCAGCCTCAACTACAAAGTTTGAGACTACCCTGGGCTTCATAAGGTCATGTTTCAAAAACAAAACAAAAAAACACGGGCTGAAGAGATGCCTGAGCAGTTAAGGGCACTGGATGATTTTCCAAAGAATGTGGGTTCAGTTTCCAGCATGCCTATGGCAACTAGCAACCATTTTCCACTTCAGTTCCAGGGATCTGAGACCCTCTGCTGGGCTCCATGAGTGTTGCATGCATGGGTACAATTAGAAGCATGAAGGCAAAACACTCATATACATAAAATAAAAATAAATTAATTTAAAAAATAAAAGCAGTAGTTGAAAGTGTTGACCATGTTATTAAATTTACTGAGAGAATTGTCTTAAATATAAATAATATTAGCAATAAGTAATGCAATCTTTATCATAAAGGAAAATCTAAAGTAAAAATTCTCCCAACATACAGTGACACAATCAGAGAAATGAGTCTAGAAAAATGGCTTTATAGAACACTAGAACTAATTCAGACATTGTGTCTAGGTTCAGTAAATATAAAATTATTAATAACAATATACAAAGGTTATATATTCAATATTATGTGCACACTCAAAGATGTTATTGGATATAAACATCAAGATTTTAATTTCACACCAGGAGTTTTCATGTAAGAATTTATATAGTTAGTATTATAGTATCTGTTTTGTATTCATACCCTACCCGTTTGGGGGTAATATGGCAAAGTATAAGACAAAATTGACCTGGCCACAACCTAGACAATTGATTCAAGTTGTAAGCCAGGTGTGGTGAGGCACACGCCTGGGATCCCAGTACTTTGGAAGCTGAGACCGGGAAATCACCATGTCATTTTGAGCTATGTAGTTAGCTCCAGACTAGTCTTGACTAGAGTAAGCTTCTAACTCAAAAAGAGAGGGAGAGAGGTTGGTATACAGGGGCATGGAAGAAACAAATTCTAGCAGTCAATGTACAAGCCTTTCTTTAGACTTTGAGAAATCATTAAACATTACAAAAAGAAGCTGGATGTCTCAGCAGCTCCAGTCCAGCTCTGAAAGCAGGGGAGATACTCAGAGACTTTTGATGTTAAGTCCAGATTGTCAAAGAAAATGTCATGTCAGTAGAGGACTGCGTTACCATTGGTTGTCACCCTCCCACTTGTTTAGAAAAGCAGATGATTGTCCACACATGCGCTGCTCTTCTTCCTACCCCATCTTATTTGGATACCCTTTGGAAAATGCTGCCCACAGGGAGGACATTCTTTTTTTCCCAGCCGTTGCCCTATATGTCAGTCCTCTCTGGAAACATCCCCAGGGACATCAATTCTAGATATTTCTTAGTCCACTTGAGTTGACAAGTCTACTAGCACAGGTATCAAGTGCTAAAGCCACTTCAATGACATCCCAAATGCACTGAAAATTTTGCAATAAAAAATAACAAATATTTTTAGAGCCACAGGAGTGAACTCAGTGTGCTTCAGCAAGATCCTGAGCCTTCAGTATTATGACTCCTTTCTCTTTTATTGAATCTTTGTGAATTTCATGCAGAAAATGACAGTCTTAATCATCTTATAATCTTTTCCCCAATGCCATCGTCTACAACCCTTCCAAATAGAATCCATACATTCTGTCAGGCATGAAGGGCTTTTGTGTCAAGTTGGTGTCCCCAAATGACCTCAGTGTAAGTTCCTCCACTGGGGTCTAGTCAGCATATCTAGCCACAGTCTCTCACTTTAGGAAGATCAGCTCTTCCTCTTCCTGTAGTAATCAGCTGCCAATATTTCTATATCTAAGCCTGGGGTCTGCTGTCCATTTCCCAATTCAATGCTGTCCAATTCAATGCTGAACTTTTGTTTGATTGAGTTTGCATGAGTCTTTTGAATGCTGCCACCATTGATGTAAGTTCATATGAGCAGGGCTCTGGTAACTTTTAGGACTCTGTTTCCATATGGGCATGGACCTCCTCTCTGGGTCTTGCAATCTTTCTACTCACTCTTATGAAATGGTCCCTGTTCCCAAGATGGCTGGAGTTTAATATACGAATCTTGTCCAAGGACCACCATTCTGCAGACTCTTGATCTGTATGCTTTGGCCATTTTTGACTTTTGTGTTCCTGGCCCTCTGTTGCACAAGGGAGCTTCATTAATGAGAGTTGAGAGATTCATTAGTGTCCTCTTTACCCCTTGTTCTATGTTTCTTGAGTCTTAGGTATAGAGGTTGTATGAGACATACAGAGGACAGGGAACTGTAAACCAGAGACACAGAACTGGGTTATGAGTGGAAGAAGACTAGGTTCCATTTTCCAAGCCCCTGATTATTCATTTCTAGAGTAGAATACATGCTTCATTTATAACAATTGCATGAAGTCATAATGAGAGAATTTATCAAGGAGCCACATTGTGAGAAGCGATAGTGAACACCCCAGTGTAAGAGCAAACAAATCATTCTATTTCACCCTTAGCCAGCACACTGAATAAACAATAAAACATTATTTCAACTGCAGCAATTCTGTATCACTTACACTGATTGTTAACGGGTTTGAATTTTATTACATTAAAATATTTTTATTGAGTTTTGTGCATTTTATATAATAGATAATAGATCATAATCAAACTTAGAATCCCCTTCCTCCATTTGTGCTCTCACATATTCACCACTGGACTAGCTAAGTTTTAGAGAACAAGAGACTGCAGGATGTGTTTCCGTAGATAGGATTCTTATGTTAAATCTCAACCATTTACAGCTCAGGAACACTGCAGAAGAGAGGGAGGACTTTCTAAATCAGATATCAGTTGCTCAGGAATTAGGATCAGCGATCAACCAATGGGAACTCAATAAACTAAAAACGTTACTGTAAAGCAAAGGAAACAATCAAGAAAGTGAAGAGAAATTACAGACTGGGAGAAAAATCTTCACCAGCAACACATCTGACAAAAGTTTAATATCTAGAGAACATAACAGTGCAAAAAGCAAAGAATCATATAAACAAAGAACCTAATTAAAAGATGCGCTAAGGACTTGAGCAGAGTTCTCAATAGAAGAAATAAAGATAGCTAAGAAACATCTCTACAAGTGTTCTGCATCATTAGTCAGAGGTAAATGCAAATTAAAAACACTTTAAGATTCCATCTTACCCCTGACAGATCAAGAAATCAAATGATAACAAATGTTGGAGAGGATGTGGGGAAAGAGGAACGCTCATTCACTGCTGGTAGGATTGTAAACTTCTGCAATATGTAACCCTTATGGAAAGCAGTGTGAAAAACCCTTTAAAAAAGTTAAAAATGAACCTACCATTTTTCCTGATTATACCACTCATCCTATTGCAGAAATACCTGTGCATTCATGTTTGTGGTTGCTCTTTTCACATCTAAGATGTAGAGGGAAAGAAGGAGCTTGAGAGAGAAGAAGCAGGTGTTACTAAGGGAGAAATGGGACATTCAGATTTTTAAATTATTTTCCTTCTTATTTTGTTATTTTCTATTAAAATGTCTTTCAGATATAAATATTTTCCTTTTGAGAGATAAGGGTAAAGATGATAGCAGATTACATTACCCAGTTCAACTAAACTAATAAAGAAAACCTATAAATGCAGTAGAATATAAGTCTCCTTGTTTCCCAATTATTCCCTCAAATTCACTATGCATATGCAGATATATGTCTCTCTGTATTTGTGGGGGGGGTAGTATGTGTATATGCTCATATATGTTGATATTAAGTAGAATTTTCACAAAACTAATTTTCAGGAGAATTGTTAAATATTTGGAACATTTTTATTTTTAAAGTCCTGAATTTCTGATTTATCAAAGCTGTTGAACCCTGGAAAATCTACAGCTACTAGTGCATGTTTCATATTCAGGAACAGAGACAACAGAGAGAGCTAGAACTGAAAAGTCACCATACTGACATTTGATATGGCATAGAGAATAAGCAAGCTAGTTCATACTACTTGCGTTACCGATGTGGAAACAGGGTCATACCTGCATTACATTGTGCAGTAAATTGAGGAAAGTGGTACTGGATCTGAGTCAGCACATCTCCTAATCTGAAAGCAGGGACAGACAACCTCACCGAACAGGCGGTCTCTCCAGCACAATGGTGTCACTGAAAGGAAAGTTTAGGATTTTTGTCATTAAAACACTGCTCACAAAGGAGTTGTGGGAGAATCATTTGCAAGCCAAGAGCTCCAGATCTCACATTCTGTGAGAACTTCTTAGAACTGTCTCTAACTCAGTTGACATAAGGAGCGATGTCACAGAATGGACTCTCTAATGCAGGTGTCTGTGCTTATGAGACATATTAAGAGGCAATCATCAGACTGGACTGCAAGAAGAGATTTTTAAAGAAAAGATGAGGTGGGTATGGAGTGATGGATCAGCAGTTAAGAACACCAGTTGTTCTTGAAGACTAGCCAGGTTTTGTTACCATCACAGTCATGGCAGCTCACAACTGTCCATAACTCTGGTTCCAGGGGATCTGATGCGCTCTTCTAATTTCAGTGGACATGCACAGTGTGGGTACACTTACATCCATGCAGTCAATATACTCATGCACATAAACTAAAAATAAATAAAATTTAAAAATTGAAACAGGAGGGTCATTATTCTACTTGATACCCTGAACAGGTTGGTCACACAGGAGCTTCAGTTCCTCATCTTTGCATCAGCCAGTATTAAAGAATAATCATGTGAGATTCAGAACTCGATTTGAGGTCTTAAATTTCAGATTCCCCATTTAGAAGTCAATCAGCCTAGGCAAAACACAGCATTTTTGTGCTACAGGCCTAGCCTAGGATTTCTTTAAGGGATATGGGTCCCTCTGCCTGAATACACTGTCCCTGATGAATTTGTTTGAGGTGCACATGAAGAGTTCCTGATGACAAGACCACATTGACTTCCTCTAGGACTACATAGATAGTCTCCTTCTTGAACCCTTGCCTTCTTGCTTCCCAGATGTGAGCAGATGATGTTCACTGTGTTAATTTGCTCTTCTGTTGCTGTGATAGAAACACTGACCAAGGGAACTTATAAAAGGAAGTTTATTTAGCTGATAGTTCCAAATGGGCAAAGGTCCATCATGGTTGGACGTTATGGTGTCAGTGGTGGCTAGAGGAGACACAGAAGCTAAGTGCTCACATCTTCAGACAGGCACAGGAAGCAGAGAGTGGATTAAGAACTCTCTAAGCCTGCCCCCAGTGATGTGCTTCCTCCAACATGGCCACACCTTCTAAGACCTCCAAAACAAGGCTAGCTAATGGGGACAAAATGTTTAAATTCCTAGAACCTATGAGTGAACATTCTCATTCAAGACACCATACTTCTGTTTTTAACATTTTCATCAGCAAAGTGAGAATGGTGATAATATATACCAATTTCAAAACATGTCATTAATATGGTGAAATAATAATTTATAGAAATTCAGTAAAACCAACCAACCAACCAACCAAATAACAGTACATGACTGCCAAGTGTGTCAAGTGTTTGAAAGTCAAAATCATAGCCAAACCCAATGCACAAACCCCCAATTTATCCCTACAACCTGTAAAAATATGTGATTTGTAGATTTTTGTTTTTGTTTTTGCTTTATTCCAATGAAGGGACATTAACCTTTCCCTAGAACTTGGCAGGAAATCTGATTGTTTTTTCCTCCAGAGCAATTTCTAGTGTTATCATGATCCACTGAGCGAGCAGCGCTCTGCCACTTCAGAAGCATTTCTCCACTTCCGTGTAAATGGTATGATTAGATGTGAAAGGTAATCTTGAGTGCTGCCGTGTTATGACATTAAAATAGTAATTCAATCGTTAGCAACCCCTCATAAATAACTATTCAATCCACTCATGCTTAATACCTTGGCGTCTCTGCATGCTTTTGCTTTGTGAAACACAAAGCAGTATTGATTTCTCTTGATAACCAACTAACAATACTTTGAGTACTTTTATCATTTCATTATCCAGCTGGAAATAAAGAAAATAACCTGTAAAAAATGAAAAACAAGTCGATGGGTTACTTTTATCCTTTTCTGTGCAAAGCTCAAATCTAGACCAGAGTGACCTTTTAATAGTTTTGCCTGTGTTCATAGTTGAAGACCTCTAGCCATCACCATGAAAGCAGCCTGCTGTAGTAAAAAGCTGTGTTCATAAGAGTGGGGTCTGCTGTATATTTGTCCTCTGGAGATGCTGTATTAATATACCCAAAATAGGGCAGTTTGAACAGTAGAAAGAAATTTTCTCATAGTTTTGGAGGCTGAAGATTTCAAAACTAAGATCTCTGCAGAATGAGATCCAGGTTGAGAAGTGCTCTCTCCTCGCTGTGTCCTCACATGGCCTTCCACTAGATGCATGACTCCTGTTGTCCCTTCATCTTCACAGGAGGCTAGTTTTATGAGCAGATTTCATTCTTATGCCATCATTTAAACTTAAATAAATCCTGAAAATCCTATAAACAACAAATCACCTGAATTTAAGGCTTCCGCACATGGAATTCTGGGTGTAAGAAAGGAAAAAGACATGATACAATCTTCAACATTCCCTTTTAAGACCACTTGTGAAATCTTCAAAAAATGATTAGTGTCTTTCATGGTAAACTGATTTTCAGATATAATTGGAGAAGCTAGACAAAAGCCATGGTTTTCAAATTTTATGACAGCTCCATAAATGCACTTTGGGAGAACCACAAGCATCCTTATAAGTGTGTATATTTGTTTGGAGAAAGCAGAGGTACCCACGAAAAGTGATTTTGGAGTGTTTCTAAATCTAGGCTCATGATTTCATCTTCTCATAGGCAACAAATGCTCTGTGAAACTGAGTTGGAAACTTGTAGGTCTCATCTGTAAAACCCCTGTCACCGCAGCCCTCAAGGAATCTATGAGAACGTTCTTCAGTTTGACATGCTTAAAACACTGACATTTTTTGCTGCAGCATATCTACTTAAACTTGCTGTAAGCCTCTTCCTCTGACCAAAAGGATCTTGAATACATGACTGTCAAAGATCGTTTTTGCTCTTCAGCAGTCTTTGCTCCAGTACATTTTTCAGACACCTCTACTAAGAATCTTTCCTCCTGATACAACATAATACTCTTTCTTGCCTGACTTGAGACAAGAATATACAAATTTGATACTCTTATGTACAATGTTTGAAGCGAGTGGAACACTAAACTTGTCCACATTCATGTTCATGGGCGTTAGCAGATCAAGTGGTGATGTCTATATTCTGTGCTGATGTCTTCCAAGGTTGTTTGCTGCATAAATTTTCTGGAAATATTAAACCAAAATTAAAACTATTCATAGACATGATATTGTATACTTTTGCAGATACACTACATAGACTCATCCATCACCCCCTAGCATTCTCTCAAAGAATTCTTCCCATCAGTCTTTTGTTCATTCCTCAGACAAAGACCATAGGACTCCCCTTTTCTCATGCTGTTCTAGTTAATGTTCCAATGTATCTGATGTTCAGTAACCAATTGAAATGCACTACATGGCTGTCTCTTTATTTCTTTCTTTCAGAATGGTTTCCTTCTCTATGTGGGAACTGTCTGAAGACAGTTTCATGGTATTTCTCTGATGGAGGTTCCTGAGACATTTCCCCAAGCCAAAGTTGTTCTAAGAATCCATTTACTAAAAGAGTAGAAATCAAGCAGATCAATAAAATATTTGCCTGAAACCATTGTAAAGGGGGAGGATGAACCCAATCAATTACAATGGGCAAACATAATTAGATCAGCTAACTCACTGACATAGATACAGATTGCAGCCAAGGAAAGGGTCATCCAAGTGATGAAGGAGGAGCCAGGAATTATAGGAAGAATAACAAGACATACTCTACTCATTGTGTGCAAAGGTCTTAAATGTGGAAGATGGAACAAGCTATCTCCTGAGTGCTGACCTATAGGTAGGTTGTATGGCTATGTAAATGAATATGCCCACTGTTTAAATGCATGAAGCATTTGGAAATGAACCAAACTCTCTTTATTTTTGAATGTATTTTTATGTATATGAGCATTATACCTGCATGTATATTAATGTATCTGTGTTTGGCAATGCCTGCAGAGATCAGAAGAGGGCATCAGATCACCTGGAAATGGAGTTATATATGGTTTCAAGCTGCCACGTGGTTGCTGGGATTTGAACCCTGGTCTTCTCCAAGAACAGCCAGTACTCTTAACTGCTGAGTCTTCTCTCCAGTCCCCAATATGTTATTTCAATGTAAATCTCAGCAGTAGGTAAGCACTTCTCCTAGGGTGAACATTGAATTATATCCTTGTTCAATATCTAAATCAATGTCCTGGGATATTTGTGTGCATCATTTTCTTATACTATTTTGTCAAGTGAAAAGAAGTTCATTTGGCCAGTTTTACATATCGAAATTTGACTATTACTAGTGACCAGGCAGAAAACATAAATGTGTTCCAGGAATGGTGGAGAATATCACAAGATTAACAACATGTCACACAGAAAGATGCAAAATCTATTTATCTGCAACCATACACTGCAGTGTGTAAATGCTGATCTAGTAATCTCAGGTCTTCTGGTCACTAAGTATATATACTAGATGTATTAAGGGAAATGAAAATTTGAGCTTGATTTTGAATTCAATTTCTAAAAGCACTAGATGTATCAAAGAATATGTCTATCCTAATGACTATGAATAAAAAAACCAACCCTAATTGGGTACTTTCCAACATTAAGCTTTCCTTTGTTCATTTGCTTATTATTATTAATATTGGTGCTATTTTTCATTGTGTGCATGCATATGAAAGTGTGCACTGAGATAGTAGTTTTTATGAGGACATCAGAAGACTCCTTTATGGGTCTGTTGTATCCTTCCACTTTTATGTGGGATCCAGGATTCAAACTCAAGTCATTTAGCTTTCATGATATGCCCTTTCTCCTCATGAGCCATCTCACCAGTAGCTCAGGTAGTGCCCAGCAGAGTCAGATCCTTTCTGTTCTACTCCTGTTCACATATAGTGACCAGGACCCTTAGAGCTAGAATTGCCTAAAGATATGGTACTTCTTTCTAATCACACACCTGTAATTATTCACAATGTGGAATGCTTGGAGCATCTGGTGATCTATGTCTTTTACATAGTTTAAAAGATAAAGAGGAGGTTAGGGACATGAGTCAGTCAATAATGTACTTGCCCCGTAAGCATGAGGCCTGAGTTTGGATCCCAATCAATCATATAAAAAACCTGATATGATAGTGAGTATACATAACCCCAGTACTGAGGTTAAAGATCCTGGGAGGTCATTGGCTAACCAGTATATGCAAATCGGCAAGCTTCAAATTCAGTAAGAGACTCTTTTGGGTTGGTGAGATGATTCTCTGATATCCTCACAAAACTATACTATGTCAGTGCACACTTTGATATGCATGCACAAAATAAATGATGATGATGATAATGATAATAATAATAATAATAGTAATAAATGAAATCTTAAAGAGACTTTCAGAAATGAGGCAGAGACTTAGGAAATTCCCCAACACTGTCTTCTGGCCTCCACAGCACACACACCTGTATGCACATATACACACATACATAATCATACACACACACACGCACACACACAGACAATAACATAAAATGCAAGGTGATTTACTGATGCCAGCCTTCTTAAATATCAAGGTTTTTAGAGGCATGTGTCCTAAGATAATATGTGCTTTTGTGGACTAGACCTAGAAAATACACACTCTCACTTCTGCCACATTCTACTGATTGAGCCATGCTAAAAGGTATATTCAGTTCACTAAAGAAAGACATAACTCCATTTCCAGTTAGAGGAACCTCAGTGCTTTCCTGTGAAAAGAATATGCGCCATATAATGGATGCTGAAATCTTTGGAAATACAATATGCCACAAGAAATTAGTTAGTTCCTCATAGCTTGTCACCAGTTTGTACTCAAGACTTCTGAGTATGTTCTGAAGTTTGAGGAAGTAGTACTGAGTCAGTTTGGTTTCCCAGAAAAGCAAGATTCAAACTTGTTATATTGACTACTGTGACTCCTGTTTGTAATCGACTGTGGCCAATCAGTGCTGGTTGCTACGTCAGGATCCTGATGGCGCTATAATTAGTATGGAGACTGTGAAGACTGAGAAACTGTTGTGATCATTCAAAGTAGGGTAACTAAGACAGATAAGTACTAATATTTTTCTCAAAGTTTAGTGCACTGAGAAATGCAATTATATTCATTGGCTCAAAGTGGTGGGGGAATTTAAGAGCCACAGTTAAATCCACATCACTGGACCAACTGGCAATGTCAAAAGATGCACAGAGGAACACTTAATGAGCTTTGCACTGCATAGATGCAAAAAGAGAGCAAGGTGGGGTTTTAATTGGAGATTTTCATTGTTATTGGCATTGAGGTCTCCAACTCTGTAACAGACTGTAGTTCTGCTGCAAACTCTGAGAAAACAATATTACTGGTATTCTTTTCCATAAAAGCAGAGAATATTCAGGTTGGTTTTTTTTTGAGATTCTTGCAGTAGAGAAGGTGCAAATCATAATCAAATGTTAATGAAACTCCTATGTTCATCTTACCAAAGAACTACAACGGATTCTTGATGCAGTCAATACCCCTTACAAGTTTCCTGCGCTAGATACCTGTTGCTCTCCTTGTACATTATTGCTGTATAACATACCAGAAGTCCATTCATCATAAGGATTTAGTTAATTCTTGAAGACAATGTAACTAATGACCGCATATTCCTTTAACCTAAAAAAAAATCAAGACAGGAGAAAAAGAGATAGCATATGATTCTCAGGAGGAAAATCTTTACGAAATACTCATGTAAATTGCTTCATCGTGTTGTAAGATTATCACTTTGCAGTGAGGATGTGTGATGTCAACATTTTTATTTAAGCTTCTCTTCTTTGTTGTGCTTTTCTACAGATACGATGACTGCTTTGTGCTATTATGTTGTGTCTTGGAAGGAATCCCCATAATATATTAGAGAGAGAAAAAGAGAGAGAGGAAGAGAGAAATGAGACAAAGGAGAAATAGTCCATTTTGAAGTTTGTTCATATCAAAACAAAAATATATTTTCACATACAATATTTGCCTTTAAGGTGGCAAAATCTGTGTAAATTTTTTCTTGTAATTATTGTCTACATCTTTGATTGCATTAGTTCCTACTAGAAGGATAGGCATTAAATCAAGAATCTGAAAGAGCTGATCCTGTATCTTTAATAAAGTGAGAAAGATTTTATAAAACTTTGATCTTAGTACCTTAAATTGTTAAATAAATGAAATATAAGAATCTGAATCATCTCTAAAATCTTTTTAATACTTAGTGGTGATTATCAGTTTGACATGATTTATAATCACCCAGGAGATAAATCTCTTGGCATATCTGTAAGGAAGTTTTTAGATTGAATTTATGGTTCATCCCATGGCATTGGGTCCTAAATGAATAAAAAAGAGAATGTATCTGGGACCAACATTCTTTGCCCCAGCTTCCTGGCTGCAGATATGATCTAGTTCTATAAGCTCTTGTTGCCATGGCTTCCCTACCAGGAAGGACTATACATACACTTCCTTACGTTGCTTCTGTCAATTATTGTGTCACAACAACCTATAAAGCAGTGAATACAGAAAATGTATACTGAGAATTGCTGGGATAAATCATGTGATTCTTAAGCATTTGGAACTGGTTTGTGGGAGAAAAAGGGAAAAGTTTGGAACTTTGTGCTAGAAAATCCCTAGAATTCTATAAGCCAAACTAAATGGATAACTACTATGGAAGTCTAGAAGACCAGAATCCAAGAGAAATGTGGACAGTGGAGGCCCAATTCATGAGATTTCAGAGGGGAACAAGGACTCAACAGATAACTGGATGAGAGGCCATTCATGCTGTATACAGACAAAGAAGCTGCAGGTATTCCGCCCACGGCCTGAGAATGAGTGAGGCTGAATTCAGAAGTAATGCATTAAACTGTTGGAGGAAATCTTAGAGCGTGATAGTATTCAGGCTGTGTCATGGCTCCTGCTCAAACCTCCCATCCAAATCTACAGTGATAAAGAGCAACCAGGGGTACAAAACACGAAAAATGAACTATTTGGAGGGAAAGGAAAGAGGTTAAATTTGCATGTAAGGCGCTGAGAAGTAACTAGTACTTGCTAACAACATTAGCAACATTACAGAGAAACATTTCTTTACACTGGGACAATAGGAAACGTACTCTGTAGACAAGGTCCCATCCACTGAAGGTTCAAACTAGTAAAACTTCAAATCCACTTGAAAGGAAAAAAATCTAAACTGAAGCTACAACTGAAGGCATTCCTTGTTGAAAACGACCATCTGGGGAAATGTTTCCAAAAGTATCCTGGAAGGCAGGAGGAGGTCAATACAACTGTAATCTAAGGGGGGGCAGTGATGTCTCCAGCTAGAAGGAGAATTTGGAAGCATTGTCTACGTGGTACTGGCTTTATAGGCAAGATAAATATAAACAAGGGTTGGGGGTAGGCCTCATAGAGGCTTCTGTTAACATTCTAGGAAATAGTTGAGGTGAGACAATATATGACAGAGTCATCGTCCTGCCAAGTAGTCCCAAGGACCCTTTGCATGAAGGTGTAAGGTGAAGCCTGCACTGTAAAGGAGATCCAAGGATATTGAAGATATCAGGCCCATTGGATGTCTACCAAGGAAAGATGCATAAGTGGAGCAATGACCCAAGGAAGGCTACAAGTGATACAGGAAGCAGAGCTTGAGGAGTGGGGCTATCAAATTCTTTGGAGCTGAGATGATTTATCATGAACAGAAGGTGTTTTATATGGGGCTTCAGGACACAGTGTTTGTCTTACAGAGTTTCGGTCTTGACTCTCCCTGATATTTTGTTCTTATGTGACATTCTTGCTTTTTGAAGCAGGGATCTTTATGCTGTGTTATTGTGTATGGCAGTATATATCATGTTTTATGTAATAGGTACTTACATTAAAGAGAGTATCTAGGTCTCCGAAGAGACTTTACACTAACATGTTTGAGCAGTATTGGAACTCTTAAAGACTGTGCATAATTACAAAATAGAACAGGAATGCATTTTTTTTTCAGTCGTAAGTCTGTAGGGACAAGGAGTACACTGTTATACTTTAAGTCTTGGGCTTGAGTATGAAGCTAACATGAGGTGGCTTTGTGATGATTAATTATCAATTTGATAAGTATCACTTAGGAAATAAACCTTGATTTGGTTTGGGTTAATCACAATCAACCCTTCCTTCTTTAAGTTGCTTTTTCAGGTATTGCCAGAGCCACAAGAAAAATAGTTAATACTTTCATTCGATTTTCAAGTCACATAATAATATATCAGTAAATAAAAAAAATATGATAATATTATATACTGATTAGGATTACTATAGTATAATATTGATTACATAATTATGTTATGACTAAATGAATATGTTCCATAATTTTGTTATATCATACAAGGAATAAAATCTGTGGCCTGTGACCTTTCTAGCCACAGGTTTTTGGTCCTGATAGCAGTATCAGGTATGGGCTCTATCTTGTGGAGTGGAATTTAAATACAAGTAGAAGGTGGTCAGTTACTTCTATAAGATGTGTGTCACCATTTCAGCAGCAGTGGGCGTATTCTGCCAAGCTACTTGTTATACGCAGGGTTCATTGCTGAGTATGGTTGTTGATTATCTTTCTTTCCCAGTAGCATACATAATGCCTTCTAGTGACACAAAAGCTAACCAGTAGAGGAGAAGCCTTGAGATAAGGACCAGTTTGATTTCTCGTTGTTAATTCTACTACATGAGTATGTAGTTTGTAGTTGCCTACAACAATAGGATCTCACTGTCAAGTTCTGGAAGGTAACACAGAAGCTGTTTCTGTATGCTTAACTCCAGATTATGTCTAAAGAGCTCTGCTTTATCAGAGATCATTTGTGCTGTGGGCACACAGCATAGGTGATAAATATGTTTTCTGTAATGAAATTCAAGATCTTTGAATGACACGCCAGTGACAAGCCAGTATGGTGCCAGTGAGCCCTACTGAAGTACATATACTCACATGTGAATACGCACACTTAAAAATAGTCTGTCTATACCTACTCAGTGCTAGATTCTGTGCGAAATAAATTATGATAGTTTCCCGAATTCATACTGGACTTGATGATGCAGAATCAAACTAATCTTTTACTTACTTAGTTCTTAATGCTATGAGCTTTAAAAACTGTAGATAATTTTAAATTTTGAATATTCAAATGGAAAAACTTTTTTTTTTTTAAATTGAAATGGGTCTCCCTATATACCGTGCTGGCATGAACTCATGGAAACCTAACTGCCTCTGCCTCCTGATTGCTGTGATTAAAGGTATGTGCTACCATGCCCAGTGAATGGAAAATATTTAAAAATATTCAAACAAGAAGGAGAGGAAGTATAACTCTCCATTTTTAGTGCAGAAGAGGAAGAGAAGGAAGCAGTATTAGTTGTTCTTGACGGATTCTGTTATCAGATTCCTTTGCCTTTCTTACATCTGTTTAGTTGTTAAGATTTAAATTATTTTCTCATGTCTCTGGGAAATAAATGGAGAAATTAAGAAACAGTATATTGAACAGAGAACCACAGATTTTATTTGGTGTGTGTGTGTGTTCTTTTTCATTAATGCATCAATAAGTGGGCAATTTTTAATCATAATGACATCTGAATTTATATGTCACCTTAATTCTGAGTCCATGCATCGAAGAAGTTTAAGAACATCAAGAAAGTAGCTGAAAATGATAGAGTGAGAGGAGGTAGGCAGTCAGTGATGATCTGTCAGTGTTTGAAATGAAAACAAGGGGAACTTAGAAAACTTAAAAAAGAATAACTCTTTGAAAAGTATTAAACCCCAAATCTCTGAGTGCTGGTGATAAGATGCCTGACTAGAACAACAATGCTTTGGAGGTAATACTTAGACCCATTTTAAGACACACACACATAGACTGTCCATGCAAAACAAAAGAAAGGACAAAGCAGAGTAAAGGTGATTTTAGGAAGAAAAATGGAAGAGGGAAACCAAGGGAAAGAGAACTTGAAAATCCTTTCACACTGTTTTGTTTGTCTAGATTGAAATTCTCAGGAATATTTTTTAAACAAAATAAGTTTTTCACTTTACATATTTGTGATAATTAAGATATCCCGATGTGAGAATTATAGTATACTTTCTATGTTTTTTCTAAATTTCCCCAAATTATTCCTCTGCATACAAAGTTTATCTTTATTATAATCAACTGTGGATGTCCATATGGCAGTGTCTACTATCACAGAATTGTTAAGAATGTAAAAGCTAAGGAAAGGTTTCCTAATTAATCAAAGGGCTTAACTATACTACAGATGTCATATCTTTCTTTCCTTTGTGATCCACTAAGTTCAACCAGGGCCATCTGAGAGCAGACGTGTGAACCTGTTCCGTGAAGCCTGGTAGACTCCCCAGTGCATGCACATGTGAAGATAACACATCTATTTCATGAACCTGTCATACAGAGCCTGGTAGGCTCCCAGTGCACGCACATGTGAAGATAACACATCTGTTTCATGAACCTGTCCTACAGAGCCTGGTAGGCTCCCTAGTGCATACACATGTGAAGATAATATATCCAAGGCTGCCTGGAGGCTTGGTTTTGTAGTTCGAGTTCACAGCTGAGTCACTGCTTTTCCTCCTCCAGCAGCCTGTGCTGCAGTTTTGGTATTAGGAAAAGTAACCTGTAGCGAGGAAGCTTTCAACTCGGTTGTAGTTTGATTCCTTTATATGCTGTAATTGTCTTTAGCAATTGACACTTATCATCTAGTTCCAGTAGGAAAACTAGATGAGAGGCAAGAGTTGTATTTATTTGGGGACCTCTGGGGACAACCCTGACCAATAACTCTAAGGATGTATCCTGTACCAGGTACTGGAATTTTTGTATAAAACCCCTGGCTTCTAGCAACAGCACTGTGCAGAAAAACACAATATTTCTCTTCTAACTCTTACATTTTTTACTTATATTTTAAAATTGAATTACCAAATAGTAGATTCCCATATGGATTTTTCAACAAGCTACCATTTTGTCTAATTCTTCCCCTCTCCTGTGAACTGACCCTTAAGTTCCATTCCTTTATAAATCTTTATAGCCTTGGTGATCTCTGTCTCTACTTTATTTTAAAAAAAACTGTTTTATTATTATTTTTATTTTCTGTGTATGAGTGTATTGCTTGCATATATGAAAGCACATCCACGTCCTGCAGTGAGACAACATCAGATCTCCTGGAACTGGAGTTACAGGTGATATTTTGCAGTAATGTCAGTGCTAAGAATCAAGCCTGGGTCCTCTGCCAGAGCTACCAGTGCTTGTAGTCACTGAGTCATCGATCCAGACCCTCCCCCCGCACCCTTCTGTAGTTTCATACCCCCTATGTTCTAATAATCCACCTCCCCTAAGACATCCTCGTCTAATTGCCACTTTCCAGCTTTCTGGGTTAATATGTGCTTTAAGTAAAGCATGTATATCTAAAGATTAGAAACTAGGGTCTACATTTGAAAGAGAGCATACAGAGGCTGTCTGAGTTACTTCAGTATAATTTTTTTCCAGTTCTGGTAAATGTTATACTTTCATTTTTTCTTTTTAAATGAGTAAATTCCATTGCGTTTATGTACCACATTTTTGTTATCAATCCATCAGTTGATAGATATCTAACATGTTTCTACTTCTTAGCTTTTGTGAGTAGAACAGAAATGAACATGGATGAGCAGGTATATCTACAGTACAACATAGAGTTATTTGAGTGTATGTCAAAGAGTGGAATAGTTGTGTCATTTAGAAGTTCTGTTTCTAGTTTTTGAAAAACCTCCCTCCACACTGACTTCAATAGTGCTTGCACCAGATTGCACTCCCACCAACAAGGAACAAATGTTCTTCTTTCCCTACATCTTAACCAGTATTTGAATCATTTGATGATTTTAAATGATAGTGATTCTGACTGAAGTGAGATGGAATCTAAATGTAGCTTTAATTTGCATTTCTCTGATCATTAAAAATATTGATGACTATTTAAAATATCTATTAGTCTTTTATCTTCTTCTTCTGATAATAAAATTGAGCAATGAAACAGATTTGGATGGATTCCTAAAAGATAATTTTGTAAATAATTTTAATTGTATTCATTCATTTATTCAACCATTTGCATAAATTACACCTGAGTTTTTATTTCCTGAATATAATGATAGATTTATGTGTCATTTTGTTAGCTCTAATTATAATTTGGTTAAATGAGCAAAAGTCAAGTTAGACGTTTTGACCACATGACTCTGTACAGGAAGTAACTTTCAGTAAAACTTGTGAAGAAAATTTTTTTTTAAAGAAAATTAACTTGTTCAACTGGAACAAAGATCTATTACATAACTTGGTCTTCCAATACTTGCAAAGCTCCATTGAATAATATACCTTTGTCTCTGATTTAACAAGAGAGCAGTGATCAATGGTTGAGCATTTTAGAAAAGGCACCTAGTATAGGAGCTAGGAACCTCAGAGTTGAAGAACTAAGAGCAAAGCATAATGGCAGTTTGTTAGCTTTATCAGTCAGGAAATTGTATTTCTGAAAGAACAAAGTGAGGAGGTTTGGCTATTAGTCACAGGAATCCCAACCCCTGGGACTAAACCAACGTCTGGATGCTGTGCCCATGTGTCGGAGGCATAAGCAAGTGTACACATTACTATGAGTACAGCATGTGCTACCTTTCTTCTGCCTTCCAATCCTGTCAGTATCTTCCATTGCCCAAACTCAACAGAAGGCCCGTCCACCGTGGAACTGAGAAAAGTTTCTCAACAAAATTAGGCTTCCTTGTGACTCATGACAGGGCAACAAAAAGCAAACTTTGTACAGTAAACAAGATTGGCAGTTTACTGGATTCAGTTCAGGATTCCCTAGAACTTCGAATTTCATTTGAACTGAGATGCTAAAGATAAGAACAAACTGGAGCAGTGATAGCCTTTAGTTTTTCAGGTGGTGTGGACAGCAAGTGTACAAGCGACTGATGGTAGATGAAGATGAGCTACAAGTGAAGGACTGGTAGCACACACTCCCAGTGCACAGTGTGAAGGACGGGTGGTTGTCAAAGTGGAAGCTGTTAAAGGGGGAGGCCATGAGCAAAAACCTGATTATTTTATGTCCACAATGGGCTGCACAGAACGGCTCTGAGAGGAGGAGGTGCTCATTGAAAAGAAGTTTCTAGGGGAACTGTAAATACTGATTATTGTTTTGAAAATATTGTTCTTGCTGTGCAGGAGAAAGAAAAATAGAATAAAGACACAAAATAGCAATAATTGTAGGTCACAGCAATTTTCCATTTCTCTTCATTAACATACTTTATTCTGAATTATTTATTCAAAAATATAATTGCAGTAACAGTGCGGGTATTTTTCTAAAATAAATGTGAACAAAAATAGAACATATTTTTGCTTTAGAAGTATTTTACAGTTTTTATGCATGTGTAATTTAGCTGTGTTTCCTTTTTCTTCCGTTTAGGACCTAGAATAACATGCGATTATTATTATGATATTCTTTGAAGTCAGTCTTCATTTTGTAAATGTTATAATATCAGATAGCCCAAGTCCCAATTTTCACAGATCAGCATAATTTATTATACATCAAATCAAATGGTACATCACTCAATTTTAACAATAATATTTTAAAATATATTTAAAATATATTGTTTATATGTGTAATATGAGAAAATATTAATTAACATTTTGATATAAAAATAAAATTTGATTTGTTAATTTAGTTTATTTAACGGTAAATTTATTTATTTCATTTTAACTCAGTAATTAAATTTTTGTGATTATTTTCTCCCAAATATTGCATTTAAAAGCATATTTTTCTAGTGAAAATCTCATTGGAGCCATGTTAAAAAATGTGGACAAAACTGGGCATGCAAAAATCCAGGAATTTAGAGTCTAATTTTTGAATCAAGGTTTTAGAGTGTTGATGGCATAAAATGTCATGGTTTTCTTAAATATGGTTGTTTCAATAATGATCAGCATGTACTCACCAAAAGAAGCAGATATCAAAATCTTCTTATCTTCCTGCTCAACCATAGACAAGTATTCATTGTGGTCCTATTGGACCTTATTGGTCATTCCAATGCAAGCGCATAAGGCTAAGGCCTAGGTCTTATCTTAAATATAGCAACAGTGGAAAGAGCTTATCTCCCTACTGACTTCCTGTTATCTCGGGTAAAGCACAGGGAGTCATCAAATGAAACTTGCCTGTAACTCTTGAACTCTATCAGTCCTGTGATTAGGGCAAGCCACTGTACTCAACTCTCAGGTGTCGCATCTGAAGACAAATGAGGAATCTTAACCTGTGCCTTATGAACTGTACTTAAAACTAGAAAAAGACATTACTTTCTAAACTACATACCATGTGCAATATCTTGTTCCCTCTGGTGGATAGAATTTGTACTTTGAAAAACCAATTTTCACTCCTCAGCAGAACATAATTTAATGCTCTTGCTTTGCTCCAAGATAATAAAGGTACTTTGATGTGATCCATGCTTGATTAATTTTCATTTTCTTTTCCTGTAATTTTTCCTTCTCTCTTAGAACTAGCCACAGTATTCTTCAAATTGCCCTTCGGATACTTTGTTTAGACCTCATTCAGAAGAATTTTCAAGCTCGTGTTTTACTTTGATTTTCTTTTGATTACAAAATGATGAACTGATGACTGGGAATCCAGAATACTTGCACACATATGTGCTATGGTTTAAATGATGAAAGCCCCTAAAGGCCCTGGGTAAAAATCTTGGTTGCCAGTCTAGGGTATTTTTAGGGGGAGGTGATGGAACTTTTAGGAGGTGAGACCCTAGTGGGAGGAAGTTAAGCATTGGGAGCATGCCCTTAAATGGGGTGTTCTTAGCTCTTGACTATCATGAAATAAATGTATTTCTTCTGCCTCATGTTTGCAAATTCTCTGGATGTCTCATGCTGGGTAATTTATTCCATACTTAGAAAAAATTCATTTTTCTAGTACTTATCAAGAGAATCAATGAATTTATTAAGAATGTATTTTTTAATTGAGCTAAAGATGGGCCAATTCACTACTCTACTAACTCAAACAATGAGTATATTACCAAATAAAATACTTGGTGAACAATTGACTATGTAACATTAAATCGATATTTTTAGGAGTTTTATCGATTGGACACCAAAATCTAATTTACCTTTGTTAGGTTATGAATATCTGTCATGTATTTGTGGCAGAAAGGCCTGTAGGCAGACAAAAAAAAAACCCTCAAATTTGGATAAAGAGAAGGGTATTTTTTCAAATACATAGTGTGACCTATATTTACAGAAACTCAAGTAGAAATACTGTATTACATAGGAGCGAGTTAGCAATCAGGAGACACTGGAAGACTGGCTTTTTAGAGAATCAGTTAGAGGCTAAGATACTGAGAAATATATTTTTTATATCGATTAGAGGGAAATCTATTGTTGAGAAGAAGTACAAAATTTATTAGGTTAAGTTGAAGAAAATAAACTGTGTTGGGCTAAAGAGTTTCCAAGGAAAATATATAATCATACAGTTCTGTGTGTTTGAAAATATTTTATGCTATATTAGTGCAAGTGGAATACACTAAATCAGTAGAATTAGGTGAACGTGACTCATCAGCAAGCTGTGCATATTTTAGTGAGCAAGAAATTTGGAAATATAACGAGGACAGTGGGAGATTCTGTGTGTGTGTGTGTGTGTGTGTGTGTGTGTGTGTGTGTGTGTGTGTTTTCCCTTGGCTCTAAGTTGAAGATGAACTAGATTAGAGCTAGGCAGGAACTTCTACTTAAAACGTAATAAGGATTTAAAAAGAAAGAGTTTCAGGAGATGATTTAAGGGGTCATTGAATGGATTGAGAACTCCAGTACAATTTATGTCTGATATTTAGGATACTCTCATGTTCTCCACATGTGTAGGAAACCAAAGATTTCAAGTGAATTTCATCTCATCTGTTTTACCTGGATGGAATAGGTGTTTGGAAGAACTACGGGCTTGATTATAAGTGGGTTTATATTGTTTGAATTAATCAACAGCTATGACAATAGACTTGCCTGCTATTTATCTGCCTGTTTATATGTGTCTATATATCTGTCCATGCATCTGCAAGTTCATATTTATCTGTTCATCTATTATCTATCTGATGGACTACCTACCTATCTATCATCTCTACCCATATATAATCTCTCATCTATTTTTCTGTCTACTAGAATCACTTGTCAGTATTTATCGCTCTGACTATTAGAACAGGAATATTTACAGTTAATCGGCACTTATGTTCTTTCAATGACAAATAATATTTACTTGCTTTACACCTCATCTTCAGTGGATTTTAGTGAATCATGGGTTCATTTTATACACACAAATATGTCTTAATCTTAAGTTACCTTTTTCCCTGGGCCTGTTTGAGGACAAGGAGCAAAATGCTAATAGTATTTGATTTGAAAGGATCAAAGAAATAAGTCCACAGCAGAAAAATCAGCTTAGCAAGGGTGATTGCGTGTACGATTGTTTGTGTGTGTGCAGGTGCACAGGAGATTAGAGGACTACCTTGAGTGTCATTCCTCAGGCACCACTCATCTTGTTTATGAGACAGAGTCTCTTTTGATCTGGAACTCACTAAGTAGATCAGGCTGGTTTGCCAGCAAGTTCCAGGGTTCTACTTGTCTCCAACTTCCAAGTTCTGGGATTACAAGTACACCCTACCACACCTAGTATCCTAGTTTTCTTTCAGTGTGATAAAATTCTCTGAACAAAACCAACTTGGGCATGAAAAGTTTTGTTTATCGTACACATTATAGTTCCAGTTCATCTTTGAAGGAAGCCTGGACAGAAACTCATGGCAGGAATCTGGAGGCTGAAACTGAAGCACAGAGCATGGAGGAATGCTGCTTGCCAACTTGTTCTTTTGACCTAGGCCCAGCATGCTTTCTTGTACAATATCGCCTCCCACATAACTCAACCATCAAGTAAATGCCTCATAGATATGTCCACAGACCATTCCAATAGAAGAAATTTCTCAGTTGAAGTTCCCTTTTCCAAGATGTGTCAAGATGACAACTAAAACCCTTCAGCATTATTGAATCCTTGCTATCTTGACACACATATCACTATTTAACCATAACCTTTCCATTTCTCCCCTCAAAAATCTTATGTTAATATTATTATTACAGTATAAAACATCCAGAGGGCTTAAACATTCCAGTATTTCAGTTAGGCATGTTGGCACCTCCCTTTAATCTGACCATTTGGGAAGCAGAGGCAGACAGATACCTGTGAGATGGAGACCAGCAAGTTCCAGGTCAGCTATGGCTACAGAGAAACCCTATTTCAAAAAAATAAAAAATAAAATATAAATAAACAATAAAATAATAAATTCCAATACTTTCATTAAAATCCCAAGTTCTCTGTCAGAATCCAAAGTCTGTGATATTAAAAAACATCATGTTGGGAAAACAAATTAGACTCTATAGATTCTACTATATATACAATAAAGTACTTTAAACTTTGCAGAGGGCAGTGGTGGGGGGAGGTGCAGATAGGAAAAGGGGATCAAAATACAATCAAAATATATTCTATGAAAACCACAAAACTTCAATCAAAATAAAATTTATAAAATATGTTAAGTATTTTTTTTTATATATAAAGAGAAGAACCAATTAAGCAAAACCAAAGTCCAGCAGTTAATGCCCTGTGTTGGACATTTGGGGCTTAATCATGTTCTTCTGTCTCTGAAGGATTTGTGAAGCTCCGTTACTGTGGCTCTACCATTAACAGCACATGAACCTTGCCTTGTAGGCTCAGGCCAACTTTCTTCCAGACCGGCCAGTGCCCTTGGTGGGTCTCTGATCTGCCAACTCTAGTATTCATGGGTATCTACTGCACCTGAGGCTGTACCTTTACCAAGTGTCAAATTGCAAAGTTCGGCTTTCAGTTTGAAATACAGACTTGTTCCCTTAGATTCTGTATACTGACCCTGAGGAAATATCTCCTGGAAGATTTCACCTCAGTGATTCTGATCTATTGCTAATCGTAACTGATTTTTCGGTCCCAGCTGGCCTGCATCAAATTATGCCTGTAAGCACAAAACATTTCACTTCCAAAAACTTTTTGTTAAATATTTTATTTTACCGCGTGAATAGGAGTGTATTGTCTGCTTGCACGTAAGTATACTTGTGTCATTCAATGTCCACAGAGGACAGAAGAGGGAGTCAGATCTCCAAGAACTGGTGTTACAGATGGTTTTAGCATCATGTGAGTGCCAGGAACCAGTGTGCCATTTCTCCAGCTGCACTTCTGAAAATTATTCATGCAAAATACATCACACAAATTGCCCTTACAGTCTTTGGTTCATCTGACACTTTATAGTCCGGGCCTCCATTACACACATTTCTTTCACTATAGCTCTCCCAAGCACTACAGCACGACTCAGTAAGCTCTGAGAACACAAGGGTTTTCCCAGGTCAAAGTTCAAATCCACAAGACTCCCCCAAACAACACAATCAGGTCCTTCACAGCCAAATCACACTGACTGGTAAAATTATATACTTCCTTGCTCATCTGGCCTCTTCCAAGCCTGTTGTTTTATATATAATCCAGAACTACCTTTCCAAGGATGGCACCACCCACATTAGACTGGACTTTTCCCTGTCACTCAACAGTCAAGAACATGCTTCACAGATATCTTCACAGCCCAGGCTAGTAGAGGAAATCCCCCAGTTGAGGTTCCCTCTTCCCAATTGTGTCAAGTTGATGAGTAAAATTATCTAACAAATCTACCTTTTTTCGAATAAACCTGGGGATTGAGTTCCGGCCCTTGTGTTCCCAAGGCATTTATTACTCTGCCCTCCCTAAATCCCTTAGCAAACGTATTTGTTAAATTAGTCACTATAGTCAGGAAACAGAGGATAATCCACAGGCAACAGTCTAAGATAGGTACCTGAGAAATATTCAAGCTGTTGATGGAAACATTAGAGATTTGTGTCCACCTTGCTTTGATTACGTCTCAAGGTCTAATCAGTATGGGTGCTGATGACTGAACGCTTTAATTGTGCCACTCCTTAGTGGGCACACAGACATTTTAGAAAGTACCCCGAGGCACTGACATATAAATAACAGCTATCTAGAGGTCCAAGGCACAGTGAAGTCCAAGGTCAAAGACAAAACACTGAAAACATTCCTCAGAAACTTATGATGGTTGTTTTGCTCTTTAATACATTTCATGATCAGTTGATCCCTCTGCCCATGTTAAGGGTGGAACACATAGTGAAGCCTTGAAGTCATTTCTTTCCTCCACAAGTATTCATTTGACTTTTGTTCTTATGTCTGATAAACTTGTACAGACATACAAGATAAACAATAATGTACATTAATTCTGTCTTCCATTGATAATATGTTTTGAGTAATCATAGCTATTAATCATGTATATAACTACCCTGACCAATACAGTAAGAACCATCCCCTTTTCTGTCTCAATGTGAATATAATCTGTGTGAAGTCTCACTCAGAACACTATCCAAAATCTTGCTTGAGACTGATTTGCTTTAAAACTTGACCTTTTGTCAGTATTTCCAGTCTTCCATTAAATGTCTCCCCTTAAATCCCTGAAAGCCTTTTCATGTTTATGAGTGAGAACCCAGAACATGAATTATTTGATTCAGACTTGCCAGTAACAAGAGACACAATTAAACTGAGAGGTCAAGAAGCCATCTGATAAATCTTTAGCTTCTGCTTCTTCTTGATCTCTTCATTTTGAGAATTAAACATTTGAAAACTTTTAAATAATTATCTTACTGTGATTCAGATAAATTAAATGTGTGCTTTTGATTTACTTTTGATATAGAAGTTCTATAGCTTAATTCCCAATCATGTTTAAGTATTTTTATTTTTTTAAGAATTTCATGCACGAATAATGTATTTATATTATTTCCACCCCTCATTGTCACGCTCCAACTGCTTCCGGTGTGCCTCAACACTCCCATTCAAATTCTTGGGCTCTTCTCTGAGTATTATTGTTACATATACATAACCTACACATATCTACATACATGTATATGTATACATGGAATACACTAAGTCCATTTAGTGGTGTTAATGTGTATATCTGCTTAGAGTGGTCCACTTGGCTTTAGATAACCTCTCAGGAGCTAGTTTTTGGAGTAAACTGACCCTCCCTCACTCAGCATCCACTGATTGCCTATAGCTCTTCATCTTGATGTGGGAACCCATGACTTTTTCTCTATCCACGTTGACATGTAAACTGATTTTGCCATTCTTTGGATTTTGTTTGGCTGCAATACTGTACTTATTTCATGGGCACATCTTCCCTACCACGTCGAGAATATCTTACGTAGCAGCAGGTGTCTTGTACCTCTGGCTCTTACATTCTTTCTGCTCCCTCTTCTGTGACGTTCCCAGAAACTTAGATGTAAAGGTTTTGTTGTAGATGTGTCACTTAGAGCCAGGCAAATCACAGTCCCTTATTTTCTGCATTTGACCAGTTGTGGAACTTTGTAATAGCCTCCGTCTTTTGCAAAAGAGGTTCTTTGATGAATGATAAGAGGTAAACCTGTCTGTAAATACAAGAATTTGAAATATAATAAATTAAGTTTGTCTATAGATGTGACATTATACTTTAAAGGGAAAAATATGGTCTTACAAAATTCATTACAGAGTAGACAGAAAAGACTGTAAAAGTAAACATTCAACGTAAAACGAAGCAAAATTAATATTATAGGGAAAAGTAGCAGTTGATGAGGGTGCTTTTTTAAAATAATGCCAAATGGAGATGTCAGATGCATTTATTTAATGATTATCACATACATTCTAGTTAAGAAAGTAAATGTGAAACCAGGCTTGGAATGCAGATATAATGACTCTGACTAAGAAAAATTGTCAATGTGGCATTAGCTGAAAGCAGATAGCCACTGTCCCTCCAGTCCTTAAATACGAATCCTATTATTGCAGACTAGATAGGATCATATGCATGGATATCAAAATGGGAATAATTTACTAAGGCAGGTGCATTTTTATGAAGATTCAACTTCTTCATTTTCTGAGAGCTATATCTGAGGAATCATCGTGAGCAAAAGCTCCAGAAAATAACAATTACAGTAATCCATGCTTGAAAAATCAGAATCATTTACCTGCATAGTAAAAGCTTTTGTGCTGATCCATACCCACATTCTGACTGGCTTATTTCAGTATAGAAAATACACAGAAATAATAGTTTCAACCAGCCCATATAATCCTAAAGAAGATTAGAAATCATGCATTTACTTAAATATGATCTCACAAATATTTTGCTGCTTTCACTGAAAATGAACCATTATAGTAACAAGGGTTTAAGTTATTAAATTTTACCTGCTACAGGGAGATAACTTATTTATTTCATAGTTTAATAGCACTGAGCCATCAAATAGCTGACATATTTCAACATAGTTTGAGATAAACAGGGTTGTTAATTATTTCAGTGCCAAAATATTTTTATACTGAAACAACTCAGGCAAAAGAGGGAGAGTGTAGAATCGTAATCAGCAACCGTGTGTGGCAGGCCATGAACTTCTTAGAGCCCTTTTATGACTTAATGTTTACAATTAATGAACATTGCATAGTGAAATAATGGGACTTGGATTTAAAATAATCTAGGTTTCTGTTCTTTACTTAGGAGTTGTTTTGTTCTGATCATATCTGTTTGCTTACTAGATGATGAGTGTCAACTAGATGCTCCATATAATGTTCTTTAACATATAATTCTAAAGTCTCTATATTAACCTAAGTGCCACTAGCTTCTTTGCTAGGTTCTTCCAGAAACTCTCCTAAAAATCATGTCTTCTGGGAGCATGAGCTTGCATATCTGCCTTTCCCATTCACTGCTGAACTTAACTGTTCAACCCTTGACCAGCAGGGCATCAAATTCTAAACTGCAAGCTAGAAGCTAACTTGAAAGGTCCTTCTGCTTTGTGCATTGCCTTCATGAAACACTACTCTGGAGTACTACATAAGAGATCTAGTTCAGCCCACTGGAGACTTTCATAGAAGAGAACCAAAGCCTAGAAACAATATCTAGGACCCACTGTTCATACAAGATTTCCCTTCTAAGGCAGGTAACCCCAGCTAACTGTGGAAGCTTAGGATACATCAAACTGACTAAGGATATCTTGGAAAAATGATCATTCTTTATAATACTATATCTGAGGTCAGTAGGCATGGTAGATAGCTAATACACCATTTAGATAGAGATGCACTCAAATAGAACAATAAGCTACTCATAGGACGTAAAACTGGACTAGTTCTCATCTGGCTTCTGGAATCTGAGAACTGAAAGACATGTTCTCTGTCTTACTCATCTTCATGCAGTTAGCACTTAATAAAGTAACAGCTCCGTGTTGTGTATCACTGCATAGCAAATGACTTCAAACCTGGTAGATCATATACCTCTCACAGCTGTTTCTGTTTAAAAGTATAGCATAACTTAACCGAATCTTCTTTTCTAGGGTCTCTCTTAGAAGATGCAATCAATGTGCTAGCCAAGTATTATGGTTGTAATTGAAAGATATGAATGAAAACGTGTTCAAATTATTGGTACAAAGGTTTAGTTCCTTGCAGGATGTTGGCCTTATGATCAATAGTTCATTTCCAGGTGAGTTTCTCCAACATAGAGACTTGATTGATCAGAACCGGGAAGAAGGAAGCACTATAACAGAAACGCTTCCATATTCTGTATTCTAATAATGAAAAAGATGTCCCTTTATTTTATTGTGAACTCTTTGAAAATTGTGTGTAATCTACAGAACACATGGGAAAGAGAAATCAAGAAGTGGGAATCACTGACAGTCATATTTGAAATCTGCATTTTTATATCCCCAGTATAAATGCTGACTATATCACGAAAGAGAAGTAGAAACAGATGGATAAGAAAGTGTCAGCTCAACATCAGGAGTGTTAGGAATGACCTCTGTGCTAGAGACTCCTAACTCAAAGTTACATAGTCCTTATTCTCTGAAGCATATGGTAAGTCATGTAATGGATTTGTTTACAAAATTTAAAACATACAGGAAAAATTGCTCAGTCATCACTTCTTGTGGAATGCATAAGACAGAATTCAAATAGAATATGGTTCATCTTACTGAGCTGCTAAAGACAGACATTTTTTGGACTATCATAACTCAGAATTTATAAAGGTGATTCATTATTTTATAGGAATGTATTGCAAATAATAGAAAAAGGATCACTGTGTTTATAAAACAGTATTTTGTGGTGTGTGTGTGTGCGTGTGTGTGTGTGTGTGTGAGAGAGAGAGAAGGACAAATAGATAACGTGGATTTCCCCTTGACCAAACTCAAACCAAATGTGCTCTCTTACAAAGTTTGTTGATGAACCATCTGTCCCATAGATTTTCAGTGACCCAGATGGTCTCACAGGTGAGGGAACTGGACACAGATGCAAAGACAAACCCAAGTGTAATTGATCTCAGCATTGCCCCATCTCCAGAACTGGTCGGGTTAATTGCTCATTGGAGAAAATTGACTAAGCTATACTATTTTGCCATAAAACTATCCTCAAACTAATTTGTTCAGATGGAAACAAAGAGTTCCATTGACAGAAGGGCATTTCTGAGGGTCCAACTGCAGAGGAAAATCTAATGATCTGTAAACTTCCACATCTGTTGACAGTTGTGCTTGGCTGTTAACACAGAGAACAAAATGAGAGAAAAGTGTGAAATTTAAAAAGAGTTTACCTAAGGGCTTGCCAAAATTATGACTATTGAGTGAAACACAGATTACCATTTAAGAATCACTTTGGCAAGTCTGTTTCAATGTTTTACATTGGATATAAGAGATCCTCACAAATTCAGACTCACAACTAAATTCAAATCATGCCTACATTGCTTCAAAGCATAGGGACCTAGACTGAGTTGCTAAGCATCTGTTTTGTCAGTCATATTGGAATGCAACTACCCACTGATTTATGTTGATGGACCTATGAAAATTTCCACAAAAACACCTTCATGCCTTGATAAAGTTTCTTTATTTCTCTTTCTTTTCTATATTATATACTTTCAGAATTTGGCTCAGTAGCTAAAAGCACTAACTTCTAGATGACCTGGGTTCAGTTTCCAGTATCCGCATGGCAACTAACAACCAATTCCAGGGGATCTGATGCCTTGCCCTGGCCTCTGCATGCACTGCACACACGGGATACTCTTATACTCTCACATGCAAAATGTTCATTTACATAAAAATTAATTATTTAATTTAAACGTCATTAACATTTTGGAAACACATCTTATACTATCTCTTATGTTAGCCCTTGCTGATTTAACATCACGTAGTTCATAAGGAGACAGAGTAGTCACCTGACTAAAATTCTACTGTCAAAATAATCTATTGGAAGCTATGGTGGCATAAGTTCAGTCAGCAAATGTGAATGTCTCTCATGATCCTCAGTGTTAGATAAATTCTGAGTCATATGATTAATAGAACAAGACAAGGAAGATCAACACCACCTCATTCAAAGAGAGATTCCCGTGGTCACCAAACAATAGTCATCCATATTGCAAATTTCCAAAGCCAGAAGCACGTGTTCTATTTTTCAACCTGGAGTAAAATCCCAAAGCTTCTTTATGGTGCACACATTCTCATGTTTACGAGAAGTGGTAACTGCATTGCCATACCCAAAAGTATGCATGCTTATTAGATGCACATCTAAGAATAAGCACATGGAAAATGCCTAAATTCCAGATTTGGAGTAGGACAAGAAGTAGAGGTGTACTTCTAATCTTCTTAAGCTGCTTTGAAGGAATGTAATACTGGAGATATTGTGTGATTTAGGAAGGCAACATCAAGGGACAATTGATTCATTAAATCAGTAAATGTTGGGCTATATATATATATATATATATATATATATAGTCATAATTTGAAAGGAATATATGAGGTGGACTAAAAGGTAACAAAGTAGAAAAGAGAAGGAAATCCCAATTTTTCCAAACAATTATATATTTTTAAGCTCTATATTTTTGGAGGCCTAGGAAGAAAATCATGTATATAAACAGAAAGCTCTTACTGGTAAACTTTTCCTTAGAAACTGCCTTTATGCCTTTATGGGACCTGTACCTTTCTCCCTCTTAATATAATACCATTTTATTTTATTTAAAATAATATTTTTAATTGTTCTTGAAAATTTTACGTATGATAAATTTTGACTTTCCCCCTCCCTCCATTTCAGCTCCTCTCAGGACCCCAACATTTCTCCCTCTAAATTTCATATCCATTATTTTATTGTTATTTTTAAACCCTAAGTCCCACTAGTGCTGAATGTATGCTCATATGTTATATATGTGTGTATATATATATGTATATATATATACATATAATTTTTATTCAGTGAATAAGAGGAAAGTGTGTCATTTGAACAAAGTGTATGCAATTGATAATCATATTAAGGAAATTAAATAAGTCTTAAGAAGACAAATATGGCATGCTTTCTCTTATTTTGGATGCTAGATTTTACATAGTTACACATGAACTATGTATTTACAAATGGCATGGAAATAGAAGTTGTCCAAGGATATCAAAGAAAAGAAAAGGGCAGGCTATTAGCACAGAGAGAAAGCGAAGAATGGGAACATGATCAAAATATACTATAATTTGTATGGAACTGCAGTATGTACAATAAATATATGATGATAAAGATGGCGCCATGGGCTGGAGAGATGGAGAGTGATAACTCAGCGGTTAAGAACACTGCTGCTCTTACAAAAATGCTAGGCTTGGTTCCCAGCATGCATATGGTGGCTAACAACCTTCTATAACTTTAGTTCCAGGGAATCTGGCACCCTCTTCAGGTGGTGGGCTTTGTATGGCATTTGCACACTTATACAAGGGCAAGCGAATCAGACACATACATAGAATGAAAGAAAATAAATTTAAAAATTAAAAATTGAAATAGAATTTATGAGAGAAAAAGGTTCCATTTATGTTTTTTCTAACTTAAATTCCACTAAAACTATGCACATTAGGGTTTCAAACTATAAGTTTACTTTGTTCCTGTGCTTGTCTTGTGTGTGTTTGTGAGAAAGAGAGAGAGTAAGACAGAGAGAGAATGAAATTCTCTGACACTACTAATTCAAGACACAGTTTCCTTAATTTTTCTGATATCCCCATTCCCATGAATACATTATTTGAAAACAGCTGACTGTGTATCTGACAGTTGTCGGAGGGGGGGATAAAGTAGGGTCTTGGCTTATAAACCAATTAGAATAGAACTCCAATGCTGTATGTACCTGTTGTTACTGCTATTGTTGACACTGCACTTGACCTTTTCTGTTAACAGGAATGCTTCAATTTCCAGAATGCAAACCGTTGGAGCTTTTTCTTCTTATATATCTTAATACCTAAATTAGGGTCATAATGTATTGGACAATCAAAATTTGGTCAACCGAAAGACAGAAAGAAGGTGGAAGGAGTATGCTGACAAATTTAAAAAAGAAGATACCAGAAGGTTGAAATTCAGGTGGGAATACACTTACCCTTTCTCCAGTAAAATACTGGAAGGGTAATTAAAATGAAATTCCAATCTTTATCACAAAACCCATCATTTAATGTAAGTCATACCACATCAAGCTGGATTGTCCAAAATGACTAACAGCCAAACAGTCTGATTTCACATCAGTCTCTATATGATCTTGAGGAGACACGAAGTCTGAGTCCTGCTAACAGGCAGTTCACCCTCTTCTCAGGGGTGGTGGGTATCAGTGTTTGGCTTCTCGTCTGCTGGACTAATACATCCATGTTTTCCATATGCAAAAGCCAAGGAAGACAAGATCACTGCGAAGAAAGGCTGAATATGTCACAGGAATACAAAGGTCCCCAGGGCTTGTTTTGGCAGAGGCAGAAAGAAACTGCACATAAGCAACTCTTCAAGCCAACAGTGTGGCTGTTCTCTCGCTCTTTTATATTGATAATTATCTTTTATATATCTGAGTAAGCTTAAGCTCCTGAAGGTGTAAAAAAATGCCCTGGAGGTATAGCTAGCAAAAATTAACACTCCACCGCACATCCTAATTAGGATTTAATTAGGGAATTAAAAAAAAATGCCGAGCACATGTTTTTGCAAGTGCATAATCACTGACTTATTGCTTGTAGGTTTTCTACATATTTTTCATTGTAAATATCCAATTATAATTGTCATTTAGGTCAGACTTTAGGAATTCAAAGTCTTACTCAGAATAATGAGAATTTGTTTCCTTAAGCATAATGTCCTCTAGGATAGTTTTTACATCTTTAATTTACAATGTGGTCTATGCAGTTCATTCTCCTGGCATCGAATATGGGTGGCGTTTTCCTCATGAAGTGATGTATTACTTTTCAACAAAGGCCTAGTCTTGTATTTACAACCAATTCGTAAGGGGGAAAATGTGACAACCAGGTCCGTGTTCCTTCTCCTGAGAGATTTGTAACAAGCCAGGGTTGTAAAACCACCACCTCTTTTTCATCAAGCATGCTGCCTGTGTGCTTCCAACTCTGTACAAACTTTTGGAGTGATTCATTGAAGATCTGTTTTGACCTGTCCCTGTTAATATTCAAATTAAAATCACAGCTAGAAAAGAAAATGGTATGTGTCATGTAAGTTCTGCTGAAAGTATGGAAACTGTTCCAAGTTTGATTTGTGACCACTGCCACCAGCTTTTAAAACCACACAGCTGATGGGGGATAATGCCTGATGCTGATTTCTTAATCACACCACCATTATGGAAATAATAGGTTCCCGCAGTAATAAGCGTTACTCGCTCTCAGACTGCATTTCAGTGCCTTTTACGGCCACTTGTAATGACCACTGAACTGTTTGGTCTAATGAGTGAGAAGACTCCAACATCTTTATTCAAAAGTCACTAATGATAATTGCCACCTATCACCTCATTCTCCAGAGCCCAGAACATACCTCCACAGAATCCTATTAGCAACACTGCAGGTCCATGTCTCAATCTTCCTAGTCTCTCACTAAATTAGGTCTAATTTATATCTAATCCAGTGATGGCTGCTGTAATTTGTGCGAAATTCATGTTTTCACTTGTGTCTGAATATCACTCAACTCTACACATTTTTCTAAAAGATTCTATTCAAAAAGTCACAAATATGATTAATGTTAGGGAAAATTTCATAACTGTGCCTATTTTTTGCAGTATGGAGTTAAGAGCAGAGAATGTGGAACAGGATAGACCTAGGCTGAGTGAAGATATTCTTCCATTTCTCGGCAGCTATTAAAATCCCATGTGAGTAAGTTTCCTCGAAGCTCAGTGGTTATGCTCTGAAATTGGTAAATCAGGGTGGACTGGGGAGATGGCTCAGTGTAGAGTGTTTGCCTAGCGTGTATGAGGCTCTAGGCTCAGTCTACCAGTGAAACACCCATGAATAGACAGACAGAATCACACACACACACACACACACACACACACACACACACTCCCCAGTTCTGCATTCATGGCATGGTGGCTGGTTGAATCACGCCCACATGTGGTAGTCATTACTAATAGTATCATCATTGTTGACATTAGTATTTGTACCTCATATGTATTTACTTTTTAATGGAGAATAAAGTGTGCACACAATTATTAAGATAAGTGCATGACATTTCTTTGCATATGACATCAATAATGCAGTCACAGATGTGCAGTGGGTAGCTGTTGTATCATTATTATGAGTTTATTCACAAGCAGAAAATGATTCCTTAAACTTCTACATATTCCTTACTTTAGTTAGAAGTGAGCAAATGGCTGACCCAGACACCCAAGAAGCGGGAGAGAAATGGCTGACAAATAAGATGCACTCTGAGTCTGAGACATTGATTTGCCACTTTCTTATTTGTCCTCTCAAAAATTCATGGAAAGAGGTTATGTTTCTATTTACTAGCTAAATAAACTAAGGCATAAAAAGAACAGTCAGTCCTATAACTAATAAATGTTAAATGTGGCGTGGTGAAGTCCACAACCTGGAGTTATAAAACAATGAGCATATTCAAAGACTTCATGAACTACAATGAGGCTAAGACAAATATTTAAGAAATTGTTAAAAATGGATATAGAGAAGTGATGGGATGTATGTAGGGCAATGTGTCAAAGGGCATTGGAAACCATGTCATATGTCATGTGAAATCAAAAATACAGAAACTGAGAATGGCATGCAGGAGTAGGAAGTGAATCTTTTGAGTGTTATTGGTATTGACCAGATCTAAATTTAAAACATTTATTTGTTTCTTATATACTTCATGCAAGAAAAGAAAAAGTGAATATCTAAAGCACATAACGGCATAATGTAAGCTATATCTCATTAGAAATTACCAATAAAATCTAAAAAGGACACTTTGATTTTAGCTTTGGAGGTTGCTTCAATTGGATGCAGATCTACCCTTGGTATTCTAAATTTAGAAGCACAGATACATTTAAATCAGATCCATAATTACAATGAACTTTATTATAACTCCCAATTCTTTATTACAGAAAAAATCGAGACTAGGAAACAATGGTATAGTTTCCACCTCCAATCTGGAAGCAATTCAAACATTACTGGTCTTAATTTTCAATTTGCAGTTAGAGAAAATTACAAAATAGTCATAACATTTTACCTTTCTCTTAAGATATGGATTCTGTTTCCCCTCAACTAAACCATGGGTTGATATCATGAAGTACTAATCATGTGGGAATACTTTTAATAAAATCAATTGTGTATGTGCATGCGTCACAGCATGCATATGGAGGACAGAGGGCAGCACTATAGAGTCAGTTCTCATCTTCCGCCTCTACACGAGTTTTGAGGATTGAACTCATGTCACCAGGCCTGCATTTCGGGTGATTTTATCTGCAAAGCTATCTCACCTTCCCCTCATTTGAGAATTCTGAACTCCCATTCTAAGAAGCCTCTCATTCTCCATCCTTTCATTCTGGCTGCTCTTGGACCGTTTGATTAACCATGGAAACAAACCAACAGGGTATATTACAAGGTGGGAGATGATAGGAACAGAGGTCGCAATCCTTCCGTCCTATTTTCATCACTATAAGGAGCACAAACTATAAATACCTTTATAAAATGTTTGGAACATAGGAACTAAGGCCAAAAAGGCTTGTGTGTATACGTAGGACTGAGATAAGAAACCCTTGGCTCTCAAGAACTGGACTAGATCACAGCCGAGAAATCAGCAGTAGCTTGAAGACAACACCCAGGATCAGGTATAAAAGACCATGGTTGTGAAGAGCTCAACAGAGTTCATCAGAGCCCCTCAACTCAACTCCACGCTGCTCTGCTCCGTGACTCTCACACCTGAGACCCGACCTCGTATGGCTGGTGGACCACTCTCCTGGAGGATGAGCCTCTGAAGCTCCATAGAGGACACATCATGACCTTGCTTGCTCTGAAAACCACAACTGTTAAGAGCCAAGGGGAGAGAGAACTAGCTACTATAAGTAGAGGAATTAAATGACCATGTGCAACAATAAATAAACCGAAGTTACTGGCTCTGGCTCTGTTTGTCCTGTGACTGGTGCCTTATAGCCATTCAGGGACTCTCACAGTAGATTCCATGGTCGTGACAAATGGTGTAGTCAACGTTGCCTTGTTATGGGTGTATGGTTTAGTCTACTCTCACCAAAATCCACCCATAAAAGTGTTATGACACTGAAATGGGAGAAAGTGAAGAAATAAGCAAATTTAAAATCAAACTAGTTAATTAATCCAATTAGTACTCAGCATTTCATACACTCTCGCTGAACCAATCTGGGAAGGAAACACTATGAAGGCACTCGCTGAATAGATCCTAAGACACGATGGAGGCAAAAGTGGTTCCAGTGATGAGCGGTTACCCCTAAACGGGGGAGGGGGCAGGAGATACGAGAGTGGTTACAGAAACGGGTTACCAGGTCAGCAGGTAAGAAATTCGCAGATTTAGTAAATAACCCTCCTGTAGATAATCAGCAGACATATTGCTAAACAAGAAGCCAAAGAACATAAGGCCTTCACTATCTTTTTCCTTATATATCTGCTGATTATCTACAGGAGGGTTACACACTTTAACACAACTTCTAGTTGTTCCCCATCCTCAATGGAGGATGACCCCGAAGGAAAATGGGGAACAACTAGAATTATGCAGAAGGTTAAACGCAGAGACCAAGATATTCAAATTAAATTAACTGGCCAGACTCAGGTAAACCTTCTATTAAAGTGTGTTAAAACAACCAAGGTGCCTGAAACTTGATTTAAAACAACAGTGGTTGTAGATGAGGATACAACACATGGTAAGAAGCTAGCTAGCCATTTGGTCCGTAAATTTAAAGATACTAATCCATTTAAGGCGGACCTAGAAACCGGTGCCACAAAGGTCGAGAGCTCATCCTGGTGAGTGGTAGAAGACAGAAACTAGAGTCACAGCTATGCCAGTTACTAGTCAGAAGGTAACTACTCCAAAGAATATTGGGTTTGGTGTACACAGAAGTGATGTCACCACAGAATTTAGACCCTACGATCAGGCTGAAATACAGCAATCAAGGCAAGATTTTGCCCAAAGAGGGTTTAAGGATACAGCCTATATAACTATGCTCTAGGAAAAAGGAGCTGATGCAGTAATGTTAACAGATCAAGAAATGAAGGAAATTGAGGGACATTATAGAAAACACAGCCATATGTGAAGCCGTGGATAATTTAATTTAAATATCGAGAGATGAAATTCATCCACTCCTAGATTGGGTCACTACTGGCATGGAGAATGAGTTTTCCTACATTAGACTTAACACAGTTTGAGGCTGAATCCACTTGGCAGTTTTTTTAAAGATGCAATCCAACTAGCACAGACACTTGATAGCTTATGGCTGGTTTATTACCAGATTGACACCCCACAAGCAGCCCTGTTGACTCCCTAATTTAGAAAACCACTGGTATAGGGTTGCCAGACGATAGGGGACCCTATCAGGTACTTCAAGGAAGTCAGCGAGCTTGAGACAGATAAGGTAGTAAGCCTTTTTATGAGTACTAACAATACTAACAAATATACTACTGCACCTAGCACATCAAGAAATAAGAAAAATTTTTTAGGACAGGTCAGGAGGTCCACCAGATGAATTCTAAATATAAGACCCTTTAGGACCTCTGACAACTGATTTCCAATAAGAAGCACAGGCAGAACAGGACCATGGAATAGAGTAATTGGCAGACAACAGCAACCATAGGTAAGACTGCCCATACAGAATCAGGGCAGCCAAAAGCAAAGGGATCAGATGAAGAATAACAATTACTCAAGGCTGAGCATCAGGTGCCTCCACCCTCCCTTTCGGGAGAGAACGACATGAGACCCAGGATCCAGATCCCAGCAATCATAAGAAAACAGAAATATAATTTAACTTGGCTAGTTGGTATGGGAAACCATGTGACCATATGTCATCTTTTTGATCCTCTCCCAAATGCAGATCATTTACAGTTGGAAGGTGTTTCAGGACTTCCCATTTTAACAGGTATTGAGGAAATCCAATTATGTATATATGACAAGATCATTGCTGTGTTGTGCCTAATGGACTCCACTCTGGAATAAATTTTAGGTATGGATTTATTACCTGTAATATTTCCAGACTGGCATAAATTTAAATGATGTTTAAGAATATTTCAGTAAACCTTGATTCTGTAAATATTGAATGCATTATGCTATCGAGGATCAAACCTTCATTTACATAACAGTACCTATTAAAAGGCGGTCTGGAGGAAATCTCACAGACAGTACAAATATTGCTCAAGAAGGGATAATTGAACCTACACAGAGTTTTAACCTTAAAAGCATGATCTGGCTAGTGCTCAAAACAAACAGTAAATGGAGGTTTACTGTTTATTTTAGGAATGTAAATAACCTCTCAGAAACAATGTCAGGTCAGTTACCCAATATGGAGGACATCTTTTTGAGAATCTAAAATGCTAATCCTCAATGGTTGGCCACTGTTGATCTTTTGGATATGTTCTTTGCTATTTCATTGCATTAAAATAGGGATTATACCACTTTCACATGGGAAGGCGATCAATATTGCTTCACCCAAGAGTACCTCAGGGATATATGAATAGTCCTATCATTGTTCATGAAACTTTAAGATGGATGTTGCATAAACTTATATCACCCCCACATACATTCATTATTTCCTATGTAGATGATATTCTTGTTGCTGGTCAGACTAAAGAGGCAGTTCATTCTCTCCTTGAGATGACCGTAGATACCCTGCAAAAAGATGGATAGGGGGTTAACAGAGAAAAGGTCTCGGAACCTGCATCTGCTGTTGAGTTCTTGGGTGTCCTTTGGTCCCTGAATGGATCACAAATTCCAGATGCTGTTCTTGAAAAGATTCAAGTCCTACATACTCTCAAAGACAAACTGCAAACTCAGCATGTTATTGGAATGTTCGTTAGTGGTGAACTCACATCCCTTACTTACAACTTATTTTGCAACCCCTATAAAAAGTTAACCGTAAAGCTAATGATTTTATCTGGACAGAGGAACAAGACAATGCACTAACTACACCCAAAATGTTGGTGAAGGAATTTAACTCTCTTATCTATATGGGACCCGACTAGACTATACCATCATCCTGGATATACTTTATCCAGGATTATGGTAAGTGGGCCATCTTTACTAAGCATCCAGCAGGCAACAAACCCATAGGCTTTTATTGAAAGTATGTTCCTTGTTCTGGGAACAGATTTAGCTTATTTGAAAAAACAATTTGGACACTATATGAATGTCTTAGGAAAATTCGTTTGATGTTGAGATAAAAACAAAACAAAATGCTGTGATTATCAGATCTCCCATATCGGTCTTAGATTGGATCAAGGCCCCTGTGGAGGCCAGCTCAGGCATTGCAATTGAAGGAAAGGTATTGCAGTGGAAATGGTACCTACAAGAATTCCTTCGGGAACACTCCATGGTAGGTAAGGTCCAAGTGCAGTTTGGATGAATCTGAAGAACTCAATTTAAGAGGAAGATGTACCAAAGATAGAGCAGATGCAATGGCACAGACAGAGAAGAAGCAGCTAAGGACAGAACACACGAGGTCTTACAAGCTAGCTGATGTCCTGGCATTCAATTACCCACTTGCCTTAGAAAGTGCAATACTCTGAGTAACACCCTTAACATGGCAAATAAACTTCATGCTAATGAAAGCTACCTTCACTGCCTTGGAGAAATACTTTGACCATGAGATAGGATGTTTATATTCACATATATAAAGTATTTAATACATAATCACATATTTTGTCATATGCAACCAGTTTTGGAAGGATCAATAATATAGTACAAATAGTTTGATTTCAGAAAATGATATTTGTGAAGTAACAGTAAAACTGAACTTGGCAAGAGAGGTTACGTTTATGATAAAAACAGACCTCGAAATTTTGTGTTGTGTTGTGTGTGTGGGTTTCTGTGTGTTTGGGTGGTGGGTTTGTCTGTGTCTGTGTCTGTGCATAGGTCATAGGTCAACGCCAGGCCTTCCTCAATTGCTGCTTTGAGACAGTGTTTCTCTATACTCCAGAGATCACCTGCCTCTACCTCCCAAATCCTGAGACTAAAGGTCTGTGCCCCTATGCCTAGCATGTTACCAGTTTTCTCTTAAATGTAGTTATAGTTGTATGCATACTTTGCCTGCATGTGTGGAAGTTTGCCTGTATTATACAGCGCCTGTGGAGAAGACGGTGTCTGTTCTCTGGAACTGGAGTTACATGCTGGTTTCTAGCTGCAATATGTGTTCTGGGAACTGAACGAAGACCTCCAGAAAAGTAACCAGTACTCTCAAGTGCTGAACCATCTCTCCAACCTTTCAGTTTCTTTTTCACTCATTATTTTTCTAGTCAGGATCTGACCTGACTGAACATGGAGCTGACCAATTGTCTACACTAGGTGGCCTGTGAGCCTCAAGGTTCTTCTTGTCTCTGCCTCCCCAAAGGCGAGCTTTTTACAGACATGCTAGGTATCCAACGACTTTCATATGTAAGTGTACTTCACATTAGTGCGTCAGGTGCTCACTGACTTAGCCATCTCCAGCCCCAGTGTTAAGATATAATTCTGAGTAAAATGAGCTTAATTTTGGCTATTACTAAAATCTTCTTTTCCTTTCTTTGCTCTTGACCACTTTAGATGTTTCTTGTCCTCATTCTGAAAGAAGAAATATGCCTTTGGATACAGAAGATTTTGATGCATGTGATGTGCAGTCACCTCCTCCAGAGTGAAATTAAAAACTTGAAATCTATCTTCTATGCCTATAATTCAAGGAGAGCAGGGAGCATGCTCCTCACAAAGAGGAAGAAACTCTTCTCTTCAAAGAATCTTGTTTGAAACTCTGAATGGTTCTGCTGATTTAAATTTTTTTTTTCCCAAGATTGATTCGTCTAGTCCTCTAGTCTTTTTTAGAAAGGGAACAAGAAAGATTGTTGGAAATTAAGTGGTTGAACATTTCTCAAATGAAACAAGACTAGAATAATCTGATCAGATGAATTGACCTGCCCTGTTCAGATAATACACAGGAAACAAAGCTTGGAGTAGGACTAATAGGAACATTACCTTTGAAAGACAAGAAAATTAACTAGATTTGAAAAGAAGGGTCTTGTTCCATTGTGTGCCAAGCAAAAGAGATGCTTGAGAAATGCTGGTGCTAAGACTCTCAGGATTAGGATGTTAGGGGTTTTGCTGATAAATATTTTAAGGGTAAGATAGATGCAACTTGACTTAAAGTTTTACAAACCTGTGTTTTACATATACCAAAACATGTTCATATGTGCAGGGTTTCATGAGTACTGGTCAGTGCATGTAAACATCAGACATCATGTTTTGAAACATCTTTCTGCCCTCTGATGGCTAAACCCAATTTCATAACAAATCTCACTTTTCCTCTGATTAAGTTGTGTCTTTGCACATCTTTCATGAAAGTAGCGTTAAACAGTGCATAAGTCTGGTTTTTCACATTTTCGACATATGCACATTATTATAAAGAGATTTTGATTCCTATTTATAGAATAGGGTTGTGTGTTATAGACACGTGTATTTATCCATTTGCTAAGTGTTAACTATTGACTTCTTTTCACTTTTGTTTCACTATGAACTAAACACTTTAAAACATTTGTATAAGAGCTGTATGAGGATATATAGACATGGAGACTTTTTATTTTACTATTAGTAAATAACTAAACCTGGGATTTCTGTCTTTTGTGGCCAAATAATTTAAAACATTAGCAAAAGGATTTCCTGTTTAGCCAGAACCCTCATCTGTATTATTTTAAATGATATTTTATGAATTCTTTGAGAATTTCACAGACATGTGTAATGTATTTTGATCATATTCACCCCTTACACGTCCCCCTAAGTCCTCTCAGATCCACCCCATCTCCCTACTGCAACCCAACTTCGTGTCTTCTTTTTTGTTATGTTAACAACCCACTACATCCAATTTTGTGTTGCCATATACTCCTGGCTGTGAAGCCATCCTCTATAAGATAGTCTACCAATCAGTGAGCAGAGCCTTAAGGAAAACTGAGAAACTCTCCCAGAAACCACCAACTCTCAGGAACTCCTCAGGTACGGATTGGTTTGAACTAGTGCAGACAACTACATCTGCTGTGAGTTCGTGAATACAGAGGTGGATCTGTCATGTCCAGAGGACGCAGGTCTGTTCCAGTCCTCCCTGACCTCTGACTATTACTGTCTTTCTGCACCCACTTCCATGGTGGTCCCAGAGCACTGGGGGAAGGGGATGTGATATAGATGTCCAGATTGTAATTGCACACTCCACTGACACTTATTCTCTAGACTTTGACTAGTTGCCTCATCAGTATGATGATGAAGTATCCTCATCAACATTTGGGCAGTCTATCCATAGTGATATATTATTTATTATTTATTTTTATTTCTCTCAAGACCCATTAGGTTCAGTATGTTTTAGATGCTTGTTCACTTGAGAACTGTCTGCTCAAATCCTTCATCATTTTGTTTTTACAGTCATTTTTTTGATTTATTTTGTTTTCCTAATATTGATTTACAAATGCTCTTTACGTATCCTAGATCAGATCCTCAGTATTGTTTCCTAACATGTAGGCTACCTTTATATTTCTTTTTCATTGTCTTTCAGTGAGAGAGACAAATTAACTTGATAAAGTTAAATTTACCAGTATTTGCTTATAAGATTTCTATATGTCTTTCTAGTTAAAGAAATGTCAGCCTAAACCAGGTGTGATGGTTTACATATTTAATCCTTATACTTGGGAAGCAGAGGCAGGTGGCTCCCTTGCAAGATTGGTGCTAGGCTAGTCACTAAAGTGAGTTCCCAGGGTGCTGCTGCTTTATAGGAGGACTTCTCAAAACACACACACACACACACACACACACACACACACACACACACACACCCCAAAACCACCCAAACAAACAAGCAAAAAAACAAAAGAAATGTCATCTTAATTCAAGATCACACATAATTTCTCCTAAATTTTCTTATGAAAAATTTAAGATTTGTAGATTTTACATTTACATATATGTTTCTTATTAAATTTTATTTGATATATATCTTGAGGAGAAGGTAAAAGTTATCCATGTGTTGTTTGTGTGTGTATATTCATGTATGTGTCTGTATGTTTTCTGTTGTTTTGATCTTTGTATGAAACTATTTCTGTACTGAATCTTCTTTTCTGTGTATCTGCTTTCTTTTATTTCCCCTCCGCCCCGATCACATGCAGTTTTCAAACAAGGACTGGAATCCACCAACATTACATTTCCTTCTACTTGTTTGCTATTTTAAGTCTTTTCAGCTGCTAGGTAAATTTCAGAGTAAATTTCTCAGTAAAAAATTCTTTTGTGGCACAGTAGAGTGGGTAAGATATGGTCCCATGTAGCCAAAACTGGCCTTGAACTCACTATGTAGCTATGATGACCTTGGGCCATGGATCTTGCCTCCATATTCTAAGGTCTAGGATTACAGGACAAGTGACCACATGTAACTGTGTTTTTGCAATTCTGTATACATTTTGCAATTCTGTATACAATTGCTTTGAACATATAGGTTCAAAGAAAATTCATCATTTTAAGGTATTAAGAATTTCAGCCCACAAATATGCCATATTGACTTTTATATTCTATATTTTCTCTCATTTTTTGTGGTTTATGACTCCCACTTTTCAAATACTTTTGTTAATTTATTACTAAATATGTTATTTACTATTCTGGCCTTTCATTGTGATTGAATATTTAAGTGGAGTTTGTTCATATTTGAATTGCTTGTTTTTAAATGTTGATATTGTATCCTATGAATATTTCCTTATGTAAATATCAGATGTTTGTTCAGAGATACACTTTTCCTCTGGATGATTCTAACCAGTCATGCCAATTTTTGGTCATTGATAGACATGCAAATTACTGATTTATTATAAACGTCATGCTTTTGAGAGAGAATTGTTATTATGTGCTATTTCTGAGAAATGCAGCTATTTATGTCCACAGATGTAAAAGTTCATCAGTAATTATGAGAAATTGGAAGGAGAATGCAAGGATTCTTCTCTGAGTATTCCAAAATACATGGATATGTCAACATCTTGATGTTTTGAGATTAGAGTCTCCAGAAACTTGAGAAAGTAAGTTCATATTGCATTAACTATTGTTTGTGAACTCTGTTGGGATGGTACTCAAACCTAACACAGCATTGAAGTAACACATTGATAACCCACAAGCATAACATAGATGGAAATAGGCCATATGCACTTCTATTGTATAAGAGCAAACTTTGACACTATTTTGCTTTTTAATAAAGCTACTATTCACAAAGCTTTGATTCTTTGCTTTATTTCAGGTGCTCTCATGTACACAAAGAGGATTCAAAATAATGTCCCAGGAATGGAAGCATAACTCCTCAGTTAAGATGACTTACTGTTCTTCTGGTGGAACCGGATTCAGTTCCCAGCACCCACATGGTACCTAACACCTGTCAGAAACTTCAGTTCACGGAATTCCGCATATTCTGCCGGTCTCTACATGGAGGAGGTATATAATGGTACACTTTATATATTCGGGAATTCACATAAAGTTAAAACAAACAAAATCCTCAGAATATATCACTAACCACAAATATAAGAGAAAAAATAGTTTTCCAGCCACAGACCATGAACTGTGAAATGGAGGTTATTTATTCATGAAACATTTATAGATTCCAGAAAATAAGTATTTAAATATGCATGATTTCTAATTACTATAGTAAATTAACCATTTTAAAAATAGAAAAGTTAATATGCAGTGAAATTAGTGTATAAAATAATCTCAATAATTAATTTATTTAAAGGTTTATCATTATTTTTATTCGTGTGTGTGTGTGTGTGTGTGTATTAATTTATGCCACCTATGTGAATTTGAATTCTTGCAGAGGTCAAAGGGAGCATCGCATTCCCAAGAGGTGGAGTTAATGGGGATTATTAAATTTCCGATATGAGTGCTTCGAACTGAGCTTGGGTTCCCTGGAAAAGTGGACACACTCTTAAGTGCTGTCGTCTTTCTAAATCCAATAATCACTTTAATGGGCATTTAAACTTAATGCCAAAAATCTACATCTCCATTGGAATGCTATGTTGTGTCAGTGTCTTTTTCTTTGTGTCTTCCCTTCTAGAAATCACAGAATGAAATTCCATAATTAGTTACAGTCATTAAATAACATTTGGGATTAGCATTTTTCTGTGGTGTTCATTTGACCTCATGTCTTATCATTACTACTCGGTCTGTACTACAGATATTGCCTCCATATGTCATATAATTTTTCTTTTTTAATACTTTATTCATTGTTTCCATTTTGTGTCTGTGAGAGTATTGTCTTCATGTATGTAAGTGCACCCATGTCTTGTAATGACCATGGAGGTCAGAAGAGGGTGTCCAGATCACCTAGAACTGCAATTACAAACAGTTGTTAGTCACTATGTGGGTGCCAAGAATCAAACTCTCATCTTATACAAGAGCATCCAGTGCTCTTGACCGCTGTGCCATCTCTTCTAGCACCTCATTTAATTTTTCAAATGACACAATCTGTCATTTGTACAGAAACTGAAATCTGATATGAAACTTAGACCATATATTTTGATTAAAAATTGGTGGAAAGTTATAAAAATACATTTCCCCTACAGTAAAGAACATTCACATGGAAAATTATCCAGATTATACACAATATTTGGTTTGACTTATACTCTGCATAAGCAGGCTAAGGAAGTCAACCCATTATCTTTAGCTACTAATCCCGGAATTCAGCCTGCTAACTTTAGACATCCATCCAGGAAGCCAAATAATAGCCCTTGAAATAAATGGCCCCAAAATAACTAGGGCTTGACTGATAACTGAGATGCCCTAATGTTTGTCACCACCTCTGTCTTCAGAACTTCTGAAGAAAGCCATATCTGAATTCCTGATCAATCACACAGTGCATCTTCCTGTCATTTAACCCACTTAGAGCCTGCCTGTGCCAACAACTTCCAAGCATAGAGTCTCAAGAATCTTTTTTTATGTTTGTTTTTTCACATTACAATGCTCTCTTATTGCTTTACTTGTCTTTGAGTCTCTGCCAAATGCAAGTGATGATGGCTTACATCTTTGCCATAGATTAAATTATGAATGGACAGTCTTTACTTGATCTAATTTGGGTTGTCTTATCTACAGTAATGTAGTCACAGGAAAGGGAAATACATTTAAAGTGGTTACTATTTATGTTATTTTATTTTTAAGACAGTGTCTCAGTAAATAACCCTTGCTAGCCTAGGCATTGCTATGTAGACCAGGCTGGCCTCAAATCCACAGAAATCTGTCTACCTCAGCTTTCTGAGAACTAGGATTACATGCCTGTTCTTTAATGGTTACTTTTTTTTTGAAGAATAACAATAATAATTTTTTTAAAAATAGGGAGAAAAATAGTTGAACTTCCAAAATGAGTTGTGGAAACAAATGTTTTCATAGAGCAGGTAGGTAAAATCTGACTGGGGAAATGCTTCATAAGAAATTATAGTTTGGAAAGGTGGTTTTATACATAAAACAGCACATTAAGTTAAAGAAATGGCATGCATTTCTGTAAGTATGGCATTTTAACTTCAGTTGTGGAAATCTAGGAAGACGCTAAGAAGGACAACTTAAAATTTTCCACGAGTTGCCATAAGACTTAAACTTAATCTTTTGTGTTATAAAGCCAATTTTTTTTCCTTTTCATGGTAATAAAATGATGTCTTCACAGTTTATGTGGAGAGGATTTTTCACCACTTAGAAAAAAGATAATTTGATAAGTTATTTTGATTTTATATGTAAGTCCAAGAGAAGAAATGGAGAATTATAAAGAAACAACTGAAGAATTGACATTGGGAAATTAACAAAATGTGATTTAGTGGATGATAATGAGTAAAATGATTGGTAAATGGGGAAGAGACATTAAGGATAACATCTGCCATCCTAAGTCAAGGACTGTGAATTTGTGGCCAGCATGAATTACAAAGCAAAGAGAAGAAGAAGAAGGACAGTTTGGGGGCAACAGTAGAATTCTGTAAATGGTCAAGTATATTTTAAGGAGTAGTATTTCAACAAGGAGAGCATGAGAAAGTGGAGCTTTGTAAACTATCTTCAACGGGTGGGTTGAGAGTGTTTAATGAATTCAGTTTTAATCTTGTCGAATTTGAGCAGCCAATGGGAGATGCATTTGATGATATCTACTGCACGGTTGGAAATAAGTGCCTGAAGCATCAAAGGAAATGAGGTGTCGATTTCCAGGTCATCAGAATAGAAAAAAGAGTGAATAATATAGCCAGGGAAGTAGACTGACTATACCAAGAAAGAATCTGGAAGACACTGCCAAAAGTTAGGTCTGGAAAAGTTCAGAGAAGATACAGAAGATCAAGTCTGAATGTCGGAAGAGTGGGAACAAATGAAGATCTCAAGTATACAGGAAGGGTTTAAAGAGGATCAAGCACCATGTCTAGTCAATGCGGTAGACTAAGCTAACCCCAGATTCTCTGTTGGTTCCAAATCCACAATCATATTGGATACAATGAATTTTTAAAAACAAACAGTGAAGCTTGAATGGAAGAAAACAAGTCTCCAGAGTAATACAATTTCAAAGAAATTCATATTTAAGATGTCAGGAAATTTAGAATAAGCAAGAAGGATTACTAAAGTGTCTCCAAAGGAAATGTGTGCAATGTTTAAACACATTTTTCTGTGTTCTCCAATTCTAACCTTTCATTGCTTTTGAGCTGTTCCACAGTCCTATAAATTATAGAAAACGGGTAAAAATGCAAGATGATACCTAGCTAGATAGACAAGTATTTTCTTATAATGAAGCTCAAATTGACTCTTCTTGTTCTATGGAAATAGTTGGTTATATATCCACATGTAACTTCTTCATTTTTTAAGATAAATTTTAAGTGAATTTTTGCATATGTTGATTATCATCAGACCCTTCTCCCTGTCTTAACCATCCTTACCACCCCACCTGATTTCATCTAGTCTATTATATAAATTTCAAGGCTTATGGAATAAAATTTGTGTCCCTGTATACCTTCCAATGTGGGCCAATCTGCTGGCTTGATTTTATGTGGGACTTGTACACACTGCCTCCATTGTTGTAATTTCCCACGAGTAACTGCCCAGCTGTCCAGAAAACGGCTTCCTTGTGATCATTCACAACCTCCGGCTTTTGCGATCATTTCACTCACTCTTCCTGGATGATCTCTGATCCCATTCAGAAATAAGCACACTGAGTATATTAATCTTTTCACATTGACCTTTTGTGGGTCTCTATGTTAATCACCATATGCTACAAGAAGAAGCTTCTCTGGTGAGAGCTGAGAGAAGCATTAGTGTTTGGCTATAACAGTTAGTCAGTAGGCGTTCATTCAACACTATGTGCATGTAACAGAATAATAGTTAGCAGTTCCTTCCCTGTGGCCTGTGACCTGTTTAGGCAAAGGTTCCTAAGCCTGCTATCAGTATCAGGTAAAGGTTTCATATTGCAAAGCAGACCTTAAATTCTACCAAAATATGTTTGGTTACCCCCATAACATTCACAACACACCACATCATCATAAATTTTTTACACCTAAATTGTCTCCTCTTTGATATCTCCTTTGAACCCACCCTATAAACTGCCAGATATATTTATTAAACAATTAAAGCATCTAATATACATTCTTAATATATCTGCATATTTAGATAATTTCACCTTCCATGTGTGTATATATAGAGAGAGAGATAGAAAAAGGTAGATGTATACAAAGATGTTTCCCACAGTCCTTAGGGACTGGAGTATTAATCTCCACTTAGAGGTAAGAAAACAGACTTTAGACCTATTTCTGAAAAGTGAAAGGAATTTTTAAAGAACTCTTTCTACTCACAGAAACAAACATTAATGAGTTCATGCACTGGTTTGGTTTAGAAAAAGAAACAAATTGATAGTGCTGTACATAGAAAAAGTAATTGACAGGGATAAATAAATATATTCCATAAATCATTGTGTTTTCATTCCCATTATCAGTGTAACAGAGAAAATCACAAGTTGGAAGCATACATAAAAGCTTCTTCAAAATGTCAAATGCTTAAAATGGCACAGCTAACTATCTCTATTGACCCCACTGTTAGCGGGGGGGGGGGGGCAATCAACATCTATCTAATTTGGATTTTCAACCTTCTCAGTGGGAGGGGCCTAATGCATGGCACTGTAATTAAAACCAAATATACATGGTTGGAGAAGGCATAGATCAGAGAAAACCCAATGTCTATCATATCTCTAGACAAATGAAATTTCTCACCTTGTGCATATATATATATATATATATATATACACACACACACACACACACACACACACACACACACATACACACACACACACACACAGGCAAGTTTACAGTATACCACTAATCAAAGTAGCCTCTCTTTGCAAAAAATGAAAGCCATCACAGAGCTCCACAACTGGTCACAGCTTGTGAACACATGTCTGAGTGGAAGCTCTACACCTAAGGCTCATGGAACATAGTGGAACAGCAGGTGGAGAGGATGCTAGTGCATCCTTCAGCTCTCAACAGGGAAGCTTCCTTACACAACAGAATGTGATGCACACAGAAGGCTAAAACTAGCTCTGCCTAAGAGAATAAGGACTCCCATATTAAAACTAACCCCTTGATGGCTTGTGGACCATAATGGAAGAGGGGGAGGAAAGACTGTAAGAGCTAGGGTTGGTTCGTGAACATAGGGAAGCAGAGGCTTTGAGGTCACTGGAAGCTTGCTCATGTGAACTTATGGCAATGGAGGCATCATGCACAAGGCCATGCCAACTCAGACAAGGCCTAAAATGGAGGGAAGGAAATGGATGGCAGACTGTGACCTTAGCTTGAGAAATGTTGGCAGTTGATTTCTGCTGAGGGAGGGAGAGTAGATCTTCTTTAAGGTCATTACGATAGATTGACTAGACTGCAGTGGTTGAACTTGCACTGAAAGACATCTGGTTACAAATGCTTGACTGGGTAGGATTTAATATATATGACAGAATGCATGAAGTCTGGTAAGAGGGGACTGTGTAGGGACATAGATTGGGAGGGAATCTGAATTCGATTAAGAGCCAGTGTATGAAATGCACAAAAACTCAGTAAAAATATTAAAGAAAAAGTGAACATTAAAAAAAAAGAAATTCTTCATTAACCCAGATGAGTGAAATCTAACAAATGGTTCCCTTTTAATTTCCTTAAAGTAAAAGTTTCTGATACTGTAATTCTCCATGAAATTAACACAACAGAATTAATAATGATAGAAGAAACTCAGAGAAGATTTTTTAATAATAAAAACAACTTGAAATGTGAGGGAGTATAACTGGGCAGGTTGGCACATGCTTATAATCGTAGCACTCAGGAAGTTAAGACACCAGGATCAGGAGTTTGTACCTACCTTGGGGTATATAGTGAAAGGAACAGGATGATTGTAGAACAAAAGAAGATTCTGCATAGTGAAAAAAATATATATTTAAAATATTTTATTTATTATTTTTATTTTATGTGTATGAGTGTAATGCCTGAATCTATGTAAGTACACCCATGTTGTGCAATGCCTGTGGAGTCAGAAGAGGGTATTGGATTCCCCTGGAGTTAGAGATGGTTGTTAGTCACCATCTAGTCACCACCAATTCCAGTGGATGCTGGCAATTAAACCCCGGTTCTTACAAGAGCAGCTGGTGCTCTTAAGCACTGAGCCATCTCTCTAGTCCCAGTGAAAATGTCTTTTTAAATATAGAAATGGGGAAATAAAAATGGCTATAAGAAAAAAAAAGCAGCATTAACTCTTAGACTAGATATACCTACAGGGAGTTAGCAAGTTGTATGTTATAATTGAAGAGATTAATCTAAACTAGTAAAATGATTTACAATGTGGAAATATAACTTAGGTATTGAGAAATTGGAAACAGTAAGAAATAAGCTCATTTTCCTTAGTAGAACTTCCGTGTAAGGGACAGGGAACATAGACGATATAGTGACTGCATAGAAGTAGGTAAGAGACTGAGACACTGCTCACAGATAGAGCAAGTAGCTCAGCACATGCAAGGCACTTGGTTCAGTCCCTAACACCAGGTCAAACCACAAACCACAACATGTATAACTGTAAAGAATTTTAAGGAACAAAATATAGCTCTAGACTGGATAAGGCAAAAGAAATCATGTAACATAAATAAGAACAAATCTACTCCTATATATTGCTGGGTAACCAAAAGGAACTTAAGAGAGAAATAGAGAATTGAACTTTATGCAATATTGCCTACTATGCTTATCACAAAGACTTAAGTATCTATTGGATTATGAATATAAACTGAAATATAGATTTCAGGTTAACTTTTATGTAACTTTCCTAAGGGATTAAATTTTGTAGTTGATGACATAAAGAATCAAAACACGCAGCCTATGAATAATAATAATAATAATTACAGAAGGGGAGAGAGAGGCGGGAACTAGAGGTAAAGAGAGAGAAGATAGCAGGACAGCAAGTAGTTATGAATAATTAACATGATGGTTAGTTTGGGTCCGGTGAGCAAAGTGTCTTCCAGATTGATGATAAGTGATTTTCATGTATGTATGAGTTTCCAGAAGAAATTAGGATGGTGTTGGCAGACTGAGGTCACCCTTACTGTTTTGATCTTTCTTTTACATCCCTTTCTTTTGTCTTTGGACAACAACATGCTTGGATCTTACATTTATTGACAATTTTCCTGGGTTTCCAACTTGAAGACAACAAATAGTGGAATTCCTTGGTTGCCATAATTTCATGAGACAATTGCTATTATAAATCTTTTTATATATGCCACTTGGATCATTACACACACACACACACACGCACATATATATATATATATATAATACATAAAATGTATTTATGTCTAGTATTATATGTATATATATATATATATATATATATATATATATATATAGCTGGCATATACATTTATCTGCATAATGACACCCTAATACTTTAAAAACTTGTATCTGTTCTGGGTATCCATATAGATAAATAAGGATTTAATCCTACTATTTCACATTTGTTAATTGTGAAGTTCATGACCAGTCGAAGACATCGTAAGGATATTCACAGAAGAAGAAGAAAGGAGGAGTAGAATTGTTGATACTTGACTACAATATATTTTAAAATATGAATTTTTTCTTATGTGTTCATATGTTCAACTTGAGCATAATATTATGTCAAATTTTTGAGGATTACAAAGAGTGAGGAAGTATGCATAGCATTCCTTGGCTACCTTTGTCAGCAAATTAAAAGAATACTTTGAAGAGTAGATTATATTTTAAAATAGAATACTGAGACGCATTCTCTATTCACAAAATATTTATGTGTTGACGAGAAAAAAAAACATTTTATCTTGTAAAACTACCAATAGTCATATGTTTGTATTTTTAATATCTCTACCAAATTAAATTAAAATACTTGTGCAACTGTCCACGAACAGATTTTACAAATATTCATAGTATGTAACAACTCCCTAGATAAAGCATTTCCTAGTTGGAGATTAAGAAGTTTAGTTTGAATGCTATTTAATTTTCTGCAGATTCATGAGGTATTATTTCTGATCTCACAAAATACTGTCAAATATAACTAAAAATGGGCCCAGAGTATTTTCTTAGCACATGAAAAGATACCTAGGCTCATGGATTTGGAAGACATTTGGAGATAATTACTCAGTTATATGAGTCAAAAAGCAAACTTTTCTAAGTGAAATGTAATACTGTATTAAAAAATATCAGTATCTCTGCCAGACAAGTAAAATCAGTTGTTGAGCACAGAGAAAGGAAAGGTTTTCTATCTTAATTAGACTGAGTCATAAGTATCCATTGGCAAAATCATTGCATGAATATTTAAAAATTAACCTGTTTTAAAACCAGGAGGCATTGTGATGTCATGAAGGTGAGGTTTTGAAATACAAAATCTGAATTAAATTCTGTCTACACTGGAGCCTTTTGTGAGGGTAATTTCATCAATGACATTCGCCATGAACCTATAAAGCGTGGGTATCCTTTTCTATTTCCTATTTGTAGTAATATCATATGATAAGATCCTCTGATATCTGTGTCGGCTGGTTCAATTACCCGCATAAATATCAAAACACTAAGATGCTGAATCCCTTTCTTAAGTGGCAGAGTTTTGCTTGTAATACCTATATTAAAAGGATCTCCACTTTTTATAGGTTCATGGCTACTATATGGTCTTTTCACAGTTTATGATGGAGTTAGAGTTGATGAACCCACTGCAAGTTTCAAATTCTACACAGTGAATTGAATTTAATGGCTTGTTCCTATTGAACATCATAGATTTGCTTATTCTCACGTATAGGTATTCAAAACATCCACATAAGCCTACAACTGAGGAAAATCCTCTAATATTAATTCTCTTTTACAGAAAAATGTTGAATAGCTAATGAAATTGATTCCATGCAGTTTTGAAAGTGAAAAATAGAATGGGTTTAGAATTCTGTTAGATGAGTAGCCCAGAAAAAGACCAAATTCAAATTCAACATGTATTTTCTACTAACTGAATTTTGCTTTGATATCACAAAGTGGAAGAATTGTTTGCTGGTGACCATTTGAAGTTTTGAGCAACTAATCTTAAATGTTATTATTTTTATCATGTATGTGGGTATGTGTGTGTGTGTGTGTGTGTGTGTGTGTGTGCGTGCGTGTGTGTGTGTCTGTCTGTCTGTCTGTTTATATGAGAGCAGGGTAGGAGAAGGACAATGTGTACATGTGTGGAGTTCCAAGAACAACCTTGTATGGACAGGTGTTGCCTTTTTTCCTCAACTGAGACTGGATCTCCCTGTAGCCACAGCTGGCTTGGAATTCATTATGTAGACCAGGCTAGCCTTGACCTCACAGAGATTCACTTGCTTCTGCCTCTTGAATGCTGGAATTAAAGGTAAGCACTAACATGCTTGACCTGAGACTGCAACTCTTGATGATTTATCAGTATATTCACAAGGCTAACTCTTCAACTAGCTAAGATTGTCCTGTCTTTGCCTCCAAATTTACAGTAGAAGAACTGGACAGATGTCCTCCACTGAAACCCAGGTTTATGTCAATCATTTCTTGGGTATTTGACCTGATGTCCTTATGCTTATGAAGCAAACTTTGTGCTCAGTGAGCCATCTTCCCATCCTGTAAGTATTATTAATATTTGTACTTCAAACTCCCTGAAAAGATTTTGCATATTAACGTGCTGCACAAATTATTTTAAACTACATTTTAAGCCCTCCTTTTAGGAAGTACTCCAATATTTTAACCACTCATCTCTAGATGGATTCTTTCCCACTCTGTCTGCTTCAGTTTTCTAGCATTAAATCAACCTATCTAAGTTCACATCAATGTACAGAAGGGCTCCAGTTTGTGACAAACCTTCATAGTTTCCTGTCACTGATGGCCTCATTGTGGTGAGAGCTTCATAGGACTTCTAATACAATCACTAAACATATTTAGAAACATCCTATGCACACACTTCACTACATTTGAGTATGCCTAATTCACTCTCCTTTTCTATTAGAGGCCAGGTTTACTTGTACTGTTATTCTTGAAGTATTCTCTGGTTTTCAGACTCACAGATAACAGTGAATAGCATATACACTTATTCACTGTACCGATGCTTAATACTTAGTGACTCTTAGAGTCCTCCTTTCTCTTGTAACAAGATTCCTTGATATTGTGAAGTGTAGCTATTTGTGTGTTTCTTACCCAAGATTTGAAAAATACTTCATCACTATTAAATGTCTCATGTGATTAAATACATTCTACATTAGACTGAATATGTATTTACTCTTGGCTAAGTATTGCGCAATGAAGGAACACTGAAACGTTTATTTTTAAATTTGTCAGTAAACAAAGAGACAAATAAATGTTTTAACACTTCTGTTTTGGGCCATAGTTTCCAGTATAAATGTCAAGATGAAGATGACGATAGTTGTGATTCTCATATTTTGTGGGTTGTTCTGACATTGCTGCTCATGAAGAACTTCTTCAACAAGTGATACTAGAATAGACTCTACACAGTAGTCAACTGCTTTGTAGAAGACTGCATAGCTTCTGTTAATTTCAGCTCACTGGGAATCTCAGGCTTCATAACTAAATGAATGATTTTCATAAAGTTAGAAGGCCTTTTAGCTGCTATTGTTTTTACAGAAGAGGAATGCTAATCATGGGTTTTGTGCATACTGGCCAAGAGCTCTCACACTGAGTAGCATCCTCACTCCACCTTGCACTTTTTATGTTGAAAAAGGTCTTAGTTACCTAGGCTGGATTTGAACTTAATATCTTCCTACCTCAGCCTCCGGAATATTTAGGATTGCAGACCTACACAACCTGATCCAGCCAATGAAGTCTTTAAACCTACTTCCTAAATCTGTTCTTCTTAGAAATATAAAGGTTCATTTCTAACTAGGTGACAGTATGTCTACTCCTAGGAAATCTACTAAAATAAATAATATATTGACTATTGGTTTATCAGTCAACTTCAACTTTAAACCATTTAACCAAATTTGATTTGAATCAAACTGGAACTTTCTGAAGGACTTTTTAAAAATACGATTTCAAATCTCAATCGAACAAAAGGTATAGCACACAGAACTTGGATATTCCTGTCTGAACTTTACATGAAATTTAAATGAATAATTTAATTCATTTAATTCCCTTCAATAAGCTTGGTGAGTATGGATCTTACTAACATCACCTTTGCTGACAAGTATATTTTATCTGCTTAGTTATTTGGATATAAGGAGTGTCTATGGTCATATTGCATTTATGGCTTACCCTATTTTCTTCATATCGAGCTTCAAACATTCCATAAAGTTAATTTATTTACTCTTTAAGATCCACTGCTAATATGTGAATCAAAGAACATGTAATTTAATGTAGAAATTATAGATTTACAACCTTTATTCATGTTGATTTATTTCAAATTATTTTCCATTTTGTAGTATATTGTAAGGGCTGGCCTGAAACAATATTGTGAAATAAATAAGCTGCTTTTTGATTTCTGGATAGGTCTCTGTTGGAGTGAAGATCTTTTTCCAACTGTGGTTGATTCGTCCTTAGGAAGAAGGCTATTTTCTAATTTTTAAGATGAAAGTAAAGAAGATGACCTCCAATATCACATTCAGTGTATATCATGTTTTTGTAACGTGCGTGGTGTTTCTTTTTTGAGAAATATTTGGCTAAAGATCATTAAGGAACCTAAATACATTTTTATCATTTGCATTCTTGGATAGCTGTCTCAGTGATGCGATATTTCTAGTGCAAGACCTTCACATCAGTCATCATGATCACTGCAAAAAGAAATTTCTTGAATCTAAGTATTGTCAGTGAGGATCTTGAATGGCCTTTGTGTGCACAAAGCATATTCTAGCTCTCCAAGTGAGAGGTGAAATATTCATAGAAGTTAAAGACTGGAGTTCCAATTAAGAGCCAGGTTATTTGTATCAATCATGAGAAGATTCAGTTTTTGGGGACTAGAGAAAGAAAAGAAGTCCTAAGTAGAGAAGGAACGTAAAGATTGGTTTTACTGTAGTGCTTTTAGGAGATACAATGTGTCATGAGCAGAGAATATAAGAATTTTAGTGTCTATTATGATTGTGTGTGCGTTTGGAGTTTAAGGTAGGGCTTTGAATATGGTACTCAAGGATAGCAGCTGAGCTACATCCTCATGAAAATTCAGATCAAATTATGTGGCCTTGACAGATCATGTGTGCATACATATGTTTGTGCATGGATTTGTATACGTATGCATGCACATGCATATTTGTTGTGAAGGTAATGAAGAAAGAAGATTAAAATGAAGTATTTCTGGAAGCAAAATAAATACAAAATGGCAAGTGTATGTGCTTTATTTATTGTCTGTGTTTCAGGAATATTAAAGATGGGACAAGGACAAGTAATCTAATGTTCATTATCAAGTCACCTAACCCTATAAATAACTGGAACTTAATCTTGAAAAGGATACTCTTTGACTTGGTGTTAAATGCCCGGGATACATATACCTTAGTTGAACAGCAAGGGGAATGAGGATTTATACAGAAATTCAATTCAGACATTATCCCTTATAGGAATTGTTAATACATGATGACACTTAGCAAATTATGCCCTGAATAGTCTTCCATTAAAGAGAGAGGTAGGCTTTAACAGTTGGAAAATTCCTGAAACAAATTAATGGTATAGTTTTAGCACACTAACAATAGCTAAAATCCTGGGATGATCTAATCATAATGTCTTTCAGTGTGCATATGGACCTTGTTTACATTTTTAAATAATTATTATTAAACAGCATCATCAATATTTTCCCTATGCATGTTAAGTCTGTGTGCTATTATACATATAGCTTTTTGTAGAATTTTTCATTTTACTTTATAGCATGTTTTAAAAATACTTTATATATTAATATTTTTATTCAATGTTTCTTAGTATATTGCCTACATGTATGCAAGCACACACATGCCATGCAATGCTCACAGAGATCAGAAAAGAACATCAGATCCTCCCCTGGAACTGGAGTTACTAACAGCCTCCATTCACCATGCGGGTGCTGGGAACTGAACCTAGGTCCTCTACAAGAATTATCAGTGTTCTTTACCTTTGAGTCATCTCACCAGGCTCCATGTAGCATCTTTTCAATTAACTAAATTGTAGTAGTTGTTTGTTTGTTTTCAATTAGTCTTCATTAACCACATTCTTGTGACCGGGGCTCTCTCTGGAAGTTTCAGTTGACAGTGGTTTCTGAAAACTCAAGGATGAGAAAGATCCTAATGCTGTATCCAGATTTGTAGAATCTTGGTAGAAATAGGCCATGGTAAGGCAGAAGCCCAGCATTTGCTTGTTTGCATGATTATGCTTCCTTATATTGTTTTATTATTTTTTGTTTTTGTTTAAGACAGTGTCTCTCTATAATCCTTGAGGAGCTGGAACATGCTACATAGACCTGGCAGGTCTTGATTTCAAAGATCTGTCTACTTCTGTCTCCTGAGTAGGGGGATTGAGAGATTCATTCCAGCCTGGTCTACACAGCAAGTTCCAGGCCACCTGTGACTAGTTAGTTGTTATGATCATTCTCTAGATAAGCTTGCTTCACTACCTTGTTTTTGTCTCATCATTTTATTTTATAAGTTCCACCAATAACAGAAAGATTTAAGAACAGAAAGTTAAATCTCTACTCTGTCTTCCTAATTGTTTGAGGATGAGAAAGTTTTGATTATTTTTTTCTATCTTTTTACTTTTTTTAAAGCCAGAGTCTCTCTATAGCCTCAGCTAACTAGTCTGGAACTCACTATGTAGACCAGGCTGGCTTTGTTTTCATAGAGATCTGCCTGCCTCTGTCTCCTGAGTGCTGGGATTAATGGCATGTGCGAGCACACCAGGCTTTTGGATCTTTCTCCCTCATTCATTTCTCCCACTGATAATAGTCCTTTATTTGTCTTTTTAGTTCATTTGTTTGGTTAAAAATCAAATGTGAGTTCATTGCAAATTATTTAGAAGACAGCATGGAACTTGATGAGACTTCTGAGAAACTTTGTGAAGTGAACGAAAGTGCCTATTTTACTCCCATATGATAATTAACACAGAGCTATAGCTTCAATGAGGAGACCAGACAGCTAACTCCCTCATCATCAAGCCAACCCTTCTGACAATCTTCAAACACTGAGTGGTATAGCACAGTATATCCAGAATGCAGCCAATGAGCCTTATTATAACTGAAAGTTGATGAAAGAGTAATGTAAGAAAATAAGGTGAGAGTGAGTGCTTTTAGGCAATTCTGTCCCTGTCATGCAGATTCAGCTAGGGTTTGGGGTACCATACTGAGACATATAGAGAATGCTATTCAGTCCATTTTATGAGTTCTGTGGATGACCCACAAATGATGTTTGCAATTCTTATAATTGAAATCTTTGTTGTATGTTCGGTGTATAAATCATTTTTATAGAATAAAGAGTAAACGATCTTTTTTACTAGAAAGCTTTAATTATATAATCTGTTATTTGCCGCTTAAATTTATTTTGACTTAATTTCAATCACAATGAGTTGTTTGCATAAGGATATTAGTTTTCTTCCTTCCACTGCTTTTTCAGGACTTAGGTTTACATTTATATTTATTTATTCCTTCAGCACTAAGTTAACATGTTTTTTTCCTTATTAAAATTATGTTCTGGAGACAAACATGAGTAATGACCTCAGGGTATTTACAGACCACTGTGTCTATGGCAAAATTGTGTTTGGAGGTTTGTAGCATGCGCAGAGCAAACATAATATGGTGCTGCCCAATCAAAAGAGTATTTCATGTTCTAAAAATGATCTTTGCATGTACACACCATGTTCATGCAAAATCTGTCAAGGTGTGTTATCATAGATACTTGGAATGTTTCATACTCTTTTCTAAATTTGAAATAGCCATATTTGGTCCCTAAATGAGAATAACGTTGAAGGGGAATATTGTACTTGGGACAATGACCCAGAAAAATCTCTTAATGATCAGAACCTGTTATACTTAATGTTTTTAATCAATTCTCATTTACTTCCTGCTTGTCACATACATACATCTTCTTGTAATTAGCAGAGTATTCCATCTCTTTCTCTGTGTCTTCTGTCTCTCTTTCTATGTTGCTCTGTCTCTCTGTCTCTGCCTTTCTCTCTCTCTCTCTCTCACTCTTTCTCTCTGTCTGAACGAATCCATCAAAAATTAACCTTCAGATGAAGTGAGCAAACTCGGGGTCAACTCTCAGCTCTTTCCCTTTCATAATATCATGTACATCCATCATTTAATCTTTACAACAGCCATGGAAACTAAGAGTTAAAATGATTTCATTGTGTCTTACACTTTGATTTTCTTACTTCATTTGGTCTGATTTGGGTATTAGAATATCTTTCTTCACAAGAACCTTTGAAACATATGCCAACAGTCGGATTTGAAACATAAGACACAGTGAGTTAGATGGTTCATCTAGTGTTCAGAGGTAAAGGACATCAACTGGAATTTATACCACTCAACACCTGCCTTCTTGTTCTCATTATTTATTCTTGATTCTGTTGACAAATATTTATTGGGCTCTTGTGATGTGCTATACACTCTTCTAGAAATCCAACAGTGAAGCTGACAGAGACAAAAATCCACTTTTTCATGAAACTGATGTTAAAATACAGGCAATGGAAATGATGTACATATATGTATGTAAATGTGTATTTATATATGCCTATGTGCATATGTATATATATATGTGTTCTATTTGGGTGTAAATATTAATATTTATATGAATATATAATGAAATACATTTTATGGGAATAGAAACTTCTATGATAAACTTAAGGAAGGACATTATTATTTATATGAAGGATATGTAGGAATGAAGAGCCTCAAAGGCCCTCTGACATGCAGTGTATAGAACAAGCTGCATTTTTATCATCACAATTCTTGGAACTCACTGTGTAAGCATAGAGGATGTTCTCTGCTGTTACTGTGTTTGTATGTCAGGTGAACTGCCTCAGATTGCTCTCACCTCAGCCCATGACCTCAGATCCTGAATCTGAATGATTCTTTCTGCTTCCATTTATCTGTCTTAATTTTACTTCCTTCCTATAGCGTAACTACTTTTGCTAATTTCCCTCAAACAGAAAGAACCACTATTTCCAAGCATGTGGTTATAACCACTTCGTGTATTTAAATCACACATTCAAATTGTGATGAAAGCATAACAAAAATAAAATAAGGGGGCCAGCATTTTGAATACTGCTCCATAAGGCTGATACCTGATTGCATTTCTGCCTTTCTCACTGGCCTTCCTTACTTTTTTTTTTTTTTTTGGATGCTGAAAATAGGCTAATTTCCATCACAGATACATTGTGTATGTTTGCAGAAAAAAAGCAGCAGCATGCTCAGCTGATATAGCAGGAAATATTTTGATAGATACCAGCTTTCTCAACCTAATTACACAGACGTAACTAATTTACCCATCAGCTATGCCCAAGTTCATTGCTATTTCTAACACTTTTGCAAACTTAAATTTAAAGTATTTTTGACACACATCTCTTTCCCAATCGTGCATTAATACTTGCTCTGTTAAAAAATATAGGAAACAAGAGTCTCATTTTTGAATCCTTTTTAATAGCAAACTGTGTGTATTATTACCATTAAATTTGAGTGCCTACTATGTGCTAGGAATAGGTATTTATTATGCCTTATTTCATGCCCAGTCTTAAAAACTGATAGTGTATAACTGTCTCAAATTGAGTGATGATGAAACTTAAATATACAATATTGAGGCATTTTGCTCAAGGCTATTCAATTTTCTTATAGTCATTTCAAACTTATCAATAAACAAATTGCTTTGCCCCACAAAAGATGGGTCAATTGATTTATTAAGTCCATTCGTTTGGAAAATGACTTCATGAGAACGTCTTAATTAAACATTCATCTTTGTATCATGAACAAATTTGGAAACAGAATGTCAAAGAAACTCAAAGAATAATGGGAAAGTGACACTGAAAGGAACTCAGGAGGACATTCAGTTGTAGAGCTTCCAGGTCCTAATCACATCCTGGATAAGCCCAAAGCAGGAAATGATTATAAACTTGATGATGCACACAGGGTTGGTCACTGTGACCTGTATATATCATTCTATTGAAAATTTTCCATTTGTATTCTGAAAATAAGTTGCTAAATGAGAAGCAAGTATTTATCCTTTGAACTAACAACAGTGCTAATAAACTTGCATGCCTTCAGATGGAATTGCAAGTGCTGTGTTTTAGGCTCATGACTCTCTTTTGCTGATTCTCAGTTCCTATGAGCAATGTAATGACTTCAGTCAGTCTCACAATGATGAAACCTATGTATAATGATCCTATTCCTAACATCTCTAAAAGATGTTTTTCACCATCAAAGAAATAATCTCCTAGTAATGTCTCATAAAATATGAGCATTCATAGAACAGCGTGATTTACATGAATTTTTTTAGGCTTAACAGAGGTGCTTCACAATGCAGCCTCCCGGAACATTATCACACTTCAGTGAAGTGTTTCTTGTGAAATGATTAAAAGTCTGATTATAGCCAGGCACGACGGTACACACTTTTAATGCCAGTACTTAAGAGGCAGATGTAGGTGGATCTCTATGAGATCAAGGTCATCCTAGTCTACATAGTGAAGTTACAGGTCAGTTGGTGCTACAGGGAGACCCTATATCAAGAAACAAATAGAAAACAACAAAGAATGTAATTTTTTACTATGGCTGGTAAAACACATTTTTTTTAACTTAAAACAAATTACTACTGCTGCATAATTGAAGAAATAATATTTGCCAGATGTTATTTCATGTAAGTATAACTGAGACGTAAATATTTAAGTTTAAGCTTTGCATTACTAAGGGGAAGACCCAGGATCCTATGCCTACTAGGCAAGTGCTTTATCACAAGCTCCCTTTTTCATCTGATGTCTGTAGTGTCTGAATGCACTGCTAGGAATCCTCTGGTGAACAGAAACCCCCAGATAGAAGAGTCCCTTGAGCAACACAGGGCATATAGCCACCTGACCAACAGAGTGTGTCCATGAGCTCTTTTGTATTTACACATAAATACCTACTAATATATTCAGAAACATTCTGTCCTTTTCATAGATTATTTTAAATGATTATTTTCTAACTTTAATAAGAGAAATATCTGAAAATAAATAAAAGTGGAAAAGGGAGAGAAATTTAAAGAGAATTATTTCACAATTCTCTTGTTGTTGACACATAAACTTCTCTTTTACAATCCTTTCCTCAATGACATTTTCATATTACACATTAATGTTTAATCTTTTAAGTCCTTAGTTCATTTTAAATATTTCGGTGTAAGCATATCCATATCACAAAACTGTTCCTAAAGATCATTTTAAAATATTGGATGATTGTATATTGTGATTACATCCTAATTCATTTAGTTATTAACTCCTTTTTAAAAGAAGGGAGGTTTACATTGTTTCAAAAGAAATATCATGGTAGAATTCTTTATTTTCAAAGCCTGTTCTCCTTAATATAAGATCCTTGAAGTGAAATACTGTGAAACACTGTGAGTGCTTGTTAATGCTTGCAGCATATCATCCAAGATTTTATTAATGTGTTCCATAAGTAGTTGAATTCACTGTTTTAATTAATTGTCGATAGAAGATACTTTTGATAGATGTGCTATTCCTATACCTTAAAATGTTTCTGGTGACTTTATATTTCTGATCACCTTGCTAAGTTTTTGTGTGTGTTTGGCCATTGATGCATATTTGCATAGTTAATGTTCTTATTATTCTATAGCATGTCTCTGCTCCTGGACACACTTCGGTCTATCTTTCTTCAGTCAAAAAAATGAGTGACGGATACCCTACTGCTGTATATCAAAAGTAGTCTGGAGTCTTCATCTAGTAATTGTTGTCAAAGTTGTAATTACAACATAGCCAAAACATACTCATATGTCCATTGTGGGCCTACTTTGGGGTCGAAATCTTGAATGACTTTAGGAAACTATTCCTTCATCAGTTTTCAATGTATCCAAAAGTATTTAGGCAGAATGACTTATGGAATGTGCTTCCACTCAGTCTTATGGTGTTCATAACTTGTTTAATATTTATATTACATAGGACATGCTTTCATGTTTCTCTCTGTGTATGTGTGTTCACAGGCTTGTTTGTGACCTGTACCACACATGTGTCATAGCATGCATGTAGAGGTTAGAGGAAAGCACAGATGTAAAATTCTCACCATATACCTTGTTTGAGTCAGTGCCTATTCTTGTCCACAGCTGTGTATGCCAGGCTAACTGGTCTGCCAACTTCTGGGGATAATCCACTTTCCTTGGTGCTGAGGCAAAGTGGGATTATTATGTCTGGTTTCAAGTGGGTTTTGGGAATCCAAGCTCAGGTCCTTATGATTGCAATGCAAGCAATTTACATACTGAGTCAACTCTCCAGCCCCAAAAGGACACACACACACACACACACACACACACACACATCTCCAGATAAGAATGTTTAATAATATTAATTTTTAAAAATGATTTTTATTTCATATATGGATGTGTACAGGTGTGCACAGACTCACAAATCCAGGATTAGAAGTTGGAAATATTGGATCACCATGGAGCTATGCCTACAGGGAGTTGTTAACCATGTAATACAAGCATTGGTAACTAATCTTGGATCCTCTGCAAGAACAAAATGAATTCTTAACCACTGAGCTATCTCTCCACCCCTTAATAAGATTAATTTTAATGATTAAATCCTAAATGCATATTGTAAATAATGCTATCAGTGTTTTCTGTGTAATTATCAATAAATTATTTTTGATGGCATCAATGCTATATATAAACTGGAATGACTAATTCCAGTTTTGCGATTTTTGGGGGAGCACCCTTAGATCAAATTAATCCAATTAATTCTGCTGTGTATGTCTGACCTCAAATACATGTTCCTCCTGATTACTGGATCTGTGGCATTCTTTTAATGATGGAGCATGGCAACAGGCTTCTTAGACGTCAAGTATACCCTTCTCTGGGCTTTTTTACAGGGACCTCACCATCGGGTATCTATTTCTAGAGATTTTCTCCTTCAGCTATCCTCCCACACATTTTAGATTGTGGTGATTATTAAAAATTTAAGCAATGGAAAAATTATGTGGAAAACCAGCACAACATTTTCAGAGATTTTTCCCTCCACTTCTTTGACATATCTGCTTTGGAAATGAAATGTAAGTTGTTCTGAGATTTGGATGGGTTCTTAGGTTAATTATTCTAAGTGCTCATCTCTGAGCGGTGATTGATCTGTTTATCTTGATTGCCTTTGATACCTGAGAACTTCACAAACTGCCTCGTTTGCTGGACAGCATCATAAGATTTTCTGTTTTGAGCAGAAAGTTCTTTATTTAGAAATTTTACCACTATTTTTTGACTCTCTCATCATTCTGAACATCAAACTATAGTGATACACATTCCGTAGAAACAGAAATGTTCCTCAAAGAGTGAGTGTTTCATTTTATTGGTGAATAAATAGATCATCAATTCTCTTTTTTTTTTTTTAGAAAAATCTTCTTTTAATAATTCATTAAAATCTAAACTTGTTCTGAAATTTGTGGTTCATTTCAAGATCCACTTATGGAAGATGAAAGTAGGAGGGAAAACTGCATGAGAAATGTTCAGACTCCGTGATAGAAGATACATTGGCTTGTAAGGATAATTCATACAAAACACTATCAACTACACATGAAGTTCTTCCACAAAGTTCTGTTTTGCATAGCAGAGTAGATTCAATGACCATGAAGGTTGGAAGAGGGCTTTAGATCCCCTGGAACTGGAATGATTGAGTGTTGTTAGCTGCCTTGTAGATGCTTATAACCGAACCCTGGTCCTCTGCCTCATCAGCTGGTGCTCTTAATCACTGAGCCAGTTCTCCAGGCCCAGATTTCTTTGTTTTGTTTTGTATTTTTCTGGTTTTGGTATTTGAGTAACAGTGGTCTCATTTCTACCTCTATTTCTATATACTTTTTAAAATTTAAGAGGCATGTTTTGGAGATCCTTTATAAAGGTTCTGTGGTGAATCCATGTGGGCCAGGGCTTTTTTTGTGTTAGGAAGCTTTGTATTAGTACTACAATTTGATTGTTTGTTATGGATTTGTTTAAGCTGGTTAAGTGGTTTTCATGAATTTAGAAATTCATTTATTTCTTTTATAATTTCAAATTTAATATAGCACAGTTTTTTTTTAAGAATTCCCTTGTAATGTGTGGATCATTTTGGTGTCTATTGTGACAACTCTGATTTTGTTATTTTGACTTTCCTCTTTCTTTCCTTGGGTCTAAATCTCTGTATTGATTACCTGGTCAACAAAACTTCTAGATTCATTGATTTTTTTTGTTTTCTTTTCTTTTTCTTTGTTTCTATTTCATTGATTTCTATTATTTCTTTTAATGTGCTGCACTTGGGCACTTGCTTTGAATTCTTCATGTCCTTCCTGATTATTGATTTTTAGTATAGGTCATTTATTTGTGTTCTTTCTGATTTTTTAGTGTAGGCATGTAGAGTTATAAGCTTTTCTCTTTGCGATGATTTTATTGGGTCTCAGAGGTTTTGGTGTGTTATGTTATCATTTTTACTTAGTTACCAGAGTGCTGTCATTTCTTCCTGAATGTTCCTTTGATCCATTCCTCATTCAGGAGTGTGTAGTTTAATCTCCAAGAGTTCATACCGTACTATCACTTCTTCGGGTGTTGATTTTAAGCTTTATTATTGTGATCTGATACAATGCACGAGATTATTTCATTTTTCTCTTTATTTGTTGTGGGTTGTTTTGTGCCCCAGTAAGTGGTCAATTTAGAGAAATTTCCATGAACTGCTGAGTAGAATGTGTATTATTTGGTGCAATGTTAGAATATTCTGTAAACATCTATTTGGCCTATTTGATGTATGATAACATAATTCTAATGTTTCCCTATTTATTCTTTATCCAGTTGAACTGTCTATTGATGAGAGTAGGGTATTGTAGTCTTCTACCATTACTGAATGGGGGTTAATTTATATCTTGAAGTCCTGTACTACCTTTTAATGAAATTGGATGCACGAGAGTTTGGTGCATATGTGTTCATAATTCTAAAAGGTCTTTTTGGTCAATTGTTTCCTTGAGCAGAATGAAGTCACCTTCTTTATCTCTTATAATTAGTTTTAATTTGAAGTCCATTGACAAGTGGACTATTAGCTATTAGAACCACAGTGTCTGCTTGCTTATTGTTGCCATTTTCTTGAAATATTTTTCCATCTTTTCTCACTAAGGTTGTGCCTATCCATGAAAGTGAGATTAGTTTCTTATATACAACCAAAAGATGGACTTTGTTTCTTAATCTATTCAACTACTCTGTGTCTTTTGACTGAGGAATTGAGGCCACTGACATTTAAAGTTTTTATAGAAAAACATACAATACTTGTTATTTTAATTTCTGAGCTTTTATTCCTTTTTTCTGTAATTATATTTTCATCTGTGTACTTTCTATATCTTCTTGGTTATCATCATTCATTTCTTCAGTCCTTTGTGGTGCTTCAAGTATTCTCTGTAGGGTTGATTTAGAAGACATGGATTCTTTCTGTGTATTTCTGTCATCGGCGATTTTTCATTCACCTTCAACTATGATAGGCAGTTTTGATGGGTAAAGTATTCTGGGTTGGCATATATAATCATTTAGAACTAGTTTGCTTCAGGCTCTGGTGGCATTTATAGTTTGTATTGAAAAGTCAGCTGTACTTTTGATGGGTTTACTTTTATATGTATCTTGTTTTTATCTTTCAGCTTTCAGTATTCTCTTTGTTTTATATATATAATATTTCTACTATTATGTGGTGTGTGGGGTTTATGTTGCTCTGGTCCTGTTTATTTGCTGTTCTGTGTGCCTTTTGTATCTGCATAGATATGTCTTTCTTTAATTTAGGAAAATTGTCTTCTATAACCCTGTTTTAAGATCTGATTAATGCCAGTGACCTGAGATTCTTCTCCTTCCTCTCTGCCTATGATGTACAAATTTGATCTTTTCATGGCGTCCCACATTTCCTGCATATTGCATTCCTGTTTCTTTGTAACTTTTCATATTCTTTGCTTGAACCGTAGAATCCTTCAGGCTTAATGTCCAGTTCTGATATTCTGTTTTCAATTTAATTCATTCTGTTGGTCAGGGTTCTTCTTGTCATTTCAAACAGACTTATTGAGTTTTCAATTCCATCTTGTTTTCAGCCTGAGTTTTCTTCAATATTTCTATCTCTTTTATGAATTTGCTTTTCAAATCCTGAATTGTCCTTGTGATTTCATTCACACATGTATTTGTGATATTTTAGCTTCAGTCTGTAGTTTATCCCTGTCCTTTTGGACTTTGACTTTTTTCTGTTCTTGTATTCTTTAAATTTGTTGAATAATTTGATCAAGTTTATCTGTGTTCTTTTAAGTTCTGTGTCCCATGCTTTCTCTAGGTATTTTTCATTGCAGAACACTTCTATAGGCCTGGAGAAATGTGTTGAGAATATATTATGTTGATTGTTCGTATTATGTATATTTTTTCATTGTGATCTGAGCACATGGATTTCTATTCTTGGTTGTGTCTGATATGAAACTCAGGGTTGCCTTTGTTGAACTGGAGCTTGATTCTTTTTAAATTGTTACCGTATCTTGATTGTGTTCTGATTAGGTAGGGATAGTTTGTGTGTGTTTCAGTTCCTCTCTTTTGATTTTTCTGTTGAAGGGATTGGATGGACTAAGCAGGCTAGTAATAAGTTTTTCAGGAGTGAGAAGGAACCTTGGCCTAAATCAACTCAATGGAGATCAGTTGGTCCAGCTTGAACTAGCTAAACAGAGAAGGTGTCATGCTGGATCCAAGAAACTGGGACATGTTACAAAGCAGAGGAATGGTGACTTGGTTTGGAGGGATTTGGCTAAGTTTCCCAGCTAGTCCAATGCTCCAGGGACGCTTCAGTGGGAAGGATTAAAGGCCTAAGGACGGTTAAGGGGTACAGTATAGACTGTGGGGTGGTTTGAAAGAGAATGGCCATGATTGGCTCCAAGTATTTGAGTATCTTTGTCCCCAGTTGGTGATGCTGTTTTGGAAGGTATTAGGAAGTGTACCCTTCATGGAGGAATTAGGTCACTGGAGGTGGGCGTAGAGATTTCCATTCACTCTCTGATTCCTCTGCCTACTTGAAGAGTATCTGTTTTCTGCTCCTGCTAAAGCACTTCATGTCGACCTATCCCGACTATGGTGGTCTCTAATTCCCCTGGAATCATAAACTCAAACTCTTCCTTTTAAAAGTTCCTTTGGTCAGAATGTTTTATCACAGCAGGAGAAATGTAACTGTCAGAACTATCAAGAGTTTGCTTCAAATGTGATTGAAGAAGGCTGGGGCCCATCCCAAACCTGCAGCCAAACTTGGCAGTGTCATTCATCTGGTGTTGACTTTAGAGGCATGTAAGATGCAAGAGTGAAGGGGCCATTGGTTCTTCCTCAATAGTTTCAGAAAATGGCCTAGGCCAGGCAGCATGTAGCAGGTGAATCTTTGCAAAAAGAATTGGCTGACAGGCCATTTCCTGAAGCTATGTAGGGAAAGCCTGGTTTGCAGTGGAGTCCCCAAGAAAATATTTACGATGCCAGAGTTGTGAGACATCTGCCAAGGAGCATTGCATACAGGAGTGGGACCAGCCCAAGAGAGAGAGAGATGCGTCTTGCATACAGTAGAGCTGGAGAGACTCAGCCTTCTTAGCCTTTATGAAGATAAACTCAGAATTTGGACACAGAGGAACTGGATATGGTATTTTACCTCCTGGTTTTCTCTCTTGATTTGGTCCAGTATTTCCTCACTGTTTCTCTATGCCCCTCTGTCTTATGAATTCTCCTCTGTCAGTGAGGCCAGCATTCAGCCCCACCCCACCTCCAGGTTTGAACCAATTGAGCAATTGAAAAATGCTCTCCAAGATGGAGATCCACAATGACCCATCTACGTCTCCTAATCAGCTTTTTCTACTTTCCCATTGGACCCTCCCACCTAAGTCACTGGTTGGTTGGAAAGTTGTTGACTCTATTGGTTTCATCTGTGTCAATCACATTCTTCAAGGCATGTTCCTGAGGCAGAGAAAAACTGTGAATTTACCCCAACACTCTCTTTTGAAATGGGAATGTGTATTTGGTTCCACTGTATGTTGTAACTATGTAATTTGTTTCTGATTCTGCAGGTGTTTACAGTGAAGAGATTGCCCTGAGTCTCAGAAGAGTTTTTGATTGTGGACTTTTGACTGTATTGAGATTGGTAACGACTATGGGGACCTTTACTGTTGGACTAAATGCATTTTGCATTTATATGGTCATGAACCTATGTGGGCCAGGGAGCGGAATTTGTTGGTTTGAATGAGAATGTCTGGTATAGGCTCTAAGTCTTCGGACATTTTGCCCCCTGTTGGAGATACTGTTTTGGGAGATCTTATAAGGTGTGACCTTACTAGATTAAGGATATCACTGGGGGTGGGCTTAGAGAGCTCTTCCGCTTTGCATAATTGCCAGTCACTGTCTGCTTCCTGTGCCTGCTTGAAGATATGAGTACTTAACTTCTACTCTGACTCCAGCCATTATGCCTCCCCACCATGATGGGCTCTTGCCCCTTTGGAACTGTAAACTAAATAATCTTTTCCTTTTATAAGTTCCCTTGGTCATGGTGTTTTATCACAGCCACAAGTAGCTTATACGGGCTGCTTCTTAGTAGCTAGCAGACAAAGCATACGCTCTGGAGCAGCAGGATGGATGGTGGTCCTGGACCAGGAGCATATGCGCTATGGAAGTGGCTAACTCTCCCCATCTAATCAGGTGTTCTCTTGTACCTGCTTCAGGATGGAGCCAAGGCCCAACTCGTATATTTTGTTCTTATAATCTTTTCTTTTTTTAAAAAATATATTTTTTAATTTTTTTTTAATTTTATGTGAATGAGTATCTCCTGCATGTATGTGAGTGCATCCATGGTGTGCAATGCCTGCAGAGGTCAGAAGAGGGTGTTGGATCTCCTGGAACTGGAGTTATGGTCTGTTAACCACCATATGGGTACTGGGAATCAATTTTGGATCCCCCTCAAATGCATCCAGTGCTCTTATCTGCTGCGCCATGCACCATCTTTCCAGTCCCTTATAATCTTTTCTTAAAATACATTTTCTCTTCCAAACATTTATCATAGTTTGTAGTTATCCATGCATCTTTTTTAAAATGGGTTTTTTTGTGCATTTCAGATAATAGAACTTAATCTAATTTAGATAACTGAGTTGCCCCCCACCCCCGCATATTTCTGCATACATCCAAAGAGGTCTGTTACCCGGCCAGTGGTGGTGATCTTGGGTATGCTGTGCTGCTTTCTTCTTCTTATGATGGGAAACTTCCTAGGTATTCTGCTCTCCTTGCTTATTTATCATATGCAAACTCTGTGTGAACTTCAAACACTGAGCTTCAAATACATACATACTCTCAGGAGGGCGGTGAAAGTGCTCTTGACTTAGCAACCCTGAATGACTCCTGGTTTGATGTTAGTTTTTCAGGAACAGATGCTGAGTCGGGCATCTATGAATCTTGGCTTTTACCATCTTTCGGCTCCCTCTTCTGCAATGATCCTCTAGCCATGGGTAGGTGAAGTTCAGTGTAGTCCTCCCTGGAGACTTGCATAGATACAGTGCACATAAACTCATGTAGGAACACATATATACAAATGAAATGTCTTTTCTTAAATAATGTATTTATCTATTTTTATTCTATGTGTATGAGTGTTTTGCTTGCATGTATAAAATTACACACATTTTATGTGATAACTACAGAGGCAAAAAATGGTGTTGGTTTCTCTGTAACTGGAGATATGGATGGTTTTTAGCTGCCATACAGATTCAAGAAACCAAGAGCAGCCACTGCTTCTAATTTCTGAACCATGACTCAGTTAAGAACCTACGCTCCCCTCAGTCCTTTTTGAGACAGGCACAGCTGGTATGAACCTCTCTACAGAGACCAGGGTGACCTGGATCTTCACTTTAATTATATAAAAATTATTGGATAATTTACAAAATCTACTTTTAAAACATTCCAAGTTATTAAACTATGCATGATTTGAAATAGAAGTTCTTCTTCATAGACTTAATATGAAAACTAAATTCTACTGTATTAAGAAACCATAATAACATCAGTAATATGATACTTTACTTTCTTCCATAATTTATACTATTTAAGTAGAGCATTGTCGATGTACAAACCAGTAATTGAGAATAAGCAGTTATTGGAAAGGAAAAAATTAGGAAGTGATTTCAGAAATTTTGAAAGTAGATGGAGAAGTAAACTTGTTTCTAAAAGTGTGGGTCCAGGCAGGGTACTTTGTATATTATATCTCATATCTAATTATGTTCAGTAAGATGGTTTAATGATAAAGCAAATATTTGATAATTTCTCACATGCAGTGAGTTTTATTCAAGTAAATTTTCCTCAACATTCACCCTCTATTTATAATTCTACTGAAATTCTTCCCATATTTAATGAAACAGACTCAGGTAGATATTAAGTGTTCCACCTGATTTTTAATCCTTCCATGTGTAGGTCACTGGCTAATAAGTCAGTTGTTATTGGTAGTGCTTCAGACTCTGGTGTCTTTTTGACAGTAGCATTCATTTTGGACCATCTAAAACAAGGGGCAAGGCAGATTACACATGAAAGCAAGTCCATGACAAGGAGGTAAATACAGGTAAACATTACTGAGAGTGTGGAAAACATGTGAGACCTTTAAATACATTAAGTCTCGTTTCAGTACAATCATTTCTCCACCTCAGCTTCCCAGAATTCTAACACCAATAAATATCTTTATATGTAAAAATATAATAACTCTTTCTATCAATCCAGCTTCAAGGAATTAAAAACTACCAATTTTTGACTAACAAAGTTCAGCCCACACCCTTTTTGATTCAAAGATGATTTAACCACTTTTGGCTTATTTTTCTGTATGTCTGTTTACTATGACTCTTTTTGAAGTGTAAATCGTAGGCAAAATGTCAGATAAAAGAAGGGATATTTTCATACAAATTAAAATTGTTCCAAACAGCAAAATCAATTTTTCCTTTGGTCCTAAACTGAGTCACTAACCACATTGATTAGCTTTTATTTTAAAAGTATTTAACCCTCAATAATTAAATAGATGCCCTGAATAAGTCCAGTAGATTCCTCCTATGCGACTGCATTTATGTCATAAAGGTTACTAGGTAGGCATAACCCTAGTTAGGGATATCTGATATATCACAAACCTTCAGAGTTTGAACACTTCTTTTTCAGAAGCATTATCAATGACAAATATGATCACATTGTGTTTTCATTAAATGTTTTTAAAATGTGTAAGAGAGACTGTCAGGGGAATGGAGCAGTGGGTTTTCTAAATTTTTTTCCTATGAATCCTTTATTGGTTTTTGAAAGTATTCAGCAAGCTCCCTTGCTGTCTCTCTTTCTCTTTCCATCAATATATAAACATAGATCTTTACAAGTTTTAGAAGCGATATCTGACATCTCAAACAGGTCAGCGAGCATATTTATTCTTTCCGAATAAATGACAGAAAAGATGCTCTCAACGAAAAAAGAGAAGGTGAGGTAGGGTCACCGGGAAGATGAAACGCAGAAAGGACCCAACAGATGGAAAGAATGTGCCTTGACTTGAATAGTGGCCCCTTGATATGCCTAGAGCAAAGGATAGTAATTTGAACAAAATTTGATTAAGCCAAGTAAAAGAGGATTTTACAAATGATCAAAATAAATTTCAGACTTCTTTCCAAAGAGAGTTGACAGATGAAAGACAGCCAGGGAAATATTTGGGGTATTCAGCATTAATTAAGGGAGATAAAGTGTGACCAAACCACCTAACCTTTAATCTTTCAAAAGAAAGGGTCAATTTAGTAGATTAACTTTCCATCACTGTAACAAAATGCTCACGATAACTAACTTTTAAGACAAAAGATTAGCTTTGGCTCTCAGTTTTATCCACTGGGTCCATTCCTTTGTGCATCTGATTGGTGTGCTTGATAGAAATGTTCGGCCAGGAAAACGGGGTGGAGAAAATTGCTCACTAATAACCAGGAAGCAACAGTGAAGAAGAAAGGATCAGGGTCTCACAATTACCCCTTGAAAACACACATTTAAGCAAACCACACACATCTGCCCTCACTTCCTAAATGTTCCTCCACATTCCAAAATCAGGATCCAGACACTACCTTTAGGAAAGATTTGACAAACAAACTGAAGCACTTGGAAGTTGCACATGTCTACACAATGAGCAACCAAATACTGTTTTCTTTCATTATGTAACAATCTGAGTGTAGTGAACAACAGCTATGATTTAGGAAAACTCTGGGTTCAGGCATGGCTTCATCTTATCAGTTGTGCCAGTGGCCCAACTCCATGACCTCTGCAATATTCTCATTGAGGAAAAATATCAAAAGATTCAGTATAAGCAGCAAATTCAATATCTTCCCTATCAAATCCTTTTGACTGCCTATTTGGTAGGGAAAAAAAAAGCTAAAAGATTAGGGGAAAGAAAATTTTGCTTTAGATTCCAAAGAACGATAAACCAGAATTACCGTCAGCAATCCAGTGCATACTAAAATTAAATTATTTGATGACCATATATAGAGATATTTGGTCATCATCACACCTTTCGTGGCTATGTGTAAAATGCTATAGTCAAACCTTGAGTTAGGAAATGAGTCTCTGAGTCAGAGAAATAAAAGCTAGAGGAAACTACCTAAGAACAGAAAAACAAAGAAAAATAAAATAAAAGGTAGCTTTGGTGGGGAAGAAGGCAAATTTGCAACTAGATAGAAAACACTGTACAGGTCATGGTAAGCATCTAAATGTAGCTCAGTTTGTAAAATATTTTCCTAGTATACATAAAGTCCTGGATTTGATAACCAGCTCCTACATAAATTGGGTATAGTGGTATACTTCTGGAATCCCAGCACTGGGGAGGTAGAAACAAGAGGATCAGAAGTAAGTTTGAGATCATCCTGAGAAATATGAGAACATGTTTCAAAACACAAAGAAAAGAGAAGATAAGAAGATGGAGAGAGGGAGATGGCAGGTCTTTACTCAAAGGAAGCAACTTCTACTTTTACCAGATGGCACTCACCTAGATCCTCTCTCAACCAGGTTCACAGTGCAAAGTACAAGTCATTTTAAAGCCTAAAGCAAAGATGGTTTCTCAACTTCAGACAAATCTATTTAGGTCTATTTCAGTAATAACTTTCAGTCTATAATTTTCTGAGATAAGATATGAAGGATGGGAGTATAAATAGATAAAAGATTCATATCATAAACAATCAATACAAATTTCCAGGATCTGTGTGCAGGTGTGGGAGTGGCCACTCACTTCCTATGTTGGCCATTGTAGACAAAATGTTACCTGCTACTTCTTTCATAACAAGCATGGAGTTGTTTTCCACTCAAGATCCAGTTAACAAGGATTAAAAGGCACTTTTTTTCTGTTTCCCTACATAATATTACTTGCCCTGGAAACAGAATGGTTACTAATAGATCCTCATATCAGAAATCTGAAAGGAAATATCATTTCCTTCCTCAATAGACATGTGCCTTAGGTAAGCACTGTTGGGCTACATCTTTCTCACTCTAATGAAATAGAAGAACAAAATTTTAGTTCAGGACTTCTGATAATCACAAGCCATGACAGGATTAAATAGTAAGAGTTGTCTTACAGAACATGTCTATACAAGGAAAACCAGGGAAAGATGCAGAAAAGGTTAAGAGATCATGAAAGAATGAAGGAAATGAGATTAAGCTCAGTTATGATGGATAGTCATGCAGGCTAAGAATGTGGAGACAAGCCAAGAACAAGTACTCAGCCACTCCCAGAATCAGGGAACCCCAGTAGTAGTTCATTATATTCTTCCTAATACATCTAGTCACCAGCTAGTAGAAACGCAAAGGTTCCTAGGCAGTGATGCTGTTGGAAGTCTGAATGACACATTTACTTTCTCATAGCAAGTGAATAAAAAGACAGATTTATATGAAAAACATTAAGTAGCTGAAAGCATATAAAATCACAAGAAAGGCGCTTAAATATCATTTATATTTATTATTATTATGTTACTACTACTGCTAGCATTTTAATTAGTACTCATTGCTAATTGTAGTGTCACAGTCATTAGTCACAAATGTTTGACAACTCCTACTCTTAAATAATGTGGACACTTCTATTTGGATGGGTGAATTTAATTTTGGATCTCTTATTTGAGTGCCTGCAACCAGATTCTGATATGTCCTTTCTTTTGGTGCTATCAAATTATTGCATAAATAAAAAGGTGCTTATATATTTATGGAAAATGATCCTAAAGAAGACAGTGTCTTTGCACCTGCAGTGGTAAATCCTTTGATCAAGCTTGCAGTTGGTGGATATTATCTACTATATAACCTTCAAAACCCAGTCCCCGGAAAAGGAAATCAGCATGACATTGTGAGACTTAAATAAAGTATTGGACCAATTTTAAAACCTTGCTTGACTATTCTGATCTTTAATAGTGAAACAAAATGAATGTCTTCAAATTCTTGCACGTCATTTATTTTTGTCCTTTGTTCACTGCCAACGGGAAATCACACTGTTCTAGTTCCATATCTGATGACTGAAAATGTCTAATCAGTAGCAAAAATTTGTAAGACAGCAGGATGTATACAAAAAGAGAATTTTTCAGTCTCCACAAAAACAGTGGAAATTTCTTTCTTTAAGGGAAAAAACAAGTGAGGCAAAGAAAACAGTGAACAGGACCCGTGGAGACAAGTCTGCTCTATGAATTCTTGACCCTGAAGCCAAATTCAGAACTTTTCCATTGAACTTTGGGAGCTTTCAGTAACTTTAAAAATGAATTTGAGACTTATTTTTGACACTATCTCTATACAGTCAAGACTAGAACAGTCAAGTTATTATATGGTGGTCACCTTGGACATTCAAGTCGTGCCCTTTTCCTGCGTACTTTGATCATTTCCCAAGGAGATGTATGGATTAATTGCACTTGGCTCTGCCTCTGTTCAGGTACTACTCTCTCAGAGTATTGGATCCAGTACATATTGGAAGAACATGATGAAATCTTTTAGAGCTGATTAAAGCTGTACAAGAAAAATGTATTATCAATATTACAGATTACACTCAGGTGAGCTGTAATACACTCCACAACCTGTGAAATCTGAGGCAAATTATTTTATATCGTAACATCTCAGTAGCTTCATCTTTTGAAAATGTAGTTTCTACTAAGAGCTGGTGAAACTTAGTAATGATATGTTAAGAATATCTGATGTGCAATGAACGTATATTAAATAAATAATTGATACCTTCACTTATACTGAAAAAAAATAGGAACCTTCATTTGTAGTTCTGTAATTTATAACCAAATCTAGTATTTACCTCCCCAATTAAGTTGCTTTAATCAACAAAACATCATTGAAGGTCAGTTTACTTTTTTTTGCACTGCTAGATAGCAAACCCAGGATTTGAGCAGTCTAGTAAATGAGCAATAGATATTTTTGAGACAGGACTGTTCTACGTAGCCAAGACTGTCTTCATATTCTTAGCATTTCTACCTCCTCCTGAGTGCTGATATTGCAGAAATCTGGCAATGCATCCTGCTGACAATTTTGTGTGTATATTATTTCTTTATGTGATCTTTATGTGTTTTCTTTATTTTCTTTGCTCATGTGGGCATACTTTCCTTCATTTGTCTATTTATAATCAAAATAAAATTGCTAACAAGACAATTTGCTTATGTTTATATATTGGTTCTTCACAGAGCAGCTATGCACCTTGGGCAAGATCACTTGACTTCTCTGTGTTCTAATTTTTCAGATGTAGAATGAGGGTAAAGTAGATTGTTTTGCAATTGTCAGTCCCAGGGTAAGTTTCCAGTAAACGGCCTATATTGACTCAACATTACTGAGTACATACCATCAGGCAATATTTGGGTCAGTTAAAATTGATAATATGTTTGTGTGTATATTTAAGGGCTTCTCCTACACAAAATGACTATTGGGAATCTTTCTCAGTGTATTTCTAAGGTTATTTCTATGTTTTGATATAGCAAAAGTAATCATAGAAGTATTAGCTTTGTACCCTCCACATTTCCTATCCCTCTCCTCTTCTATCCTTTGACATTGCCTTATTCATTGAAAAGTGACCAATATAAGCTACTTCTAACTCTCTACAATGTTATAATCATGTTTGTCGTGCCTGTCAATTCTAGTGTCTAGCAGCACCAGGAGAAAGAAGATACATATATTCATTATCATGTAATACACTAACAAACGTTCCAACTCATTCACCTCACTATTCCAATACATTGACCCTAAGCAGACACTCCTGGTGAAGGGGAATGGAATACATCATCAATATCTTCTTGTAACAATGCTGGTACTTATTTATAAAGTGAATTAGATCTTCTAATGTCTCATCTTTTATTGGGAATTTGGTCTCATTCATCAGGTTTAGGTTTAAAAATAAACAGAATAAGTTAAAGAAAATATTTCAGTCAGAATTCAGAATTTCTAATTAGACCATACAATCGAGATTTTTATGACAGGTATTTCATGAGAAGCTGCTTCTCATTTGTACAGCTGAAGGTAAGAGGAACTCACTTGCTTACCTAAGTTTAATATTGAGCATCAATAACATGCATATTTAGTGATCATAATAATTGAAATAATTATCACTAAAACTAAAACATTTTATTTCCTTTTTTGCTGAATATCAGTATATTTTTATTGCTTTTGTTTGTTTGTATTTCACTGAATTTTCTGATTTTTCATACAATATAGTTTGATAGCATTTACATCTGTTTCCCACTCCACAGATCCTTCAAATCCATCCAATTAATGAATTCTCATATATGGCCTATAGAACACATTATTTGTGTCTCCCAGTGTCCTTCAGTGTGGATTTGTGGATCCAGCCACTGGATCCTCCAAGAATCCTTACTATGTCAGACATTTTTTTATTTTATAAATGAGCTTTTACTAGGTCTTAATCATTTTAAGTGCTATTTTGACACAAAGCCTGAAGTTTGATCATTTATTGAGGAAAAAAGTCTTTACTTGATGTATATCCTGAGAGGTTTAAAGTCTAGGATCAGGCTGCTGTATGTGGTTATGCAGAATCATGATGTGGCAAATGGCATCCCTGGTGGGACTGCATGTATGAGTGCTGAGGATCTCAGGAGGAAAACAGGAAATGACCTCACCGTGTATCACCACAAGCTGTAGGCTCTAGGAAACCTATCTAACCTTGAGAAAACTAGCACCATCCTACACAAGGAAGATCAATCCCTTCTAATTGTGACATCGTAAAAGGACCTAAGCACTTCCCACTGTCCCTATCTGTGAATTGCCATGACTTTCAACTGCTCACTTGTGATGAAACCGTTAGCTGCTAATTCTTCAAGGTACAAACCATATCCAGCACAGAGCAGAAGTCTTCTAAATCAGTACATTGTAAACACTTTATGGTTTGAACCTTAAGTGATATGAACTTTGATGCTGACTTGATTAGGTAGTAAATTTAAATTTTCTTATTTTATCATGGTTGACATCTGTTTTATTTCATACCCATGTTTGTCTATCATTTACTTTGCAAAAACCAAAGCAAGTGATAGAGAAGGCGGAGGTTGATTCCGGCTGAAATTATTACAAAGAACAGTGGCTCTAGAATTTATTTGATAATTCCACTGGACAAAAGCATACTGCCCTTGTTTTGCTTTATCACTGTGACAGAACAGTCTGACAGGTACCAACTGGGGAAGGAAAAGGTTTATTTAGCTTACATCTCCCAGGTCACAGTTCATCACTTAGGGAGCGGAGATCAAGGAAGGAACTCAGGACAGGAACCTGGAGGCAGGAGCTGAAGCACAGGCCATGTAGGAATGGGGCTTACTGGCTTGCTCATCTGGCCGGTGCTCAGCCTGCTTTCTTATACAATACAGGACCAGCTGCCCATTGGTGGTACCACCCACAGGGGGCTGGGTCCTCCCACACCATTCAGTCATCAAGAAAATACCCCATAGATATGACCACAGGCCAGTCCAATGGAGGCAATTCTCCAGTTGAGGCTCCCCCAACCCAGGCGTGTCAAGTTGATGCTAAAGGTATGCAACACACATGTTTTATATAATCTTCAAATCGCTGTTACGGAAAAACTATTTTGATAGTAGTGTTCACATACTTAATTGTTATGCCATTGTTTTTAGAACTGCATATGAACTTTACACATGCATTTAATGTTCAGTGGGCGTTCTAATTAAGGCACTGAATTTTTCTAACATATTTCATGTTCTGGCTACATATTTAACTACAATATTATTTCAGTGAGTCCTTCTACTTTGCTCTTTCTTCAAAACATTATTCGGTGCCTTCCACATTTCAGTCATTTAAAGTTTTAGAGAGAAGTGTTTAATGTTAACCTCTAGGAAAAAATATTTAATGACAATGAATTTTAATTTTTCTCTTCCCCCACGTGACTCCCCACCTCTTCTTTGCTCTTCAGAACCGCTCACCATCTTCTTCCACAAGGGATTCTCTTGCATTCTGCCTCTTGGCTGCAGTCAGGCTTTGGGATAATCAGCTCAAGAGAATAATGCAGGAAGACAGTAAGGCCATGCAGTCTAGGTGTCTCTGAGTCTGCTGTTTCCCATTATTAAGTTTATTCCACCGGATGAGTCCAGTCATTCTGAGGTTTAGGATCACACCCTCTACTCACCCTCCAGACAGTGGGTGGAAATAGACCACCTTGCTTCCTACTCTTTACTGTATCTCGTCTGCATACTCCCTTTGGTGTTACCGCATCCTGCCCTCGGGTTCAGCTTTGTCATCGACCTTATGTTAAATTCTTCTCAAATGAAGAAATTGAAATGCACATTGTACCTTCTTCCTGGGGCTAACTGATGGAGTAACAGGAAATGGTAGCTCTTTATTCCGCTACAAATCAAACATACTGATACTAAAAGTTCATTTGAAAAATTATAACCATTTAGATTTTAACCAGCATCACTTTTTTTTTTTAAAAAAAGGTTAAATTTTCTAGTAACAATGTCCTGATTCTTTGTCACACTGCATGTAGAATGTGATTTTTTTTTTCCTGACTGATGTCATGCCTGGGACTGGAAAGATGACTTAGCCATATGAGCACTGTTGCTCTTGAAGAGGACCCTGGTTCAGTTCCCAGCACCCACATGGTGGCTGAAAGCCATCTGTACCTGTAGTTCCAAGGGATCTGACAGCTTCTTCTAATCTCTATGGGCATTGCTTGACTTGGGTACACTTAGACACATGTAAGCAATATACTCATACACATAAAATAAATCTTTAAAGTATTGAATAAAAGTCATTCCTGTGGTTCACATATAAGATATGGAAGCCAGCTGTACCCATTATTTTAAGTACCTTTCTTTCTTTCTGAAATATATATGTCTCATGTGTGAAACATTTTTCTTTGCTATTCTGTTGTTTTTATAGTCCCATAAATGTTGATGTATCACATACATGCTAGGCAAGTCTTCCTATACACGCTAAGTATTCCCAGCCCTATAAATCTGAAAGACACAAGGGGTCAGTTTGGGCTCTTTTGAACATGTGTCATGGATCAAAGAAAAGACAAAACTCCCTAGAATTCACAGAATAACACTAACAAGGCGGCCTCAAAATCAATGGTGTAAGAAAACAGTGTTAAAAACAAGCTGGATTTCAATAATCTACATCAATGGATGACCAGAAACAGAAGAGAAACTTGAAAGAGGAACAACTGTTACAATGTTATTCCATTCTATGGTTATAGGGCCTTCAGTGCCTGCTAATAATATTGAGATGGCATTACATTTTCCGTTCTTTACATTTGAGTAAACCTTTCTCCAGATTTCTTTGATAAGGTAGAGAATTTAAACCTCTCCTTTGTTGATCCCCAAGCTAAACATCATAGATGAACAAATTCATGGTTTTCTGATTCTGCAGATAAAAGCACATAAGGTAGAGAGGACACAACTCCTGAGTGCTAGGAGCTGAGTGTCTTGTTACCCCTTAGCTTACAGGGTGCTCTGAGCGTGAAGTAAACAGACATCGGGATTCTGCTCAAGTGCCCACATGGCTTCTGTGAGTAGCCATGACTTGGCACTGGAGAGCACCCAGAGGTAGAGCTAAACTAAGAGAATCCTTCATTCCGAGAGCAGCTGCGGTGAAGATTTGAAGCCCGTTGTTTCTCCTGCTGCTTGCTAGACTGCACAAACACAAAGGGATTCCACTTTTTTTTTCCTTAATAGAAATATCTATGAAATCCTTGTGGCATGTGATACTTGCTAAGACGTAGGCTTGCAATAATAAAAAACAGAACAAAACAAAAGCCTGCTGTGAGCAATGGTAACAGCATGCACAGGACCCACAGAAGCTGAAGCCAGAAGAAACCCTAGCACGGAAGTGGAGAAGAGGCTCCGAAGTCCCAACCTTAGCTGAGGAGGAAGTGGCAACTGAAAACTGCTGGGAGAGGGAGAGATGGTTTTCTAGAAGGACCGGAATGCTAGACGGGTTAACCAGGCGCTAGTGGATCTCTAGACACAGAAGGACGTTAGATGACACAAGTTTGATCCCTTGGCCTTATTTTGTGATAGAGTACAGGGAATCTTGTGGGAGAAGGGACTATAAGAGGGTTACAAATAGGGGAAGGGTTCTAAATATCAAAATATGCTGCAAGAAATTCACCAAAAATTAATTTGAAAAATTGTAGTTAACACACTACTGTGAGAACTGCGTAAACGAATCTGTGGTTAGATGCTTTTCTTCACATTAGAATTTTATTAACTTCCTTTACAAAGTCTAAAATTGAAACGAGTTTACTTCACACATAAAATCTATCATCAATCCAAAATTCATGAGACTGAGTGAAGGAGTGTATGTGTGTGTGTGTATGTGTGTGTATGTGTTTGTGTGTTTGTGTGTGCGCGCTAGTCTGTGTATTTTAGTTTTCATGTGAACACCGTACTTCAAGGAATAGCATGAATGGCTAATTAAAACTACATTACAGAAAAAGTACAACTTGTGAAAGTTGATATTTTTGTGGATGCTTCTTGTTTTAACAATTTGGAATTCCTAATTATTCCAAGACACATGTCTCTGTTATGCATGTTTTTAAACTCATGTATGTGTTTTGATCTGCTAACCAAATAAATCTAAGATGCATACTTGTTCTACCCTTAGTAATTGATTGTAAACCAAATTCTTTGTTCATTTCTTTGACATTTTGTTGTTAGAGTCCTTGCCTTTGTGAGGTCCAGCCATTGAAGGACTGTCTTGACTGTGCCTTCAAAACGTTTGTGCCATTAATATATCTAAATTACATTTTCAATACAGAGAGAAAGTTTATTCCCACAAAGAAGATGGAAAATATTATACTTGGGAGATGTGAAAATAGTTGAATATGCATCATGATTTTCAATTTAGTTCATAAACTTATTGTAAGGAAAAACATAATCTTTTTTTCAAATTTTCTTGAATACCAAGTTTAGCATTATTGTTTAAGCATTGCTATTTATGCTAGCTTAATGTTTGAGAAGTTCACACATTGGGAATGAAACTTACAGCACAATTTTTGCCCATTAAATTCTCCTGATTTGAATTTAATATAACCAGTAGTCACAAAACTAGCGATGTGATTTTTTTTCCCTTTAAATATATATGTGTTTATATGTACATACAATTATCTCCATATGCTCATTAATGGGAGTATAAGAATGTATTTGTAGACATATATAAAAAATACATGGAATATCCTTGATGTTAATTTAGAATAAGCCAACTGATGAAATTACAGCAGATGAATTTGAGCAGGTAGTGTTCAGCCAAGGAAACACTTCATTAGCAGTAATACTAACTATGTTTGTAGGCTTCCTCTTTCAGGATGAGCACACCCTTCATTCCCAGCAGTTTTAGGAAATGCAACTGCTTTCCCAAAAGGAAGTTATGTCATCTTCAGCAAAGAACACCACCAATATATAAACATGAATTATCTGAACACTGAGGATGCTTTGTTCTCCCTGTGGACAGGCTTAGGGGGAATATTACATATTTTTAATGTGGCTGATAATTCTTATTTAGAAACTCATAAGCAGCTCCATAATTGTAGAGTTTAATGGATTTGTAGCCAATCTAAAAATGGTCACAATAAATGATTTCTAGACCAAGACTTTCCTATTTGAACATAATTTCTTGTGCTGGAACATGGACTAATTCCTCTTCAGTTGAGATTCTGCTCCAGTCTATTGTCTTACATGTTTAGCAGGTGTAACTCAATCCCGATGCAGTATCTTCTTCAATTTATTGTTATTATAAGAAATGCCCATCCTCTATATCTCCTATTTGAATTAGCCATTTCAGTTTCCTCCTGTAAATTAAGGATGAGTAAAGATAAATATGTATGTTAATTCACAGCATTAGGATAAACAATAAAGAGCATTTTGGCATAGCCAAAGTACAATTGCACAGCATAGCACCTTCATTCCTTTAATGTGAAATCTTTCTATAAACAAATATTTATTCTTAAAATGGAAATTTTTAATTCATGCTATTTCTTAAAACTAGAAAATCTTTTTCTAGGGGTATTACGGACACCATTCCAAATACAGTATATATTATTTAAAGTTGGATGGAAAAATGTTGTGCTTAAAATTTAGAATTTGTTATAGGTGATCATGTTAAAAATATAATGTGTAAACTGTGGGTGGAGGCTCACATATATATTGCCAGGATTGGGAAAAACAAGAGAAATGCAAAGCCATGGACAATCTGGTCCACATAGCAAGACCCTGTCTCAAAATAAAAATTAAATATGTACTTATATAAAGCATTCTCCTCCTTTCAGTTTTTCTTATTTATTATTTATTTTATGGTACATATTTGTGTTAAAAAAAGAGAACATGGAGTTCAACAGGGAAGTTTCTGGGAAACTTCTGTCAAATAATATCTTGAAATATTTCCAGTATGTTAAAGATGTATTTGTTCTGGTTGAGTAAAAGAACAGAATGTGAAAACACATGATGCTTTTTAACTTGTCAGGCTTTTCACATATAAAATGCCACAAGTTCTAAACAACACCATAAAGGGAAACTGTGTATGACTGTAGGAGCTGCAGCGTTCTCTCTTATCCCTGAATCATAAAAATTATGTTTCATGTCCAGTTGGAGAATCATAATACAAAGACCATTTGCCGTTTTTTGTTTTGTTTTTACCCAATTACAGCCTTGGTTTCAGGTGTGGTCGATTCTTCCCTAAATACCATGTAGAGTTCAAATCTCATTCCGTTATTTTTTCATCAATGATACATTTAATGTTTCTATGCATTACACTTTTATGGCAGGGGCCAGAAGAAACTAAAGATAGTGTGATTTTTCTGTGAAGTCTGTCTAGTGAGGAGAGTAGATATTCGATGGGATGTCATAATGGATGATGAAGACTGAAATGGGAGAGCAGAAAACATTCAGTACACAAGTTCAGTAAGATGGCTCAGTTTGTATAGGTACTTCCTGCCAAATCTGATGACCTGAGTCCAATCCTCAGAACCTCTGTGGTAGAAAGAGCAAAGAGATTTTTGATAGTTGTTTTTTGACTTCCATGTGTGCTGTGGCATTCCATCAAATAAATAAATAAATGTAACAAAAATATTTGTTATAAATATTACTCTATGGGGCTTAGAAAAGTGAACTCCTACTTGATAGAATTCTGTCTTAGAAAATGTTCTCTATTTAGAGCCATTCTGAAGTTTACTTAATACAAAGAGATGGAGAAAAAAAAAAAAAAAGCATCACCAGTCCTCCAGGTTAAACAAACTTAGAGGGTATGTTAGATTTCAGAAGAGTTTGAATCTTTGTATTTGACAACTTACTTGTAACCCATTTTCAGGTTCATTTCTTTATTTGTCTATGTTTATTCTGTATAAAATAACAGGTTTTTCAAGTTGAGAAATTAGCCAGATAAATCCAATGACATATGAGTTAATAAACTGCATTACTATCATCTGTTTTACCTTGTAAAACAAGCAGCAGAAATTATTTAAATTTTCTTCATACTTTTAGTTCTAATAGAAAGAAGGAGAAAATGACACTGAAACCCACTTCTCTATGCTCTTATGGTATGAGATTCAAAACTAAGATTGAGTATAAAGTCTTGAGCTGCCCAGCGATTCAATGCGTGACCTTGTAAGCGAATGAACAGCTGTAACTAGAGAAGTTACACAAAAGCTGGAGTTATTTAGAGACTGAATAAAACTGAAAAGAGCCCAGAAACCTCCCAGATGACAGGCTTCAACCAACTGAGTTTTTCTTCTAAGTTGCTGAGAGCTGCTGTCAATAAATGAACAAGATAAGAGTGTGGATAGTGAGTCAGTCAAAGTGAAGCAAGGCAGAATGTCGGACAAAAGAAAACATAGCGCAGCACCAAGAATCAACTGGCTGCTATGGGAAAATACTTAGGCAAGGGAATATGGCCTATCTGAATACAGGCTGCCTAGCACGGCAGCTTAAATCCTTTTTCTGGCATTATACAATACGATTCTTACACCATTTAGCCTACATTCATCTTATATCCACAGAGTGAAGACCGTCCAAGCATCATAATGATTCAGCAGTTCCCTCCAGATTTTTAATTTTTTGTGTGTGGATTTCATACAATGCATCTTAATCATATTTAGCCTTTCTTTCCCTATCTGCACCCTTCCAAAGACCACCCAGAGGCCTTTATGCATTTTGTCATCTATGCTAAGGCCTATGGAGTCAAGTTTGTGTACCTAGATGTCCCTCACTGTGAATTCATCCACTGGAGCCTGTTCAACCTGTATAGTGTCACACCTTAAAGAATTTTAACTCTCTCTCACCCAGCAGTAATCAGCTGCCTATAAATCCTTGCAAAGATGTGGCCTCCTTCGCATTTCCCCAGTTCTGTGTTGGGTTTTGTCTCAGTTTGCATGGATCTTGTGCATGCTGACAACATTGCTGTACACATATATGAGCAAGGTCACAGGATCCTATAAAACTTTGTTGTCTTATGATCATGCACCTCCTTCCCAAGGTCTAACAATCTTCATGTCCCCTCTTCCACAGTGGTTCCTGATCCTTGGGTGGGTGAAGTTCAGTATAGGAGTCCTGTGCAGGGACACAAACTCTGCTTTCTCTTGTTCTCCGCAGTTTGGCCAGTGGTGGTCGTTTCTGTTCATTGCCATCTGTTGCATGAGGAAGCTGCACTGATGAGATTTGAGATATGAACTAGTGTTCTGTCTACTCCTTGTTCCACCATGAGCTTTATTAGGGTGGCAGTTCCATTGTAGATGTGTCACGTAAGATTGGGCATCTCACAGGTACTTATTCTCTGTATGTAACCAGTTTTGGAACTATGTAATAGTCTCCATCTATTGAAAGAAAAGCTTCTTTGATGAGCGGTGACTGACATAATTTTAAAATATAAGGATTTATATTTAGCATACAGTAAGAAATTATGCTGATCTAGCGATGTGGCAGATTTAGGCTTTTCAACATGATCTATGACCTCTCCATCCATGTGTATTTGACTATGTTTACAATGCCATATATGAGTTCCCTCCCGTTGTGTAGACTTCACATCCAATTACATAGCCGTTGATTATCTACAAGATAAAAGTGTCACTACACCAATATAGTTTCTGTACATGTGACTGGGTGATTCTTGTCCTTATTAGGCTTTAAAGCTGGAATTGGACCATTGATTGATTTTTTCCCTTAGCAGTTTGCATAGTGTCCTCCAAAACTATGAGAACTAGTCTTCAAGGCAAAGGATTCCAAAAACTGAAAATTAATCTAACATATGATGTGATCTAGTTCCCTCCAGATTTATTTGAACAGTAATGATTGAAAGCAGAAACTACAGAAAGGTTCTTTCACCCATCCAGTAGAATTCAGGTATTAAGATGCTTCTCTCTTTGCTCTGAAATGACTAACATTTTACATCTAGAGGTGATGTTGACATCACCTTTCATCAGCACTCACAGGAGATGTAAAACCTGCACAGACAATGGCATCAACAGGAATTAAATGACATGAATTATTTTCCAACTTTGTTCAAAACTTACTTAAATAACATTACTCTAGGAAGCTTTCTCAGACCAGGCCATGCCACATCATCTTCTGCTCATGTCACTCTTCTCTTTTGTATGGTTTCAGTAAATGCAATGAATCACTAAAGACTGAAGCTTCATTTCACTGTCTCCCCTTCCCAGCCAAAACTTAAGTGCCATAAGTGAAAGACATCTGTCTAGCTCACTACTCTGTTTTTCAAATGTTCTATCATATACTGCATTTTCTTATAAAAGGTATTTTATAACTGTTCTTCAACAATTTTAATTGCTAGAGAGTGTGGTTTGGAGATGTGGAAGCTGCATACTATTTCTGCAGCGCTAACTGTAGAAATAGAGCTTTTCATATGCCAGGTAAATACGTTGGTATACCCATCCTTTCCTTTGGGTTTTGCCCACTTTGAAGAGATGCTCAAAAATTACACTGTTAACTTAATCTTGGCTTATCCACAAACTAGTTTGAGGAGGTTATGTAATCTTTGTCAATGCCATTTTTTTCTATGTGTTGAATCAACATAGCTTGGGGCACTGTGTCGGGCAAATAGAGAAGCTGGATAATTAATACCTAATAGCTAGAGCCAGAAATCTGACAACTGGCTTTACCACTTGCTGGCATTTGATGTGGGCAAGTTGACCTCTTCAGCACTCAGTTTCCATATCACTAAACTAAGGGGTGTTGAAGGAACTAATTTAAAACATCAAACCCTGTCAGTATTCTAGGTATTAAATGTGTGCTCAAAGGTAATATGATAAACTATGGTATTTAAAACTTTCATTATGGGTCTAAGTTATTGAAAATATTACAGGTGGACATTTTCCAGGTAATGAGTATGATATATTCTAATTATCATGACAAATCACAAAGTTGAGTGGCAGAAAAGGTGGAAGGGAAAGACGTAGGAAGATTTTCAGTACATGTAGTCAATGGCAGATGATGCATCGTTGGGTAGTGTACATGATGTGGTGACTGAGATGAAGACACAGCAGGGATGGATAATTACTTTCAGATCTATTCAGTTAGAACAGCCTGTCTGAAGTCCAAAGAAAGCCACGATGTAGGGAGTTTGCTATATGGATCTGCCATCTAAGCTGCAGCTTTGGAATAAAGAATGAGCTATAAATGGAAAAAGGAGAACAATAGTGGGAGAAAGAATTAGATCATGAGTGCAAAGTGGCTAAAATAGAAAGTTCTCACATAACCCACATGTAAATAAGACAGCCTGGATGAGGAGAAAGTCGGAAGTAGGAGAGCATTCAGGAGTTCTAAGAAAGAAGTAGAAGTCAAACACTGATCTGTGCAACAGTAACACCACAGTTGTTGACAAGAGAAACTTCAAAGTGCATTTTGACAGTCAGGGCTGCATGGAATTTTTCTCTCTGATTGAATATTAACTTTTCCATCATTGTGTAGCAAAATACAATGAACAATGCCTTAAAACAGCATCCATTTATTATTATTATCTATTGTCAGGTGTCTGACTGACTCAGCTGAGTGCTCTACTCAGGGTCTTACAAGGCAAGACTACAGGCTGGTCTTTGCTGATTGTTTTCTAGGTTATTTAGTAAGGCCTTGGCTAACACACAAGGGTAACTAAGTTAAATTTTATTTCTTTTCTTTCAGTTTTTCTCTACATGTTTTAACTGTATTAATTCATTTTCATTCCATTTGTGTTAATTTTAGAGAATGTGAACTATGTGTGAGAATGATTTAATTTTATCATTTTAAATATTTATACTCCATTATTTCAACAACATTTATTTTCATTTCCTCATTTGAAATGACAGATTATGTTCTGCTTTTATGAACTATGGAAATCATGGTTCATATCTTTTATATAGTATTGCATACTTGCCATTGAAATGAGATATAATGTTAATTACAGTAGTTATTAAAATTAATATATCATATGGCAGCTATACCTTTATAGTAATTATTTTCAAAGATTTTTCACATTTTTGTAACTTTGGTTTTAATTATGAAATCACATGATTGCATTCTTTTATAAATTCTGATGTACTTTTATTGATTTTACATTGGATCTATTGATTGATCTACACAAACATTGCATAGTGTAATACTGGTTATGTCCAATAAAGGATCTATCACTTCACTTAATTCCTCTGTTATGAACTTTAAAGAGTTTAGCTAATATCTTTATTAAAATTCTCTCTTCTCTTTGTTTCTCTCACTATTTCTGTTTCTCTGTCTTGCTCGGTCTTTCTCTTTGTCTCTTTCTCAGTGTCTCTGTCTCTCTCTCATTCTCATGTGTGTGTGTATGTGTGTGTTGTGTGTGTGTGTGGGTGCATGTGCAGTTTTATTTTTACTGGTCTTACAATGACATTACATTTTAGCTACTATTTAGTTCATTTGAGGTAAACATTATGGTGAAACTGAGTGATCATTATGTATGTCTTCCATCTCTGTGGAGCAAAGCAACTCTTAATTTTATAGCTTTCAGTTTGATTACCACCACACATAGGACCCTACGTCTAAAACTTGTACTTCATACTCATTTTTTTATTTGTTATGATACAAGAGTCACCTAAGTAGATCAAGTTGCCCTCAACCTCACAATGATCTACCTGCCTGTGCCTCCAGGGTGCACATGGATCCAAATAATTAAAGATAATACAACGAGGAAAACTTGGCAACCTAGAAATATATAAATTGCAATAGTTTAGAGATTGGAAAAAATACAAAACTTCAACAATACAGTTCCAATGAATGGTACTACAAACAGTAGACCGTTCCCCCCAAACAACTGCTGAGTGTGATCTATGCCTTAAGGAATAATATTGACATGTGATAAAATTATACTGCAACTCATGTTGTTGAGAAGCTGATGTACAATGCCAGACAAAATAGCCTCAAGGAGTGTCTGAGGGCTTTAGGAGCATTGTTGTGTGACCCACAAGGAGATGAAGAGGTTCTTCTGTGACAAAAACAGGATCCTGAAACATGAAGAGATGAGAATAGTTAGACGATGTCTAGAAAAGTGTGCAATTCATTTTCCAATAGTGTAAACTGAGCAACATTCCAGTGACTTCAGGAAATTAAGTGATGAAGAAAAGCTTAAATATTTGTATTAACTTAGAAATATTTTCAATTTATTATCTATAACATGATATGGAAATATAGTCTTATTACCTGTCAAGCATTATGCTTAATATTCTCAGTTCCTAATTAGGTTTTTCTTAAATGGTATTAGAAATCCATTAAACTACTTAAGCTGTTGCAACTTGCAAATAGAGATCAGGACTTTCTATGTTTAATGAAACTATTCCTTAAATGAGTTGTTAGAATCTCAATGGTAAGGGAGGAAAATGAATAAAAATTTGGTAAAATCTAAAACTACATTTTCTTTTGATGATTGAGCTATAAGAAATTATTGTAATAAACTTTAATCCAAATTATATCTTGTAATTTTTAAAGTACTATCAATGCTTTTGATTCTTTACCTTTAGACTCATACCACATTTACATCATAATCAATAATCTTTTACCTGTGTGTTTCCTTTCTACTATGAAGATTAAAATTTGTCAAGCACTCTTTTTCTTTATTTAGTATTTATTATTGTTTTTGTGTGTATGACTGTATTAACTTCATATATATAAGTGCAGCCTTGTTGAGCAATGCCCACAGAGGTCAGAAGAGGGCACAAATATGTTGCCTGCAAGTTTTAAAGTGTATCCATGTCACGTGATGCCCGTGGAGGCCAGAAGAGCATGTCAGATCCCCTGGTATTGGAGGGGATCAGTTCTTAGATCCCTTGGAAATGAACAGTTGTTAGCCTACATGTGAGTGCTGAGAACTGAATCCGAGTCCTGTGCAAAAGCAGCTAGTCTTAAATTCTGAGCTATCTCTTCTGACCTATCAACCATTTTCTTCATAATGGCAAGAATCTCTTTTCCTATAAGAAATAGAGAACAAATCGAATACAACCTCATAATTAAAAAAAAAACTATTTTAACATCTCTATTTTTTTCAGAAAATGCCAAAACTTACTTTAAAAAATGTGATATTGGATGGAACTTTTTTATTTCCCTTCATTACCCTTTACTTCATTAAACGTTTTAGCACAAAAATAAGAGATTGCTTTAAAGCACAAAAAACAGAGCAATAACTTCAAAAAAAAATAAGTAAAATAAATAAATTTTTAAAAAGTTATTTTATTCTAAGTTATACTGTATTTCCAATGCTTAAATTATGGTTTAACATTGAAGTCAGTATATATATAATTATATTTCCCCAAATATTCTATTAGATCAATTATAGTTCATTCTATCTTCTATTCTTATCTATTTAAAATTTTTAAGATCAGCCAGGCAATTAGTTCTTTTGAATAATATATTTGTATATAGCTTAACCTTTCTTAGGTTTCTTAGGAGCCAGAGTTAAAATGAAGTGTTTATTTTGCTGTCCGTATGAGATAAGTGGTTTCAAACTACTAAAGAAAAGATATATTTCTTTATGAATTTAAAATCACTTTCACTCTTCTTGTTTGATTAGGAAGAACAAGGGGAGAAACATATTTAATTTCTTAGAACAGGTACAAAATGAATATCTTTTCAGTACTAAATATCACTCCAAAACAAGCACACTCTGGTGTATAACACAGTGTAAAGCTTCACTGGTCTGATGGTTTGTCTTTAACAAAGAACCTTGTCACTTTAATCCCCATGCTTTCAAAATACTTACTGTGTTTGAAATTTGTATTTCATGTGTATGAATATTTTGTTTCACATGTGTAAATGCATCCATATCAAGCAATGACCATGGCAGCCAGAAGTGGGTGTTGGATCCCCTGGAACTGGACTTATGGATTGTTGTCAGCCTCCATGTTAATGCTGGGAACTGAACCTGGGTCTCCTATAAGAGCAGTCAGTGCCCTTAAATAGCATTTAAGGCTATTTAACCTCTTTAAAGTGACAGGGTTCTGTGTTAAAGACAAACCAGATCAGTGAAGCTCTACACTGTGTTATATACCAGGGTGTGCTTGTTTTGGAGGGATATTTAATACTGAACAGATATTCATTTTGTATCTGTTCTAAGAAATTGAAATATGTTTCTCCTCTCATTCTTCCTAATCAAACAAGAAGAGTGAAAGTGATTTCAGATTCATAACGAAATATATCCTGTCTTTAGTAGTTTGAAACCACTTATCTCCTACGGACAGCAAAATGAACACTTCATTTTAACTCTGGCTCCTGAGAAACCTAGGAAAGGTTTAGCTATATACAACTCTCCAGCTCTAGGGGAGAGTTTATCCTTTCATTTTGGGCTCCATGTATAAAATGGTGTCATGAAGTCATGAAATGACGGGGTTGCTTTGAATATTGAGATAAAGTATTTGAAAAGAACAAAGAGCAATGCATGGTCTATAGAAAATGTAAGTCAATTCTTGTTAAACACTTTGATTATGATTTTGATGATAATTTTGAGCTCTATGAGGGGTAAACATATTTAAGATTTAATTTTAGTATCTCCTGTTAGTGAACAGCAGCAGAATCTTCTCTATATTCTAGAAAGTATCCATCATCACAAACACTCAGGCTATCTTCAAATTGTACAAGATTTTGTGGGGCTGTGAACTGGGTGACTCAGAATGGGCAAGAGACTAATCATTGAATGGGGGGGGGCTTGGCAGAAGGTAGGATTTAAAGCAGATGATGTTGTTAACCAAAAAATATGCAACATTCATAGAAATCTTGGAAGTTTGGTGTTCATACAAAACATAACTTCATTTTGGGCAATGTGATACCTACGCATGCTTGGAAGCTTACTCTTTCTATCATGAATATATAAAATGAAGTATTAAAAATGAACACATTGTGGTACTGTTAAAAAAGATAAAATAGCATAAAAACCATGATAGGATAAAATGCTGTCCCAGCAGCACAGTTCAAGTAAAATCATAGCCACGGGCCATGATCTTTGGGCTGCTGGAGCAAGTAAACCACTTTCACATCCAGTGAGAAAACTGAAATATGAAATGAATCCTGTAAGTGAACTTTTAATTCATCAAGAATATTTATTTTTATTCTACTCTGGAACTAAGATAAACCTCACAGGGACTCTTTCCAGAGCTAGAGGACATTTGATTTCCTAGGATAGCAAGCACAGTTAGTGAGAATTGCGCACAGAAAGCTAGCCATGTCAGCAGAATGAATACACTGATTTTAAAGGATAGAAAAAGTCAACAACCTAGGACATCAGGCCAGGCAGAAAGAAGAAATACTGAAAAGTTTAGGTGTATGCAGAAGATAATAGATAGACAAGGCAGCAGAGTGCACACATATCAGGGCAAGAGGTTCTGAAAAGATCCAGCAAGTAATCTCAAATTAAGAGAATCTGGCATCTGTAGCATTGATGCTGCAGTCTCAACTGTGCTAGGTCTGGAAAGACAGAAGTTCCAAGGAGGGAGAATGAATCGTGACTGTCCTTGTATAATGAATATGTTACCAATGGACACAGAGAAGTGAAGTTGTGAGCATCTAAAATCTAGAATGTCTTTGAATCAAAGCAAATTTATAGCAGTAAACTGTTATCCTATAAGATAATGGTTAAAAAATGCTATAGAGATTTTATTTCTTAACTGGTCATTGCAGTGTATGTATTTTGCTGAGTATCTTCATAATGCGGAGTGAGTGAGTGTAGTTTATCCGTACCGTGGCAGAGGTTCGTGGTTAGTGATAAAACTATGTGCAAGGTGACTTAAAATGTAAGTTCCCATTTACTTTATACTCAGTCTTCCAATAATAACAAGAAACAATCTGAAGGACATTTTTGTTGGTTTTTTTAAAGGTATTTTGCTTTGATTTGATTTCTTCTGACATGTGCTACTATTTGAATCATTGTAATAATAGACTCACACCTAGTGATAGAAGTTTCTGAGAGATTCAAGAAAACAAACAACACGTTATTATTAACACATCATAGATTCTGTTTGTATCTTTTGCTTTCTCCTCCTTGCAATGGCCGGAAGACTTGATTCCCTCCAGAACTGTAAATCAGAGACTCTCCAGTTATACATAGAGGCATTAAGAATACCTTCCTTGTCCTGAACAGTAACTCAATTCTCTGAAATTATACCCAGTGGGGTCCACTGGGTGCTTGAGACAGTTTTATTTCTCAAATTTATTACATTCCTTCACAGCTTCTCTTAAAGATTCCATAAACTCACAATGAAAAGTGGTCACTTAAAATCAGATCCAAACACAGCAGAGGCAATCACGCTTGTCTTTTCCTGTGCCCTACATGATGAACAAGAGCATTAGAGATAAAGACACCTGTTGTCCAGGGGAGCTCAGCCTTAGAAGTTTTCTTTTGCTTTTAGATCAGACCTGAGGGATTTTTATGACTTATTTAGCTAACAGACTCTGTGACATCTGAGGTTGAATTTTAGAAAAAGACAACTTCTGAATTAGAAATAGAAGTCACATGACACTTTTAAACTCTTTTTCATTTGACCTCCATTTAGATGGCTGAGAAAGAATTTACATGATTTGTTACAAACCACTAGATATTGATTTATATCTGGAAACAGTAACTTGAAATTTATTCCTTTTTATTTGTTTTGTTTCTTAGAAGACAGGATACTTTCTGCTTGCATTGTTTTATTAGTTTCAATTGATTGAATATTCTAGAATGAGTTGGATTCAAAAGTAAAAATAAACACCAATATTTATATATGTGATTTGGTGTTTAAAAATTAGCATATTTTTCCTCTAGCTGTAAGTGCATAGAAAAGATGAATATTAGGGGGCTTAAAATTAGAAGATTAAATTTGAGTTCACCAGATAGTAAATGTATTGCTATTTAAAATAAGATGTCTTCTAACCATCTGCTTGGCAGACTTCATAAGCAAATATAAATGTTAACACCATGTAATTTTGTAAAGAGTATATGGACTTCAGTCTAAAATGATTAACTGAGTTATCCCAAATTCTGCTTGATATTTTAAATTTTCAAAGAAAAGAAAAAAAAAGAAATTTTTTTGGGGCACTGAATGCACCAGTAGCTTAAAATTGTTCAATAATAAGCCAAGTTATATTCCTTTAATTGCATTCTATATTTGATAATTTAGATTTTGTGGCGCTCATGAATAATGTTGCCAGAAAGGTAAAAATGTCAAAAACCTATATGGGGGGCTGGAGAACTGCATATGTGGTTAAGAGCCTTGATTGCTCTTGCACAGGACCTGGGTTCAGTTTATAACTCCTATAATTTTAGTTAACAACTGTCAGTACCTCCAGTTCTAGAAGTTCTGACATCCTCTTCTGACCTCCAGGGACACTGCATGACACAGATGCACTTACAAATATACAGGCAATACCTAAAATAAAAATAATAAATAAAATATTTATAAAAGAAGAAAGAAAAAATCTATCTGAGACAAAAATAAGACTGGTGGTGTCTAATCTGGTTGCAAGATTTTAGAAATTATAATGGACCTGTCAAGCATATAACATCAATAACTAATTGTTTCTATGTGACTGAAATGAATTTTTTTCATTCAACATATATATTCAAATTAATATTGTTTTAAATTATAGATACGTATGAGCTTATTAGTGTTTAAGTACTTTTTGAAGAATCCAGACTCATTAGAGATTTTATAAATATCTCTTTGGTTTGTATTTTAATTATCTTTGTATTTACTGTGACTAACATAGCAAAAAAAAAAAAACTTAAAGGATGAAGGATTTATTTTGGCTAAAAGTTTCAGAAGTTTCTATCCATGTGTCTGTGAGATATGATTTGAACAATGTCATTCACAGAATGGCATTCAAGAAACAGAGCAAGAAGAGTCCACTAGAGGCAGGACATAGCCTTCAAAAGTCTTTCCCCCAGTAACCTAATTCTTTCTGCTAGGCTCTACCTCCCAGAGATTCTACCGCTCTCTAAATGTTCACTGTTGTTAGCTGTGAATCAATCATTCAAAACATGTTCCTAGGATGCACATTTCATGTGCAGATGATAACTATGTATTTGGCCTGAGATAAAGTAAAGAAATGTTCATGGATTCTAATGGTATGATGTTCTAAGTGTGTCATAACATCAGTGAATTTTAGAACCTCTTGTATGTAGTGTTTGAGGAGTCTCTGAGACAGCTTCTTAATTACCCTTTGATAAAGCAATTGCTAAATTAAATGTATTAGTTGAAGTTTTAATGGATTAGATTAGGGACTGTTCTCATTCTTCTTGGCTAACAGAGGAGTAGTGACTATTTAAAAATTACTTCATTGTGTTCTAACTTTTCCATTTTGTTAAACAGAGTGTGTTTATAGTAGGAGTTTTAGATTCAAATCAAAACTGAGAAGTAAACATGTTTCTCCTACAGATCACAGTCTTAAACAAATGCATAACCTTCCCTAATAGGCACATCTCACTTCATAGTGGTAAATTTCTTTCAAATTCAAAAGTAAATTTCAAAAGTTTCAAAGGAAACTTCATTGACACATCATTACCCCTCAAGGTTTGTATTGGAGCTCATACTGGAGATTAGGTATTCTGTAGCTTAAAGAATGGTATAATGACATTTATTTTCCAATATAACATCAAAAAGACCAGTGTCACTGTCTTAAAAGGATTTTTGCTGTCTAGTCATTCTTCCTTATCTCCAACAAATGGAATCTATTGTTGCTTTCCATTCTTCTGTCCTTTTAGAATGTCATGGGGATGGAATCAGGATGGAATCTAGCCTTTCAAATATCTTTCTTTTGCATAACACTATATCTGTAAACTTCCTTCAGCCCCTCTCACAACCTGATAACACATTCATTTTAAGGAGCTTTAATGTTGAATAATATTTCACTGTCTCGTTTTGTCACAGTTTATTTTTAAGTTCATTCATTGAAGAGCATTTCAGTTGCTTCTGAGCCTTGGAAATCATGAACAAAAAATTAGAGCACTTGTGTGCAGGTTACTGTGTGAATATGTTTTCTGCTCATTTAAGTAAATGTCAAGGAACAGAACTGCCATGGAGTGGACTAAGTATTCTTAGTTTTTTAAAGGAGTTCTCCGAATGTCTTCCAAGCATTTGCTCCTTGTGCTCCCAGCAGCACTACCAGAATTTTCTGTTTTCAGTATTTGGTCTTGGCAACATGGTGGGCTTTGAACATTGTAACAGGTATGTGCAGTATTTCATTAGTGTTTTAAATTGGAATTATCACTACAGACTGTAAAGCAACTTTCTGTATCCTTATTTGATGAAATATTCATGTCTTGTGCTTATTTTCAAATGTGCTTATTTTCATTTTTTTATTGATGAGTTTTAAGAATCCATTGTATGTTTCAAAAACAGTCAGTTTTCAAATACACATTTTGCATCATTTTTTTTCTCTTAGCTTCTGATTTTTTCATTGTTAAAGATCTAGCTTATCATTTATTTCTATCATGAACAACATCTTTCATTAAGCCTAAGATTAGCTTTACTTATTTTTTTTTATCATGTAGGCAATTTATGCTTTTATAATGGACTTTGGAGTCTAGGATTCATCTTTAGAAAATTTTTGTGAGAGTCATGTATCCTGATTTATATTCTTGTATGTATATGTTTAGGTCCAGCACCCTTTGATGAAATTAATTAATTAATTTAATAATTTCCTTAATTTTATACCTTTCACTGTTTTGTCAAAGAAGAGTTGGCTATTTACATAAGTCGACTTTTGAACTTTATTCTGTTTCAATAATTTATCAACACTTTTGTCAGTATATTATTTATAATTACTCTAGATTTGAAGTAAGGATTTCAGTAAGAACTTAACTTATAAATTTTACATATGTGTATTTTATTTGAATATATCTTTATTTATTTAATCTGTTTTTATTTAAAATGTTTAGTGTTTTGCCTACATATATGTAGGCACATCCACGTATGCAATTTCCATGGCGACCAGAAGAGGGCATCAGGTTCCCTGGAACTGGAGTTACAGGTGGTGGTTAGTCATGATGTAGGTGCTAAGACACAAACTTGGGTTTTTTGCAAGAGCAATCAATGCTCTTATCTGCTAAACTCTCTCTCTAGTCCAATGTACCTCATTTTGTAAATTATTAATATAAATAAGATTCTGTTTGTAAATTTCAAAGTAATTTCTTTCATTAGATAGGTAATAAGCATTTTAATTTTGTATATTAAGTAAACTTGAAACCTATAATTCTTTATTAGATCTAATTTTCTTATAGATACATTATTTTGGAACTCCTATACAATTATGTCATCTAATTATTTTTAAATTTTATTTGATTTTATTTTCCTATTGCAGTAAATGAAATTTACAGTAAATCACAGAAATGAATATTGAGATGGTACAGCATTTTCTTATTTCTGATAGCAAATAATTTTTGTACAGTTAATTTGTTTTTTTTTTATTATGTGTAATTATAGGTGAGTGAAGATGTCTTTTGATGCCAGAGGAGGTCATCAGATTCATCCATCTGGAGTTATGGACAGTTTTAAGTCACTGGTATTAGGGCTGGGAACAGAAACTGGGTCCTCTGCAAAGACGTATGTGCTCTTAACTACTGAGTCCTCTCTCCAGCTCCCAATATTTTTTTAAACTAAAGCTTTTTCACTATGATTTATATTTATTCATATTCAAAAGGGAACATGGACTATTCCTAAAATATGAATAAACACACCCAAACACCCCAAGCATGCATATCTTAACACAGACAGAGGGGGTATTATGTGGTAAATGGCTCCCAGAATCTTATGTATTCGTGCAATTAGTTCCTGTTTTGGGGGGGTATTTATGGGGTTTATGGAATATTTACGGAGGAAGACAAGGATGTCAGAGATTACTCCTTGGGTTTTGGCTTTTGAGCATCATACACTGACCCCTGTTTCTGAATAGAACTTTCTGCTTCCTGAATGGAGAAGTTCTGAAGAGCCCTGGGTGCATATTGCTGTGTGCTTTGTTATCTGTTGTGCTTCTTCACTACAATGGACAACAGCTTCTAAACCTTTGAACCCAAAATAAATTTCTCTTCACTTACATGGCTCCTGTCAGATATTTTGTCACTATAATAAGCACAGTCATATGAAGTTACATGTAAAATAATCAATTTATTGTTTTTGGAGTTGTTTTCAATTTAGGTGTTTATTCAGTTACATTACCGAAAAAATAAAAACAAAAAACTAAATTCAATTTGACTTAATGTGAATAGTTATCAAGACTGTCTTTCCAGATTAGTATATGTTGGCTAGTTCAAAATAAGATTACATTGTTATTGGCTTGGTTTTAAAGATGAACATAGATTTTCATAGTGAAAAGGCTAATGATTAACAGATGGCTAGGGTTTTAAAGATTTAGATTTAGGGATTTGAATTTAGAGCATCATGCATTGGAGTCTTACATATCACACTGAATTTTATGTTCATCGACAAAAATACAACAAAACTGTTCTGAAACTATTTTGTTTCAATTAATTCTCCAGTATGGCTCAAAGTGTAGACATCAGTGTTCCTGGCTGGCAATGGTGGACAACATATTGTCTGATTTTAATAAAGGAGAATTTTGATTCCTCTCATTATTTATAACTAAAAGTGATTTTCTAGAAAAAATATGCAGCATAGTCTTGCATTTGATGGTCTGGTAGTTTGAAAGATTTAAAATAATCTGCTCTTCCCTATCGTTTGTATATATATGTGTGTGTGTGTGTGTGTGTGTGTGTGTGTGTGTGTGTTATACTTGTTTGTACCTATATGCATAGATGTGCATATGACAGAGGCTGATATTAGGTGCCATCCTCTAAAATTCAACACATTAGTTTTTAGGTTTGACCTGATATTAAATATGATTGTCATGGAATACAGTAGTCTGGCTATCTGAAAACTTCAGGATATACCTTTCTCCTTCTTTAGCTCTGGCATTACAATGTCCACCCGGGCTTGGATTTTACATTGATTCTGGGGATTGAACTTAATACTCTTACTTGAACCGCAAGCATGTTACTGACTGAGCCATCTCCCAAGACACTCTGTCCAATTTTTATTTTGTGTTTGAGTAACGTGAATATATTATTATTGGGGACAATTCGTTTATGCTCAGTGCCTTCTTCCCTCTTCAGTTGAGATATGAGAACTTGAAATTTCATATTCTGAAGATTTTGACTTTACAAAGAGGCACTGAGTATTTTTAAAACGTTGTCTTGGTATGTTATCAATAGAACAAAATGACCAGTATTGGAGGGATAATACAATACCACTCACACTAATAGTGACACTGACTTCTCAGTTGTGTCTGTCCTTTGTTTGGCTGTTACTCTGTTGATAGAAGATGATTTGCATGCCCAGTTCTTGATAAACGAAGAATGAAGCCCCACCACAATCTAACCCTAGTGTTGACAGAACCCCTACTAATTTCATATTATTGATATAATTCATGCAGGTGCAATGAAATTTGCACTGAATAATTAAGTAAAATAAATAATATGCTTCATTGGCAAACACCTTATAGATATTTCATTGCCCTGCCAAAAATTAAAAAAAAATGACTTTTGTAAAATGTGGTTGACCTAGATCACAGCACTTAGTTTCAATTGCAAGAGATGACATACATAAAGAATAATCAATTATTGGAAGAGGTGGTAGTGACTGAATACGTCTTGTCAAATGTTCTTCAATGCAAATTGAATCAAATTGTATTTTCTCCTTAGTATATATGGAAATGGCAATGTCATCAATTGGCATACTTCTAGACATAAATTTACCTTCTAGGAATGTGTCTTTGGGTAATATGAATGAAACTTTTCTGTTTCAGCATATGCTGTGTTTTACTCAGAGATAAAAGTAATTAGCTTTTGAAATGTATAACATTATTTAACTAGGATCTCTGAAATCCATGAAGTATTTTATTACATAAAATAATATAATCAGAATAATAAATCTAAAGAGTTATTTTGTTGTCTCGTTTGTTCCTCATTCTTTGATTCGGTATCTGAAGCATAGAACCGTTCCATCAATACCATTCAAATGAACATAAGCTAAAAGTACTCCTCACTTGAACTTACATTTAGCTTCTCTGCACTATACTAAGATAATTTAGGGAAAAGGCATAAGAAAACAGTACTACTTTGTGGCAAATGATTATTCTTTCTGTATGAATTGTTTAGTCATTTCACCATATACAGCTTGCAAACTCAGATATAAAATCGGTTTTTATCTAGCTTTGGAAAAATAATATTTCTATTCATTCAACTGTCGTAAAATGGTATACCATTAAAATGAGAAGCTGTCCATAAGTTTACAATGGTCTAAATCCCCTTGGCTATGAATTTATAGAAGATATTCCATCCTTCCATAGTTTGTTTAGCCATCCTGTGTCCCTTGTTTTTATTTCCACTTGAAGGGGAGATGATCATTTCTATTTTGCACATCTTTATTAATCAAGCGAAGGAAGGTAACAGATGTGGGATTCTTTAGCTCGTACAGAGATAGACAGAAGGAGAGCTGTGATTTTTAGTTGTGTTTCTTTAAACGATGCCCATGAGACATCTTTTCAGAGACAGAGGCACTGTGGTACTGAATCCAAAGGACAGTTGTCAAGGAAAAGTGAACGGTACTTCCTTGCGGATGTAATTCACTGCAGAGGAAGACACTTATATATCTCTGTTTGTTGTTAAGTAGGAGGCAAAGGATACATGTCAGTTTACAAGTTCTTAAATTTTGTTTCCAATAGAGAGGATCTTACATATATTGAAAATAGCTATCATAATTTTAAATAAATAATATTATTAGTCAAAGATGGAATTAGAGTTTACAGGCTCAGAAATACTTGGTTTCCAGAACACAGTAACCTATGTCACCCTACACTGCCTATGTTGTTAAAATTTTTCTTTTATAAATCATAATTGTTTTAAACTAATTGCCTCATGACAATAGATTTTAAAAGCAGCTTCATGGCTGGAGAGAAGGCTTAGTGGTTAAGAGCATTTAGTGTTCTTGAAGAAGACCCCGGTTCAAATCCCAACTGTCCTTAACTCCAGTTTTGGGAGATTGGACATCCTCTTCCGGCCTCTTCAGGAATTGCACAAAACGGGTGAACTTACATATTCAGGCATAATACTCATTAACATAAAATAACAAATAAAAAATTTAATAATAAAAGAAACTTCAATCCAGCCAAATCACAGAACTATCCTGAAAATTTCTTATTATTTCAATAAATATATTTAGGCAAGAAAGCGGCAGTAAGTAATAAATGCTTCATCCAAGTCTCTACTGTAATACTGTACATGTTGTTCTTAGTATTGAGGACAAAATGTTGTTATACTTAAGAATACAATTTCTATGAGGGTTAAAATAATTTCTGTACGTCACTCTGCTAACTACACATTATTAAACATAATACCCCAACTACAGTATATTTAGCAAATTACATCTCAATCCTGAATCAAAATCCAGTGAATCTATTTGAATGAATATCATTTTTGAAAATTTGTATTAAAACCTCCTATGATTTATTACCTTTTGATAATTCAAAGTCTACACTCGTTATAAACATTTCTACCACAAATATCATTTTCCTTCCTTCCTCTACATCCAAATAAGCTAGTTACCTTCTATATTACATGCTATGGCTTATTTTTTGAAAGCGATATTAGTGAAACACATAAAGTTGTGTTATAACATTGACTCTGACTCGTGAATTTCAAAATGTTAGGATATAATATGAATCAGAAAGTTTTACTATTTTCTAAGAGTTTTTCACTTTTTAAAATTTCAGTTATTCTGAGGAAATACTGACATGTAATCCTTCTGTCATATATTTGTTTGTGTTCAGCAAACATCCAGATTAATGATTTAATATCTTTTCAACTATAATATGAAATATTTCTAAAAACCTTTGTCTTTCCATGGTATCTGTAAAATTTTTCAAAGATAAAAATTGATAGGAAGAAGTTCTTTTCTTCTTTTTTTGAGATCTTAAGTAAAATGGATTTTTTTTTAATTTAAAAGGGGTAGTCAAATGTAATCAACTCTGATTTCCTTACACTACACTAAGGACAACAGAGACAGTAACAAATGTATTAAATTCTTTCTGTTTGGTGGACCTCTATGTTTCCAATTCACAATTTGCCTTCAAACTTTTAGAACAATATGTAAAGAATAAACCTGTTTTGAACAGTTTGCACATTGCCATAAATAACTTACTATATACTAGAAAGCTTTAAAATATTAAATTAATTCTTTGTCTTGAATATTTATAGGTTTACTTCACTATAAAGCATACCTTTATTGGTATGCATAAAATTTTCTGGAAGAGCGGGAGTACCAGATGATCGCATAAAAGAAAGCAATGCACATTTTGAAAAAGATCACTAAGGGCCAGGAGACATGACTCCGCGGTTAAGGGCACTGGCTGCTTTTGCAGATGACCCAGGTTTGAATCCTACCCACATGGCAACTAACAACGTCTATAGCTCTAGTTCCTCTTCGGTCCTCATGGGCATTGCCCGATACACATGTAGACACATTACTCATACACATAAAACAAGGAATAAATAAATAATTTTTCAAGAGAAGATCAACGGTTTCAAGAACTCTGTGACTGTTGATCAGAGAGAAAGATAATAACAAGAGTCCACTACAGAACAAGTCAAGGAAGGAAGCTTTTCAACACTATAGGTCCTTGAATTGACCCAGTTATTTTTCATAGAACATTTCTACACAGATCTATTCTTGTAGGAACAAAAATTGTATTTGATTGTGATTAATGTGAGAGTCATTTGGTTTTGTTATCACTGTGACTAGTTACTTGAAATACACAGTTTGAAGACAATAATTACTTATTTGGGATCATAATTTCAGAAATTTCAGTCCATCGTGGTAGACTGACATGTTGTCATCTGCAGAGAAGGGGGACCCGGGAAGAGACCAACATAAGAAAAAGCAGCAGCACCCTCCTCCAGAGACTTTCTCCAAGCATGCAGTAACTGCAGTATTTCACCACCTCCCAACACAGCAGCAAATTATGAACCAATCAAGTGATTAATCTGTTCATTAAGACAGAACCCTTATGATCTTACCATGTCTGGTCATAACTCTCAGACATCCACCCAGAAGCGGTCTTTACTGTTCTCCTATGTATTATCAATCCAATCAAACTGACAATTAAAACTGACCTGTGTAGCAGGAATGACAGCTCACATTAGACTATCACAGTAGAACACATATTTGCTTGAGTACACTTACAGAGCAGACTCATAGAATCTCTCATAAAAAGTATTTAATTCCCTTGCTTATGCATTACACATAAAACAATTGAGGAGAACATTCTAATTTACAGGTGATCTTCACATAGTTTCAAATTTATACATCTATAACTTTATAGGTTATTCAACTATTTATTTCCCCTTGGTTGAGTTTTTTCATGCTCAATAGTCACAGAGATAACCAATTTATTCTGATTATTTTCTCACTCGCTTTCTCTCCTATATTTTACTTTTCCCAAATATTTGTTGCTTTTAGTTAAAATTCAACACTTTAATGCATTTTTGATCATAAAAATTGCATATACTGGTGGTTTAGCATGTGTTATTTTAATGCACATATACATTTTGTAATTTTAAAGTCAGGTTAAAGATGTTTATCTCACTGTTTTATTGTACACACTTTCCAAATACTTATTTTCAACTTTTTAAATCAGACTACATTACAAGTTAGTGCATGCTCTATACAAGATTGAAAAGATCAAATGAATGCCCGGTGAAAATTAAGTCATCATTTGATTTCTAAGTGCCAATCTCACTGGTGCTTCTCAGAGATTTCCATAGCTGTCAAGTTCCAAACACTGATATGTAGTTATTAATTGGAACAAGACAACAGATTTGGCTCAGAATCTGATGTCATAATTGATAACACAGAATTGGAAGCAAGTCTAAGATTTCAGAATAGAGTAAAATGTCTCTACCTGAACCCAAGTCTAATATAATATGCTTACAGTGACTGCTGGCTGGTCCTCTGTCTGAGTCTGCTCTGAGTTACTGAAATGAATAAAATCCTGTTTGAAACATTCTGGCATCTAGTCTTTATACTTTGTGTAACTTGGAGTGCTCCTAAAAATCCAGGAAAATAGAAAGGGATCATCGGTAAGAGGAGGAAGAGCGATTTTAAGAGGAGGCTCTGTAATAGAACTCAGATAACCAGAAAGGGAAAGGAGGAATGTTGGGGTAAAAGGCTGAGGTCGAGAGAGGGATGGAGGGTAATGGAGGGTACCACAGAGGAGGCTGTGGGAGGATGGACAACTAACACAGGGGAGTTTGTAAAAGCTATGTGACAACTTACTAGTTTATAAGAGCCTAACTGAAGTTACATTACACAGCAGATAATGCTCCTCCCGAAGTCATAGGTAGCCAAATAAAAACCCAGTGCCAGGTCTAGAATACCCCCTCTCCAAGTTTTTGAACAAGGGCATCCTAGACATCCCTAGAAAAATACTATCATGGCTCCTGATGTCCACCAGAACTTGATGACAAGACCCTATTACTGTAAACACCAAACACTCCCATTACAGAACATGGAGAAAGCAAGACGTTACTGACCAGGCAGCTTCTTCCTTGCTTTCACAGCATTGGGAGTTTTGTTATAAGCTGCTAAGGGGGAAAAAAATGTTCTCCACAGGCTGAGTCAGATGTGAACCCTTCCACCTACAGTAACAACCAGTGTGACAAGATATGACAATGAATGATATAGTAGCATGAATTATTATGTGGTAATCAACTGCTTTTTTATTGGATTCAAGGCCAACTCCACAGGACAAAATATATGCCTAGTACTGTAAATGTGACCAAAAGACCATGGTTGGGGAGCTGAGAGGCCAAAAGGCTGAACCTATTGCTATATTCGGCTAAATGCAGAATGCACATAGCATCCAACTCTCATCTAAAATCACATCTGTATTCCTCTACATAGGTGCACCTCTAAGAATTCATCAGAGAAGTTTCTTTTTTGCAGTGAACAGTGGTTAACACAGAAACTCACAACTGCTTAAAGGGCAGAGAAGAAGCATCAACGCGGTGCTAATCCGCCAACTGGAAATCTATATTGTATCTCTCCCAAAGTTCAAGGATGATTGAACCATTCAGAAACAGGGTACAGAAAGAGTATTAGAACCAGAAGTTTGGGGCAGATGTGGGGAACACTAGAGCTGGATAATGTCTTCTAGACATCACTGGACTGCTGCATGCATGAATTTACAGCAGCTATGGCTGCCCAGGATCAAGTCAATGAACATTCTAGGACGGAGGGGGAGGGGCTCATGACCTCCAACTCCTCACACAGGACACACATGTCAGCAAATGGCTTCTAAGGAAAGGACAGTCCGTTTTCTTTGAGGGTATGTCACTTGCAGGGAATCATGCCACTGGGGATATCCACATACTCATGGGTATATGGCAGCAAAAACTGAACTCAAAGCAAACAGGTGCTGAACACTGCTGGGTGAGGAGCAGCTGATCTTTGTAAAGCTTGACTCCAGATTGTTTGACTAGATCCCAGTGGATGAACTTACAAGACATGTGGGAACACTAACTTGACTCTGAAGGTTTTACATCAATGACAGATGCACGGAATCCAACGGGAAGGTCTGTGTGAAGGTGCCATTGGGAAAGAGGATACGGAGATGATTAAGATGTTCTGGACAAAATACACATAAATTCAATAAAAGGAAAAAATAACTAAAAAGATAAAAGAACAATGAGGCTTCTAAGGTAGCGGGTTCCATATGACCTTTTCTAAGGGTCTTTAGTGTTGTTTATCCCTCCTCATACACCTCCCTCTGCTCTTCCCTCCCAGTTCCCACCTCATTTATCCCTTCCTACTATATGATTCCCTTTGACTCCTTGATTTCCCTGCACTCTACCCTTCTGAGGAAGCTTCACACCTCCTCAATGGTCAATTTTTAGCTACAAGGCTTCCTCTGAATTTTTCACATTCAAACACACGTATCTAGGATTTCTAGCTAGCTTCCAGTTATACTGGAAAGAACAGGTGACATTTGTTTTCCTGTGTCTGGGTTAACTCACTTAGGAAGATTTATTTTTCAGTTCAGTGCGTTTACCTAAAAATTGTATATTTTTTTAAAAGCTGGATAATATTCCGTTGTGTATATGTACCGCACCTTCATTATCCATTCAGCAGTTGGTGTTGATGGACATCTAGGTTTTTTCCAATATCTGGCTAAGTATGGTAGAAGTCTTTTGGGTCTATGCCCAAGAGTAGTATGGTTGATCATATGGTAGATCAATTTCAAGCTTACTGAGGAATCTCCACACTGATTTCTATAGTGGCTACACCAGTATGCATTGCCCCCAGCCATGGATAATAGCTCCCGTTTCTCTACATCCTCACCTGCATTTGCTTTGTTTGTTTTTTGGATCTTAGCCATTCTGAATGGGGTAAGATGGCATTTCAAAGTGGTTTTAATTTGCATTTCCCTGATGAAATACTTATAGCATTAAACTGACTTCTGTTGAGATACTGTTATACCCATGGGTTAATGTGTCTCTCACCTATCACCAGAGAAGCTTCTTTATTAGCAGGTGGTTGTTAACATAGAAACCTACAACAGGTCAATGTGCAGAGATAAAGAGGCTGCACAGTGCTTATCTCTAACTATGGCATTATACCAATGTTCTGTCTCCAAGGCTCAGGAATCATTGAAGAAGGATAAAAGATGATAAGATCCAGAGGTTGCGGAAGACCTCAGGGAATGTTGTATAGGACTATCCTCCAACCAAAAGATGGCAGACCGACGCCATCTTCCCAGGCTAGGGTGCACCCATTTGCCTAGGATTATCACAGTTGAGCTTGTTAACTCTGAAATCCCACAAGAAACGAGAGTCAGGGAGAATCGCCAACCCTTGCCTGTGAGTCCAGTCACACCTCTCAACCAACCAGTTGGCTTCTGGGGAGGGGTTAAGGGTATATATTTTGAGGAAACCTAGGGAGGATCTTTTGTCATTTTATGCTGCTATTGGGAAGCCACCATCCATGTTTGGATGGCCACTTTCAAGTGTGCCCTTAGGGGTGAGAACACACACTCCTGTAAGTAAACCCTCATCCATTGCTCTGTAAATCAGTCCAATAAATTGGCTAATTTTCCATACTGCATTTTGGTGAAATCATACCACAGTTTGTCCAGGGGACCAAAAGAAGGAAAAGGCAGGTATTGTTTACATCAGTCAAGAAGGAATTTTAGCAACAAAGACCCAGAGTTTTCCAGACAGCTGATCAGTTACTCAGATGAACTCACCACAATGGCGACAGGATGCTCAAGTTCCATGAAAGCTCCAACCATACAAAATCCCAGCATAAATGTGGGGGATGGGACAAGAAACCCCAACCCCACCGAGGTAACTGTTGACAGCTTATGGCTGCTGGGAAGCAGGGAGTCAATCTCTGTCAAGGATGGGACTATTAGTAGGTTAACAGGCTCCAGTGGATTGACCTACACTAAAGGACATTTGGGGAGACAAATTAGACTCTATAGGATTTATTATAATAATAGAGTACATTAAATTGTGTGGGGGATTAAGAGAAGGTGTATATGTGTATATCTAAATACTATCAGATTTTATTGTATTGAGTTGCAAAAAGTCAATGAACATATTTTAAAAATACATTACAGAATGTAAAAAGACTCAAAATCAGGAAATTGGGAGAGGCTAGGGAGGTGGGGATCAATATAAGAGAATTTAGGAGGACTAAGGGGGTTAAATATGATCAAAATATATTGTATGAAATTCTCAAAGAATTAGTAAAAATATTATATTTCAATAAGAACCAAAAACAAAAAATAAATTAAAACAGAAAAGAGTGTCTACTTATGCTACATTGATTTCTAGGAAATAAACAAACAACTCAAAATGCCAAGCTGAATGTAAAGAAATAAAAAAATCACATTTAAAATGTAAATATCCTAAAATAAAATGTTTTACTATTTATTCAAGGTCTTCAATCATAAGGTCAAATTCTTAGTGTATACATTTACTTTATTTAAATTTCTAAAGTACTGTATAATCTGCAATTCTCAGTTTTGAAAATGTTAAAGTCTGTTAGAATTATTCAAAATGTATTTTCCAATATATGAATGTACTTGTATTTATTTTAGACAGTAAATACTATTTCATTATTGAAAATTAGAAAAAAATGAAGAAAAAGAAAAAAACAGAATTCTTCTTCAAAATATAATGAAATACAATGAAATATAGTTTGCATATTGATACACAGGTTTTACTAATCAGGGTCAGTTAATCAAATATTATACTTTATATTTATCACTGTGATGGTATATCAATTTTTAAAATTTTTCAGTCATCTACTATAGTTCTTCATGTTTATTTTAGTTACTGAAATACTCTGTCTTCTGAGCTACACGTTAATTAAAACACAGTAGCTCAAAAATCAAATGGAAGTTGAATTTTTCTTTTTTCTAGTGCCTTTTTTCTGATCTTGTGTTCAAAGATATATTGATTTCATATGAGAAAGTGAGGAATGTTTTCTCCTTATTCCCTTGAACCATTTGTATAGAAATTTCTTATTTTTTTCTTCCAGAGTTTATATGTATCTTTCTATGAAGTATCTGACTCTCCTTGTGTTCAAGAAAGAGGAAGTACGTTCATTACAAATTGTGCCTCCTACTGGTTATAAACAAAATCTTTGGCCAAAATATTAAATTCAACTACTCAAGAATTCTGAAGCAAGCTGATATAGGAAATAATTCAAAATTTCAAGAACCACCCCATCACTTCCCAAGAGTCTGCTTGCCTCGTTTGGCTGCATTTTCTTTATGTTTTTGTTTTCTAATGCTTTTCTCTCCAAATTTTGTCCTGAGATTAAGAACAAGGCTCAGTGCTTTGGGGTAACATATAACAACTTGGAGATAAATCCCCATCTCCCTGGGTCCCTAACAGGTTGAACACATGTACAGAGTTTCGTTTCTCTTTCTCTATATTTTTTTTCTGTTCTGTGTCTTGTCTGTAACCTCAAGGTAGACCCCAGAGCTTGAGTTGGACAGAAGTACAAGCTAAGTGAAATTTTAAAAAAAATCAGTGCTTTGTAAATAAGCAAATAAGCAAGCAAGCAAGCAAACAAGCAGAAAACATCAAATGGCAAAATAGTCAAGAAATTTCTGCTGTCTTTTCGCTCTTGTCTCATGGAATTATTAGGTCCCTGTTTGACAAATTATATATGGAACAGCAGTACATAATATGAGAAACTTTGGAAACTTTTATAAAATTATAGACATCAAAGATTAGAATGAAGAAGTTCAAAGTTGTCCATTTAAAGATGTTATGGTATTTTGCATGGGAAATCTCAAGAAGTCTATAAAATAGTTCCTTGAAATAGCGATTAAGGCTAACAGTGCTAGATACTATGGCAGCAGGTAAAGAATAGTTCTACTTCTGCATACTGAGCATAGGCCATTCACAGATAGCATTTAGAATAGGACCAAACCAACATGATGCCCATCAGTCAGAACTAAAAATTAAAAATCATTGTTGAAAATTTTCCAAAATTGAATAAACCGATATATAAGCCATGTTTCCAGTTGAATTCTAGAGCAAAGGCAATCTCAGTAATAACATCAGTTGATTTGGGGAACCAAGAAAAAGTTACAGATATTTGTGAAAATAAATGAATATAAACGTATAAATAACTTTGGCAAAAGAACAAGTGTGAGGCGCTCTATCTAATTTCAATATTATTGAAATAGTCTGAATAAATAGATCAATTATCCAGAATATGGAGCTCAAAGCAGACTTGAGAATATGATCAACATTTTAGGGTTTATAAATATATGGACAAACAAATTATGATTGGTGATCAAATAATAATTGTCCCGAGACTTCCTTAGAAAATTGAACTACTGTGTTTTTCAGTGCTTGGCCAAAGAGCTCTGTGCAGGTGCTCAGGAATATCTTCTTATTAAATAAGCCTCTTTCCAAGTTTGTCTTCACATTCAAATAATGCTTACACAGAATCTCAGACTAACCACAGGTGAATTCCTAATACTTTCATAACAAGTATGAACACGTTAGGAATAATTATGGCTTTTCACAAGTATGTGGTCTTCAGGATGCTCAGGAGTATGGTAAAGCTTTTCAGTGTAATTTGTTAGTATTTTGTTTCCCAGAATTCTAAATTTTTGTTTTGTTTTTAAGCCTTTCTGCTGTTGTTGTTATTGTTTTTATTTTTTTGTTTGATTGTTAGCTAGAATCATACTATGTAACCCCAGCCATCTGGGACTCTCTTTGTAGTCCATGCCAGGCTGATCTCCATCTTACATCTCTTAGGTTGCTTCTGCGATCTGAATGCTGGGATTAAAATTGTCTGTTACTATGCCAGGTGATGTTCCAACAAACTTTATGCACTTTCTCAGGAATTATAACAATTGTGATTAACAATGATTATCACACATATCCTTAAGGGAAGCGGAGCTCTGCGTCTGGTCAAGCAAAGACAGATCTGTTGATCTGTGATGGAAGCTGAAAGATACATAGGACAATTCCTTGTGAATGGACAATTAGCATTTCAATACTCTGCTCAGTCTCATCTGCCCAGTTTGTAATCACTGCTCTATTTTAATTTTCATAAATTTGGGTTTCCCGGCCATTGCAGAACTGAGAACATATGAACAGAATTAATGCAAAGACTGCAAAGCTCACTGCTCTTATTGAAAGGTTGTCTTTTTTGTATTTTCAAGAAATGCTTCCTGGATTGCTGTAAGCATTTCCTTGAATTCTGGAGCTCCGATGAAGCCAGTTCTGAAACTGTTTGCAATTGTTTTCATTCTTCAAATGGGGGAGAGAACTTTGAATGTCTCTGCCACACCATTTTCTTTGAAGTTGCTCTTTAATCTTTCTGTATTGATGATACTTCTCTGATATGTTATTTTAGTATCTATTATCTGTATAATGGTGACTCAAAAAGTCATATTTCAGGTCATTGTCAGGATGAATTGAATTTATACGTAGAATTTCCTTTTGGTCTACAGGGAATGAAATGCCAACTTTTATCCTCTTTGAAGATTATTTTTATTTTGCATTTTAATAAGTCTAGAGAGTAGACAAATAAATGGCTATTTCCCTATCAAGTGTCTGATAAAGGAAGTGAATATGAACTATACATTTGCTAATATTTTCTATCACTTTCCTCCAAGTCATATATAAAAGTTCAAGTGATGAATAGAACTCATCTTTGTTCTCAGAGTTCTTTTGTTCTAAAGATTGTGTTCCTTATAGCTATAATAGTCACTGTTTGTTTATTATAAATGCAAGTACATGAAAAGAAATATGTAAGTGGTGTGTGAAAAACAGAATCCTTTCATGGAAGTTTTTATCTATTTCTCCAAACATTTATGTACCAATACTCTTGGATGATTATTACTCTTTGGAAACCATGCCCCTGGTCATCATGTAGTCCTGCTTATGAGTAAATATCAAAGTGCTCATAATGGTGTCTAAAGATACATACGTATACATATGTGTATGTATTATAGCGAAGTTATGTCTCCTGTCTCAATATATGATATATTTAACAGATGACACTGACTGAGATTTCTCTATTAGAAAATACATCTCACAATTGAAGACATTTTCAGTAGACTATTGCATTTAATATAACGTCCCCAACACCACACACACAGGAAAATTTACTGAGTTCAACCCTTTTTTTTCTTTTTACTGAATCCTATACTCCTGAGTAGGAACAGGTCTCAGTGTTGATCTTTTAATTCTCAGTCATATTAGCATGATGCTTTCTTCTCTTCATTTCTTCCTTAAATGACTGCCTCTAATGGTTGATTATCATTGGAGAAGATAATTGACATTAAGACTTGCGTGTATGCATCAGACATTCTGAAGTGTCTATCCAGCGACTATACTAATGAATCTACATTCAAATCACATTAGATAAACTGTCTATGATGTGTGCCTTTAAAATATTCAGGATCATATAGTTGTTGTGCTTTTCTAGTATAAAAGCAGGTGACCACTTGTTACTGAAATTCCTCCTGGGAAGCACAGTCTGTCCCTTACATCCTTACGTCCTACAACAAACCATGTCCAAATCCCCTATGCTGCAATTTGGGAAATGCTAGTGATTCTATTTGGGCTTTCACAGAGCAGTGGGTGAGGGGTTATTTACAGAATTGTGGGAACCCCTGCTTTCTAAGGCCACGACAGAAAATCCACAAGCAGGCTTCTATCCTGTGACTTCCAGGCAGTTGCACAAAAATGGCCAGAAAGTGGGCTCACCTCATGGAGTTCTCAGTTTATGCTGATGGACACCTTTAGCCCCTCCCCCTAATACCATGCTGACTAGCTGGTTAAGAGGAGTAGCTGACTCAGCAGGCTCCTCCTTTTCATGCGGAAGTTCAACAAATTTATAATCCTGTCACCAAACTTGGGAAGACGGCATTTGTCCATAGCTTGCTAGGCAGAGGACGATTCTATAAAGGGTTCTATAAGGAACCCTTTAATAAAGAACCCTTTAATGTTAAAAACAAAATATTGAAGTAATTTGGCTTCTAGTGCAAAGTAGTAATCAACTTCAAAGATACTATCTTTTTGAAATATCAGTAATCTCCTATAGGGCCAGGAGAACCAGGAACACAGGGTTCAGACAACTTCAGAATCAATTGGGTTTAGTCGTAAGTTGATAAAACTAGAGCACATTATGATGTCGTAGTCCCATGCTTGGAATCAAAGCACTTAGGAGAAATGCAAGGTTCAGCCTGAACTGCATATGAGACCTTGTTTCAAAAACAGATAAAGAAATGACAGACAATAACAAATGAGTTGATCGCTATATAATTCGTACTATGACTTGGCTGATTTTTCAATAATAAAAGACTATGTTCGTAAACTGGCTTTCAGAAGTCTGGGTTCTGATGAAGGGTGCATTCATCAGCTGTGGTTAGTTGATAATAATTTCTGGTGGTCGAGTGTTTCTATGACTAGAGTGTTAAGGATTTTTTGTTCTATGTTTTGTTGAGAATATAAAAGCAGTAGAGACTCTCAGTGTGAAATGACTGCTTTGGAAGATACACTGATGTTCTCATCTGCTTTAGTAGACTATGGAATTGAATGGACAATTTTAGAGAGTATAAATTTATTAACTAGGAGAACTCTGGAGGCAATTACTATCTCCAGCTACTATTTCAGTCCTGTAAGTGACCTTCCACCTGGTGGTGTTCTGTTCCCTAAAGAGAAAGTGCTCTGACAACAGGGAACCACTACTGGATAAAATGATTACATGCTCAAGAACATTCCCTCCCTGCCACTTGCTATTCTTTCAGATTGAAATAAGTACTGGGAAGGCTAAGGCGCCATGATTTAAAACTACTGTCCATTAAATTTTGTCAAGTACAACAATGTCATAGCAAGTCATGAACCTGCGAAGAGATACAAGTGGAAATTTTTGCTTAGGAAGTATAGGCATAGGAAGTTTGGGAACAAATTTTCTGTTATCTCCTATAGCAAATACAAATGAAATATTTATAGAAAGAACCTGAATCAGCATCCTCAATTTGCTTAGCATTTCAGCATGCTACAGCTTTGTTCAATAAAAATAGTTATTACCAATATAGGCAGACATCAACCTTAAAATGTTCATTTAGACTAAGAAATCAGTTTTACAGGGACTTGTTTTTAAACTTATAGTCCATTGTTCTATAAAACTCCTTGGTGGATTAGTGTTTGGGATTGCAGACAACAGCCAAAACCTTATTTAAACTCAATATACTTGAGGTGTTATGGCAATAGTATTATTTCAGTTATTTATAACAGATATTTGAAAATGGTTTCTATTTGCAACTGAATTTTGAGTTACATATCGAAAAGCCGGGAACATTGCACAGCACTTAGAATTTAATAACAATGAAAGCACTCCACCTCAAAATTTGTGTGATGCAGTTAAAGCAGTACTTGGGAGAATGTGAAGCTTTGAACACAATTGTCACAAAACAAGTATGGGCGGAAACAATTGAATTCCTACCAGCATACAAAGTGTTTGAAACATCAATAATGTATATCTGTCTGTCAGTCTGTCTCTCTCTTTCTCTCTTTCTCTCTCTCTCTCCTCTCTCTCATGTACATATGTGTGCTGATCAAAGGAAGTGGAAAGAATCTCCAATAAACTAAAGAAATAGTTGTACGAAGTCCGATTGTTGCTTTTCAAATGTCTAACCCAGTGGACACATTACCTAATGAATTAAGTGACATTTAGATTGCCAAGTTTTATGCCCTAAGTTGCCTAGCATTTTTGTATAAGGTGAGTCTGGAAGACTTCATATTAGCAAACTACCAGAAAGCCTAGAATATAAATTTTCCAAAACGTGTTTAAATATTTAGAAATACATATATCTTACTTTTTTTAAAACCTATGATTATCTATGCTAAGAGAATTGGAATTTCAATATTAAGTAATGATTTTCATCACATATATAAAATAAGATGTATAGTTTGTGATTTTTGGTAAATTTTTTGTTGAAGTTTTGCATATTTAATACAGAACATCCTAAACATCTTCATGCCCTGTTCACCACTGGCGTCCTCCTATAGACCCCCAACTGGATTTCATGCATTCTGTCTTCTGTGTTAAGGCCTATCAAGTCAGGTTATTGGCCCCAGATGTAGCTCAGTGTAAGTCCGTTCACTGACATCTAGTCAGCCTATCTAGAATCCAATCCTTTAAGAATATCTGATTATTGAGTTTTATGTGTCCGAGGTTTACGGCTTCCCATGACTTAAGAGCCGCAGATGTAGTATATCGTTCAGACTTAGTGCACCCGTTTTGGATATTATCTCAGCAAATTTGTGATGGAAAGAATGGAGTTTACAATAACAGACATTTTTACCTCTTCCCTTTCAAACAATTGTTAGCATAAAGGATTAAAAAACGATCAATTCGACCTCTAATCTTGTATCTAAATTTCATCCAAATTCACATCTATTGACTCAATAAGGTAATGTTCTTCAAGGTAAGAGCTGTAATTATTTTGAGTTATTATTCCAAGGATAAAGTTAACAGAAATAATGAACATGTCCACATTAAATCAGAATACAAAATGAACTTTCTTTGTAAAATGAATGTAAAAATGTCTTTCAAACCATTTGTTTAAGAAAAAAAGAAATTGTTAAGAAGCTTTATCTCAAAAGCTTAGATGACAAGTAACTGGGCTCTCATTCTGAAGGGCTTTTCTTCCATGCAAGCAACTAATGCTAGCAGATGTGGTAAGTTATTCTTAACATATATTATACAATTAGATTCTAACTCTGAACCTGGAATGCATAATTTAATTTTTTAGATCTAATGTGTTTAACAGCTTATTCATAGCCCCAAATTCTGATTATTTGGTCTTATTTTCTTTCTTTTATTTTGACGTCACTTCTGTAAGAAGTTTCCATACAACGGGGCTGTTTTGTAGGATAATAATGACTTCATTTTGTATACCTTCCTTTAAAACCTGATGTTGGAATAGAGTTTTGGAGGGATCTCATTGGAAACTGCATAACTCTTAGGCGATTCTGAATTCCCTCTGATGCATACTCATGTTGAACAAAGTGTATTTTTTTCATCTTTATATATTTCTGATGAATTATATATTGCGTTTTGGAACATGAATATGGAAGAAAAAAAGAGAGGTTTCAAATTAAGTTTTCATCTTGGAAAGACAGCTGTAGAGTTCAGCCATTCCATAATAGTCAAAGAATGTGGACTTACACATAGAACACCAGACTCCTGAACCAATTCTGGCCTTCCCAACCATGAAGCTGTATACAGGACTTCTTTTATCAGGTGTCAAAAAACTTCTGTTTTGAAAATACTGTGTAAACACATTGCTTTCTTAAAATGAAGCAGGGCATACTTTTATGAGATATTGATGATCAGAAATCTATTTTTGGAATTCTTGGTAATTCGATGATTATAACTAGGGTTTACTCTTTAGCAGAACAGTTAGATCCCATTAGTAGTAAATGATTTCTGGTGTGGTTATTTCTCTGGTCAAAGATAATTTGATTGTAGTTACTAGACTCTAGCTAATGGTGTTTACTAATTTGTTTGGTGCAAATGATAAACCCAGGGAAATAATGCTGACAGAAAGATATAAGTGCAAATTATGAGAAGCCAATGTACCATATAACCCAGGCTCAGCTGTTTCTCTTTTCTCTTAATAGGGGAGGAAAATTCTGTAATACAGAGTAAAGTCGTAATTGATCTTTGAACATATTATAGAGTTTAGTTCACCACACATCATGCACGTTATATTGAATAGCATTGATTGTCATTTCTTTAGGTGGATTAGTATTTACACATGAATTACCAATTAGAATTGGAGGGAGAGGCAATGGGTCTGAAACTAGCTATGCAAGGACTCCTATTTGATAAGCTTTGCTGCCCTTTTCTTAGTCATCCAGAAATAATGAACAATAACAAGCATAACACTGAGAGCTCCCCTCCTCTCCAATTAGAGTCTTGGCCCTTTTAAGTCGGACTCATTAAAAGACAGGCTTGTGTTGACTTGCTGGTTGTGATCTCATACAAATCCTGATATAAGTGTGGTCAGCCACAAGGACAAATTTGCACCTCCAAAATTGAGGTAGACATCGGTTTATCTGTAAATTAAAAATAAATAAATAAAATTCACACGGTGAATTTTGTATTGGTAGTACATAATCCAGCTAAAAACAAAAATGGAAAATTCTTTTTGCATATAAGCTGTTATAGTTTAGATATGACGGCTGGGGGCCCAGTTGGATGGGCTGTTAAGAAGTGAGTGGATTATGAGGCCACTAACTTCATCATCAAATTAATCCCATTTATTATTTCATAGTTGAGCAGCTTACTGGGATCAGAGGACTTGGAGAAAGTGAGTCAGTGAGATCCAACCCCTGAGGAGTTTATCTTGCCTCAGACTCTTACTCTCTCATTCTTTACTTCCTGTCCACCTGGAGCTCAGCAACATCCTCCAACACAGGGTCATCCCACCATGATGTGCTGTATCACCAAATATAGAAGAAAAGCACAGTGACTACAGTGACTATAGACTAAAATCCCTGAATTGTGAACCAGAATAAATGTTTCTTCCTTTAAGTTAACTCCTCTCTGGTATTTTGACTGAAGAATGATTAAAAGTTGCTAACACACAAACAGGAATTTAGTCTTTTCTTCCTTGTTTAAAATGGAAAATGGGGCCTAGAGAGCTGGCTCAGCAGTTAAGAGCACTGGCTGCTCTTTCAGAGAACCTGGATTCGGTTCCTAGCACCCACATGGTGGCTAACAACCACCCATAACTAGTTCGAGGGGATCCAATGCCCTTTTCTGACCTCCACACACATTACATGACACAGGTGCACTCACATATGTGCAGGCAATACACTCATACATAAAAGTAAAAATAGTAGAAAAAATTGTTAAAGTGAAAAATTAACCCTTGTTTATTAGGACTTCAGACCCTATTTGAGTGAGGAGAACTACATAAGGTTATGCAGTGTTGTTTTATTTTTTCCTTTAATTGATTTTATTTTTCCTTTCAGTATTGTTCTATCCTAAATGGACACTTGCTTTCAGGATAGTAATCTGTAAGAACAGATGCTATGTATATAGACAGGTATAAAACTGGCTACCATGAGGCTTGGGCCATGAGCCATGCAGGTTTTTAGGTATTTGTACTCTGTTGACTTTTTCTTAGTATTTTTCATGTTTAGGATGGAAGAATAAGACTCATATTATATATTGTCCATATTTATTATGATGATTTGAAAACATATCTGCTTCCAAATGTTTAGCACCATGGCCGCTATAGAATGATTTCATAAATGCTAACTCCCTTACTATTCTTTTTTCTATTCTTTCTTTATTTCAACTTAAAACTAATCATAATAGTGTCAGATCATTGACTCAGCTTACTTGTGGCATCATTAAGAGTTTATTCCCTGCCCCAGTTACTTTTTCTGTTGTTACGACTAAATACCCTGACAAAAGGAACTGAGAAGACGGGCTTATGCTGGCTCACAGACTGAGTGTGTGATACTTCAAGAGGAGACGTTCAAAGCAGGAGGCACTTGGGGCAACTGATCACATTGCATCTTCTATCAAGAAGTGGGGATTGATGAGTGTTGGTGCTCGGCTCCCTTTATCACTTTTATTCAGCACAGAACCCTATTTTGTTGAATGATGTAACCCACGTTGTTTATTTAGCCTAATCAAAATCCCTCACAGGTTTTCCCAGGAACTTGTCTCCTACATGATTCTAGACTCTTTGAAATTGCCAGTCATTATTAACTATCACAATAGTTAAAACTACTTTTTCTTCAAAACATTTTTACTCATTAATCATCAAACAGATTAAGCTATAGATTTTTTATAATTTGACTTGTCATAGAATGCCATTTTGTTATGTTAAATAGTTCTCCAGGTCAGTTGTTTTGACTCCTGTCTGGAATCCCAGCACTCAGACGCTGAGGCAGAAGGATTGCTGAATACGCAAGGCCAAGGCCACCTTGGTCTATGTAATGAGCTCTAGGCCAATATGTCCTATTCATTCCCGTAAAATAAATACATAATATAGTTTTTCATGTAGAAATATAAGAACAATTACATACTCAGTTTTGATTTTTGCCTTTATTTCCTCTGAGCTATATACTTACATTTTTCTAGGATCTCATAATAAACCACATTTAAGTAAAGGATGTCTTACCATACTTATAACCTGATTTTGTTTTCTTTCTAGATTGTATTCCTATCCAAAAAACCTCTAATACATGATAAAAAATTTAGAAAATGCATAAAGTCTCTACTTTCAAAATTCCTAGAAACTATTTTGACAAACACATTGTCTGTATTGCACACACATCTGCACAAGGTTACAGCACAGGGTGCTATGGGAAGGGGCACCTGTCTACTCTGGTTCTAAGTAACCTTGAACGTGTATAAGACCCTATCAGCACTGGATGTTTTCTGAGTTTTAGCCAATTGGCCAAGGTGCCTCTTCCTGTTTCACCTCCCTTCATTTTCTCTAATGTATGTTCTATCGCTGGTGTCATCGTGTTTCTTTTCTTCCTTTCTGTCTAAAACATCTCTTTTCCTTTAACATTTTTTCCTCGCTTTAACTCATGCTTTGAATTTATAATACAATTATTTGAATTTGAATTTATAATACATTTATTTGAAGGTACTGTAGCTTCTTAAGGTAGTATTCATGCTTAGTGCAACAAAGTAATAAAGAAATAAGCTGAATGAGAGTGCTGACTGAACATTATAGAAAGTGATAAGATTTACATGCACATCTCATTCATTCTCAGATGGTAGAAGAGGTGGTCACTACCCCTGCTCAAGAAGAGGAAACACAGACTGGTACACGAAGCTTGTCCATGCTTGATGTTCTACAAGTGTAACTTTAGCAACTCTTCAGTTCTGTCTCCCCTAGAAGGTGTGTTCCTCAAGCACAACATGCAAAACAGAGAAAAGTGTTTAGGACAGGTTTACGAAGCAAAGCTCGTCCTTTGGTAAATGCTGTCTCCACCGTTTATAAAGTGTAGGTATATGGGATCCACATCTTAGATTGTGACAGCTCTTGCCTTGAATGCCTATCTGCAGAGTGGAGCAATAACAGTCATTCCTTCTGCTACAAGGATCAAAGTAAACGGTCTGCAGGAGTCTGTTAATACATATTTTAAAATTGGGCCTTGGGGGGCATGACGGGGAGTGACCACAATTTGTTTGTTCATTTATGCTGTGTAAATATTCTCATCATGGCCAACTTCATGCTCCAATGTGGCATTATTACATATGTTTTTTGAAAGAATATAAATTCATAAATTTATTATTCTTATGAATCTTTTTAAAATTATGTTTATTTATTTGTGTGGGAGGGGCACATGCAAGACACTGTATTTACATAGAGGTCAGAGAACATCTTGCTGGACTCAGTTCTCCACTTCCACCATGTAGACCAAGAGGATCAAACTCAGTGACTCAGGATTTGTGGTAACTGAGTTTATCCACTGAGCCATCTCCTCTGCTCCATATTTTGAAGCCTAAGAGTAAATCATGTGTAGTGTTTTATTGGAACATAGATTTCAACTGCGAAGATCAACAGACATACAGAACCTTAGCAGCATAGCTGTTATTAAAATGTAATAATAGGGGCCTACTTGCCTGCTCTTCCAGAGGACTTGGGTTTGAGTCCAGGACATTAAATAGTCTTAGAAGATGGGGTTGCAAAGTGACTCACTGTGCTTTCAGCTCTTTCAGAGTTCCCAGTGCCAATACTGGTGAACTCACAACCATCCCTAACACACACACACACACACACACACACATAATTAAAATGAAAAGATATTAAAAAGAAAATAATAATCACATAAGAAAAAATAAGCATTATAATAGAGACTTTGTAAATAATAAATTAGTAAAAATATGTCTCTATTTGGGTCTATGTTTTTCCCTCAAGGACTATAGATTATTGTGTATATGGTTATTTTTTTCTCTTTTCAAAAGCTCAAAACAACTCAGGAAAGGAAAATAGGGACAAAAATATGTACTTAGACATAAGACCCTATTTTCTAAAACACTACATATCTGCTGCAATGTGACACAAATTGATATGAAACAAATGAATACTTTCCCAGGATCTGGCAGCCACAGCACAATCTAAACTATTCAGTGATTTTAAAATAAAGGCAATTTAGGTAGATTCATTAATTTTTGAAAACAAGGAACCTATTTTGAGAACAATTAACACAGAAAAGAAATCTCTAATGGTCAAGTTACATTTTCTTCCAAAGTCTGACATACTTTAAAAGAATGGAAAAGTTTCCATTTCTACATTACCTTGAATTCCCTTTTTCCAATAATATTTCTTATTTTAAAATAAGTTTTTTTTTCTCACTTAAACTGAAACTATGTAAGGGAATTTATTCAACATTTCTTTTACAAATACTATGTGCTCAACTCCTGTGGATCTGTAAGTTGCATTCCCCAAAAAGCAGCTTTCAGACAGAAAATGATATGCAGCTTATTTATACTAAGGTATAGGTTGTAACCATCACAGTGGATAGGAACCCAATTGTACAAAGATGGAGAGGAGAGATGTCAGATTATAATGCACACATAATAAATTCTAGGGCTGTAACACTTCAAACTGGAGCACCATAATTGTCTCTCAAAAATTGTTCAAAATTGGGTCAAAATGGACAGCCATCTTTCAATGGATATGTGACCTTGACAAAGTTAGGTCTTTGAAGTAGAGGCAATCCAAAAAGGTTCTAATTGCTGAAAGATGCTGTCTGATGGAGCCCATTCAAACAGGAGCACAGATAATCCGGTAGAGAGATCAAGATGCCACATGACAGTATCCACTGCACAATGTCCACAGTCTATCCTAGGACCTGTAGGGGACACCTCAACTCAGCAGCAACATTCATGGCTAAACCTATCATAACTCTTCCTCCAACAGAACACATTCTCTGCTTTGATGTTTCTTTTTATCACCCCCCCTATCTAACCACTCTTTTTATCGAACCACTTCTTCACTTCATCTCGTTATCTGAGCAAGTATCTGACTTAGGAAGTGTGACTGATATGCCAGATCCACTCAAAATTTCAAAGCTTCTGTGAAAACTACTGTCTATATGTTCAGAAACAGTCACATCACAAATTATGCTGCTTTTCCCCAATGAAGGATAATTTGTTAAACGTCAAGCCATAAAATCTAATTTATTTTATCTTACAAAAACTGCCCATATATGTGAGCATGTATATGCACTAAATGACAAGTAAGAAAAAAATAGCCCTGTTGAGGCAATTTTCCTTGGCTCTATGGTTGTGAAATATGGCTGTGACATTTTATAACATATTATTAATTAATTAATATGCATATGCATTATAACATATTAACTATACCTAATCTATATCAACTTCCAGGTAAATTTAGATTTAAATCACTTTCAAGAAAAATGCATTTTTGCCTACATTCTTTATTGCATAATTAACTGCTAGAATAGTAGTGGACCTGTAGGAAAAATTAAAATCACTTCTTGATAAATACGTCAATTTTCAATTTCCAGGTGGACTAAAAATTGACACAACTGAGATGCTGTATTTTGACATGGAAGGATTCCTGGGGTTCAGAGCCCCCGGGGGGGAGCATTTTCTTATTGTTTTCTTAACAGTCAGCAAAACTCTGCAAAGATCACCCACTGGGCCACCTTCTGAGTATTTCAGAGAGAGAAAGAGAGAGTATTTCCAAAAAAGAGAGTGTCGAGATGCATTTCATTTATATTAGTGGGAATCTTTTGAGAAGAAATAGACTTGTGTTCCCGTGACTGCAGCGATGACAGCATTTGCTCAGAGTGCCGGCAGGAGATTAAATGTCACTTTCCCCTGGGAAGAGCCCTCCATGTTACAATATGTGGTGCATCCTCTACCTGGAAAGTCCTAGGAAGATATCAAAGCTCTGAAATAGGCTCAGTCTCTTGCCCTCTTTTAAAACAGGCCAATTTCTGACAAAGCATGAAGAAAAAAAAAAAAAAAAAAAAAAAGAGTACTCACTCTGTCTTCATCTCCTGAGCTGAAAGTACCCACTACCCAATGATTTCCCTGGCAAAGTTACACTGAAAATTGTACAGTTGTCCAACATGGCTAAGAATGTTTGGGAAATTGCCCCACTTTTTAAATTGAATTTTCAGCAAATACAAATGGCCATAGTTAGGGGGAAATGTGAAATATTATTTTTGAATGATTTTTATAGTATTTTCAAAATACATAATGTTGTCTATTTAAAAAAATATTGTGCTTTTGTACATTTGACACAACAGTTCTTTATCAGATTCAGACCTCTTCTCCCATTCACATGCATGTCCCCCAAGCTGCACTTCATGCTTTCTGACAATTGTTAAGTCTTACCCAGTCAATATTTGCACTGTCTAGAAAGATTGACTAGATTCCCATGAATGATTTTACACTGAGATTGTTTTACCTTAAAATATTTCATTACTTCCCTATTCATACAGTATTTTTTTTTTCCTCTGGTCATTGTAACAAAATGCTTGACAGAGGAAACTTTAGGAAAGAATGATTTGTTCTGGTTCACGGTTGATGGTGATAACAGTCCATAACAGGAAGAGAGACATGAAGGTATAACAACTTCTGACAGAAGAAGCCTGCAGTATGCTTCCTTACATCTTGACAGGTAGGAAACTGCAGGGCTGATTGAACTGAGAATCTGATTTCTCCTCCAAGGTCCACCACCACTTTTGCTGGATATTCACTCCTCCTTCCAAACAATACTATTGTCTGGGTCTAAGTTTTCAAACATGGAAGCCTGGGGGAGGCATTTATCATACACATCAGAGTCCATATTTTTTACAGTTAAATACTTTGCTTGAGGACACATATTTATTATTGAACTAAAGAATTTTTTTTCTGTAGAATCATATATTAGTATCTTTGAGAAACATTGGTTGAGAATAACATATTGTGGCTAAATATATTAATTCTAATACATCTTGGTAGTTATTTGCATTCAAAAGGAAGAATTCTATTGAGGAAGAAATTGTAGATAAAACACTAATTTTTAAATTTTTTATAGCACCTAAATTATGAGTAGTTTTGTCAGTACAATCCATCTCATAATAATATGTAAGAAATAATCCTTCAAATTAAAAACAAAGTGTTGCTTATTTCATTGTTGCAAGAAATTTGAGAACTTCAGCTGAAATTTTAATCAACATGATATTTTGCCACTTGATTTTTAACTTAAAATGCTTTCATAAAAAATTTTTAAAAAATCAATATTCTGTGGAATCTTTGGCCTGATTCAGTAGATAGCTGAGTTTCTTTGAAATCTGGTTATAAAAATGATAATAAGGTACTGTGAATGCTCAGCAGTAAATGGGACATCAACGCTCCCCCAGTTCAGGGATCATCAGAAAAGAGGTGGCAGAAAGAATACAATAGTTGGAGGATGGTTGAGGGGGCTGAGATTCTGTCTTCTGGACAGCACATACCTGATACACACAAATTCACATTACCTGCATGAGACCTGAGCAAGACCAAGCCAGTTAAAATTCATCATGGATGGTAGGGGGCTCCCAAGCCCCTACCCCTAGCTGAGCAGCTATAGGCTGGTGACGGTTAGTAGGGAAGTATCGCTCTTCTCTAAAAGTGTGGTTACTGGTAGGTTTTTGCTACTCCACAGGATAACCTCACCTATGTTCATAAGGGCAATACAAATTGGAATAAATAGATTATAAAAAATAGAAAAGGACATGGTGCTGGGAAGATGATGTGTTGGGGGAGGCCAAAAGCGGTTGGGGGATGGGTAGTAAGTGGATAATATCACGATACATTGTATACTTTAAATAAAATTATTATTTAAAAAAATAATAGGGCAAAGATTTGTTTTGTCTTAGAAAATCACGGATTACATTAATAAGGAACAACATTAATTTGACTGTTTTGACTATTCTTTATGGTTAAACAGCAAAATATTGTAAAGACATGAATACATATTCCTTTCTTACTGAGCAAGGGCATTTTTCACAAGCTCATTGCTTAAATGATTGTTTTGGGGGTTGAAGAGCTGGCTCAGTGCTTAAGAGGACTCCTTGCTCTTTCAGAAGACATAGTCACTAGACATTGATTTCAAGTGCAAGTCACTTGTACACCGATATGTGCATACTGAATCTATAAACTGACTTATATGATAATTTTGTTCAAATAAAAATAAATATGGCATTTGATTGGTCTGAAGAATTTGCAAAATATCTCTCTGTATTATAAAAAAACAAGAATGGAAAGTATCATTTACTGGTTACTTATTTTGCATCATTTGTTGTTGGTTAATTTATTGATCAATAAATGGATAAATATAGAAAATAAGGAGACTGGAACCTAAATATAGAAAGGACAACAGACTTTAAAATGCAATGTATGTGATGGAACAAATAATAGCATGTTCTTAATATGGGTTCACAGTTTTGAAAACCTGACTGTAACATTCATGAACTATGGAATTAAGTAAGTGTAGTTATTAGCCATATATATATATATATATACTCTTTCTTATCTTTCCACCTTAGATGTTATCTACCTTTAAAATAGACAATCAGCATTTGAAGAAATGACCTGGTGGTTAAGAACACTGACTGCTCCTATAGGGTTCAGTTCTCAGAACCACATAATGGCTAACAATTCAGATGGTTATCAAACACCTTCTTCTGCCTTCTGCACAGAATGAATGACAGGGTTGCATTACATACGTGGAGGTAAAACCACTGGGGCACATAAAAAATTACATTAATTAAATGCAGTTAAAATATACAGTCAGAAAACTAGCATTGTGCAAGCAGAAAATGAAAGTTAAAACTAATATTCATACCATGCTGTAGTATCCTGATCTAAGTTTCAGGCAAATTAATGTGACTCTTTGAATAAAAATATATTGTGTATTTATTATACATCAACACTAAGAACAAAGAGTGAATGATGAAGGTATAACCCCTCCTTGCAAAGACTCAATGACCTAGGGATTTTGAGAAACACTCATGCCCATTTTATAGATAGGAAAACTTTTAATACTTGAAAGTAACTACACTGTCAATCAATCACTAACAAATTTCAAGGTAAGATACTACAGTATTAATGACTTTCTCCATAGTCATTAATCAGTTATTTCAGAGTGAACTGCTGTCAAATCAATGGGACTGAGAAGGAAAAAAGACGTTGGAAAAGAAATGGGCTTTCATTTCATGGGAAATTGACAGTAATCACTAATCTGTACATACGCACATTTTAATTTGATCATTTTTATTATAATGGTCTTTAAATATTTTCAAGTCTAAATATCAGACCTCTTTTACATTTATTTTGCTACCATTTTACATTTACTTTTATGCATGTTTGTGTGTCTGACTATGTTTATGTGCACATGTGTGCAGGTACCTCAGAGACCAGAAAAACGTGTCTGAGTCCCATGAATTGAAGTTACAAGGGTTGTGAATTTCTCCATGTGGATGTTTTGTACTGACCTTGGGTCCTCTGCAAGAGCAGCAAGCAGTCTTAACCACTGAGTCATCCTAACAGCCTTTTCTCTTTACATTTTACTGTTTTAGAAAGTGAAGATATTTAAAAGCTCTAAAATGATCAGTTAATCAGACTGAAAAATGTGAAGTGCAGTGTGTTTGAATATATTCTGCATATAAGAAGGAAGAATAAAAATCATGATTGAGATTTTGCCATGATCATTATGAGACTGTTGATCAACACATTTATCAAGTGTTGCTCCTCTAGTCATTATTCTGGAATGTTTTGAATTGTCTGTAACTAGGAGATTGACCTGGACTACTACTTTTAAGTACCACAAAAATAGCTCAAGGAAAAGTGGCATGAATATACGATTCTTAAATTCTTTCTATTCTGTTTTGAAACCACTGTAATTTTCTATAAGCTTTCTACTCTACACTAGAAGTGGGTTAAGACTGTGACTTACTCCTTAGAGCTTGTAAGAAGACACAATGGATTTCTGTTTTGAATTAACCAAAACCATTTGTACACACACACACACACACACACACACACACACACACACACACATTTCATATGAAATAGAATGGGATCTGTCAGTCTTACAGGGCATGCTATTGGACTTGACATTGATAGCATATTTACAGATAACACGCTTAGTGCATTTGTAAGAAAATCCTATTTCAGGTGATCAGGAAAAAAAAATAACTAAGTTGAAAAACAGAATATGATTCAAATGCTTCCTTATAAGTTGGAGTGATGCCACATTGCTACATGAATTTCATTAACACTTTCTTCATTTCTGCCATGGGAAATAAATTCGCACAAACAAAGGCACATATGAGGAATGGGGGATATGTTATCATAAGGTAAATATTAAGAAAAATAAGGCTTGATGTTTCTCTGATTTAATATGGTTGCTGAAGTCATTGAAAACTTCTCAGGCTACCTAATTTGGGCATTTGTATATGACTCTGACTGGGAAGGGGACATTTTTGAATTTCTGGCTCCACTCCAGACATCATTCTTAAGTAGATAAACACATAGGATGAAACACTGGGAAAATAATCATATAACACAGTAAATGAGAAAAATGGCCACATTAACCTAGATTTGAATGTGTTTTGTAGAAGTGACTGAGTTGACTTTTCATGTTTGTCTCATAGAAATCTTAGCTTAGTAACTAAATAAAAAGTACCTACCAAGGTGTTTCAAGCAACTATGTATAATCATCATATCTGTTATGTCTGCTTTCCATAGCCATGACAAAACACAGTAGTAGGAAAACAAATAAAATGAAGATTTATTTTGGATTTTGGCTCCAAGTGTTTCAGGATAATTGTATGATGAGTTTTATATACATATATACATATATCTACATATGTATTATGTAGATATATATAATTACTTTTACATTTGTGTAAAAAATAATTTGATTAGGGTGCATCCACAGGCTAGGAAGGTGTCCATTAGCATAACTTCTTGTCTGCTTTACTGAGTCTCCAAGGGGTGACCATGGAGATGCATATGGCTGAGTGGAGAGTCCATTGATGGTGTCATCATCATTCCACTCCATCTTTTAAGCAGGGTCTTTAATTTGCTTCAAACAGGAACAGACACATAATTCAGGTTTACACATATCTTAATTTTTAAAAAATTTTATTGATTACTTTTGGTATTTGGCATTTTCATACCTGAATACACTATACAATGCTTATACTCCCTCCTATCACCTCCACATCCCTAAAGTGCTAATTCCAACTTCATAACTTTTGGGTGTGCTTTATGAAGCAATTAATTATTATAGTCAGGAAAGTCTGTTATCATTGGATTAGAACTGTCAGTTAGAATCTGGTGGGTTCATCAGTGGGTTCTCAAGAGACATCAATAATTCACCCCTCTCCCTCAATCTATCAGTCCAAATGATCCAGTATTAAGAGGAACACTGATCCCTTTCTCCGTCAATGAAAGACTGTTGATAGAACCATTCTTGTATAGACACAGTGCAGATTCCTGCAACGGTTGTGATTTTATATTTTACTTTGGGACATACCCTTAGTCCCTCCCCTATTTAAAACTCAGGCCAATGGTTGGTTGGAAGGCTTGACCCTCTCTGTTCCTCCCTTCCTCCTAGTCGTGTTTCCTTGTACTGATCTAAGTAGGCAGATGCAACAGAAGGCTGTCCAGCTTACTAGGCAGAGGACAAGTCCATGCAATGCAGATCAGTTATGCATTATTTACAACTGTGTCCTGTCATGAGACAAACAGGAGTTCATAATAAATGGTGTGTCTTTAACATTGTACTTTCCAGTCCAAACCCAGTGAATCTTTGTATTTTAGGCTTTGACATCCATTGTGTAATACACTTGTGCATCTTCACTACTCAGGTAGACTATAAATTAAGCACCTATGTATGTCAGAATGCACTTATAAATGGTTTAGGTGTGTGAGTCGCTGGTATTCATGAAGTGTAAATCTGCTGCAATTGAGAGTTCTGGGAAATGTTTGAATTATATCAGCGGTTCCCACTCCTCATAATGGCAGCATTAAAGAAACACCTACAGAGAAGAAAAATTAAAACTTTCTAAAATAGCCTAATTAGTGCAAAAATCCATTTCACTTGGAACCAAAATAGGATTTTCATTTTAATCTCTTATTAGGAGAGCAATTTTATGAATACAATCAGTCAGCATAGTTGTGAGCCAAGTTAGAAATCAAAATATCAAAATATTCAAGATACATTCGAACGGCTTCAGACATTTAACCTTTTTAAAAGTTACTTCCAACATTCACCACCCAGCAACTGCAGCTGAGTGATAAGAAACCAAGGTTGAGACTGGAGAAAAGGAGATTACCAAGTATTAACAGCTCATTTGAGTACTTCTCTCAAACTCAGTAGGCATCATTGGGGTTGACGTCACAGTCTTAAATCGCAAAGCCCAAAGCATGTCTGAGGGTTGGGGGAAGTGAAGTAGTTCAATTTAGGCTCTTCTTGGGAACACACTACTTATTAATATATGTTAAATTGAGAAAAGCTCCATGCTTAACACTAAGTTCTCCATTCTCTAGATCTACATTTGTTTATTGATTGGTGTGTTTATTTGAGACAGCATCTCCCTGTACCCCCATCTGTCCTGGAACTCACTATGTGGACCAGGCTGGCCTTCATCTCACAAAGATCTATGTATGTTTTCCTCACAAGGGCTGCGTTAATGCCCAGCTTGCTCCACTTTTGATGGACTGAAGCATGTTCTTGTTGCTCAGATATCATGGCACTGTTAAAGACCAGCCCCTGCCACACCGCGGCCTGCACTGTGCTCACCGTGTTGATGTCCTCCTGCCGCATTTTAGAATTTAAATGTCCTCTAAATCGTACTGGGCCAAGGGCTTGTTCCCAGAAGATGGCATTCTTTAGAGATGCTGCAAATTTAGGAGATAGGGCTAATTGGAGGAAGTTGGGAAATGGTGGTGAATGATCAAGAGCCATGCCCCTTGCTTTCTCTTTTCCACTTCTTGGCAGCCATAATAGAAGCAGTCTGGCTACTCAATATCCGCTGACTGTGATTTTCAGCTTCATCATACAATCAAAGCAACAGGAGATAATGACCACAAAGAGACACACGGAAACAGACTAAATGAATCTCCCCACACTTTCCGTTGTTTAAGTAAAATACTTTTTCCCAGAGACCAAAAACAGATACATTTGTACCATGTGCATTAGAGTGGACTTAAAATAGACCTTCAATTTCCCAGTCTATGCTTTTAGGACTTGCCTGAGATTTTATTTCGTGTGGTAAGGAGAACTTAGATTTTTTTCAGGAAAAGAGTCAGTCCATTTTCCTAGATCTCTCTCACTTGCATTCCTTGGAACATTTCCTGTGCAGTGGAGAGGCTTTGGAGTTCAGGAAAACAAAACTAACCCTGTGGGTCTATTGTGCGGAATTTTTCTGGGGAGAAAAGAACAGATGTATGTTCATTCCAGATGTATAATGAAAAGATCAACGAAACTACTACCCAAATCTAGATTACTACACCCCTGAATTTATTAAGGATACTTAAAAAAGCACGTGTGACTCAAAGGCAGAGGATCACTAAAAAAGCCCACTCCACCTCAGGTGACAACTTGCCTCCATGCAGTGCCCTCCCCAAGCTGCAGGCGCATCTACTGAAGGCCTAATTTCCTTAGATACTCTCAACTACTCACATGCTTTGTCAGTGTGTTTTGTAAATCCTATGCCTTTTCTTATGAACTTCTGAGACTTGTAAATTCCCTTAGCTTCTCCTGAGTTATGAACCTTTCCCTTCACTCATAGAGGGAATGTGTCAATTCTAGTGGCAACACAACCCAGGTTCTTATTTGAAGGCCCTGAATTAGTTCTTGTCAATTTCTCCCACATTCTCAGATGAATGAAACTCCAGGACAGTAGATTTGAAGCTATTGAACATGTGAAAAAGATGTCTTTGAATCATTGGCTTGCTTTTGCTTTCTTCCTTTTTCTGAGTCATTAGTAAGCTAGAGACAAGAAGAAAAAGTATGTTAAATTTGATTTATCCTCCTTTTTCCATATTGATGCAGATGCTTTGCTTTAGGAGGTTATCTTTGTTCTTTCTTTTTTCTTTGGACTTGGTCATTAAGTTGGGGAATCCTCTAACCCCTATACCATTTATACATGCCAATTTCAACCTGTATTTTTAGACAAGGTTGCTGTTATTGGACTTTGAAGCATGCTAACCTCAGAAGAAGGATCAAGAGCTCCCACTGGCATGCCAGAAGCATATGCTGATGACAAGAGCATGCTTACATGGAAAAATCTTGTGAGAATGTAGCAAAAGTCCCTGCCAAGCCTGAGCCAGCCCTGCTTCCTCCTGGATATAGAAAGTCTTCATGTGCCCGTCCTAAATTTTTCTGCATTCTATACCTAGAATTACCGGAAGAGGCCAACCTCAAACCCTGTACAATATATGACTTCTCTGGATGCTTAATTGATGTTGACTTCTTTCTCTATGAAGTTCCACAGCCAGGGAGGAAGGAATTTGGCAATCTAAAAACACCATCTCTCAGTTTTTTGCATAAAGTGCATCCATATAATGATCATGTCAATTTTGCTAAAAGAATTTCAGAGCAAATCACCAACACTCATTCCTTATAATGGATTCCTGTAAGAGAGACTACTGATCAGGGGTACTGTACAATTACATTTTGATTGCCAATTTAAAAAAAAAAGATTCTGGTACACATACATATGTTATACCACCAATGATGTGTGTCAAACAGTAACTGACAGTCACAAAAAAGGTACTTTATGACCTAAAAGAAGGACATTCTAATGGTTAATAATATTTTAGAAGAGATCACATCCATCACATGTGTTGGGACAGCAAGTATTGAAGCATAGATTGGACAGTCACAAGGCTGGTAAGGGCATAATGATTGATATGTAATGAGTAAATTGGGTACATCTTTATAGAAGCACCAACACCTTGTCCAGTGTAGCAAGGCTTCTGAATGGTGACTCATGTAGATCAAAATCCATCTCAATTCAAAGCATTTTACAGGCGAGCCTAATGAGGATATGAAGACTGTTGTAGGAACAAATTTAAGCTGCTCTCTCAAAACTTGTTGGACACATCCCTGAAGGTTTCAAAAATACTTCTGTTGGGTTATTGTCCTCAGTTAAACAATAATGTCTATTGTGCTTGCAGCAGGTACGGCCTGGAATACCCTTGTACTAGTATCAGAAGCTAAATGAGGTTTTAACCCAATGAAATAAGAGCTTTTGCATATAGATGAAAGAGGTAAAGAACAGCCAATGAATACTTTCAGAAAGAGTTCCTATTTAGAAATACCATGACTGAAGAGTTTGACTAATTTAAATGGAAGCGATCTTATTAACTCTAAGGTGTAAGCTTGCAGCCCTTTTCCTAGGATGCCACACGTTTGATCTGGCCTGTTCCTTGCAGCTTGAAGCTATTCTGGCCAGCAACATGTCATATGGTAGTGTGAGACTAGATGGGAGAAAATGGCACATGATAGGAATCCTACACTGACCATGCAGCCTCAGCTGCTCATGGGGATCATCTTCTCTTTTGTTCATTGGTTAAAGAAGTTGGCAAGGATCATTGTACACTTGAATACACCATCCTTTCTAGAATTGTTGTTACAGTTTCTCTGTAGAGGTGTTAAACATGCCCACTGCACACATGCAACCAGCCATGTAATGCAATAATAGGTTTTCTGTCAAATACTTATGAATTCATATTCTCATGGCTCTTCAACTTATACCTTGTTTCTCCTCCTACAGATTCTGTGTTTCTTGTTTCAGGCACCAGAGGGTAAAGAAAAAAGAGATCTATGCAAACCTAGGATAACGGTGTGATGCATTTCCAGTCTGGACTCAGGTATGCTCTCCAGGCATAGATGGGAGATGCCAAGTAGGGGACTGTCTTGATGCCCAGACTTTCCATTCACTGCCACATTAGTTATTTGCTGCAAATACTTTTCTCTTCTTGGTGCCCCTTCCAGAACTCAGTCCTATTTTTTTCATTTTAATTGAATTTTTGTGCATTTAATACATCTTCATAGTATTTAGACCCCAGTCACTGTCTGCACTTCCCGTGGAAAACCCCACTAAATTTTATGCATTTTGTCACATGTGTTAAGACCTACCCAGACACATTTGTGTCCCTGGCTTTTACACTGTTTCTTGTCCCTTCTTCCACAATGGTCCCTGAGTCCTGGGTATGCTTATCAGGGGAAATGTACTCTGTAGTCTTTCATTCTCTACATTTCGGGCAGTTGTAGCTTTCAGTGTTAATCACTATCTCTTGTATGAGGAAGCTTCCCTGATGAGAGTTGAGAGCTGCATTAATATTTCCTCTGCCTCTTGGTCTGCTATGTTCCCAGAGTCTTAGGTGTATTATAGATGTGTCACTCAGGCTGGACATCTCATAGTCACTTATCTTCTGAATTTTGGCTAGTTGTGGAGCTCTGTAATAGTCTCAATCTGTTGCAAGGAAAAAAGTTTCTTTGATGCGTGGTGACTGGTATATTTGTCTGTACATATAAGGACACATACTTAGCATATAATAAGACATTATGTTTATTCAGGGATGTAACAGACATGGGGTTTTCTCTAGGATTTGTGAGAATTCCAGCTATGTAGATTTGACTGTGTTTACAGTACCACATATGCATTCACTCCTACTGAAGTGACTTTAAGTCTAATTAGATAACTGTTGACTGCTCACACAAAAAAGTTCACTACTGCACCAACAGAGATAGCTTGCTGTGCCAGTCATTCTTATAATTATGAGGTTTTACAGCTGGATTGGACCATTGATTGATTTTTCTCCCTTAGCAACTTGCATAGCATCCTTTGATACTATGAGCTCTAGTCTTCAGGCAGGAGGCTGCAAACTCAGTTCCACCTTCATGTCTCCAAGTTTTGTGCCTGAAGTATGTTCTATGTTCCACAATATGGTCTTACCTTCCAGTTGAGGGAGGCAATCAAGGGTTGTGGCAATAGCCTGTGTTATTTTTGGAGTCTTTTGGACCACCCTAACTAACAATTCCAAGGGAGAGTTCTCCTGTCTGACACTATTTTTCATATCAACATACGCTTCAGCCATGCACATGTATCCTCTCCGTACGTATAGTATGTGTGTTTATAAGTAGACTTTGGTACTAATACAGTTCCCTCCTGTTTTTACCATCTCCTAAGTGTTATTTATGTCTCCTCATTCTCCACATGTAAAACCTTCCCTCTTCTTTCCCAGTTAAAGTTCCCCTTGACAGTCCTTGTCTCTTATTGTCCACGTCTCTAGCTCCTTCTAGTGGAAGAAGTTTCCTGTATGACCCTTCCTCCACCTTTCCCAGTTAAATACCCCAATTTTCACCATAATAGCAGGTCTCCTACTACTCTCTGAACCTCCTTAGTTCAATGGATACCATTGTATTCCCTTCCATTTTCTTGACTTCTGTGGTCATATCAGGGTACATACTCACATAAAAGATCCACAAATGAGAAAGAACATACTCTTTTTTTCTGAGTCTGGGTTACTTCACGTTGTATAAGAGTTTCTAGTTCCATCCAGTTACCTCCAAATTTCATGACTGCATTTCTTTCGAGTGCTGAGTAGAACGCCCTTGAGTAAATGTGCCACACTTTATCCATTCGTCAGTTGAAGGAAATTTATATTGTTTCCATCTGCTAGCTACTGTGAAAAGAGTGACAGCAAGCATGGCTGCCCTGGTACTTCTGCAGTTGGATGGGTCCTTTGGATGTAAGCCAACGAGCGGTATAACCCTATAGTATATAAACTTTTTAATTTTTAAAGAAATATCCACAATGTACTCCACAGTGCTTGCAACACTTTGCAATTCTTCCTGAAGTGAATGAAGCCCCCTCATTCTCAGGACCCTCAAAAGTAGTTGACGTTGTTTGTTGCCTTGCTCTTAGCCATTCCGACTGGGGTAAGATGAAATATTAAAAAGTGGTTTTTGATTCCGTTTTCCCTAATTTTCTAAGATGTTAAACAGTTTTTAAGGTGTTTGTAGCCATTTGTATTGCTTCTTTTGAGAGCCGTCTATTCCGATCCATATCTCATTTAACTGGGTCACTTGTTTTCTTGTTTTTTGTTTGTTTGTTTTGTTTTGTTTTGTATTTTTAGGTTTTTTTTATTCTGCATCTTTGTCATATGTCAGTAGGTTTTCTCCTATTCTTAGGGCTTTCTCTTCACTCAGTTGGTTGCTTCCTTTGGTGCGCAGAAGCTTTTTCGTTCTCACTTGTCAATTGCTGATCTTCATTCTTGAGCAAAGGGTGTGCAATTTAAAAACTCTTTTCCTGCACCTCTATCTTGTAGGTTGTTGCAACCATTTTCTCCTAAGAGTTTCAGGCTTCATATTGAGGTCTCTAATGCATTTGGGTTTGACATTTGTGCAGATTCTAATTTCATTCTTCTGCATGTGGAGATCCAGTTTTACCCAAACCATTTGTGGCAGCTGCAGTCGCGAGTGTGTGTCAAATATCAGGTGTCTTAAATCCTGTGCCTTCATGGTTGGGTCTTCTGTCTTGTTCCATTAATATGTATGTCTGTTTTGTGCCAATATTCTGCTGTTTTATGACTATAGCTCTGTAATAAATTTTGAGATCTGGTATGCTGGTCTCCCCAGCATTACTCTTTGTACTCATATTTGCTTTGGTTATCTGGTGTATTTTGTGATTCTGTGTGAATTTTAGGATGGTTTTCATGAGTACTGTCAAGAAAATCATAGGGACTATGCTTGGGATTGCATTGAATCTGTGAACTTCTTTAGGTATGGTGGTCATCTTTACATTTTCACAATATAAAGTCTACTAATCTGTGATCACAGTAGATCTTTCCATCTTCTTTGTCTTCCTCAATCACTTTCTTCAATAGTTTAAAATTTTCATTGTAAAGGTCTTTCAGATCTTAGGTATGCTTTTTCCTAAATAGTTTTTGAGGTTATTATGAACGGGAGTGTTTCTATGAACTACTTCTGATTGCTTGTTATTAGTATATAGAAAAACTATGGATTTTTGTAGATTGATTTTGTAACCTTCCAACTTGCTAAAGGTATTGATTATTTCTAGAAGCTTTCTGGTGAGATTTTTGGGATCTCTAACCCATAATACTTCATCTGCAAATAAGGATAATTTTATTCCTTCTTTTCCAATTCAACCTTTTAATTCCCTTCCTGCTCTAGCAAGAGTTTCAAGCACCATAATGAATAAAGGTGGACTGCTTTGTCTTGTTTCTGATTTTAATAGTTCTAGCTTTTCTCCATTTAGAATGAAGTTGACTGTATCTTTGTTTCATATAGCTTTAATTATGTTGAAATATGTTCCCTTCAGTCCAAATCCCTCTAAGACTTATATCTTAAGTGCATTTTGGATTTTAGCAAAGGCTCTCTCTGCATATATTGAGGTGATCATGAGATTTTTATACTTAAGTTCATTTATATGATTTACTACCTATATTGACATAAGTGTATTGAATCATCCCTGCATCTCTGGAATAAAATCAACTTGATCATGGTGGATGATCTTTTTGATGTGTTTCTGTATGAGGTTTGTGAGAATTCTGTTGAAATTATTTGCATCTATGTTCATTACTGATATGGCCTATAGTTTTCTTTTGTGTTCTCTTTATCTGCTTTCATTATTAGAGTAATACTGGCCTCAAAGAGGAGTTTCAGAGTTCTCCCTCTGTTTCTATCTTTTTGAATAATTTAAGCAGTATTGGTTGTAGATCGTCTTTGAAGGGCTGATAAAACTCAGCAATGAATCTATCTGGACCTGGGCTTTTTTATTTGGGAGATTTTATATTACTGTTTGATTTATTTTTTATGGACCTGTTTATACTATTGATTCCTTCTTGGTTTAACTTTTATAGTTCTCTTGAAGTTGCATATTCATCAATTTCTTTTAGATTTTCTAATTTAATAGAGTATAGGTTTTTAAGGTCATCCTTTATAATGTTCTTAATATTTTTTGTTTGTGTAATGCTTCCCCTTTCATCTCTGATTATGCTCATTTTCAATTGTACTTTCTTTCTTTTGGTTTGCTGGCCTAAGGGTCTATAAATCTTGCTTATCTGTTCAAAGAGCCAGCTCTTAGATTCATTGATTCTTTATATTGCTCTGTTTCTATTTCATTGATTTCTGCTGTGATTTATCTGAATGGTTAAGAATAGTTAATCTGTTTTGGATCTCACTTATTTTTTTTGTGGGACAAGATGATTCCAAGTTAACTAGTCAAGAGCACTATAGCAGGATGAAGGGGCCTAAGCCCAATTCAAGATTATGGAGATTCAATGACCAGGTTCTGGCAGGCTAATACGCATGGCTAGAGTCATAGATCTAAGAGAAAACTACTTTTGTTACATTCTTAGACAAACCAAACTTATTACTATACTTTGCCACCATTCATCAATATTTTTTTTTGCAACAGATGAGACTCTACAGAGTTCACAACTGATCTAAATCAGAGATGCCCTTCCCAAAGTACCAATTCTACAATGCAACCTCTACATATAAGATTCAGTGAACATGTTGAAAGAGGGAGTAGAAAGAATATTAATGTGTCTCTCAACTCTTACCAATGAAACTTCCTCATGTGGCAGATGGCAATTAACCCAGAAAGTCACATTGCATTTTAAATAAGAGGAACTTGACATTGCAGAAATAGTCGAGTCTGATATATCAGAGTTTGGGGGGCTCATAATCTAATTGAACTGAAGCTTTCAACTGGGCCAAGTCCCATCAAGTTATTCCACATAGCAATGGTCCTGATTTTTCATTTTGCGTTATTTGAATGGTACAGAAATATATACTAGGTGGAGAGGTGTTGTTTTTACTTGTTTGTTTTGCTTGCTCTTCTGTAAGCCATTTATTTTTCTTCTATAATGTGGAATTATTTATCAAACTGCAAAGTAGTTTAAAACCCAGTACACCATTTAATGCTGTTTATGAAGTTCCATGCTAATTAATTCATTTAAATAAAGCTACTCTTTTTCCAATTATCTTGCACTCTGTGCAAGAAAGTTAAGCAGATGCCTTCTTTTCACTGTGTGCTTCAGTTTACATTCATTGCAGTTTACATGCTATCTCAGCTGCCCATATCTGTTGGAGGATTTTGAAGAAATGATTGTCAGTCCAAACAAGCCCAGGTAAAGCAGACAAACAATGCATCTGGCAGCCTCCATCTTCTTTACTCAGCAGGATGGCATCGCATACTTATCAGAACAAGGGTTCTGGAATCAGGTAACTATATTCAAACCTGGTTTCTGTTTTCCCTTGTGATGAGATGTTAGACACATTCCTTAAACCTCCATGAGCTGAATCCTTCTTTCCTGTGATATTGGCATAATGGCATCTTACTTCAAAGATGTGGTGTGAGAATTAAATATGTGTCTACAGAGAAATCCCTGCATTTATTAACTGATCCTGAACAGTTATTCAATAATGAGTAGCTGTTATGAATTACCTGAATATTACCTTCATATAATCACCAAACTAGGCAACAAATAGAAAAGATCTAACTATAGCTCTTTTGACTTATTTAGAGCCTTAGATAGTCTAATCACTATATATTCACAGGTTAAAACACAGTGCATTGTGGCAAACTCTGTTCCCTAATGGAGCGGAATTCCTGAGGGAAAAGCAACTTGATTGTTGAGCACAGAATAAATGTTGGCACGGTTCTGTGTGGCGGGAGACCTTTAGCTTCAGTCTCAGGATTTCTGCACACGTAGAGCTAAGGAGAGGCTAGAGCACAGAAGGCATTTTTATAAAGGCCCAAGGGAGTGGTGTTGGAAGAAAGCGAAACAGTCAGTGAACTGGGCACTCAGGAATCAAAGCAGAGAGCAAATTCCCAACTGTGCTTTGCGTTACCGTCTCAGGAGGGAGTCCAGAATGAGAGTGGGCAGTTAAGACTGAACTCTCGATGAGTTTTTAGGAGCTTTTTGGCTCTGCCATGTTCAGTTTTCCACATTTCTTCCTATTAGCCTTTCTAGAGTCCCTCTGCTATGGTCTGAGGGTCTGTGCAACCCCTCAACAAACACAAGTTTATATGGTGACCCGTCATTCCTAAAGTAACGGTATTAGGAGGTGTCATGCGTGAGGGGTTTACATAACAAAAACGTGGTCTTCATGAATTAGTTCCCTTAGAAAAGAGTCCTCAGAAAACCTATCGTCCCTTCTAATGTGTGAGGATGCTGTGAGGTCAGCCATGAACTGGGAAGCAGGCATTGCGCAGATACAGAATCTGCTACCTGTATGGTGTAATGGCAGGATGGGCCTTAGCCAGGCCAACTACCATGAGGAACAAAGAAATGGCTTCTGAGGGCGTGGCTTTCTGCTTCACTCTGGCCAGAGACACCAGCTTTCCCCAGCATCTAGAGAGAACCTGCATGGACACGATCTGCCCAGAGACAGATTACTATTGGCGGAAGTTGGGAACCACCCCAGAGGGTGATTGGCTGACCAAGTCTATGAAACCCCTAGCACTTCCTTGAATAAACAAATTTGTAGTGGCCCACCCTCTGCATGCTTCCACACAGCTTCTGCTGTCCGTGTTCTGGCTTCACAGCCTCTCACCCACTCTGGGCAGATAGTCTGCATCTTCCTCCGGCTGGCCGAGGGACGTCAACAGCTACCATCTTAGCAATGAACTCCGTGGATATCAGAAGGTAAGAAATAAATTCTGGTTATAACACAATATCCATTTTAGGGTACTTTTAAAATGGTAAAACAAATAGACCAAGGGGACCTACTATGTGTTAAATGGAGTACGGAAATATTCTTAAAAAAAATAAATATTTATTTTTGCACCTATAGATTAATGCTTCTCTCAGTCCTCATCAGAGAAGAGAAGATTAACAGCCACAATTTGTGAAGTACAGATAATAAGAAAATGTGGATTGTTCAGTCTTAAATTAGACATATGTATCATAGGCCTCCTTCAAATGCTTATGGATAATCCTTGAAGATTATGGGGCAGAAAGATTGTAAGAGTCAAGAGTCACTGATGACTATAGTGAAATAGTCTTTGCCATACAAAGCTGTGAAACTCACAGCAGCTGTGAAAGCATTCATAAGAGCTGCTCAAGATCAAGACACAAAATGTTCCAGCATGGATGGAAGAAGGAGTCCCAAAAGAAGAAAAAAGGAGTTTCCTTAGCTAAGGAGGAATTGGCAACTGATGGCTTCTGGGAGAGGGAGAGTCGATTTTCTTCAGGGATGAAGCCACTGGCCGGTAGTAGCCATGTTCTGGTAGGTGACTCTATACACATGCATAAACTGGCAGCACTAAGTGGACTCAGGGTGCTTAAAAATGTACACAAGATTTTGGGAGGGAAAAGTGGTGTCAAGATATGAGAATAATCGAATGAAACAGAAAGGGAATGGATTAGGCAAAATCATATTCTTGCACAAAGTTCTTAAACAATAAAATACTTTTTATAGAATACAACAAAACAAAAGATTAAATTGTTCTATAGAATAAAACTTTCCAAGTACACATGGCATCCTGGATTACTTTTAAACATTCATGTATACATACACAAAAGAAAAGTTGTTTCTTCTCTGAAGACATTCATGAGAGGGTCTATCCATAATTGTTATACAAGGTAGAAGGTTATGATCTAGGAGTGACACCTTTACATATAGAAACAAAGCAGAGGGAGAACTTGGGGACATATTTCCACAAGGAGAAAGTCTAATAGCAATTTAAAGACAGGATGACAGTGAGTTAGGACAGAAAGACAGTGGAAAATCATAGGCGTATTGGAAGAGTGAGGAGTCATTTACCCTGGAATCTGGTTGAAGCGTGTCTGTAACAGAGAAACAGTGATTTCAAAGAGTCTTGAGTCTATTCTGTCTTGCAAAGTATCAGTCTACAGTTTTCCAGGAATCTCACAGAAGCACCATTTATAGTAAAAGGCATGCCTTTAACACCTGTGTCAACCCTAGAAGTTTCAAGTTTTATCTTAAACAAATTAGAATTACATTAAACTAACCTTATCATAACAATTATCAAAAGGAGAAAGTATAGAAAAGACTTACAGTATGGACACACTCTGAACAAATGACTTTTACCTAATCTTGCAACTGATAAGATAATCTTAGTTTGTTTACACTATAGACAAACCCAGTGAGTCTTGAGTTTCTCTTGGTAGCCATCTTACCTTTAATCATTCCTGGCCCTTCCTTGCCACAGACCAAATTAACCTATGAATGTGTTTATGTATGTATTAAATATATGCCACAACACTGAAATGACACTTATATAATTGAAAAAAGATAATTGATAACATCTGCTTATGATTGTGTGTGTGTTTGTGTGTGTGTGTGTGTGTGTGTGTGTGTGGTGTGTACATGTGTGTTGGTCAAGGACTAGGAATCAGAAAGGGCCAAGGAGTCTGACAGGATAAGGGTCCAACTTTTATCTCCCCATTTAATGGTGCATATTCTGTTCAGTTAGAAAGAAAAGGATGCTATTCAACAGCAGACTTAAGACAGATTTCTGAAGGAACAGGTTCTCAGCACTTTGGGTCCACCAGTGGGAGAAATGGATCCCAAGTGTTGAGTTTTTCTTATTTAACCATGTGGCTTTGAATTGTGAATTCCGAGACATTTAGTTATGAGTCTACAATAAGAAGCCCATACTCACACTTGGATTTGTCTTTATTTTTTTTTCCCAAGATGCATTTCTATTGTGATAAGTTCTAATTTGGCTTCATGCTTAATTGTATTACAATTATTTCTGTTTTCAAACCTAAGGAATCATTTTTATCTCAGTTGACATCCCTCCAAACGTCAAAGAACTTTTCAGACTACCAAAGGTGAGAGTGTGGAGCCATGCCTCCATCCTTGCCACCACTGGCAGAAACATCTGAAACGTGGGCACACTGGTTATTTCAGAATAAGAAACTGTCAGAGCAAAATCTCAAAGACAGCTCTGATCATTCAAACACTGGTCAGTTCATGTGAGCTTAGCAAAATAGTAAAGGGTAAGACTGTAGTATAAAATAGAATGTAAAGATTTGACAGCCTTGAAAGTCTTACCATGGAGGGAATTCATTCTGAAAACTCCTCTCAGATTCTGGTTTCAGTGAAAACAGGAACCTTAGTAACATACACAGCAAATAAGGAAGAGAAGACATTTAGTGTCTATAGTAAGTTCGAAACAATAGTTAGATCCTGGGCATTAACTAGAGCATGAAACAAGAATGAATGTATGGACACTTGGAAGAGGAGAGAAATGACCACAGCAGCTTAGGAGGCTTTAATCTAAGAACTGTGTAACACAACACAAAAGAGCAAGGCAGCTTATGTCAAGCAGAAATCAAAGGAGTGCTGGGGAACAGGCATAGCAAAAAGGGGAAAACTCTCAAACACACATGGAGAAAACTAGACCACTCGTGTCCATGTGTAATAATTACGCAGTGAATGAAGATATTACTATGGAACCATCTCAACTGATTCTTTTATTCTGGAAGACTTATCTAATGTTATGGATATATTTCAAGAAAATTCTTTTCTCACAATCATGCTATGCGAAAACCCTTCAGAAGTTTTACAAATTTCCCTTTGTTATAGTATCTGTAGGTTAATGTCAATGAATAGAGAAGAAAATAATGACTTTAGGTCTGTGTAGTTCCCTGGTGACCCAAAATCAATCAGTCAGCTGGTGGTATGGAGTCTTTCACCTGCTTATTTTACATACTGGTAGAGCAAGACAGTTATTAAAATCTATTAACCTGATATTCCTCTTTAAATTCAGAAATGTGTGTAGAATAAAAGATAAAAAAAAAATCTTTAAGGAAGTGTAGCCGAATTCAGATGGACAGTTTCCTTGGATTCCACCCCCTCATTGGGAGACATTTCTTTCATTGACATATTAAGCAGAGCCTCCAGGAAAGAAATGAATTAATTTCAGTTTCCTCAGTGAATAGTGTGTTCTGCGTCTGGAGTTCCTCAATGTGGTTTAAATGTTCCTCGGGGTAATGTCCTCCAATTAAAATAAGTTGTTTAGAGAGTTCACCCGAAACTTTTCTTTCTTTCTTTTTTTTTTTCCAAATTACCCAGTAGCAAGGGCCTTTGGGATTTTGAAATTGAATTTGAAGAAATTGATTTTTTTAAAAATGGCTTATTACCTGTGACTTGAGCTCCAATATCACTTGGTTGAATTTGTGAATCTTGTCCTTATGTATTATCAGCCACCATATTCTTCCCAGACTTGTCATAAGTGTGATTTTTTATGATGCATCATAATAAAACATATTTGTTTTCTATGTCTGTACTTCAAACTTAATTGAGAATTGCTTTGTGATGTCAGGCAGTAAAGTTGCTGTGATAAATAAAGCGCAGAGTAGGAAAGGACTTGAGATAAATAATCAAAGGAATAAAAATATATTTTCATCTGGAAATTGATGGAGCTCGGAGGTGTTAAAACAGATACAGAGAGAGAGAGAAGTGACTCCTGGTAATGGGGACAATAGAAAATGAAACATTAAGCTGACTGTGATAAAGGAATGGAGAGTTTTGAAAATACAGACATAAATTTCCAGGGGTGTGAGGAAAAAGTATACAAGGTTAACCTGCAAAAACACCATTCTGGTTTCTTTTATACCCCAAACACTCAAGCATAGATAGGAGCAAAAATGTAATTTTATTACTTGCCAAATTAAGAAAATTTAACAAAACAATTTTACTAATACATATATATGGATTTCTCAAATGCTGTGCTAGCGAAAAGCCAGACATATAAGGACCAATATCCTTTGATTTTACTTATATGGTTTTCAAGAACAGATAATCTTAATTTTTAGTAACAGAAGTCATAATACAAGCAACCTCTGCCTGAATGCAGGGGAAAGGCTTCTTCACAGATGTGGGATGCATTAGAATAGAGATTTCTGGAATGGTGGAAAGATTTTTTGAAAGTGGACATTTAAGTTTACAAGATGTCTCAACCCCAGTAAGGGAATTTACAACCCAATCTGGTAACTAGAATTTAGTCTTCTGTATCCATGTGGTGGAAAGAGAGAAGCAATGCCTTCAAGTTGTCCTCTGATGATGCCAGGCACGTGGTGTATGCATGCACACCTAGCTACATACATAATAATTCAATAAAATGTGAGAAAAATCATTTTATTTATATTTGTTTATTTTTTTCAATTTCCATATAGTATAGTTTGATGGCATTTAGATCTTCCATCTGACCCCCACTCAATTTAATGTATTCTCTTATCTATGAAATATGTCAGTGGATAAGTGATTGAATGCATAGAAATCCTTCAGTCCATACAATTAAGAATGCGTATATCATTCACTCTACTTTATACAGTGTCACTTAAGGACAAATTATAGGGGCTGGAGAGATGGAATAGCAGTCAAGAGCACTGACTGTTCTTGCAGTGGACCCGGGTTTGATTCCCAACATCCACATGGTGGTTAACAATCACCTGTAACTCCAGTTCCAGGGGATCTGATGCCCTCTTGTGACTTCTGGCATTGCACAACATGCATGCACCTATATACATGCATGCATTACACTCATGCACATAAAATAAAAATAATAAGTAAAATATTAAAAAAAATAAAAAGGACACAATTTTAAATTTACTCAATCAATTTTTAATTTTCAGTATATATTTTCTGCTTTGAATGTTTCCTGAATTTATATTTTTTTTTTACTGTGGTACTTAAAAACAAGACTTCTGAATATCTAGAATCGTGTGTGCATGTGTGTCCATGTGCACACACGTGTGTGTGGTGTATATACTTGTATACCTTTGCAATGTGTGGTATTAAAAGGGAAGAATGGAAAATGAGAACATATTTCTTACTAAAACAAGTGATATTTCTAGTTTTAACCATTGTAACTGTAAAGCAAGATAAATTATGCTACTTTAATTTGAATATGAAAAGATAAAAATTGACATATTAAATGAGATTCCTATAATGGGTTGTATACTTTTGAACTTGATAGAACAGAACCGCACAGAAAACAAGCCATTGCACATACTTGTGAGGGGTTATCTGGATTTTAATTATTTCAGAGCATGCCTGTGAGAGATTTTCTTGATCGGATTAATTGAAGTAGGAAGACACTATTTCATGGGTTGGGTCCTGAGCTGAATAAAAAGGAAAAGGGAGGAAGAGGTGAGCAGCAGCATTTATCCCCCTTTGCTTTCTCATTGTGGTTGCAGTGTGACCAGCCCCTCAAGCACCTGAAGCCGTGATTTTCAGCCATGATAGGTTGTTCACTCATTCTATGGGTCAAAGAATCCTTCCTTCTTTAAGCTGCTTTTGTCATGGTATTTCATTACAGCAAAAGCAAAGCAGTTAATGCAATATTCTTAACATAAAGTTACTTGGAGATTAAAACATATTTACTAACGCAAAACCAAAACTCAGAGGTCCTTCCATGTCTATGTAAGTAATATCAGACAAATATTTTAATGGTATTATGTTTGTGCATAGAAAAAGATGATCTGATTTTGCTTTCTTTCAAGATGGAAACACGAACGGATTTTAAAATTGTCCCATTATTTATATTTGGTTCATATCGTTTTCAAATCAATTTGGAAAAAAGCACAATAAAATAGTCAGTTTGGAATGATTGATTACCTATTACAGTATATTTTGTCAAAATACACTAATTTCTTTTCTGTTTTGGTTATGGATTTTGGAGCCTTGGTCTATTTGTGTAACTTGATCTAGTCTGCTAGAATTAACTGTGTACTCCAAGCTGTCCTTAGACTCTCTTTCCTGTCTCAGCATTCAGATTGCTGGGATTACAGGTGTGTACCTCCATGGCTGCCTTTGTCAATACTTTTAATGTCTTTCATTAGATATATTTTAGTTTTTGCTAAAGCTCCTGTTTATTTTTAGCCTGATAAGTATATACCCCCAAAAGTCTTTGAGCACTGATTACTGAAATCAAAGTCAGTACTTTCTGAATTTATTTCAGTCAGAGGAAGAAATCAAAGAAAGAGAGAAAGAAATTTTCCTCAAACGCATGGCAGAAGCCTTACGAAGTATAAGACAGACTAGGAAGTGATACGCAAGTCAGAATAGAATAAAAAGATTCTTCTGACAGAAACCTTTGCTCTTTTGGACCCCAAATATTTTAACCTTGCCTTGGAACTTTTATCTTCTGAGCCTCATTAAACTATCCAAAGCCATACAATGTGACCCACTTGGATACTCCTTAAGAGAACATTTCATTTTCCCTTGAAGTCATTGAAAACTGGGTGGCCAGTATTGGAGGGTATGGAGAGCTTATTCACTAGCATAACTAGTGAACGGAATCCCCATGGTGTTTTAAGAAGCATGAATAATTTGAGTTTTAAATCTTTTGCGGTATATTCCCTTCTGGACTTTTCACAGAATACATGGAGAAGGCATGAATTTCATATGCCAGCATCCCTTCCTGAGATAATCCTCGAGTACCTTGGGGAAAGGTCAGCGTAACATGAATTATGTCATGCACTTATTTTAAATATGTATTTATTATACCAGAAAACCCAAAATTCAAGTTAATTTAGTTTCTTTTCCAACAATTTATGCAACAATGCCACAATCAAGGCCCAGAGCAATCTCATTCTATTGCCTCAATATATTGGCAATATTGAATATTCTACTATTTCTGTCTACTTGTGTTTAGTATATAGTATTTATGTAGAATTATAATACATTTTTACAGTATAGACATGTCAGAAGGAAGATTCATGTAACAGAGTTTGTGTGCATATACCATGGTGTTGTTGCAAGAGTACCCATTGAATAAAGATATAAAATAGATCAAATAAATTCAAAATTAGTTGCAGAGTCTTCCTTGAAGGATAACTAAAGACAACCAGATGAGTTCATCAACTGCAAGAAGGGACATCACATGAAACATTCCATTCAGCTGGAGAAGAAAGACTTTATCCAAGGACTTCTAACATTTTCCTTTACTACAAAAATCAGAGAGGTGACTTTTGCAAACTTAATCTAGTAACTCATCCATGCAGACTTCAGAGATGCTGATGGGACTCATCTTCAAATAATTGACAATCTAGTACCCCCAAGTAACTAAACATTTCTCTCATTTATTGTTCCTTAAATTCTTTATTAGTTAGCTATTTTTAATGGTTTCTGATATTTAATATTTTATTTGGTAATTTCCTAAATGATAAAATAATGCTATTTTTGTTTGAACTAAGTAATAAATGATAATGTTATTTCCTTTCATTAATTATGTTTCTTTTGTTATGATTATGTGTTTACCCAGAGCCCCTACATTACTCAATTAATTTTTCATGTTCAAAACATTCAAATGTTTTCACCCTTTATAAGTACATATTTTATGTATTTTCCTAATTATTCATTATAATTTCAATAAAAAGCCCAGCTTTCAAATTCAAATTTGTATATAAATTTTATTTTATATATACAAAATATGTATCTTAGCTGAATCCTCCAAATTAGCATAAAATGGCCCTGTATTATAAGCTGATGTTTAACAAGTAACTACAATCTTATTTTCTCTAGGTAAAAATACCCAAAGATTAGGATTAATTCTTCTTATTCAAATTAAACAAGATGCTTCCCTAATAATGATATTCATGATATTCTATACTTTAAATACTGATGTTTCTTGACTAAATGAGTATCTAAGTTATCTTATGTAGTATAATTAACTTAGGAAAAATAATAATTATGCAGTATCTATATTTTACTAATAAAAAGAAATGGACAATACTATAGTAACTCTGGAGTCCCATTTCCACTTCTAATAACTAAAATATAAAGAAGTTGGTTAGGCCTTCAAGTTCTATAAAATTCTGATTTTCTAAGTAGTTTGATATATTGTTTCTATTAATATTTGTTGTGTGAATTAAGACATTCTTGTTAGAAGAAAGTTTAAAGAATACTATATTATTGCACAATTTCTTCTATAATATGTATCATTCATTTATTTTCAAATTAAACCTGATATGCTATCAATATAATAAAGTAGATGAAATTATTATGAACAGATGAGAGACACTAGAGTTAGAACTACCACTCCTTGAGGTTGTAGATAGATGTATGGTCTAACTGATCCAAAGACAAACCTAACATTAGAAAACAATAGATTTGTTTAAATACTCCAGATATAAATAAAATAATTCATAGAGTACAGATAACGGTAAATACGGGGAAACACAGTCAATTTAATTTTTATTTTAATACTTGTTAGCTCAATCTGTTATTTAGGCCAAATGATATTTTGAATATTTTAATTTAGATCTAATCATCCTATTATGTGTCACATGTAAATGTTATGTCAGATACAGAGGACCAAAAACAGTAAGATTTGGATCATAATGGCTAATAATTTTGATATGATCCAGGGATTTCTTTTTTATTGGCTTTACCAGCTACTTGTTCCTCTCTCCGAAGGTGCTAGCTCACCTGCACCTGAGCCTCACCTAGATCAGATTCTAATAATGAGTCTTCCTAGCAATGTTGTGGGAATAAATAAGATGTGGCCCCTGCATGCACAAAACCTCAGGCTCAGCCAACAGGCGGAAATGGGAATGAAAATGACCCCAGGAAAAAAAAAAAATCCTTATATAGGACTGAACTTCCTACAAGTCTTACCAGCTGATTAGCACTTTAGTGACTGTGCAGAGTTTAGAATGTTTCAAATCCAGAGCTTGCGCACATTTTATCCAAGACCCTGTTTAACTTTAAACAGCCACTCCTTGCCCACCTCTGTTTCTGACTTAACATTCTTGTGACTAACAAAATGTATTAACTTAACAAAAGAAATAGGTGCTACCAATCAAAAGTCTAAGAATGCCATCAGATAGCATCTGAGGCCTCCTATGGTTGAGCATCTTTTAGATAGGTTTGGGCTTTCAATAGTGAAATTCCCATAACGGTTCAATCAGGCATTGGAAAATAATTCCAGAGATGATAGTAGTCATATTAGACTAATACACTAATACAGGTTTTTCTTTAGAGGCACACACAAACACACACACACACACACACACACACACAATGTAAAAAACTGAAAATTAATAGCAGTAGGAATATAATGATAACTTCTAAGACTTGATTTTAGATTTAGTAGATTTTGTCAAAATCATTATAATTAAAGATTTTCTCTTGCTTGGTGAAAAAATAAATCATAATTGTATGTGCATTCCATTGATTTCACACACTCTACCTGCCCACCCCCACCATTAAATAAGCAGTGTGAATTATTTTCTTAGGAAAAATATCAGGGGAAAAAATGTCTTGGCATCACTAAGTCTATATAGCTACAGCTGCTCATTGAAAAGACAAATTATTTTCTGCCGAATATCCTCACGGTTTGAATGCATGTGTTGGTATCTCTGGCATGTGGTATCAGCAAACACTGACCTTATTTATTCTCTGTCAAAATTCAGAATGCGTATTCTGTTGTGTGATGTGTAAACATTGTTAACACATGCAGCGTGATTCAGAGGGAAAACAACAACAATGTTTCAGTTAGATCAACCAAAGGAGCTTCATTTTCATTGAAAAACGCCTGCGAATTAAGCAATCAAAATATGGTGCTCTGAGCTCTGAGCAGCTCAGCTGTAGCTTGAGGACTGTGAGTTGCTTCCAGTCCAGGTTCCCCATGCATTCTTCCGAGTGTCCGGTTTACTCTGAAGCAGGCCACACACGAGTTCCTGAGACCACTTAACAGAGCCTGTTTAGAAGTGGAACAGTTGGGAGAGAGACTCCTTTACTTCACCTTCTGAAAACGTAGGCGCTTTCAGTGACACTCAGAACTACTGCTATACTCAATGCTTCACTTCCCGCATCTCATACTGAGGAAGTGAATGCCCTTTCCCGCGCCCCAAAGGCTTTCTAATCACTTTTTGCTTCCTAATTGTGAGTTCTTATGGAAAAAAAAATAGCTAAATAATATTTAAAGACGTTGAAATTATTTCACTGAAACAGACGGGGCAGCGTGTTTACTCCTTCCTTTCAGCTGATGGCTTTTCGATTTTATTTGAAATGATAATGCACCCAGCACACATCTTCCCCATGGATGGGCCACTGCATTGGTGGCCCTTGTAACCAAGGTCTTTCTGTTAGCACAGACAATCATCTCAAACTTTTAGGTTCTCTTTGATCTGGGTTGCCAGTCTGTCCTCAGTTGGGATCTGGTTTATGAATTTCCTGTTCTCGAAACAAAACAAAACAAACGAAAACAACAACAACAACAAACAAACACACAAACAAAAAACAAAAAACACTAGGGAAGTGACCAATTCAGTTCTGAAGAGGTTTCATGGAATGTAGCAGTTGTATACCGTGCAAGATATTTTGGAGAACAAAAATCTTTATTATATTGTTTCTGTTAAATGTGAAAAACACTCATAGAATATCAAGGAAGACAAAAACATGTCTGAAGCTCTCTCCTCAATGAAAAATTTGAAATGAGCCAGATGTAACTGCGCATAACTATCATTCTGACAGGAGGGAAGTCGAGGGAGAAGGATCAAGGAGTTCAAGGTCATTCTAGTTCACAGTGAGTGGGAAACAAGCATGAGCTAAAAGGAAAATCAAAGGTCATGATCAATTAATATTTTCACTTATTAATTTTAAAATGCAGTTATAGGCAAAAGAGATGGCTCAGTGGTTAAGAGCATTGACTGCTCTTGGAGAGGACCCAGGTTCGTTTCCCAGCCATCTGTAACTCCATTTCCAGGGGATCTGACTCCCTCTTCGGACCTCTGCAGGCATCGCACAACAGGGGCACACTTTACACCTATGATACACTCAGAACATAAAATTAAAAATAAAATAAAATATTTTAACATGTAGTTACAAAATATAGAGAAAAGCAACTGAAAGAATTAAAATGGATTCTTTCAATGAGGTCATTTTAACATCATCTACATATGAACTAGCAAGTTTTACTGTAAAACTCAGTAAGAATTTTGAACCAATTCAGTAAGCCTCATGAACCAATCAGATTGTCTTGCAAATTCCTTGCTAGTGAAGCGATAGTGACAAAATAGCCATGGATTATACACAAATAAAAGTGCATCATTACCTTCTATTATGAGTTTATTTACAGAATTAAAACTTCTATTTCATCTAAATTGTTGTGTATATATGTGTAAGAATGTGTTGTACATGTATGATATATGTGCTTATGGTTGTGTGTGTGCATTTATGTGTGTCCCTGCATGCCTGTGTGTGGAAGTCAGAGCATAATATCAATGTCTTTCTTTATTGCTTTCCTCCTCAAAGCCTTGGGACAGAATCTCAGAACTGGGCTTGGGACCAGAAACCCCCAGAAAACCTTTTGACTCTCCCTCCTTTCCCATTTTTGGGGTTACAGGAATATCCTTGGCCATGATCTGCTCTTTTTTTCTTAATATAAGTGCAAAGATTTGATCTTAAGTACGCATGCTTGCCTAGCAACCTCTTTCAGAATCTAAGCCATCTCTCTAGCTCCAATTTCAAATATCTTTCAAAAGATCACAAAATACCCTGGCTTGGTGGCATATGCCTTGAATTTCATCATTTGGGAGGCAGAGGAAAGCAGATCTCTATGAGATTCAGGACAATCTGGGCCAGCTAGGGCTAAAGGGAGATCCTGTCTCTGAAAAAACAAACAAACAAACATCAAACAAACAAACAAAATAACTATAATAGTTTTTATTGTGAAAATAATTATTATAGTAATTATTTTTTTCATAGTTAACTCTACAGAGACAATGCATAATTGGTCCTAAGAGAGGCAGAGTTGGACAGATTGTCCCATGATCTGCAGTTTATTTATTCCTGATCTATAAACTGATTTCTGAAGAATAATACAAAAAACAGATTCTAAAGTAAAATCTAAGGTGGGGAGCAGTGTTAACTGCCTATACTTCCAAATTAGTCTCTGAAGAAGTTGACATATATTCCTTGAAATAGTTATAACCTTCAAAATATTAAGTCCCATTAGGTTTGACAAAGATTTATTTGAGATATTTTCAGTAAGTATTCCTGTGTAGAAAGTATTAATTAATTTATATTGGTTATATATTGGCACTGTGCTTAAGTTGGATGGATATAAAGATGTCAGGACATGCTTCCTGATTATTAAGATCTTTTACAGACTGCACTTTGATATTACATATTATTACATATATTTCATCAAGTAAAAGTCCCACAACTAAATCTTTCACTGAAAGTGTATTGATGTTCCAGAATAGACTTTTATTCTCATCTGAAACAAAAGAGATTTCCTATTCCTCAAGTTATCAGAGTCTTCTTTCAGTTTATTAAAAGTAGCACTCTTGTTTTTTTTTATTCCAAATAATTCATTGATGCTTTTCCTTATAACTGCAATTGACTTGTCACTACCAAGTTCTATAGATTGTTAGCTTAGTTTCATATCATTCCGGAGATATTTCTATGTACTCATGAGCTTGCATTTTAATGTAATCATGAAGATGTGTAAAACTAATAAACTTTTTAAAAAACAGCCTTTTTTATCATAGAAAAAAATCTTACCATACTTGCCACTTTCTTTTTCTTTGTCATTTTACTTTTAAATTGATCTGTAGGCTAACTAGCTTAAAGGAATCTGGGGTCAAGTGACATCATTTCCATACTGGGATGTGTGGAAAGATGACCCAGCGGTTAAGAGCACTGGCTTGTCTTGCAGAGGACAGGGTTCTATTCCCAGCACCCATGTGATGACTAACAACTTGGAGCTGACGCCTCCTAATACTTCCTTGAGCATGCACCATATGGGTGCATCTACCGCCTGTAGGCAATACGAACACATAAGTTTAAAATAATAAAATGTATATGTTAAAAAAAAAGAAAGGTCATTCTTTCTATTGATAAGTCACCTTAGGCAGAAAGATGAATAGAGCCAGATGTGGTAGTTCATACCTGCAAATCCCAGCATATTAGAGGGAGAGGCCAGAGGCCAGAGGCCAGAGGCCAGTGGATTGCTGCAAGCTTAAAAGCACTCGGTCCACATAGCAATTTCCAGAACAGCTACAAATACACAACAAAACCCTGTCTCCAAAAGCAAAAAAATAAAATTCAATTCTAGAATCTCCTTCAAGTGTTAAAATTAATTTTGATTAACTTCCTCATTACTATTAATGATTTATACAATCCCATGTGTTTCTGACAAAAATGTTTGAATAAGATGATATGATGAAATGTAATTGTAAACACGCATGAAAATGTCATAGTAATTTACTTTTGTTCCACCCAAAAGACAGTCTTGTGAAAGTTTTGATAAAGGGAAGAATACTTTTTTAGCAAATTTTTGAAAACACATCCTCTAATAAATATTCTATGGCAACAAAAGTAGAAAAAAATAAAAAAAGGGAAAGTGAATAGAAAGATAATCACCATGTTTGTTTAAAAAGTTTGCATAACATTAGATTAATTTATTTGTTGACGTTTCCTCCATGCCCCATGTAATAAGTTTCAGATGACTCAGTTTCCTGATCAGTCAAATGGGGATAAAAGGCTCATGAACTCTTGCTCCTAATATATCAAAAACAGCAGATTAGAACTTGAATTTTCCCTTGTCTTCTCATGTCTTTGAGCCTTTTAACTCAAAGACAGGGCTCCAAATCAAAGAACAATTTAAAGACCAATAGAGCAAAATTGTAAAATGGTGCTGCACCCTGGGGAAAACCAAGTCAGAAATAACAGACCAAAGTGAAGAATTTAAGTTCTCTGCAATAACAACCCATCATGACAGTCGTGAAGCAGGCTTGTGCTATTACAGATTTGCATTCTAGAATTCCTTTGCAGAGTCTGGTAAAATCACTTGGAAAAAAACCCACAGCTGTGCCCAATTCCAGAGAATGCCTGTCAGAGAGAAGTGGCAAAGGCAAGAATGATGATGGTACCTTTTTCTCCTAAGAGATCACAACTGTTTACAGGTAGTTGCCCAGACTAGTGGCAGTGTGTGTTCAAGGACAGATAGGAGTATGCCACAAGCTGATAACTGGTGCTGAAGATGAGTTCACAGTGAATAATGAAAGCCGGTATTCTCAAAGCGTGTCCTTAGAATGGCCCCATTAGTACCACCTTTGAATGTTCTAGGATCAGAATATCTTTCAACGTATTTCTAAATCAGATAGTGAGGTGAGGATATATTTGGTATCTCAGGTGGTGTTGTGTCAGCCCAAAATTGCCAACTTCTAAAAGAACTGTCAATCAAGGTAAATATTGTTCAAAAATGGACATTTGACAATGTCCAGAGAGACTACATCATTCAAAATTCTTTCGGTTTCCTTAGGGTCTATAATACAATGCTGGTGGGGATATAAAACTAGCAGAGTCATTAAGAAGAGACTTAAGATATTATTAGAATCATCGTGCATGACATGGCATTGCAAATCAACTTTATTAGTCACCCTGATCTGATCATTATGCATGGTATACCTTATTGAAAAGATACATTTTATCCCATAAGTATAATTATCATGTCACTTAAAAATAACCATGTATTTTACAAATAAGCATCACCATTTGTTAAAATAACAGTTTTAAGTCAGTTGAAAACATTCCGCATCTCACTTTTTCTGTCATAAACTCACCCCTCGGTGGCATATTATCATATTGTAATTAAAAATATGATAACATCAAAGCATAGTAATGTGAATTATTTCTACATAATGCTTTTTAAAGGAGATATTTAAACTCAGGTTCTATAAGTCATTTTAAAGTCCATGGGTTAGTGTGCTTTCTTCTTCTTTTTCTACTGTTCTATTTCCTTCAAAACGCAAATGATATTTTAGATACACATATAACATACACACACATATAGGGTGTATGTGTCTATGACATAAAACACAAAAAGAGTGTAGCATAATACTTCTGGGTAAGGGCATTGGTGTGCCTTAAGAGCAATAACATATCCATGTACGTGTGTGCACCTGCTACAGCATTACATAAAACACCTTGGGCTTTGGAGGAAGAAAACATGGGGAAATTTCATAAGTTGTCACAATTTCTCCACAAATGGGGATGCATTTTTGATTCAGTACTGTGAAAGAATGTATATTATTACTGAAAATACTAGGCTGGAAAGTGGGATTCTATTTTATAGGTATCTTACTCAGTGGTTATTCAAAACAGGCTTACAAAGACTGATGAGTCCAGGTTGGGAGGTGATGAAAAGTTTCAAACTGGTAAGAGACTGGAAAGATGTGCTGAAAAGAAGTCCAAATCAAAACACTGACACTCTGAGATCTATTATTGTATCTTATGAAAGAGATTAATAACAATGACTAATATGGTGTCTGACCCTCTAGGCTTCTTTCCAGTGATTCCTCCCTATGTAATCAACAAGGAGTCGTTTTAATTAGAGATTTTCTCATTTTAATCTCTAGCTAAATATTTCATATGAATTTTGCTCACTAGTAAGCCGAGCTAAGAATCTGTTCATTGACATCAATACTTTCAGACACAAGGAATTTGCTAGCTCTGAATCTGAGCTTCCTTTCGTTCTATCCCATGAACCCAAGCTCAACCTTCCATCCATCCGAATACAATCATTTCCACTTCAGCTAGGGCACCCCTCTACTGCAAGGGTTCTCACACTTTCCAAGGCAAAATACTGCATATGTTCGTCAAAATTTTTGATGAAGTATGTAATAGAGTAAGTAGTTATAAAAATGAAATGAAAGACAAAATAAACGTGTTCTTCAATCTACAAAATATTGTTCTGCCAAAATATAGATAAAAATTCACAGATGCTTCCCTCATTTCTGAACTTGTAAGTTGGTTACAAACACAGAACCAGCAGTTCTTTTCTGCACCAAATTAGATTAGAGCTGATTAGCAAAGCTCTACACAGTTCTTAGCCTATGCCACCTGAACAGCATTGAACGAATAAAGGTGATATTTGGACTGTAGAAGATGGGTCAATAGAGAGACCACAGGAAAAACTGTTTCCAGACAAAATGGGTTTTCTTTCTTGGATGTGTTTGAATTCCTGTCTCATCTCCTTTTGCTTGCCATGCGGAAGGTATTTCATAAGAATGCATATTTGCTCCTCATCATTTTCTATAAAGTGGTCATTTTTGTATTACTTGGAGCTTAGCTCAATTAAAAAAAGTCCGTTAGTAGAGAATAAAAAAAAGTTCCTGTGTAGTATTTACACACTAGGTTAAAATTAAATACTGACAAGAAATTTTTGCACATAATTGACTTATATAAAAATATCATTGCATTAAAATGATGTGTAAATATACAGACCAGTTTTTCTTTTAGGATTTGCAGAATGATTTCAGAACAAACAACTTTTTATTTGATTCTAGACAAGTGAGAACTTCTCTGAAAGATTTCACACTTTAGGGCAATAAAACAAACTTCAATATTGAATATTTCAGTGTGATTGAATGTAAGCAATGGAGCACCAGCATTCATCAAAATATGAAAGTGTATATGGAATATCTTAACAAAAATCAGATGAATCAAGTTAAAATAAACTATAAAAGTTTCTACCTTACCTTGCACATTTCAAAGAAATAGAAATAAATATATAAATTATACTTATTTCTTATTATGACATATGTCATATGCTATGTCTTTATATGGAAAAAATGATGAGAAAGCAAATATGTTTCCTTCACTGAAGTATTTTTTCTTATAAATAGGATAATATATTAAATATATACATATATATATTGCTTGGGAGTGATTTTTTAAAAAAAATAGTAGTAGCAGACAATAGCTGCATCATAAGTTACTTTATGAGGGAAATTAATTATTTAGTATGGGTAAATATTTCTGGTTTGGGTGGAAGGTTAGAAATGAAAGCAATTGATGCGATTCCAAAATTTTCATCACATACATAAAATAATTATTAAACATTAGATATATTTAAAGAAAAACATGGGTGGGGTTTTTGAAACCACTGACCCTGAGAATACTTCTCAACTCTTCTATAAGTGCAAGTTATTAAAAGGAAACAGATTTGGAAACTGAATAAGAGCCCACAGTGATGACAGTTGTGAGAAACACAGATGTTATTGACCATTTGATTGGCAGTCCTAGCACAATTTAAACAACGCATGAGAAATGCCCATATAACGTGGTGATTCACTGCCTCCTATAAATATAACCACATACATTGCTTGAATCAGAACTTCACCAAGTCTACGTCTGTAAGGTAAGTGTTGAAGGGCACTCACACGATACCTACAACAACTCTTACTGGTTGCTTGTTAAGTTCCTAGTGACAAGGTAGTCCTTTACCTATTCTTTCCTATCCTACATAATTATTCTCTCATACATCCCTTTATCCAAGTCTTTAATCATCATTCTCAATTATGATCCAGATTGCTGTTTCACAGAGAATAGTCAGATACTTTGAATATTTCAGTTCCAACATGCATACATACTTAATCAGTAGACTCTACTGGATAATGTTCCTATTAATAGGCATAAAATCGACATTTTCCTCAATCCAGTCCCTTTATTTAGGCAGAGGATCCCATCTCTTCTTATTAAATTGGTATGCAAATGATTCATTCCAGTGAAAGCCCTCCCACTTCTGTAAACATCAGTCCTTCTTCTCATATTAGCCACGTGATTGGTAGCTCTAGGGTTTATGAAATGGACTGAAATGTGTTCATGACAAAAGGAAAACTGATGTCTTTCCATACCTGATCTCCTCACAGCTACTATTGTGTTTATTTGCTCCATTTAAATGAAAACTTTTAATATTGCCAATGTCCTTCTGTCCTCACTGTCCATCATCCCATAATGTCATCCCTGTTACTTGTACACCTCCACAAGTCCACTGCCACACATATTACACTAAATTAGCTAATGCCAAATTTGATGATAATTTTATTTCTTATTTGATCAATCATCAAATCATCACCAATAGATTGTATAGCCTTTCGGAAATCCATTATTTTTTGCCATTGCACTTCCAGCACAGAACTCTCTTGGCTGCTTTTTCATTAAGTAGATGTTTTTTTGTATCGTTTTTGGTTTCAGCCCAATTTTCAAATGCGTAGCTATTGTAGTGTTGTTGACTGATGCACTGACCTCTATGTATAGCTGCTTCTGTAGGTGCCACTTGCCTTAATTTTTTTTCAGTCTGCTGCCAGTTCAGAATTTTATGTCTCTAATTTGGATATTTCACTGACTTTGTTTTTTCAACTTCTTTTTGGACATACTCACTTGGCTGCTAATTCAAATATAATGTAGTAAAACATCCATGCTTGTAATTTTCTCCATACATAATCCATTTCCATAATCATATCTGCAAAAAAGTTGATAAGGACATTCAGGTGATTGACTACTTAGAATATGAAGCCACCCTTCCTGTCTCTGTGTCTTTCAAACAGTACAACGAATACATGATCAAATTCAGCTGGTTCTACCATCAAAATACAGCCAAAATGCTACCACCTCTCTCTTGATTTTGATTGTCATTGCCTAAATGATCATCTTAAGATTCAGGCTCACAGAAGTTATCATTTATTTTTTACTTAAAGTTGTAAACAGATCATTGTAGGGCTGGAAAGATGGTTCAGCATTTAAGGGTTCTATGCCTAGCACCCACATGGGAACTAACGACAGTCCATAACTACAGTTCTAGGTGATCCAATGCCTTCTTCTGATACCTGCATGTATTTGAGGAAATGAATGCGCTTACATACATCATACATGCATGCAATACACCCATATATATATATATATATATATGAAATAAAAATATTTTTAAGATCAGTATATTTTTTCTCTTATATTCCAAAACGCACATTGCTACATTTGGTTAAGCAAAATAAAATCAATTTTAGTAATCTATTTTCATAAAGGATTTTTCAAGAAGAATTCTTAAGTCTGAGTATAAGAATGGTAACAGAAAATGTCAAAATAGGGTGTCCACATCTCCTTTTAGCAGAGTGGAGGAAGATTTTGAACCTGCAGCACTTAAGAAGTCTCCAGACAAGAAGTTATGATTAGATTGAAGACAGGACTCATGGAATTAAATGTCAGCATTTTCCACATAAATAGGCTATCAAAAATACCTAATTTCATTATAAATAAAAAATTAGGTTATTTGCCAGAGAGTAGCATTAGAAACAACGAAACCACTTTTCTTCCTCTTCCCCCTCCTCCCCCCCCTCCTTCTCCTCTTCTTCTTCTTCTTCTTCTTCTTCTTCTTCTTCTTCTTCTTCTTCTTCTTCTTCTTCTTCTTTCTTTTTCTTCTCTTTCTTCTTCTTTTCTTTGTGCTGATCAATGGTTTCTCCCTGGCATCAAAACTAGAACTGCCAGCAAACCAAATGGGGAAAGTATTGTAAAATAATTCCCAAGGCAGCTGTTCAGTAGTTAATAGGTTCCCAGGCATGGAGATATTTCATTCATTTTTCATTTAAGCAATGGTACTTATTGAGGAATAGTTACCGTAGAAGTAATTCCGAACTTTAGTTCTTGTTTCAACAAACTATAATTTGGGTGGCTATATCCACAAGGGCATCCATATATAGTCAAACGCTGATCAGGCACGCTTCTGCTGTTACTGCACTGTTAAACTAGAGCATCTTTCACTGTGTGAGCTAAATTAATGACTTACTCTTCTGTGGATCAGAAGTTCTGCACAGATATTTCTAGATTCATGTGTAGGTGATATAATGAGGCTGCATTCCTGTGTGGAGACTCTAAGCGAGAATATGGTAATATAATGAAAATATGTTTTGTCTACTCTATAAAAATACTCTGAGCATATAGGACAGAAATTATACATAGGTTTAATGTGGATGGCACAAAGTAGAAAAGGTCTTTATTATAATGTGATGCATTTCTAGCATTTATAATGGTACCAGTTATTCAGGCTTGGTGTCTGCTCTTGATTGATTTATATGATAGAAGAAATTCAAGACATTTAAATAAAGACTTTTACACAATAATAGTAATGAGAGAAAAATGGCTCAAGAAACCACCTGGAGAATAGTATATTTACAAACAAAATAACACTAACAAAATAAAAGTGTATAGAACAGCAGTTTGAGAAAAGAATGTTTGTGAAAGTTGGGAGGAGAGAGAGAGAGAGAGAGCAGAATGTGTTTCTTGTAGGGAACATCATTACTGCAGAGGCTACACAGCAAGGAAAGGAAAGATGGTCACTACGTATTGAGAAATGGAAACATTAAGGTAGCTTTACAACTACTGTTTCACTATACATACAGTTATTAAGTAATCATGCATAGTCTTGATTCCTCTAAAATCTAACTTCTTTTCTTATTAGTCCAAATTTTGGACTACTATAAATCAGTTACCTAGGTTCATTACTATAAAAATAATGGCACACATGATAAATCAACTCAATTTATATTTACAACTTCTTCTGCATGGTAGACTTCATGACATTAGCTATATGATCTACTCATTCATTCACTTATGCATACATTACTGTATCAGATCATCAAATAATTAAGCTTGCTGAGGTTACCAGAGATCTTATTTTCCTCATTATCCGGAGGGTATCTTATATTGTATCAACACCCTCAACATAGCTATGAGAAAAATAAATGACAAGAAAAATTATATAAAATCATTATCATCAACCTTGGTTTATAGTAGTACACAGGCATTTTTAATACCAAAAAAATTAACAAGGATTTGCTCATTACACTATACAGTGGCAATAGATTAACATTAAGATTCTGACAAATATAAATTCAAATTGGAATACTAGACTAAAGACATTTTTTTTTCTTTGACTTTGGTCAATTCTGACTTTTAACTCTCAATTTTAAAGGAGATAATTATATTCATTTTGCAAAACCAGCTTCAGTTTGGAAATTTAGATAGCCACAACATAAAATGTATTGTATATTGTTCCATTTAATTTATTTTGATTCCGTAGTCAATTTGTTTAAATTTTTTAATTAACCCATTTGACAATTTTAAATGTATTTCTCCTTAAGTCTTTAGTATCACCTACTTGTTAATTTTTTTTAATTTTTAAAAATATTTTTATTTTATGTGCATGAATGTTATGCCTGCATGTGTGTAAGTGCATCCATGCTGTGCGGTGCTCCTAGAGACCAGAAGTTGTTGTATTCATTGGAACTGATTCCGATGAACTATGAACAATTGATAGCTGCCATGTGGGTGCTGGGTTTCAAAAGCAGGTCTTCTGCAAGAGCAATCAGTGCTCCTGAGCCATATCTCCAGCCCCCGTTTATTTATTTTTAATATTTTGCTTATTATTTGTATTTTATGTGTATGAATGTATTGCCTTCATGTATGTAGGTGCACCCAAATTGTGCAATGCCCATGGAGGTCAGAAGGGGGCGTTGGGTCCCCTGGAATTGAAGTTACTGACAGCTGTTAGCTTTCATGTGGATGCTGGGAACCAAACCCAGGTCCTCTGAAAGAGAATCTGAGACTCTTAAGTGCTGAATCATCTCCCCAGCCCCTCAAGTTTTATCATTTAAATAGATGGTAGACATAGCTTCCCTACAAGAGGCCTGCATTCTTTTCCGAAGCTTGTTTTCATAAAGATGGGTTATGAGTATGGAGACCTTACAATGAATGATGGAAGGATCTTGGCTTCCTGAAGGAGAGTCCAAGAAACTTTAAGAATGTTGGTAGCACTGCTTTCATCTAAAGCCCTCTCAGTGTATTTTATCTTACATTTGATGGGTCATTTATTTTATAGAGGATTTTCATTTCCTCATTAAAGTAGTATGCACCTTGGCCTTCTAAATAGATGGAAAAATAAGCAGCTACCTGCAGATGGTCTCTGGAGTCTCTCTACAGACAGCCAGGATTTAGAAAAACTAATTTTATATGCTATTTGGAGTCTTCTGCTTATATTGGTGCTTTTTGTCAAGTTCTATTAATTATTGTTGATCATGATAATGAAAGAAACTCATGATCAAAATGGACAAGACTAGTTAATTATAATAATTATTAATAATAATTCATTAAGTGCAGTCCTCCTCTCTAGCATGTGATCTTTTAGCTTCAAATCTTTCATGATACTTTTGTATTAAAAATCATAAAATATTCCATGGAAGTTCTACTGATGAATTATCTCTTTTAAGTAACAGATATGGAAGACTCTTTACACTCAGTAAATGTGAGTGTTTTGGTGTTTTAAGATTACAGAATTACAAGGAGAACTTAACAGCTCTCATCTTTTAGCTCATTAGAATTACTATGCAATATTAGATGGTTTATTTAATTTTTTTCATACTTATTTTATGTGAATGATTGTACTGCCTTAATGTGTGCAAATGTACCTGTGTCATGTAGTACCCAAGGAGGTCAAAAGAGGGTGCTGGATTTCTCTGGAACTGGAGTTATGGACAGTTGATAGTCACCATGTTGGTGCTGAGACTCAAACCCATGTCCTCTGCAAGAGCACCTAGTGCTGGATTTCTCTGGAACTGGAGTTATGGACAGTTGATAGTCACCATGTGGGTGCTGGGACTCAAACCCATGTCCTCTGAAAGAGCACCTAGTGCTCTTAATCACTAAGCCATCTCTCCATCCCCTTTTATTTAATTTTATATTATTTATATGTACTATATCTTCACAAGTCCTATTTCTTTTCTTCATTTAACAGAAAATAAGCTACCAGTAACATATTCTGGATTTTTCCTTTAAGTTCTTCCTGGTTTCAACTACATTGCTGAGGAAATGCAATAGTGTTAATACCTAGAGTTGTACAAATGTAAGTGCTTCTCAATAATAGTGACAGGATGTAAATTTTGGGCCACTTTTGAATTGTGAGTTTTTAATGTTAAAATCAGAAAGTTCTGTGCATCTGAGTTTCCTCCTATGATTTCTGAGGATAGGAGCACCTAAAGGAGAGGTCTATGTACTGCAAGACTTTCGGTACATTAATTTCCAATTTGTTAGGAAAGGTTTTATCTTAAGGAGAATCAAAGAAATGGCTCTTTTCTATAATAACTTCAATTACCCAAAAGACTAGCTAGTCTTAGAGCGGTAGTTAAGATGGTGGAGTTTAAAGCCACTTTGCTCTTTTTATACTAGCTATGTGGATGCTTAGCATTGGTACAGAGCTTCTTAAATTAAAAAAGGAAAGAAATGTAAAGAATAAAAGGAGGTATTTTCATAAAATGTAAACTGGGAAGGAAATGTCCCAGAATACCAAAATAATCATAAGGAGAGCCGCACAGAGAGTGCTGATTTTTCTGTTTGTGTTGTATTCTTCCACTGTCTTAGTCTGTGTCCAAATGGCTTTGCTGTGCTTGAAACCATTCCTGAAAATAGTAAGAAATGTACTGAGTCAGAGGGAACAGAGGTTTAATAGACTCGAAGGTGAGTTATTGACTCTCAAATGCTCTTCTTATCACTCTTTTTTGATAAAGGAACAAAACAAAAAGAGGGATCCGAGAAAATAGTGTCAGGAAGGGGCAGAAACCAGGGCTCAAACTTCCAACTACCTTTTCTTAGTAATCAGTTTTTAGCTGAGAACTATGATAATACTTTGTTATTGTTCATAGCGTGTCAAGAATTTTCACATGGATAACTTAATACAGCTCCCCAGCAAACTATGGAAGGAAGTGAAATGATCTACAAGTAAGTGATAAGATACCCACTTCTCAGAGAATTAAGTCACACTGTCTGGAATTGCAAAAAGACACTTTAGCTTTTTCTAGCATATTAAATTTAGCATTGACCAAGTACCAGACACTGTATTAGGAGCCTCAGGAAAGTCTCTGATAACTGTGAACATATAGTCTTATTAGAACAATAGAAATGACATTAAATAAATAAAAATATTATATTTATTCTCTTCTCCTTTGTGATTGCCCCAATCATATTTAAATAGTTTACAGTTTGGTTGTCCATTGAAGAACTCCGGCAACCTATCCAAAGCAGATAGAAAGTGATATTAGACTCTTATAAACAAACAATTGTGATTTGTCCAAGGTTTTAGAAGATAACCTTTAAGTCCTGAAAAATTCCCAATGTTAGGTTTTATTTTTATCACTTACGGTGAATCTCTGGGACTTCACATGAGTTTATGGTGATATTATGAGTCATGATGGGCTTCTAGCGACTTTCAAGAGAGGCAGGAGGGCAGGTTGAAAAGATCAAACATGCGATTGGAGTATGTTAGATGATTACTAAATGTGATAGACCCCTGTGGGGATGAAATGTGGCTAGAGATTGACGTCTGCTACATAGTCAATAACTCAAAACAACCTATATAACAGAATCCTGAAGGCAGGAAGCTTCGGTACAGTTTTGGGTGGTCAACACTTATTCCTGAAGGATGATGAGTCCTGATTACTCTAGGACACGTGGATACCTGAGACCTTCTCCAGATCAAACACTGTGCATCTCATCTCTGGCACATTCCCTTAATAATAAAATCTTTAATAATAGGTATAGCAGATTTTTGAGTCCTGTGATATTGTAGTGAATTTTCTTATGTAAGAATCCAAAATAAGTATCTCTGTGTCTATAACCAGCTCGATAGGAGGCAAGAGATCTAGATCCCTCCACATTTTGCTGATGCTCATGTGAATATGCCTTTAACATATAGAGTGTGCCTAACTTTGGGCGCTTCATACAATAATAAAGAATTGCAGTATTTTACATTTTATACAGTTTCCAAAAATTGAGAGGCAACCTATCAGAAATATCAAATGAGAAATATTCGACTCCTGACACTGCTCTTTCAGTGTATATTTTTATTGAGGTATGTTTTTGCATTTCATATAACAGAACTTAGTCAAATTTAGACCGCTTTCAAATCTGAAGTCCCCATAACCTTCCACCTGATTCCATGTATTGTCATATATGTTGGGTGCGATCTTCAAACATTTATTAAGTGCTCTGCTCTGATGCATTCTTGAAAATGCAACTAGGAAAAAGACATTCCCTCTTTCCAAACTTCCTTCCATACCTTAACAAGTGAACACACATCTCCTCCGTTGTTTTCCTTCTACCATACTGAAGAACATCCTTTAGCATTCGGTTCAATCGGTGCTTGCTAGATTCAATACATAATGACTAGTGGGGTATTGACCTAGGCACTGGGGCTATACTAAAAAACAAAGTAGACAAAACCTACTGCAATTGCAATTCAAGCAGTATGATAAACAGAGGGAAAAATTACGAGGCCAACACTGTTAATTTGGAAAATTACTGAGTTGGAATTTGTGAATCCTGAGTACAGAAGTCAGCCAAGGCCTCAGAAGATAAGTGGTGTCCAAGCTAGGCCATGGTATTTGGAAAGAACTAGTCATGAAAACAGGCAAAGTGAAGGACTGCTAGTATTACAAAACAACCATCATTATGTCCCTTGTCTAGAAATGTGGCTTACCAAAACAAAAGGTAAAAGAGAAAATATTATATGTCTTAAGTTCCATGATCCATGTAGTACTATTTTCTTGGTATTCCTTATTTACAAATAAAACAATAATACAACCAGGCTTATACTAAAACAACAAAAAAGTCATTTACTACAGAAGTAATGTTCAAATTTGTCTCTAGTTCTCTTTACATAATATACCTAGAGAGAGAGAGAAAGAGAGAGAGATTTTTTTACTTATAAATTCATAGTATTTCAAAGAAAATGATTTATATGTTTAAAATGATACATTCGTTTAAAATATATTTGTTTAAAATGGTAAAATGATAAAATTTCCAGGAAGACAATGAAAATATGAAAATGTTAAAAGAAAACCAAAACATTAAGACCTGCTGATCGTGGAAAAGTTCCTCCGTAAATTTTTTGAAATTTACAGCAGCCCATCCAATCCACATCCCTTTTCAAATCTATGTTCTCCAGTTTCGTAAAGACAAATTAAAAAATTTTCATGATAAGACTGGGCTTCAAGCTTCTAAATGTTCATCAAAGATAATATCAAAAAATTCAATTATGCTACCTCTTTTTTTTTTTCTGCCCCAAAAGGAAGAAAACCTTGCCATAATCAGGGAAGCTATTTTTAAATTGCAGGAGGGCACAGACGAAGGTACAAATTAATGAGCTGATGTCATATTAATGTAGTCTTTTTGATCTTGTAATCATGAGCGCTTTACAAATCATGTTTGGTTTCAAGATTGTGATTCGAGTCTTCTAGTTGCAGACGTATAATTTAAATACTTAAAAGAAACTCCAGATGTTTCAGAGGATCATTTCTTGTACTTAAGAGTGACGGCTACAGGATATGTTTTTCTAACTAACTGTGGTTTAGTGGACGGTTTGGTTCACACTTCAAAACCTTAGATGACTTATTTCAATTGAGATTTCTCAATTTCTTTCAACTTTGGTATAATAGGAAAATTAACCATACATTTATAAAATTAACTCATAAAGTAATCTATGGGAAATGTCAGTAGATAGACATTTCCCTATTACTAGAAACAACATAGCAATAAAAATAAGTTCTAGATTCCAGTTTCGCTTTTCCTATAGGGATGAAGTCTTGTCATTGTGATTTTATTATCATTACCTACATGTTGATATGGCCTCAGAATGAGAATTCTAGCTTTATAGTGTAAACACCACTTCACATTTTCTTCTAAATATGGAAAAAAAAGATGGTACAATAAGAAAGGAAAAACAAACACATAACAGCAAAAAATGACATTTAAGAAATGGTCTCTAAAGAAATGCACAAAAATAAGTATTATTCAAATAGTCGATTAAAATGATGGTGTATTCAGAAACTGTTCCCAGGAGAGAAGGAAAAATAACTGTTTTCTCCTTTCAAATATGAATGTTCTTATTCTTTCTTGGATATTCTTCATTAGGGAAGTCTTATTTATTTACTGAAGGTCAGAAATGTTAGGTTAAGTTAAGTGCTAGAACAATTATCTGCAACATCCATTGTGAATTCTTCAAGGACCACTCAAGGAATTTTTCCCCCTCTGCAGTTTAAATGCTTTCTGTGGTGCTTTTTTTTTTTGACAGTTGTGTGCTTATGAATATTTATAATACTGTCAAACATAAAAAATAAAATGTGTTATTCTAGCCCTCGAATGAAACGCATATACTTTTGGAGAAAGCATGGTAACGAGGTAAAGAACTACCTCTCTTTAACACCAAGTCTGTAGATGGAATTGCTTTATCAGTATGAAGCTCTTCATCTTTGTAGTTAGTGATGCACCATTTTCATTTATCTTTCTCTGTTTTTTGATTCTCATGCTGTCAATTATACTTAAAAATCATCTTTGGTTATATGTAGTCTATACAAATTTGTAGGTGTTGCTCCGTTCTTTCTTGCAAATAGGATTATTGCATATTCTAAATAAATGATTGCATAAATAATTCAATAGTTCAATAAATAAATAACACAACTGATAAAAACACAAGAAACCAAATTACCAATATCAGGTTTTAGGTAGAATCTTAAATCAGTTCTTATTAATTCTAACATTGAAATTCTGAAGCCAGCGATCTTTAACAACACTTTATACTTTTATTGAGCAAGAAACCATGTATTTTATCTTGTAAAAAATGTAATTGAATTTTTGTGATATTCATACAATATAATTTATGGAATTTAGACAGCCTCCCCTATCTTTACTTCTTCCCCTTATTGTCTCCTGTCCACGTTAATATACTCTACTATATATAATAAGGTCTATAAATCTAATTTGTGTCCACTAAATATCCTTATGTGTGGGTCCATCCAGTGGAGCATGGCTAACCTCCTAAGAGTTACATCATTAAAAGAGATTGTCTCTCTTCCAGCAGCTATCTGTTTTCCAATATCCCCTTAGGCAGTATTGGGGTTTCTTACACATTTTTTCCACATATATGTGGGGATTTTATCTGATTTTAAATTGTATGCGACCTGTGAATTCATATGGGTAACTGAAAAGTTGTCTGGAAAAAAAATTTCCTTGTGGTCACCATCAACTTCTTACCCTTACAATCTTTCTGCCCCATCTTCCACGATGTTCCTTGAACTTTTAGAGGCAGAAGTTTGATAGAGGTGTCCTATTGAGGAATAAGTACTCTGCAGTCTCTTGATTGTTGCACATTGAATAATTGTGGGGTTTTGTATTAATCACAATCTGTTGCATAAGTAAGCTTCTCTGGTGAGAGCTGAAAAGTACATTAATCTAGGGGTATAACAATAATTCTGTAGGAGTCAATTTAATCCTATTACTATTTAGCAGAAAATTAGTATGAGGCTCTCACCTATACCCATTATCTGTCTAGGTTTAGGTTCCTAGACCTAATTATCAGTATCAAGTATATGCTCCATCCTATGAAGTAGACTTTAAATCCAATTAGAAAGTGGTTGGTTGTTCCCATAATATTTATGTCAAGACATATCTTGCCAGGCCAATTGTTGTAGTTCATAGGACTTACAAATGGGTAATGTTGATGATCATTTTTTTCAATAATATGAATAACACCTTCCAACAATATGAACATTAGCCTGTGAGATAAGGCTCTGAAGTCATCACCAGCCTGATTTCCACTTGTTTGTTCTACATCTCATGAATGTTGTGTATTTAGAAATAGGGTTTTACTATAACGTTCAGATGGGTAACCAAGAACAGAGGCAATGAGCAATACTGTCTATGAAGTCCCTAGTCAACAGCTTCAAGACAGAGAATTCATTGCTTGCATTGGGGTTTTATTTTGTTAGCCTATGGTGTCTATTAGAAGCAGTGTCCCCCATGATAAGGCAAATACTTACTTTTAATCTCTTTTTATAATGTATATGGTTATGCTAAAAAGGCTTCTATTGTTGTAGGTTTCCATAGGACGCTGTACACTTTCAACAATCTCTTTTACAGAATGTAGTGATATTTCTGATCTGCATCCTGGTTACTGAAGAGCATAACTCAGATGCAAGTTATACTTTTGAAAGATGTGCAGTTCCATTTGATGAAGAAAGATTCCTCCCTTGAACTCATTCTTTCTCATAACATATTCTTCAGTACTGTCTATCTATTACTATCATGTAGTTGTTTTTTTTTTAAAAAAAAACATTATTATGCAATAGAATATTCCACTTAGGATTTGGACAATATTATTTTCTGTTTGAGAGATATCTGTTATCATTTTAGTTAATGGATTTATTTAAATTATAGCATCTACTTTATGTAACTTTTACAGGTATATGAACTATCAAATAGCATTATGCAAGGCAAGGTTGTTTGGGGAAGAAGAAAGTTAGAGTGGGAGAACAAGAAATCAAAGAAATGTACAATGCAAAATGCTTGCAATTTTGTATTTTTTCTTCTTTCACTTTCTGTATATCTCCTTCTGCACCTTATTTTCACTCTTAAATGTGAGTTATATCTTACTATATTCTTCATTCTCCTGTTATTTAGTGATGCTTTTTTTAAGTACTAAGAAAATAAAGAGTTCCATTAGTAAATATGTCATGAAATGATTTGTGTCCAAAAAAATCAAGGCTTGTGAGTAATGCCCCTGGTTTTATTAAGTTATCCCTGAATTTATAACATAACACTGCCACAGAGCTAACCCTCATTAAATGCATAAGCAATTTACAATTTAATTAAAGTTCTGACAACACTAAGTTATCAGATAGCTCAAAATGTAATCTCAGCTAAGACAAAAAAATAAAAAATAAAAACAATATTTACCTGAATTTACTTGAATACAGTCTTCCAAAGAAACAGTTAAAGTCAGTCATTATAAAAATTCCAACAGAGCAAGTCTGGTTTCCCAGGAGGAAAGCTGCTTACCAACTGGAGCAACCAGAGGATGAATGATGAATATTATGCATGGATATGAATAACTTCCTTCAGACCCATTGCTATTCTCATTTGCTGTAAAGTGATATGATGGAAAAGATACAGAAAGCCAGGAACTCTCTTATCTAAAATGAAGTCAAGAGACTGACTTAATTCTCACTTGCTCCCTGGATGTTACTGAGACTTTGCGCAGCATCTGAACTCAAGGCAGCATCCTTGCACAACTGGTTACAGCAGGAAGCCTTACTGAAATGACATGTCGTTTGTTTTGCAAAAGTAATAGGTTCTACTCATCTTGGGTCATGTTCCTTTGTGACTACTATTCACTTTTCGAAGAATCTAGATCAAAACTTTTCTTTCTTTACTTACAAATAAGTATATAGGTAGATTCCTTTCCGACTTGGCCACTTTCATTTTACTCTTACAGATTAGTAATATTTTAAGGAAGTGTGATAGGAAATATCAATTATTAAAAAAAAAAACTTTCCTTAAGGGTTATATGTCATAGGTGTGATTGTCCCAGAAGAATCTTTGTTGAGTCTAGTAGTCACATCACTCTGAAAACAGAAGTTTTAGTGTGATTTTTAATGATATTATTGGACCGCAGGGCCAACCCCAGAAATATTTCATTCACCTTCCTAGTTTAATGGGAAGAATTTGAAGTCTAGGAAATTTATAAACCTCCTTTAGTCTGTCTTGGATAACCCCATATATCTATGCATTTTATTTCCTGTGGTCAGATACTTTAATCGCCACTATGTTGTTTAGAAAGAGAAGAATATTTTTACTGCTTTATAACAAAAAGGGGAAAAACCCTAAAAATATTATACATCCTATAACTCATAATAAAGATTAGAATATATCTATAGTAATATACTTCATAACTTAAAACATTCCTATTACTTTTAAATGTACAAATCATTTTCATTTCTGGTTGGTTACTCCAGGATTTCTTCTATCTTTCTATTTGGTTCAAATATTTCTAGCATCTCTTAAATTTCAGAATTTCTAAAAATGAAGATTTTACTACTTTTATATAATTGTCAAAAAGTAACAAACTTTACTCAGCTTCTTTGTGAAACCATCCACATGCACACATACACCTGAGAGAGGACTGTCAGATATATAGATCTATATGTAGAGACAGGTATAACATGGATGAAATAGATTTAGATAAAAAATATTAGTTTATCAGTTTGTTTCTTATCAGGACCTAGAGTAAACAGTTATTTTTCAGGATTATTGATCCACTGAAATAAAGCTTTACAAATGTATTTGTGTAAAATGAAGCAATTAATGCCAGCAGAGACTTCTTTAAGTACTCATCTTTCCTTCTTGCATGAGTAACATTATATTTAATAACGATTTGTGGAACTAGCGACATCACTATCACTTTCTGAAAACAAATAAAAACCATAACAAAAGAATTGCTTTCACCCATTTTGAAACAGAAAGTAAAGAATAAAAAAGGAGAGAGAGAGAGAGAGAGAGAGAGAGAGAGAGAGAGAATGAAGAGAAATTCTCCCAACCAACAGAGAAGTTCTTAATTTCTATAGGAGACTGACAGTTAAGAAGAAGGCTCTAGTACTCAAGCTTCCTCTCTCAGCTGGATATTGGATATCCAGTTTTCTCATAACAGCAGGCAAAATTTTGGTCTCAGGGAGAAAGAAATCAATGAAAACCTTCTTTATGAGGTTTTGGTTTCTATGCACATGTAGACTCTGAACTGCATTAGAATTAAGACCAGATAATGCAGCCCGCATTTGAATTGTAAATGTGCATGTGGTTCCCCACATTTATTAGGAAGCTTTAGCTTACAGAAGAGCAGATGGTTCCCTCTGCTCCAGATCAAATACTGTCAACTGCTTATTTGATTATCTGCATCTTTTTTTTAATTTAAATAATTGAAGTTTTCCAGCAATTACTAAATCTGACCTGTTTATTGTAACTTTTCTGACTGTCCCAACCATTTTTGGCTTTTGACTGAGAAGTATTTATATGAACAATTTTTAAAAATATTTTATTTATCATTTTTATTTTAGTGTATGAATGTATTGCCTACATGTGTATAAGTGTTCCAATGTCATGCCATGCTGACAGAGGTCAGTAGAAAGTGTTGGATTCCCCAGGAACTGGATTGAGGGATGGCTGTTAACCACCATGTGGGTGCTAGGAATCGAACCTCTGTTCTTTGCAAGAGCAGCCAGTGCTCTTAACCACTGAGCCACCTCTCCAACTCTATGCAAAAATTCTGACATGTTTAATTCAAGAGCGAAAGCATTTTAAATAATTTTAATATTCCTGTTCTGTTTACTTTTTGAATAATCGGAAAGGTAATTCTGTGCTGATTTACTTACCATTAACTTTGATGAAGGGGAAATGAATGAACTGCTCTTTGTATTGACTCTTATGCTTGATTATGGGCAAAACTTGCCCAATCAATCTCCTTCTGTATCTGTTTCCCTTCTTTATGTAACTTTGTACTATTTCTGTTTAAGAGGCTGTGTGTATGTCTTCACTTTCTAAATTTGCTTTTGCTTCAGTACTTGTTTAGAAATAGACTTTGGTGTTGAGGACATCTTGGCTTTCCTATCTTTCATGTGGAGGAATATATGTGAACAGTAGGGACAATTGCCTGACCTTTTATAACACATACTCTTTCAAGAACCTTCTGTGAGAAGAACAACATGGCTGAGAACATCTGAATTGCCTATTCCCAAAATGAAACCAAAATGGCTATTTTAACTCATGTTTTCTTTCATTCTTTGGATATATAACAAGACTCAAAGTACACAAATCTCTATTCTACTTTCCAAAAGTCAATTTTCCCCTCACTTGGCTTACTATTTAAACAAATTTGGTTTTGAAATCTAGAAAATCTCTGTTTGTATAATTTCAACAAATTTCTTTAACTCCTGCCTGTCTCTGCTCAATCATTATGTCAACAGGTATGTAAATAAATTTAAGTTAATTTAATTACTACCAGGTACTTCTCACCTTGGTGAGGCTCTTTGGGCCATGCAGTGACTGAGGTCACTTATGTCATTTATGGTCCTTTAAATTATTAATACCCCTTTGAGATTTCTATAAGGAGATTAATGCTTACATAACACATAAGCATGGCCTTAGAACTTCGCCATGGCCCCTACCACACTGCAGACAGTTTCAACACACAGGTGAAATAGTTCTTAAGAAATGACCTCTAATAAAGTTTTAAAACAAACTGTGGTATTTTTTTAAGTTTTATTTAGATTCAGCATAATTAAGGTTTTAAGTTTGTCATTATTACCTGTTAATATTTAGTTAACTGCTTCTACAGGTTCCATGCTACAGGTATACAATTAAAAATATTTGAAAAATATGATCATATTCACTAAGTATAGATATTTATTTCTATCATTTCTTTTGATGATGCAGTATTGAAGCTATTTATACAATACAGTATTTTTACTTATAGTAGGTTTATAAGTACTATAAATAATTTAAATGTGATGTGTAGAAGGATATATATATATATAGATTCCATGAAAATCTAATGTCATCCTGTCTAAGATGGACTTTAGCACCCAAAGCAGTCTAGAAAACAGCATCCTGTGTATTTCTGGCAATGAGCACACTTAGCTTCTCCAATTTCGGTTTCTAGTCCAAGAGTCTTCACTAGCACTTCTAACATATTTTATTAGTGTAATTCTTGTCTCTTTTCTTCTCTTTATTTAAGATGACATATTGACTATGAAATCACTGCCATGGTTACCAGTTCTACTTGACAGTCTCAGAAATGAATTAATAGCATAATGTCTTGATGAAATTGTTTGTCACACAGTTTTGTTCAAGGTAACTAAACATATAAGAAATCACCCTTTTTCTCTGGAGTGGTAGACAATACTATGAGTCAGTACCCATGTGACTTTTACAGATTGCTCAGTTGAGCTGAGAACATTAGCAGAACATACAGGAACTTCAGATCATTAGTCATCTCATGGGTGGAAGCAGATGGCTTCCCTAGAAGAGGGAGCTTTCACCTCCCACAGAATTTAGATGCCATAGTACACAAAAGCCTAATTGTTCAGAGAAGGATGTGTGAGGAGCTTTCAGCCTGAATCTGCAGCAACTCACCTACTCATGATGCAGATATGATTATATAGAACACACTCATGACCATAAAGACAGCCAGCATGAGCACCATCAAACCTATTAGCACAGCCCTCATTGTCTGCTGATGACAGAGCAGAGGTGTACAGTTTCTTGGATAAGCACCGTTCTTAGGAAGTGTTCTTCAGCAATGTTGGCTTCAAAGGCATATGCCATCTCATCTAGCTTATTCATTGTTCACAGTATTGATATTTTGGCCTCAATGATCATTGGTTAACAGAGAGTCTCTATTCTATTCCTGTATAATTGCACATATGACTTTCTTCTCATGAACACCAATAAGGCTCCCTCAGTTGTGAAAGCTGACAGTATCTACATGTATTGTCAAATTTATCACTTGATGTCATTGGTCAAGAATAATTAACACATAGTTTTATGAACATGAATAAGGAAAATAAAAACCTTTGCTCATATTAATCATAACCTAAGAAAGCTGGTAAGCATCTAGGGCTCTACATAATTTTCTATGTTACTATGTTTTTATTATTTGTTGACTTCTCTGTCTCTGCATATAAGCCACCAGGCTAAAGATAAGGATCTTGGTTATTTTCTCCTGTGAGCATATCCTCTGAAGAGATACCATCAGCTATAAAATTTATCCGTTATGTAATGTAATACAGTCAGGGAAAGTGGAATAGAAAAAAAAGTAAAGACTGGAATTAAGGCAGTGTGAATTTGGCAATTCATATTGATAAACTAAATTGTACCAAGAAATGGATGATTGAGTTTTAAGTTCTGACATTTATCACTGGAATGGTGCATGGGACTGGAACATAACAAAGTATCATGGGTTGTGTGGGTAAAAAGAGGAATTGGCTGTGTCAAGTGTTTTAAAGGCTTAGGAGGACCAAGCAAAATTTTGGCATGATAGTTATTTGTTTGAGTCCTGTCTTCATTGTGTTTATTTTCATGTCATCTCCTATCTGTCCCTCTATTTGTCTCTTGTTATAATAACAGTAAGTCCAGGTTAGTGACTTTGTTTGAACTTAGATATCAAGGTGAAGAGCCCATCTCCAACAGCATTCACAGTCTGAAATAATGAAGGCCAGGGTCCTAAGCATACAAATCTGTAAGGGAAGGACACAAATCACTTCTCTGAGCCTCCATCTCTTCATTAGTAACATGGAGTGACATCATATATTCTTAATATCAAGCTTCTATGACACATAAATTAAACAAATGCCTCTGTCTTTTTCTTTCCCTCTATAGTGTATTTACCAGAGTGAGCACAACAAAACAAGTCCATAGCTAAAACTATAATAATAAAGCATGACAATTTTGTTTCATGCTGACTATACTAAAAGTATCAGTGAGAAAGAATATTCATCCTCTGTGATGGATGGAGCTTTAAGAGCAAGTAGAGATGGAAATTTCTGTGGGATGGCGTACTATTCAAGGAGGAGAAAAAGTAAACACTGTGCAAGGTGTATTTGGGGTGTAAATAATGCTCAATTTATTCTAATACTAATCTTTCTAAAGTTTAGAAATTGGTTCTCCTTTAATGTCTTATTTTTGCTTTTTAGATTATCATGCTTGAGTATTGTGTGTAACATTTCCCTCCAGTTTCTCCCATGCCCTGTAGCTTCTTCTCTGTTTCTTATACACTGATTATTATTGTAACATATACATACATTTATAAATACACATATTCACTGAGTCCATTTAAGGAACAGAATAAATGTGCCGCTCATATATACCTGTACTTAGGGCAGGTTACTTGGAATTAGATAACCCTGGAGAAAGCTGATTCTCCATTTGTCAGCAACCATTGATTACTTGTAACTCTTTTACTTGAGGTGGGACCCCATGAAATTTCCCTCATCCATCTTGCTGTGTTACCTGGTTTATATATGCAGATCCTGTTAGACTAACACACTGTGGAAGTTTCACTGATGTAGCTCTCCTAAAATGTTTAGAAAGCCTTAACTAGCAGTAGGTATCTTGTCCCCCTGGCTCTTAAATTATTTCCACATACTCTTCTCTTCCCTAAGCTTTAAGTGACACATTATTAATGTGTCAGGAACCTCACTGACACTTACAAATCTGTAGTGTATGGTAAAAGAAGTTTTATCTTTGTTATCAGTAAATTTTGAATTAATTAAATGAAGTCCTATTAATGGAGTGTGAATAGATGCATGTGTGTGTGTGTATTTTAACCATTCATATTTTTGATATTTTCATATTCATGTTTACTGTTGTGCTATGTATGAGAACAAGAAAATACATCAGCGTAGGTGTCCAGCAACAGAAGCGTGGATAAAATAAAAGTAGAACATAGGCACAATTCACTTTCATTAAGCCATAAACTTGAAATTTGAAGGAAATAGATGAATTTAGATGCACTGTTATGGAGAATCATATCCAAGACTCATAAAGTCAAATCATGCATATGGGGATGTGACTTTCTGGTTATGCTATTGACACATATAGTTAGACGTGAGATTGTGTTTAGATCAGGAAAGCACTGAGGAGACCACGGAATGTGAAATAGGTTTTGTTCTTTTTTAAAGGACCATAAAATGCAAGTGCATGATAGAACACAGAGGAAACATGAGACAGAAATGGACAAATGTGGTGGTGATGGGAGATGAGGGAGAGGAAGAAGGCTACACCAGATCATTTGTATGGAAATGTTACATTCCGTGATGATAAAAGGTCTCTTTTGAAATTACTGTGCACTTGAGTGAATCACTGGCATTCTTTTCATGTTAAATTAGTTGAAAATGATTATCATAAGGAAACAAAACTGTGCTAATCATTGCTTTTTTTCTTATTTATCATTTGCACTCTTCACAATATATATTTTGATGGCTCATTTAGTTCTAAATTGAGTAGAAAACATGTCATGCTTCTACATAGAGAATGCGTGGCAGCTAATATTCAGATACTAATCAAAGTACCTATTGTACATTGCTGTTCCTCTATAGTACAGTAGAAAAGCTTTCTCAGAAGCTGTCTGCCTATGGAAATGCTTACTTGTTGAGAAAGTACTTCTCTGGATTGATGAAGAGACCAAATGTCTGAGGACACTGAGAGATTCAAACGAACAGCAATCTGAGGACCATCAGATGTGTGGCCTTGACACCAATGTGGGAAGCCTTCCCATCCTTCTTTGAGCAATGCTAATTAGACTCTCCTAACACTTCCCTGGTGCTTGATCCTATCTTCATTCAATTTTTTAAGTTTCCTCATTTGTGACGTGAGAACATATGTCAGCTATAGATGTATCTAGAGATCTGAGCAAAGTTAGAGAAATGAAGCAAGTCTTGGTGGCTGAAACCATAAAAGATGAATATGTCCTAAAAAGATAACATGCTAAAATATAGTTAATAGATTAGAAATCACAACTCATGGATTAGGAGAAATTTTTTTTTTGTACAATAGAATAAAATCCCCTTAGAGTTAAGCCTTTTTTTCTCTTCTTCTCTAAATTTTATTTGCTTGTTTTGCTTTGTTTTATTTTGAATGTGATGGGTTCACACTCTGTAACCCGTTATGGCCTAGACTTTAGTTTGTGGCACACCTTGGTCTTGCATCTGTGCTCTTGCCTCAAACTCCTAAATCTTGAGATTATAACATTAATTCATAATTCATTGTCCTCAAAAATTGTACACATCAATTGTTTGTTTATATTGATTGTGTAAGACCTAGATAAGAATTCTTCCACACCTTGCACATATCAGTGTTAAGATGTTATTTATAATTGCATTATTTTGCTCCCATGATTCCTTGTCTTTCTCTCTATAAAATGGATATATTTGACATCAAATAATATGCTATTTTATGGATATTCAAAAAATAATAAACTAGTGAAGAATTTCAGTGAAATGTTAGTTCCACAGTGGATACTACACTCATTTCTCTCCAAGTTCTTTGCTCTCATCAAACAAGGAAATATAAATCCGTGTCTAATGATACATAGGAACAGAAAAAGTTGCATTTTCATACAAGCAAGTGTCTGACAATTTATTATAACTTAAGGACAGAATCTTTTATGGAACACATTTCAAATTATAATGTGATTCCATATAGCCTAGAAACACTAAACACATCATAAACCACAAAAACAAATATTTACGAAGACAGATGCATACATTACTACTGCCTGTCCCTGGGGGAACTCACCTGACCTGGAAAGGTTTCTATTTGTTTCTAAAATGAAAGGAAACATGTGAATTTTCCTCTAAAGGTATCTGAGAATACATTTCCAAAATGCTTGATAGGAAGAAGTAGAATGCCATCCTTTGGTGTGTGTTTGGGGGCCATATACAATATTGTGATAATAGGACCTTAGTAGCTACACAGACTTAAAGCCCAAACTCTAAGTATAGAGACTGCTTGCATGTACACCATAAAACAGCTAACAACGAATTCTACATTCTACTTCTGCCTCACTGTTCTTTGAATTTCTTTTTTTTTTTTTACCTTTTTCCTCATCTCATCCCTCCAGTTTTTGTGGCATTAGTGGAGCTTCTAATAGTTGTTATAAATGTTTCTATAGGAAAAGTGCTAAAGTGACATTTAGTAATGACCCATTGTGATCACTTTTCTAGCTGGGATATGTATACACCTCCATGATCACAACCCAGACACTCCCTTATAACTCCCTGCTCCTTATAGCTATCTTAAATAACTTAATGAACTGGGTTAGATTCCAGGAACATTTGCTGATTATTGTGTTGTCGTCTTGCCCTTAGAATGTCTAAAATTGAACATTTCACTACCTGTATAGTAATCATGTCGCTATTAGTTGCATCTCTATGTTTTTATTAAAACTACACAGTAATCAAGAGAAGTAGGTATGATTGCTTTTATTTTAGATTTGCAGAGCAGTTAAAATTAGGCTGAACATAGTCAAATAATGTCCAAAACTTCACAGGAGCTAGGAGAAAGTATACCAGATTTCAGCATCCCCAACATTTCTAATTTTTTGGCTCCAGAATAAAAAGTGTAAAATAAGAATTCTACAATCAAACATAAAGCCAAATCCAGAAACTGATATTTTTTCTTGCTGAAAGTGCCAATAAGAATGATGGGAAAGGGACCTCTGGATGAGCCTGACAAGAATACCTCTCACCACTCACCAAAGAAGCTTCTTTTTGCAGATGATAGAGACTACTACAGAGTTCCACAACTTGTTAAACACAGAGAATAAGTTGTCTGTGAGATGCCTAGTCCTATGTGACATAAGTACAATGGAACTATAGCAGAACAGGAGGCAGGAGAATGCTAATGCATCTCTCCACTCTCACCAGCAAAGCTTTCTCATGCAACAGATGGTTATCAACACAGAAAGCCACAAATGGCCAAAGAATAGAGACTAAGAGACTGCAGAGTGAGAGTCTCCGGATAGGAGGCCTATACTTAAACTCTGTCACCCAGTGCTCATGGACCATTGTGGAGGAGGGGGCAGGAATCCTATGTGTCAAAGGTGGTGGATGAACACAGGAAACAGTTTTCTAGGTTGCTGAGAACTTGCTCAAATTAATTCATATCTATGAAGACAACAGGCACAAGACCCACGCAGACTCAATCCAGACATAAATCCCAGCACAGAAGTGAGAAAATGGGAAAGAAAATCCCAGCCTGAGCTGAGGAACTATTGGCAAAGGACGATTACCGGCAGAGGGAGGGTTGGTTTTCTAAAATGAAGTGACACTAAATAGGTTGACCAGGCTCCAGTGAATGAACTCAGACAAAAGGGCACTTGGGGACCCAAATATGGCTCAGTAGACATTAACATGTATAACAGAGTGCATGAAATCCAGGAGGGGTAGAGAGTCTAAATACGTTTTCAGATGTACTGTATGAAATGACCCCAAATTCAACACAAAATAGAAACAGAGTGATGAGGAAGTATCTTTAAATTCCCATTAAATAAGTCTGTATGTGAAACTGCAGGAACAGTAAACTTACTTTTCATTTACATATGTATTTTTGGCTCATTACAAATGATTTTGACTGGAAAATAAATTCTCCAAGATTAAGCTGGGGCAAGATACTGCAATAAAATGGAAGGAAATGGAGGCAAAAAATTGATTTGCGCAGTTCAGTCTTTGGGTACCCTTCTTTACTGGCTCTGTCTACTTTGATTTTTTCATGGTTTGTCATGCGCAGAAAGCTTTTCAGTATATGCAATGGCAATGATGACATTTTAGTACAGATCTAGCCAATTCATATCAGTGTATCTGAAACTCAAGTCAGTCAGGAAAATATATATAGAGAGAGATACATGAAGGAGGCTGATGAAGGTACTCACCCTGATGGGAAAAGTAGTTGGATGAGTCTGTTCAGTGGCAAGACAGAGAATCAAGATGAAAGCTGCAGTTTTTCTTTGAGCTTCAACAGAGTGATTTGTGGGAGTAATAAAGTCTTATATAGGCATAAGAAGCCAGAGTGTAAAAGAAGCCATGGAAAGCAAGGACAGAATACCAGTTACAAATGCAAGCCTCGAATGCAGGAGGCACCAATGGACTGGGTGAACCATGTCTGAGGTTTACACTTCCTTGTTAGAATGCCACTACAAGAGGCAATTGAAACCCAACAGCGCTGGTGATACTGTCTTTTATTACACAGATATTGTCTCTATCCCTAGTACATGTGTGTACTAATCTATCCTGTATGTATCTACTGCATCAATGTAGCACCCAATCCAGGACGACACTCACTCCATCATAAATTATATACCGACTAAAGATGAAAAAACTTCTGTTATTTAAAAAAAAATTAACAACATAAAACCATTGAACAGAAGCTTCCCAAGCAAAAGTGGCTACTGTTACTGTTCTTGATTGCCCACCAAAACTAGATGGGAAAACTCTGTTGTTTAAGATACTTAAAAGACCATGGAAGGACTGATAACTCAACTATAAACAGATTGTAAATGTGTAGATGCTAGGAGATTGGTCCTCATCAAAGAATCTAGGAGATGTGATTTCTCGTTCTAGTTTAGAACTGTGGTGAATACATCATTGATGGAAATATAGTAACATCTAAATGTTTGAAGAGGCTTTGGTATTTGGAAATCCAACAGGATACAGGTGAAGCAATCTTTGTGAACTGTCAACTGAATGATGAACTTGGCAGTTTCATTGTCTCTTGATTTGACATTAAGAAGAATGGTTTAAAGAAAACTTTTCAGACTATAGAAAAGGAAAAAAATATAAGAGATCACTTGGGACACATTTAGAATTCTTATCTGCAATTTGAAATAAAATGCCTAGAAAGACTTAAACCTCTCCTGAATGCTCTACAAGACTGATTGACTAATTACAAGTTCAATGGTTGTAAAGAGGTTGGTTTGTTGAAAGTCTAGAACATAATTAAAATTTACTTGGGGCTGAGAAAGTTAGAAACATTGGGAGAACTCACAAACTACTTCTAAAATGCTAGTATTACTCTAATATAAAAACCAAGTAAACACACACACAAAAAAAGCAAATTGTAGGCCAATATCTCTAGTGAACAGAAATGTAAAATTTCTCAGGAAAATAAATGCAAATCTCATATAGATACCAGACCTGTTCGAATGCAATCAGATGAAAAGCCAGTGTACATCTGGAGAAATGGACAGCAGACCCCAATCTTAGCCAGGCAATTACTGACAGCTGATGACTGTTTGAAGAGTTAGAGTTGATTTTCTTTAAGGAAGAGACTCTAGAGAGACTGAGAGACCCCAGTGTATGAACTTGTACTGGGGAACATCCGGGTACACAAATTTGACTTGATAGGCCTTAACATATATGAAAGAATGTATGAAATCCAGTGGGAGGGGGTATAAATTTGGTCAGGAAACAGGTAGGAGATTTAAAGATAATTAGGCTGTTCTGTATAAAATGCAGGAAAATTCTCTGGATGTGGTTTTGGCCCACCTTTAATCTCAGTACCTGGGAGGCAGAGTCAGGCAGGTCTCTGAGTTCAAGACTAGCTTGGTCTACATAGCAATTTCTATATTCCTCTTGACATGTTTTTATTTGATACCAACATTCTATAACATTGTCTTAATGATTGTGCCTTCAGCTGAAACTTGACTTAAGAGAATATGATTCTATTAAATGGACTAGTGTAAAACAACCAAAAAATGATGGTCTACTGTATTAGGAAAAATAATTCCTCTTCATGAAGCAATTATGCTCTATTAGAAGTACATACTCAAAAATAAATCCTTTATAATTTCATTAATTTTTCTTCATTTTCTCTTTCAGTAAGACTGATCCTGGGGCTGGAGAATTTGTTCAGCTGTTAAGAGGACCGGCTATTCTTGCAGAGGAGCCAAATTCAGTTCCAAGGCACCTACATGGCAGCTAATAATAACAGTAACTTCTGTTCCAGGGCATCCATTGCTCTCGTCTGGCTTCTGTGACCATTGCCAGTGGTGTGCCTAGATACATGAAGGCAAAATAAAAATAATCCAACCAGAGCTCAGGGACAAGAGTAAGAGAGGGCAGAAACACTCTAAGAGCCAGGGGTGGTGGATAAACACTAAGAAACAGAGTTTTCCAGGCCACATGGAAGTTGCTCATATGCTTACAGGAAAGTTGGCAGCATGCACAAGACCTGTGCAAACTCAAACCAGGCAAAAACCCGGTTTGTATAGAAATGGAGGAATGAGTGAGAAGCCCCAACCTCAGCTGAGAAACTCTTGGTAATTGATCACCACTGAGTGAGAGTTGATCTTAATTAGGGAGGGACATCAGCTAGGTTGACCCAGCTGCAATGAATGACTCACACTGAGGGACATTTTGGAACACAAACTTGATTCAAAGGCCCAACACATTTGATAGAATGCATGAACTCCATCATGGGGAAGACTATGAGGCGTGCAGATGGGGAGAGACCCTAAATATGATCAAGATACAGAGCAAGAAATGCACAAAAATTCAATTAAAATATTCTAGAAAGTGAGCTTTGCCATGTTCTGGTGACTAAAAGAGAATGTAAATCATGGTAGTAAAAAGCTTTTTTGTTTCCAAATTAGGCATTTTTAAGAGTTATTGTTATATTTATTCATATATATATATATATATATATATATATGGTATGTGTCTATCTATAAGTATATAACTCATGAATGCAGGTGCTCCAATAGAGGGTATTGAATTCCCTGAAGCTGGAGTTATAGACAACAGTGTTGAGTACAATGTGGGTGTTATGAACTGAACTTGGGTTATCTGGAAGATTAATATGTGACCTTAGCCACTGAGCCATCTCTTCAGTCCCCAAATTAGGCATTTGATTAGCAAAATGGACCACCCAGTGTGCAAGTATGAGACAGAATTCACTGCATTAAAAGGCTCTGTGTGAAAGATCGAACCAGAACATACTTCTTTTGAGTCTTGCAAAGACTTGATTGGTCAGAGTTGTATTTGAATCTGTGATTATTTTGAGCAGAATTAGAAAGTATTCGAGAGAAAAATCCATCGAGATTGACACACAGATAAAGTGTTCTGCAGAGTTGCTAACTCTAACTCATCCTACGAAGCAGAAGGTGTTCTCTGTGTCCCCATTCCACTCAACAGAATGCCCCCTGTGGCAAGGAGCTGAGCCAACGGCCTCCCGAAGTGAGAATCATTAGTGACGCTGCAGCATCCAACTCCTGTGAATCGTGCGGCAGCAACAGTGACATCACGTGCTTCTCAAGATGCTCTGTGTGCATCAGAAGCACGCTGCCTTCCAAGTGGATATGTGGAAGCACAACTGTTAATGCTCTGTGGCTCTTGTCAAATCCTTACTTCCCCAAAGGAGAGCATCGCCATGACACCGACATGGCACCGTTCCAATCAAAGGAAAGTTTCACTATCATATACGGGTGGGACTGAACATCACAGAAAACTCACCCTTTGTAAATGTGTGATCAATATTATATCAGCTTTCTTGGAGGTCTTTTGACTGAAAAGAAAAAAAAAAGTCCATTTAAACATGGTTCCTGTGTTTAAAATTCGTTTGCTATTAGAGTAATTATTGCAAGACACTTCTCCTGGAAACACTCTTTCTCAGTGTTATGAAACGTGGAAATAAATATTACCATCTGCACTCATGTTATCACTTCCTGACTCTGGCTTCCAGGGCTGCCTTTGATCTGTCTGCATTGTCACAGCTTTCTCTTCTCAATTCCTTATTTCTTTTCTTGCTTAAATCTTTAATAAAAGTCTGTCTCTGTGTATCTCTGTCTCTCTCTCTTTCTCTCTCTCTCTCCTTTTCTGTCCTGTCTTATAGTGAAAAGTAAAAAAAAAATCAAGACTGTTGCTCCATTTTTTTCAAAAGTTAAAGCTAAACACAAGCTCTCAGACAATATATTGAAATTTCTGTAATCAGGCCATAAGGTTAGTAATGGGATGAAGGACTCCTGAATTCAAAAACATAATGGAAGAGTCATAATTTTAATGGCTTTGAAAGAAGTATTTTAAGGCTGGAGAGATGACTCAGTAGTTAAGAACAGTAGCTTCTCTTTTGGAGGACCAATGTTTGATTCCCAGCACCCACACGCTGGCTAACAACCCTCTATTACTCCAGTTCCTTGTGATCTGATCCCCTCTTCTAACTGCAGGCACTGCACAACACGGGTGCACTTACATACATGCAGACAATGCACTAATACATGTAAAATAATAAATGCAATTTAAAGGTGTTTTAAAATGAATGTGGGTAAGAGAAAAATAGAAAAACCATTGTGTAGTTACCTATCATGTATATGAGCCCAGGATGCTGTGTATGGGAGCACATGATGCTGTCTTGTTTCTTTCTTTTTTTTTTTTTTTAAGAGAGGGAACTAGGCCTTGAAAAACAGGCAATGAAATTAAGCAGGAAGACGACACACCTGAAATGTCATCACAATGCTTATTTGTGTGAGAATTCAAAAAACATTCAGAAACAAAAGTCCACATTCTAAAAATTATAGCAAGAAAATTAGGAGAGGCAAAAGCTTTGTGGAGGATGAAATTTTGAAAGAGTCTCCAGGTATTCTGTTTTATCATAGGATAAAGTTACTATAGGGGCATGTCAAGCTGTATAGCTCTGAATGGAAATAATTCATATTCTTATATCTTGGCTACAGGTATTTCTGTATTTTCTATCAGAGTTATTATTGCAAGACCAATTGAAAGTATATCAAATCACTGACTCTAGATCTAGAACTCAACCAAACAGGGATCAACAATCAGAAATTCTGTCTGACATAACTGTAACGTGATTATTTTTTATTGCTATTTTTCAACCAAACATAATATGGTAAATAGAATAACATATAATATTTAGTGTCTGTTTATTAAGAGTTCAGACTTCTTCATTATTTTGCATTTGAGGTGTCTTAAGACTTCCTTTGAGATTGTCAGAATGTCAATAGGAAGTGACAAGGAAAATGGTGCTTGTCTTAAAGCTAAATCTCACTTACAGTTGTGGCCTTTTGATTTTTTACAGCATGATCAACATGCTGTAAATAAGACTGAAAGAAAATTATGTGGAACCAGGGACCCAGTAGTCCAAGACATTCTGGCCATCCCCTGACATCTCAACATTGTCAGGCAGACCATCTCAGACCTCTCTTCTCTATTGGTGAAACTGGCTGGCTGACTGGAATGAAGGCACAGAGGTGAAACAAGCAAGACCCAGGCAGTCTGCAACTGATGGAAAATCAGAGGTTCTTGTTGATTTGATTCCTTTAGCTCTGAAATGGTTTTACACAGCAAGAGAACATTGAAAACCATCTTACAAAATAAATATTATTAATAAGTGAAATTTGTAGGAAACATGGACAAGATTGCAGGAGCTATAAGGGATATTTTGAAGATAAAAATGTTTTTGCTTTCTGGTTTCGCAAGCATTCATTAGAGGTTAAAAAAGAAAAAAAAATATATATATATATGTACATTGGATAGGATTTTGACAGAAAGGCTTGCATTAAAAAGCGAATGTACAATTACATAGGTCATGAATATTCATTTGCTTACCGCACCATAAATGTATATAGATAGCTATGTTCTAACATATATAAATACAGGGTGTTTTGACAGATGTGACAGATATATATATATATATATATATATATATATATATATATATAATATATATATTACCATCCGTGCTCTTAAAACTGACATGGTATCTGCCTTATGGCTGAATTTTATTATAATTTAGTCACTATATAACCTGAGAACAACTGCATCTCATTTAAAAAATAAGCAAACCATTTTGCTTTCTTGTTAACCTCTGACAGTGCAAAGTAAAATGTTTCATTCAGTACACATTCTATGATTATTTATGAGATGCTAAGTAGATGTATGATGTGCTAATTATTAAGAAAATGCACATTTGGAACCTTTCCAGGTGTCTGTTTAATTCCCCCTTCTCCCCCAGGTGCAGTTGTTTTCCCTCTGAAAGAACTTTAATGTATTATACCATTTCTGCACAGTACTAAAAGAAATTCAGAAATAAAACTCAAGCAGGGAGGTGGGGGGGTGGCACGCATTCTGTAATTCCCATACTCAGGAAGTAGCGGTCAGAGGATTTCTGCAGGTTCAAGATAAACCTGGTTTACATAGTGAGATCCTGCCTTTAAAAAATCATTACAAGTTTTAATTTAGATAAACTGAAAACTAAAGAATAAAATAAGTTTTAAAATTTAGAATTTAAACGTAGTACCATATATATATATATATATATATATATATATATATATATATATATATACATACATACATACATACATCTTTTTTGAGACAGGGTCTCCCTGTAGTCCTATCTGTCCTGGAACTCCCTGTGTAAACCAGGTAAACCAGGGTGGCTTAAAATTCACAGCGATCAGCCTGTTTCTGCCTCCCGAGTGCTGGGATTCAAGGTATGGACCACTACACCTGGCAAGTCCATCATTTCTTAATGAAGAAAAGTTTACCACCCAGAATAACCGCTCAACAGTTTTATTCCAATTTTTAAAAGAAAACAATCACAAGTAAAAGTCCACCTAAGGTGGGAGAAAATTATGGTAAAATGGTAGGCAGCAGAACAATTTTTTTTTTAATTTTTTATGTATTTTTGAAATGTTATGTACAACAGGCACTTTTAAATTATAACACATTAATCCATGAGTTAGGAGAAATGTGTGTTGAAGTTTATCAAACTTTGCACACAAGTGTGCCTCGTTGTGTTTCTGTCGGTACTCTCAATGGAAGCATAGCATGATCTTTGCGGTGCACCTGGGATGTCGCTAGCATCTTTATTATCTGCCATGCTTTCTGAATCTTATCATTTGGGTGCAGTATTTTAATGACCTCCTAGCTGGGTCATGTACATATACCCTCGATCTTCTCCAACCTTTTTCACAACTAAATGGATTTTCTGAAACAAAGTTTTAATCATGTCATTTTATATCTTTGCTTAAAATGTTTGACTCACTTCTTAATCTCAGTATCAAGGCAAAATCTTTTAAAAGCATCTTCCTGATTTATATTTTGCCTGCCTTCTGTACAGCTCTCCATCCTTAACTATTACAGCATGCTTGTTTTTTGGCCCTCTGAGCAGTCTGGGCTTCTTCAGGTCTTACAGTCTGCTTGATATTCCAGTGCTCCTTGATATGTTTATAGTCATTCACTTTGCTTGGAATGCCTTTCTTTTTCAAATGAATGCCTTTCCATGTTTCTAATCTCAAACAAACCATCATTTTCCCACACTAAGCATCATAGATTTTCTAAAATTCCTATTAGGCACAATCTTGGAGACCCTCTGATTTGTAATGTGCTTTACTTTTCAGAAAAGACGTGATAACAGATGTCTTCCATATACTTCCTTCCTGAACATGTGTATAGCCTTCACCATCACCAACACTTTACTTCAAAAGGCTGCATGGTTAACAATAGGTGAACCCACAATGAAATACCATTATGCCATCCAAAGCCTGTTGTTTATCTTGCCCTAAGCCCTTGGTGTGGTGTACTTTATGAACATGGAGAAATTAGAGTATGTGTATAATGTTACATCAAATAAAGCATTCTCACTTCTTTAATATTTTCTGTGTGTATGTATTTCTATTTTACCATTGATTTCTTCCTCCTTCCTAACCTATGGAAAACACATTCTATTATGTACTATCAGTATAATTTTTTCTTTTTCTAAAATGGCATACAGTGGAAATTACACCCTCTACAGATTTTCAGATTGGCATCCTTTTTTAATAATATGGGTATTAATCTTGTCCATGTAGTTTTGTGTCTGGAAAGTAGATATCTATGTATTGATAAATAATATTATCTTCTATTGGTGTGCTACAGTTTTATTTATCCATTCACATACTGAATGAACGTCTTGGCTGCATCCAAATTTGGGAAATCATCAATAGAAGTTATATAAATATCTATATGCAGGGTTTTTGAGGCATAAACTTTCAACTCCTTTGACAAATGGCAAAGAATATGGTAGATGTCTCATAAGATAGTATTATATCCACTTTTGCCAGAAATGATCAATCTGCTTTCCAATGTATTTATGCAACGAACCGCCAAGGTTCACTAGCACTTTTACTGGGAAGTTTGACCACCTTAACAGCTCTGTATATCGTCAGTGTTTTTTATTTTGAGGTTCTCAAATAACGTAAGGTGGAACAACTTTTTCATGTGCTTTTGGATATGAATATTTTTTTAAACAAAGTATTCCTTAAGATCAGTTTTTGCTTTTTCTTTGTGTAATCATATTCTTTGTTTACTAATCGTTGAGATTTAAGACATATTTATATAGTTTTGCCTACAAGTCTTTTATTATATTTGCTTCTTTTAGATATTATTATTTTATAATATATTTAAGGACTGTCTTTACTAAGTTGAGCTAATTGTTGATTTAAATGGATCTTACATTTGGTGTTATATGTAACATAGAAATTTAGAGCTACATAGATTTCTACTATGTTGCCTTCTATTGAACACTTGTAGGACATTGATGAATTTCTATTATCCCTTATAAAGTATATATATAGTCAATGTATAGATTCATTTTTTTTTCTTTTTACATATGTATGACCAGATTTTCCTATACCATTTGCTGAAAAGGCCACTTTTGCTTCATTGTATTACCTGTGATAATTTATCAGAGATCCTTTAAGTCTATTTATTTAGGTCTATTTCTAAGCTGTCTATTATATCCAATTCATCTATCCTTTAACCAATATTGATTATACTAGCTTGAGTACCATGACTTTATTATAAATACTGCAACTTTAAAGTATTTGCTCTATGTTCATATAATATTGAAGTGATATTGTACCAGTTCTCAAAATTTTTCATTTGTCAACATTGTGTTGGCTATTCTGGAACTTATCTTCCCAGATAAGCTTAAAAACTACATTTTCACTAGCCACAAAATAAATTGGTGAGATTTTGATTGGGACTGCTCTAAGTAAGTCAATTAAGACAATGTATGCACTTAGCAATATTGAGTTGTTCTATGGTCAGGGAATCTTGACCAGCTTATTTTATTCTTTTGTTTCCTGCAACAATTTCACAGTTTTCCTCATAAAGATTATCTTAAAAATTTATGGAATTATGCATAAGTATTTTGTTTGGGGGAATAAAATCATAAATGGAAATTTATTTTTAATGTTTAAAAATATTTTTAATTTGATGTGTATAAGTGAATTGTCCCTGGATTACAAATGTAAAGCATTGCCCCAGTGGAGAACATAGAAACAGAAATGATGGTAAGATTGATCCCGAAAAACTGACAAAGAAGTTCACAGATAGGATCACAGTGGCATATCAGCATAGCCAGACTGACTAGGCAATGTCTAAGACTGCTGCAGAGAATTTGTTTTCATCGATTTGACTCTTAGTAACACATAAATATTTATTCTTTAATATTAGATGATTACCTTGATAAAATATGGAACAATTTTGACTATGCTTTTCTCTAGAAGAACATATGATGGTGAACAGATAACCTGGATTAGAAAACACTCTGAAAAAAATCCATCATTGGCTTACAACAGCAGCAAAATGTTGGAAGAAACAGTCTTTTCTTTGTTTCTTTTACTTTAAAAATTTCATGCTTAATTGTCTCTTCATCTTTCTTTTTTCACCTACTCATTTATCATTTTTATTTTGTGCATATGAGCGTCATGCTTGCAATGCTTAGAAGTGAACCCATGTTGTACAATGCCTGTGGAAGTCAGAAGAGCGCATCAGATCCCCTGGACCTGGAGTTACAGATGGTTGTTAGCCGCCATGTGCATGCTGGGATCTGAACCTGGGGCCTGTGCAAGAGCAGCCAGTGCTCTTAACCACTGAGCCATCTCTGCAGCCCTTCCTTCATCTTTCTACACTGTGTTACCAGGTATATTTTATGCTTTCTGCTCAGAGGGTACAGTAGCTTAGAAAGAAAAAGAATGAAGTTAGTTTTGAGATAGCAAATGAACTAACCATAGGTGATAGCTAGATGCAGAAAATGTTAGTTATAAAATAGTTATTGTAATTTTGATTCATGAAAGTTAATCTATTCTGTGTAACTATTTTTAAAAGGGGAAAATACAAAGAATGAGGTTTATTTGATTTAAAAAAAATGTTCACAGGAGTGGTATTTAGAGGCCTTATGACTCCCAAGGTAGTTTTCAATTAGTACTGATTGGCATTTGAAGTAGGGCTAGATTCAGGACAATAGCACAAGTTATTTGGAAAAGATACATTTAAAGGCTTATGGAAAACATCAGGATTTGAGAAACTTCAATAGTCTTAGACAACTACGTAGATAGGAATTTCCGGTCTTTTGGAAAACATGAACTACTGAATACAGAATGACAAATCAGTTCTATTTTTTCCTATCCATGGACAATTATTATAGCTCTCTTTGCTGCAGTTTCTTTACCTGTAGGCTGGGAATGATAAATCTATAATGATAGTGTTTAACACCTAGGGCTACAGAAGACTTATTAAAGATTGTTTGAAAAAAATATATATATATACACAAGCTTATAGCAACTCATATTTACACAGATGCTAAATCTCATCCAGATGCACTCTTCAGAGATTGCTGCTGGTCGTCTCAGGTCTTCCTTTGTCTCTCAGGAGACTGTTTCCAGGAGAGCAATCTTCAACTAATGGTTTAATGAGAATCAGTGACTAAATACTTCACTTTTCCCTGGGGTCAGCTTCCTTCAAGTCTCTCAGGGAGAATGCCTGGCCTGAATTCCAGTGTGAGAGCAGTTATCAGCCCCTTCGCATTTCATGCCTGTGATAGCTTCCTTCACTCCTGCAATCTTACACTCTCTCATTAGTATTACAGGAGGTCATTTTCCAAATACACTGACTGAGTTGAAATGTTTGTCTTATTATTTGATTAAGGGAGCTCCTAAATAAAGACACTGGTTAATAATGTTAGTTGTCAGTTGTCATTATTACTTCTTAGAATGATGTTATTGTCTTTGAAGTACCATTTATATAAATTATTTAGAATATGCAGCTCAAATAACATCCTAATATATTTTCCTTTTTCCTGGAAGAGTCATAAAGAGTTGATAATTGATTCATTTTCAGCTTTTTCCTAATATTATAGATTACTGTCCTCACTCTCTACAGGAGTTTGTCATGTGATTTACAAGCAAACTATGAAGGTATGATGGATCTGTATTTGTCTAAAGAACACTTCCTTAAATATATCTTTACTTTATGTGTTAAACTGATATTCCTTAAAGGGGTGGTGAAAAGATACTCTGCCAAGAAGGAGCAGTGAGGCTGCATGAGAGTAAGTGAACTGCACAAAACCAACCTGAGATTTTAAGTAGAGAGTGCGGATGCATCACAGTCACCTGTGATGAAGTTGATCAGTCTATGGAGATGGAGAGGCCATGTTCCATGCTAAGGTAGCAGATCTGAAACCTTCATAGAGATCAGAGTCATTTGAGTGACTAGGTAGACCACATATTCTTAGGCTATTCAACAGGAGAGTCAGATTCAATAAACTGATAATTTTCATTATTAACAAATCTTCACTTGATTTTGTTGCTTCTGGTCCAGGAGACACCTCGAGAGCCTCTGAGTGAAGCCAATGCTTTGTTTACTGGTACTATCCTGTGTTGATTTTAATCACGCCCCAGAAACATATGAATTATGTCTGATTCCTCTTTTAGTGTGTCTTCAACATTTGAGCGCTCCTTTCCTCTAAGAGAAATCCACTTTCATCAAGGATAATTTTAGGCTTCGTAGCTATCAGAGTACTTATGTCCTAAGAGTGACTGTCCTTGTTTGTTTAAAATATAACTAAACAGAATCAAAATTATTTCATGTTATTTCCATATGCTATGGTCAGGAAAGATTACAAAGAGGTAAAGTTTGCCTTTAGATAGACCATATGCTCTTAATGATGTTGCCTAAAGGTATCATCTGATTTAGCAAGAACAAACTACTATTTCACACTGTACTTGTTCAACAGAAGCCCTGGGGACTCACTTCTGCAAGAGCATATTGGATGACAATTAGGAATGAAAAAGTGTCCTTTATATTCATGATAACAAATGGCTTTGTTTGTGTTTGTATTTTCAGCATCTAGAGAAATATCTGACTGTGGAAGTTGTTCAAAAACCGATTGCTAAGTGAGCTACTGAAGGAATGCTGGACTTCACTTCTCATGTTTGCAAATTTCAGCAGGTTATTCAAACAGCATATCAAAGTGGGATTTCCTTTACCCCTTGATAAGCGTTACTCTAAAGAATGTATTCATTGAGAACCTCACTAGATCTTTTTCCCTTTCTTGTCCAACCAACTGCTCAGATGCTCACGTGAAGTACATATGAAAATTTATGTCTCCATTCTTTATGTATGAAAACTGGAGAAGCACAAAACAATAGGATTTGGAAACAACCTCACATATTCTGTGAAATAAGTTGCATTTCTGATGATGTGAGACATTGATAAGTTCCATATTTTTTTTAAGTGCCTTGGTTAGAATCCCCACTTAAAATGAGTTTAAGAATTTGAAAGTAAATGAGTCACCATTATGTATACATTTGTTTTAAACATATTTCAAAGTAATCTTCAGTTTTTTTAAGACACTTGGAAGGGCTAAGCACTTGCAAGGCAGAGGCAGGTGTATTTCTGTGAGTTCAAGGCTAACCTGGTCTACCTAGTGAATTCCACGCCAGCTGGGGCTACAAAGACAAAAATAACAACAACAAAAATAATATTCCATTGTATTCAAAAGAAAACTGAAGCTGAGAGATTTTAGGTGGTCTGCTCATGGTTAGGTAGCTATGATTTAAGTAGGTAGAAAAAAAGATAAATCTTCTCTCACCTTTGTTGTAATTAGTATTAGAAAACCCTGTGTCTAGTTAGTCATGGAAATCTATAGAAACAAATGGACAGAAATAAAATGCTTTCCCAATAAACAATTTGTTAGTGAAAGACTCTCTACCCTCTTTAGAAATATTCTGTGACTAGAAAAAATGTTAGAAGGTGGGCAGCAATATTTTAAACAGCATTGGAGATCCAGTAAGAGAGTGGAAAAGATGAATAGACTGCTTACATAGATGAAGGGAAAGCATTATACTAATTAGGCTTTTAAAAATAAAATGAAAAGCATAAATGAGTCACTAAAAGAAAGATGAAAAATGGGATTGGAGAGATGATTCAGTGGTTAAGAGCTCTTAGTGCTCTTCCAGGGTACGCAGGTTCAGTTCTCAGCGCCCACATGGAAGTTGATACCTGTCATTAACTCCAGGCCAAAGATCTGATCAACTCTTCTGGCCTTCCTGGGTATCAGACATGAATGCAGCACATTTAAATATCTTTAATCAGTGAAAGAGGAAAATAACCAATCAGAAATCTTATAAATTTTTATATATGTACTATGAAGTATATATATATATATATATATATAATTGTACATATAATTATTTGTGTATCACGAGTAATTCTGCATTGAAAATTTAACAGGAAAATTAGTTATTTAAGGAACATAGTAAAGAAGACATATGGAACTCAGCATGAAGAGGCTGAGAATTATTTTTAAAATGAGAAGTTTGGAGCAATAGAAGACAGATGGAAAAATCCAGATCTTTGAGACAGGTGATTTAGAAACTAAAATTGGAAGGAAAAGTGTAGGAGCAAAATTTTTAAAATTGAATTTGAATTTATGTTTTCATAGTTGTGAGAATGTATTGGTCTTTAGCTCACAGATTTTCTTTTTTTTTTTTTTTTTTTTTGGTCTTTTTGAGACAGGGTCTCCCTGTAGCCTCAGCAGGTCTGACACTCACCATGTTGACAAAGCTAGCTCCATTGCACAGAGAACCAGTCACCTGTCTGCCTCCTGAGTACTGGAATCAAAGGCATGTGTCATCATGCCCAGTCCTAGGTTACAGAGATTTACTGACTACTCTGCTGAATTTTTTGCACAGCTCTAGCTGAAAGAAAGTAAAAAGTTTTTAAAAAATTAAAATATGCAATAAATGAAAAACAGTCTTCACAGACTAAAGTTAAGTTGACTGATTTCAGACTTTTCATTCACAAGAGTACATACCAGAAGATAATGAATAATATACTTAAATGACTAGAGGAAATGGACACAAGTTAGTTTATTTTGTCTTTCTTCAAGAAAGATAAGCTGTATTTGTCAGAGTTCAGTAGCAGAAATCCATTCATAATATATCCTCATTTAGATCCCATTCCCTTATCTGTAACTCCCCTCATTGTTCCCAACCCAATTTAATGCATTCTGATATATTATATTATTTTATATTATATATAGGTCATATTATTTATATATATATAATATAAATAATAATATACGATATAGTCTTTTTTGTATTTCCAAATGTCCTTCAGTGTTGGACCTTCCACAGGCTCACCAAGAGCCCCATCCCTGTAAGAAACTCCCAGGAGTCATTGACTTTCAAAAGCTCAGGTTGGGTTGGGATTTCTTAACCATTTCCGCATACCTATACTAAGACATTGTCTGGTTTGAGCTTGCATAGGACTTGTGCATGCTGTCACAATTGCTGTGAGTTCATATGAGTAACTGACCAGCTGACTGGAAGACTCTGTTTCCCTGTGATCATCCAAACCTTCTTGCTCTTACAATTAAGTTTCCTTATGCAGGCAGTAAATGGCGTTTAACACAGAAACCCACAAATGGCCAATGTGCAGAGAACAAGAGGCTACGGAGCCCTTCTACCTGAATAGGACACCCATTTCAAACCACAACCTTCCAAGTCGCAGGGATCACTGTGGAAGAAGAGACTGAATAAGACTATCATAAAAATTTCATTTCTTAGAATCTTAGAAACAAATAATAGTTTAATAAAGTAGAGATAAAGTGGTAAAGTTTAAGTGCAGATACTTTCATGTATGTGTTCAGGTGTGCATATTTGCATGTGTGTGTGCTTGTGTATTTGTGTGCATATATTTATGTTAGTGTATGTCTGTACATGTCTGTATGGGGTGTATTTGTGTGTTGGTTTACATGTATGTGTCTCTATATGTATGTGTGTGTCTTTGTGTGTTTATACGTGTTTGTATTTGTATATTGTGTATCTATAAATGTCTTTGTTTCTGTGTATGTGTCTTTGTCTCTGTGTCTGTGTGTGGTATGTCTCTACCTCATTGTATGAATATATGTATGGATGTGTATGTTTGTATATTTCTGAGCCTCTGTGTGTATATGTGTTTTTTTGTGTCTGTGGAGTTGTGTCTGCCTCTCTGTGTATGTTTGTCTCTATCTCCCTGTTGTGTGTGTATATCTGTCTGTCTCTGTGTGCTGGCATGCATGTGTGGTGGTTGGGGGAAGGAGGTTTTTCCATTTGCAGCTTTAACATATGCCTCCCTTGAGACGAGGACATTGTCCTATAATTAGCAATCCAGGACACTAGGCAGAAGGGGAGAGAAATCAATATGGAAATTCCTTTCCTTGAAGGTTTTGCGTCTCAGAGGCGCTGACCTGAGCTTGTGAAGCCCAAGGCTCATCCTCCTTTGGCTCTCATCACTCTTGGCAGCTCTGTCCCATCAGGCCCCTCCTCACGGGAGTCCCGACAATCACACGGACTTAATTTGCATCTCCCAGGCTCTACTAGAAAAAGTCTGAATTTGTGCAACGCTGCATCTTAGCGTTTGATTCAAGGGATGCACAAATAGAGAATTCCGTGTGATGCTTTCCTGCTTCAGGAAGAGGTGAGTTCAGGCATTCCCTTAACCTCCATAACCTTCGCGCTTTTTATTTGAGCTTACCATTCCTTTTGCACCCCACCCCCCTTTTCATTATAAGTAAAACAATGGCAACCTATCAGGAAACGTTATCAGTAGAAACAGAATGAAGGGCTCAGATTTGGGCATCACATCATATTTTAAATTCAGGGTGAGGCACCGGGCAAACCGCTCATCTCCCAACCTATAGCTCTTCAGGTCTCAGTAGTCAACTACATTAAGGCATCATGTTCATGTTCCCTCTTCTCTTTCTTATTTTTGACCTCCATTACTCGCATTCGGTTTCACAGTGCTTTGTGTCACATATATTCAAGCAATGAGATTAACTGCCTAACATGGTTCCCATCCCAAACTTCATGAAGGTCGCATCTGCTCTTAGTTCAGATCACCTTTCTCACTGCTCTTTCAAGGACATCTTTCTAAAGATGTAAATTCCTCCTGAATTTCACAGTGGCATATTTATCTCTGTTCTTATTTAGTATCTTCCAACCAAATAGGAGTTTAAGGCTCCGAGTGAGGGGACCATGTTTATTCCATCACTTCATTACACTAAAGACTAACCCCTTGAACAAACCTCCACAGTTATTCCAAACCAAAATATGACACCTGGGTTTCACGTCATTGCTAATGAAAAGGTGAGTACAGTCATGATCCAAAGGTAATTTCAAATTCCAGGTCCGAGAGGGATTTGAGATAATAAGTTGAATCAACCTACCATGGAAGTACCTAGTGAGTTTTTTTTTTAATCTAAAATTTATTTTAAGATATTCATATAAATGTTACCACAATAATATGGAGAGATATATAAAAAGCACCTAGAAGTGCCTCCCTTTCTAACCTTGTTTAAGGTGGCAAATATTGACATGTGGTTCCATAATCCTCAAATTTTGAAATCTGTAACAAAAGTATAGACAGTTCTAGGATGCTGGGACCTAGAACTGATGACTATTCCCAAATTCTGTGGACTTGAATTCAAAATCATTTTTGGCAAATACAATCTTCTCCCTTTTTGGATTACTTCATTCCACTGGGTGCTACATTCCTGAATTATATTGGACCTTGGTTGGTCAAAACATCTATTAGTCATGTTTTTCATCCCCTTGTCTAAAATGTTAGACAGAATCAACTTAAAGGAGGTAGAATTTATTTTGCTAATGGACACTGGGGTTAGCCCATACCTGTTTGCCCTACTCTGTCCTCACACACAGGGAGTTCATCATAGCAAGAAATGTGTGACAGAGAAAATTATTTTCCTAAAACTGAATGGGAAGCAGAGAAAGAACAGTGTGGGTGTCTGAGTCTAGGTGTGAAGACAGTAATGTAGTTTCCCCAGGCAAAAATCTCCTCCCAAAATGTCCACAGCTTCCTGAAGACAGCATCACTACAGGTCAACATGTTCATCTGAACAGCACTCTGGTTCAAAACATGAAGCTGACAGATGTATTTCTTAATCAAACCACACCAGTCTCTATATACTAACTTCCCATTAATGAACTTGGCCCTGTACCTTGTTATTCATTGTTCTCCCAAGATTTCATTCACGTTTCCTCTTTATTACACGCCACACTGAAGCTCTTGAAGTGTCTTATATAAGGATGCTACTATAACAAATTAAAAAGCATATCAATAACTTAAATTAATATTACCAATAATTTTGAGCTTTTTCAATAAGGTTAAGAAACAGCATATTTTATTTTTTCTACAAGTTTTTGACTGGAAATTTACCACCATAAGATGAGGGGAAAATGTCTGACTAGTCAAATCAGCACAACAGGCATATAGCATGATAATAGAAATCTAGACAGTCTTACTATGGAAAAATCAACTTGTCAACAAGAAAAAAGAAGATTTTTACTCTGCAATATGAATGACCGTGTGAAGTAAAATTTGAGTAAAACCACACACACACAGAAGGTCTAACCTCCTGCATTAATGCCAGCAAGTATATCACACTCAAATTTTTAGATAACCCCAAATATCTAAGCAAAATAACCTGGAAGTCATCTCATGTGCTTAGAGAATTAACAGTAATCTGCTCATGAAAACCATATGGAAAACATAGTACTTTATAAATGGTCAAATAATAATCTGTATATGAATATTATTCTTGCCTTCCAAATTTTTCTTTCTTTGATTGCTACTGAAAGAGAGAATCCATGAAGAACTCTATGCTTCACCAGTGATGTTTTATATTATTAAGGTTCTCATTAGAGTTAGTTTTATTTTTAAGAATTTTTAAGAATTCCCACATGTGGAATCTGTTCATGCCTTGAAATAGTATGCATACATGAATCTGTAATAAGGCATAATGCTGTTTGCACAATAACAACCTTCCTTCTTAAATTGGACTTACTTTAGTTGTCTAGAACCACTTTATACTGCTGTTCTAAGACACAATTAGTTTGTATATTTTAGAAGGCTCTGTACTTCTTAACAGTGCATTTCAAAATGTTAAGATATATATTTGTGTCTTTAGGTAATTAGTATCCAAAAAATTATAGCATCCACAACTTTGCAATTGTGTGTGTGTGTGTGTGTGTGTGTGTGTGAAATAAACAGAGACAATGGATATCTACTTGAAAAAAAATCCCTGATATTTTGTTTAATATTGTTTCTAGTTCATAGAAATCATTGAAAATAGAAATATCAATATTGTTTACAAATAACTTAGTACTGTTTACCATAGAATAAAATGCTTTCTTTATTGCCTTGGGCAGTTAAAAATTGATTTTTAACACATATATCAAATTCCCGATAAATGAATACATTGGCATTCCTTTGTCATAGATATATGAGAAATTTCACATTTTAACTTTTTCTTGTTGCAAAAGTCTTAGGTTCATTTTTATATAATTTCTTGGAGACTTATTTTTGATATATTTTATATTACTTAACAAAAATAATGTTATTTCTAGAGTTCAGGGACAACAATTTGTTATGTTTAATTTTATAACACTTACATCATAAAAAAAATAAGTAACAACTTCAAGATTTGTAATGTTCATAATTTACAAACATTGAGAAATTTTTCCCACATAAAGATTATATTATCTAATTTTATTTTTTTAAATACAGAAAAACATTGTACTTCTTTAATGTTAATGATTTCTTTCAGTATGATGACTTCATATACATATTTTACATGTGCATATGTATGTCTATATACATTATATTTTACAATGGATTGTTAAAATACCTTTAATTAGAAAAGAAGATATGTAGTTGAGTTTGATAATACATTATACTGATATAAATATTGATATAAAATTCTTTTTAAAATGTAAGCCCAATGTGCTTTTATTAAAAAAAAAAAAACAAAAAAAAACCTGGAGTTTCTAGGTGTTTTCAGTCCCCTCAAGTATTTTACATTCTCTAAGGATTACTTTGATTTAAAATATTTAAAAAGTTCCATCTTATGACAGTGCCATTTCCATAACATGAGCATTTTTATTGAAATAGGAAGCAAAGAACAAAAGTATTCAATAATTATTTTATTGATGTGAAAGTAATGAATTATTCATAGTTTGAAAGTATCATTGTATAATTCTAATTACCTGCTCTATATGAGTCCCACAAAAATGCATTAATAATTTTGATTGAACATCTGCTATTCAGCAATCTATACTAGTATTGTATTCACTCTATGTGTGTGTGTGTGTGTGTGTGTGTGTGTGTGTGTGTGTGTGTGTATTGACTGGTTGGTTGGTCAGTTGGGGGTTTTCTGATGATCTTTATGAACTGTACTTTCTTAACCTCTGATACAATGCTTTAATAATTGTAAAACAGGTCATTCTAGGTGATAAAACTAGATTATTCCTAAGTCAAATGCATTATGCATTTTCTAGCTATCCCTATTCATTTTTAGCTGTGACACACATTCTAAAACAGAAATCTTCCTCAGAAAGGTTCCTTGGACATGAAGTTGCTTATAGACATTATATACTACTGTATCACATCAGTCACTCCTCACCTGTAAAACCAGCCCCACACCTTCTGTACCTTAACACAACCCTCCACAGAGATAACTAGGCAAACTCTGAACATAAGGAAACATCTGGCTGAACAAGAGTCCTGTGAGGTTCCATTACTTTTATTCTTTCTTTAAATTTCATTCCCCTCATATACCATCTCTTGTACTTTATTTTGTTAATTTCGACTTGAATTTCCCTGGAATTAGAGCTTATGTCTTTATTTCTGTTTCTTATCTATTTTCTGTTCTCAGAACATCTTTCTATATCATTCTCAAAGTAGAATATTCAGCTCACTGAATACTTTTCCTGCTGTGTGTTTGTCGATTCTTGTTGCATATAACTGGCTGCCAATGTAATATCTAACTGACATCTAGGCCACGTTTGCTTTCCCTGCTCCCTAAACTGACTTTCCAACATTTTTTTTCTGAATTTTGTGATTCCACATTATTGAGCACATCATTTCTCTGCAGCACCAAACTTCATCTTTTTTTCTACCACTTTTCAAACATGGCTTACTTCCCACACTGCACTAACTTGGAGGTCAAAACCTGACAATCATACTTTCGCTTGTCTGAGTTTCCTCTGAGTGCCCATTGATCTCTCAAAGCTGGATTCCATATGCATTCCATACAGCCCTACAGGATCTACATTGAGTCATATTCGTGCCATTTAATTATCGGGATGGTAATTGCATGTTCTTATTTCTCCTTATAAGATCATAGCTATCACTTGATTGGAATCAGAGTTGTCTAGAACCCAAGTCATTGAAATTAACACCTGGCTGTTGTATGATAAAAACAGTGATTAAAATGGAGAAATAAATGTAAAAGGTAATAGCTTTGCCTTCTAAGCGTGTAGAATGAACTGTAAATTATCTGTGCACTTGAATGGTATTCAACAAATGAAATAAAATTAATATTGCATCAAATTTAATTAGGATATATTTTAATAAAAGTGTATTAGTTCTTTGTAACCTATAGTTCTTATGTATTCTCACAAATTATTTCTATTTTAATAAATGAATCACTTATAATAACATTTTCCCTCTGTTTTCAGCATGATAGTATACCTGCAGAGTGCAACAAGATGTCTCATACTTTATAAGAACTCTGGTGCTTAGTTCTGAATACATTATGGGAACAGCACTCTTGTGTAGAATGAAGCAAAGCATGCTTCTTGTTATAATGAGTAAACAAAACAAAACAAAAGGCCAAAGAATCAAGGTGCCTAGGTTTAAGGTGAGAGAAAATTGCTTGGGCTCAACTGCTGAAAAGAACGAAAGATCCTATGCCCCTAAAATTTACTCTTTGAAATTGAAATTAAGCTTTCAGGGAAAGCCAATAAATATTTTGTCCAGCCTTGGGATATGAGATAAGATTAACACTGAATTTTCTTTGGTGAAGAAATGTGTTTGGAAACTTTTCCTGATCAGTTTGTGCTTGTGGAACCCAAATGTACTCCTGTAATCCGACTGTTCCAGACAATATAGACGTGCCAATGTCTCTGATTTTTACAATTATTGAAAAATTTGTGATCGTTTTCCAGTTATGAGCTTGAACTTAAGTCTAATGAATTTTCAAAGACATGTTGTCTGTCTTGATGTCAATCCAAAAAGTTTGTGTGTGTGTGTGTGAGAGAGAGAGAGAGAGAGGAGATAGAGAGAGAGAGAGAGAGAGAGAGAGAGAGAGAGAGAGAAGGGGCATTGTGCACATGTGTGTATGGGGAGGCAGAAGTCAACATTGAGTTTCTTAATAGCTCTCCAGTATTCTTTTCTAGACAGAGTCTCTCACTGAACCAGGAGCCTATCAATTCTGTTAGACTAACTGGCCAGTAAGCCTCAAGGACCCTAATCCCTTTGTATTCCCAGTGCTGAGATTACAAGCATGCACTGCTGTGCCTACCTTTTTATGTGGGATACTTGGATTCTCATGGCTGCACAGTAAGCATTTTATAAAATGAAACAAATCACCAAAAACAAAGGGCTGTTTATCTCTTTACCCTACCATGGTACATTTTGCATGACTAGCCACATAACGTGTTAACATATAGCAAAGAAGAATGCCAGCAGTTAAGTATTCACAGCGTTATGATAAGTACTCTCTAACATCCCTTAAAAACAAATGGCTATTTAAGTTTCCTCATAACATCTTATATTTTATGTTTCTGCTACTCAATTAAATTATTGGTAAATTATGAGGTGTTATTAAGGACTCAGTGTCATAAGATATATATTCAATAATTACATCGATTTCTTTTTTTCTGTAAGTCTCTAGTAAAGACAAAAGTAGCTGGACTCCCTATTTTTATATATTGGCTTGACTCTCATGTTGGCCTAAATTACCAGTTGCTTGACAAAAATAGGATCAAATTTAAATATAATCTTTCACAGTAGATAGAAAGAAACATTAAACTTCTCTGAAAATGATTTGAATAAAGCAAATTCAATTTCATGCATACATTGAGGTGACCTTAGGGAGATCACTTAAACTTTTCAATCTAATTCTCTATACATTAAAATAAAAGACTTTAACTAAGAGTATTAAAGTTAATGATACTTATCTTATCTTACTTATATATGTATATTATATATGATACTTACTTATCTTACTTATACTTATATATGTATATTTTCTACTCATACATCATAATAATAGATCAAACATATTTTATAGCTTTGTTTATAAAATTCCAAACTTCAATAATGTATCAAGAACACTATGCATACCAAAAATTAATATAAAACATATCATTTGATGGTGAACTAATGAATACTTTTTCTTTTTACACCATATGGAATTATTTTATGATTGAGAAAGAATATTTCCTTAATTAAATGAAAATTAAATATTTTCAGTTAGTATTTGAGATCTTGAAGGCACAAGAGATAAAATTTATTACCAATATTATCAAGATAATCATAAAAATTAATATATAAACAACTGGTAAGTATAATCATAGAAAGATATATTTTCTCACCTTATAACAACCATTTTAATTTCCTGGAATTGTGCACAGTGTCATGTATGATATGACCCTAAAGTTAATGCTCTTAGGGTCAAGCTTGAAAATAGTTGGTAATGAGCATCAAAACGGTCAGGGGGCTTTCAAGGAGATTTTTTAATGAAAGTAATTAAAAACCCATTTAATGACCAGTTTCTTAATACAAGAACACAGAAAAAAATAGCATCTTAATGTCTATTTCTGACTCATTTTATCACTTTGAAGCAAAGAAGTAGTTGGAAAAATTTTTACATAGCCCCTCAAATCTCTAAAGCACAGTCACTATCACCCTAGCAAAAGAAGGAACTGGAAAATGTTCAATAATCCATACAAATTCCTTGAGGTTTTATTAACCTATATCATAAAACCTTTTTTCAAAGAAGAGAATTCTGATTATAAGATTAGTTTAGTTTTATGATAAATTCTTTAATTCTAAAATTCTAAATGTCACTAAGAAGTAGTAGAGACCTGCAAACTACATATAGTTCGTCTGATGTAGTAGTCACATTTTAAAGAGTAAGGAAGTGCATACCAAATACTTTCAATACAATAGTTTATTGACTTGAATGATATATATATATATATATCAATATCACTATATATATCATTACATATATCATTATATATCATTATATATCGTATATCAGGTTGATATATGTTCTTGATTGCTTTCTGTTGCTGTAGTAAACACCATGAGATGTTTGGAGGAAGGAGTTTATATTCCAGGTCACAGTCCATCTCTAAGGAAACTCAAGGCAGGATTCTAGAGGCAGAAACCGTGGCTCATGCTCAGCCAGCTTTCTTAGGCAGTCCAGATCCTCCTGCCTAGGACTAATATCATCTATAATGTTGTGGGCCTTCCCACAGCAAACATTAATCAAGACAGTCTGCTTTGGGAAATTACTCATTTGAGGTTCCTCTTCCCAGGTCACTCTAGGTTGTGTCAAGTTGACAATCAAAAGTAACAGGTTCATCCTCTCAGCATTCCACTTCAAACCTGATCATGTGCTGAGACATGATGTTTCCAGTGCTATTTACTACTCTCATCAGGGGCCGAGCTGACAAAAATTTCTGATTTAAATTTGAACTGTATGAATGTGCTGGTTAGTAGTTTTTGTTTTTATTTATTTATTTATTTATTTATTTATTATTTTTCTTCAAATTGACATAAGCTAGAGTCACCGGGGAAGAGGGAAGTACCTTTGAGAAACTTCTTCCATCTGATTGGTCTGTGGTCACGTCTGTTAATTGTAATGGATGTAGGAAGACGCAGTTCATTGAGTCTAGTGCCATCTGTAAGAAGGGGGTCCTAGGTTCTATAAGAAAGGTAGCACAAAAGTCCAGAGGAAATAAGCCAGTTAGCAGCCCTCCTCCAAGCTCTCTGCTTTGGGTGACTGTTTAAGATCCTGCCTTGGCTTCCATGAATGATAGACAGTGAGCTGTAAGCCAAATAAATCTTTTGCTTCCAAGTTGATTTTGGTTAGTGTTTCTCACAATAACAGGATCAAGCTAGAATGTGCTTGAGCAAATGTTCCATTGTATCACTTTGATTGCTTCGGATATTAGATGACTAGTACATATAGATTTTTAGTAAGCCATTCTCCAAACTTGTTTCTTAAGTGTTTTCATACCTCACTGCACCTTCTTCTAAACATAGATTCTAAGTTTCTATATTTTTCCCACCATTGGACACAAAATAATATTTTTAATAATGTCTTGCTACACACAGAGAAAAGAAAAAAAATTGGGAGTATTTATACAAATTATAGTGTTTCTCTCGCTGGTGATTTTTCTGTTTTCTACTTTTTATATTTTTTTCCCAGATGTTACTACAATGGACCTAGCTAAATGATGGAATTCGCATATAAAAATCCTCTGAGTTTTATTTACTTCATTGATATTTTTGCGATTTTCATCCATTATAGTTTGATGGTACTTATTAGATCCACTCCCCTTTCTGTACCTCCGCCATAGTCCCTCACCCAATTTCCCAAATTAATGAACTCTCTTATTATACATAATACAAATATAATAAGATATATGTAAACATATATATATATATATATATATACACACACACACATATATCTGTTATAGACTAAAGAGTCTGATTTCTAGCCACAAATGTCCTTCAGTGCGGGTCTAGCCACTGGCCCCATTCCTGTAAGACACTGGCTTTTCTGCTTGAGCAGTCACGAATTGCCAACAGTTCCTTAGGTTACTTTGCAATTTCTTACCTAATTCCTCATGTCTCTGAAGTTTTGCAAAGTGAATGGCAGAAATAATTTTTAATGTTACCGTCTGCTTTCTTATCCCCCGAAGAAATGTTTTACCATTATTGTTATTTCAATTATAATACTTCATTATTTAAAAGAGAAACAACCTGGGCATAGAGGTGAGGTGTTTTCTAAAGAAGGTATGGAAAAGAAAGTTTACAAATAATTCATTTTTCTCATAGCAAAGGGAGAGCCACAAAACCTGAGGAGATGGCCCTGTTTCTCAGGGACCAAGAGAGAATGAAGTTCACAGAATGTCTTCCTTCTTGCCATTTTGAAGCTCTGGCTTACAACACAGAATTTAATCTCTCTCTGTCTCTCTCTGTCTCTCTCTCTCATTCTCTTTCCCTCTCACAGACATATACAGAGACGTACACACATACACACACATTGTTCTCTCTCCCTCTCTCTTTCACACACACATAAACACACATGCACATACACACAAACATGCACACTTATAAATAAAGAACTAAGTTGAGACCATCATCTAGCCTCTTGGAGAAAATAGCCTATGCAGGTGGACCATGTTTCTTATGGATAGTCACCATCTTGGAAATTCTAAACTCCATCTACATAGCATTCTTTAAACGTTTATTCCCTAAATGTGTATCTGAATGCACATACACACACATACACAAAATTTCTCTTCTCTCTTTCCCTTTCTAACTTCATCACAGATATTAAAATTCTCTAAGAATTCTCTTCATGAGCTACTGTTTTCATGCTCTTCTTAAAATAATATATCATGTTTACCTAGCCCCAAGTCACCAAAATAATGAACTGAGAAAGAAAAAAATTAAGCATTTTTCACAGAGAATATACATCTTCTGATATGTTGTCTATTGCCTACATTTCCTGACAAGAATGTGTTCTCTTTATGGTAGTCTATTGACCCAAAAGCAACAATAAAGCAAAACCAAATGACCTGTCTTATCTCTCATAATCATTTGTGCTCCTATAATTTCAAGAGCCTAATGGAAAGCCTGAAACATAGGTCATAGATCCTACTCTTTCTAAGGATCGAATCTTGGAGTCTGTTCTACCTAATTTTTTTTCACTGGCAGGTGAGCATGTACATGCTTCATCAAGACTTCAATAATGTCTGCACCTTTATCTAAGGGTAGCATTAACTGGGGACCTCATGTCTGTTGAATTATGTGTTCACTAAGATTTCTGGAGGATCTCATAGGATAGTGGAGAAACTGCTATGAGAATGTGGCAGGCATATTAAACACCACAGTACAAGAATGGATTGGGAGCATTGGGAGTCCTGAAAAAAGAAGTCACAGTTCCTTTCTTAATGCCACTTAAGTACTTGTGGGGGAGGTGAGGATTAGCCACATGAGAGCACAATCACATCTGTATCTTTTGTGCAGAGATTAGGCTGCGGTGACATTATTCCTTTGTATCTTCATCCAAAGACTGGGGGCTCATTTATATGCTTGATTGAAAGGCAGCAAGAGCTTGTGCATGCACACAGTAGAAGAAAGCTGGATCTGGCTGAAAACAAAACAAACAAACCCAATGAAACTTAAAAAGGAAAGGAAGAAAGGAAGAAAGAAACCAGAGCCTTACCGTGGGCACAAAAGCTTAGCTCTGCAAATAAAATAAACCCTATTTTATTTCTTAGCCACTGAATTTAAAATGAGATTCGAGAACTGTGTGTTGAGCGAAGTGAAGCAATTTCAAATGACAGAGTTCAAAGGAGGTGGTTATGCATTTCTAAATGGGCACTGAATCTTCTTTACAGATATTTTGCACTTAGAAATAAAGAGTTCAGTTGAGACCATCACCTAACTTCTTGGAGAAAATGGCCTATGCAGATGGACCATATTTTTTTTATGGAGAATCACCATCATGGTAATTCTAGGCTTCATTCATGAGGCATTCCACAAATGTTTATTGAATGCAACAGTGTCCTAGGAGCTAGGGAAACAAAACATGATATTTCAAAGAGCTTTCTGTGTAATTTATGTTGCAAACTCTCATATATTACTGAACACATTGCCTTCAAGTATGGGAAAAATGGTAAAGATTTTAGTTTTAAATTTAAATATCTATACTTATGTTTAAATTACAGATAAAAGACTAGTTATATTGCTTCCTAAGAAATTCTTTCCTATAGAAAATAATGAAACATTTGTTTACTGAAGAGTATCTAAAATAAAGGATGTAAAGCATAGGGATGCAGTTCAATTGGTAAACTATTTTCCTAGCGTAGATGAGTCCCTGGGTTCAATATTCAGCACTGTGTAAATCAGATGTGATGGCACAGGCCTGAAATCCCACCACTCTCAGCACTTAGCAGTTATAGGCAGGAAGTTCCGATGTTCAAACTCATTCTGCGCAGAGAATTCAAGGCCAGCCTTGGCTAGAGACCCCATCTCAAAAAATCATTTGAAAGACTGTATTTCTTTGCCAACAATCCGGAAGATATACTGTTTTGTTCTATGCCTTGATATGCTGTCTAATTTAAAAAGTGAGAGCTTTTTCAAAACGTGCTATCATTATGGAAATAAATATACAGAATTTACCTCGGCTAGGGTTTTTCCATTGTAAGTTCCATCAGAGATATTTACCAACAGCAGTTTCTTCCTTCCCATTGCTGTCTACCTATTAGAGAGGAAAGACAAGGCATTAACAGGAGTGTTTTATATAAAGTCTGAGATCGGGACTGTAAGACCTACATATTATTTCTAGCTTCTCTCCTTTAGAACAGCAAGAAGACCCTCCATTTTCTTGCGACGCCGACTCTCTGTCTCCAGTCCTACTTTCCCTCATGGACTATCTCCTTCCAAATAGATGTTGCTACATGTCTGGTTTCTAATTTGCTCCCATCATACTACCACGTGAAATCACTTATTCATTTACAAGTAGAATATTGCGTCCTCGGACAGTGACACTGACCGATAGGTAGACTGTCCTTACTAGGCAATCACAAGCATTCCAGCAGATGTCTGATAGGGACACTTAGGAATCACAAGTACTAGGAGATCCACAAGTAAACGCTGAACTTATAGCAAATGCAAGAAAAAGGGCTGGTACTGCTTCACATTCACAAGTGCCTTCAAGTTGATCAGTATGTACTGAAAGGCCTTGCCTATATACACTATATCTTACCTTTGTTTTCTTTTGGGTTGAAACTGTTGTTGATGTTTCCTCCCTGCTTACCATTTTGTTGACAAAATAAATGTCATCACGTCTAAACTTTTATTCTATTTCCTTGCAATCCTTAGAAAAAGGAATATATCTCATCTCCATAGTTTTTAGTTGGGTCTCAGCATTGTATCTTGCAGCCTTGTCTTGGGGAATATTTTCATCCCAGAAGCAATCACTCCCCGTGGGAGGAAAACTAGACTGACCTGCAGAGTCCCAGGGTTTAGAATACATACCCTCTATTGTGGAGTTCTAGTTCTCATATTAAGTTGACAGTTAAAACTAACCATCACAATGCTCCTAAATTATGCAGCATTTCTGTCAATTCTGATTTATCCATACAGAACTTTAAAAATCAACTCTGGGGTATTGGAGGGATGGCTCAGCAGTTAAGAACACTGGGTGCTCCTGTAGTGGATCTGGGTTTGATTCCCAGCATCCAAGAGGCAGCTAACAACCATCTGCACTTCCATTACCAGGGAATCCAAAACCCTCTTCTGACCTCCATGAGCATTGCATGACACAGGTGCACTTACACACATTCAGGCCATAAACTCATACACATAAAATAAAATATAATAAGTATATTTAAAAATCAATTATTGAAATAATAAAGGAAAATATAAATGATATATACTTTAATGTACCCAAATTACTACTGGGAAACAATTACATTGTTATCTTTGTTTTCTACTCTTTTAGGAAGAGTTAGGTGGGGTTCCTCATAAGAAGACATTAACATGAGAATAAATGTGTCAAGGTTTTGTTAAGAAAATGCATCCTAGTGTCACAAGCAAATGGGTAAAGAAGAATGTGTTAAGCAGTGAGCCTAATAAGAGATGCCATCCAGGCAAAGCCATGGCTTCAACTGCACCCTTCAGTGGAGCTCAAACTCTGAATCAACCTCAGAGTTACCTCAGCTCGAAAGAAAGAGGAGCATCCCTCAGTTATGGGGTAAGCACAGCCTCTCCCTGGGTTACTGTGTGGCAAGTACATTCCAAGGCAATCTGCCTCTGTGGATGTTGAGAATGAAGTGGTTCCAGGATTTCTAAAGAAACTGCCATTAACCCTCCCCGTCCACCAGATATATTCATCCCTTTGGCCTTTTAGACTCCTGTTCCCTGAACTCAGTATTCAAGTTAACATGGCCTCTGGAGCTCTCTTTCTTAAATTTTTTCCCGAGATTGGGTTGGACTGAATGAAAGTAGTCAACTATCTTCTAAAGAGGATTTTAAAATACATCTAACCAAAGGAGACTCTGCAGAGGACTGGGGAAGGTCTAAGGGACCTGGCAAGTGTCTTTCAATTTCCTAGAATCTTTTACTTGTGATTTCCCTAGATTCTACGTGAGAAAAGCTAATTTAGGGACACACAGGGTACACACACTCACACACACACACACACACACACATATACACACACACACCCTGATGTATTTGTTTTTCTGAAGCAAAATCTGTAAAGAGTTCATATTTAAATAATGGTATTGGATAAGACTCAAATGGCTATGAAAGTCATTAATCCTCACTTTGCTTTTGTGTAGAGGCTGTCAGACAATGGAGATTTATGATGCCCTTTTAGTGAAATTTAGAATAAATTGCTAAGACAATGTAAATGATTTTATTGAATATCTTGATTGCACCAATGTTGTGAATTAATTCACACAACGCATATGTATTGATATTTTCCAAGCATGGTTCTCAGCAATGGGAAAAGAGCTGTCTCAGCCATGATTTTCATTTTCATATGTTTTGATGCTTTGATATCTGCGGGCCTTATTGAACAAGGCAAAGACATTATCACTCTGCGATTTGCTAATTTCTAGAAAGAGCAAAAATCCTTACATGTGAGTGAGACTTTCATGTATAAATCGACTTATTCTGAGTCCTCTTTCTGACTGGCTTCTGCAGTGTGGAGTATGGTTACTCTTGACACCCCGAACCAGAAGCAGCATAGCAAAAGACCCCCCTAAATTGAGATTCTGTTCACATTATCCAAATGACCCCAAACTCCATCTGATCCCTGGATAGTCATGTTCCCCCATGCAATCATGTGACAGGACATGTCTCCTTGCCTTGGAAGATATGGATTATAAATTGCATGTCCCCAGGGCTGTCTTTTCCTGAGTCTTCTGGTCTTATCATATCATAATAAAAATAAAATCCCAGGTGTGTTATGAAAACAGCCATGGGCTGGATGTGTTGTCATAGGGGACCACCACAGTAAACAGAGGAGCAAATGAGCAAATGATGTTAGAAGACTGGAAAGGAAATGAAACTGAAGGATGTGAGAGGTCGTTGTAAAGTGCTAATTGAGACTGAAGAGAGGTTTGTAGGAGGTGATGGAGTCTGAAAGCACAGGAATATACAAGTCACTCAGCTGTCACATGCTGTGAGAGAGGGGTTGTTGTGATGTGATTTCGTCCACTAGTATCTTTATGCCATGCCGCTAGATCATATCTATTGTATTCTTAGTTGCTTTGCAGAAATAATGCCAATTAAACACACAGACATGCTCTAGTCGCCATGCTGTCTTATCTCTGACTGAAAAATAAACATGCTTCCATTGATTATGACTGCAAGCTGAAAGTCATTGTGTAAAGTTGAATGAGAAGTTTGAATACATTTACTTCCCTTAGAAAAATTAAGAGTTGGCACCCACCCAACCTTCAAAATGAAAACTTATCTGAGTAGTGACAGGGTTGCTTTGATATGAGATTCTGCCTGATTACCATGTCTGCTCCCTTCCAATAAAACGAACTGCAATAACAGAGAAAGGCAAGTGACTTTTTCTTCCTCTCTTTTGATTTTAACAAAACCATCTGATGAATTGTATCCCAATCTTCTTACAAAAGAAAATTAGCGGTTGGCTTCACTGCATGAGGCGACCAAGCAGTCCCTTTACCTAATAAAATGTCTCTTCACATAAGGATGATTAACACCATATTTTACCAGCCTACAAACTTTGGTTCAAAAGACAATTCCGAGCTGGCTACAGCTGCTCACACCAGAATGATTTTAACTCATGATCAGAATAGTCTGATGTTACAGGAAAATAAGAACGTTATCATTCACTGGGAATTCAACGTACCAAGAAACCTTAGAAAATACAAGAAAAAATGAGTTTAATTACAGAGCTTTTGTAAGAAAAGCTGATTCATCCCAGAAGACAAGCAGTATGGCCGCAACTCTATGCCGTTATATTTGATTGGAAATTTTGAGCAGTTTGTCATCTTTACATATCATACTTTATTTGATCTGCATCTACAAAGTTTTACATACTTTGTAAAACCATTTTCATTCATTTCTTCCAGTGATGCTTTAAGATTCTGAAAGCAAAAATCAAAACATGAAGTATAGGCTATCAGAAGATCTAAATTGATTAAATATGTTCACATAAAAACTTACACTTAAAATTCCACATCAATTTCATTAACAGTAACTGGGGTAGGTGAAGCACAGGTTTTCTTCAAATGGTGAATGAAGAAACAAAATGAAGTGTAGCTATTGGGTGGAATATTACTCTGCAATGTAAAAAAAAATACAGAGAGAGAGAGAACTGGAGCTACTGATATATATCCAAAAAACAAAGGTTTTGAAATATTTATTCAGGGGGAGAGAAGCCGGGCATAAAAGGTCTCATTTGAAGCCAGCACTCCAGAGGCAAAGACAGGCAGATAGATCTCTGTGAAATGAAAGCCATTCTGGTGTGCATGTTGAGTTCCAGGCCAGGTGGGGCTACAAAGAATACTGCTTCAAAACAAACAAAGACTCATTTATAGGAAGATAATTTGTAATTTAAGTTCTAATGACTACATGTAGATAAAGTTATGTCTAGGACTGGAAATGAAGGAGTAGATTGCAAACAACATCAATAATGATGCGGAACACAAATTAGACCTATAGGCCAGTAAAAATGGCAAAATATAAGAGTGGACATGAAGCCAGGGACAGAGTAAGGTGAAGATGAAGATGGACAGGGTCTGACATATGTATGTTCAAAATATGTTTTAAGGAATTCTAAAAGAATCAATAAAAATATTATTAGAAATAATGACCAGTATTTTAAATTTAGTGAAGGTCTTACTGACATATTGAGTTACTGAATGTCATCAACGGAATGCAGCCATTTTTTATTGCATTTTTTGCATTGGGTTATAAGCATATTACTTTTAAATAAAGTAATGTAGAAAACAGAAGAGAGGTGTTTTCCATGGCACAGTGTTCATCATGCTGATTTCACACAGAAGAGAGGATGTAGACAAAGTCCAGAGAGGCTGAGTATCTTGTTGAAAGTCACACTAACCCCTGGCAACAGCAATTATTGCAGTTCTTTTGAGTTTCTTTCTGCCCCTAAATCTTTAGTTCTTTCACCCTATTGTATGTAGGAAAACAATTTATGGGGATACTTCCTTCTTCATACTTTCAGAATTATAACCATTTCATATAGCATTTATTATGCTATTAACTTTAATATTCAGAAGTCTTCCAAGTTACTTATAGTGCTATAATTTTTTAGGTGCAAGATATAAAAAGAAGACATTTACTTTGCAAACTCATCTGACAGGAAGTCTTCAAATTTTATGTGTGAATTTTTAGATGAAGCTACTTGGAGAAGCTCACATGCTATAAATAAGGAATGTCGTGCTTGTGGTGTTCTGCTTGAATTATGTTAAACATGGCTTGTATTCTAGGACATCCCATATATGTTTGGAAGTTGAATGTATGAGTCTCATTTTCAGTTACCTCAGTATTAACTGTGCGCATTTCTGCTTCCTTGCCAACACAGATATTCAAAGTTTCTCTTTAGATTCTCTTATTTACAGTCCAAATACAAGAACTGAGACCATGCAATCTTGGGCAACATGTGAGGATTTTAACCAGCAAGCACATGAATGATTGAACAAATATGGGAAAGACAGTTTTTGAAGTTTTCTGAATCAACAAAGAATTATCAAGAATCATGATGCAAATGAGAGAAGGTTCTGAAACCACCATTATGGTTTTAGTATTTATTTCTAATTTGCAATTATATAATGTATTGTGGGTCACTACTTTACCAGAAAACACTTAATGAATCAATGCGTGGGCAGCTTTTAGTTACTCAGTCCTAAAAAACAGTGAATACCTGAAAAATAGGATGGAAGAGGGGCAATAAAAATGTTTGAATCTAAGGGTGAATAGGATTAAACCCAAAGGGAGCACCGCCTATCTGCACAAAGGCCCACCTCCACAGCCCTGCCTATAACAGTATCAGATTCTACTCCATTTTGTATTCTATGAAGTTCAATAGATGGTGACAACCAAAACAAAAACAAAAAACAAAAACCACCACAACAAAAATCTCAAAGAGGCTATTCTGTATTATTGTTAATAAAAGCTCCTGCTGAATGCAATCTCTATTACACAAATGCAAATTAAAGAGTGGAGGCCAGGACTTTGCAGTGGGATTCAAATTTAAAAACAAAACAAAACAGAAAAGGTTTCCCTGAAAGTGTGGCTTCACCTGTGTTTTCTTTCATTCAGTGTTGTACAGCATTTAGTATGTTCTCCTTGCCCCCTTTGGGGGGGAGCAGATAAAAATAGTTCCCCTTTCCCTTGTAATACATACACCTGCTGTTTCCAATAACAAAGGATGTCTAAGTAGTGCCAACACTGTTAGAAAAGTCTCTTCATTGCTGCATTGTGAAGGTATTGGAACAACAAAATTAATATCAGTTTTTCAAACAGTAACTCTGAAGGAAAATCAGGCTGACAAATGACCAAAAACTGACCATCTGCCCACCTGCCTCTCCACTCCAAGAGGTAGAAACATGTTTCTTTTCAAGACACACCACCTCTAGCCTAGACATCTGGATCCTTATCAAAATACAGCTAGTTCCTTGTCAATCTCTTTGCTGGATAGCTTTAGTTGTCAACTTGACTCACTTGGGTAGGAGGAGCCTCAATTGGAGGATTGCTTCCATTAGATTGGTGTATACTATATCGTTAAATCCACTCTTACCCCACATGAGAAAGACTTCATTTAGCAGGGGCTAGAAACCCATGCATCAGATCATCTCCATTGCCTGGGAAATCACACCCCATGGTTGAAGCAACTGTCCCCAGTATTGAGCCAAATTGGAATTACCAACCTAATTGGGATGGCAGTGGGCACCTCTGCCTTCACCTGTCTCCCCAAGAAGTCACAAAAGAACACCCACAAATAAGTTAATTATGACAAGGTCTAAAAACTACCCACCGGGGAAAATTCCATCTTGTTTTTGGCCAGGTTTATAGAAGTCACCAAATATATTAATTTGGACATCTCTAGGCTCGTCGGTTATGCTCTTCCTTCATGTCTAGTTCAATAGTCAATCAGACCCAGATATTAGTAACAAACCATCAATTGGCAAAGGTACTTGAGACTCCCCAGAAGGAACTTTTAGATATGGCCTTCAGAGTATTTAAAGAGGAATGTAGCTAAGAAACAAAGGGCAAGTGGCAGAGAAAGGGAGCGCAAAGAACAGGTGAGAAAGCTCAAACCCCAATTCCAGCTTTTGGCCTGTTTTAGAAAACTACCTGTGTTACTAGCCAGATACAACCAAATAGGTCATTCAGCTAAAGCCTCCTGTAATCCCCAACCTCCAACTAAGGCCCTTCCAGTGTTTGGGCAATGATGACATTGGAAAATGAACTGCTCACAGGGATGCTCTAGTGCTTCCCCAGGCTCACTTGATCCCCAGCCATCAATTGTTTCAATGAATGGCTGGGATTCACCATCCCCAGACCGGCCTTTACCCAATTTCACTGCTGAACTCCAGTGCTTAGAGTGGTGGCTGGGTGGGACTTTTCTTTTGTCCTGGACGCACATTCTCTCTGCACAGAGTGAACATGTTTAACACAACTTTCTTCCATCACAATTATAGAGAAACTCCAAACCCTAGATTAGACCCTCCTGTCTCTTTCTTTTTTGTCTCTCTCAAAGAATTCTGGTCTCTTTTTTTCTGAAAAATCCCCAGTCAGCCTCTGGCCTTCGTTTTACTCTGGGGCTGTTCTACTCTTTCTCCTGGCCTGAACCCTGTCCCTCCTTCTCAAAACCCAGTTTTGCCTCCTGGTCACTATGGCTATGACAGCTCAAAGCAAGGGTTTGTGTGTGATGTGGTGTGTGTGTGTGTGTGTGTGTGTGTGTGTCTTTCCATACTATGACACTTGGCTTGTTTCTATTGCTTTGTAGGTCCTAAGAGGTCTGTAACTAACAGTTCCCAGGTCTTTTCTCTGAGCACTCCATCCTCAGCACTGGAACTGAATGTGTTCTTTTCCTACCCTTTACGTCAGCTGCACCTTTTCTAGTCAGAGCCTACATCTCTAAAGGAAACACACTCTTCTGGAAATTCCTTCAACTGTAAGCATTTGGGGCAGCTGGAACGCAACGGTTTCTTAGTACATTCCAAAGCAAAATGAGTGCTCTGCCCATTCCAAATCATGAATCTACCGGTCATAAATCTATTAGATCAAATGGAGTCACTAAAATTGGCCCAAGATTATTTGCCTATGGACTTGCAACATTCCAAACTCTCTCCATCCTAAAAGCTCTAGTCAGTTATCAGCCTTAAAAGTTTCAGCTTCTTTGGAGGAACTTTTTTCACATACCTTTAAAGTTTATCTTTGTTATGTACTGTTCTTAATTCTATTCGTGAGAATTCGCACAGAGCCTTTGTTTCATTTCTTACATTTCAGACTGGTTTTTCTTCAGTATTTCTCTTTACTCAATCCATCTTTCGTGACTTCATTCCATTTGATAGTCTGCTGACTTTTATAAGAAGCTGTTTTAGATGTTTACATTTTTTTAACATTGTTTAGAAACATGGTTTCTAAAAAGAATATTATTTTGTATTTTGGCTTCATATTGTGTTTTTATTGGTTTCTGAAGCTGGCAATTTTCTTTAATACTTACAAATATTTAAAGACATCTTCTCTGAGGCAGCCTGCCATCACGATCTGCCCTGAGTTCTCTCCATCTACTGTTTACACTTATTCAAAACCTAAAATTCAATAAACTATGTTTTCTATTAAGTTCACCTGGGATCCTACAAAGCCCCAGTTTGTACACAGGTGCCATTAATTTATTACTTTATCTTTTCTATTTCATTTGATTCCAAGTTTCTTTAGTATAACAATGCTGTATAACACCGTCTTCTGAGCCAAACAGATGTCTTCTTTATGACTTCAGATGTGCCACTTGCAAAAGATTATCATAATCAAACTTGGTAGTTATTGTGTTCTCATGTAATTTCATGCGATTACCTAGCTTTCATGTAATTATGTTATATGTGCCTATAAGTGGCCTCATGTCTTGAGTGTGTCTATGATAATTATCTTTGATATTGTTTTAAACAACCTGTGACCACTTCATTTTTTTTCATTCTTTTTATTGTGCACAAAAATTATTGGTTTTATTTTCATTTGGTATGTTCAACTAAAATTCACATATGCAGATTTATAAATATGGGTATTTTATGTTGCATCCAAAGGCCTTATAAACTTGGGTATCCTAAACATCTTTAAATCTATTAAACAATGACTCTAGGTCTATTAAATATTTCATCAAGATTTAAGTGCTCATTGCTTATACAAAAGAGTATTGATTGAAATAAAAACATATTAAAATTTTCTAATTAAAACAGGTTGTAAATAAATATATATCAATTAAAATTTTTATTTCATTTGTACGATGATCAGAGAAAGCAAAACTATTTCTCATTCAAGTGTTCTTAATGTAAAGTTATTAAATATAGTTTTTGATAAGGATAGACTGCATGCAAAATGATGGATGTATAGTTTTGCTTGAGATCTTTGTGTTAAATTTGCTTTTTGCATTAAGAGGAAACAAATCTCAACCAGGAGTAATTTCAAAGTCTTGATTAGTTAAATCTATCTTATATATAATTGTGCATGTGTACAAGGTCTTCATTAACTTTTTTAAAAAATAAAGTACTTGGTATCAAATTGACTTATAAGTAAGTTCTCACGTGAACTAAAATTGTTAAATTAACCCAAACATATTTTGGAGGTCAAAGTGTTTACTCTTTGTTCTTTTTCTTAATTCTGTTTCTAAACCTGGTTCCTCTTGCTTGAAGATATAAGTTAATTTTAAGAAATGATTAGTCCTATAGATTGCAATTTCTCCTACAGAAAATTTGCTCTCTGAGCTACTTAAACTCTATTCTGAAGATTTTGTTCTTAAAAATAAAATACCGCTCAAGTGGGATACTTTAAATCTTGGGCAGCCAATTGACAGAAGTCCACAACTTCTTTAACTAAAAATTTAAATGATGACTGAATTTCTTTTCTCTTCCTATCTAGAGGCTATCTGGGAGGAAACTCACATTGTGATTCTAGGTACTCCAACAGCTATCAAAGTACTGGGAATGAAATCCTATATCTATCATTTCCACATCAAACCCTAGAGGCCAGAGGGACAAACACCAGAAGACAAATCAAACAAGTCAATCACTGAAAGATTGCACCTATGAGTTCTCCAAGTAATTAAAATTCCTCATGAAAAGTTAGTCCACACTCAGAAAGTCTCGAAATTTTCTTGATCCATTGACGTGGACACTCTTGACTACCCTCCAAGGCCTGGGAATCTTTTACAAAAATGGGCTACTCCCAATAACTTCTCTTGCATGTAATGTTTATTCCTCCATGTCCCAAACCAAGAGCTGAAAATTTCCCCCGCTACAGCTGATAGTTATATAATAAAACCACTGGAGCACTTTTGGTGTCTTTTAGCTAGACCCTCTTGAGGGATCCCCTGACTGCCACACTTGACACGTCTGTTCAGCACTAAGCAACACTAAGGAATGGGAAGAGGCAGTTTGGCTGGGAGAGAAATATGAGTTTTAGATAATTTCCCATTTAAATTCCAGATTGTCTTTTCAGTACATGTAAGTCTTTGAGGAGGTAACACAGGACAGTAAAAAATACTAAGCCTTTCTTTTCTTGTGTATTCAGTGCTAATACAAATGGTACCTAGGTATCTGAACTGTTGTGAGTACATGCAGTTGGCCCTGATAGAGACATTTAGGATGCCTCTGTGACAGAAATGGCTTCCTATTCCCCACTGAAAACCTGACTATTTTTAAAACTTAATATTATAGTGTGCAAATTTTATCAGTATCATCAATGATCGTAATAGCTAGTGTTTCATGTGTTTATGGTTTAAGATATATTTTATCTGTTCTTTAAGTGTTGATATTATACATTTAGGTTTGAATATCTATCCTGAATTATCCAAGGATGAAAAGAGCTACTAAATGGGGAATCTGGATCTTAGCGTGCAACTTCTCACTATAAAATCACTGTTGTCCCACTATCCAGACAGCCCAATAAAGACTTGTCTTCTGGGATGTTATAAAGAATCGGTTTCTAATATGCTGAATAATAATACATTTCCAATAATTAAAGGGAAGAAAATTTAGCAATATCATGTTTATGTCGAGATCCTATGAGGCCCATGACTGGGCTGGTATTAAAGAAGAACAATGGCGAGACTGAGGCTGAGGCTGAATAATGACTTCCACCTTCCATTTGCAGAAGCACTTTCATTGTCCTCTTGACACTGAGGCTGTGCACAGTGACTATTTATCATCTGACTCTCCTTGATGCATTTCTGAAAATTCCTTCTAACTTCTTCTACATTTTAAATTAACTGTCTGCCTCCTGGAACCTGTTTCTGACTGCTGAGGTGTATGAACATAAACTAATACAGCACTGTTTCCTTTCATTCAAAAAATCACCTCAGCACACATCTGTATACATGTTATTGTTATTCTTTTGCACCAGATGCTTGTTCTCCAAATTGACAATCAGCCTTAAGATATTTCTTGTAGAAGAATGACTGAGACATAGCAGTTCCTCGATATCTATTTTAATGGATGAATAATGAATGGATGAATGAAACCCTCTACTTCGTCCTTGGAACTAATGGTATACACTGTTGGCATTACTCATATTTTCAGTGAAAAGGAGATTAGCATAAAATCTATAAGCAATTTGCTCATTGTCAGAAAAAAAATCCGTAAGTACTTCAACAGCTATGCAATGTTCCTTAATATTTTATAACGACCAGCATACTTGTTTTCCCCTTATACAGTTAATTTCCAAAATAAAGTAAATGAGTTTAAGCAAAAATAAAGTTACAAACACAAAAGAAATATAAAAGTACCAGTGCCATATAGTCTTCTGTTTATCTTAGAGCACTTGAGCTATAAAATGAAGGGTCAGTGAAATCCATAGTTTTCCTTCATGGGCAACCCCAATGTGCTTTGTACAGTGTAAGCCTCATACTTTGCTTATGAAAATCTAAAGAGGACTTAACATTCAACGAGTTTAAATCTTCAGCTGTACATTGTGATGAAGTCCTGAAGTTGAGCGATATAGATAATTTATTATTATTCACTGTAACATCTACACTTCACGGTATTGTATTATACATGGATATTTATGAGGCTGCATCCCATGTTAAATGTTCTTACCACAATCTTAAAATGTAAACTAGTTTTAAGGAAATAATTATTTTATAATTCAGTCCCCAAATCAAGTTAAACATCTCACTATGTAATGCAGTAGTGGTGATGTTAGCACCAGCAATAATAGGAGTTAATAATAGTGTTAGTGTTCGTAATAGTAATAACCACAATAAGGGACTGAGAGATGGTTATCATCAGCACAGTACTTGCCATTATACGTGTCAAAAATTGAATTCTGATCCCTATTACCCATATAAGAAACCCTGGGTTCAGTAGCACTTCCTTTGAAGTCAGTCTTCTGTGGGTAGAGACGGCAGATCCCAGAGGGTTATTGGCCAAGGTAGTGTAACCAAATCTGCTCCAGACTGAGTGAAAGATCCTGTCCCAGAACAATAAGGTGGAGAGTCATTGAGGTAGACCCCTGGACCTGACCTCTGACATCCAACCAGCAAGATGTGCTCCTGCACATGCACTTGTACACATGACCAAACACAAACATAAAAACACCCACTCCATAAACACAAAATAATGAGTCACCGAGAGCTGCTAAAAAGAAAAATAAAATAAATAATAAGCCAATCCATAGTGGTTTAAAGTTTTGAAAAAAATATTGTGTGCTTAAAACTTCTTAAAATATTTCTTTTCTCACCATTTTCAAAACTTTAACAAATTAGGCTGCTATGTTGAGGGATAAAAATATGGTACTACTTTGCACATAGCTCATGACATTGACACAAAAGGTGAATATGTAAGCAACCCACCATGGGATATGTGGACTTCAGGAAAATCAACAAAATGCGGACCAAACCTTTCCTGACCATTTCTAGCTAGAATATGGCCAAACATGTTATTGTATGCACATATACTTATTAGTGCTCATGTACATACACATTTGCTTATAAACAGGTTCACATGTATCTGAATACTCAGATACATAAACATGGATAGTTATGATAATCACAAGCCATGTTGAAGACATGGACATGGCATATTACTTTCACTGCCTCTGGCTGCATACTGGGTTGCTGTGACAACATAGATTAATTATGGACCTTTCTGTTACAAATTTCAGCTTCTCAGTACTTGGAGGCTTCAGCTGACCTCTATCTTTGCATTATATCTTGCTGAATAAAATTGTATAATGTGCTGAAATATTTGCAAGTCTTACTTATTCTTATTTCCAATGAAGATAGACTTTAATTGAAAGAAATTCTTTCCTAAGTATACAGTTTACTTCTCATTAGATAAAATAATCTACTTGAATAGAACCAGTTTTCTAAAAAAATAATTTAAAAATTTACCTTTCTAATTAGATAAGAGGATAAATGATATTTTAAATTCTTAAGATTTAATAAAACTTCCTTGGATAGTGTTGCAACACCAGAGTAAAATGCTTTAAAAATTCACTTTTTCAGAGTACTTACCATTGCATTAGTTGCAAACTAAAGATATTAGATGAAATATCTGTAGCCAGCAAAAGGAGTTCCAATGTTAATTTTTCCTTCATCTTCTTCATTGAACTTAAAATCTATAAAGATTACGGTAAATTTGATATTCCTATAATATATATATTCTCTCTGTATTATTTGCAATATCTAATTGTCTTCCACAGTGTTGGGTAGTTAATAATATACTAAACAATTACTAAACACAGTCTGATTAATGGTCACATTGGGAAGTGTCTTCTCATTTAATCAATAAAAGTTAAACAAATTTTTAATTGACACAGGCTTTATAACTTTCAATGAAAATTTTAGTAAACATTGTCTTTATTATATTTTTGATTTTACGTGTATGAGCGTATTGCCTGCATGTATGTAAGTGCACTCATGCACTGCAATGTCTGTGGATGTCAGAAAAGGGTGTTGGATCTCCCAGGAAAGGGTTACAGACAGTTGTTAGTCACTAGTGTGTGCTGGGAACCAAACTGGGTCTTCTGCAAGAGCAATCAGTAGTTTTAGCCATTGAGCCATCTCTCCAGCACCAACAACAACAACAAAAATTAAGTCAGCATTTGAGGTAATAGGATTTGAACATGTCTTGCATACTCCATAATTCCCCACCCCCCCCTCAGAGTCCTTTTGGAATGTAAAGACATTTTTATTCATTTATAAATATATGTGGTTTTCTCTTTTTTTCTTTTCTTGTCACCAATCTTCAGTGTGCATTCACACACACACACACACACACACACACACACACACACATACACACACATATCTTTACTGTTCCCCTTTCAAAGTCATTGCTCAAGATATAAGGCAACACAGTGATGGTGCTTATCTTCAAAGAACCCGGCATTTCTCAGTTCTCGTTTAAGAAGAATGTGAGATGTAGACTTGGAATTTGATTTGTTTAAGGATAGTCTGAGAAAGCTAAGTGAAGGGAGAAGAATGGCTATAGAGAAAGACTAAGAAATAAAAATGGGTAAACTCTGAGTTTACACATAGCTCTCATGTTGAAATTGCCATACAACTAGATAGGAAGATGTAGTCCGTATCTTGGACTTTTATTCCTATGAGGTGAACTCTTTCTAAAGGGACAGTCTTTGATGGCTTCATACAAAACAAAGAAGCAGGACTCTGGAAACTTCACAGAACGCATGGAACTGCCCGCCACATGTGTGCTGAAGTCCTCAGTAAGAAGATGACATTCTTCCTGTAAAACAAAGTTATATGCTTCTAAGATGGCAAAACAAGTATGTTTTGCGTCAAATGCATTTGTTCCTACACTGACATTTTAATTGATGAGTAGGGGATCAGATAAAACTGTGTGTTTGTGGTACAATGGACATTTCCAGGAATCAACATTAACAAATCTAAACCTGAGCTTCTCTACTTAAAGGTCTTCAGCAGGATAACAGTCAAGGACCCTAAAGAGCATTGCAGCTCCTCAGTCACTGCCTCCTACTTATCTCCTTAAGGAATAAATCTCTGCTGTCTTCTGGACATGCTGTCATGCTAGGAAGATTAAACTATTTATCTTTCCCTGAACATGAAAATTCTGAAAAGAACATGCTGTTTGCAAATGTTCCTTTTTCTCAACAAGATCTTTTTGGAAAAGTCCACAAAAGTAAAAAAATCCTCCATATTTCCGACAGGACACAACTTAAGACACATATGTTTGTGAGTTCAGTGAACACTCCGAGAGCAGGTGAATCTCCCCAAATCTCACACCTAGAAAACAGACATCACTAAGGTCAATGGTGCCTGCCTTTGCAGAATTCATGACTCACTGCAATATGTGTCAATACACTCCTTTGAGCTCTTTGCACAATCTAGCAATGCTTTATGTTTATAATAGCTTGCATCTAGTAAGTAATTTTATTAAATGGATATTTGGCAATGTAATGCTTTTAGGTGATATTATTTCTCATGTAAACCATGATACTCTGGTTTCTCTTTCTATTGCAGAATATATGACAGGTGTAGAATTTCTTTACCCAATTTTGAATTCATCAGAAATTATATGGCATACCTCTTAAATAAAATCTTAACCTATCAGGGAAAATGGAGAAATTCACTCTAGTAATTTTGACTTTCTGTTAACAGGAACTTGTGTAAGTTGTTTTTCTATAAGATTTTTCTTCAGAGTCAAGGCTGGTTTCATAGAATGTTCCGTAAACACTGTTACACATCTTTGAATTTCTCTACTCTCCAGAAATCCCTTTCTGACTATGAATCAGGGCTAGAACAGAAAAAGAAACAGAAACTAAGTTAAAATGCAGATATCTGATGCTATTACTTGAGTACCCTTTCTAAATATTCATCTGTTTACTTTCAACCTCTCAAGGAAACATTAAATCAGATAATCCATTCATTTATACATGGGGCAATCTGGCTTCAACTAAGCCACCAACTAGGAAAAAAAGTTTAATTAATATAAAAGTGGCTATTAGCTGGCTTGTTTTATTTTCTGATCTGACTAAAAAATCATTGTATTCTCATTAATCCACTGAATTTTGTCTGTATCATCGGGAAAGAAAGATGATTATATTGATTATTTTCAAAATATTATTTAAAAACCTATGATTAATGGAACTGAATCAAAAGTTTGTGCCAAAAGTAAGTCTGGGTCAAAAAACATGCAAACATTATGTGCCCACAGACAAATCGCTGTGATCCAGCATTCCTGAAGAATACATACCAGCAATAGATCAAATTAGTCATGCATTTGATGTGCATATGCACATATAAAAATTTTCCCAAAGGTAAAACTATAATCTGAGTTAAAAAGGGTCCTTACAACTTGTTGAAAGAGTCCAGCATTTCAGGGTAACAAAGCATTGAATATAAATTTGACTACTTTCAGATATCAGTGCAGCTTTTTATTATAAATTATTTAGAAATGATAGTATATGGAATACATAAAAGAAAGGAAGATAAGGATAGTCCACTGATCCTGTTCTCCTCTGTTTATTCTTTCTCTATTTCATTTCCTGGGGACGAGAGTCATTTTCAGATTCTACAGTTCTCCTACAACTCAGCCACGGAGACTAAGAATGGGAAAAGATGTTACTAGCACAGAAGTTTAGCAACTTGACTTACTGAGGACGTTTTTTATTATAAATACAGGATTCTTGATCATTTGCTGCATTTCATTTCAGCATCATGCCATTCATGTGTACGTGTGACCACATGCAAACACATACACACAAGCGCCAAGCCTAACTGTCATTGCCAAAGATGAGCATACACTGACATTCACACACGATTTGTCTGTTCATTAGCAGAGCATAGAAAGAGTTCAGCAAGACGTCTATGGGATAAATTCTAACTCAGATGTTTTTCATGTTTCTTGGTATTGGGAAGAATTGTTAGTTTTTTTTCCTGTTTTTTTTTTATTGTCATTTTTGTTTGTTTGTTTCCGAATTGTCATCCTTTCTCAGGTACTGCAGTGTATCATCCTGAATGTTTTTGGAGAAACATTTTAGTTCCCAAAGGAAAGTACAATATTTGGAGTTTAAGACTAGCCGTGGGGTTCCTTGTCAATAAAATGGATAGACTATCAAACTGGGTCTTATAATTCAAAGTAAAAAACAATGAAAGTCATCTCAAAAGGAAGTTTCAGAAGTTTCTGGGACATAGTAAGAGTCATTCGAAAGCAAGTGCTCTCTTCCATGGTAATGAGAACAAGTACTGGCTGGCAGTCACATTGCTTCTCTTCAAGTTTCCTACTTTATGAACAACTAATACCTTGTATATACTATCCTGACCATATGTTACCAGTTCCCAGAAGCACTGCTAATCACTGCTAAGATACTCCTTCCTTTGCATTACAATCCGATCAAGATTCATTTCACTGTGACCATACTCCTGATTAGTCCAGAAATTTTTACATACCTACTCTGGTTTCTCCAACAGAATAATCACAATACATTATTTCAGAGATTACATTTCACATTTTTGGCTTTCAACAGATACCTAGTTTCAATTTACAAACTGCCAAGCAAACAGCCTTTCTAGTTTCAGTGAACCCTGTGGGTTAGACTGGGACCAGGTCAAGTCTTTCATCCGTTGGATCAAGGCCCAGAGTCCATTTTCACTCCCAACATGTTTTATGTATTTTTTACTGTCTCAAAACATCACTTAAAAATTCTCATCATAATTGTTCATTTGGACAATATGACTTTTCATCTATCTTCTAAGTAGATGTGTGTCCAGGGTTCCAAAGATACTTTTATCCCACTTGAAGAAAGCATCCTCTATTATTCTAGAGTGACTGTCCTACTTATACAAGAAAGTGATAAATTTTGCATGATTTTCCCCCAAAAAACTGTGGTAAATTATACATAATATAAAATTGACTACCTACTTTAAAGTAAAAAGTTCAGTGATAACACATAATTAAAGGGTTATACAATTATCACTACGCTGTCTCTAACTTTTTATATCATATAAATTGAAATTCTAATCAGTGGACAGGAATTTCTCATTTCTTATTGCCTCCAGATACTCATAAGAAATATTACCTCCGTCTTTGTATGTTTGACCTCTCCAACTACTCACTGTAAATAGGATGAGGTATTTTTCTCTTTGTAGTAGTTTTGGTTCATTTAATTCAGCATCTTCAAAGATCATTCATGCATCAGAATATCCTTCTTTTAATGCCTGAGTGATATTGCATGGCATTTATAGAAGACACTTGGCTCATCAACTGCTCACTGATGATTGTTTGAATTGTTTCCATACCGGATGTACAAATATAACTTCAAGACCTTGCTTTGAATTTTTTGCATTTGTGATGCAGAAATTCTAGATCTTAGGATAGATTATTCTTTATATTTTGAAGAAACTATGTAACATTTTCTGGTGTGACTGTCCCATTTTGCATTTCCATTAGTACTATATAATTGTTCTAGTTTTTTTCCACATCCTCTATAACATTATTATCTATTTTGGGTAGTATTCTTCCTATCATATGTGAGGTGGTATTTCATTGTAGAGTTCATTTTGAGTTCCTTGAGGATTTAATGATGTTGATACACTTCTGGCGTTTTTACTGGTTGTCCACATACATTGCTTTGGGAAACATCCATTCAAGTTATTTTTCAGGTTTTTGCTATTGCTCATATTGAATATTATGAATCATCTGTGTATTCTGAATACTAATACCCTATCAGATATGTGATGTTCAAAAAGTTTTTTGGCTCTGTGTTTTCTACATTTTATTACACAATTTGTTCTAATTTTCAGGAATTCCATTTTGTATATTTCTCCCTTTGGTTCTCTGTATCTTCTGACTGATGTTTTCTTGAAGATGCTTATTATATTAGTTATTATACTTAGGCTTTAATTTATTATAAGTTAATTCAGAATGTGGTGTTAAGGTTCCAGCCTCATTCACTTGCATGTTGATATACATGATATTTTCCGGATATCATATTATGAAAACTACAGTTTCTTGTTAAATGGTCTCAGTCTCCTTATTAAAAATTATTTGCTATCATATTCTTGGGACGATATCTGGTGTTTCTGATATGTATCTCTATCCAGTTTATGCCGGGATCATAATACAATGCACTAAGAAGTTTTGTATCAAGATTTAGAATTAGCAAGTACACTATACTGAGCTATCAATTGCTGGGATAAAGACTCACATCAAAACAAACTTGGGAAGTGAAGGGATTATTTTCTTGCATCTCCTGAGTCACATTTCATTACTGAGAGAACTCAGGGCAGGAACCTGGAGGCAGGAGCTGAAGCAGAGACCATGAAGTAACATTGTTTACAGGATTTATCCCTGGCTGGTGCCCAGAGTGTTTTCTGATACAACAGAGGACCACCTTCCCAGGGATGGCACCACCCAGAGTGGGACTGGCCCTTCCTCATCACTCAGAAATCGAGAAAATGTCCCATGGTCATGGCCACAGCCCAGTCCAACATAGGAAATTCCTCAACTGAGATTCTCTCTACTCCAATGTGTCAACCTGCCAAGTAAAGCTCTCAAGATCAGCGTGTATAAGTCACTTTAAGGCAGTAGCTCATTTTCCTGTAGCTGTTTGTTTTTCAATTTTGTTTTGGCAATTTTAAGAGTATATGGGATTGTTAAACTGTTCTTTGGATTTTGATATTCTGTATGTAGCATCTGTAGATAATGGAGGGTGCTATTCTTATTTGTCAGTTACATTAAATCATCAAATCTATCAATACGGGATATGTGTCCATTTATTTGTGTCATGTATAGTTTAGTGCAGCAATATTTTGCAGTTTCTATTATACAAGTCTTTCGATTCATTGATGAAGTTAATCATTAAAGATACAGTTGGATCTTACCAGCAAGATACAAGTCTAGCACCAATCCCTTTATGTGACCATATACCCATCTATGTAACAACAGGGACCAGGAAAATGGAAAGTAACTAGGGAGGTAAAAGAAAAGCAGGAACCTCAGAGAGAATAGTAGGAGACAGGTGTTACTAAAGGAGAAATAGATAAAATGGGAATATTTAAATGAGAGAGAGGAGGAGGATTATACAAGGGATGGGGGAGGGGGATAAAGGAAAAGAAGGAACTCAAGAGAGCTGGGGCCATTCTAGACTGTTATTATCAAGGGGGAAATGGGAAAATGAGGACACTTTAAGGCATGGAGGGTGGGTTAGACAGGGAGGGCAAGAGGAGAGAAAGAAATAATGCCTAGTTAGTGTAAAACACCAGAGGGAATCATATTAGTCTAAGAACCTAATGACAAATTACACATACACTATCTGTACATGAGTTCATGTTCATAGGTGAAGATGAAACAGTGCCAGACAGAGTAAAATCTGCTTTGAGTCATTTCTCAGGGTGGTTCTAAGACTCCCCAAATAGCACAGGTTTTTGCCACAGTTCTTAATTGCCTTCTAGAAATTGAAGGTAAAACCTTATTGCTGAAGAGAGGCCATACTTCAGAGATCAGATTTAGAGCAATGGAGCTGGATCCGACCTGGAAGCCACTTCTCCTGAAGGCTAGCTACTATAGCTATGGAGAGCACTCTAAAGCAGCTAAGGGAGAACATCAGTCGAATGCCCAGCAGCAGCTTCTTGACCAAATAGCCACATCAATGACAAGCACAGCATACAACACTGGTTCGGTAGTGGCGGCTGTCTCAAACTTTGATACAATGATCTTTATGAGCTGTACTTTTAGTGTATTAGTGTTTTACCCATTCGTATATAAGTGTACCCATGTCATGTCATGAAATACATATGGAGGTAAGAAGAGAGCATTGGAAATCTTTGAAAGGATCGTTGTTAACCTCCATGTGGGTGCTGGTAATGAAACCAAGTCCTCTGCAATAGCAGCCAGCTCTCTTAACCACTGAGACATCTTTCTAATTCCTCAACTGTAATTTTTGGTATAGTTTATTTTGTCTAACATCAGAAAAGAATATCTTGTTCTCTCTTATTTACCATTTGTCTTACCAAACCAAGTCTGTTTTGCCTCACCTCATATTGTGGGATCAAAGGAATGGATGGTACCAATGTGATATAAAAGGGAAGAAGTTGAGAGCATTGAATAATGACTTAATGAGGGGTGTCAGAATGTCCAATAAGAAATTATGACCCATCATAGGATGCATGTTCAGCAAATGGTGGTGTTAGCATGCCTTCAGTGTGGAGTTTGAATCTTCTGACACCAAACATCAGCCACTGGACACTAGACAGATAAGGTTCCAACAGTGTGAGACAGATGAAACAGCTTCCAACTTTTCTTGAAAAAATTTGTGCAATGATTACCATCAGAAGCCATTTGTCAGAGGTGCTATCTATAGCCCAGCTAATGGCAGGCTGCTGTTTAGTGAGGTGACCTCTAAAACTGGTGATAAAAGCAGGGGACCAAAGCCAGTGAAGGGAGCCAGTTTGTTCTGGGTTTCCCTCAGATCATTTATAAGATTAGTCTTTGTGTGTGTGTGTTTTTAACTTACAGTCTTTTAATCTTTGGATCTAGCATGATTCTTATACACGATACATAATAAGGTCATGTTTTTTTTTTTTAACTGATCTGCCTACCTTTGATTTGAAGGCTTATTTAATTTATGCTTGAGGTAATTACTAATATTGGGACATATTTTTCTCATTTTGTTTTCTATATGCTTTACTAGATTCTTATCCTTCATTAATGTCTCCTGTTACCTACTGTTCGCTGTTATGAGGAATGTTTAAATTTCTCAACTGATATAAATGGCTTGTTGAGATTGTTCTGTCTTTATTGATAGCGTAGACTATCTCTGTGCAAAGAATCAGACTAAGGTGTCAAGTATAGTTCATTTCTATGTGCTTCTGAGACTGTAATTTTCCCTGATCTAGATGCTTATTTTTCCTTTCTTGTATTTTATTTATTTTTATTTTGTGTTGAGGAGTGTATTACTTGCATGTATATAAGTGCATTCATGTCATGCAATGCCATAGAAGTCAGAAGAGGGCAATGAATCATTTGGAACTGGAGTTTCAGGTGGTTGTCAGCTACCACATGGGTGATGAGAACTGAATCCAGGCCCTCTGCAAGAGCAACCAGTGCTTTTAACTGCTGAGCCATCTCTCCAGCCCCAGTGTTTGCTTTTCCAATTTTTTTCATTTACCTTGCAGTTTTTATAAAACTTGCATTTAATATCTGGCTGCTATACAATGAATACAGAGACGAAATGGATACTAGCCTTTCAAATTCCTTGAAAGTCATTTCTGCTTTGGTGAGGGAGGTGGAGGTGTTGTAACAATAGTAGCTAGGAAACAAGCGTGGGTTGTGGCCTGTTGTCTATGTTTCTGGGATCAGAAGAAGCAGTAGGAGTCAGAGAAGAAACCCTCTTTATTTGTAAATGGTGTCCTTTCTTTGTCCACTGTGACTCAATTGAGCTATAAGCAAGCGGCACTTGAAACACATGTGGCTGTCAGCTAGAGTCCTGGGATAAGAGATGCATTGCTATGCTGGGAAAAGATTATTAGAATTCCCTGAACTTTTCTACCCAGGCTTTCTCTGGAGTTTGCAAGATTTCAGTGTACTTAAGCCTTTACTAACTCAGAGTTTCGAAATAATTATATGCCATAGATTCTACAAATAACATTTCTGTTTAGGTGGGAAATATCAATTCCCATAGTTTTCTCCTTCTCTGTCTTCCCAGAATATTTCATTACATTACATTATATGTGTTTTTTCTAGTTACTTAAGCATTTCAAAAGAGTTGTTTTGTGTTTTGCTTTCTACTCTAACATAAACAGATAACCCCAAAGTACACGTATCCTTGTTTTGACATTTGTAACTTGCAATCATGGGGCAATTTTCCTGTTATTCACTGCATTTGAAAGCCATTGCTTAGCCCCATGTAACTTAAAAGACAGACAGACATTAGGCTCATATAAATATCTGTTCTGACATCATCAGAAGATAAGGGGCCAACATAAAATAGGAAAATTTAAGAACTGTAAGTTGGGGAACTTTTCTCATATCACAAAAGATATGTATTATAAAATGGTATGTTGACTTTGGCTGAACAGTTACACTTCTCTTTAAATTGAGTAATTAAAGCTGGTAGAATGAAAGCTTCTATGTGAGCAAATTTTCTGGGAAGTGTCATCTTCCATTTGAGTATTTTTTTTTATGAATATCCACTCCCGTGCACTTAGACTGAATCATGAAGACAAAATGAGCCCAAATTGCCTTTGTCAGTTATTGGAATAATCAGTCAATCATTACATGCTGTATACTTTGTAGAGCAGGTGATTTGAATTTTAATTCTGTACTTACCAGCTGTGTGTCTGAACTTAAAAAAATAGAGCAACAGTTTTCACCTAGGTAAAAACTAATTTACAACACACAAGGTTTATATTATAATTACTATGTATTAACAGACTAAAAATATGAAAGAATTTGAGAGGCCAATAAGCTTTTGTAGCCCTTTCTGTTACATAATAAGCAATTTGGAAAAGTTTTGAGTTTACTTACAAAACAAAAAGTACAAAAAAGTGACATGTTAGACCTAGTCTAGAAATAGCATCTCCCTTTTAAATCAAGATAAATGATAACAGACTTAGGTTGCTTTATTGGCTATCCCAGTGCACAGAGCAAATAGCTCTGAAGCCATAACTAAACAGAATTGTGCCACTGTATAGTAAAGGATAAAAAATAACAGTCTATATCCCTCCCTACTGAGAAGGACAAATGATTTTCCTGGACCCTGTAAGTCCAATATCCAATATCAAGTCAAATCAACTTGCTCAGGAAAGAACTGAGTATCAGTGCCACCTATATTTGATAGAACTTTTAGTAAGATGCCAATAAAAACTGGGTCTAACAGCTGCCTGATGAGCAGAGCTGAGACTATTCTATGTTACTCTTGTAAAGGTTGTATATTTTAAGATGAGTTATACTTTAATAAAAATATTACATTAAGACAAACAAGCATTTAAATAGAGTTACACCATATAGGGGAATGATTCTTACCCTAGATTATCAAACCAAAGCCTAGTGCCAGGTGTGAGTTACCTAACTTCAAGCTGTTGGTCAGGAAGGGGTGGAATCCAATAGACTCCCTAAACAAAACAGGTTATTATTGCCATTTCGCTTGGTTTACCAACAGAAACTCAAAGGTACAACCCTGTTGTTGAAGACTCCACCCATACTTGGGTTACAGGCTATGAAGAATTAAAGAAGCTGACACTGACCTCTCTACTGGTTTACTTGCATAGTACCAGAAAGTACCATATTGGCTACTGAAGAAAAAAAAAGTCATCAATAGTCTTACCTGGCTATGAAGCCTGAGATCTACAACAACTACTGACCTGACAAGGTATGCTTGTACATATAATAGTGGCATGAATGATATTCAGGTGCTCCGGGTTCTGCTCAATTGCTGTCATGAACCACTCAGACCAAGAGCAAATGAGGGGAGGAAAAGATATATTTCACCTTACATTTCCAGGTCACAATCCATTATTAAGAAAAGTCAGAGCAGGAACCCGAAGGCAGGGCTGTTTGCTCTTCCACATAGTGTTGCCACTGACCACTGAACTCAACTCACAGAGAAGGAAATACATCAGAAATCAAGGAGGATGTTACTTCATGGCTCATTCACATGGCTCATGCTTAAATAGCTATTTTTTAAAGAATTTGAATCATTGTGTATTTTGTAAAGAACACCGATTAATCTTGATCATTTTTATACACCGTTCCCCATTGCAACCCCATAGCTCCCCAACTGGAATCTATTTATTCCTTCTTATGTGTTAAGGTCTCTTGTGTCAAGTTGCTGTCCAAAAATGTTCCTCAGTACCAGTTCATCCACTGAGGTCTAGCCAGCTTACCTACAGTACCTTGCTTTAAGAAGACTAACTCATCCTCACCCAAAGGTAATCAGCAAAGATTGGGGTCTGCTGCGCATTTCCCCAGTTTCACGCTGAGATTTTGTCTGCTTGTTTTGCATGGGTCTTAACCACGCCAGTCCCATTGCTGTAGGTTCATATGAGCAGGGTCGCAGGTCCCAGGTAGGGTCTTCTTTCCATATGGTCACACACTTCCTCACTGGCTCTTACAATCTTTTCGCTCCCACTTCCACAGTGGTCCCTGAGGCCTGGGTGAGTGAAGCTTATTATAGGAGTCCTGCACAGGGACCCACACTTGGCAGATGCCTAATCTCCATGCTTTGAACATTTGTGACCTTTTCTGTTTCTGGCTCTCTGTTGCATGAGGGAGCTTCATTAATGAGAGTTGAGACTTTCATTAGTGTCCTCTTTACTCAGTGTTGCATGAGGCTTAGGTGTAGAGGTTGCATTGCAGATGTGCTGCTTAGGCTCAGGCAATTCACACTGTGTGTGACCAGTTGTGGCATGCTGTAGTAGTCTCCATCTGGAAGAAACAAACTTTGATAAGTGGTGCCCAGAATACTTGACTGTAATTATCCAGATACATATTTTGTACTTAGTAAGAAGTTGCATTAGCCTGGGGATGTGACAGCCTTAGGAATGTCATTAAGATCTATGACCCCTTCAGCAATGTGTATTTTACTGTGATTACAATACCACCCATGAGTTTCTTCCAACTGAGTGGGCTTTAACACCAAAGGAGGCATTGATTGCCCCCAAGACAAAACTGCCACTACTACAGCAGTGCAGTATACTGTAACAGTCTTTGATGCGGTTATTAGGTCATGAAGATGGTGAGGGGCCATCAATTGATGTTCTCCCTTAGCTGCTTGCATAGTGCTCTCCAGAGCTATGAGAGTAGCCTTCAGGGTAAGTGACTTCCAGGTTAATTCCAGTTCCATTGCTCCAAATCTAGTCTCTGAAGTATGGCCTGTCTTCAGCAATACAGTCTTACCTTCATGTTCTTGGAGGCAATCAAGGGATGGGGCAAAAGCCTATGTAATTTGGGGATTATCTTAGACCACCCTGCCCAACATTGTAAAACTGTGTTTCTTATGTCTGGCAACATTTCCTGTTATCTAGCCGTCAGCTGTGCACATGAGGAGATATTGTATATGGATTTTTTCATTAGGTTGCTAGACTAAAATGACTCCCTGTGGGGTTTTACATTAGGTAGGCATTATTTATCTCTTCTCTCTCTCTCTTTCTTCCTGTCTCATCCTCCCTCCATTCTTTCCCCATTTAAAGTGTCTCCATTTTTCCTGTTTCTCTCTTGATAACACCAGTCTTTAATGTTCTCACCTCTCTTGAGATCCTTCTTTCCGGTTACCCAAGTAGTTCCTTGTGTAATTTGCCCTTCCCCTCCCATTTATAGACCCCCACTTTATCTGTTCCTATCTTAGTAACACCTGTCTCCTACTATTCTTCTTTTTCAGGTTCCTTCTTTCCCCTTAGCTCCCCTGGTTCCTTTGCATTTTCCTGATGCCTGCAGTTACATCAGGATACATACTCACACATAAGGATTTGGTGCTTGGATTGACAATGAGAGAGAACATTGTCCTTTGTTTCTCTGAGTCTGCTTAACTTACTTACCATGACAGTTTCTATTTCCATCCATTTACGTGCAAATGTCATGATTTTGTCTTTCTTTAACACTGAATATAACTCCATTGTGTAAATGTACCACATTTTCATTATCTACTTATCAGTTGAGGGACACTAAGGTTGCTTCCATCTCTTAGCTATTGTGAAAAGAGAAGTAACAAACACGGATGTACAAGTATCTCTACAAAACAATGAGTCCTTTGATTATTTGTCATGGAGTGGTATAACCATGTCAAATGATAGACTCGTTTTTAGTTTATTTTAAGAGTTCTCCATACTGCTTGCCATAGAGTTTGCATGAGGTTTAAATCCCACCAGCAGTGAATGAGCATTTCTCTTTTCCCACATCTTCTCTAGCATTTGGTATCATTTATTCTCTTGTTCATAGCCAGTCTTATTGGGGCAAGATGAAATATTAAATCTGTTCTAAATTGCATTTCCCTAACAACTAACAAAGTTGAACACTTTTTAAGATGTTTTTTACCCATCTTTATTTCTTTTTTTCTGGGCTCTGCTCAGATCCTTAACCCATCTTTTAATTGGACCACTTATTTCCTTGATTCTTTGAGTTCCTTATGTGCTATGGATGTTAAAACTCTGTCAGATGTGTTGATGGTGATGATTTTCTCCCACTCTTTGGGTTTTATCTTCACTTCCTTGGCTGTGTCTTTGATGTACAGAAGCTTTTTAGTTTAATGAGTTCCCCGTTATTGATTATTGACCTTAATTCCTGAGCAACTGCTATCTGATTTAGAAACTCCTTTCCTACTCTTAGTTCTTGAGGTGATTTCAAAAGTTTTCTTCTAAGAGTTTCAGAGTTTCTGGCTTCCACTTGAGGTCTTTGATCCACTTGGAGTTGAATTTTGTGCAAGGTGAAAGATAAGGGTCTAGTTTCATTCTTTTACAGGTGGAGAGATCTAGTTTTACCAACACGGTTTCCTGGGGATGCTCTTGCCTGCACTGTGTGTTCTTGTCAAATACCAGCTGGCTGAAATTACCTGTATTCATGTGTGTCTTCAGTTATATTCCATTGATGTATGGGTCTAATTTTGTCCCAGTTCAATGCTGTTTTTACGACTATTGCTTTGAAATCTGGTTTAGTAGTCCCTCCTTCATTGTTTGTTGTGTTCAGGGCTGATTTAGCCATCTGGGGTCTTTTGTGCTTCCATATGAATTTTGGGATTTTTTTTTGTGTGTAATTATTTTAAGAATGTCATGAGGCTTTTGACTGATGTTGCATTGACTACATATATTGCTTTTCGTAGGATGATCACTTTCACAATATTAATTCTTCCAATACATAGGCGTGTGAGGTCCTTCCATTTTCTCCTGTCCTCATCAGTCCCTTTCTTAAGATCTGAAATTTTCATTGTAGGGAATTTTAATGTGTTCGTTCAGCTTAATTCTGAGATATCTTATTTTTGAGGCTATACTAGGTGGGAGGGTTTCCTTGTACTCTTTTGCAAATTGCTTATTATTGGTATATAGAAAGGCTACTGAGTTCTGTAGATTAAAATTTGAAACCTGCCACTTCACTGAAAGAGTTAATCATGTCTAGGAGTTTTCAGGAGGAATTTTTTTGCATCTCTCAGTTACAATATCATATCATCTGCAAAAATGGATAATTTGACTTCTTATTTTCCAGTGAATACTCCCAAAACTCTCTTGTCTTGTAGTATTGCTCTAGCAAGAGATTCAAGTGCTATATTAAAAAGAAGTGGAGATAGTGGATAGCTTTGTCTGGTTCCTGATTCGAATGGGAATGCTTTCAGTTTTTCTCCATTTAGAATGATGTTGGCTGTTGGTTTTTATAAATAGGTTTAATTATGTTGCAATATGTCCCCTCAAGTCCAAGTCCCTCTTGGACTTTTATCATAAATACATGTTGAATTTTGTCAAATGTCTTTTTCTGCATCTATTGAGACGATTATGTGATATTTGTCTTTGAGTCCATTTAGATGCTTTTTGACATTTATCAACTTAGATATATGCAACCATCCCTGAATCTCTGGAATAAAGATGACTTGATCAAGATAGATGATCTTTTTCATGTGTGTCTGAATGGAGTTTGCAGGTCTTTTGCTGAGAATTTTTGCATCTATATTCATTAAGGGTATGGGATTTTAGTTTTTGGTTGTATCTTTACCTTTGCGGTTTCCCAATTATAACTTCAGTTGGTTTCTTTCTGTTGCTCCTTGGGTATAGTCATTCCTTTCTTCAGCTCCTTGTATTGCTTCAAGTATTCTCTGAAGGGGTGGTTTTCTGGACATGCATGTTTTTCAACATATTCACAACATGGAAAAAGTTTTTTTCCCCTACAACTCTAATAGAAAATTTTGAAGGGAAAATTATTGTAGGTTGCCATCTATGGTCATTTAGAACTGGGAATACTTTGGTCCAGGCTCTTCTGACTTTCATAGATTTCATTGAAAAGTCAGCTGTAATTCTGATGGGTTTTCCTTCATGTATGACTCATTTTCCTTTTGCAGGCTTCAGTATTTTCTTTTTCTTCTGTATGCTAAGTGTTTTTACTATGTTAAGCCTTGGAGAGTTTCTCGTTTGGTCATGTCATTTTGGTGTTCTTTGGGCTTCTTGTATGGGAATGGCCATGTTTCTTAATTTGGGGAAATTTTAATCTATAATCCTGTTGGATATCTAATCAGTTCTATTATCTTGAGATTCTCTCCTTCCTCTATGCCTATGATGCATAAATTTGGTCTTTTCACGGTGTCATACATTTCTTGCCTGTTCCATTCCTGTCTAACATTTTTTTTCAGTTTTTATATAATTGTTGCTTGCATGCTTCAGTCCTTCAGCATTCTCATTTAGTCTTGAAATTCTGCTTTCTATTCCATTCATGGGTATCATAGGTAAGCATGGGACCTAGTTGATCCAGCACATGCAAAGCTCAGTGTTTGATTGGAAGCATGATAGGAAAACCAAAATAGTGATAATGAAGTACTTATAACCAAACTAGAACTACATGTAAGAACACATACATTTTTAAAAATCATGTTATAGTTTAGTAAAAGGATAATCCATGTGGAAGGGCACAGAGTTTAGAAGCAGATGTGAAAATTACTAGTAATTTTTCTAGAGTGCTGTTTTTTAAATGTCATTATCATGGTATATTGCTTTTATAATTAAAAATTAAAAATTACTGTCACAGTCAAACACTGAAATAACAACTCTTCTGAAGAGCTAATCATAACTCTGTAAATCTATGCATTTTACAAGACTATGTATTGCATTTTTGTATTAATGAAAAATCGAGAACATCTTAAATGTCCAACAGCCCATGATTAGTTTGACAAATTAATGCATACTTAAACGATGAGATGCTATGCTGAGTATAATAGCATGTATATAATAGATTAATTGTGTTAGGAAGGAACGTTAAGTAGGACAAAAAGCAGATGGAGAATGCAGAATCAATCATTACATGCTCACAGAGTGAAGAAGTGCTGAAGTACTTAATATGTATAGAATTAGCAGAGACTCTCTCTGGATAGCTTACATGGTTTTTACTGCTATTTATTCTTTCCTCGTTTGAGTTCTTACTAAGAGAATTTTGACTCTTTTCAAAGTAAGAACATGAAGCTCTTTATGAAGAGCTATTTCACTTTGATATGTCCTCATGGTTTTTTTTGCCTAGGTTAAACCCATGTCAGTTACAACAGTTTCCAAAACCTTTGACCATAAATTTTATGATCTATTTCATGCCTTGATATTAGAAAATTTATTTTTCTTGGTGATTACATTTCTCTTTTTGGAGATAATGTCTGCTGAGACCAGGAGAATTTGCTGTATGGTTGAAGATGACCTTGACCTCATCTTCCCTGTTTCTCTCACCAGTGCTAAGACTGCAGGATTGCATTCACCATACTTTTATGTGGACCTGAAGATCTAACCAAGGTTTTCTGTCTACTAGGCAAGCTTCTTTCAAGGGAACTACAACCCAACTCCCCTTAGATCTTAAGCAATTCAAAGGAAAGGATGTCAGTCTTTTAGAAATAACATCATCAAACTTTTATCACATTATTCCTATGTTTATGAATTACTGTGAAATATTCATGTGTCTGGATGCCCTGCATCACCTATCTTTCCCTTAAGAGAGATAATTTTTTAAGACACTCTTCCAAGGAGTTCTTTGTATTCAAACACTTTTTCATGCTGAGCTTCTGGTAGATTGCCATCCTCTCTGAATACCCTTTCAGACAGACCTTCCATCCAAATATGAAAGTGGTAGGAGATTCCAGCTACTTAGCCTGCGTGATTAGTCAGTTTGTCTGTAAAGAAGGGAAAGAGAAGAGAAAGTATGACACGTACCAGACTCCATGACCGTGAACACTATGGAAGAATGGAATGAGGGACTCAAAAGCAAACATCTAATTCCTAATAGTGTAAAAGACATCTGGAAGAGAACAATTTGGCTGTCTATGCTGTACAAGAGTTCATAGAATGTATCAGTAGGCGGATTTAGAAACTATATACAAACTCACGGGCCTTAGATCAGTTAGCTTTCCTTTCTTCTCTAGCTGCAGGTAGCTTAGAACCTGGAACACTCAAGAAAACCTTATTTAAATATATTCCCTCAAAAGATTTTCTACAACTATTTTAACTCTTGAGATAGGACAGAGAGAAACAGATTATGATGTTAATCTACAAAGTTTCAGGGTGCCACATATTAAAGTGCAGACTGCTGTATATAACCCTGTCAGGATCAACTGAAGATGAAACAAATGTGACATCACGTGTAACTCCAATTTAAATTTACCTAAATTTATAGAGGCCCCACAGAATTATCTATAATATAGAACATGTTTGTTATTAGTTATGTAACATGCCAAAGTGTTTACTAGTGATTATATATTCATTTAAAGCAGATTATTTTTCATATTATTGGTAGTATTGAAAAATTATTGTATAACCTAATGACTTCCAGTAAGTTATTTACCTTATGAAGCTCAATGAATGAGCAGACAGTCCTGTAAGTTGTGACGGGTGAGAAAACATCCATCTAGCAAGCAGAGGACAGTGATAGCTAAAATGTCCCATGTGATGGTTTCACCTGAGTAATAAAATTTAAGGTAAGTGTTGGCAGTGTTTAGCATTTCATGGATCATTTTAGAAAGGATTTATGACTTGACTGGGGAACTCAAAACTCTTGTCCACCAGCAATATGGCAGGTGTCATTTATTAGGCTTCCCTGGGAAAGAAATGATCTCATACATAAGTCATTGAGCTATGGATTTGGAGGTTTAACATCTTTTCTAAATTGTAACACCAATATTCATGGAGTTGTAGATACGTTTAGTGTAGTTTAGAGCTCTTGGGTTGATTAATCTTTGAAATCATTTATTCTCTCTCTCCTATTCTCTTTTAATTTATTTTACACTCAGTTTCTCATAATTTCTTTGTATTCTTTTTTTATCTTTGCTTGGTATTAAAAACCCCAAAGCAACAATAATAAAAACATTAACAGAAACATATACAATGTGCAGGTTATAAACTGTGGTAAATGGAATGATCAACGCACAAACACACATATGCATCCCATGTAAACAGGACAACTTTTAGTATAAATATTAAGAATTTCTAGGTGATAACTCTCTCCATCTATTAAACATATGACTTTAGTCAAGAAATCAAGTTGTATATCTAGTTTTTGCCTCTATTCATATTGTAAATGGTCAGGATAATGGTATGTATTTCACTAAGTTGTGATTTGTTTATTCTGTATGTGTGTGTGTGCAATACCTACTATGAAATGTGACAGAGATATTTTAAAGTCTGAAGATACAGAAGTAATCAAAAAGAAAAATCTCAGGTCTCTGCAACTTGCATTCAAGTAGGAGATAACTTTAAAAAAATGTAAGGTACAGGGCTTGAGCTATGATTCAGTGGTTAAGAATACTGGCTGTTCTTATAGAAGACACAGGTTCAACTCCCAGCACCCACATGGTGGCTAACTGTCTGTAACTCTAGTTTCAGGAGATCCAATGCTTTCTCTTGTCCTCTGTGGGTACTGTACCGCATTGATGCACTTACGCATGTGCAGATGTAGGACACATGCACATAAAAAATTAAAAACTAAAAATAAATACATTAAGATGGTAATACAAAATATGACAAAGAATATGATATTACTGACAAAAGGCTACTTTGGTGTAGAGATGGATAGATTTTGCTACGCTAGATTGATCTTACGGGTCCCCGTTTGCCTTTTCAAACAGGCTATACATACAAAATATCAGGTCACTGAAGGAAGCATTTCAGGACAGAAGTAAATCAAGATAAAGATTGAGCATGAAAGAGCTGAATTTAGAAGAATGTTATAGTAAAGGTTAGACACTGCCATGTCCCTGAGATTAGAATGAACGCAATGTGTTTGAAAGGAGCATCAAAACTGAGCCTGTAAAAGAGAGGAAGAAAGGCAGAATTGGGGATGGATCAAAAGGTTGCACAGGGCCTTTTAAGTGAATGTTTAAGTGGCCAAATTGCTTCCTTCTGTATAAAGTGGAGAGTGGTGAATGCACTAAGAGTGCTGTGCTGTGATTTGAGGTCTACAAGAGCCACTGAGGGCCTTGCTGAGTGGGTGAGAACATGTTCCCCAAAATGTGATGGAAGAAAACATGTTAGCACATAGCAGATGGCAGAGGGTCTCACAGTACACCCCCAGGTAGCTCTTTACACGTGCGTTCTGTGAAGGTTTGCAAGAACGTGAAGATGAAGTCAAGGTGAAGGCCGATCATCTGCATATCAGAACAGGAATATATCTTTCCTAAGAAAGGAAGGTTAGGGACAAAAGCCTATATTGAGACTGGGAAATCAGAAGGTTATTGGTAAAATTTAGGGGCAAAGAGCAAGTCAAGCAGTGAAAGTAGGAAGGACGTAATTACAGCCTCTCAGGCCTCGCATCACACTCCTCGTTTCTATTATGCAACAGAAGCATATTATTACTTTTGCTTTCTCAAAAGTTATATTGATTACTTTAAAAACTGTCCTTATTTTAAATGGCATAGCCTATAACCCTTTGGCATTATCTTCAGCTGATATGCATAGGCCTATGGCCGCCATGATAACACGTCACACGAGCACCAGTTAGGTCTCAACCTCACTGCTTTGGATTTTTCTCTGAAGCTCAGGGAATCTGTTCATGTCCCAAGCAAGCAAAGTCAGCTTGGACAGGAAATTTAATTCCCTGGGGGCATCCTTCAATCAGTGGATCCCCGGCTTTGATTTCAGGCAATCTTTAATTAAAAATTTGAATGGAGCCATCTGATTGCCCTTCTACATGTCCTTGGAGGACAGCCAAAGAGAACATTCAGTTGGTCAGAGTAACTCGAAGATTTTATCTTTCTGTGGCTCTTCTTAGCTCACTCCCCTTAGGTTCATATGATTTACTATAAAATAAAATAATAAAATAACAATGACTGGGTTCAATTCTTGTCTTAAACTGTGCTTTAAATGAGACTAGTGTTATGGTAAATCATAAAGAAAATAATAAAATAGCAAAAGTTTACAACATGCAACTCTTTGCTGCCAGGGCTCAAACTTTGAATCCTCTACTTTCAAAAAAGTTTGTGAATGGTGGGATATGTGGTCCTACCCACAATTCAAGTCAGTGAAACCTCTCCCATGGTCAGGGGAGTTAAATGTTTGTAGATAATGCTTAGTGCCATCTGATTCTTCACTTGAAATGACGTATAAACATAGGCAAATGTAAAGTAATATTTATGAAGCATACCCTGTTGATTAGGACTCTGGGACAAGTCTCACACAGTGCATACTCACTGCATACTCACCTTTGACCTTTGGAGGGGTCCTTTAAATTCAGAAATAAACAAGGACATGCATATATTTTCTAAAGTGCTCAACGGCTCATGGCTCCTCTGCGAAAGGTTCACAATACAAAACTCCGTTTCACTGATGCTGCTGTAAGTCTCCAGGCTTCAGTCTTTATGAAATGTATTCTTCCTTGCTTTGATCAAATATCTGTTCATTTAATTAAGCCTATTGGGAGAGATTCGGGTTTTAAGGGATTAGGAAAATTTCACAAATCTTGAAGCTGGATTTCTTCTTTGGTGACAGAAAAAGGGATCAAATAAGAAAGAAGATGAGAAGTGTGTACAAAGAATGGGAGAATGGCATGCTGTACAGATCCTGGAATACATTAGAAGTGATGGTACCTGTGGACCATTCAGAGCAGTGTTCTTATAAAGCTTTCGGAAATCTGAGTCTTATACATTGAATTTGTTTCATCTAATTTAAACTTTTTTTTTTCATTATACTAAGGCCATCCATTTGCATTTAAACAAAATTTTATGGAAAAGATATTTACATGGATCTAGAAAGACATGGGAACTTACTTTGTAGAATAATAGTACATTTTTAAAATTTAAAGATTTGGGTGTGGTTGGAGCAATGGCTCAGTGAGCCAGAGCACCTGCTGGACAAGCATGAGGATCAGAGTTCAAATCTTCACATTCTTGACACCCATGTAAAAAGCTGGGCGTGACTTGCAGGGTTGGGGTGGGACTGTGGTGGGGTTGTAGTCATCAGTCTGTCTCTAGGTTCAGAGATGGACCATGTCTCGGGAATATGGAGGAGACTGATAAAACTGGACACTTGATGCCCTCTGGTCTCTACATGTCCACACAGGTACACAGATATTCACACACTCACACATACATGTACACATGCATATACCACATAGGCATACACACATTCACACACACAAATATAAACACATAAAGTTAAAGATTTTAATACTAGCAGACACTCTTTAATACCAGACACTATTATATCCATTTTCTAGGGAATCATATTAAATTTTCATAGTCTGAAATTAAATTCAAATGAAATTTATTTCCATTAATTTAATTAATATTGTTAGTGTTCAATAGCCTTCATTAATATTTGTTACTTCCAATAAAAGAAATCATTCTGTGGCTAATTTTTTTCCATAAATTTAAATCAGCTTCAATTTTGTTCAGTCTAGAGTCCTAAAATCAATATTGTATACTCTGTATGAGAAGAACTTTTTCACCAAATCAAGCATAGATGGGCACTAGTCTATCTCAGTTAAATCAGTTCAACAAAGTAGGGCGTACTAACAAAGTAAGGAGAAGCATCACTGCTAGTTTACAGTTGTTAAAACTGCTAACAGAAATGTGATCTACCACAATTCTGCCAGTTTCAGAACCTCAGGCAGGAACTTGTTTCTGGACTTACTCTTGTCCCATGTTGGGCAACTTTTCAAGCAAGAAGCACAACACTGAGTTTTAGTGAAGAAGAAAGGACTCTGAAGCCACTTGCTCATGTGTAGTCTTGCCGTCTGTCACTTCTAAGTACTATATTGTTTGTGTGAATTGCTGAGTCAATACTGACCCAAGTTTCTCTTGTATGAATCACAGTGTCTTCTTTATAGGGTTGATGGCTGGACTTAAACTGTCACATAAGTTTCTGACTCACTGAGGGGTCTGAGCGTTAGCAGTTGTTACCACTGTGTTTCATAGTCATGAGATTTGCATATACTAGGCACTAGTAACAGGACCTACCCTACTGTGGATATTATTGTAGCACTCAGAGAAAGCTTGTAATAGAGGTATAATTTACCTCCAAAAGTTATTCATAGACAGATAGAATTGACCTAGACCCATTTAAATAAAATCCTAATCTGTTGGGGTGGATGAGATGTCTCTATAATTAAAAGTACCATCGAATCAGTTCCCAGCATATACATGGCATCTAACTACCATACCTAACTCCAGTTCCATGGAATCTGATGCCCTCTCCTGGCCTCACAGCTATTGCATGCATGATGCACTTACACACATGCCAACAAAACACTCAGACACAGAAAACAAAAGTAAATTTTAAAAAAAATCCTAGCCATTTTTTAAAGACAATCTTATATTTCCAAATTTTTAAATTGTGTGTTTGTGGATGTCACTTCATCAGTGTAGACCTGTGAGTGCAGCTGCTTGCAAAGGTCAGAAGATGCCAGATACCCTGTAGCTCGACTGTGAGCAGCCTGATGTGGGTGCTGGGAATCAGACTCTGATTCTTCAGATTAGCAGTGCATGCTTTTAATCACTGAGTCATCTCTCTAGCCTTCTCATGGTGTTAATTAGACTTGTTTTTTTAAAAGGCTTACTATTTTAAAAAGCTTACCACTATGATCACTTATACTAGGACTTGGACCATATATATATATATATATATATATATATATATATATATATGTATTCATGTGTGTATATGTATGTATGTATATAAATATATATGTTATATATATAGTTATAGTTATAGTTATAGTTATTGTTTATACAGTAATGAGAAAGACCTGGGGTTTGAGAACAAAGACAAAGAGTCTCATGTAACTTTCTTCATCATTAAAACTAAAACTATTGCATAGTTTACCAAATGCTTTATCTTCAACAGTATCATTGGGAAGGTCAGGATTGTAATTTAAAATAATGAAAATTTAGAGCTATGGAGATGGCTCACATAATAAGAACACTGAATGCTCTTGCAGGTAACCCAGATTCAGCTCCCAACACCCACATGATGGTTTAAGATTGTTTATAACTCTAGTTCCAGGGGTGATATTGCCTTCTTCTGGGCTCTGGAAACACCAGGCATGCAATTGGTGCACATATATACATGTGGGGCAAACATTTTTGAAATAAAATTAAAATAATAAATCTTTTTTAAACTATTGATGATTTTAACTGAATAAAACATGTATTTGATTGTATTACAAATAAACAAGCAAATAAGCCTCTTTCTATAAAGTTTCATGGATGTATGAAACATATTTAATGGTTACTTTGTGACATTTCCTCCCTTCATAAATATTAAAATGAGAGCATAAGCTACAGACATTATTTCTAACTCTAAAAGAAAATAATGGAATATTCTATACAGTTTGCCTAGAACAGACATAAAAAAATTCAATTAGTCTTTCAAAAAATAGAGTTAAACTCAAGAAAGCAAACTATGACTAAAATATCTAAGTCAAGGCAGAGACTTAGATGACAAGGGATTATTGGGTCAGTTGCTAGAAGCTAGATGAAAGCAGCTATCAATAAAACAGATCACGCAGGGAAAAGTCTAAGCTCTGTCTTGACTCATTTTGGGTTCTTTGGTTGTCCTCTAAGTTATTGCTAGATAAAAACAAGATGTTATGTTATACCCTAATATCCTGGAAGAGATTCTACTTGATCACAAATATTTAGGTCAACTCCTAATTGTCTTCAAATATTTTAATTGATATGCAGTTGAAATATGTTATTCGTGCTAAGGATTTAATGATGATTTTTTGTCTGTTAGGGTTACATGGATGGATGGTGATAGCATATTTTGTCATTTGAAAAAAAAAATATATATATATATGACTGTGCCCTGTGCCTGTGTTAGTCTGGGTACATCATGCAAGCCTGTGCGCAGAAGCCCATGGAGGCCAGAAGAGGACATTGGCGCTCCTGGAACTGGAGTTATAGGTGGTTATGAACTCTCATGTTGATGCTGGGATCCAAAACCAGGTCCTCTGAAAGAACAGTAGGTGCTCTTAACCACTAAGCTATCTCTCCAGTCCCCGTTTTTGGCATTTTAAGCATGTGCATTAAAGAAGGGAGCATCTGGTCCCTGTCGTCAAAGAACTTCCAGGATAGTTTCTTCTCATTTTGTTATTAGTTTATAAGGGTGAACATGTGTTTCATGACAATTTCTCTGAAGCATAAACAAAATGCTTTCTATGCATGGAGAATTTTTAAAAAGTCTTTTTTTCTGGTGCTGAAGAGTTGGCTCAGGCAGTTGAGAGCACTGGCTGCTCTTGCAGAGGACCTGAATTCAGTTCCAGGTACCCACATGGCAGCTAAGAACCAAAATTAATACACATAAAATGAAACTTAATTAAAATACTTTATAAAAGTGAGTTGAGTAAGTCTCTGTAGGAAGACTCACTAGCCAAGTGCTCAGTAAATGCTAATTTATCACTTTAGTGTCTTAGGAGAGTCACCCAGTCCTACAGGAACTGCAGCCATTTGTGAGCCAAGAACAGGGTTAAAAGGAAGGAGTAAGAATAGAAGATAAGTATGTGAAGAAGGAATTTAACATAGTCCATGAAGAATTAACTATCCTGAATTCATGTCTTATCCTTCAACTACGTATGCTAGTCATAATACCGAGAGTGAGATTAATTTTTGCATCTCTGCTGAGAATCCTGTACTGCTCTGGTCTTTTAAGTTACGTTTCTTAGTGAAAAGGTTTTTGACTCAGCATTAAGAACAAACTAAATAAGTCAGGTGTTTTTAGTGTACCTGCGAGAAGAATTTTCAAGATATGAAATTTACATGTGCATGTAGAACAAGGGTGATTGATGACTTCTCCATTCTATTCTGGCCTTCAACAGAAGCACACAGTTAGTACACTCCATTATGCAGGAAAAAGAAATCCATATTGAGCCATAATATCTCTTGAGCAGCCTTAGGAAAAATGCTATTTATTCATAGAGGAGATAATAATCACTACATAATTCTAATGGTTTGATTCAGAAGAAAAATGAGTGTGAAGTTAAATAATATTGAGCTCTGGAGCAGTGTCTTCGCTTTATTTTCTCGGCTTTCCCAGGCCTGATGAACTGTGTTATCCTCCCATATTTAGATAAATGCTATGGCATCTTATTACATAAAGTAGTTACATGCTGTACAAACAATCTGTATATCTCCTGTCTGGTTTTCTTAGGCAATATGTATTTTTAAAAGGTAGATATGATATGATTTATACTCCCCCATTCCCCAATTGTATAGGTCCTGATATGATTGTGGGGCCAGAACAAGATATTTAGTGTGCACTAATTCTATTGGCATGACTGAATCCAACTGCCTTTATGTTTTATTGTGAACCAATCAAAATATTTCTGGAACGATGGAGAATATAAATTATAAATTAAGGAAAATCATCATGCTTTAATGGAACCATGTTCTCATAAAAGACCAAATGTTCTATATTTTCAACTATTTCTTCATACTTTACAACTAATAATCTGGGACTTTATTTGCATCCAGCATTAACTTATTAAAGTGGTATATGTGAAAATTATAATTAAGTCATTGGTAGTAATATCAACTGTGTTACCTCACTCTAAGTTTCCCTTGATCCCCTGTTAAACTTCTCAATGCCTGAGTTAAATATATATATATATATATATATATATATATATATATATATAGAGAGAGAGAGAGAGAGAGAGAGAGAGAGAGAGAGAGAGAGATTTATTTGGATGTGGTGGCACATGCCTGAACACACAGGATTTCAGAGGTTAAGGCAGGAGAATATAATTTCAAAACCTGCCTGGGCTACATGGAGTGTTCCAGTTCATCCAGGGCTTCTTAGTGAGCTCCTGTCTCATAACAGATAAGGATAAGAAAATCCCCCAAATATGGAAACTTAGGTTATAGAGCTATGTCTCAGTAGTTAAGAGCACTTTCTGCTTTTTTGGAGGGTCCGTGTTCAGTTATCAGTACTCACATGGTGATGTGCATCTACTTGTAATCACAGCTACAGAAGATCCAGTACCCTTTTCTTGCCTCTGCCTGCACCAACTCTATGTTTGGTATACATACATAACAGTGGGTACTGACACATGCATACAAAATAAAAATATGGCAATTTGTTATTACAAATATGAGCAAGTGCTCTTTTTTTCTGAATTGAGGTGTTAGAACTGGCTTCAGTTTCTATTAGGTTATACTTTTCACTAGTTAATTCATCAAAATGCAGATATGTTTTCAAAACACTGACTAATTTTTAAATTCACATTAAGTTTGCAGAGACATTTAATCCATATGCTTCTTACTGTAAGTCATCACTTTGTAGGCGAGAATAGGTCTAAGTTCAGGACTATTTTTTGACTAAGACTCTTTGAGTGTTTTTAATTAACATTTAAAACTTTTTTTAAGGCAGGAAGTTATGTTTGACAAAGTTAAGGCCAAACACCAAAAGGTTAGTGTTTTGTCTAGAACTCAGCATACATGAATCCTAAATGAATTTTAAACTTGGCTAAAATAAGCTGTCTCACCCTTTGAGAAAACTGATGGAGAATGAGAAAGTTTGCCTATGAGTATTTAATAATAGAGTTCAAGGAAAGGTAGATGCAAAATAAATTAATTTGTTAATGAATTAGACTATATACACACAAATAATTTGATTTAATATTGTAAACTAATTTTATAATATTGGATCATGGCTTTTCTTAGGGTTAATTTTAATTAAAGTTTATTCTGAATCTGCTTTACTAAACAAGGAAGGTAATAGCTGGTTAGGGCTGTGTGTGTGTGTGTGTTTGTGTAAGTCTGTGGTGACTGGAGGAAAGGGGGGGAGAGAGAAAGAGAGAGAGAGAGAGAGAGAGAGAGAGAGAGAGAGAGAGAGAGAGAGAGAACTTTTTTGGTTATGCCCAAAACACTTATGTTTTGTGGGTGAGGACACAATAAAAGCTCAGAAATAATAAGATAACATTGAATCAGAATTGTTCATCAAAGGGGAAAAGAGAAAAGGTTGAAAGGATGTGTATAGAAGGCAAGCAGAGGAAGACAGGATGAAAACAGTAGAGAGAACATAGGACCTTTAGAGCCTGGACAAGCAGATACAGGCTGCAGTCTTTGTGGCAGCCCGTTCCAAAGGAGTCATTGCTGATTCCCAATCCTGGCCTCATGCTCTTGGGTTTTGTCCTAATTTCATTCTCTTGCAATGATAAAATGCCCTGACAAGGAGTAACTTATGGAAGATAGGTGTCTATTTCACCTTATAGCTGCAGGGTACAGTCTGTCATTGGAGAAAGGTCAAGGCAGGAACTTCAAACAGATAGTCTCATCATATCCAGAGGCAAGAAACAAGAGAAACAAATTCATGCATACATTTCTGCTTGCTGCTTGTGTTGAACTCAGTTCCTCCACTCTTAATACACAAGAAATCCCACATAGTGAATGGTGATATCTACAGTGACCTGAGTCTTCCCATATTAAGTATCTCAAATAAATCAATCCTCCAAAATTGCTCCTGCTGGCTAACCCAGCAGATAATCTCTCATGGAGACTCACTCCTCAGGTAATTCTAGATTTTGTCAAGTTAACAATTCAAGCTAAGAGGTAACTTCGACCAATGAGTAAATATTGGCCTAGTGACTAATGGCAGAACTCCTGAATTTGGGTCATTTGGCTTTAAACCTTTTACCCTTGTGTCTTGAATTACCCACCAGAGAAAATTAGTCTGTAAGTTTTGAGATGGGATGAAGTTCTGTATGGACTAGCACAGGTTTTTCTGTCGATACATTAGCCTCCTTAGATGTAGATGCTTCAGTCTTAGTGGAGTCTACTCCAGAATAGGACTGTAGGTTCACGTGAGAATCCAAACAAAACAACCCAACAAGCTCAACATTGCTGACCGCAGACACTGCAGTAATAGCTAGCTAGCCATCACTACTTTTTTTAAGACATCAGTATTAGGTGATTTTTTTATACAAATAAATAAATAAGTAAATATAAATAAGTAAAACAATAAAAGTATTGATTAAGGAATACGCTATGCAAGTATATAACTCATACATCAAATCTATGTTTAAGTGCCAAGTCCATGGAGATTTTAAAGAAGAAAGAAGAGATGCAGTGCAGACTTGGTCAACATGCATTCTTTTAAATTTTTACATCTATTGATTAATTGTGCATTACATTTATTAATTAGTGTGTAGATATGGAAGGAGATCATGAAGTGCCATAGCATGCATGTGTAGGTCAGAGGTATACTTTAGGGAGCTGATTATTGCCTTCTGCTACACAGGCTCCAAGGACTGAACTAAGGTCATCATGTTTTATGGTAAGTACCTTTATCCTCTGATCCATCTTGCAGAACCATGAGGACCCATTATTTGATAAAATGTAATATTGCTATAACAGTCACAAAAAAACCCACATTAATTTTGGAGTTTCAATTTTCTAAAATTCAAATAGCCCTATTAATTTAAGAGTGAATATTCTGCTTGAATTTTTCACTTTTTTTTTTCCTAAAAGCATTGAATGTCAACTCAAATTCAGTAATTTGCATTTTGAAAACATATCTTTCTCATCAGGGTAAAGTACTGTTTGTCACCTGGCAGGTAATATTTTCCTATCCTAGTTCTTAGCTCTGGTGAATATTTCCATTTTCAATGAATATATTAAATCAAAAATCAGAGCATTTTATGTTAATGCAATCTTTGTAAAGGCTGAGATAAAATTTGAAGTACTGATAATTATGAAAAATCGACAAGAGGTTTCTAGAAATATTAGTTATTCTTAATTCTAGGGATGCTGCACCATAAGAAAATAGTGTTTTACATGTTAATTATAAAAGCCTTATTCTAATGGATGCTTTTTTACCAGGAAATACCTTTAATAAGTACGCCATTGGATTCACACATTGAAGAACTGTATTTCAAAGATTGTATTTGCAAATTTCACTAAGATACAATACATATCTCATTGGTCTTTGAAATAAGTGTTTGTTACTGAGGCTTAAATTTTTAATTAATCAGATTTATCAATAATTTAGAAACTTCACAAACATCTATTTAGTTTATTTTTTCAAATTGTCAAAAAATGGTAACAAAAAGAAATTTCCTTCTAGCCAGCATTTCAAATGACAATGGCATTTCACATTTCTGTGGGACAAATTTAGAACAGCAACACAGTAAGTGTAAAATCGTCCAAAATGAAGGAGATTTTCCTGGAGAAAGTGATGCTTTGAATGGGTTTAAAAATGGGGAAAAAAGACGACAAAGTCAAAGGCGCGGTAAGACAGGCAGGCTGAGTTTCAGCAAAGTAGCTGTTGGACATAGGTTGATTTTGAAATACTTATATTTCAGGTATGACTTTGTCAGTCACAAGCACCTAAAATAAACACTTTAGGAAGAAAATTTTGTTATTCACGATTTTCTGGTTTCATTCAACGGTCAACTGACTTCATTGATTTAGGTTGGGGTAAGGCAGGGGATCATAGCAGCCAGAGTGAGCACTTATCTCAGAGCAAACAGGAAGCAAGGAGAGTGAGAGAGGAGGGACCAGGTACACGAAGGCCTTCAAAGACACACATCCAGACAACCACCTCCTTCATCCTTTTTTGCTTCCCAAGGTCTCCACCACTTCCCAGAACAGCATCTCCAGCTGAACACTAAAGCCTCAAAATAGGAGCCTGGGGAGGGTTTTCATGTGTAACTCACCAGAGTGGACAAGGCAAAACAAAAACAGGAACAACAAGATTTTTAAAAACGCCTTCTTTGCTATGCTGTGTTTTGTGGAATTTATTAAGGCAAAAGAAAATGATGGGTATTTTTTTTTTTTACTCAATGATTAAATAGACTTTAGAAAACTTAAACAAAAGCTATTGTATGGATTTTTTAAAAATCATCCTCAGTTGTATTTGCAGTGCTGATATTGTCTTAACTCTAAAATTTTAAAGGAGAAACTCAATACTCTAGCAGTCACCAAGGTGGCTGGCATGTCAACCTTAGGGAGCAAAATCCTTAATCAAGGCTTAGATCAGTCACGGTGAAGCAGCAATCTTTCCCATATTGATTCAGATAAACTGCTTAGGAGAGTTGAAAAGACATCGTCTCCATTTATTTGCCTTCCACAGCCAGAGGTTGAATTACTCACACTTGCGCTTCAGCAAAACAAAAGTATGATATTCCACAGCACAGAGATTGCCAATAACCTTCAGTCTTTCTTCCTGGATGTTGAATAACGCAACAGACACCGATTAGAGAAGTTCTCAGACTCAGCATGTTTTTCTCGGCCAATGTGTCAGGAGACCTTGATCTTACAACACTGGACAAGAAGGTGCTCTTGACAATACGGGAGACAGACAATTATAGTTCTGAGTCACGCAATTAAATCTATAGACCATGGTGCTGTTTGGGACATAAAAATTAACAGTTGCAAGTGCCTAAAGAAATCTCACTTGTTTCAGTCTGTGTATCAGAATAGCCAAGGTTAAACCATACCAAACACATTCTACATTTGTGAAAAAAGTCAAGGAAACCTCCTACTGTTCGAAGCCGAGGAATCATTGAACTGCTTTTAATCAAATGGCAGAGGGTTGAAATTGGATTGATGACTACTTCCTGTACAACAGAGATGCAGAGTTAACTTGCCTAGGAATATATTCATATAAATATCATCGCAAAATTTAAGGAATGGTAGTATAAACTATAAATTTACAAAATTTATAAAATGTAAATTTACCCACATTTAGCATCCTAAGGTAGATTTCCAGCTGGAGAGCCAGAGATGAGACCTCTGTGCAACTGAATGTGATAAAAGGACATCTGAATGAGGGCTTGATATATGTGATCTCTTGATTCTTTCCTACTTGCTGCTGCCACTCCACCCCCATTCCCCTACCGAAGGTAGCTAGCTGAGATTGATCTACATGGGAGGGATCTATAGTGTAAATCAGGCTTACAGTGCAGTCTGGATTGATTAAAACCCTCATTCTCGAAAATCTATGAGTCAGTGGTGCAGAATCCTTAAGGATTTTATATTCTAAAACATAATCATTCCTTTTTGCCAGCTCCATTTGTTGACAGGACTACCAAGAATCTCTTCATAAATGCCAACTTTTTTCAGAAAAAGAGTCATAGTGGGGGCGGCTTAAAGATAGTCAATATTATGAATAAATAATAAGTTTATCAAAGTCTACCTAGTACAAGGAAAGAAATTGTTGAGACTTACTGTATTATTTACTTGGATAATGTGATCATAAATTCAATTTTATGAAAAGTTATGTATAGATGGTTTGGTATCAGCATGATTCTGGAAATTTATGACATACAGACTTGGTAACTGTGATATGAGGCTCATCAATTTTAAAGCACTTGATTTATTGAGATGTTTAAAAAGATTGGAGTGGTGGTTATTTTCATTACAGATTCACAGGATAGTGGGTTCTTATGAAAATATCATTGAGATCTCTCTCAGAATGGAATCCCAGCCTCAAATTTGTTTGTTACCAGTGAAATGAGATATAAAGATACTAAAGAGATTGCTGCCTGATGGATTACAGTGTACAGAGTGGTGTACCAATAAAATTCTTCTCTTCAGGCCTGAGACACATTTCCACAGCTCATAACATTAAAGAGTGATGTCTTATAGCTGAGTCCTACCATAAAAAGATGTTTTTGGCCACAGTGCACAGTCTTACTCATAGCTATTGTTCCTCTTTGGCGACAAGCTTCATCTAGTAGGAGTTTTAGAATCATTGGATCTATTGCTTAAACTTTGAAATCCTAAAGAATTATCTCATCTCCAGAGCAATTTGAAGGGCTGTCTGTTTCTTCATTTGGAAATAGGTCCCAGGTTAACTTCTCACTGCTCCAAAATTCTCTCCATTATTGGTGGCCTCAGTCTCTTGTCTTCAGACTTCATGAGATGGGTCTAAGCTGCAATGACTTTTCTGAGAGAAGTTCTAGAAATGCTGATTTTAAAACTCAAATTAGTCTGCCACGCCAAAGTCAGAAAACTGGTAGAAAATAGATGGAGTTCTCTGGGATATGGAAAAAGAACCGAAATATGTTTCACTCAAAAATTGAAATCGCCAAAGTTCCCTGAACTGTCGTTGGCCACAGAATTTTGACTTATTCTAGATAAAGATACCCTATAGGATATTTGCATGTCCACTTAGAGGAATTTCAGTGTAGAACCAGGGTCATGAAATCTGAAGCAGAATTCTGTAGAGTACGTATAAACCAGATTCTGGGATTCTATTATGTCTATTATGTCTCCTATTCAGAGATTCAGAAAGAATCTCTGATAATATATCACAATAACGAGTCTTCTAAGGAGTTCATAATCATTATATCGATCATGTAATTTCCAGTGTTTTATGATATTGTAGGTAATCCTTTCTAAACTTAATATGGAATACATAAAGCGTATACTTAATGCAGGTACTGAAAGTATAAGGAAACTTCTCAGGCATTGGACTAGAACCCCACTCTCTTGTATGAACTGATGCTCCTTGAGCAACTCTCTCAGGTAAGACTAAAGTACTTTGGAGAACCTTATGTGCAGCTGATGGAAGAGGCTGGCGTGTGTGCTTGCTCAGTATGTGGAAGTAAGATTACTAAACATGTTCCTACACTTTAGTCCTGTTCAGGAATGCCTTTAAACTGCTTGGATGCAATAAAATCCTATCAGTGTCACAGTTCTGAACTGTTTATGTGTATCTGTTTGGGGAGGAAGGAGAGTAACGTGCAATAAGGATTTGAACCCATACACCATTCACTGTAAAAGCTATTAATGATGTGTGCTTGTTAATCTGAGTTCTAGAGCCTAAGTGATTGAAAGTCAGGGACCATGAGGTCTGCAGAACCAGAGGAACCTACAGTAAGAAGCCTCCATAGATGAAGCACTGCTCAGGAGAATGCAAACAATGAAATATGGTAGCAACAGAGTTGGAATATGTTGTCAGACTCTGGGTGGTTTGAAGGAGAATAAGAATGTCCTTTTGACTGTACGCAGCTATAGAAAACAGCCAAAAGGCCAGATATTCCAAGATTCTGTATCTAAAATATATGCACATGAACATACATATACATACACCCAGAACTTCTATATAGAGTGAAGCATATGCCATATATATGCATATATATATATGAAAAATGGCAGTGTTACTGAAATTTGTAGCATTTTATTTATTCATTTATTTTTTTTTGATATAAGAGTCCCTGTAGCCCCAGTTGACCTGAAATTCACTACATAGACCAACCTGTCCTTGATTACACAGAGCTCTGCCTTCCTCTGCCTCGTCCTCTGCCTCTGAGTACTGGAGTTAAAGGGATGCGCCTATAGGCCTGGTCACAAAATTTAAAAACATTAAGATATATTCTTAAAATACACTTGTTCTTCTTGGTAAAGAACATTCATAATATACTTTTGGAAATAAAATGCTGTGTATTGGTTCACTTTAACCATTCATCTACAGTTAAATAAATGTTTTACCATTTTTGATATTTTCAGTGTTATTAAACTATAACATTTCATGGAGCTTTGCATCTGAATTTAAGTCTCTGTTATGTTACTTTAACATAATGTAGTTTTACATTTTTCCACTTTTAATTGTTTGTTATATACATGTATTTTTACCTTTATGTGGTAAATAATACATGTACTAAAATACATGGAATATTTTAAAATTATGCGTGTATGTGAAATATTTTCCAGTTAGAGATAATTGTATTCTGCTTAATAGCTATTGTTTATTTGATTAAAATCAAGATTTGAAAAAACTTTCTTTTTTATATACCGGGTAAGTACTTTGCAAAGTTTAGGCTTTTAGTCTGTTTTACTTCTTGAATTCTTGGTATTTTCTTATTGATTTATATAACTTTTCTGTATTAATAAAGACTTTGTCAGTTTTGTCACATTTGCTGGAAATACTCTTGGCAGCCCTTTTTGAAGTCAACTTTTTATAGCTTTTTGTTGATATGTTGCTTTGTGATTGCTTCTTTATTTCTAAATTTAAAACTGTACCCACATGTCAGAAATTCTTCTCCACAGCATATTCCATTCTCTGCTAGTTATCTATGCTTTCATCTTAACACTGAATAATTCTTGCCTACTGAAACATCCTTTTCTATGTAGCAAGTCCACCATTATATATTTAAGAAAACTAAGGTAAAGAAAGGGAAAATGATTGTGTTCCCCAGACCACTTCTGTAGTTTCTCTTCTCTACTTCCTGAGACTTTTAAAAAAGAGTACATCTAAAAGTCTAGCAAGAAATCAAACATAGATACTTTTTAGTTGATCAATAAATAACTATATCATATGACAATAAGGAGAAAATTTTCATGGACACAGACACACACCACAAGTCTCCTTTAATTACCTTCTGGCATTGAAGCCTCTCTTTTCCATGAGCAGGGCATCATATATGTCAAATAAATGTACCTACATATCTAGTGACTTCTGGGATCTTACTAACACGACTGGTCAAGTTAAAAAAAAATTACTAATAGGCTTCCAGTTCACTTTTTATACCTATCAAGGTCAGAGCAGATAAACTGCACATTCAGGAAAACCAAAGAATGCTTTCAGCAATAGATTAATGGGAGAAATATGAATAAATCAATGGGAGAGAGAAAGGAAAGGGAAAAGTTGTGATAATTTTTAATATCCTGAGTGTCAAACAGCATTTCTCACACCATTATCAACACAATTTGAAATTACCCAAATGGAGTCTTATTTGTTGGAGAAACCAGCAGGCTTTCTAACAGCTGTGGGGACCCCTCTCTCTACTCTCTTTGAAGACTTTAAATTCAGCATCATGTTCTCTATCAAGACTTCAGTGTCTTGTATGATAAACACAACAAATAAGAATATGGGAAGAGGTATAATAGAGAAAAATGACTGACGATCTTTACATTAGACTCTTTGTACTTATCTTCTAACAGTAAAATTGTGATGAACCCATATGTAAATGTTTGGGTAGGAAAACATTTGGACAGGTCACAAAGTCCTATCTCCAGATCCTTGAAAGAAGTATGATCAAAGTTCTTATAACCAGTTTAGCTCAGCATAGTCCCCGTATATACACTTTTTTGGCCCCAGCAACCTCCTAGGATGATAACTATGTCTTCCACATGGGGGTCTAGCTTAGTTTTCTTTAACACTTTCAATGCTGAATGGAAAAATTCCTCCTTTCCTATTCCTATGTACACTACCAACTTCTTTTTCTAATTAATCTCAAATAGGATACCTTAAAATTGAATCAGAAAACCAGCTTGCTTGGAATTCACTCTGTTGACAAAGAGGTCTCCAACTCATGATCTCACAGAGGTCCTCCTGCCTCAGCTTCCTGAGTGCTGGGACTAAAGGAATGGCTACCACAAAGCAGTCTTTTTAAGCTCATGCTTCTTTTCCCTTTTCAAAACCTATGATTCCAAACTATTAGCCTACTTCCTCCTTTAATTTTTTTTATTTATTATTTTTATTTTCTGTGTACAAGTATATTGTTTGCATGTAGGTAGGTGCACCCATGTCGTGCAGTGCCCACGGAGGTCAGAAGAGCGCGTAGTATTTTTTGGAACTGGAGTTACAGACTGTTGTTAGCCTCAGTGTGGGTTCAGAGAATCCAAAAATATTAAATTTTGAGTGATATATATATATATATATATATATATATATATATATAATTTAGCAAGAAGTCACTTAAGAGAAAACTGTTCAAGATGATCAAGAGAATAAACTCTCTGGCCAAGATGAAGTCCCAGCTCGTCAGTTTTTTTCTAGGTCAGTCATTGGGTCACTCCTGAGAAGGTAGGTTCACCTTAAGTCATGCTTAGTAGAAAGACAGTCTATGTATGGGCTCTGTTAATAAGATGGTGAACTTTTCCTGCCCTGAATCCTCAACTCTCAGGGCAGTGCTTCTAAACGGAGCCACAGATAAGTAGGTCTCTGTAAATCTGTTCACTTTTCTGAAGAATTTAGAAAAGCATAGACTCTCCTTTTCTTCTTTATATATCTTCATTTTTTAAATTTATTTTATTCTTATTTTATGTATATGAGTGTATTCCCTTCATGTATGGAAGTGCATCCCTGATGAGTAATGCTCTTAAAGGTCAGAAGAGGGTACCATATTCCATGGAACTGGAGTTATGGATGATTGTTAGCCACCATAAGGGTTCTGGGAATCGAACCTAGGTCCTGTGCAAGATCAGTCAGTTATCTGAGCTTCTGAGCCATCTTTCCAGCCCATATATTTCTTTTCTAATCATGCTTTCCTTAATGCTCTGGGATGTCCCCAAATTTTGTGTTTCTTTACTATTTTTTTTTCCTCAAAAGCTCTTTTATCCATTCTACCACGTGACTGCTAATCCACCACGTAGCTACTGTACATGAGCTCTAAGAAAGCATGGCTACTTGACATTTCCTTCTCCCCGGTGTTCTTCTCAGAGAAGCTGCTGAGATGCACAGTTTGCCTGCCCTAAGGGTTTTTCCTTTAAATTCTAATAGAATTGTCCTAAACCTTGTTTTTGAGTTTAAATCCATTCTCAAATTCTTTATAAATGAGACTAAAAACTCTGAAAGGATACCTTGTTTTATTTTCCCCACTGTGATATAAAATATATAATATAATATATATTTTCCCATTGTAATATATATATATATATTATATTTTCCACTGTAATATATTATATATATTTTCCCACTGTAGTATATATTATCTATATATTTTCCACTGTAATATATTATGTATTTTTCCACTGTAATATATACAGAGAGATATACAAATGGCACCTTTTTGTATATGAAATATAAATTCACTATCATATTTTATGATTAACAACCTTGAAATAAATGCCCCATAGGCAGTATGTAGATGTAAATAATTGGCTAAAGTTTTTGATATGTTAAATCCTGTAATGCTTACTAAGGTCAGAAGAGGGTGTCGGATTCCCATAGAACTGAAGTTACAGGCGTTTGTTAGCCACCAAGTGGGTACCGGGACTCAAACCTGGGTCCTCTGCTATGTTCTTAACCACTCAGCATCTCTCCGGTCCCAGGAAAATATCTTCATTGCACACATATGCTCAGCTACTTTTGTGTATAGCGCAGGAGACAAGCACAGGGAATGGTGCTGCCCTCATTCTTTGTCCGTCGGCCAGAGGCTAAATACGTTCACACGTATGTCTGGATGCCTCTCTTCTTGACATCCTGTCAAGTGGACACTTTGCATTAAGCATCATGTTGTCCTTGGGGTTTTAACTGAGATTGTCACACTATAGTTTTGAATAGCTTCATTAGGTATTAATTTCTAAAGAAAATCAATACAAGACTAGTCATTTTCTCCATGCGCAACCAAAGAAATGCCAAAATGCCATCATCTACAAAGTTATTTTGGAAAACAGAAGTCTTTTTAATCTGCAAACTTATTTGAGTAAATATAGAAATACATATTCCATAGCATGTGAACATAATAAATAGCCTTTATCAATTTGTAATGAAGAATACAAGGTCATCATGAGATTGCTTATTTTCCTCAGCTTATTCTGGGAGTGAACAGGTTTGTTTTTGTGTGGTGTGGTGTGTGTTTGTGTGTGTGTGTGTGTGTGTGTGTGTGTGTGTGTGTGTGTGATACAGCTGGGAATACATGAAAATGCTTTTGAAAATGTTCCTGTTGGACAAATGAAGACTTCTCGATGATTACTAAAATGCACCTACACAGATTTTTAAGATGTTATAAACACAAGCATTTTATAGAATGTTGAAGTTAAACTTGCCCCATGAAGGACAAACGGTCATGACCTATATACACATACATACACATTAACAAGGATACACCCAATTACCCATTCATTCTCAAAACTTGAGATGTAATCTGTTGATGTTTTACCATTTTCATGACTTATGAATAAAGATTAAACAAGTTATTCTCTGATTTTCTGAGAGGAATTATGTCTTAAATTTATGGGAAAAGAAATATGCCCATGAATTTAATGTTGCTGTTTCTGTGTCTAGGATCATTTTCTTAACGTTGACTCTTGTGTTTTATTATGCTTTAGCACAATTAGTAGTCACTCTGTCATGCCTTTCCTAGTAAATACTTAATATATTGATACAGAAGGGAAAATGAAAATGGTAAACACAAAGGGGCCAAGAACAAATACCACAGTTATCTAGTGAAATGTCTGGTAACCACTGTATTAGTACAAGCAGTAAATTACATAGCTAAAAATGTCTCTTAAACCTTGTCTGCAATATCTGATTCTGTAAACATACTGACCACTTGACCATGAAAATAATTTTCTGTAATGATTTGTGTGCAGTAGATATTTGTAATGAAATCCACATAGGCTATAGTCTAACACCACCAATGCCATAATTGTTCAGAAATTATGTGAAAAATGCCAGAAGTATAGGGACTTCTGTAACCAGAGTCCAGCACCTCCGAGCATTAGCTTGTTTAGGTCCACTGGCATAATAAAAACCAAGTTCTCCAAAATTCTGAAGGAGTACATTATTTCTCAACTGCCTGATTTTCTATAGCGAAATATGTGTTTTTATATATTGTCATTAAAGCAAAAACATATTAATGAAAATGAATGAAAGCAGAAACAAATGTTAATATATAATTAGTCACACTATTTTGCATTGTATTTTTCACCTGAACAGTTCCTACTGTTTTAGATTAGTCTCTTATACTGGGTGGAGTACTGTCATATCTGATATGTGTCTCTCTGTCTCTCTTCCAATTTTGGGAACCTGCTCAGATTAACTTTATATGATATAAAATAGAGTGGCATTAAATCTACATGAAAAATAATATACTGAAATTATCTTAAAGATCATAAATTGAAGAAATTGTGTTGGACTATCCAGATAAACCTTAAGTCCATCAAATGTTTATTTAAGAGAAAATAGAGCGATATTCAAACAAACGAGAGAAGCCATTGTAGAAACAGGCAAATGTTATTCATTTCCCAGCCACCAAATACAGGAGAAAGCAAGGAAGAACCTCTGTAGAGACTTTGAAGTGGGTGTGGCTCTTGCTGATACCTTTGTTTTAGATTTCTAGTCTTCTAAGTAAAGGGAGAATAATTTTCCAATGCTCTAATCCACTAGTTTTTTGTCATTTGATAACACAGTCCCAAGAATCAATGGCAAGTTTTAGTGCCATTCAATTTAGGAGGTAAAATTCATCACCCAGGGTCAGGAAGTCAGAGACAGGAAAAGATGTTATTGAAACCTCAGCCTGTCAAATCCAAGGACATTTGCTCATCTCTCAGTTTTGCTTTCCTCCCTGATGTGGTTACAGTGTTAGAATTCAGTGCCTTACCTTGTTTTTTTTTTTTTTTCAAATTCCCGACAGTACATTTCAAGAACACCAGTCTGTCATCTAGAGCTGCATAAGAATTGACCCCACAATGTAGTGACTTGAACAAAATATTTTATTTTGTTTCTTATTTTGTGGGTCAGGAATTTGGGGGCTGAGTGGTTGGGCATTTTCTTCCCTAACAAGTCCATGACCTGGATTCAGCAAGGATCAGCTTCAAGTTGAGGCTGGAATTCTGATGCATCTCTAGGCAACATTTCTGTTCAGCTGTATGAAAACCATCTCCAAATTCCATGCATAGTCTTCTCAAATGAACAGGCTTCAAGGAAAGAAGATAGTTTTTCTTTGGAAGGTGAAGACTAGTATTTCTGAAGTACTTGTTTCTCTGATCAGTCAGATGCCAGGATAGTATAAAGAACTTGAAAAGACCTTGGAAAGACCTTTCAAGAAATAAAGTTAGATCAACATTTTAATTCCTACACAGAATAGCATAGAGCCTTATGGCATTCTCATACAGTATGTAAGAGATTTTGATCAATTCCATCCCCTCATTATGTTCCCTCTGTAGCTTCCATCTCTTCTGTTGAGTACTCCTACCCTGATCATACACAGGAAGAAAAGAAAGGGAGGGAGGGGGAGGAAGGAATTTCAGTAGGGAAAAATGAAAAAAGATTTTACCTTACCTCTCGATTTGTATGTGGCATATCTGCATGCTTAGGAGAGAGGCACAGGACCAGCAGTTTAATGAGATGGTGAATATTTCCTGCCTGGAATTGCTGGCCTCTAGTAAAGTGCTTCTGGACTGGCCCACAGTCTCGTGGCTCTCCGCAAGTCTGCATGCTTTTCTGAGTTCTGCAGAAAAGCACCATCTCTTCTTTAGATCTCTTTTCTAACCATCATTTCCTTAGCACTTTGGGCTGTCCTGACAGTGTGTGTTTCCTTCTTTTCATTTAAATCTCTCCTCAGCCCCATTCAGTTGCTAGTCTGACCTTCACCCTCACTCTAAAGGAGCATGGCAATATGGTTTTTGTTGTTGTTTTGTTTTGTTTTGTTTTTCCTTCGTCCTCCATTCTCCTCCTCAGGGCAACTGATAAGATTTACAACTTTTCTGCCCTGAGGAATTTTCTTCAAATTGGCCTAAGCTTCTGTTTGCATCCATTGTAAAATTATTTTATAAATGAGACTAAGAACCTTGAAGGGGATCCTGATTTCTCCTCTACCAAGAAGACCTTCAGAATTCACATATCATCAAAAGAGCTTAAGCTGCTTTATGGTAGCTAGTATTTTAATACCAATATTAATTAATATTGAATATTAATACATTCATAAATGAATAAAAATAATATATTCATGAATGGGTTACAGTAGTTTATATTTTCAAGCTATCATTTGCAAAAAGTAACATAGATCTTCAGCTCATTTTAATAAGGAAAATAAGAGGATGATCCCGTTTATGATGAGAGAAAAGAGTAGGCACTGCCCTATTTAGGAATGTCCAGTTTGTCTTCACTAGTAATGAAAACAGGCATTCGCCATCTCCCAGGCTTGCTTGAGGAAACAGTGCAGAGTGCTATATCTCATGCTGGAGAACTTGTGATTCAACCTGTTTAACTTTGCCATGTGTGACCACTTAGCTGGATGCAAAAAGATAACAGCGCAATGTGTCTATGATTATCTTGGACATTCCATCTCTGTTTTCACTACAGTGGATTCCAAACATGTGAGAGGCATTAAAAAAAATAAGTACTCCTTGCAGAATTTTTCATATCTTTTTCATTATCCCCATTTTATTTTTTTTACTGAATTTTAAAGAAATAAATCTAAAAATCTTTGAGATCTCATCAAAGAAATATTGTCAACAAAAGTAAATCATTTCTTGAATATTGTATTCATAGATTTTCCAATTATGTAAATAGGATTACAGTCAATGTAGTAAGTGACAGTGGAGATTGATCAACAAATTAGTCTTATATCCAATTTAGCTGTCACCCACCTGTTGGCTTCCTATTTCTGAAACCACAGATGTTAGCATCCTTCTGTTTAGATGCCACCCCATTTTTTTTCATTTTCTAGCTTCTGTAATTATCTCCCAGAATCATATGTTGTGGAATAATCTACACTTTTATTCTTGAAACTCAGCTTGCTGTCCTCCTGCATAGGTTTTAGACTTCATGTTGATCTCAGGAAGCTATTCAGAACCTTCTTTTAAAATAGTCATATCTTAGTGTGTACTTTATATCTGAGTATTACAAGGATAGTTACCAAACTCTATGTGTATCATTATCTACTCCCTCCCATCCTTGAAAGAATAGCATCCTTGGATGGTCTTTAAGTACTTCAAGTAGGACTGTGCAAGCCTCTATTGCTTTTTCAGACGCCAGGCTCAGTCTTGCCAATTATTTATCTCTCTGTTGACCCTGACTGTATCCCTCTCACAAGTTCCTTTAAGTTGACTTAACTCCTCATGAAGATCTTTGTGAACTTTGATATTTTTGTTTCTGTTTCTTTGGAGATTATTCATCAGTTCTGTGCAGTGCATGTCCAAGCTTACTTCAAAACTGTCACTTTCCGTATATGACAAATTTTATGTATTTACTGACTTTTATATATACATGTACATTATATATATATATATATATATATATATACATGCTAGTTTAATAAAATATAACACGTAAACATACTAAACATTCTAACATTTATTTTCTGAATATTTTATAAAATGCTCCTAATGTTTTGATTGTAAATAATTTCGTCCTTTGGTAGTCCCAGAAAATATGGTGAGAAGTCAGAAACTGAGAACAGAAGAGAAGAAAGTCAATTAAAGTTCTGAACTAAAGAGCAGGATAATTTGATATGTAACCGGTATCACCCTGATAGACTGTGCAAATCTACCTCAGAATAACTTCAAGAAACTGGGGTTACTCATATGACAATCTCGTCCCTTACTGGTGGAGTATTTTCTTAGAAACAATAGTAAATTAACACATTCAGCCTATACATTTCACAGGCAAACCACACTCCTGTAGTCAGTAAAAGTTCGTAAAAGGAGGAGGAGGCAAGTAGCTTAGGTAAGAAGCCATTATTACAGCTGGAAATGTCCTCTAAGATCCCATGGCCTCCAGGACGGGGGAAAGGATGCCAAGTGACTCAGCAACTTTATTTTGGCTACTTCTCTCATTGTTCTGAGCACAAATGGATTGTTGTACCTAAACCCTCCACATTTGAGGACTCAAACTTATGATTTTAAGATGTCAACTGCCAAAGAATGAATTTTAATGATCTCCAAATTCACCCTTACTGTTCCTACCAGTATTCTGTTCTCATTAGAGATGCTCAACCACTTCCATTTGGTGTCCAGATGGAATGTCTCATGTTTAAACAGTGATACTCTTTTTAGTTAGTCATAACTTAATTCACTCAAATCCCTTGGCTTGGGGTCTGGAATCATTATAGAATTAGCTCTCATTCATTTTCAATTTAAATTAATTTTCAATAGCAAACCAATGGCATTTGGAGACTAAAAAGCCAAAGCATACTTTCCAAAGTTTCTATTTAAGTCATCTGAAAAGACTGCATAATTGAATGCATTAACGTTTTAAGGGTCTACATTACTTACCGAAGACCTCTATAATCAAGTGGCTGGTGAATAAATCCTTGGCACTACCATATAGCTTACTGTAACAAATAGAATAGACTTCTTTCAGGAATAAACTTTGACCACTCAGGAGAATCGGAATACAGTTAGGTTTTAACCAACCACAGGAAACATCCATTATCAACAGATGTGGAGAAAACTATATTAGAAATAAGTGTTTTAGAGACAAAATAGAAAAGTGCCTGAAAGTTGAGAGAAAACAGAAACTCTGATTGCATTATGATTGATTTTGGAGAGAAATAACTGGATGCTTAAATATATGAATTGCTTTAACATAGTTTCAGCTTTTAAGAGGAGAGATTATTGATGGAAAAGACACTAAAGCATCTCAGTGACTTGCAATTCATATATAAATGCATATTAAGAGATTATTTAAAATTCATATTATTGATCTAATTGATCTCAGTAGCTCCAAGGGAGCCATTGAACAATTTGTAAATAAAATATCAGGCAAAGATTAAGTTGGTGTTCACTAATTCACAGGGTTATTTCTGGATTTTATTCTGAAAGTACTGGGAATGAGACAAGAAAGGGATGGGGGAAGTTTGTGAAAATAATCAATTGTAGGCACCTATGCTTTGCTGAGCTAACCTCTCTTGATGACCAGTTTTCTATGCAATGTTAAAATCCAAGGTTGGTGAGATTTCTCAACAGTTAGGAACACTTGCTGCTCTTGCAGAGGACCCAGGTTCAATTCCCAGCACACACATGGCAGCTAACAACCATCCCTAACTCCTGTTCCAAGGAATCTGATGCCCTCTTCTAACCTCTGCATGCATTGCCTATCATGGGTTCACTTTACATACATACAGGCAATATATTCATACATAAAAATAATAAATAAATTATTTAAAAGCTTAGCTGGTCTGTAGCCCAGGACAGATAAGAGAATATCAAAAATGTAAAACAATGATCTCTTTGGATTATAGCAGTTGGATTTAGGATTAAATCCTCATCAAAGCCCATTGTCATAGAAGCGAACAACTTGCAATGTTAGCAACAAGAACAAAGTTATTAGACATAGTGGGAGGAACACATATTTCGACCAGGAACAAGACTGGGCCAGTTAGATAACAACTTGATCTTTAGAAACTAAATTAAAAAAGAGTTGATGTTTCCCTCAATAAACAAATTCATAAACTGAAATCCTATCCCCATCCTATATGTAATAAGGATGAAAATAAGTCAAAGTTGCCTCCTGTGATCTCACATGAAAATGACACTTGTAACTAAAAGGAAATGACTTCAAGGTGATTCTAGGCCAACATGACCCCAAGTTTGCACTCCTGTGCATCACCATAAGTTGGATAAGTCCAGCTTAGAAAATATTGTTTCCAGGGCATCATCAGTGGAAATACTGCTTAATTTGGTAATGCAATAATCAACACAACAGGAGGGAGGAACAAATTCTGTTTCCACTTAAGAAAATGGATTTTTAAAAAAATATCTTGAGACTAGTTAGAAGCTGGTAGCTCAAAACAGTTAACTGGAGCTCTCTTCCCAAGCAATGTGCATTATGCAAATCAGGTTCTTTTTCTGTGTCCAGTGACCTAGCTGGTAAAATGAGAAATCTGGATTAGGTCATGGATGGAAGCAGGTGATTTCTTTCTTAGTTTTCTTGATGTTCTTCTTGAGCCTGTGGACAGAAGCCTGCCAGCATAAAGCTGACACTACCTGCAAGCATAGCCAGAAAGAACCAGAAGTATCAACCCTGGACAAAAGAGCTGCTTTTTTTCTTTGTAGTCTCTGAGACACTTATCAATAAGTTTCCTTTTGTAAGGTGTTGTGGTTCTTTTTCTCCAAACAGCATTGATTTGAAAAAGCCATATCCCTCCCTTAATATCCTTAATTAACATTTTACTTGATATTTACCCATATCCCAAAACAATAAACAGTGGACTTTTGAGACTTTGTGTTTTGTACAGAATGCTTGCCATATGATCCACACAAAACTGAAGAGCACATGACATTGTTATTAATATCAAATTCCCTTGCCTATAGTCTTCATAACACAATCCCTTAGTTTTATGGCAAACTCAAGGGAATAGAACACTAAATAGTTTAGAGTTGCATTAGTGAAAATCAATTTCAAGGACAATCATCAAGAGCTCAATATTGCCTTGTGTTAGTAGCTGACAGAGTCACAGTGGAAACCTGGATTTTAGGACTTCTTGGATCACTAACAGTGGCTAAAAACAAGGGTCTCTGGCCAGTTTACTTCATTCAAATAGAGGTCCCCCATTTTCCAGATGTGTGATGCTGTTTGTTAAAGTGAAGGTTCTTAGAGTGCTCAAACCATCACTTTAGTAGATAAAATAAACTTACATAAACATTTAGGAGATTTCCAGGGAAAGTACTTTAAATGTTAAACGCTGTGGTTTCCATTATTGATATTATTAGTAAATTTAATAATTTAGATATTCCTAGTCAGTAATGATGTCAATGGGGAAGAAGGGATCAATGTGTTCTCATGTGGAGGTGGGTGATAGACGGGATGCTGCATTGTTTGTGACATTCTCTTTCCTGGTAAGGGAACTTTGTGTTCAAAGAACAAATCAAAACAAGTGTAGAGAAATTAATAGGTAGAAGCAATTTTGGTCCTAAGATCAAAACACTATTTCAACCACTTAAAAACATTATCATCTAACATTTAATGAGATTTTCCGTCATGTCAAGCATTGCGCTAAACAAGCTGTATTCAGGTCTACAATTCATGAGCTTCTCGTAGCAGTTTACAAAGTATGGACTACCCCTTTTTTTAATATATGGAACTATTCTGAATATGAAATTTGCAAACCTAGTACAGTCTCTAGCATCAAATATAAACACAATGTGATATTACACAAACCTGTTTCCTTACACCTCTGAGATCTGATTTAAACTGAGGGAAATAAAATCAGACAACATAACAGACTAGGTTTGAATCCTGTTGGATAGGCTTCTGAATTTCGGTGGTCTCACCTTGAAATAGTCCCCACTAATCCTGTTTTGGGAGCGTGTTTCCTAGGTCATAGCTCCATTTTGGGAAGCTGCAAGGCCTAATAGACAAAATAGGGCACTAGAGGTTGCCTTTGAACATTACAGCCTGGTTCCTCACCCTGGTGGCTTGGTCTTCCATTCTTTCTAGCACCACACACTTCCACCTCCATGGACTGAGCTCTGACATCAGCTTTCCCTGCCGTGATCGACTGAACTCCTCTGAAGCCTTGAACAAAAATAAATCTTCCCTTCCTTACAGTTGATTCTGCAAGAAATCATATTATGGTGACACAAATGGAACTAACACAATTAAACTTTGTTGTTCACTTGCTTTGGGACATTGCCCAACAATTCTGAATCTCCTTCTTCCTCTATGAAAATAGGGCTTGGAAATGGCTGAGTATGTAAGGTGCTTGCTGCAGAATCATGGGCAACAGAGTTCAGATCCTCAGAACCCAAGTAAGTATAACATCCAGAGGATTGGCACCCAGCGCATAATCCTATGATGAAGCAGGCAGAGACAGGAATTTCCACAGCAAGTAGGTTATGCAGAGTAGCTAATACTATGAACTCTAGGCTCAAGAAGACATATAACATCAACCTCAGCCTCCACACATATGTGCAATTGTGTCACATGTACACACATACAAATCCACATGTAACAAACAGGCATATAACAAACACACACAGTAAAACAACCTACAAAATTTCTACATGTAGCTTTCAAGGGATAAATGAGTTTAAGTGTCATCATTTTTTTCTTAAAAAAATGGAGAATGAAGTTGAAAAATGACAATTGTCACCTTATGGAAAGAAATAACATTACAAATAAATAAATAGCCTTGGCTTTATCTAGTTTATTATTCATATTTTGGAATAGGAAGCCATAAAATATGGTAAGCGTCTATCCTTATAACAATGCACATAAGATGAACCAGAAAAAATATTTCATAATTTAAATAAGGTATAAATATTATTCTAATAGAATGGATTTCTTACCACCATTCATGTTGAAAGCCTATTTTTTCAGTGAGCATAGAATATTTTAAAAAGCTGAATTTTAACATAATTGTTAAGGAGTAATAGAAACTTCAAAATTCTTGAGATGATTTGATGGTCATTTTTTTTTCTGGAAAAACTAAATTGTATAGCTCCTTATGGATCAAATGATTTGGGAGGTTGGTAGATTTTATATTAACTCACAACTGTTTCAACTTTCCTTCCTGAATCCCCTTTTATAATCTATGTTATGTATGAATTTTATGAAGACTCTGAGTTATTCAAGTGCTTTAAGTCAAAGCTCTTAATTCCATTTTCTAACTCTAATCTGAAGAGTAAACATTTCCTGAAATTTTCTGTTAAACCCATTTAGGTAAGCACCTTTGAAATAGGAATCTGAATTGGAAGGTATCCTGTGGAGGAAGAAGCATTTCTTGTGTAAATTTGATTGCACCTAAGAAATTTCACTAGTATCTCTGGCTTCCAGTACTCGCTGGAGCAGTTATCACAAAGCTAAAAGACATGTTAAGTATAAAACTCTTTCTAATCAGGAATAATTCCTGGTGATCATTGTCAGTGTATTTGATGCCTGCATTGATATTAATTGCAGAAATTTCAGGCAGGATTAGGCAGAATACAAGAAAAGTCAGACATACCAGGAGGAAAAGGTTTCTTAAGCTATTTTAGCAGCTTAGAAGTAAATCGTAAAATGTCAAGCTAAAGAAATTGGCTCCGATAAATATGATTTTTTTCCCTCGAATTAGTTCACTAAGCTTTTATCCTTCTGAACACTTTCAGTCAATCCTAAATACTTTAAATGCCAAGCTTAATATTGAACAGTTATGCTACAGCACATATAGAAGATTGAAAGCAGCAGTTATTCTACATGAAAATATGACTTTTTTATCATTATTTGGACCCCAAAATGAAAGTAATTAACAATTGTAAAAATGATTATAAACAAGTGAATACTTCTAAAAAGATTGTGTCATGGTCACCAAATAAGGAAAACATAAAGTATAATACATACACACACACACACACACACACACACACACACACATATATATATATATATATATATATATATATATATATAAAATCAGCCCAATTAAGTTTTGTGGAGAGAATATGCCTCATTCCCAAACATTAGCTCCCTCCAGGAGTTAATATGATGACTGAGTTCCCGTGAGAAAATATGTGTTTCTAATTGTAATTTAATTTTACGTTCTTATTTAGTAGAAATTTAGATTTGACAATGACTCTAAAAATTGCATACCAGCTGTCACTTGGCTTCTATTCCAATGTGGGTTTTGTTCGATGCACATGAGTAAATCCCAATAATGCTGAAGAAATTTATGCACAAATGATATTTTGTATTTCTCGAGTTTGTGTTAGAAATATATTTCTTTGTTTAAACAAAGACATATCACATTATTATATCAGTTTCCCAAGTGTCCCAAAGAAATTCTATCCTATGTAACTCCTAGACTGTGATTTTCAAAGTATTAGATAAACTGACCTAAGATGGTAGAAAAGACATTGATTTGGAAATGAGGAGACCAAAATGAAGATGCCATATTTATCATGCATTAGCTGAATAGAGTTGGATAATCAAGTAATCTTTCAAAGATTTGTTGACTTTGATTTACATCAGTTTAATTTGACTTTAACGCTCTGAATTTTCACAGCATGTCACACATGTTGCCTTACAGTAGTTTGTATCAAGTTTGTTAATAATATGTTTCTTGAATTATGTTGAACACAATTCATTAGCAAAATTTACAGGTTTTCACACAAACTAAAAAGGACAATTTATAATGACATAAAAATTTAGTGTAGCTTTTATTGAAAGGCACCTGAAACTTGTTTGATTGGATGAAAATACAGCTTAAGGCAGAAATTCAAAACTTGTCTGGTAATATGAAGAAATCAAATGGGTTATTCTTTGTTTAATGTTCATAGAAGTCTACCAAATGGCGCTGTTTGTAGTGAAGCAGCTGCTATTTTATTCCCAGTGACAATATGATGCTTCGATGGTTTCTTAGGAAAGAGCCCATATTTACTTAGTTGTATATTTTTCCAGAACTCATGTCAACATACGTCAGTAAAGTGAACATCACCAAATCCTTGTCTTTCCCAGTTCCGTAAGAACCCCTAAGAGATCTATTCTCTACATCATTGCTCATTTTTTATTTCTGTTTTGTTTAGTTTTTGAAAGCATTTATTAATTAAGTAAGTAATGCATCAATGTGGTCTCCTTATGATTGTCACTTAAAGAACCGTGTTGGTCAGGCTTTTGTCTGTAATTTAGAAGAAGAAAATATTTCAAAGGTTTCAGATTACAGTCAGCCGAACCTTTGTTTTGGGGCTGTTGGGAGGTAGAGAGAACATCTTATCAACCAGAGCTTGGAGGTCCCCAGCACAAGATAGAACTCCTGAGAGTATGACTCCAGTGACCTGCCACCTGCAACTTAGCTCTACCTGAGATTCTGCCACCTCCCAATGACATCATCAAGTTATGAATCCCTAGGTGGACTAATCCATCCATAAAGGCAAAAAGTCATGATCCAGTGACTTTCCCAAGGCTCCACTTCTCAACACTAGTTGTACTGGGAACCAAACATTCAATACAGGAAACTTTTAAGGAGTCACTTCATATTCAAATCATAAGAAGAACACTGAATTCTTAAATGGATAGCAGAAAGACAAATAATTTACAAAATATGAAAATTTATAAAAATATGGCATTCTTAAAATATTATTTACCATGCATAGTTCAGAACTGTTCTAAATTAAAATTTGAATTGAAAGCATAAAATAATATCAACAATTACCCTTTATAAATTTATAAAATAGTGTAATTAAATAGCTACTAAATTCAAGGTTTTCTCGAGTGATGAATGTAGTTTCTTCATCTATTTAAATGAATGTATTTAGAAAGAGATAATTTTGCTGATCTTTGAAACTCAGGATGATAAAGGAAACTGCTTTTAAAATCGCTAGGCAAGTCAATGTAAATTGAATTTAAGACATTGTCATCTAATAATTCTTCTTTGTTTAACAATGAAACATTGTTTTCCAAACATTGTCATAAAATACATGGATGAACTTCCGAGTTCCCTAGCCTTTCTGACCTTCTTAAACCTAGTTGCTTCCTGAACTAAAGTATTGGTTGATCAAATATTTTCTCTATTCTAAAAGAAATTCAGGTATGTTTTCAAGTAATTATACTTTATTTTGCAAATGAGGATGTTATTTCCAGGTCAGTTATTTTGATCCATATCTTAATTTAGATAGAATACAAAGGCTTGACTCAAACTAATTTAAGAAATTTGGAAATATTTAGTGCTTTTAGTCAAATTATTAGAACAGTTCATTTCTAAAGAACTCAATCCAAATAATTTTTGTCAGTACAAATTTAGAATACTTTCTCATAAACATTGCTTTCCTGTGATATGTAAGACTTATTATCCTTGTTCTGTGATGGTTAGTTATGCTTTAAAACACTCAGCTATTGATAATGGTTTCATTGAGGGCAAATTTATTTAATAAACTTCACAATCTTAAACTTCAGCGTGAGAATTGTTTTCCCTGAAGCATTTTTCAAGGTAAAAGCATCTTGCATTCTTGTTATTTTTCTAGCTTACCTTATTACTGTAAAAAAAAGTGAAAAGAAAACATTGGTTTGGAAAAGAGGACTGAAAATAAACAATAAGAACATACTTGTTTCTCCAGACATTCTAGAAGTATAACTTCCTGCATTCTTTCTACACTGAACACCAAAAATCTGGCTTTTTCTCTAAAATAGCAAATCCCCATTGTAAGTTAAGGAAAGCAAATGAAATGTATGAATGGTGGACTCCAACTCTTTAAAGTGATACTGATGACTTGTTTAAACTTAATTTTTGTTTGTTTTTTGAGACAAAATCTTCATGTAGCTCCAGATGGCCTGGAACTTGCATTGTACAACATGTTGGCCTCAGTCTCGCAGAGATCCACCTGCATCTGCCTCCTAAATGCTGTAATTAAAGGCCTGGACCACCAGGCCTGGTTACTATGGCTTTTGATAGAATAGGTTACCAAAATCCTTAAGGATAGAACCCCAAGCTCCCCAAATGGCTGAGGCCATGAGGTAGACTTTAAAGCAGAAAACACATTCTTATGTTAACAAGAGATTGTTATGACAAAGGACTTGCCTATGCTAAGGTCTGTAAGGAAGACTGGGCCCAAATTCCTTCACTTAGGGTGACATCTTACTTTTTTTTTTTTTTTTCAGAATGTATTTAAGTACACTAGCTTTAAAATCAGAGCAATCTTCAGAAAGTTACAGTGCCCTGATTCTCACTGTGAATACATGGAATTCAGGATTTTCATATCTACATCCAGGAAGATTCCGAGCAAACAGGGATGGAGTGCCCTGGAACACACGGCTTTGAACATGAGAACTCGTACGAAATTTCAGATAATAGAAGTGAAAATGTGGATGCTGTAGACAAGAGAGCAATTAGGTGACAGCATGAATGTGTGTGACAATGCAGCCTCAGGGTATTCACCTCCAGCCAGACCTTCTTACCGTCTATCTTCATGCACTGGAAAATAAATGGATGAATCAGACATGCAAAGTATCAGATTCATAACCTGGCTCTGCCAATTCTCAGCTTGAAAGTTTAGGGAAAATCCTTTTAGTTTTCTCATCCTCATTTCTACCCTTAGAATGGGACTAGAAAATCCGTTTCACAGACTGTCCCCCAAGAGAATTAAACCAGATTTTAAAAATAGTTGTCAAGATGTGCAGGCCTTTCCTGATTGCTGTTCATATTTGTTGACTTAATTGGTGAAAACAGAAATCAAATATTTCTAGGAGTTATGTAAATTTCTCAGACTTTCTTTTTATTTACTTACATTTTTTGGATGATTTATGCCATTCTAGCTTTCACAGTGAGTGCTTTTGTGCTTTGGTGTCTTAAAGTGTCTTTGAACGCGTTTAGACATCCTGATTTACTTCTAAAATAAACAGGCAGAGTTGCAAAGAATACACAGCTCTATGACAACCTAGAGGCAGGAAGACAATCAAACATACGCATTCAGCATTGGAAATTCAACCTGCGAAATCTTCCAAGTAACATTATTTTCCTCTTGGAACCTTTTAGATTTCAGAGAGAGAATGCAAACATTGATGTTTAAAGCCTTTTCAAACATATACTACCAATTAACACCAGAAAGCACTAGATAATTGATTGATTTTTGACCTTTGAGAACTAATTTAGGGGATATATATGGCTGCTGATTAAAGGATCAAATCCAAAAGCAGCACTACGAAGCAGGTTTTGACAATGTTCTATTTTGGAAAGTTTTAAAAGAAAAGTCATACTAATTTCAGAAGAAAGGGGCTTTTAAAGAGATCATAGGAGATTTAGAGATTGCCTTGTCTGCTTTACTTAACACGTAGATGAGGCAAATGAAGCATAGACTAGAAAAATTATATACTCCAAGTAACTTTGGTCACATAGTTTGTTTTCTGAGTTTAAGAATCTAAATTAAGAAGGAAAGCAAAAATTGATAATGCACTTTCAGTAAGATGAAATATAGTCTTTTTAAAGACTCATCTTCAGGAAAGGGATACAAAGATGATTGAGATATTCTGTATGAAACACACAATGGTTCAATAAAAATAAAAATTTAAAGTTATCTTCAGTCAGCTCTACTGTGTAACTATTTTAACTATTTAGTAACGGTACTAAATAAATGTGTGGTTGGCTTAGGATAGAATGATAAATGTCTGATTTTTTTCTGATATGCATTTCTATGAATCTCTATTGCTCGTTCACCTGCTAATATCATCCTGTTAGCAAACGAAGTTGCCATTGGACATATAGATTGATTTTCCCTTATCAAAGAGTCCCAATGGCAAATATTAGTATCGTGCAATGAATCTAAATAAGAAATTACTGTTTTGATCAAGAATTTGAAGTTTATGTAACATGAAAGAGGTATAAGGTTTATGAGTGTGTGGATGTGTGTGTGTACATGCCCATATGTAGGTATGGATGGTATGGATATATGTGTATAACGTACATGTATGTGTGTTTCTATTTATCCCAAGAATCCGACTATCATAAGGAACATTTGATAGTACTGAACTGATTAAGTGATTGGTACATCCATGAAAAATATAAAAATTACAAATTCTTACTCCTTGTTTTCCCTGACAAGGTCAAAATGTATGATGCAAAAAATGTCAATCAACTTTGTAGTCCTGTAGGCTGGCAGGTTAGTATTGACTAAAGGCACCTGTTCCTAGCTGAATTGATCCTTAGAACCTATTAGGTAGAAGGAGAGATCTCATTCTCCCAGGTAGTCCTCTGACTTCTAATATAGGCTACCTATGAGCACATACACCCCCAACACCCACAATAGTATAAGTAAACGTAAAAAGATATATGTTCAGTTAATTCTACATTCCCTGTGTGCCCATTTCTATTCTCTTTACAGTTACCGAATCTCATTTTTACTTTATTAAATACAACACTGTGGTCGTAATTGATTAAAGAAAGACTAACTCCAACATTCATTAACAGAGTATGATTTGCTCTGAAACACTCATTTCCTGAAAAAAATATTATACTCTATATTTATTGAACAGCACATCAAACATGGTGTGGGGAAGGAAGAAGAACTTTATCTAAAAGAATTTTAAGTGGAACTTTTACAAGGGAATACGTTGTTTTTTCTGACCCGTACTAACCCAGAATAGCGTAGATCCCCTAAAACAGGTCTGATCAACCCATGCTTTCATGTGGCTTCCAACTTTTTCCGTGGGTAATTCCTTACTGACAGTATCATTGCAGTGATGATATTAGCACAATTTCAGACACACACACCCAATTTTGGAGCAAGGAAGGGGCACCAGGAAGAAACAGGGAACATAGTTTAAAATTAAAGCTATGCGTTGAGCTTAACCTGTAAAAGTTGATTACATGGAGAGATAAAGTTTAGTAAGATTGTTTACATGGTTTCCTTAAAGATAGATTCAATTTAAACCAGTTGATTACACATTAGGTAAACAGATTGAATACAGAGTGTTAAATAATGTCTAAGCACATGATTGACTTGGTTATAAGATTATGTAAAGTTCAATTGTAACAGGAGGCCTTCTCAGTTAAGTTATTCCCACAGAGTGCTAATTTTTCATTCTACAATTTATAAAGAATGACTTGGAAATGATGGAGAGAAATAGTCAGTTTGAGACCCAAATTATAGCACAGTAATGTGACTGAAGGTTTGAAACAAGACAGCCAATTGTTTTACTTATCTTCTGCTGTGATAAACCACTGACCAAAATCAACTTGGGGAGAAATGGATTTTTTTTTCTGTTTGCTGATTACCATCCCTCATTCAGAGGGACTTATGTTAGGAAAGCGAGGCTAGAACCTGGAGGCAGAGACCTCAAAGAAATGATCCTTACTGGCTGCCATCCATTCTCAGCTTAGCTACTGTTCTTATGTAGTCCAGGCCCCCCTGCCTAGGGCTGACTGGCTACGCCTCCAGTGGGCTTGATCCTCTTACATCTATTAGCAGCTAAGAAAATGCCTCACAGACATGATCATAGGCCAATATGATTGGATATTCCCTCTTCCTAAGTATGTCAAGTTGATAACCAATATTAGTCATCAAATTATTTGTGGTCCCCATGGATGATCTTCTACACTAAGCCTTATCTTCTCCCTCCATCCTTACCCTGTGCCACATCCATATCTTTGCTCTATTCAGCTCCATAAAGTGTGTGCCAATATTTTATTCATATCAGTCCTCCAACTTGAAAGATTTCTCTACCTCCTCCCACTTTAATTCTTACCACATACCCCAATTATAAGTTTTATTTTATACATATGCATTGTCCCCTATGGTAGCAATCTATTGGTTCTGTAACAATATTCTTTTTAATCTTCCAAGTATTCTAGCTACTCATGAACCTGTTGGCCTTTTACGGCTATGAATTCCTTGGGCATTTTGACCGTAGTCATAAGCCAGTCCGTGATGTGGCTCATACTGCTTGACCTACAATACAGACTTAATACATATTTATTGCCATGAAATATTAGCTAAACAAGCTTCAAGCAAACCTTTCTCTGTAGGTGAGAGAAACAAAGGACATTTGAAAATATATATTCTGAGAAAGATTTTACACCAAGAAAAATACTGTTCTAATTTTGAATACAAATCAGTAAAAGATTTATTTTATCATCCCTGTAAATATAAATGAAATGTTACACAGTTAAAGATGCTTTTAGAATTATTGAATATTAGCATGTATTGGCAAAATGTGTTCCTTATTAATTTATGTAAAATAAAATATATATCCCTTATGTTAAACAGGAACACTTTTCAGTAAAATATGATTGAAAATAATATCTTCCACATAAGTGATACTATTTAAAAACCTTGCTTGATTGTCAATAAAGATATGTTTTCTCTTTCTTTATTAAATGCTGTTTTGTCCTTGTAACATTTTTCTGCAAGGCATTAGCTTTCCAAAGTTGTCTCTTATCAAAGTAGACAAAGCTTTCAACTTAATTGAATTTGAAAACCATGGAGATTGAACTGATCAAAATATATGTGGTAGCTTTAAAAACATAAACAAAATGGATGAAATTGGCAAGCTGGCTTACTTATACAAATTCACGAACAGGTATAATGAAAGGAAACTTAATTAAAGAGAGAAAAGTCAATAAAAATGAGATTATACACACAATAAAATTTATGACAATGAATCTGACTTTTAAATATCTTAAGATAAGCTGGTATGTATATAGGATCTTGAGCATTCAAAAAAAAAGGCATTCATGACAGATTCTATCTCTGTAGATATTTTATGTAGAAGCACTTGTAAATATGCAAGTTACCCCAAACATCAAAATGTATATAAAAAAAGGAAGAGTAATTTAAGAGGAGAGACAGGAAATCAGCTATAAGTGCTGAGACTGGATCCAAACATGTCCTCACATGTGCGACTTCAGCTAAGTCCCTTCAAATGCCCAGACTGTAAAAGTACTTCATCACTAAATCAAATGTTCTTCCAATCCACATGTGTCTATGCCTTCTCTTCTCTCACTGTGAATCCCCATGGAATTAATAAAGTACCTAGCAAGCAAAGGGACACATCTGCAACTGCCAGGGATCTTCAACTTTTCCTGTTCTTTTCCTACTGGGATTAAATGGGGCAAATAACACTACCCAAAGTGTATGTTGTCAGGTGTTCATCAACAGCAATAAAGTATTTTTGTGAATTTTAAAAATTTTGTGTATTTCACACAGAACATCTAAACCTAACCCTAACCTCTTCTCCTTTGGCACCTTCCCATAACATACCCACTGGAATTCATACATTCTATCATTTGTTTTAAGACATAGTAAGTCTAATTAGTGTCCCCAGATATACCTCAGTGCAAGTTCATCAACCTGGGCATAGTCAGCCTGTCCAGTTCCTTTAAGAAGATAGTTCTTCCTCAGTAGTAGTAGCAGTAATCAGCTGCCAATAATTCTTCCACAGAAATAGGATTTGGGGCCTGCTGCCCATTTCCACAGTTCTGTGCTGTTTTTGTTGTTGTTGCTGTTTGTTTTGTTTGTTTGTTTGTTTGTTTGTCTGCTTGAATTTGCATTGAACTTGTATTTGTGCCTGTAAGACTCTGTTTCCATATGAAAATCACCTCCTTTCTGGCTCTTAAAATCTTTCAGTCCCTTCATCCAAAATGGTTCCTGAGACTCTTTTTCTCTTGACTATTTCTGACCTTTGTGTTCCTGGCCCTCTGTTGCATAAGGGAGCTTCACTGATGAAAACTGGGAGATGTATTGGTGTTCTTTACCCCTTGTTCTGTGTTCCACAGATACAGGCTGCATTGTGATGTGTCAACAAGTTTTTCTAGGCAAGACGAAATCTGGTACAGAGTTGCTGAAACATGCAGGTAGAAGTCTGTATTGACATGTCTTGTTTTTAAGAGAAAAAAAAAATCTTAGAAATGGACTAGCTGGAATATACGGCAGATGTGTGGTAACTGTTAAATAAAGTCCAGGCGTTTATATGTGTTCTCAGATTGCTCAGTAGCACATAATTCTTTCAACTGCTCTATAGACTATTTAGTATTTCATATAACTAGTTTCTTAAAACATATTCCACTTAATATAAAATGGCAGCCTTTAAAGTCACTCTGTACTGTCTTTAGATATGACTGTTCTTACATTGTACTCCTTGATGGGGAATTCCTCGGTATGTTGATTGGATTACTTATGTCTCTCTAAAATTGAGACGTATCAGTTATTTTTCCATATTTTTATATCCTTTTCTACTTTGCCTTTCTCTTCCTTCCTTCCTCTTTCATTCTTCCTTCCCTCCCTTATTTTTTTTCATAGTTTTCTCATATAGCTCAGGCTCTCCTCAGATGGATCATCCTCCAGTCTGAGCCCCTTGAGTTATGGTGTTACCATGCTCAGAACTATAATATCTTCACACGAATAATTTGAAGATATTTCTTCTCACTCAGGGGCTTGTCCTTATGTATTCTAAATGCTTTTCAAAGAAATAAATGTCTCCGTTTTTGACACATGATTTATGATTGCTTGATTTTTCTTTTTTAAATTGTTTTGCATATTTATACAATGTTTACCTAAAATGTCGTTAAGACTTTTCTCCTGTTATAACATCTAAAAGTGATCTTTTTTTCCTCTTTCTATGTCTGTGTGTGTATTTGTGTGTGTGGGTGACTATGTGTGCGGCAGTTTCCACGTGAATGTGCTCACATACATATAGAGGCCCTTGGTTGATACCTCGAATCTTCCTCCATTGCTCTTCCATCAGAGGAAAGGCCCCTGAGTCAAGCCTAGATTTGGCTGATACAGCTAATCTGGCTGTACATCATGCTCCGAAGTCCTTCCTCTGACTTTGAAGGCTGAATTTAGAGGGGGATGCCATGTTCTTTCAGAATTTATATAGGTTCTGGATATCAGAACTTTGTTCATCTTCTTTATATGGCCAGCACTCTGATTGTCAAGCCCATTCCTGAGCCCTAGATTTATAACCTAGTAGGACTTGGTGAAGTTCATAATTTTCACGGGATTATTCAACATTTGGAACACCATTTGTTAAGATTATCTCTCTTTATTTGCCTTGACTTCTCTGTCAAAAGAAGTTTGCCCTCGATGTCCTTCTCTAGGTAGTCTCTTCATTATGTTGATTTAGGTCTTATATCTTTTCAGCAAAACTGCCTAGGGTATTGTGCTTTCATAGGGTTATATGTTTTCTCCAGCTTTACTGTTCCTTTTAAAAGTGCATTGACTGGATTCATTTTATACTGCAGTGTGACAAATTATCATGCTGCTGCTACATTAAAACATTTACTTATTGTTTGTTTCTTATTAAAATTCTAAGCATAATATGAGCTGACTTTCCATTTACAAAGTCAAAGCTGAAATCAAGGACTCTACTGGCATCTGCCTTTATCTAAATTTTAGTACCCACAGAGCCCCTCTAAAGCTCCCAAACACTACCATGCTTCAGATTTGTTCCTTTGAAAGGCTCTCCTGACTGGATCAGAAAAACCTAGGATAAACTACCTTTTGATTATCTCACAGTTTGGTGATAAGAAGTTTGGATTACATCTATAATAATCTTTCCTTTGCCAGCTAATGCCATTGACCCAAAGGCATACGGTATATCATATTCATGGACCCTAACAGAAACCAGGGTTTGAGATAAAACATAACAGAAACATGAAGCAACAGAATTTTCAAGTTCAACTTAAAGTTATGACTGTCACAGTTATCAGTATCCACCTGTTACAATGAACTTGCTTATAACTTAGAAAAATTTAATGGTGTGTTGATAATTGAAAGATTATTTGGTCTGTTGGTCAAATGGAAGATAATTTTCTGCTAAGACTATTGTCTGTGAATCCACTGGCAAGGCGTAATTCTCTAGTATTATTTCCTTAATTTCACTCAAATATATGTAATAAAGATATACATGGGGCACACGTCTTTGTGTACATATGATGTATGTGACACTTTTCACTTTGTGGGTCTTGTATTTGATTTGTCAAACTTACTTACAGTTTGTAAGTAAGAATGTTTTTAAATGAGCCTTGACATTCAAATGCATTGTTAGATCATATTGACTGCTGTGCTTCCCTAGACCTACGTAATTTGTTGCTGTATTCTAAATATCTATCTTTATATTTTCAGCCAGGCATATCTCACTACTCATCAAAAACTTATTTTTGCAACAAATGGAGAGTAATACAGAGTTACACAATTGGTCAAATGCAGAGCTAGATGACTGTGAGGTGTCCAACCTAAATGAAACATCTACAAGGAAGCCTCTACACCTAAGGCTCAGGGAACATAGTGCAGAAAGAATGTAAGAGCCAGAGAGACAAGATACCTGCTGCTAACTAAAACACTCTGGATTTGATAGGGAAGTTCCAATAATGAAATTTCTGTAACATGCTAATTTAACTAGATCTGCATAATGACAAAACCAGATGGCATGTCAGACTCCACAGAGGGAATGCCATGTGGTCCCACTTTGAGAAGAAGAACTCTAGGGAATGATTGGATGCTGAGGATGAGAGTGTCAGTACCCCTTTTTGTTTGTGTGTTTGTTTGTTTGTTTTTTCCTGTGACTAGCTCCCTGATAGGTCATGCAATCCCAAATGGATAGCCCTAAGCACAGGAACACAGAACAGCCCTAAGGGGACTCAGGGCACATATCCATACATATGTGCATGTATTTGTATAAGTAAAAATAATAAGGAAAAGGACAAGAAATCAACTGAGACATGGGATGATTTGGTGGGGAATTGGGAGGGACAGATATAATACAAGGACAATATTCAATATTCATGTTTGAAATTCCCAAGAATAAAAAAATTAAAAATTAACAGAACAAACACATATTGACAGCTGAACTGACTAGCATTGAATGACTTTTGCTTTTCTTCTACATAGAATACCCAAACACAGGGACACTCATTTATATATGTATACAAACATATATGTATATATATATATGCATATGTGTATATATATATATATATGCATATGTGCATGTTAGCTCAGTATAAAAGATATAACTGAATGGAGGAACTGGGAAGACGGCTCAGTGGTTAAGAGCACTGACTACTGTTGCAGATGAATTGTGCTGAGTTCCCGGCACATACATGGAAGTTAACAACCAACCACAACTCCAGTTCCAGGGGATCCAGTGCTCTTTTCTGACTTCCGCAGGTACTACACAGCACAGGTGCACTTACATATATGTACGTAATGTACTCATACACATACAATAAAAATAATAAAGACTTATTAACCAAAGATGATGGAATTGGTGTAAATACTCAAATCTGTGGAGGAGGATGTAGGGATATGTTGGGCATAATGCAAGGTGGGCGTAGCCAGGCCACCTGCTGGGAGGAATAGAGGCCCACCTTGCATTTATCTATATACATATGTGCATATGTATATACGCCTTGCATTTTGACATGTTAGCTCAGTATAAAAGATAATGGAGGAACTGGGAAGACAGCTCAGTGGTTAAGAGCACTGACTACTGTTGCAGATGAATTGTGCTGAGTTCCCAGCACACACAAGGAAGTTAACAACGAACCATAACTCCAGTTCCAGGGGATCCAATGCTTTTTTCTGACACAAAATAGGTGCCACATTTCCTATATAAATAATTATAATTATTATGATAACTCAAATATTCATATATCTATGACTGAGATGATAATGATTCTTTGGATATTGTAATCAGATTCAGCAAATTTACTTGTCAGAATTCACTCCAGGACTTAAACTTCAGTTAGCAGACAGCCTAACAGCACAGTTAAAGAGATCCAGAAAATTCATAGTACTCAGAATCAGAGGTGTTTTCTTTATCTTTATTGAAAAACAAGCAAACAAGTATCCTTCCCCTAGATATAGACGACCAAAATTTTCAAAGCAATTGAGCTCATTCTGAGAACATTTGTCTCCCTTTTTGTCACCTTAAGTTTTCAGGAATATTCATTACTCAGAGTTTTGCTTGAGAGTAGGATTTTAGACAAGGTATAGCAGAATGTACCCATAACCCCAGAAACTGTGAGGTAGAAAGAGGTGACTCTCAAGTCCTAAACCACCTTAACCCATGTAGGTAGATGTTAAAGAAAACACATTGAAGGTTAGCTGGTTCTGCCGTGATGCATATGGATAAGCTAGTATACTGGGTGAATGTCATGAACGCAACTTCTAGCAAGCAAACATTTTCTTTCTCTGGCTTTTACAATCTTTCTGTTCACCTCACTTCCCCTGCTCTGGGATGTTCCCTAGGCCTTTGGGGTAGAGGTTGCATACTGTAGATGTACTGCTTAGGACTGGGCACTTCACAATCACTTATTCTCCACATTTTGACAAATTGTAGAACTTTCTAACAGCCTATATCTGTTGCAAAAAGAAGTTTGTTTGGTGAGTGAAGAGAGCTGGACTTGTCTCTGAGTGTAAGAATAAGGATTTAGAGTAGATTAAGAAACTACATTGGTCAGGAGACCAATAGAGAAATTACTCAGTGGTTTAGAACACTGACTACTACTGAGGAGGACGCAGGTTCAGTTCCCAGCACTCACATAGCAGCTAAAAACTGTAACTCCAGTTTTAGGGGATCTAGCTCCCTCTTTTGATCTCTGAAAGCATTGAATAACAATGGGTGTAAAATAAAAATAATGAATAAAATATTCTTTTAAAAGAAACTACATTGGCTTAGGAGAGTGACAATAATAGATTTCTTTCTAGGATCTATGACATCTCCAAACTTGCTTCCTTGGCTATGTTTACAGTATAGTACCATGCAGGAATTTCCTCCTACTGAGTGAGTTTTAAGTCTAATTAGACAGTGGTTGATTCTTTCCAAGATAAAAGTACCAGTATTTTTCCAATAGAGTTAATTTTCTCCACTGGTCATTGCTGTGGTTTTAGAGACTTATCAGACTTACAACTGATAAGACTATTAATTGTTATTTTTTTCCCCCTTAGCAGCTTGCTTAGTACCTTCTGGTACTATGAGAGCTAGTCCCCAGGGAGGATTCCATGTCAGTTACAGCTCAATTTCTCCAGTACTCCTGTCTGAAGTATGTTGTGTCTTTCGCAATAGGGTCTTAACTTCAAGTTCTGGGAGGCAATGAAGGACTGGGGCAATAGCCTGTGTCATTTTAGGAGTCTCTTGAACTACCTGACCAATAATTTGAATGGAGGCTTTTCATACCTGGCAATTTGATCTTTATTATATAGTCTTCAGCAATTCACATGCAGTCGTGTGTGTGTGTGTGTGTGTGTGTGTGTGTGTGTGTGTGTGTTTCATTAGGCTTCCGAAATAATATATTTCCTTGTAGGTATGGTGGATAGGCAACATTTCACCAGGTCCCTGCCCACCCAAGATGAAGAGCTTCAGGATCCATGGATGCTGAGGAGGAGGAATCAGTTATAAATATATGTAACAAATCAAAGAAGAGGAGAAGACATTGTGAGGGAATTTCTGGAACATGGGAGGAATTGGAGGGCAACTGGGAAGTGTGGAAATCATGCAAATCCCACACTCCTGTCTTAAATCTTCAAATTTTTTTGTAAATTATATTAAAAAAGAAACCATGCTTATGGATAAAGACATATTTGGGAATACATATACATAATCAGTTCTATGAATACACAATTTGAAAAGCTGTTTTATATGTTTGGAAATTATCATCCCAAGACTTCACACTGATTTTCAAGAAGTTAAGGCTGTCAATGTGTAACTGTTGGAAGATAAAAATTAAAAGACGTCTACATTTACATGTAACAAATAACCGCATGGGAAGTAATATTTTAGTGTTGGCTTGGGCATTTCAGTTATGACAATTTTTATACAAACATGGTTTTAGATACCAACTATAGGAAGATTATTACTGCAAATTTAATTTTTATCAGAATAGATAAATGCACTAGTTTGTTATGAATAAAGAAGCTGACACATTCTTCTGTTTTATACACATAGTTACAAAAACTGCACAGTAACACATGGATGCCGGTTGAAACAGAAGTTGCTGTTAAGAAAGACGTCATGTTCTGAGGAAATAGAGCATTAAATTTGCTCCCATCATCATGACGATTTCCATCATCAAGACTTCCATTTTAGGATATTCCATTGTAAGACAGTAGGGGAATGAATCAATATTCAGAGCCCCATGATAGTGTGAAGTATTCTGGATTCTTACTTTATTTTGAATTTCCAATATAATATCTATTCTTTTATAAAAGGCACTTGGATAAAATATTATAGACCTTTTGTGGGGTGGGCCTTGTTTTAGAGACGGTAGAGCCAATTTCTAAACCTATGATTGCCAACTACATTTACAAAGGTATCCTATATAGAGCAATTGGGGAACTGGCTGTTAGCTGTAGATGGTAGCTGGTTTGAACTTTATGAGACTATGTAGTAGGAATTGGAAGCTCTGCAATGATTGGTATAATGAGACATGACACTAGACGGAGACAAATGCCTGGAGTTCCATGTACTGATTATCTCCCTTAACATCTTCTTTTCCAAAGTGATTAGGAGGCTTTGAGGAACAAGTTATACTTTTTTTTTTTAAAAAAAAGCTTTTGTTTCTTCAACTATAAATTAAATGGAGTCCCTGTTATAAAGTTAGGTCTCAAATTTACCTTAAGTAACATGTACACACTTACCGCTTTTTATTTAGTAGGACTCTTGTTCTGATTCTCAGCAGTGCTCTTGGCTCTGCCCCACAATGACTATTGGCTTTGTTTCCACTGTGGTTTCCAGTTCACTGTGGCTACATCATCATCATACAGCACAAAAACCAGATGAAGACAAGAAGAGTAATGTGTGTATACTCTTTATTTATGAGGCAAATGGGTTAAGGATGTACCTCAAGCACACAGTGTCTGCCTACCACGCACAAGCTCCTGCTTTCACAGTACCAAAACGAAGAGCAAAAGAAAGTGAATCAGCCATTATGCATTACCAATGGCCCATGCTCCCAGATATATTCTCATTCGTAGTGCTCTCTTATTCAGTATGTGTTAGAATACACAGTGTGTACAATCCCTCTAGGCAAGAAGGTTAGTGGTATTCCTCTATTATATATATATATATATATATATATGTGTATATATGTGTATATATATATATATATACACACATATATATATATATATATATATATAGGCTCCAATGGATGTAACTAACAATATTTCAAAGCATCAAATTTTAAGAAACTCTAGTTTATTTTAATTTATAAATTTCGTGAATTTACATTTCTGATTTTTTTAGAATTATTTCAGATGTGCAAATATTCGTGCCCACCATTGATACTCCGCACATTTCTGTTTTCCTAGGAGGGTCCAAAATAATGGTAATGACAGTTCCATAGGGGTGACTATTTCTCCTAATTGTTTGTACATTATTTCACTTTTTATAAAAGCAAGTCCCACAATAGTACTACATATTTTTATAATGTTAAATATTCAATAGTACCCTTGAAGTTAGCCTAAGCATGTGATATCACTTAGATTTGAAACAGGCTAATTAATGTTTGCAGAGTGGAAACAAAGAAAGGTGAGGGCCATCTTCATTTTGTGACGAGAAATGAGTGGGAGGGGTTAGTCCCCCCCCCTCCCGGTACTGTGATGAAGTTTCAGAAGAGCAGAACTTACTTTGTCTTCTCAGAGCAGGGTGGTTCCAGAGCATCCAAAGGTTCCAGTGCTTTGTAACCGTTGTCCTTCTATCGATAAAATGTAGTTAAATTTTTATAGCTACACTTAAACATTCGAAAAAATGATATATGAACTGTATGTATGTGAAAGAGAAGGAAATAGGAAGATGATGTCATTTGACCACTTAGAAAGTGGTTACTCACAGGGCAAGTATGATAAGATTGTGTGATGAATTTCATTGAAGCTTTATACTCTTGTATGTTTAGCAATGGAACCCCCTAAATTATTTATTCACCTTTCTTTTTCCCCTGTCTTAGATACTTTTTGAAGATAGTTCATATTTTACTTCTTGTTTCATAATCATTAAACAAATCACATTACCAGACATACATTTTCAAAAGTAAGCTACAGCTTAAAAATATGTAAAAGTAGAAGGCATTGTTCTCTGTTCTAATCTTGAACATCAACATCAAGTTGAATATTGTAACTCAGATTTTTGATTCCCGTTTCTTTATGGGATGTCAATACTCTTAAGCTGCAATAGACATCCCAATACATGCTGTTTTTTTCTCTTAAGTTGTATATATAAAAGACATATCAAAGAGTTCTTTTTAATCCATTTTCACAATACACTCTTTGTAGATAATAATAGGTCTGATGGCAACACGGTGTGTTTCATCTTCAAGAACTCTCAGATGGAATAAAAATACTGTCATTTTTAGAAATGTTTCATACAATTCACCTCATCTTTACCTTTTTCACTCTCAAAAATAATTTTTGGCTACTGTGGGAAGAAAATAGGATGATACACACACCAAAAGTACAGAATTTTAAATAATCTTTAAAATTTAAAATAATGTGATTACCTAAAATAATCCCAATAGCTCTTTATGTTTTTTAATCCTTCATAAAAATTAACATATTAATCATTGTGATTAGACAGAAACTCCAAACAAGGCTCAGCAAGATGATTTAGCAGGTAAAGTCTCTTGTAGTCAAGTCTGATGACCTGGATTGACCCCCTAACATCCCACATAGTAGAAGGAGAAAGCTAACTCCAACAAGCTGTCTTCTGACCTCCATACACAGATGACCATAAACACTTACACACACACACACACACACACACACACACACACACACCCTTACACCCAAACACACAATAAATAAATAAATAAATAAATAAATAACATTTTAAAAAGAAATCCAGAACAAATAATCAGGAAATATAAAATGTGAAGTAAAAACTTAAGTTTCCCATCAGTACCATATATGAATATGAATGAAATTGTTCTAAAATATTCATGAGGAACCAAAGATGTTTTTGATGAAGTAATTTCCATTAAAGTCATCATATTTTAAACAATATTTATATCTTCCATTCTACTGTAAGAGGTGACCAACCAGGGACAATTTACATGTGTTTTTGGAAGTTCCATTGTAATAGTTGTAGGAATGTTGTGGTGGTATTTGGTAAGATAACAGAAGGTTGGAGGATTAAACATAGACACTAACAATGTTTGATGGGAGAGAGAAAATATCAAACACTGTGCTGCCAGCCAGTTCTCTCTTCAAGCTCTGCCTTTTTATAGGAAGCTGAGCTATAAAGATCATATCAATAAAGTCCTGGTGTTTGGGTTCTGATTGACTCCCGCTAATAAGTAGTAAACAATGGGATGGTAAATCTGAATATTTATTGCCTTAGCTAACGTTTCTACAAGAGTACTTAGGATGCTTATATCCACAAACCCAAGTTACTGCTTCTATGAGACTACTAGATCCTAGTTCACCCTACTGGTAATAAAGAGCCCTAAGGCACTGCACTATTTCTTGTGGTACTGGTACAACTTGTCCACTCTTCACAAAAACTCTTATAATTAGTGTATTTTAGAATTATTTTAAATGAATTTTCTCTTTGCTTCCTGGTCATAGAGTGGGTAATGGAGAATAAAAATCAAGGATGACTCTGGTTATATAAGACCAGAGCTATGCAATATCTTCCTTTAACAATCAATCATGCAGAAAGAGGTCTAGGGAGGCCACTGAGAACTAGAAGGAACTGGATTTATAGAGTCAAATTAGGCACCTTTCCCTTCAATTTATGTTCTCTACCCTACTCAAGTTTAAGTTTCTTGCGGGGAAAAAATATGCACATTTGATCTTGGAACTTATCTTTCGCCACTATGCATTTTCACCCATTCATATTGCTTATGGTGTGGAAGCAATCCCCTGACACCATGTCTAACATAAAGTAGTTGCTATGTAAGTGTCGTCTGAGTAAATGAATTTTGTATTGTATGTGGATTTTAATTATCCACAACACAAGTGAATAGAGAAAGCACAGAGAAACCATTCCAAATAACACCCAGCAGAATTGGAAACAACTTCAAAAGTGCTTTTAGTGTTGTGTTAGAGAACATTGCCTTGCTTTTCTGCCTACACTGCCATTCCAGTCAGAGCAATTTCATAAAGCCAGAGATCTTAGTCCAAGTTTGTATCCTTAACTGAAAGCTATCTTTGCGGTTTAACTATTTTGATTTCACATGAAATTAAGTAGAGCTTTCAAATTGCTTGTCCACAGAAACAAAATGAGTTATCAGAATGGCCAACATCATTATATAAAACCATGAGATCAATCTGTAGGTTTATTTTTTTTTAATTTTTCATTTGAATTTCTTCTGTTTTGAATAATATGATTGAAAGGTATGTGCATTCTTTTGGGAAAAGGAAAAGACTGAAACAAACACATACAGTTAAAAGTAGTTTATGTATACAGTACAGGAGAGCAGACATTAATGTCCCCTCCAGATTCTTGGGATACTTTTTTTATGTTATGTTACATAACAAAAGCAGCTTTGAATGCATCAAGGTGGTTGCTTGGCTCCTTACGATAACAAGGGCACTTAAAACAGAAGGAAGAAAGTCAGAGGTACAGGGAGATGGAAGACTGCTGTCTGTGCGTATTTCCTTCATGTTCCATGACTAAAGAAGAAAAAGGACCTGCACAAGCTGAAAAGGGAAAAGAGAAGGAGTCATGTCTAAAACCATCAAAGGAAATCAACCCCACAGAAACCATTTTAAGACTTTAAATTGGAAGGCTAAGCATCTGTGTTGGTGTTTTCTACTAAATGTGTGGTTACTTATTATGGTAGCAAGAAAAAAAGAAAGGCAATTGTTCCAAATCTATTCTAATCGTACAGATTCTTAAAAGTAGAGACTCGCCCTCAGCTGGGGAGTTAGAAAGATGTGAGAAGAACAGGAATAGCTACAATTTAAAATTCTGATATTAACTTCTCCATTTTTTAAGCTACAACAGTTTGTCTTGCTAATTATAATTCTTCAATGAGAATCCCTCACATGTAAGTCATTTGTGTAACTATGTTCTTAATTTGTAATTTCTATTTAATTTTTTTCTCTTCCTATGCATTTAATTCTTTATTCAGAAAAAAAAGGTATACTATGAAAATAAAGTATTGATTTAACCACAAAAGTTATATTAAACCAAATATTAATTAAACTTTTGTTTACCACGGAAAGGGTCCCACTTATTTTCCACTTCTCCCTTTCAATTTGCAGACATTCTGAAATGTACTGTAATATATCATAATAAGCCAAGACATTATTGTTTTAATTTAATATAATTCAATTTGTTTAACAATCCATCTTTTCCTCACCTATTTAGAAATCCATTTTTGCAGTAGGTTAAAGAGATATATTTAAGCATTTTAAAACAAATTATTTTCTCCATATTACCATATGCTTTTTATATTCTAGATGTTATGTTATTTCTAATTCTGTAGCCTTATCATACATTTTGATATCTGTCAATACATGATTTAGATTTCCTGTCCATTTTTTTTCAATTTATTGTCTGTTCTGACAACTATAAATTCATATACAAAAAACTACATTAAATAACAGCAACAAAAACTCCAGGGGATTATTTTAGGAATAAAAAATGACTTATAGAATTGTCATTTTAACAACATGACATTTTCCTATTCACAAACTAGAAATGGAGTCCCATTTGTCTTCCTTAATGTCCATCAATGGTGCTTTATACGTTTTAAGAAAAGAATGTGTGCACTTCATATTGAATTTATTCCAGCATATATTTTATTTTTAGGTTTGCTATGAATGTAGAATTGTCTCCTCCCTTCTACAGAGGTCATTGTGGAATACAGAAAATGAACAGATGCTGTCCATTGACTTGTTAGCAATTCCAATATTTTATTTATTTTTATTTCGTGTATATGAGTGCACTACCAGCATGTGTTTAACTGCACACATCTCATGCAATGCCTTCAGAGATCAGAAGAGGGTGTCAGATCCCTGGAACAGGGGGTAAATCTGGTTGTGCACCATGTGGGTGCTGGTAACCAAACCTCTGTCCTCTGCTCTTAACCCCTGAGCCATCTCTTTAACATTTCATTAGCAATTGCTGAGTTGAGCTCTCTTATAACTTCTAAAAACATTCAGCTGAGCACTTTGTGTTTGCATCAGGTCTTTATGGAAATGTTTTCGTATATTTTAATTAGTCATTTGCAGCTAAATATTTTGTTTATGACCAGCTATAGGAACAAAATATTCTGGACTGTGAAAATTATCAGATATCCATTGCATATATGCAAAATAGCTATAGTCGATATGTAATAATTGTTTGCTGTGTGACTGTTTTCTAAAGTTTGTTACAAGGCTAAATTGTACATATCAGTATTGGAAATAATTTCTAATTTAAATCATCTTATTTTTGAATTCTAAATTAAATGTAGTGGAAAACATCTTGCACGCCGTAATTTTGATTCACATCAGCATGCTTTTACCTGTTGATTCACTTGTCAGTCCTACACTCTGAGATTCAGTCAAGTTTAATATTTATAGAAGTCACAGAAACTAAAGGTAAGCAATAATCTTATCTAAATTTGACGTCATAAATAACACCAAATCTCGTTTCATAACAGTAATGTAAGTAATTTTTATTAAAAATGATAGCAGTCTCCTCTAGGTGACTTGCATAATAGAGCAATATCAATAAGATTGAGCTTTTATGAAAGGAAGGTATGTTTTTATAAACATGGATATCTTCTAATGCATTACTAATCTAATTGCTAGCTTCACTTGTTACAGCAAGGCCTTAAGTGGGAGTGTGTATGAAATTAAACACACCTACATTCACCTATTATTATTTCATCCACACATTGATTTTTCAGTTTCATATACCTGAATGGCATATGTAATTCCAGGTTGTTTTGCTCACTCTTTTGAAGGAGCTCAGTTTTCGAATACTATAACCTATTATGCTCCCATATTGTTATATAAGACTGTCTAACAGACAGATGCCATCTTCCGAAAACTCCCTGCTTTTCTGAGATCATCACAATTATAGTAGTTGTCTGCTCACATTCCCATTGCATAGACCGAGGAGCAGGAAGAGTCACTGTACCAGTGTCTGAGAGTCCAGCCATACCTCCCAGCCAGTTCTTAGCCATTCAGATATAAATGCACTTGGTCTGGAGGAGGGGCAAGTGTATGTAGGCTGAGGAAGACTAGAGGAATGGCTCTCTCGTCCTTTTTAGAGTGGTGAGGAAGCCACCACCCATGCTTGGGTGAAGATTCTCCAGTGGTCTTATAGGGTAAGTACCCATACTCCTCTAAGCAAACCTTCACCCACTGCCCTGCAAGTAAGCCTAATAAACATGTTGGTTTCTCAAAGCGCATTTTGATGTAGTCATTTCTAGGTGAGTTTTCAGTGGAACAAAGGAAAGACAGAGTGGACGTGGTTCAACCACGCCTCCTCCGACCCCTGCCACCAAGGATTTTATCAGCACCTTGTCAGGTCTATAATATACCATTTATTCAGCACCCATTTTTTTCTATTTATTTACTCAAACACAGTGATAACTCATCAGTGTTAGTTGTGAGAACATGGTAACAGAAGCTGCTTTCTCTCAGACTGTTGACAACTTTTATTCTTAGCTTAAGACTAAATACAAACTGATGTCATTTATATCAGATGGGGAAGACCAGAAAAGGAACACAGATTTCAGATTTTCTAGAGACTAGTTTATTATAAATATGAATAAATTGCTTTATTGCAGTATGATATAATATACAGAAAATTGTATGATTATGAATAAAAATGTTGGTTGACTCCAAATGTGTTTAAGAAACATTCAGATAGAGCATTGGCATCCTGCGTCCATCTTTAAATGATCAGGAAGAAAATAATAAGTGTTACAATATGTTGACTCCTTCCTCTACCTTTTAAGTTAATGATGTCATGCTTAAAAGGTAGAAAGAAGAATTTGCTTACAGTAGCTTTCAATCATGGCTTTTATGAACCAAATTTAAAGCCAAATAATTAACTGCATTGATTTGTTTCTTCAGGTGACTATAGATTCCCAGAACTTCTCCAGAGTCTATTCTTTGATTTAAACATGTACTGAGAGGCTTTCTTATCTGTAAGTTTTCCATTTGTATTTTGAACCACCATCTTTTATTAGAAATACAAAAGAATTTCTATATTCATGTACAGTCCTCCTTATAATTCTCCAAAAATATAACATGAAACCTATTTAAATATCATTTGCATTTATAGGAATTATACATAATATAGAAATGATTTAGACCCTACAGAGTTTGATGTAGGTTACATACAAAAATATCAGGACATTGATATAAAGGACTTGGGCATTTGTGGATTTTAGTATCTGGGTATCAGGGGAATTTGAGAACAAATCTCTTCACGGATACACAAGGAATGTTCTAGTTCATATTTTGGATCACTTTATTTTATTTATTTTTTTACTTGTCAACTTTCTTGTGTTCCCACCAGTTCTTTCCAGAAAAGCACAGGAAATTCGTAGTTAAATAATCCTGCAATACTACATACATACATGTTTATGTGACCATCCACCTAGAAAATGATGACAGTTTAATATCTAAAGGGTCTTTCTTCCCTTGACTACAGCATGGAAAATTTCCTTGGGTAACGATTACAATATTAGTTAATTATTTTCTGAGAACACTAACACCATATTGTGCTTATATGAATAGCATTGTGCTGGGAGCTACATGTTTACTTGCTGTTAGAGTTTAAGGACAAGTTTTTTTGAAATAAAAACCTTACTTTTTCTTCAATGTTTTTACTATTATTCCATTTATTTAAGAATGAAATTTTTGTGTTTATGGACAATATTATATAACATATCATATTTATTGAGCTATGCTTACTTATAAATGTGAGTCCAGTGGTATTCTAAAACGTTACGCTGCCAGTTGTTCTTTCCACTATTTAAATTTTCTTTTCTTTATTATTTTTAATTTATGTCTATGAGTGTATTGCCTGCATGTAGGTAAGTGAATCTGTGTCCTACAATGTCTGTGGAGGTCAGAAGAGGGCATTGGATTTTCCTGGATAGTTGTAGTCACCATGTGGATGTCTGAGAGTCGATCCCCGGTTGTCTGCTTGAGCAGTCTGTGCTCTTAACCTGTGAGTCATCTCTCCAGCCCCTACTTATATATTTCTTCTGGTGTTACACAGATATTTCATATGTAAAGAAAACCTGGAGAGATGCAAGGGGGAGATTTTCAAGGGGAGTTCTTATTACACATACTATTCTCCTCTTTCATTCATTTATTCTTTCTTTGTTTCTTTTTCTTTCTGCCTGTCTGTGTTTACTTCTCTTGTGCTAAGGATTGATCCATGGACATATATATTGAATATCTTTTCAGAACATCGTATTCTCTCTGTCTCCCTCTCTCTCTCTCTCTCTTTCTCTCTCCTTTTCAATCTCTCTCCCTTCTTCAGTCTGTTATTTCCTCCTTCATTTCATCTCTTCATCCTTCATCCCTCTGCACTGTGTACAAAACATACTCTCTGACAAAAACAGATGCCTTTCAGGGCATGGGATTCACACCCACTACAAGGTTGCAGAGTGGTCAAAGGTCTGGAGAAGCAAACAATTTTAAATCCCATTGCTTGAAGACTAGTGAGACGTAGAGCTAGAATAAAACGTATCAAATTGGTGCATATTTTATGGCATATTTTTGACTTAACTGGTACGACATGTTTCCATGCAGTTTCCAAGGAGAAGCATTCCATGTGCTGGAGAAACACATCTACGAATTCGTGGCCAACACTGGCCCTTGTAACGATACAGCCCTTGACTTTTTGTTAACATCTTGCCTTGCCATGCTTCCTTTTTCAAATTCATCTTTACTGCCCCAGATTCCAACACAGAAATGCTATGTCAGCATTGTAATCTTGGTCCAGATGTTCTTCCTGAAAACGGAATCTGAATAAACCAGAAAGAATGGTGAGAGATAAGATGATCAGCAAAAGAGGAAGCTTAGTGATTACTAATGAGAAGCTGCCTTACATAAGGCCTTGAATATAAAGGCTAGGTGTAAAGAACAAGGCAGAATGAATGAGGATGGTCATAATGAATAAGCAGGATGATGCTAAGGATACAGACTGACAGTGGAATTCCTTTACATCCCACCCTCCTGAAGTCTGACCTCTTTGAAAACTGGGAAAGGAATTATGGCTTCCCCTCCAGAGATAACTGTGAGCCTCCTAATCATGTTAGCTTAATTGTTTTTGACTCCATAGATTAAGCAGCACTCTTTTTGCATTTCCATCAATCTTGCCCCTAGAGATACTACGCTTTATTAAACATATTAGTAACTGGTCTGGATCTGGTTCTTCTGGTTGCCACAAGGGACTCAGGGCAAACATAATAATTTTTGCAGCCGGACTTCTGTCAAGTGATCAGGTAATGGTATCTGGTGTCTTTTCCCTTCTGGATTTTATCACCCTTTAGTAATAAGTCATGACATGTCTCCAATGGCAATTCTCAACTTCATCTCTGAGCAGCTGAAGGGCCTCCTTCTGAGATTGTTCATGATGTCAACACTGTCTTCTGCAGTCTGGTCCTCATTATACTGGCATGGTGCCTTCTCCCATCTCCTTTTAAAAAGGGGGAATCCTTGTATGTAACATTCAAACTGTAGCCTATACATTTCTCTGAATCTTTTTTTTTGTTTGTTTTAATTTTTCTGTTCCTTGTATATCACATGTTTCTCAGGGAATGGTTTTCCAAAGCTGACATGTGTCATCCAGGTAATATGTGAATGCTTTCTTCATTGTCCCTGCCAGGTGATAACCTCTGCATCCCGGGAGAATCCTCACTGATAGACACCACTTCCTTACATGGAAACTTGCAACTTGCTTCTGCATCTATTTTTTTCAATTTTTAGGCAGCACATGTTGACTGATCTTGAAGTTCTTTGGGTCCTGCAGAAACACTACTTTCCAGCCTCAGTAATGTTGGCACTTGAGCTTAGTCATCTCTCTTGTGACCAAGAGGGATGGCAAGGGTACATCCTCAGGGAAGGCATGCCATTCTGTAGGGCAGAAAATGTGTCTTCATCTTTGAGTAAAGGCCAGAGTGCAAAGGCTTTTACACTTAAGGGTAAATGACCTGTATAGATCCAGAGAGCCGTGGAAAATCTGTAGATCGTGAACTCTGAGTGCATCAATTTCATGGATTTGTGTATGACCTTCTCAGTCTCGGGATCTCAGCTCTTCCTAATCAAAAAACCTGACACTGGAAAAACAGACATGATAGGACTGAGAATTCAACATTCTCTGGAGTTCTGTTCTTGTTATAATTAAGTTTTATACTTTATTCTCAAATCTTGTGAGACTTGGTGACAGATAATTTGGGTACCAATGGATACGTCTTAAAATAATTATGGAAAGTGAAATAGAATATGCCACTAAAAGTTCATATATGGCTGTTTTGTTCATACTAAATTCTAAAAAGTAGCATCTGTCATGATAGAAAATTAGTAAGGGAGTGGTAGTGTGTAGAAGCTGATGTGGAAAGAAGGGATTTACAAAGAGACACTAGGAAGTGTTGGGATGACTGATATTTATTTGACTATGGTGATGGGATGAGTAAATGTATAAGTCATATTACACACAATTATACCTTAATAAAGATGTGAATCTTTTTAAAGAAAAAAAATTACACGGAAATCCTCAGAACAGCACATTTTACAATATGGATGAAACAATATTCTAGAAATTAAATAAAAATAAAAATTACACCGAAATAACTGATCAGCTATTGACATGCTTTTCAATGTACTTTATCAGAGAAATAATAAACACTAGTTAATTGTTGTTTTCTATTTTTGTAAATAAAGGAAAACAATGAGTTTAGCAAATCCTAGCAAAATTGATAGGGATATTAATATATAAATAAATGCTAACTTTCTGATGGATGATTTTCTTTTTTTGTTCCCAGTCCCAATGAACAAGACTTGGTATTTTTGATTCATCATTTATTAGGTCAATTAATAATACATTCACTATTTATATTTACTCACTTCCCAGATAGTCTTTGCTGCCAACACTTTTACAAAGGAATCTATACCATGAGAAAAAAAAATAGTATCACAAAAAGTAATGAAAATATCCTCAACTGTGATGCTACTTGGAGCTTCACTCGGTGAGTTCATCAATAAAATGGAAGCATTTTCCTGGAAAAGAAAAAACAAAACTGCCACATTAAAAAAAAAGGGGGGGGTGTTGAAATGTTGATTAAAAGATGAAAATAAATACATATCTAAAATTCAGTTGGAAAAAAAACTGCAAGTTAGAAATACTAAACTTCTGTTTCTCTCCTACTGAGTGATATTTCTGTCTTGATAATCTCACACATTTTTTTAAATATCAGTACTGAGAAGCTTTAATTCATCGTTCCAAAAACCTCCATTCATGATGCCTATACCTGCTTGAAGAACTGGTGATGTAATCATTTGCACATCATCATATGTCCAACTTCTTTATGTACATAAAAATTGATTCATTTTGTCTCCTTCTAAACATCACTCATAATATAAAAGGAGTAAGCTTGAGGAAAGTGATCAAAACATGACTTTAGGGGCCTGGCGTTAAGAGGTTAAGAGCACTGGCTGCTCTTGCAGAGGACCTGGGTTCCATTCCAAGCACTCACATGGCAGCTAACAACAGTCATTTCCAGTTTTAGGAGCCCCAACACCCTCTTCTGGCCTATGTGAGCACTGTATGTCAGGTGCACACTGACATAAATGCAGGCACACACTCATATACATATAACAACAATAAATAAATAAAACAATTTTAGTTTTATGTTCTTTTGTTTCTTTTAATTATTCAGCACAGGAAATGTTTTCCTTTGCTATTTATTACATGATGACCACATGACCCCACCATTTCTCTATACACATTAGATAATAAATGCGCAGTGCTCAAATTTGTTTTGAGTATTTATTAAGACATCATCCAGTCCCATGCTCATTGACACTTTTAATCTATTAAAATCAAGATGTCCACACTGCTTTCTGACTCAGTCAAGCTTAGAATTTGTCACCTTCTACAAGCTAAGAGAATATAGCAAACTGAGGTTCTCTTCCTCATCTTCTTTCTGTCAATAGCCTGTAGCTTCCTTGGCTTCTTCATTCCTGAAATATGCAGCAGAATTAGAGGAGAAAGCAAATAGCCCTGTTCTTACAGTGCTGTCTGTGTCACCAAACTTACCCAGAGATTAAAAGACTCAGAACCCATATGCATGTACCTTGGCTTACAGGATTGTGAACACTGGAAAACTCAAAATCTTCAGTTGATTTCAGTAGCCTGGAGACCCGGGAGAGCAGAAGGTACAGATGATTCCCAAAAGATGTTTTACTGCTGGGGAATGTCTTTGCTCTGGAAGTGAGGCCTTTTTGTTCTACTCAGGCCTGAACTAAACTGCATGAGAAGCATACTCTTCCTGGAGAGCAATCTGCTAGTTCGGTATGCAAAAATTTAAATGTCAATCTCAGCCCCTGCCCCGCAAAGGAGTTTAGGATGCCTTTAACACTGATGTTTTCTGTTATAGCTTCCAAGGAGTTTCTTTGTGCAACTTGCTCTATTGGATCCCTTTGGTATCTCTATTCATCAAATTCCCAGATGTGGCCATGGCACATTGTTAAGCTACTGAGCCCAGCACGGGTTCTCACCAAGAGTAATGAAAATCTAAAATCCATAATGGAAGAAGGAAAGAAAAATAAATTGCTGTGACCCATAGACAAGATTCCGGTTCATCCACAAACCTGACTCTAATGCTTTTCCTGCTACGTTATTCCATAAGAAAGCTGGAGCTCTTGAAACCAAAATGTACAGGGAAGGGCAGCTTGATTCAAGAGCCAAAGGAGGGGACTGTGGCTGTGTTATGGGTGATCCTTTCTTCTCTCTTGGCTGTGTCCCATTGCTCTTCTATAATGCACTGAGGTGACTATCTCTGCCTTTGACTCAGTCTAACAACAGTGATAATAAATAACCCAAAATTACCAGATTCTCTGTCCTTTTCTCAACTATTGTATATGCTTAAGGCATTGAGCTGAGCAAAATGATTTGATGTAGGTGTTCAGTTTTAAAATAGCTTTAAAATACTGAGAGAAGACAAGGAAAACAGAAGAAAGGGAGGGGCACGGTGAAAAATGTTCAGAGCTCTGACTTGGAGGAATCCAAAAGATCTTGCATACAAATGAATGAATACATAATAATCATGTTATTACAGTAAGTAACTTCGTAAGATCATCATCATCTAAGTTATTGCGTGAACCCCATGTACAAGAATAGGAACTGTCTTCTATCCAGCGAGCAAAAGAACATTAAGAAATAAACTGCTTCGCTTTTAAGAACTATTACCATCTCTCTATTGTAATAAACTGAAACGAATGTTTTGTTTTAGTCCTAACATATGCATCAGGGCAATCCTGAAATTACAGAAAGATCAGGAAACATCAACCTGCATAATGTTCTTAGTGCGTAGTCCTGCAAAATTACCACAGTGACATTATGGGGACCAGAACAACAATGTCAAACATCACAGTCCTATCTAGATTCCCTTTGCTGCCACAGCTGCAAGCAAGAAAAATGTTACCAAGAGTATCTCTGGGCTGGTTTGGATGGTAATGTCCCCATTAGGAGCTAAGTATTTGGACATTTTGTCCCTAGCTGATGGTACTGTTCTAGGAGGTCTCAGAAGGTGCGGCCATGCTGGAGGAAGTGCATCCCTGGGAGTGGGCTAAGAGAGCTCTTAAAGTTTTGGGGATCTCCAGTCACTCCTTTCTGTACCTGCTTCAGGATGTGAACATATAGCTGCTATATCCACTATAGCTATGTCTGCTGCTATGCTTCCCTGTCATGATGAACTCTTGGCCCTTTAGAACCTTAAGCAAAATAAACTCCTTCTTTTATAAGCTCCCTTGGGCAGTGTTTCTATCACAGGAACAGAAAGCAAACTAATACAATCTCTATCTCATAAAACTTGTTCACCTAGCAGTTATCTTCTATAGCTACATTTATAAGCTGAGGTTTTAGAGGTTATATCCCTGAAAAATTATTATGATTTTCCTAAAACTCTAATAATGAAAATCCTCTATCAAAAGCCACAAGAACCATTTTGATGGTATATATGCACATACTCAAATAAAGTTCTCAGACGGCATTAGATGCAAAGCAAAACAAGGCAACATCTATATGAGACAATGTGAACAATTGTTTTTCCGATGTGCTCATTATGGTTTGATCTCTATGGTAATAATGATGAAGATTTTCCTTTGAGAACTAAGTTGATTAATAACCAAGGGGATTCCTATGAACAATTCCTCTTTTTTTTTCTATTTCTTTAAGAAATATCTCATTATACAGCCCAACTTGGCCTCAAACCCAAAGCAATCTTCTTTCCTGAGTTTTTCAAGTGCCAAGATTACAGGCATGCATCACAACACCCAGATAATACTTTAGTATTTTGAATTGAGAATCTGAGTAGTTACTCTTAGTGGTTCCAAATATACTACACCTTTTAACACACTGTTTAATTTAACATTTACATACAAACAATAACTTTGGTTTGAAGACCAGTCTTCTCCTGAAGCGACTATGAAGTAGAAATTAGTGTGTAGGAATTTAAGGATTTGAGGAATCTTGGGATCAAAATTCCTAGAAAGGGGATGAAGAAGAGATCTGACTCAGGCCTAATCAACCACTGCTAACCTTAACAAGAACTCTAAATCAAGGGGCTAGAGAGATAACTCAGCAGTTAGGAGTACTGGTTGTATTTACAAAGGACCTTGGTTTGCTTCCTAGAACCTATATTGTGGCTAAAAATCATCCTTAATCCGATTCCACGCAGACTAGGCCCCAGTAGATGAATTTGGACTAAAGGACATTAGGGAATACTAACTTGATTTGAAAAACCTTAGCATAAATGACAGAATGCAAGAAATCCAGGAGGGGCTATTGACGATGGGGAAGAAGGTGTATAGACGATTAAGATGCTCTGTGTCAGATACAGAAAGAGTCAATTAACAATGGAAAATTCAATTTAAAAATGCTAATGGGTGGGCCCATTCCCTTTTTAAGCCCATAATAAGCATACTGACCAATTGATAACTATTAAAATGTTAAGCTTTGATAAGCTGAGTGGAAAAATCTTCCAAAACGCTGGATACCTGATGAATAACTTTCATATATATATATGAATCTAGTAAGTGCATTCCCTGTTCTGTAGATCTCATGTGGTATCAAGTAATTTGCAGTGAGTCAGACATTATGAAAGCCTTGAATACCAGTGATACTGAGGATCTTCAGGTAGGAAGAAAAATTATACCCAGAATATGGATTTACTTCCATAATGAAAAACAAAGGAAAAATGAAACAACAAATGTAAATTGTCAAATAAGAAAGTAAATGAATAATAAATATTGATTCTTTGGGGAAGAAGAAATGGAGGGATAAAAACCAGTCATGGAGTAGCTGCAAGAGGGAGTCCTGTGATGTGGGTGAAGTGATGCCAACTTTTGTGCTTGCACTTTGGACATTGGGTAGCAACATCAGTTAAACCAGTGGCTGTGTTGATCCAGGCATACTCACTATTGCTGTTCTGTGATGACAACACCTAGGAATCTGTCAATTCATTTTTTTTTGATGAGGCCAGACCCCGGCTAATATCACATTGTTAATATGTCATTGTTTAATTTTCTTCTCATAGGAAGTGCTCTCTGAAGGCAATTAATATGTAACATGAAGTTCTCAATTTGTGCCCTCTGATGTACCCATTTATTTGGTTTTTGTGGTTCTAAATTTTCAACATGTCTTTTCCTAGAAATCTTAAAAAAGCAGCCAAGCATTTTTCCATTATCAGTAAGTACATATATCTCATAATCTCAGGTCCTTTCTTTTTCAACACAAAGTATGAAATTCAAGTATTCTTGTTTTTAACACCGGAATATCTGCCTTCCATTTATTGTCTATGCCCATGTAGAAGGCCTACAAACACTTGAATCAAGCCTGTGATTTTCCCTTAAATGATCTATTTATATCCAGAGGTACAAGCTAATTAAATCATTAAGTGTTCAGCCCTAAAAGGGATTATAGTCATTATAGGTCTCCAGTACTTCACTGCAAGAGATAGACGTTATAAAAGAACAGATCTGATCCCTTCTCACTCTCTGGCTTCCTCTCTCACCATGTGATGGTCCTGCAGTAGCTCCCAACACTGTAATGCCATTGCTATTAAGTCCTCAGCAGGGGCTAGGGGGAGTCAGCACCATGCTGGGCGCATTTCAAACTGTGAATTAAATAAATCTTGCTTCTTTATAAAATAGTCTCACCAGGGGCAAGAAAGAAGGATGACATGAGAATGATCATAAAGGAGGGCTCTAGGGACCAAAACCTGTGGAAGAGAAGTGGGGAATGAAGGAAAGGCAGATGGAAAGGTCAAACATTGCACTGCAGGCAGAATAACACCATAAATTACCCAACAGAGAGTTCTACAGTTACGATGTTTTTCAGAGTTGTGCTGCATTAATAGACTGACAATGGTCACCTAGAATTTGGTGCTTCTCTGCATTTATGGCAAGTTCTGATGAAGATCATAGCAAGTGATGAGTACTGAAAACATTTGCATCTTCTGAGTCTAAAAAAGTTCTTTGAAATGGTGTCATAAAATTTCTAGCCTTTCTCTAACTTCTCCTCTTCAAGATGAGGATAAGTAAATTGACCATCTGTTAGCAATTATCAGAAAATAATGGTTATTAAACATAAAGATTACTATTCAAAACAGTTTTAACTTACTAAACAAAATCATAATGACCTGAAAGTTGGATTAGTGGGTAAAGTTACTTGCAGCCAAGTCTGACAACCTGAGTTTAAGTCATCGGGGACACACAGTGGAAGGAGAGAACCAACTCTATCTCTGACCTCCACAAGAGTATTATGGCTATGTGGCATATATACACAGCATGCACGTGGCCATGCACACTCATACAAAAAATAAATGTAACAAGACATGAAATCTCGAGATGTTAATATGGTGCAGAAGGCACTTGCCCCCAAGCATAATGATCCAAGTTCAATAGGGACCCACAGTGTACAAGGAGAGAACTAAATCCTACAAGTTGCTCTCTCGTCTCCACAACATGCTATGGCATGTGCATATCCAAACGCATAGAATAAATGTTAAAATGTAATGAAATATTTCAAAGAAAAAACCTAAAAATTAAATTCAGATGAATTCATACATACTTTGGGATGTTGTGCATAGATTAAGAGCACTTGCTCTGAAGCTAAAAATCAAATCATTTCTTAAATTGCTTGCTTATTCTCCATCATCCTTGAACTTACAGACTATTAGAGCAAAAATCTGCCTCTATTTATTCTAGTGTACTTGACTATGCAATTTTTGTGTGGATTAATAATAAACTGTAACAGTGTAGCTATTTTGGTATGTGTTTTAAGTATTAACAGAACATTATAGAAGCATCAATGTAATATAGAACAAAGAATTCAGACTTTTTACATGTAATTTTAAGTCACTCTCTTGTAGACAAGGAACATTCAATTTTTTATATCAGTAGTTGAAAGCCACCAGTTGAAACTGTTCTTACAATATTTTTCACAAAGATTTCTGGAAATTGTGAAAGCTAAAGCTGTTTTGAGTCTCAACTGTTCCACTGCACTGGGTTCTAGATTTGAACCTGATTTGTCAACAGTGTAGTCACTAGGATGAGATGAAGTCTTGTTTTAGTTATTTTCTTATTATATGAGAAAATACTTCAAAAGAATCAGCTTAAAGAAGGAAGGAGTTGCACTGGCTTACAGTCTGAAGTGTCACAGCTTGTCATAACAGGAAAGGCACAGAGCAGGAACAAGAAGCCAGCAGATCACATTACATCAGCAGTCAGCAAACACAGCCTGAGGAAGAAGTAGCGCCAGTTTACGAACCCCCTAAAGCCAGACACCCAGCAGCTCACCTCCTCTGACACAGTTCTACCTTCTGATCATTTTAGTAAAGAAAAGAATCTACCTTGAAGTGGAGACATGTTTTTATCTATTTTGTTAAGAGTTAGTCTAGCTAACCTGACTAAAGGACCACTCTAGGAAGATGGGTTCACCTTAAGGTAACGTACTATTCCTTCCACCGTCACCCCAATGCAGTCTTTGGAGCTGCTGTGAGGTTCTTCTGGGTCTGTGTCTTTCTGAGTCCAACCTCAGAAGAATACAAGTATACCTTTTGCTCTTCCTCTCTGTTTCTTTTAGCTGCTGGCCCAAACTTTTCAACCCCCCTGTATTTTGGGTTTTCTTTGTCTCTCTCTAAAGACCCCTCCCCACCACATGGATGCCTGACACCAGGCTGCTGACTTCTGTTCTGGCTTATCTCAGGTAGCATACGTTTTTTTTCCCCCTTTCTCTTTTCAATTTTCCTCCAGGCAGCTGTAAAATTTATAGTGGCCTGCTCTAGGCTTTTTCTTTTAAATGCTAATACATTATCCTGGAGCTTCCATTTGAGTCTGTTCTTAAATTATTTTATTAATGAGACTTAGGACCCCAAGAGAGGTCTCTGATTTCTTCAGTATCATATTATTAACTCCAGTGGGACTCATGAATTTTCTGGTAACACTTCTTTCCAGCCTTTTTATTCTATAGTTGGCAGAGAGAATGAACCTGTTTCTGCAACTTAGATGGCTTCAGCTTTACAGCATTCCCAGACAGCACCACCAGCTGGAGACCAAGTATTCAAACACATGAGCTACTGGGAAAATTTCACACTCAAATGGAAAAATTCCTTAAAAACAATGCAACTTATATCTAAATTCACAGAGCTTTAATTGGTTAACTGCAATTGTATTGAAGAATGTAAGAAAACCCAGAACCAAAAAATTTGTCTAGAATAAACCAAATAGAATGCATAAATTTTATGTTCCACAGATTTTTAAAGATATTTGGTTAAGGCTTTCTAGTGAATTAAATGTGTGTTTTTATCTGAAAACACTCATTTACATTGGTTTACACATTTTAATTATGATAGCTATACTGACTTTTATATTTACTCTTATTTTCTTGCTAAGAATAGTTGAAAAATGACAGAGAATGTGTTTTAAATGGAAGAACAAGAAATACTTTAAGAATAAATATCCCTATTACCTAAAACTTTTTTCACTTTAAGAGTTCCAATTTAATTCATGGTTTATTATTATTATTATTTGATTATTATTATTATTATTATTATTATTTGGTATTTTTGAGACAGCTGGCATGGAACTCACTGTGTAGACCAAGATGACCTTGAACTCATAGAGATCCATCTGCCTCTACTTCTTTGTCCTGAGGGCTGGAATTAAAGGTGTGTGCCACCACACCAGGCCTCTTTTTTATTAATTTTTAAGTTAGCACATAGAGTAACGTTTTTAGTCATCATGGTAGTAGCTCCATTCTTATGATATTGTGCTTTGTTCTTGTAAGGTTCTAGGTTCGAGAGATGCAGCAGACAAGAGACCAGGTTTATTAAGAGAAGACCAGATGGGACTAGCTTCTCCACACTCGGGAGTGGAGAAATGCTAGCCTCCCTGGGGGGCTAGCCTCCCTGAAGAAATGGGGGACATTAGCCCCCTCATCTTGGGGCTGGGGGCCGGGGCTCCTGGGAACTGGGCTGGTGTGCCTGGCTCCATATCAGGATGGAGGAGCTCCCTCAGGGAGAGTACGAGACGCTAACTCTCAAGGAGAGGAAGCTCAGAACCCAGGTCCAAAAGCCTCAAAGCTTTAAAAGCCCTCAACCCCCACGTAGCTTTTAATGGGAGGGGGTTGGGATTGCCATGACATCTGAACATCTGATTGACGTTTAAGGTAGGCTTCTGTCCAGGAAGTAGTCCTTTTTTACAGCTGTGTGTGGAGATCTTTCTATCAGGAAAATCAGTTCTTTCCTAAGATCTCTCAGATCTCAGTGGCCCCTGAGAGTCTGGGTTGGAACTGCTGGGGGGAGGGGTTGGAAGTTCCAGTCACACCTAACAGTTCTAATTTGTCTCTCACCCCACTGCCCTTCCTACCCCTCTGTCATGTTCTCCCTCCAGATCTGTTGGACAGCTAACACTTCTCTTCCCAAAACTTTCTTCCCACTATTTTGTGTTAGGTCCATGATTTGAGAATGATTGAGAAAGACTACAAATATAAATTTTTGAAAATCCAAATTTATTTAAGAGTAATTATTCCAACTAGCTGGGATATAGCTTGGTGTCCAATATGGAGAGCAGCAGCTTCGAGCAGGAGTATAGTTATTTTTATAGGACAAAACCACGTCTGCATGGGCTATGGAACTATCCACTGAAGCAAGAGCAAGTTACCAGGGGATAGATCCCTGAAGACAATGAATGTACCTCTTTCAGTATCTATCAATTGTCTGTAGCTTCTCTGAGTGAGAAGGGAAGCAGGCATTCCTCCCTGTCCATGACTGAATACTAATAGACCCAGTCTTCATGTAGTTCTTGTGAATTCATCATGTCCAGCCAATGGTGCTTCATGGAAGTCCTTTATCTTCAGGCTCTTTCATTCTTTCCTGTTTTCTTCCTGAAGTTTCCAGAAGCTTGGAAGACATGGTATGGAAGAACGTGAATTCTTAATTGATTTTTGCACCCAAGAAACTTACTGGAATCAGCATGAGTTTCCAGTTCCTCTCTTTTCCCCAGAAGATATATTTCTATTCTTAATTCTTCAATAATGTGTTTTCTAAATTTGTGGATGAAAAATAAACGTGCATTAAAATAAACTACTTAACTTTTACTTTCTCACTGTTACATATTTGTGTCAGACAATATTTACCTCCAGAATTTCTGGAAAAATTGAGGCCCTTCTAGAACATAGAACTTGAGTTAGCTCTTCACAAAACAAACTATCAAAGTGAAAAAGAAATTATACAAGAAGAAAATCCACATCTTTCATACTTACTTCAGGTATAAATCAGGAACACTGTTCTCTAGGAAAGCTGACATTGATGGAAGTAAAACACTACTGATTTCCACACTGAACTTTGTCATGTCTCATCATCCTGTTAGCCTCAGGTGAGTTTATTCTTGTTTTTCTAACATATTGAAGGCCATTGTTAGGTTAGTGATTTGAGAATTTTATGATGTTTTTAAATCACTGACAGATTGTAAATTTCCTATTAATCTCCTGAGGTATATCCAGAGACCCTGGGATACTGGTAAATTGTGGGACCATGTTTATTTGATGCTAAGAATCTCTAAATTTCCTCCCTGATGTACACAGTGATCTACTGTTTTTTTTTTTTTTTCCCAAGAGTATTTGTTCAGAGATCATGATTTTGTGCAACTTCTATGGGTTTCTCTGTTTTGTTTTTTCTACAGTATTTAATGTACTATGACCCGATAAGTTTCAAGGAACTATTTTAATTCTTTTCTTTGCTAAGCATTTCTTTTTGACTTATGATGTAACCATTTTAAGAAGGCTTCATGGACCTCTGTTAAAAATGTTTTCCAAATGCATCACCGAGCATACTCTGTAAATGTTTATGAAGTTCATTTGATCAATAATGTAGATCAAGTTTGACATTCTTGACTTTTAATTTGGATGGCCTACCTAAAAGTGAGAGTGTAGTATAACAATCACCATTATTGTATCAGGACCTATCTGAAATTTCATCATTTAATATTTCTTTTCTGAATTTGTGAACCCCAAAATATATTGTATATATAAATATATACAATTATTATACCTTCTTGATGAACTTTTCTTTCCATTTTTATACTGTAGTGTTCTTCTTTATCACTTCCAACAACTCTGGAATTTAAGTCTAGTTTCTCCTATATCAGAATAATAATGTCTGCTTTTGCTCAGGTTCAATACCTTGATAACTTTCCTGCAAATCTTTCACTCCCAGTTTGCAGGTATTTTTGTCCATGTGTGTTTCTTTTTGAACATAGACAGTTGAGTCTTGTTTATTAATACAGAAAACTAGTCTATTTCTTTTATGGGATGAGTTGAGTTCAATTGCATTTAAGGTTATTATTGAGAGGGTTTTTCTAATTCTTGTGATTTCCTTTGTTACAATCCCCCCTTTTAGTTTTAGGGGTTTGCCACTTTGCTGTATTGAATATGATGGATTCTTTTCCTGGCTGTCCTTTGCTCATTCTTTCTTCTCATGATCCTTATTCTTTCCTATAATCTCATGATCTTCTGTGCATTTCACTCCTTCATGCACAACCCACAGTTCTGATGTGATATTCACGAGCTGCCTCAGCTGGTATCTTGAACCGCCATTGTTTCTCTATCTACTTTAAAAGGTCGCTTTGCTAGTTGTACCAGTTTTAGTTGGCAGTCATTTGCTTAAAAAGTATGAAGTCTCTCATTCTGTGCTTTTCTGTCTTTGAGACATGCTGAGCAGAGATCTGATATTATTCTCATGTGTATGTTTTTGTACTTAAGTTGACTTTTTTCCTTACCATGTTTGCATTATTTTGTGAAAAAATTTATACAAGTATACAATGTATATTGACTATATCCACCCCACTCCCTCCATCCAATTGCCTATGAGTTCCCTTCTACATATCTCTCCCCTCACCACTACATTCAGAACTTATACTTGTTTTTTTAAACAACCTAATGAGACCAATTAGTGCTTCTCATATGCTTGTGAGGGGCATAGGCAGCCTACCAGTAACTGTCCCCCAAAGAAAAGTGGCTCACACTCCACCAGCTGCCATCAGTTGTCAGTAGTTCCTCAGCTGGAAGTGGGCTCTCAGGAGTCCCTCCATTTCCCTTCGGTCTTGTGCATTTCTTCGGCATGTAATGACAACTGCTGTGAGCTCCTATGTGCAACAAACCTGCCATGTCCAGAGGAAAGCGTTTCACAGAACTATTCACCCTCCAACTGCTCTTTATTCCTTCTTTCCCTTCTTCCATGCTATTCCCTAAGATTTCAGAGCTATGCTCCAATCTATGACTGACACTAGCAATCTCTTATTTTCAGCACTTTTTACCAGTAATGAGTCTGCACTAACTACTTCCCACTACAATAAGAAGGTTCTCTGGCAAAAGTTGAGCGTAGAACAAATCTATGGATATAAATGCAAATGCATATAAGGAGTCTTGACATCATGACAATTTAGCAAAACAACATCATCAGGGTCTCCTTGTGAGACTATGATCTCCCTAGCCATGGATTTTGAGTATGTTTATAGTACAAGCTATGAATTCCCTCTTATGACACAGACCTCAAACCCAGTCAAGAGATAAGTTGGTTATCCTCATAAATAGTCTTGATACTTGTACCAGTGGACACATCTTACCTGGTATGTTGGTACCAAAGTATTGGTGAATCAGCATTGTGCAAAACCATTGATGACTTTTCTCCCCTAGAAGCCTGCATAGCTCCTTCCATCACTATGGAAGCTAGCTTTTACTTCATGTACACGACTCTCATGACTATGTTCATTTCTGGCATGCCTAATCTGGAATCCTGATGCCTCTTGTCTGTGCATGGATTTTCCTTAATATTTCTGAAAACTCATGTGACATCATTTCATTGAATAATTTATCTATTACTTTAGACTTTGTCTCAGTACCTTCTTCTCTCCTATAAGTCTTTGGATTTAGACTTCTAAATTATCAAAGAATTCTTGTAAGATGTTTCCTATTTAGGTGCTTTTAATATTTATATATGTGTATTTTCTTGACTTTGTCCTGTATTCCTGGAATTCTTTCTTTCACTTTATTTTGACTAATCGCTCACCTTTTCATCTGCTTTTCTTAGGTAAGTCCTAGACTGATTTATTTTATAATTTATCTATTTGGGTCATCTTTGTGGTCCCATTTTAAGAGGACTCTTCCAGGTGTGATGTATATGGCCTTAATACCAAAACTAAGGAGGCAGAGGCAGGATCTGGTGAGTAGCTTGATCAACATAGCAAGTTAAAGATCAGCCAGGCCTACGCAGGGAGACCCTGTCTCAATCATAATCATCATCATCATCATCATCATCATCATCATCATCATCATCATCAATGAAGAATAGGACTCTGGGATTAGTGAGAAAGCTTGGATGTTAGAAGCACTTAGGGCTCTTGCAGTTCCCAGCACGGACACTAGGTGGCATACAACTGCCCTTAACTCCAGCTTCTGGCTAATGGACTCCACCGGCACTGTGCTCAAAAGCACAAACCCATATACAGACACGTACACATATAAATTTTTCAAAAGAAAGCAAAATCTGAAAAATGAGTAAGACTCTGATATAATTTTCTAACATTTCAGCTGTTTCATTGCATTCCATTTGTTATACTGAGGAGTTAGTAGATTACGGATGTTCTATGATGATTTGTGACTCTGTTGAGTTTTTTGTCTCTTTTTAGATTGATGTGTCCTCCCGTTTTTACTTTCCCCTTACTTCTGCTGTTTGTATTGTTTGATATGAGTCTTGCTGATGACTTATCCTTACATGCTATTAAGTTGCCAACTACACGTTAAGAGGAAAGTCAATGGTTGTAAAAGATGCAATGATTTGTCAGAAGTTCTCGAGTTAATTGTGGCTGAAAACAGCTGTGCATTTCACTTGCAATCCCAGTGAGCTTCAGAGTCAGAGAGAACAGAATTGACTGAGTTAAATATAGTTCATGAGTTTCTGTTTGTTTTCTTGCTTTAGTTTGTTTTCGAGATGGATTCACACCGTGTAGCCCTTGCTGGCCAGTAGTTAACTAAGTAATATATAGACTAGCCAGACTTGAACTCAGAGATCTACCAGCCTCTGCCTACTTGTGCTGGAATCAAAGACATGAGCCATAATGTTTGGCTCTTTTAGTCCATTCGAGGTGGGAGGGAAAGCAAACGTACCACTGATCCTCTTGGCTCTGCCAGAGGAAGTCACCTTTCCAAGGCGCCACGAGCTTGGCCAACCCCAAGAAGCATCAATGGTGGGCAGAACCTGGGATGGAGATTCAGTCTCCTCTACCTCAGGACCCTTCTCCTCTTCCCATACTCAGAGCGGTTCCACCAATGGGGAGGGGAAAGAGGCGCTCACTAAGGCTGAGGCAGAACCAGTCCTCCCTCTAAGAAAGACTCTGCCAGTGGGGTCTGGACAAATAGAGGCTCAGGCTCCCTCTAGCAGAGCCCATGCCCTTTTATGGTCTTTATGTCCCTTTATCCACCAATGACTTTTATAATGGGAAAACTCAAAATCCTCCTTTCTCCATAAAAACTCAGGCACACATCTGTATCTTGAAACTGTCTCTGTGGCGCAATCTTTCCAGCCTGCTCTTCATTTCTTGTTTTTTTTTTTTTTTTTTTTTTTTTTGTTGTTGTTGTTAATTCCTTGAAAACTTCACATAGCATATTTTAATTGTAATTCCCCTTCCCTCAGTCCCTCCCAGTTCCACCCCACATCCCTTCTCACACAAATTCATATTCTGCCTCCCAGGCCTATGGAGTCTAATATGTGTGATTCAAATCACCATGGGTATGGAACCTGCCCTCCATTGGGGTGCGCATACCAGGAGTCACACCCTTAATGAAAATTGACTCTTCTTCTGTCCCCAGCTATCAAATGCCAGTGGCATCTTAGCTAGCATTGCTAGTTCATGCCCAACCTCCAACCCCCAGGATGGCATTTCATCTGGCTTGAGCTTGAGCCCGTCTGATGCATGCTGTCACAGTTGCTCTGAGTCCATATGTGCAACTGCCCTCCTGTCTGGAAAATGCTGTTTCTTTGTAGTTGTTGACCACCTCTCACTTCTAGACTCTGTCCATTCTTCCACAAGATTCCTTGAGCCTTCAGAGGAGAGGTGTGATGTGAGCGTCCCTCTTAGGGCTATGCACTCAACAGTCTCTTATTCTCTGCATGTTGACCATTGTAGGTCTCTCTATTAATCATCTTCTACTGCAAGAAGCTTCTCTAATGAGGACTGAGAGATACATGGACCAATGTATATAACAATTAAGATACCCACTTTCAGGAGAGGAAAATTCCTCCCTGGGAGATACTAACATGATCAATACAGTTCACCAAACAGCAGTTGATATCCACATTATCATAAAGGAGTTTTTCTTCATATCTTTACATTACACAAATAGATTTTATTAGTTTTGGATTTTTCTTCTCTTTTCTTGGATCACACAGAAGCAACTCATCATCTATCATCGTACCCAGAAGTTCTCCAGCTAAGAATCTATTTATACACTCATTGGGACAATAACTTTATGATTATGTAAGTTCACTGATAATACTTTTCTCACTTATTTCTTTGTAAAGACACTTTATTCAATCTTTGACGTCTTTTTGTTTGGATGATTGGGTTTTTCTGAGATAGGGTCCTATTTTGTGGCCCCCAGCTGGTCTGGAACTTGCTATGTAGATCAAGCTAGACTCTAGATTAGCCTATCTGCCTCCCAAGTGCTGGAATTTAAAAGTGTGCCCCACACATGCAGTAACTTTATCAAATCTTAAGCATAAATTTTTACCTAGCAAAATTATCCACACAATATAAATAAACATTTATTCACCTGAAAAAAATGCTATAGAACATTTCTTCATAAAGTACATATTTGAGCTTGTGGCCCTGAAGTAAAGATTTAACTTCAACATACTATATAGCAATTAAGTTACTAATTAAGTGATTATACTATACTAACAAATATTAATTCATAAAAGAGAATAGGAATACTTGTGTCATTGATCAATAACTAATAATAAAGCCTACCAAGATTCCTTGAAGGCTTCATTGAGACTGACACCTGCTTAAGCAATATTTGCATTTCTCATCAACAACTAAATCCAAAATAATCATGCAAGAGCCTTTTATGGTAATTTGCATCACTCCTTCATTATTTTCCATTTGCATATCCAGCATATTACTTGCAAGAGGAACTGATGAAATATGACACATACCAATGTATAAATTATAAAATAGATTAAATGATTTCACCATATACTCTGCTGGCTTGGAGTTATTTAGATGTTGAGTGGATTTTCTTTGGAAAAAATTAAATTCTAGACACTGAATTAACTGGACTGTCTTTGTCAATTTGACAAATAGAGCTATGGTGGCAGATATTTTCAAAAGATTTTATTTTTAGCCAACTCTGAAATCACAGCATGTACTTTCAGTAGGTCCACCTTAAAGGCAATTTGCACTTGCAAGGCTCTGAAACTAAAAAAAAAAAAAAAAAAAAAAAAAAAAAAACCTAAATGCTTTCATTTTTGTGTATTATTTGATACTATCAATAATTCTTGCCTGTTGGTTGGTAAATAATAAATGAATTTTCTCTTGCCTAACGTAGTATTTATTCCGCAGAACAATGGAACTGATGCCTTGTTTATAATTGGATGATTTGATTAATTTTTAAATATGTTTAAGATCATCTTTCATATTTATTTTCCTGAACATTCTGTGGTGTTTAGACTTTTGATGTTTTCCTAAATAATCTTCTTAAGATAGTATTTTATGAAATAATATTTTATCTTAGGAAGGTGTTAGAAAAAGAAATGTATTATATCTTACTGAATCCCCTGAAAATACCAGTTACATTATTTGAATTCTTACTTAATGGGAATTGGATATGCAGAGATGTGTGAATTTGTGAAAATATGTGACTCATGAACATGGTCAATTTAGTTGGAGATTAATTTAATGCAGTTATCTTGAAGTTTTTCACTTAAAACTTTTTCATCAGCTAAGCCAATGCATAAACACAATAATAAAGGACAACTGGCATATGCATAAATAAAAATATTGAAAATACTTATATAAAAATATAATCTTTTTTTTAAGCATTTTAATCTTCATTCAAATTTACCTTTTACTACTTAACTTTTAAATTGCAAATATTTTGTAATCTGTCTGTGGACAAATATGGCTCTTGAACTAGTTCCATTACTGGTGTTATGATAATGATATTGCTAATAGGAATAACTGTGGGAAAAGAGACAAAGAGTTAGATATTGGATGGTGAGCTATAGATGTGGCACAATCAAAACTTTCCCGGATTAGGAAATGGACATCTTTGTTGTACTCCTGTTTGTGATGGAGACTGGCAGTTTGACCTTGTTAATTTCACTTCTCTACTGTGCCTCAGTTTCCTCATAGTGAAATGGAGACACATAAAATATACTAATATAAACTTCTAAATGTTTTTGGCAATGATTTCTGATTGGTCAGTAATTATATTAATGGCTTGTAGCCATATTGTTTTCCATTTGTCTACAACCACTTATTACCTAAGAGTCAGTTGGATAGGGATGGCTGGAATCTGAAGGATAATCAATAATAAGTGGAAATTGCTAATGAATATACTATACAGCCCATTAGTTGTTTTGCTGATGCAACACTTTAATGCTAATATGATTAATAATATTTTTTCATTATTAGAGATCTGATGATGTAAGCAATGTCCATCCTTAAATCCACCTGAAATTTAAGCTCTCATCACTTGCACATATAAATTTATATAACTGATGTATAAAGATACAGTGTGCATAGGAAAGACCCAAAGTGCCTTATTATCCCATTTCATTTTTTACTATTGTATTTAATATTTTTATCCATTTGAGTCTATGGCCTGAATGTATGTAAGAACAAATGTGCCATCCAATGCTCATAGAGGTAAGAAGGGGGAATCAAATTCCCCTTGAACTGGAGTTACAGACAGGTGTTAGCTAGGATGTGGGTGCTGGGAATCAAACTCGGGTCCTCTGCAAGAGTAGCCAATGCTTTTAACCATTGAACTATCTTTCCATTCACCCATTATCCCTTTTTATGAATTTGGACACAAATTCTGGACAGGATCAGTGTACTTAATTGGAAATGGTTATGTGACCTTGAAAAATTCCGTTTCTATTTAATACTCATATATATATATATATATGCACACACACATATATATATATATATATATATATATGATATATTGCAAATATTTTTCAGACAGAATAATTCTAAAGTCCAGAAGGGTAAGATATTTTTTGCATAAAATTATGCATTTTTTCTGAAAAGTTGCATCCTACCATCAATATGCAATATGCACAGAAAGAAGTACTGAAACAAGGTCAAATTATATTTCATTACAATTCTGCTCCTTTAGCTACACTTGAGACTAGTACTCAAAGAACATGATCAACCACACCAAACTCTGCCAAATTAGAAGATAAACTTCTAATTAGTACTCAATGGATGTGGCAAATTTGCAGCCTTGAAGTTAGAAGTTTACAGTTCAGAAAACAAAAAGAAAAAATAAAACTCTTAACATCAATTTATTCATCAAATACTTTTGCAAATGCTTCTAATTTGATGGGAAAATCCTTTCAATTAAAGTTAACATACTTCTTTCCAAACTCTTTTGGACCTGCATTATAAACCATGCACTGGGTTAGTGTAATCAAAGGAGAATTCTTTTGGAGATATGAAGAGAAATATGGAAGTTACTTCCAAAGCCAGACAAGATCTTATTAACCTCAGAGAAGATTAAGACAGGAAAGTAGCAATGCCATTTTGTACCATGACCTTTATCATAAACATGTTCTGGCCACTTCCACAAAGCCTGCACACAACAAAAGATGTGAAAGCAGTTGGAGGTATGCTGGGAAGAAGGAGATCAGCAGAGGTGGAAGGGGGCTAGAAATGGTGGGGGATGTTCTCACAATACTTTTTGACCTGTGTGAAACTGTCAAAAAATATTTTTGATGTCATCATAAAGAACAAATCAAGACAAAGAGAAAATTTTATTCTTTGATTTTTAAAAGCTAATGAAACACAAAAAACAAATGTGGGATGCTTGTTAGGTTCTTAATGTAAAAGGAAAATACAAAGATAGAAGATACATTAGAGGAAGGCACAGTGCTGCAAACCAATAAGCCCACCTGCTCTATAGGCTAGACCAGAAAGATTGCAAGTCCTAGCCCAGCCTAATAGATTTTGAAAGATTCTGTGCCAAAATATAATTTTTAAAGGGGCTGGAGAGATGGCCCAGTGATTAAGAGCGCACAAAAAACAAATGTGGGATGCTTGTTAGGATCTTAATGTAAAAGGAAAATACAAAGATAGAAGATACATTAGAGGCAGGCACAGTGCTGCAAACCAATAAGCCCACCTGCTCTATAGGCTAGACCAGAAATATTGCAAGTTCTAGCCCAGCCTAATAGATTTTGAAAGATTCTGTGCCAAAATATAATTTTTAAAGGGGCTGGAGAGATGGCCCAATGATTAAGAGCACTGGCTGTCCTTTCAGAGGACCTGAGTTCTATTCCTGGCACCCACATGGCAGCAGACAATCACTCTTACCTCCAATTTCATGGGAATTTCACGCCATCTTCTGACCTCTATGGGTAATGCACAGTACGGGTGCACTTACATGCATGCAGGCAATGCACTCATAAACATAAAATAAAAATAATAAATAAAATATTTTTAAACTATGCACATATACATGTAATTTTTAAATCCTGGTGAATATAAATATGTTGTAAGGCAATTTGTCTAGTATGGCTGAGACCATGGAACCCATCACTGGAGTCCCTGTTCATCCTCTACATCCTACCATCTCTCTGCTCACAGGCAAAGTTTGCCAATCATCTGTTGGTTTTGTTCATCCTTCTTTTCTCAAATAAAACATAGCATTAACCTAGTTCATAAAATAGAATAGCAATCTCATACACACCATGTTGGTCAAGACATTAGAAGGTGTGCATACGTCAGGCCTCCCAAATCTTTGTGCTGAACATTAGGCTCCAACTTCAAAAGCCTTTAGACATTGGCCTTGCAGATACATAGCTGGAGATTCAATGACCCCCAACCTGGAGTCTTCTCCTCTCTATCCATGATTCAAATGAGGAGCCACTTTCTCAACTACTCTTCTTTCATTCAGTCTTCCTCAGCTTATTTAATATTCTCTCCAATTTTTTTCTCCTTTAACTCTTTTTATTATCTCACACATAACTACACAGGTCAACCAGGAGGTATCCTGACTAATTTAATCTGTGTCTAAATTAATCAAAAAAGGTAGTTTTATATTATAAGCCTATGTTGGAAAGATGTCTGGAAACCAGTAATTTGACTGTGTCCTATTACTGATTTGTATGCTGTGATAAGAAATGTGGCTCGGACAAAATGGATGCTTCATATGAACAAAATGAAGAAAGTCCTTTTACAATTCTTGAATGAAAGTATATTGTTATAACTTTAATAAAAGTGCAGAAATAGAATACTCAGAGTATTAAATAATTTGTTGAAGATCATATACTTTATAAATTCCCATACTTGTGTTTGAAGCCAAGTGCTACCCCACAAAAGCTACCTACTTAATCCGGATGACATATTTATACTGTAATTCACATCAAGGAAGTGAGTATTCTGACAAAAAACTGTCTGTTTGAGTCCTGGGCTCTAGGACCATGCTCTGACTGAAGTGTGGGGGAAGGGTGGAAAAACTGAAGTTGATGCTTCTTTGAATTCTCACATTTTTCTTAGACACCTGAAAAATGATGCCTATAAAATGCCTGCGGTATATTATTCTTTGGTTTATTTTATAGAAGGCATCCATCAGTCAGGGTATGCCTACACAATCTCTGTTAGATCTCCAATAGCTAAACCTCATGTCAAAATCAGGGTTAAAAACCAAAGCAAACAAAACAATGAAAAACAACAACAACAACAAAAAACTCAAGTAGGAGTAAAACAGCGACACTTTTCCCCTGTTGTTAGTTTCAGAAAGAGCTTCACTTGTCAACATTTCTTCCCTTGACTAAAGGACAGTGGTGTCTGGTTATCCAGAAAACCAAGTTCTTCTACCTCCACACATGGCTATACACACAGAAGATCGCTCCCCTAGCCTCCTCCACACACAACGTTCACAGCATGGCCGTTGTCACTGTCATAGCCTCTGCAGACACAGACTAATGACAACTTAATGACAACTTTTATTTTCTTTGGGAAAGTTACCTACATGCCTTGACTTGAGGTTGACACATGGATGCTGGTTTCCTATTTCCTGTAAGACAGGCTGAGCTCCAGGAGCACTCTCCCTTTTAGAGAACTACTCTTTTGAAACATGCCTTTAACTAAGAGAAGAACACACATGGCAGAACTTGTCTTGAGGCTGCTATACAGTATTATTTATAAGCTACTGTCTCTGTTTCCCTGAGGAAAACAAGGCATATCCTTTCCATCCAGTGGTTTTAGTGCTTTGTAATTTTGTCCTTGTTTTGGTTAATCAAAAATACAAAGCACATAGGACTTCCATGTAGATTCCCATTCTCCTTTCCCTCAAACAAAAAATATTTTTTATTTTTTTTATTCCTTTTTATTCATGTCCCTTACCTTTCCTTTGTAATTCACTGTTAATCTGCAGATTGTGCCCCCACTGTTTTTGAGGATTTCATTAACTCTCACGCCTTCATCTACCAAACATATGTAACATTTGCACACTTTTTCATTTCCATCATTGTGGTTTCTTCTATATCTGAACTTGTAACCTTATTTGTATTATGACCTTTACTTCTTACCATTCAAATATGAAACACATTTGCCCTGGACCTTCCCTTTTTGAGCTCATGATTTTCTTCTTTTTTTAAGTGAGAATTTTTTTCTCCTGCTTTATTGAAGTATAATTGACAGATGAAAATTATATATATATTTAAGATGTGCAAGGTCATGATTTTAAAAATACATAAATTGGATTCCTTATCATCTTTTATTAAGAGCATTGCAATTCAAAATTCTTTGCAAAATGTCACTGCTTTTCAATTCTATCAAAGAACCATTAGTAATTTTTCTAAAGTGGAGAATGTAGACGTTTCCAGTGGGATTCATCTGCCCACAGCATGAGCCGGGTCAGTGCCCTCTTTCCTCATCAGCTACCTCACTGCTGTTTCTTCCAAGAAGTTAGCTGGACCCAGGTCTTTTCTCAGATTTGGCTTTTGGAGGATTCTTAACCAAGATTGTATACATCTTGAATTACAGGACATAGCCATTATTTGACTGTTGTCACAAAGTATAAACAGCGCTCTGTTCACTCTCCCTTTTCTTTGATGGAGTGCATACTCATAAACTCTGTCTTAGAACTGCGTGTTGACCAAGTGCTAGTGTTGTGGGAATCACCGATTTGGGATAAAAGAACACAGTGAAAATTACAGATGTGGGATTTTTCAAAGATAGCTTTAGACATGGTTTATCAAGATGTCTAATGGTATTAGTGAGGAATACCTGTCCACAGGCATTCTTTCAGTATTTTTTCTTCTGTACTTGATTCTTTCCAAGATCTGAAAATGATGCTAAGGAAATCTAGGCTTATATCTGACTCCCTAAGGTTGTATCAAAAACTTGACACTCTTCCTTTTAAATAGTTCTACATAATCCTTGTTTCTAGGCGGACTGAAACTAATCTAATTACATGTCTATACTAAATCCAATCAATGTGGTCAGAGAGATGTGATGATTGAACAAAACTGAGTTACTTTTTTGCCCTTTAACCCAAATGCAGAGTCAGCTCTTGCAAACCATAGCAACTAAGGACTGGGATGAAGATACGATAAACATTTCAGATTCAGGTAGTTCTTTTATAGTTCTTTTATGGGCCAAACAGTAGGCATCTGCTGCAGCAGAATTGGAAAGATTAAGTACAACAGGAAATGAAATTCTTGATAAAGGAGAGGGGCAGCTCTATAATTTTGATGTAAAAGAATGAGAAATGAAAACTTCAAATGAGTGAGTTTTGTAAGAGCAAATCACATTACATTGGGGAGGTATGAATGGAAAAGGCAAAAGACAGATGACCAAAGGTCTCAAATTCCTTTAGAAGGCAATTTTGGTCATTTTTTTCTCTTGAGAAATATGAATTCAATATGGAAAGTGGTGTATATTAATTTGTCTATGGCTTCTTAACAAACTACAAAAATCTCAATGGTTTCAAATACTCCCTCACCTCCATTTTTTTTTTAACATTTTCCAAATTCCTGAGTCTGAGCATGGCTCTGAAGTCCTATAATGAAGGTGTCTTGAGACTATGATGGGGGTGTCCCCTAAGCCTCTTTCCTTTTGGTGTTTGCGAGCAAGATTTCAGGTCCGTTTGGATGGTGTTGATACCCTGCTCTTCTTTTCAGCTACAGAACATTGGTCCCCATTCTTCTTTTCAGTACAAGACTGTTCTCACTTCCTGGAAGATAGGAGCAGTTTTCTGTCACATGACCCTGCCACATGCCTTTCAAGGCAGGGGAGATCTCTCTCTAAGCATCCATTTTATTAGGTCAGATCCATCCACACTCATTCAACGTTTGATTAAATCAAACAGTGTACATTGAGTTACACTTTCAAAATTACCTCAAGTTTGGCCATTGTTTTGTTGTTGTTGTTTAGGAGCAAGACAGCTCTACCCATATTCAAGAGGACTGTACAAGTATGTGACTTGTTGACAGGGTCCTCCCAATTCTGCTGTGTCAACTACATGGTGTCATAGCACTGCGTAGCATTCCAAGCAGCAAGTCATTCATTGGCTGTTTTTATTCATTAGTCTTTTTCATCAAAAAAAAAAAAAAATAGAATTGCAGCTTTCTGGCAATGTAAGAAATATTATTGCCCTTATTCACTAATGTCTCCCTTCCAAGATAGTCTCATCACTCTGAAAATCTCCTAAATTAGATTTGTATTGTGTTGTCTCAGTCCACCCTGTAGAGAATGAGAAGAGTCCTTTAAAGCTAGGTCGCCAACTGCAAACAGATTGCTATTCTTAGAAAATGATTGCCACATGCCCTGCTCACATTCAAAGCACACATTTTTAACTTTTATTGTATTAAAAAGCCAGATATTTCTTCTGATTGAAGGAAAACTGTTTTGCTGAAAACCCAGGGACTTTACTGTAGCCATCCCAATCCTCAGATGATTTTCTGAATATTTTAACATAAATTACAATAATCACCATTTCAATCCACCAAGTGAAATTTGTGTTAATTTTCATGTACCGAAAGACATATCCAAGTGAACTTAATATTTTTCCGAATTTCTCATCCTGTATTTGCTGCAAGTTTATTTCAATTAAGAATATGGGTCAAGCAAATGGAAACTAGTAATAAAGGAAAGAGAAAAAAATCTTGTCCTGGTTCATTGGATATGTTTATTGTATACACTATATATCATTACGTAAAGCTTCCCTTAAATATTTTCACTAAAAATCTTCATTGAAGATTGCCTCTGTTCATTTTTTGGAGGCGTTATAATATTCTGAGTTACTAGAAGCTTTTGAATGTGAAAAGTTTTTGACTCCTCCATTTCTTTAACAATTTTAAAGATATTTTAGGTGTATATATGACATGAAAATCATAGACTTTGGACTACAGACAATCTTAAGTTTAATTCTCATGTCAATCTCTGATGTACCAGTGATCTTGACAAACTAACTAAACCTCTAAAATAACATTCTAAAACATTCTGAGGCATCATTTTAGAGAGGCTCTATGTCCAAAATTTTATGGAATTTCTCATTGAATTTCAAAATCTATAATAGACACAGTTTATTTTTCTTGGGATTCAACAAATAATTAAAATGCAAATATGTGTTCAATGGTAATTTACAGCTATGATCAATAATTATGTACCATTGTCTGCAAAATAAGTGGAATAGTTGACTGCCTTGAAATTGAGATTCTTCAGGAAAAACATGAAGTTCGTAGAAAGAAACAAGAGTGGTAATCTTTTTTAGTTGTGGTCATAAAATATATGAATAATTATACCATTTTGATGCTGAAATCCCTTTATTTATTTATTTATTTATTTATTTATTTATTTATTTAAAAGTATGATTTTTCTTCTGGCAGTTTTTCTTTACTATATGCATCTTTTCAATAAAGCTTTTAGTATAGGTTACAAAAACATCATAATTTTAAAGGCATAATTTATGCCAGGAAGGAAGGAAATTGGAAAGAACCTCTCTGTCTAGTTTCAAATATCTACTGTGTTTCTGTAAGATATAAACCAATGGTTTATTTTCAAATGTGTCCAAAGTCACTTTAGGTCCATTTACATATGAACAGAAAACACTGGACCCTTGTCAGTATCTGTTTTCTCTCACCCCATCTAAACTAAAAGCTTCAGGTTATAAATTATTAACATCTAGGCTTGCCTTCAGGATCACGTGTCTGATAAGTTTTTAAATTTATAAGAGATGATACATTGACATGAGCCCATGAATTGTCTTTGCTAAGAAAGAGATAAACTGTAGTCAGACATTCCTTTTCTTTAAGCATGCCTTTAATTCCAGCACTTGGGTCTGCAGAGGCAGTTGGACTGCTTACTTTACATAAATTTTACTTAAGTGATGCTCATTGAGGGAGCATATTAAGTAATGTAGGTAATTAAGTAATATATTTGACAACAACTCTTCAGAAGATTCCATAAAAGAGTTTTCTAGAGCTCACCTTGAATGGGTTGTAGATCATCAAACCATAATTCAGATAAAGCCATTCTACCCCCCCCCCCAAAATACAACTTCTGATGAATGAATACTGTAAAATGAAAAACAGTAAAAAGTTATCAAACTTAAGGGTATATAAGAATTCCCTGAAGTGTTTGGCAGAGCTCCAGAGCACCAGAAGAGTGCTTGTACTGCTCAACTAGAGAGTTTTGAGGCAAAACATAAAGATATGTAGTTTAAGTAGGAATCTACATCATTCTAGTATGAATGGTACAAAGCCCAATCATTCTTCCAACTCTGCATATCCTTGCAGGTAGGTGAGAATGTCTGTCTTTTACATAAAATTCTAGACATATTGACAATCTAAACAAAATTTTAAGTGAATGTAAGTTTAAAAACACTGCAAAACATGTTAGCCTGTTGAAATGTCACAGCAGGTTACAGTATATTAAAGACCCTACAGTGTTCTTCATCAAAGATATATTATCTTTATGAAGTTGAATTCCATAGATATATATCTAGTAGGCAACTAAACAACTGCCAGGTATTAATGTGTGTGGTTGGAAATGTTTGACCTTCTATTTTCTCTCCTGGGATGATGATCTGTCTCCTGCAAAGAGTGGTGGCTCAAGGCTCAGATCTGAAAGAATCCTCTCTTAGGAATGTCTAGGACTTGAAACCCAGTGGTGTACAGAGTGCAGTTTGCAGCTTCTTGTGTGAGGCAGCTGTGGCATCCCTACTGAGCATTTGTTGGGTACTAGCAACTTGAGATGGGGTAAATGAACTCATTTGTGCCAGCAAATAAGTGTACTTTTATTTTTTGAGCAGTTAATGTCAAACATTTGCCACGATACTTGTTACTACAACTGTGTCCAGTGGTAGAGTTGTACAAGAGGTATAAAGGTCAAACTTTCCTACTGGAGTTGGACAGACTTGGAGACCACTCAGATTAGAGATTACAGCTAGGATGAGCCTGGCTTCAACTCAGACAGAACCACACTTTGCTGTATCTCATGCTTGATTCTGCTTTGCTCACCCCCATGTAAATCCTTAATTATTTTTCTTTTATATGCATGAGTTTTTGGATTGTGTGTATGTAGTTGTACCATGCACATGCAATGTCTATGAAGGCCAGAAGAGGGCAGAAGATTCCCTGGAACTGGAGTTGAGGAGAGTTATGTGTTGCCATGTGGGTGCTGGGAACTGAATGTAGTTCCTCTGGAAGAGCAGTAAGCCCTCTTACCTCTGCACCATCTCTTCAGTCCCTCACTCCCTTTTCTCTGCAAGGCTACCCTAAGATCGCTTTCTAAAAGAATCCCTTGTTTGAACAATCTCATCTCAGGAACAAATTCCAGCGACACTAGACTTTTCCAGTCACCTTCTGGAGCATATGTGCTATAAAGTCAACGTTGAGAGAAGGTGAGACAGTAGAATTGAAAAGCTGATCTGTGCCTGTTTATCTAGCCTGTGATACCAATGCTGGCACTCTGAGGCAAGTGAATCCAGAATCCAAGCCAGGTATCACTATGGTGCACGCCTTTCATCCCAGCTCTTGGGAGACAGAATCAGACGATCTTGAGATAGAGGTCAGCCTGTTGTACCTAGTGAGTTCCAGATGGCCCGGGACTAGGACAACCATGTCAAAACACATAAACAAAAACAGACTACAAAAACCAAGACTTGCCTGGGCTACATAGCAAGACCCTGTCTCCAAAATCAAAAGAGATAGGCAGGTAGATAGATGATAGATGAAAGATGGATAGATAATAGATAGATAGTATACACGATAGGTAGATAATAGATAGATGATGGACATATAGATAGATGATAGATAGATAGATAGATAGATAGATAATATATAAAGTTAGATGAATGATAGCTATTACCTGAGGTTTAAACACATACTTCTGTGATTATTACTTGCTTCAAAAAGTCATAACTTTGTTAACTTGAATAAGGGTTAATGGACACAAACATCTCATTTGACACTGAATATCTTGAGGGCTGGAAGTTTGCCCCATTCACTTTTTCTATTCCTTTTAAACATCATGAGCATTATGAATACTTAAATGTCTTCTCAAATCGCTTTGACAAAGATCTGGTAGGAACACCCTATGAGTCAGTTCAGCACATCATTTGAAAGTGTGGGCTATGGTTCACAAAATCCAAGTTTAGTTCTAGTCTATCATTACTCGTTCTGCTGCAAGTAGGGTCACCAATTTGCCAAAACAATATGGTGCAACTTTCATCAAATGGGGCGTTTGGGGGGTTCTTTTCCTTGGCAGAGTAGAGTAAATGCAACATTCATATTTTAGTGCATCTATAACAAATATTTTCTGTAAGTATCCAGTTGTGGTAAACGATATTTAGCTTGGTAACTGGCACTGAAATTCTTCATAGCTATCAAGGATCACTATCTACTCTCCCAGACTGTCTGGGACATTGTTAGCACTTAAAGGTATTTTGAAAAAAAAAAAACTGAGTATTTAGTTAATAAACTAAGTTCAGCATCGTTGACAGAGACAATTCACCTAGAGTTGAATGATTTTCTTTTTCTAACTAATCCAAAAGCCATCTCAAATTCTCTATGGGAAAAGGCAATGTATTGAATCATATAAACAGATTTCTACAAGCAATATTTCTGGAGATTTTGTTACCTTGAAAAATATTGCAAAAGAATGAGGGTATAATGCAAACATTGTAACCAGTTCCTCCGGAAAATGCTGTGATTTCTATGAAGAAGGTAAAAATGGTGATGCCATGCGTCTGTTTACCTATCTCTAACAGAGAATGTAATAACTTCTCTTCATACATGCCACATTTATCCTTGTGAAAAGGTATGGAGCATAAGACACACAGTGTATAGACAAAACACATCTTTCTTTGGCTATTCATAGAGGTTTTCTATGCCTGAAGCCGGGATGACATGTCAAGTCAAGCAGAGAGGGAATTTCCTGAGGATTGAGGACAGCAGTCTGAATTTTGGATCAGACAACCTCATCTGGAGAGTTATTAAGCTGCTTAAAAGGGAGGTCCAAGCTGAAATCTGTTGCTTTTAAATAGCTTTTTATAGGTAATTGCTGAGAGAGGGAAAGAGAGCAAGAGAGAGAGAGAGACAGACAGAGACAGAGAGAATGAGAGTGAATATTTATGTGGATCAATACTCTCAAGGTCAAGTTTATTGCCAGTGGAGAACACATCAGGGTGTTCCTGGCTCCTGGAAGGTGGATTGCATGTTACTATAAATAGAAAGACACTAAAAGGAAACCAGACCCCCACTTCTGCCTCCCACAGACTCCACTTTTCTCCTATCCTATGGAAAAAAAAAAAAAGAAAACAAAACAACTCTTCTTCACTGTCTTTAACTGTCTCTTGTTCAGAGAAACTGCTGTGAATACAACCCACACCCACCCACCCACCCTAGCCAATTTGGACCATCAGCCTGTGCATATTGCAACTAGACAGGCTGCAGTGCCTTTATGCTTTGGGAGAGAGGACACTGCCACTCATAATTCCCTTCTGCAGTTGATCATGTCTTGAACTTTGTATATATTTTTCTCCTTAATATGACTAGTGCATTCAAAACCTGGCATGGTCAGCCAGAATGTGCTGAGTGTATAATACTGACTTCCTAAAGGGCCTTGCGTGTGTCAGTAAAGTGCTCCTTCTCTCTCTCTCTCTCTCTCTCTCTCTCTCTCTCTCTCTCTCTCTCTCTCCCCACACACACACACACACCTTAATGATTGTTTCTTAGGAAATTACTTGATTATATCAACATAGTCATGCTACGTGAACTTTATTTCATTTTTGTGTTTATTTCATCCTCACTGCAACAGTGAGGATGCCAATGGCATCATTCTTATGAAATGCTGGGAGATGTCAGGGACTTCCCCCTCCCTGGGGCACTAGGTAGGTGTTAGCAAAGATAAATACCACCATCAAAACTATTAGTGTTATGATAAATACTTCCAGTTCATATTGTAAGCAATCCTGATAATCATTTCTTCATAAACAAGCAAAGACAGTGGGGGATGGAGCAAACCGATTCTAACTATGAACTGATAGACTCCTTGCTGTTCTGGCTGCCTTGAGCAAAAGGACTGTGGCTCTAAAAGCCAGCCAAGGTCTTCTTATGCTGCGCCAACCATCCGGAACAGGTCAAGACGATGTCAGGAGAAGGATTACTGATTGCCAGCTCCTCAGGGTGTGGCTACAGCCTGGATTGTTGGAACAGTTGGTACTACATAGTTCAATAGGACAATAGTAGTGAACTCTAGGTGACCCTGCAGGTATATCCACCTGGGTCGGGAGACAGCATGTACCCTAGTGACCTAGCAGAGAGACTGCTATGACTGATGCTGAAGAAACAAGGCTGTGATTGGTCCAAAGTAAATGGCTGTAATTAGTCTAGATGGTCTTTCTCAGCCTATATAAACGTTCAGGCTTACTTAATAAGCCAGCTATGAGATCCTTCTCTGCGTTGCTTTCCTTGTATTATAGTTTCAGGCCAAAGAAGCAGTTTTGAGACTTAAATATCTTACAACCAGACAGGTCACAGATAAGAAACAAATATGGCAAAATTCTTTCACCTGAAACAAGGGGTCAAAGCATTTTGTTTGGTTTCATTTTCCCTCTGCAATCCAGACCAGTCCACACCAGTTTAACTAATGCTGGTCTTAGACATACCTCAGGTTGGAGTTGTGACCTATCAATTCTCTCATCTTTGCTTAAGTTGACCATTCCCAAAATTAGGTTAGTGCCGGGGACCAAGTGACCTCTGTCTTGCCCTTCCTGCAAATGTAACATCTTGTGATACTTGTTGACAGCAATTATGTTAACCAGTCTCTTAAGTGTCTTTTAGAGTTTCTTATTGTGTAAACAGATAAGTTCCCCTACCTGTAGTCGCCCCAGCCGGCAGGGCATGATAAGACAGTTTCCCTGATCAAATCGGCAAATCTTTATTCTTTACAGAGCTGTATATACTACAGCTGCAAGGGGCTAGGTGGGGTGTGGTGGACTAGGGTTGCTAGGAGACAAATCACTGGAAGATCCAGGAGCCAAGGGCATGTGTAGCCAAGAGCAGTTACAAGAGCAGGAAGGGCAAGACAGAGGTCACTTGGTCCCCGGCAGGTTAGAAGGACCTGCTTTATACCATCAAAAATGTTAATAGATCAGCCCCCGTAGAGGCTTTGGATTTTTTGGTTTTCAAATCACCTTTGCACTTGTGGAGAGCTGTGGTGAGTGTGGGTATATGTGAGTTTCTTCACTTGGTATAAAATTTTCTTTCGGCCATTTAATTCTCTAACTGGTGGAGAAAGCAAACCAAATCAAGATCCTAAATGGTAACATCAAATTTTGAGTGGTGTTATAGACTTTTGATTGTGCAGACTGGGGAGCAATGGGAGGAAGAAGCAGAGGAGACAGAATGGCAGAGGTGTTGGAGCAGAGGTGGTGGACCATTAATAGCCACAGCTGTGCCATCGGTAGTCCAAGTCCTGAAAACAGCAAGGCAGCTGGAGAAGCTGAGCAGTTTGAGAGGTGCCAGGGCAGAAAGAAGGATGGAAGGAGAAGAGTTAGAGAACAAGAGGGTAGAGACCTGAGGCCAAAATATAGAAGCAGACAGAAAAGTGAGCTGGAGTATGGATCCAGGTCACTGAAAGAGTTCTAGAAAGATATCAAGTCTTTAAAATCAAGGGCTCAGAGACCCTGGACCAAGAGCCATAGCAATGACTATTGTCAAAGGATGGAAGGATCTGGATACCCATGTTTCTTCCCACACCTACCAAACACCAAGGGAAACAAAAAACAATGCTTGAAGAGATTCTTGCCTACACAGGAGTCTTATCTGGGGAGAGCAAAACAACCCCAACCAGATGATTGGAAAGAAGAGGACTGTAACAAGTTGTTGCTCTTGTTGCTCCCTTGCTTGGTATTGGTGATCTTCTCCACCCTGCTTTCTTGCTTTTCTCTAGTCCCACACAGATACTAGGCACAAAGTTTGGGTGGAGAGTGAGGTAAGAATCAAATTCCAGGGTCTAGAGATGAAGCCCGATCAGATGCACTTTTAAACATGTAGGTGTTCTAAGAAGGTGACACACAAATTCAAATTTATACACCAATAATTCAATGCTTCTATTTTGGTTAAACTAAGACAGAGGTTCTAATCTGAGTTCTGATTGGGTCTATGTTGGTGTCAGGCATGCGCTTCTGGTATCTGAACTACATAGGGATTCTCTCCAAGTTAGCGCTGAACATGAATAAATGCATGGCACCATGGTAACAAAAGATGTTACCATCAGTGAAAATCATACTTATGTGGACGAGGCATGGTGTACCATTTGCTACATTCAACACATGATTTCAGTTGTATTCCATAGGCTGTGTGTCTTCTTTTGTTCTCATTATCAGTTTATTGTTTTTCATTGAGGACAGGAACATAAAAAACGGTTATGGGACAGTGGATGTGGTGGTTTGAACGAGAATGTCCCCATAGGCTCTAAATATTTGGACATTTTGTCCCCAGTTGGTGGTGCCATTTTGGGGGGTCTTGGAAGGTGTGGCCATGCTGGAGGAAGCAGTTCATGGAGGGTGGGCTTAGAAAGCTCTTCAGCCTTGCTGGATCTGCAGTTACTCTCCGCTTCCTGTGCCTTCTTGAGGACATGAGAGCTTGGCTTCTGGTTCTGCTCCAGCTACGTCTGCTGCTATGCTTCCATCATGGTGAACACTGTCCCTTTGGAACTGTAAGGTGACCAAACTCTTCCTTTCATAAGTTCCCTTTGTCAGTGTTTCTCTCAGAGCAACAGAAAAGTAACCAAGATGATCGTTAAGCCAATTACACCTCCTGGCTTGTGTGTGCTGTTGTTGCTCATGAGCTTCTGTGGTTTTAAAAGTAAAATTTTTGTCTCACGTTTCTCAGATAGAAGCGTAAACTACAAAATGTTGAGATATATTAACAATAGAAATAAAAAGAAGGCCAAACTTTGGTAAATTGATATCCCATCCCTTTCCAATAAAAATTCCATTATAGAAGGTTGCTCTTAATTATTCAGTAAATTTTTTAATAAAATACAGTGATGAGTGATCACGCCCTCTCAATAAATTACATAAGTAGACATTTTGTAAGACTTATTTGATAAGAAAGTATTCTACTTTGCAGAAGAAGAAATTGCTGAGTTACCAATTTAAAATCCTATGATTTGGTGCCAGATCTCTAAGAACAAAGAAATGTTTAGGCCAAAGGAAAGTCATAAGGGCAATAATTGTGTTATTTTTGAAGACAGTAAGATATTTCAAAGTCCTTGAGTCACACATCCTTTACTTTGATCATATAAACATTGGAAAATTTTATTCTGGTTTTGGCCAGTGCAAGCATTCTCTAGCTCTGTCAGATCTTATTTCCACCCCTCCCTTTATACGAAGCTTAGCGCTTGCTGCCATTTACTGTTTCCACACACAGGCCTAGGTGTCTTTGTTTATTTTGCTGTTCTGCTAAGGATGTCACCTCTAGCCTCTTCTTCATTCATTAAACAGATACATTTGTTTGGGGAACTTTTCTTTTTTTCTTCATTAAATGCAATGTAACTACAGCCACTTTAAATGTATTGGCAGGCTAAGCTTTTTAAAAAATCTCTATAAAGGGCCAGCAAGAGGGTTCACCTGGTGAAAACAGTAAGTTCAGTCCCTGGGTCACACACAGAAGGGTGAGAACCCACTCCTCAGTTATTCTTTGACCTCCACATACACGCCATGCCATATACAGATCACTACACACACACACAGAGAATGAATAAATAAAAAATAGGTAAATAAAATGTTATCAAATAATTCAAAACCTAAAATGTATATTAATTCTTGATGTGAAAACCAACGTGGTCTAAAATATGTTTGTTCAGTGCACATCCATTAGCCCCAGAGTTATCCTCTAGGCCATGATACGTTGTAAGAAAGAATTGAAGGCAGCACAGAAATTCTAGGTTCTAAAGATGTTAAGTTACAAGATATAGTTGCTAGTGTTGTAAAGTACAAATATGAAACCGTTTTTCTTTTCTTTCTTTTTTTATCTTTCTTTAGTTTTGAGGCTTGGCCTAGGCCTTATGCATGTTAGGCAACTGCTCTCCTGAGCTACAAAATCCAGTCTTTATTTCATTTTTAGAAATCTCTTGTTAAGTCGACGAGGCTTCCCTAGAACTCACACTGTAGCCCAGTCTTTGAGCTTGCCCTCCTCCTCGTTCAGGCTCTCAAATGGCTGGTATTACAGTCTTCTGATGCCAGCCTAGGGAAGACACTGTTTCCAGGGGGAGATTGCACATAAAAATAAAAAAATAAAATAAAAGCCTTTCCTGAACAGATCCTTAGCAACTTTTCAATTATGTCTTGTCCAAAATCATATTAATATCTATAATTGATCATAAAAAAATCAAATTCTGATGGACTAAGACTAATTTGAGTTCACAAATGGGAGCTGGGGCTGTGACTAGAAATACCTTTCATCCTCGGTAAAGAATTGATCCAATACCAGTGCTGTTAAGAAAAATGAAGGAAAGGTAGAATGGAAATTGAAGAGAATCATTTGCGTAGGAAACCAAACTTCTTTGCCAAATATTCACAAAGATTAAGTGAAGATTTTGGGTCGCATAGGTTAATGACTTCCCTCTCTGCTGTGTATCTAAGCTTTGTGTATGCCTTTCCTGCTGCAATTATCCTCCTACATTGCACAAAATAAAATTAAATAGATATCTCCCCCACCCTTAGTGAACTCCTTGTGAACAAGAGAGCTATTTTGTTCATCTTCATAGCTACTGCATGTAGCAATGACTGGTTCTCAATGAGTGTTTATTAACTGTAATTGGGAGGTAAATTCTCTTCACAAATGTAGCCATTTTAAAATTCAATATATTATTTAAGATAACATTTTAAAAGTAAACTTAACTTTGCTTATGAAAAGAATCCAGTGCTAAGCAAACATTATAAATGATAGCTAACATGAAACTGCAACCATATGGATTAACTACAAAATCAGAAGAGAAAATAATTGTATATTAGAACCTATCTAATCTGCATAATGATTAAATGAGTGGATAGATGTATTATAAAACAAGTATGGTCAAATATTAACAGAACCCAGGTGTTAATGCACACGAATTCTCTAAAATATTCTTTCTACTTCCTTTCTGCCTTTCTTTTTCTCACAAAGTCTTGGAAAACAAAATAATTGAAATTCTTCTTTTGTTATAATTGCAGTCACTGTTCTGGGAAAAAGGTGAATGCTAATTATGAAAATGTAGGAAAAAAAGAAACCCTCACACTTATGGATGTGTATGGTGTTATTTTGGCTTTTCTTTTGAAAACTTTCCCTTTTGAAAGTTTTTATGAGATGTCAGAAAACAGTAGTCAAGCCTAAGTGTTGATTTAGTGAAGTCTAGTCATTTTTAAAGAATAAATCTTTAATAAGAACTTTTTCTGAAAAAAACCCTATATTGTAGAGAATTTGTTTAGCAATAAATAATTACTTTCATCAGCCACACAGAGAAAGATCAAATTAAATTCATTATAAACATTTATGTTTTATTTATTCATGGGCATACAAGTGTGAATGTATGTGTGGCTACGTATGGCCAGACAAGGTTGTTGTACCACCTGAAGCTGGAGTTACAACTGGTTGTGAGTTGCCTGACAGAGTGCTAGGAACTGAATGCATCCTCTGGACAACAGGAAGTGCTCAGCTGTTAAGTCATCTCTCCAGCCTCACACTGAATTTATAAACCAAGATATAACATCTGATTTTAATCATTTTCATAATAAAAGAAAATCCCTAAAATATGCAAACCAAATAGGAGAACCAAACAGGAGAATTTTTCATCTCTAGTATTTAAATTTTTCTGACTCTTATATAAGAAACACACACTATATATATATTTATATATATATGTGTGTGTGCATATGCATATATATGTATGGATACATACATTCAATTGCATGAACTTCATAATTACCATGTAGTGTTTCAGTTACTTTGCTCTTCAAGCTCTGATTGTGTCTAAAATCCTCCATCTGTTAGTAACAAAGGGAAGAGTGAAATTATTCAATAAGCTTGAGAGGTATAAAGTCTCCTCTGTTATTATTTTTTTGTCTTTTCTAATGTGAGTCTGACTTCTAGCCAGTGTCATCTCTATTTAATTCTCTCCGGTCTATTTATTCACTGATGACACATATAACTTTTCACCTAAGCTCCAAGTGTCGAATTTACCACCACCTGGAAGGCAGATGTGTTTAACTGAAAGCGTTCCCCTTTTGCTCAGCACAACCTCTGCCTCATGAAGGGCAGTTTCCACAGCTGAGACACACCTCCAAGGTGAAACGAAGCCCCTTCTGGTGGAGGAAATGAGATTGATAATGGGAAAGTAATCCCACCATAAAATTACTGCCATCATTAGCAGATTAATGATAATGATGTGGGATTTGGCCTACTATGGGAATTCAGTAAGAGGGGAGAGTGATCCCACCTAGAATTAGGTCTTTCCCTATCACCAATGAAATCATTGTTCATTTCATTTTTTAATGGATATGTTTCATTGCTTCTTGACTATAATTGTGGATTTGTACATGTACATATGCTTATGAATGGAGGTGAACCTTTTGTTGTTGGTGGTGTGTTTTTTTCTGTGACACTGGGGACTAAACCAAGGGCTCCATATACGCCAGGCAAACACTGCAACTGAATCAGTAAGGGTTACTTTTGTGGTTGCTTTTGTTTCTGCTCTTTTTCTTTTCTTTTCTTTCTTTTCCTTTATGACAAGGTCTCCTGGTAGCCCCAGCTAATGTAGATCAAGCTGGCTCAGATCTCCCAGAGATCAAAGATCTCTCAGAGATCATCCTCCTGCCTCTGTGCTAGGATTAAATGCGTGCACCACCATACCTCTTTTTTGGGGGGGTTTGTTTTATTGATACAGCATCTTACTAAGATGCTTTGGATGCCCTGGTACTTTCCATTTTTGTACTTCAGTTTTGGGAGTAACTCAGTTTACAGGCATGTGTCATCAGAGCCAGCTTTTGACACTTGAACAACACAAATTTAATCATGTGCATCTAACTACATATGGAATTTTTTTTTTCAATTTGTGAGAATTTGAAATGCCTTGTAGATGGACAAAGTAGCCTGGGAATAATAACAAATACTTTTCCAAAAGTAAGTCATGAGTTCATAAAAATGAATCCTATAAGCTTTTATCTGTCATTATATACTTTTCCAAAAATTTGCATAAACACATAGACCACACATGGCACCGCTCACAATCAAGAGAAATGCAAGACACAGAAAGATAAAGTTTTAAATCATGACCGCATAGATAGTAGAACGTACTTGCAATCTCAGCACTCAGGAGGCAGAGGCAGAAAGATCAGGACTTTGAGGCCAGCCTGACTATATAGCGAAAGCCTGTTCTTAACAAAATTCTTCAGTCCCAACAATGAAGAAACAGACCTCAAAATCTTCATAAATTAACTGTAATGCCTGCTATATTACTGGAATAAGTTTGCTATTATGTTGAGCTTAATTGTTGTCACCTAAATTATCACCGTAGTATTGCTAATCATCCCCTCCCTCTAGTTAGTGCATACTATAATCACTAGACGCTCTGCTGGTTCCCACATGTCTCACCATATCCAGTGTGCATGATATGCCAGTCAGCTATTCATGTTATGCGCCTGACTTCAGGTCAGCAGTGAACTACAACCGTTTATGGTTTTGGAGAATCAATAGTTACCTGAGGACTTTTGAGTGCATGAGAAATTGGCTCCTTTAGTCCCTGCTCTTAAAGTTTGACTGTAAATGGAGGGAAAGAGACACAAATAGAAAAACCCAGACAACGGTCATATTAGTTTTATTTGCCTAATGTAAAAATTAACAAACATTTAATGGCTCTGGCAATGCGAATGTATTATCTTAGAGTTCTGAAGATTAAAAAATATGAAGTGGTTCTGAAGATAAAAGCAAGTTATCTGCAGTTCAGTTTTCCTTCTGGAGGCTCCATCATTTGAATACTTGGTCTTCTGACTCCAATTTGCATTTGAAACACACACACACACACACACACACACACACGTACGTATGCACTTGTACTCAACAAAAACAACAGCAACAAAAAACAAGACAAAAACAAGACATTGTGTACCCAGATGATTGATGAAAATGTTTTAATTTTAAAATCACCAGGCTAGCAACCTTTAATATATTCATTGTTTCGGGGGTCAAATACAGTGATTAACAGGTTATTAGTTTACTTCTCTGTTTTCCCTTTTCTCTTCTCCAAGAAATGGAATATGTAACATTGATTATGTGTCAGGTGTTTTATTGTATGTGGGACTTATAATTACTTTGTTGTTGTACTTTTCCAATGATATAAGTAATTTTAGCACATAATTTTCTCCTTTAATAGATAACCTGTGGTCCTATGTACTAAAATACTTACAAAGAGAGACTGATGATTTTTATTTAATCTGTTTAACTTAAAGAACTATTCTGTGCATGTGAGCCATGAAATCATCAAAACAAAAAGAAAACAATTGATTTCCAGTTTGTTTGGATAACAGGAATCGAACAGAATGTGGAAAACAAGGAAAAAGATTTCTGGGTATATTCAGTTATCTCCAAGAAATGAAATCATTGCAGATATTTATATAAAAATCTGCAGCTGATCAGTGAACAGGAAATTCCCAACTGAGCTCATATCCCAAATTGTTACTTCATTTATTCACAACAATATTTATTGTCTTAACTATGTGCCAAGCTCCACAACCTTTACGTAAACACAAAATGGTAGGTCCAAAACCTTTCTGGTCATACCTTTCTACAGCTGATGACTGAATAGGGAGACATAAAGTTATTCATTCAAACAGCAACATGGACATTAACTAGATTTTATTCTGTGATGAGCTAGATGAGAAGACAAAACATTGCAGGGTTGTTTTGGGTTCACAGGAATCTTGAAGATGTTTTCTGCAGTGTGAAATTGGAATGCTAGCTAGGAGGTAAACTGACCAAATGGGAATGTAAAGTTTCTGTAGAGATGAAAATGAAACATTAATGGAGCAAACAAAATAAGGCAAGAAGACCTAGGGAAGGTCAACAGGGGGCAAGCTATGCCATACTTCCCGCTCAAGAGAACAAAGTTCAGCTCAGAGAAGGCAGATTTGTATTCAGCACAAACATACTTATGCACAGGAGCAGGGACAAGGGCATCTAACCAGAAGGTGATTTATCTCTAAGAAGAGGGTTTAAAGAAAATCTCTGTTGTTCTCCTTGAAGCTAAGACCTGGTCTTTCATTGGTAGCCATCTGGTATACCAGATTCAGAGCAAGGTCTCCTCATATCAGATCATTTTATTAAGTTAGATCATGAAAACATGTGCTCCATCCCATGATGCTGAGTTCTGTGTTTGACATTGTTGTCCCTCAGGGACAATGGGCCTCCAGGGGCATCAAGAGAGGCTGTATTAATCATTTAGGTAATTTACAGCTGTTGTAACATAATGGAACCCCAGAGCCTTACAGAGTTAGCTTTCACCACATTTAAAGAGGAAAATGATGGTAATTAAAAATGGCATTTCTAATTAGTGAGAGGTTAATTAGTGAGAAGCTGGAAGGACCGTGGAGCTGAGGTCTCCATTTCCTAATCCACTGCTCCCTTGTAACTGGCTAGAGGGAAGATTCATTTTTTTCTTGCCTACAGGGCAGGTACGGACCTTGAGGCTACTGAGCTTCTTCAGTATGTTGGACTGCAACATAACACTTGATACACAGATGTAGTCCCAGTGTCTGGCTCAGGATTAGATGTGGAAAAGGTACAAGGATGTGAACTTTGATGTAACAGATTTGCAAGATCTAAGAAAGTAAAATAGATTGCTGAGGATCCAGATTACCAATGCACTTCATCTCTCAGAGTCTCTCTCAGTGTGTATTTACTCATGTCTTAAAATCAAAATTGTTGTGACTATTATGAACAGCAATATAAAAATGGCATTAGAATATCCAGGGGGGTGTGAATGACCACTCTCAGGTAGCCTGCTCTCAGGGGGAAAATTTAAATAACAGGTGAAACATTAATAAACACAGCAATCAAGACAGAAACAGTTTTTAAGAAGGAAAATTGAAGAAAATTATGAATGAAAATACACTGGAAGACGATTTTAAAAGGCAGCACCTTGGTCTATATGCTACTGGTCATCTGCCTTTACATTTTCTCTTTTCAAGATAATACAAGTATAGCTAACATAAAAACTCAAGGAAAATTTATGTTACATAGAGCAGAGGATTTGGGGGAATTGCTTCTTCTTCATGTATTCATTTTTTTCTTTTTCTTTCTCTTTCTCTTCTCTCTCTATTTACTTCCAACCCAATAGATATTAATTAAAGACCTATAACACAGGGGCATTTTGTGGGGCCATAATATGGTTTCCATCTAACTGTAAAAGAAAATAATTTTGTTCTTATCTGTTAATATAACACTGGTCTATACAATATTTAATTAGGCAGAACAGTCTAGATAATTGGATTATGCAGCATTTGAAACTATTATTTAAAAGCAAGGATATCTACCACCAACTTAGATTTTCCATATGATTTATGTCCCTTATATTGGGTAACAATTCTTACAGTTGTTGCTAGTAACAATAATCTATTTTACAATTGAAAAAAAAAAAAAACAGAGAGATTACTGAATGTACTATCAAGTTAAACCAGAACAAGAATCCAAGTTTTGTGTATTCTGAACCCAAAACCATTCTTGAAGATTCAATTTTCTAATGCCTTTGCATTTTTAAAATAAAGATAATCGAAGAGAGATAAAATCAAGGAAACTCAAATCCATGCACTCTCAAGGATGCTCTCAAAGACCTGATCCTTTCCAATTGCTACACCATATTGAGATGTGAAAATATTGCTTAGACACAATAACTAGGTGTCAGGAGAATGCTGCCTCCTTTATAAGTACTACTCCTTCAAACAAATGTGTTCAAACTAGGAAGAGAGAAGCTGCACCACACGCAATCTTCATGCACATATTTTTCCAGAAAAATCCCTGGAAGATACTGTATTCATCATGTTGATACAAACTATGTCACTAAGTCATACTGACCTGCAGAGAAGAGTGGTAAAGGGAATGAAGAAGATCATTTCGTATTAATACCAGTCATACTTTACATAATTCATATCTCTCTTCTTAGGACATTTTTCATATTAGAGGTTTATTCATGCACAACTACCTTAGCAAGAAGGAGAGAGAGAAATGGCCACAGGGATAGTAGCCAAAAGGAGTTACCATAAGGACATATTTTTCTTGAAACTATGTTTTCCAAGGTTACTATAACAGCAAAATTAATATGTCTAAGTTATCTCATTTCAGTTACTCTAAGATGCAAGGATTCACTGAACAATTAATGCAGTTCTAATTTGCACGTTAATATGGTGTCCTGTTGTTCTGGAAGAGCTAACTGTAGTAACATAAAATATTCTACCATAACTTTCTATCATATGATATAGGATAGTGCCATGTGTTACAATAATGATTATTATAAAACTTATTAAACCATTTAATCATGTAGACACGTATATAGAGAGATGATAAGCTGATATATGCTTTTCACCTTGCCCTCAGTAGTTCAATAAAGATCTCCATTTCCTATATAACCTGCCCTCATATAATTGAACTAAAGCTTGAAATAAAACTGATATATTCACTGCATCTTAATAGACTCTTAAATTTTCTTAGCTACTACAGAGGAACCAGTTGCATCTACTGTCCTAAATTAGCAAATTCTAAGTATTCCAAAGGAAAAGAGGCCAGAATAGTATCAGTAAGGCTTTTCAGCTGCTAGTCTGCGATGCCCCGTATACTGAGTGTCACCTTGGTAACTCTTAAAGCCCTCTGGACATTACTTTCTCAGCTATAAATTGTGAATAATAATGATGACATGTAGTCTCCCGTGGTGTTGAAGAAAGAGAAACAGACAGTGTGATTAGCAGAATGCTTGCTAGAATGCAGAGTTTCACCAGATAATAGCTGTGCTTGTTAGAATGCCAAATGGATATTATAAGATGATAACCAGTGATGTTGGGGCACAAGAAATAGCTGAGTAGAACCATGCTTAGGAGCTAAATCTTGCAGTCAGATGGCTGTAGTTCCTCTAATCTAAGAGTCCTCACCACCTTACTCAAATTTGCAGGCAAGTCTTTCCAAATTGTAGAATGAGTGAGTTGACAATATTTAGTTCACTAGGTTATTTTAAGGGTTAAGCAAAGCATTTTAAGCAGTCTGCTTAATTAAAGAAATACCTAAGACCAGAATAATTATCCAGCATGTATTATCTGCCATTATTTCTATTAACAAAAATAAGATAGAGATGACACAGTACATATATTGAAAAACCTTTCATAGTGTTATTCTCTCTTCTAAATGAATCAAAGCATCTTCCAAAAACAATGGTGAGAGCTGGAATTTGGGAGGCAAGCTATGCTATCTCAAACGTAAAAATGAAAAGAAAATAGCAAAAGGTGAGAGGCGAAGACCTAGTTAAAGAGCAAGGAAAGGGGAATTCATCGGCAGTGTTCTCCACCACAGAGCTTCCCTGGGTATTCCCAGATGTATCTCTCACTGAGTTGGTTCCAGTCAGAAATGTATGAGGAATCCAGAAACTGTGATGGAAGCACATATATGAGATAAGTAAGCTGTCAATTAGGGAACTGTTGCTACCTTCAGCATGTGTTTTAAGGGATGCTGGGGAATCACAAAATAACTCACCTTTCAGAGAAAATTTATGACAGGTCATGTAAGAACGTTATGGTCCTTTCTCCATCTCAAACAGTCTGGAAGTGATCTGATATGTATAATGGGGAACAAAAATGAATGTAAAGAGGATAAAGCAAGGTTTAAGAAAACAATATTGAGAGAAAAAAATAAACACCAAATATGCTTTCTGTTATTCTACAATGCTTTTTGTTTCTTTTTTAAGTTTCTTTTTTATGTTTTTTTTTAATTTTATTTTTATATAAGATCTCACTATGTAGCCCAGGCTGGTCTGGAACTCTGAAACTCACTATGTAGAGATCTGTGTGGCTCAGCTTCCAGAATGCTGGGATCAAAGGTATGTGCCACCAGCAGACCTGGCAAACCATGCTGTTCTTAACCTCGTCCCTAATGGAAGACTCTGAATTGGATATTAGACTTGAAAAAGTAATAATAATAACGATGATGATGATTATGCTAGAAATTCAAAGTCAAACGGTAAAATCTTCATTTTTATAATTTACCTGTCAAAATTTCATCTTTAAAACTAATGTGTCAACAAAGAATGAGTCGACAAAATAAGGTTTGTAAGATACATCTGTGGGGTTCTTCGACCCGCAGTGTTTCAACTTCTAAGTTTACCTTTTAAGTCTTTGCTGACATACAGAAGCTATGGCCCTGTTAAATAGAGTAGAAGGGCATAGGGGAATGCTTCCATTGCTTTCTATAATCTTTTAGATATTCTGAATTATACTCCAATTTGAAAAACACTTTTAAATTTAATGGACAGTAGAACTATTTGCTTGATTTATATTTTACAAATTGTAGTGGCATTTTTACTCTTTCACAAAACAGATTTTACTTTGCCCTTGGGAGCCAACACAATGTGTCCTTTAGATTCATAAATTTGATGAACTGGATGAATAGAACATTATTTTCTCCATAAAATAATGGCTTTTATATTACACACTATGTCTCTAGGCAGGTCACATGTCTTCACCTCTTTATCAATTCTGAGGTTTCTCCATGTCAGATGGATATCAAGTATCAAATACTTAATTCAACAGACTTTGAAATGGTGGAGTTAGATACCCAATGAGATGGGTTTTGAAACCAATGAAATTTCCTACAGAGAGAGAGAGACAAGTAAGGATTTTCATAATAATCAGTGTGTAACTTACTGTAAAACAAATGAGAAAGCTAAAAAAATTACTGTTTTATTTAAGTTTAAATTCCGTACTTAGAACTAAAAGTCTCCGTGATTCTTAGTAAGTACTTACCTTCTCTGTAAGCTTATTCATTTATAGTATGATCGTACTCGCGCACGCGCGCGCGCGCGCGCATACACACACACACACACACACACACACACACAAAATCAAGGTGTCCCATATTCTAATCACTAGCACATTTTACATTCATAATGAATTTGTAACTTTGTTTTATATATTACACATTGTTATAAAACATAGAAGCTCCAGATTTTCAAATGATCTTTGACAGATTAGGGGGTTTATTTCTCTTTCCTGTGTATCCCCACTCTAGTGGCCATTTCATTGTTAAAATATTCAGAAATATTTCCTCGCCTAATAATGAAGAAATGCATCTGTGTGAGCAAAAGCATGCTATTTTTTGGTTTGGATTCATAGTGTCTTGATTTTTCAAGCAAAATGAATATACCAAATAATATAGTTATGCACAAAATAGCAAAAGAGCAAGAAGACTAAAACAGAGAGTAAACCTACATATTAATAAATAACAATAACTTCCATTTATCAAGGACTATCAAGTATCATGCAATAATTGTAGGCATTGTAAATAATTATTAATTTTAAAGCTTGACATCAAGAAATTTAAAGTAAAGTAAGAACATAGTTAAGGTACAGACTTCCAGTACAAAGAACTGTAGCCTTAGCTGTACTATGACTGAGAGATATTCATACTCCAAGAAGTTATACCGTCCAGTGAATCACTAACTTATCTGGTATTGCAAATACAAAGAGCTACTAGTTGTCATATTGACATATTGAGTAGAACACAATAACAAACAACTACTAAATAGATTTAATTGATAACAATACGCATTACTTCATGCATTCATGAAGTAAAACAACAACACTCATTTTTCTCTAGTGAGTGAAACTGTTTTCGTATCTCCCTAGCAGAGAGATCAGTTTTCTTTTCTTACAACACCTCTCTTTAAAATGTCCTCAACCCTCAAGACTTCCTCTTTCATTGTTGGAATCCACTCTCTGTCAAAAGCACATTAGAGAGACATGTCCATTCTGTTCAGTTAATTACTGGCGATGTATGTTTCTATTACACAGGGTCACAGCTGAGTGATGGTCCTGGGTACTCTGATAGATGATGCTTGTCCCTGTGCAGACTATGATGAATTCTCAAGAGAAAGAAATCATCTGCCTTGAGTATTAAGTTAGGTCAAAATACTTCAAATCACATGGTATGCCAAGGTTACAATTCTTAGCAACATTCCTTCTCTTACCCCCATATAAATAACAACCACAAGGACAAGATAAGCGGACCACTGCACATCTTATTGGTGACTTTCTCTTTCCAAGACCCAAAAAGCACAACAGAATTGACTATGCTCTTCTATCAAGAATAGCTTACCTACTTTAGTTCAATTTAAATAATTAAAAATAAAAATATTAAAAAGGAGACATGGCATATTTTCTCTATTGCTTTATAGATTAAAAGCCACTATTTTAAATAGCCCACAAACTGCTTCTCGCTTAGTCTTTAGCTTAGAAGGCACTCTGTGAAATAGGAAAGCCTTACAACCATTTGTACATTCAATCAAGAACTATTGTCATACAGCACACCCTTCATAAGGCAGCTCAGTAGAACAGGACTCGTGTGTTCATTTTCTAAGGTCATTGTTGTTCAGTAGTTAAGTATGTGTGTTTTTAGGAAATCTTGAGATTGAACTCAACTCTCATAGGTTCATTAGTGGATGATAGGGCTGGAGAAAAGCAAGATCTGAATGTCATAGACTAAAAACCAAATCGTACTTATCCTGTCTTCAATGAAGGGTAAGGACTTTTAAGTTTGAAAAATACTTTGCAGGATCTTCAAGAAACAGAATCATTCACTAAAGGATTTCCAGAAAATGATCATTTATTTGGAAGAAATTTAAAGGTAGCTTATTATTTCACGTAATACATGTAAAAATGCCAAAAAAGGTTACACATTTCTAAATAAAATGAATCCTAACCTAACATTATTAGAAATACTTGACAAATTTTCAGATAGCAATTAAACATGCTACAAAATCAAAAAGTACACTGGAGAAGTTGATATTTGTTTAAAATATGTCCATAGATGTGCACTTGTGTCTCTTTGTATATACACAAAAAATCCATTTCAATAACTAATATTAACAATCATTTCACAAATAATGAATAATATTAATCAAAGACTGAGGTGACGGCCTAATCCGTAAAGTTCTTGCATTGGAAGCATGAGAACATGAATTTGGACCCCATATAAAAAGCCGGAGAAGGTGGCATATGCCTTTTACCTTAACGTGGATACTGGAGAGGCAGAGACAGTCAGATGCCTGTTCACTGGCCAGAAAGCCTAGCCCAGTCAATGAGTTTCAAGATCTGTGAGATCCCTTGCCTTAAAAAATAAAAATGGAGGGTAATGGAGACAAGACTTAACACCTAAATCTGGCCTCCCACAAACACATGTGCACACGTGTGCGTAAATTGCACACGGGCCTGCATCTACACTAACAATGCATGCACCATGAACCCCAGGCATCAAACGAATGCTTCCTGAAAGCACTCACTGCAGGAAAAACAAATGGAGACAAACAATTGCCATGAACAAAATGATATACTCTCTTGCATGCAGAGATAGCTGGGGCACATGCAGGAAAAATTCATTTTTATTTGAAAAATCACAATGCAATTCATAGTTTATAAATAGGTACAAGACGATATTTTTGTAAAGTAACTGATAGCTTGAATGGCATTCGTCTATAAAGTAAAATGTGGTAATTTGACATTGCATATTAAAATAGCATTTAGAAATACCTACTAATTTATAAATTGGTAGATTGTGGAGAGAGAAACAGTGATCTGTTTAAACAATAACAGTCCACGGTTCTCATTGGTACCAGCCTAGAAGAAATAATCACCCCTTTCCATCCAGCAAATGCAAATCCAGATTACAACATTAATGAGAAATCTCCAGTTTTCTGCAGTTTTCACAAGGAAATGAAAGAAGGAAGTTCTTACGAACAGCAACTTCTGAAAAAGATCACCAAGTTTTTGTTTCCCGTCCCTTTTCTCATTCCTAAAGTTTTCCAGAAATCTTCCAGAACTGTCCCGAAGTGCACTTCTGTCATCAGCTTTTCTCCAGTCCCCATATTAAGATGACAAGCAGTGTGCTGGCGGCTGTTCCTTTAACTGAAGCTTGGTTCTTCTTAGTAAAACTTGGGAGTGATGATTTTAATCCCTTGTGGCTTATTAAATGCTTAACCTGAAACAAAACATAATAAAAAGAGGAGGCTGTCTCTCCATTAATTGAATGTGGAGAGAGTCTACTTTTCAAGAACACGGTATTTCAAATGCAGAAAATAAAATGGGTGTGGTGGCACGTGCCTTTCATCCCAGGGAGGCAGAGTCAGGTGGATGTCTGAGTTCAAGGCCAGCCTGGTCTACATAGGAGTTCCAGGCCAGTTGGGGCTACAGGAAGACCTTGTCCCAAAAAAGACCAATTAATTAATTAATTAATTAATTAATTAAAAAATTAAGAAAGATACAGAGAGTAAGTGACTCTGGCCTGATGAGCTCCAATTGATATGTCTACATCACAATCCCTATGAAATGATCAGGGCAGAAAGATTAGAATAGTCGGAGGAACAGGACATCAGCTTCCGTGATTTCTAGATAGGATACAAAAGCTGCATCCATAAAATCTCAGCAACATGGTTATCCAAACAAGACCTGCGCAATGCCAACACCAACTGACATGTCTGGGGAAATTTCACAAGATCCAATAGCTAGCTAAATAGCTACAGGCTATCAATGGATGCTGAAGAAGGGAAGGAGATTCAGGTTTCTTCAGGAATGAGCTAATCACCATACATCAGCCCTAAAACATTTACACACACACACACACATAGGCACACATATATGCACATATACACAAGGATGTATGTATGTGTAACATACATATATGCATAGGTAGATGAACGTATGTATAACAGGAATAACAAAGAAGAGGTCACAAAACTGAGAGCAAAGTGGACAGGGTGGGAATGATGATAAGAGCCAGGGGAAGAGGCAGAAGGAAAGTAATCTTGAAAATTAAACATTTAAATCTCAAAAATTAAAAAAAAATTTAAAAGTAACAAATCATTGAAAAAGAGAAAATGCTATTTACTCAGTGTGTGTTTTCTTGGGTTTTTGTGCATTTAATACAATACATCTGAGCCATAGATCCCTCCTCTTCTGTTCCTTTCCCCACAGCCATCAACAAGTTTTCATGAATTTGTCATATATGTTAAGGCCTATCAAGTCAAGTTCATGTACTCAGATGTCCCCCAGTGTGTTCATTCACTAGAGCCTGTTCAGCCTATCTAGGATCGCTCCCTTAATGAAGACTGACTGTCCCGCACCCAGCAATGATCAACTGCCAACGGTTTCTCTCCTCATCTGCCTATCTATCTATCTATCTATCTATCTATCTATCTAGCTATCATCTATCTATAATCTCTCTGTCTGTTATCTATCTATCTCTTTGAAGCAAGGTCTCATTCTGTGGCCCATGCTGTCAGGAATTTACAGTGTATCCCAGGATAGCCCACTTTCTGATTTATCATAATGAATAGAATGATGTCTAATTATCTGCTTTTGGAATAACAAATACTCACTGATAACCTGGGTACTGACCTCCTTCTGAGTGCTGGGAGTACAGATTTTAGGCCTCATGCCCAGTTTGATCCATTTTTTTTACACTTAAAATGTTATTTTGAGAAAAAAAATATATATGGTGTTTCTGTATAAAACTAACAAGTACCATTTGGAATAGAAAGGAAATAAAAGTATTCTAGAGGACCATAATAAAAAAGCAAGTTAGAAGGGGTGGAACATGCCTGTAACAGGAAACAGAGGCAGAAGTACTAAGGTTTCAAAGCCAGCCTGGGGATGTAAATGCTTCCTATTTCAAAAATGACTGAATAAAGAAAATTTCAGAAATAAGATTTCAAACTAATGAATAAAGAAACAGCATGTTGTAAAATGCTATGGTACTGTTACAATAATATTCATAATATTCACACATACAAAAATAATGGGAAAAATGGAAAATTTGTTCCATATTCCTAAATCTTTTGAGACTGTGACTTTATTATTTAAATGTCAGTTATTTTCTTAATATCTGTCATATGAAATTAAGATTACAAGGATTTGAGTCCCAGACTGAAACTTGGGAAAAACTCAATTGTAGATGAATTTTTCTTCACTTGAAGATCACTAGATTTCACATATCATGTATATATTATCAATATGTTACCATAGACATGGCAATTTTCTATTTATAGCCAATTTTAAAAATGCCAAATGTAAAACTGAGAGATCAATCATGCATTAGAATATTAGCATTTTTGGTAATTTTAGGGTTTTTTTTTTCAGTATACATTACAGATATTTCTTTTTTTTTTTTTTTATCTGAGTACCTTCAACTTATCTTGTTGTTTGGGGATTTTAGAATGAGTAAAAATAAAAATTATTGTACTAGTTTCATGTTTTGATTTTGTAGGAACTTTGAAATACATATCCATAAATATGTAAGTCACAGTTAAATCTAGCTCAGTGTTATCATCATTCTCTCCAGTTCAGCATAGAAGAGGTTCCTGTGTTGTTCAGGATGATTTCAAACTGGTGTAATTATGTCACATTGCTCCAGCCATGGATAAAAAGAAAAGCAACAGAACCATAGTACCTGAAGAAGAATCCAGAGCTGTTGGCTTCCAGGTCAGTGCCCACTGCAACACATGCCCTCAGCCTGTCTCAAAATTCCCTGAATATTTGCTGAAAGAAAAAAAAAAGACAAAATAAAGAAAAAAATGTGGAAAAAAGCAAATAAAAAAGACGGTAAAAAGCAAACACCTCCACAGGCGCTTCATAAGTTGACTTTATAGTTTGCGATCTCCGTTCAATCTGAATGTTAGAGTCTTTGGATTAGCTTTTTCTGTAAGATGCTTTTATAACATGCACCAAAAATTGCAAATGAAAATAATAAAGAATAATGAAGTAAATGGCGTTTTTGATTTTCAAAATCAGGAATTTAGAATGCACACACTGTACACCTGTGGAATTCTCACTCCTTAATCCTACAAGCATGAAAATATAATGTGCATCTCCCTATCCCTCCAGGTCATGCACTCGTATATACCCCAATCATAGATCAAAACAATTTACATCAGTACCGGAAATAGAAAAAGAAAAGCTTATTTCCCCAAACAATGTAGCATTAACAATTGTTGACATACTACTTACACTTGCTGGGTATTATGAAAAATATGAAATCCTTTAAAGGGAAGAAGTAGAAGAAGAAATGTACATAGGGCAGATGCCATTATTATGTATTTTATGTGAAACTTAACTATCTGCAGATTTCCTATACGGGTGGCCCTGGAATCAATCTCTGGAATAGATTAACAATTTGCATTTATAAAAGCTCATTTTGGTAGCTAAAATGTTTTTTAATTGATTACACACATCAGTTTCCATATTTCAGATTAGATAGAGGATTTTTTTGGAAAAGATTCAGAGAAAAATTGTCAATGTATTCCCTTGGGGGGAGCTGTGTCTGTCTTAGAGTATAATCTGGGAGAAAGAGATAGATGGATAATGTAGGCTTTCACATTTGGACTCACACAATGTCTCTCCAATGAAATTATGCTGACTTTGTAAAGTCTTATTTTATTTTGGGGAATCAGATCACTAGTTTTAATTAAGCATGTTACTAATTTTTTTTATATTTTGAGCTCTTGATTTTGTATATAGGTGAAATACTGTTATATAATGTATTTGATTATTTTAATTCGTAGAAAAGTTTTGTTTTTTGACAAGCTTTCTTTTTTATTATAATAGTGTGTTCTAAAGAGAAGAGTTGTGTTTATTTTATAAACTTTCATGTAATTGGTGAGCTGTCCCTTTATGTCTTCAGTAAGCAATACTTCTTATCTTATGATTCCTAAAAAGAAGATATATGGGGGACAGGGGGTGGTTGTGGGGCTAGAGAGATGGCTCAGTGATTAAGAGTACTGAATGTTCTTGCAGAAGCCCTGGGTTCCAATTCCATCACTAACATGGTAGTTAACAAAGGTCCATAATTCCAGTTCCAGGGGATCTGATAGCCTCTTCTTTTCTCTGCAGGCGTTGCATGACACAAGTGCACTTACATACATGCAAGCAATATACTCACACACATAAAATTAACAATAATGTATAAAAAACAAAGATAAATAGATACAGAGTCCTTTTTTATTTTTAGTTTTTGTTTGTTTGCTATTATTTCTTAAAACACAGTCTCATTTGGTAGCCGCAGCTGTTTGGAATTCATTTTGTAGAATATACTGGCCTTGAACTCACAGAGAACTGCATGTACTTTCCATAAAAATTATAAAGCTATGCTGGACATGGTGGCACAACCCTTCAATTCTAGAATTCCAGAGGCAGAGGTAAGTTGATTTCTGTGATATTGAGGCCAGCCTGGTTCCAGGATGCCTGTGGCTATAGGGGGACTTTGTTTCAAAAAGAAAAAAGAAAAGACTAAACCTATAAGGGATGAAGTAGACTTTTTCAGTACAATGGCCATTCATTGCCCTGTCCCTCCCTTATATTGAAATATGCCTAGGAAAGCTAAAGGAAAGCAAAGAGGTCCTAAAATCCTCTTAATTCCTCCTTACACAGCAAACTAGGAATAAAATATGTCAGGATACTAGAAATGTTTAGAATTTAAAACATAAAAATGAAGTTACTCTTCTAATTACAGTTAACTTTTCTTTAAGCATGCTTATGCTACTGAAACTACTTTTGGAATCTAGACTCCATTTTAGAAGGTCATTTAACTTAGAAATAGCCAATAATGGGAGTTCAGCATGGAAGAAAGATTATTTAATTTCCTACTTTTAACTATTTAACCAGATTCTCCATTTTGGGAAGAATATTTTTCACTTTGAATCTAATAACCACCATCAAAATAGGATACTTATAATGCATAACTTTACTTATAAACACCCTGTGGATATATTTTTTAAAAATAGTAAAAATAAAAATGAGAACTACGTTTAGCCTATTGTAGAATGTATTTCATGCTTCTTTCTTAGAGCCTGTATGTATTTTGTTAGCCATGTTTGGTTTGTAGATAGATGAGGCCCATTCTGATTCTATTGTTCTGTAGTGGGTTTTGTGTATTTTCTGTGTCTCTTTCAGTCTTTTATTAAGGACACCAGTTATTCTACATTGAGAGACCATCATCCTGAGTCTAAGTTCTAGACAGACATGCATTTACTGAAATTATTGAATTCAATACAGTGTTCAGGGAAACCTCTCACAGGTTCATGTATTTTCATGGAGTAAATGTTTGTAAACTTTAAGCTTTTTGTGTGGAAACCCAAACCTTCAATGTGATGGCATTAGGCATGAAACATTTGGAGAGCAATTAGGATTACAAAAATCACTAAGGTTAGGATTCTGATAATGGTATTAGTGCTTTATTAACCATTTTTTTACCTCTTTACAATTAAAGAAGGGAGATAACCTCTCACTCCATAGTCAGAATCTGAAGAAGGTCAAGTGTGTATTCATAGAGGAAGAACTGGCCTACTCTGCAGGAGGTGAACTTCACCAGACCCAACCAAGCTGATTGCAGTCTTCAGGTTCCCCCAATCTGAAAAAATAAATTTCTGTTGTTTAAGTGACAACATTCATGGCAATTTCTTATGACAGATCAAGCTGAATAAGACATCTGCTACCCACATTTTGCATATGAGAAACTAATCTGATCTATCTTGAGGGTTGCTGAGGATCATATGTAATAAATGTATGATTATTAAAATGGATATGTCAGTATGTTGAGGGACTAGTGTTACTAGTTCTATAGTATTTTCTAGGCATCTAAAGATAATACTCATAAAGATAACAAAGAGAAAATAAATAATGATAAAGAAGAGAAACATTTGAAGCTAAGTTTGGTGAGTGTAAACTTTAATTTTTGGATATCACAAAGATATCATGAATTGTCTTATTGAGAAGTAATGAGTATTTAATGAGTATAAAATAGATGGAAAATTGCAAGCTTGTTGGGCATAATGCAGGGTGGGCCTAGCAAGGCCACTTGCCAGGAGGAATGGAGGAATGGCTCTCATGGGTGTGGTGCTCCACACTGGTTGGTTGTGAAGCGAGTTTCTGCCCAGCACCTGGTGGGAACCTGATCCACTTGGGAACAAACTGCGTTTGGCTGTGGTCAGGACCCCACCCCATAAGGCTATTGGCTAACAAGTCCTATAAGACTCTCTGGTCTTTCTTGAATAAATGAGTTTGTAGCAGACCACCACTGCTGGCTTTCCACTCAACCCCCAGAGTCTGTGTCTTGGCTCCACACCTACTCACCCCCTCACAACCGGGCAGACCCTTCGGTCCCCCTAGGGCTGGCCCTGAGTGCTGGGACCGCCAACACAAGTTGACTGTCACACAGAAAGTGCTTCACTGATGCTAATCTGTTTTCTTCTCTCTCTCTCTCTTTCTCTCTCTCTCTCTTTCTTCTATTATTTATCTTAATGTAAATTTTAAGGTGCAGTTTTTGTTCTGTATCTAGTTGATTTTTAAGATGTTTCATTTTTATTCATGTATGCATGTGTATGTCTGGTGTGTGTATATGTGGCTTGTGCCTGGGATCCTGAAGAGACCAGGAGGCCAGAAGAGGGTATTGGATACCTTAGACCCGGAATTACAGGTAGTTATAAGCTACCCCATGTGGGTCCTGGGATTCAAACTCAGGATCTCTGGAATAGCAGCACATTCATCTAAGGGCTGAACCAGATCTCCAGGCTCTTCTAGTTGTTTCTTTTCTATGTTGCATCCATGTACGCATTAACAAGAACTTGGTTATTGTCTCAGTTTGGGAATATCAGAATACCCCATTCTGATTCATTGACATCATCTCATTATCTACAGATGAATTTATTCTTGCATTAAAAATACACAAGTTTTACTCCAAGATACTGTTTACATATCACTTATTAAAATTATTTTCTCCAGAATACAATGAATGCCTTCATTACTTCAGTATATTGTATAGCTTATTTAAATCTGTGCTTCTTCAAATTTTAAATTTTAATTTTATTTTTTAAATTTTGGGGGTTTTTGATTTGTTTTTAATACAGGGTCTCCCTGAAGCTGCAGCTGGATTGAAACACATTATGTAAACCAGGGTGGCCTGGAACTCACAGAGAGGTTTCCTGCCTCTGCCTCCTGAGTTCTTGTACTAAAGGCGTACACCCCTGCACTTGGCTCCTTGGTGAAATCTATGAACTTAATTTTTGAGAATTCTATAATACATATTTTGAACATACTTAGACTCCCTCCCCTGTCGGCACCCCTTTTATAACCTCTCCCACATTAGATTTCATACACTTTGTCATACATACAAAGACTTATGGAAAAAAGTTTGTTTCCCCAAATGATCTTTGGTATTCATCCATCTACTGGAGGCTGATTAATTTATCAAACATCTCACTCTTGAAAAACAAATCTTCCTCCAGAAGTAGTTGCTGGTTGGCAACAGTTCCTCAGCTAAGCCTGGGCTTCTCACCTTCTTCCCTCTTCTATGCTGGGATTTTGTCTGAAAGCTATTACAGCTGCTCTAAGTTAACGGGAGTAACGTGCCAGCTTCCTGGAAAACTATGGTCATCAATAACCTCTTGTTCTTGACAATCTATCCTCTCTTCCTCAATGGTCCCTGAGCTTTGGGTTCCAGAGTTTGGATATAGTGTCCTATTCAGGGACAAGCACTCTGCTGTCTCTTATTCTTTGCACTTTGGCCAGTTGTGGTTTTGGGGGTGAAATTTTTAAGGTAACTTATTTAGCATAAAATACTGAGAAAGAAACTTTTTTTTTTCAGGAATCATTAGGAAACTCAAATTGTTAAAGAAGTATATGGTAGTGTCCTGAGATCAGGCTAGGTGAAATGTGATTTTTGGAAGTGTTTTGTTTTATTTTCGAGAAAGAATCTCCAGTTGATCTTCAGTTGGCTTGAACTTCCTATGTAGCAGATGATGACCTTGAGCAATATATACTGCTAATCCTACTTCCCAAGTGCTGGGACAGGGGTCTCTGTGCCTGGCTTTATGTAGTGCTGGGGATCTAACCTCTTACTTTCTGTGTTATGTGCAAGCAGCCTATCAACTGATCTATAGTCCCCCAGTCATCCTGCAAATCATGATAGGGAGTTTAAGAAAGGCTTCAAGAAGACCACGTTTCATTTTTATTATTATGAAAGAGGAGCTCCAGAGAGAGAAGCAAAATGACAATGATTTTGGAAAGAAGTTTAGTGCACTAAAGCTTTGGTAGATAAAAGACAGTCTGACTTTTTCATAAAATTGAAAGAAATTGATTCTGACAGTAACTGGAATTTGGGAGAGAAAATATAGAAAGCAAACGAGTAATAGTTCATAAAAGGCACTGTGAGCTAAATTAGGAACTTTGCATTCCTGATCAATGGGAAGCTATCTTTTGGCTCATTAGCATGTATCACAGACAGGGTCCTTCCATCTGAGATATTTCATGTTCTGGTTCCTAAGCCCCTGCTTGCTCAGGCTTCTATATTACTCAATAACTACTTACTTAATTGTGCCATGGTATGAATAAATGGTAGAGTTATTCCAAAACAACAGTCAACTGCATTTCCTTTTAGAAAATCATCTGATGATTGTTCTCCAAGTTTAGGTGGGAAAATTCCAAAGTTAATATGCCTTCTCTGCCACAATTAAGAAGGATGTCTTTAAAATGTGGCTATGGATTTATCTGCATTTGCTAAAAATATTTGTGGGTCGTATCCTTAAATAAAGGCTGCTGAAAAGTTACAACTTTCAAGCACTGACAAGAAGGAGTCTGCATGATCTCTGCTTATGTTTTAATTAAAATTCCAATTTGATAAATGCATACACACTATCTGATTTGCAGGCGAAACAATTCAATAAATCCCTATGATCTGGCACCGATGAACCAACAGAGAAAATGGTATTTGTGTAAACAGGCTAATTTCTAAATAAGGCACCCATAATGTTTTTAATAGAAAGATGAACCTAAACAAAAATAGAGATAAAAGATAAAATGTAATTTCACTCTTCTCGGAGAAAATTGAAAAAAGACAAACAAAATTAAAAAGAAAGATATGACTGAGAGTTTGTGTTAGAATTAATAAAAGGAAAACACCAATATCCAAAGTTGTATATGCCATCATAAACTTCTTTATATCTGTGATACTTAGATTTTTATTTGCTTTCCATGCCTGCATTCTTCCTGAGATATTTTTTCCTGAGTTCAGTTATATTGGAAAGTAAGATTATATTGCTATTGAGTTCATTTTCCTAGTATATAATACCAAACTGGGTTGCAATATCTGACAGATTTATGACTATTTGCTGAGACATATTTTATAAAATGGCAGAATAGAAGACATTTTTTTCAATCTGCTCTCTGTAGCAAACCTTCATACAAAAAATAGTTTTTAAGGAGGAATATATTACAATTTTTTCCAACGTCTTTTTTTATCTGTGGCAAAGACTATTTCTGAATAATACATTGTAAAATAACGTATTTCAGATGAAACACACAATTCATTGCCTATCCTATAGAGAAAGACGTCTTCCTGTCTCTGCTAAATGTGTGAGTTCATGAGTTTATAAAAATAGAATGCACTTGGCATTGAAAGTTACAGGCTGATGGATGACACCCCGTTGTCAAACAATTGATAGCTAGTGAGGAATTATAGCGACCTTGTGTTAGAGCACAGATAATTCAGCAGCCCCTGAGATATGTTAAGCAGACTGACTTCTCTCTTTTGGTGCCTAGGTCACTTTGGTAAGGGAAGCTTAAGTCCTTAATTTCTTTTAGAAACATTGTAATCACCTCTAGGATTTGAAACAGGTAGAGAATGTGAAGACAGTTTTCTGGGATGCATTCATTCAGCAACAATGGGAGCATGCAGACCCTATTGCCACAGGACCATGGTCACGGTGATGCCAGATGAGAATCGAAAGTTTAAAATTTTATCTTCCAATTAAAAAATAAAAAGGTTAGTGATGAGGCGTGATGGATTATATTAATTAGTCAGACTTGCATTCCAATTCAAAGTTTACCACTTATTAGCTAAAGGAACCTGCGAAAACTTCCTTTTCTCAATTATAGCAAAATAAAGTTTCATATCTCACAAATTGGTTGCACAGATTAGATATTAACAGTGTAGAGTATGAACAAATAACAAAGTTCATAGCACCAAAAAACATCCAGGAAGCAGATGAAACAGGATTCTAGTGTAAAAGCCACAGGGACAATTGGAGACAGCACAGTTTAGAATAGCTGAATGACACATGGCTTTCTTAACTGAGATTTCAATTTCTAGATCAGAAACAATGTGAGATAGAGGCTGCACTGGGGCATTGGTAAAGGAATCTAGGAGAGTGTGATAGTTGTCATTCTTACTTCAAAATAATAGTCCCCCTATGCAGAATCCAGTGTCAAAACTGGGTGTGGTAGCCCATGAGTGTAAATCTCAACACTAGAAAGGTGGAGGGAGAATGATCAAGTTCAAGGGGATCCTCAGTACATAGTGTAACAAATCCAAATTCTACTCAAACGGACCACTAGTGAAGAGGTGTGGTGATGGTAAGCGCTTTGAGAGTCAGTTCAAGGGTTAGACGAGTGGTTGCTCTTCCAGAGTTCCCAGGTTTGGTTCGCAACCCCCATGTGGTGAACTGGAACTACCATCCATAGTTCCAGTTCCAGGGGATCTGATTCCGTCTTCTGACCTCCGTTGCACTGAACGACATGGGCGCACTTACGTGCAGGGAATATACTCAAAGACATAAAATAATAATGATTTTAAAGAAGTAAAAGGATTTTGAGCATCCACAACAGTGGCAGGAATAATAAAGAAGAGATCTCCATATTGAAAGGCTATGATACGCGCCTGTTTATCAACTATTCCAGAAATGCATTGAGAAAAAAAAGAAAGTGAGTCTTCAGGGGACATTGGGATATCTAAGCTTTGCGTTTTCAAGAAATGTGTCTTTAAGAAGCTACCATAAAAATGGACTGTATATTGGAAGATGTGGATCATACCAGTCCTGAATCAAAGGTAAAAACTCAATTTGGAGCTCATTCAGCTCATTCAACTTTGCTGAACCGCCCCCATATAAATCTATATATGCGTATACATATACATATACCTCTCTCTCTCTTTCTCTCTCTCTCTCTCTCTCTCTCTCTCTGTATATATATATATATATATATATATATATATATATATATATATATATATATGTGTGTGTGTCTGACCTGAATTGTGAAACGGTATAAAGAAAAATACACACATAATATTTCATTCTGATTATGGGAAGACATTGATTAACAAAGAACTTGTAACAGGAATTCTACCAGACATGGAAAAGTCAGAGGTAATAAGATACTTTAAAAGTGTGGATGTCTGCCAGACATGGTGGCACGTGGTGAGATCAAGGCCAACCTGGTCTACATAATACGTTCCAGGCTGATTGGGGCTAAAGGAGATTCTTTCTGTAAATAAATAAAAATCAATCAATCAATCAACAACAACAACAAATCAAGCAAACAAAAAGTAACAGTTTTCAAAATACATTGTAGGAAATTCCCAAATCAATAAAAAAGTATTTAAAGTGTGGATTGATGTGGTTGCATATGCCTATAATCCCAGCACTCAGGGAGAAATGGAGAACTATAAATTCTAGGGTTCATAGCAAAACTGTGTCAAATAGATTAGTAGGACTATAGAACAGTAAGAGAACAATAAGACAGGAGAATGTTAGAAAAACTGAAGTAATTCAAAGCAGCATTATTCGTGTGTGTGTGTGTGTGTGTGTATACATACGTGGTGTGTGTGTCTGATGTGAGTGTGTGTGTGTATATGTCCACATTTATTAGGGGGGTCACCACATACCACCATGCACTTGTGGTCAGAAAACAACCTCAGTTTTTTTTATCTTCATCTTCTACCTTGTTTTATTGTTGTTGTTGTTGTCCTTGGTTTGGTTTTGGGAGAGCTGTAGGTAGAGCTGACGTGAAACATGTTATGTAGATCAAGCTGGACTCAGTCTCATAGAGATTTGCCAGACTCTGCCTCCTCTGTGCAGGGACTAAAGTCATGCACCAGCACACACTTCTCTTTCCACCTTGTTTGAGACAGTCTCTTTGTTTTATGTTGCTGTACACTGGAGTAGGTGGCCCAAGAATCTCTAGGGATTCTCCTGTTTCTGCCTCCCATCAAACAAAGGAGCACTGGAATTACAGATATGTGCTGTCTCATATTTACAAGGCTAATGCCTTACCCACTGAGCCATTTTCCAGTCCTAACACATTTTAGAAGTATTTCTAAAGGATGTCTCACAGTTTATCTGATTGTATCTGAAAACTAGTCATGTTTCTATGACCTATGAGATTTCTATCATTTAGAAATGGTGTGTAAAATGTACGCTTTCAATAAAACTAAACAAAGACCAGCACATAACACTGGCAGTATCACTGTCACCAAGGACATTGAAGACAAAAGACATTTTACTAGTGTTTGCTGGAAAAAATAAATACAATTGACATCTCAGAAATACTCCAAAGAATATAGTTTATGAGAATTGTTCACGTTTTTGAAATAGTTTTTAAAATGTTTTTCATAGGTAAACTGATACTTTAAAAAAATCTCCTTGAGGTACAATTTTAAATGTTTAAACTCATTTTTCTCTTATGGGTATGAATGTATTGCATTTGTGTAAGTGCATCCATGTCATGCAATGCCCATGGAAGTCAGAAATGATCCCTTGGGATTGGAGTTTCAGATCGTTATTAGCCACCATGTGAGTACTGGGAACTGAATCTGGGTCCTATGTAAGAATAGCCAGTCCTCTTAATCACAGAGCCGTCACTCAAGCCCCTGTTTTTGGTTTGAGACAGTGTCTCCTGGTAGCCTCAGCCGGCCTCACTGCTCACTATGTAGAAGTATGGAGAACTGGAGTTACAAACATGGCTTTTAGCTGTCATGTGGATGGTCCGAAATGAACCTGAGTCCTCTGCAAAACAGCCAGTGCTGTTAACCCCTGAGTCACTTCTTTAGTCCCTCTTCCCCCTTTATTTCAGTTTTTTGGCACAGGATCTCCTGAGAATCTCAGTGGCCTCACTACTTACTATGTTGACCAAGATGGCCTCAATCTCACAGAATTCTGCCTGCCTCTGCCTCCTGATGACTGATTAAAGGGGTATGCCCCATGCCCAGCTGGGCACATTATTTTTCTAAGATTGCACTGATTCCTCTGGAGAGAACTGAGGTGGAGGCGGCAAACACAAGCACTTAGCGCTGTGCTCAGGTCACAGTACACGCTCAATACTGTTGAAATATTTTTTTACAAGATTGATTTTTATGTTCCATCAGGTACATATGCAGATATTTGTTTAAGTGTGTATGTGAATGTAAGCACCCATGGAGTCTAGAAGGGAGTCAGATCACCTGGAAATAGAAACACAGTAAGGTGTGAGCTGCCTGATGTGAGTGTTGGGAGCATAACTCAGGATTTCAGCAAGAGCTGTAAAGACTCCCAACTGCTAAGGTGGCTCTCAGGCCTCTCAGCTGATATTTAAAAATCTGTCGGGAGATCATAAAAGCAGAAGAATAGTTAATATCAACCAATGAGTCAATGCTGATGTCTTAGATCACTATATGAGTGTTTATGTCATTCCTTTCCCCATAGTAATATTGGATTATTTGGATAGAGATGTAGTCTCACATGACAAGAAGCTGAGACCAAGTGAGGTTAAGCCAAACTATCAGTAGTGCTGCCAGAGCCTCCAAATGAATATCATTTTATCAAACAGTAACCAATAAAAACAAATCATAAGACATGTGTCAGACACATCACTAGGGCAATTCTAGGGCAGAGGAAGTGCCTAGTGGTTAGGAGATTTAGATGCTTCTGTCCTACTTAATTGTCCAGTTCTTTTCTTCTGTTTTTCTGGTGTCTGTGCAGTAGATTCATATTTGTCACTAACTGGTTCCAGTTTTTTTTGTATGTAGAGATGACAATGTGCAAAGAATAGAGCATACTTCTCTAAGTCTCTCAAGCAGTATTCAGCCAACTTGAACTTACTACTCACCTGACAGTTCCTGCAGTAACTTTGCTCAGAAAAGGTAAGCTTTCTGAAGCTTCAAAATGTAAACACACATACATACAAACACACGATAGACAATAACATATTATCAAGCATGTTTCTTTGGGGGGATTAGAGAAATGGCTCAGCAGTTAAGAGCACTGGCTGCTCTTACAGAGAGCCCAGTTTTCAGTACCCACATGGCAGTAACAACCATCTGTGGATCCAGTTTCAAGGTATTGGAAGTCCTCTTCTGGCACTGCACAACACAGGTGTGCTTTCACACAGGTAGACAAAACACTTATACACATAACATAAAAATAAATCAATTTAAATGTTTCTTTTCATAAAAATAATTGTATCATTCTAAATGTGTGTTTTGTGAACAAAAGGAAGCAAACTAATTTATCAATGCTTTCCCCTTTTGTCAGTGCATTTGGGTGGATGTCTGTACTAGAAAAATACAATGTAATAAAATAGGTCAGTATTCTCAGAATGAACGAGAACACAATTGTTCAAGCACCTGGACTTTTGAATATGAGTTGCACAACTTTAGTGAATTGGATTAACACCTTTTAAATTTTTTTTTTTTAATTGTTTTATGTGTCTGAGTGTTTGGCTGCAAGTTTGTAAGTGTAACACCTATATATGTGCAATGACAACAGGGGTCAGAAAAGGATGTTGGACACCTGAGTTACAGATGGTTGTGAGCTGCTGTGTAGGTGTTGGAAACTGAATCCGGGTCTTCTGCAGTTGGTCAGATTCCCTCTTGACCTCTGTGTATTTATTCACCTGTGGGAGTCTATGTGCACTGCATTCACAGAAGAAGCAGCAGTGACCAGAAAGAGAGCATTGGATCCTTCAGAATGCAGATATAGGTGGTTGTGTACCACAGTTTGGCTGTTGGGAGCTGAACATGGGTACTCTGCATGAGCAATGTTCTCTCTTAACTGCTGAGCCATCTCACCAGTCCTTGAATTGACATATTTGAGTCTTTCTCTCCTTCTCCCTCTCAATTCTGAATTGCATACAACTCTCCTATTTTCTTCAACTTGAAAGGGGGTTTCTATGAATATTGACTCTGACAATCAAAGATGCTTAGTGAACGTACATTATTGTCAGGGCGTAGAAATAGATAAGAGAAGAATGTAGAATCTATTGCACTGAAATTAGTTCCAGGCTCCATTACATGTTGATTACCCTGACTTGAAAGATTCCTAATCTCTCTGTGTCTACTTGCAACACACACATGCGCGCACGCGCATGCAGAGAATTGTTAAAAATTGTGAAAACATCCAATTCTTTGCAACAACACAGTAAGGTAAATGCACACGATGTTAAAAACAAAACAAAGATAAAATCATCATGAGATTTTATGATGAGAATACAGTAAGATATTTAGTACATTGCCTCTTCCAGTATAAAATAGCCACAGATCTTTTTTCTTATTAACAATATCCTGACCTGCAATTTTCACCATCAAACTTTATTATCCAGTGGCAAAATATAGATGGAAATAGCAAAATATATGACAACAATAGTGACGGCATTAAACAGTGTAATTTTGTAGGTTCACAAGAAGTAGTACTGCCTCCTTGAGAGGTCAAACACTTCACAGAATAGAAAGTAAGCAGTGTAAAGACTTATGCAAGGTCCCTTTCTGAGGAAGCAGCGTGCAGGAAGCCTCAGGGGTGTGGGGAAACAACACAATTAAGTTAGACAACTCACTGGCTTCCATACCAAGTCTGCACCTTCTCATCCAAAGCAAAGATGTTCTGCTGCAGACTCTGCTGAGAAAAAAAAAGTGACAGAGAAAACAGATTTCCTCCTTATAATGTGTCAGGGAACTTGGAGTAGATTAAATCCTTGTAGGAAGGCAATACAGAAGCTCAGCAGCTATTTTGACAGAGTTGAAATAGAGCCAGGAGCCCATTACTTTAATACTAAAGGAAACTAGACTGATCGGCATCAAAGCCATTCAGGAAAGGTGGGTAGATTGATGGCATGGTCCCAGGTGACATCTTAGAGTAACAGCAGGCTTTCAGTACTGGGCTGACTTCCAACTCACACCCAAATTATCTTCACATATTACAAATCCTGCAGGCTCTTACCTGTATTGTATATGTTGGAGACACACAGACAGACAATAGAAAGTTTCTGTGTGCTTACTAACATTCTGTTAATAATGATGAAAGATTAGTGGTTACTTCATGCTACAGTTTGGGGAATGGAACAGTATATCTTTGATGTAATACAATGTCTCCGAGGCAAAGGTATGCATACAGTCTGAATTTCCCAGTTTCTGTTCCACTTTTTGGGGGGGAGGAATTATCTTGGGAATAATGGAATATACAAGGATCCAGGAAATTTGATGTAAATGGACAAGAATCTAGAGCAAAGAAAGAGATGTGAAGAGTTGAGTCCTGAGCAAGATGGACAACTTCCAGGCACTTTTATGGATGGTTAGCTTGGAATCTAAAGTTGTGCTCAGGAATCGTAAAATGCATCCACAAAGAGCCTGAGGCTCCCACTAGCGAAGAGTAAAGGCCCTGTCTGAAATCGGCACTGATCCACAGCATGCCAGGAGAGCAGAAGTCCAGAGGGAATTGTTAAAGCTTTTTCAGAGGAATAGGGTTTTTCACAGTATGATCAGGGCAAAGTCACCTCGATTGAAATACATGGTGATTCAAGTGGCCTTTGTCAGAAAAGTCTATATTCTTTTGAAAAACAAACTATTCTCTTCAACTTTTTTGTGCTCCCTCCCCCAAAAGCATACTCTCCAGCCCTTAATCTAATCACAGGCTGTATCTTGCCCTGAATTACATACAGTTCTCAAAATGAACCATGTGATTTCACACTATTCCAATTTTAGGTTACGTTACCTGATTTTCTTACCCACTGGCTTATGTTTTTGTCTGTAACTTTCAGCAAACAACCTTGCTTCCTTCCCTCTTTCCTTCTTTCCTTCCTTCCTTGCTTCTTCTAGTACTCTGGATTGAACCCAGGACTTATGCAGGCGAGGTAAGTGGGTAAGCACTCAGACACTGAGCTCCAGCCTAAGCTCTGTCAGTACCATTTCTAACCTCTTTCTGATATCAGATCTGAGATTTCATTCTCCTGGGAGAAGACTGGTACCGTATTTACTGTTTGTTTTCTTTTACTCATTGATTGTCTTGTTTATTGATTCATTAGACCATTTATCAACAAACATTTGCCAGTCACAGTCATACACCCAGGTAAAGGAATGCTTATTATGCATTAAGGTAGTGGCTCATAGCCTGAAGTTCTCTGCTGTATTATACACCACATCTACCTTCTATATCTTACAGCAAAGGGCACACTGGGGGAGATCATTAATGGGGAATCCTTGAGGACAACAGTCCTTCATTATTCATTTTTGTATATGCAGAGCTGTGTGTCTGGATTAAAGATATAAAGTCTTTAAGTTGTGTTGAGAAAATATGTGCATGCAGAAAGGAAACAGACTCAGTTTGTTTATAAGGTTGCCTCAACAAATCGCCACAAACTGAGAGTCTGAAAAGATTCTGCTTTAAGAAGTCTTGTATTGTTTCATAGCTATGGAAGCTAAAACCTTGAAGGTATCAAAAGCACTGTGCTTTTGTAGGAGATGCTAGTAAATAAAGTTTTTCTTGTTTTTAATTTTATTTGTGGTATTTTTTTTAATCTGTCATCCTCCTTGATTTGCATTAGACTTTAATCTGTACCTCCAACTTAAGTGAAGTCCTTCTCCTTAGTACAGTGTTCTTAGGGATAACTGTCTGAATGGATTAAGGATCCATATCACTCCAGTAAAAAGAACCCCTCACTCCAGCATGAGGACCTGCCTCATGCCCGCATAATTTTCTTTCCACCAATTACATTTTGGAAAACTTACTTCTAAATTGAGTCATATTCTGGGGTTCTGTGAAGGAAATGAAGTTGTGGCACACAACTCACTCCATTATATAAGCCACTGTAAAAAATATTCAGTGACAATGTAGAAAGAGAAATCTTTACATTCTTTCTAAAGTGCTGAAATCATTTCAGAAAAAAATTAAATATGTGACTTTAATTATACTTTAATTTTGTTATACTATAGTCAGAGTTATCTATAGCTAAGTATGAAAAATGGGCCTTGAAGAAATGTTTTAGGAAAGATGGGGAATGAAATTTACAAATCAACAAATATACATAAAACATATTTTTAAAGATACTAATGAAGACTGAGTAATTAAATTATTTATTTTTTACATACTTCAATGTACACAGAGAGAAACAGAGACAGAGAGAGCAGTGGCTTACTGCATCTCTGGGTTCTACATACACAGATTCAACCACCCATAGATTATGAACCTTTCACTGGTTAGAATCCTAGGGCCAGTGTCAGTGAGACTGTTTTAAATGTGGAGTGGAAAGAAAGAGCTGGTTCCCTATTCTGCTGAAGACCCAAAAACATGAATTACAATTCTTCTCCCAAAGCACTGCAGTGTCCTAAGGGAGACACTACAGCACAGTAATAACAGAGATAATAGGGCAGTCTGATTCAATACACTTAATTCAAGCATTTACAAGATAGGCTTAGAAATCAATAAGCATTATACGCTTCTACCAGATGCTAAGGTTTTTCAGTAATATTCCAGTTCAAGGGAGCTGATGACAAAGCGCATGAAGGCACATCTCAGCATCACGCTGAGGCCTAAATTGTGTCACATGTCACTAGTAGAATTAAAGGTCTAAGTTTAACACAGTTGAAGATGATATTGTCTGTTCTGAAGATTTCGAAAAGCAGATATTATTGAGAAATGCTTCCTCAGCTAGAACAATATTAATAATTATGTCTCTTTTACTACTGTTTTATATACACAAAAGCATTCACTTTTGCTCTCAAGTGAGAAAAAAATATAGAAAATAGAATATTATACCTACTATCAAATGTCAACAGTATTTGAAAATCTAAAATGTTATGCTAAGCAACAGTCATTAGCAAATTACATATATAAATTCTCAAAGTCTTACCCTCATGAAGCTTGGTAGAACATACATTTTGCTTCTTTAGGACACATCTTTAAAACTTTGAATTAAAATTTTAAGTTATGGGAATTGGGAGATGACTCAGTGATTAGGAGTGCTTCGTGCTCTTCCTGAGGAACTGAATTTCATCGCCAGCACCAATGTCAAAATCAGTTCCTCAGGAAGAGCACGAAGCACTCCCAATAAGCTACAGCCAGACTAAACCATGGGTGGGGTAAGTATGCAGAAAGTTTAATAACTCGATGCAAAGCGATTGGCAATTGATAGTCGCTGGGAGAAGAGTCAGCATTCGAAGGTAGGACTCCTAGAGTAGGTTTACCACTTGCCAAGGGACCTCCTCCCACCACAGTGCATTTGTAAAACACAAATTAGACAACACAGACTTCAAAAAGCAAAAGGAGGTAACTGCATAGAGAGAAGAGGCAAATCTTGTAGAGAATGGAGAAGGTCTGTCTGATCAAAATGCATATGAAATTCTCCAAAGGTAACAAAATATCTAAAAAACTGAAAAATGATGCTAAGTTATAATGCATAAAGATTCACTGGAACTTGTCAGAATACTTGAAAGCAATAGTTTTCTTAATTGTGACCTCCCTGTTCAGAAATTTCTTTATGGCTTTGCTTTTCTGTTCAGATAACCACAGAATGTGCTTTAAATATATATATATATATGTATATTGTTTGGGAGTAATTAGAAAACTTTCTCTTACCAGATGGCTTGAAAATTTATATGTATATATATATATATATATATATATATATATATAAATTTTATATATATATATAACAAATACAAAAGTACATTTTTCAGTTCATAAAATCCTCTCTAATGAGACAGATGAAAATATGAATTGCTTCTAATGAGCTCAGAATTACATATACTTCCCTTGGTTTAATTTCCTAAGTGTTCATAGATATATTTTGTTGTGCTTATTATAAAACAAGAAGTGGCCACTAGGCTGTGATAAACCAATTTGTGAAATTAAAGTGCTGAACTTGAACGGTTTCATTAAATTCTAAGTCATGGGTTGAAATCGGAATTTTAAAAGCATTTCTTTTCTTATTTACACAAGACCCACTGCATTTATGCAGGCAGAAAGTAGGACCGATTAATGCCCTGCCTGTGGATGCAGTATAGAAGGACCCCTTAGGAAGGCTGTCTTTTTACCATAGGGTCTCCTCTTCACACAAACACTTCCTCCGAAACACATGCTAAACTGCAGCTTTAAAGCATTCAAGCTCAGCATCACATAATTCTTAAAACTCATTGTGGCTAAAGCTCACCGCCATGTTTCAAAATAAGTTCTTACTTGCCTTATTTAATGTATTATACCTGGGGAGTTTTGCAAAAAGAACTATATTACATTGGAAAGAAACTGATCATTCCCATTTGCTCTGCTTCTAATATAAAGATGAGCAGAACTACCGTAACGATTATTTGTATGCAAACAACAGCATCTAGTTAATTAGTGGTGCTACTTAGAAATTATGGGTTTCTCAAAAAACTGCAGGGTGTAATAAAATAGAATGGAAGATCATTAGCTTTCAGTAATGAAGTTCAAGAAAAATAAGCACAACCCTGCCTTTCTATAACCCACAAGAGCAAAATTGTAATATATAACATGAATATAAGCAAAGACCCCTTAATTCAAATTGAATGCAACATAAATGCTAATTTGTATCTAAATGCATGGATATATTTAAATTTCTATCAAACGCATCATCAAAATATATACACAGTCCCTCAATTTCCCATTCTATACTGACAATAATTTGATGACCCCAGCATACTAGGGGAAATCTTGCATGCACATCTTGAAATCATTGAACTGTCTTAATAAGCCATTCAAAAAGATTCATAATCCTGTCTTATTATTTTCATATATGTAATTTTACCTGACTTGTGTTTATATATGTGTGTGTATGAATATAAAACTGTAACTCATAGCTTTCAGGAATATTCTTTCCATAGGAAGAAGAGAACATTGATTCTGGGATTTTATCATTTTCAAGTTTGTTCATTCTCTCCTTAGAACAAGAAATATTTGTTTGGTGGTAGCCCACTACCAATATTTACAAGAAATTTTCTGCTTCTGTTGCTCTTTAACCCCAGTGCAGAAATATATTAGGTGTGCAGCCCTGGAGTTTATTATTTAATTTTTATGTAGCCCATTTTCCTTACAGAACGGAACTCCGACAGCCTAAAGACAAAGTGAGGATTATAATTACATGGAGGATGGAGACTCATTAGTACAGTGCCCGATGAATCATAGGCATTGGATGAATATTCACTGTATGTTTTCTTTGGTCACTGTGATGACCTCCACAAACCTTTGGCTTCTGCTTTCTATTGACAGTGAAAACAGAAATGACTGAGTGTTTGTCCTTCAGTCGTAATCATGGCTGAAATGTTCCATGTGTGGCCTAATACACCACACACTACTAAAAGACTACAGAAATGTAAAGCACATGTTATCCTGTACAGGAAACTGAGTGACCCAAAGAAAGACCCATGTGGTATAATTTTGGTATTTTGGTGTTTTTGTATTTTAAAGACTTACAGGGATACTTGAATCCCCAAGTATCCTTTAAATACACACCAACAACAAGCATATGCTTTTGAAAATGGTTTTGGAGAAAGATAAAGGGTTGTGAATGGTAAATGCACTCTGCTTGCAAGACACCACAACATTATGCCCAGCATAAAAGTATCCCTGTGCCCTCCCTCTGGCTCTATGAATACCTCAAGGTCAAGGCCCTTCATGTAATTTCGGTACTTGAGGAATTACTCTCACACCTGGAGAACCACTAATAAGCAGAATAAAACACCAAGAAAAATCCATTCCCCAAGTCAGTTGTGCCACACAACACTGACAATTTTCAAATACTCAAACACTTTCAAAGGAAAGTTAGAGACAGCCGTGAGTGAATTCTATAAATACATGAGCATGTATACATATGTTTACACACACATATATATGTGTGTGTCATGTATAAAGATACGCATGGGTTAATAGTGTTACTAAATGAGCCTGTAGCTGACAAAATCTACACACATACCAAGATTTCTCGCATATATGTATGTAAGCAGATACATGGTAACAAGATGGAGAAACAAAAGTCAAACACCAGTACTGAATTTGGAAAATAAATGGAAGATAAATCTAATATTAAAATGGTTTTTCTTGGGGGAAGGGTAAGTTCATAGAAGGTACGAATGCACTTTAGTCACAAAATAATGAACCTTCATCTTATGAATGTTAAAGAGCTCGAAAGAGAAGCAGAGATGAGCCTCAGATTTCAGCACTTTTTCAATTTACTATTGAGAACAAATGCTGCTCTTCTTTGCAGAAGGAGATTTTTATGTTTTACTTTCTTGAGGTATTTCTTACCATTATATCTTATTTGGATTATTCAGTGAATAAATGTCTGTCTGCCTCTTGAACTAAATATTACATAGGCATCGTCTTTAAATTCTCTTGTAAATGAAAACTGTTAGCAGAACAATTAGCTTTTGAAGCCAAAATGACCTTAGCTCTGTGCATTGCTGTGATTAGCCTCCACTCTGATGCCCAGCATATCACCAAGCTGCCTTAGATGCCAAGATAAAAGGTGTCTAGCTCCAGCTCAGAGGACACAGGATAATAGCGTGATACTTGAGCAGTGAAACATAAAGGACAAACCAGTGTGATTATGTTTGATTTGTGTTGACTTAGATACTGAGAAAGGCCCCTCAAACCTGAGAGTGCTGGCAAATGAGGACAGAAATGGCCCGTCTGATTTGTCTCTTTGTGACTGTCATGCTATTTAAAAACCTAATTTCAGCACAGTCTTTCTCTCCAGCAAGACTCTCTTAAATTTTGTCAGTTACAGAACTCTCTTATTAACAATGGCAACAAAATAGAATGTGAGGGAAGATATATTTGTTGTGTTATTAAATGGGCTATTGTTTGTTTTAATTTAAAGCATACATCATGAGATGCCTAAAATTGGCTGGGCCCTTTGGTTATCACTGAGTTTTCATACAAAAATGAAAAATAATCTTGACTTTGGTTTGTGTGGAGTTCTCTGTGTGTGTGTGTGTGTGTGTGTGTGTGAATGTGTAATGCACTGAGTACAAACATATCATAATACATACATTTTCCGTTCATAATATAGTTACCTATGAACAATGATAGGGTTTTCAAGGTGTCAGATGATATAAATACTACGTTACTCTTTTACAAAACCTAATTTGCGGCCATGAAACTATTGTGTATGGCACTATAACTCTGGATAGATAACATTATAAATGTGTCAAATTCCACAGAATGCACACCACCAAAGATGAGCCTGCTTAAGAAGTGTGGACTTTGAGTGATCATGATTTGTCAAAGTAGATCCATCAGTTCTAGTAAATGCCCTGCTCTGAGGGTGACGATGTGAGCAGCATAGGCAACATGTGAAGAACAGTGATACTGGGAATCTCCCCAGCTTTCTTTCAGTTTGGCTCTAAAATAAATACTACTCAAAATGTGTGTTATAAATGCTACTACTGTCAAATGTCTAGAGCTACTCTATGTAACATTTTGAGAAATTAATCGTTTTAAAACAAGTCCTTTTGTTACTGTGTTTTTTAACCATTATTTCCAACCCATCTCTTGTTTGTCTCTTCAGTAATATTCATTTTTCTTTTTGACTCTTCACAATGATCAAGTGAATAGCTTGTCTATCTTTTGGGGCATGTAACAGAGAGTGTCTTTACAAGGAAAATGGCTAGGAAATATCTACAACTATATTTTCAGCTTTACCAGACTGAGCAATTGCTTTCAAAATTGGTTATAAAATTTTATACTCCCACCAACAGTATACGAGAACTCTTCTTTTTCCCTTCCTTGCGAAAATGTCCAAATAGAAATTTTGCAGATATGAGTGGAAATGACGACTCTGGTGTATTAATGTGAATACAGAAGGAAGTCTTTCATCTTAAGTGCTCACTTTCCTTTCTATGGTTCAGCTTGATCGCTACCTTTGCCCACTTCTGTTGCAATGATGGATTTCCCCATTTTTTTTTCTACCGCTCTCCTGTAGAATATGCATCCGAAGGTTTCAATATTCTCTATATACCTCATTTTTAAGATACTGTGCTAAATTTTATTTTTAAAGCATCGTTTTATACCTGAATCTTTCTTTATAGTTTATCTCAAGACTGCTCTTTTTGGACGTCATAATGTTTGATGTTCCCCGTTTGTTTTTGTTGTTGTTGTTGTTAAATTTTGAAGTCCTGAACTAGGTGTTCAATTCAAAGGGAAGAATTTTATATGTCTTTTGATAATTTCATAAATGTCTATAATATATTCTAATTACTATCACCTCCTTCCCCTGACCAACTGTTAAACGTAGTATTACTATTGAATGTACTATTTTTCTAGGGTATCTATTCATGATTACACAGATAACATGCATTTGTTCTGTTTTTAATTTGTAATGTGTTAAAATGTTTATCTTTGATGTTTATCTTTGAATGAGTGTTTAATTTATTGTACTTTTTTTTTTACAGAAAGGGAGCTTGTTTGTTTCAAGTTTTTACTGTTTGTATGATTATATGTGTGTGTGTATATATATATATATATATATTCCTGCTATTTGTGGTTGAGTTCTTGTTCTCAATTGTTACCAAGTAACTATGAGTTGTATAGAGTACTTTCTGTACTGTGTTTTCTGATGAACTCACGTTAGAGTCTTACAGAGAGCTGATATAGGTGGAAATAAAAGATGTGGACAAATGCTGTTATCCAATTTCTTAGATTCAGTAAGTAATATACTTGTAAAACCTACAGTCTAAGAATATGTTCACGATTGGAATAGAGTCAAATTCCCAAGATCTGCTATGTCATGAGTTTGATAGTATATGGATGACTGAATCTGCATTCGCAAAGTAAAATATACAGTCATATCCCTTTAAGAAAAATTGTTTAAGTCAGTGAGAAAGAATGATTTCACTTTATAGTTATCTAAATACCTGATAATTTGTCACAACTAAATAAACATTTCTCCTAATTGTTGGAAAAATGATTTTCAGATTAAAGAACCAGGAGAACAAGAAATGGAATTCTTGGCGAGCAAGCACTGATTTTATTATTTTCAAGAATTTACTTTCATGAGAAGTTCATGCATTTGACAAATATTATGTAGGCCTCTTTTCTTGCCCACATTTATGCAGTGCATCCTCATGATTTCAGCTAGTTATAAAGTTAATAAACATTCTGTATAGTTCTAACTTATCTTAATTTTAATGGTTAAATATGCATTAAAACTTGCAGCTTTAAGAATAAGAAAACCAAAAGGTTATCTTGGGACTGAGAAAATGGTTCACTTGGTAATGTAATTGCCATGCAGGCACGAGGATCAGAGTTCAGATCTTCAGAACCAAAGTAAAGCAGGACCTAAAGGCACACAGCTGTAATATTAGCAGTCCCATGTTGAGATGGGAGGTGGAATGGGAAGATCCCTGACAGTTCATGGACCAGTTAGCCTGCCTCATAAAGTGTCAATCAACAAAGAGACTCTGTCTCAAACAAGGTGGTTAGGTGCAAACTTAACACCCGATGTTGTCCTCTGACCTCCACAAACATGCCATGATACATACGTGCCCAAATTCACACCACAAACATCCCACCCTTCACACACATGCCAAACACATACAAAAAACAAGGAAATGGAATCATCCTAGGTGTGCATGAACACATGAGTGGATAATGAAAAGACGATGCATGTACACAGTGGAATTTTATTCAGTTATCAAAAAAAACAAAGTTATAAAATTTACAGAAAATTAAACTGGACAATGTATTTTAGGTAAAGTAATGAAGTAACCTAGGCTGAGACACTGAAATACCATATGTTCTCTCTCATATGTGCCTCCAAGGTTCTAATTGTTAAATATGTGTATTTAAGTGTGAGTAGCTATGAGTAGAGGTGAGAGATGGGGTCCATGAGATGAAAAAACGAGGATTTAAGAGGAGGGGATTCTATCTAAAGTATATAAAGAATGCAAATGTTGGCGGATGGAGAGATGACTCAGCAGTTAAGAGCACTGGCTGCTCTTGCAGGGCCGGAGTTGATTTCCAGCACCTACGTGATGGCTATGAACAGCCCATTACTTCAGTTCCAAGGGATCCCACACTCTCTTGTGACCTCTGTGGGAACTGCAAGAGACAGGTGTAATTTCATGCATGCAGATAGTATATTAATATACACAAAACAAAATAATATAGTATTTTTTTAAAGAATTGCACACTTAAAGCACATACACGCCAAATGTGATAAGAAATGGCATTTTCTGAAATCAGCAACGTTTTTTGATCTTCTAATGTGCAATTTTATTAATTTCTCTATGTTATACATAAATAAACATATGTCTTAAGGAATCAGGAAATATTGTCACTGACCTAGTGAAATACGTTTGATTAGAACTGTATCTTATTTGGAGCTTATACATGTATTGGATTTACTATGAAACTGGAGTTTTTTGTCAATGGGATTCTTTCAGTTTATAGTCTTTTCAATTAGAAAAGAAAGAGGAATGATGATGATCAAATGGGCACAGATAAAGATTTTGCATGTATTTTACAGAGCATGATTGGCGAAAATGAAACCGAACAAAAGATTTCTGGACTTCAGTTGACTCCCTGGACATTTTGAATATTAAATCTTTCTATCCATTTGCACTACATACCGAACAATATCCAAAATTAAACGGAACTCTACACATTTTAAAAGAATATATTTTGAGATAATTTAAATAGAAAGGTTTTTAATAGAAGTCTTAGAGAAACTGCAAGTTGAACTATTTTTACAACTTTAGATGGAAAAGCAGTGAAGCTTACAAATGCAGATGATTTTTAAATTGTAACACGTTAGGTAAGAAGGTAGTTTCAGGTAGACAACAAGTCAGCAGAAATAAATTTGGCTTGTCCTGGGTGAGCATTCTCCTCAGAGGTGATATCTTCTAAATGTTGAGCTTAAGATCAAAGATTTTCAAACTGGAGATATCCTGTGCCTGCCCTCTGGAAAATTCAGTTAGAAACTCATATCTTTTGAAACATTTAACAAACTCTAAATAAACTATTTACTGGGAAATATTTATGTGGAAGTGTGGACATGCTACCTTGTTTGGAAGAAGATTCTTTGGTGGAAAAGATAAAGAGAACACTAGAGCAGGCACACAAGAGCTAGATAATTCAGAACCATACCTCTTACATCTGTCAACATCTAAGTTAACACCTGTATATGTAGCATTAAAGCATATAATCCTGGGACAGGGTTATGACAAAAGTCATCAGTATATCCTATTTATTCCTTTGGCCACTAGCATTTTATTGTGATCACCTGAAAGGTTTATCCGAGGACAACCAGAAGTGCTGAGCATTTAATAATTTAATTTGTGGATATGTTTCAAGAAAGCATAAATGTGAGTGGAACATAGCAACCAAGCTTCCTGTTTCTATGTTTGTTCAAAACACCGTAAAGACTCAGAAGGACTTGGGTGAGTTCTCTAGAATAAGACTCTTGCCCATAGCTGACATCAGTTCTTCAAATGCCTCATTTTGGTTTTCTACCTTTCTCTCTCTCATTTTTCTGTTCTCATTATCAGCTTTCTGAAATAATCTGATGCATAAACTAATTATTTATGAATTTTTCTCTCTGGATTAGTTTCAGGTTGAAAATAACCCCAGACATTTCTTTTTTTTTAATTATTTAAAATTTTTACTAGGGAGACTTCCCAGTTTGATCTCCAACGTGTAAAAATATTTGGAATTCATCACTCCTCACTTTACATTACAAGGAAACTCAGCCAACCTGAATTTTAACAAATTTTCTCTGGCCTGTCAGAAAACAAAGAACTTCGAACAAACCAACTCCCTCAGGTCTAAAGAGAGAAGCACATAAATGAATCTTATTTTTTGAACTAGAAGTATCTAGAGCCATGAAAAGTAAGAACAGAAAAAAAAAAATACTAATTATGAACAACTGTGGTTTTAGAAAGGCCCCTACATACTTGTGAGCTTTGTCTACAGGCACTTCATCAGGTTCTTAAAGGATAAGGAAAGAAAGAGTCATTCACACAGGACAGTCGAAGAGTGATCTCAGTGAAATCTGTCCCTGTGCTCTCCAAACCACAACCTACTCACTATGGCTTTAACTATAAAAAAAGATTTTACCAGACCCTTATCACACGTGAGCAGAAGAACACTTCTGTCCTGTCCTGCTTGTCCCAGGTGCAAATAAGGCACAACACTTATGTAGCTAGCCTATACACAAGCCTGCCAACAGGCAAATATAATTTTAATGACCATCACATCAACAATGGGACTGTAGAATAATAAGGACATCCACCTATAACAGCTGCAACACAGATTCTCATAGAAAGAGTGCTTTGTCTCTGGTTTAGAAACAGAAAAATTCAGAGCAGAGACAAAACAAACATATTAGAAACACTAATCAATCTTTGACAGATAGAGCTAAGTTGTATCAACAATCATTTTAAGTGTGGGTATTCTAACTGTGGGTTTTCAAAGACATTGCCAGTTTAAATTAAAACATTAAGATCCAAAGGTATAATATAACTCAGACATCTACTTTGAATACAAAGGATTAGACAGGCTAAAAATAAAGGAAAGTAGAAAATGTCATTCTAAATTGAATGAAAAGAAACCGATAAGGAGCTATATAAATTTCAGACGAATCAGTTTGGGGACAAAGACTATTACCAGGAATATAGCAAGAGACACAATAATACAGGGAATCAGTTTCCCAAGAAGAAGAAATAATCCTAAATGGTTGCTAACAATAGGGAATAGGATTCATAGAAAAAGATCTATAAAATTCACAAATATTTCAAGACTAACCTTCAAATTTCTGCATATATATTGGTTAAAGGGGTTTTTTAAGGGTCCTCACAAATATTTTAAGTTCAAGTCACAAGGTGTATTAATCCCAAGACTTGGGAGGCAGACAGGTGTATGGTAAATTCAAGGGCAGCCTGAGCTACATAAAAAGCCTCTGCCTCAAGAAAAACAAGTTGGAATTTATGTCAGTGGTGAAACAGTTGGATTTGTTCTCTAGCACAGATGGAAAGGTACTGAATGATGAGGAAAACTCTGCTAACCAAATTTGTATAAGGGATTCATTTAGAAGGAAATTTTACAGCACAAAAGGATACACCGCAGGAAGATGGAAAACAAAATGAACCCAAACAATGTAAGTTATGACCATAGGAACTGAGGAAGAAAGGCAGCTTCACCTGAAGCAAGCATAATAAAGGAAATTGTATGAATTAAATCAGAAATTAATGAAATAAGAAAATCAAATGACTATCCTTTATGAACATCAACAAAACTGACAAAGTTTTAGCTACATAGACACGATTAAAAAGAAAGGAGCAGGACATACCTCAATAAAATAAAGAGCTACATTAGTTGCTTTCTGTGACTATGATAAAACTCCAGGATCAACGCCTTTTATAAAGGAAACAGTTGCTCTGGCTTATGGATTCAATTCTAAGGCTCCATAATGGGGAGTCATAGTCATGCAGACTGAGGTGGCCAGAGCAGAAAATTTAAAAGATCACAACTGCCTTCAGCAAATTTGACCTCCTAAAACCTTCTGAAACAGCCAGTTGGGAACAATATGTCCAAATACTACGGTGTGTGGGGGTCATTCTCATTCAAATCATTATAGCAATCACTATAGCAGTTAAACTAAACAGGAGAAGTAACTATCCTTCAAGACATGAACACGTTTGTGAAAAGTTGCTGTAAACAGCTTTATACTACCAAGTTAGAAAATGTCATGCAATAGACAAATCCTTACAAAATAGTACACAACCAAAGTCTACCCAAGCAGAAACAGATTGCCTTTCTCACTGAAGAATTCCAAACTGCTTATATCCATAGTCCTCTCTCGCAGATGTGGAGCCTAACTCTATGATCTACCAGTGTATGCTGCTCAAACGTCTCCCTTTAAACAATATAAAACCTAGCTGAGCAAAATGGTCCTGTCACCTGTGATCCCAACATTCTGGATACAGAAGCAGGAACACTGCACATATAAGTACAATATTATGCCAACTTTCTGGAGGCCAACAAAAATTTCCATTGCCAATACATCCTCAGATACAGTTGGGGCTTCCTCCCCAGTTACTTCTCTCTATGCTAGGATTTAGTCTCTCTTGAGTTTATGTCGGACTTTTCCATGCTTTCAGCATTACGGTGAGTTCATAGAATAAGTGACCAGTTGTCTGGAAAATTGTTTCCTTGTGGTCATCCACCTCCTCTGGCTCTTGCAGTCTTTCCATCCCATCTTCTGCAATGATCCCTGAGTCTTGGGAGGCAAAAGTATGATGGAAGTGTCTTAGTCAGGGAAAGGCAGTTTGAAGTCTCTTATTCTCTACACTTTGGCTAGTTTTGGTTCTCTGTGTTGAACACCATCTGCTGCATAGGACAGCATCTCTGCTGAACTATGTAACACCTTAGTGGAGGTGGGTCTGGGAAACGTCCTGGATCTGGAGGTCCAAAATGGTCCTAAAAGTGCAGAAATGGCTGGTGTAGGGAGCCATCTCTGTCTCTTTGAATGAGATTGATAGATTGATTCTTATTATTTTTATTGTATGTGTATAAGTGTATTGCTTGCATGCATGTACATGAATCTGAGTCATTCAATGCCCACGGAGGTCAGAATAGGATGTTGGACCACCAGGAGCTGGAGTTATGGACTGCTGTTAGCCACCATGTGGGTTCTGGGAACTGAACTCGTGTCCTCTGGAAGAGCAGCCAGTGCTCTTAACCATTAAGCCACCTCTCTAGATCCCTAATTATTTGTTTTAAAAGGTCTTCAGACATTATCTCCTTCAATAAGATGTGAATATACTGTACTGCACTCAGAGTAAGACTAAGTTAAGACTCATACAAATGAAACCCTTCTGATTTGTCCAGAGGTATCTGTAGGCAATCTGACTTTTGATTTAAGCTGTAGTAACACTGTCCTTATTGCTACTCTGGAAGATGTATATTATAATATATTCAGGCTTAATCTAATGTCTAGGTTTAATCATGGATACAAACCCACGAAGTTCCTGAAAAGAAGGCAACCTTCAATTCCTCATGAGCACTTTCTTTAAAAAAGAATGTGTGTTGTCCTCCAAGAAGTCTACCAATAAAATCTTCTGTGCCTTTCTCAACAAGAAATATAGGTCTTAATTCTTATTATGTGTGTATGCATGTGTGTATGATATTGGGGTGTTTGAATGCCATTGTGTGTTTGTGGAAGTCAGAGGACAACTTTCTGTAGTAAGTTTTCTCCTTCCGCCTTTATTGGGGTTTCAAGGATCAAATTCAGGTCTTCAAGTTTGCATAGCAAATCCTTTACCTGATGAGCCATTTTAACAAAAATCATTGTAAATACTGAATGGAGAGATGGATATATGATTTGAACTTAGACGCTGTAATTTACCCCAGCCACTCTGATATTTTCCTATCTGTATCAGTGAAAGTTCTGAATTCTATAAAGCCCTGTTGGCCCAGAAAAGGTGAGTGGTCCAGCCTAATACCAGGCGTCAAGACTGAATAAGGAAGGACTTAGAAGCCAAATCGGAAGAAGGTGTTGGTGCAAGGAAAGGAAAGCCAAAGCAGCCGCTCAGTGGTCAACAACTCTTTCTTCTCAGACTGGAATAAAAATCACTTGACAGAATGCCTAGCCTGCAGGACGGTTCTAGCCTCAGTGTAGTGACACAAGCCTGCAATTCAGACACTTGTTGGGTAGAGCAGGAAGATCAAAAGTTCAAAGTTATGCTTGGCTACATAGTAAGTCTGAAGCCAGCCCTAAACTATATGAGATCTTTATACAAAGAGTATATTATCTTCTGTTCACATTCTCTGGTAGCAAACTGAAGCCAGTATCAGCACTGCTTTATTCACAATTGTTATGCACAATTCTCTAAGGAGAGAATTACAATATACCTACAGAAAGAAAAAAAAAAGCAGTACAAAGTAGCCAGTGCTAATTTTGTACTCCTAGCAGAAATCATTGAATAAATCAACAAGGATTATTAAAATTAAGTAATATATTAAGAACAAGATGTAGGTCAATGATAACCCTGATTGGTCTATTGAAGCTAATAAATGGTTAACTATAATTAAGCATAATGTACTGACATAAGCTATTTGTGAAAATATTTTATAATTTTATCAAGTTTTATATTCTAGTTTACATGTTTCTGCATTGTGTTAATTATTTCAATCTAAATTCAATATCACTGATGAGGACAGGCCGAAAAAAAATAAAACATGCCAGGCTCAACAAAATTCTTAACATTATACCATACTATGAAAAATGTCTTTTAAAAAAGGATCACAGAGAACTTAACTTTTCAGTTTTTCTAATTAAACAACATTATGCATATGCAGTTGTTGTTTATGAAGCACATATACTATTACTGAAATTGCTACTCATATTTAGGAAACTGATGAAAATTAAGCTCATAAAAATTTAATGCCGTGAAATCTAAGTGTGGAACATGTAGTTAGGCTGTAGCAGCTCAAAGGAACCACATTAAGTCTTGCAAACAAACCACATTTAACTTACTAATTTTTAAAGGAGCAAGCATGTAGACTCTTCTGTCTTTAGAGTTCTAGTGAAGTGATTCAGGACAGGCTTAAGGTCAGTAGGGAGGATGAGGTGAAGGCTCTTGAAAGAATTGAGATAACGAAGCAGCTTCCTGTATAGCAGTGCATGCATTATATAACCTCATTTTGGTGGTTGAATGTAGACTCGTGCAGAATGAGCAGAAACGGATAGGATTTGGGGAATAAGGTCTTTTGTGATAAAGTAGGCCTGGACAGTTTAGTTGTATAAAACTGTTTTTTTTTTTAAACTCAAACTGTAAAATGCATGAGAAATAAAAATTTTACTGTGCTTACTAACTTGCTTAAGAGGATGAGTAGAAAATTTGGTAACTGTATAGCCAAATGTGCACAGAAGAGTAGAGAAAGGCTTATTTTAAGTAATTATTAAGTAACACATGATTATTGTTATATTTCTTATTAGATTAAAAGTTAAAATTGCAAGATAGATGATTGTTTAACAAAAAAAATAAAACAGATTGACATTTTGAAGAAAGAGGTTACCTACTAAGAAACGAAACAAGAAAATAAATATCCCATGGGCTGTAGAGATGTCTTAGGACTTAAGAGGGCTTGCCACCAAGACTGATGACTTGAGTTCTATTCTCTAGGAGCCACAAGTTAGAAGGAGATAATTGACTCCAGAAACTTGTCTATTGACCTCTGCACCTGCTCCATGGCATGTGTGTTCTCCCCTGACCCCTTCCATATACACACTAAATAATTTCTAAAATAAATTTGCCTCTTTGTCAGTACAAGGATTTAATAATTAGAAGTATCTACTACGTTTGTATTAGGGAGAAGTTATGTAACTTGTTCTCAGCTTTTACTATAGAGAAGACACTATGCTAAGTGTGTTGCTCACATGACCTGTGCCACATCAGGTGAAAATCACAATGCCACTCAGGTGAAAATACTAATATTGATCTTTCTTGGGTGGGAAAAATATTTGAAAAAAATTAATTTCCCTCAAATTGTACCTACAATTAATTCATAAGAGAAAGGTCAAACTAAGGCTTATTTTTTTCCTTTCTCTTTTTTCTTATTATTTCATATTTCTAACAATTATAATTAATTCTTTCTTTGGTTCAATCCAGGCAGTGTGCAAGTAGGGAGAAGAAAAAAAAAATTCTTTGCTTAGAGAGTACTGTTTATTTAAGTTCCTTCACAATCACTATCAGATTCTAAATAGAGCTCCAAATAGAGGAACTTTAATAAGGTTTTCTATAGTGCTGTTCTAATGAATTTACTTACTAAAGTATGCACAAATTCTGAATTGGGGGAGCATGCTAAGCTATTTAGTTAATGTCAAAAACATCGAGCATATACAGATGTTCAAGACATACATCTTAGAAAATTCCAACCACACATATCTGAAATAGTATTGGCTTAAGAAGATGTTGCAAGAACGTCTTGTTATTGTTATCTATCTGTCTCTTGCTCATCTTGTCAGCCCAAGCATCTCTCATTTCCATTTCAAAGCCTTTCCTGTTATCCAATTCCTGAATAATCTCAGTGTTCTGTATGACTTACATAACATGCACATGGTATAACTTCCCACATGTCACACTGTATTTTATGATGTTAGAATCCTGTTCTTTGTTGTCAGTCATGTTTGTTCTTGAATCTAGGACCATTTCCCAGTCTAGTGTCTTTGTATAAGGAAAAATCAATACTTTGAGCCTTGGTCTCTTTGTCCATTATTGCTTTCTTCCTTATGATTATTTGGTTATTTAGACCTTTCTTATAGACAGAAAATTACACTAGATCCAGAGATAACAGTGTATTGCAGCTTCTACTCAAGACTAGTATGGAGGAGGAAGATATAAAACAGGCAGTTTACTAAAACATTCTGCAGTGTCTGAATAGATCTACACCAGCCTTGTTTGGTACAGACAACACTAACCACTTCAGCTTGTCCTGAATTTTAAAATATGGTTAATGAGACGAAAGGAATAAATGTTTCTTTAAACAGCTACCCTTGTCTGCGGAGGACTCTTCTAGAATAGCATATCTTTAAATGACAAAATGCGTTACCATTGTATGTCAGAAGTGCCTAGCACCGTGTTACCACCTAGACAATCTAAACTATTTGCTGGACTATCAGAAAAAAAAAGGCAACAAAACTCTATGTGCAACAATGAAGAAAACAGTACCGTCAAATTACATTTTCATCTTTTTAGAAGGAATTCTCATGAGAGCCTCAAACTCCGGTCATTTTAGACTATAACCCACTCACCTTCACATTTCCGTCCCTTTTGGAATCTCTTTGGTCCCTCACTTACAGATTTCCTAGGCTCTCCTGGCTCACTTTTACAGACTTACAAATGGAAAACCCAATGTAACTAGCTTCTAAAAGGGAAACATGGTCTAAACTAATTGTTGAGCTAGACGTGGAATAGGATCCAACTTGCACTCTTTAACAGAGTGGTTCAAAAGAAATTGCTTTCCTAGGGTGTCTAAAACTCTGGTTTCTTGCTCACGAAGTGAACTTCAATATGTTAGCAGCTAAATGCATTCCTGGGGAGTACTAAGTCAACAGAGCCCCCTGAACTGAAGAAAACAACACAAAAGACAACTCCTAGGCGGTATCTTTCCTCAAAGTTTTGTAATTTCCATTACACAGGCCTCACCTAATAGGCCCTCAAAGAATATCTTTAATTACCATTGCTTTCTCTAATTGGTATCTCTATATATTTTATTCTCTGAGTATTCTCTGACTTTCTGACTCTGCCTCTGTCTTTGTCTCCACCCTCCACCCCCGGCCCCACTGACTAGCTCTCTTATGTACTTTTCATATCTTCTTTATTATCTCACCTACTAAGAAACTTTGTGAGGACGAGTCCTAAGAAAAACCACAATATATCCCTCTCCAACTGGACTATTACAGGTCTCAGGCTCTGTGAACAGAGAGACACAGGCCCAGGCATGGTAGGCAAGCCTGGAAACAACAGGACCTAATAAGGTATAAACAAAAGCCTGCAATGTACTTAGGTAATGGCCTGCACAGTCCTCTGCTCTAAAGGTGACTCTCACCAATGAGAGACCCCGTGCTCCCTTCAACCCATTTCTGGTGTTCATATCCAATCAATTTAAAGACATGTTTGGCGCAGGTGGGCTTTTGTGACCAACCTGGTTGGAGCACGGCAAATCCTCCTCCTCCCTTTGTCTAAAACGTATAAGAAGCCCCTCCTACCTCTCCTCGTGGCTACTCACCCTCCGCCCACTGCGTGGGAGCATTGGGGACGTGGACCAAGCTCGAGCTTGAAAATAAAGATCCTTGTGTGGTTGCAGTGGGTTTGGCTTCCCTGGTGGTCTTTTGTTTGGGCATTGTGACCTGGGCACAGCAACCTAGTTCTTCAACTTACATTATCATATGTTCTCTTCTACTGAAAGGCAATTCTCACCGGAATTTTCTCCTTCTGTGTGCCCTTAACTGGGCTCTCTTCCCTTGGCTAGTCTGTCTTTCATTCTTGGTCTCTTAAAGCCTCCAGATAACAGAGAGAGGCAGGGAGAGAATGGAGCTATATTGAGTTAGAATTGTGCATTATAATCTCTGAAACATCAGTTCAACTTTGCAAAAACCCAGTTCCCAAGCAGAGTGAAAAGCTCTGTCTTAGAAAAATAGTCAAGTCAGTAAGAAATGGAACTGAATGGAGAGAGGGGGACCATCTGCTAACCCCTGGCCTTTGCTCTCTCCTATAGACAATACCTTTGCTTAAATCTCCCTTCCTTGGAGACAATGTCAATCTCCAGTTCAAAGTCCTAGCAGCAGCCCAGGAAAAGGAAAGGAAAGGAAGCAAGCACTCAGCATGAGGATCAGTAATAACCTGGCTTAGATTTAAATAATGATCTCCTCAGGGACAAGTTCCTAGCCTGGGGAGTGATTATGCAAATGAGCTCTGTGTGCATTTAGGAAAGTAACATTCTGAAAGGAAACCAAACATTCGAGGACTTTAGTGGTGAGGGCTATTTTAAGCTGGCTCCACACAACACAAATAAATAAAAATAACATATTCCATTGCCTGCCTATACTTTCGCTCTTCAAAACTGCACAGCCATGGGAAAGGGCAAGTAAGATAGCATTCAATGAACCCTCTAATGTGTCATGTATGGCCCTGGGCACTTTTACATGTACTGTTTTATTGAAGCCTAGTGAACACCCAGAGCAGCAAATTAAGTGCTCCCCATATTTTTTGAGAAAAAAAACAAAAACAAAAACAACAACAACAACAAAAAAAACTAACCCAAAGAAAATCATGAGTACCCAATGTATAACAAACCACAAATGTTTATCTTGATAATGCCTAAGTTTTTAAAGGATAAAATGTGGTGGTTTGAATGTCCCCCATTGGCCCAGGTATTGGTCCCTAGTTGGTACTGTTTGAGGAGGTCTAGGAGGGCTTACTGGACAAAGTGTGTCACTGGGAGAAGCTTCCAGAGTCCATGGCTTGACTCACTTCCAGTTTGTTCTCTCAGGTTAAAGACATTATCTCTGCTTCCTGCTCCTGCCATCTGTGTGATGATTCCCCCCACTCCCACCCCCATCTGCCATTAAGTACTCTTCCTGTGGAACCTTAAACCAAGGCAAATTTCTCCTTCCATAAGTCACTTTTAGTCACTAATACACAAGAAAATAAAGCATCAGAAACCCACTTAAAGACAGAACATACAATTAACTCACTTTGAAGTGTAGACACAGGGCATCCAGAGATAGCAAAGTAGGTAAAGAGGTCTTTGTGGAACAGTAAGGACCTGTTTGATCTCTAAAACATGTATAATAAACCTAGGTATATTGACATTTGTAATTCTAGAGCAGGAGAGAGCTCAGAAGGAGGCAGAGCCTTTTTGTTCTCTGTCCAAGAAGTTCAAAGTGCTCTGAGGATGGTTGCCATCTGACCTTCACAGAAAATATCTGTGTACACTTATGTACATACATACACACAGTGAGAAAATATCGATACAAAATTCCTCTTAATTGTCAAACCAACTCGACTGATTCCTTTTTATTGAATATTTGTGTATTTCATACAGAATATCTCAATTAATCTCAATCATCCTTATATTCACTTCCCCACTGGCACCCTCTCATAACACCCCAGTTGGAATCCACACATTCTGTCATCTATGTTAAGACCCATTGTGTCAAGTTAGTGTCATCAAACAACCTCAGTGCACGTTCGTCCACTGATGTCTAGTCAACCTCTCCAGAGTCCGTCACTTTAAGACAATCAGCTCTTTATCTTCCTCATGCGCCAGTAATCAGCTTCCAATATTTTTCAACACAGATTAGGGTCAACAGTTCCATGCTGGGTTTTGTCTGCTTGAGTTTACACGGGTCTTGAGCATGCTGACACCATTGCTGTAAGTTCATAAGAGCAGGGTCCAAGGAGTTTGGAGGATGCTATTTCCATAAGGTCATACACTTCCTCACTGATATTCTTTCTCTTCCCTCTTCCACAATGGTCCCTTAGCCAGGGTGACTGAAGTTTAATATCAGATTTCTGTCCAGGAACCCACAATTTGTAGATCCCTAATCGCCTTTCTTTGGCCATTTGTGAACTTTTGTGTTACTAGCTCTCTGAGTGAGATTCATTAATTAGATTCATTAGTGTCTTGTTGTTCTATGTTTTGTGAAGCTTCGGTATAGAAGTTGCACTGTTGATATACCACGTAGGCTTTGGGCAGTTCACCAACACTATGTGACAAGTTGTGGTACTCTATAGTAGTCTCAGCCTAGTGCAAAAGAAGCTTCTTTGATGAGTGATGACTGTGGGGACCCTTGACTGTAAATATAAGGATGTCTATTTTGCACTTAGTAAGAAGTTTCATTAGCTTAGGGATGTGACAGAGTTGGGGATTTCTCTAAGATCTATGAGCTCTTCAGCCATGTGTATTTGACTATGATTACAGTACCACGCATTATTTTCCACTCATTGACTGAGTTTTAAGTCCAATTAAGTAGCCTTTGATTGTCCACTAGACAAAATTGCCACTAATGCACCAGTGTCATATACTGTGCCAGTTATTAATGTGGTTATTTGGTCATGAAGCTGGTGTTGACCATCAATTGATATGCTCCCTTAGCAACTTACATAGTGCTTTCCAGAGCTAAGAGAGCTAACTTTCAGGGAAAGTGTCCAGGTCACCCCCAGCCCCATTGCTCCAAATCTGGTCTCCAAATTATGTTCTGTCTTCAGCAATAGGGTCTTATTCATGTTCTGGGAGTTAGTCAAGAGCTATCGCAATATACTATATACTTTTGGGGGGCTTTTGGACTACCCTGGTCAACAACTCAAAGGAAGGTTTCTCTTGTTTCATAGCCTTCAGCTATGCACATGGACTCATCTATAGATAGTATAGGTGGAATTTTGCATTAAGTTGTTAGACTGATATGATTTCCTCTGTTGTAATAATAAATGTTGTAAATAATGTAGGCATTATTTATTTCTCTCTTCCTGTGTAATCCTCCCTACATGCCTTCTCCATTTAGTGTCCCCATTTGTCCCCTGATAATACCAGTCTCCTATGGCCCTGCCTCTCTTGAGCTCCTTCTTTCCCTTTATTCCCATAGCTCCTTGTACAACCCTCTATTGATTATTGTTCATTTTTCTGATTAAAAAAAATCTTACTATGTACCATTGGCCTAGAGCTCTCTATGTAGAGCATACTGGCCTCAAACACAAGGAGATTCACCTGACCTTGCCTCCCAAGTACTCAGATTAAAAGTGTGATGAATTGATGAATTATTTTTAATTGTAATATGTAATCCAAAAAGAATGTACTTGTATGATTTATCACATTAAGTATTAAAATAAAATATGATCAATAAATTTAGAAAGGATAGCTGACAAATTTCCACAGACAGTTGTATTTTCAAAAATAAAAATAAGTTCTTTGTGCCTGATAAAATTATTAAAGAAATTATCTTTTCTGGATGATCAGAAAGTTGTTTTTATCATCTGTGATAAATAACAGGTGCCACTTCACAGTGCCAGGGCATTACGCACTAGGAAAGTCATCACAAGTTCAAATAAGTCAAAGGAAAGTGAATTAGGTTTGAGAAGAAAGACAAAAAGCTTAATTATATACTCAGCTTTCTAGAACCTATATGAGTTTTTTTTTTTACATTTTTACAAATACGATAATTTTATCAGTTCCTACACCTGTATTTCTACATACAGAGGTGTCTGGGTATAGCGGTGTGAATATAAATTACTAGAACTTAAGAGAGAATTTAGAAAGCTTTCTGGATTCATTAACACAAAATAATCATTTGGATCACTTTCACAACAACAAAACTTTAACTCCTGACACTAGGAACATAGTCCCCTAAGCCATGACCTCCACTGAGATAGGTTTATTTCTCATCCCACAAGCAGGATTCCTGTCTGATCTTTCCCAAATTGGTCTTTAAAGGAGTGAACCTCCTATAACACCCATCTCAGAATCTCTTGAAAAGAGTAAACTGTTATAGTCTTCTGAAATATTCATCCCCAAACCTTAAATCATTTACAAATGAAACAACCATCATGGGTCTTCCCAAAAGAGGTCTTCTAGTATTTTTAAGGTTAAATACTCCAAAAAAGCAGAATGAGAAATATAAAGCTATTATCTTTTCCTAGTTGCATTATAGTTCAATTATAAATATTTGGAAATGATGAAGCAAAACAGTCAGAATTACTGTTACCTGGGATCCTTCATGTTGATTTGGGCACACTGACACATGGTGCCAGATAAAGCAGACTGCATTTCTAACTCTTCCACACTTGCTATCAATTAACAAGTATTCTGCTAGTTTATACTCATGTTTCCCAAAAGAGAAAGCCAGGTCTTTTGTTTCCTCCATATGTGGTTTAATTATATATATTTATATATTTATACGTGTATATAACTTCATAAAAACAGTTGAAAAATCCTCTATGCATCATGAAATTTAAGATAATAGCTGTTTGAAAAGGATCCAGAAATCAACTTATCAACTTACTTTTCTAAAAGAAATGTAAAAAAGGGAATTTCCCATTGGGATAACAATCAGGATACTGTAAAGTATTAATTCTAGAATTTCCTTAATACCAGAACTCCAGAGCACAAGTGTGTATTTTGTTTTTATTCTTCAGACAGTGTAAGAATTTTGTTAGTCACTGGAGGCAAAACATCAAATTTTTAGAAAGTATCATCTGTAATTTTTTTTAAAAAAAATATTTTATTTATCATTTTATTATGTGTTTGAGCGTATTGCCTGCATAAATGTAAATGAACCTTTGTCGTGCAATGCCCATGGAGGTGAGAAGAGGCCATAAGATCCTGGAACTGAAGTTAGTTTTGTTAGTCACCATTTGAGTGCTGGGAATCGAACCCAAGTCCTCTGCAAGTTCACCCGGTGCTAATCACCGAGCCATCTCTCCAGCCCCTCCTATGGTCTTTTAAGTCCTAATATACTAATTTTCTCTTTCCTATGGTCAAATAGCTAACTTAAGAAGCGCCGTGAGGGAGGAAGGGGGTCTTTTGGGTTCACAGTTTAAGAAGCAAGAGAGTCCAAATGTGGAGAAGGCGTGGCAGCAGGAGGTAAGGCTACTAACTGCTCGGGTGTCATCTGCACTTAGGAAGCATGAAGATAATAAGAGGTGGGGCCAGGCTGTGAAACCTCCAGCCCCACCAAACTGATGCTCTACCTCCAGTGAGGCTCCATCTTCTGAATATCCACCATCTTCCAAAGCAGAGCAACGGTCTGGGAACCATGGGCTGGAACTCACATATCTAGAGTGAGCATTTCACATTTAAATCAGAACACCTGTTTTCTGCCAATTTACCGTAAACTGAAGAAAATTGCTAAAAGCACAGCATGTTAACAGCAAACATATTGCCAGATAAGTAATCTGAGAGGACTGGGCTTGATACTTAGGGCTTTTTTTTTTGTAAGAAATATTGAAGCTAAATCTGAGGAATGGCACCTGTAGGAGAAACAGTAGGAAGTGAAGGTTACAGAAAGTACTGAAGTCAGAAGACAGTTTCTACATATGATCATGGAGGTGGATTTAAGAGTTGGGGTTCTGTATATTTAATAGACTTTCTACTGACAGATATCTCAGTATCACTATGTCTTATACTGCATGGTCAATTGCTGGAAAAATTAAAAAAACAGAAAGAAAAAACTCATCATTTATACGTTTTCTTCAGAAAGATGCTTATGATTTATTAGCCATGTGGTTCTACTTACATAGATTACCTAGAATTTCAGTAACTGAAACACAGTAGTTAATCAGAAATCTAAACATTAGATCCTTTTCTTTAAAAAAAAAATTCCCCTTTAGTATAAGAGTGAATTTTCCTCTTTATGTTTCCTTTTTTCTTCTCTATAAGTCTATTTACCTCATTGTAATCACACTATTTATAGAAACATACTTCTTCCATCAATTGATATATTGTTTATCAATGTCAAATATATGTGTCATCGATATATAATAAGTAAATAACTCTCATATAAGCACCCAGCTATTATTTTACCCAATAGGACTAGAGCTGTTACTGGCCACAGTGATGTTATAAATACATCTCTAATTTGGTCTATCAAGATATTTACAATGAATAAACAATGTGGTTCTAATTATAAGTACCCTAGAATTTCAGTAGTCATAGCATGAGAGCTAATTAAAAATTTACTGTGTTAGGTTCTCTACCAAGGGACTATGCACTACGGATGAGGAAAATACACTATATTTCTACCTATCTTAGATCAGCTGACTGAGCTTTTAGATATGAGAACAACAAAAGACAATTTGACAAAAGAAAAACAAATGGAGATTTGTAGATAAGGGCATTGCACATACACACAGAGATGTTAAGCTGATGAGTCTTTGAAAGACAGTCACCCTTGGGACAGTGTAGCACCCTAAGAAAAATACGGCAATTTTTCAAAATGTCTAAGATGCAAGAATAGAAATTTCAGCCTGTAGGACAGTAATTGTGGGAAGGTCGATATAGGGAAACAATTGACAGCTTGTACAGAATTAACAGCTTATACCAGAGTAGAAAGAAAACAGTTTTATTTACTGAAAGAGAATAGTGGATACAGTAGTACCAGGAGAACTGCCTATGTTGGCTGCCAGACCACAGAGAACTCCTTTCTGCGGGAGTCCTCATTCAGTTGTGGTGAGCCACCTTGATTCTAATTTCATATAACTGCCATCATCCAAATGAGGGCAATCACGGTTGGTCAGTATTTAGCCCTAGGCAATTAGAGTGAACCAGCATGCATGTTACATTTGTCATGTAATTAATATGATGCATGATGCAAATGAGGTCATCTTTGTGGTACAGGATTTCTGCTAATTTGAGTTGGCCAGCATGGTTCTGTTGTTTTATTTTTTGGGACCACCACTGGGGCCATGGTTTCTTCATTTGGAAGATACTTTTAAAAATGAAAAGAAATATACTTATGCACTTAATGATACTTGTGTACATGTCTGCTATTGTTTTTTTTTTCATTTTATGAATGATTTTATACTTTATGATACAGTACTCACCTTAGAATGATTTTATGAATGCTTACTAAAAATTATGCTGAAATAAGAATCAGAATCAAAATGGACATCATACGGACACTTAATTCTCTGTGCATGACCTGTTGTGGAAGTCTATAATAGACTGTACTGCAAAAGAAGTTTCTTTGAGGAGTAGTTACTGGCATACTTGACTGGAATATAAAGATCCATATTTTGCACATAGTAAAAAAATTATATTTGTCTAAGATAATGTGACAGACAGGATTTTCTCTAAGATCTACAACCTTTAGAATCATGTGTATTTGACTACATTTATAGTACAACACATGATTTCCCTACCTTTGAGTGGGTTTTCATTCATATGAACTTACAGCAATGGCAAGAGCATGCACAAGACCCTGCAAATTCAACCAGCACAGAGCTGGAAAAGAGGACAGAAGGTCACAACTTTGGTAGTGAGGAACAATTGGCAGCTGATCACTGTGGCATGAGGTCGGAATGTTGATCTTCTTTAAGGGAGTGATGCTGGAGAGGGTGAGCAGACTCCAGTGGATGAATTCACATCAAGGGACATCTGGGTACACAAACTTGATTCAATAGGAATTACCATATACGGCAAAATGCATGAAGTCATGTGGGTGGGATGGGGGGGCTCAGATAGGGTGTGGGGGCTAACTATGATTAAATGTATTGCACAAAATGTACATTAATTCATTAAAAGTATGTTAAAAATGGAATCAGAGGAGGATAGGGAGAGTAGATAAGAGAGAAGTAGGTATGTGAGAATCAGTAAAGTCTATTATATGCATAATAAAAGACAAACTAAGCTGGAGAACACAAAAGACCTCAAAGCTATCTTGAGGGATGAATACTGTAGTTATCTAGTGGAGTATCTTTTGCAATTACCTTGTTTGCTAAGCTGTTTACAATAAATACTATTGTTAAAGAATGTACCTAGAGGCCATTGCTCCTGCTCTTGACAGTAAGACCATATTACTGAAGACACTATCTACATGAACCATAGAAAAACAAGTGGAAATCAAGCTGGTGCTGAGATCCAAGCTTCATCTCTACTGGCTGACTTCCAAGGGGCTGGAATGTGCTATGCATGTTACCAGAAAGAAGTTAATCATCAGCCTTAGTCAGCTGTGAATCCCACTTACTTCAACAACAACTGGGCTGGCAAGATCAGACCTTTGATGCAACAGTGACATGAATATTATTAGAGGAATAAATGACTTTCTAAATGGATTAAAAGGAGAACATAATGCTATTATTCTGCTAAATATAATGTTAAGTCAATTCCTCATGGATTACTGCTATATTCATAGATTAACCTGTCTCTCAACTCTCAACAAAGAAACTTCTTTATGCAGCAGATGATAATTAACACAGAAACACACAACTGAAAAACTTTCAGAGAGTAAGAGACTACAGAGTTGATTATCCATGAATTTAACACCTATATCAAACTTTTGCCTCCCCAGGAGCAGGGATCATTCCAGAAGAGGTGGCAGAAAGAGCGTAAGAGCCAGAAGTGGTGGATAACCTCAGAGAAACAAATTTTCAGGCAGCTAGGAAGTTACTCGTATTAACCCACAACAGTGATGGTCACATTGACAAGTACCAAATATCAAGCCATACAAACTCTCAGCATAGATATGAGGAAGTGAGTAAAAATTCTAACCCAGAGCTGGAGAGATGGTTCAGCAGTTTGGAGCACTGACTGCTCTTACAGAGGACCCAGGTTGGTTTCCCAGCACTCACATGGCAGCCAACAACCATCTGCAAAATTCACTTCCAGGAATCTAACGCCGTCTTCTGATGTGTGACATGGATGCAATTAAATATGGGCAGGTAATACACTCATACACATAAAATAAAAAATAATAAGAAATAAAATATTCTTTAAAAAATAAATCCCAACTCTACCTAGGGGACAATTTTAAACTGATGACTGCAAGAAAAGAAAAAGTCTCTTTTAAAGTGTGACTGCTGGTTCGTTAACCAGAAACCACTGAATGAATCCACACTGAAGGATACTTGGGGCCACAACCCTGACTATATAGGAATACATATATATACATATATATAAATATATATATATATATATATATATATGAGGGTACAGTTAGGAGAGAGGATCTACATATAATCAAAATCTATTGTATATAATTCACAAAAATTCAACAAAGTGTTCTTGATTTGAAAAATGTCTCGACCCACGCACTCCATATCTGCTTCTACAAACATACCTGACCCTTAACTGCAGAAGGTGGTCTTAGAACATGTAAACATCAGTGCTCATAATCAGCAAAACTGTATTTTAAATTCACCAATGCTGTATCAGGTAAGAAATGATGAGAGGAAATCTACAAAAACTGGAAGACAACTGGTGGGTCAAGGATCAGAACTTCAGGGTATGAGCTTCTCTAGGTCTGCTGGCATGAATGAACTTTCCCAGATTTTCCCAAGTGAATCTCTTGAGTATCTTCTTTTGACATAACATGCCCCATGCCGACATTTACCATGACATTGTCTAATCTACACATATATTTTGGACCCTTTTGGGTTCTGCCATCTCTGTCATGGCCTTTCCTCCACACATGGTATAATAGTATTTCGTTTAGGTGTGAGTTGGTAAGGTTTGTTCATACGGATAATTTCTTGATATGATTTCTCCCTCTATGACAGAGTTTTCATCCCATTCTGACTGTGTTTTAACAATCAAGTTTTAATAATGATATCATAGCCATAGAAAAAGAAGCATCCAGCTGAACATGAGAAAACCGCAGACCCAGTCATCATCCCAAGAGTGCAGAACTAGTGAAACTGCTTGAAAGCTAAATCTGCATATCGTCTTGTCTTTGTCCTATGGATTTCTATAAATTGTTACAGTGCCACAAGAACAGCAGAAAGAAATTAGGCTCTTTACCCTCCCTCCTCCTTTTGGAAAAGTTATAAATAAAGCCATTTTTCTTTACCTGTTTCAGCATTCTAGTTTCCTTTGGTGTATAGTTATGGATCTGCATGGCCTATGTCTGATGGAACATGATTTCACTCTTCTATCATATTAAGTTTTCACTTCCATTAGGCCACATAAATTAACAACAGTATAAATGTACTTGTTTTGGGCTAGAATGATATCATCTTTCAGAAAAACTGTTGAATTAAGCTAATCAGAGCTCATTGTTCAAAATACTTTTATTTTGTTAATAAAAATTATAGAGCACTTATTTTATTTTAAAACCGGAGTCAATGATGCCCAACATTTTAACATCATGTGCTTTCTCATTATTACCCCACAACTAGTCACTATACTGATGGCTTTTTTGTTTGTTCCAGAGAGTTTGGCTCCTTGTTCAATTAATGCAGATATTTCAATATGTAAGAATAAACCATAAAACTGTCCTTTTTAAAAAACTGAACATTGAATCCCAATGCACAATAACAGAGTCCAGTGCTTTCCCTTTGAACTCAGGCTGCCTCTGGGCTTTTCTCTATCCTGTGGCATTTTGCTCTCCAACTTAATTGTCGATCCCATTTTAATACCCTGAGGTCTATCTTAACAGTGTTGTGTTCTAATTATCTCATTTTGATTGAGCTTCTAGGTTCTGGCAATATTGGTTCAGATGCTTTCGGATTGATCCCTGTGTCACACCATCTGCAAATTTGATTTCTACCCGCTTTCCTTAGGTCTATCACATCATTAATATAGAAGAAAAGAAAACAAACAAGCGTGAACTGCTCCTGCCCTTCAACTCTTCCAACTCCCAGCCAGGTCCCCTCATTCCCCGACACACTCATTTATCACAGCCGTGCTTATGTCCCAGGTTCTGACCTTGCTCTGTGGACAGGGCTGGCATCCAAGTATCACTCCATTTGTCAGATGTAAGATCATGGGAAGAGCCATATTGGACACTTCAGCTAATCCAGCACTCACAATCCCTCACAGTTTTATATTTAAGTTCAAATATAACAGTACTTCACATGTGTTCTCTAATAGTCCAGAAGTCTACTCAATACTCATGTGGCTAGTGTTTCCTGAAACTAGAAACTGTAGATACTTGTGACTCCCCAGTGTATTTTCAAAGACCAGTATAGGATGTAGCACATAACTGTAACATTTAGTTTGCCAAATATATGATTCAAAGAAGATTGCATACCCTTCAATGCCTAAGGTGTTGGTGGGAAAACTGTGCTTTACAATATGAAATTTTCATGGCAACGATCAAAACACTGGCTTGGCTAGCCATTCTGAAATAGATAAAAGTTGCTTGTTTGTGGTCACTCAATATTAAACACATACTTGCATCTATCTAGATGTTTGAAGAAGTTAAAAATTAACCTGTTCACACACCTTTCTGTATGGAATTCTTAACCTAGAAGCTTTGTTTTCTGGTCTAATCTCATGTTGCATAGATTTCCTTTATAGCATATAAGCAACAAATACAAGCCAAGTGCACAGTCATATTTCTTCACTGAATTTGTGAGTGGAAACAGATTGCATGTCCCATTGTTTAGTGTAATTGGAGAGCTTATCATTTTCTCTTTATTGGGTTTATCACAAATAAAGCAACCAAATTTTTTAGCTCAAGAAAGAAAACTAAGTTGTTTGATTCTAACTCAGGTCTTTATCCACCTTGACAGTTGCCTTCACATGTATGCTTGCCAGTCTATGAAAATGTTGAATCATGTCCTTTCAGGCCTCTTGGATTCATTCCTATTTCATCATCTGGCCTTAAAATTAGACTATGTAGCATGTTTATTTTTAATTATGATATTAGGTTATTCTGAGATTAATCAGCATGTTTTTGCTAAGTATTGTATGGCTCTGAAGATTTGACACCCTACCATTTAAAACACTTCTATGGTGAACACATGTATATTAATTAATACATGTTTGGATGCTGACATACACACATGCAAGGCTCCAAAGATTTATCCTCAGTATTGTAGCTTGTGCCTTGGGTTTGAATAAACAGGGGAAAATATAGCTGATAAATGAGGAATCTTTTTTTCAAAATTTATCTCAAAATGCTAACCATAGACAATATTTTACATGTGACATAGTAAAGCAGGATGTTTCCATAAAATTATTTAGGATTAAGCAATGTTCACATCATGAGGAGAGACTCTTTATCTGACAAAGACATAGTCTATTAAAGAAATATGTCATTCAATATAGTTTGCTAAACACTTTTACGTTATAGAATCTGGGGCTAAGGAATCCATGTTTGTTACTTATTAAACTCACTGTTAAGTTGATGTAAATCTGGGAAATGATTATAGTATATATTCACTAATCCAAATTCCTGACTGTTTGTATCTTGAATGTTTTCCACATGATTCTAGTACTTTGTCATGGCTAAAACTTACCATTCTGTACAAATGTCCTCCAAATGTAAATTATAATATTAGGTCTGAGACACTGAGCCTATTTCATTCAGAGTTACTTTCAAGTGGCTATAAGAATTAAAACAGATCATTTGGTACAAAATTCTAAATCACATGGGTAACTTTAACAGTTGCTAAAACTGAAAGATGAGTCTACTGTTCAGTGAGAATTAAGACATGAGCAGGCCTTGAAGCTGCTGATTTCCATTCTAGAGCTCTTTGGAAGAAATTCTTCTCTCTTACTCTTGGCTAGCTCTTCTTTTCCTATGGACAAACTCCTTAGATTAAAAAAAAATAAGGTCAGTGTACACACTTTATAAATCAAAAAGAATTTACTCCTCTAAATTTTCAAGTTGAAAATTTAATAACATTGGTAAAAACAGTAAGAAAGTCACTTTACTTTTAATTGCATTTAGTTATCTGCCATTATGGAAAAAATAAAGATTCTTCTAAGCTAATATGGTCTTAAATACCTTGCCAATATCTCTTTATTTGAAAGAGAAAGAAGAGGAAAAAGAGATGAAGAGGAACAGGAGGAACAAATAAAAAAGTCTATCAAGCAATCTGTGAGTGTATGTGTGTATGTGTGTGTGTGACAAATGGCATTTATTTTCATAGCTTTTATCTACTTATATGGAGCAACATGTGAATCGCACAAAATTTACATTCTAAAATGAATGATTAGTAGTATGATTAGTAGTATATTTTGGGAGATGTATTTTAATGACATAAATTTTAATTGTGTTGACTAGTGCCAAGCTAATCTGCATTCAACAAATCAAGCAGAAATAATAACAGTTGAGTATTTAGAACATACTTGTCCATGTAATCAAAGCCTTTGACACTTTGTTCAAGGACTGTCTTGTTTGTTATATCAAGGAGCATGTGAAATACTCTTAAAAGCAATCTTCTGTTCCAGTGACTTTTGTGATAATCCCACCATATGTTGCTATTTTGGAAAACCCAGTAGAAGGATGAAAATATCAAAGTAGGCATATGTTTTTTATGAAAGTTTCAGAAAAGTGTGTTTATTTTGACTTACGTCTAAATTAGATTCCTAACAGCTGAATGAAATGCAAATTAGTTGCTTTTGTTGCAGAAGATAGATGGTCCCTAAAACACAGTATCAATCATCTCAGAAGTAGCTAATTTCAAGTAGTGGTAGGATGACCAGCAGGAACATCCTTACAACTGAAAGGCATGAACACCAATATTTGCGCAAACAGGAAGTACTCAGAAGCCAGCATGCTCTTTCCCATGTCTCTTTATCATTCCCTTTCTTCCTTGTTTGCACTTTTGAAAAGCTCCTCCTGTACTTTTAATAATCAAGCAGGTGTGAACTACTGATCTAGTTCAAATTTCTTCATTTACACAAAAATTAATCAGCTCCTACCTAACGCTCCTTGAATACAGACTTTTGAAGCAACTTCCATTCTTGTAGTTTCATAAGACTCAGACAATTGATAATAAACTGTAAAAGAAGAACACACCTGAATCTCAATTATGTATTTAAACTCATCCATTTCCACAAATTTTAAGTTCTTTGAACTTAAGAGCTTGTCTGTCTGTTAAGCATCCATTAGATCTACTTAAGTGTTTCCTTAAGTCTGTAAAGACCTTTGGAAATCCACAGTGACCTTGACCATGAAAGCAAAACATCGTGCTGGAAAATGCTTTCTAAAATCTTCAAAGAAGGAAGTAGAAACAAACGAGCACTGGCAACAATGTCAATGTCACCGGCTTCTCAGTTACTCTGCACTGTGGGACTAACTGGGGAACATAGAAGTAACAAGACTCTTGAGTTTTCTCTACCAAAAGTATTATTTCTCAATAATACAGAAAACAGACTAAGTGGATATTGAATTACATAGTATTTAGCATAGGATTTATATAACTCCATACTAGGAAGTTATAGATTTCTCTTAATCTAGGGAATAGAAAAGATAAAACATGAGTTGATACAACGATTGCTAGATTTCATAGTTACTAGGTTTCAAAATGAAAATACAGAATCAGTAGCTAAAATTAAATATCAAGAAAACAATTTGCATATATTTGAGAAAAGTATATATATATACACCATAATATAAATGTTGGGTATATATCCAAAAATCAATTTTAAACAGCTTCAAAATGTAAATTAGGCATATCCACTTAAAAATATATATTTCAACATTCAGTGATCCATGTATTAAGCAACATCAGACTTCAAACATTTGGACTCCATCAAGAAAGTTTGAATGGGGGTGCCGGAGAGATGGCTCAGCAATTAAGAGCACTGACTGTTCTTGCAGAGGATGTGGGTTCAATTCCCCAGCACTCACATGGTGGCTAATGACCTCCTGTAATTCTAACTATAGGGGATCTGACACCCTCTTAAAAATAAAGTGCTAAAAGAAAGCTTTGATAAAGTGTATATGAAGTGAAAGGGGGAAAAGATGGTTAGCTAAACAGAAAGGTCCATAGTTAGATTTAGTGGGTGGCTTGTGATAACTTAATCTTTATTCTTGTTTCTTAGATATCAGTTTTATATCTGAATATATATATTCAATCTGATTTTGAGAGAGTTTATTGTTTTTGCTTATTGCTATTGATGTTGGCTTAGCACAGGTGTCATTCAGTAGCCTTAGCCAGGTTAGCATTGAGCTCACTATATAGCTCAGACTGGCCTTTTATTTTTAGCAGTCCTTCTGCCTAAGCCTCTAAGTGCTAGAATTACAAGTGTAAGCTACTAATCATTCAACTTGGATATTTATTTTAATTGAATGTCTATTTCTTTAAACTGAAATTCAAGATGAGGGAGACAATGGTTTCATTGGAAATACATCACTGATTGGTGTAGCTGCAAGTAATCAAAACCTTTCTATTTGAAATTAATAAGAGAGAACTTAATGGTAGTACTGTAAACAAAGTGAAGAACATATGCCTCATAGATCCTAGAGAAATACCTACTTTTGTCAGATCCCAAGACCAACATAATTTCTTACTGTATTCTAAATATGAATCCTCATATTTACAGAGTAGTGCACTTCCCATCACTCATCAAAAAACTTCTTTTTGTAACAGATGGAGACTAACACAAAGTTTTACAACTGGTCAAACACAGTAAATAATTGTTTTTGAGTCTCTTAACAGTAATCATGTTTTAAAAGTCTTATTTAATTTTTGTAGAATTCATACAATATGTTTTGATCAAGTTTAAACCCTCTCTCTACTCCCAATCTCCTCTTATTATCCTTTGTTTGGTTTAAGTCTTACTGAGTCAAGGATAACATTCTTTTTACCTGATTCCATTAAAAAAAAAAAAAAAAGAGTAAGGTACTGCTATGAACTTGACCATGTAAGTTAAGCTTTAGTTATACCTTGCTAAAGAGCTTTATTAACTGTAATCAGGAGGGAGGGAGGGTTATTGAATTTATTCCCAGATTAGACCAAAGTAGAAAGAAGTAAACTTGTTTAGTATCCAGGTCTGGTGATATCAGAAGAACCACCTGCATAAAACAAAGAACTACAGACAGGTGACCGACTGTGAGATCTCCATAATGCAAATGAGCGCAGGTTTTATAAAGTTTTATTTTTTTAATTATATGTGCATGTCGGCATGTTGGTATGTGTATGTGAATGCAGGAGTCCTTGGATTCAGATCTCCTGGAGCTAGAGTTAAAGGTTATTGTGAACTGCATCATATGGGTTCTTGGGAATTGAACTCTGGTCGTTTGCCCGAGCAGTACTGACTTTTATCGACTGAGTGATTTCTCAGTCTTGAAGTCTATCTCAACAGCTGTGATGGGTAACTTTAGTTGTCAATTTGACACACCTGGGTTGAGGGAGCTTCATTTGTGGAATTGCTTCAATTGGACTGGCCAGTGTTCATGTCTGTGGGGTATTTTTTTTTAATTGTTTGAGTGATGTAGGAGGTCCCAGCCTACTGTCATACATGTAGACTACGAGACAACAAGCACCTGGCTTTCCTTGAGAGCTCACACCAGAGAGCCAATTCGTGGTTTGGCACCTGATCGCATTCATAGACATAAATGAAGGCCATGGCTGACAGCAAGCACAAGGCTTACTTGTAGCTTGCATAGGTATACTGTAATAATTATGTATTCATTTTTTGCTTTTATTTCCTTTACCAGGAACAAACTGTAAGGAACTATGCTTAAATTTTCTCTTTAATTTCAGTCTTTCTTCTTTCTCTGTGGGGAGCTCTGTATCTCCTGAATCTTATGTGCATGCACAGAAAATAATGGATTTACTCAAAAGATTTGGAACGAAAGCATCATCAAAGCAAATTTGTGACTCTTTAAATGCAATTCTCAAATAAGTTCTGTGGTATCCTAACCATGGTCACTTAATTTGTAATTAAACTTCTGCTTAGAAATAGTTCAACTGAAGCATTTACATCTTTTGAACCAAATTAAAGTAGATGTGCAGTCTTATCAAGAGAAAAAAATGGCTTGATTCTAAAAGAATTACAACTCTGGGACCTCCTCCACCAATTCTTCTGCCTTCCATGGAGTTCTGTCTTCCAGGGCGAAAGGAAACAGAAAAAACTAATTTAGAAAGGTATGGTCCCTGGCTTGTCAGTTGCTAAGCTGAAAACACCAGCTCTTTCTGCTCTGCAGTCCCAAGTCTGTTTCTCTCTCTCTCTGAGATTAGATTTATTTTCACTGTTTCTTTTATTTCTCTGTCATTGTGCTTCTTTTGAATTCATTTTCCAGTCAAAATGATATGATAGTTTAAAGAGAGAATATTCTGATAATTGACTTTTTTCTAAGTTGTTTTAGATGATACTGTTTTCTGAGTATGAATATTTAATCTAAGATTGCATGTGATAGATGACACTATGTTTTTTTCTAAAGCATTCAGCCAGACTAATATACCATTTTACAAGAATTTGCCCTGTGCATTTTCATGTTTACTTACAAATCATTTCTTAAAGGGATCAAAAGAAACAAAGGGGATTTGAATAACATCACCAACAAGGATGTCAAAACTGTCCTTAGCTTTCAACCATTAGAATTCTGATGATTTACTTCAGGCAATTCAAGAAAGGTAGATTCTGCACAAACAGATAAAGCCAGGAAGAAACTCAAATTATGTGATATTAAAGACAGATATGTCTTTGTGGCTTGATTCTTATTTATGAAAGTGTTAACTACCATGTTCTCATGACTTATAACATCAAGAGCTATCCAAGAGCAACCCTTTAAAATTAAAGTGTTCTATCTTTTGTCATTGCTGGTCCCAATGTAAGACCCAGTAGATTCAATTTTAAAAGTAGAAAATGCCTTTAAAAATAGTAATAAATTTTCATGTTGTGTTTGAATTCCCTGTGAAGCTTGCTCTAGAGATGCAATTTTACCCATCTACATCAGACCCAAGTTTTTTTTAATCTCAAGATATATTCTGAATGCTCATGAGACAGGTTGACTCCCTAACTCAGACCAAGAGGAAGACAAAAACAGCTCTATAAAAACAACACAAACAAACAAGAAAACACATTATATCCTTAAGTACAACTAAGCAATATAATATTACTAACATAAGTTATTATTAGTAATTTTGTGACATAAATATTTTATGGTTAAAGTCAAGTTAAGTGGATCAGAATTTAGCTACTGCCTAGAAACAATGAGGCAAGTGAAAAAGATTAAGATTTAACCAAATGATAATAGAGAATTTGCTATCACTTTAGATATAGTAAAAATTTAAATACCACAATACCTAAGGAGCAACCCTTAGGATTGTCACATCATAAAATGGTAAGAAGCAACCCAGCTCACTGCTGAGCCCTGAGGAAAAAGAGAATTTGCTTAGTTCCTACAATCTTTTGGGAACCCACTTTAAAATATTTTGATTTAATGTTAGGTAATTCAAATGAAACTATAAAAAAGGTTTTATTTGACCAAATATTATTGATTTAGGTTATACTGGTCAATTTCTTATTATGTTTCTTTTTCTCAGTTACTTTAAAAGTCCCAAATTTAAATTAATTGGAGCAATTGGTTTATTGCTCATTTGTAAGAAATGAAATATTACTTTGTTATGACAAACTTTTGACAGGACACTGCCTATTATCCCATTGTAAAAGTCCTCCCTAAAAGTCCTCACAACAAATGGTACATTTATTTATTAATGTTATTATGTATCTTTATAATCAATAGCTCCATCTTCTGTCAACATTGAGTGAATAATGTGTTATGTCTTATTGGAAAATGTGTTTCTCATACTTATATATTTTGTCATATTGATATCTTGTTAGCTCTTACTAACAAAGAAATTAAATTGCTTTGAAAGATTTACAAACTTCACTGAAACACTTTACTCAAAACTAACCCCAGTTGAAATTTGACAAAAATGTTTATTTAACTAGTTTGGATATATTGTCTCTAATCCTTTTGTTGTTTGTTTTTGGCCTCTTTTGAGACAGGGTCTTCCCAGTTGACCTGGACCTTGCTATGTAGTCTAGGCTGGCCTTGAACTCACAGAGCTCTGCCTGCCTCTGCCTCCCAAGTACTTGAATTAAAGGCATGTGCCACCACACCCAGCATCACTAATCGTTTTATAAATCCTCATAGATAATAATTTTCTACTCTCAACAAGTTAACATTAACTTCTTTTTAATAGCTTTTAGGTATTTTCTATTGACTTCAACCTTCCCTTGGGATTCTCAATTTGTTTTCCACTTTTAAGGGACACAGTGATTAAAGTTGCCCTGACACTCTCTGGCACCTCTATATTATAACTGTTACATCTACAGGCTGAATTTAAAACAAAAACAACTTTCTCATACAAGATTAGATTTACCTATTTGATTTTAAAACTCCTTCTTTCCTTGTGACAATCATTGGACAAATAATTCCTTCTTTAAGTGCTTTAGAATGATTATTTGTACTCAATATACCCAAATGAAAAATATTCTCAACCCAGTTAGCAATTAATTACTCTTATTCAATGGGTCTGAACTAAATCCATCCGGTTTACTGGATATAATCTTGATATTGTTAATGCTTCCATATCTTCAAATAATTTCAACTTTCTTTCACAGAACACAGAAAAATAACAAATAATATTTACTATTTTCTTAGACAAGCCTCCTTTCAATTCCATCTGTACTTTTATAACTTCCTATATAAATATTTTCTTCCATAACTACATATCTCATTCCTAATGCACTAACAATTTTTTTTCAGTTGGAAACCATAAATCAGCAAAGAAAACAGTACCCAGTGGTGGAATATGACACTCTCTTGTAACCTCTGGAATAAATAACACCCAGCAAGTAGAAGTTTGAGCGGCCACTTCTGTTTTCAAACAATTCCCTATGCTACTTAAACTCCATGGCTCAAGACCTCGCACTATTGTTTCATTCCAGCTGGGCTTGTTCATATGTCTTTTTTGCTATCAGTATTTACATCTGCTTAAAGCCACCTTCAATGGTGAGCTCATCGTGTTTTTATTTCAAAGCGTTTGATTATATATATATATATATATATATATATATATATATATATATATAATCACCTGGTATCTAGAGAAGGAAACCATCATACTATCTGTTTAGTTGTCTTTTCAATTATCGCAGATATAAACTACAAATTACACAACCTTGTCCTGACATCCAATTACTGAACTTGATCATCTAGAGAAAAGTTAAGTTCCAGATATTCATCCTAATGAACTTTGGCTGACGAAAAGAAATTAGATAAATTCCTTTGTTCATTTTAAATTGCGTGATACATATGTTAATAATTTTTAAGACTTATTTTTGCTCCTGCTTGTACACAAAAATTTGCTGAAGATATTTAAAGCACTAACTACAAATTAAAATGAACAGTTTTCTGGAATATATATCCAAAACTTTTGTCTCTTTTTGCCAATTTTGGGACATTCACATCTCTCATGACATTCCCTATACTACCTCAATTATGAATCATAACTATCCTAACTCATTTATCATTCAAATAGTAATACAAAAACAAAAATGGGTAATTACAGAACAAATTATATTTTAAATCACTTGAAAGCAACTTATACTTTAAAATTTTTAAATCGTTCCTCTCAATTTTCCCCTATCATCTGCTGTTAAAGCATCTTAAAAAATAAGTTTAATCAAATCCCATGGTTTATAAACTAAATTAAAGATCAGCTAATGTACGGATCTGGTTTCTTTTATTAACTGGAGTCAGGCTGTGTACCTGTACCTTCTCCCCTAGTCCTCCTTAGACTACAGCATGACTAATAAAGTGACACTAGGACATAACACCCAGGTCAGAGAGACATTTTCCTTAATGTCAACCACATGAATAGTTGTCCTGTTCATTTGCCTTCTCCTTGCAGTTCTATCCTGCCCCATGTCATTCTTCCAGAGAATTGTCCAAGGTCACATTATGCTGACCTAGGCCAATCTTTCAACCCATTATACTCTAACAAGCTCACTGGCCATTATTAATCCAAGGTCCGTGACAACTGTGGTGCTCTCATTTAGAAAACAAAGAACAGGAACTATAGAAATGACTTTTATAAAATATACAGAATCTGAACTAATGACTTCTACTTAACTGAAAGATTGTCTGATAAGAGAGAGGTATATCCGAGGTATATCCAAACTTGTTTTTCTCCAATATTGATGTTGGAGAAACATTTTTTAATAAAATTATGATTGAGGCCTGACTTATTGGCACAATACTGGGACATATCCAGAAGAATGGATGTCCTCCAAATTTGAGACTACTCCTAAAAAACAAATTTAATGGGGCTGGAAAGATGGCTCAGCAGTTAAGACCACTGGTTGCTCTTACAGTGGACCCAGGTTTGGAATCCAACACACTCACTTGATGGCTAACAACTGTCTTTAACCCCAGTTCCATGGGATCCGATGCCTTCTTTTGACTTCTGTATATATATATATATATATATATATATATATATATATATGTATGTATATATAATTTTTTTTTTTTACTGATTTCTCAACTAGGAATTGAAATGGGGAAAGGTGAAGCAAAAGACAGTATTAGCATGGAGAGGCTACTGAAATAGAGAATTTAGTAATTTATTTAATTTGCTCTTAGCAGGAAGAGAGACATGTTAGATATGTTAGATATGTATGTATATATAATTTTTTTTTTTTTTACTGATTTCTCAACTAGGAATTGAAATGGGGAAAGGTGAAGCAAGAGACAGTATTAGCATGGAGAGGCTACTGAAATAGAGAATTTAGTAATTTATTTAATTTGCTCTTAGCAGGAAGAGAGACACGTTAGATATATATGTGTGCCCATCCTTTTGCTATCAGCTATCAGTGTTGAAATATGTTCCCCAAGAAATTGGAATTCCATGTGTGAGTGTCATGATGGAATGAAAAGGCTCAGAAACTGGTGCCAGCTAGCAAGGGAACTTATCTTTGGAGAAGAGATTTTCACACAGTTTCTCAGTCTTGTCAGACCATCTTGTTGGAGAGACTAGAACCCAAACAATGGTGATGTGTGGAACCACACTTAGACCAGAAATGTGTACCTCTTGATTTAAATCTAAACTCCATATTAAGAATATAAAGTTGGACTTATGGAGAGGTAGCACTGGACTGCTTTGTTCTACTTCCCGGTGTGGCCACATTGAATAAATCTCTTTTTCCTTTCTTTTTGCTACTATTTTGTTTCTTTAATTGGCCTAATGAGGACAAGAAAGCAGAGTCTGGTGGTTTATGGTTACCAGGGCCCAGACCCTAACCCTAACAGCTCCGGTAATAGAAGATCCTGTAATAGATTTTGCTACAGAAGAAGAAAGAAAACGATTCCCTTGAAGCAGGATATTAATAACAGATCAAAGAAATTATCCCATCCCAGCCCAAGTTGGTAAACCCATTTTATAAACCAAATGAGTGTTCTGTGCTTATTTACAGCATGTATGAAGGATTTGAAAGACTATATAATATTAGCATGAGTAACTGAAAATCATTACCCCATCAATTCTTACCCCAGCATGAGCAATGACTTCATGAAAGCTATGTCATGGAGCCCTGTCTTTAATTACTCTTCTAGCTCTTGAACAATGTGGTATCTCCTAAGCTCCTGTGCAGCTAAGAGGCAGAGCGAAGGAATGACTGAAATCCTAGATAAAGGATTTTCTTCATACTTCGTCATACTTCTCTTACTAGGAGCGTTGACAATTCCATGACCATTATCATAGACATGGCTATCAGCGTGTTACTATGCTTTTGTATTAACAAGGCTCCAGGACCGTTTGTTTGGGCTCCTTGAAGCTTGGGCTTTTGCCCTCAAAACTTCAGAAACAATGGCAAACCAAAATTTTGTAGGATTTGTATTTGATTCAGACAAAGAATTAGAAATCAGAAACTAGGCTATTCTAAGTGGACATGGTGGGATATACCTGTCTCGTGTGTGTGTGTGTGTGTGTGTGTGTGTGTATGTGTGTGTGTGTGTGAAGGAAAGTTACAGTGATACTCTGCCTCTTTTTGAAAGATCAGAATAAGACAAGGTCACATTTTAGCAAGAGATCAAAAAAGCTAGTCATTACAAGTGTTGCATTTATCTCCAGCTTCAGATGCAGCTCATGGCAGAGCTTTCATTTTTGTTTTCTTTGTAATCACAATCATCACAGCCAAGTTGAGTGGGCCCTTTGGCTGACGTTCTTTTAATGTAATGTTACTAAGGGCTTAAATAAGTAATCAGGTCATTCAGAAGAGCCTATTTATTATGAATAGCCAGCATTCTCTGAAAATGCTTTCTAACAAAATGATGCAATTTATATTTCAAATTATATTGTTTGGTTTTCTGTTTTCTTTATAGACATGAAGTACAGATATTCTATGATCTCTCTGGAAGGGCTTGCCAACAGGGACACATAGGTATTAGTTCCATCATTTCCAGTTTAGCATGGAATGTCACAAATTTTCATGTCCTTCACCTGGAGAATAAATTCTAATTGTTTTCAAAGGAGACGTGGAAAAACTCAGATGAAATTTTTTCCAGTTCTCTATTGAAGGAATAAGACAGAAAAAGAATGCAGCATCTATTAAAGTATTATTTCTCCTGTTTCCTTTCTTTAGTTATTGAGACACACATGAAAAAATACAAAGTAATCTTCTTTTTCCAAATACTTAAAAGAAAATGTCTCAGAAACACTAAGAAACATGTCTCAAATGACACAGTAAGCTATTCCTGGAATTGGAGTTCAGATTCCTTGTTCTCTCATACTTTACTTCACAAGTCACAATGGTAAAGCCACAAATCTTAATTTTAATGACAGAAATAAGACTCAGGCTCACAGCTATGTAATTGAGTATGAAACTGAATTAGGCTTAGAAGATCTGACACAAAAATCTAAATTGTATGAAACAAATAAACCTGCAAATACAAAAAAATAAAATCCAGGAGTGAGGGATTGCAGAAAATTATATTTTTAATCAATAATTGTCTTTCATATATTATTAATGTAGTTTTGTGTGTGTGTGTGTGTGTGTGTGTGTGTGTGTGTGTGTGTGTATGTGTTTAGGCTAGTCATGGCATGCATGTGGAGGTCAAAGGACAATTTTCCAAAATCTGTTTTCTCCTTCAGTCACGTGGGTTCCATGGATCAAACTTGGGTCATCAGGCTTTGCAATAAGAGCAATACCCACCCAGCCCTTATTTCTACATTTTAAAAAAATGATTAATTCTGTTATTTGACAACTTCATACATGTATTTATAGTATATTTTTACTCTCTTCCCTGTCCCTAACCTTTCCTCTATCCCTTCCAAACAGGCCTCCCTCATCCCCATTTGTAGAGCTTTGGCTCCCCTGCAACCTCCTTTTTATTGTTCCTGAAGAGGAACCTGGTCTGAGCCACATAGCTATTTATCTTGAAGGTACATCATTAGTTTCCGCCCAAACTGCAACTTCCTTGTTCCAAGACTTGTTTTTCTAGCAATCTCCTGAAAGTCCCTGGGAACCTGAACCCTAGAACTTAAAATGTTTTCCAATGGAAAGACACCGCCCCACCCCCTCCCTCCCCCGACCTCAGGAGGTATAGAAGTCATTTTCCTTTCCTCCTACCTAGTGTGTGTGTCAGTGTCCCTGTCTTTAATTCCTCAGCCCCTCGCCAAACGGACTTGGGTTAGGTTGGGTCTTGGCGCTGGCGCCAGAGCCTGACGCCCATTGTCCTTTATCCAGATTCATGAGTTTGATTTTGTTTTGTGACTCATTTAGTTAAACCCAGACATCTGCATGACCACTTGATTGGAATTAGTCATTGGAGCCCAGCCTGGTCATCAGTGAGAAATCAATGAATCTATCAATACTTAATAATGAAGGGTTGGTGGCCCCAGTACTTCCTCCATTTATGCCTGTCTGTTGACAGGCCCATTCTTATGTGGGACAAAGGTAGGCATCTGCAGTTACTGCGAGTTCATAATTGCAATGGCTGTGCCCTGTCCAGAAGATCTAGCTCTTCTTTCCACTCCATCTGTCACAACATTCTCTGGGCCTTAGAGGGAATGGTATAGCGTAAGGTTTACCACTGAACACTCACTTGTCACTTTTTCTCAGTACCTTTGGCAGCTTTGAGTCTAGTTTCGCCACTGCACACCCCTCTGATAAGTCTGAGAGGAGAATTTTTCTACATTTACAAACATACATGTTTAGAATGGAACTTCATGTTTTATCAACTTAGCTAAAAATAAGTATTAAGTTCCCCCTTTGAACGTGTGATCTCCCCTTCTATGATTTTTTTTAATCTCTTGAAAGTACCAAGCATGAATCCCCTCACTTCAAATCCCAGCAAAGAGCAGTTGGTCACCCCATCTCAGAGGTGCGTACATCTTGCCTGGCTGGTTGTTGCATAATTGCAGATTGTAGAACCTATAGTATGTAAGATCATTGATTCCTTTTTTTTTTTTCCTCCCAGCATCCTTTATAGGACTTTCCAAAACTGTGAAAGCTAGGCAGTTAATAGCATGGCCCTGAACGTGATAAGCAGGTATCTGTGCAGGAAGATTTTGAGTCCTCTCCGCTGGATATATTCCCAGAATGGAAGAGCCAGGTCATATGGAAGTTCCATTTTAAGTTTTTCTGGGGAATATTCATACTAATTTCCACAGTGGATCAAGAAGTTTTCTCTCCCACCAACAGTGACTAACGGCTCCTCTTTCCCCATCCTGAATTTGTTGTTATTTATTTCTTGATGCTACCCAGGGTGAGATGAAATCTCAAACTATTTGTATTTCTTCTTTTGATGATCCCATGTTCATATCTGTATGTCATTTTAAGTGATTATTCTTCTTAATGCTTTATTTTTTAGCTGGTATATATACTTTGAATGATGTATAGCTGCAAAAGAATTTCTATCATGTGGTAAGCTACCTCTTTATTTTATTGACTTTTCTGGGCTGTGCAGAAACTTTGTAGCTTCTTGAGTTTGCATTAGTAATCACTGAATTATTTCCTGACTGTTATTTTCAGAATGTCCTTACATATACCTGCATGATGCAACCTACCCTTATCTTCTTTTTAAGCATTTTGAGAGTTTCAGCTTTTACACTGAGTCCTTTAATCTACTTTATACTTGCACTTGATTTTTCGCAGGGTGAAAGATAGAGTCTAATTTTATTTTTCTTCTTGTAGACCTCCAGTTTTCTCAAAATCATGTGTAGAAAATGTTGTCTTTCTGTATGTATTTTTCTGTGTCTTTGTAAAAAGTGAGATGTCTTCAGTTTTATGGATGTGAAGCTGGGTATCTTATTCTGTCAAACTGATCTATTTTTATATCAGAGCCATGTTCCATAGTATAACTTGAGATTAAGTGTAGTCGTGCCTGCTGCCTTGTACTTTCTGACCAGGACTCAGAATTCTTTGACTATCCCAAGATTCTTTGGGTTTTTATATAAATGTTAAGAATTTTTATTTCTATTTCTGTGACGAAAGGTGTGGAGACTTTGACTGGGTTGCTTTGAATCTACTAAGTTGTATTTTGTAGGATGATCATGGGCACGGGAGTTCTTTCACGTTCGAAAGTTTTCCTCAATTTCTTCAGCATTTTAAAGTTTTCATTATACAGGTCTCTCATCTTGATTAGGTTTACTCCAAAGTGAACATATATATATATATATATATATATATATATATATATATATATATATATGGATTGACCCACCAGTTTCTATTCCCTCTCCTTCCTCCAATACTTCCAAGTCTCTTCAATTCACTCTCAACTTCATGGACCCTTTAAAAATTACAAATCACACACACACACACACACACACACACACACACACACACACTGTTTCGGGCAAAACCTGATTCTCTCTGTCTCTCAGCAGCCATTGATTGCCTAAATTTCTATGGCCAAAATTAATTAACTATTATGAACTGCTACCTGTGCTGCAATTATTCTTAATAAGGAGTCATTTTATATAAATTGATTGTAGGCTATTTTATAAAATTGATTAAGTCCGCTTATATAAATTTTCCTAATTAACCTGATATTCACAACATTTTAATAATGTGATCTTCATACATTTATATTTTATAGTGAAGATACAGACTTGTAATTTTTAACTTATTCAAGTAAATATGAGATTCAAAAGCTCAGACTTTGGTCTAAATGAACTGCATTTTTCAAAAGACATGACTGCTTCAAACACAAACGTTTTAGCATTTTCAAAAATTCAAATGAAGGGTGAATGCTCTTCCTTCCTTCCTTCCTTCCTTCCTTCCTTCCTTCCTTCCTTCCTTCCTTCCTTCCTTCCTTCCTTCTTTCCTCATTGGAAATCATTTTCACCTCAAAAAAGCAATTATAAGAAAACGTACATTTAAAATAGACCTGAAATGCATTGTTCTCCTGCTTGCTTGGCTAACTTTATTTGTAAGATCTAGGTGAGATCCACTTAGATCTTCACCTGTCTGTGGGCTGGCGTTCCTTCAGAGGACTCAGAGAGCTGCTAGTTTCCGTTTTCATCTGTCTGCAATTCTAATGTTTGTGAAATTCTCAAATGCAACAATGCCTTGACCCTTAAAGCCTCTTTGTAGTTTGCTGGTAATGCACAAGTCAGAACATTCGGGTTTTGTCTGTGTGTTCGTTTTGTTTTTTAAAGTCTTTATCACTACTTACCAAGAATGGTGTGGCATCCAATTCCAGATTTGCTGAAATTTTAGTAATGATGGTGTGTGCTTTATGTTTCAGAGTCTGTGTGTCTAGAGTGTGGTTGGAGGGAAGAAAGGTATGGTTTGTTATTGTAGAGATCTTAACCATGTAAGTCACCCAGAAATGTCAGCTTCTTGTTTGCTGGACTATTTTGTGTATGTGTGTTTGCTTGTCTGGGGAAGGGCACCTTGACTTTAAGCTGCCTCAACCTCTGAGACTCTTCTCTTTCACCTTGCTTATTTCCTTCTCATAGTGTTTGCCTGCCGTTGCCTCCAACTGTTGCTCCATTACTGGGTAATTTGTGACCATGTCCAGTTGAGATAGCAGGTGCTGTGGAGAGATATCTCTGGCATATAATTAACTGCATTAAGGAGTTTCTCTGTAAGGAGTTCCATTAGCCTTAGGGAGAAATTATGTCACTTCTTTAAAGAAATATTGATTGTTTGCTGTTTAAATGAACACACACTCAGGCACATACACACTCAGGCACATACACACACACACACACACAAGAGCACACACTACCCTACAGACCTACAGACTCTATAGTTCCTAAATTATCACAGTCTTCTCTTGAAATTGAGGTAACTCCTTCTTCTTCTAATGGCTTAAACATTATGCAGTAATAATTTCAGGGTTAATATTTGTGTAATATAACACTTAAACATGTTTATAAATAGTTGTCTTTGCTACTATTAACCATAAATTAATTAGTATCACAATGTCTCCACAGCCTAGAAACTAGCTTTCAACTAATAAGTTTCTGGTTTTAAATGTAAAGTCATTTTTTTTTTTGTTTATTTCAGTATAAGTTTACTGGCTATGTGGAAACATATGGTAATCCAGGTGGAAGCTTCCTTGGAAAACTGCCGGAACAGCTGAATCCCCACCTGGCATTCTTCTTTTGGCTTGTAATCAAACTTTTCTCAAATGGACTACTCTTTTTTGCTAGGTATAACCGCCATCGTGCATTCACACAATATATTTCACAAGAATGATAGCTACGCTCAGTTATATCAAACTGGACATATATTTAAATATGTTTATTGGGTTAGTATAGACATGTAAACAGAAAAAGTAATATTGAACTATTCCTTCAGACAATAAACAAAAGTATTGTCAAATTCATTAAATAAGAAGCCACATTGATTGCCCTCGGTTGCAGGATGGAAGTTTGTTGGCAAGAACTGAGAGATGAATTAGTGTTCTCTTAATCCTCAGTTCCACTATGTCCCATTAGCCTTAGGTGTATAAGTTCAATTGCAGATGTTTCACTTAGGGTTGGGAATCCCCCAGACACTTTTTTTCTCTGTATGTGACCAGTTGTGAAACTCTGTAATAGTCTCCACATGCTACAAAAGAAGCTTCTTTGATGAGTGGTGACTGCCATACTTGTCTATTAATATAAGGATCTGAAGATGAACTTGCATTGAGAGACATCTGGGTATACTAACTTGATTCTATAGGCCTTAACATATTTTTCATAATACTAGAAATCTGGTGGACTGAGCTATGGTGTGGGCCAGGAAAGGGGTGTTCAGAGGGGGGAGGGGATATAGTGATGATTTAGAGGCTTTGTATGAAATTCACAAAATTCAATGAAAACAAACAATATTGAGTTAGTGGTCCGTGTGGAGGGATGTTATTTTTGTCATGGACCATGAACCACTGTGCTGGTTAGTTATAACTATCAACTTGACATAATCTAGTATCATCTATTAAAGTAGCCCTTTTTTGAGGTGGGTGGGGGCAGAAGACAGGATCTCTCTGTAGCCCCAGCTGGCGTGGAACTCTATAGGTAAACCAGACTGGCCTTGATGTCAAAGATCTGCCTGCCTTTGCCTCTTGAGTGCTGGAATTTAAAGGTGTGGGCCATCACACATAGCTTCATGAATGGAATATTCACAAGGACTTTTGTAGGTCTGGTTGGCTGGTTTTAATGTTAATGGGATTGTCTTGATTGCTAACTGATATAGAAAGACACAACCCATCATTGGCTGCACTATATCAAGCAGGAGTTCCTGAAGAGAGCTATAGAAGGGAAAGTTAGTTATGAACAAGCAGTGATGTGCTTACTCTTCCTTTCCTATTGATGGTGGATGTGACATCGCTAGCTGCTGTTGTTCTGCTTCGACAGTTCCTAAATGATGGCATGTAATCTGGAATTGTAAGCCAAACATAGTCTTTCTTCCCTTATGTTATTTTCTGTCAGGGTATTTGTCACAGCAATAGAAATGAAATGAGAACTTGGCACAATCTTTCTTGGAGCTGTGTGATGGTAAGTTTCATTTAAGCTGGCAACAATGGGACTTTAAAAACAACACTTAAAAAAGAATAGATGATTAGTTCCTACACTCAAGACATGCCTGACTTGGTCACTTTTTTTTTTATCAAATTGGAACACTGATTCCTCAAATAAAGTCTCTGAGGAATGTGTCATCTACTTATCAAGCATTCTCTAGGTGCTTGCAATAACAAATTTTCATTTTACAGGTACTTTTTAAGGTTAGTATTGCCTTTTCAAGATTTTTCATCAAGGGGAAATATAATTGTAATAATGAGGCATCTCCTTATATAGTTACTTAAAGTTGTTTAATTTTAATTTCCTATGTTATTTTTCAATTGACACGTAAGAGAAAACAATATTTCTCAGAGTCAGATTGGCATCCAGTTGTTAGAGAATCCAATCTACATGTAGGTGGAGTCATGGGATGAAAGCAATTATGGATTAAAAAATATATATATATAACACTTTATAATTATTGAAATATTTTAGTATCAAATAGCCTTCCTATATAGACAGAAAGAATTTGGGGAAAATCATCTACTTGTTCAAGGGAATAGAATATAAGAATGTAAACAGCAGCTGGATCATCTGCAGCTGGAAATGTCAATCAATGTTGCGACATTACAGTAAGCTCACCTGAAAGCTCATGCTACTGGCATGAGAAGTCATGTACCATTTCTTTACTTTGATGGCCTATCTTTAACTTTAGTTTTCAAAGTCACCTGTACCTTCATGCATCTGGAGTCATGACACAGTCATGAAATTCCATATAATCACAGAAAAGTAGAGTAATCCTTTTCTGGAAACTGTTATTGAAATTTTCGACATTTCTCTATGCTTTAACTTATGAATAATCCTCCCCTCCATTCAAATTTCCACATAAAATGAAATATTTAAACTCCCCAAGTAGAAGCCCTCACATAATCATTCCTTGAATATGTGATATTTTCCTTTTCTTAAGCAATCTCTCTCTCAGTTGATACTCATCTTAAATATAAGTGTATACTTGTTTTTCTTCACGACCATATCATATTTTGTTATACCCAATAAGCCCTGTTTTACTTCATAAACTCTAATATTTCTTCACTAACATAGCCTGAAATTTTCTTATGCTGTCATGAATCCTGACTTCAGCTGAATAAGTCCTGTTACTAGGGAAGACAAGATGTTTTTATAAGTTCTTAGTTCCATGGATAATCTAAAAATTGGACTCGGGAGGACACTCGAGGATAATTTTACTGAAATTTGAGACAAAAATCAAGAAAACAAAACAGGGTAGGTAAGCCAGAAATTTTGGTAGCTGCAGGAAAGAGGGAGATGGATAAAAAGAACAGAGAAAAACTGTCATCACACTTTCTGACTAAAGAATCTAGAAGGACAAGAAAGAAAGTAGGCAGGCTCAGCAATGGAGGTCTATAAGCAGATACATTGGAGAGAGAGAGAGAGAGAGAGAGAGAGAGAGAGAGAGAGAGAGAGAGAGATGGAGCATGAATAATTTGAATAATTAAATGCCAAGTGTCAGGTCAAGCATGCATAGAATCTTGTCTGCTTTCTGAAAAAAGGAGATAGAAAAAGATGTAAGAAAATGATGTTAGGCATTTTGGCATTTTAAAGTTGAATTCAGAAAGTTGAAGTCAGGCTTAGCAGTGAGACTATAATCAACTGCATCAAGCAGAGGGTAGGGGGTGGCTTATATAAGTTCATATCTTGTTGAGGAAATATTTATTCCTTTAATCTTCTTAACATGTATCAAATGCATCATCTGTATCATGGTTCTTGAAATTTCTGTGTGTGCGTGTGTGTCTGTGTTTTGGTGGGTGGGTGTGTATTGACTTACATATTATATGGGTTGGTAGTCCAACCATGACATTTGATACATTGGAAAGGATGAGATTCCTGAAGCTGCTTGGACCAGGCTGGATACCTAAATTGGTTGAATTTGGTACTGAAGGCCTGGAAGATTCTTGGAGAATCACTGGTCTTTAGTCCATGTAGTGAATGGGAGAATCTGGAGTTTGGTGTCAGTAAAAAAAAAAAAAAAAAAAAAAAAATGGCGGCAACAGCAGAGGTGGCACTCACAAACAGGAAGTAAAGGCAGGCACGTGGCGTGGCTTTTCCTAGGATCTCTTCTATATCTAAGAGCCCACCACAGGGTGTCTCCAGTCTAGGGTGAGAATTGCCTCTTCAGTAAGTCTGTCCTACAAATACCCTCACAGACTCACCATCACAATCTAGATGATTGACAGACCCTTTGAGTTAAGTCTTAAGCGAGGGGACAGTGGTAAATGTTTGAAATCTCTTAAATTTTACAGCAGGTTAGAATATCAATTCCCCAGTCAAGACCAGAGCTACAACTCAGATCCCCTTCGTTTTAAATAAAATCACATAACAGAGTAGATTAAAAGAACTGAAAACAAATAAATAACTGAAAGTCCTCACGCTTTAAGAGAACCTTGCCTTTCCTCAATGGGCCTCCCCTCAGTCAGGCTACCTCTATCTTTCTTCCTTTCATAGTGTTATGAATCTTAAGGAGGGGCAATTATGATGCCTCTTTCCTTTCGCATGAGACTTCACATTCTAAAGATCATTAGTTATAATTGTTTCCCCTTCCTTAAAATTAGTGTGTATCAAGGACCCAGGAAGTGGGGGTCAGAGCTGCTTATGAGGGAGATATCTATAGATCATTTGTGAGGGAAAATTCCACTTATCCTGTCCCTATGAAGACAAGAAACCTTAGAAATTCTTTTTGGTTGAAAAGTGAACACTGTACTAATTCCTGAGCTTTAGAAACTGGCTTAAAACATTACAGAGATCAGGTTAATACTCAGTGACAGCAGAGTGTGCTAATGTTTGGTCAGTTACTTGTGTTAGTCACTTTGTCTCATTGCTGTGACTTGGCTGAAGAAACCTGAGGAAGGAATGTTAATTCAATTTTCAGTTGAGAGGATACATTACATCATGGCAGGACAGGCATGGTAGGCCAGAAAGCTGGCTGGTCTCACTGAGTCCATAGTCTGGAGGCAGAAAGCAATATACACTGCTTCTCAGCTGTGTCCTTTTTCATTCAGTCTGAGATCACAGCCTGAGGAATGGTGCTACTCAAGATTAGAGTAATCACCCTGCCTCCATTAATCTAATCAAGAAAGCCATTCATTGACATATCCAGAGTTTTGTTTCCATGGTGATTATAAATTCCATCATTCTTGGTGTGGTGAAACATGTCTTTAATCCTGGCACTCAGGTGGCAGAGGCAGGCAGACCTCTATGAGATGGAGGCTAGCCTGGTCTACATAGTGAATTCCAAGCTGGCTGGGGCTACAGAGAGACCCTGCCTCAAAAATAACAACAAAAAAAAAATAGGAAAGAGAAAAAAAAAACGAAAGAAATCTTATTAAGTTGAGAATCAAGACTAGTCATCATACTACCTAACATGCATGCTGAACACCAGTAGGAATGGCTAAGTGTCCAATCTAATAATTGGTTCTTACCTTTTTACTCTCTGATGCTAGTTCTGAATTTCATGAGCTAGTGCCATGTTTTAAATTTTCAACCAAAGAGGATTCATAAGGTTTCCCATTTTCAGAGGGACAGCAGGAGTGGACCTTTCCCTCACAAATACTCCCTACACCTCAAGCAACCTGTATATTAAGAGAATGACTTTTCTACTTCATCAATGGTATTCACGGAATGATGCGAAGGGAGAAAATGGGCAGGAGGCGATTTAGGAGATTTCTTATGCATTTCTTGTTTATGATTATTTGATAATTTCATAATAAATGTTTCACAAAATACGGTAACTGTCTGGAAAAATATGTAAGAACAAGTACTCATACACAGAGCATCCACTATTTTTGGTGACCTCTTTGAAAGACCTGAATACCTACCCACTGCCACATTATGTAGAAAAATATACAGGAAGTTTAAAAAAAAGAGAAAAATCCCTCACCATGTCTCTGTTTCCACTTATCACTTGTAATACAAATCCTATAAATATTTTATTCGACTCTTTTTATTTCTGATAAATAAAACCCTCATTCCCAATGACATATTATCTTATGTCCTCAAGCACTTGCCTGAGTGCCTATTTTTTTGCCCCCAGTGAGTAACGAAATAGCCCCAAGGTTTATGAATCAATTTGCATAACAGAAAAATCATCTTCCAGCCTGGAACTCTCCCATGGGGTCTTTACTGGGGGAAGAGCAAGGATCATTCACAAACTTCAGAGACTGGTTGGTGACTACAAAGTAAATGTTAAGGACTCTAATGGGGAAGTTTGAAAGCTCATCCCCTCCCTGGATTTGATAGGTTCTGTCACTGCTGCTAGTGCAGCTGCTGGAGAAGGCTGCCAAAGAGGCTGGGAATGAAAGAGCAGGGGACTGCTAGGAAGGGAAAGTGTTTCACAGAACTTGGCACCAACTGCTGTTCTCTTACTCTTTGTTCAGCCAATGGGTGGATTGAATAGGAATGTCAACAATGGTTCTGACAGCAGCTTTTTTGTGAATGTAATCCTTGACACACAATGACCCTACCACACTAAAAATAAAAGGAGTCAGTAAAGAAGACTGGATATTTGTTTTTACACTGCATTTCTTTGTAAAATACCTTAAAACACAAAACAAATGAAACAACAGAAAGACACAAATTCCTATTATTTCATGGATGCAACTATAAGTTACTTGCCTGTAAAAGTCTGCCAAAATAATGACAGCGTATGAGGATTTCAGTTGGCAGAAATCATAATATCCTGATGACGAGGCAGCTGATCCTATGTGTAAGCACACTGTGGGTGTTCACAGAAATAAGAGACAGGGAGATGGGAGGAGAGGCAGAAAACCAAGATTCTACCAAGGTAGGACATGTTTCTGGCTTCTCTCTCTTTTTTTTTTCAATTGCATGGATAAAATGGGCTCAAATTTAAGAGATGCTTCTCTGTGACACAGTCCCTTAGACAGATATAACCACCACTTTTATTCCAACAGGAAGAATGAGTAGAAGGCAGTAAAGAGAGGTTGTAGAACATGGACATACCTTGAAGAGCAATTAAACTGCAAGTTTGTAAAGTGAATCAAGTTGGATTATATGAAGGTCTTTGTTAGGGTTGCCATGCTGGCAAGATGGGGTTGAGTCTCCTTTATGACGCCTCATCATGATTTCCCTACTTGCTAAACTTCACTACTGAACCCCAAAGTCCTCATTCCCAGAATCAGCATGTTCTTGGATATGTAAAACAGAGCCTAGAGCCAGAAGAATCAGTGATTGACCCTCTGATGCTCATAACTGAGGGTGTTTTGCTGCCCAAGCCGTGTGTGTATGTGTGTGTGTGTGTGTGTGTGTGTGTGTTGTTTGTAACCTGGGGACCTGTTTATGGCACTTCTGTGTCATTATGACACCCTCAAATTGTTCTTCTTTCTCCTGCTTCCTAGGGTCTCAAAGAAACTTGTCTGATGCTTTGACTTCATTTTGCTTTCATAGCCTGCCTTTCCAAACCAAAGAAAGTAGTGAAACAGTAGGCCAATGTTCAATGGAGTCTGAATCTTATCAGTACATCTTCACTTGTACCCCTTAGCAAATGCAGCTGTATACAGAACTCTCCATTTTCCTTTTGAAAAATCTGAATTGTCTGCAAACAAGCTCTACACATATATGCTTCTGAAAACATCCTTCCATCGAGACCACAGAAAACAACACAGTTGTATTTAATTCTATTAAAATATATGGGAAAAATCAGGGCATAGTGGTACACTCCTTTAATCCCAGCACCTGGGAAGTAGAGGCAGCTGGATCTCTGCCAACTTGCTCTCCCTAGAGAGTTCCAGTTCAGTTCCAAGGAGACCCCGTCTCAAAAAGACAGCAAACAAAACAGGGCGGTCTAAGTGCCTGGTCATGCGTTCTTTATTCCTAGCCCATAGGAGGCAATGGCAGGCAGATCTCTGCTAGATTGAGGTCAGCCTGCTCAAAAGTAGTGAGCTCCAGGCCCTGCTGGGCTCCAAGGAAACCCTTCCTAAGAAAAAACAAGAAAGAAAACAAACAAAGCACCAACACCAACAATAAAAGCATACCGTCAGATGGATGCATACCATCAGATGGGCACATCCCTTCAAACTTCTATCCCAGATGGCAGATCTCAGCACCTTTGAGGCCAGCCTGAAGGCAAGTTCCAAGCCAGCCAGGGTACGTAGAACTTTTCTTACAACAATAGAATGAACAACAAATAAACAAGACAATTAAAATCTATGACTAAAATAATTAACTAATTTATTAGTTAATTGCAAATGAACTGTACTTTTTCTTTCCTTCTTCCTCTCTCCTGCTCCTTCTCTTCCTATGTAACCCCCTCTTTCCCTTCCTATTTAAAAACTAACCAGTGATCACTTTAAAGAGGAACTGGGTCAAACTGATCTATTTTTAACATAAAATTTACTGGCACTGAATTTTGTCTAGTTGTTGGTCTGGGTTGTAATAGAATACATCAGTAAAATAGGGGCTGGAGTGATGACTTGGTGATTAAGAACACTGACTGTTCTTGCTGAGGAAACAGATTTCATTCCCAGTTAACCACCATCCATTGCTTCAGTTCCAGGGGAACCTGACACCTTCTTCTGACCTCCTTGAGCATTGCACATCATGGGTGCATCTACTTACATGCAAGTAATACACTCACACACATAAAAATTTTAAATAAATAAATAAATAAAACATTTTTAAAAATACTATATGAATAAAATAATGCAATTCAATGGCAGCATGCTCTTTCATGGTTTACTGTGATCCTTTCTTGAATTCTAACAGGGATGCACTCAGTCAATTGGGCTTTAATAATAAAGCCATTTCATTGACATTAGTGATACTGTTCCATCACCTAGGAAGAAATTATTTTTTCATTACTTATTAATTTTAATAGACATATTAATAATATTTATATACTTTATCAACATCTCCAACTTTCATTTCTTAGCAATTCTAAGGCATTTTCAAATGTAATTCCCTGAAATCAGAGCTAGCGTTAGCTCATTTTTAGCTTCTTTCTTTCTTAGTGCATGGTTGAAATACACAGTAAGGTTGGAAGGAATAGATCATATTACTGCCTTTTGTTTGATAATAGAACTATTTCATCTGACATACTAGTTGTTGTGCTGAATAGTTAATTAGTTATGTCATCAGCTGTCAGAACAGTGCATCTTACGTACTTCATATCTTGATTAAAATTTTCTTCTGAAGATAATTAAAACTTCATTCACTAGACTTTGTTGCAATGAATTATCTAACAGTGAGACTTACAACATTTCTAAACATGTCTGGCCTGATTGGCGTTCTTTATTTATTAAATGCTATTGTGACTTAATCACTATATACTGAATCGAAATTCTGTGATTTATTACCAAAAATTTGTATAGAATATTCCAAAGGAAGAACTATAAAAACAATTTACCTGTTTATTTCCCATTTAAGCCTCTTTCTTATTAGCAACTCATAAAGTCATTTGAAATGAAAAAAGTGGTTATTATCCACATCCAATATTTTTTCAGTTTGAAAATATACATATAAATAATGACGTTTTGACTCTTTTATAAGAGACACTAAATTATCTTGATAGTTTTGATATTGTGGCATAATTCTTTCTCTAAGTTTTGATGCTTACCCCATCTTTGGTGAAATTAGAGAGTTAACATAGGAGGTTCGTCTATGAGTTGCATTTGCTGTTTATGGTAGTGAACAGATATGTCTCGTCCATATACCACACCCACACTTGCATTCCATAAATGATCTTTCCTCATTTTATATCTTCACGTGAAGAGTGAACTTTTGTTATTTGGAATTTCTAGATACCACAGCAAAATGACAGCCTGTATGTTTGCCAAAAGCAAACTGAAAATCACAGGACTCAAAGCTCAGCCACTGTGTTTGCAGGGAAGTTCCAGCTAAACTGGCCACTTAAACTTTTTACTTCACCTTGTGTGCAGGGCACAGGATTGATACAATTTAGCTACTCTTCCTTCCATTTTCTTCCCTAAGCAGTCTTATATATAGATTATGTTCAGTTTATGGTCAGATTTAGAATCTGTAAACAGGCTATTAATATCCCTAAGATTTTTATGCATTTCTAGTTTCCTAGAATTAAACTTGAATTCAAATCATTTTGTTCAAATAGTTAAACTATGTGGCATTATAGGAGACCCCTTCCCTTCTCTCTTTTCTCCCTAGCAAGTGAATTTAATCTTCGCAGCTTTAGAAACTGTTGTGTGATTGAACTTGGCGGTTAATGCTTCTGCTTCCGTATTAGGATCACTGACCATCTCTTAGCTAAGAACTCAGTTTACCAAATCTCAAAGCCATGCGCTGTTTCACTTTTAAAGATCACTTTCATATAATCTTCCCAGTGTAGAAAACCATTCACCTATGGTGTATTATGATTGATTGGGATTTACTTTTTACTTGTTTATTTTCTGTTTAAGACAGGTTCTCTCTGTACAACCCAGGCTTCCTGTAAGCACATTAGAATCTTTCTGCCCCCACCCCCGCCTCTGCTTTGTTATACTTTTCAATTTTCACGAGAATTTTTGCTCAATTGTTAAAGGAAGACATTACGAAAAATAACTTCGCAGTTTTTCTTATGTGTGGAAACGCGGCTAGATTTTCAGCTTGAGCATTGTAAAAAGAAAATATTTATAAACTGTCAATAACAAAAACTTACAAGCTTTAAATGAAACTTAAGCAAAAATATCTGAGAAAATTCTGACACTGTCAGAAAATAAGAGAAGTCCATGTCAAGGGATACGTGTTTAATTTTTTTAACAACTTCATTAAGATATAGCTTATTTGGCATACATTTTGCAAACTGCATCCGTTCCCATGGTTCAGTGTGTTCACAGTTATGGAAACATTGTGGCAATCAACCTCAGAACAGCTTTGTAAGAGTAAGAAATAATTCCCATGCACAAACACTGATTTTCTGTACAGTGGAAGATTAACTTTACCCAAAGAGACATAGCTTTGTGGACTTCACCTACTAAGAGGTGGTTTTTAGGTTTCAGTAAAAACCAACATGATAGCAGTTTTTCTTGGGATGTGAGATGAAGGACAGCCTGTCAATGTGATATATTTTGGTGACTTTGGGATATCCCATGTTTATTCAAGGTTCCAATGGAACTAAAGACAAAATATATTACCTGGCACCTCTATAAGAGTCTACAGACTAAGGTCAGTCATGAGGGTTATACATGATCAAGACATAATAAAACCTGGAACACTAACATACTGAATGTGTTATCCAGCCTGGCAGTGTTTAGTGGTATTGTTATAATCATAGCTGGGAAATGATACCCTTCTAGGAACTCAGAGCACTGGATGAAAGAAAGCTTGGAGTTGGAATCACCCTAGACCCATCATACACCTGTCTCCCTTTAGTGGATATTCATTTGTATCCTTTAGTTAATGCAACGCTGTGATCATATGTATTTACTCTCCAGGTTCTCTGACTCTTTGGCAAAACATGAAATCTGGAGGTTTTAGAAGGATCTCTGATTTTTGCCCCTAACTAATAAAAAGCGAGGTTGCTCCTGAGAACCAGAAAATTTATAGCTAGTGGCTGACATTAAGGGCTCCTTCTGGAGGCTCTGCAGTCAGACAGTGAAGTTTGTCTGCTCTTCCCTCATCCCTCTTCCCATTCTTACTCAACTCCTTCTTGATTCCCAATGAGCCTATAGTTATTAATCTATTTCCAATGCTGAAAATTTACATACTCTCGGCATTTCATATACATGAAATCATATAGTAAGTGGCCTTTTGGTTTTCTTCCCTTAATTACCATACTTGTGTTGTTTGTCCTGACTTTCCACAGCTGAGTAATATTTCATTGTGTGGATGAACAGTAGATCAGTAGATCCAAGTCAGATCACCAAATGGATTGATCAGATTCATCTGATATATATATATATATATATATATATATATATATATATATATATTACGTTAGACTCCTTAAATTATTTCTCTGAGGTTAAAGAGACAAAGAATCACATATTCTGGTGCTATGATACTGAGGACATGACTGGTGGTATATTGTCTGCATGTCATCTCTCTACTGATACATTCATCAGTGTTTGAATATCCATTGATCACTTCATCCATTGACCCATTTATGGATATTGGTGTTGTTTAAGCTTCTGACTTTGGTGAAGATTGTGTCTATGAATATTTTTGGACATTTAAGTTTGAGCAAATAAATTTTCTACTCTATTTAGTACACAGTTAAAAGTTGAATTGCTGAATCACAAGAGAATAATTTTACATTTAACTTACTAAGGAAACTGTTAAACTCCTCTTTCAATGACTATATTATATTGTATTCCCACCAGGCAATATGAAATATCTAATTTCTTTGTCTTCTGACAATTAATTTTCATAATTTTGATTAGAACCTTACCAGAGGGTATGAACTGCTATTTTAGAATTTTGATTCTGATTTCCTAATGACTAAGTGTCGAACAGCCTTTCCTTTGCTAGAATTTATGCATCTTCTTTGGGGAAAGGTCTCTTCCCATAATTTGCTCACTTCTTTTGCATGACTTCTGTTTTTGTTATTGAATTACAGAAATTCTCTATCACTAATTCAAACTGCAGTTATATAAATGAAAGAATTTATGGGAATGAATTTTACAACATACATATGTTCTGGACAAATAACTTTTACCTAACCTTGTGACTAAAAAGTTAATCTTATGTTTTCAGATCATTTAACACTATCTTAGCTTATTTATAACACAAAACAAGCTTACTAGGCCTTGAACTGCTCTTGTAACATAACCATGTAGCCTTAAAAGCTTTTGACTTTTCTCTGTTTTTATATCCACAATGGGCAACTCACAACCTCTTGTAACTCCAGGCTCAGGGATACCTGTTACCTTTGACCTTCCTTGTCAACTGCACTCACGTGCACGTACCCATAGACACACACATATTTGCAAATTAAATATAAAATTAAATTTTCTTTTTAAAAGGAAGAGTGAGATCCTTGTCAGAGAGCACATTTCTAGGGATAATCTGAAGGAAGAGGCTCTCATAAAAGTTTGTTACCAGTTGCTGAACCTGGCTACGGTTAAGGTTGCCATTACGCAGGCATGGGCCATAATGCAGCATTGCATATGTTGTATTCTAATAATTTCATAATTTTAGTTCTTCTGGTTATACTAAAATATATTTTGAATTAATCTTTGAGCATGATATGAGGATTTCATTTATGTGTACAAAGGTATCTAATTGCCAGTACTATGTTTTAAAGATCAGTTCTTTATTAAAAGGTCTGGATTACGTTAGGTATCAATTTATCATAAATTTAAAGGTTTATTTCTATTCAGTTCTACTCCAGTGATATGTATGTCTCTTTTATTATAGCACTATAATTTCTTAATTATTCTAGCCTTGTTAGAGTTTTTAAACAAAGAAATGTAAGTTTATCTTTGGTCTTTTAAACAGTGCGCTAGTTATACTGGGTAAGATTTTTAAACCTTAATAGTTAATTGTAGACTTATTTGATATGTCAGTCTATGAAAGTTGGTTAAGGAGAGAGATGTATAAGGTGGATATACAACATACATTTATTTATACCTCGCTTCACTTGTTCAGATATATATTTAATTTTTTAAAAAATTTCTAGATAGGCTGTAAATTCTAAGAGCACACAGATGACTAGGAGTGATTCATTTTCATATCTATGGGGATTTTTATCTTTTTATCTTCATCCTTTTACCATGCTAACGGAATTCTCTGAGTATAAAATGATAAAGTATCACACTTTAATGATATATTGCTGAAGATATGCATGGTCATATATCTTCTGCATTTCAAAATACTGCAACTATTTTGGTAGTAAAACAGCAACTTGATCTGAATGAAAGGGGGGTGGATGAGTGAGTGTCTTGCAGATGTGGGACCCTTGGTAGACCTAGAGGATGAATCCACAGTGAATAACATTTTGGGAAACTTATCGGACTCTATAGGTAGAATTATATATATATATATATATATATATATATATATATATATATATGTGTGTGTGTGTGTGTGTGTGTGTGTGTGTGTTTGTGTGTTTGTATACATTAAATTGGGCATGTAAGCAGTGAGAAGGGATTTTCTAAATGCCAGGATGCTATATCATATGAAAATTGCAAAATTTCAGTAAAAATTAAATTAAAAAATTGAAATAACCTCATCCAAAATATAGAATCCAAAATCTAGAAAGAACTCATATATACAGTCTGCCAGAAAGTGGAGAACTGCCAGAAGTAAATGTGTCCAGCCAGATAACAAAGAATAAAGGGACTGTCAGTACTTCTAGATGTTAGTATGCTTACTGTTTCATTGGACAAATACTATATAAAAGAAGGTTCGATTGATATTTATATTCTCAGAGACAGGAAAGAAAAACCATGTTTCCTGTGGTACTGCTATGAACCAAATAACTTCACCTCCATCTTCTTTTCACTTTTATCTTTAAGAAACATCTTACAAAACAAAACGCTAGAAGCTTTTATACATGACCATGTTCAATGATAAGAAACCACACTAGTTCCATCCATTTACTGAAAATTTCATGATTTCTTCTTTCTTTATTGCTAAGCAGCACTCCACTATGTAAATCTACCACACTTTCATTATCCACTTAAGATAATTTCATTATTCATTTAGGGACATTTGGGTTGATTCAGTTTCTTAGGTATTGTAAAAAGAGTAATGACAAATATGGATGTACAAGTATCTCTACAGAAAGACTAGCCCTTTGGCTATATGCCAAGGAGTCGTATAACCTGATCATAGGTGGATTCATTTTTAGTTTTATAAGAGCTCTCCACACTAATTTCCATAGTGGTTGGACAAATTTGCAATGCCAGCAGCATTAGAAAAATGAAATTTAACTATGAAAATATTTTCTGTGTGATGAGAGGAAATGTATAGTTGGAAATAATAAGAAACTATTCTGAAGTCAGGATCAAATATTCTTAGTTAATTGATAACTGCTTCATTCTACTGCTATGGAAAGGAAAATGTTATTTACAAATTAAATACAAGTCATAAAATATATTCTACAGATCTTGTAGCATATGGTACATAGAAAATGGAATAGTGTGTTTTGACATTCTTTTTCCAAGAGGAGACATTATTAATCATCCTAGTAGGTATTTTGATGCTTTGTGTATTAAAGGAGCCTTTAACCACTGTGTATAATTTGGGGCAGTCTCTAAAGTAACAGTAATCTATTTATGGGCACACTCTTTGTACTAAAGCAATTTATTACTTCCTCAGTTATTTAATTGTTCTTTGAACAGCTTCTGTATATCCCTCATCATGCATTCTCCTCACTATATTTTATTTTTATTCTACAAAGTCATGCTGAAATGAAATAGATGCATGGACCATTGTGTTTAACTGTATTTCACATGGGAAGAATAATACACTGGTACAATGAATATTAAATAAGTTTCTTATGAGGTAAAAACAACAGATGTAGAACTCCATAGCCGTACAACTCAACAGGTGATTATTTTTCTGTGTTCATTGTGTTCTTTTGCAGGAGGAAGAAAATTGAAGGACAAGTGGTTTTAACAAGACTTTATACATAATATTCATTTTAGAAAGTAGTGTCTGGAATACTTCATAGATGTTATATTTGGATTTATTTAATGCAAAAGACTTAAGTAAACTATGAAAACTCTATAGTGTGGCCAGAGTAAATTTTGACAAGTGGAAAACACATTTAACAAAGAGTTCTTTGCAAGTACAGTTTCCAAATGATATTACAATGCTCAGTTTAGCTATCTAAGCCAACTGACATTTTTATGAAGCTAATAATGAGTGAGAAGACAACATGATAGGGCCAATCATTTCTTCAGGGAATCATCATTTATTGAGCAACAGTTCAACAGCTCAGAATGTTGAATGGCAGTGAAATAGCTTGGTGATTAGAATATGTGCCTCTGAGTCAGGTCTATGAATTGGCCTCCTGGAAATGAGTACTCTTTTATAAAAAGTATTCAGGTTCTTCAATCACAAAAGCAGTGATTATAACATGACACAAATCAAATATGTTAGAAGAATTATGTAAACTATAATGTAAAAGAGATTATGACATGGCCACATACAGAGTAAACTCTCTGTGTTTAGTTCCATAACTCTGAAGAAAACAGACCACTGAATACTACTTAATCCAAGTCTCCCAAACTGTTCTTTCCACCATGCCAACTGGCATATGATTCAATTGTAACTTGAACTATTCCCTTGATAACTCTATTAGCTGTAAATCTTATCGCATTACACACATTGTGTCAGATACCTTTGTCTGGAAAGTAAAATATATTTACGTCTCGATCCTTTATATCAGTTGGTGACTCCACACTGACTGAGATAACACTTCAACCTGATGCCTAACAGACAATTGCTTTGTTGTCTTTCTTCTTCCCTCTCTGAAATGCCAATCCAGTTACCAACATTCTGCACTGATATACCACCACTATTCTACATATACCGGACTTGCTCTTTCATCTATAGCTGAATTTAGAATGTATTTCTGATCAGTAAAGTATCCCACTGCTTATCCACTTGGCAAACTTTATTTCCATTATGTAATGAGTCAAGAAATGAATTGTTACAGGGTTTCAAGGTGAATGATGATTTCTGAGTTTCTTCTCTGGCATTACAAGAAATTGGATGTCCTGGAAAGGCAGACAACCCATTCACAGGAGAAGGTCCAGGTCAACAGGAGGAGCTGGGAGAGAGAGAGGGAGAGAGAGAGAGAGAGACTGGCATGGTTGGAAAGCATCAATTCAGAGTTGTCTGCCACAGCAGGGGTCCTTGCTCCAGCAAGAAGAGAAGCAGCTTCAGCCAGAGGTCTAGTCACCCTGAGGCAATATGGAGTGAAAGTATCAAAGAGAAGAGAGTTACTAGAACAAAGGTTCCCAAGGAGAAAGTTATTCCCTAAGCCAAAGGCTAGGAAAAGAACAAAAGGGTAGAGGTCAGACCAGAGGGACAGGAACACCCAGAGAGAAAGAAAAGTAGAAACAACAAACTATTCGCAGGCTGCCAGTGATAGTTGCAAACTGGATGGGAAGTAACCCCAAGAGCCAAGAATCCGCAGTGACATCCCCTGTTCCCCCAGACGTATATTGCCAAGGATAACCTGTCTTGGGCAGCCCCCTTTTCTCAGTGGGGGGATTTTTTAAATTCTGAAGGCTTACAGCTATTCTTCCAGAAATCGTTGACCTTGGTAAAAGTAATTCTTGAAAAAATCCCATGGATATGGAGTAAGAATTGACCCTGAGAGCAAGAACCAGCATTTAATAAAGGCCCTTTTAATCCTTGTGAACCTCAGTGTCTCTCTAACTCTCCCTATGAGTCCCAGTAGTTTTGTCATGGTATTTTTTCCCTTATTAGCTAACACAACTGTAGCAGAACTTCTACGAAGACAACACACACACACACACACACACACACACACATACACGCACATATATTCCACACACATTGATTCCAGTTGATCTGTTTTTGCTAGTGATTTTGGACTTTTTCTTTATGATAGAAAAGATAGCTCTGATAGCTCTTCCTTTCAACCTATTTTCATATAGGAAAAATCAATCACTAAATTATGAATTATTAAGACTGAAAAGATAGCCTGAGGGCAGAGAAAAATATAAATATGCACAAGATGTGGAAGCGTACATTATAGTGTGTAGTGTGTTACAACAAAGTAAAACCACACACATATAAATTTGCATCAACTTAAGCTCCTCAGTGATTCTAAAATTAATATTTTTAAAATACAAGGTTTAATAGTCTAGCAGCATTTTGGATATAATTTCAGTCATTGAAAATACTAGGCCTCTTACATTACCTAGTTCAATATTTTCTTTCTGAACTCTTGTATTTGAATGGTTAATAGTCACATTAAGAGAACTTAATGCTGTGGTTTTGCAGATTGAATTCATATTTAGTGTGAAATAAAAACAAACAATTCTTGTTACGTGATTTGATTTTCCTGTTAATTGTGTGAGTCATCGATGACTGGTAATATGAACACTCTTTGAGTTGACTTCATTATATGAAAATGTGTAGAACAGGATGTGTATATGTGTATTGTGAAAGAATAAAAAACAGTCCTGTGGCAGTTGTCATAGCAACATGGCATTGTTTTCCAAAGAGCAAAGTAAATAAGCACTTTTCACATGAAACCTACAATTGTCTTGACACTGTGACATTTCCCCCTAAAGCAAACCCTTAAATCAATAAAAGTTTTCAGAGCCAGAGAAGGGAGCTTCATGATTTATGCACTTTGAGGTCTATTCCTCACAAAAGCAGTTGGATGCTTCCAATGGAGAGGATTCTGTGGTCAGAGAAGAGATATAAACTACTAATATTTATTTGTATTTCCACATTCCTTAGAACAGCTTTCAATCAAGGAGACCAAGGCCATCAACCTCACATCTTCAGCACTGCTTTGACGTTCACATGGATCTTTATATGGATATTTTGGCCAGTACTACAGAATCATCCACAGCACTACTCTGTGAAACAGCTTCCAGAAAGTATACTCCATTTACAAAAGCAATGAGAGCCTTATAACTCAAGACTGTGAGAGGGGGGATTTGGAAGTGATCTCAGGTGCCCTCTAGGTTAGGATTTCCTATACTCTTGTCTTATTGCATTCAGATATTAGTATACGTTTTTATCAAAGTAACTATGATTTAGATAGATTTTAAAGGAATTATTTTTAATTTTTAGGCAGAGTGTTGAAACCAATGTGGAACTGAGTGGTGTCAAATGGAGCCGCTGGTACTTATAAAGCTTTTCTTTCCTCCTTTGAATCACTGGCCACTCAAAATAAGAAATTTCTAGGACAAAAAAAAAACTTATGCAGAGTGATATCAAGTTAGTTGAAGAAAGTGAAAGCTATTCTTCCCTGATTTCCACATAATGCACTGAACTTGATTATAACATTTTTTTCTTAGAAAGTCCGTGCCTTTACAAAGCATTCTCATTCCCTTCTCCTAAATGCTTTACTAATGAGTTAATAGTCTAATGTTTCATGTGAGTGTTAATCTTATAGTTCAGTGAACTTTGCTGCCTTCCTTTAGAAGTTATTTATTCTTTACAGTGACTAATTACTATTTAGGCAGTCTGAAGTGTTTTTGAGGCAGTTTAACTAGCCGTTGTAAATTAAACTATGAGGCCGTGTCATCTGAATCGAAGTGCAAATAATTGACCTTAAACTTAAATACTTCCCATTTAAATATGTACGTTCTACTCTGGCAATATAGGACAAAACAGTTAGTGATATGCAGGATGCTCACTCAAAGCTTAGTAAAATCTCTTAAGAAGGGAGTTCATAGGAATATGCTATATTGAGTCAACTCTTTCCACTTGTTCCATGTAAACTATTACAAATCTGACTTTATTTACATATATGTGTGTGTGTGTGTGTGTGTGTGATATAACATATCTATGGAAAAAATCTTTTTTTTTTCAAAGCAAAGAGTGACAATTGTTGACTATGATGGTTAATCTGTGTTGCCAACTTCATGAATCTGAAATCCTCTCAGAGAAATACCTCTAGGTATGTCTGAGGATGTTTCTGGCCCTATCTCACTGAGATAGGAAGACCCACCCTGAATATAGGTGACACCATCCTATGAACTGAAGTTCCTAACTGAATAAGAAGAGAAAATGGGGAAAGTGAGCTGAATCCCTCAGCTTTCCAACTTTGGTAGTAGCAGCCACTATCTGCCCTGCTATGTTGAGCTGTGTCCTCTCAAACTAGGGCCCAAATAAGTCCTTCTTCGATTCACTGCTCTTGGCAGATATTTTATCACAGACACAAGAAAATAGGTAACACAGTGATCACTCTCTAAGATATTTTATAGTTGTTTTCCCTGGCAATTGTTTTGTTCTGAAAAATAAAATTCCAAATTTATCAGCAGAAAATTTTCATTTGTAATCGGTGTATAAGTGATATCATCATTACTATCACCATGATTCTGCTTTGAATTAGAAAATATCTACTTGAAAATATTCAGCTCCCACAGCATTAAATAAGCAGTTGAATGGATAGGTATTTATTCACCTGTTAACTTTAATTGATGACTACAGTTTCCATTGAATATGTCCTTTCTGAACTTTGCCTGTGTGTTACCATTTTCAAACCGCTTTGTATCTCTTTTTCCTTTCCTACCTCTGCCATCTTGTCCTACCTTTCCCCTCCCTCCCTGCCATCTTTTCTTTTTCCTCCCATCCTTGTGCATAAATTAACCAATGCAATTCAGAATGTGGCTTGTAAATTATTTCCATCTCCATAAAATTCTCTGTTAACAGAATGCAATGAGTAAAAAAAAAAATGAACACGAGTTTCAAGTGTAATCTATCAATACATTACTGCATTAGAGATCAATGTTGTTTGTCCACTGGTATGTGTGTACCTTTGTTTGATGGATGATTTGAGGTGCAATCTGAGTTTTGCAAATTTAGACCAGGTGAGATCTAGGGTACCACTGGCCACATAAACCTCTAATCTTAAACATTTATGGAGATTAAGTCATATAAAATTGACATTCTAGCTATATAATTGCAAGCAGAAATAAAGCACCTAATTCATTCTCATCTCTAATTAGAATTTAAATCTCTATAGGCAGCCTCCCTTTACACATGAATATAATATGCATTGTCTTATCCAAAGTGAATATATGGCTTTGAATTTAGTCTTTTCCATTTGAAATCACATGATGTATCAATTATTTATTACAGTTTCTACAAGGGTGCTTTTCAATGGTCAACAAATATTTCATTGTTTCTTCATCAGTTAATTTTAGTCTATTTAATACATTTTGTTCACTTTTAATTGAAATGAGTCTTGAATCCAAACTCCAGAATTTGTAATCCTTTATTAGTTAATAGCATCTCAATTACTACACTTGCACACAAATTCTTTAAGTGTGTCATCACCCTCTGACAGGAGGTAAACTTCCTATGAGTACAGATCATGTCAATTTTATCCTTGAACCATGTAGATAGCTGTACTGGCTGCTGATTTTCAGTTTCACAGAAGGAAGAAGATTCATTGAAAAGAGCCAAAGGAGATATCAAGCAGTTCCCACCCTATATGTCATGTCTATCAATTCATTTCAGGACATTTTGATCCAAGTTCATCCTTCACTTTGTTGTACAAATGAAATTTTCATTCCCTAACTTTGACTAAGGATGTCTCAAATATATTCTTTTAAAAAATGGCTCTTTTCTCTTATTTTTAATTGTGCATGTGTTTTTCACTGTATGTGTGTGTGTGTGTGTGTGTGTGGTTTGGGGGGCTATGTGTGTGGGGAGATGTGTGTGTGTGTGTGTGTGTGTGTGTGTGTGTGTGTGTTTATGCACATGAGAATATGCGCCTAATGGGAAAAGAAGAAAGTGTTGGATTCCCTGGATCTGGAGTCACAGACCATTGTTTGCTGTCTAGCATGGTTTCTTGGAGCTGAATTCCGGACTTCTGCAAGATTAGTATGTGGAGTATGTGCTCTTAACTGCCAAACCACCTCTCCAGGCCCTCACATTTATTCTTCAACTAGGCAAGCAGAAGACAAACAGCCCTGCTGTACTGAGATATAGATGCTATTGTCATTTTGGTTTACTTGAGCCAGAAAGAAGCTCCACAGTCAGAAGTTTATACTGTCTGTCTCTATTCAGTTGGATAGAGACTGAAGAGATCTATGAACTTTTCGGATTGGATCTCTTTAATTAAAGTAATGTGAAAAGGAAAAAAAAACAGTAAAAAAGTTCCTTGAAATTAAAGGAAAAATTAGCTGGCATCTAGGAAACCAAAAATTGATTTATTTTACAAAAGCGACATTTTATTTCATTTTGAATTTATTTTATAATACTTTGGGATATATAGTTAAGGACGAAATAAGGCACTAAATTTACCACTACATTTTTTAACATGCTTAATTGTAATTAGTATTATCCTATCACCAAACCATAAATGGAAGAATGTAAATGGATAGATAACCAAACTAAATGTATATATTAGCTTTTAAGAATGAGTCTTCCTGTAGCTCCATCTCAACTGATACTCAATGGGTAGACCAGGTGAGCCAGCTGACCTTAATCAGCTGACCTTGTCTCTGCTTCCTGAGTGCTGGGATTAAAAGCTAGATGCAACCATTCCTAGCTAAAATGGATATTTTGAGATAAATTTACTACAGTTACTAGATAATTTAGAAATTGTTAATGATTTTTATTTTATTTTATCTGTATGAGTGTATTGCATGTGTGTGCATCTGTGCATCTGGGCACCGGATCCTCTGGAAATGGAGTTAAGGATGGTTGTTTACCACCACATGGGTAGTGGTAACTGAACCTGGGTCTTCTTTAAGAGTGAACAACCAGAGCTCTTAGCTGCTGCACCATCTCTCCAGCACCAATAGATATTTTTTAATGATGCTTTTTTGATGGGTGATATTTTATTGATTGCATCTGACCTGAAAATAATGTAAATCACAAATTTAGGTGAAAAGCATAGCAATTAAAGAAGTGCCAAATTATTCATTAGTCTACACTTACATTAGTCACCTTACAGTTAATCAGAGTTATGGTTTATTAAACAGAGTTGCAGAGTGAGCTGTCATTGTTCCTATTTACAAAAAAAGCTAGTTGTTTCTGTGTTAGGCACCTGGTCTGGACATAAATATATCCTTTTGATGCTACAGAAGTCTAGCTGATGGGCTCAACTCAAGGAAATGGGAACTGATGAAATGTGTGTTGCTTGTGAGTGGGTACGTCCTAGAATCACTGGAATAAGTTACTATCTAGAGAGTAAATAAAGACATGGACATTTGTATGCAGATAAGAAATTAGCGCACACACACACAATCACAATCACAAACACACTGCATCATAACACAGCACATTTATCGTTTCATAGTTTCTATGGTCAGGCTTCCAAGTATTGCTCGACTGTGCACTGTAATTAGGGTCTCAGCAGTCTATAAAGATTTCAGCTGGGTTGCATTCTTATCTGGTGGTTTGAGTGGAGAAGAGTTTCTTTCCAAGCTCCATTCATATTTTTGGCAAAACTAATTTCTTTGCCAGTTGTAGCAGTGAAGATCCAGGTTTCTTGAGAGCTTCTGGCTGCAGGGCATTTCCACTCCCAGTGGCTGTCAGCAGTGCCTTATGCCCTGGCTCTCTCAGCATGAGAAACCGTTGCACCAAGCTTGTGTGTAGGAAGAAGCCTCTTTATGAAATTTATTTTCGCTCTTTTTTATTTTCATTTATATGAATGTTATATATAACACATTGAGTCCCTTTAGTGACATTCGTGTGTACCTGTGTTTTGGGCTTCTCATTTGGAATTAGATAACGTCTCAGGGAGCTAGTCCCTGGAGGAAACTGATTCTGCCTCCCTCTGCGTCCATTGATTACCTTAACTTTTGATCCTGAAGTGGGACCCTGTGACATTCCTCCCATCCACCTTGGCATGTCAACTGGTTTTGTCATAATTTAGATTTTGTTAGTCTACCATGCTATGGAGATTTCTTTGGAATAGTTTCACTATGTCTAGAATGCATTAACTTGCAGCTGCTGTGTTGTCTCTCTGGCTCCCGTATTCTTTCTGCCTCCTCTTCCACAATGTTCCCTGAACCTTCTGTGTAGACTGATTTGTAGAAACATCACTTAAGGCTGGATACCTTATTTTCTGTGTTTGACCATTTTTAGAACTTTGTAACAGTCGCCATCTGTTGCTCAAACAGACTTCTCTCTGGTGAGAGAAGTTTTATTTACTTGTCTGTAAATATCAGGATAGGTATTTAGAATATAGTAAGAAATTACTTTGGTCTGGGGAAGTGACAGAAGTAGGCTCTTTTCTTGGGTCTATGACACCTCTAGCCATGTGTATGTGACTAGGTTTACAATACCACACATGAATTCCTTCCTATTAATCAGGGCATAAGTCCAATTAGAGAGCTGTTGATTACTTCAAAAATAAGAGTCCCACTACTGCGCCAATAGAGAAAATTAGAAAGTAACCCTGTAAGCAAACTAGAATTATTTTATAATATATCTTTTAACATTTTATTTATGTGAATATGAAATTAGCACCATCCTGCATATCTTTTAATCCAGTTCTGACATGTAATTTTGATTTGTTATTCACTCTGTTTTACCACTGCGTCTTGTGTGAACCCCATTACTGTACTTTCTTTAGGCTTCGATTGTTAGGTAAATGTTTCATTTGCTGTTGTAAATGACATAGGACAGCATCTAGACCTCTTACTCCACTGCCTTGCACAAGACCTGACACATGATAAAAATGTTCTATGGGCTGTCTCAAAATGTATCTGTAGATTAAGTCTTTCAAAAATTATGTTGATGGTTTGTATTAATTTCAGTCATCACCTAAGTGCATTGAGCACATCAAATTCTGTCAAAAAGTCATTAACCATGTTGAGGTCTTTGGTATAGGGAAAACCCCAAGATATCATCAACTTACTAAAGAATTCATTCTTATTTTTTTTGAAGTTATGTTCATTATTTCTTTAGTTGGTTTTTCTCTGTTCTTTTTATTCTTTCCCCTTTCTCTCTCCTCTCTCTCTCTCTCTCTCTCTCTCTCTCTCTCCCTCTCTCTCTCTCTCGTAGTACTGGTATTAAACCCAAGGCCTACACATAATAAGCAATTATTCTACCACTAAGCTATATCCTAGGCTGGCTTGGCTTTTTAAAATTTTTGCTTCTTTATCTTTCCCTGTTTTTTTTTCTTCTCCTCCTCATCCTCTATTTCTTCTTCTTCCATCCTCATCATCTCTTTCTTTCCTTACTTCTTTTAAATGTTTTTTTTGAACTAGTTAGCATCTTATGCCTTTTAGGCAAAAGTTCTATGACCGATCTATAGCCTAACTCTCTGCCTTCTTTCATTTCCTTCCTTGCCTCTCCTTCCTTCTTTCCTTCCTTTTTTCTTTCATTTTGAAACAGGGTTTAAGTTGCATATCCTGACCTTGAACTCACTTGAAACCTAGTAGTAATTCCTTGAATTTATTTTTCTCCTCTCTCAGCCTCTTTCCCAGTTGGGACTTCAGAGTTGCACTGACAGGTTGATTAGATTTGATTGGATCTTAATGGCCAAGTGCTACAGTACTCATGCAAGAGAATTCCTTGTTTTTACCTGAGAAGAGTTATACATACTTAAAAAATAGTTTCTTGTGTCTCCCTGAGTATGAATGTGTCTGATCTGTATCACCCCGACTGTATATTAGTAGAAAGAAAAAATGTAGAGAGCAGTTTATATCCTACTATATGATGCAATTGCATGATTTCATTCTAGCTCCATCTTTAGTCGTTGTGCTTAACAGCCTCTGCGTCATTTTCTTCATATTCTGAAGTCACATTTATCTTAGTATGTGAGATAAATCTTTGTTCTTATGAGAAAGCAAGGCAGTTTAAAAAGTGGGGCAAATCAGGATACCAAATAATAAAAGAATAAACCATCATAAGTAATAGCACTTAATAAATGCATCTCCCTCCCTCCCTCCTTCCCTCCCTCCCTCCCTCCCTCCTGCCCTCTCTCCCTCTTTCTCTCCCTGTCTTCCTCCCTCCCTCTAGATTTACTTTCTTTCCTCATTCTTCAAATTCAGAAGGAAAAAATAAGGGAACTCTCTGGACTTATTTATCCTTCATTTTTTTGTAGATGAAGGAAGTATGTGTGAAAAAGTCATAAAACATAGAGAAGTCAGTACATACCATGCATACAGACCTTGTAAGAAAAAGAAAACGAGATGCTGCAAAGAAAAACAAGTTCAGGAAAGGGCAAAAGTGGTGGCCAGAACTGAACGTCCCTGGTGAGTTTAAGCAGGAGCCAGACAGTGTTACTGAAGCAAAATGGGGTGTGGAAAAGTGTCAGCAAGGGGACTGGAAACGTAGGGAATGGTGTGTGAAGCCTCAAAAGTTTAGCCTATTTCTCCGAGTTACACGTTCGGTGAGCTTGAGGTCTGCAGCACATGGTTTCCTGTAATTTTCCCCACATATACCATGGCTTAATAAATCAGTCACCAGAGTTAAGAAATGTCATGAATTTCCTTGACAAAATCAAAGTCAGCAGAAGAATGATTATCACCCAGGGACAGACTGAAAGTGACGGCCAGTTCTTGCTACAGCTGTTGGACATAATGTGAGATAACATTACTGCACTTGCTCTGAGTTCCCCGATCTAGAATCAGGTATTGTCTTTGGCTTTGTGCATATAAAACAATCATCAAAATTTGCCGGTCATCTCTATAGCCCCCAGTCCAGTCACCATCCCCCTATTTAAGTTTCTGTAATACCCCACTAGAGACAATGTAACAGTCATTAACATATATCTTATAGCTACAAAATTTTACATCATGTATACTGCTCTAATGACTTCTCACAAGCTGTGTATAGTAACTGGGGAATGAATTATAGATATGGATATCTCCTTCCCCATATAGGTCACCTTTTATTCATGTTGAATTCCTGGGGTTCATTCCTAATGCTATAGATCCATGCATTCAATGTTGGACCCCTATAACTCTTGGGATAGCATCATTCTCTTTATAGCTTTCAGAGTACCTTTTCTATCAATTTACCACAATGCATTATGCATATTATCATTCAATAATTAATTTATTATACATATAATGATATATTAAAATGCATTACCAATTAATTAATTATCATTTTGCTCTAGATTTAACCTAGGGTTCCATGATGTTAAGCAATCTTTATCACTGAGCTACAAACCTAGCCCTTGTTCTAATGCACTGTTGTGGTCATTACTTATATTTCTTCCTGGAGACTGGAATCTTGTTGTGCAGAGGTACCTTCCAATATTCAGAAAATCTTATTGAATAATGAAAGTTAGATAAGCTAAAAATTCACTTAGTTCACTGAATTGGCCAGCCATTTACATTATGGATGCTTTTCACATTAATACATTTTTGAGAGGAAATGACACACATTTCTAAATATTATGGAGTATGAAAATGAATAAGGATCTCACTCTGTGGACATTTGCTAAAGATCTCATGTTTTCATAAAACACAAAACATATAACTGACAGTGAACTTCAACCTATAAAAACAGTTACTATCAGGTTAGGTTACTGATAATATTTCTTTAGTCTTATTTATATGTTTCTTTTTTGTTTATGAATTACCACATATTTTTTCACCTTTGAAAGCTTTCAGAGTAAAGGCCTATGATTACATTTTTTTAGTTAAGGCTGAATTTCTAAGATTAGTAGAAAAATTATTCACATGTAGAGGCAAATTTCAAGTTAGAGAAAAACAGACTTTGTTACTTTGGTTCAGGGGGAAATAACATGATAATACAGCCAATACTTTTACAAAGAAATGTTTTAGAGCTTTATTAGGGAGATTCTAATTATGGTTAAAGTGCATTGTTTTCCTAAAGAAATTGTTTCCAGGACTGGAGACATGGCTTAGGTATTAAGACCACCATCTATTCTTGTATGGGACTTGGGTTCAATTCATAGCACCCACAAGGTTATCAACTGTCCATACCTCTATTTCCAGAGGAATCCAGTGCCCTCTTCTGGGGCCTTGTAACTTACACACATGCAGGCAAAGCACTCATACACATAAAATAAAAATAATAAGTAAAATATTTCTTTAAAAATAAATTATTTCCTTCATGTAATTAAATTCTAGGATATAGGCACAGTTTAGTAAATAAACATTGCATGGTTTTATCCTGTGTAGATGACAGTATATTTTATATACCTTGTCAGATTACATGCATATGTTAAATCACTATTGGCAGAGTCTTTCTGAGTTCCTTAACTTGGAATATTAATATTCCTAGAAGAATTTGTTAACAACAATAAATATGATGTCTATAAAACTACATGCTTTGTACTTTATAGTTATCTCACACATAACTGAATGGAAGAAAATAAAATCATACAAGTTGAACTAGATAGTGTTCACCTGCCTAGCCATTAAAACTCTTCCATGAAAACTTCAAGTTTCTGTGGTTTACACAATGCCTGCCTTTGCTCCTCTTTTTATAAGCTGTGGGGTTTGCTCACCTACTTCTGTCTGAGCACTGGATCCACTTGTTACTTTTTATCAGTATTCTACACTCTTGGGCAGACTCAGAGGAAAGAAAGGTCAACCTCCCTTATATAGCTCAAGATTCATTTTGTCTTTAATATTTTACCCACTCTGTTCCTAAGGAGGCCCTTCCTTGACTGACTGTGTAGTTCTAAAATGGCTAGTAGACATAACATTTTGCAACAAATTTACATGTACTTGTCTGATCAGATTTTGATTTTTTTATTACTCTAAGCTGAATATACTTTCTTGTTATTTTATTACACAGATGGAAGATTCATTTTAATGTTGATTTAAATAACACTTCTTGGGTTGTCTTTTGAGTTTACGGCTTTGCATAGAAGCAGACAATGGAACTAATTCCTGTCATGCCGTTTTCTATGCTGCCTTTCTCAAGGAAAAGTTACTAAATATTTCCCTCTTACTGGACTGGGCCAAATCAAGAGACTTTAATTATTTCATGCCTAACACTATGTGAACTGTGCTTTCTTTAACTTTTGTTAAGAAGGTTTGGTAGGCATATCATATACAAAACAACGAAATCCTAAAAAGTCCAACTATGTGTGGGCATAAAATGAACTGCATATTTTATAATTATTGGATATAATTTACTTGCAATATATCAAACCTCCAAAGTAAATGTGAACTTGAATTATCTTTTTACACAAGAGTAGTTTGCACAAATTTTAAATGTATTTTTGAAATATTGTGAAAAGTATGTAAATTTTACTTTTATTAATCTGTGTTTTAATATTAGCTAAAACAGTTAAAATAGTAGGTCGCAAGCAAGATCAATAGTATTCATGGGAAGTTATCTTGTATTAAAACAGTGTGCTCTTACAGTGTACTAATCCACTCCATTTTTGTAGAAGAAGCTGTACTCAACAAATTTAAGGGTCATTCCAAAAATATCAAAATACCAAGTGACAAACTTAAATAACCATATCTAACTTTTCACCTCAATTCTTCCCAGACATCTGCCTGCTTAAATACAGATCAAATATTGATCTACATTAAACATTGTGGACCTCAAAATGATTGAATGTAGTGCCTTAGTATAGCAACAATTTCCATATGTCAAAAGTCCTGATACATACAAACACGCACACACACACATATACACACACACACATAAATGTTAAATCTTTCTTAGAAAATAAAACTGTGATATCATGCACTAGAAAACATGTTAACAGTTTAGATATTTAAAATGAAATGGCAAAGGGAACTATTAATAATATTGTTTAGGCATTCAACTGTAATCAGAAGGCTCCTTCAAGCTCCTAGACAGCATTCTAAATAATTACCGCATATATTTGATAATATAAAGATCCTTGAGGAAGTAAAAGTACAATGAAGAAAGATGCATTTTCCATTTATGGCATTTTTTGTCAGTTTCTCTAGTCTCAACTTACCTGGAACTCACTATGTATACCAGGCTGGTTCCCTTCTCACAGAGACCTACCTACCTCTGCCACCTGAGGACTGGGATCAAGGCATCGGCCACCAGGTCAGTTATTTCTCACATTTTTTTAAGATGTAAGAATGACTTTTTAGATTACATCTGGTGCAATAACAACCAAGTTCCTGTCAATGAACCCTGAATAACACAACTGGAGAATTAGAAGATGTCATGGAAAGAAAATTTGACTCTGCTAAGACCTAAGATGCCTTACAAATCAGTGTTGATTCTGTATATATAGGAAATTTTCCATTCAGTCGTTGTGTATGTGTGTGGGGTGTGTGTGGGGGGTGTGAATCTGTGTGTGAGTGTGTGGTGTGCTTTGGGGGAGTCTCACTAATCATTACTTTTTGAACACTTGGAGCAAATATTCAACACACATGTTAATTCTTATGCATACTTTCTTCATCTTAGTCCTCCATTCATGCACCACCTTTTCCAATAAGCAAGAACACTGTCCTCAACTGTTCGCTTCTAAACTTCAGGGAGTCCTTTTGCTTGGTATTCAAATCCATTTCCTTTTTTAGTTACTTAAACTAGTAAGTGTATATATTTGTCTTTGAAATGAAAAAGATAAACAAAAAGTGTGACAGCAGCAGATGCCAAACTATTCAGTTCACATATCTATCCATTTGAATTTGCAATTATAAGACTAGTTGTATAATTTTCAACAAAAACTTTTTTTTTCCTGCAAGTGATTAAGAAAGTAATAATTTATTTTATATTATTTTGTATTTTACTTAGGGATTGCATGTGTATCTGTGTATGGATGTTCACAAGTTCTGGCAGATGTATATGTACAGGTGTTCATGCACATGTGTGCACTTGGGTGTGGAGACCAGAACTTGACCATGGCTCCTCATCTTATATGTCCAGGCAGAGTCTCTTTTTGAACTTGGGCCTCCCTGACTCAGCTCATATAGTCAGTCATCAGCTTGGTCTAGGAATTTCCCATGCATGCTTCCTGAGTGCTAATGTAATAGGTAAACCATATTCCTAGAATTTACATGTGTGCTAGGGACTGGAAATCTTGTCTTCATGCTTACATAGTAAACATTTTAACCTTTGAGTTATCTCCCTAGTCACCAATACTTTCTCATTTTGAATTAAATAAATTAATATGTTTTTATTAAGCATTAAAGAGCTACCTAAATTTATAAAAAGAAAGGTCAAAAAGGGGGCCTTGAAACTGAATATAACTTTTATTCTTTGGTCTTCCATTGAATACATCCTTTCAGCATTGAACAAGGCCATATTGAAGCTATAAATGTCGCATGGAGTTTTTCGACCCAGATTTTTAAAATATTTCACTGACTTTTGCATTTAATCTCTGAACTAAAATTTTTCTGAAGGACAGGAGTATAATGTAATACCGTTTGCCTTTGAGTATTGAAAAATAAAATTCATAACAGGGATGCATACATTATACTTATATTTAATGACAAACATCTTTCTCAAGTATGACTATTAATGATTCTCGGTCTGGATAGAAAATCAAAGAAGCAAACAATTCTATTATGCAAATAGCAGTAATTTATTGTGCAGTTGGAAAATAACAATCTCTAAAAATAAATGTTTGTAACAAACTATCTCATGCATATAAGTAGATCAACAATTCATTCTGTATTCTAGTGAAGCTTACCAGCAAATCTCATACACACATAAGATGTCTCAAGACTTTATCTTCATTTGTTTTATTTTGTGTTTTCTCTAAGGTCATATTATTATTTAAAGAACATACATATCATTCCTGTGATACATACTTTCTTAAATCTTAAAATTAGTTCTGAAAACTGAATTCCTAGAACATTCTGATAGGGAAATAAGTCAGTTTTTTTAAAGATGAGCAAAACAGTGGAACTGTATATTTTAGAATCAGAAATCTGGTCCATGGTGGTGTTCATTTTCCAGTCACTTTGACCTATTCATTGTGTATCTGATGGGCTCTTTTCCATTATTATAAGTGCTTACACTGAGCATGATATATAAATATTGAATAAGGATAGATGGGATCACATGAAAAGTCTAATGGTAAAAGACTTTATTGAAATAATTATATGTATGGAATTAAATTATCAATTGTGGTGAGTGCAATGAAGGCACAGAATGTGAGAATGTGATAGGTTACATTGACTTAATCAGGAAAGTGAATAATAGTTTTCCCAAGAAAGGAACATTTGTTTCTGAAGAACTGTAACAAAGGCTGTTACACACCCTTCTTTCCCAAATGAAAAGAACTGAGAATTCTTGAGAAAATTGAAAGATTCATGAATGTAGTATGATAATGGCAATCTCTGATCATGAATTAAATGGCCAACATTTCTTTGAAGCAAAATCATAGTTTATTTGTCAGCTCTAATGTCACTGTAACAAGTACCCAAGATAAAACAAACCTATTGGCCAAGCACAGTGGTGCATGTTTAATCCCAGTACGAGGGAGGCAAAGGGAGGCAGATCTCTAAGAGATTAAGGCCAACCTGGTCTATATAGCAAGCTCCAAGCAAACTGTGGCTACAATTAGACCTTGTCTCAAAAACCAAACCAAACCAAACAAAAAACCCAAACCAAAATCAATCAACCAAACAAACAAAAACAAAATGAGGAAACAAACAAACCCAGCCTGTTAATGGCACCGATGTAGTTGAACTGGGCTCAGAGTTTTGCAAGTTCCAGTTTGGAAAACTTCAGTTCATGATTGTCTGAATCCTTTACTTTTGGGGTGAAGACACAAGGAATTACATTGTGGAGGTTCCGTATCTGTAGTAAAACAGTGAGCAATGGAAAGATGAGGTGCCTTGGGTCCCATGATCCTCTGCTCAGGCATGCCTTCAATAACCTATATAATTCCCATGAGGTATTTCATCATAGAGGTGTCATCACCTTCCAATATCACAAACCCAAGGAACTATTTTTTGACACATACTGCTTAAGAAGACCAGTAAAATCTAAACAATAGCTAACACTACCTTCAGAAGTTTCTTACTCACTTGGAGTAAAGTCTGCAATTTTGTCAAGCTGTTTTGTAGCCTTTTCCTCTAAACAGAAACATACCTTCCTGGAGCCAAACTGTTGAAACTCTAGTAACGAAAGGTACAAAGCTCAGGACATAAACAATTTTAAAAGTCTCAGGCAGTTCCTGAAATTCACAAGATTCAAATGTCCCTCTACATGAGTTTACAAGGAGTAACAGTTGCTGGGGAAAAAGAGACTGACGTGAGCAGCTTCAAGCTCCTGTAGTGAGCAGGGAAATCCTTTTCCCAAGTTGTCCATGCTAAGGTGTGAATTTCAGTGATACAACTGTCTTTGAGTCATATGTCCCCATTGGTTTGTCCAGTATCTACTTATGAAGACATATACAACATAAATTTTCTCAAATATTGTATTAACATTTGAGTTCTTGAATCAAATAATATGAAAATGTAAAGATCATGATGATTGAAATAGGAAATGGAAGCCGGATGGATGCAAATCTAAAATTTAGAATGACAGAGAGAACGCAGGGGCAAATAAAATCACTTTTTGAGTAGATAGACATGGAATAATTCTTCTCAACCTTCATTTTACTGAAAGAAAATAAGCTAATATTACATCGCTTCTGTTTAAAGAATATAACACCATGTCATAGACAAACAGCATTACAAAGAAGTCGTCTAAAATATGTGTGCAGAATGCAAATCATGTCATCTCCCCTGAGCTATTTGTTCCTCTCTACTGCCTACACTATTCATTAATAGCCTAAGAACCTCAGGATCACTGGAGTTCAAAATGATAGACATTACTACATCTAATCAGTGGTAAAGTCCTACAATTTTACCTCAGTAATGGCATTCCTACTCTACCAACACTGAGTGTAACTGTGGTCTGCAATACATTTCAGGCAGAATATTTTAATAGGTTCCTAAGAGGTATGCCAGAGCCCAGACTCTAACTCTTGCCATCTATTTTCCTAGTTATAACCAGTGTTCTCTCCTTAAAATACATCTCTACTCATGATATTTCGCTTTGCAGACTTCCCTTGGTAGTCAATAGGGAATTGTTAAAAGTTTAAAAACTCATTAGCATACAATTCACAGTTTCTCTCAAGAACTATTTTCACCATCTACCTTGTTTTGTCCTAGTGAAAGAGCTAGTCCTGTGATGGTTCTATTGAACAGATATTTCTTGAGCACCTACTGTAGGCTAGAAATTAAAGACGCATAAACAGAAAGGGAGAAAACAGTCTTTCAGTCACCTGTTAAATCTCACAGGCAGCGCTCTACTCTAGCACTCAGCGTACTTGATGTCCTAGGGATATGGAAGAGAAAATAGTGAACCTGGAGTAATATGTATTCTGTGATATTTTTTCTCTTCAGTTCCTGGCTATGAATATATAAAGAATTGTCTGATTTCTTTAATGTGTTTTTAAATGTGACGATACCAGCTTAGTACATTAGAATTGCAATTACTGTGCTGTGATGTGTCTGAAAATTGTTTGTGTTATTGATATATTTCTATATCACGGTTTTCTTTGACAACGATTAACATATTCTGATGATACTTTCTTTAGAAAATTCTGAGGTGCCGTTCATGGGCTCAGGTGTTTGAATATTTGATTCATAGCTGGCGGAGCTCTTTTGGTTGGCTGTGAAATCCATGGGATGTAGGTTGACAGACTTTATTTCTTATAATTTTTAGAGTGTGTGTGTGGCAGCAAGTGCTTTTTCCCACTGAGTCATCTTGCTGCCCCTAGTTGATATAGGACATTGCTGGGAGAGGTAGGTCACTAAAGTAGACCCTGAAAAATGATATCTGCCTCTTTCTTGACTGAGCTCTCTCTCTCTCTGTACCCTATTCACTAAGATGTAAACATGCCAAGTGACAACTTCCTGCCACGGTAGATAAAGCTGTTTCAGGTTCTACACCTGATCTGCCTTCAAACTCTGAATCAAAAAGAAAACCTCTGCTCTTCTAAGTTGTTTTTCTCATACATTTTGTTACAGTGACAAGGAAAGTAACTCACGTTGGTACCATCAACAACTTTTTAGATGTAATTATTTAATACAAATTTTTGCCTGTTATTAATATTGGTATCTACATTTTACAAATGGACAGGCTTTGCTCTTCCTCTCTGGCTTTATTTATGATATCCTATATTGAACTTGTTTAGTAATCTAATATAAATGATACTTCACTCTAATGCTCACTGTCAAAATATGTACTAGGTTATTCACGAGAGATTGAACAGAGTGAAATAGTGTCCAGTCTTTTCAAAGCCGGAAGCCCTGCCATGTATGTTATAATGAAAGCTATGTAGACTTTAAAAGGAATGATTAGGCCCCTTAAAATAAATGGCATACGATCTTACTTGCATTATGAATCTAAAAATCCAAATTCATAGAAATAAAGTAGCTGTTAGCAAAAAGTATGAGAAGGGGACGTTGGACTAATGCTGATAGCAGGTTTTGAAATTAGATGGGAGGATTAAGTTCAAATGATATATTGTACATGAAAACGCTGGTAAATAATGGTGTATTGCATAATATAAAATGGCTTAAAAAGTACACTTTAAGTAAAATAAAGATACATTGTGAGGTGATGTATATTTTAATTAGGTTAATATATCAATCACATTTCTCAGTAATGAATACATGTTTAAAAAACAGTCATCCTCAAACAAATATGTACATAGTTTTTTTTTTTGAAATAGAGTTTTAAATAGCCGTCTGTTCTTGAATTCACTATGCAAACCAGCACAACCTTTAAGTCCTAATCTTCTTGTTTCTGTGTGGCAACCTCTGTGATTTCAGGTTCATATCATCAAGACTAGGTTTATTTGTGTAGTAAATAAAAACTTTTGAAAAAATTTACATATATAGGTTGACATATTTTTAATGACATTTTCTTTATTTACTGTGTATGTGTGTATGCATGTTTTCTTTATTTAATATGTATGTGCATTTGTATGTCTGTATGTATGTATACACACTCATAACACAGTTCACATGTATAGGTCAAAGGACAGTATTTGGGAGTCAGTTCTCTCTTTCCACAATGTAGGTCCTGAGGAAAGAACTCAGGTTGACAATAACCTTCAAGAAACGTAATAACACCTAGACCCTCTAGAGCCTGTTCCTGATTTGGCATTATATATTGCCACTAAAATACTACTGTTCATGTATTTTTTAATGTTCTATTTAAAACTTTTTAAATTAACGTATACAATATTTTGGTTCATTATGATATTTTCGAACGTAGTTTGCTTTTTTTGATTCTCCTTGCTCCTTCCTAATCCCAACCTTCAGACATCCTGTGTCTCTTACCATTACCCTCATACACACTCCTCTTTGTGTTATTCATGCTTCAGGTATTGTATTGTTCCCATCTCCACTCAACATATTTTTCTTGTCATTAGGTCTCCTGAGCATGGGAAACCCCCCTGAATCAGACCACCAGCTATGAATGAATGTATGCTGGCCAGTCTTGTGCAGGTCCTATGCAGGCAACCTGTTGTGTGCTCATGAGCATCCCAGCCATGTCATACCCATAAGACAGCATTCCACAGCCCTCCTCCCTATCATCTGACTCTTACATTCTTTCTACCTCCTCTTCTTCCGTGTTTTCTGAACCTTGAGTGGGGTGATATAAGTGTGCTGTAAGGCTGCGCACTTGTTCTCAGCATCTTCAGTAACAATGAGTCTCCTCAGTTACCTCTGTAGACTACACAGAGAAATTTCTTTGATCAAGGCTGAGGACAGCACTGGTGTTTGGATATAAACATAAACATTATGAGGTAGTTTGACAATGTCCCCATTTAGCAATTCAAAAGTCGTAAGATTACCTCTAGTACCTATGACCTGCCACCCAGCCATGGACCTATGATCAAATCTGCAGTGTCTGGCATGAACTCCTTCCTATGGTTAAAGCCTCAAAATCAACCAGAAATCAGATGGTTACTGCCTAATGGCTTTGAATTAAAGAATGATGATTTCCACATCATTGTCTAAACGTTACATTCATCCTTATGGTGGTATGATTAAACTTGCTTTTTGACACTTGGATTTGGATTTATAACGAATATTGGAGAATGGGGTCATGAATATAGCTGATATCCTAACCCCAGTGTATGTGCTGTTCTTCTTCCAGAGATAGCACCACGATTCATGTGCTAATTTTAACCATTTTAGCAAATAAAACTTGGGAAAATCTGATGCCTGGGAGTAAACTTTGACTCATGTTTTCCATCGCCCACCATCTTACTTGCTGCTGAATAACTATCTTTTTTATCATTTTTATCATTTCTTTTTTTATATAGGTTAACTAGGATTGTGATGTTTTTCATACAGTATAAGTTGATGGCATTTGGATACTCTTCCCTACTGGGACCTTTCCTTATTGACCCTCACCCAATTTAATGTACTCTATTATACATAGAGCAAGGCCTGTAGAGTCCAATTCATGTCCTCAAATGCCTTCAACATGACTGCATCCATTGCAGCCTGGTTTACCTACTAAGAGTCTCATGCTTGAAAGAGACTGACTCTCAATCCTGAAATCATGACTCAAAAGTTGGACCTATTTATAGCTGAAATGAGACTCGTGGGATAACTACATTGAGACTTTTTTTTCTTGTTCTTCCTTCCTTCTTTCCTTCCTTTCTTTTTCTTTTCTTTTCTTTTCTTTCTTTCTTTCTTTCTTTCTTTCTTCCTTTCTTCCTTTCTTCCTTCCTTTCTTTCTTGTTAAGGATCAAATCTAGGGTCTTTTCTAACATAGAGAAATGTTAAAACTCTGAGGTACTTATAGCACACAGTTGTCTTTTTTGATGTGTGTGTGTGAGAGAGACAGAGTGAGAAAGAGAGATCATTATGTTTTGAAACTTTTTAAAGACAGAGTCTTATGTAGCCCAAAATGACCTTGAACTCATTTTATAGCTAAAGATGACCTTGACTTCTTATCCCCAACTCCGTATCTGGAGTGCTGAGATAATAGATATCTACTTCTATTCTGGATTTATATGGTGTTGAGTACAGATCCCAGGACCTCTTGTGCTCTAGGAAAGCACTCTCCCAATTGAGCATCATCCCACACAGGGTCCCATAACTCTTTATATATTTCAACAAAGAAAAGCAAGTAAATATTAAGGTCTTTCATAAAATTTTATCATATAGTTGTGAACTCATTATTACATTATGTAAGAAGCTTAAAATTAATGAAAACATTATATTAGGCATGAAGTATTTTCCTCTAACACAGAAATTTCATTATTTAGCAAGAAACTGAATCACAAGAAAAGAGGGAGGAAATGAGGACCTGCTGTGAGTTTCTAACTCTTGGGAAATTTTGGACCAGATTAGAAATCTCTAACACTTGTGAATCTGACAGACTCACCATTTGAGGACACTAGAGTCAATCAAGATCATGAATGAGAGTGAAGTTTCATTTCTTCCTATAGAGATGGTTGTTGGTTCTTATGCTCTGCCCTGTGTTCCTGGTATCTCAGACACAAGTTCAAAATACAGTCATTAACAACCATAAGCATATATTTGATCCAGTAATTTACTCAATATTATAATCATATATACATATATGTATGTACGTATATTAGGGAAATGCAAATTATAAAACATTGCATTTATCAAAAAAGCTAAAATGAAAAATATGAAAAAGACTGTGTTAATTAGAATGTTGAACCAGAATGCTCATGCATTGCTAACATGAGTGTAAAATAGTACAACTGGTTTGGAAAATAGTTTCAGAGGACATACTGATATTGATCAGAGACATTATAACTCTCAGTAATTTTATTTCTGTCTACTACAAATGCTCATCAATCTCTTTTACACAACCTGTAGAATCCTGACAGTAGCCTCTTTGCAAGAACCTCCAAGTGAAAAGCTTCTTAAATGTCTTTGAAGAATGGCTAAATCTAAACATTTATCTGTGTGGAAAGAAGTAGGAGAAAGACTTCACTTTGGTACAAGGGAAAGAAGGACCCAGAAGTCTTTTGATGTGAGTTCAGGGTACTGCTTATATGATGGTGTTCAATATATGACAGTCACTATAGCTCAGTGACTATAAATGTATCTATGCATTCACATATACCAATGTATATTCTAATACTATGTTCTGTTAAAAAATGAACAGACTCTGCCACACAAAATAAATCTGTTATTAATTTTTCTCAACAGTAGGATGAAGTTTCCATTGGGGAAAATTTAATTCCTATCCTTAAAGATTAATTTTTTGAAATTTTCATAGATATATAAAATCAAACCTGGTTGTTTGTTTGTTGTTTGTTAGTTTGTCAGATTCTCCCTATACCCAGTCCACCTAGAACTCACTCTGAACCCACTCTGGCCTCAGTCTCACAGAGATCCACCTACCTCTGCCTCCAGAGTGCTTGGTTTAAAGGCATGTGACACCAGACCTGGAGTAAAAGAATCCTTTTTTAAGATTAATTTTATTGCTTTTAATTATGTGTTTGTGTCTATGTATATGTTATGTGAGACATTTAATACAACCTGTAGAACTTTTGTGAATGCAGGTGCTTTGAAAGGCCAACAGAGGGCCATGCATACCTTGCAGCTTCAGCTGGAGGCAGTTGTGAGCTGTCTGATCTGGATTCTGGGAACCAACCTCTTCTGCTAGAACAGCCAATGTTGACCTCTGAGTCATCTCTCCAGCTCAGGATGTACCGTCATCAAAAACACCCCACTCCCTCCCTCTAGTTGCCGCTGTCCTCCCTCCTCAAAATATCTGCCTTCCATCTTCAAAATTTTCATTTTGCTTTTTAAAATTACTTACTGAGTTCAATTTGTGCACGCATACGCATATGGCCATGGAGACATGCAGTGGGATGTGAGCAAAATGCCAATGGTTACCCTGGAAGAAAAGTGATTCTCCGTCCACCAGCAGCTATCAACTGCCGTTAGCTGGGCAGTTAAATGTGAGGCCTCCAGCCCCAATCCCTTCCATCCTCTAATTTCTAACTGGCTTGATCTTATCCAAGTCTTTATTTTTTAAAGTTTATTTATTTTTATTTTACATGTATGAACGCTTTGGGTACATGTGTGTAAGTGTACCTATGTGAGCAATGCCTGTGAAAGCCAGAAGAGTGTACCAGATCTACTGGCACTGGAATTAACAGGTAGCTGTCAGTCTCCCTGATGGGTGCTCTTCATCAGTGAGACATCTCTCCAGCCCTAGTCTTATGTAGGTAAATACAGCTGCTGTGACTTCATGTGTGCAACACCCATGTTTATGTGGAAAGCATTTCACATGACTCTTCCCCATCTTCTGGCTCTTACATTCTTTCTGCCTCTCATTCGATTTGTATTACCTAAAACCTTGTGCATTGAAATGAGTTTTCAATAACACGGAGGTCACGAAATAGGAAAAGGCTTGGTAGTTACCTTGGGCCCAATAACGGTGGGCATGATCTTTGAAGCACTACATCTAGAAATTCACTTCCCAGAAAAGTTTTCTAAATCTCTTCCATGATATTGCTTCTCTACAGGACTGTCAGTCCTTTCTTATTTTCAAAGTCAGCATTAATGTTAACAGAAGACATATGATTTAGGTTTAAATTTTGGTTTTATCTCAAGCAGAAAAGGCACGATACCTCTTTTAAAGTGATGATAGAATAGACTCTCTTAAACTTTATTCTCTACACATGAACATATGACATGCTCAGAATATTTCAAAATTCCCACCCTGTTACCAAGTATGGGATTGAGAGTTGACCTTGTCTATTCTGAGATTTAGAAGAATAAAATGGGCCCCAAGTGGATTTAAAGATTTCTCTAGCACTTAATCTTAGTACATAGACCTGTAAGTTTCAAACTGGCATACAGTGCAAATATAATTAAAAGAATATCAATGGGATGAAAATGACTTCTCTAATCAAGGGAGTCTTTCTTCAGCTTGCCATATGTTCCCACAGCTAGGTAACAACAGAAAACAGAGATGGCACAAATTAGTGTAAGTTAGCACTAGGGATGAGAGGAGTGAGGTAAGACATTTCACCTTCTCAAGGATGGCACTTCCCTGGTTCTGCCTTCTTGCTTACAGACCCACAGGGTCTGTGGTTTGTGGATACTGGAGAGGAATGTACTTAGGGCTGAGTCTGGCATGCATTAATGCCATCTGTTCACTCTTGAAATCCACAGATGTTACATACCAAAAAACTGTGTAAGTTAAGGCTTAACATGCTCAGTGGGCACCCAGAGCCCCACCTGCTGGAACTACTCTGTGGGGGTGGCTATCGCAGAATTGCAAGGATGCCAGATCCCCTGCGGGTTTCAGTGAAGGAAAGATTTTGAGAGGAGGGGAGTCTCCCGCTACCTTACACAACCCACTTTGCCAAAGAGCACATTTGAGTGACTTGAGCTCAGGAGCAAATTGTACACCATGGAGAGAGTAAGTATGGTGGATTGAACATTGGACAATAAGTCCAAAAGATTTGGCCAATGTTCCTGGATTCATTACAGACTCCCTTTGTGACCTTGAGGGGTTGCATTACTTTTTGTGCCTTCCGTTCTCTGTCCAAAAATGATGGTTTTCTTACTCTTCCACACTTCCACAAAGGATTTTTTTCCCTGCATGGATTTGACTTTCTGATTTATAAACTCTCCCAGAAAGTCTTGGGGGAGTCTGATAAATTTCATACATCATTTTAGGAAAATATTAAGATACTTAGCTTCATATTATGCTAAAAATGATTACATCACTCTTACCTCCATCCAGAATGCTTTTGTAAAGGAAATATCACAAGCATCTATGTTTATATAGCATTAAATGCTGATCATTTTGTTTCTCTATAAAATAAATACATAGAAAGTATCTATAAATATGTACTTGTGATTCATTATTCAAATTATAAGTATATTTTTATTAGTTATTCATATCTAAGTTTGTACTGTTATAAGAGTGAAATAGGTAAAAAGTAAGCAATATAGTTTATCTTCTCCTCTGATTATATTTGAGTTCTGTGTCAAAATATTTATTGAGAGAATACCCTGACTCTATCAACCATTCAATTATTTTTACATTTAATTCCAGCTGCCTAGTTATTGAATAAACCATGTTGAAAGAATTAAAGGGAGAACAGGGTCTGTAAAATATGGTCATGACTTATCTAAGTTGTGACAAGTAATAGTTTAGAAGTTTTACTGGCATCGTTATATTGATATATATGTGGAATGGATTTGTGATATTATATATTAATATATCAACAATAAAGGAGAGAGGCACAGGTTAAGGATATCAAAAATCTGTTTCCTACTGTGGTCAAATATCTGACAGCAATGTTGGGTAATCAATATAAGAATGAATTCTGTAGAACATCAAGTCCAGCTATCACTGGAGACAGTGTGTACATATGGGTAAAGACATGAGCATTGGAATAAACTGAATTTCAACCTGAACTTTAATGAAATTGATGTGTGATATTTGCACTTAGGTCAACATTTCCTTTTACCTTGCCTTCTCATTTGAAAACTGGGATTAAATATCTTGACCTCACAGAGATATTTTTATGAAGATTAAATTAGATAACACATGAAAAAATGCTTGCCATAAGTCTACCTAAATATGGGCTCTATGATGCTCAGTCTTTGATTACTCTTATTAGCCATTGACTAAGAGACTGTGTTTAGGATACATTCCCACAGATAAAGATTCTTAGGCATAGATTGAGTGCAAACCATTGATTTGGTAACTGACCCCTGAAGCATGAGTTGTAGTGTGGAAATTAGGCACTATGGAGTGTCTTAATAGGCAGGTTTTCATTCTGGGCCATTAGGATTCAATTCAGCTAATTATATCCAATAGACTCATAGAAAACTCCTCCTGAGAAATGAGAACATTCATCACTCATGGGTTCCCTTTTCCTAGCTGAGGGCTAGTCTCTGGGTGTTAACTTATAATTACTCCTATACTTAGAAGAAGACAGCCAAAGGAGCTTTAGCACACACACACACACACATACACACACACACACAGGTGCAAGCAACATACAGATATTGGCCTGTGGCATATATTACCTTAAAATCTTTTGTTTACAACCCTGTGAAGTATATTTCTATTATCAAATTTTAATACATGACAGAAAGGCATCTCAGAAATTTCTCTTAATTTTTTTTGTTCTCTAGGCTCTCTGGATAATTCAAAGTGGCAGAATTGGCAGAACATGAATCCAATTAATTAGATACACTACAGCTTTGTGTTAGGGCTCAAGTTTCTTGAGCAAAATGAGAATGGTGCACATATACTGTGCTTTTCTGCTCTGCTTAGTTAAACTTGAAAGGCACCAGCAGGACAATGTGTCCATGGATGCAGCAGAACATGTTAGGTCTAGAAAACGTGAGAAAAATCACAATGAAAACTCCTAATGCTGAACCTAAAGGTATGCAACACTCGTTTATAGAATCAGTCAAGAACATTAGGCTGAAAGCCATGTTCACTTGACTGATGTGGTTGTATCATCATTCTTGCCTGACTTAGAGAAATTATCGAGTCATTTATAGACATCTATTTCAACATTATTAAAAAGAGGATTGAGGATGCTCCATTAACAAGTGTGCTGTCTGAGGATCCACTGGGCAAAACATGTCTCTGCATAACCACACCCTCCACACTACATGATACAGCCCTGAAGTAATTACAAATTATTTCATGATTATTGATAACCCAGTCAGAACTACAAACTAAACTGTCACTCACGTTAAAGAAATTAATGGCACATCCTCTTGAATTAGTCAGTCATCAATAAATATTAGTTTGATTTTATGAAAGTTATATATTATAAATACTTTATTATATAACTACTATAATTTGTATGTGGTAATTTCAGCATGTATCTTAGAAATTATATCAATTTGATAAGTTTTGCTCTCTTAAATAATTATTTTATTATTATTTGTTTATGTGTATGAATATATTACCTATATGTATGTATTTAAGTGTACCCATATAGTGCAGTGCACTTAAATGGTAAAAAAAAGGTGTCAGATCCTTGGAACTGGGGTTATAGACAGTTGTTAGCTACCACGTAGTTTCTGGGAATCAATCCTGAGCCCTCTGCAAGAATAACCTGGCTGATGAGCCATCTCTCCACCCACAACTAATGCTCTTTTTAATCAGATCATAATTTACAAGGACTTTAGAGTTTTCGGACTCTGTTAAATGGGGATTAAGGAAGTTTGTATTAAGATATGCTTATACATAAACAAGTGTCTTATTACCAAAAGATGAGCTGCGTGTTTGTCACTAGAGTCTTTCTCATAGTGGATTATTTGCAGTACAGATTCTACTCCAAACATACATAAAAGTTTATAAAACTTTCAACTAAAACATTTGTCACAGCTTGACTTCTTACATATTTTCTATTAATATTGTAGTTAGTCACCCCACTCAAAGTGTGCATATTTCTGGCATTATGGTATAAAATTTAGATTTGAAAGAAGATACAAATGTCCAACCACTAAGAATACTTTACTTAAACTCACTACATTCTCTTAAATTTTTCTTTTAAGCCTTAGACATTTTTCATCCCAAACTTTACAAGATCCAAGGCAGTGTGACATTTTGCACAAATACATATGCCTACATATGTAACACACACACACACACACACACACACACACACACACACATACACAGACCGGCACAAGCACTCACAGAGTTACGATTAGTTAAGTCTCTACCATGTGCCATAGACATGGTTGCTGCATGTGACTGAATCCAAAGTAAGAATGAAATATTCACCTGTGAATTGTGCAATTTCAGATAAAGTACTGAAAATGTACTCCAAAAAGCTTTCAGAAAATGTTATTCTGAAATAAAGAATACAATTGGGAAATTAATAACTGAGAAAATTATTTCAGAGAATTTAGAGAACGTTGTCTAAAAAAAAAGAGAGGAGAGTATCAGTTAATCATTATTTTCACAGATTCAGAGTACACTAAAATTAATTGGGGTAGCAAGTCGTGCAGTAATCTTTCCACTGAGATATCATTCTCCCATTGAATCCACACTAAATGACAACTATGAACACTAAGCAATCTAAGGATGAGTGTCAGTGATCTCAAGGTCAGGAAGTAATGTGTAGAAGTTGAGAGGATTTTTGAAAGGACTGTTGCTGAAACATGAAATGGCAGTGGGGGCTTATATCAGAACTTCTACATTCATTCTTCTCATTTTTGGAACAGACCTGTTTGCTGCCATCTACCCATCATGTTCCAGGTGTGTGTAAAGGAAAAATGACATGTTTCTGTTGCACTCGTCAGTCAATGACATAATCAAGAAGAGTGCATGTGGCATTTCATCACAACTGACTTGATTTAGCAAACCTCATAATGAACCTTGGCCATGATCTAGTAATATAAGGGGCTGACATTTTTGGACATCCTACAGTGGGCAAGTATGTCTTTCAGATGTTAGGGATATAAATACTTTGTACACAGAGAACATTTTGTAGTGGGTTAAAGATGGTTTTAATATTATTTTACTTTATATCCTTTGGTTGCATGAGTTCTAAACCATGACTATTGATTCTATGACATGCTTTCCCAATATTTCTGGCACAAATAACTCTGTAAGACAACTTATATCATGCCATTAGATACTCAGAAGATTTTTCTCATATCTCTTCCATTATTGTTCTGGATTACTGTGAATTTATGCTGTTCACTGAGACTCCAGGACTATGTGGATTACAGCATAGCTTAGTCAGGTTCAGCTGACCCCTGGTAATGTTCCAGGCATGTGAATAACATAATCTTGAAATCTCTAGACCATCTCATGACCCTAGTTGATGTCACTTGGATACAAGAATTAACTCCTTCCTCCATGAATAAATTCTTACAAATTAGATATACAGCAATGGTTTTCATTTCAATCCACCAAGCTTTGGGACAGTTTGTTAGCTGGAAGAAGCAGCATGAATAATCATCAGTTTGCCATTCTCCTCCAAAAGGAGTGTCACCTCCTTTTGGCTAATGAACTGAATTTCCTTCCTGAAATCTCTAATGAGAGAAGGGGCACAATACTGCACAGGCACAATATTCAAGAGGCGTGGGAGGCACTGTATTTGGGACCACAGTGGAAATATCCGATCTTGATATATCTTACATAATACTGAAAAAAATACATAAAAGTTTATTTGGACATTTAGTTTGGATCAAAACCAAGAGACAGCAGATGTCTCCAGAAAGCCAAAGGTCTTGCTTCACAGTTACTTGATCATGTTCACATTTTAGTATTTTGATCAGATATATTTGGACAAACAGAAAATGTAACTAAGCAACCATGGGAAATCAGAGATCATATTACAATCTGGTAAGAAGTGCACTGAATTTGAACATTGTTTGCTACTGGAACTATAATGGCAGGTTTTTAACTTCCAGCTGGTGGCTCTAATGGTCACAGCGATTGAGGGGTTCAGCATGAGGCAAAGAAAATTATCCTTGAGTAACATGAAAAAAAAAAAAAACATGGTGAAATAGTAACTTTTGTCAGAAATAATTCTGTTATTGATCCACATGCCAGTGATAAAATAGTGCTTGCACTCCTAGAAGGAAGATTGACTTTAAGATAAGTGACATCAAAAATTTATCAAGAAAACATCTACTTGCTAATTTCAGGCCCTCAAAGACAGCCAAGTATTTGCAGGCATTGTTAAAGAAACTTGTGCTGTTCTGATGGGTGCTCCCTGAAACTGAGTTCATAGCTTACCTAGGTCACAGTCAATTCAGGATGTGGGGGATCAGATTCTAAATAAAGATATGCTCTATGGAATCTCTAATTGTAATTTTAAATCTCAGGTGTGTGCATTTTAAAAAGCATCCTTGGTTTTATTTTGATTAACAGCATTTTGATAGTAAAATTAACATGCATTTTTATAGAAGTAAACAGTTTTTGTTAGCCTTCCCCAAAGACTGAATTGTTTCAAGCTGCTGCATATTAATCTATCTTAATCTTCCAGCAGTCAGCCATTAAATACCCAAATGAATTAGACAGTCCTAAAAACTAAAGGTAAAGATGTATGAAATGGATATAATTAGGATCCTCTCATAATACATCAATGCTAGTCTAATTAATCTTTCCATAAAGAAGCTGTATGATTTACTGTTTTAGGAGTTATGTGAATATTTTAGAAACACAACTCTTCCCACATTAAAATCAGCTTAAGATTTCCTGTTAGACACTTTTGAGCTGGGATATGGTCACGGTGTCCTAACAAGTAAGAGGGACAACAGACAACAGGATAAAAAGTTCTTTTAGATATGCTTTACAGATCTGGAAAAAACAAGTAAGAAAACCAAACAAACAAAAACAACAGTCACCAAGGCTGGAAAGATTAATAGACATGAATTGCAGTCACAAGCAGATATGATTGGAAAAATCATTTTAGGTGTAAGAAAATCTAGACTGGGACTGAAAAACTGTTTCAAGGCTCAGCATTGTAATCTCACAGGGAGTTGGATCACAGAGTCCCTCAAAATGTTGCATCATTCACAGCCAATAGTTTGACCATCCTCTGACAGTTTTTGCCCACTCTGTTTGATAAATTCTCTTTTCTTTTTACAAATACATATTTTTCCAATTTTGAAGGGCAGCATTAGTAGGAATAGTAGCCTAAGTTAGCAGTTTTTTTTATCTTTTTTTTTTTTTCCTTTTTCTCCCAGTGTTTGAACATGCCCTTCCACATCTTCTACTTGCTGATGGTTGGGATAGCTCTCTTGCATAACAGTGAAGCTTTTTTCTTGACAGTCTCTGAATTATTTTTTTTGCATTTGTTTGTCAGTACGGCCATGGAATGCCTGATTGGAGACATCTGAGTTTTCTTCTAGATGTTCATTTGTCTCCTCAAATGTGGGAAGCTATTAGACAAAATTTCTTTAAGTAAACCTTCTTGTTTTCTGTTTCTCTCTCTTTTTCTTTGGCTTCCATACACTGCACATTGGTGGTTTTACAGTGGCTCATAAGCCTCTTACAATGACTCCCCTGTGAGTCACTGATTTTCCTTTTTGATTTTCTGCCCGATTGATTTCTGGTGACTCATCTTCAAGTCTATTGATCCTATTCTCTCCTTGACCAAGTTTGTTCCTGAACACAACTGTTGATATTTTTTTTCAGTTATTTTGATTTTATTCTTCTGAATTTCTGCTTCTTTGGGTTATTTTGTATAATTTCTCTACCACTAATTTCATTTTATTATCAGTTTTCTGATTTTATTTAATTTTCTCCATCTTCCTTAAATGAGGTTCTACAGGTTGACTTCATCCAACTCACGAACTAATTTACAGACATCCAATTAGTATGGTCAGTACTAGAAATTAATTTTGTTCTTTTGATTGGGACTTGATTCCCTAGTTCTTTTTATTTGTTTTCTTGTGGTTTTGTGTTAATATGTCTACATTTAGAGTAACACCTGCTTCTTCCAGGCTTTACAACAGTTTTGGCAGAGGACAATGTCTTGAAGTCAGTCTGGAGAATCTGGAAATCTCTGAGACTGTTTTTGTGGATATCAATTCACAGAATTTTAGTTTCTACATTAACAACAGCATTTTTTTTTAGCTGTCACTGGCTCCTTTTCTTTACCTTTATATTTTCTTAGAGAGTTTTAAGTCTTTGTACCACACTGGTATTTGACTGCTGCACTGCAGGTGGAATGGGGAGGGCTGTTCCTCTTCTCACTCTACTTTTTGGGGTGATGACTTCAGTTATTTGTCTCCTTCCAATCTTACAGAACATTTCTGATTATAACAAGCACCTTGCCTTTTTCATTGTTGGTAAATGGCGCCCCAAATCAGCATCCAAACTGTACTGGTTTTAGCAGTCCCACAAAGCAGGTGAATAGAAAGTGGCCTGTAGGACAAAACGTAGCAATGTCCTGTGCATGCTGCCTTCTCTCTCCCCGGGGAAGAAGACACAGGCTATGGGGATACCTAATAGCTGAGATACACAGGTTTGGCGAGGATTTTATAAAAATAAGGTCCATTTGTTCTTAGACACTTCATTGTTCTTGTTTTGGGCTCTGTGCTCAACAGTGTTGCTGAAACTTCTTAATGATCTCTTTGATTCTCATAAAAATATTTTTTGTATATAGTTATTAAGTTGATATTTCTTGGTTGGCTATGACCAGGACTTCTGATGTTGCCATGTTGCTATGCTGCGATAGTATTAATTTTAAATCTGATGTTTTTTAATGCATCCTTCTGTAATATTTGTGTATTGATTTATTTACTTATTATAACTGAATTTTCTCATGAGTAAACTTCATTTATTCCACAATCTTAACTTTCACCTTCATGTTAAGGGATATTAATACTCTTTTCTTTTTTCCCTAGAGTGCTATGATATACTGCAGAAGTGGATGGATATGTCAATAGAACTATCCCAAGCACCTTCCATGAATGTCTGAAATAGAATTGTGGTCTTGTTTCACAAACTTCCTGAAGTTCTGTTATACTTTAATGTCCTGGTAATCACACAGAAAGCCAGAACCCACTCTGGTTTCTTTCTTTGGTCTTCACTGTGTGATTATGAATAATCTTCCTCGTAATTAGAGTACGTGTTACTTTTATAAAGAGACAATAATTCACATATTGTCTTAACCAAAAGTCATAGAAAAGATATTTTGCACTTTAAATTAGTTTACATTATAAATTTAACAGATTAAATCATCTTTGGTTAGATTCTTGTTTTAAGTGAAAATTGGTTTCTCTTACTTAGTTTTTGAAAAGTCTCCTGTGGTATAGAAAAGATGGTGAAAAAAGATGAAAATACATTTTCTACATGTTGCTTCTACTAAGGAATAAAATGTGCAGTTATCACATCATTTGCGCCTATAAATATATTACTATATATCTCATATATATGCACATTAAAACTCTAAAATGCAAAGGTGGGGAAATCTGTGTTGTATTGATCATTTAACAATCTATAAGAATGTAACCAAGAAGCTTTAAAATTATAATCATAAGACATTCTATTATACTGTACTCTTCACTTCATATGATTAAAATTGATTGAGTTCATATAAGATAAAAAGGAATCTAAGGTGAGATTGAGCCAACCATTCAATGAAATCCTAAATTAAATACAGTGTCAATATCCCACTTTCCCACTCCAGATGAAATGATCGTGTAGTCTGAACTTTTGATACTGATTTTGCTGATTGATTTTGTCACCTCTGGTGTTTGGAATGAGGAATGTCTCCCATAAGTTCAGGCATTTGAACATCTGTACCCATCTGATGATGCTGTTTGGGAAGTCATGGAATGTTTAGAAGAGGTAACCTTCTGGAAGAAATATGTCACTGGGGGAGGGTTTTGAGAGTTCATGGACTTCTCCCACTTCCTGCTTGCTCTCTCTGCTTCCAGTTTGTCATTGAAACCTGGGAGCTCTCAGGCTTGCTACCATGTCTCTGTGTCATAATGAAGTTATTCCACTGGACCCATACACCAAAGAGACACTTCCAAAAGTTGCTTTTGGTCATGGAGTTTTATAACAGCAAAAAGAAAAGTAACAAATGTTACTTTTGAAACATCTTATGAAAAAAAGTATGATTTAAAAAAGAAGTCTATAAGTAATATTATAGTCAGTAACTAAGTTCTGTCTTTTCCTGCTTTGATTTTTCAAGGAGAAAATACTTCAAAATTTTACATAAAACTAGAAGTGGGCATTTACAGTACAACAAAATAATGCACCTTGGAAAGACAGTTTAAAACTCAGTTTAAAAAAAAAAGAAATATATATATATATATATATATATATATAAAAAAATTTCTTTTTATTTCTACTCTGTAAAGACTTGTTTTAAGTCTTACAATTTTATATTAGTCAGCTTATCTATTGCTGTGATAAAACACTGACCAACACCAACTTGGGTAGGAAAAGTTTTATTTGACTTACAACACAGTCCATTATCAAGGAAAGCCAACTCAGAGCAGGTACCTGGAGCATAGACCATAGAGGTACACTGCTTACTGGCTTGTTCCTCTGATCTGTGCTCAGCCTGCTTTCTTATACAACAAAGGGCCAGCTGCCCAAGGGTGGTACTGTCCACAATGGGCTGGGCCTCCCACATCAGTCAACAATCAAGAAAATGTTCCACAGACATGGCCACAGGCCAATCCAATGGAAGCCATTTCTCAGCTGAAGTTCCTTGTACCCAGGTATGCCAAGTTGACAACTAAAGCAATTCAACACAATTGAGTCTTTGTTAAATTCACACAAATATATCACTTTAAATCACAACCTCCTATTCTTATTCCCAAGATCTTGTGTTAATATTAAGATTACATAATAAAAAATACAACTTTAAAAGTACCACAGTCTTTAACAATTCATACACTTTAAATGTTCAAAGTCTTTTTTAAATGTCTCTTAACTGTGAGCTCTATTAAATTCCAAAACAGGTAAAGTATTTCAAAAGGGAAGAATCGGACACATTTATGCAAAACCAAAGTCCAGCAAAGTAGCTAAAGTCTGGACATCTGGGAATCTCTCAAAACCTTTAGGACTCTTAAAGTGCTCGGGGAGCTCCATTTCTCTGGGTCTGATGTCCACAGCACACACAGCTTGTCTAGTAGGTTCAGGCCTGCCCCACTCTATACCTACTGCTTCCTTTGGTGGTCATCACATGGTCCTGGCATCTCCAATATGCTGAGGTCTTCAATGCAACTGAGGGTTGCTCCTTCACCAAGAACCTTTTCTGGCCTCCCAAGATGCCAGACTTCAGCTCCTCTCTATGACCTCTTCATTTCTTTAACACCAGAACCTTTAACATGCAGAAGACTCTTACTTACTACCGAGTCCTGATTCCAACTTGAGATGGAGTTTTGGGCCCCTTCTGGATCACAGTTTTTGTGTTCTGACCATGAGGAAATACTTCCCAGAGATTTTTTTCCATAATGACTCTGGTCTCTTGTTACTCACAGTTCATTTTTCAGCACCAGCTAAATCAGCATCAACTGTCCCAGTAAAACAAAGGTGTTACTTCACTGGTGCTGGTCTCTTCTTAATCACATCTTCAGTTCCAGCCAACCAGGAACCACAGATTCTCAATTAAAAATATCATACAAACAACCCTGATCATCATTACTTCCCTTTGAAGCATTATAAGATGGCCTCTGTTGTTCACAACTCTTTCAACTGAACTATTTCAAGCTCCACAGCAACAGCTCACTAAACGCTCAGCACTCATTGACTTTTCAGCTGCAACCTTCCAAATGCTTCAATAATCCACCCATTTATGTATGTATATAAATGGTCAGGTCTGTCACAGTAATATCCTACTCTCTGACAACAATTTCTGTCTTAGTTAGCTATTTTGTTGCTGCGATAAAATATTGATCAAAATGAATTTGTGTAGGAAAGGGTTTATTTAGTTTAGAACACAGTCCACTATTAAGGCAAGCCAAATGGGAACCCAAAACACAGACCATGGAGGCATACTGCTTACTAGCTTGTTCCTCTGGCCTGAGCTCAGCCTGTTTTCTTATATAACTCAGAACCACCTTCCCAGAGATGGCATCACCCACCACGGGCTGGACCCTCCCATATCACTCAACAATCAAGAAAATGTCCCACAGACATGGCCACAATGCAGGTCATTTCTCAGCTGAAGTTCCTTCTAGCAGGTGTGTTTAGTTGACCACTAAAGCTATCTAGCACAAATTTGTAGATCTGGAGGTGCCAGTAAGTGAATATGTGACTAGTTCCAGCAGTATTTCTGCAAATGAGTTAAGGAATGTCATTTCGTCTAAGCATAATGTCATGAGGAATACAAGATGCCAATCCTATGAAAGTGTCAGCTGTGCTTTTCAAAATAAGGTGTCATTTCTGTAAGTGGTGGAAGAGAAGGAGACGTCTGGGGCTGGGACATGGTTCATGTGCTAACATCATGCCTCACAAACCCAGGGATATGAACTCAGATCCCCACACCAACAGAAGAGTGTCATATCTCTGTAACTTCAGTGCTGGCGATGTGGAGTCAGGGGAATCACAGGAGCCCAGTGGCGAGCAAGTCTAGTCAAAACAAGCTCTCGGTTTTGAGAAGCTGTCTCTAAAAGTATGATGGAGAGCATTAGAAAAAGATACCAGAATTTAAATTCTTGCCTACACACAGTCATGTACAGACAAGCACCATCCCCGTCCAAACACACCCACAGAGAAACACACACACTAGAACTCTCTTTTAAAGTAACTTTATTGAATTTATTTATTTATTTATTTATTTTTCTTTTTGAGACAGCGTCTTCTGCAGTCACAGCTGGCCTGGGACTCACTATGTAGAATCTCAAGGAGCTCTGCCTGCCTCCTTCACCAGAGTGCTGGAGTTAAAGGTGTATGTCATTACATCCAGGTTCTGTTACATTTTTATACATACTAGTGCATTACAATTACTGTTCCACACCCCTTTTTGGATCACTCAACTTTTTAAACTGCATCTCTGCTCTCTTCAAGTCCCTTTCCTGACTCATGACTTTTCGTGTTGTTTTGCTACTCACTGAGTTTAACCAGTGCCATCTACATGACCATGGGTTTGGAGCTTTCCAATGGAGCCTGGTGGGCTGGCTCATCAGTGCATACTAACTGAAGACAATGTCTGCCTCTCTCCTGGCCTTCAGGACTAGCCAACAGCTCAGTAGGTAGGGGTAGTGCTCCTTCATCCCCTCCATGATCCATGATTGAGCCTTGACTTGTCCATTCATGTTCAGCCTATTTCAGGCAGTTGCAGCTGCTGTGTGGATAAGATTGCATTGTTTATATGATACCCAGAAGATCTCCTTTGACAGCCTTTACCCCTATCTTCCAGCTCTCACGTTCTTTCCATACCCTCTTTTGGGATGCTCATTCCATGGGTCTCAAGGCTGTAGTATAAATGTCCTGCCAGGGGTTGAGCACTCAACTATTAGCCTCAGCACTGTGGGAAGTCATACTTTTCTGTATTTAATCATTATTCATTGCAAAGAGAAGATTCTCTAATTAAAGCTGAGACCAGCATTCATCTATGGAGTTTAAACCTAGATGTTTAGAAGGCAGTTTAGGTGCCATGATCATTAAACTGAGTAAACAGCAGCAAGTTATCTCCAGGATTTAAGACCTCCTAAGCCATTGGTTTTGGCCAGTGATGAATTATGGACAAGATGTTTTAACTGGAACAGTCTATTAAGATTTTTTTCAGTTTATTAAGATCTGTCGCTGCTCTGTTCTCAAATGTTCTCCCTGTCATGGATTGTCCGTACCCCAGCCAAAGTTCTCAAGCAACCAAGGTGACATATTAAGAGGTAGGTTCTTTCAAAACTTCTAAACCCTTCACCCTTGAGAATGGAAACACCAAGAGCTTCACAAAGCTTTGGGTTCACCTGACTTCCTGACATACTAGGACCAAGCATTCATTTCTTCTGGAGGACATAGCAGGGCAATATCCTAAAAGCAGAGAGCATCCCTCACCTGAAAACAGCACCTGTTCCTGCTTTGAATTTTGACTTTCAGCATCTAGAGCTATAAGAAAATTTATTTCTATTGTTTATAAATTACTAAATCTGCTCTATTTTGTTTTCACAGAACAAAATAAGTAAGAGCATCTCCTGTTGTCGTAAATCTTTCTTCCTTTCTTCAAAATTAATTGCGCTTAGAACAATTTAAATTAAAATAAACAATGATTAATGTGATTATTAATACCTATTTGAGAACAAACCTCCTTTTAAATTTTCTATTGCTGTAACGTCTGGCACATTATCAGCTACATTTGTAGATTTTCAGAATACTATTGACATAAAGTTAGAAGCATTTAGGATTATTCCCTTTAGGCCATCTGTAACACACACACACACACACACACACACACACATATATATATATATATGTGTATATATATATATATATATATATATATATACACTCTTTCATTCTGCTGCTTAATGCCTTTTATAATAAAATAGTTTCCAATTATTGAAATAAATTTTAGCTTTGTCTTATACCATGTTATACAACTGAAACTTGGGTAACTATTTTGCCCTCACTCTACACTACTCTATTTTAAGACTTTCTGTTTATTATCAAAGCCAACTGCAGATGAGTCAATCTCACTTTAGACTTTACAAATCTAAGATTTAGACAGATCTAACTTTCTAAAGGCCATGCAATTTATTTACAAACCAAGTTAATAGTATTCCATTTCTTCTTGTATCTTCCATACTAATTAATGCCATGTTTTAATTATAATTCTGGCCACATAAGCATGTCAGCTGTTTAGTAGACAGATTCCTCTTTTTAAATGATTAAGATTGTTTTGCTGATTTGTTATATTGTATCAGTAATTTGTGTTGTAGTAGGATAAGGTTAATTAGTGTTCTATGTTAGGAGAATAGACAATTTTTTTTCAGTAAAGATTAATTCAGTTGGAAGAGTACCACAAGTAAGCTTGACTCCTACACAGTCATCAGTGTTGATCTTACTCTTCATTCGTGGCCTTTCTTTTATCCCCTCTATATGAATTCACAAAGTTAATGTCAATGAGTAACATAAAGATGGATCAATGTACATACTAATTTTCCATAGGTATTCTTTAATACATGTCTGCCAGTTTCATATATCTATATTCCATTTATTTTCTTCAACTTACAAAAAGTTAGATATCTTCATGTGCCTTACACATAAAATGCACTGTACTTCCTGTACCACCTGCCATTCCTTATGTGAAACATAAAAGTATCTTTTTAAAAATTACTCTTCACAACATGTCAGGCTAAAAACTTATTACTGTGGAAGAATTTTTGGATGCATAATTTCAGGTGAAAGACAGGAAATAAGGAATATTTTTTAGCTGTAATGAACATTGTATTGGTAAATTGTGATGGGCTCCTGGAGCTCATGAAAAACTAGCGATGAAAGCAAGAATGTCTCCCACCAGTTCAGTTATAAGCATGTCTCTGTTAAGCATCCTCCAAGACCCTTTGTCTGAAGATGGGCTGCGCCCCCCAACTACTGCTGTGACAGGAAGGGAAGAGAACTGCAAACTCTAAGAGTTAAAACACCATGTCCTTGAGAACAACTAAAAGGTAAATGATTTCCAAGACTTACTGTTATTTATCTCATGATATAAAAATGCCTTCAGTGGGAATGAGAAGCCAGTAGTTCAGCTAAGGGAAGCTTATACCTTGAGGGAATGCTAAATTGGGAACTTCATTAGACTACCTCGACTTCCTTGGTCAGTTTCTATTGGATGGATGCTTTGAGTGCCCAACTCAGTGTTTTTTATCTCTATCTGATGCTACTTCATCTTTTACTTGGAAGCCTCACTGGAGGGGACATTCCACTCTGTCTGGGATTCTCTCAGCTTGCAACTGGAGCTGACTGCTTGAATGAGGTTTTTCCAGGTAATTTCTACTGACCTGATTTGATGATGTTTTTCTGTCAGTTCTCTACCTATCATCTATCTTCTATCTTCTATCTATCATCTATCTATCAATCTGTCATTTGCTATTTATTCTTTTACTTTAGTTTTCTATAGTCTCAATAGATTTACTCATTCATAACTCAAATGTGGCTATTATGAATCATTCCCCAGACAATACAGCTCAATAGTATGCAGTAGTTTCTATTACTCTTCACTGAAAGATGATATACAAAGATTGCTTGAATCTGTCTTCCCTGATATAATGATGCTTTTCCAACATTGTTGTTCTAGTTCCTGCAAAGTGTTGTTATAGCATTTCTTCAATATTATTTTTAAGTACTCCAACATTTTTAAATGAGAGAATTTTTATTATATGTGTCTCTATTTGTATTCACTTTTGTGCACATGTGTGTGCATATATGTACATATATATATGTATATATATGTACATATATATGTATATATATATATATATGCCCATGTGCATGTGTGCCTGTGTGTGGAAGCCAGAACTCAATGTGCTGTATCTTCCTCAGTTGCTACACCATATTTATTTTTTGAGACAGCATCTCTCATTGAATTTGGAGATCCCTGATTGGTTAGACAGGCTGGTGAGGGAAGCTCCAGGATCTTCCCCAGCACTGAGATTAATAGTCATGTACTATGAAAGCCATATTTTTCTCCGGTTCCTGCCACTCTGAACTCAGGACCTCATGCCTGCATGGAAAACACTTTATTACCTGAACCAGCTCCCCAGCCATATTTTAGGATAACTTTTCACGGTTTTGAATACTTGGAGTTCCTTTTAGGAATAACACAAGTGCAGAAACCTCTGTATAACCTTGTTTTTTAAGAAAAAGAGTCATTTTGTCATTTTGTTGCTGCTTTTGTCTGGTATAAAGTAACAAATGAAAATATTCCAACATGAAAATTATGTGTAAAGAATCAGAATTAGCCTTAAATTTAGTCAGCATTATGTGTATGATGGTGACAACCAGGAATTTAAAAATCTTTCTTTAAGCTCAGCTCCAATAAATTATTTAGAAGACCATTAGCTTTGTAAAAATAAATGTAAGGCAAAAAAAAATCCGCATGAAGAATAAAATAAATTAAAAGTGTATGTAAAGGAGATGGCAGAACACGTTGGTCTTGGATTGCCAGATGAAATCAAAGGTGCGGGGCTTCAATGCAACAATATTTTCACTAAAAACAGACAGTTGTTCAAAAGCAGATAATCAAATAATGTCTGTGGCTACCAGCATGTAGTTATTTTCTCTGATTTTTTTTTTTTTCATAGGAACTAAAGCTTTGGAAATTCCTAACAGGACTGAAATCAATGACGAATTCTACAAAGAAATTATTTCAGTCAAAAGACTCAATTGTAGAAAAATGTTTTTAAAGAAAAAGCTGCAGATGTTGCTGGAATAAACATTTACAAGCTATTGTAAAGTAGAAATGCACCCGTGTGTGTGTTTGTGTGTGCGCGCGCACACGCGTGCGTGCGTGTGCTTTTGTTTTGAAGTCACTTGTTTTACATGCATAGTACTCGGGATCAAACTCGAATTCTTGCCCATGGCATCCTTGGGCTTGCAAGCGTTTAAATGAAGTGAAAGGTGCCATTCAGTTGATGATGAATGAAGAATGGGTCATAATCTTATCTTCTCATGCTATCAGAAAACAATGATCAAAGGTAAGTTGTGTGAGGTAATTGATAGATTTGCATATGAAACCACTGGACAAAAGGATAAAGTGCAGCCTTGTTTATTTATACAAAGAATAAATCCACATGTAAATTTGAATCTTTTTATTCACAAACTATTTTAATGAAATGAAAGGTAATTTACTTGTTGCCATTTCCTTTCTTCCACTGTAATTCTCATTTCAATATTACATTTAGTTTACCCATGTGTTATTTATTTACTCACAAGAATTTAAGAACACATCCATTACTTTATAATTCTCTGGAAATTACTATTACTCATTTCATTTTCATGAATACTAGTTTTAATATCTCTGTCACACAAAGGAGGGATGTGATAAAAATGAGTGATCCCTTTTGGAGAGTGTCACCTTCTGGAATTGATGCTAAGGTTTTCAGCCACTTCATGGTCATCCTACCCTCTCTGCCCAGTTAGGATCCATATAACATGAATATATTGCTATACTCTCAGAGTCCAGATCCCAAGGTTTTCTTCTGCTACGTGAAATCCTGTTTCATCTTTAGTCCAGGTTTGCATCCAGCTTTTCACATTTACAATACAACTCCTCTTGAACAAAACTATGGTTTCCTCAAAGTAAATACGGATATTTTCTACATTAAAGAAAGGGAAAGGACACAATGCCATTTATCCACCGATGGATGCAATACAGATTAGAGAACAATTACATTGTAGTCAGCTAAAGAAGAGCACGCAGAGTTGCTCTTAAAATGGGAACAGAAAAGAGGCACGTGCATAAGCAAATAGTTACCGGAGGACATTGATCTCAGAGTTTAGCTTCTGCCCCTTCCACCTCAGATTCACCTAGTGTTCTATATGCTTCATTAAAGAAATGAATATTCCTGCAGTTTTGACCATATGGATCCCAGCCAAAGTCTTTTTTCTTGGTTCTGTGTTCCCAGTCTCTCCTTTTTAGTAATCTCCATATCACAATAATCTATACAAGTCTGGCCAACTGTCCTGAGTATTCTGCCCACCCAGACCCAAAATCATGGTAGCGGTTGCTCTCCTTAAGGAAAGTTGGTTGGAACTGTCTCATAGGGACAAGAAGATAATGAAATTATATGGTAGTTCTGTTAGCACAGAATATCTGTTATTTAGGTATTTAATTCCTATTTTTTCTTAATTTTATTCTGCAAATGTTCACAATTTTCAGGTCCCATTTTCTTCTTTTGTGTTACTGATGCAGCGTTGGATTCTACTGTTAAAAAACCAAACACTGATTGATAGAAACATCAAATTCACAGTGCTCCAAAACATAGGATAGATTCAATAACTATTTTATATATGAATAGATGGATGTATAAATGAATATCTTTTAGAACAAAATAATATAAGATACATGATTTAAACACTTTAAAATTCTAGATTCTAAGTATTCTTATCAAGGTGTAAGCCAGTAAATTTCTTGGTGAAGAACTTCCTCCCAGGTATCTCAGACAGAGAAAAGAAAACCTGAAGTGAACTTTTCCAAAGGATACTTATCTCCTTATGGGGGCGTCATACTCAGAAATTCATCTAAACCCTATGTCCAAAGGTCCCAACTCTTAATGTTCCTAAGACCATTCCAGTGAGAGAGTTCCAGCACCTGGATTTGGGGGTAGGGTAGAAATAAGGCCCACCCTAATGAATAAATAATATCTTCTCTTACATCAGTTTACTGTCCTGAGAGACTGTTTCCTAATAACCTTGACTGTGAACATTCAAACTATCTACCTGACCAACAGAAAAATTTATTTTCAGTATAGAGACCAGTCAGCTTCTACGTGGATGAACTTGACTTTGATAAAATGAGATGAAATGATCTTTTTGTAAATGGCTGTATTTAGGATGCAGGGAATTCCTTATATTCCTTTAAGGATTCACCCCTCAGAAAGGGTGCACAATGGAATTCTTTCCACACAGAGCTTACTAAGAACATGGCAAGTTTGTGTAAGGCCATTTTCAGGTACTAGAGTTGGCTGAGTTAGAGAACCAGCCATGGAAATTTATTGGGCTCCGTTCCATTTTTTTATTCCATATATGATTTTGTAATTTTTAGAGATGTGACAGCATTTCATACCTAGGAATATGAGAATAGCATAATAGTGAGCTAGTCACAGATTCCTTATGTTCTTTAAGGGGCTTGTTTTTACCTAAATTACCCTCTACTTGATTATTAGCAATATTGCTTATGTGAAACAAATACTGCTTTGCTTTCAAATTACTGTTATTCCAATAAAAGTAGGTTTTAACATGTTTAATAGTCACCTAAAACAGCTAAGAAATTTTTCTGCTGTAGGTCTCATGAGGAAATATTTTTGAAGTTTGCAATATAGTGTGTTTTCTCAAGAAATGACCCCATTTTGACATTGCAGCAGTATATCAGAAAATATAAGTATTCACTGTTCAGCTGCTAGTGTTACATAAAATGTAAATAAAAGCTTATCTAAATGCAATGATTAGCATAAATATGATTCACTGTAGTATGCACTGGGGAAAAATAAGCATATAACGAAGTAAATTTACATTTGATTGACTCAGAGGTACCTCTTGTAATGTGATAACAATTCAAAACCAGTTCTCCTATAATTCAAGTGCTCTGAATGTGGTTAGGTGGGATCCAATTAATGTAATGTACAGAGCATTTTACTTTCATTTCAAAGTGGCGCTTAATATTATCGAACTGCAAGTTAAACAATCAGCCTCAGATTTTTGTAATGTTCTTCAGTAGTAGTTTCTGAAAAGATTTAATATTATTGAATCTTTAGCCATTAAATTTCTTTTCTCAAACTATAGAATGAAAACAATGTTATTTTAAAAGAAAACAGTATAAGTTTAGGCAGGGAAGTTAGTGAAATTTTTGTGCTCTGGTAATAGCCAAAAAACTGAGAAACTTAAGCTTAAGGCAAATACTTACCTCTGATGATTACAATGTGAGCCAAGGATGGGCTTCAGCCAAAAGTTTGAGAAGAGGCATGTAACATGTGCTCATCAAAAAGCATGTGAAGGGGCTAGCAAAGAAAGTTTGCAAGTGTGTTTACTTCTGTTTATGAGACTAGTTTCTGATCAACCAGAACATTCCACAAGGGTTACACAATTTTATGCTTCTTTTTCCTTCAAACCTGCTTAAATTCTCTCTCATTGTCTCTGCCTTGCAGTTTTCTCCACATGCTCCTCAAGGTAGATCACATAGTGATGTAATACATTTTCATTTCTTCATGAGTTTCTTTGGTTATGATGTCAGGATAGTGTTGCTATCACAGGATTTCCCTTTAGCTTTATAGGGAAGTTTGAGAAGAATTAGTATTACGTGTCTTTTGAAAGTTTGATAGAATTCAGTGGTTCATTTCTATGCTTTTCTTTATTGTGGGACTTTAAATTTTCTTCTTCTTCCTCCTCCTCTTCTTCTTCTTCTTCTTCTTCTTCTTCTTCTTCTTCTTCTTCTTCCTCCTCCTCCTCCTCCTCCTCCTCCTCCTCCTCCTCCTCCTCCTCCTCCCCTTCTTCTTCTTCTTCTTCTTTTGAGACAGTGTCTTCCTGTTACCCAAGCTGGTCTAGAAATCACTAAGCTAGCCTCAGTCTCATAGCGATTCACCTGCCTCTTTGCTACTCCAGTGCTGGGATTAAAGACATGTGTCACCACATTTGGTTTATTAAAGGACATTTTACTACCGATTACATTTCATTACTTTGTATTGATCAGAACATATTTTCTGTGCCTTCATGATTCAGTCTTGATAGGTTGAATTTCTCTGATTCTTTCAGATATTCCAAGTTATTGATTTATATTTGTTTCTGATAGCTTCTGGTGATTGCTGAATGGTCGCATGGCTTTCATTGTAGTATTTCCTGTTTTATTAATTGAGTCTTCTCTCTTTTACCCTAAGTTTAAATGAAGACTATCCATTTTATTTATCTTTTCAAAGACCAATTTTTGTTTGGCTGATCTTATATGGATCTGTTTGTAATCTCAATCTCACTTGTTTTTGTCTGATATTTAGGACTTCATTCTTATGTTTGGTTTGTTCTTTCTTAATTCCTGTCTATGATTTTAGGGGGTTTTGTTTGCTTTGTTTGGGGTATTATTTTTTTTTCACACAGTGTCTCCATATAGCCCCAGCTGACCAAGAACTTCCTATGTAGACGAGGCATGCCTCAATTGTACAGAGATCCTCCTTCCTTTGCCTCTGCTGGGATTAAAGTCACATACAACTTTATCCAGCTTGCTTTTAGGCCTTCATTTGAAACTGTACTGCTAGTTTTTATTTATTCATTTTTGTACTGCTGTTCTGAAAGAGGTGTTTATTTCAGGAAGCCTCCCTCCTCCCCCTGGTTTTTCTGATCCTAAAGTTTCAGTATTTTATGGTTCCAGTTTTTAAAAGAAATATTGAAGGTTCCTCCTTAATCTCAGTTTCAAAAAATGGAACAAGGTGTAGAGAGATTACTAAAGCATCTTTCAACTCTCATCAATGAAACTCTCTCATACAAAGGAGGGCAAAGAACACAAAAGACCTCAAATGGCCAAACATGGAAAATAAGAGTCTACAGAATGTGGATCTTTGGACAGATGTTCTTTATTAACTACACCCACTTAAGGCTCAGGAACCATTGCATAAGAGGGAAGAGAAAGATTGTAAGTGTCATGGAAGGATATCAAAACAGAAGTCTTACAGGCTCCTAAGGTCTGGCTCATAAGAACCTACAGCATTGTTGTCAGCAATCACAAGAACCATGCAAACTTAAGCAGACAAAAACTCAGCATAGAGCTTGAGAGATGGTCAGTAGTCTCCAACATTAGCCAAAGAACTATTGGCAGTTAATTACTGCTGTGTAAGAGACAGTTGATCTTCTATAAGGTAGAGACTCTAGACAGGATGACTAGACTATAGTAGATGTTTTTGCACTGAGGAATATCTGGGCACACTAACTTGACTCCATAGACCTTAACATATATAACAGAATGGACACAGACTCTGCAGTCTCTTGTTCTCTACACTTTGGTCAGTTGTTGCCTTTAGTTATCAGTACCCTCTGCTGAATGACGAACTTCTTTGTCGAGTGTTTAGAGATGCATTAGTATTATCACTGTCCCCTGATCTACTGTGTTCCTTGAGGCTTACATGTAGAGTTTCCATTGTTGGTGTGTCACTTAGGGCTGGGTGTATATCAGAAACGTGTTCTCTGTTTGTAACATGTAAAATTCTACTAGACTCCATCAGTTACAAAATGGACATTGATGAGTGGTTACTGGTATCAGTGTCTGTAAATATAAGGATCCATATTTAGCATATAGTGAAAAATAACATTTCTCTGGGGATGTGACAAATGACCTCTCAAGCCATGTGTGTTTGGCTATGTTTACAGTGCCACACATGAGTTCCTTCCAACTGAGAGGACTTGAAATCCAGTTAGATAACTGTTAGCTACCCCAAGATTTAAGTGCCTCTACTGCAACAATAGTTTGCTGTGTAGGTCATTGTTGTGATTATTAGGCTTTAAAGCTGGGCTTGGAACATTGATTGATTTTATCCTTTAATAGCTTGCATAGTTTCCTCCAAACCTTTGACAGCTAATCTTCAGGGTGGAGGCTTCGAGACCAATTCCAGTTTCATTGCTCTAAACCCTAATTTTGAACTATATCCTGTTTTCAGAAATATGGTCTTACCTTAATGTTTTTGGAGATAATCCAGGGCTGTGGAAATAGTCTATGTTATTTTAGAAGTCTCTTAGATTACCACACATGCTCTCAAAGAAAAGTATTGTATATCTGATAGAGGTTAGTATCTAGAATATACGAAGAACTAAAAAATCAAAGAATCAAGAAAACAAATGACCCAATTAAAAGATTGCAATGGATTGTCTTTTCAGAGTTCTCAAAAGAAGAAATAAAAATGACTAAGAAACACTTTAAAGGTAGTCGGTATCAGTAGTAATTAGTGAAATTCAAATCAAAACTACTTTAATATTTACTCTTACCAAAGTTAGAATAACTAAAATCAAAAGAACAAACAATTTTAAATTCTGGCAAGGATGTTAGTAAAAGGGAATGCTCATTCACTGTTGGTGGGAATGCAAAACAGTGCAATCAATATGGGAAGCTCTGGGGAAAAATCTTCAATCTTCAAAAATCTAAAAATGAATCTACCACATGATCCTGTTATATCAGTCCTTGGAATATATGCAAAGGACTCATTCTACTGCAGAGATACTTGAACATGCATGTATGTTGCTGTTCTTTTCACAATAACTAATGGATGGAAGGAATTTTAGTGTCCCTCAGCTGACCAGTGAATAATGAAAATATGATATATTTACACTATGGTGTTTGCCTGAGCAGGAAGGAAAAAGGAAACCAAGACATTTGCAGGTAAATGAATAGAACTAGAAACCGTTATAATAAGTGAAGTAACACAGACTCACAAAAATAAGCCACTTATGTTCTCTCTCATTTATGGATTTTAGCATCAAATAATTATACATAAGTTTATATCCTTATGTTACCAGAGGAACCAGGGAAATAGAAAGGAACGATGGAGGTAAAGAGAAAAATAGAGCCCCAAGAGAGGGAGATAATAAGAGACAGATGTAACCAAGGGGGAAATTGGAGAAAAGGGGATATTTCACTGGGAAGAAGGAGGGAAGGACATACAGACAACCATAGAAGTGAAATGGAAGGAGTTAAAGAGATGGGAGATGTTAGGAGACAGCTATTATCAAGGGAAAAATGGAAAAAATGGTGGGAAAAGAGGAAGGAGGATTAGACAGGGAGAGAGAGATATGATAAATAATTCTTAAGTGGTGTGAAAAGACACAATGAAAGATATTTATTCAAAAGCCTACTAAAGAATATTACACTTATTTCTAATGTGAGGCTTACATGATATTTTTAATTTTTGGCTATCTGACAAAATATTCTTGGTACCTTCATTTGAATTACCGCATATGATGTTCCTTTTAAATGGATAGTCTTGCTTTTAATATTTTAAATAAACTATACCCACTCCCTTCTGACTTTCAAGTTTTCTACTGAGAGATCTACTGATGTGCACACTGGAGGTCATTCCTCTTGCTGCTTTGAATTAACACTAACTGAACAATTTGTGGTTCCATGGCGGGGGTTTCTTTGGATTTATGTTGTTTGGTGTTTCGTGAATTTCTTTGTTCTGCTATTTCCTTACCCAAACTTAGAATGTTTTCTGCCATCATTCTTTAAATATATTCTCTTTCTTTTTTCTCTTTCCTCTCTTTTTTTTTCCTGTCTTTTTAAGATGTGGTCTCCTTGTAACCTCAGCTGGCCTGGAATTCACTATGTAGACCAGGCTGGCCCTGTTCTTAGAGAGGACCACCTGCCTCTGCATCTTGTGTGCTGGGAATAAAGGCAAGTTCCATTATGTCTGACTTAATGTTGTTCAGACTGAATATTTTCCAGGCATCTGTTATCTAGTTTATCATTAATCTCTGTTGAACCACTCTATTAAGTTTTTTTATTTCAGTGACTGTGTTCCTCAGATTGATTATTTCCATTTGCCAATTTAAAATTTATTTATTGTTCTTATTTTATGTGTACGGGTATATTACCTCTTGTATGTAAGTGTACCTATGTCATGCAGTGTCCAACAGGTCAGATAGGAGGACCACAATCTTGTAATCACCCCTAGGTACACAATGGTTTCATAGTCTCAAAAATTAAAAAAAAAAAAAATATATATATATATATATCATTTTGCTTAGAGCTTATTTTAAAAAGAAGGGGCTGTCAATTTTTTTCCTAAATGCATATGGAAAAAAAGAGATCTGTTGTTGTTTCATACTGATTCTTTATTCATGGCATTACCTTCATAGCTATTAATTAATACCATATTTATTTCTCCAGGAGTAATGCATAAACCAGTGTCTATGTCTAAAGTAGCTAAGGAATTGGGAATGTATTCTCTTACATAGCTATTATAAAGGCAAGGATTCTTGATGTGAAAACAAATTTCTTCCAGATTAAGAATGAATTAATAATTGGCTAGCTCTTTAACTCTGGCACAAGTTAGTTACAAATAGGCTGCAAGTAACCAAGGCAAGAATGCTTTGTAAATTCTTCCTAGGGAGAAACAGACTGATGATGACTTTGCTATCATTAACTGCTATTTATTATTAATTATACTTATCCCTTTAATATTCATGTATACATATTAATGCACTCCAATTACTGTCTTCCCATCCTCTATTATGCCTATCAACCAATCCTCCACATGAGTCTTTTTCCCGGATTCATGACTTTTGCTTTGTTTCATGTAACAAACGTTTAAAAGCCAGTTTTCTATATTGCTTCAAAAGGGTGAAATCTGGGCCTCTTTCTGTGCCTAGATAAAACACCACCTGTTTTCTTCATAATTGATACAGGCAAGTTTGTGTTTAATTCTCTCCATTTCCATAATTGATGAATTAAAAAACTACACTGCAGGGAATATTAAGATTAGTAAGTTCTAGTAACTCTCTTCTCAGGAAGAGAATGAATATTCTCCAATATTTTTTCCCAAGTTTCTGAGGATCCAGGACTCTGTCTGTACCCACGGATGCCTTTGGTTACCATGGCTTTCCATTTAGCCATTTTCTCAATTGCCTGAGGGGTAGGAATTTGTCAATTAGTCTCTCACTTTTTCTCAGATGTAATAGATTCAGTAACATTTGTAGTTTGTCTGTGAATTAGAAAGAAACCAGATGTTTCCTCATGCTGACATCATGTCCTTGGCAATTTTTTAAGTATTCATAACGCTATGTGCAGTCTTAGATAGCTGAAGAAATGCAACTCTGAAGTCCTTTAGAATCAAACTTGATAGCTGCTTTCCTTAACTGAGAAAAGTCAGTTTTCTTTCTCTCTAACTAAAAGTGTCCCATATTGAAATTTTTCTAAAGATGCTTGCCAGATAGATTATAGTACTAAATACCTTTGGCAAACTGCCCAAGACCTATATGCACTTAAACATTAAAATGTACTACGCTCAAGACTGTGAGCATGGCATAGTGTATGAAGTACAAGACCTGGATTTGGATCCCCAGCACGCAAGAAAAAGTTGACCATGGTGGCAGGCATCTCTCTAACTCCAGAGCTGAGGGTGGAGGCAGGCGAATCCTAGGGACCCTGGCTTCCAGTTTAACTGAGACTTCCAGCTCCATGCTCGATGAAGAGATTCTCTGTCAAAAACTGAGGTGGAGAAGGCAGGAGAAAGACATCATGGTCTGGACGCCACATGCATGCACATGGATTTATGCTACCCTACACCCTACACACATGTGCACACATACACCATGCACACACATATAACACACACATATGCATCAGACACACATATACTGCATACACCAATGTAAACACCACACACAGCATACACATACCCCCTTACACATGCACCACACACACACTCCATACATACACACATAAATACACCACCTGCACCACACATATTCATGTACCACATGAATTTATCACACACACACCCCACATATACACCCCATACTGACACATGCATACATAACAAAGACAATAGTTCTTAAAATTATTTCATGCTAGAATTAAATTATTAATATTGGAAATGAGGAAATTGAATCTTAGAGAATGTAAATACGTTGCTTAATTGTAAAGTGGGTCTATTTCAATACAAACTTTCAAATTAAAGATTTCAAATAAATGACAAGATAATATTTACCCTAGTCCAATTAAATTTCAAATATGCAAGTAATTTCAGTACATATATTTCACTTTGAGCATTCATTATTTTCATTTGATAATAAACATGATTAAATTTACTCTACTGTGTGATTTGTCATAAACCATGTTATCCAGTCATATCAGTGTGACAAACGTGAAAAAGAGACTACTAAATAAAATCAAAATATGCCATAATAGTTCATCATGTTGTAAATTTTACATTTTACAAATGTATTCCTGGTAGGGTATAATATTTCAATATCCCTGTCATATAACACATTTCTTTGCTTTTTTTATTGAATCTAGGACAGAGAGGAAATTACATAATCAAAAAATATCTTAATCAAAAAAAGGATTACTAAATTCAAATATTTCTATATTTTAGACAACTAGAAAACTTTAATCAAGAGGAACATTTTAGGAATCATAATTACCTAATTTATGCCTTTTAATGTTATTTAAGGATATTTACTTGTCTATGCACACACACAGAGAAAAAGAGAGGCAGAGAGAGATAGAAGAAAGAAAGAAAAAGAAAGGAAGAAATCATGAGAAAGATTCTTAATGTTTAATATTTGTCATCATGAAGTAACAATTTTTGCTTTAGAGGATTCATTACATCTTGATAAACATAGATGTCATTAAACTTATTTGCTTATACTTTATGCCTTTAAAAATTCATGCTGTCAAACAAAATGATCTAAGACATAAAAATTACAATTACATAGAAAACATTTTATTTAAAATTATTTTTATGGATGGGTTATTCATTTTTTTGTAATTTCAGGATTTGATGTATATTCCTCGACAGCTGAGTATGATTGGGGTAGGACAGTAATGACTTACTTAAGCATTTTCTCAGTTGTTCTACTTGAAAGTAGAAAGCACATTCATACAATGCAAGGTTTGGATAAATTCCAAATACAACAAATGAACAATGAACAGTTTCCATTAACTCCTTTATTTCTGCACTGTTCCTGTGATTTCTAATGCCATCTTCACAAGCACAACATCCTCATCTTCAGCCTTCTCACAGCTGCCCATCCTTTAATGAATGGCAAAAATAAGCTCAAACCTAAGTACTAGTGAGCACAATATGGAGGCCCATGGGATTATTGTGACAAATGTATCTGCAAATATATAAGTAGTTCACAATTAAAAGTTCAAAATTACATCAAGAAAACAGTGAAGGCAGCAGTGACAAGCTCCATCTGACAGCAAAATCATTAAAAATAACTATAACTGTGACAACTAAGCAACACTGTTAAAATGTTGAAATAGTGTAAGTTTGTAACAATTGAGAATTGAATTCCGAAGGAAGAAACTTAAAAGCTAGAAGAACTTTTGGAAGTTTTACATGTGCTCAGATCACTCTTGAAAATATCAGGATGCCTAGGTCCTTGTTATAGAGGAAAGAGAACTTATTCACATATTATTGTGTAGTCTCTTCTGACCTTGGAAGGAAGAACCTGAAAGACAGATAAAATAATTCTGTGTTTTTCTTTTCTATTTTTTTTTTATTTAGGGGACAAAACTAGGCATTATTTAAATGCAGTGAGAAATAATAGTTAACATGCTTGTCACAGAAAATTATGAACATAGAATATACCACGTCCATTATAGATAACATTATTATTCATACTTCCTGTATATTTTTATGTCAGGAGAAGGGACAGGGTATTGATTATCTATTTGAGAAACTAGAAGGTTTTCAGCACAGTGGCTCATCTTTGTAATCTGAGCACTGGGGAGTCTAATTTAAGGGAACTGTCTGAAGTCAAAACCTAAAAAAAAAAATAAAAGAAAGGAAATAAAAGAGGTGAAATGAAGGAAAGGCAGGGAATGACGGCAAGGGGAAGGAGAATGGCAGGGGGAAGGAGAAAAGGAAAGGGACATGGAACGGCAAGAAAAGATGGGAAGAAAAGGTAAAGAAAGTAAAATGGAAGATATTTGACATTCAAAATCACACTAGTATGTGGGGAAATCCCTGAAACCTTCTTAGGCTTGAACCCACCAGAAGCTCTTCTCTAGATCTTGTGAAATTCCAGCTAAGAACAGTGGAAATTCTCTGGCTCATACCCAAACTCCAAGTCCTAAGTGAAGCGTTGGTTTGTATGTGCACATCTTTGATTTGTGTTTAGGTACCCAGTGCTCAAAGCTATCACTGTGATAATGAACTAAGCATGAGCTGAGCCACAGAGAATTTAGTAACCCCATTTGATAAAGAGTATAGTTATTGTAAAATGGCTTAGAAAAATTTAAATCTGAACACATGGTTCACCATAATCTTCAACCGTAAAAACAAACAAGATGATAAGCAACCACCACAAAACATAGCAAATCCAGTAGACAGAGAAGAATATGGTTTGCATAATTAGCGTGTTGTAATATTGAAGGATAATGATTTGGAGAGTAAAATCACTCACATAAATAAACATAGAAGCAGGACATATTTGAATAGACAAAGTAAATAGAAATAGGGACTGGAGAAATGGTTCAGGTGTTAAAAGCACTGGCTGTTCTTGCAGAGAACCCAGCTTCAATTCCCAACCCCAACATGACACCTAACAACTGTCTGAAACTTCAGTTCCATGTCATCCTAAGACCTCTTCTCTTCTTCTCGGACACAGGTGCACTTGCATACATGCAGGCATAGCACTCATACACATAAAAAATGAATTAATTACACTTTTTAAAAAAGGGAAATTTAAAAAAGGGAAATAGATAGTTTGAGTGTATTCTAATATCTCAGATTTCTTAAAGGAAATGAGAAATGAAGAAACAAAAACATAGAAAGTAGGTATATAGTGGAAGAGTGCCATAACTTAAAATTTAAAGTTACAGGGAAATAAAACAGGAAACAAGAGAGAAAAAAAATCATAGAACATTAAAGTGGGACAATTGATCTTATGAGAAACCAAAATACGTGAGAAAGGAATGATGAAAGTTAATAATAAAATTAAATAATTAGAAATATATGATTAGAGTCAAAGAGGTTATTTGGTGGGTGTCATCAAATGTACCAATATCCCTATCATGTCCATGTTGGAAGCATGAAAAATAGAAAAGAGAAAAGGTTAGAGAAATCAAATGGCTCATTATTGAAAGGAATGAATGTACAAATCAAAAAGCCCATAGAGACATACAAGAAAGCACAGCGTAATCAAGTTCTTGAAACCCAATATTACTTTAGAAACATTGGCAACAGAAAGAATCATCTCATCATGTAGAAAGAAATCTCAGTAAGGTACAGAACTGATATTTTAGCAAAAGCCACGTGCAAGAGAATGTAGTAAGAGGATGTGCAGAAGTCTAGGTAAAATGTCAATTAAGAATTTATGGCAAAAAAAAATTTGGTAAAAAAAATCTATACTTGACTCATGTTATATAGACCTTTCCACACTGGCCTACATTCCATGGGGATCAGTCTGCTTTTGCCTGCTGAGTGCTGGGGTTAAGGGTATGCACCACCATGCCTCGCACAACTCAGTTTTCTGTTGTTGCTTGTTTGTTCATTTGTTTCTGTGGTTGTTTTCAGTTAATGAAATAGCAACACATTCTTAGAACTCACAAATACTGTGGAGCCTGTATCTTTACAACTTCAGAAAAAGAGCAGTCAAAGTGGAATAGAAAGGTGACTTCACAGATAAGAGCACTTTCACAACCAGGAGAACCTGAGTTCATTCACTAGCATGTACACCAAAACTCTGGAGCGACTACACATGAACCTTTAACCCCTCTGTGTGAGATAAAGACAAAAGGATCTATGAGCTTGCACTCTATCAGCCTAACTCCAGCTTCAGTGAGGATCACAGAATGAGTCAACTTAACACAAATTTTTAATTTGGTAAACCTTTAAACTAACAAAGTGAGTAAGCACCAAGTTCTAAAACAAGAAATGGAAGTATAGTGTAGATAACATTGATAATCTCAGAGCAATAAAAAGAACCACAGCTTATACAAGCAGACTAGATAAAATTATGTGACAACAAGGTGGAAAAGTTTCTACCAATATGCAAACTGCCCAAGCCAATTCAATAAATACTGCAAAGTCTTATCATATCTACAAGCTTAGCCACTAAAAGCTCAAAAATTAAAATACCAGATACAAATATAGACATTGATGAATTATATAATTTTATATGAGAATAAAAAATTCTTCCTCTTCAAAATCTTCTAAAATTGTCAAAAATAAAAGAAAGCTCTGCACCTCATTTTATGAAAATATAAAAAAGAAATATTTTCAAGTTAGTAGTCTGTATAACTAACTACACATGCAAAAGTTCTTAATAAAACACCTGGTAACAAAATTCAACTGTAGTTTTAAACACATATTTAGTTAGTTATGCTCTGTTTGTGACTGTGTCGTCACACATATGTGGAGGTCAGAGGACTACTTGCAGGAGTCAGTTCTCTCTCTCCATCAGGTGGGACCTGGAGATTGAGCACAGGTTTTCAGGCTTATTTGGAAGTGCCTTTATCTGCTATGCATCTTGCCAGTCTCCAACCAAGGATTTCCTTATAGTTTTTTTCAGGTGAATTTCCACTAATTCCATACCATATATTTTGATCTTATTTAGACCCTGTCCCCTATGTAAACCCCCCTTACCACTGCATACCTTATCTCATACAATATATATATATATATATATAGAGAGAGAGAGAGAGAGAGAGAGAGAGAGAGAGGGAGGGAAAGAGAGAGGAAGAGAGAGAGACCTATTAAGTAAAATTTGTGTCCCCAAGTATCCCTGTGTGTGAATCCACCAACTAGAAACTGGTTAATCTACAGAAAGCCACACCTTTAAAAATGACAGTTTCTCCTTCACAATAACTATTACTTGCTAATACTTCCTCAGCTATTGTTGGGCTTGCCTATTTACTTTCCTATTTCCAAGCTGGGATTTTTGTCTGGGTAGAGCTTCTATGGGACTTGCACATGCTGTCATCACTGCTATGAGTTAAAATGAGTAATTGATCAACTGTCTGGGAAATTCTGTTCCCTTGCGGTCATCCATTGCTTCTGGCTCTTACAATCTTTCCAACCCCTCTTCCCCAAAGATATCTATATTTTGGGAAGCAGAAGTTTGATATAGGTGTCCTATTTAGGGATAATCAGTCTTTAGTCTTCTGTTCTTTGTATGGTGCCTAGTTGTTGGTCTCTGTGTTAATTATCATCTGTCATATGAAGAAGATTTTTCTTACGACTTGATAGACATGTTAATCTATGAGTATAACAATAAGTCATGAGTAGTTGGTTTAATATTATGCCTATTTAGCAGAATGATGTGGAGAATTGGAGGGTGGAGTAGAGGCGGGACAGAGGAAGAACAACACTAAAGGTCTTTAGAAAAAGTTTTATGGAGATTTACAACTATAGAAGAGTTTACTTGATGGCGAGTGTACATCCATGGATGTAGAGCAAACAAAGAGAACTCAAGCTTCTCCTCACTTCAAAGCTTCACCTCTACTTGCTGGATTTTATAATGATAGAAGGTGCTATTTATGTTACTTGAAGAAAAGAGTCATTATCAGCTTTGCCCAGCCCTTAATTCTTATGAGTTACAACTGTCGCAGCAATACATGCCTGGTGGAATGGTGGTATAAATTGCTATGGGAGTAACCAATCACTTTTTGATTGGATTTGAGATATACTTCATAAGATGAAGCCCATACTTGATAAAGATGCTGGGCCTAGGAATCTATCTGGCTAGTCAGATCCATCCACAGATTTTTAAGAAATTATTTAACTTGAGCTACTGAGGTTAATCCCTGGAATTTAAAGGTGGATCGATATTGGAAAATATTCATTGAAACAAATAATATTAATAGATGAAGGAATAAATAGGACATATTGATATTAATATAGGAAAAAAAGGGACTTAAAAAAAATCTAAGACTTTTCATGACCTAACTATGTAGAAGTCCAAGAATATCAGTGAATTCCTTTGACCTGATGAAGGACACATAGAAAACCAACAGGTAGTATAAACAACAGTGAATATTCAAAATGTTCCCCTCAGATCAGGATCATAAATTTCCATCATAGCAACTTAAATTCAAGATCTGATTAAATGAGTCTCCAAGGAAATGATTTTATGTCTGGGACTTTGACTCTTATTTCTAGTTGATAGTTTATGGATTAAATTAGAGACAGAAAACTGCATAGCTTTACATTGTTGTCCATATATTCATAAAAATCAATGCAAAACTGGCTCCATGCATAAACTTTAAGTATGTTTTCAATCCTGCATAACCTTTTATTGTTTTCTTTTAGTTTTCTATGGGGCCAGCTAATTGAATAAATTTTCTTCTCAGAGTCACAGATAGATATATTTTAAGTGGATCTTTCACATAAAAAGGAAGAACTTTGTAAATATTTGTCCATATGTGATAAAAAGTTTTACTGAAATCTCAAAAATGTTGGAAATAGAAGGATTGTTGAATTTTACTATGGCATAATGTATTTATGCCAACAGCCATAATATATAATTTTTCTCTTTTAGTGCTTCTGTTTTTATTCATTTTTTATTGAATCATTTGTATTTCATACGGAATATCTCAATAAATCTTAATCATTTTCATGCCCTCTTTCCCACCCTCATACTCAAGACCCATGCAAAGTTAGACAGACAGGGGCCCAGCATGAAATTGGAGAAATGGGGAGCAGACCCCAATATTTGCTGGAGAAATGTTGGCAACTGATTACTTTTGAGTGAAGAGGAGCTAATATTCCTAATGTGAGGACTCCAGCTAGGTGGACTGGACCTCGGTGGACAACTCTACACTGAAGAACATTTGGTGATGCTAATGTGACAAAATATACTTTTAAACAATGTTTTATTTATTACTTTTATTTTATGTGCTTGTACATGCATTGTCTGCATGTATGTAAGCTCACCCATGTCTTGCGATGTTCCTCAAGATCAGAAGAGGGCATCGGATCCCCTAAAACTGAAGTTATGGATGGTTGTTAGTTATCATGTGTTTCCTGGGAATCAAATCTGCATCCTGTGTATGAGCAGCAACACTCTTAACTGCTGAGCTATCTCTCCAGCCCCCATAAACCTGGTTTATTCAGATAAACATAAAAGATGATTTAAAAGAGAAATAAAACTCTAAATAAGAAGTTTTCCCTTATTATCACTTTCTTATAGTACATAATAATCATAGATTATTTTTTTATTTAATAATTCAATAACTCAATATTTGTATGTGTTATGTTGCTTATTGTGTCTCATCAACTGTATTCAAAGATAAGAGATGGATGCATTTACTTGCCATAAAAAATGTTCAGTCTAATAAATCACCTTTTCTCGTTTTGTTCAACCATCAACCTTACACTAAATTTCAAAATGTATTAACTGCCAACCAACCATATTTTAACATATGTCCTTTAATATCTTGGATGAAGTTAATACAAAGTGCTTAAGAAAGCTTAGCTGTGTTACTGATATTTTGTCAAGCATTTTACATGTTATATTTCATTCTCACAATGCCATAAAAGATTTTACTGATGCTTTAACTTGGCTTATTTGAAAATTTGTTAATAATATGTACTGATTAGCATAACAGACGGGAAGGAAGGAATTAAATAAAATTCTCTTTCAGACTGTAATCTTCCTGTGCCAAAACTGGATACAAATTCCTGTGTTGATGAATTTAAGAATTACCATTCTAACAGACTCCTCTATTCTGCTCATAAACATTTTCAGCTATTGGTACAGAACAGTCCCTTTTAGTTATTAAGGATATGTGTCTCTAAATATCTATATAAGATTTACTCATCAATACAACTGTCTTGGACCATGGCAATACTTTTTTTTCTGTCTGAAAAAATGAACAATGCACCCCAGGAAGAGCTTGTTGATATGCAGTTGAGTTATTCATGATTCCATGTTGCATTCAAGATACAGTTAACCCCCATGGATTGGTCAAGATTTATATTTCACCAGGTCTCGTTCCTCATTCCTATATAGCCACACTCCTGACTGAACTTTATATTTCAATCTTACCAAAATATAATACGTATTTCCATTCAAGCTTCTGATACCCGTCAACATACGATTTCTCTTCTCAGAAATGTTTCAATTGTTTCTACCTATTAGCCTTTAAGATTGCAAGCATGCTATTTCTCCAAAGAACTCTTTGCACAGCTCTTTATTATTAGTCCGTATTACTGCAGGCTGAACAAGGTGCCAAAGTCCTCTTTCCATCAACAGCCATGATCATATTTCCTATAGGGTTTGTTTTAAGTCCTAATTTTGAAACTGCGAAACTGCCTGCTGGATGACCAATTTGAAACATTTTGAGAATGTTTCAATGAACTGAGAATTTTTAGGATTTGTAATCAGAATGAGTGATTTCCCTCCACTCCAGATTAATTTAAAAAGTGGTTAATCTCATTGAATATACAGAATGCAGCTTTCACTGGCCTCTAAAAAGTGATCAATGAATCATTTTAGCTCCTTAATAGACTTCACATTGAGAATGTTTCCATTGTAGCAGATAATAGACCAGTACTCATTTTCTCAATCAACTGAGGTGAATAGCATTTCATGTGAGTAGTTTCAAAGGAACTGACTTAGATTAGTGAAGGGATTATTTAACAATATTAATATATCTCTCATTATAATACTCTAATATTTTGATTTATCTTTTTCTGTATATGATTATTTGCTTGCATAAATCTAAGTGCAGCACATCTGTGAAATGCCCATGGAGGTCAAAAGAGGGTGCTGAATTCCATGGATCTTGGGTTATGGATGTTTGTTATCTGCCATGTTCATACCTAATATTTTGTAGACATATACCTTCTGAAAATCTTCATAATTTCAATTATGTTTTGTTTGATTTTGTTGTTCTAAGCAGTAGAAAAAAATCAGATCTAACTGATTTAAGCACAAATTTCCATAAAAGATACTAGTAGCTCACAAAATTATTAGAAAGGCTGAACGGTACAGGTAATATCATGACCCAGTCACCTCTTGGTATTTGGGAGCCCTAGACATGAGTGTGTGCATCCATGAAGGTGTCCAATGATGCCTATCAGGCACATGTGCCCCAGAGTAGCTATGAATATACACAACATCAGTACAAATTTGTGAAATTCTTTGAAGCATTATGAAAAGCCTTTTTTCCCCCACAGCGTTTGGAACAGAATTGTGTGGTTTTGAGAATCAAAACTGTAGGTGATAAAGTGGCATTGCAGTGTCAAAAAAAGTAAATGTAGGTGTGCTCTCACTCTCGGTACACATGGATAGAGTCAGACTTATAGTGCTTTGTGTGTTCCAGTCTGTAATCCTCAGTAAAGACAGCAGAATTGACACCACCAGATGTTACATGTCCTTATGGAGACTTGATGAACAAAACACGGCTGTTATCAGTAATTTTTTAGCCTTCAGTTGCAAACAGCAGGCATTTAACTGTATTTATAAAACAGAGCAGTATTGTTATTAGATTGCTGGAAGTACTTGCTCATATCAGCTACAGCTCATGCTTCTCTCCTTGGTCTTTACAATCCACTCTCCACTTATCAATGCTTTGGAAGTTGAAATATTGAAGGACCTAAATCTTGCCATTTTTCTGTCACTTAATTATCATAATAAAAGTAAATATAATCTCTTATTTTTAAACCAGGCATGGCTTATGTAATATCTCAAAAGAAAACTACTCTAAAAATAAAGATATGATTAAAGGAGATAGGTCAACAAGAAGTGGACAGGTGAATATATTCTCATCAAAGCAAATAGTAAGGCACTCTGCTCAATTTGTAGAGAATATGGGAAAATTTTCAGAGGTTATACTATGAAAAGGCATTAAATGCAGAAACATGCTGACAAATTCAGGGAATCAAGAATTATGTCTTAAAGGCAAAATTAAGGTACTGAGAAAAGTCTACATTCCCAGAAAAGTTTTGCTTTTTAAGTTAGAACTCACATGGAGTCTACTATTCAATCTAGTTATGACAAAATATTTAATAATAGAGATAGGGAGACATTTACTGATTATGTTTATTGAGTAATGTGTAGAAAACACAGAGAACAGAACATGCCCTTATGAGGGAAATAATTCCTCCTAAATTCAGTCTGTATCATCAGACTAAGGCCAGGAAAACTAAAGATATGGTAAATCGATAGGGAAAATTTGGAGAATGCACATACATGTAAATTCTCTAATCCAAGATTTAAGGATGGATAACAGAATTAGTCCTACAAATATTGCTCAGGTTACCAATTTTAATGAATTATCATTTAAAATTTTTATTGAATCATTGTATAATAGAAGTATACCCTTTCCTCCCCAAGTTGGTATTAGTCAGAGTATTTTGTCACAGTCATTGAAAGTAAACTAAGCCAGGCCCTGAGCCCTGGTTGAGTGGAAATTAATATAGGAGTCCTGTCCAGAGACCGACACTGTGGAGGTTTCTAATCTCCATGCTTTAGCCATTTGTGACCTTTTGTCCTAGTGTTCATTTGAAGGGAAGGGAAAGGAAGGGGAGAGGATGGGAGGGGTGGGGAGGGAGGAGAGGGGAGGGAAAACAATGCCTGGATAGAGGGAATCATATTCGCCTAACAACCTAATTACAGATCCCACATACTCTAAATGACTCCATGTGCACAGCTGAAGGCAACATAACAACAAAAAACAATGCCACACTTAAGACACTTTCCTTTGAGTTGTTGGCCAGGATGGTACAAAGGACTCACAAAATTACACAGGCTCTTGCCACAGTCCTTGATTGTTTCCCAGAACTTGAAGGAAAGACCCTATTGCTGAAGACAGGACATTCTTCGGAGACCGGACTTGGAGCAATGAAACTGGAAATGACCTGGAAGCCACTTTCCCTGAATACTTGCTCTCATAATTACTGAGATCACTATGCAAGTAGTCAAGATAGAACATCCCTCGATGTCGCAACACCAGTTTCATGATCAAATAGCCACACTGATGCCTGGCACAGCATTTGACACTGGTACAGTAGTGGCACTTTTAACTTCGGGCCAATGATAGGGTACCCAAATGGTCTTGAGTCCACTCAGTGGGAGGAAATGCATGTGTTGTACTTTAATCAAGTCAAATAGAGATGGCTGAAGATGTCATAGATCTTAGAGAAATCTCTAAGTGTCTCACATCCCTGGCTAATGTAACTTCTTACTAAATGCAAGCTATGTCCTTATATTTAGTCAACTATCCCAGTCACCAACCATCAAAAAAACTTCTTTTGTTCCTGACAGAGACTACTACAGAGTGTCACAGCTGGTCACACACAGACACTGTCTATGAATTTCCCATACCTAAGCAGCACATCTCTAATGCAGCCTCTCCACCCAAGGCTCACATGACATAGAACAAGGGGTAAAGCAAAACAGTATTGAATCTCTCAATTCTCATCAATGTGTCTCCCTTCCCTCCCCTTCCCCTCCCCTCCCCTCCCCTCCTCTCCTCTCCTTTCCTCTTTTCTCTCTTTGTTCTCTCTCTAACATTCTCTCCATGATTTCCACATTTCAAGTGTCTCCATTTTCCCCATTTCTCTTTTGACAATACCAGTCTCCTAAGGTCCCACCTCTCTTGAGCTACTTCCTTTCATTTTATCCCCATAGTTCCTTGCATATCCCATGACCCCCTCTTATTTCTCTCTTATTGACATCTGTCTCCTATGATCCTTCTCTCTTCGGTCACTTCTTACCCATTACCTCTGCGCTTCTTTTCCATTTTCCTGGATCCTGCAGTTACATCAGGGGACACACTCACATATAAGCGTTTGGTGCTAAGACCCATAAGTAGAGAGAGGACATACGTCCTATGTGTTTCTGATTCTGGTTACTTCACTTAACATAACTGTTTCTAGTTCCATTCATCCATTTATCTAAAAATACCATGACTTTGTCTTTTTTACGGCTGAAAACCATTGTGTAAAGGTATCACGTTTCCATTATTCACTCCACAGTTGACTGACAGGTAAGTTGCTTCCATTCCTTAGCTATTGTCACAGGAGGAGCAACAAACACAGATATGAAAGTATCTCTACAATAGAACGAGTCCTTGGGTATATGCCAAGGAGTAGTATAACTGGGTCAAATGGTAGATTCATTTTCAGTTCTTAAAGAGTTCTCCACACTGATTTTCCCCGCCGTATAGGTGTTGCAGGTGTTTAAAATCCCCTCCGCAATGAATGAGTGTTCGTTTTTCCCAACATCCTCTCCAGCATTTGGTATCATTTATGCTCATGATCTTAGTCCACCTGGGGTAAGATGAATTCCTAAAGTGGTTTTAATGATTATGTCCCTAATTTTGAATGCAATGAACACTTTTTCAGATAATTCTCATCGATCTTTATTTCTTCTTTTGAGAACTCTCTGCTCAGATCCTTACACCATCTTTTATTTGAATTCCTCATATATTCTGGATGTTAAACCTCTGTCAGATGTGTCACTGGCAAAGATTTTTCTCCCAGTCTGTGGCTTTTCTCTACACTTCCTTGGTTGTTTCTTTTCCTGTACAGAAGCTTTTAGTTTAATGAGGTCCCCCTTGTTGATTATTGACCTTAATTCCTGAGCGACTACTGTCTGATTTAGAAAATCCTTTCCTACAAGTATATCTTGTAGGTTACTGCCAACGTTTTCTTCTACCAGTTTCAGAGTTTCAAGTTTCACCTTGACGTCTTTGATCCATTTGGAATTGAATTTTACACAAGGTGAAAGGGTCTAGTTTCATTCTTCTCCAGCTGGATATCCAGTTTTGATAACACCATTTGCTGAAGATGCTATCATTCTCCTCCAGTGAATTAAGTTTTATGACATATATTGAACTACCCCTGCATCTCTGGAATAAAGCCAATTTGATTATGGTGGATGATCTTTTTGATGTGTGTCTTATGTGGTTGCAAGTATGGTGTTGAGTATTTTTACATCTATGTCCATCAAGGACGTGGGTCTAGAGTTTTCTTTTTTGTTTTTGGTACTAGAGTAATATTGGCTTCATAGAAGGAAATTGGGAATTCTTCCTCTTTCTATTTGAATAATTTAAGTAGTATTGGAATAGATCTTCTCTGAATGCCTGGCAGAATACTTCTGTGAATCCATCTGGGCCTGGGCTTTTTTTAGTCATGAGATTTTTGTGTTACTGCTTCAATTTCCTTACATGTTATGCGTCTGTTTAAGGTGTTGATCTCTTCTTGGTTTAGCTTGCATGATTCCCATGATTTTAGATACACATCCATGTCTTTAATGTTTTCAAATTTAATAGAATAAAAGTTTTTAAAGGATTCCTGTGTAATGTTCTGAGATTTGTTGCTGTCTATCAAGATGATTCCCCTTTCATCTCTGATTTTTTTTTTTTTTGAGCTGCTCTGTCTTTAGGTTAACTCGACTAAGTATCTGTCTATCTTGTTTATCTTTTCAAAGAAACAGGAATTGGATTCATCGATTATTATTTTTGTTTGTTTGTTTCTATTTCTTTAATTTCTGCTCTGATTTTGCTATTTCTTTTCTTTTCTGCTGGGTTTGAGGTTCATCTGTTGTCTTTCAAGATTCTTGAGTTGAAGTGTTAAATGATTTATTTATGCTCTTTTTGATTTTTCAATGCAGGCAATTAGAGCTAATAACCTCCCTCTTAGGACTGCTTTTAAAGTGACCCATAGGTTTTGTTGGATTGTATTGTCCTTTTCGTTTTATTCCTGAAATACTTTTATTTCTTTTTTTTTTAATCTCTCCTTTAACCTATTAACAATTCAGGAGTTTCTTGTTAAGACTCTATGAGTTGGAGAAAGTACTAGGGCTTCTTGAGGTATGGATTTTAGTATTTATTGCATTGTGGTCTTATAGAATCCTTGGAGCTCTTTTTTATTTATTTATTTATTGAAGTTTGTTTTTGTGCCCCAGTATGCAGTCCATTTTGGAGAAAGTTCCATAGGCTGCTGAATAGAATGTGTATTCTTTGGTGCTCAGGTATATAATATTTGGTAGATAGCTGTCAGGTCCATTTGATGTAAAGCATTGTGTAATTCAGATATATCTGTGTTTATTCTCTGTCCAACTGATCTATCTAATGGAGAGAGTGGAATATTGAAGTTTCCTACTATTAATGATTTGGGATTAATCTGTGTCTTAAATCCTGTTATAGTGATTTTTTAAAATTGGTTGCACCAGGCTATGGTCAAAATGTGTTCATGATTTTAATATCTTCTTTGTTAATTTTTCCTTTGATCAGAATAAAGTGACTCTATATGTTTATTCTGGTTAGTCTTAGTTTGAAGTCCATTTTTTTCCAGATTTTAGAATGGCAACTCCTGCTTGATTCTTAGTGCTATTTGCTTGGATTTTTTTTCTTGCATCTTAATGTAGTGCCTGTCCTTGAAGGTGAAATGATTTTCTTGCAGACAACAAAAGTAAGGATATCGTTTCTTTATCCATTCAACTAGCCTGTGTCTTTTGACTGGGGAGGTCAGTCCATTGATATTAAAAGTTATTACTGAAGGATGGGTATTGATTCCCATCATTTTAAATTCTGTTTGCATCTTTGGTCTGACTTTGTGGTTCCCCAGTTATACCTTCATTTAATTTCTTTCTGTTGCCCCTTCAGTATAATCATTCCTTTCTTCAGTACTTTGTATTGCTTTAAGTATTCTGTGAAGGTTTTCTGTACATGAATTCTGTAATTCTATTTCTGTTGTGGAAGATTTTTCTTCCCCCTTCAACCATAATAGACAATTTTTCTTGGTAAATTATTGCAGGTTGGCATCTATGGCCATTTGGAACTGTAACTACTTTGGTCCAGTTTCTTCTGACTTTAATAATTTGCCTTGAAAAGTCAGATTTTTTCTTTATATGTGTCTTCTTTGTTTTCCTTTGAAGCTTTCAGAATTTTCTCTTTGTTCTGTATGCTTAGGGGTTTATTATGGTATGTTGAGGGTTTCTTTTCTGGTCCTGCCTATTTGGTGTTCTATGTACTTCTTGCATTTGGCATGTATAAAGACATGTATAGGCATGTCTTTCCTTAATTTGGGGAAATTTTCTTCTACAATCTGGTTGAAGATTTGGTCAATGCCATTATCCTGAGGTTTTTTCCTTCTTTCTATGACTATGATAATGAAATTTGTTCTTTTCATGGTGTCCCACATTTCCTACATATTCCATTCCTGTGTTTATTTTTTTATATTTTTCATAATCTTTTCTCGAGTGCTCCAATTCTTCAACTTTATCATTGATTCTTAATATTTTGTTTTCCATTTCATTCATTCTTTTGGTGAGGCTTTCTCCAATCCTTTCAAATTGCTTATTGGGTTTTAAACTTCCTTCTTCATTTCAGCCTGATTATTCTTTAAAATTTCTATCTCTTTTGTGAATTGAGTTAGAAGTTTATCTCTATCTTCTTTTCGTACTTTAATTTGTTTGTTTGTTCTTTAAATTCACTGAGTTCTTTAATCACGTTTATGATTGTTCTTTTAAACTATGTGTCCTGGGTTATGTCAATGGAGTCCTTCCCCACCCCCAGTTGTAGAACTCTCCTATAGGACTGGTGATGCATAGTGGGGGCATATTATTTGGGTTTTTCACATTATTATTTTTTCTTTGTGATCTTGGCATGTGGATTCCTTTTGTTGTTTGTGATTCTGATGTGAGACTCAAGGAAGTTGGAGGCAGGAACTGCCAGGATAGAAGACTGGCCTCAGAAATGCAATGGCAATTTGGAGGTAGGAACAGCCTCTGACGTCTGTAACAAATTAGACTAAAAAAATTGAGCTGCTCTGAGTAAGGGATTCAGTATGTGGATCTGGGCTAAGAGAGCAGTCGAGAGATCTGAGGTGCTAACAACAAGAGTGAACCTATGCCCAAGTCTAAAAGAACAGCTTTAATTTATTTGTTTTTATGTGTTTGAGTGTTTTGTCTTCATGTATGTAAGTGTACACATTTTGTTTAAAACTTGAAGAGACCAGAAATGGGTGTCAGATCCCCTGGAACTGGAATTACAGATAGTTGTTAACCATCACGTTGGTGCTGGGAACTGAACTCATATACTCTGGAAGAGCATCTAGTGCTCTTAACCACTGAGCCTTCTCTCTAGTACATCAGATTGTCATTTTTATTAGAGACACTGATGATTAGTATAATGTCACTGAGTAGGAGCTTCTTTAGTGATATTAGAAGAGATGTATGCAAAACACTAAGATATATAAAGGTGGCTGTGTTTGTTCAATGTCATCATATCTTTTCTAGTTTCGCATGCTGCTACAGTGACGGTTGTAAAAGAAAGAATCTTGCAAAATTAATTTTAAAAATGCAATTGACACCCAAACTCATTTCATGAAGTATCCTTGTGTAACACAACAAGACAATTTATGTGCAGGAAGAATAAAAGTGGATTATGTTTTGAAAATCTGCATCAAGCCTGAATTTGGTAAGGGTCAGGGCATTAAACCTTCATCAGTTACAGGAATTAACTGAAAGAATGCATACTGACAGAGGCAAAATCATTTCTTTGTCAGGCATGAGATACCTAAGTTGAAACCAAGTAGAGAAAAGATTTTATGGTTTGCAATATATTATCAAGTTGTTCAGTGTATCAAAACTAAAATCATGCAAGAATTCGATGATGAAAACTGGCTTACAGATTCATCATTTTTAAAGCATTTAATCACCCATTTAAAATGAGTCTAACATGAGTCTCCAAGGGGAAGACAAACTTATCAATTCAATATTTCAAATTATAAGAGCATTTCAAATAAAACTGAAATTATGAAAATTTCATGTAAAGGCAGATAATTTTATGGGTTTAGTCACTCTGGTTAAACAATCCTGTGAACCATAAGAATATATAGGCTTGCATTTTGCCCTGATGTGAGTTTGAAAACAAATTTCAAGATTTCCGGGAAAACAATATTTAAGCTTTTGCAGTTACTTATTCCACTCGGAATAAATACATTACCTGCCAATATTCAACTGGAATGTGTGGAGCTGCAAGTTGACATTCAACTTAAAGTAATATTTGGACATGTCTTTTTACTAGATAGACTCTATAAATCTTGTCTTCCCTCAGACAAACCTCCCTCACTTCACAGTCACGTTTTATTTATGTCATCTTTTAGGCAATACTTAACATTTGTGAGCAATGACTTTCAAGAATGAATCACTAAAAGTAAAATTAGGAACAAAATGAGACCCTTGAGGAATTACTGAGGACTGTATTGACTTCCATGATCAATCATCAGATACTGATGCTTGAGTTTCTCAAAACAGTGCAACATAGCCCAGCAATATTTTTATACTTTTATAATAAAAAGATAAATGAAAATTTATTACTTATATGCTCACTTTCTTTATGAGTTATTAAAATTTGAGACCTGTAGTATAATTTTTGTAGTATTTCTGAACATTGTGGAATAAAATTATGATTGTAATGTATGGGATGTTTTGCTTATTCATGAGGGCAGATATCTCAAAAATTATGGATACATATTTATTTTAACTCATCAGCTTTCAATAATATATATGTATTCGATGTCAGACCCAAGACAATTCTTCTCAATCAATATGGCCCATAGAAGTCAAAAGGCTGGGCTCCCCCTGGCATCCATTATCAACAAAGGTAGGATTTGGGGTCAGTAAAGAGTATGTGTTACTGTCTAACTTTCCTAGTTTCTGGTTCAATGACTTTCAAATAATGCCACATGGTTTAACCTAGGTTTGCAGACTCTGTACTAAGTTTAAGGACGCTGGAAAAATAAGCATCTTAGCATTGTCAGTTTTGATTTGGAGAGGTATACATTGCACTCACTGGTTCATGAATACTAAGGCTTTATAAAACTAAAATGAAATTTGAACTATTGAGTAATCCAAAGTTTGGCAACAGCTGCTTCCAACTTTTGCTATATCATAAATAGACTAAGTAAATTAATGCCATTAGTTACCAAAACTTACTTGCATGACAGCCCTTGTTAAACAAAATGGAGGCAAAACATGAATTTTCATTCTAAAACAATTTTAAAGGGTAGTATTAAACACATTTTATTTACTTTTTTAGATGAAGATTAGGTCATACTTTTATCCACACACAGGAAGCAGAGAGAAGACAGGAAGTTTATAAGGCCCTAAACCTCAAAACCCTCCACAATGACAAATTGCTTCAGTAAGATTCTACACAGAACATCTGACCCATTCCAAAAAGGAAGACTGGGCCAATGGGCGTATAGTGAGGAAATGAAGCAAGACTGAATGACGCTCAGCAGGTCTAACACGATACCTTTTTATCCCAGGTCTAGTTCTGAGGTTTCAGTTTCGAATGATTTAGACAGCCTCACTCCTCCAGCTTTGGTGCTCACAACACACATTTCTCTCTTGGGTTTATTTGACTCCTTCCTTGGCAGATGTCTCATGGATCTGGCTTTCCTAACTATTTGCAGTCTCTATTACAATCTTCATAGCTTCACTCAGAGCCACCTCCCCCAGGGCCTCCTAACAGGGATTTTGACTCAGATACATGTTCCATAATCTCAGTAGATCTCTAAAAATGTGGAGGAAGACTATGTGATCCCCCTCAGCCTTGCACTGTTCTAACCTCCTAAACCAGTGTCATCCAGATGACACAATGAAGTTCAACCATCAGTTTAGGTTAGACTCTGTTCCTCTTGGACCACAATTGTGGAAGATTTTATGTGCTAAATTTGTTAAAAAAGAAAGCAAATCAAACAAATATAGAAAACAAGATAAGCAAGAGCAACATCAAAACCCTTCCCTTGGGATACTTTCTAAAAGGAGAAATCGCTTAGGCTCTGTCAGTTCACAAGCTGAAGGTTTAGCTAGGTGCATCACCTCAGGGCACCTTTCCTCTGGTTCCCAGTGCACAGCAGGATGAATGACTTTAATGGACTAATCTTAACAATCAGCACGTCTTGAGTATGATTTTAAGATTCATAGTGAGTTTTCAGTTCTGACCTGTACAGTTTTAATGATTTATTCTGTACTTCTCTTTTTCACTGGAAACATGCATAACAGTGATTAATAATAACCATGCTGTTGACTCAGTGTTACATTGTGTTAAATTTCCTCCACCAAAGAAACTAGTCCATTTCTTTTGAATTCAGTCACATATAAGTTCTCAAGATACTGACAGAATGAAGAAATATTCTTTGTCAAAATGTCTCAAGAATGATTTCCTTCCCTGTTTCTAATAGAAGTTGTGCTTCCCTTTCAGAATCCCAAAAGCCAGGCCTCTGCCGTCTGCATGTCTCTCAATGTTCTGATCTTCCCAGTTCCCAGTAAATGCCCATTATTGTCTTATTCCCACACTCAATATCTTTTCCAGCCAAAACTTCCTAACTTCCCCACAAAAGAGTACAGCATGGCCGTATTTATCACTAAAACACACCACTTTCTCAGTAAGATTTTCTGTATTAGTGACTTTCCTCTTTCTGTGATAGAAAACCTTGACAAAAACTTCTTTTGAGGAAGAAATGGTTTCTTTCACCTTGAAGCTCCCACCAGGTAGAGTCTATCATGGTGGGGGAGGCATGACAATGGTCAGGGAAAGCAGAGTAGGAAGCTGGCTGATACTATTTTCAACCACCCACAGAAAGTAGAAAGTTAGACTGTTAAACACACATTATGAAAGTCCTTTCTTACAACTTCTTATTTGAAATAGAAACTTTTATTCTCTGTAGAGTTGAAGATTGAATCACGAGATTTGACAGTGCAAAGCACATTCTCTTCAACTGGCTTACACCTAAAACTTCTGAAATGGAAAAGACTGTTTTCCTATTTCTATGCTTAGGATCCTGTCCCAGATTACAGAGAACATGGTGTTTTGCTCATTGTTATGCTGTAGTGTTCAATTTAAATAAGAACTCTTAGACTTGAAACATATCTAACATAAGATTCCATTTGTTTTTCAGATACGATGTGCTAATTATGCATTTTTCAAACACATAATGAAACTGTCATGAAGTATTTGTTCCTTTCCTTTAAGAAGTAGAAAAGAAAGAGTTCAGTGTATTTTCTCCAGTAATTTATATTTTGAGATTATCACCTGTGATTAGTATTAATGTGTTTGATTCCTAATGAATTTTCTGTTTATTTAGTCATATTAAAAATAACAAAACTTAACCAATAATTATATCTCTCCCCATTTTTATATACTAATATAGTTTAAGTGAAATTATTTAATTAACAATTTAATAGGTTTATTACTTGAAATGCCCCTTGTTTATTATATAAACTTCCCAATGAAAGCATTATATAGGCAAGCTTCAATTTTGTAATTTGAGTTTAAGGTAGTATTACATTTTTAAATTCTATGACATAGTAACTTTAGGAAAAAAAAGCAGATATTTGCTCCAGTGCAGGGATACAATATTACAATGTGATGAGAGAATTAGTTGAATTATATAAACCAACTAAGGTACCTATCAGTTTTCTACATGAATTTCCATCTCTAAGGATTTTATCAACAGGATTCAAAATGGCTTGGAGACAAAACCCATCTTTTCTCATGAGCAATTTTACATTTCATCATTTTTACAGATGATTAATAAGGAAAAGAAAATTAGAAATGAGGAATTTGAACATTTCAAATTTGTACAACTCCAGGAAGAAGCATATAAGCCAAATTGCAAAAAAAAAAATTTGAATGTTTATAAATTATATATGTCCTCAGAGCTGCGATCCCTTATATGGATCTGTGTAGATGAAAGAGAGCCTTAAAATACTAGGTGACTCTTGCCACATGTGTGAAATCAGAGAGAAGAAAAGGGGGTATTAATTCATCTACATTTTTATAAGTCAAACAATGTATTGCTTTACTGATTTCATTCTATCTTATAAAACAATAAATATCTCTAACTATCCTTACAAATCTAGAATATTTAAAAATATTCCAGAGCTTTTACCATCATCTGTTATATTTTTATATGCACATATTCACATACAACCACACACTGGCATACACTTTTTTTTTTCCTTATGGTAATATTAAATCTGGTAACATAGAACTTTACTTTGTTTCTGCTTCTGAGGAAACATGGTCCAAAAATCGTTTATTGAGCTATGAACAAAGACTTGAACTTTATACTATATCACAGTGAAAAAGAAACCAGGCTTATACTAGAACTCCTACCTGAAGACAAGCAAATCACTACCATCAGTCTTGTACTGTTTATGAAGACAGCTTAACAGTAGTACACTGTTTCCATCTAACTAAAAGTACTTGCTTATGTTTCATGGAACCATCAATGTTACATGTCATTTATGACACAGATTGTCTTGCTAATAATAGCTGAGGTTATCTTGGTCTACATAGTGAGTTCCAGGCCATCCAGGAAAATCAATCAAGTTGTTCCCATTAGATGCATAATCATCAACTCTGAAACTTAACATTTAAAGTAAACTTGAATAATTAAGAGATGTCATATGAAAACGATCAGATTTCTTATTGTTTGGGTGAAAAATTGCAGGGAAGGAAAGTAGAAGGTGATGATGTTCTCTGTGGTAGCGGGCTACAGGACACACTCTGCGTGTATCGTTGACATATCACAGATACTGCTGACCATGTACAGAAACAGGTGTGCAAATACATCCAGATTGATGCATATCCATTTATTTTCTTCTGCCTGTTGATGGGAACCAAAAGAGCATGTCATTGAGTCATGACTCCATTCAAACCCATGAGTTATAAGGCTTTGCAGGTTTCCAAACAGAACAGTCAACATTCCTGTTTTTCTGCACACATGATATAGTGTTACTTCTAGTCCTTTCAAATACCTTTCCTAGATTTGATTAAACCCTCACATATTCTGAAAAGTTTTCTACTGAATTATTGAGTGGGATCCTCTGAGAATCAGCAAGGTTACCTGTCTTTTCAGAACTCTCATCTCCAAACAGCTTAGTCTCCCAGATTATAGTTCCATCTTTGGAGCCCAAAGAAATTATACGCATAGCTTTCTACTTATAGAAAGTAGGAAATGTCTCATAGCTTTAGACTTAGAAAATATTAAGTCTTCTCTCACTTGTTTTGTCTTTTAGGGATCTGAAGTGTTTAATTCTCAAGTGTGTGTGTGTGTGTGTGTGTGTGTGTGTGAGTGTCTGTGTGTGTACATGTGTGGAGACCAGAGGTCAACTTCAGGCATGCTGTTCTATTGCTCTGCACCTTATCTTTTGAGACAGGTATCTCAGTGAGCCTGGGACTCACTGTTTTAACAAGACTAACTGGCCAGTGAGCCTCCTGTCGCTACCTGATAACCCTGGAGTTAGAGGCAAATACTGCTATGCCCAGCTTTTTGGGAACTAGAGATTGAACTGAAGTCCTCATGTTTTCATGGCAAGAATATTATGAACTATGCCATTTCCCCATGCCCAGTTCCCAGTACTTTGAAAGCCACTATTTTATGTTATCAAATCTATTGCTTAAGGGGAAATCTTCAAGTTTCAAATTTAGTTTTATGTCTAAGAATCATTGACATCCAGTGCATGTTTTGAATGTTACACGCTTTATTTTTCCTAAATGTTAAACACAAAGCCTTACATTAATGTGTTTATTTTTCATGGGGCACCAGAAATATAATAAAGAAGAGAGTAAATTTTCATAAGAAAAGAAAAACACTCTTATGATTCCTGAACTTTGGCATTCCACAAATTCAGTGCTGTTAGGTTTGGCCTATGGAATACAACACATGCAGGGAGGAGGGATAAGGCTTCATTTTAGGCCGATCTGATAATGAATCCCATTATAGGAAAGAATACACAAATCTGAGACTTCTGTCACTTTGTGTTTGGACATTTCTGTCCCAGATTGGCTCAGAACTTAATTTTGGGCAGTCTTTGGGAGCACACAATCCAGCAGTTCTGAAGAAGGAAACATACTGGCAACTTCATCAGACAATTTGTTTAGAAATAAGTTAATTCACTGATTTCTAACTAATTCCATCTGGGCATTTTTTTTTGAAACAGGGTTTCCTTATAGCCCCAGCTGGTATGTAGACTAGGCTAGCCTCTATCTCTCAGAGATGATCCTTTCTCTGCCTCCGGAATGCTGGGATTAAAGACATGTGCCACTACCCCTGGTCCTGAGTACTTTTAAAAGCAAACTCCTGTGCTCTAAGGCCTCTCAATGATATGATTTTATTCTCTCTACAATCTACACAGCTCAGGGGCTTTGAAGGTATCATGACCCCCAAAGAGAAACTTGAAGTGGATTTACCAAGTGGGTCTTTCTACTGAGTCTTGCTGTTGACAGTGAGATAAACAATAAAATTTTATATACAGAGTCCTTTAACTCCTTAATGTGAGAGGTAGGTGAGTACCCTTCTTTTTCCGTCTGGTTACTGTTTTGATAATTTCCTAAGGATATAGACCAGTTAGTTTTGGAGGTAAGAACTGAATTCAATCCCAGTTCCAGCTTCCAGACTTTGTCTTTGACGGTTTCTGAGAGCTTGTAAATGGGCTTGATGTTAAGTCTCTCTTCAGAGGCTTTTAAAGGAGAAGCAATTGTGGATGTTTGATGAATTCTTATTACTGTGACTTCTTTTCTCCCAAATGTGTTGTACAGTCATGCAGTCAACAGTAAAATGTATAAGTGCACATAAATGATCCTTGTATTGTGAAAATTGCAGGAGAAGACAAGCAATTATGTGAGGAAGCACATTAGGCAGTACAGTTCCGCTGAGTTTTGGAGCCTCGGCTTTGTTCTGTGTGTTGAACTCAATTTCCATATTACTCAGAAGACATTGATCATTACTAGCCTAAGTAAATATTCATTTTGATTGTCTCAGCAGGCAATCTTCATGGTCATATTTTAACTCCTCCTGCAGGCAAACGGGAAACTGATAGATATTTTGGCTGGTCTTGGCCATTATAAGATAGATCCAGCCAGGTGTGGAATAATAATAACATATGGGAAAAGGCTTTGTAAACACTAATTTACATGGCGGAAGTAATGCACTGGGTTCATCTTGTATTACCATCCAAAGAATACATAAAGTTGTTAAAACCATCCTAAGTGTGGGTAAGCTAAACCTAGGAGAATTCAAGTCACATCTATATTCCCATGGCTAATAAAATACTCAGCAGTGATCTGAGCTCTGAAGTCTGAAGCTTTTAGCTCAGTGATGATTCCAGTGTGAATTAGGTTTTCTTTATTTACTGTTTCTCTCCCTCTGTCTCTCTGTCTCTCTGTCTCTGTCTCTGTCTCCCTCTCAGCTGACTGGTGACCTCTAACCTCTTCTTTTCTCTCTTTTCTTGCTTATTGCCATTCAACAAACACAAAATTCTTGATAACATAAGAACATAGAGAATTCTCAAGCAAGGTTCTTTAAAATTGTCCTCTGCCTAATGTTCAGCCTCAATATACACTGAGACACATATATACTCTCATATGCCCTCCTGGCTTTCTAAGTTCACAAGATAACTGGGTGCTCTCCTGCATTGTTGTACAATGGTCCTACATCTTTGTTTTCACCATTCTCTGAATCCCTCTGAATTCCTTTCTGTGCCTTGCAAATACCCCATCTTTAATTGTTGCCACCTCAAAGGGTTTCTGTTACATCTATCAGATCCTGCTGTCATGAACAACCTTTGATTACACACTGTTTTTTAATCAGTTTTATAGGAAACTTTGAGATGTTGCTAGGCAAGTGTTTTTATCTTTGCCATTTTTCTCCCCAACATCTGTTTCAAGACAGAAAGTTCCTACTCCTGAACTTTCTCATACACAAGTAAGTTTAAAACTTTTGCTTACACTTAGAGTTACTACAGAATTGCAAACATGTAGTGATATTGATCCTGAAAATAGCATCGGTGTCAATCACTTCACAACACAGAAATGAGGAAGCCAGTAGCAATATGTCTACTTTATAGAAAGGAAAAAATTCAGAAAATTAAATCTAAATTCCTCTGGTCAAATGTTTAATATTGAAAAAGTGAAAAATAAAAAGTAGGTAGTCTACAAATTTGAAAAGCTTGAATGGTTAAATCTAAAAGATTTTTAAAGTTTAAATATAATTATTTTCGTGCATGGATTTGATTTTATTAGTACTATTTTAGTTGAATTTTTATGAATTTAATGTAATATCCCCTGATCATAATTAGAATCCCTCCCATATCAGCAACAGCCCATAGACCCCTTCTGGAGTTCATGAATTCGGCCATATATGCTTCCACCTATCAACTCCAGTTCGTGTGTCCCTTCGTGTTAGTCTTTCCATTGGAGCTTTGTCTACCTGTCTAAACATCACTCCATTAAAGAAAATCAGCTTTCCTTCTTCAAGTTGTCATCATTTGCCAATAGTTTCTCACCTAAGGTGGGGGCTTCTAATCCACTTCCCACATTCATGCTGTGATTTTTCTGAGCTTGCATGGGTCTTGTGCACGCTGTCAGCATTGCTTTAAGTTCATATGAGCAAATTCCGATCTTCCTGGAAAACTCTTTCCTTGTGTCCTTCTACCCATCCTAGCTCATACATTCTTTAATACCTCCTCTTCCAAAATGGTCTCTGAGCCCTGGGTGGTAGAGGTTTGGTACAGGATGTTCCACATAGGAAAGCACTCTGCAGTCTCTGCAGTTTGTCCCGTTGTGGCTTTCTGTTAATCGCCATCTGTTTTGTGGGGAAACTTCACTTATGAGATTTGAGAAACACACTGATATTTTCTCTGCTCCTGTTGCACTATGTTTTCCAAGACTTAGGTGTAGGTGTTGCACTATAGAACTGCGACTTCAGGCTAGGCATCCCACAGACATGTATTTCCCGGCGTCTGACCTTTTGTGGAACTCTGTAAGAATCTGTTGAAAAAGAAGCTTCTTTGGTGAGTGGTGAGAAGAATACTTGTCTAAATACAAGGAACATATTTGGCATACGATAGGAAATTACATTGGTCAAGAGATGTGTCAAAGTTAGGCTTTGAACTAGAAACTATGACTTCTCCAGCCATGTATGTTTGGCTCCATTTACAGTACCACACATCAATTCCCTCCCACTGAGTGGGCCTTAAGTCCAATCAGACAGCTGTTATTTACCCCTAAACTAAATGTGCCATTACTACAGTAATAGTAATAGTTCCTGGGCCAGTCATTGTTGTGTTCATTAGCCTTTGCTGCTGGGTAGGAGGACTGATTGGCTTTCTCCCCTAGCAACTTGCATAGTGTCTTCTGATACTAAGAGAACTAGTAGTCCTCAGGGAGGAGTCTTCCGGGTCAGTTACAACTCCTTTTCTACAAATCCTAGGTCCAAAGTATGTCTTGTCTTCAGTAATAGGGTCTTATCTTCGAGTTCTAGGAGGTGGTGACAGCCTGTATTATTTTGAGAGTCCTTTGAACTACTCTGACCAACAACTCAAAGAGAACTTTCTCTTACCTAGCACTTTTTTGTTGTTATGTAGCCTTCAACTATATGCATACACTCATGTATATATATGAGATGCATAATTTTCAGGAAGCTTCTGAATTAATACATTTCCCTATGGTTTTTTCATACCACTAAAGCATTGTTTATCTCTTTTCTCTCTTCCCCTGTATAATGAACTGACCTTCCTCCCAAGCTAAAATACTCGCATTTTCTCCATTTCCCCTTGACAAACCTTATCTTTCACTCCCCACTCTTGAGGTCCTTCTTCCCATTGCCCCACACGGTTCCTTTCCATTTTCCTGGATCCTGAGGCCATATCAGGTTATATATACTCACATCTAAGGACTGCATCTGAAACAAGAAATGAGAGAGAACACATGCTGCTTGTTTTTCCAAGTCTGTGTTTATTCACATAGTTTAACAACTTCTAGTTTCATGCATTTACCTGTAAATTTCATGATTTCATTTCTCTTTACTGGTGAGTAGAACTCCATTGTGAAAAGATCAGCAACAAGCATGGTTGCACAAGCATCTCTGCAGTAAGATGATTCCTAGTTTATATACCAAGGAGTGGTATAACCAGATCATTCAGGAGATTTGTTTTCATTTTTTAAGAGTGCTCCACACTGATTTCCAAGTGGTTGTAAAAGTTTGCTATCCCAGCAGCAGTGAATGAGGATTCCCATTTATTCACATCCTACCAGCTTTTGTTATTATTTTTTGCCTCGATCTTCATCTTTCTGACTGACAGCAAATGAAATCTGTAAATAGTTTTGATTTGCATTTCCTGAATTACTAAAAATGTTGAACAATTTCTAAGGTGTTTCTGATCCATTTTCATTTCTTCTATTCAGAGCTCTCTGTTCAAATCCATGGTCTAGTCTGAAACTGGGTCATTTGAATTCTAAATCCTTTTCTTTTATGAGTTATTTGTAAATTCTGGAATTTAATCCTCTGTCAGATGAATAGTTGGTGAAGGTTCTCTTCAACTCTGTGGGTTACCTCTTCACTAGACTGGTTGTTTCCTTTGCTGTAACGAAATATTTTGGTTTAATGAAGGTCCCATTTGTCAATCATTGACCTTAATTTCTGAGCAAACTGATGTCTCATTTAGAAAGTTCTTTCCTGCACCTATACCTTGTAGAGTATTGCCTATGTTTTAACATTTTCTGCATTTCAAGTTCCATCTTGAAGTCTTTGATCCATTTGGAGTTGACATTTTGCAGCATGATAGAGGGAGGTATAATTTCATACTTCTACAGGAAGAGGTCTAGTTTTGCCAGCACCATTAACTGAAGATGCTGTCTTTCCTCCAATGTGTATTCTTGGCAGCTTTGTCAAATACCAGGTGACTGAAGTTGTGTGCACTTACATTTGGTCCTCTCTTTTGTTCCTTTGATCTAAATGTCTGTTTTTGTGCAAGTATCACACTGTTTTGATGACAATAACTCTGGAATGTAGCTTGACATCTGCTATGGTAATCCCCAACCCTACCTGGAATTGTACTTTGTCTTCATGATTACTTTGCCTATCTGGGGTCTTTTGTGATTCCATATTTATTTTAAAATTAATTTTCTATCTCAGTGAAAACTATCATGGGGCTTTTGATTGGGATTGCATTAAATCTATAATTTACTTTTGATGAAGTAGTCATCCCAACTAGGATGTGTATTCTTTGGTGGTTAGGTGGAATATTCTGTATATTTCTATTAGTACCACTTGATTTATGATATCATTTAATTCAGCTGTTTCTCTGTTTATTCCTTGCCTAGTTGACTTGCCTGTTGGAGAAATTGGGGTGTTTGAAGACCCATGCTGTCACTAAATAAAATATTTTTAAAAATAAACAAACAAAATCTATCTTCTTGTTGTCTATAAGAAACTTACCTGAACTTCAGGAATTGGCATTCTTTTAGTGAAAGAATGCAGAAAATCTCTTCCAACAACATGGCACTAAGAAACAAGGAGGTATTGCAATTCTAATATCTGACAAAACAGACTTCAAATGAAAGTTAATCAGAAGAGATTAAGAAGGCCACTTCATTTTGATAAAGGGAACAATTGATCAAGAAGATACTGCAGGATAAAAATACTACACAGCAAATTCTGGTGCATGTAACTTCATAAAAACGACAGGACTCTGAGTCATAGTTGTTCTGTGCCTTGGGTTGTCACTTTTTTGTCTTTTGTTTTTAAAGGAGAAAGCATTTATTTCAGTTCACAGTTCAAGGTACAGTACACCATGGATGGAGGTCAAGGCAGCCAAAACTTGAAGGGGCTCAAAAATTACATCCTCAGTTAGAAGAAGAGATCAGTTATTGTGTGCATGCTAGTGCCCAGCTCCATTTCTCCACTTTCTATGGTTTAAGATCCCAGCCAGGGAAAGATGATACCCAGGGTGGCATTCATCCTAAACAATGTAATCAAGTCACCCGACAGGTATGGACAGAGTCTTCCAGGTGTTTCTGCAGTCACACTAGCCATTATAACTCTCACTATATTAAAGGACACAATTTAGTTGAAGCTTTCAGTTTTCTTTGAAAGGGTCTCTTTTCTCAACCAAAATTTACTTATTTATATAGAAAATGAAAATGAACTTAAAAACTATTATATTCAAACAACTGTATTAATACGCTATTACATATTACATTATTGTTATATTATATTATAACTATTATATCCATAATACAGTGTACTGCACTGTTCATAATTTATCACAACAAATTCATGTTTAATAAGGTTCTTCTCATTTTTGATTTTTTTTTAATTGGAGGAACCCAATGATTCCAGACTGGCTAGAGTGACAGGTTTCCAGGAGAGAGAAGGGGCCTTGGTCATAGGTGGCTATATGGGGACAAGATGGGATATTTCAGTTCTGACTAGTTAAGCAAGTAGATGTGAGCCCCAGAGAAGCACAAGTCTTTTGTAAAACTTTTAAAACAAATTTACAGGTGATAATTTATTCTGTTTTCTTATCTTCAATAGCAGTTTTAAAATACTAGAGAAGGACTGAAGAGATGGCTCAGAGGTTCAGAGCACTGGCTGCACTTACAGAGGACCCACACCCACATGGTGGCTAACAACCATTTGTAACTCCACTTCCAGGGAATCCAACACTCTCTTCTGACCTCTGCCAGCATTGCACGACATGGGTAAACATAGACACATGTAGGCAATACACTCATACACATAAAATAAAAATAAAAAAACAAATTGTTCTCTGTATGTATTTTCTGGCATACATATATGTGCAAAAAATAAAATAAAATAAAATAAAATAAAATAAATAAATAATAAAAGATCAGAGAAGAGAAGTCCCTTGAAGTCCACTCTTTCAGTAACTAGAGAGGGAAACATAATTTGAATGACATCATTTCTGAGTGTAAAGCTACAAAGTCATCATGAGACAGATGCATGCTCTACAGTGTAATATATCTGTACGTGATCACGTCTTACAAAAATGATGAATCTGTGTGTGTGAGACCCTTTACAATGCTGATTATTTTCTTTGGTATGGAAGGCAAATGTCTTTAGTCTCCCCATACTACACAAGTTGTAAATTCTTACCTCTGTCTTTTCAAAAGATTTTTTTTTTCTCCTGACTCTTCCCTGTCTCGGTGTAGTTTTTGATTCATTGTCTTTTGATGAAAGAATTCTCTTGGTGAATCTGCTCCATCTTATAGTTCTAAGTGTTAATCCAAACAGGGCTACCTACTATCCGATTTTGCCTAAATTGACACTAAAACCATTAGCATAAGCTAATTAATTTAAATGTGCTTTATGAAAAGACCACGTAATGGATATTGGTGAACTTTACCATCATCATCGAGCCCATTACTTTGGTAGCTGTGTCTTATGCAGCATTTTAGAGCTATTTATTATATTTTTCATAGGTATATAGAAATATGATTTTCTTCTTTTTTTAAGAAGAGTGATTTGAATAACAGAGTCACACAACTTTCAATTCTATTTGCAATTGTTTTCAGTGTTTTACTTTCCCACACTTCTTCGTTGAGTTCCATATCTTCATGTTCTCACAAGCAGGGTGTGCAATCATGAGAAAATTTCAGAGATGATAACCATAACACCTGTCTACTCAGTGTCACCATGGCTGCAAGACTAAATGTAGGCTTTTGAGGTCAGCTACAAAGATTACGTTCTTAGTTTTCAGGAAGATTTTACTCATTATATTAGCCTTTCGAAGACATCACAAATTGCTAGACTATTTTTCCTAATAATTTTGGTTGCAAATATTGGCTGAAGAGAGTGTTTATAGAGATGAAATTAGAAGATTTCCTTTAGAAAATTATAGCTTTCAGTCTTCTCATCTCTCTGTAAGTAGATGATCAACTGAGAGGGTTGAAGGGCTTTAGTTTTGAATGATGTAGTAATATTTTCCCAATGAGTGACCCAACACTTCCCAGAGCATTTGAATTACTTCTTGTCTAGATGAGTCTTCAATAGAAACACGGTGAAAAAAATTAAGTATGGTATGAAAACTGGCTACAAAAAGCTGGACATGTTAGTGCACATTTCTAATCTGAGCTCTTAGAAGGTTGTGGGAGGATCATGAGTTCAAGACCAGCCTGTACTACATAGTGAGATCTTGGCTCAAAAGACTAAATAATAAATAAATGAGAAAATAAGGTTGATGAGATAGTGCTCAGGTTAAAGCAAGAAGACTGGAGATCCCAATAGACATGTAAATGCTCAATGAGTGCAATTTGCCTTTAAATTCAGGCTCCAAAGAAATAAAGAGGCAAGAGATTCATGAAGCAAGATGGCCAATGAGGTAGCTATATCTGAGAGATCTGGGTTTGACTGAGAGACCCTGACTTAACGAATAAGGAGGAGGGAAAGCTTACTGACATCCTTGAACCTTCACATCGGATGTACACACAAAGGAATAGACACACACATACATACACACTATATACACACACACAGTCAAACAGTTCTAAGCATTCTGTTGAGAATTAAGCATCATTTTTTGCTATCAAGGAACAGATGTAGGTGAGGAAATGTGTATGTAGTAGAGTAATGACAGAACAGAAACTTGCAGGCATGATGCACTTTACACATGCTCCTGCTACTAAGAATGATAAAGAAAAAATTAATAAATCCACATGCACCTCTAGACATAGTATTCTCTATAAATATATTGATATCAGAATGTCAGCTGGTCTATTGACTTTAAACTTGTGCCTTCATGCTGTATCTTGCTCTGTATTGTCTAAGCTGTAGTTTAGGTATAGTTTGAATGGAATTAGAAAGATGTTTCTTTTATTCATCATTGTTTTTTATTTTGATCTTTTGTGTGTATGTAAGTGCACCTGTGCCATGCAATGCCCATGGTGGTCAGAAGAGGGTGTCAGATTCCCCTGAAACTGGAACTATGGATGGCCATGAGCCAACATTTGGGTGCTCTGAATCAAACTGGGGTCCTCTGCATGAGAAGCCAGTTCTCTTAACCATTAAGCCACCTCTCTAGACCCTTCACTAAGGATTTTTATCATAGAAAATCAGACTCAATTTGACAGTACTGGCAGATAGTGTCCCCTTTAAAAGTTCAGACTAGTGGGATTGGAGACATGGCTCAGCGGACAGCTCATGTAGTGGACCAGGGTTCGATTCCTAGCACCTTCATGGATGCTAACAAATGTCCCTAACTCAAGTTCCAGGGGAACCGACACCATCTACTGACATCCATGGGCATTGCATGGCATGTGTAGACTTACATGTATGTAGACAACACATTCATACAAAAATCAAAATAACACATAAAATAGTTCTATAAATAAATAAATAAAAATGCATACTAGGAACTGAAGAGATTGCTCTTGTAGAGGACCTGAGCTTGATTCCGAGTACCCAAACTGGGTCGCTCAAAACCTCTGGAAATCCAACTTCAGACAGATCTGATTCCATTGGGTTTTGCAGGCATTCACATGCATATATCTACATACTAGCACACAAACAGAATCATATCAAAATCTAAAAAATGAATCATTTAAACAAATAAAAAATACAGTCTAGTACCATGTGATCATGTCTTTGTATGTGCTGCCTTAGGAAGGCAATGCTTCTGTCTTAACATGTGTGAGTTCCCAAAGTGAACTGTTACATAATGAGCCAGCTGTTATAACAAAGCCACTGAATATGGTTTCTTCTTGCCCACACTTCCATCATGTTGACGTCAGCTTCTATGAAAACATCATCAGAGCAGAGCTCATGTGATCAGTCAATTGGACTTTGAGTCTTCAAACATTCAACTAATATGAACTTCCTTTTGCAAAATGAAGTACCCAGATACTGGAAACATGGCTCAACAGTTAAAAGCACCTGCTGCTACTCCGAAAGGCCTAGTTGGAAGGTAGAACATTGGTGTTATATGGGTAAGAACGTTTCTAAAATGCCGACACTTGGGCCATAGGCACCACCCCTACATATACAGTTCTGATATCATATCTCAGAAGATCCTCTGATTTGCTGTGTGTCACTCAATTCAGACTCAAAGTCAAGGTGAGAAGCATAAGCTGAGCCCATGTGAGGAGCCAATCTCTGGGTGCCATGGGATGGAAAGGAGGTAGATTACTTTTCTACTGAGATTCTACACCAGGTAGTCTGTGCCGCATCTCTGAGGTGTGCATAGTATCAGAAATTATCTAAAATAAATGATTAGTGGACAATTTTTAAGATGTAAAGACAGCTGCCTCCACTGAAAATCTTTTCATTCAGTTCCATTTCCATGGTAAATTCTGCTTTCTGCTGTCATAGTAAGCTTTCTAAATGCACACAGTCACTGTTTTCATCCCACTGTACTCTACTGAGGTACAGACTCTTTAGACTGGCTTGCAAAATGCTTTCCCACATTACCCTGACAAGTGATCCCTACCCAGTCTCCCATTCCATCAGACTCTGAAGGATCCTTCCAAATTTAATTGAACAGGTTTACCCTTCTTGTAACACTCTGCTTCTTTCTCAGCCTGTGCTTTGTACAAACTGCTGTTTGTCTGATTAACAGAATTTAGAATTCCTTTAAGATCCACTTCAAAAAATTGTCATACATCATTGCTTTTGATTGACGTAGAAGGATACAGAATTCTTTCTTCAGAAGACTCCAAGAAAAAGGATCAGATTGCTACAATAATATTTAGGGCATTAACTACAAGATAGTTATGAACATGCGATATGACACCACTGGATTTAGGTCACTGGAAAAATGTTAATCTTTTTTATTCCTTCATTAATAGGGTGTAGTAGTTGGCACAGACAAGAAAATGAAGTGATGGAATATTATATGGTATTGCTGCACAAATTAGGACATGACATATTAAAATTTGGCAAGGAAAAAAGATACACACTAGTAAGTGGTCTGAGAAATAGTGGAGTCAGAAAAGATAATTTAATTTATAATCTACCTACTTAGATTAAGAGCGGAAACAACGAAGATGTGAGAGGACACCTTGCAGTGAGATTTTACAAGAGAAAACAAACTTTGATTTTAAATCCACCATCAGAGTATTCACTTTAAAAACATACTGACAAATTACAGATACAATAGTCTAAATGAGTTCACCTGTGTAGCTAAATGCTACATAACAAGAAACAGTGTCAGACAGAAGAAATCTTCTTTTGAGTTGTTAGCCAGGGTAATCTTAGAGACTCCTAAGGTTACATAGGCTGTTACCACAGCCCTTGATTGCCTCCCAGAACTTGAAGACAAGACACTATTGCTGAAGACAGGACACACTTCAGATACAGGATTTGTAGCAGTAGAGATGGAACTTACCTGGAAGCCACCTCCCCTGAAAGCTAGCTCTCATAGCTTTGGAAAGTGCTATGCAAGCTGGTAAGGGAGAACATTAATTGACATTATCTACAATGCAGCTTCTACATCTAAGGCTCACAGAACATAGAACAAGGCATAAAGAGGACACTAAGCCATCTCTCAGTTCTCATAAATGTAGCTTCCTCATGCAATGGAGGACCAGGAACACAAAAGGTTACAAATGGCCTAAGCCTAGAGAATGAGTTGGCAGAGTGTGGACCCCTGGACAGGACTCCTCTGTTAAACTCCAGCCACCCAAGGCTTAGGGACCATTTCAGAAGTTGGGATGGAAAGATTGTAACAACCAGGGAGGAGGTGCATGACCATATGGAAATAGAGTCTTACAAGCTGCTAGGACCTTGCTCATATGAACCTACATCAATGGTATAGTATGCACAAGACCCATTCAAAATCAAGCAGACAAAACCCCAGCACAAAACTGTGGAAATGGGCAGTAGGCCCCAAACCCAGTGTCAGTGAAGAATTAATGGCATTTTATTACTTCTGGGTGAGGAAGAGCTGATCTTCTTAAAGGTAGGGTCTCTAGACTACACCCTAGTAGATGAACTTGCACTGAGGGATGTTTAGGGACACTAACTTGACAAGATAGGCCTTAACACAAATGACACGTTTTATGAATTCCAGTGGGGTTGCTATGGGAAGGTTTCAATAAGGAAGGCAGTATAATGATGATTTGGGTATTCCATATGAAATAGACATAAATTCAATAAAATTGCATTTACATTTAAATCATCCTTTTAAAAGTTTGCTTGGTATCAGACTTTTAAATTTCCCACCTCTATCCTAAATAAGTCATTCAGAAGAGTTATATATGCCAGAAAAAGGCAAAATGTAGAGAAAGTACCAACCTCTGATCACAACCTCTTGTAAATAAACTTCAAACATAGAGGAAGTTGACCTTGAGGCTGTGGGGTAATGCACATGTTAGGGTATCAATAAACACCAAGTGCTCAAACTTGTTTCCACATAGTTCTAAGTCCAGGGTTTGAGCGTGAAGATTCATCCTGGAGATAACTGCAGTGCATGGGAGTTTTGTCTTAGAAGGTAAGATTCTATCATCGTCACAGTGATTGACAGCAAATTATAGTGTGGTTGATGACAGATCTGTAATTATATTACAAATATTTATCTCCCCAAATCCTTCCTGAATCGCTTATCATATGATATGACTTCCCTGTCCCTCCTTTTCCTTTGCTAAGATCAGCTGCAACTGACATCAAATTTCCAGTGTAACTTAAAAAGTAAAAGAAAGGTGATTTGATTAAAAGTAGGATAATAAGTGATCCCTGAGCAGAAGGCAGTCCTTCAGATTTTACAGTTTCCTTCTAAGAACAGTAAAGGTGCAGTTAGAAATACATTCTTGTTGAATTTCAGAAACACTGAAAATAAATTGTTTAGACAGTTTTCCATCTAAACCTGACTTTCCAAACACCTGCTGTCCACCTCCACAATTACTGTACTTTTCAAACCAGATGTCATGCACAGGGTACCTGATGAACTACAGAGGACATGTTTTTACATTTAAATCATTTTCAAGTTCTTTAGATTCAATGAAATAATCTATAAAACTCTATCAGCTAACTTCTCAATTTTATACTTCTTTTTAAAGCTAATTATGTCACCGTAACTAAGTCTTATTTATTCACCTGGATTATTACAGGAATCCTTGACTGCTTGCATTCCTGTAATTGACACATTTTGCAGTTATAGTCAATGCACTTGTGTGCCATAGTATCTCTGTTTAGAAGATACAGTGGATCGTGTACCTGCCTTCCCACCTGCATTCAATCAAATGTGTAATAAGAATTCACTGTTAATTCTGCAGTGGCCAACAGAACAACATTATAGAACGCAACCCTTTTCAGCTTTATTATGAAGGAAAGATTTCTATTATACACACTTATCACCTGGTGTTTCATCTGCACAACAATGTTGCTATTGGGCACAATTATTAAATCGAAAGTTCAGTTGAGAAAACTGTACAAAAAGTTATCCTGAATTGCATTCCCATAAACTTGCAGGATTGTTATTCAAATATACTCCAGGGTCCTCTGAAATTCAGTTGTTACTTGCTAGTGACAGTATTTAGTATGGGCACATTCTGATCGCAGAGCAAGCCAGTTATTTTTCAATGATCTTCTGAAATGGAACTTTTTGCCAGTTATTTGAAGGAGATCTGAACAAATATGAAATATAAAATCTTTCAGTGTGATGTGTTTTTGAGGTGCTGAGTGCTTAGGGAAAGACAGAGGAAATAAGTTGCTAATAATAAGTAATGGGCTGTGTTACGTAGTACAGCACATGAATTTACTGCAAAGTATCTCTTCCACCATACATCTCTGTTATTGTCATTTTTTTTTTTTTGAGAAATCAATGCAACTGGCAACAGATCACAGCAGTGACCTGCAGGCAAGGTCTTCCCATATATGTAATTTTTGGAAAACTGCAATTCCTTTCCGTGTACAAAGGTCATGCAAGTCTATGAATTGCCCAGCAACATCCAGGGAACCCAGGCTGATGGTACCCTCCTACTCACTAGAAAATTTAGGGACTTTTTGGAGACAAGGGTCCTTGCAAGATTAGCAATGACTTTGATAGACTAAATTCTTAAAATAGAAACTAATGTGATGTGAATGGTATTCAGAGGTTTCTACAGGTGTGGAAAGATGGACCCCACCAAAGGAAGACTATGTGTTTCCTTAACATTAATTTTTAACTTGCTTTTAAAGATCCAATTATACGTTTCATAATTTTCCCTTGTGTGAGAGGCAACATTCTTCTTTGATCATCAGTACAATAAAAATGACCATTTGTTTTACATGCATCTATCCTAGTGTACTCCAATTTAGACAAGAATACATCCTGTGTGTCTGTAAGTGAAGAAAAATCTTCTGTGTCTACTAACCTGTACATAGAGGCATGCCTATAAAATTTTGGTTCCTGGGCAATAATATTTCCTTAGACTGTGCCTTTAAGATATGACATTGGGAATATATGGATCATACTCATAAAAAGCTACACAGGCAGATCTCTACGGCTTGCCAAAATCACTTACTATTTTCAGTTGCCTCTTTTACACTCCGTATGGCGCATCACCATTTCCAGCCTTCGTGTCTCACGACATCTATTATAATAGCTCCCAAAGTGGGTTCTTGCTTTTGGTTTTGCCATATAACAACAATTCCTTTACATCTCTACTGGAGTAGTGCTTTTCAAATCACAAATCCGAACTGCTGCTCTTCTACTGAAACTCTGTCAGAATTTCTGTGTTAGTTACAGGTTCGATTTCATGTTATTAAAGATGGATATCAAAGTACTTCATCATCTGGCCCTGTGATGCCTCTCTAACCTGTCTCCCGACATCTCTCGTTTTACCTTCATTGTGCACTATCTGACCCTTTTCAGAACATAATTTTAATCTTTTGCAAATTTTCTTTGTATTCATACATACCACTTCTTTAGTTATGTTGTAAAGGAAATGGAATAAGGAAGTTTCAGGGAATATACGTTCTTCTGAGAAAAAACATTAGTTTCTTACTGAACTTAAAAGTTCAGTCACTAAAGCATCTAGGTGATAAAAATCCTACCTTGTCCAAAGAGGACAGTTCTGACAGGTCTCCACGGTATGGATCTCTGCCTCCCACTGTCTGTTGGCATCTTTCTCACCCTGAGCACTGGCTTCTCCCACGTGGCATGTTGAGTAGCTTAGCTGCCAATACACACAGAAATTCAGTCTTCAGATTCTGTCAGTCAATAAAGTCACCATGTTAAAATTTGATGCCAGAACATTAAAAGCCACCCATGCAAAGAAAATTAAAATCAGCTCATGTCTACTATTCAGAGACTGAGTAACGTTTACAGCAAGGTCCTCTAAAATTTGAGAAGGCACAGCTAAAATTGTCCGGCTACAGTTAAAGAATAGTTTATCAAAAGCAAAAAGATATGGGAGAAGAAGAAAAGTATCGAAACGCTGAAGCCACTCTTCTCACGTATCTGTCAAAATCCTCTATAGGACTTGACCTTTGTGTATTACTTTCCACATCGCATGACTAAATACTTAACAAGCACGCTAAGCAAGGATTGATTTGTTTCGTCTCATAATATAAGGATTTACATTTGATTGTGGTAGGGAAAACGTCATTGTAGGAAGAAGAAGTGACAGATTACATTGCACCTGTAGTCAGGAAGCAGAGAAGAATGCTGATAGAGAGCTTGCATTCTCCCTCTTCATTTCTTATGTACTCTGGGCTCTCAGCCCCAGTGACGATGCCACCCATCAGCATTATGGGTCTCCTTAGTTACACCTTTCTGGAAACGCCCTCACAGTCGCAAGCAGAGGAATGTCTAGTAGGTGGCTCCCAATCTAGCAAGTTGACAACGATGGTTAACCATCACACCTTACAAGATAAGCTTAAAAATGTTAACCCTTTGCCATAGCTTCAATGTCCCCTTTCTATTGCTCGAAGTTTTCTCTAGTTTCTTGCTGCTTAGTCACTTGTTCAGTAGACTTTTATTTAAGTTGAAAATGAATGATCAGAATGAAGAGAGGGAAACAGAACATTTCTTATTTTTAATAACTATATAACAATATATCTGAACCTATAATCATGCATATAACAAAAATATGAAATAATAGAGTTTGGAGAGACAGCACCATAGTTTAGAGCTGATAATACTCTTTCTGAGGACTGGAGTTGGATTCCCAACAACCACATCATGTCACGAACAATGGTACCTCTAATTTTAGGGATCCAATGCTTTCTTCTGACATGTATGTGTACTTGCAGTCACATGTACATTCTCACATATAGATACACAGAACACATAATTAAATCACAACGGAACTTTAAGGCAATAAAATAACAAGACTATGCATATGCATACGTACATATTCAAGGAGTGTTCATGTATGGAAATTAGCAAGGGAAAAGAATGGCCACAAAATTATAATGCTGCAGTTGGAGTTTAACTTTTGTACTTTTAGAAATGGATTTCAGCAGATAAATAGGAAGATGGATAGACAGGTAGGTAGACGGTAGATTACAGATAACTTAGGTATTATAAATTTATCATAAATTTGTTTCCAATCTGCTTTGTTCTCCTTGATACTATTTTATCAGTCCATTTGGAATATTGTACAACTATGTCTTTTTACATAGGCTTGCATCATCCAGTCTACTGAAAAGGCCTTGTTGCTAAAAGATTGTTTATATTTAATCAGATTGTTATGATATCAAGTAAACCTTATTACATCAAAGAACTACAGTTTTCAAACTTTTCCCTTGGTCATAAACTTCTACAACTAAAATTACAATATAAAAACACAGGCATATTTTATTGATCTTAATTCTTGTTCCTAGCTTATTTTCTAAACTACAATCCTCAGCATTCTGTTTAAGATGCTTTCTTGCAGCAGACTGGCTACAAATTTGCATTATTGTTTTAGTAATGATTTGATAGCAAGAAAAGATGTAGCTTGGTATTAAGTTTACATAATTTAATTATAAACTTACATAGTTTGCCAGACATTTGTGAATCACTCACTCCTAAATTTTACCTCTTAATTATCATATCAAATCTGATGTTATTAGATTTGCAATCATTAATACAAATATTATAATATTTTAAAGTTTGTTTAAAAGTGTGTGTGTGTGTGTGTGTGTGTGTATGTTTATGTGAATATGTGAGTACCATGCCATGCTTGTGGAAGTCTGAAGACAATAATCTGTAGTTGATTCCTTTCACCATGTGGGGTTCTAGGGCTTGAAATCAGATCCTCTACCTGGGTGAAAAGAACCTTTACCCACTGACCCATCTTTCTAGCCACCATTATAAATGTTTTATGCCTAGAATTATTGTTTTGTGATTTTTTAAGTGTGCTTAAAGTCCTCTTCTTTTATATATACATATTTTAACCCTTCCAAAAATATGAAAAATCTCCACTGAATAGGAAAAGTTCTAATTTTAAAGCAAAAATGCTTAATTTATGTTTCTTGGACTCATAAGCTTCTCAGAAATGAGCTTTGTACATTTGGAGGATATGATGGTATAATGTTTTGTTACTATTTTCCCAGAGATTTCTATTTTAAGATTAAAGAGATTGTAAACATATTAAAATTATTTTTCTCATTGCTGTGACCAGTAATCTGACAAGAAACAAACTAAGAGAGAAAGGGTTTATTTTGCCTTAAAGCTGAAGAAAGAATACAGGATTTATGTGGAAAATAAAATTTGGAAAGAAAACAAAGAGAAGAGATACATTATAGTGGGCATGCTGTGATAACCAGTACTTGTGGCAGCTGGTGACATTACATCTACAAGCACAGAGTATATGGCAGTGAAGCCAAGCTGTCAAACTCCAGGATCCACAGCCAGGGACTCGCTTCCTCTGGTGGGATCTTCCCCCTAAATGTCCCATAATCTTCCAAAGCTGTATCACCAGCTAAGAAAATAGTGTTCAAGCACATGGACTTATGGGAGGGTGTGCATTACACATTCAAAATACAATAAGCTCCACAGATAAAAACTGATAGGAAAGAAAACAGAAGATGGAGATGGAAAATGTGGGACCTTTTTTTTACATCCTCATCCTTTATCAGTCTCTTCTTTTCTTGGTGCCAAAAGTATATCACATTTAAAATGAATCAGCCAATATCATGCCAGTCCTGTATACTCTTTCCATCTTGTGAAAATCACAAATCCAATGGTAAAAGATTAAGGATTTGGAAAGTAGCATAACTCCAAAGCAAAAATTGTTAAATGTGCAAATTTTCCTCATTGGTCACAAATCCCATTTTTTCCAAACATCCTCTAAAACAGGACACTACTCTCCTCCTGAACAGATAAAGCATCAAGGCTCAGACAGTAAACAGCAGTGGTAGAAGGTTGCAGTTAAGAACGTGGACTTGAAGGCATATAAAAAAAGATAAAAATTCTCCTCATCCACTTTTTAAATGCTAAAAACTATTAACTAGTTAATTTCCTTTATTATTTTAAATTTTTTTTCCCAGAGGAGTAAAGTCCCCATTCTTCAAGTCAATCGCAGGCACAGAAGTTGAAGTCAAGCATTTCTTTCCCAGAATTTCTCTGGACACATTTTCTTTTATTAGGTGGAAACTTTTGTATGTCCAAATCTAACATGCAGTTTTATTGCCTAAGATACACATAACACTAGACTGGCATTAACTGAATGACTAAAATAATTAATAATTCAGCAACTTCATCCAGAGATGTGATTGTTCCTATTATTTCTGCCCTAAGACTGGACAGAATGCAAAGGCACACGTAAGAAAAGAGGTGGCCTAAGGGTAGAGACTGGAAAATAGAAAGCTATTATATTTATCTCTATCAACAGATAAATCATGAGACCTCCCACCAAGCTAATGTCACTTATATAAAACTGTATAGAACTTGCATATAACCTATGTACATTTCTACGTAGAGTCTAAATTATGTCTAGAATACTTATAATATCTAATACAGTGTGAAGTGTCATTGTGCTGTGCTCTTTAGGAAACAACATGTGGAAAAATTGTCTGCACATGTCCAGCATAAACGCAGTTTTTTCCAGTATTTTCTTACCATGCTTGATCTTGAACTGGGATATGTGGGCTATCTGTATATAAACTATGAGGAGGCAAAACAGGGCTGTGAGGAGACTCATAAATTGAGTGTATATTTGTGGAGAAGGGCATTTTCTCCATTGTGCAGTTTAATTAGACACAAAGCCTGCTTTTCCCCTTATTTGACGTGCTGAGTATTTATGGGGCCACTTTCCGTCCTTCCATCAATTCCTGTGCAGATGAGCTGATTGTGAAGAGGTACCATGAGGTTATTAAACAGGAAGAATGGAGAGTTTCCTGTTTTCATTCTCTATGCCCAAAGCCCTGACTTTGAGAAAAATCTGAGAAATTGACAGTTATTAAACTGCAGAAGGGGCTGCTATGGCAGGTCACTGGAGGTCAGTTGCCCATTGGGCTTGCCTTAGGGGTTCTACTGTGAGGAAAATCAATACACTTAAGAACAACTGGAAGTTAAATGCTTTTCTGTGACCCAGTCTAATAACTCCAGCTGACTTTGCTCAAAAGATCATTCTTCCCTTTCACCTGTCTTATCTACTTATTTTTTTTTAAATCAGTATCAGATTACAGCTTTCTAGGATGTTCATATAAAAGAAAATTTTGTTGCTGGTCATGGTTAGACAGAAGCATTGGTACACTAAGATGTTTTTCTTCTTGTAGTCTCCTGAAGGAGCTGGTAAAGGCAGGGGAGGTCATTTAATGATGGAAGAAAGAGTGGATTGTAGGTGAGAGCTTGGAAAAGCAACTGGTCTCTGTTAAATTGTATAGTAGTTGTTATCTCAACCATTCCTCATGACAGAACCACAAAGTAGATGCTGTGACCTCTGCTTTTGGAAGTTCTCTGCTACAAAATGGGATTTGGCAGAACCGTGTTTCGATCTCTGTTTCGGTTCTGTCTACTGGCATGTGAAGTCAAAAACCTTGTCTGCGAAATCTGCAATGATTTTTTTTTTATTACCTCCTATGTGTTTGCTAAATGGGGTTTGTGGGCAGCCTGAGAAATACATGTATTCAATCTGCAAACTCTTTTAAGTGGCAAACCGATCGGCTTTTTATAACTGATAGAATACCCCAAGAAGACAAGTTCATAAAGAAAAAGGTCTACTAAACTATAATTTGGAAGCTGGAGGCCCAAATGGTATATTGAAAGATCTGGCAAGGCCTTTCCTTGACTCCAGCACATGGTGCTAGGTACATGTAAGTACTCCTTTAAAAACTGCCAGGCTTCAGTCTTAGGCGGACTCCACATTAATGACCACATTTGATCTAATCACTTCCCAGAGGGTCTCTCTCTCTCTCTCTCTCTCTCTCTCTCTCTCTCTCTCTCTGTCTGTCTTCCTGTTCGTTTTGACTGAGCTTCATACATTTGATATAACAGCCCTTAATCAAATTCAGAGAACCCCTCCTCCATCTATCCCCCAATCCCTGACCAGAACTCATGTGTTCCATCATACATGTTAAGTGCTATCCAGTCAAGTATGTGTGCCCAGATGTCCTTTAGTGAAAATTCACCCACTGGAGTCTGGTCAGGCTATCTAGAGTTTGTAAGTAAGGCATCTTTACCCTCTCCCAAGAATAATCAGTTTCCAAAAGTTCTAGGTCTCTGGCCTGCTGCCAATTTCTATCACTGCACTCTGTCTAGCTTAAGTTAAAAAATGTTTATTATTATTATTTTTTTATTTTATGTGCATGAATGTATTGTCTCTATGTATGTAAGTGCATGCAGGGAGGTCAGAAGAGGGTGTCATGTGGGTGCTGGGAATTAAACCCCGGTCCTCTGCAAGAGCAACCAGTGCTCTTAACCACCGAGCCATGTCTCCAGTCCCAGTATCCATGCTCTTAATTTCATTAGAATAAAACTGATGTTTATACTTGTTATGAATTTCAGGAAATAAATCATATTCAAACTATGGGAAACAGTACTTTATTGCTAAAATCATGTCTTTATTGCCAACACACTACCTTAAATGAAATAGACATCTCATATTATTTTATTGAAGGAATTCATGAATGTCCCAAGCTAACTCTTGATATCTATTAACTAAATAAAATTTGGGGAATGACTAAATTTAAAAATTCATGTGTTTTCACATGTTTTTCTGAAACAAAAAGTGCTTTGAAATAGTTCACGGAAAGCAATACCTTCTCTATGAGTGTATAAAGAACCCTTCATGATGGAGGTGAAAAACTGAATATCAGTGGGTTAAGATGAGAGGAATGCTGGGAAAGGCCTTCTATTTCCAACAGCACAAAGCATATGGAATGCAATCTCCTTAAAACACCTGATATGATTGAGAAAGCAGATTTGCAAAATAAAAGCTAATAACTCTTTTACAAGAGATCTATTTACACTAGTATTGACTTCCAAGGCTCACCAAAGCAAAGGGTCGCATACTGGGTGGCTTGGGATAACAGAAATTTATTCCCTTGGTTCTGGATGCTAGAGATCAAAATCAAGGTATTCGTAGGGCTACAGTTTCTCAGAAGCATCCATGATATTTCTACATTTATACTGCAGCCTAAAATGATGGCATTCCTCAGATTGCAGGTGCATCACTCTAATTTTGGCCTCCAATCCTTTATATTCAAACCTCCCTGGTATGTGTTATCTGTTCTTGTTAGGATTCTAGCCATCAGATTAGAACTCACCTTCTTCTAGTATAGCCTTATTTTAACTTGATCACATCTATGCAGGTCCTGTTTCTGATTTCCAAACAAGGTCACTTTCACAGGCAGCAGAGTAAGAACTGGTTGTGTGTATATGTGAGTGTGTGTGTGTGTGTGTGTGTGTGTGTTGGTAATTAATTCCAGTGCTACCTCCAATGTCACTATAGCAGTAATGAAGCAATGATATAAATGAAGTCAGTGTGACCTAACTTTCATGCGACCCCGATGCATTGAGTTGCCTGTGTCCTGACTAATTGGAATTTAAGGTCTGCCAAACCTTGTAATGCTTTAACCTCCCTCCCACTGCTGGCTGGAAGTTTCCCCAGAAGACGAGTCCCTGGTTCTTTCTCACAGTCTCCCCTCCTCCTGCTGGTCTGATACTCATAGACTGTTTAACACACACTAAATTGTCCTTGCCGTACAGTCGTTAAATCAGGCTCTAATAGCATTCTATTAATTGCATAAAATAAGGATCTGAAGCAAAACAGATAGTTTTTTTTCATTTTAATTAAATTCACATTGATTTGAAAAGACAGATTTATTAAGACCTTAACAACCCCCCAATACACATAACTGAGTTGTTAAGTCACAATAAATATTTGGAGGGAATCAATTGACTTCTGATTAACAACAAATATCTGCTTTAATAAATCCCAATGAAATAAGATGTTGAGTGTAGATAGACATTTTAATTAAGCTGGACTTTCTTATTCTTATGCCTAACTGCCTAGACCCAGAGTTGCTTATCCAAGCATTTCGATTAGGGAAAAGTGAAAATAAAACAATGTTTATTCGTGTGTTTTAACAGAGTGAACACATAAAGACTTCATTTGTATGAAGTCTGAATCACAACATCCTAGGACAAGAGCCTCTTGTGATTTTTCTCTTTTCAGTGAAGACTTTTCCACGAATATCCATTAGAAATTTATTTTAGCAATGCAGCACATATATGTTTTCTTTACATACTTATACAGCTCTAAGTCATGTCACAGAATTGTGAGTTTTCTTATTTAGCAAAACAGTCATCCAATTTGTAATTTTTGCTAGTGTAATTTGTAGTTGCATCTTTGTATTTCTGGATCCAAGTCCAGTACCTACCATATATCTTTTCCTCCTCTGTATCTGACTTAATCTACAATGTCCTTCTATATAGTTCTCCATGCTCAAATTCTTATCAGATCACAAATCTTTCTGATTCACCTAAGTATGAGTGACTTGGTAATTATAGTCATCATATAGTCTATTTTATATCCCATACTTTAACATGAGGTCTTGTGTTCAAGTCTAAATAAGCATAGCTTATAATTTGTGAATAAAAGTCAGTGCATACGAAACGCTGAAGCTGGGTATGTGACTTCAGATTCCCTAGGCTTTTAGTTATCAATCAATAATAGATTCCTTGACTCCCCTGAAACTCTTTATGCATACCTGCATCCACCTTGAGAAAACACAGCTATATTTCCTAAAAGTTTGATCTATATCCTTGTGCCTGATATTGATAAACTGTTGACACCTTGCTTCATTGGACATCTAAAAATAAATTGTTCCCAGTGCACCATAAATTACCACATTGGAGTCATTTGTACAATGTCACTGTGTTGCAGCAATATCTACTGGAAAAGAGGAAAAGTTGAAGAGGGCTGAAATCATTCTATCCAGAAACCTCCTCTAGGAGAGATTCGGCAAATAACAAAAGGATATATATTTGCTTTCACCCAAATTAACAGAGCCCAAATGACTTAGCTTGGGAGATACTATGGCTTGTTGGTTCAACTATCTCTAACTAAGTCACAACATGAGTATATATTGTAATTCAGGTGATATATTTGGGAAAATATTATTATTTCTCATTTATCTTAAAAAATTATTTAAATTAAATATTTTTTTCTATCTTTTGTATTAGTAAAGCTTAAGATTTAGGGAGCTTGAGAGATGACTTAGTAATTAAGAGCACTTGTTACTCTTGCAGAAGAGCCAGGTTGGGTTCCTGACACCCACCTGGTAGCTAACAACCATCCATTACTCCAGTTCCAAGGAATCCAATGCCTTCTTCTTGCTTCCATGTGCATGACATACATGTATAAAGTTACATACATAGAGGCAAACCCTCATTTACATAAAATAAAAATTAATAATTTAAAAGATTCAGTGTTTTTTCAATTATTATATGAAATAAAAAGTTAATGTACTTAATTATTTTTTTTAAAAAAAGAAAGTTTGATATTTAGAAAGGGATCAGAACTCATATTAAGTCATACAGAAAATAAGACATTAAAGCCCTGAGACATGATTTCTGACTAATATGTAAAATAACTTTGGTTTTAAAACTTTCTGATGACTGGAAATATAGGTTGGATTTACAGTTAGATCCTGTAAGTGCTACACATTAATACAGTTAGGTGAGGTTAATTCCTCAAGGCCAAAGATCTAGACACATTTTTTTTTTTTATAAATCATCTGAGAAGAATTTACAAAGGTCTAAGAAGTTCAACAAACACTACTCTACCCAACCATTAAGGAATCCTAAAGAGTTGAGCGAATCTTTCAAGGTCAGGTAACTAGCATATGAAAGGCCTGGTGTACTACTGTGAGAATGACATTTCAGAATTGCCTTCTAAGTGCTCACCATTTATACTGAGAGACAAAGACCCTTTCCCTGAAACCTCAGTCCCAAGCCTCAGCCTCTTGAGTTGATAACTGGGCTTGTCATTTGGTTTCACTTTTTCCTCTGACATTTCTCTCCGTCATTCTCTTATCACTGCATCACTTGATTGACAACCACGAAAAGATTGTGGAAACATCTCCCCTTGAATTTGCTGGCACAATCTACTGCCTGCGTGATATATGTGTCTGTTGAAAATGTGGCACAAATGTTTGGTTAAAGATAATGACCCAGTCTGAAAATGACTGTGATAAAAATGTCATGTAATTTTCCAGGGTGACTTTGAAGTAAGGCTTGCCATATGAATGTGTGGGATTGAAGGAGCCAGCTATTATTCTCTTCCTTGACGAGCACTAAATTATTGTCTTCCTCAGCTCCAATGTAGTGGGCAGTCTCCGTGCTGCTAATTTCTTTCTTTTCCTGTGACTGGATTAAAGCAATGCTTATGACCCTCCCAGGATAGCAATTTCTGAGAGCACAGTTTCTGCATAACCCCCTGCTTCAGACAGGTAAAAAGACCGATTTTGAAGCTGAGCAGAATTTTATTGGAATAGCAACTATGAGAGAATTTAGAAGTGCTATTTAAATTCCCGACTTTTCCCCCTGAAAAATGAGGGTTTTTTTGTTTGTTTGTTTGTTTGTTTTTGTTGTTTTTTTTTATGGAAGCATTAAAGCAAACAAAATTTCCAAAGTACCTGATATTATAATAATAAAGAACACCATACTTGTTGAAAACAAAGTTTTGGGGGACTTACCCAAATTCTAATTTAATAAATCTCAGTAAGAGCTCAGAAATGTAAACTTCAAAAGAAAAAATTCCATGTGATTCTAAAGCAAGTTAAGCAGTAGCCTGCTGTGGGAAACCCAGGAATTGAAGAATATAAAATTAATACGATGATAAAATTGTTATTCATTAGGTGCTATGTTTTCCATTTCTTTGCCTTTGTTTTCCCCTCCTCTTGGCTATTTTATAAAAGTAATGCACCTAAGAGAAAGATAAAGGAGAGAGTGTCTGCTTTCTGCAAGTGGAGAATGTGGAATGGCTAGTCTGAATTCAGTAGCATTTTGGGTTGATTTTCCAGCAGGATATGTTCTATAGCAGTTATCCTTCCCGCCTGAATCCTTAAGTAGCTTTTCCCCCAAACTTTTTTATGGACTTGCCTGCCGTTTGGTGCTGTAGTCCCAGCCACAAATTACGTATTTTTCTGTAAAATAAAGATGCTGTTTTTTCCAAAGCAGTTAGCTGCTACTTATTTGGGAATGGCACAGAACATCTTCAACCTATCATCTGTCTTAGTATTTTTTTTTCCCTCTTGGTCTATCTATAGCAGTAGAGCATTTGAGCACATGTATTTTCTTCTTCTTACAAATCAAATCTCCCCAGCTTTCTTGAAGATCAATTAGTTTCCTGCCATAAGGTTTAGGAAATTGCTATACATATGAACAAAAGCCTATTGTTATTAATATATTGATTCATTGTTACTGGTTTCTCCATGGTCTCTTTGGACCATGACATAATAGGTAATGACTCAGTCAAGAGTATTCACAAGTCAAATGCTCTGTATGAGTACTCTATCTTTCCTGAGGTCTGATATTCACTAGGAAATATACATGGTTGGCTGCAGACACTAACAGTGTTCTCTCTGAAGGTCAGAACTTCTGACGACTGGCTGAGTCTAATTAGGTTAAGCTTAAGGTGATAATGTGTAGATTGTCAGCAGCGAGAACATTTATTCTTACTTTTTTCTAAACCAGTGTCCTTGGAAACACATAATTAACATGCTGCTGGAAAGAGCATCCTAGACAAGTGGAGACTGAATTGAAAGGTTTTCCTTCTTCTGATAGTACAGAAATATAGGTTGAGTACCTGACTCCTTTTTTGAAGTCAATGATCCCTTCAGCACTTCTGAATGGAAAGATATGAAGCTTTCCTATTCCTTGTGTATATATAAATGGAGATGCCAAGGAAATTAGTCAAAGTCTAGCCAAGAAGAACTGAGTGACTGAAGAAGTTTAGCTACAATTCAGTGTATTTAGCTATCTCTGGGGTTGTATAATTCTTATTGCTAAAATATTTTAAAGCACTCATCAACAAAAGTAAAAATGCCCAAACTGAATATGTTTTGGAAAAGTAACACTTGATCTAAAAACAACAAAATATAATCTATATCATTTATTTAAATTAAACCATGTCCTGTGACATCATGTAAGGCTTTACAGGAAGCCTGGCAAAGATAGACAAGAAAGTACGTTTTTTTTTTTTTTTAAGCTACTGACTATCTACATTCCTTATATAATGCCTATCTAAAGCTTCACAGAAAGAGAAAATTGTATTAAGAATTAAATAGGAATACAGAATAGTCCCAAATTTTACAAAAGTATATTTCAACACACTAAAGTAAATAATGGAAGATCAGTGGCTTCCAAACCTAGACCTACTTGCTGACACATCTTTTTACATACCCATATTTTCACTCTCATAGTCTTAAAATGAGAGTGTGACATAAAGGATATACGTCTGAGAGATGCATACCTCTATGTGACATATCTACAGTGGAACCTCTACACCTAAGGCCCAGGGAACATAGTGGAACAGAGGATGTAAAGAATACCAATATATCCCTCAACTCTCACCTGTGAAGATGCCTTATACAACAGAGCATGATGCTGTCTCATGAATTTTTTTTTTCCACGCCTTAGTGGGTGAGGTCTGGTCAATCCGGCAGAATAAGATGGAAATTGGTCTTCCATTTAGAGAGACTGATTTATTTAGGGTGACTCACAAAGTTACTGTTTAAACATATGGCCTGCCCCTGGCCACCATTTCTTTGGAAAAGTCTGATGCAGTGCCCTGGCAGTGCTCAGCTCCCGTCCTATTTCCTGCCTGAATGTTGTTCCCGCACACAGGGATCTTTGGATGCTGCCGTCTGAGGCTTGGCCCTCTTTGGGCTTGGGACCGGGGCACTTTCGTCCCACGTGGCTTTGAGTGTTCTCGGTGCCCCTTGCTGCAACTCACTGCTATGATTTCCTCCCCTCTCTCCCCGCCTTCCTGCCCCCTTATTGGTCAGAGGGCAGGACTTGCTGGTGAATAAACCAATAGTAAAAAGAAACCTCAGAGAGAAACATGTATCTACAATACAGATGCACACACAAAGCCACACTGGCTAAGTTTTAGAAAATGAGAGTGCAGAGTGTGCATCCTTGGATAGGCCTCCTATATTAAACCTCACCCACCAAGGACTCAGGGCTCTCATTTCAGAAGAAGGAGAGCAAAAAGTTGCAAAGGGTTGGTTCATGAACATAGGGAAACAGAGGCCTTCGGGTCACTGGAAGTATGCTCATATGGACTTGTGGCAATGAAGGCATTGCACACAAGACCCATTCCAACTCAATCAGACAAGGACCCAGAGTAGTGCAAGAGAAATGGGTGGTGGGCTGGCCCTAATATGAGAACTGTTCAAAACTGATTAGGGATGGGTGAGGGAGAGAAGAGCTTTCTTAAGATGTTTAGATAAGCTGACTAGGCTCCAGTGGATGAACTTTCACTGAAGGACAGCTAGGGACAACATTTGACCCCATTGGACTTAACATGTATGGCAGCATTCATAAGGCCTGGTGTGGGCATGAATAAGGGAGAGGGTCTGAATTTGATTAAGAACTGTTTTAGGAAATGTACAAAACCTCAATAATGGTGTATTCCAGTTATGGCAGTGCTGAAATGGAGGTAGTAGAATCCTGAGTTCCAAGCTAATATGGGATGCATGTATGTCTTAGAAGAAAAACTAACAAACAACAAAAATATAAGAGCTGGATGTAGGGCTGCCCATTTTTTATCCCAGGACTCTGGAGGCAGAGGCAGCTGGATCTCTATGAGATTGAGTCCAGCCATGTTTACAAAATGAGTTCCAGTCTTTGGACCTTACTTCTTGTCATCTCTCAAAAGTTGAAATTTAATCTAAATGATGATGATATTTCAAAATGGAGTCTTTGGGAAGTGATTACATCATAACAGCAGAGCCATCACTAATATTATTTAGACTCTTATTATTAAAGACAGCTGCTTTGTCTCATTTGCAATATGAAGACCAAGGAATGGGACATCAGCAGACTCTGGATCTGCTGAAGCTTTCATTTTAAACTGGCAAGCTCATGGATCTATAAGAAGCACAGTTATCGTGTTCATAACCCTTTCCTTCTATGGTACCTAGGTATAGAAATTCAAGTGGGTTAAAACTTTGCTTACAAATAATTGCATAGTTCACACCTGCCAAATGATGAAGGTTTGGCAGTTAGAACGGATCCAAGATTATGGTAAGGTCAACAGAAAGTGTGAACTATGTTTTAGGTTTCCTAAAACACACAGGAATATAAGAACTTGAAAAGATTAAAAAAAATTGAAAAAAAATCTCCAAGAAGAGGGACCTAGATTTTATTCATTGGAAACTATCAAGAAATTACAACATATTTGTAAGTGGAACCAGCTATTGAGAAGGAACAGAACTGAATAAAAGGAAGAAAAAAATAAAGTCTCCTGGTTTAGACCATAGGACACCGAGGAAGTTGAACATCAAATACTCTAATGCTCAAAATATAATTGGAAAGTAGATGGAAACAGTTGTGCATCCCACATGGAGCATAGGCACATCAGAAAAGAGAACAGAGCAGTTGATCTGTGGCAGGAAGACCAGAGTGGATGAATCCCAAAGAAAAATGCAGAGCAGTAGAAGGAAGCAGGTGAAACAGACACAAGCTGCGGCTTAGATTATACCTGCAAACACTGAGCTGGCACTTGAGAATGTAAATATTATTAGCCCATTAGAGTCTTGCAAAATGTCTAGAATTGACACTTGGAGCTCTAAGACATTTGTCTTAGAGCAATGTGGTCTTAGATTCTCACAGCACAGCAGGAGCTTATCATGGTCACTGCTCTACCAGGAGAAGTTGATTCAAGGAAGACAATAAAACCAACCATGGAGAAATCTGTTTCTCTTGAAGCTGTATTCACAAGGTGTGGTGGTTTGAATAAGAAATGCCCCTCATAGGCTCAGATATTTGAATACCTGGATCATTATGGCCCTGTTTGCAGAGGTATATGGAACCATTAGGTGGTATAGTCTTCCTGGAGGAAGTACATTGGTAAGGGTGGGGCTTTGAGAGTTCACAGCCTTGTTCTACTTTCACCTTGCCTTCCTGCTTCAGATTTGCATTTGGAGATGTGAGCCCTCAGCCTCCTGCTGTAGCCACTGGGCCTGAGGTTTGTTGCCTCACCTCCCTGTCACATTGAACACCATCCCCTGGAACCATAAGCCTCAATAAACTCTTCCTTTTGTGAGTTCCTTTGGTCATGGTGTTCTATCACAACAACAACAACAACAACAAAAATAGCTAATACACGAGGTAAATATCAAAAGAAAGAGGTTGTGTGATCTGCCTTTAAAGCCCCTAGAAGTTAAAGAAGCAGCACACTATTCAGACAGTGTTAAAGGCTTAATATTGTCTCAACTCGAAATTGCATAAGAAGGAAATGATCATGTATTGAGTTCTAGTACCTTAATATATTCTTCCCAGATGTCTTCTACTTTAGTTGCCATAAATAGATAGCTTAGTTTACATGCAATAAATGAGAAAAGGAGTCTTTTTCTCAGAGATGTGAATTTGGCATTTGTAATGGAACTGTGGTGAGACATTGGAGTATACTTGTGTGACCTGTAGGTATCTTATTTATTTATTTTTTTGAGATTCAGTTCCTTTATAGGTTAAGGAGAGAAATGAAACAAGAAACAAGTTATTTTTGTTACCTGCTTTCTTACCTCTAAAATTCTTCTGTTCTGTACTTTGCTAATCTTCCATCAAAATCTATACTTGGCTTTTAATTGCTGACTAATTACCAGTGTGCATATAAATATCTCATGTGTAGTAGGTTTATAGTGTCTCTAACTGACAGGCTGTTATTTCTTCCATCAATGGACACTGGACAGGGTCCTTGGTAATTCCTAGATTCAGAGTAAACCAAAGCTGCTAAAGCATGTAAGTCTCAGATTTCTTTTCCATATATATAATTTTCATTTTCAGAGACATGCCTGGATCTTCATTTCAATCAGAAGCACATGCATCCATTAATCAACTATCACAGGACTAGAGCATCTGAGCTCAGACCATCACTCTTTGTCTCCTTCTACATTATGCGCCTTGAATTTATTTTTTATCATTATTCTTCTTTGCAAAAGAATGCCAAGGCCTAATTTCTCCATTAATATTGATACGTTTAAGTTCTTGAACACAATTGCTCTAGATAGTTAATGTATTTAACCAATGCTTAGAAAATCTCAAGGATGTTAATGCTGAGCCCTGTGAGAATGAGTACCCAAAGCATGGTATGAAGCAAGCTTTTCATTTAATTATTTTATGGAGAGGGATGTATCATAAATTGTAACTGTTACAATTTGAAGAAATTAATTCAGGAAACAGCATTCAAAGATTTCATTGTATAAATATCCACAAAGCTTATATACTCTGTTTGCCTTTTCAAAGCCAAGGCTGGAGATTCTTTTACCTCTTTGAAACACAGTTCCATGTCTTATGTTCCAAATTTACCCAATTTTCACATAGTCCAGATTTTTCTTAATAAATATATCTTTGATGTCTTTCACCTTTGCATATCAATTACTACTATTTATCTTCATTCAGGCCAGCAAAATATTTTTTGCCTGACTATGGAAATCAACTTATAACGAGGGTGATCTTTTTACCTTTAGTCTGGACCCTCCAGTGTATTGTCTTTATAGCGTCACAGTATCTCTTATATGTAAGTTTTCCTTGCCTGGACTCCTCCAATAGCTCAACACTGCTAGTGAGATAAAGTCAGAGTTTTGCTTGTGGTGCAGAATAGCCCTTGAGATTTGCCCAGACTTACTTCCTTCCCATTCAGTTACTGAATACCTTATATCATCTGTTCAGTTGAACACAGCTGCTCACAAATCCCAACCTGGAACCTGCCTCTTCTCATCAATAAGTCATAAATTTTTTCCATTTGCAAGGCAAAAATCAAGAAGAACTTGTAATCTAAGCACTTTTGCAAAATATGAAACTGAACAAATATATTTCAGACTGACTGAAGGCCTAGAGTTTCTAAAAAGCAGAAAATCTTGAATAACCAGGAAAAATCAGATTTTTAAGTGTTCTAGAATGACAGCAAGGGAGGGAAAATCTAGAGACATAACTAAGGACCTAAGATGAATAGTTTCAGAATGCCGTTGAAGAGCTAAGTAACAACTGTTGTGGTCACTGAAATGATTGACATCATTGAACAATCCTTAGCTCCAAGAGCTCTTGTTCACCTCTGTAGCTCTCACTAAATATCAAAGAAACTCCTTTTGCAACAAAAAGGACTATTACAAAATTTCACAACTGGTAAAGAGGCACAGAATAAGTGACCATGGTCTCCAACCACAATTGATTGTACATAATGTAATCCTAAGGCTCAGGGAACATCATGGGAAGAATGGGCAGAATGATTGTAAGAGCCAGTTGACCAGGATACTTACAGCTAGCTAGTCTAGGTAGTGTCTTGTAGACATGACAAAGAAGCTGTATTCAAAAAATGTAAATAATATGGTAGACTAACCTATATGCATAGTGACCCACTAGTGGTCATGCCAATGTGCATAGGGGAAATTTGACAAAGTTTTATTTCTAAAAGAAGAACTACAAGGAATCAGTGACTGCAGAGGGAGGGAGAATCAATTTTCTCTACGGATGTGGTCAGCCCTAAACGCATGTATATGCAAGCAATACTAAATGGACTCAGGACATATATATATCAAAAAAAATCAAAAATATGTCATGGAATTGAGAGGGTACATTGGAAGATTTATAGGGGGAAGGAGGAATAGAAACAATGTAAATGCAGTGCTAATATATGAAATCATCAAAAACATAAAAAAATGAAGTTAAATGAATGAAAACAGAAGATTCCTCCCCCCCCAAAACACTCACACACAAACACACACATACACACACACATACGCAGCATCCATTTAAAGGTGATTGTTTCCTTGTTTTTTTTTTTTCCTCTGATATATATGGAAATAAGACCTTTACCATGGATAACCTTTCTCCCTACATACAATGATGTAATTTGGGATTAGACACACAATAGGGATAAAATTCATTCAATAATTGAGAAAAGAAGAAAAATTCACATTCTGATAGGTTAAAATATATGTTCTTATATTTTGTTAAAATAAATTACAGTCTTTTGAATAAAATAACTACTGAAAGTAAACAGTATGAATAGAAGCCATCAGACAACTCCTGATAAAGTGCCATGTAAGTGGAAGTGACAATAATTACAAAAGGGTCTGAAGGGTCAGTTAAGACTCTTCAAAGGGAAGGAATTGGATCTAAATCTAAAAATTGAGTCAAAATTCAAATAGGCAGAGCAGAGGGGTCATTCTTGGAAGACAGGTCTAGATGATGCAATTACCTTCTTATGTAGATAGTAGATTGTCTCTAAGACAGAATAATATTGTTTCTCAGGCAAGTTATAAATCCAGTCCTAAATATTCAGCTCCTGTAGCTGTCTGGGGTCCACAAACTGAGCTAATGATGAGTAGATTACAAAAGACAACAGGGAAGGAATTATTTTCCTCCTAATTTTCCAGAAAGGTATGAGACTGAAAGCTTCAAAGGAAAATTCACAGTGTGGGGGCAGGCTTTATATATGATTGTCTGATACTGGGCATTTCACTTCCCACATTTGTTTGACATTTAATAAACACTTTTGAGTAAGCCTTGTGCCGAACACGGGGGTGATCTTTAACTGCTTCTTAGCAACTACAGCTTTTTTTTATTGCTGATCTAAGACAAGCTTTCGTCCATCATGTTCGCAATACAAACTTAGCCTGGTGGGAGTAAATAAAGTTATGACTTTATAAATGCTGCTAGACTTGAATACTATCACCACTTTATCGTCTAGGCTCTTTCCACTTGCCAGATTTCTGAATTTCTGTTTCCTGGTTTGTAACATAAAAAAAAAAATCCTATACATCCCACCAGAATACCTTGATAAGTGCCCAGCTCCTCATACTTGAGGGTGGATTAAAAGGGATTAGAACAGTTTCCTTAAGACTTTATGCCTGAGCCACCTCTCCAGAGGTTCTGATGTAATGCAGTTCAGTTGGTACTGACCATCAGTATTTATTTTACAACTTCTCCAGCTTGTAGACAGACAAGAACTATTGAGATAAAATACGCAAGGTGATAAGTCATTTTTAAACACAAGATTTTAGTAAATGCTAATTAGGTCTTTATACTTTCTTTTCCTCTGGGTTTTATTAACGTTTTACAACTTTTATACAACATAGTTTTTATAATATTTAGATCCACTCCCCATTCTGCACCAACCCACTGTCCTCACTTAATTTTATTATATATAAAGAGTCAAATTTGTGTCCACAAATGCCCTTCAGTGTGGGTCCATCCACTGGGCCCACCAAGAATTCCATCCCTATAAGACACTATCTTTTCCCCTCCCAGTATCCCTTAATTGCCAAAAGTGCCTTAGGCTGGTTTGGAATTTCTTACCCATTTCCTCATGACTATGCTGGGATTTTGTCTGGCTTAGCTTGCATAAGACTTGTGCATGCTGTCACCATTGCTGTGAGTTCACATAGGTATCTGATCAGGTATCTGGAAGACTGTTTCCTTATGCCCACTCACAACTTTTGGTTTTTAGGATCATTGTGCCTTTCTTCTGCAATGATTCCTAAGCCTTTGGGGGCAGAGGTTTGAAATAGGTATCCTATTCAAGACCAAACATTCTGTAGCCTGATGTTCTTTACACATTGGTCATTCTGGGTTTCTGCATTAATCACAATCTGAAGCATTAGGAAACTTTTCTGATCATACCTGAGGTTGAAGAAAGATATTAATCCATAATACAATTGTAGTCGATACACAAAAATACTCTCAGAAACCCAATAATGATACGTACATACAACCCAATCCAAACCATTTAAGACATTTGAACAGGTATATAGACAGGGATAAGAAAATGTATTGATAGAAAATAAGCATATGAAGTGAAATATAGAATTACTCAGGGAAGAAATAGGAATAGAAGTCATTTATTCCATATAAAGTGATTTCAGTTTTAAGAGACTGGCATGGCAGGAGTGGGTGAGAGTGTGAAGCAACTTTGGTTCTCTTACAGTGTTCATTTAACGTAGATGCTATAGCCAATGTGTTTGACAGTGAGTGTGTCCTGTAATCAAAAAGCTTCTTAATATAGCTTAATATAGAAATCAGCAACCCAACACAAGGAATTAGTCCTGAAGGAACAACAGTGATTTAAACATAAATACTATTTCTAGAGATGTCCTAAGCGAATGTATTTGTGATAGAAAAAAATTCAAGTACAATAAATTTCAATCAGAAATTGCACAGGTTAGAAAACTGTGGTAGGTTCTATCATAGTGATACTAGTGACAAAAATCTAAATGTTCCTAAAGTAATAACATTGAGCAAAGGGAAAACAGTAGCACTTACTCCATAATTTTACTAATATAAAACTCTCTAAGAATATTATATTCATAATAATATAATATTTAAAATTAATTGTATAAAATACATAATAATATAAAATGAAAGCAATATCATTGATTTCCTGTGAACAGGGTCATAAATGTATGGGAATGTGATTTAAATGAGACAAAGAAATTAAGTTAGACAACAAATATTTCTTACTAATTGTGATGTTGGGTTTTTAGGTTTAGCAACATGATAAAACTGGTCAAATTGTATAATCTGTGTAACACTTTTGATATGTTAATTATTCCTCAGTAAACCTATAATTTTTGAAAGGTCAATAGCACAATCTGTGGGCAGATTGCATTATAAACAGGGAGGAAGGGCTCACCCCATTCAGCTGTTTAAAATTATCTAGTTAGAATGGCTTTTAACCTAATTTTGAATCTGTTATAATTTTAACAAAGACACCAAGCATACAACGAGATGATAGAAGGTATTTTATTAAAAATATTAAGTAGAAATCTAGTGCTGAAAAAAGAAACACTAAAATTTAGATATTAAACATAAAATTAGCTATGTGAGCTCGAAGGCTGAATCTGGGATCTTATATCATAAGCATCCTAAAGAATCATGCAACAAGTTTAGCTACACTGAAGCTTTCCTAGAGATATTTCTTCAATACCTAGGGAGGAGGTCAAAGAGTCCCAGCCATTTTAGCCAACTTCATGTTTCTATGTTTCAGCTAATTTACAAGTGAGGATGTCTCCTAAGGATTCTATCACAAGCTTTTGATCTGGTTTAGTCAATGTCTAATGATGAAGGTATAGGCTATCTGCAAATTCTTACTCAGATAATAGTCTTAGTCAAAATAAATATGCTATAGTACTGTGTTATATAGTGCTCTGTTACAGGATAACAGGGAGGTGTTTTATCACCTAGAAAGAGGTTGCTGTCAGGACAAAATCTGAAGCATGTGGTTTGGGGATTGGGTTTATAGTAAGTATAGACTAACAGAGTGGTAGGAATATAGCCATAGACATTTATGGTTATGAGTGAAAGCCCAGTCTCACAGAAGAGATGGATGGGGTAAAGTATACTAGTATACCATACCCAAAGTATACCAGGGCATAAGCCAATTGAGTTCATATTAGACACAATTGATAAACCCTCATTAGACGTACAGGCTTTATTCAAAGTTCAACACGAAGCTGCAGAGTAGTTTAAACAATGGAGCTTCATGGCATAAGTTGCACTATTAAAAGATTGTACTGGGTTCCAGGTGGAGAACAGACATCATTCCAGGGATGTGAACTGAAATCGATTAGAAGGATACTTATGGGGGTCCAGGAGAAGACTGATGGACTCTTAGACTCAGCTAATTTTAATGGAGATGGGTGAATGTATAGGCTTGGAATGTATTTGGACATAAAATGAAGGGTCAGCCACTAATAAAGTGAATGTCAAGCAAATATGAGTTCTCAGTTTTTGTTTTTTCCTGAAGGATCTTTGGAGGATCAAATAATCATATTTTGTGAATGTAATGCTAAAATAAAACTTGTCATAGCACTTCATGTCCACCAATGTATCAAGAATTTGAGGCAGGCTTGACTGTGACTCCAACCTCCTTCTCTACTGCACAATGCACCTTGTTCAATAGTCTTGATGCATACATGAATACCATATAATGCATTGCCTGCTTTATGGATGAACACTGACTTATCTAAATGGTATCTATATTTCCTTTGAATGCTGCAAACTGGTGTTTGATCATTTCATTTTCTTCCACAAGATGAAACATGATGATTTTCAATAATCCATAAAGACAGGCATTTGTTTCCTTTGTGAAACTGTGCCCTTCAATGATTATTCTTCACATTAATCATAGTAAAAGCCTCGCTTAAGGTAATCTCTTTCTTCCTGCAGATAATAAATGCCGGCTGTTGACAGAAAAAAAGTGTGGAAAGGTGAAAGGCAGGGTGAGCTCTGTGTGTTTGTGAGATAAACAACTGTCATCGTCCTTAGAGTGCTGTGATCACACAAGGCCAAAGTTGCCTCTTTACATAACGATGAAAATAAAATTAATTTTTCTCTGACTGATGATTTAACTGACCCACTGCGGATATATACCTTGTAATTTCCATCCAGAAATCCAGTTTGTTAAATGTCCTTAAGCTCATAACTTATAGTACGAAACACTGAACAAATTACCTCCTACACTTTCATTTATAGCAATTCTAGTACTTATATAACTTAGTTGTTTTTTCATCATACATGACTAAGAACATATCCACATATGACATATGTATTTGAGTTTCATTTGTGGTGGAAAACATAAATGGAAAAGAATAAGAAGTCAAAATAATTAATAGCATTGCTAGTCTTCAGGCACCAATCTTCTGACATATGCAATGGGTAGAAAGGGGATTTCAGTGAAGCCCATTTGGCATTGCTTCATAACAATGAGAAAGGTATAACATTTATGTGATGCTCATTTGACACTGAACTTTGTGAATGATTTCCGTACATTGCCTCTGATGAAATCCAAGCAGATGTCATTGAAAACTCTGTTGAAACAGTTTTTCCTTTTCTTTCTTTCTTTTTCTTTTTTTTTTTTTTGGCTTTAACAGAATGAACATGTGATTCATGCAGGTCATACAAATTCTCAGAATTTTGTAAATTTTGCCACCACTAAATGCAGGTATGTTTAACTTCAAGCTTGTATTTTCTCTCTTTGCTAGGCTATATCATGCATTCAGATTTCAACAAGTTTTTAAGTGCTATTTTAAAAATGATTTTAACAGTTTTAAAACTAGTGTTTTCTTCACAGGATCACACATTTACCTCCAAATTTCCAAACTCCATGAGCATTTATGTGTAATCCCTTTCTCTAAGAATACATTCCCTGTCTGGAAAACCTTCATGCATTTAAGACTCAGATCTTATGACCTAAATCAAACAAATTCGCTTCTGGGAAGATTATTCTAACATTTGTCAGTATAGTATAATTTACAGTTACTTTACAATCTTATCCACACATCTACTTACCACACACTCATGCATATACACACACACACATACACACACACACATACACACACACACACACACACACACACACACTGAGAGGGAGAGAGAGAGACAGAGAGAGAGAAAAAGAGAGAGATTCACACAACACTGTATATGAACCAAACATTGTATTCAATTAAATAATAGCATAATGATCAGTTCTCCCTCTCAAATGTATGGGAGATGCTTCTCTAAAATGATTACATAATACATTTTAATTATTAGTGCCTTATATGGTGGCTGACCCATCACTGATATTAGTATTGGCTTAATTATTCAGTAAATAAGCACGTGCCACAAATACAATGTCTGTTTTGTCTCTGATATATTTAGATTCAAATTTCTAACAGACAAGAAAACTACTTCAACTATTATCAAAGAGAATTATTCTTTTCCAAGTAATTACTTGGGAAACAAGTTTGTATAAGTAACGTTTCTCATTATAACCAAACATGTGACAAGAAGGAGCTAAAATGTGACAAGAAGGAGCTTAAAGAAGGAATGGCTCCTGATTCAAAGGCTAAAGCCCTTCATGAGAGGAAATAACATAATGACAAGAAAGTGAGGTAATTGGTCATATTGTATCCATGGTCAGGAAGAAGAGAGATAATGTTGCTATTCAGAAGTTTTCTGATTTTTTTTTTCTTTTTTCCAGTCTAGGACACAAAGCCAGGGGACACAAGCCCAAGGTGAGTCTTGTCTTTTCAGTCAAACCTCTCTAGAACTATCCTCAGAAATACATCCAGAAGTGAGTCTCCTAAGTGATTCTAAATCCAGTAGAGTTGGCAGTGAAAATTAACCACCCAAAATCCATCCTTTACCAACTTGACCCAGCAATGTCATCTTTACACTGTAACATTTTAACATTTTATCTCTGATTCTCACTTTCCCATTCATCTTAGGATACAATAATTCTTTTAGATCATTTCCAAAGCTGACGGACATTACCTGAGAAAACTCAAAATGAACTTTTCCTCAATTAATCTTCTGCCTGTCGTCTGTTTGATGGCAGCAATGAGAAAATGAACAGGCACAGAAAACTGGTACGAGAAGTAGGTTCCTTGCTGGTACAAGTAAGACTGTGTGACTCTAAGATATGTGGAATGGGTTTGTGCAAAGAATGTGTTAGATTTCGTCCAGTATGTTAAAGAAATCCTACTTATGATGCAAGATTACATTTAGTCCATTTCCAAAAGTCTTGTAAGTCTTCACAATTCCAACACTGTTCAAAATTCCCAAAGTTTCTTCTAAGTCTCAAGGTACTCTCTTAGCTGTGAGCCCTTCTAAAAACCATATTTTCAGTGTTCAGTGCTACGGAGTAAACAACATTCCCATTAAAAGGGGTATAATGGGAGAAAAGCAATGAAAATATAGACCAAAGTAAGACTGAGATCTAGATGTTAAGTAGAGCAAACACCACATTCTACAACTGTCTGGCATCTATGGATCTTCAAATTATCAGGACTGCAACAGTTCCAGTAAGCTCAGCAATTTACCTCTGTTGCCTCAAGCACACATAACCTCTCGGTTTGGAAGGCTCCACTTGGTGACTACAGATTTCCTCATCAGACATCCCATATTTCTGGCATGTCCGACATCTTAGAGTTTGTATCTTAATGGAAGCCTCACCTTAAAACTTCATGCAGGGTCTACTCAGTAGCTTCATTCGAGGACTACAATCCTCCTACACATTGCTTGGCCTCATAAGCTTTGTGAAAATTTTTGCCAGTCTTATGATGCCCTCAGTCTCTCTAAGCACATGCCTATAAAATCAGCAACATGTGAATGATGCTATATATTATTGCTAGCATGAGATGTACCTTGACTCTCCTGAACCAGAGCTGTAATTGCCTCTGTGTACCTTTCAAACTGAAGCCAGGAGAACACATCACTTAGGCAATTATTTCAGAGCTGGAAATTTCAAGAAGGGCAGTCTTAATTCAAACTCTCTTTTTTCAAATGACTTTGTATTTTTAAGTTGAAGCTTTCTATAGGGTAGTTATAGCCCTCAGGGTATCTTTCCTATTGCCCTCAAAGTATGAAGAAGTTTCTCTTTAATGACATCAGACTTTGACAGCTGCAGTCATCTAGTCAGTACCTATTATCACTGCTCACTCTACAGCTTTAACATGTTCACACTCCTTTCCTTAAAAACTGCATATTTTTCAGAGCTTGCTTCTTTGAATTCTCATTATACAACCCAATAAAGATAGTGAGAAATAACTGTGCCACAACCTAAATGCTAGTGTCTTCAAAATTCCTCTGCTAAGCAACTTAGTCTATTACTTTCAGTTCTAGTCTCACTGAAAATTTCAGGATGTGAATAGAATAAAGCCCCATGTTAACCCAAATTTTAAGACTAATGGGCACTGCCTCTAGCTCAACTTCTAAGAATCCTTGTTACCCCTTGAACTTCATCAGTACTGTCTCAGTGGAGGCATGTCTGTCAGCACTCTGGTCTTCCAAACTCCCACCAGAATGGCCCACTCTCAGTATTTTAGGGAATGTAGATAAATGTTTCTTCTCAAATGGCTTCCTCTCTCTTCCTTGTAATTCAGTAAAAAGATTCTACCTTGTGGTGATGCTTCCCAGATTCAGAGTTAGGTTATTCTTCTTCAGTTAAATCTCTCTGGAAATATCCTTGTAGATACATCCAAACATGAGCCTCCAAGATAATTCTAATTTTAGCCAATACGACATTGAAAATTAAACTCCACAAACTCCCTTTTTATAACAGTGTCATCATTAAAATGTTGTCTTGAGATTATAATGGTATTTTACAAAGCCAGTCTGGTAGCCCTATTGGCTGTACATAAGAGAGATAATGAATTAGACAATAAAAGAATCAGATATAGGGCCTCTGTGAGATATAGAGATTCTGTGAAAGACCAGGTCAAAATAGTATATAAATATATAAATAAGCATATATATATATTTATATACACATATACCTATCATCTTCTGTCATAATCCATATTCTACTTTCATGTCTTCTACACATGCACACATGCACAATTCACATCTAGATTTCTTATATGAAAGAAAGTATATAATATTTATTTTTCTGAGTACACACAAATTTATTTAATTTAATAATATTTTGAAAATATGTTTAAGAACAGAATTAATTCCAAGATGTATTATATGTTTCCCAAGGGTGGTAGTGATTTTTATGACTGTTATTGTTCTTAGCTTAATGTGCAACATGTAAAAATATTCTAGAATTCAACAGAAGCTTACAAGTAGAAAGTTAACTTTTTTTTTTCTGTTTACTTGTTGTCTCATTTGATAGGGTTTTATTGTGTAGCTCTGCTTAGCCTCAAGGTGGGATTCTTTGTAGCTCAGCATTCTAAATCCTGGCATCACAGGCCTGCATTATTACACCTTGCTAGAATTATTCCGAAGCTTGTACAAGTTAGTTTGAGATTTTGTTTTTCTATGTAAATGATTATGCTATAGCTCTGTGAACATATTTCATTAATTATGTACAGAAGATATCCCAGCATTTTCATATACTCTTCTGGTGATTGTACTAACAATTTCTATCACAAGGACTAACAGTTTTTCCTCCATCTCAGGCCACCTTACCTTTTAAGAAGCCTTTTTTATTCTATCAATTAAAATGTATTCAAAACAAGATACTAGGTACATATCTTCCAAAGTAAACGTTATTCTTTAACATAGATTACTAAGATTGCATTTGAGAATTTTGCACTAGAAAGAACATGGAAATCCTGTTCTCTAAAGCACAAAAGAGCAATCAGCATGAATTTGTTTTAGGCTTATCATTAACTCTCTAATGTGGCCTTGAAATTTTCATTATGTACCCACCAATATTAATTGACAGGGTATCATAAATCAGGACACAATGACTACTTATTCTTTCTTTATTTTTCAAAGGACTTTATGGTAAACACACCTGTGGCTTAATCAGGGTGGTTAGTTGAATTAACTATTGCAAGGGTAGGGTGGTTGGTTTGTGTGTCTACAATGAGAAAATTGCTTGGAGAAGGAAGTTAAGTTGCGTTGTGGAATTTGATAGATATATGCATTGCATGATGCCCTAAAACTGACATACCGTCTGCTACACAGGCTGGGACATTAATTGAAAATCTAACTCATTATGTTTCAGTTTTTATAATATGTACAAACGTTCTTTACAACTTTGACATTTGAGTAATCATTTAGAAAAAAGTCTTGTGCAAATCATATGAGAAGATAGTTATCTTCCCCCTTTAACAAATCTGACTGCTTTGGAAATAATCAACTCATAAATATTTAGCTAATATACATGCAGAGCAATGGATTGTGAAAAATTAAATGCCTCATTGAAACAATTAATTTCAAATACTATGATTTATTGTGCATACTTTACTGGAAATTTAATAGAAATATGGACTTAAAGTAATTTGCACGGAGGATGTTTACACTGTCTTTGATTTCTGGCCAACATGCATTCTTTCTTACCCTGCAGGTGAACCTCAAGAAAAAGCTAACTTCCAGGAAATCTCTCTAATTGAATTTGTGGGTCAGGATTTGAGGAGAGGAGGTGATGACCACAGATTGTAAAAAGACTAAATAAATAAATAAACAAAATGAAGTCATCCTTTCATATTTCACATACCTCCTGCAGCAAAACCCTCAGGGAAGAAAATACCACTTCAGTAAAAGCTGTTGTCATCAGCTGTCCATTTCCAAAGAATACAGCTCTTGCTTCTCAAAGCATCAATAACCAAATATATCCTCCAGGCATCTCTGAAACACTCCGTCCTGCAAGTTCCTGCAGGCTTGTGCTTGGCATTCAGCAGGTGTTTTGCACAGCCTGGGAAGGCAGAATGAGAAGCCGTGATGATTTGGTTGGGCAGCTGAGGAGGTGATGATGCTGTGTCCCTATGTAAAGGTAGACAGTGAGAGGAGCATACCTTCCTAGAGCCTTGCGTCAACTCAATCTGTCTGAATTAAGGCAGGAAGGACACTGAAGTGGGCCACTGAACACCCAGATTCTAGTTCTAATCAAGCTGTTATTTTGACCACAGGGAAGCCATTCTGATGTTTGTAAGACTCAATGTCCACAACTGTGAAATGAAATGAGACAAATCTGTAAGGTGAACTATAAGATTTCTTCCATTTTAGGGAGGCATCAACTCTCTTTAGGTTTTCCCTCATCAATTTTGTAAAACTCAAAACACTTTAGAGTGTTTCTACTTCTGCCTTCTAAGTGCTTGAGTTACAAGCATCTACCCACAGGCACAGCCAAAACTGGTGATTTTTAATGTCTGCAGTAACGATCAGCAAAAATATGTGGAGTTTGCTTAAATACACTTTTCTTTCTTGTTCCTAATTCAAACGCTTCTAAAATAAACTGACCTCAGATTATAATCTGATTATAATTTCCGAAACATGTTTGTTGTAGTTTTCAAAGATGGTTGTACAATAAATCAGTGACTGAAAATATATTAAAACCTACATGAAAACTTAACATCAACTTCTTGATAAGGCTGGATATTGCTGATATTTTTTTCCTCACCAATATCTAGTATTTGAGATATATTTCCTTAATTCTTAATAGTCTACTAACTTAAACATGAGATTTAATCAGCACTGCTCGTCCACCAAAAGACATTATCTTGAATGTAATGATGTCAGTGATGAATTCTCTGTTCAAAATCCCCAGTCTAAATTCTTAAATTATAATATGCTATAAAATGATAACTCTAAATGATTAGACACCAAATAATCTTAAACCACAACTCAAAAGGGAAGTGAATACCATTTAAACAAAGTCAAATGCCACATGGATCTAGGGCAGGGTCTAGTGTGTTTTGGGGAGCTTTGCACTGACTGCTTGTCAGGGTAAGACAGACCATGCACCGAAACACCCATAATCCCATAGAGAGTAAAGTACTGAGGGACAGCCCACACACTGATCAGTCTGCCCGGGTTTGCAGAGAACCAATACAGAAGACAAATTGTTTGCCTTTCTGAGAACTGAGATTTTTCTTTCTTTCCTTCTTTCTTTCTTTTTTTTTTTTTTTGCTTTCTTAGATAAAAAATAAATAAATAAAACCTAGACCTGTCAACATTTGGATTCGCTAATGGTATTAGTGGCATCTGGGACCTCCAGGCTGTCAGTCTAAGATCATGCAGGTGTCCCTATGCTTATTTTCAAGTTTGGCTGATAATATCCTGGTTTTTACCAGTACCCACATCAAGCATTTCTCAAAAGTTTCTTTCTTTCAGGAGTTAGGAGTAGAGGTATGCACTGAGGAAGAAACTAGAAGTCTTTTAAAATCCCAAAGATTTAGAGGAGCTATATGTTCCAATCTTCTAAAAACACTGATAAGACTCAGTGCCTGCTATTAGTAGGAAATAATCAGTTCATAGATAAGAAAAGTCAGCTGTCTATCTACTTTCCTATTGTTATGATAAAACAGTCTGACAATAGCAACTTAATTGAGAAAAAGATTATATTATCTCACCTACAAGTTCTGTCCTGATGATAAAACCATGGTTGACAGTAAGTTATAGCCTATCATGGTGAGAAAACCGTGATTGAAGGTCTTACAGTTAAGTTACAGTCTATCACAATGATAAAACCATGGTTTAAGGTCTTACAGGTAAGTTACAGACTTTCATGATGGTACAACCATGGTTGAAGGAGCTTGAGGCACTTGATCAGGATCTCATTGTACCCAGTTCACAAACAGATAAATGTTCCTGCTCAGCTGACTCTCTTGCTTTCACTCATTCCAAGACCCCATCTCAGGTATGGTGCTGCCTGTTTGGAGTCTTCCCACCTTAATTTACCTTGTCAAGATAAACCTTCACAGGATGCCGTATGGCTTATTTCTTTGGTGAATCTTGATTCTGATGAGTAGATAATCAGTACTAACCATCACAGCAGCCTTTTAGTGAGGGTCAGTGGATGTGTTTGTTTGTTATTGTGTAAATGGAATTCAAATGTATTTGATATGACATTATAAAGGTGACAGACATCAAACTCTACATGACACAATGATTCTCAACAAGAAGTTCACTGCATTCAGGGTCAGCACCGTCTGGGAACACACTAAACTTCATAGGTGGCAACTTGTGAAGAAGCATGCAAGCAGGAGAAAAGGGACTGACAGAGGAATGGGGTTGTGTCAAAATGGCCAAAATCCCTATTTAAATATATAAAACTATCAAATTAAAGTTTCTAAAAATCCCGAAATCCCACTTCAACCCAGTGGCTGAGAACTTCCAGAATGTAGCCAAGTGATGTGGTTTTACCAAGATCTTTGGTTTATTCTAATGCTCATTAAAATTTGAGTACTGTTCACTTAAAGCAAAAGTAGCATTGCAAATAATCTGCAATATAACACACAACAAGGAAAGTAAAGAGGTTCTAAATGTGTTATGACCTTGAAGAGATGATTAGACATTCAGGGCAAACACTGACAGGTCAGATTTTATTTTAGCCCACTGTTTTATTACTCGTTTAGGTTTTGTTGTTTGTTTGTATACAGGGTCTCCCCATCTGGCCTGAAACTCCCTATATAGACCAGTCTGATCTCAATCTCAATCTCACAGATATTCACCTGTCTCTGCCTTCTGAGTGCTAGGATGAAAGGTGTGTGCTACCCTGCCTGGATCTTTACCTTGTGTTTCTGCACAAAGCTATTGATGAATCCCTTATACATAAGTTCTGGATAGGATCAGGGAATTTAGATCAGGCACAGCAAAAGATGAAGCTGAATGGAAGGAAAGGTAGACTCAGGAAAGTACTATGGTCCAGATATGATTCAGAAGACAAAGTATCAGGAAATGGAGCTGAACAAGACAAGATACAAATATTAGTTCAAATATAAAATGCTGGGAATTAAATCAAAGAAAAGTTTAACTATGCTGACACCGACGTTCTGTAAGGTTGACAGAGATAGAATGCCAGGATAAGAGATACCCCACATCTTAAATAGCTCTTAAGTTATTAAGGAACAGAGTAAACAATGTAATTCTATGCTCACATGCCAAGGTTTCCTTTCTGTGTAACAAAATTATCAATAAGCACACCAGGAATCCTTTAGTGATGGGCAATTAAGCAACAGTTACCTTCTTCTCGAATATAAATAGAATTTTCTTGTTGTTTGTGGTGAATTCTGAATAACTTTTCAAGATAAAAACTAAGACAAGAAAGAATTAATAATTCCACTTATTAAAACAACATGTTTCCCCAAACTCAGGAGATGGCTGGAGTGAATATTTTACACAGATGTTGGGAAGGAGCAATGGTGATATAGAAAATATCCCATAACACAGCTTCAGAGTTGTATCTTCAGTTAGAACAGTATGTCTGAGATATGGTGTAACTCTCAGCCTGGAGTGCTACCAATAGATTGGGAAGCCTTTAGGAGTTGGACATCATCAGAGGAAGTTAGGCTATTGAAAGTGCGTCCTTAGAGGAGACACTGACATCATGCTGCCTACCCATTCTCTCTTTGCTTCCTGGAAACCATGCCACAAGAAACTGTCTTTACCACGCATTGCTGCTACAATGTCCTGCATCAACATTGACCCGAAAGCAACGGAGCTAATTAGTATGGATGCATTCTCTAAAACTTTGAGCATTAATAAGATTTTCTTCTTTCAAAATTTAGTGTCTCAGGTACTCCTTCTAGGAAATATATATAAATTAAACAGTCTGTGACTTTTGGGAAGATGTTTCCCTTAATTTTATAGATACAGATCTTTACTAATCTCTCAGGCCTCAGAAAGAAGTAGGTAAGTAAATAATTCCTTGAGAAAGTTATTTTGATACTCCAAAGAGCTACCTGGTATTTCTGAGAAAACTGATTTGGAACAAATCTTTTTCTCTCTCTTAGCTCTTCAGTCTTCTGGTCCACAGGATTTTTGTAAAAATTCATATTTTAGACATATAGTACATGCACTTTATAAATTATTATCATTTCTTTTGCAGTTATTCCCTTTGAAATATCTAACTGTAAATGTCTTTAAATTTTTTAGGCTACCAGAAACACAAGTACCACAAAATAAAAAATAAATTCTCTATCATCCTTCAATAAATGGATGATTTATTGATGACACTGAAGACATTCAATTATTTATTTTGTCTTGTTTATTTACATGTCTTGTGCATTTATTATTTATTGAAGAGCAAATAATAGAACAGACCTTGCTATCTTTCTTGTATATTACCTGCCTTGAAGAAGTCACTGAGCCTTTGTTTTATTATCAAACCAAGTAAATTGTTTATCCTAATAAAAGTGAATATTTATGAGTACTTGGTATATATACATTTTCTTTTTCAACTTTAAGTGAATAAGTATACTAATTATACAGCAAGACACAGTAAGGTGATAGATGACAGTTAGATGATAGAAACATAGGTTGCTAGACTGATGATATGATGATGATAGATAGGTTATTGATAATCGATGATAGATAGGTTATTGATAATCGATAGATAGATAGATGATAGGTAGATAGATAGATAGATAGACGGGTGATAGATAGATGAGAGGAAAACATCAAATTGAGGGCTCAAAATACCCACCAATAATTAAGCAGGGAAGATAAAACAATCAGCTGGAGTTCCAGGTGGAATTTTCTCTCCGTGAAATACTTCCCACTGTTCAACTTCTAGCTTTTCTTTCCCAGTATAGGCATTTTAATGTCATGACGTAGGTTTTAGTAATTTATATTTGAAATAGCTTATCTTCCAACTCTTCTCATGGGCATGATTTTTTACCCTTGGGAAGTTTTCAGTTCCCTCCTTGTCACAAAGTTTGGGGGTCAAGCCCATACTCAGACAAAGGATCTTAGAGGTCACTTGCCATAATATGTGTGTTTCTGAAGTGATGGGGACCAATCCCGCCTCCAGAGTCAGCTTCTCAGTAAGATCAAACAGCACAGACAATTTACCAATATAATGCACATTACAATAGCCTAACTCTATAAGAAGGAACAGAGTTTTGTTGTCAACCTGTCTTGTGACAAAAGTACATGTTAATTTGCCTAAACCAAAAGAAACTGAGAAAGGAGAGATTAAACACATATTTGTGTTTAATCCATTGTTTAGCTGCCACAGATTGCCAGACTCAGAAATTAAGTTCCAAACCTTTTATGAGTGATATTTTGCGCATACGTAGGGGAAATTTTGTGCAAGAGAGATTTTTATTTACATATTTATTTTATTGAATTTTTGTGATTATTATACAATATAGTTTGATGGAACTTAGATCAGCTCCCCTCTCTGAACCTCTCCCCACAAACCCCCCACAATTTAATGTTCCCTCTCAGATATGTGACATAGTCTATAGAGTATTATTTGCCCACCCCTTCTGGCTCTCACCTACTTTGCACGTCCACTTCAACAATGATCACAAAGTCATACTGAAATATATATACACAATGAATATACAAGTAATGAGTATAGCTGAAGGCTATATAACAACAAAGAGAGTTTCAGGCAGGAGAAATCTCACTTTGATTTGTTGGTCAGGGTAGTCCAAGAGACTCTCAAAATAATATAGGCTATTGCCACAACCCTTGACATCCTCTCAGAACTTGAAGGTAAGACCTTATTGCTGAAGGCAGGCCACACTTCAGACACAGAACTTTGAGCAACTGAGCTGGAACTGACCTGGATGCCTCCTCTCTGAAGAGTCTATATACTGTCTTAATTTTGTTAAAATACAATTTTGCTTATTGATAGGATGGTTAAAATCGTTGCTTTTCAAATTGCTTGTGTATAGAAAATGTAGAGGACTTTGAGTTACTTCTTCTCATGGTATCCCCAAGTATTCTGAAGATACCACTCTTGATAAAAACAAAGATTTGAGCTGTTATGTTAAGTGATTCATTTATCACTGTAGATATAGATTATATTATTCCTGGTTGCCAGGTTGTTTCCAACTTTCTGTTCTACTCTATGAGGAAAGTTTTTTTTGCAGCATACTGCATATACAGTAAATACTAGTGAATAAATATATTAAACAGTGTATCATGAATTCTTTCATGGTGAGACCCAGCATTCAGCCTCACTCCATCTCCAGGTTTGAACTGACTGAATGGATAGAAAATGTTCTTTAGAAGATTAGTTTATTACATGTTACTTACAAGGAGTTCATCCCAGAGAGAGGGAAAGGGAGATTTCTGATGGTGGAGCCTACATTTTGATCACAGGTGCCCCCAGAGCTCTGGAACATGCACCCAAGATGGAGACCTGGCACCTCGCCTGCCTCTCTCTTTCCCAGGCTTCCCTGTGTTTCTGTTAAACCCACCGCCCCCCTCTTAAGTCATTGGTTAGTTGGTTGTCAGTCATATTTGGAAGTCCATATCTCATAGCATACAGAGAGAAAACTGCTTTTCTTTGTAATAAACACTCATAAGGCAGTTCCTGGCCCAAGGGTACTGCCAAATCAGGAACCAGAATGCAAGCAATTATTCTGATAAGAAGTGTTGTAGGAGCATGATAAAAAGAAACCTGATCATGCTATGAAAGAAAAGCTTCATATTCATTTTAGAATCCCTATATTATCAATTAAGGTTGCCCACAAAATTAAAATAAACCAAACACAGAATTGACATGTGATAATCAGGACATGTACGATAAGCATAAATGTGTGTTACAAGAGATGGTTTGCTATCAACCAAGAGAAGAAGGGTAGATTCAAGCAGACACATAGAATTAATAATACCTTGAGATTTTGTATCATAGTCTACTTTTCGAAAAAAGGTACATAATGAGATTGCATTATTGGACATGGTAGTACATGTATTTAATTCCAGGGCTCGGGAGGTAGATACAGGCAGATTGCTGTGAAATCTGGGTCAGCCTGGGATGATCTACATGACAAGATTCATGCTAGCTAGACCTACACAGTGAAATCTTCTCTGAAAAAAGGATTCTACAATAAAACCAGGCATGGTAGCAAATCCCTGAAATACAAGGACTCCCTAAACTGAAGAACAGGACTGAGTTCAGTCCAATCTGGGTCACAAAGTTAGAAGCTGTCTCAGCCCAGGTGTATGTGTGTGTGTGTGGACAGCATCATACTCTGGATATATGTGATCACTCTAGTGGTTTTGTGGAAAACTGATACACAAAGACAAAAAATATAAAGTCTCTTAAACCCATGGCAGAGGGAGGGGCTTGGGATTCAGGCAGCAGCCTCAGTGAGAACCAAAGGAAATGGTGAACATAATGACAGGAACACATCTTTTAAAGGAAATGATTGACCAAACAGCAGATTCCATCACTGAAGGTGTGGATGAAGTGCTATTTCATCGTCTCCATGGCCTATTTCCAAATTAAATGTTGTCCTTTTTCTTTTCTTTCATAAGGTGCCAGATAGCTAAGCCACTAAAATTTAGAATCAGGAAGAATGGATGAAATGTCACTAATTCTAGCGTCAGCATGTTTTAAATACCTACAAAACATATTTAATTTAGAATTAATGAAGCAGTGATATGAAAATTAAATCTCCCATGATTGTCAGGGAAAAGCACCTATTGAGGTATAAATATATGAAAGATAAATCTACTTGCAATGTAATTAATTCAAATCTGCAGAACCAATAAGTATGTGACGATGTTCCTATTATTACATTACACTTGTGAGGAATGCTCAGGAATTTAATTAGCATTTACCCATACGACTGAAGAAAATGAGATATTAAGCATGCTATCTAATTAACTAGCTATAGATTTCTTGTTAAACAAATATTAAATGTATAAACACTTGAGACCAGGCTGAACATGTGGCCCTAACTAAATATCCATTTGCTCATGAGTCTTTTAAAAAATAGTGGTTAATTTGAAGAACTAGAAATTCACAAAGGTCTCCAGTAGAGTCTGCATATTCCACCCATGTGATAATTATTTTTTATTTTATCTCACACAAAGCTTTGCCTTCATCTATTTGTTAGGCTGAAATTTCAGTAACTTGATCACACCTATCACCTAAGCAGATTACCAGAACACTCTCATCAGTTATCTTAGGATAAAAACACTCATTTTTGCTGAGTGTGGAGGCAGACACCTTTAATCCCAGCACTCAATAGGCAGAAGCAAGCAGATCTCTGTGAGATCAAGTCCACACTGGACTACATATCAAGTTCTAGACCAACTGGAGAGCCTTTATTACAAAACAAAAATACAAGCCAAGAAACAATGTAAGAAGATAAACAGGAAAATTAAAAAAAAAACACTGCAATTTTATAAATGTAGGTATGGAACGTGAGCATATTTGCCCATAATCACACAAGGAGCTGTGGCTTGCTTTATTCCTTATATCACTGCTAGATAATCTCTGTCCTGAGGAAAACAGGCAGAAGGAACTCATTGTAAATCAATATCACTCCTCCCTTGCAAACTTTTCAATAGCTTCATTATAAGCTCTAAGGACCTGCATGCTGTTAACTTTCCTGCAGACTCAGACTCATCTGTAAGTCTCAGTTTTTCTTCATGATGCTCCTCTCCTGCTGATGCTGTGCTACTCCTGGTCCACTCTGAGTGAGCGCCTTGATCAGCACATTTTTATATGGAATTTATCTCAATCCTTAGTTGCTTTCTATAGCTACATGAACTTTGCCTTAACAGTGAGAATTTCTTCCCACTCTGTGACAGACAGAGCTCACTCCCATCAGCACCGTTCCCTTAACATAGCTCTTCTTCCCCTAACAAAAGACATACTATACATATCACATATTTACTTTATATTTTGTTTCCAACTGAAACATAAAGTCCACAAGGGTAGGAATTCACACCTGTTCATTCTTCTCCACAGAATGAAAACTAATAGTATCTGGTAAAGTGGCAGGTGTTTAATCAATATTCAATGAATGAATAAAATGATATTCTGCCAAAATTGCACAGACGCCACATTAAAGTATTCCAGCGGTTCTTACTAATTCCAATGTGTGTTCATAACTCATTGAAAATTTCAGACATGCAAGCAATGTATTTTGACCAGATTCCCTCCTTATTCCAACTTCTATCTGCCCCAAGATTCTCCATCTTACTTCCCTCCCAACTTTATGTCCTCCCTTTAAACTCAGTTATTTATTCATTCGTTTTTAACCCACTGAGTCCAGTTGCTTATATGTGCAAGGGAAAAGGACATTTGAAACCTACCAATGGCCACACCCCTAAATAAAGCTAACTATCCTTCCGCCGGTAGCCATCAACTGCCAATAGTGCCTCAGCTAGCTCAGGGACCTCAATAGTCCCTTTACTTCCATGCCAGAATGTTAACTAGCTTGATCTAGTGCAGATAGCCATAGCCGCTGAAGTTCATGTGCACAATATCCATGTCATGACCAGAGGACAGTATTTCGATGCTTTTCTCCCTATCTACAGGCTTTTGTTCTACCCCTCTGCAATGATGTTCCTTAAGTCTTGAGCTCAGGACGTAGAAGGGGTTTAGATACAGATGAACCCTCTTGAGCATCACACTCACAGTCAGTTATACTTAGCACTTTGAACAGTAATGAGTCTCTGCATATACCACTACACACTGCCATAAGAAGCACCCTGATACAGGATGGGAACAGTGCATGGAAATAAACATAGATATCTAGAAGACAGTTTGACAGTGACTAGCTAAACATTATTCATAGATTCTAGATTCTATAACTTCCGTAACCATGAGGTTTGGCCATATTTATGGTACCAGACATGAATTTCCTCCTGTGGAGGAGGCCTCAGATCTAATGCACAGAGTGGTTGGTCACCCCCATAAGCATTTCTGCCACAGTTGCAAAAACAGACACCTCTTTGCATGCAAGGTTCATCTCTAGGAAGCCCACTGATGTCTTTTCTCCTCCAGCAGGCAGCATAGCCCTCAATACTCTGAAAGTTAGCCACCAGTTGAATAGTTTCACAGTCAGTTTTAAGATTGATTTCTCTATATTCTATAACCAAAATGCGTGGTGTTTTCAGCATTAGGGTCTTACCACCCAACCAAGACAACAGCAACAGCCTTATTATTTTCTGAGTCTCTGAGGCTTTCTTGACCCTGGGGCTCATAGGAGATACCCTGTGTCTGGCACTGAGATTTTCATTTAATAACCCCTATCTTTGGGGAACAGCATTTTTCACTGATGTGGGGTTCACTAAGTTCAAACTGCCTCTTTTATATTATGTTTTTAGTTAGCTTATACACTACTATGGTGTCATGAAGTTTCTTCTTCATACATTCTTAGTTGTGGTAAACCAACCCATAGAACTCCTTTTCTCCCCTGCATGTTCTACTCTTTTTTGTATTTATTATTTATTACTCGAATTAGGCCATATGTTTCCTAGAAGCTTCTTCATAAAAACTTCAGTGTGATTAAGCCTTCCTCTGGCCTCTCATTTTGCCATCCTGGATACAGTAACTAGATCTTAAGATATGCGACTGAATATGTGAAATCTGGAGGAGGGGGGTTGCATGAGGGTGCAGATGGGGGACTGGTATAAAGTTAAGATGCTTTGTATGAAATGCAAAATAATTCAATGAAAATACATTAATGTTTTTCAAAGTTCATGCCTCAATATAACATATTGCACAAGAGGAATGCATAACATTGCATAGAAATGGATATTCCTTCCTATTTCCATTTTTATTCTTTGCATTTTCCTTTGACAGTTTCACACATATACATATATACATAGTGCACACTGATCACTCTCACCCCCATCTTCTCCTACTTCCCAACTGTCCCTGTTCACCCTCCCCTCTCCAGATCTTTTCCTCACATTTAATCCTATTATTCTTGTTTTGTGAGACAGAGTTTAACCAAGATTATACAGTATACTGATTTTTGATTATTCCTTTTCTTGGTTCTTATGCCCTTTAGTCATATTAATAAAATAAATATTTGTTAATCAAGATTATTGAGCATATTCCTAAAGCATTTTAGGTGCACCTTTGGACTTGTTTTTTTTTAAATTTTTTATTATTTATTTTCTAAAACTCATAGGAATTCAGATGCAACTAAGAACTTCAAATATCATCTGAGATTTAAAATAACTTGTTTTTCTTTTTATTTTATGTGTATGAGTGTACTGCTTCTAGATATGTAGCTGCACCAGTGTCATTTAATGCCCACAGAGGTCAGAAGAAGGTGTTGAGATTCCCTTGGAACAGGAGTTATGGGCAGGTGTTAACTACCATGTGGATGCTAGGAATGGAACCCTGGTCCTCCACATGTGTAGCCAGTGTTCCCAACTACTAAGCCATTTCTGCAATGATGTTTTAGAAGCAACTTTGTGATTACTCAACTAACCATTTCTCTATATGCTAAATTTCTAAATTTAGATCCCTTTCTACCATGCTCTTGTGTGTCTCTCTTGTTAGAGTAAGAAATTACAATGCCTGACCACTAGGAACACTTCTAGGAAATGGCTAGGTAGGTAGTGAGCCATCATTTAGGTTCACATGTGACATTAACACAATTGTCTAACACTCTATTAGCTTATCAACACTTTTGTCCACTATAGAATAGAAATGATTCATCTTCTGTGATAAGGCAAAGGTCTCAGGAAATACAAGATCTGTTTTCTTACTGCTGTGATACGTAGCTTTGGATGTGAAGGGAGATAGGACTAGAGTGAAAAGGGAGTAATCCAGAAGTTAAGGAAGCGAATTCCAACCAATAAAATGAATTCCTGTAGTCACTAGCTCGTCATAAGTGGAGATATCATCTTGTTCCAAGCATCTGAGGCTATTTTGATAAAGTTGTTTTTTCCTTTCTCTTTATCCCGAGAAAAAGATGAAACAAATATGACTGGATCTTAGACAAATGCTGTCTCACCCATAAATTCTGCAAGTGCGCATAGCTGTATATAAAATTTCAAAGGTACAAGTTTACTAATAATAGTAAAAATGGAAACAATAAAGATTCAAATAAAGAAGAAAAGGGGGCCAGGAAGACGGCTTAGCATTTGGCCTGCAAGCTTGTCAACAGGAGGATTTCAATTCCACAATCCGTATGAAAGGAGACAGAGAAAGCGGCTTGCATGTGTAACCCTAGCAGTCCAACAGGGAACTTTTGGGAGGAAAGAGGAAAATCAGCTGGAAGCACAGAGGCAGAAACAAAATGCGAGACTCCACCTCCAAACAAGATAAACAGCAAACCAACTAAAGAAAAAGAGTCCTCAGACCTGCACGTTAAGGCTGTGCACACACACACACACACACACACACACACACACACACACTAAATATTACCAAAGGAAGAAATAGCTGCCAAATAAGTTTAAAAAGTTACAGAAGAAATCACACAGATGGAACCGTAACAAGTGTTTTTAACTGTGAGGAAGAAAACCAGTGTGGATATGAAGTTCTCTCCACTTAATTATAGCATGTCGAACCTCAGGCAGAGAAAGGAGGACATGAACCCAGCACTCACGAGCTTCACTTATCAGAAGAAATTCAAATAAAAGTTGAATGATGGTGAATCTATGCAAGTATTTGAACTGAAAATAGGAAAGTTTCTTATAGATTTGCTCTGGCCGTCTTAGCAAGTAAATGATAGTGTAAATATGAATTCACGCACACACAGAAAAAAACAAGCTAGAGACAGGATTGTATGATTGCTTGTTGGGCCTTTTGAAACAGGGTCTCCCAGTAGCCACAGCAGGCCTGGAGCTCACTATGATTAGAATGGTCTCAATGTCACAGAGATCTGCCTGCCTTTGCCTCCTGAGTGCTGGAATTAAAGGCACAATGTGAGCACATGACAGGATTTTAGTTACCATATCTAGGGGAAGCACGAAAGAATATTTTTCTACTATTCTTTCTATCTTTCTCTACCATTACTTGATAGCAGTTTCAAACCAAAAAGCAAATTTTTAATTAATTAATTAATTTATTTTTATTTATTGGAGGGTTTTTCTTCCTCCAGGAATGTCTGTGCATCCGCATGTGTAATTGCAGAGCCAGAACAGGGCATCAGGTTCCCTGGAACTCGAATTATGAAAGGTTTTTAGCTATCATCTAGGTGCTGGGAAAGGAACCTGGGTCCTATGCAAGAATAGTCAGTATCCTTAACTGCTGAACCATCTCTCCAGCTACAACAAATAAAGTTTCAGAAACATTGTGTTTGGGGTGTCTTTCCTTAATGGCTAAGGGAGAATAATAGAAGGATGTTTTTTAATTCTCAAATTATTTATTAATTCATTTTTATTCTATGTGTATGAATGTTGGTTTGTTTGTACATACGTGCAACATCTGTGTGTGCCTGGGTTCTCCGCTGGATAGAAGACAGATTCAGATATTCTCAAGCTAGAACTCCAAATGTGAGCCACAACGTGGGTGCTGGAAACCAAAACTAGGTCTTCTTAAAGACCAGAAAACGCTCTTAACTGCTGAGCTGTCTCTCCAGCCTCCTCAACTAACTTTTATGGAAACAAAATAAACCTTTAGGTTATTTATTTCTCTTTTAAGAAACCTCTGATAAATTAAGTTCTTAAAATCAGACATTTGTATTCATTCTGCGTGATATTTTCTAAATTCTGTGATAGCATATAATTCAGAATCCTAGTTGACAGTCATATTTCCTCTTTAGTTCTTATTTAAATAATGAACAATGTCAGTATTGATTGAAAATATAAAAATTTGGTCAATTCAAGAGTTTTTCCCTTGAAAACATGACCATGAGACTGAGAAGAGAAACTCCATGATTTCTTCTAACAGCATATGAGGTAGAGAGAGTAGAAACTAAGCAACCCTCAGGATGTCACAATAAGATCTTTGATCAGTTAAAGCACAGAAAATGGTGAGGGGCAATTAAGTTCAGCTTTGCGAGTCTTCCATTGATTGATTATGTTACTCATCCTTTATCAGATTGGGTAACATAGATTATCTTTTCAGAATCACGCTCCATGGGCTTTAAAATTAGGGAAAAGAGAAGCCTTTAGAAATGATTTCCTAAAGCTTTAAATATTTTTTTTTATTTCAGAATATTTGTTTAGTACACAGCGAAAAGCCTCAGAGATATGACGGAGAATCCCCCTGTCATTTTCACCTGCCCTTCCCCATCTCATATACTTGTGGTACAAATGTCAAAATGAACAATGAATGTTTGTTACTATTTTTCTATCACTGGCTTTTTTTCTTTTCTTATACACACCCAAGACATGCTGAATTCAGCTCTTGTGTCTTCAGTCTCTTCTGATCTATTACTGTTTCTTAGTTTTCCTTTGTTTTGTTTTTCCACAAATTTTGTGGCAAATTTGGTGTTTGATAAAATGTTGCTCAAATTGGCTGACTTGATATTTACCCATTATTCCCTGTGTTTGTGATGCGGGGAACAAGGATCATGGAGCAAAGGCACTTTGTTCATTATATCACGGTAAAGGGTATATGGTTGACCACTGTTATATTTTGTCTTTGAAGTTTCATTGAGGTAGGTGGATCTGCAATGACTTTTGAAGAACAATTAATGCTGTCCCAGAGTGCACACCGCCTTTTGCCCAAGGCTCAGCTGTAAAGATTAAGAGGGGAAAATGCAGTGCTGTACTTTTAATTTTTTCCTTTTTAATAATATTTGCATTTATTATTTGAGAATTCACACAAGCATACAATGAACCCCCACCCAACTCCTCCCAGTTCCCTATGTCTAACCCCCCACCTCGATGCCAACCCTCCTTTTTGTCTCTTTTTTAACCCACTGAGTTCCAAATATCATGCTTTTGTCTGCCCACTTACACTCCATGCTGGGGAATAATTTCATTCTGCCCATGAGGCTGCTGTCATCTTTCCCTGACATCAGAAACCTTCTTCAGCCTTCCAACATGGACTGAAGAAAAGCAATCCTCCAGGAATCAATCTTCCAGGTCCTCAGTGCCAAATTAGGACTACTATGGCGTGCAGACTATGGACTGAGCACTTGCAAGGTTCTCCAATTCTCACTTGTGCAGACAGCCATTGTTGGATTTCCCAGATCCATAGAGAAGTCACTATGATAAGTCCCCTTTGTCATAATATATCTGTAGGTTTTGGTCCTCTAGAGGACTCTGGTCACCTAGTGTTTGGCAGCCTACAAAGACTCTTTGCTACTGATCCACTGATTCTGGATCATACTCATAGAATGACTATACTCAAAATTCTTCCTTTACCCATTTTAATCTTTTATTTATTTCTTCAGTCCTTTGTGATGAGTGGGGACTTATGGCTATATACTGAGAACGCCGCATTCCATTTTCATAGTGACATGAGTCATTTTATTTCTTAGGTTATCCCATAACTTACCATTAGTGACTTGTTCAGAATGATTCTGCTGCACTTTAAACAAGCTCTGTCTTTCTGTTGTTTTTATTTAGATATTTTGTTTTTCCTGGCGGTATAAGCTTTTCTAGGTCTCTTTTACAGCTTTCATTCTTATTCTAAAATCAATAACTGTTGTCATTTTTACCAAGGACCTCTTGATCCTTTTATTTTAGAACAGTTCATTGAATTTGAAGGCTAAAATGAAACTGTGGCCATTATTCTCTGAAATTCATTGAGCCAGGTGTAGCAATGGACAGATGTAAATACGGCCAGGGATTTATGGCTTATCCTTGATTTCCTCTGTTCTGATTTATTTCTGGTACATTATCCCCCCCCCGTTCAATAGCAGCTGCAGGCCAACTGATACATACTTGTCTGCAGACTCACAGGAAAACAAGGTCTCACTGACTTCCGCTGTTTCCCTTTCTCGTCCACTTCAGAAGCAGGCACAGCTCATGACTTCCTCTCTGATCCTAAACAATCTTTCTGGACATTAATCCTTTCCAAATCCCTCCTCAGCTCTACAATATCCCATCCTCATAATGAGCCTCTTATCCGCAATGCTTATAGTAACTGTTCATGTTGGAGAAGGTTTCCTTATTACAAAGAAGTAGGATAAAATAGACCTGTGGCTACTTCACTGTATAACTAGAGTTAGAAATTGTTTAGTCCTTGTTGCAAGTAGCATGTGGAATATAGGAAGTACAGAACATATAGTGGAAAAATAGTTACTTATGTTGTTATCTATAGTCACCTGAATGTGAGTGCCTAAAGTTTATTTTATTAGAAATAAGCAGTATAAGAAGGTTGATTGATTGCTTTCTAAGTGTGCAAGAAAATTTAGAAGAAGAAAATGATTCACTCTGAGCTTTAACTTTGCCAGGTCAATATTAGAGTAAAGAAGAAAGAAGTCTCTATGTTGCTGGGTCTTCTATAACTGAAACTCTTATCTTCTGTAGGAAATGGTTTCTGATTCATCAAATTACATATAAATTTTAATCTTTTGAGTAGCTTATTTACAATGTAAATTGAAATCACAGCATGAAAGATTCTCTTATGTTAAACTTATAGCATTGTTTATATATCAAGATGAGGCATAATATGAAATTTAAAAGACACTGAAGAATTTTCAAATGCCTCCCCCACATTCTGTTTAGTGCCCCCTCACCAAAAATGTCAGTGCTCGCTGTCCTAAAATAAATGAGGTCATTTCCTTACTGGAGTCTCTTGATCCAAACCCAAGTCAAGGCTCATTGCCTCTCTTTGCTCTAACCTATCCATAAGTTGCATTTCTAGTAGTCCCCTTACACTTATACAAAGTAAGACTTTTGGAGAAACTATATACCACCCTAAAGTACTGTGATGTTTTCCTAATTCATATATGGAGAAAACAGAGAGACTTTAGATAGAAATACATTATAAAGCTAAGATATCAGAGTGTGTGGATTGTCATGAAGAACTGGTGTGATCTGATTATTTTGAGTCCTTCAAGTAGATCGTCTAGATTGAAAACTTGACTGGCTTTTTAATTAGAAAAGATTTTGTTGCTACCTTGACTCTTGGTCCTAAAAATAGCTTATGCTGAAGTCAGCTGAGATTCTTGGATTTTATTAACATATTATAAACATTATCATCTGAGGAAACCCAGAATTCTAGAGACTATTTATGAGCTGTTTGACTACCTCCAAACCACATGCTCTGGTAGGTTTAAGAGAAAACTCTCTGAAATAATACTGAAAATGCCTTACAGTACAGCCATAGTACTGTGAACCTACCCAATCTTGCTTGATTTTGGAAACTAAGCCAGGTTGAGCATGTTAGTTTTTATGTGGAAGAAACAACTCAGTGAGGTAAGTAATTACATCCTGATAAGAGCTGTAAGATTTTTTTCTTAACAGAGCCCAAATAATGAGAGCATGGAAATGTCTCCCAAAATAGGGTGATAGATTTGAAAAATTTGATCACCAATTGGTGGTGATTTGGGGAGAGTCTGTGAAGCATTTCCTGCATGTGGCCTTCAAGGATAGGAGAGAGCCTTGAAGTTGATATCCATCTCTGGCTCTGGATAATGCTTTTTGTATTCTGTTCATTAATATGAGAACAAGTCAGACAACAAAATTCCCACTGTGGTAGACGAAACCCCTGTATCCAACATGTCGTCCCATTATGTAATTGTGCCAAAACACACCTCTCTTCTCTTAATTTGTTTCTGTCAACTATTTTGCCACAGAAATGAGAACAGTAACTAATATAGAAAACAAGTACCAAGAAGCGTGTGGATGTTATAAACCTGATATGTGGTTTTTAGGCCTTAACAGCTGCTTTGTTGAGGAATGAGTGTGGAGGAATTTAAAACTGTGAGCTACAGAAGCCCTAGAAACAGCTTAAAGTTCCCTTTCTGGTGGAAATTTGTGAAAGAAGAATGCCAAAAGAAATGTCAACATTAAAGACCTGACAGTTCAGAGAGGAATGAAAACTCTATCAGCGACCAGGCTCACTATCCTAAAGAAATGAAGTAATTTCCATACTGGAGAGTCTATAGTAGTTATATCCGGCTCCAACCTGATTTTTCTAAATCCTTCCCAAGATCTGAACATGCCACTTCTCAAGTTCTCACTGCTATGGGTTGAGCCCTTAAAGCTGCCATGTGTTCCTACCATGAAGCCACGGACTAAAATAAGCCTATTCTCCCTCAAGTTGTTATTTATTTTTATTTTATCTGCATGAAAGTGTTGCCAGCATGAACGGGCACCACATGCGTGCAATGCCTTTAGAGAACAGAATAGGGAATTAGATCCCCTGGAATCGGAGTTACAGATGGATATGAGCTGTCATGTGGGTTCTGGGAAGGAAATATGGGTCTTCTGTAAAAGCAAAAATGTTCTTAATCCCCGAGCCATGCCTCCAGCTCCTTTAAGTTGCATTTGCCAGGATTCTTTCAGAGTAATGAGAATGGTCACTAATATCAATGCCAAATAACAGCAAGAAATAGTTTCCTTGACTCTAGGGAAGACGATGCGGTTCCAGACTGGCAGCTACTACGTGACACTCACTGCCTGCAAATATGCGTTGAATGTACTTGACATGATGCAAATAGCTGTATGGTTGGGGAACGGAAGTACTGATTGAATAATCACCATAAAAATTACAGCTTCACACATAATCCCAAGAGTTTAGCCAATTCACCGACTCAGAGCCCACTGTAAAGAGGAAGGTAATATTGTATCATCTCATCAATGAGAATCTATAAAGCAAGTATGACTTCTAGTTTTAGCAGATCTTCTGACCATTTCTAAAACTGGTTATGCTTCAGGAAAATGAAACTAACCATAATTTTCAGATATCAGTAACAATACTCTTAACTGTCACTCAATACAAGAGGCACAAAATGTCACTGTAGTCTACCTGACACACTACAGGGCTACAAAGGTCAAGGCATTAACAGAGTTTTAGTTCAGTTCTATTTTATGGTAGATCTGTTATATCCCTGAATATCTTTCATGGTTATTTCTTCAGTTCTGAACTACCTAATGGTTGAAATATAACTGGTATAATCCCCACACTGATGTCGCTGGGACATAACATAGAATAGTTAAGGGAAATATGGAATCTCTAGAGATATTCTTTTTTTTCTATTTTATAGTGAAGTAAAAACAAACCCTCATTTCTGGAGTGAATGCAGAGATAAAAGACCCAATAAGAAATCTGAAAGTTCCAGGAGAGAGAATTCCTATCATATCTACTGAAAACCCATATTTGGCTTATGTAGGATTTTCTTACACCTTATCAAGTGATTATGCTTATTCCAATTAGAGGTGATTATAAAACCGTGACTTCTCTGTGAGACTCCATTTTTCTCCACCTTTCAATATTTTAAACATAGGGCTTTCTTGCTTGGTCTTCACTTTATAAATTTTCACGTCAGTTCCTTGTACCAACTGTTCACCAGCTCTGGAATGTTCTGGTACATATGTTGTGTAGTTCTCAGCTCAAAAAAAAAAAGTCTCTTTTCAGTCAGACGTTTTTATGTTATCTCACATAAGATGCTAACTTGTTTTCTTACGTTGGACTGAATCTGTTTCCTCTCTGCTGTGGTCTCCTGCACACGTCTCCTCCTACTGTGTTTGTGTTCCTCTTGTCAGCTGTAAAACGGGGTGCATACAGCTCCACATAGGAGGAAGCAAGAGAAGGAAATTTAAAACAGAAACACGTGAAACTGTTATCTCAATTGATGTACCAAAGATCACACAATATCATCTAAATCTCAGATCAAGTCTTTGAGGAAAGCATTACTAGTCTTCATTTATTAACAAGGATGCTATGGGACAGAGTTTAAATAAATTGGACATAATACACATCTGCTTCCAATACATGTAGAATTTGCAGACCTTAGACATTACATCCTTAACCCACTTACTGTTTTTTTCAATTTGCCTGTTATCCAAGATTTAGACTGCTAAGATTACTGGAACATTTTTTTTTTCCCCATGGCCCGTTAAGTTTTAGTATATGTGTTAGTCTGAATACCAGTAAGATTATTAAAACTTTGCATTGACCCACAATGAATAGCATTTAGAAAGGAAGAAAACAGATTAGAATTCCACGTTTTCTCACTGCCCAAACCATCACTTTTGAAAGAAGTTGTAAATTTAAAGGTCTTAGGAGTAGAAAAATTAGACAAGGTATTAAACCCTAACCCTTAGCCACCACAGTCTAATTGGACACCTGAGTTGTAGTACATTAGTTACTTTCACATTACTGGGACCACCTTTTCCGGCAGAAACATCTTAAGGGAGGAAAGATTTGTTTCGAATCACGGTGGTAAAGGAGAAGCAGAGCAACATAGCTCATGCTGGCAGGATTGCAGGAGAAAAGCTGCTCACTTCACAGTGGACCAAGAAGCAGAGTGAATCCAGAACTGGGGGTAGATATAGCCTTCAAATGTCCTCTTTTACAAGCTGGGCCACCCCATGTCTTGAAGTTTCCAGTCTCCTACCAAAATGCCACTGGCTGAGGGAACAGCATTTAAAAGATTAATCTGTTGGAGTGATTTCAGACTCACACCATTTATACAATAAGTCAGCATTCTTTAGGTCTTCCCATTCTCACATGTGTGAATAGAGTTGGCGTCTTCCCTGACAGGATGAGAATGCTACTAGTTCTTTCCTTATCTATTAGGTAAGACTAATAGAAAAGTAATACTCATTGTTAAGCCAGGGATGGCAGATACCAACCATAAGAAAACAAGAGTCTTCCAAGAGGCTGGAACTTGCTCATATGAAGTCACAGAAATGGTGACAACATGTACCACAAGACACATCCAAACCCAAACAAGAAAACAAAACAAAACAAAACAGCATAGACGTGAAATGGGCAAAAAGCCCCAACCATAACTGAGGAACTGCTGTCAGCTATCACTACCAGGCGAGGCAGATTTGATCTTTAAGAGAGAGATGCCAATAGAAATAGGCTGACCAAGCTCCAGTGGAAGAACTCACAACAAGGGACCTCGGGGGAACAAAATTTGGTTTGATATGCCCTAACATATAAGACAGAATGCATGAAATCTGGTAAGAGGGACGATGTGGAGTGTACACAGGGAAGAGTTATAAATATGATTAAAATGTGTTTTACGAAATACACAGAAATGAAAAAATACATGTGTTTAAAAGATTAAAAAGCAAAAGTAAAGTAAAAAAAAAGGAAAAAAAAAAACCTCTTAATTCAAAAGTATGAAAAAAATAAAATGGGAGTTTACCTGCTTAGGCTGGATCTTGACGTCATTTACACACAGTCCTTGGAAAGCAGGCATGAACTTTTAGTAATTCTATTTGAAGTAAAAATCCTACCACTCATATACACGTGGATATATATGTTCACATACACACACACACACACACACACATAAATGTATAACACTGGCAATCTCTTTATGTAGATATTTAGCCTTTAGAATGTACATGCTAGCTAGCTACTGCTATCACAGTGATGATGATGATGATGACGATGACGGTGGTGTTGGTGGTGGTAGTGGTGATGATGATGAAGAATATGTTGACCACCTAGCTCAAGAATGAATACCTAGTAACTGAATGAAAGGAAATTAAAAGCTGAGCTTGTTTCTTCTTAAAATTACTGTCCTTCTTTGTAAGGCTCATCTCGACCCCCTGAGGGATAATTAATAAATCTCTCCTTGTAGTTGCTTTAGTTCCTCTAGACTCCTCTCTCTTAACTAAGCAACATTTTGTGAGTCCCCTGCTAGACTGAGAGATGAATCAGACTACTTGCTCATCACTATATATTCCCATCTAATGAGATGGCCTAAGGAGAGAAGAAAGTGAAGAAAACAAACTGCATTAAGGAAATAGACAGTGCCAACTGCTTAGAAACGACGTACAAGTGATTAATCTTCACTTGCTGTGGGACAACTGAGGAAAGCTCTTCGAAGCAGGTGGAATTGGAAATGAGCCTTGAAGAAGAAAAACATGATGCTATCAACAATTTGTAATACTCAAAAGTGGAGATGAGGAGGGAGTGAAACAGAGGTAACCTGTACATAAAAGGACACATCAATGCCCTTGTAAACAAACAAAATTTTTTTCACAGTGCTGAATTTACCAACATATTTGTCACTTAACTTCAGGGCTTTGCGAGCGGGTGTTTATAAAGTTAATCGCTGAAACTGAGAGAGCTGTCAGGAATGAGGCAGAGAGAGGATGACATCTCTCTTGACCCAGCCTAAACTAGAATGCACAGATGGGAGAAAGGGCATGCCGATTGTTGGCTCGAATGGTGTGCTGCGAACCAGAGCAGATGATCCGGTGTGACAGCCCACAATGTGTCTGTGTGGGTTAGGGTCAGAGGTCAAAGGTGGCCATGGAGTGTCTCACCAGTTGACAGCTGTAGAGTGAAGGCCTCCAGCGAGTTCCCTGAGATACACAGAAGGCAGTGAGCTATGCAGGCTAGCCTGAGCCTGCTGAAGCAGATGGGAAGGCTGTGGCAATGAATTCCCACACACTTAGTGTGTTTACTTGCCTAGGGGCAGAAGCACCAATACCAGCTGCGTTCTTCCTTGCCTTCATTTTCTCTTTCCTCCCTTTCACCAACTCCTCCTCCTCCTATTTTTTCTTCTCTTCTTCCTCCTCTTCCTTCTTTTAAGGAAAAGAGCCATCAGGAGTTTTAAACAAGCTAAATTCATCTACACCTCCAAATTAGAAAGTAAGCATCCTCACAGAGACGTCTGGTGTTCAGTCGCATTTTTCAAAGATGTAAATGGCTTCAGTATCACTTTTTTAACAGACTAAGCTACTTATAAGCAAACATAGGCACATATGTCGGTGGAGTAGGAGATAAGAAGCCGGGGAGGAGATAAAATTTTAGCAGATTCTAGGTACAGCAAGAAGCAACGCATTTGAATGTGATCACAGCATCTTATCTGCTTTGGGCTGCTCTGCACCGATTTGTCTTAATCTATTTTGTGCCTCAGATCTGCCGCCCTCAGTCCTTCAGCATCCAAATGCGCTGTGACTCCTTTCACTTACTCAAGTATTTGCGGGGTTCAGGAGAATATTCCTTTCCCTAGGAATACAGTGTGCTATACCCATTCCTTCCTTCCCCTTCCACTCTCTTTTCTCTCCAACAGAGTGACCAGAATAGGGAAATTAAAGCATAGCCACAAATAAGAAAAAGGCAAGAACCCAGCATGCTTCCTCTCCAAGTTCAGAGTCCACATTTCCAATGTAGGCAGAGTTTCAGGGGTTGTCAAAGGTTGTCAAGGGTTGACCCTCCTTGTCAACCCTGATACTCAAAATAGCTGCTTCTGAAAATCTAATTTTTTAAGGTTTAGATTTTTTTAAAAATTTGCTTTGAAATTTTTAACAAGAGAGGAAGAAAATCAATTTTTCATTGTAGTGGTTCAAAACTGAGTCCCTACTAATTGATAATGGAACCAGAGATTTGAAGGAGAAAACCTAGAGCCCCAACAACCTAGGCTCATTCACTCACCCCCAAGAAACCTGATGCTGATGTGAGAAGTGGTAAAAAACAGAGCTGGCATTAGTGAGTCCTGTGAGCTCCCCATACTGCTTTTTTTTTTTTTTTGTAATGTCTTTCTTTCAGTGTCTCTATTACACACAAAGAAACTGGAAATACCATAATTTAACTTAATGAAAGCCCATATATTTTGAAGGTTACTAGGATTATAGTTCCCACATTAATGGTCTCATCATCTGATTACTCATCACTATCAGTTTTCTTATTCTTGGAAAAGGACTTGAGTTATAGTGGGATTTAGAATTATTCTCTATTATCAATAACTTTTGCTGGTTTAAAAGTTAAACAAATTAACATTCACTTGTTTTTACAGACCTTTACCATAGGGTCTGACAAAGGTAGCTACATGAAAAGTTAGAAGAGATAACTATGCTGGAGAAAAAAGTTATAGGAGTAGGAACTGGATTTGGAAAGAAAGGAGATGAAAAGAAGGCATTACAAAAGGCAGAAAATACATCATTCTTCCTCTTCCTTGGCCATTGTGATGGTGAATCTTCAGTGTCATCTTGACTCAATTTAGAATCGCAAAGGAAATACTCCTAGATGCTTAAATGTGACAGCATTTCTAGAGTGGTTTAACTAAGGAAGGATGACCCACTACAAAGGAGGATTGCATCATCCTAGAGGCTGGCTGCCCAGACTGAGTGAAAGGGGACAAAGAACGCCTGATGAGGTTCAGAATTCATCCTTCCCTGCTGTGGGCTAAATGAAATCATCTGCTTGTAGCCCTGGACCCATGCCTTCCTCGAAATGATGGACTGTACTCTCAAGCCAGGAGCTAAAATGGATCCTTTTTCCATTGTTACTTCTTATCAGGTGTTCGGTAACTAAAAGCCATGGAATACAAACTTCTATGACTTCTCGAGCTCTGTTGAGATGGCTGCAGAGTTCTTTCACCCACTTTGTTTGGCATCTCTTCTTTCTCATTATGCCAAACTCCAGCATAGTAATTAAGCCCACAGAGCCCTTCACTGTGTTACATATGCACCTCCTCCAATAGAGAATAAAGAAAGCTGTGTATCAGGGAGCTGCTGGTTCATAACTCAAGGAAACATGGATGTTGTGTTTCCTTGTGCTAGGCACAGAAAAAGCTGGCACCATATAAGCCCTGGTATATAATGGATTACGTTACATATACCAAATTATGAAATGCACAATTATTTTTAAATTTCTCTAAAGGGTGCCCTCTCATCATTTTTATGCATTTGAGGGCTATGCTAGATATAAATTTATCATTTGAAATTCAAATGGTTATAGTTATAAAGCCGCTGACTCGTAAAAACAGGAAATCTAACATATATCAGGATCTGAACGCAATGCATGATTTGCTGAACTTTTATGATAATTTCAATAAATTATTGAATTAGCTCTGTAGTTTTACAAATATACTTGAAAAATGTTCAAATGGTTCTAGCAGTGAATAACACTTTTTTGGTCTTTTGCCATATTCTGAAAATAAATTTCAGCTGACATGAAGGTTTAAGCCAGAGTTACTCATCAAAGAACAATAAAATCTGATTATTTAAAATTTTGCAAGATCCAGTGGAAAAGTAACATAAAGTCTTGTTACCAATCTGGTTTTTGCTCCTTTTCAATATTCAGAATGTCTATTGACCAGTTTTTTTTTTCTTGCCATGAGAAATCTTTAAGATTAAATCTAAGCTTTATGCAAAACAGTTCAGATTGATAGAATTTTAAAAGTTTTTTTTCACGGCCGTTATAAATTGGAGTTATAAATGAGAGCCAGAGTTTCACAGTGAGAACTGAGATGGAAAAGGATGTCGAAGACTACTTAATATTTTGCTGAAGTTTGCATTGTCTATTGACTATTTATGTTAACATGGACTAATTGAATCATCATACAAAATTGACTTGAATCTATCTGATGCCTCTCATCTAGATGTATAAGCAATTTGCTCTGATTTGTTCATTTTTAAGTGTACAAAATTCAGAATCTTATGTTGGCATTTTTCCCCTCTAACTTCCCCTTATTCTTTTTGCCCAGGTTTAAAACAAACAAACAAATATCAGCAATTACAGTGTTTGAAAAAATAAAACCCTAAAATAACAGCAATTAAATTCAGATGATTCAGGATATCTGGATCAAGAACTGCACATTTTCTTTGTCCAAGCTTGAATTTTAGTAGGTAACTGCTATTTGCAGCTTTGATCAGATGTCTTACCCTGTAAAACTTCTATGTATTATCTTATAGAGACAGGATCATGCCATGTAACATAGGATAGAAAACATTAATATGTGATTGATCCTCTCAGTTTTTCTGCCTTTGTATCTGGAGTGCTCAGTTTTACAGGTATGTATCATCACACAGGACTGATACATTTGTTTATTTATGTATTATTTGTTTATTAATCAATCATTTATTTATTTGTAGATAAAAGAAGACATGACAAAACAAACCTCAAGAACTTTTTTCGAAAGTGGAGATATTGAGAGATCTGCAATCAGCTGTTACTTTCTCATAGCAAAGGAGGGTGAATATTGTTTTTATTTTATTTTTATCCTTTTGATGCAGATGATCTTAACAGTTGAGGTAGAGAAGCATTTATCTAAGTGGATGTTTGTGTCAATGGGAAAGAATGTCATAATCACAGACAAGAATTATTCAGTATATTATTAATGTCATTGGATATGAGGTTTATCTAAATTATTTTAAACTTGTTGACACAATACTAGACACAAATAGGTGCAGTTCATTGTAATTTTTTTTTAAAAATATGTGTATGCGTATATTGCTAGCATATATTAAGTGCAGCTGTGTTGTGCAATGCCCATGGGAATCATCAGACGGTGTCATATACCCTGGAACTGGAGTTACAGACCTTTGTTAGCTATCATGCAGGTTCTGGGAACCAAACCTGGGTCCTCTGCAAGAGTAGCCAATGATTTTGACTGAGCCATCTCTTCAACTCCAGTTTATCTGTTTTTTATATCTGACTTCTTAACTTTTCTATGAATTTTATGAAAATGTTTGGGAGTTGGAATATTTTCCTCTATTAATACTTACCAAATAAAACCAGAAGCTTTCCATCTTAAATTGAATTTAATATGACTAAACAATAGTAACAATGTAAGCATGTCCCATTTGGTGCATACTTGGAACATTGTTTCACTAAAACAGAGAGAAATATACAGTATTTATATGACACTCATATAAATGAGTCTTGTATTCATCTCACATAGGCAAACCAAAGTTATAAGATTCAAAGCCATGTGTTCTTATATCAAACAGTGTATGCTCTACGATGACACATTATCTTCAAGTGGTCATGTCTAACCATAGCAACGCTCGGCCACAATAATAGAGCAGTTTGATGTTTATAATTTATGCAATTGTCAAAGGAGAAACCATTAGCAAAGTTGGATCACTGAAAAATTCAGACATAATGATAAAGAGCAGACGCTGTTTCAAAGAGATATTTCCAAGACACGATTGGAGTACATTTTCCAACTGTAGTTTTCTCTGGTCTGTGTTTTATACACACCATTCTATCAACCAATACACTTGATTAAATTAATTAACAACCAAGAAAAATATATAGAAGTCTATGAAAAACACTGACAATTACCTTAAACTAAGATAATTTTTGTTTTGTTTATTAACTTACAATAAAATTTATTGACATTTCATGAATCCATATTTCTACTTGGAAAAAAAAAAGAAGCACAAAGTAATATATAAATCTAATCACTTTTCCTATCCTGGTATATGATTTTAAACATATTTTAGCAAGATGTTTATTTATGGACACAAAGAAGTATTTTTAGTGAAGTATCCAAGGTTCTGTGGATAGCGCAGGATTCTAAAGATCTGAAAGAGATTCTACTTTATTCTTAGCAAAAGATCCTCAGCTTTGTTTCAGTATCAAGATTTCACCCACTGTGTCTTTGATGAGGTACGAGCCTCAGATGGAAAGCTATACTATAACATTTTGGTGATGCAACAATGGAGCTAGGTTTCTTTTCTAGTCTTCTTCCCACCACTGTCTCCTCGTGTGCCCTTAGCACATTACTGAGCTTCTCTAAACCCTAGATGTGCTATATGTTACCATGAGCATAAACACAATACTTTACACAGATTATTCTTGCAATCCTTGTTATTTCCAAACTTCCATGATGATTACTGTGTGAATTTTTATGGAGCAAGTTTTATTCCTTCTGTGCAAGTCTCCATTAAAATCATTCAGGATGTTTCTTTTTACTCTATCATTTTGCTTTAGAGGAATCTATTTTTTTTTCCTGATTTCATTCTTTTGGTTGTTGCTACTTTCTCCACTTAGATGTCATCTTATCCTTACTATTATTCTTGGTATTCTCAGTAATAGTGAAACAGGAACCTAGAAGCTGTGTTTAGTGGAAAGTCTTGAAGGTAGCAGACAAGAATAAAGCTTGACCTGCCTGTGTCCTTTACTTTGCCTGAAAGCACAGAGATAAACCATGGTCTTCATCCTGTCCTCTTGAGGTTACCTTGGATTCTATGGTTGCACAATCTCTGAGAACAGATACATCCCATTCCACATACACATATCAGATGAGGATGATTATCTATGATGGTGAGCCCATTCTCCAGAGGAGCAGTGATCATCTTGTAAGAACTAGATTTGTCTATGCAAGGGATGTCAGTGGTCAAGACTTCTTCAGACCACCTCTCAGAACTAGGACTGATAAAATGACCAAGCCTGCAGCACCTTTATCAATCTGTGTAACTCTTCACGTCTTTTAGCTCCTTTTTCTCAATTCTTTCTTTGTTTAAACCTAACCTTACATCAAGAGGTATACTTGGAACAACTGAACCCCTTTATTTGTTCCATCTTAAAACCACGTGGATGCAGTGAATGCAACTGCTTTTGTTGCTCAGCCTAGCTTGTTGGTACTAACAGAGCATGGGCTTTGGTCTTGAAAAAACAGCTAAAACAAACAAACAAACAAGCAAAACCCCTCCAGTAACAATACCAAGAGGAAAATAGTGAACTGGATTTTGTTTGGAGCTAGAGAACAAATGATTTTTCTTATGCTCTAAGTCTACTGGTTATCTTTAGGATTGTACATTTATCCAAGTCCCCATTTCATTTTGCAGACTGAGAAAGTATGTATGCTATCTTGAAAAGCTGATGGGTGTGCTCAATAAACAGTGGGGAGTGTACCACTCCAAGAGAAGAGAGGTCCATTTTAAAGGGCAGCCTGGGGATCAGAGCTTTTTCACCCATTTTTCTCAGGCTTATCCACCTCTAGGTTATTCATTTATAAGCCTTGTCAAGTAGATATCAGACAAGCTTATGTAACACAAATAATAAATATATAAAAGAAACTCACAAGTGTCAGTTCCAACCCCATGCTTCTAGACCCATCCCAGATCCTTTTTCATTCCATACCTAGCACAATCTGTCTGAAATATTTCTCCCAGGAAAGGTGCCCATATCTAAACCCAGGGGAAATGTCTCATATTTAGATGTGCGAGCAGCAGATTGTGTTTTCAATAAGCAGAGACAAATTGCAGAATGTGTGTACTGTAGAAACCCAAGGTGTGGCTGTAACAACAATCACTCCTGGAGTGGCGTTCACAGAAAAAAGTGCTTGTCAAGATCAAAATGCTAAGCAGAGCATGCTGAGGAAGATACTGATTCCAGTCACAGTCAAAGCAGCAGGTTACTTGAAACAGCTGTACCATATAGCACCACCCACTCCCAGCTAGATTGTCTGTGCAAAGATCAGCAGTCAGAGATAAAACCATAGAAGTAGACATTGCCTACACATGAAAATTAGCACAATTAGTACCAGAAAGACCTTAATTCCCACAAGGCATTCAGATGGAATAGAAAGAATTCCAAATGAGTCTGAACAATTCAAACCGCAATACATTTGTTTCTGTGAGTATTAGAAACTTCTGTAAAATGAGCATCTTAATTTCCATAACAAACATTTATAAGGGAAAAATGAGCTCAGTTCTTGGGGATCCAATTCCTTTTCTGACTTCCCCAAGAATACACACACATACACACACGCACGCACATGCACACATATCTACCTAAACTTTTAAAAATTTTAATATAAAAATTGAAATTTTGTGACTTTTTGACAGGTTCTCCCTGTAGTCCCTGCTGGGAAGAGACTCCTTATGTAGAACGAAATAGCCCTAATCTGACAGAGATCCTACTGCCTCTGCCTTGACAATGCTCGAACTAAAGGCATGTATCACCACATATGACTTAACTGAAGGGTTTCTAAATGTGTATGCATGAGATATGTATGGGTTATTGATGCATAATTTATCATTTTGTTGTCAGCATTTTCTATTTCTTGTCTCACATAGTTTAGATGGTTCTGAAGCTTAGAAACAGCTTGGGTATGTCCTAGTTTATGATCGCTCATCAAGTTAGATTTAATTTGCTGGTGAGGGTTGTAGTCACCTCAGATTTGATTCACTAGGTCACAGAATCAGTTTTGCAGTCCTATAGCCAGTCACAACAGAATTATTGCCTTGTTGTCCCCAGCATCTTGGTTTCTCTTCAGTACCTCTGTAGAGGTACTTGTAGCAACAAAACTGAGTCCCCAAGATTTTGCAATCTAGGGAGGAACAAAGATCCAGAGAATGTTAGAGTATCCTAAAAAGAAAAAAATAATAGTGTATATCTAAGCTTCAAATGACATGGTATTTCTTTTTGCTTTATTGTATTCTTTAGAAATATCAGTAACTACAGATCTCACTTAAGGAGAGGATATGCAAATGTTTGAACTCCCAGGCCTGGAGCAATGGCTCAGCAGTTACTAGTACTGGCTGCACTTGTAGAGGACCTGGGTTCAGTTCAGTTCAGTTCAAGTACCCACATGGTATCTAACAGCAGTCCCTAACTCCAGTTACCAGGTATGTGATGCCCTCTTCTGACCTAAGTGAACATTGTACAACATGGGTACTGTTACATAGATACAGGAGAAATACCTATTTTTATGACATATATGCATATACTTTAAGAAGCTTCTAAATGGTAGCCTTCAAAATGACATTTTCTAAAGTCCTAAAGTGTTGTATATCCTTCCCGATATCCCTTCCTCTGCTCTGTCCTCCTTGTCCACACTTGATTTAACCCTTCCTATTCTTCCCACCCATCACCATTTATTAGTTTCTTGACCTCTATGAATTTCCACATTGAAATCTGTATATCTAAGATTTCAAAGCTACTATCTAGCAATGAAAGAGAACACGTGACATTTTTCTTTCTGGAGTCTGGGTTATCTCACGTTGGATAATTATTTCCAGTTCCATCCACTTACCCGTGAATTACATAATTTTCTTTTAAAAATTTTATTTATTTACTATTTATTTTTTATGTGTGTTACACCTGCATGTGTGTAAGAGTACTCACATCATGCAGTGCCCACGGAGGACAGAAGAGGGCATTGAATCCCTTAAGATTAGAGTTACAGTGGTTAGCTGCCACATAGGTGCTTGGAATCAAATCCTGGTCTTCTACAAGAACAGCTAGTGCTCTTATCCTCTAAGAAATTTCTCCATCCCTATAATTTTCTTGTTAAAGAGGTAAATAATACTCCATTGTTAATATATACAAAACCTTCATTATCTATTTATCAGCTGAAAAAACATCTAGATTTTGTTGTTTTGTATTGTCCTTTTTGTTTAATGCCAGGAATACTTTTATTTCTTTCTCAATTTCTCCTTTGACACATTCATCATTTAGAAGTTTGATTTTTAATCTTCATGAATTCCTGAAGTTGCTAGTAATTCTTCTGATGTTGATTTTAGTCCTCAGGGCATTGTGGTCTGATAGAATACGGGGAATTCTTTTGATTTTTTTTGTATTTGTTGAGGTTTGTTTTGTGCCTCAGTATGTGGTCAGTTTTGGAGAAAGTTCCCTGAGATGCTGAATAGAATGTGTATTCTTTGGTGTTTTGTTGGAATATTTGATAGATGCCTGTTAGGTCCATTTGATGTGTGGTTTTGTTTAATTCAGGTGTCTCTCTATTCATTCTCTGTCAATTTGACCTGTCTAATGGAGACATTAGAGTACTGAAGTCTCCTACGATTCATAAGTTGGGATTAATTTCTGTCTGAAAGTCCCGAAACATCGATTTATATAGTTGGTTGCACCAGAATTTGGTGCCTATATGTTTGTGATTGTTACATCTTCTTAGTTAGTTTTCTTTTGATTAGAATGAAGTTACTCTCTGTGGTGATTTCACTGAGAATGTCCCTCATAGACTCTAAGGATCTGGACATTTGGCCCTCAGCTGGTGGCACTGGTTTGGAAGGTGTGGCCACGCTGGAGTAAGCATGTCACCGATGGGGGCCTTAGAAAGTTTTTAAATCAGTCACTTCCTGTGCCTGCTTGAAGATGTGAGCGCTTAAAGTCGGCATCTACTCTAGCCAGCTCCGATACCACGTCACCCCGTCTTGATGGATTCTTGCCCCTTTGGAACCATAAGTTAAGTCCTCTCTTTATAAGTTCCCTTGATCAGTGTTTCTATCACAGCAAGAGGAAAACAAACTAATACAGTAATTGTATCAGAGAGTGGGCTGTTGACTGGAAAGAACCTGACCATGTGGGTTATGGAGGAAGCCTTTCGAGGTTTGTATTAGAAAAGTGGTTGACTGCTATAAGCAGAGGTTATCAGGCCATTCCAGTAAGAGCCCGGAAGAAAGTAGTATTGAGAACAATGTAGTCCCAGAAGGAAATAAGGATATAAGCAACAAGTGGGATATTTTATCAAAGTCTGGCTGGAATCTGCCCACAGCCGTATTGCTTGCCTTAGGCTAAGTTGAAAAGCAGTGGGTTAATTTTTTCAGTGAAATACATTTCAATGTCAAAGTAGAAATAGTTGCATGGCTATTATTGGTGACTCTTACACAGATCTATACTGAAAAAGAACAAATGGGACAGAAAGAAATACAGACTGTAGGGTTAGATTGAAAAAGAGCACTAGGAAGATTATTGTTCGAGCTAAGGCATGTGCTGAAGTAGAGGATGCCTTTGATCATGACATTAAAGTGATTAAGGAGAGGCCTAGGGATTTGTACTTAAACAATGGAAAGGCTGCCAGTTAAATTTCCAACTTGTGAAAATGTGTCAACGGTTTTTGACTAGAAAACCTCTAAAGAGCAAAGCTTTGAAAGAGGATGAAGAAAGCTGAAGTCCATCATAATTTGAAGCCAAACTTGGCAGTGTCGTTTATCTGGGCCTGCTTTTAGAGGCATGAAAGGTACAAGAGTGAAGAGGTTGCTGGTTTTTCCTCGGTGGTTTTAGAGGGCTACCGAGGCCAGGCAGTGTGCAGCAGGGACGTCCCTGCATAAAGAAGGCCCTGAGAGACTGAATTCAGGTTTCAGTCTGCCAAAGTCTGGGCCCCTACTAAAGGGCACAGAAGCTTAGCCCTACAGCGCAGTAGGGAATACAGATGGTACCAATGCAGGAGGAAGGGCACTGTGAGAGTCTGAGCTCATAGACTGCCAGATGTAAGTGGCTCATCCAGAGATCTGGAGGGCTAAGTGTGAAAGTGTGCCTGTGTCCAAGGCTAGAAAGAGATCAGAATGTGGGGCAGGGGAGTTTGGAGTTGCTGCGTTGTTAGGGGAGTGACGCCATAGTGGGCACTTGCTTTCCTGCAAGTCTAGCTATGTTTATCAAAGAAAAGCCTTTGTTTGTTGAATCATTCATACTAGAATATAAAGTTATATGTACCAGTTATTCACTACTCTCTCATTTTCATTAATGACATCCCCTAATCACAACTTCTGCTTACTCTAACTTACATGATATATCACATTACTTAAATACGCTCATGCTACTTTTTTAGAAAAATGAAATAAAATGAACAATATGAAAATTTCTCTATTCATTTCCCCTTCTTCCAATGCCATCATTTTAATTCATGTGTATAAGAATGTAAATCAGAGTACTGTAAGACACCAATTGGTGGAAATATCTACTTTCACTTTTAAAATTGTCATATGAATATACATTATACTCAACAGCCCATAAAGTTTCTCTAAAATAGACCACACGTTAGGGCACAAAACAAACCTCAACAAATAAAAAATATTGAACTAGTTCGAGGTACTCTATTGGACTACAATGCACTGAAGCTTAAAATCAGCAGCACAAGAAGATCTAGTAACTACATGAACTCATAGAGATTAAGCAACACACTCCTGGATGATGAGTGGGTCAAAGAAGAAAACAAGAAAGAAATAAAAATATTCCAGGAACTAAATAAAAATGGTGATACAACAAAACACCCCTGGGACACATTAAAAGAGGGGACTTTATAGCTCTAAGAATCTGTATAAAAATCAGAAGGTGCATGAATGAATGATTTAATGGCACAACTCAAGAATCTAATAAAACAAGAGCTAGCCAAACCCCAAATCACAAGACAAGAAAAAATAATAAAAATAGAGTAGAAATTAAAGAAATGGAAACAAAGAAAACACCTCAAATAATCAGTGAATCTAAGAGCTGATTGTTTGAAAAGATAAGATAGACAGACCCTTAGTACAACTAACCAAAAGAAAGAAAAGAAGATTTAAATCAATAAAATCAGAGATAAAAAGGAAAACATTACTACTGATGTCATAGAAATACAAAGCATTATGAGGGAATGCTTTAAAAACCTATACTCCATTAAATTCAAAATCTAAAAGAAATGAATTAATTGATAAATTCAAAGGAACCACCAAGGTTGAACCAATAGAAGATTAACGTGTTTCATAAGAAATTTTTAATTTGTAATATAAAGCCTTCAAACTAAAAAAAAAAAAGTCCATGTCCATATGAATTCACAATAGACTTCTGTCAGACCTTCAAAGCTCTATAACCTATACTTCTTAAATTATTCAAAAAGATTGGAACAGTGTGAGAAGACCTAAAGTCCTATGAAGCTAGTATTACTCTGATACAAAAATCATATAATGACACAACACAAACTCTCAGCAAAATACTTGTAAATTGCATACAGACACATATTAAAAAAGATCGTCCACAATGATCAAGTTGACTTTATTCCAGATGCAGATATATGTATGTCAGTAAATGCGATATATAAATGGCCTCAAAGAAAAAACAATCACATGATCATCTCAATAAACAGAGAAAAGGAAAGGACATTGGGAAAATCCTACAATGTATGCATGATAAAAGTCGTAACAGGATTAGAATTGGAGGGAACATAAGCCAACATAATCAAGGCTATATATAACAAATCCACAGTCAATATTATTCTAAAAGGAGAAAACCTAGAAGCATAATGATGTCAATCTGTCAAAAGTGAATATTGGACGATTAATAACATATTTAACTTAATGTTAACTTTAGAGTGTTATAGATAGCTACACATTTCTCTTAGGTTGAATTATGAGAAAATGTTGTGTTCAGATTTTTTAAAAATTAAATATTGATAATTTATTGTAACTTAACATTATATTTGATGAACAAGTCATAAGGCAGTATTGATATAAAATCTGAATAACATGGAGGAATATCTAGGAAGGATCTGTAACATTTAATGTGACATCTAATGGCCATAAATTTTTATTTAAAATAAAATTCACAAATGAATAATTAAGGCAAAGGTATAGTATATCTAGAGATATTTTCTAATAAATACATATTTTCAAGTGATAGGTACATGTACCTTATTTTATGTGTATGAATGTATTGTTGTTATATATGTAAGTGCACCTGAGTTGTGCATTGCCCACAGAGAACAGAAGAGGGCATCAGATTCCCTTGAACAGGAGTTACAGAGGGTTGTTAGCCACAATGTGGGTGCTGGGAACAAATCCAGGTTCTCTGCAAGAGTAAGCAACTCAGTGCTCTTAAACACTGAGAAATCTCTCCAGGTTCGGACAGGTATTTTAAAAATGATAGTACTAGTTAAAAAATATACAATTTGTATTTTATCTTACCCTTTAGTCCTAGTTTCTTCACAGTAGAGACTTCAAAAGAAAATAATTAAGTACAAAAGATGTGATTTGCATGCATGTATTTAAACATATACACATAAATGCATATATTAATATATGACATTCAGTAAAAGACTGTATGACCACATGTAAGTCATATTTATAAGGATAGGGTATATTTTTTAATAAAGGAGAATGATATGGAGTATAATTTATTTTCAAAAACTGTTTTAAAACACTAAAGGTCCTAACATTTGCTTCTGAGATCTTGTGTGATTGTAAACATCACTTGGGGAGATACTTGGATAAAACCAAGCAGCCTGAAGTTATTTCCAAGAATGACAGGTTCTCAAAAATCTTGCAGGCAATTCCAGGAGTAATTCTTTCAAGTGGTGGGTGAGTTTATGAACTTTAAATATCAGTCAATGTTGAAAACTCCTTAAATAATTTGATGGACTTCAGTGTGTACTGAAAACTTGTCTAAAGAGCACAAAGAAGTACCAATACTATCTATAACTACATTTGTAGATATAACCATTTCTAAAAGTTTCTGTATTCACAGATTAACCAACATATTTCAAATACCTAAAGTCTTAGCATTTATATCCTTTCCATCCATAAATTAAGAGACATTAGAGATCAGTAAATCAAGTCCTCAGAGAGCAGCTAAGTCCTGTCATGTGGATATGAAAATTTATTTCCTGGGAAAGGTGGGCTTAAAGTATTCTCTCTGATCTCTTCAAGCCATTTGGCTGCTAACCCATCCATAAACTAGTAGGCAAACAGAATCTCCTTCCTCTCTCCCTTCTAAGGGAAATCTCTTGCTGACCAAAATCTTGCCAAAGACCTCCATTCCCCTTACCTAAGTAATTTGGTCTGGTATTGAAATCAATTTTTCTTTGCTTAATTCTCCAGGGGATACATCATTCAGTGAGTCACTGTTCTTATGCCTGAAATCTTTTTTTTTTTAAGTGTGTGTCAGAGAGTCAATTTTTTTCTGATAATGAGGTGTATTTTAAGTCATATTTTATAGTAAATTTAAGCTATTCTAGTTCTGTCAACAAGTGCCTTGGTTTCTTCAGGTCTAGGAATAACTTTGAAGCTGATGGGTGATATTCTTGTTTATTCAATAAACATGAACTGCTAATAGGTTTGTGGAATGGAACCATTAGCTGTGGGTAACAAGAGTAAGGGAAAAAAAAACAGATAAAATGTGATTTATGACATTATGAAGTTTCTGTACTCCTAAGAGCGACTACATAGTGGACCTGTGATATAATAAAGAGTAGGTATGTAATATGTGGTGGATATGTTAATGACCTGCTGGAAAAGAGTTGGCATCATTCATATATAGAAAATGAGAAAGGAAGTATTGATTTCAATGTACAGAACAGAAATCACCTCTACCTCCCACTTTCCTAAACACTGAGCTCTAACTTACAGCATCCACAAATGTGAATCCAAACAGAAGGTTTTTATCTGATAAAAGTGTAAAACTGGAAAGGGCATCCTATGTTTGGGACATGCTAAACATATTGTGGGGTTAGAGATGGATGGGTATCAGGCTGAGTGAGGACAAATATAGAATCAACCTATAAAGATGAAATTTAGAGTATAGTTTGTAATTATCAAATGTCACATCCTATAACTTTAGAATCATATCTTGTTTCCATTTGAAACAGAAAATCAGGTTGAAAGATGCTGGAAATTAAAAGATGTGGAAGACAACATGGTAGTTTAATGAGGTCTGCATGCATTCACAAAACCAGTTGAAAAACCAAGGTGGACAGGTGCAATCTCAAGGGCCTCCATCTCAAGATGAAGAGCTTCAGGCAATCAGTGAGTGCTGAGGAAGGGAGAATCAGTTTTCGATATAAACTAGCTCCCTGGAGATTATCTAACACTAAGTGAGAAACCCTAAACACGGGTATATAGGAGCACCGCTGAATGAATTCAGTGTGTCTGTGTGTCTGTGTGTCTCTGCTGTATATGTAACAAGAATAATCAAAGAGGCAGACAGGACTTTGAGAGGAAATAGAGGGTCTGGGAGGGGTTGGAGGAGAACAGGGAGGTGTGAAAATATGTGAAGAATATACTTATGTGTGTTTTCTACAAAAAATTTAAATAAAATAAAAGTGGGGTTGGAGAGATGACTCAGTTGTTAAGAGCACTTGATATTCTTGCAAAAGACTGTGATTCAACTCCCAGGCCCTATATAGTGGTTAATAACCATCCAAAACTCCACTTCTAGGAGATCTGATACCCTCTTCTTTCCTCTCCAGGCACTGTATGTCATGGGTGCTCTGACATACATGCAGGCATAAGATTCATACACATAGAATAATAAAATACAATTTTAAAAAGTAAAAAGTAAAAAATATAGGAAAGAAGAAGTCATGTCCTGAGAAAACACAGAAGGAAATACACACCACCCAAAGGAAGTATGTCATCATGCCTTCTGCTTCTGTTTTCTTTGCTGGTGTCTTTAGTGATAAAGACTCATATTCCTTAAATTTGTTTTACATAACTGATATAATAAAATGGTTATAAATATCTAAGTCCTAGCTCCAGTACATTTGTTTTTAATTTGTTCCCTAAATAAGAATGATCTTGACAAGTCAAAAAATTTATTAATAATGAGGTGGTATCTGATCAAGTATAAGTGATAGTTCTGTGGAGATACTGAATTCTCATGGTAGATTTTAAGACGTGATTTTTTTGTTATTCTATTGTAATTTTAAGTTTATTATTTGAGAACGTCATACAGTAAGTTTTGATCATATTACTCCCTCCCCCAAATCCTTCCAAGGATACCCCATTTTCCTACCCTTCCAACTTAGTGCCCTTATTCTTTAAAAACCCACTGATTCCAGTTTGTGCTGACCATATTCTCTAGGATATTGAGCTATCCACTGGAGACCAAGGCCAACCTACAAGTGATCACATCGATAGGGAAAACTGACTCTCCCCCTCCTAGCAGCTATCAATTGCCAATAGCTTTTCAGCTAAGTGTGTGACTTCATGCTTTCCTTGACCCTCCAGGCTAGGATTATTTCTGCCTTGAACTTATGCAAGTTATCATGACCACTGTGAGTTCATATTTGCCACTGATCTGTTGTATCCAGAAAAGATTTTTCCTTCTATTCATCCACTACCTGTCGCTTACAGTCTTGCATTCTGTCTTCCACCATTATTTCTGAACCTTGGGAGGAGACAAATGTATACATATGTCCAATTTAGGACTGAGCATTCCACAGTGTCCTATTCTAGCAGTTTGTTCAGCTGTTGGTCTCTCTATCAATCATAATCTATCTGGAAAAGCATTTATGAATGAGGTTTGAGAGGTACACTTATGGAGAGTCAGTTACTACTACTGTATTTACTTACAGAATAATACTAGTAGGTACTCCATCATGGCATGTGATACATCTAATCATAGGTTCTTGGCCCCCAAAATCATAACAGAAATAGATTCCAATAGGCAAAGACCTTAAATCCAATCATAAAGTGCTTAGATACTCCATGGTCAAAGGCATTGACAAGATCATCAATCAAATATACAAGAAAACATCCTTCAGCTAAGGAATATAACACATGTTCAGACACATACAAGAAGAACACAGCACCAAAGAGACTGGACCAGGAAAGAAACTCCCCATAGTGTATCATAGTAAAAACACTAAACACAAGGTATGTATTCTTATATTTACAGTCAAGTATGCCAATCACTACTCATCAAAGAAGCTTCTTTTGCACCTGATGGAGACTAATACCAAAGTCAGTCATACACAGACATTGTCTGTACATTTTCCATGCCTAAGTAGCACATCTACAATGTAACTTCTACACTGAAGGTTCATGCCACACAGAACAAGGGGTAAAAGGGACAGTAATGAATCTATCAATGCTCACTAATGAAGCTCCCTTACGCAACAGAGGACCAGTAACACAAATGGTCACAAATGGCCAATGCATGGAGATTAGGAGTCTAAGAATAAGAGTACGTGGATAGGACTCTTATATTGTTTCACTCACCCAGATCTCAGGGACCATTGAGCCCTGTTATAAGATTGTAAGAGCCAGTGAGGAGATGTGTGGCCATATGGAAATAGAATCCTACAAGGTCTGGGACATTGCACATATGAACCTACAGAAATTGTTTCAGCATGTTCAAGACCCATGCAAATAATGCAGGCAAAAATTCAGCATAAAACTGTAGAAATTGGCAGGAGTCCACAATCTATGCTGAAGAAATATTAGCAACTGATTACTGTTGGATGGAGAGTACTACAGAGTTTTACAACTGGTCAAATACAGAGAATAAGTGTCTATGAGATGTTCAACCCCAAGTACCTAAGGCTCAGGAAACATAACAGAACAGGGAGAAGAAAGAATATTAATGTACCTCTCAACTCTCACCAGAAGCTTCCTCATGGAGCAGATGCCAATTAATACAAAATGTTACAACTGCAAAAATGTAGAGAATAAGAGACTACAGAATGTGTATTCCTGAAGGGGACTCCTATATTAAATCTCTGCCACTCGGGGAATAGAGATCATTGTGAAGGAGAGGACAGAAAGACTGTGAGAGCCAGAGGTGGTGAATTCACTAGGAAAGAGGATTTCTAGGCAGCTGGGCACTTGCTCATGTGAATTTACAGTCATGGTGACAGCATGCACAAGACCCATGGAAATTCAAATCAGACAAAAACTCAGCATAGAACTAGGGAAATAATCAAGAAAACCCAACCCTAGCTCAGGAACCATCGGTAGCTGATTACTGCTGGGTGAGAGAGAGTTGGTCTTCTTTAAGTTAGTGGATGCTAGATAGGCTGTCCAGGCTTCAGTGGAACTCCCACCTAGGGATATCTGGCTACACAAACTTGATTAAAAAGGCTTTATCATATATGACAGAATGTATGAAATCAAGTCAAGAGCTATAGGGCGTGCTGATAAGGGAGGAAGATTAAGATCTATTGAATGGAATGCACAAACATTTAATGAAGATATATTGTTAAAATTTTCTTTATAAAAACTAAATGTACAGAAAAAAGAGAGAATACTGAAAATTTCAAGAGAAAAACAAGTTACATGTAAAGGAAAACCTATCAGAATTATAACTTACTTTGAATACAAGCTGTAAAATCAAAAAGAATGTGGAGCAAAGTATTCCGAATTCTAAATGATCATACTTGCCAACTCATAACACTTCACTCAGTAACACTGCCTATCATAGTCAAGAGGGAAAGGAACATCTTCCATGACATGAATAGACTGAAATAATTCACATCCACATATCCAGCCCTCTAGGTAGAACCTGAATCCATAGTCAGGCACAAAGAAAGGAATGACTATACCCAAGAGGCTACAGAAAGAAAATAAATGAAAGTATAGTCATGGAAACACAAAATAGAACCAAGAATACCAAACGATATATATCTTACAAAATTAACTCTACATATCAATGCCCTCAACTCTCTAGTCAAAAGACACAGAGTTATGGAGTGGATTAAAAATGGGAGGGAATATAATTCAACATAATTAAGGATATTTACAACCAACACACAACCAACTTCATTCTATATGGAGGAAAAAATTGAAATACTCTTACTAAAACCAGGAACTATACTAGGCTTTTTGCTGTCCCCACTCCTTTTCAGTATATGCTTGAAACTCTAGCTAGAGCAATTAAAAGGATACTAATTGTAAAATAAGATATCAAATTATAACTATTTGCAGATGATATTATGCATAAAAGATAGCAAAAGATCCACCAGAAAACTTCTAGAAATGATCAACACTTTCAGTAAAGTGGCAGAATACAAAATCTATCAACAAAATTAAGTAGCCATTGTAATTATAAGTAACAAAAAATCAGAGAAAGAATTCAGGGAGACATTTCCATTCACAATAGCCTAAAAAATATCTATGGAAAAATATAACCAAATATATTGAAGACCTATTCAATGAAAAGTTAAAGTTTTTGAAGAACAGACTGGGGAAGACAAACGTAGATGGAAAGCTCTCTCATGCTCATGGAGTGACAGAATCAACAGAGTGAAAATGAGAATCCTCCCAAAAGCTATTTACAAATTCACTACAATCCAAATCAAAATTCCTATAATATTCTTCACTGTGTTAGAAAATCCCATCCAAGAATTCATATGGCAAAATAAAATATCGCAGATAACCAAAGAAATCCTTAGCAAAATGAGCAATGCTGGGGGAATATCAAGCCATAACTCAATCTGTATTATGGAACCATAGTCATAAGACAGCGTGATATTAGTACAAAAAGAGACAAGTAGATCGATTGAATAAAATAGAAGAACTACACATGAGTGCATGTAATTACAGCCACCTGATATTTGAGAAGGGGGCCAAGAACTCACACTGGAGAACAGAAGGCATCTTTAACAGTGGTGCTGGCAGAAATGGACCTCCGTGTGTAGAAGAGTAAAATTAGACTGATACCTTGCACCTTGTACAAAAATCAACTCCACATGGATCAAAGACCTCAAAGTGAAGCCTGAAATACTGAACTGTTAGAAGTATAAATAGGTAGTATAATACTATATATAGGTGCAGAAAAGGACTTTCTATATCAGGCACCAGTAGTTTAAGAATTAAAGTCAACAATGGACAAATGTGACCTTATTAAACGAGAGAGACTTCCTAAAGCAAAGCAAACAACCAATCAAGGAAATGGAATGAAATGAAAAGGAAATGTTCAATGGGGGAGAAAATCTTCATCAGCTATTCATCTGACAGAAGATTAATATTCTGAATATATAAGAACTCAAAAAAACAAAGAATCAAGAAAATAAATGACTCAGTCAAAAATGTGGGCTTTGGGTTTGAACGGAGGGCTCTCTAAAGATGAATAACAAAAACTTAGGAACTATTGAACATCCTCAGTAATTAGGAAACTGCAAATCCAAACGACTTTTGGATTTCATTTTGCTTCAGTCAATAAGGCTAAGTTTAAGAGAGCAAATGACACCAAATGTTGATGTGGAGGCAGAAAAGTTGCATAGCACAATCCCTGTTGGTTGGATTGCAAACTGGTGAGGCACTGAGGGAATCAGTGTGGAGAACTCTGACTCTAGACAGACTAACTAGACCCCAGTGGTTGAGCTTGACTTAGAGACATCAGGGTAAACTAAGACGAATCAATAGACCTTAACATAAATGACAGAGTAGATGAATTCCAGTGTGAGAGTGGGGGGTTCTATGGGAGATTACCAGTGGGGAATGGGATATAAAGATGATTAAGATTGATTAAGATGTTCTATAATGCACAAAGATGCAATAAACATTTACAGAAAACACAACTAAAAATAAATCTACTATATGTTCTGGTTGTATCACACTTTGGCATATACCCAGTGAACTCATCCTACTGCAGAGACTCTTGCACAGACATTTTCACAATAGCTAAGACATAGAAACAACCAAAATGTCTCTCAACTGAAAAATGGACATTGAAAATGTAGTGCATTTACACAGTGGAGTTCTACTTATTAATCAAGAAAAATGAAATCATGAAAATTTTAGTTGCATCCAGAGAACCGAAAACTAGCGAAGTAACAAAGATTCAGAAAAATAAGTAACATATATTCCTTTTCATTTGGGGACCTTAGCCCCAAATCTTTACTTGTGTCTGTCCTGATATAAGTACATTTGCCAGGAAAATGGAAAAGAATCATGGGGCTAAAAGCATAGGAAAGGCTCAAGAGAGGAAGTAATTGGAGGCAGGTGTTATAAAGGGAAATGTGCAAAGGGGAGGGTGCTTCACCTGGGAAAGGAGTTAGAACCCTGTACTGGATAGCTTTGGTGTCAACTTGACACACAGGGGTTCAAGGAGCCTCAATTGAGGAATTGCCTCCATTTTACTGGCCTGTAGCCATTTCTGTGGGGTATTTTCTTGATTTTTGAGTGCTGCAGGAGTGTCCAGCCTATTGTGGGCAGTGCCATCCCTGGGCAGGTTATTTTCTATTGTACAACGAGGCAGGCTGTGCCAGGCTAGCAAGCAGTAAGCAGTGTTCCTCCATGGATTGTGCTCCAGTTTCTGCCTCCAGGTTCCTGCCCTAAGTTCCTACCTTGAGCTCCCTGAGAAACTGTGTGTTTTAGGAGGTGTAAATGAAATAAATCCTTTCCTACCAAAGTTACTATTGGTCAGAGTATTTTGTCACAGCAATTGAAGGCAAACTAGGACAGAAGATTATACAGGGGTAGTGAAATAAGAGAAAAATAATGTATAGATGATATGAAAAACCAGATGGAAATGTATTAGTTCAAATTCCTACTGGAAAAGACACATACACTAAATATTCAAGTGGAATAACTTTGAATGTATAGTAGAAGACTATATAACAAAAATCAGTCTTCCAGGCAGGAAAAACATCCCATCAGGTTTTTGGTCAGAGTAGTCCAAGAACTTCCTCAAATTACCTAGACTATTGCCACAGTGCCTGGTTGCCCTCCAGAACTTAAAGGTAAGACCCTAATGCTGAAGACAGCCAATATTTTGAACACATGACTTGGAGCATTAGAGATAGAATTAATCTAAAATCCTCCTCCATGAAGACTAGTTCTCTGGATATCAGAAGACACAAACTGCCATGTGAGAAAAACAATCAATGGTCCTACCCAGTTGTAAAGTCTAATAAACAGCAATTATTGCCCCATAAAACTATAGAAATTGGAACAGTAGTTGTGTTTTTATCTTTGGGGTATACCAGTTGTCTAATTGGAATGAATACCTATTCAATGGGAGAAAACTTAAGTGTGGTATTTAAGTATGGCCAAATATACATGGCTGGAGTAGTCATAGATTCTAGAGAAAAGCCTATTATCACCAAATTACTAGACATAATAATTTTTAAATACGTATCCTCATATTTTCAGACAAGTATAACATTCACCCTCATTAAAGAAATGTTTTGTAATAGATGATGACTCTTTATAGAGTTGCAGAACTTGTCAAACAGAATATGCATCTCTGAGATGCTTGTAAATATTACGTCTGCAATATTACCTCTATACATGGTATGAACACATCTATCAATTCTCTCCAGAGGCATTTCCTTACGAATCAGATGGGGATTAAAACAGAAACCCATAATTGAACACTGTACTAAGAACAAGATGCCACAGAGTGCTTATTCACGAACAGCACACCCATTTCAAAACTCTGCCTTCCAAGGCTCAGGGTCAATGTGAAAGAGGAGGTGAAAAGATTATGAGAACCAGAGAGAGAAGATGACTGTGGGGAAACTGAGTCTTCTAGACAGTCGGTCAGTCAATCATAAGAACTCACAGCAATGATGATAGCATACACAAGTCCTATGCAAGCTCAAACCAGACCAAATCCCAGCATAAACATGAGTAAGTGTATAAGAAATCCCCACCCAACCTAAGGAACTTTTAACAATTAATGATTGCTGCGAAGGAGAGAGACAGTGTCTTAAAAAGATGAGACTCTTGGTAGGCCAGGTGGATAGACCCACACTGAAGGATATTTGGGGGCATATTTCAAGTCTATGTAATCAGTCTGTTAAATTGTATGAGGGGAAGTGGGGAGGGGTGTCTAGAAATAGGAGTGAAACTAAATAGCCTCAAATGATATTGTAGGAAAACTGCAAAAAATTAATAAAAAATACTTTTAAAAAAGCAAACAAAAAGACTCAAAAGGAAGTTCCCGGACAATTTTATAGTGTTTAAAAGAAAAACCCTATAATGGACAAACTGTAACTGTTCACCAACACAGAAGTCAGCACAAGCCTGGGCATCAGACATGAAGCACAGAACAGCATGGAAATCAGACGAGCAGCCTTCTTTTACAGAAAGAGGGAAGCCTGACCTGTTAGAAAAAGCATGTTTAAAAGAGAGATATAAGAAAAGGAAAAGTTATGTCTTCTTGAGCAGTTCAGAAAAACAGACAGACTAATGCAGGTATGCTGTAAACAACTACATGAAGGAGTGTGACTTCTGTTAAAGACATGATGGAGAACAGAGGAGTTTAGGATGATTGGGAAGCAGTCCTCCCTTCTTTCTTCTTGGGCAGATTCTTGTTCCCCTCCACTGTTACAGCTGCCGATGGCCAGGAGGATCTTATAATTGCTTAGAGTCTTAACTATTTGAATAAAAAGTCCACTAGTGAGAAGGAAGCAGCATGCCCAAGCAAGGATTAAGTGCAGGAGTCAGCAAAATGGAGAGCTTCAGGATTCTATAAAACATTGGACCTAGATCTTCTGCTTGGGGCTCCAGCTCTTGGGCCCACCTCCTATTCTATTTGGTGTTGTAAGTCTGCTACAGTAAAGTTTGTGTTTTGTACTCTTCTCTTTCTCTCTGTGTTACTGCTTCCTTATTCTGTGTCTGTGACTCTGTGGCTGCCAGTGCCTCACTTCCGCTCTCTGGTGCCTGCCACACTGCTCTATTGTTTGGGACTTCTTACTTCCTGATACCTGCCTAGTGCAAGGACTGAAAGGGTGTGCAGCACCATGCCCAGCTGACAACTTCGTAGGAGAAAATGGCACGTACCACACACAGAGGTGAATGTATTCTTTACTGTAACAAATAGAAGTGTTTTATGTGTGTCTCTCAGGAAAGTTCATATAACATGAAAAATAAATTTCTATTATTGATAAGCTCAAAAAGAGAAAAAAAATATTGAAATTGGGAAATTTACAATAAATGACTAAGACTGGAAATAATTATTCTGAGTGAGATCACCCTGACCAAGAAACACAAATATTGCATTATTTTCTTTCATAGATGGAGGTTATTTGTGAATACTTAGATGTGTGTGTTTCATTTGGAACATCCATAGAGGCCAAGAAATTTGTAAGTTACCATGTCAGAGAGGGGTTCCAAGAAAGCAGAGATAAAATACCCTCATATAAGGGAGGAAAGGAGACTAAGAAGCGGGAAGTGGGGGACTGGAGAACAGGGTGGAGTAAGGAACTCCTGTAGGGATAATTAACAATAAAGACTTTTAAAAAGTCACATGGAAGCAAATTAATGTAGATTTTTAAATTAAAATTGTATTCAATAATTTAAACAATATATTTTGATCATATTCAGCCCCCCTCCCCAATCTCATCTCACCTCATTGTATCCACATTCTCCTCTCGCTCCACCCTCACTCTCCCCAATGCTGACTTCATGTCCTCTCCTAGCCATCTGTTGGAGAGCATCTTGTATCACAATACAATGATTATGTTGAGTAAAGCGCTAAGACAACCAAAGTGCAACCTGAATGTATTTGGACTGATAATAATTGACTTTGATGAAGAAACCATGCATTTCCGATCACAGAGGAAGAGAGAAATCCCTACTTGACAATCCTTAGCATTGTGCAAGAGAAATAGAAAACAAGTGTAAAACTTCTATTCCTAAATATTTCTTTTAAAAAAATATTTTATATATTGTTTTTATTTAATGTGTATGAGTGTATTGCCTTCATGTATGTAAGTATACTCATGCCATGCAATGCTCACAGAGGCCAGAAGAGGATGTTGGATCCTCTGGACCTGGAGGTACTGGATGTTAGCCACCGTATGGTTGCTGGAAACTGACCCTGAGTCTTCTACAAGAGGCTCTTGTACAAATTTCTTAATTAGAATTTGTTTAAAACTGTGGACCAGTACTTTTGAATTTTCAGTGTAGTTGAAGGTCAAACACCTAATATTTCTATCACTTTGGACAAGTCACTTTTGTTATCTAAGATTCCCGTCTACATGGAAATTAATTTGCAGAAACTCAGTAGATCTAGGAATCTGTGATATATTTGTTAATTTCCAAAACAGAGATACTCAATTACTGGTTTCTTAATATCTTTTTAGTATTTGTTTCTGTCCATCACTGATGCTGCCTTTTGTGAGACTTACTTATTTCATAATATTGGAGACATATCTTAGTGATTTTATGTAGTTAATGCTTTTATGAGAAAAAGTGTAGTTAAACTGATTTCTGTGTCCAACTAGGCAGATAAAATTATCTTTAACTTGCCTAAAATATGGTCAGTTTCATTTTCATTTTCTTAAATGTAGAGGACTCTATAGATCTGTCATTACCCTCCTAAAATGCATACTTCCTGAGGAAGGATGTGATACTGAGAAAAACCAGACAAATGGTGCCCAAGTCATCTTACTGCTTGTATAAAATTTACAAGATAAGGTTGAAAAGATGGCTCAGCACTTAAGAGCTCTGCATGGTTCTCAGGACCCATATGGCAGCCCACAACTGTTTATTAACTCCAGTTCCAAGGAATCCAATTCCCCTTTCTGGCCTCCACAGGCACTGCACACACACACATGTGGACTTAACATGCATGCAGGCAGAATACTTGTACATGTAAAATAAAATAAATTAATTAAAAAAATTCTCAATATGTTAAATATTGATCTGTGCAGTCAGATGTGTGTGTCTTTGAGTTATGTAGATAAAAACAAGTCATTATTCCTAAATATATTTGTTTCTCCTTAGAAGGATTTACAGGATCTTCCTTGCTGTCTCTTATGTGTAAATATACAAACATGGAAGTATTTCATATTGAAAATATTTATTTGTTTTTAAAACTGGTTTTATTTTACTTGTATTTATGTGTGTGTCTGAATTTGACTATGTGCATGAGTCCAGGTACCCACAGATGCCAGAACATATCAGATCTTCTGGTGCTGGAGTTACAGGTGGTTGTGAGCTGCCTGACGTAGGTGATGGTAACTGAACTTGGGTACTCAGCAAGAGCAGAAAGTACTCTAATTTTTTAAATAACTCTTCAATCTCAGGAATAACTTTTTTAACATCTCCATACAATGAACTGTCCACTTCTACCTTTTACTTCAGCTACAGTGTGCCTGTATTACAGCTACAGAGAGTAACTTGCACGCATCTGGCCCAGATATGACAGATGTTCAAAAGGCACCATTAATTTGACCCTAGAAGCTACTCTCAGGGAAAGCTGAATTTTGAGGCTCAAATAAGAGCTATCCAGTGGTCAATTCTGTAAGAAGAGCAATGAGGTGAGAAATAGAGCTACGATCTCTGGAAGCTCTCTCCTTGTGCTAAGACTGAATGATTACAATATATGCTCTGATTGCTGGAACTCAAAGGCAGAGTGGGGAAATTTGGTTCAGCTCTTTGAATCACTGAAAATATGATGTGTGTTAACTTGTGCATATAACTATGAGGTAATTAATACCATCACACTGACTTTAAGGAACAAATTAATATTTTAAATATGAAATACATTGCATTTCCAATTCCTTAACAACTACTGGATTTTCTCCACAAAGTTATCTCAGATCAGATGTCTAAAGAAGTAATTATGCCCTGTCATTTATTACATGTATACATTTCCAACAGCTCTATTGCTTGGTAATATTGTACTTTGACTTCAGTTTTTCTGATGAACATTTATTCTCCATGATGGCTGTACAAATCCACATTCTTACTAACAGTACTTAAGAATTCCTTTTTTTAAATTAAAATTACAAGATTTAAACATTACACATAAATGTGAGCAATTGTTATTTATCAATTACAAAATTTTAAAAGTAGTAATTCAAAAACAGTTTTAAAGAGCACAAAATATTGCTTGGGCACTTTCCCCATAGGATAATAAAAATAGTACTATCTTTGGTAAGAAATTTTGAAGACTGAAAACAAACACACAAAATATTTTCAATTATTCTGGGCATGAAATAATCTACTCAATTTTCCATTTCCTATTTAATCATTGATCACTTTTCTTTGCCAGAATTTTTTAGAAATTAAGATGGTTTGGCAGTTATAACTCCTGCCTGTTTTGCAGACATCTCAAGTTCAATACCCTGTACCTACATAATGGCTAACAACTACTCTTAACTCCAATTCCAGGAAATTCAACAGCCTTTTTGTGGTTTCTGTAGGAATTTAATGATACAGTTGCACCTACATACATGTGAGCAACACACACATAAAATAAAAATAAATAAAATATATTTAAAAATGCATGAGCAAGTAGATTAGTAGATGATGTTAAAGGTGTATCAAAAATTAATGTATTGCCAACTGTGGTGGCAACACACCACAAACCTTTTTCCCAGTAGTCTGTAAGATCAAGTCCAGCCTAATCTATGTATTGAGTTCTATGCCAGATGATGGTATAGGAGAACCGGTCTCAGAAAAAAAAAGGAAATTAATATAACAAATTATAAGTAGTAATTAGCTATACAAGGTATTTCATGAGAAGTTAAACTTTGGGTCTTGATTGGATTAAGGTAAGTTATATAATAATAAGGTACAGAAAGATTTCAAATGCTGGAAATAGCTAGGCTAAATAAGAAAAAGAAACCCTACAGAGAGTGCATGAAGGAGTCATTGTATCTTAAATGTAGCAAAAGAGAAGAGAGAAAGAAAAGGAGTTGGAAAGGCCAGAGACAGAATGTAAATGTGAGCCCCGTTATATGAAGTTGGGGGGGACAGTAAGAACAAGCTTAGAATTCATTTTGATATGGAAGAAGATATTATATAAAAATAGACTCTCTGAAAAGATATTCCATTCTGAGGGAAGCTTTGAAATGATGTGTATGGTATCTGAGTTCAGAAGAAATATTAGGTATGCTCACTAAGTAAAGAGAGGAAGACCTTCACCTCACACAGGTGGACTGTGAAGAGGATAACCACTGATGGGGGAGGTGTTGGCCCTCCAACAGTACTCTTTAGCGGAACTTTCTATGATGGCAGAAATGTGCTGTTTCTGAGCAGATGGCATGAAACCAGCATGACTGTGGAACTCACTTTTCTATTTAATTTAATTAATAATTACACAGAGCCAGTGATTTTCTCATTGAGCCATCCCCTCTAGAAAGTAGAGGATTGGAATCAAACTGACATAACTTCAAAGTCGGTGTTCATATCCAGAGCCCTGCCATGCATCATTTAAAAGAAGCAGAAGATTAACTCCTGAGAGACTTCATTTATAGATCAATTCAGATTTCCATTTCCACTGCAGACACAGCAGAGTCTATTAGCATTGAGATAGTGCCAGAATGCTGCAAGTGCTATTCGTCGTTTGGTGATCCTGAAGTTCCCAGGACTCCTAGCACCTTCCGTTGTGACCACAGCATGTGGAGTACAGCAAGAAGAAGACATTCATTGCTTTCTAGGAACACTTGGCTGTCCTGGTGATGGGTTGAGTACCAAAGCCCTGCTTTCAATTGTGAAGAGACTGCATGTAAAACTGTCTCTTTCCTGATGATTGTTAATTTATAGCATCATTATAAGTGACAACAAATTGCTTCTCTGGGATGGCAGAAATGCAATTAGATTGTCACTGACTGTCAGTTGTTGCATTGGGGTGTGATTTTTCATGCACCCTTTAGGTAAGCTTCTAATTCTAATAATAGGAGCAGGACTTGCTGTTTTCTTTTAAAGAAAGAGAATTAATTTTGAGCCCATTTTCTTATACTCAGAGTTGGGGCTGGAGTAAGGAAGTTGAAGTAATGGCTGGAGATACAGTGGCATGATCACTTAGTATGTGTGAAACCCAAGTGCAGTCCCCAGGGATACAAATAATAATAATAATAATAATAATAATAATAATAATAATAAATCACTGATGTGCAATGGATGTTAGAATCCTCAAAGTTATCCAAGCTTAATGCCTACATGTAGTGAAAACTCATTCAAGACTTTAAGTGGAAAAACAATCGAACAAAGAATAAAAGTCCTTTAAAATAAAATGTCAAGATGAATGTATTAAAGTGCCATTTTCTCAGATAATATTATCAGTTAGTGCATACATAATCATTTCAATATTTTTTCTTAAAATATACTTAAAATACTTTTAAAATTTTTGATGCTTTTCTAAAGTAATTTATAACAAATACGAGTGATAGTTTAGGATTGGTTCTGAATAGCTCTGGAGACTTACATCGGCAGTACTAAGTAGTGAACATACATGTGATGCATACCTCTCCCCTGTATAAGCCCAAAGCTGAGTGTGATGGAAATATGTGCAATGCTGAACATACAGATGCTCTCAGAAGCATCCTTTGTGATGAACTCAGCTACCTTCCAACCTTTGGAAAGAACAAGGCCCCAACCCACAGCATGTGAATGAGCAGCATGATGGCTCTCAGATTGGGAAGTGCTTTTTCAGTATTAAGAAATGAAGTGTGACTTCAAATACAAGCAACACATTCAGAATCTGGAATAGCAGATTTTCCAGTGTTCTCAGAGACTAGATCTTGCTGTTGAACTTTAAGTATCATTGGACTAGGGATTTAAAGGAAGCGTTGTAAAGTTAGAAACAGCTTTAACATTTTTTTCTGAATAGACTACATTTAGAAACCTCTAACATGCCAACCATTCTTAGAATCAGCCCTTAGCTTTGTCCATTTGTTCTGACACTCTCAGTGAAGGAGGCGCAAGCCCATTCATAGAGGTGTTCAGAAAAACCTACTTGCCATCTTTTGGCAAACTGTAATGTACATTCTTGAAGTTTCTTTCATAGACTCCTAGATGCTACTTTTAGTAACTGTTGACATTTACAGGACTGGAGAATAATAACTATACATAGATTTAAGAATGCTTCAAATCTGTTTTCTTCTTTAGGAAAAGGAAAAGAATGCTGGTTTGGTGAAATTGGTCTAATTTTATACTACATTAACAGTGGAACTTGTTGAGCAACATGGCTCAGAAATGCCATGACAGTGGTCTCTGCCATCATGTAGACTTTAGCAGATGCAATGCTTAGAATGGGAGAGCTCACCTTATTGCCATTACTGTTCCTAGGGAAATTTTAGATTCATTCTGTACTAACAGCTTGTACTGCCTTCAAACATTTCAGTATTCACTAATATTCTACTGAATATTACTCATGCTGCTAATGGTAGACAATTAACAATATCAAGTAATATACATTTCTCTAGTGAAGATGACTCCTGTCAAATCCGATAGCTCTGATGACCTCTTTCTTTAATGAACCCTCTACTTAGTTATCCAGGAGAAAGAGGAAAATAAAATGGTTATCACTAAATCAATATGTATAAGTCAGTATTTGATTTCTGTTCTGTAAATATCTCCCTCCCTTAGTCTATAACCAGTAAATGTGCTAAATGCCATAAATACCACTTCCTCAATAACTCATCATAATAGCTTTCTTCCCCTCTTTGCACTCCACATCCTATTTCTTAGGTGTTTGCTCAAATATCCTTCTGAAATCCTTTATTGAGTGTCACTAATTACTATTACTGAAGTCCAAGGTGTGCCTTTTTTCACTCTGACCCACTTTAATAGTCAGTTTTATCCTCTTTCTTTCCCATTCTTGCCTGGCTGTAAACCATTCTACACATAGCTAAAGAAACGAGGTTAAAAAAACTCATCATTTCTGAAAAAAGAAAACAAATTTAATCAAGTGTTGTTTTTTATTTAATGTTCAAACTCTAAGCTATAGTCAAAATGACTTCTTATCATCTATTTATGAAACACTCAATGTCCTTTCCCTCCTCAGTTAATTTGTAGGTGCGTTGCTTCTTGAGACGCTTTCAACATTTCTTATTTTGTTGTCCGTCATATTGAGCCCTCACAGAGTGTCTCAGTAAAGCTTTAATCAACAAATAAACCAAAAGTATCAAATATTGGGTTAAACATGGTGGCATATTGTAGGGAGCTGCGAAGTGCCACGCCCTAAAGATGGCGCTGGTTTCCGCCTTCCACCCTCCGGATGGTGAGCGCTCCTTGCAAAAAACAACTCCTTATTTGGCTGTGTTTGCCAGGCCTACCTGTTTCCGCATGGTAACAACCTATCTGCATGACCCACGTAGCAGGCTGAGATTGGATGGGGTTTTATATATTAGTGGCTGCTGGGCACCCCTGGGGGAGAGAGAAGAAGCCATTTTGTACAAGGTTCCTGAATAAGCTGCTTGGAGAAGATCTCCATGGTTGTGTCATCCTTGCTGGTCCAGGGTGGTTGCGACAAGTGGTGGCCCGTACGGGGATCCCTCTCTCTCTCCTCACTCGGGAGGTCAGAACTTCTTGCAGTCAGGGCAGCCCTGGTAAGTTCCCAAGGTAAGGTGGGACGATAAAGTCCGTAGGTATAGAGGCTACAAGAGCTCTAAATTAAGAGCATAAAGTTAGCGGTAGTAGCGAACCGAAAGTAAAGTGAGTTCACGTAATGGCAAACTGCAAAAGGGTAAAATTTTACTATGAGGAATTCACACTCCCACCCAATATTTCTGGCTCTTCAGGAGCTACTTGAATCCAAAAGGTTAAAAATGAGAAGGAGCACTATAGAGAGATTCCTGAATGAGTGCGATACCATTGCACCCTGCTTCGCGGTCTCAGGCAGTCTTCCTGTTGCGTGCTGGGATAAATTAGGAAGGGACTTAGACTTTGCATGGGGGCAAGGTGCCCTAAAGCCAGGGGTTCACCCGGTGTGGCGTTTAGTGCGTAGTTGTCTGGAAGATCAAAAGTGTTGTCAGGAAGCGTTAAAGAAGGGGCGGGTGGCGCTGGAAATGCTTCAAGAAGAGAGATCTGAAGAACAGGGCAGCACTAAGGAGATAAGGGCAGAGAATTTGGGTATGGATGAGGAGAGTGAGGGGGCGGACACAGGAGACGAGCTGCAAGGACTAATAGAACAGGTTCAGAGGCAGACCTTGAAGCCCAGAAGAAAAGGAAGTGGATATAAGCTGGAACAGGAGCCTCCTGGACGGCATCCGACCGTTCCTCCCCCGTATAACCCTGCGGGGGGAGGAAGTAACAGGCAGGGGAATACATTTTGCCTGGAAGTATGGAGAGCCATCCATACAGAATTCCAGTGGGCCTATCCTGTCTATTTGGATGGCAACCAACAGAGACATCATGAGCCTCTTGATTTTAAACTGATAAAGTCCCTGGCTGAGTCCGTATGCACATATGGGATTACTGCCTCCTTTACTGTAGCTCAAGTGGAGGCACTTCACAGATATTGTATGACCCCAAATGACTGGGCAAATTTGGCATGAGCCTGTCTTACCCCAGGACAGTACTTAGATTGGCGGGCCTTTTTGATTGACTTTGCTAATGAACAAGTTACAGTTAATTTGGCCGTGGACTGGATGTCAATCCCTGACAGTGGTATGGGCAGATAGTGAGAAGTAGTTTTTTACATTTTCCCCGGGAATTAGTACAGGTTATAATGGGACTTTTGCTGGGAATAATTTTACTGATCAGAATCCTTATCAAGTGTATGCCTCCAATCCTTTTGATAATTGGCTTCTTTGTGGAGTGAACGGTAGTTGTACCAATTTAGAGCCTATGGCCTTAAGTGGCGGAGGGGCACAGGGGACTGCAGAATTTACTTGGTCCACATCTAAAGAATGGGGACGGTGGTTTACCCCGCCTACACCGACGACTTCACCTAGTACAACAAAGTTAGTCTCTGGAACTAATCCGGGCTACAGTGGTGAAGGAATGAAGAGTGGGCATAATCACACTTATAAGCCCTCTCCTGTATATGCGTTTACCCTCCTTTTGTGTTTATTGTTAGTAATGCTAGTCAGGATAATCAGAAGTTGTTGTCATGCTCTAATACCACCTGTTTTTATACACAATGCTGGAATGCAACAGAGTTTGCTATTGCTATAGTTGCTCGCATGCCTACTTGGCTTCCAGTTCCCGTGGATGCCCCTAATGCTATGACTCTGTTTAGGCAGAGACAGGATTTTGGCATTACTGCTGCAATTGTTACTGCCATTTCCCTTGCGGCAGTGGGGGCCACAACGGCCGCCATAGCCATGGGTCACTCTGTCAATACTCCTTATACTTTAAATAATCTATCCTCTAGTGTGGCACATGCACTTGATGTGCAATCAGGCATTAATGCTCAATTGAAGGGTGGCCTGATGGTAGTCAATCAAAGAATTGACTTAGTACAAGAACAGATTGATATACTGTGGCAGATAGCACAGCTGGGCTCTCAGTGGAAATATTCTGGCCTATCCATAACCAGCATTCAGTATGATAATCTTACTTATGCAGCTAACTTATCTAAAGAATTGTCAAGTTATCTTTTAGGAAATTGGACCGGAAAATTCGATTCCCTGATGCAACAATTACGAGTAGCGATTGTGACTGTGAATTTGACCCGAGTTGATGCGGGGATAGCTGATGGATTGTCATCCTGGATTTCTGCCGCCATGAATCATCTGAAGGAATGGGCCGGGATGGGAGCTTTAGCTGGATTGTTAGTATTAACTTCAGCCATATGCCTATGGTGTCTTTGTAAGATAAGGTTTGTCCAGAGGTGCCAGGCGGCCATGGTGGTACAAGCTTTTGCAGCCATTGAGGCGGGACAGTCCCCCCAGGCTTGGTTATCTATCATGCAAGACAATAAGTAATGGCAAGGTTGTTTCGTCCCTGAGCATCTGTGACCTTTCTCAGTGACGGGCACCTTCCCTCCTGCCTAAGACAGGACCCTTGAGGGCGACAAGGTGATCTAGTGATGGGTCTAGTGGAGGGATGAACCTAAGACAGAGGGGGCCACCAAGCTCAGATCTGCCGGATTATGATTGCTTATAATTAAATAAAAAGGGGGAACTGTAGGGAGCTGCGAAGTGCCACGCCCTAAAGATGGCACTGGTTTCCGCCTTCCACCCTCCCGATGGTGAGCGCTCCTTGTGAAAAACAACTCCTTATTTGGCTGTGTTTGCCAGGCCTACCTGTTTCCGCATGGTAACAACCTATCTGCATGACCCACATGGCAGGCTGAGATTGGATGGGGTTTTATATATTAGTGGCTGCTGGGCACCCCCGGGGGAGAGAGAAGAAGCCATTTTTGTACAAGGTTCCTGAATAAACTGTTTGGAGAAGATCTCGGTGGTTTCCTCATTCTTGCTGGTCGAGGGTGGTTGCGACAGCATATGCCTTCAATCCCAGCAATTGGGAGGCAGACACAGGTGAAAATATGTGAGATGGTAGTCAGCCTGGTTTACATAGCCAATTAATATCAACAAATCAAACCATACATATATATGTGTATATATATATATATATATATATGTGTGTGTGTGTGTGTGTGTGTTATTTTATATAATTCTTTCATTAAAGAATTCCATGACCTATTTATTTCTATTTTTGCATCTTTCACATTTGATTATCACTTTATGTTTAAAAATATGTGTTATGAAGTAAATGTAAATTCAGTGGGGAAAAGGGCATAGCAAGTTTTCTGTTTCTTTTATCCTCAGAAACTAAAGCATCAAGCAGGCATACAAAAGATGAACATTAAATGTTTGCTGGACGTATGAATGAAGGGTTCTTTGATATGAAGATCATGTTAGGACATCAAGACCATGTTAGGACTCCCTTCTGATCTACTATTGAATGTGTCAGTGAGACTTGGGGACCGTATCTTTTCTTCCTCTTTCCGGGGGACTTCCCCAAGGAGGCACATCTTACTCTGTACATAGACGCAGTACTGCTGGTGAGCTTTCGGACAGAAATCACACTCTAAAAGGCAGTTCTTGTTCTCAGTGATTTTATAATAGCTCTCCTGAGAATGTTTAAAGACTTTCACTCAAGTCACCTCACAAATTAATTTGCTAGTCTTAAATCTTTATTAATGCAAATTGACTGAATATTGTAAACATGTAGAGATGAAGGCTCAGGTTTCCTGGTGTTCCAAAGAAATTTTTGTAAATAGACATGATTTCAGTAAGTATAAATGTTTCCTCTTCACATTACTGCATGACCTGCTGTAATGTTGATCATGGATGAGATATTATCCAAACGGTGAACCTGCCCCCTAGACTAGTTTCCTTAAAATAAAGGCCGTGTTTACTTGGAAAGCAAAGCAGATAATGTATATACACTTATTTTCTCTCTAATCAATGGAGATACCTAGAGCAACCTATAACTGAGAAGTTGACAAACTATTTAGGCAGCAAGAGAATTTTGAGTATGACCTTAAGCATGAGCACAAATGTACACCACCCTGGTTGCCTACTGTTTGCTACTGTAAAGCAGAAACTTGTCCCAGGAAGTTAGAATCCCATCCTCAGGTGCATTCCATGGGTGAAATATATGCACGGCCTCTTCAGTATGGCCAAAGGAAGACTGAGAACAAAGGCAGAAGGCCAAGAAGCTTTCCCTTCATTTCTAAATGGAGGAGCACAGTTTTCAGAAAGATAATCATCCTACTTTAACATATTTCACATATATAAAAAACATTTTCTGACATATTCTCATACTAAATCCCATAACAAGACCAACAACTGTACCGTGAATCATTATTATTTTTCTTATACTTAAATTCATGCGAAGATAAAGAAATCAGGCTATCTCCTGAATTCTAGGAAAGATAAATTTAAAAAGAAGTTGCCCACTTATTGTTGAATGCTTGGCTTGATTCCCTATTGTGAGAAATGTTACAATGCATGACACGAGTGCAGGCGTCTCTGCTATGTGTTGATTTCCTCTGAGTAGGTACCCAGGTGGGATTGATCAGGAAAGAAAATGATTATGTCTCCAGAAAGACAAACATATACAGAAAGACAAATAACACACAGTCTCATTGACAGGTAGGATATAAAACAGGGTGTTCCCTATGCAGTGGAGAATGCATTAGAAGGAAATGCAGAAAGAAAGAGCTGGGCACTTTTCTGATTGGACAACTAGGTATGCAGTTAGTTTTCTTCAAAGGTCTGTTTTCTAGTTACCTCAGAGGATGACTATAGATAACAATAGCGTATTGTATATTGAAGAAAGATAGCAAGGAGGAATTTGAATATTTCAATAACAAAGCACTGGTCAATTTTTGGTATAATTGTTCTTATTGCTCAGATTTGATTACTATACTATCTGTATATGTATCAAAACATGATTCTATATTACATCAGTCTGTACAATTATTTTACGTCAAAAGAAAATAAAATCTAAAATAGTCAAGCACACATGGAACATTTTAATTTCAGTCATTAAAATCTTCAATCATTGTGTTAATGGTCAGGAAAGAGTCAGATTACACATACCCAAAATGAATTTCATGGCCATCCAACTTTACGGAGAAGGTAACTGATGTTCAGATAAATGTAGACATTTATACAATGATTCAAAGAAAACCTGTGTGTCATACATGCACTTTCCCTCATGGCATTCTGCTAGCTAGGCAAGAACATTCACAAGTCATAACTGAGAAGAGCAGGCATCAGAATGCATTTAATCATTACACAATATAAATCATGCCATTAAATCATAAAACTTGAACTTAATAAACATACCTAAATAAGAAATTCATATATTTTAATGCTTTCCTAATGACTTTGAAATTCTTTATCTTCTTAATTTACAGAGTATTTGTCTTCCTCCATTTATTCAATTCATGTTTTGAAAAATCTAACCCAATAGTCATAGACCACTGCAGGTATTATTTATTTTTTCATCTTTGACAGTCTAGTATTTGTTAAAGATCTAAATATATTTTACTTAATTCCATGGTGGCTCTAAATTAGCTTTAAAGCTAATATTTTGGCATTTAACTGAATAGAGTTGCATAGTTTTAATAATACAGAATAGTTGTACAATAAGGTGGCGGTCTATGTTTTTAATATTGGGATATTTTATGAGATATTTTAAATATCTAGGGAGTAATGCTATGAAGAACAAAAATACACCATATTTATGTATATTCAAGAAAAATTGCTTTTGTCAAGTATTACGAGGATGAGTTACAATACTGTTATCTATGGTAGATATGACAAAACTGAAAAGAGCCTCTCAGAAGAGATGCTCTTAAATTATTTAAAAAAATTTTCAGTTCTCCAACTTCAATTATTTATTTATTTACTTACTTGCTTACTTAGCCCTCCAGGTAACTTTCTCAACAGAGTACCCTGTCTGTTTTCATGTACATTAAATACTGTATTTATTTGCTGACACAAGCTCCACTTGGTAAGCTACATTTGAACCTTTGAGATGTGGATTTTCATGGCTTAGAATCCAGATTCTTAAACTGGGGTTTTCCAGCCTACCTGTGGGATGATTGCAACATATTTTGACAAAGAATAGAAGTTTTCTGAACCACAGATTGAGATGTGTGTGAGTGGCTTGCTCAGGTCTGTTACTTCACTACATTGTGGCTCTAAACGCATGGCACACTTCACGTTGTACATACTTCAAACAGCACAGCAGCACGGAAGTCTTCCTAAACCACCAGCTCAATAACAAGACTTTCACATGCTATAAATCGCAGGCTTTCCTTTCTATTATTTTTACAGTCTTCTGCTTTTAAATATATTGTTTATTACTTTTATTTTTATGTGAATGAGTGTATTGCCTTCATGTGTGTAAGTGCACCTGTGTCATTCAATGTCGATGGGGGTCAGAAGGGGAATAGTGTGATGGCTTAGCAGATAAAGGTATATGCTGCTATGTCTCATGACCTGAGTTCAGTTTCCAGGATCCTCATTACAAGAGGTAAAGAACACTTGCAACTAGTCCTTTGATGTACATGTACATGTAGAAGTATGAAAACACACACACAGACAGACCAAACGCAGAGAGAGAAAGAAAGAGAACAAATAATTTTAATTTTTACACACTCAACAGAAGTGCTGAATTAAATCCTCAGACGGGTTAAGAAAATTTTTGTCATTTCACAAACAAGATAAAAAAAGTTCTCGACCATGCTTTTAGTAAAAAGATTTGAGATCCAAAGGGAAATTCAGAAAAAGAATAAAAGAGAATCTGGTATTTTCTGTGGGAGAAATAGAAAGGAAATTTTATCTAAATGAGTAAAATATATTTTCAAATAAAAAACCATAAATTGCCTGAACATTTGCAGAGGAAATGCTGAAGGAGTAAATGAGGAGTCAAAGTCATCACAAGGAAGACAAATCATTTGGAAAGTATTAATGAAAAAAAAATTCATGGACTACACAGAAACTGTCTTGTAGATGGATATGCACAACTGACAAATATAAGCAGATGCCCACTAAGGTGCCACATACTAAAATTTCTGAAAAATAATAGTCACTAGTGAACCAAGATGGTTTTCAATGAAGTTAAATAAAAGCTTATAAATGGCACTTATCATTCCAATATGTCTCGTAAATATTGTTCAGAGTGGAGAACTTTTTATTAAAATAGAGTTTACCTGTGATATTGTTTTTATGCATCTAAGTATTGAAAGTCTGAGTTTTACTGTCTCTTAAACAGGATTTGGTCAGAGAAACTCCCAGCTTGGGGAAAAGTGTAAGAACCCCAACACTCTCTGAGTAACTACCGGCAACAGATGACTGCTGAGAAGGGGAGATTCAGGCCCATTTAAGAGGAGACTCTTAGTAGGCTGAGCAAGCCCTAGTGAGTAGAGCTGTACTGAAAGTCATCTGAGGACATAAACCTGATTCTATAGATGTTTATGAACACACACACACACATCATTAGAGTACATGAATTTGGTAGGGGGTTATAGTGTGAAGATACAGTAGAGGATCTGAATGTGACTAAAATACATGACTGTATGAAATGCACAAAAATTAGAAAATATAAAAGGACAAAAATAACAACAAAAACAAGGTTTGGATTTTTAGACCATTCCTGCTAAACAGTTAATTTGTTTTATTTTTTTTTCATTCTTTAATTCACCAAACAATTATATGGCAGACTCTTTGTGTCTGTTTTGAAGCAATATTTTTAGGACTTGTGTGAGGAAATAACAGACATGTAGGAACACCAGAATTGGTCAAGCCAGAAGGCTCAGCAAATATGGTGCTTGCTGTCAGATCTGATGATTTGTGTCTGAATCCTAAGATCCACATAGTGGAAGTTGAGAAATGAGTCCCCCAAGGTTTACTGTGATTTTCACCCATGTATTGTGGTATGTATGTCTGTACACACAGACACCCACAGGTGCACATGCACAGCCAATAAATAAATCTGTATGAGTAATTAAAAATACTACAATTACTTATTTTTCAGGATTAACATGATATGAAGGTGTGCATGAAGTGTGTGAGAAGCCTTTGTGTTTAAGGAAGACATCTCTCAGGAGCTGAACTGCAAGTTATGATTGAATGTACGAATGAAGATTAACCATGGAAAGAGAAATACGCTAATAGGTAGTTCTAAGCTGAGAGTACAGTCAATGTGGTGTGAAAACCCTAGCTCAGGAAGGATTGGGGTTCTTATAGGAATTTAAAGAAATGCAGTTTGAACTAACAGAAGACACAGGAAAGGGAGTTACAGGGAGGTAGAAAGATGAGGTCAAAACAAAGGTAAGGTTTGTTAGTGTAATCTTGTGCACAGTGAAATCAGATAGACTAAACAAGTTTCTCAAAGGAGAATGTGAAATTTGTCATATGTTAATAACTAATAGTTATTGAGCACTTACAGATGTTGTATATTATCTCATTTAATGAACGGCTAGTTCATTGGGCCGAAGAGAAATCCTGACTTATAACCTTGAACGATAAAACAAGAGTACTTAGTCCTGTGAAACTCCAAAGAACTCGGGGTTTCCTAATGTATTCATCCCTTCACTTGTCAACGTCAGAAGGCATACTGCCATATCAAAACTTTCACAACATTATATATAGGAGCACTTTAAACTTGTATACACAGTATCTCCCAACCATTCCATAGTTTTCAAATACTTTGTAACACTCTTTCTTAGAGAGGAGCCAGGGAATTTGTAAGAAATCAAAAATATTTGCACTGCTGAAATATCTATGTAGGAAAAGTTGGGAGAAAAGAAAATTAAAATGGTAAATTTTATGTTTTATACCCATTAATAAGAGTTGATTGTATATCCATTAATAAGCCCGTTATAAAGATAATTCTAGAGATGATCAGTCATATGTCATGCTTAGGGTCTTTCCCATTTTTTCTTCTGGCTTTTGCCAATTATATACTTTTTTAATGTTCAAAAGGCCATATAAATCTTTTTACTATTAACATGTGCTAGACGTTGAACAGAATATCATTGGATCATAAAAACCATTTGACACTATGAAGAGGTTGGAGTCAAAACATGTATGATTTTGAAACAAACATATATGCACAAGATAAGCTTAATTGTGTCTTAAAAACATACCTAAAATGCCACAGCCTGCATGCAATCCAATGTTTTAACAGCCGTCATTCTCCTAAAATAAATATTGAAATAAAAGATCCTAAAATCTGATTTCTGCTTCCTGCATTTTCATGGTAACTAGTTAATCTATTCAAACTCCCAGTGGCTGGAGCTCATTTTTGGGAGAGAGAGTCCATTTTTAAACCCTTTCTGAAGCACAGTAGGTTGCAAGTGGATTTAATGCCTGAACCCGTCACAGGGAAGGAGGGATGGCCTCTGCCAGTGTTCTGGCCATAGGCTTGTGGATGCTTTGTCGTCTATTGAGTTTCATGACCTGCTGATTCTAGTTCCAGGAGTCTCTTGAGAAGAAATCCTATCTATTCTGCCAAATGTATCTGGGAGTTTGGAAATCTGTAAGCATACATGGCTCCCAGCCTCGTTTCCTGCTGGACCTATTTGAGGAGTGAAATTCATTGCTCCTTAAGGAATCCACCAGAGCACTAACTCACTCAGGTTCCTCAGGCTCCTGGCACAACCCAGATTCTCTTGAGTGATCACCTTAAATTATGTTGTGAAGGGACTTGTGATTAAATGAATGAGCACTGGAGTTTGACAACAGTAAATCAGCAAATAATCACAGGCATGAAAAAAAATATATGAATGCAATTTTACAATGCCTCATATATCTGCATTCGCCTTGGCAGACTTTGATACTCCCTGCATCAAACTAGAAGTCATCTTTTATGCCTAAGTCATGGGGACAAGAATATTCAACTTTTTATTCTTGTTCCCACTTACACCAATCACAGACTGTACATCTTCCCCCTACAGATATTTCTGACGTGCTGTGAGACAGTTCATATATGATGTGAATGAGGTTCTGTACCATGAAACTTCTCCTGAGTTTTTAATATTAAGAACATGTTTTTCCGATGCATTTTAAATGTGTTATTTTGAGATGCATGTATTTCTTTTATTAAGATTCATTTATTCCTTAGACAGGCTAATTACCTTTTACACAATTTTAGGGCTAAATTATATATGTAGAATACCCCATTGCCATGGGAATGGCTTCCACAGGTGACACCATTTCCATTTGATTAATATTTAATTATTCTATCTTATTGTACTATGATAGAAAATTTTAAGACATATGCTGACATCAAACTGTGGACTGATTCACTGATAATAGCCAGTTGCAATTACTTTTAAGCTTGTCTTTGATAAACCAAATTCATTAACCCTTTAAGAAAACAGAATTCAAAACTGACTCTAAATTATGGTTTTGCCTGCTCTTTATAGTTATTTGAGAGCATCACCAAGTTATTTCTTTTTTTATTATTATTATTAAATAGAGTTTCTGGGTTGATAAACAGGCAAGAAAGGCTCCTTAGCTCTCCGAGAGTTGAACTCTGTCCTGGAGTTCAATGTTATTGAGACATATTAGTGAGAAAATTGACCATTATCTTAGTCATGATAGGATATTTGAAAGCTTAATTTCTCTTTCCATTTGAATATGAAGCATTCACTCCATCGCCTTCAATCTGCTAACTCCCATTTGTTGAAGTACTGGTCCCCAGATCATGGTTCTATAAAGACATTTGAATTGTGAGGGTATTAACCTCAAGAATAAAGTTATGCACTAATGAGTTCTTAAGTAAACGGGATACCATGGGGCAAAACCTCTTAGAGGAAGAATCACATAGGGAAATGCCATTGAGAAGTTACCTTGCCCTAGACCCTCCTTACCTCTCACCCTGCTCTTGAATAGTTTGGAGTGCACAGCAGCCCTCTACCCCAACACTCCACCACACTGTCTGCCTCATCATAAACTTGTGGGAATGGATTCGGTCAACTATCAATTGAAATATCTCACATCATTGCCGTTTTTACATGTATTTTGTTGTAACAATGGAATGCAATCTTATTTCTATATTTCAAGGACCCCATAGAATCACATTATTCTTTGGAATGATAGAAATTTTTGCATATTTTATATATGTCTTTGTAACATATGGATTTATGTCTTTTGTTTTCTGAAATTCCACAATGGCAGGCCTAAATTTTCTTCAATACATCCCAAACCGTTGATTCTGTTTCAACACAGCAAGGGACCAGTAAAATTTTCAGGAAATTGTCATTATATTTTGCTCAGCTATAAAGCGATTTTAAAAGCCTAGCCATTCTAAAAGTTGGATTGCGAATATGACGTGTGTGTTGGCAAATTTTGCCAATGAATTCAGATGGAAGTCCTTTGGATTTGAATTCATTCAGCTTTACTCTCCTCATTGGCTCCTTATTTCAGATGCAATATGTTTATTTATGTTGCATTCAATTTTAGACTCACCTTAAATGTAGAAAACTATATCAGAAGTCTATATTTTGTATATTTCTCATAATTGTTTACAGTACATACTGTTCTGAAGTGATATGTGAGACCTATATAAATATACTGGTCCACCGAACTGGTTACAACAAATTCGTATATATATATATAATATATATATATATTATATATATATATATGAATATAAATATGTGTGTTTAATGAAAACAATAAAGTTGGACAGAAAAAAATTTTAGGTAAAGTAATGAGCCTAGGTCTGAACAGTAGACATTAACGATGTCTGCAAACTTTCTTTTATACATATATATGTGTGTGTTTGTATGTGTGTCTATCAGTATATACCTATAGATAGATAGATATACATGCACACAAAATATATGTTTAAACAGTAAGTTGATAGAAAGTGGAGTATAAAGCGGGAAAATCATAAACGTAGGATTCACTTGGGCAGTTAAGATAAGTTAAATTGGGCTGGAGAGATGGCTCAATGATTAAGAACACTTTCTTCTCTTCTACAGGACCCAAGTTTAGCTATCTGCACGAACATCAGGTGGTTTATAGTCACCTATACCAGCAGTTCTGTTGGATCTGATTCTGTTGTATGACATTTATGGATACCTACTTATACATGCATGGCATATACACAAAGTCACATGCACATTCACATAGATAAGAATAAAAATAAATCTATAAAACATAGGCAAAATGATTACACTAGTCAGAACATATTAAAAGGAAAAGAGTCTGGTAAAACATGTGAAAGAAAGTTAAAATACCAGACAGAACAGAGTTCTAGTATCAGCTTCAATCAGTAAAGGACTTGAAACTTATCCTTTCTGACATTCCAACAAGAAAAATGTAAACTGGAGATTAGCAGATCATCACAGGCTAGAAATTGCATGGCAAATTATAACCCCAGATCTGATCTGGAGAAATTGGTATATCAAGAGAGACAGAGCAGACATATGCTTATCTGTAATGAAGTTTCTAGACAAAAAGGTAGTAAGTACACTTACCTAGTAAGGTTAATGAACTGAGGAGACTGCCCAGTAGTTAAGAAGACTTGTTGCTCTTGTCGAGAACCCAGGTTCAGTTTGCAGCACCCACATGGCAGTTGACAAGTCTATAGCTCTAATTAAGGGGATCCAACACCATCTTCTGGCCTCTAAGAGCATCGTAGACAGGTGTGCTTACATACATATAAGCGAAACACTGATATTCATAAAGTAATAAATATAAATAAATAAAAAAGCGTTTGTGATGTGAATGCAGACTATCATGAGAATGTGAAGCTCAAGACATTGCAGATAAGAGTTCTATTCTCTTGAAAATATTCTGTTGTTAAACTCCCTTACCTGGAGATGTAAACAATGTCTATCCTTCCTCTAAATTCCAAAGGACAAATTGATTCCACAGAAGTTAACTCAGGGGAACCAATGAATTTATTAGGCATAGTTACAGAGCAATGGTTGATAGTCTGTTGCCTGGGTATGTATGATTTTAAAGCAGCCAAGCTGGAATATCTGTATCCCACCTAGAGGATGACTCTCCAACAGTTCCTTACATAAAGTTCCCCCCACTTAGTCCTTTTCTGCCTATATGCCATGAGGCCAGGTGCAATTAGCGCAGGTTTACACAAAACTGGTTGAGATCGGTGACTGCATAGTCAGGTGAAGGTCTCCTGTCCCTCAGAGTCTCCATTTCATGAAGAAATGTCAACAGTCAACAAGGCCAGTTGTGATGATCTTTTGCCAGCAGGCCCAACTGAACTCTTAAGATGGCATCTGTATGGCTCAGAAGAAAGTCCTATAAACCCTGTTCATTGTAGAGATGTACCAGGTTTTCACAGTGAAGTTTCACAAATGATCCCATGATTGTCCAGGGGTTAAGAACTGGAAGACTGGAATTAGGGGGAGAGTTCATGGTGCAAGGTCTTCATCATGTCAAAGCCAAAATTCAGGCACTGTGTCACAGTGTTATCCAAGGTAACTCCGATTAGTTTTTCCCATAAGCATTTTCTCCTCCTTTCACTTTCTCCTTCTTTCTTTGCATGGAAAAGAAACAAAAAGTCAACCCATGTAAGAAAGTCAACAAATCAGATAGTAAAAAAATGAATCCAGGGAAATTAATAAAAGAGGCCTAAAATTGTAGAAATGACTGCTAAACCCATAAGATATAGGTGCTTAGAAAGGGAATCAAACATTTCTAGAAAGTGCCCCAACAACACACCTTACAATCAGAGCAATAGGAATTCATTATATTGAAAATAAATAATAGATGGAATATATATAAGAAATTGACATTCTCCAAGGAAACTAGGGAATTCCAGATAAAACAGAGAATGCAAATGTCATCAGAGGAAAACGAAGCCTCTGGCACTCACAGAAAATACTACACTCCTGATTCTTGGTTGGATGAGCACAAATCTTCTATTGGCTCATGTACCCAGGCACAGTCAATGAATGAAGCCTGCTAAATTTCGTCAAATATATTTAGACACATGCCAAAGGCAAGAGATAGTATCAACAGAGAGAACGTGATCATTAGAACTAAGTTCATATGTGATACAGTATTGGCTATATCAGAGAAGAGGCTTAGTGTCTACATTTAAATGTTAAAAACCAAACAGAAATCTCTATAATTTCTAGGCCAGCCTGGTATACATAGAGAGTTCCAGACTACCTAGGGCCACACAGTGAGACTTTGTTCAAAACAAAACAAGACAAAAATATCAAAAATGAATGACACATACATCGAAAACCAACAATAAGAAAGCAAATACCCAGTTTAAAAACTGACAGTTATGTGAAGAGATACTTAAAGAAAATATGCATAAAGTTGGAATAAGGATATGGAAATATATTAGGCTTAATATCACAGAAAATAGAAAATGTTTTAGGATTTTAGTGTATACCTTCATGGATGACTACATTCCTTAAATGACCAGGAATATAGGACACAGGTAGCCTCACACATTGATGATGGGAATCAAACAGGGGACATCTTTGAGGAAAGTGTAGAAGCTTCTCAAAAATTGCAAATTATATATATATATATATATATATATATATATATATATATATATCATCCTTGTCAATCCAGCAGTTATATCAATAGATCTTTGTTCATCACATTTGAAAAAATGCCATACTCAGAAAATGTGTCTGTGATTATTTATAGTACTCTTTACTCTGATTGCCAGAAACCGTAAGCAATAGCATGAGTTACAACGGGTGAGTGAATGAATGACCTATGGTACATCTGTAAAGTTACTTAACATGCAACGATGAAAGCAATGAGCCACACAAAGAGAAGCTGAATATCATTGTATTTTACTTCTGCGAGAGAGGTCAGTTTAACAAGATTCATACTGTAAGAATCTACATACACATAGGAGCAGGCAGCACATTAGGGACGAAAAATATGATCATTGGTTGCCAGGACTGAGGAAGGCCTTGAACTGGTGAAGCAAAGGAAACAGTTGTCCTGAGCTCTTTACAGCACTGTAATGATGGCATGCCACCATTAAAAAATATTTTAAGTGTATTACTTACATGTATGTAAGTGCACCTGTGTCATGCAATGCCTGTGGAGGTCAGAAGAGGGTGTCTAATTTCCCTGGGACTGGAGTTATGGATGGGTGCTAGGTGCTGGGAATCAAACTTAGGTCCCCTGTAAGAGCAACCAGGGCTCGTGGCAGTTCTGAACCATCTCTCCAGGCCTTAGACCTACAGTATTCAATAGCAAAGAAGATGATCATTGATATAAGCATATATGATATAAGATGTCAGAAAGTTACAAAGGAAAGTGTTGAATGTCACAAAAATACCCAACTGAAATAGACAAGATTTTGTCACCTCTCACTGCTAAGAGTGCTGAAAAATGTGTTTCTGTCCTTTTATAAGTGAATATACTCTCTATGACTAAAGGGTTGAGTATCCATGAAACTATGCATCTGAACTGTATTTTAGTTGATAAGATGAATGGTTTAATAACGGTGAAGTCAGAACACACACACATTTTAACTGAACAATTAGGTAAACAGATGTGGGAATTTGGGTGCAAGATTTCTCTTTGTTGTTGTGGAAATTTGAAAATATACTGTGTGTATAGATTAATACCATCCTTGCATCCTTGTTGGAGATAAAACAACTTATTCATATTTAGGTTAATAGAGATATGCATGATTGCATGGAGGCATATTATGTGTGTGTGTGTGTGTGTGTGTGTGTGTGTGTGTACAAACTGTGTCAAGATCCACACATACTCTCCTGTCTCCACCAGCTGAGAGGCAGCAGAACTAATGACATTCATGTATAAATGACATTTAGTTCCCAAATCTTGCTTTCTAAATTAGTTTTTCAATAGAGGAACTAAAACTCTTTGACAAATAAGTGCAGACCCTAGATCTGAGGCAGAGAATTTACAAATGGGTCTGGAATATCTTGTAGTTCCAAGAAGGAAGATGTTCTTTACCACATCAACAATGCTGTGGCTGTCCCTTAGGAACACATGGGTCAATTAAAAACCATTCGGAGACTGGAAAGACAGTTCAGCAGTTAAGTCATCTCCTTTTGCAGAGGACTCTTTGTTTCCAAGCACTTAAATCAGGCAGCTCCGGCTCACAACCATGCTTTAATCCCGCTCCATGGGATCCAGTGGCATCCTCAGTCCCCTCTGGGCACTTATAACCCTGCACAGAAACACACATGCAAACACATACATGCATTATTAAAACTAAAATGAAAATGAAAGAGCTTCCCATGACAATAATTAAAACAAGTGGAGCAATAAAATAATTTTTCTAGCATTTAATTAGAACTCAATAAAATACAAAATATAATATCAAATATATATGATGAAATATTAATATACACAATGTTTCCATGTATAGAATAAATATCCCTGAGTCCATGTTGATCCAAATAGAATATAAAGTAAGTGCCTACATAGAGAAGTTAAAAAAAAATCTCCAAGCAAACATAATTCCAACCAATCTATATAGACTACTCTCAAAGAAATAAAGCATGGTGTTACTTCTTGTGTTTTGATTATACATGGTGAGATCCATCTGTGGAACCGAATATCGTTCATGAAAATTTCATCCCTGCTCAATCATTCTTTCTTGGAGCAAATGGAGACATATAAGAATCAGGGAGCTAGTAAAATGTGTAAAACTTGGGGCTGGAGAGGAAACTCAGAAGTAGAGAGCACTTGTTGCTCTTCCAGAGCACTTGAGTTCAATTCCCATCCATCACCCACATTGGGAAGCTCACAACTGCCTGTAACTCGGACTTCAGGGGGCCCCAACACCCTCCTATGCCCACTGCAGACACCTGCATTTATGTGCACATTCCCTCATACAAACTCACACAATACACATAAACAGTAAAATAAGAACTTTAAAATATTTTTAGAACTCAGGAAGCTAAGAAAAAACACAAGATCTCGCCTGAGTGTTAGATGAGCAGTAAGCAATTACTAGTGTGAGGGAGAGTCTCTAAGTGTAGTTGTTCACAAGCTGGTCAGGGTGTTCCAGGGACACAATTTGCATGGATAGTCATCGACGGGCTTTTGTCACTGCAGCTGCCTTTGAGTCATCCACGTTCCTAGAAGTAATCACAATAAACTCTTTAGTTTACTAAGTTAGTCAGGGATGGTATGTATGGAATTTGTTCTTTTGGGTGTGTTGTCAGTGCCCACTCTGGGGTTAATAAAGAGTTATTCACATATTTCCAGGAAAAGCAACAGAACACATGACAAGAGAGCAAAAGAATAAATTCCCTGGGAAGAAACCAACAAACACTGCCCAAGGCAGATGAAGAAAGTTATCATTCCAATGCAGACTTATGTTGATGCAATGTACTCTTGACAATATATAAAGGGACTGTCCATTACCATTATGGTTCACTTCCTTAAATTCACTAACCACTGTCTATTTGAAAGAGAAACACCATACCCTTATGATCAAGGGATTCTTTGTCTATAAAATAACTGACTAGTTCTCTTCCAAATTTAGAATTTATCCAAAGCAAGGGAAAATCTTTCTAATTAGACCTTGGAACAGAAAAAGGCTATAGATAAAATCAAAGAACTTAAGTACAAGAGAATGAACTTTATTTAGTAATAATATATGAGAGTGGATTCATCTATTTTGACCAATATATCATGCTAGCATAAAATACTAATCATAGGAGAACTGGGTACTGGGGACATTGGCTTTATAGTTCTTCTCTTTCCCTATAATGTAAATTATCATAAAACAATAACAAAAGACGGATCAACAGATTCAGCCAATTTAAAGTTTCCAGAAAGTCATGTATCATTAAGCACAATCAAAAAAATCTCCCAAGAAGAATTCTCTCTTTCTCTCTCTCTCTCTCTCTCTCTCTCTCTCTCTCTCTCTCTCTCTCTCTCTCACACACACACACACACACACACTGCATCAAAAACTGAATACAATGTAGCAGATTTTGTTCAAAGTTATTGATAAACAATACCACCAAGTAAGAAAATGATTGCAAGTAAAAATTATTCTGTGAACCCGGTGAGTAGGTCTGCTCTCATGGTGGGCAAAACACAAGTTAAAGATGCTTAAATAAATGAATAACAAATCCCTGTTGCTTCCATTCTGTGTGATGCTTTTAAGCACTTTCAGAGCAGTGGATTATTGAGTTCTTGGAAACCAGGCAAGGTTCACTTGCATGAATTCATAGGGGTGTCTCACAGTGGAGCCAGTTTCCCCGCTTGGGGGAAAGTAGGAAGATTGCTCGGCCTGTGCTTTCCAGCTGGCAGGACCTAGAGGAACAGAAGAAGAGAATTTCTGGCAGCGGACATGGGAAACCCCTGCCAAATCTTCCATTGCACAGTTGAAACTCCATGTGCTTCTCGTCACACAGCGATATTTCCATACCTAGTGTGCCATTAATTAAGCTCTTTTTATCCTCTGACTTCTGAGAAGGGACCCACATCTTTCAATGTGGAGATCCATTTGTAATGTGGACAAGCCTGGGACATCTTCAATTCTGGATGATTTTCCTACATTCATTTTACAAAGCAGAGCTGAATTAGGTGAGAAATGCTGCATATATTTTCTATAGCAATTGATCTTGTCAGAGAAGTGAACCTTTAGGGATTCATCATTCAGATCATCTAAGACTGGGTCATAAATTGCATAAGTTTTATCCATAGAATTTTATACTGTGGCATTAGTATGAATTGAATAGTTATTAACAGGCCATGACCTGAATAAATGAGTTCCACGAGATGTGAACAGCACGGGGAAATTCCAAAGTTTTAGCATGAATATGTACATATATAATATTTTAATTTAGGCCAATCTGGACATCATAATCATCATGTAAACAGGTTACTTAGTCAAAGAAATTATCAACATGGAGGATTCACTTTACATCTCTTACTTTTTTATCTTACTGTTCTTGAATTGCTTTGGGCTTTTACTCTGATACAATTATTGATTCATTTTTCACAGACAGAGATGAGAAAATATAGAGAATTTTCTGGTACCCTTTACTTAGTGAAAATACTTTACAATAAGAGGTGCAAATCATATAAGTCATATGAGTGCAATTCAGAGCTTATTGAAATTTCAGAAGTTTTACATGTACTTGTGTTTGTGTGTAGATGTCAGTGATTTTCTGAATAATTTTATTCGTCTAACTACCAACACCATCTGGATGAGGATCTTTTCCATCACCAGTGGACATCTCCCTCATGCTTACAGACACATCTTCATGCTCACATCACTATCCTGTGCCCCATTTCTCCAATTTTATTTCAGAAATGCTATTGAAGTGGCATTTAGCAGTATATAAACTCATAATACCGGCTTTTTTTCAGAGTATAATTCCTTTACATTTATTCTTAATTAAAAATATAGTAACATAGCCAGAAATGGTTCACAAGTCTTTAATCCCAGAACTTGGGTGGATCTCTGTCAGTTCAAGGACAGACTGCTCCACATAGTGCGTCACACATCTGCTGTGACTACAGGGAGATTCTGTCTCAAAAAGACAAAAGTAAATAAATTTACTAATATAAATAAATGAATAATAGTAACAAACCTCAAATGATTATTAGAATCCTGTAAGTCACTTCAAAATTACAAATTGCAGAATACAGTAGATTTTAGAGATGCAGTGTTTTTTTTAAAAGATATTCTCACACATTCCAACAGAAGCCTAGTAGACTCCTTCAATAAGGTGAGAGCTTGAGGCTTCCAAAAATTATAATTTACCTTAGTCCCTTCTTGGTAGCTATTACTGCTAAGGAACAAGGTATCAGAATTATACCTTTAAAGACAAAGCTGACTGGTGATTAAGGCCAATGGCACACTATTGCGGGCCGAAACGAAGGAAATGGCGATAGAACCACAAATGATGACTAAGGAAGTAAATATAATAACACCCTCTGAGCCTGGATGCTTTACACCTCCTCATTCGTTCTCTGCCATTGCTTCTTCTCCACTTCTACGTGTGTAGTTGCACGAAGGCCAAGAGTCAGCTTGATTCTGACTTTGCTACATAAGAAGGAAGGTGAAAATTTAATCCTGGTTCTAAGAGTAACTTTGAATTCTCGACTACTCAAGCGAGGGGTTTTTGCTATTACACAAATGAATAGGAATCTGGAAAAAAGAAGGAAGCACTATGTTGTAAATGTGATTAGAGTATATAATATGGATTAAATTAGTCCCATGGAGAATGACTTCTCACTGAGAAAATGAGTTGAGAATTTTTTTAGGAGAGCTTAATTTTAAGAAGAAGAACAATAAGGAAGAAAAAGATACATCTAAAATATTTGTTGCCTTCCAAATTTACATATATATAGAGAGAGAGGCGGAGGGGGCAGATGGGGACTAGGTCATCTTGATGCCACTAATATATCCTGGATATATGGGGTCTGGCACATGCCACGTGTCAGTATTTGTCAAGTAAATTACACTGAGTTAGTATTTATCTTCACTTTATGGTGGAGAACCAAAATGAAATTGATTATCAGTTGTTCATCTGACCACTTTTCTTATCCATGATTTATTTGAAATCTATAGAGTAATCAGATGGCTTGGTATTCTTCTTGAGGTACTGCAGACGGTAGTCAAACAAATAAGAGTTTCTGGAAAAATAGTGAAATAAGACATGTGTGCACCATGTGCTCTGAGAACACAAGCTACTTGGTGGTGGGAAATACTTTTTCTTTCAGTAACCCTACTGACTAACAAATGGACTGCCATGTAGTAAGCTGTAAGTAAGAGTGTACAGTGAATTAGTTTAATTAAATCCTGATCAATAGGCTCTGAATGAAATTTCTTTTAGTATCAAATCAAATTAAACCGTTTCTTTGTGGAACAGGCATTATTTTTGTTGTTTGTTCTCATTACTCCATTGGATTTGAAAAAGTAACAAGATCAGGGTTCTGGAGAGATGACTTAATGCTTAAGAGCACTAGCTGCTCTTTCAGAGGACCTGAGTTCAATTCTCAGTACCACATGGCAGCTAGCAACCATCTGTAATTCCAGTTCCAGGAGAATGCAATGACCTCTTCCGACCTCTAGGGGAATGTGTAACATGGATGCATTTATACACTTGCAGGCAATACACTTATACATCAAATAAAAACAGTTTTAAAAAATCAGAAGAAGTGATTCTGTTAATCATTGTTTCTACCTCATTTGTCCACTTTATTCTAGAGTAAAACACCAGAGAACTTTCCAGAGATACACTTTTATAGGAAATTCTTACATTTAGTTCTCTATCAAGATCTATTGACACGGGGGGACATATCTGTATTCCTAGTGCTAAGGGGGCTGAGACAGGGGGAACAAAAATTTGAGGTCAACCTGGATTCATGGATTGAGACATGGTTTCAAAATAAATGAGTGAAAAAACACAATAATAAGAAGTGGATCATGTTTTAAATCATTTTGTATAAATAACTGCTCTTCCTTTCCCAGAATCACAAATTTGATGAATGTTTGGGTCCAGATTTTATTTCTTGAAGTACAAGTTGTAGAAACATTTAAATCTCCTTCATGTTTTCCTATGCATAGGAGCGAGAACTCATCATCTATGGAGCAGTTTTAAGTGACTCTCCTTCCTTGTTATCCAGTTTAGATTTACAACTTTGTCACTTTCTTGAATAAGAATCAAGTGTTCATTAGCAAGCTGAAACATTGATCTGAATTTATTTAATGAGTTTATAGATTGTTATGAGACCCTATGTTAAAGGGAGGGTACTTATTGACATAGATAGAGAAGTTAATATACACAAGGAGAATTCTAGCATCAGGTGTGCTATAAAGAGTTGCTTTGAACAATCCCCTGCAGACACTGTGTCTTAAGTTACACTCTGGAAGCTGCCTGGTAAACATGATCACAATTGCTATTGCTCTTTATGAGCATACCAGTGCATAATTTTATGAGTCTGCTTCCTTGCACCATTAATTTTAATGGAGTTTTGCATAGGGAAATATTTCCCAGGTATTGTATAATGCATAGTGAAGCCTATGAATCTTAAGTAATATAGCTGATATTATTCCTCATATTGGGATTAATAAAGAATTCAGACTTACGATTTTGGCTGTGTACCTGACATCAAACCCCACTCTCAAGCACAAGCAGGAGCTTTGTTATCAAATCCAGCACAGTTTTCATAGTACACAAGACTAAACAGTTTGCAGGGCCAATGGAATCATGAAACAAGATTCATTCTTATAAGATTGCACATGACTTCTTTGTAATCTGTCAGCCTGTGGCTGAAAAATATTTAGTTAATATTAAAGGAGATTATTAACCTGATTTCCTACAAAAGCTAAAACATTTAAAACTTCCCTTGGAAAATGCGAGCAGAGGAGAGTGACGGTGAAAGGGTGATGAAGAGGGACATGGGATGACAATGAAAACTTTCGACACGTGAACTTGGTGCTTTCTCTTTGCATCTCTAATGTATGGCCAGCATTACCCTGGGAGACTGACTGTGACAGCGGATTCGTTTTTGCAGATTTCAGTCACATTTTAATATCCCATCCCTGAAGACGGGGCTTGTGTTGAATTTGATGCTTCATGTTCAGAAAAGCACTGAGCATTGACTTTTGACTGCATCCGTCAAGATTTTAGATGGGAAAATTGAAAGTTATTGGCTTTGTTCCTAAGTAGTTTAGCACCTAGCAGAGGCTCCCTTCCCTTGCCACTGCTTTAAATTTAAAAAGACACAAGAAATCCTCTTATTCATCTTTATATATATATATAAAATATTTTTGAAATATTTCTTTTAATATAGTAATATTTATTATGGTGGTATGATATATCTTGAACTCATATAAAAATGAGTAATGGTTTAGATAATGTTTCTGAACTGTTGTATACTTATATTGTGCCCAATTTATCGATGAACATCAGAAATTTAAATAGATAACCCTGTTTTAGTCAATCTTCTCTAAAGGAACAGAACCGATCAAATGGATACACATGTGGGGATTTATTCAATCAGTTTACAGAATAAAGTCTGAGTAGTCCAACAACGGTGCACCATACTGGAGAGAATTCAGAAGTTGCTCCATCTGCAAAACCCTCTGTCCCAGCTGCCTCAATATGGGTCTGAAGGCCTGAAGGATTCCTGGATCCCTCTAGGGTTTAGTTTACAATGGAATACAGAAAAGTTGGTTTCTACTGTCAGTGAAGTAATCCCACAGGAGCAAGATGAACTCACCAGTGAGAGAGAAAGCAAGCACACACAAAGCAAAAGCACTGTTCTGCCATGGCCTTTCATACAGGCTACTATCAGAAGGTAACTGCCCACATTTGGGGTGGGTCTTCTATCTCCTAATGATCCAATAAACAAAGTTTTTCTTATATCAGTTAATTCCAGACCCAGTTTAGTTGACAACCATGATTAGACATCACAATCACCAAACTAGAATATTTTTTCCAGTCTCAGTGGATTTATAAAATTCTATCTCTAGCTAGAGTGTCTAGCAAAAGACACTCTTTATTATTAATATATATTATAGGTGAAGAAATTAATAGTCAGAAAAGATTTTTCTTGATTCACTTAATATTATGAACATTACAATTATATCCAAGTTTTTTTGTTTACTATATTTTTCTGTAAATTCATATTAATAATAAAGTTATTGGGATGGGAGAGATGGTTCAGTGGTTAAGAGTACTTGCATGTCGTTCAGAGGACCTGGGTTTGGCTCCCAGCAACCACGTTGGTGACTCAAAATCATCGATAACTTCAGTTCTAATGGATTTGACACTTCCAAGGGCACCAGGCATGTATGTTCTGGGCATGCATATATGCACTCAGATACTCATAATATTTGAAAATAATAATAAAAATATGAATAACATTATTGCCACAGACATTTATCACAGGGTCTCTGAGACATACTATTCTTCACATCTTCACTTTTCTCACCCAAAAAGGCTAATTTCATCAGAGCTCCCTTTCAGATGTCCTAGTCTCACCCTTTACTTTTTTTCTATACTATCAAGATTTCTTACAGACTTTATGGAGAGATTACTTTGTAATTCAAAAACCCCTTTGATGGTTATTTTAAAAGAGCCTGAGATCCTCTAGGACACATATCTTAGAAGCTTGGACAAGTCAAGGTTCTTACTGTTCCACTCCACCTTCATTTCCCTTCTGAAAAACTGTAGACATCTACTCTAGTTACATTCGTGAGGAACTTGTATTATATCAAAATTGTCACATTAGGACAAAGTTTCATTGAATCAATGTATTTATGCTTTTATAGCAGATTTATACTATTGTGGTAAAATGCTAAATGGAAACTTCACATACAATTTTATACTGATCAGTACCTGAAATGAATTTTAAAAATTAAGTGTCCTGGAGAAGTGAACACTGTGAATTTGAACGAAGCCCCTGTACTTCAGTATTGACTGTCACTAGAACAGAGGCATGACCATGATTACCACAATGACATGGGCACATAGTGTGGAAAATGACATGTATTAAGTGTTATATATGCTTTATATTTCTGAGCCCATGCATTCAGTAAGTGGCTAGTATAGTACCTGCACCTAAGAGAGTCAAATACAGTAAATCATTCAAACATTTTGCAAATAAACAGTTCAGTTATATGAGTCTATAATACTCTAGGCAAGACCATTTTCCTTATTGACAGACTGAAATCTCTTTAAGTAACTTAATCAAAATTTGTCAAATAGAAATATGGCAGCTTTTTGTATAGTAAATAGGTAGAGTTACTTATATTCTAGCAAAACACAGGATCTAATTAGAACAATAGTATGGGAAATAATTTAAGAAATCAGTACGAAGTGACTTTCACTATGGGAACTCACATCAGATTAGGATGGCACTACCATTAGTTATTTAGACTAAAGAGGAATGCTTTATAGTTAACATAAGCCTACCTTAATTGATACATAATCATAGATACTGTAGACTAATTTCTGGTCCAGATTTACTTCCTTCTGTTACTGGACTGTTGAATATTTGTATACAGTCTGTATATATAACATCTTTATAGGTCAGCAAATGAGTCTATTCCAGGACCTGACTGTAACTTGTGATGCTAAGAAGACACACATAGGAAGTATACAGGTACATCACACAGTTGAAACACTAGTGAGGACAATGGCAGACTGATCAGTTTTCTGTATTACTGGTTTTTAACAGCTGAGGAGGAGGCACGTGTGGAAGTCATCATTAGGATCACTTCAGCAGTCATAACTCTCCTTTCCGCTTGATTGAGATGGAAGGCTCTTCTTGTTCTTGGGTTGACATACTATGTATGCCCTAGAGTTATCTTGTCCATGAGCTTCTGGGAATTCTCCTGTCTCTGACGCCCCTCTCATCAGAATGTCTCTGGGATTACAGATACATATTACTAAATCAGACTTTATGTGAGCTCTTTTCATCTGAACTCAAGCCTGGCACTTTAGCCTCTGGTTCATCTCCCTAGGACCTCTTCAGTATGTTTTAATGTGATAGAATTATAAATGTAGGGGGACCCAGATGTCAAATAACATGAAAACAAAAGGGATAACTCTGAGATTAACCTGTTTTCAAGCTACGCTTGCAGAGCTCCAAATACTGAACTAACAAATAACTGATGAAGGAGGCTTTAATCCAAAGATTTAACTTTTAAGTAAACAAAGCCCCATATAAAACAAACAAAACTATTCTAGTAGTAAAAGATTACTGAGATAACAGGTTTTTAGAATCAAATCTGGTATAGAAACTCTTTATTGACTTTAAAACATGACTCACATTTTATATAAACTTCATTTACTTTAATATCATATGATATACTTATTAAATATACAGTAGTTCATTATTTTCTTCTAATGGATTTTCAGCTCTTAGGATTCATAGTTATTTATGTACTAGTTGGAAGAACACAAAATATAATAGCCATTATCTTAACAAATTTTAAATGTGTGGTGTTTATTAATTGTATGCATTATTTAAATAGAAAATGACAAACATTGTAGAATTATCAACCAGAATTTCATTTTCCTTTCCCATCTGTCATGGACAACTACTTTTTGTTTCTGAGTGTGACTATTTAATCTAATTTTAATGGAAACGTGGACTTATATGACCCCAGTATTTCTCTTACAGTAATGTCCTCCATGTTTATTCACATTTTCAATATGAAGCAATTTTCTTTTTAAAGCTAGGTAATATTTTTGTATATATGAAACACTGTTTTTCATGTATTGATTTGTTGGTAGATATTTAGAGTGTTTCAATATCACAGCATCTGTAAAGATTGCTATAAAGAATTTGGACACAGAAATATCTCCTTGAGGACTTTATTTCAATTTTTTTTACTATATACCTAAAATAGACCCAGTGAATTTTATTCTAATTTTTAAAAAAATTCTTAAAGCATGCTTTTGAAGTCTGTTATTATTTTTGTACTGTATTCGATTCCTTTTTGTTTTGCTATTTTTTTCTCTATTTGTTGCTATATTTGGAGCATATATATTTTGGTTAAATTCTAATTATATATTATATTTTTTGGACTTCTGTTTCATATTCATGTATTCATTAACATAAATTTATAGTCATGGGCATTTTTAAGTTTTTGTATTTTAGCTTTTAAATTAGAATCAAAAGTGACTTACACACCAGCATCACAATATAATAATTTTGTTTGTTCATATATTTATCTTTAATAATGAGTTTTACATTTGAGGTGCTTTTATGTTGCTGTTTCTCGTCCGTTCTTTTTATCTTGAACACGTCCTTTTAACAATTATGATCAGGCAGTTCTAATACATAGACAGTCTCTAAAATTTCTTTTAGAAAATATTGCTCCCTTTCGTTTTTGAATGGCAGTTTTATTTGTATATATTATTGGTTGGCAGATTTTCTTTACTTGGGATTCTCTAAATGTGTTATTTTTCTCATTTTAACCTGCAAGATTTCAGCAATGATTTTTTTTTCTTTTAGTTTTGTGACGTTTCTTACAGAAGAAACATTTCTTTTTTCTTGAATTGTCCTTAAAATCTTATTTCTCATAGTCCTCAGTGTAGATTCTGTGAGCTTCATCTGATTAGGATCTGTGTGTCTTCAGGACTCTCTTGTACCATTTCATGTTTAAAAAGTTTTGCTTTTATTTCTTAAAAAGGATTTTAGCCCCTTTCTGTTACCTCTTCTTATGATCATAATGACATTTTTGTTTAATTGAATGATTCCTTAATCCCTTTAAGCTTGTTTTGTGTTTTTTTTTTTTCACTTCATTCTGGACTAATACAAAATATTTCTTATTTATGTGTATATGTTGAGTTATATTCAGCTTGAATGTGCAGGAGCCTGTAGAGGCCAGAAGAAAGCATCGTATGCCCTCGCACTTGGGTTGCAGACAGTTGTGACCCAACATGTGGGTGATGGTAACCAAACCCAGTGCCTCTGCCAGAGCAGCGTATCCTCAACCACTGAGACATCTCTCCAGACTCTCCTTTTGAACTTGTAATTAATGTTTTCAGATAGTATTTCTTAAAATTCACCATTCTGCTTGATAAAGTGTACTTAATGATGATTATAAAATTGTGTTACTTTTTTCTGACTTGGGCAAGGAAAGATCTATCCCTACTGGGTACGCAAGGCAGTTTCTACATCCTCTGTCCTTACCATTTTCTATTTTATGTGTTTTGATTATTTTGATTTTTTTTTAATTTTATGTTTATGAATGTACTACGTGCATGTGTGTACGTACACCTGAGTCTTGCAATGCTCATGGAGGTCAGAGCGGGCATCAGATACCCTGGAACTGTAGTTATTAATGGTTGTTAGCCATTATGTAGGTACTCAGTTCTTTGCAAGAGCAGCCATTGCTTTTAAACTCTGAGCCATCTCTTCAGCCCCAACCTTACCATTTTTTAAAAATATGTCTTTTCTGCTTTTTTTTTCCTGTTGGTATAGACATTTATGTATAAATTTTTATTTTAGATTGTTCTTCATTGTTTTCAGGGGGCCAAAATCCCTTGTTCCTTCTGCATAGAACGGTTATACCACAGGTCAGCACACTTGGTAATGCACCCTAGTTCTTCCCTCTTTGGAGAAAGAACCCTGAGTTATGTGCCTTCTCTAGTTTGAGTTCTGCAAGTCATTTGTTCCTTTGTTTTTTTTTTTTTTTAATTTTTTTTTTCTTAACTGCTCCCAGGCATCTGAATTTGCCAAGCTTCATTGGTGTCCCATATGACAGGAAACAGAATCTTAGGTAACATCCCAGAAGGTTATGCTTGTAGTACACATGCTCAACAGGTGAAATAAGATAAAACTGTTTTTACCCATTTCATCGTTGCTGCATTTGGTTTCATATTCATTTTGGATATTGAAACTTTCTACATGGTGTATGAATCCTTAATAAAATGATTTGAATACATACATCAATGATAAATAACTGTTTCTCTGAGGGGATGAAACTCATACTTCCTATGTGGCCATTGTATTGATGTTACACGATCTCTGGCAGGCAAGTTGTCTCAGCTGAGAACATGCTTGCTCTCAATACTGAAAACCTGACTTTGAATTCTGGGATCCACATGTTGGAAGAAGAGTACCTACTCCTATAAGGTGTTCTGTTAATTCTACATGTCTACTGTGGTTTGTTTACCAATATGCACTTCTATCTACATAGAAGTGTTATTCTAATTCAAAGAAATACATGATAAATAATTCGTTTTACAGTTAATTAACATGTGATTTTTGCAATTAACTTATTAACTTTGAGTTTTAATTTCCTTATTCATACAATGTGAAAAATAATATGCATCTGTAATGGACTTGGCTTGTTGTGCTCATAATAATGGTTTGGTATAATTAATTGAATTGCCAATATTTCTCTTTGTTGGGTTATTCTGAGTACTATGCCTGAATTCGGGTTATAACTTCATCCTTTGCTTACCATATAGATATATGCACACATTTCATTTAAGTATTTTATACATATAATGTTTATTATATATAATGTTATATATATAAATGATATCAAATACTCTCAAAATGTGGCTTAAAATCCATGTCACAATTGCTTCATATTCAAATCATTCAAACAAAATCAATCAATTATATAGAAAGTCTATATCTCTAAAATCCAGTCTATAAAATGAGCTTCAAACTCTCTGACCATCTTGCCACTTACATTTTCTTCTTCTATGCAGAGCATACTACGGACAGATCACACTCTCAGATTCCAAGTTCACCATTTGTTATGCTATGCATAGTTTACTATTTCTGTACTCTAAATCTTTAACACCTCCTTTGGTAAAAGCTGAGAGGATGCTTCACATTACTCAAAACTTCCCCCTGTCCTTAGTGGGTAGTCACTGAAGAAATGGATAGTCCATCAATCAAGGGAAACTGGAAGAAAAGGAATATCCTTCGTTAAGTAAATTTCTAGTAAGAGCAGTCCAAGAATTAAGCTGTGAGATCACTGACACACTTGAGTTTGTAGCTTTTAATTCAACTCAAAAGCCTAAGGTTGAAGCAGCGAGTAATGGTACAAATCTTTAATCCCCGCACTTGGGAGGCAGAACAGGTGGATCTTGAGGCCAGTGTGGTCTTATCATGACTTCCAGGCCAGTTTGGGGCTTAAAAACCAAACCAAACCAAGACAAAACAAAACAAAACAAAAACATAAAACCTAAAGATGTGGAAGGGTAGACTGGTAGGTAGCACCCAGTCCTTAATACAGATATAAAAAACAGTTATTTTATGTGCTTAAACCTTAATGTGGCTTATTTTGAATGCCTTTAACTTTTGGTAGCTATTATGCTATAATTAGTAGAATTCTTGTAGAGTTAGAAAGATTTAGTGAATTGAACAAGGCTGTTTTTCTGAAGAGGTCAGCTTTAAAGTTCAGAGCACAGATCTTGCTATTTTATAATATATGTTCAATCTCTGTTTGTTAAATTCATGAATACATGAGTTTATAAATGATGCTCATAGCTTTTTATTAATTAACTAAACTTGTTTGAAAACTATGATTAATTCACATATAATCCTAAAAGATTCCCAGTTATTATTATGTCTGCCCTAACTACGACCAGCTTAATTGAAGAGTCATAACTTACAGGCAAATGTGTATTTCTCTAAAGCACAAATGCTGCCTTAGCATTCAGTTGATCCAGTTTCAATCATAGTTACTCATGAGTTCATCAGTGCTATTCTTTTCAGTATTCCTAATTCAGCATGTTCTGAAGACACCTGTAAGTGAAGATGGACATGATTACTATCCCACTTGTGTTCATAGAGTCCTGGAGAAGACATCCTTTAATCAAATTGTCACAGATATACATCCTAAGTTATGTTATTAGTTGTTACTAGTGAGATATGTACACAGTTCTGAGATTAACAATAAGATATGTTGACATTACGTGAGTGATCAGGGATTTCCCTTGAGACGATAAATAAACTTACTCTATAAGAATGGGAAGGGAGAGTTTCTAGGCAAGTTTAATGCTGAAGGAATCTGTCACTAGCAAAAGGGAGAGAGCTGAGAGAGATCAGTGAGGACACAGACAAGGGCTAGACTACGTAAAGTCTTGCAAGGCCACTAAACATTTTCAACTTCACTTTTGGAGAGTTTAAGAGAGTGGCATGAAGGAGCTCCTACTATGGAAAGAAAACAATAACTCACAGTCCCTCCCTGAGTTAGTACAAGAAATTAATTAATGTTTAGGATCATTCTTCGACTGCAATTATCTTTGATTTCCTTTATACCCATCTGAGGAAGAATTGAGAATTATCTTCATTGATGCTGTAATCACTGGAGAACTGTTCCACTTGATCAATGCTCAGAGTTTTTCAATGCTATCTACAATAACAGAAAATCCCTCCAGGGACATTGATGTATTCTGGGAACAAATTTCATAATTACAAAAAATTCAAAACCAGGGCTCATTTACCAAAATTGAAAGGTTGTTTTAAAAATACTTCTCCAACCCTGAATTTAATAATGGAATCATTAATTAAATTATGTAATAGCAAAATTTAGGAATCAATTACAGAAATAATTAAAGTAATGAGATTAGCAACATTTAGAAGACATGAGAAGAGCAATTGTGTGAAATGGCAATTGTCCCTGGACACGCTCAATAATTGCAAACACTTAAATGCATTATTGGTTCCAAAATGGCCCCATGTGGCGTACAGAGGAAGGAGGGTCTCTGTCCTCCACATAGCATTCTGAATTACTCCCCAGAAATGAGCTATGTGTATTAATTTATAAAATATATTAGTGTTGAATCAAGTAGATAAATCTATTAAGTAGGTAAATTTAAAACATAATATCATTAATTTATTTTTAAGCATATATAGCTACTTTTGTGAGCTTTAATCCAATGAAAATTATATATTAGATTAGTTGACAATCACCTGAATGTCCCATAAAAATGGATACTTTGTATATTGAACCTATGGAAACATAGTCTTTTGTTTTCCTGTCAGCCATGACTAACTTCTGTTCATACTAAGCAGAAGGTGATGCCAGGCAAAGAGTTTATAAACAAAATGAGAATTCATCCAAACTTTTAGCATATACCTGATTTTTTATTTTTCATTAAACAAAATAGTAATGCATAATGGCAGATTCTACAAAGCATTATTAACTTATTGAGTCAGTCTCAATCCTCAAAACAACAATTTTTGAAGTATTAACAGGATATAATTTGCTAAAATATTGTTCAGCCTTGACTCTATTATTTAACTTATAGAACTCCCTAGCGATGGAGGCTGTTTCTTTGATTTCATGACAAGTGTGTTGGTTCCTCTTCTACCTCCCTTTGACCTCTCCTATCAGTGGCTTTCAGATACCATGCGCTAGCCCCAGAGTACTTTGCAAGCACCCTCTTCCTTCTATATGAGCCCTACTTCACACAGCTTTGATAATGACTAAGTTTTACATTTATATCAAAATAGATTGGTTTTTGTATTTATTTCTAGAAATAATTTGATAAGGGCTAAGCTAGTGTATATCAGCATAAAATCAAAGATAAATACAGACTTGTGAACAGACCTGATCTTCATGCATCTGTAAATACCTCCAAACACCATCTATTCCAGCAATTTCAATAAGTACATACATACTTATGGTGCCCTGGTAATCTTGGTCAGTTCAGCTATAAAATTTTGACAAACTCCCGCATAGGCATATAGACATATTCTCTCTCTCTCTCTCTCTCTCTCTCTCTCTCTCTCTCTCTCTCTCTCTCTCTCCTCTTTCTCTCTCTTTCTCTGTCTATCCTTGTTGTACCCCTAAAATGTGATAATTTTGATAGATATCTGGTTTATCTGTTTACACTTGGCTTCATTTTGTTTGGTTGAATAGTTTCATATTTAACCCTAGCTTAATTTATATACATTAGGAATGTGTATGCTATGTACATCAAATTTAGAGCTGAAATTTGAAGAAGTTTCATATGCAAATAAGGACACATGCATGTCTCTCTCACAGAATACCACATCTCTTCTTGCTCCTTGTTGATTTTGGTCAAAAAACACACCATCCTATATGACTGATAAATGAGGCCTCTGAAATTAAAAAAGAAAAAAAAAATAGTTCCTATTCTTACCAACTAGAAATGTGTTGTTTTGCATGAAAAACTCCAAAATTTAGAATGGTGAAGTAATAGGAAGTTATTCCAATAACAAATTCATCCAGTCACTAGGAAAGACAAAAGGGATTCACTTTTAAAATAAAGATGTGATAAGATTAGAAACCAATGAAGATCATCAGAAATTTGAGTGAAAAAAGAGTATTTTTCCCCTCTCAGTTAGCAATTAGACAGCTGTATTTTGCACAAGCTAAAATTGATACCAGGAATACTGTGCTCAAGTTGCTTGAGCTAGAAATAGAATTTAAAGTAACTTAGGGTGAAAAAAGTCTTTTCCAGTGCACACAAGTCTTTCACGTACATCTAGACTTTGTTTCCATATATGTGGGTAAGTGAAATTTATCCTTATTTAAATATATTTAATTTCTCCTGCCTTCCCTTCCTCCTTCTTTCTTCTGTCCCTTTATTCCTTCCCTCCCTCCCTCCCTCCTTTCCTTCCTTCCTTCCTTCCTTCCTTCATTCCTTCTTTCCTTCCAAGTTCTGCCTTTTCATTCTTCCTTTTCTTCCCTGTTTCCATCTCTTCTCAACTTTCTTCCCATTTCTGAATGTTTCTTTTGGCCTTCTTTTTATTGTTGCCTTTCTTTTCTCTTCAATAAGGCAGATAAAATACACAGAAATAATAATAATAATAAAATGAGTTAGGAAGATAGGCAAAAAAGTAGGAAAGTACTCTGTCATTCAAGTCAATCACTTTTGCCCTCACACCTACCTGGTTTTCTAAGTTCTATTAATATATCCATACTCTCTAAATGGAATAGCAACTAAGCTAATTTAAACATTTGTCAATGAACATTAATTTAGTACAATTAAATCCTTGAGCACATGCTTTACTAACCTTATTTAAGGAACATATTCATGTACCTTTGGACTTATTTAGTAAATAGAGGTTTTTATTGTGTAAAACTTTAATGTTCCCAGGAACTAACATTTATCTTATCTGCTGAGAAAAATGAAAGTATCAATACCACTGTCATTAAATCACCACAATTAATGTTCAAGATACGAAGGATAATAAAAAGGGCTTTTGAGATTTGGTTTTCATTTCATGATACACCTTGGAAAAAAATAATGTATGAATAAAGAAGAAATGGCATCTTTGCTTTCTGAATTGCTTATGAATAGGAGGAAGATGAGACTGTGATGGAGTAATTGAAGGTCTGCATCAGCATTAGCTCAAAGGAGCTCTGAAATCTTGCAGAGAATAATATGCATAGCATGTTGTATGAAAAATCATCCATTAGCATTTCATCGCACTAATAATATAGCAATTATCCCTACCTTCTCAAAGTCCTTTGAGTCACTCCATTTTGAGCAATATCTTAATAATATATGTAGTAGCATTTTACCTGTGGTAGTACTATTATTGATCTAACACCATTAACGTTTGCAGCATTTTCAAGACCCATTACCTGATTGTATAGTAGCCCTGCCTAGCAAAAGCACATCACTTTCTCTGTTAAAGTTTGGCAGACAACAACACAAAAAAAAGCAATTTTACCTGCTACGGTGTCTGTCTGCCTGCTTGATAATGTCAATCAATAAGTGAATTCGCTTTCCTACAGCCTCTGGTAAACAAGATGTCTGCTAGATTTCAGATTCAAACAAAAAGAAAAGTACCAAGATACGGGTGGATCAGAATAAAGTGCTTTGAATGATGTTTATTGGTCATCTGGGAGATTTGAGGGTAGGGATGGAGATGCTGAAAATTATTTCTAAAGAAAGGATTGACTCAGTAACCTATGGCAGCAGCCGTGTTATGTTACAAGATGAACAACTTTTAGAAAGAAGAGACTTCGATTTATTTTTTTCTTAGCAGGATTTTAATAAAAAAAAGCATTTGAAGTAAAATGAATTCTTAGAAATTCACTTTTAATCCTGGCACTTGGAGGCAGAGGCAGGTAAATCTCTGGGAGATAAAGGTTAGCTTAAGCTACATAATGAGTTCCTGGCTAGCTGGGGTTATATGGACATCCTATCTCAAAACAAAAACCAAAACAAAGATGAAAAACAAAAACACCTTTTTAACATATTGAGAGAAAGGCTATCCCAAAATACCATCTTTACTGGCTGGCTGGCTATCAGACTGGTTTTTAGCTAGAATCATCAATCCTATAGCTAGGGGATTGTATTATATTTTCTAAATGTTTTCTTTTCTTTCTTTTTTAAACTTTTATCATTTTTATTTCATGTGTCTGAGTGTATTCCTGCATGTACGTAGGTGCACCCTTGCAATGCAGTGCCTGTGGAGGTCATAAGAGGTTGTCAGATATCTTGTACCTGAGATACAGGTAGTTATTAGCTGCCATGTGGGTACTGGAAAATGTACCCAGGTCCTCTGTAAGAGCAGCCAGTGCTCTTAACCACCAAGCCATCAGTCCAGCCCATGTTTTATTTTCTAATGATCTAAATGTATGTTTATGTGTGGTGAGTGAGGACCATTTTAGATACATTTACTATTTTTAATAAGTCATTGTATGATTTAGGAATTAGTTTTAAGTTCATAGAAATGTAAGGAATTTTAATAGAGCTGTAGAAACAAAGTGCAGCTTGTGTAGCTGACTGTCATTATCTTTTACTTGGAATGTGTCTGTGTATTGAGAGTTTGGTTCTTACTGTAGATCTGCTAAGATCTCTAGTTGATGAGGACTAAATGGGAATTTTAGTTTTCATCAAGCTTTTACAACAGTGTATCTTTCTACAGTCATACATACTTCCTAATCATGCCAGTCATTGGAAAAATCCTGAAATTAACATCTCAGTGTTTTTCCTTGAAGATTAATATTCTCCTCTCAGTTTGATTACATAGTTCTTCTGTTCAACAAATATGAGAATACCTTCTGTCTTTTCAAAATTATGTCAGGTATCTGATGTTCACCCTAAAAGTAAAAAAAAAAAAAAAGTAGCTGTATAAAGGAAAAGAAATAAGAAGGTCAAGGAGTTTTTGAGACTAATATAGCCATCACTATAATAATATATGCTGACAAATTTTAACATTAAGATGGGGCAAGCACACATCTAAGCTTGGAGGTTTCAAAGGTTCTAGGAAGAAAAACAAATGGAACATTCAAGTGAGTTTATCTAAACACAAACTGTTCACTTTCAGTAAGAAATGTAATGTTTGATGAAATATTTAAGATCAAGTGAAGCACAGAGACCCTATCAGTGATATGATCTCATTGTCCATTAGACTGAGGATCAAACGCTACAATTATTGAAGGCAAGCAGAGAGATGGAAGAAAGACTTCTTTTAGGAGCCGTAAGCCAGAATCCAACCATTATCAATGAGAAATCCCATGAAACCTCTTTCCTCCTATTCCACCATCCTGTGAAAGTGCAGCCCATAAGTGGAAACATTGAGAAACTATGGAGCAGAAGAAGGCAGTGCTATGTGCTTTGTAGATGTCAGATTAATGGAGAATAGATACTTGAAAGAATGGGTAGAGAAAAAAAGGATTGTGTTTGGCAAGAGAAATGAAGAACATTGTACAGACTGCCTTGTTCCAGTTAAGACCTTCCATACTTGTAAGATCAGCTTAATTTGCAGTTGAAGAAATTTCGGGTTGAAATAATATGTCAATCGAAGTCCTAGTAAGAAATCATCAGTTATGGATTCAGTCCTAACTTTGTCCTGATATATTCTCTCTCTCTCTCTCTCTCTCTCTCTCTCTCTCTCTCTCTCTCTCTCTCTCTTTCCCTCTCTCTCTCTCTCTCTCTCTTGTCCCCTGCATGCACATCAACATGAATGCACACACACGCACACACACACACACACACACACACACGCACACAAGGAAAACACACCCTTAGGCATATGTATAATCACACAGAGTTTTTATTGTAAAGATAGAAACATACCTAGGTAACTTTAACTGAACAAAAATATACATTAAGTTTAAGAAAGTCGTGAAATAAAGACTTTTGTCAGTCACAAACATTTTAGACAGTTTTTCAATTAATCTTCAGAGCTCTACAACTGTCAGGCTTAGAAAGAGAGTTTAATTCCCATTTATAGATCAGGAACTTAAGCTGAAAGAGGTCCAAGTATGTGTTTGAAGTCTTAAAATCAGTATAAGAAGTAACACTTAAATCCAGCAGCCTCAGCTTTAGTCTGGTCACTACCACCATTATACTGCACACCTCAGCACTTGGTGAAAGTGTTTTTGCATCAGAAGAAGTAGAGTTTTGTAATTTCTTTATCAGTCTTTTGCAGGTACTGACAAGACACAAGCCTGTGTAAAAAGAATAACCACCCACCCACCCAAGTTGCTTCAAATAGTTGTGAACTCTATTTTCATAATGTTTGTGTGTTTTGATTTGTAGGTAATTCCTTGGCCTACAAAGCAAATATTAATATATTATTAACTGATCCCATAGTACAACTGGTGATGACCTTTTGAAAAACTGATATAAGCTGATGAGAGCAGCTCCACGCACAATAATAAAGGTCATTCCGATTTTATCCTTTAATTTTCATAATGCGGATGTCAAATAAAACCTATTTAATAAAATGATCATTTTGAATAAAGAGAAAATGACACTGAATTATATTTGCTGAACTGCACAGTGAAATTTAGTGAATATTCTTTACATTATAAAAGCCTTAAGATTCTTTGTCTTTGAAAGGGGAGTTCCAATGAAACAAGCAGTTAGAGTTTTTGTTTCCCTGTTTGAAATCTGAACTCCATTATGCATCTCACTTGGCTGCATTCTGAGGAAGAACATTTATACTGTCTGCTTCTCTACTGTTACATCACAATATACCATAATTATTATTTTTTTCACAATTCTACAAAGTGACTGGAGTTAGCCAAAGAAACTGCTTCACTCCAATGTGATCCTGGTAAGAGCTGTAGGATTTAACATAGATATATTCATCGGTCTGTGGCACTGGCTGCTACCATTCAACTAGGATCTTTGACTTTGTATGAATGTAAACTTTCTCTCCAGATAGATTATCATTATTTAGTAGACTATTTTGAGTTTCAAATGTGCCTATTCAGCTTCAGGTGGTCCTAAATAGTATAAGAAAGCTAGCTGAGCACAGCCCAGAGGATAAACCAGTAAGCAGTGTTCTTTGATATTTGGTGATTCAGTTCCTGTCACTAGATTCCTGTTTAGCTTTCCTCAGTGATGGACTGTGATGGGGACAGAGAAGCCAAATAAACCCTTTCTGCCCAATTTGCTTTCATTATGGTGTTTATTCAAAGCAGTAGAAAAATAACTAGGACAGAGTTTGAAACCAAAACAAAAGGAGAAATTGTCCACTTCTTATGAACAAAGTCAAGAACTGGAAGTTCCGAGCAAATGCAAATTAGACCCAGGCATGGTGGTACATTCTTATAATCCTAACATGCTGGCTGATATAGAAAAGGTGTGTGAGCTAGAAGTCAGACTACACGGCATATGAAATTTTCACAGAGCAAACTCAATAAAAGTGAAATGAAAAGAAAAATTAAAGAAGAAAAGAAGAGGAGACTTAACATTTCACAAAAGGTTGGTATTAGGATCATGTCCATGTTGGAATCATTTTCCAAAAAAAAAAAAAATCATTAGGGCAAAATCAGTTTGCAATCCCACCAGGAATGAATGAGGATCCCCTTCTCTCCTCATTTTCTCATGATTTATCACGTGTTTTCTCTCTCTTAGTTTTTTTGACTGGAGTAAGATGAAATCTTACAGTAGCTTAATTTGCATTTCCCTAGATGCTGAAGATGTTGAAAAAATTAAAAAAAAATATTTCTTACCTATTTTTGTTTCTTCTTTTGAGAAGACTCTGTTCAGATCCATAGTCCATTTTTGAGTCCTTTATTTTCTTGATTCTTTTTTCTGAGTTCTTTGTGTATGCTGGATATTAATCCTTTGTCAGATGTAGAGCTGGTAGATTTTTTCTCCTACTCTGCGGACTTCTTCATTTCATTAACTGTTTCCTTTGCTTTTCAGTATGACAAGATCCCAACTGTAAGTTGCAGGTCTTAATTCCTGAATGAAGTCTGATTTAGAAAGCCTTTGCTGCACCTAGTGTACCAACTATATTTTCTTCCAACAGTTTCTGCATTTCAAGTTTATATTGCTGTCTTTGGTCCATTTGGTTTTGAGTAACATCAACATATATTTATGTGTATGTGTGTGTGCATGTGTGTGTGTGTGTGTGTGTGTGTGTGTGTGTGTGTCTACATATGAACTGTATCAACATCCAGTTTTCCCAGCAACATTTCTTGAAGATGGTGTCTTTCCTCCAGTGTGGATATTTTGGCTTTGCTCACAAATTTCAAGTGGCTGTAATTCTATGCACTAATGTTTTGGTATTCTGTTTTGTTCCATTGCTCAATCTACAAGTCTGATTCTCTGTAGATAAAATGATATTTATATTACTATAGCTCTGAAATATAGTTTGAAATCTGGTATGGTAATCCCTCTAGAATTTTCATTTTGTTCAGGACTGCTTGGTTATCTGGGGACTTTTATGATGCTATATGCAATTTTGGATTTTCTTTTCTCTCTTTGAAGAATGTTATAGATATATTTAGTGGGATTGCATTGAGTCTGTAAACTGTTTTTGGTGGGATGATCATTTTCAGAATATTAGTTATACTTATCCACCAGCATGGGAGGTCTTTCCATCTTGTACTGTCTGCCTCATTTTCCTTCTTCAAAGATTTAAAGTTTTTATTGGAGATATCTTTCATATTCTTGATTAGTTTTTTTCCATATTAATTAATTAATTACTTCTGAGACTATTGTGAATGAGAATGTTTCCATGATCTCTCATTCTTGGCATGCTTGTTATTGTCATATAAAAATACTACTAATTTTTAAAAGTTGATTTTTGCATTCTGCCACATTGTTGAAAGGGATGGTTATCTGAATAAGTTTTCTGTTGAAATTTTTGGGAACCCTTATGTATCATATCATATCTTTTCCAAATAAAGATAATATGACTTAAAAAAATTTATCCCTTTACTTTCCTACTCTTCTTTTATTGCTTTATTTAGGGTTTAAAACATTATATTGAAAAGCAGTTGAGACAGTAAACAGCCATGTCTCAATCCTAATTTTAATAAGAATTCTTCCTGTTTTCCTCTATTTGAGTGATGTTGCTGTGGGTTTGAAATATGTACCCTTTATTATGGTGGGGTGTGTTCTCTCCAGCACAGTTCACTCCAGGATTTCTTGTGAAGACACATTTGGATTTGTCAAAGGCTATTCTGTATCTGTTCAGATAATCATATGATTTCTGTCTTTAAGTTCATTTATATGATTTATTAGATATTGACTTATACGTGTTAACCTCGTCCTAAATCACTGGAATAAAGCCAACTTGAGCATGGTTAATGTTCTTTTTAATATATGTCTATTTGTAGACTTTACATAATATTGAGAATTATTACACTTATATTCATTAAGGTTATTGGCCTGTAATATGCTTTTTGCTGTTGTTTTCCTTACTTGGCTTTGATATTAGAATAATAATAGCTTCAAACAAGAGTCCCTTCTATTTCTGAATTTTCTGTAACATATACACTGTTAGTTGTAGTTCTTCCAAAGGTCTGGTAGAATTCTGATGTGAACCCATCTGGAACTGTTTTTTTTTTTTTTTTTTAATCAAAAGAGTTTGTGTTACAGTTTTAAATTATTTATTATGGATCTGTTTAAGATGTTGATCTCTTCTTTGTTTAACATTGGTGGATCAATAGAATCTAGAAGTTCTTTCATTTCTTATTGGCTTTCTAACTTGATGGTTTTTGACGTATTCTCTTACAATGTTAGGTCTGGAATTTTGAGTGCCTGTTATAATAGTCTAGGTCATCTATGATTGTATTGATTGTGTCTGCTCTTTCTTCCTTTTGGTTTGTTTGGATAAGGGTCAGTCAATCTTGTTTATCTTTTTATGTAAGCTGCTTTTAGGTTTGTTGATTATTTGTACTATTTTTTGGCTGCCATCTCATTAATTTCTGTTCTGATTTTATCATTAATTTGCTGAATTTTGTTTTTGTTTTTCTAAATACTTGAGTTGGAAATCAGTGAGCATAACTCTTAAAATGAGATCTACCATGTGCCCCAGCAATCCCCCTCCTTGGTATATGCTGAAAGGACTTGATATCCTACTACAGAGATGTTTGTTCATCCTTGTTTATTGCCACTCTTTTCACAATAGCTAGAAAATAGAAGCATCCCAAATGTCCCTCAGCTGATAAAGGGATAATGAAAATGTGGTACATTTATGCAATATAGTTCTATCCTGTTATAAAGAAAAATGAAATTATGGAATTCATAAGCAAATGAATAGTCCTGGAAACTGTAATACTGTCAGGTAACATACAGGAAAAATAAATAAATAAACAAGACACACATATTCTCCCTCATCTGTGAATCCTAGCTTCAAGTGTTTATATGTGGATATATTTCCTGAGGTAACCACAGGAGCTAGGAAAGAAGAAAAGAGAAAGAGGTAGTGCAGGGAGAGAGAGGGATAGTAAGATGAAGTTGCTATCACAGGGCAAGTAAGAATAAAAACGGCTGTTACTTAACTGGAGAGACCTAAGGGAGAAGGGAGTGTTATACTGATGTGGAGAGGAAAGAGAGATAAAGAATATTCAGATTGTCTGAAAAACCATAGCATTGCAAAGATTTTAGAGTCAAACTCATAGTAAATAGTGTATAATATTTGTACCTGATGACTTGATCAAGAAGAAATAGATTTCTGATGAAGCTATAATGTTCCAATTTTACAAGATACATGTATTCTAGCATTACTTCATATGATTTTGTGGTTATAACTAACAATACTGTGTAAATCTGAAAGACTGACAAAAGGCCGATTTCATGCTATATGCTTAGTAAGAGAGAAAGAAAGGAAGTTGTTTCTGTGGATCTTGTGATAATTCTTGCCCTGTAGTTGATTATCTTTGAGTCACCATATATGATATTTTTTCTCAGTATACATTGTCATCGGCATTAAAATATATGTAAAGATCAGGAAATTAATTTGTGAAGGTTAATACATTTTTCAAAGCCATAATGTTAAGAAGGGTAAGAGATGAAATTCAAACTGTCTACTGGATTTCAAAGTCGCTGACTCAGCAGTAAGCTTCTATTTATCGTGTTGCCCACATTTTCTTATGTGGAACTGGAATATGTTATTTCTAAAATAAAAAAAGACACTTTCATCCAAAACTCCTGTTGTATGATGAAAAAAAAGTTCCCAGAAATCGATGAAAGAAGACAAGACGAAGTCAAATGTTGATAAATAAAAAGATAAGGCAATTTCATACACAGGTAGTTGATGATAGTATAAAGTCTGAAGCAAATAGGTGTAGGGTGAGAAGATGATAGGTGAATGGGAAACTTCAGACAGAAATTCAGGGAGACTTTTATTTGGGTAACAGTCTCGTGCTTATCATTAATGCTATGTTCAGCCACTGAATGACATTTTTGTAGAATTCAAGATCTTAAATAATGTATGCCTATGAGTCATAGTCACTTTGTGTACACACTCGGACACATTTTATTTTTCTCATTTTTGATGTTCTGGGATCTGAAGGGCATCTTGTAAGTTACACACCCCAGATGTCTCTCAAGCTGATTTCCAGTTAGTTCACCAATGGCAGAAATCACTGGCAGGAGTTTGATGTGTTAGGCATAAGAAAAATAACTTGACTCCTTCCTCTGCCCTTGGCATAGCATGCTCAGGAGTGGCTATGGTTTATCAGCAACTCTACAAGGTCCATGATCCCATCAATGCTTAGTGACTTCAGCAAAGCTGCTCTGGAATTTCTAACTCCCCCCACAGATGAGAATGTCCCATGAAATACAAGAATGCATGTGGCCTGTTTTGGGCACCAACATTTTTCTTGTTTCTATATTGTTTTTTAATTCTATCGGCTTATGAGACATTTTCTTGAAAATCTGGAACATTCAATTCCTTCTGTAGGTTCTTTCTTTCCTGACTGGTTCATAGCTCAGTGTGAAGACAGGAAATATATGGCAGAGTCAGAGTTTGCTTTCTTTAGAGTTTGAAACACAGTTTCAGTTTACTTTGTCATTAGCTTGATGTCTACAAAGCAATGTTTATAAATTATGGCTTTCTTAACAAGGTATTAAGATATCTACTATTAAAGCATTAGGTGTTTATTTCTGTATCTCCAGTGCATAATTAGTGTCATTTGGCAGTAATACATTAGTAATAAAAGTACTTCTCAAGGTATTTTGCTCTAGAATTCTCAGTTTTAGAGCACAATGTCTGATGTAGTCACCTAGTTCTTAGTCACTCTTAATTAAACAGCGGCCTTTACAAGTGACTGTATATCAGGCACAGATAACAATGTCTTTTTCAACTCAAACTGAATGTTCAACTACCTGTTATTTTGAACAAAGTTCAGAGAACAGATTCATAGCCTCAATAGTCTAACATTCATAATTTTCTGTAATTGTAATTCAACCTACCTCTTAAATATGAATTTTACCAAAGAATTTTCTTTCATGAACTAAAAACCTTTTTTTTTTTCCTCACCAAACCCATTTATTAAAGTTCTGAGGTATAGTTATGTGATGAAAAGGTGCCATTTTTGAGGAGGTAACTAGGTGCAAGTGAGGAAATGAGGACAGTGTTTCAGATTTCAAGATATCAGTTACCTTGAAATCTTTTGCTTAAGCTCAGATTTAGGGGAAGAAAATCTCTATTGCCAGTTGCACAGTCAGATCTAAGTTGGCATGGCAAGAAGAGGTGGTTTTATGTGAATGATATATAAAATATTTCTGATCATAGGAAAATGAACTTCAATATTAGTCATATGGTAAAGAAAACCTCTTCATGATTATTGAAAAGATTGAAAAGTATACATGTGGTAAAGAGAATTTTACCTGGTTTATGCTGGGCAGAGCAATATATAAACCAGCTGTTAATATGTTTTACATTAAGACATTGAGTGCTCCTCCTAAATGCTCATGTGCTGGAGGCTCAGTTCTTCAGTGCCAATGGTAAAGTGATGAAGCCTTAAGAGGTAGGAGCCAGGGAATGATTCTTCGGTTTTTGAAATTAGAACCCTCAAAGAGTGTTAATGTCATTTTATGGAACCACAATCATTTCGCACACATGAGTTGTTGCCAAAATGCCAAGCCTATAATCGAAATCTCTCTTGCTTTCTCTCTTGCAAAGGGCGGACTTGCCCTTGGCATGATGATGTCTGTCATAGTCTGGATCTACAATGTTCCCAGTGGTGACATGCTGAAGATTTTTGCATTGACGAGAAGTGATTGAATCACAAAGCTCTGATCTCATCAGTGGACAAATTGATGTGCACATAAACAAATGGGCTATTTATTGGTTATTAATAGAAACTTATGATGTAAGAACTAGTTGAAGATTGTAAATCCTTCATGTTCTTGGTTTACTTGGTTACTGGTAGGAAGAAGGAAGAAAATATTCTCCACCACATGCTCCCTGCCATGATGCCATAAACCAAAGTCACCCAGAAGCAGGGCATCTGCATGAGGTGAAACTGAAGGCTCTGAATCTGTGGGTCAAAATCAGTCTTTGTCACTTAAATGGCTTTATCCAAAGTAGCTTGTCCTAGAAATGGAGAGCTCACTAGTCACATATCACTCGAATTTTGATGTGTCCAGAAGTCTCTTCATAAATTCTGAACTGATGGGGCTAACTTCTTCTCCATGTTCAGCTTCCAAAACAGTGACCTAATGTAACGTCTTCTCATATATATATTACACAGCCTTGGGTTTTAATTATAGCAAAAGAAAGCAAATGAATACATCCGATAAGAAAATTACTAAAAATCAATTACACAAAGTTATTAATTTACATTTAAATTTAGATGGTTAAGGGAGACAATTCTAACGGTTTTCCTCTCCTACTTTCAGAAACCACATTATCAAATTTGTGTCAAAAATGTGAAAGCATTATTTCAAGCTTTGGATACATATTTAGTATAAATACTTTAAAACAAATAATATGTTGGCACTTGTAAAATCAGATGATACATAGATCCTTTCTTCAGAAAATGAGTCAATTTCTTCATGACAAAATTAAATTAAAAGCAAGAAAAAGAGAGAACTCCAGACAGGGAAAAAGCAAGATTGTTTATAATAGTTAATAATTCATTATATTTATTATGGCTTTATAATTATAAGTATGCAAGGCAACTGATACAGTCAAAATAAGAAAAATAAATCCACTAGCATATTTCGATTGATAGCAATCTTCAGATCAAAACTCGCATTCTTTGAAATCAGTTGATTTATCATTCAAATGAGAATAAATTTAACCAATTTAGCAATAACTTGTCTCTGCCTCTTTTTCTGCCTTTCTTCTTGTTTCTCACTTTCCAACACCTCTGAACCATTTGCTGCACATAGAAACTAAATGCAGATGATTAACTTCAACTATTATTTCAGTTCTTCCTTTTCCCAGCACAGCTACACTGTTTCCAAACCACGACATACTCTGTAATTAAATACTAATTGACTTTGACATCTGCAAGTCAGCAAACACAGATGCTCCAAACTTGTGACTTATTATCTTCAATAAGATAGTGATCGCAACCTTCAGACACATTAGTCACTGGGTGTGTTCCCTCAAATTGTGAGATATCAAGGCAAAGGAAAGGGCATGTATTAAAGCAACAGCATGAATTCTAAAATATCTCAAGAAGATGATCACTCAGAACCATTAAAGGGAAAACATTCTTTCAATTTGAATCACAGTAATAGCTTGGCATATCCATTAGTACATTAATACTACATGAAGCTGTTACATTGTGTCTACATACCTATTAATACTCTGTTTCCAAATACATAGTAAAACAATTAGGGCTAATATGAAAAATATTCAGTGTTTGAAATCTTAAGAAATGAAGACATGAAAAACATTCTTTTGCGTGTGGTCTTTCTGAGACAGGGTCTCTCTGTAGCCCCAGCTGGTCTGGAACTTGTTATGGAGACCAGACTGGCCTTGATCTCACAGAGATCCACCTGCTTCTGCCTCCTGAGTGATGGAATAAATGGTGTGTGGCACCACACCGGGCAAAAACATATTTTTGACAATGGGCATATAGTTTCTCCTTCTGTGAAGGTTTAGCAACAATAAAAATTTGATTGTTGAATGTCCAAATCGTGTTGATAAAACACTGTGCTGGTCTGATGACTTGTGTCTATAATCTTGGGAAGAAAAGACAGGAGGATCTCCATGAGATCAAGTCCAACTGCTCATTGTGAATCCCAGGCCTGCTGGGGCTACAAGGAGCTCCTGTCAAAAACAAACAAACAAACAAACAAACAAACAAAAATCAAAAAACAAAAATGACAAAGGATAAAATACTTTAAAGACTCTGTCATAATAGGACTATAATTTCAAATTTGCGACATATTTGGCAGGGTTTGGTTCTGTTTTATTGTTTTATTTTGTTTGTTTTGAGACAATGCCTCCCTGAAGTCCCAGCTGGCCTAGAATTCCCTTGAAGTCCTTGCTGTCCTTGATAACACAGAGAACCTCCTGCCTTTGCCTCCACGGTGCTGATCTTAAAGGCATGCACCTCCATGTTGATGTTTTCCCTGTGGCTAAGGCTAAGTCACCTGAAACCTTTTTTGTAGGATGATTCTGGCAAGGTCAGGCAGGCTCCCGGCCTAATGGCCTAGAACAAGCTAGAACTGATACTGAGCATGTGTGTGCAGTGAGCACTTCTCAGATTGAACTTGGGCAGCTTCAGGCTAACAGCCATCCAGGACCACTGAGAACAATGAACGCCGGATCATCAGGTGTTCAGGACCTACCAGAATGAAGCACGTCAAATGACTAGATAAAGACCTCCCCTAAGCCTGACAAAAGTATCAATCGTGGCTCCACTTTCTCCCAGGGTCTGGAACGTTAACTCTGCGCCTCCTTACCCCAGCCCTGGAGGGACCCAGCCGTGCTAGCCAACACCTGGCACCCATAGTAGACAACACTCTTTAGACATTATTTCTTCACTTTTACCCTGAGGACATGAAATAATCTACTGACTGATTGAGTACTAAAGTAATAAGTCCCATTTCTGCACTGCTTAGATCACTGGGACCTGGAATTTCAACTCTGAGTATAGCTACTATCTTTTAAAATCTATATGATAACTTCCAATTGGTTAGGCTTAATATCTTCACTTCATAGTGAAAAAGAGAAGCTGAGGACTGAATTTTGCCTGTAGAGGCAAAAGCAGATGTCCTGAGGCTGGATTTAGAGTGAGTGTCATTTCTGTGAGTTGACATGTGTGACGGTAGTCTACAAAGTAACCTACTAGTAAACAAATAACAACCCAAGAAACACAGAATAGGACCCTATCCTAATTCTTGCCTGACTGTTGTGTGAGAGAAAATGTAGGAAGGCAGGCAGTGAGGCTGGTAGAAGAAGGGGAAATGGAGGCTGTAACAAGACAGGTCAAATGTCATTTATAGTAAGTGTCAGGGGACTAACACGGCTTCATAGAGTTAGGTTGGACCTGGATATCTAGACTGCTGAAGCCAGGTGAGATACTAAATCTGTAGGGTTGGTCTGTTGCCTTAAACCTGCCGGGTGATCATTTGTTCCATCAGAGCTTTGATTTCATAAAGTGGTAGATGTAAGACTTCTCCTCTGGGCTTGTTTTTGGCTTTTGTTCTTAACTCTGACCTAGCTACTTGCCCCACTTTAGGTCTTGAAAAGTTTCCATCTCATACTTAGAAGCAAAGGGCAAAGAAATATTTAAGACCTGCAAAAGACAGTCTAAGATAAAAGGACATTTGGCTACTGCTCCTACAGTAGCCCACAGCAGGTGTCCAATTTTGACTTTTCTCTGCTTACCCCTGAGCCAAAGTACAGTAGTCAGACTTCCGTCTACCTTTTTTTATTTGTAACTTGGCTTGATGAATGTCTCTCAGCATTGCACTCAATCAGAAATTGTTTACTTTTCGACCTAAAAAAGCCTAAAGCACATCTATACATTTTCTTTTAAATAGTGAGAAGTTAAAATTAGGTTAGAAAGGAAATCTCATTAACTGGAGTAGATAGCAATATTCTATGTTATTAGGTATACTTTCCTCCTTTAAAAACATTATTGTGTAATTGAGCAGGGAGGACTAGATAACTTCAGAGAAGAAGGCATTTAAAGCACCTCACCATCAAAGCTAATTTGTTTTAACTGGACTTTCCAATCCTTGAGTGTGCATTGTGTCTGAACAAATAAATATAGAGTTCTTTGTCACAAGGCATGAGAGCTTTGTGACATAGCTGGATATTAACTTCTCCACACATTGTTTTTTCGTACTTGCAACTTAAATACATAACACGAAGCTGCTATATTTATTTCCAAAGAGGCTGTTCTTTGTCTTTCTAGTTTCAGTGTGAATTCAACCCCTAATCCCTGACACTTTTATAAGTTACACTCTGAGGTATCACAAGAAGAAAGCTGAGAGAAAAGGTCTCATTTTGATTGGACAACTTGCATCTATTTGAAAGAAAATTTCATTTGTTTTCACTATATGCTATTTTATTTATAAAGGAGTGTTTATATGTTATTTTCTTGCTTTTTGCTCTAATTGTGAGAAAACATGCAAATCAGAAAAACAGGTTAGAAGAAGCACTCTGGAATTACATTAAGAAATAACTTCAACCTGGCATGGTGACACACATCTTTCTACTGTCTTTTCTTATCATGTTAATATCAAGTTAGACTTTAGACTGTGATGTGTTAAGATGTTTGATTTTAGTAATTATGACTTATTATTAGCTTATTGGCTTTCATGACTTTTAGCTTGGGATTAATAGACAATCTAGCAATTTCTTTAACTCTTTTAAACATATTTCTGACATGCTGTACAGTATATATAAGGGAAGCAGCTTCTCACCTTGATGATTATATCACAACATCAATTAACTCTGAAATTGCTGAAAATATTCAGTGTGTTGCAAAATTGAATACAGAGTCAAGGTTTAATTCTTACACAATAATGAATACACACATTCATCTCACCCATATGCAAATATGCTTTTGCCTTTAATAAAGAATAAAATTATATGTATGGTCACAAATTATTTTAAAATAAATTTTGCACATGATTTGTTCTCAGTTACTATGTGTTTTTACGTACTTATACTCTGGAAATCATATTAAAATATCTTTGTGAGGAAAAGATCATCAGAGGAACAAGTTTAAAAAATCAAAGATTTTATTACCTATGAAAGCAAAGTACAGCTACATGCACTCAGAAATTGATAGTACTTGTCTAAAAACTCATAAAGGAAAAACTAACAGAGTCTATATGTCTCTGAAAAAGTTCATTAAACCCTTCAGTGTGATATTCTGGCTCAATAGAATAAATATGTAACAAATAACATGTCACTCTGTGGTTGAGCATTAACTTCTAGCTCTGTCAATGCTGTTCTCATAATAATCAAGCTAGGTATGTGTTGCATAAATTAGAAGAATCAATTCAGGAAAGTGGAGTATGTAGATGAGGGGAAATTTTCTTTTCAGTTACATAACTATTAAAATGTTAACATTAAGTATCACAGAATTTCAAGATTACATTTATAATGTTCCAAACAAAAGTTACAAAAGGAACATTATGAGACAGACACCAATTATTTTAAAGTAAGATTTGGTGAATTTATCAGCAAATTGTGAATCTTGCTGTATTCCTGCCCTGCTCCAGATATAACTTCAATTCTAAGCATATCGAGTATAGCACTACAGAAAAATACACATATAATGTAAATGACTCTGCACATTTATAACTGAAGGGCATATTTCAAAATTCAAAGTGCCAGACATGGGGAACCACCCTTCAAGTTGATGATTAAGATAGTCTAAGGGATTTGGAAAAGTATTAGAGAATATTGCCACAGTCCTTGATTGCCTACCAGAACTTGTAGTCAAGACTCTACTGCTGATGACAGGAGATATTTCAGACTTGGGGCAATTGAGCTGACATGGGAGTCTCTTCCCTGAAGACTATCTCTTATAGAATCAGAAGATCCTATGCAAGTTGCCAAGGGATAAAAACAACCAATGATTTTGCTTATCAGTAAAGTCTATAAACCACAACAATGACTGTCCAAGCAAAATAGCTTTGTCGTTTCAATAGTAAACATAGCTAAGTACGTATGGCTAGAAGGAGGAGAAAGCCTAATGAACTATATTTGTTACTTCCTTAGACCAATGTAAGTTTTTACTGTATTCTAACTACATATCCCCATATTTACAGACAAGCATACCTCTCAGCAATGAAGCTCCTTTTTGCAACATGGAAATTATTACAAAGTTCCACAACTGGCCTAATCAACGAATAAATGATTGTGAGGTGCTCAAGTCCTAAGTGACACATCAACAATGCAACCTCTACACCTAAGGCTCAGGGACATTGAGCAAGAGGGCAATGAAAGTTTGGAAGAGTCAGGGGAATAAGAGACCTGCTGCTAGCTCATGCATTCTGGACATGATAAGGAAGATAAACCAATGAAATTTTGATATCATGGCAATCTAATAAGCACTTCATAATGACAAAACCAGCAGAGTGTGTGTGTGTGTGTGTGTGTGTGTGTGTGTGTGTATTTGTGTGTATACATTTAAGAAGAAGAGGTAAAGGCTCAGTGGATAAGAGCACTAGCTGCTCTTGTAGAAGTCCCAGGTTCAAATCCCAGTACCCACATGGGTGCTAAACACTGTCTTAATTGCAGTTCTAAGGAATCTGACACCTTCTTCTGAACTCCAAGGGCACTGCAGAAGATGCGTGTACTTATATACATGCAGGAAATAATATAGTAATATGCATTAAAAAAGAAGAGGACAAGTAATTGGGAGGGAATAGGAAGATTTGGGAATGTTTAGGGGGGAACTGGGAGCAGTGGAAATAATGCAAATAGATTACTTACGTATGAAATTCTCAAAAAGAAAATTAAGCATATTCTTGCCTTTCTTAGTTAAAAATGTTGGGTTCTTCTGCCTTGCAAGACATAAAACAAAGGTATTCTCAAGAATATATATAATTAAGAAGCCAAATGCCAACAAAGGTAAGAGCGTTATAAGGGATCTATTCATTATCAACATAACGAATGATTATTAGTGACGGCAATGGCAGCAATGTAGTGTTCACAGTTAGGAATCTTTGAACTTGAAGTCACGTAATCTTACAACAGTAACTCGGCCCAACTATCTTGATTCCTGTTTTATGTGAGAAAATTGTGATCAGAAAAATTAATCACATAATTTCAAGAATCCACATGAAGAGTAGTGCGAATAGAGAAGAAATGAATGAATTTCTACATATATAGGACCTACCAAAACTAAGCCAAAATGGGGGAAACAATTTAAATAGACAAACAAAAACTAATGAAATAGAAGCAATAATTAAACATTTCCTAATTAATAAAAACTCAGGACTAGATGAATACAGGGCAGAATTCTAGCAGACCTTCAAAATAAGGAATGATACCAGTACTGCTCAAATTATTCTATAAGTTAGGAAAGGAAAGAACACTTCCAAATTGTCATTATGATGCCAGGATATAACTGGGACACCAAAACTAGACAAAAAGTCAACAAAAAGAAAATTATTGTCCAATTACTCTGGTGAGCATAGACACCAGAATTTGCAATAGAATTCTCAATAAAAAACTTGCAAATGAAATGTAAGAGAACACCAAAAGGATTATCCACCACGACCAAGTTGGCTTCATCCTAGAGATGTAGAGATGTTCCAACATTCATAAACAAATAAATGTAATCCATGACATACATAGACTCAAGGACATGTTCATTTCATTAGATGCAGAAAAAGCTTTTGACAAAATCCAGCATGATTTCATGATGACAGAGGGATAGAACGCACATATCTGAACAGATGAAGGCAACAGACAACAAAGCCACAGGAAGCATCATGCTAAATACAGAAAATCATGAACAAGATAAGGATGTCTACTCTTTTCACTCCAACTATTAACTTTTAGAGGCCAAGTTTCCCTAAATCGCCTCAAATGGCCTCAAAAACACCATCATCCTTATCTGCCTCCAAGTGCTAGAATCCAAAGCACCCACTTCCTTCCCCTCCTGGCTCACACTAGATGTTAATTCCAAAGACTTGATGATGTACAATATTTCAGATAATTATATATATATATATATATATATATATATATATATATATATATATATATGTGTGTGTGTGTGTGTGTGTATGGCAGTTTGAGTGTGAGTGTTCCTGGGTATATACACATGTGCACACCTGAATATTGAGGCCAGACTTTGTTATCACGTGTCTTTCTCAGTTGCACACCAACCTAGATTTGGAGACAGAGTCTCTTGCTGGAGACTGGAGGTTACCAGTTTGAATGCACTGACTGGCCATTGAGCTCCAAAGATCTGCTTCCACAGCATGATGAGGCTGTAGACTCACAGTACTGTACCTGACATTTTCTGTGTGTCCTGGGAATCCAAACTGAGCTCTTCATGGCAGGTATGGCAAGCATTTATTGACTGAGCCATTCTCCACAACCCCTTAAGAAATTTATCTGTATATATAAATCCAAGTATTATAATTTTTATTTAAAAAAATTATAAAATAACTCTATGCCTTAAATTGACATATAGGCCAGTGTTTTAAAAAACATGTTCATATAATCAATAACAGAACATTAATAATAAAAACAAATAATTATTCTACTATAAGTACCAAAATTCACTCAAGAGTTATGTAAGTGCCAAGAGAAAAAGAAAATTATCTTTATGTAGTTGTAACATTATGGTATTAAATGAAACCAGTACAAGATGAATAACTTTGAAAAGCTTTCATCTATAAAATCAAGCTCTTTATGCCAATAAAGCATATATTTCAGAAACCTCATTAAAAAAATAATGTACTTGTTAAACACTAAGTAGGAAAAGACTTGGCTGGGGGCATGGCTGAGCAGAAAAGAGCACTGCCTGCTCTTGAAGAGGACTAAGGTTTGATTCCCAGCATCTACATGATGACTAACAACTGTCCCCAACTCCAGCTCCAGGGAATCTGACACCCTCCTCTCATCTCCAAGGGCATTGCACTACATGAATGCACTTACATAAATACATACAATACACTCAGACACAGACAACAAAAAAAGAAACTATTTTAAACAGAATGAAAGGTGTACAACTTCTTTGGATGATGATACTCATTTTCCAAGACTGCCGCTTTACTGGCAGGTAAGGTCATAAATCAGAAGAAAATCAGCAATGTCCTTCCTTTCACAAGGAGAGTGGGTAAATGATGAGCTCATTTATTCGCTAATTTATTCATTCATCTATTAATTCACTCATACATGTATGCATCCATTTGTGATTCAGTTATTTATTCAATATTTATCTAAATATGCATATTGTGCCTGTTTAGCACTGGGCTAAATGCTGCAGGGACCAGGAAATCTAACAAAACTATCCATACCATTACTGGATTGAAATCTCCTTAGGAAGGACTTTGGGATTTTGCATTTGTATGGGAGGGTTTGAGTCTATCATTGAAAGCCTTGGCAGGAAATGTAACAGTTCAAAAGACGAAAACAACACTTTTACTTTTGATTTTTATTACCACAGTTTATTATGTATACTATTGGATTTTAGGTGGAGATATTACGAAAGGGAGAAAATGTCATCTGTCTGTATGCATGTTAAGAAAAGCTATATTCTGTCCTTAAAAATGCCTCACTCTGTGAACTGGATCTCTTCCATTTAGTCCTCCTGATCCAGTTTTCAAATGCTTTTAGTTTCACTTGAAGTGAAAGGGAGTGTTAAAGGAATGATTTTCTTTATCACCTCCCAAGAGTGATAGGAGAGTGGAGTTAAGGAGGTGCCTCAGTTCCAAGGTAGATACCTGGATTGCTGGATTTCCTTGATCTGGCTCTTCTCTTCACCTTCTGGCCATGGCTCCATCAAGCAGCTCTCTCCCACCTTCTTCTCTCAGCATTTAGATATTCACTTCTTCCCGTCCTCTTGAAGCCTAAAGATGATAGTATCTTCCCACTTACAAGCCTTGAAGTATTATGCCATCTGTTAATTCATTGCCATGTGGTAAATGCAGACTTTAAAAATGCTTTTTAAAAATACTCTCCTTAAATTACCTAATCTGAGTATAGCACCTTCAAATCTTTTGGAAAATGATGGTCACATGAATATTAGAGAGGCCACTCCTAACCTTCTTTTCGAAGCATCTTGAAAGTATATGAAACATAAGCACAGTGCATTCTGTCTTTTGATGCTGTATCTGTGTGAGGGCACACACTAATGCAATTTCTATGATGTTAGTTTCAAAAGGTAAAAGTACACCAGAAGCATTATATTTGAAGCAGCTGCTATGTTAAAATAACTAATCAGACATGTTATTATAAATATGAGATAAGTCATGTAAAAGCACCTTTTCAAGGACTAGTATATGTCAAGTATTTATTGAATATTAAATTCTGAAAGCAAAAAAGAAATTATTGATTCTTAGTTGTTTCACCTACACATACTGAACTTTATCCATTCTAAAGCATTTCAAGCTCTAAAACCACAAAGGAGTTTCAATTTCCTCAATTGATATAGATTGTCCTGTATCACTAGTAGATGCTCTTGCCAGATGAGATGTACTTTCACTTAATTTAAAGGTCAAAAATTCACTTTAGAAAAAAAGGTAATTTGGATGGAAGACAAATTTTTGGCTTATTTGGGAAGGAAGGACTTTGCTCTTGTGGAGTATAACACACAAATATTGGTAGAGTTCCAAGCACATCTTCTTAAGACATCATCTTTAGATAGAGGAATATCTAAATTTAAAGTCCAGCTTTTCTGAGCATTATAGAATTGCCTTGGGGATGTCACTTAACATTTCTTGAGTTTTTTTCCACAAGTAGAAGATCACATTTCTCTGGAGAGATTTTGAAAGATATTGAGGCATTTTATTTCAGTTCCTTATAGACAATCATATCATCACCATCACGAATCTTTCCACTGTAATTATAAGCAGCATATTGAAAATAGTGTTTCTTATGTAACAGGTAAATGGAAGATATCCATAATTCATAGTTATTCAACTCTCATGTTTTCTCCTGTGTTAGGTGCCTCTATCTCATAACTGAAGGAGATAACACCTAAAACTATATTTTCAATGTGAAGTGAGGATTCTTCTCTGGTGTGACTTAGAGTACTACAGTCATGTAATGACTGAGCTCTTTGCAGACTACTGCTTCACTTAGCTGACTGCTTGGCTCATCTTGCTGAGCATGTGACATATCTCTGTCCCTAGGAGAACTGTACCATTGATATGGGTCTCAAAAGTGACACCTGTGGCTTTTACAAGGATATACAGTAGATTTGAAATCCTACTTTCTAATTGTATTTGATAACTTATGCTTTACCAAGAGATGTTTCCTGTCGCTTACTGGTATTTGCTTTGCCACATCTCGTTAACATATGCATTAATAGCAGCCATTGATAAAATTCTGTTGCATTCTCTTTAGTTCTTTTTAATGGCTGCCTATCCCTGTTGATGACCCAAGCTGCAATATGTCTAGAGTCAAATGAAGATCCTTATGAAGTCTACACAGAGGAGAATGTGCCACAGAAATGTACTTGTAGCAGAGGCAACCTTCTATGTTTCAAGAGGAAGCAAACTATTCTTTTATAAGCGCTAAGCCAGAATGTGCTATGCATTACAGATTCTCTATTAAGAAATTGCTTAGACATGAAGAAGGTTCAACTTCTATGCAGTCAGAAATAATTCATTGTATAATGGTATTCAAGGCAAACAATGCCTAATGCTACAGACAGAATGTGGTAGCAATGTTTCTTAGATATAATTCATCCTAAATTATTTCATAATTGGAATGGCTTTTTATGTTAGCTGTTTAGCGTTACCAAAACCCAAACCAAAGATCTCACATCATTACAAATGATAATTTTGCAACTGTGTGAAAGGGGGCGCAACAGATAGCTTCCTACCCTGACACAGAAACAGAGAGAAAAGTATTGTATTTCACAGACAATCCTGGCCTACAAAACGGGAAAGATAAATATTAACTCACTATCACCTTTACCAATAGAATGGCTGCGTCTCTCAACTCTCACCAGAGAAGTTTCCTTGTGCAGCAGATGTTGATTAACACAGAAACTCATAATTGGCCAAACTGCAGAGAACAAGAGGCCATAGAGTGCTTATTCAGTAATGTGGTATCTATTTCAAACCCCTGCTGCTCAAGACTTGGACAGGATTGTGGAAGGAGAGGCAGAAAGATTGTAAAAGCCAAAGTGGGTTGATGAATACAGGGAAACAGTCTCCCAGGCAGTTCTTCAGTTAATCATATGAAATCATACTAATGGTGATAGCATGAACAAGTCCTATGTAAACTCAAACAAGACAAAATCCCAGCAGTCGTGGGGAAGTGGGTAAGAAATTCCAATTGGACCTAAGAAACTTTTGCTAATTGATGGCACCTGGGAGGATGTTGGGGTCCCTCTGCTCGGGACCAGCCCAATGGTGATGAAGGGCCTCTGGCTAATGGGGGTGAAAGGTGCGAAGTCAAAACATAGACAACAGGAGCTGGGTGGAAGCATGCAGAGAGTGAGCAGCTGCAAACTAGTGTATTCAAGGAAGTGCAAGGGGTTTTACGGGTTTGGTTAGTCAATTGCCCTATGGGGTGTTTCCCAATGACAGCCAATAGTAATCTCTCTCATGGAAGGTCAGCTCAGTGCAGGTTCTCTCCAGACTCTGGGCGGGAGCTGATGTCACGCCTGGACGGGGATTAGAATGCCAAGTCCTCAGAAGCCATTTCTTTATTCCTCATGACAGGTAGCCTGCCTAGAGACCATCCTGAATTACACCATACAGGAGGAAAAGAGTCTGTGCCTTACAGGGAGAGAAATCTTACTGGGCCCAGTGCATAGACCCACATTAAAGGACATTTGGGGACACAAATCAGATTCGATAGGCCATGGATATAAAACAGCAAAACGGCCTCCCTTTTCATTCTAGCTTTCTTCTTGCTTTACCCTGTGTCCTGCCCTTCCACATATCCCACTCCTGCAGACCCTGCTCATGTTAACTGCGGCCAGCCAGTCAGAACGGTAATGAAGGCTGTCCCGCATTTCAGGGAGTCCACTGTTTCTACAATCATGGACAACTTACAACTAGCCAGAATGTCACTCCAGGAAGTCTGTTGTTTCTTCATTTCTGAGAAATTTGATTTTTTCCTAACCAAAACTTTTTATTAACTGAAACCTCTTTGTAAACTGACTGGCCCCTGGTTTGGTGCTGCTATGGTGTTCTGATGTAACTGATTATTGCCTTTGCCCTGGCATGATGCAATTGTGATTTTTAGCTTTATAAACTGTGTTCTGCTTCTCCTCGTGGTCAAAAGCTCCTTCTGGAGCTAGTCCCTCTTGACTGCCAGCTATTATGTAACGACTCTTAATTCAGTCCTTAATATGCAGCATTCTCACTGTCTCATGTTCAGAATTGCGTTAAATATACATATATACATTAAATTAGGCAGAGGACAGTAGGGAGGTGTAAATAGAGAAGAGAATCGAAATATCATCAAATTTTATTCTATGATACTTGCAAAAATTCAATAAAAATTTGAATTAAAAAATTTAAAACATTAGCAAACATTACAAAGAGATTGGAAAAACCTGAGTTACGTGATTTCCAAAGTAAATGTTCATTGTTTAAAAAACAATATATATTTGCATTTATAGCAGACACGTTTAATTTTACTTTTATTTTCAAGTATTTGAATGAAAATTGTACATTTTATAATAAAGGAACTAAATTTTCAGTAAAATACTTTCAGTATAATTTCAAAATAAATTTCAGTAAAATTTCACAATTGATAACCTATACTTCCACAAAAAGCAACCTAAGTTTAATATTTGCTTGCTTTCCTACAAATTTCATGCTCAAAGTTAATCTCTCTTTTAATTTTTCATGAGGTTATTAATTTGAAATATGATTTTATGTTTTATTTTCTTTTGGTTTTGTAGAAAAAAAATTGCTGTATATCTCAGGCTGATCTTGAACTTGAAATACTCTTGTCTTAGCCTGTTTAGTGTGAAGATTGCAGGTGTGCCCCAACATGTCCAGCAAGATTGATTTATTTTTATATTTTAGGGATTTTATAGGGGATAGTTATCAGTCGTGACTGTGTATAAATTTTTGTACATATTTTAAAGATATTTATATATAAGTTCTTTTCCTTTCTAGACTTTTCACTTTGTTTTCTCAATCTTTCTAGGTAATTAATCTCACAAATATTTTAATTTTATTTTTCTATTTTTATATGAGACTTTTTTATTATTTTCTTCTTAATTCTTATTTCTTTCACAAAAGTAGCATTCTATATAACTTTTCATTCATTGTATTTTATTAGAACTAGTATTAAATACTAGATGTCAGTCTGTTTTGATTCATTGTTTATTTCACATTGTTTCTTGGGTCAGTGTCTCACTCTGTACCCTAGACTGGCTTGAAGCCTGTAGCAGTCCTCTTACATAGACTCCCAAGTATGGGGATTATAAGTGTGAGATATATCATGCCCATCTTCTTTACTAGTTGTTAGAAAATTTCTCACTCTTTAATTTTATATGTATTTAGTATTCCAGTTTGTGGATATGCCACACATTTTTTCAGTCAGTCAGTATTTATGATCATCTGAGCTCATGAAGTATTTATAAGTAATAAAGCAATTTCTTTGTAGAAGTTCCTAGACATAAGAGACAAGTAGATAGATGATAGAGAGATGATAGGTAGGTAGATAGTAGATAGATAGATAGATGGATAGATGGATAGATAGATAGGATGAGATAGGTAGATAGACAACGTGTGTATGCATTATCGGGAGATTTTTAGGGTAAATTGCTTCCACTTTGATCAAACAAAAGCCATTAGATACACAAGAGTAAGATCAGGTCCAGGGATCTCATCATACACTTCTGTACTGTGTGTTATCACTTTCAGAATTTTTAACTGCACAAAAATTGTATTAAAAGTCACTTGGTTTAAACAATGGTGGATGGGGCTGGAGAGATGGCTCAGTTGTTAGGCTGCTCTTGCAGGGGACCCAGGTTCAGTTCCCAACTCCCACATGGCAGCTAACAACTGTCTGTAACTCCAGATCCAGGGGATCCAATGCCCTCTTCTGACCTCCGTGGGCACTGTAAGACACAGGTGCACTTACATGCATGCAGGCTATGCAGGTAAACACATAAAGTAAAATAATAATAATAATAATAATAATAATTTTTTTAAAGAAGAACTAATAGAATTCTGACACACAGTGTTGAGTGTAAATGAAGAGATTCACTGGAGGCCGTTTATTAGAATTTTCTTGTGTGCATACTTTAAGAGTCCTTTTGAGGCTTTATTAGGTTCTCTCTTCCATCAAGGCACTTAGTATTCTGAATTATAATCATTGATTTTCTTGTTGGTGTGTTCTTCCATAAGAGAAGTGCTTACATCTTATTGAATTCCTATCAAATACCCAGAGCTGTGTGGAAGCTTAGAGATAGAGAGATGAATAGACAGGTGAATGAGCACAGGAACATGACTACAAGCTAATGAAGACTTGGGCTTTGCCACCATACCCCAAATGTTTGGTACTAAGTGGTACTTGCTCAAATCCAAATATCATCTCTCTTCTTTAGAGATTTCAAAGTGAGTGCATATTCTCCTTCTTACCCATCAAAGACAATACGAAGTTGGTTGTTAAAAGACACTTAAAGAAACTGAATTTGACCTAGAAAGTGCCCTTTATATTTCCTAAGCTGACCATTGTAATAATATTAAGAGAGAAGATCTTGAGATTAGAAACAAGGTATATGAGCTCTGCTCTTGGAGAACATATAGTAAGAATGATAGCCTTTGCATCATCATTTCAAATGTTTCCTGAAACTTAGGCTAGAAACTCAATTGCCAAGTCCCAGTAAATCAGGTCTCGCTACTCACCCAGAAACCAAATGAAAAACAAACAAACAAACAAACAAAACATGGTGAGAACAAGTATGGGGAAACTGGGAGGACCAGGGCCCTTAGTCCTGTGTTTGGGGTACTGACATGAACTGCCAGATGATATAATGAAGACTGAGTGAAAGGGTGTGCATAGTTAGTGGTAATCACACTGTGGGTGGTCTGACTAAACATTATTATCTCAGAATTGGTCTGGTAGGCCTTGTTTCTACCAGAAATTCATTGGAGCCATTGATTAATTCAACTATTGCACAAAATATTATTCTTTCAAACCTGTTGTTCCTAGCATACAGAGAGACAACTGCATGAATGTCTCAGAGATACACAGATGCAAAACAGAGGCAGAGATGCCAAGGTTTCATCCTGCTTTTAACTAAAATTAGACATCTATAGGTCACTTGAACAGTCAGTGCTTTTAGCGAATGCAGTTTCCAAGTCCTTGTTAGATGCTCATTGTGCAGAAAGAACAATCTAAGAATACTATTGATTACGCTATGAAAATAGAAACACTGTAATTTTCACTCACTTGATAGTATAAAATAGGTAACTTTCATTAAAAGGGGGTAGTTTAAAATTGAGTAAAATGTGGGATTATATAGAGCCTAATACAATGGAAGTGTTATTTTGCCCTTTATAATATTTACATTCTTCTCCATAAATTGTTATACTAGAAAGATACTTCTTGCTTTATACAATTTCCCATTCCTTGTGCTTTTAGATCATCTGAGTTTATTAATGGCAGTTTTACCTAGACCCTCAATTGCAAGTATAATGAGTGATGTTACTTGGTAAGCATGGTACCTCTGTGTCTACAGTGGCTGCTCTGAGCATGAAAGTGTTGTCCTGTAACACTTAGAGAGAGATTTTCAAGACCTTTGTATTCTGTCAAACTTTTGGAGTAATACTTATGTTAGAATGCAAACCACACAGAAGTGACCATGCCCCAGAAGCCCATAGAAAGAAAAAGAACTCTGAAATCCTACAGGAACATCAGGACGCAACTAAGCTGAACCTGCATCATGTCTTATTTGTTGGATTATGTAAGTTCAAAAGTGTCTTTCATATTATTCATGTAAAATCTCTTAACTCACTAAAAGGTGTTAAGTCAGCAGAGGACATGTAATTTAAACATACACAAAATGAGTAAAAATTAGTATCTAGTTGTCCTATTGTTTGCTATGTCCTTTATCACTCTGATTTATCCCCTTTATTTTATACCATGACCTATTATAGAGAAATGTCTAGAAGAGGAGTGAAAAGAATAGAATGGATTTAATGCAAGATGATATTTGGACCATGAATGGAGAAGAAGCTAAACATCAAGATTTTAACCTGTCGGTCAATGAGCAAGGTTTAATCTGGCTCTGCTCTTAATTTGTCATGTAACACTTAATGAAAACCAGGATTCATTTCCTCAAATAAGTAGAGTTAGTGAAGCATTAATTACAGTCTAGTTCCTGAATTTCTACAGGATTCACAGAAGCTCCCTAACATAATTTAAAACTAAATTCCAAAATTTTGGGGTGGAATCCTATGTAGATAGATCATGGCAGCCTTAGATACCTGAACAGAACACACATATAAGGTCCTTCAACCATATATCTTGGATGGGAGAGACATTCAGGAAGCCCCACACCTTCTTGAAAGACTTTTGTAAGATAATGGTTGCCTGGGAAGGGGGCGTCATTTTCTATAGTTGTGTGTCTACTGCTGAGTTGCCTGTGTTCCAGGAAATAACTCCCTACCCATGTTCATGCAAGAATCCCTAATTAAACTCAGTGCGTGTTGGGGGATGCTGTGGGAAGAGTCAGAGAGACATGAGAGTGGGAAGCAAACTAGTTGGAAAGAAGAAAGGTTACAGGAGAAGTGGGGTTGGTAAGAGAGGGTAAACGGGTAAATATGATCACAACCCAGTGTATAAACATGCAAAAGTTTCAAGAATAAATAAATGAAAGCCAGTCATGGCCCCAATACTTGGAAGGCAGAGGCAGGTGGATCTCTGTGAGATTGAGGCCAACTTGGTTTGCATAGTGAGTTCTAGGCCATCTGGGGCTACAGGGAGATCCTGTCTCAAAATAATCAATCAATCAATCATCAATCATATACAAGGGGACAAGATTTGAAAGTAGAATTAGTGTAAACACGAGAAGAACATATTAAGCATGAAAGCTGCACAGAGAACTCCACTCTTCTGTGTAATCCACACGCACTAACAGTTTTGAGAAGATGAAGCATAATTGAAGAAATTTCTCCTTGAGTCAGAATTTCTTTGCCTTTCGTGTTAATATCTCTTGACTTGTTTGAGCTCATCCTGGGTACACTGAATTTGTTACGTAAACAAAAAAGGTTAGATTTAAGACTTGTAGATGCTTTTGATTAATAATACATTGTTAGTCAATTATTATTTGATAAACTCCATGGGTTTGGAAGACCACAGCCAGATGGTCCTGTGGCTCCTGACCTTTACATACCCAACAAGACCATTTTATTATTTTCTCTACTCTTTTGAAATATTTCAAAATAACTGGATGGGGAGGTAGGGAAGGAGGGGCTTCATGCTGTTCTGATTAGAGTTTTGCTTCTATGTTTAGATATGGATATGATCGGTTTGTTTTTCCTCCGAAATTTCCTCTGGATTTTCACCCCTAAATGGCAATCACTGTTAAGTGCAGAACACTATTGTTAAGTATGAATCATGTCTTCCTATGTTTTTACTGTTGATGCTTTGCAAAACATTCTCTTCCTATAGCTTTTTTTGGTATCTAATTTATACCTTGATTGAAGAGTATTGCAAATGAAAACCCACAAAATTTAATAAATTTATAAAAGATAAGATGTTTTATTGGAAAATTAGTTAACAAAATTTTAGTCAAATTTGATAATGAAAGAGTATTAGATTTTTATAATCACCTGAAGCTTTCAAATGTAATAAACATTTTACCAAATAAGTATAGTGGATGAAAAAAAAAATCATTAGGCAAAGCAAACACTCAGTTGACACAAAATGCCTGGGATGAAAAATTTAAAACCTCTTTAATAAAAAGCTATTATTTTGAAGTTAAGAAAGCCAAAATTATGCGGCCTAGTAAATACCATTACCATGTATACAAATATAGCATGCAAAGTGCAGTTGGTTACACACTATCCTAATGATAGTCTTTCCTCCTTCAAGGCCACCTGTTGCGAAATGAGTTTTCTTTTTTTTTTCAACATACAAGGAGACCAGATATATTTCTAAGAGTTCAAACAAACACATTTTGTAAAATCATCACTCAAAGGAGAGTATATCATTGCAACCCTAACGTCTCTGACCTTTTTTGGAATATGCAGAGTCTTCAGTGTTTGAACATAATCCAAAATACTTTAGGACTTTTCATGAGAAATGTTAAACTCATTAAAACTTCCCAGAAGCTAAACACATTTGTAAGATAGTATATACACATATAGTCAAAGTAGACTCAGATTTTCCATGGGGTAATATCAAAATTGTGCTTATATTTCTTAGAAATCTAAGGATATGTAGATATTTTTACAACAATAATTTCCATGTGGACATACAAACAAATTGTTCAAGTATGTTAGAAACATCTACCAGCTCAGGGTGATCCCTAGATATAGAACCACTTGTTTTTGTATCAGTTCATGCTCATCCATAGCTGTGCCAATATCCTGAGGGTAGTTGGGTCAGTATGTTTCTTTGTAGACATTATCAGTAGCCACCACAACCCCGAAAAAGAACCTAGACAGGAGAGGGCAAGCACTTAGTTAAAGGAATCTACATTCAATTTACATGTATTCCAAGAATGACGTTCTTAAAATGAATAAGGTTCTGAACCAGGCTTCACTGGAGATCTCACTTTATATCTATAGACTTCAATCTACTCTTTTAAATTAATTAATAATATAGTTAACCAACTAATCAATGTGACCATTTCTATGCTGTCCCTGCTGACTCCTAAGCAACAGCAGAAATTTAATATATTTCAGGAAGGTACTCTAAGAATCAAGACTACAGCAGTTCAAGCCCTCCAATACAGACCCTGTCTGCTAAATCTAATGCAATACTGATTTTAAGAATGAGTGATTCTCCAATTCAGATATTTACATCATTACACATTCTGAGGAATATTACATATTACATCATTCTGAGGATTAACATGTAAAATATCACTTTCAAAACTTGTTCATGTCAATAGAATTACCAAGTACACTGGATTCTTTCCCTATAAGCAGTCTATGAGCAACACCAAGTTCCTTTTCAAATTCAAAAGCTGACATTCAGATGCTGTGCAAAATGTGATGCACAATGTGTGAGCCTAAGAGTCATTGAAAGAATTGACATTTGTGTATGATAAATTCATTTTTATCTTGTAGATTTTTTTTTCAAGAGGAGTGAGACATGCCATTTTTTATCCTCAATGGGATAAACTGAATTTGTTAAATCATTATGTCGAAAATAAGAAACTATGTTTCAACTGTGGCAAATGTTAGCCAAAATTAGGAAGACCAGTCCTAGGACATAACACTCGACTACTCTGTTGGATAGCATTTGGGAAAAATGTCTGCTAAATTTCATATATCAGGGTGTTTTGTAATGATGAAACTTACAGGATAAGAACACATAAGTGGTTACATGGATCTACATTGGTATTTGATAGAGAGCCAAGACAAAGCGAAGTGGACAGAGGCTTAGGACAGGTAGATGGTCTGCAGGGAGAAGTGTTTATTGCATCTCAGTTGACTAGTTCTGTAAGCAGAATATGACGTCACCTAGGTGGCTAATCCTCAGTATTCAAAACAGGAATGTGGAGCCCTTTCTTTTCCCTTTATTCTTTGCTGGCTTAGTCCACAGCTGTCAGTTAAAATAAACTCCTTTCTTTTACTTTCTTCCATCTTTCTGCCTGTAACTAAATTTAGGAATTTTCAGAATTTCGCTATCCATCTCAATGAGTGCATCCACAGAAGATGGATCACATCATATATTAAATTTCAAAGGACAAAAGGGAAGATTTGGCTACAATGATTTTATGTGTATTCACATATATGCTGTATGGGCAACGGAAAATATTTTGGCTTTTAAATTTGTATTAATTATTCTATGTAGGATCAGTAATATGTAGCAGGTACTACTGAAATGTTATCATCTTTATCAATATTCTCAATCACAGGTGATGCTGATGTTACCCTCCACTGGAACACATGTTAATTGATACTCAGAGACATTTCTGTTTGTTGCAACTTGGAGGAGAATGATAACTGACATACAGTGGAAAGTACCAGGGATGCTTCCAGATTCACTATGATGTCTAAGATATCTTCCCTCAACAAAAATATCCAGCACAGTTTTCAATGGTGTTAATACTAGAAAACTTAACATATAGAAATGATATAGCATATTTTCTAATATATCATTTATCAGTATTGAGTGGTTTTGTAGATTGAAGATCTTAGTGTTCCCATGTCTTTATTGTACAATGATCATCTTATTAAAATATTCATATCACACAGATATTAAAGTAAGATGATTTTATATGCTCTAACAGGACAGCCTGACTCCTCTTAAAGCCCAGAATATATGACTATTCCTAAAGCTTATTTTATATACCATGAAAGAAGTTTATGAGTATAGATTTTATAGTTCTGGGCTATCTCTTTTCTCTGATGACCTCTCATCATTAAATTTAGAAACTTTCAACCTTTCCTGCATTCATGCATATACTTTGTTTTACTTGGAAACTGAGGATTTAGATTCTATTATAGAATAGGACCTTGCCGACTCTTTTTGAATTGTATGCTGAAGAAACTTCAGTTTTAATTAAAATGATAGTATCGCCATTTAAAGGCTAAAATACCTACAAGGACACAAGTAATAATGGCCCAGTTTTATATGGCTTAGTGGGCTAGCTATCGCAAGAATACTTCTTTTGCGCCTGGCTTGCTTCGAGAAAGAGGAAGGCTGCTTTTCTAAAGATATGAATTCTGGATCTGATTGCTTCTGTGAAGAACATTTAAAGAGGGTTAGGCACCTCTGACTGGAAAAAAAATCACTTTGTGTTAAAAGTTTCATAGCCTTCTGCAATTTAAGTCCCAGCAACTTTTCCTGAGCAAACTTGTACTTGCCTCACAAGCTGTGGAGCAACAAAGATTCCCGCAAAGCAGCCACGGTAAAAAAGCAGGATAAAGGGAGTTGCTGTGACTTTTGAACAGGGAAACTTGTGAGAATTTGGAAAACGAAAAGAATGGGAAGATAAAAGAAGATTTACTGAAAGGCTGGAGAGAGAGAGAGAGTTCAGCAGCTAAGAGCACTGGTTCCTCTTGCAGAAGACCCGGGTTCAGTTCCCAGTACCCATATGGAGGCTAACAACCATCAATAGTTCGAGTTCCAGGGAATCCAATGCTCTCTTCTGCCCTGCATGGGATACACGGCAGTATACTCACACAAACAAAAAAAAGTAAAATAATGTTTTAAAAGTTACATAAGACTTCCTGATTCTTCAGCTCATATAGCAATCTTGCTATTTCATTAAACGAACTCCAGTGCACCCTCACAGAATGATTACAGGTATCTGTCTCTGAGATAGACCCCCATGTAGATCTTCATTCTCCAACAACTGGAATTTCCTTTCTTCTTTTTTTATATTTTGTTTATTTACTTTTATGTGTATGAGTGTACTGCCTGAGTATATGTAAGTGAACCTGTGCTGTGCAATGTCTACGAAGGTCAGAAGAAAGTGTCCTAGTCCCTTGGAACTGGGGTTATAGACTGTTGTTATCCACCATGAGGGTGCTGAGACTTGAAGCCAGATCCTTTGGAAGAGCAGTCAATGCTCTTAACCACTGAGCCATCTCTTCAGCCCCTGGAATTCCATTTCTTCTTACAGAAGCCAATCAACCCACCCATGTATAACTAATTTGATGAAAATTGTGATTATATTTATTTTTTCACTGTAGCATCTCTCATACCTAGAAGACTTTTTAACATGTGACAGGGAGATTATATTTTGTTTCGAGTAATTAATCAGTGCTGTGGCCTCATATGTAAAAGAAGGAACAAAGCAGGTGATTTGCTGTCTACCACAAATCTGTGTAGAACATATGTTAATCATCCTATGAGATCAGAAATCAACATAGCAAGGCCAAACATCACTCAACAGCCATTCTGTTTTTTAATTTATTGTTTATTTCTTGTTATTATTATTATTACTATTATTATTATTATTATTATTTATGTGTACAAATGTATTATCTGCATGTGTATAAGAGTACTCATGTCATGCAATGTCCACAAAGCTCAGAAGAGGGCATCAGAGTTCCTAGAACTGGAGTTACAGATGATTGTTAGCTGTCATTTCGGTGTTGGGATTCAATCCCGGGTCTTCTGCAAGAATAACCAGGGTTCTGGACCACTGAGGCATCTCTTTAGCCCTCAACAGCCATCTTTTAAAACTTACAAATCAAAGAAAATTTTATAGCATTTTTGTTCATATAAGTTATATATATTTTTGCTTCAGTCATTTTCGATAGTTTCCTAATAACCCACATTTTTAGTACTCACAATAAGTAACAAATTGGAAATAAGAGCAATAAAACAAGTTACAAACCATGTAGGCACAAATAACATAAATCAAATACTAACACTTGTCAACTCAAGATAATGAGAAGCTGCTTTAAAAAATAACTGTCTTTTTTTTTACAGTTGTCACACTTCGCTCTGTCTTGTCCTTACAGCCTCTCTCAGTCAATACATGAATACACAAGTCACTTCATTTTTTCTGTAAATGTGAATATATGTGTAAAGAAACATATATCACATCTAACATGTACTTTAGGCACATTTTGGCACTCAGGTTTGTAATTGAGCGAGTGATATGTTCCTCATCATGATATACATGGATGTGCAGGTATTATTTGTGGATGGAGTTGGGTTGTAAATAATAACTAGATAATAGCTTAGCAAAAATTGAGGTCAGGACAAAAGACATTAGTTCATGGCTATCACTCTTTGAGAGGGCTCTGGCTCTGTGACCCTGGCATTTTCATCTTGGCTGTTAAGTTACATCTGTCAAAGATTTAGGTATCTGTGGTCTGTCTAGAGCTGAGTATGCTATGAATAATTGTCAAAACTCTGTCACATGCCCTCTATGGGTTTGGACTTCCTTTCCAGCATCTTTGTATCTCTTACTCCATGTTTTTATACATTATAATTTCTTGACAAAAAATGGAGATTTTAAGAGTTATAATTGCATGATGCTGATATGTTTATTTAGTATTGTGTTTACTATTTTTATTTAATGAGTTAGATGATATTGCCTACATGTGTGTAAATGCACCCATGTAATGCAATGCAATGCCCTTAGAGTCAGAAGAAGATGTCAGATCTACTAGAACTGGAGTTAGTGACAGTTGTTAGCTGCCATATGGGTGCTGGGAATGAAACTCAAGTCGTCTGAAAGAGCAGACAGTGCTCTTAACCATTAAGCCAACTTTTCAGCCACCTATGTTTTAATTTTTAAAAAAAAATGAGTGGAACAGAAGGATGCTAGACCTATCCACTGATTGGTTGCGTAAGGACCCAGTTGCTTCTGGGAACAGAATCCGTCAGCCTAATAAAAGAAACCAAGGGAATCAAGATGAGACCAGGAGCAGGAACTTTACTTTATTATGCAGCATGGTTCTCAAAAAGAATAAGGAATCATGTTTGGGGAGATTTCGTGGCTTTAAGATGCTCTGTGAACAGGTTGAGAAATCTGCTCTTTTTCAAACTTCAATTTATTAATTGAGATCTGAAAATTATATCTTCTGAGTTTTATATTCATATTCCTTGTTGGAAGGAGAGAATGGATTCCAGAAAGTTGTCTTTTGAAATGTCATATGGAAATATGAACCCCATGGTACATATACAGCAGTACACATACATCCCCACACACAAACACACACACACACACATCATATCTTGCATATGCAATAAAAATAAATAATTTTAATGATAACATTTATATATTCATTGGTTTAACTAAATTCTAACACTGTCTCTTTCAGCTATATTCAGTTGCTAAAGGTCTGCGTCTAAGCCAGTTTTTCCCCCCCAGTGCATATGAGTTCAATTGTTTTCTGGCTATTTATATTTCAAATTTCATGCAACAAATAAAGTGATAAAATGATGGACTGCATCTGAACAGCTTACATTTCGCTCTTACAGCAATTTTCTTCTGGGATTGTGAAACTTAAGGGACATAAGCTGGACAGAGGGAGCATGACTCCGTTGTGTGCTGATGAGTACCAGGGGTCATTCTGGAATTGGATACTCAGTGTACAGTGTCTTCCTTTATATCGAAATGTTTTCTCCCTCATGGATCACTGGTGAGGTGAAACATCTTTAAGCACACTTTGCTGAAGATTTTGCTTTTGGTTACAACTTCCAATGATCTGTATTTAAAATGTTTTTATTTGTTTGTTTAAAATATTTATAATTCCTGGGATAAACAGCAGGAGGTGATGGATATATGTTTTTTACTTTATCTATGTGTGTAACAAAATTCCCATGAGGATAAAGAATGCTGAAGCCTTACACGATTTCAGGGCTCACTAGAAAAGGGAATATTGTCATTAATGAACACAGGATCTTGTTTTTAATTGAAAAGTAGAAGAGTGTTTTCATTTACATTTCCTCTTCTTTACACCAGAAGCCTTTATTTCCTTTTATGCTGGGCTGCCACCTGTCCCTGACAGATGCTTCCTTTATTAATCCTTTGACAGTGGCAATTGCCAGCTCATTCCCTGAATTCTCACAGCTCATAGAAGGAAAACTTCTTGTCCTGAGTGAAATCCTTCAATCATATTCATTCTTTCTCTCTGATCTCTCCTTCTTTCTCTCACACTCTCATCGCTCATCTCCCTACCTTCTCTGATGTACATTTTTATTATCAGGATATATTAGGAAAAAGGAGTAGAATTCGAGAATCCACGATACTCTGAAAATTTCTTTAAGAAATATTACTTTCTCCGTGGTTGGCTTCCTTACATGGGGGAGTCTGACAAAATGAATAAACCTAATTTCCCTTACTTTCTCGGGGAAAATAAACTAAGTTGATTCATAATAATGTCATGTTCACAACTCATCCTAAATAAAATATAGGTTTACATTTGTATTCACTTCCAAATTACTTCAATTTCAAGAATATTCTCTGATTATTGTTTCTCTTCCTCTTGCATGTTAGAACATGTGTGATGTGATCATACATCCTGTGACTGTTTTGACAGAAGACTCTCCCTGCATCATCATGTGGATGGAGATATAGCATCATGTGGATGGAAACACACACACACACACACACACACACACACACACACACATATACAAAGAGAGAGAGAGAGAGAGAGAGAGAGAGAGAGTTCTATGATAGACCTCTTCTCCTCAGTTCCAGAATTTGATCTGCTAAAGTGTTTCTCATCATCCTCATTCTCATATGAGTGTCACAATCAAATGACCACAAGTTAATTATTTAACTTCTATGAATCTTACATTTCTGATCTATAACACAAGGATGAATAATACCATATGTCAAGTAGGAGCAGCTGAGATTTAGAAAGATAAAATCAAAGCAACCTGGTAGACTCCTTTAATATAATGTAGATTTGAAATAATCTTTAGATTACTGAAAACATTTTCTTATATCATTTTGCTCTCTTTCTTTAAAAGATAGTTCTATAGTTCAAATTCTGGTGTAATTTCATTATATTCTGTTTTTAAGCCCCTCAGATTTTACTAAAATAATGAATATCAATATCAGTTTTTTAATTTACCTTAAGCTCTCAATAAACATTCATAATTCCTATATTTTATTATCTTTCAGTTACCTGTCCATATCATTTCTTGATATTCTCCAGTGCAAATTTGCTGTAGAGAGATGGTTTCTTGAAACAGCTGCTTCATCTGCCAACAGAAAGTCTGCATCAGACTGAAAGCTTTGACTCCAGTGGGATGCAAATGAAAAAAAAAAAATCCATGATTTGGAGATGGGAACCCTGCATTTCTAAAATGGAAGTTTTTCCCAGTTTCTCCATCACTGTCTCTGCAGCTTATCAGGAATATGCACAAAGGTTTGATGCGCAATGAACAGATGTCCTGCCTTTTAATTTAATTTCTGCCTAATTTTATGCAAGAGGTAACCGTTTTTCTTAAGTCATTTTTATTACAGTTCATACAAGAAAGAGCTCTTAGAAGTAATTACTTCATAAAACTTGAGGGAATAAATCAGAGAACTTTAGGATTAATAGCAAATGTGGGTATGAATCTTTCTTACATGCCAAGGGACAACCTCCTGAAATAATATTAGAATCACACTATACTATAGAGGAGACTGTCAAGGATTGACTCTCTTCCCAAATGGTCTGCTTTGTCTCTTGAAAAAACTGAGTACCAAATAACTCCAGAGCATTGCTCAAATCCCACCATTAATATTTGTTGCTCAACAGGCTTCAAACCTGGACATGAGATTTTCCAAGCACCTGTGAAAGAATATTAGGATACCCTGGGAATGAAATTTATATCAGTAGTGGTTGACTGCATTAGGACTAAAGATACAGATTTTTTTCAGTAATGCTGAAGTTGATAAGTAATAAGAAATAAATGTGGAGGACTGGAGAGAAGGGTCATCACTAAGAGAATGGCCTGCTTTTTCAGAAGACCTCATTTCTGTTTCTATCCCCCACATGGCAACTAACAAACCTCAGTCACTCCAGTACCAGGAGATTGAACATTCTCTGCTTGTCTATAAAGCATTGCATTCATGGGTACACTAGTGGTACACATATTATGGGAGTAACCAGACAACTTTCAAATTGAATTTAAGTTCCATTTCATAAGACAGGGCTCATATTTTACATTCATGTCAGTTCTAGAAACATGTAGACAGGCCAAAGGCCACAGGGGAGAGTCTAGTACTATTAGTCTCCTAAAAGATATAGTATAAAGCAACTCCTACCGACATACTGTTGTATCCATAGATTAATGCATCTCTCAACTCTCACCAGAGACGTTTCCTTATTCAACAGAAATATTATAGTGACTGCAGGAAATCCAACAAATTCTTCACAAATGCAACAGATAAAGAGCTGCCTTTGTCAGGCATCATAGTGTAACTTAAATGAGTAGTACTTTGTCACTTGTTTAGTGTTAGCAAAATGAGAGCTCTAAATGAAAAGGGTGCTTACACAACAGACAGATGCTAAGAGCTTCACTTTATTAACTAACACTGCCATTTGACTATCTGTTCTCCCCTCCAAGTGTAAGAAATTATTTTCAGGGCAATTTTATTGGGAAGACACTTGATGCAGCATTATCTTTGTCAAGGAAATAGACCCAGATATTTAACAAAAAATTCAAGGAAAAAGAAAATAATATTAAGGAGATCAGGAAGAGTTAAGAAAAGTTCAATCAGCAGAGGAATTTGAACAACCATACTCAAAATTCCAACTGCATCATATTAACCAAAATTTATTTACCAAACTCTATTATTGCTCACTGTCTGAAATATTTGGCAAAAGCCACTTCTACTTCTTATAGTGATAAATCATTTTGTGCCATTGTTACAATGAGACACCCTCTATGATTTATGCCCCATCCTTTCCAGGCAATCTCTGTTTCAATAGAAGTTGCAGGAAGTTCCTATGTAGCATGAGAGTGTCACATCTAAAATTCCTGCCACATTCTTCTAGTTTTCCATTTAAGGTTAATTTTATAATAATTTTCCATTAAAATTTTATCAAATGAGCTGAAGTTTATGATTTTCCTCTCTTATTTTCCCAAATGCTGAGATAACAGATTGTCACATCTCACCAAACACTATCTTATGGACTTTTGGCAAATGTTTGAGAACAGTCTTCAGCTGGCATGTAGAACACCTGGGAAATGACGTGCTCAGGGTCAGCCTCAGACAAAGGTGATTGGAAGTTTTGGACAGATACCTCTGCCTCTCCTACTTCGGAGTGATGCATTCCATCCTTATGGTGGCCCAGAAGTGACCAGTAGGATTGAGACCCAGTTCTTCACAGTTGACCCTTAAAGGCCAGTCTCGGGCTCTGCTTTCAAATTATCCAGAATAGTCCAGAGTAGTGGAGTTAATTTTTGAGATTTATCACAACAATACCCAGCCTTCAGTTCACTCTTAGTTTTATGTTTTCTTCTCTAAATCCTTCCTGGACAGTTCTCTACCCTCAAAGCAAGGCAGAATGCAAAGAGCTGAGAGGGGAGACAGGAGGATCTTTATAAGACAGTTTTGCCTTTCTGATGCTTTATCTCCCATCATAGAGATTCACCAGTGAGAAACTTTCTCTCCTTCTATGTGGAGGAAGCTGGCTCTCCAGCCTTGTGCTTTCCTGGCTTCCTGGCTTCTTGGCTTCCGCAGTTTACTGAGTTTTCCTGGTAGTGCCTGTTCCGTCTGCTGTCTCAGCAATATTTTTGATGACTCTAACACTTTATACTCCCCTGCCATTTCAAAGCAAAATACAATGAGGAAGCAGCTGAGTGCTTAATTTCATAAGTATTTTCAAGAAAAGACAGGCATTTGCTGCCAGCTTTGTCATTCCTTCTTTTAATGAGCCTTAAATTGATAGATTAACGAAGCCAAACTTATGAGATTTTACTGTTAAACTTAATAAAGGTTTTACAAATGGATTTGACACAGTGTTTGAATGCCCACTTAAACTATTAAATCATTTGAGGCCAGGGAAGTCAGTTATTAAAAGAAACATTGGGGCAAGGAAGGATAAATTACCTTTGGAAAATTATTTGAAACAAAATATTTAAGTAAAACTCCAGCAGAAAATAATACATATTAGAAATATGACCTACAGGTAAAATAAACCTTAGGATTTCTGTAATCCATCATAAATGATTGGATTTCCTAAAAACTCAAGGATTAAAACAAACACATAAAGTTGGGGCTGGGGGAAGCATTCAAAGTTCTTAACACTCACAAGGTCCAGTCTTCAAACCCCTGGGAATAAGAAAAATAAAAAATAAAATAAAATAAAAGTAATCATTATTTTCAACCAGAATGTTTTACAGAAATATGATACTATTAAATGGAAAATTACTTGGACTGCTAAGTCTTGCACTACAAAGGTGGCCTGGATCCAGTTAAATGCAGACTGAAAGAGGGTTGAAAACTGCTTCTTCATTGTCTAGGAAGAGCCCCAAAACTCCCTGGCAAGCGAAGAAGGGAGGAAGACAAGGGAGAAGAGCACGGACATTTTGAGAGGACTGGAAGGTGAGAAACAAAAATTTAAAATGTTTTAAATATTTTTACATTTTTGTAGCAATGATTTGTCTTGAAGAGCATTTACAAATGTTCATTATGAACTATTTGGTAATACATGTTTATGCAGTGAGGTCCTATTAGACCTCATCTTCCAAGTCACATCAGATTCCCATTCTTTCATACTCCACAAACTTGATTATATTACACATTGTTTTCTAAAAAGGGAGATTTTGAGGACCTTTTTCTCAGTGTATGTATATGTATTGGGGCCTGGCTTAGTTTTTGTATATCGTATGTATAGAGACGCCCATGGAGGTGAGGAGAGGCTGTCAGAGGCCCTGTAACTAGAATTAGAGGTAGTTATGGGCTGCCATGTGGGTGCTGGTAACTGAATCCCTGTCCTCCGCAAGTGCAGTAAGCCTTATGAATGCTGGGTCATCTCTCTTGCCCTGAAAGTGGTATTTTAAATATTATCACAATAGTTACTTTTCTCATTACTATAACAAAATACCCAATGAAAGCAACTCAAAGAAAGAAAGGCTTCTTTTCCTCATCGTGGCAAAGGTGAGACAGTAGAAGCTCTAGCCGTGAGGGAAGAGCCTAGGGCTGCTGATTGCACTGCGCCCATAGTCTCAGTGCTTCAGAGTTAGGAAGCACAGAGACATGCATAGTGGTGCTAGGCTTGCTTTCTCTATTTTTCCATTTATTAAATTCAGCACTATAGTTCATGGAGTGAGCCCATCCAGATTCATAGTGGGTCTTCCCTCCTCTTAAATCTCTCTGGAAACACCTTCACAGCCATGTACAAGGGTGTGTCTCTTGGATGAGTTTGAATCCAGTCACACTGCCATTGGAAATTAGACATCCCAAATGTAAGTCTTGTATTCTTTTCAGAACAGAGACAACAAACATAGCTGACCTTACACAAGGCAACATGTTTAAGTGAAGACCAACATCACCTCTATCCTTTCATTAACATTAGGTTCCTTATATTTACTGGAGAATTTGAATTTCCATATTACAAGTATTTATTTACCAAATGCAATTACTTGAAAAGGTCAGATGCCCCAACTAACTTAAGTTTTCTTGGGGAGTAATAACTTGGAAATATATCATTAACATGCATGTACACACACACACACACACACACACACACACACTCTAGATAACCTCAAATGAAATGAAATGTATCTTTTCTCTATTCCTCTAATATTCATGAATATCACCTACTTATTGTAAGGAAATTTGGAAGGAAGGGTCTACAAGTATAGACTACGAATTAGGTGTCAAGTCTTATAGTATCTAGGATCACTGATATTTTAAAAAATGTTTGTGGAATTTATGGAATCTCACATAGAGCCTCAGTCCTATCTCTCATGCATCCTGACAGACTGGATGGCTACTATACTGTTTGTGACTACAAGGAACCCAATTTGAGAATCATGAATCCGGTTCAGTATCACCTTTACAGATGGGGATATTACCTGTTCACATAGAGAAAATGTTTTACACAGAGATACAGAGCCTATTAGTACAAAAATGAATTTAAAAGCGAAAGTACATTGAACTCAACACAGTCCTTCCTCTGATGTCTCACCATGTTTGCCATTCTAAGCTCTTCATAGATGATAAGCCATTGACTCATGATATTTTAGATTTTTGTTTACTTCAGAGATTCAAATTACCAATTTCAGTTGAAGTGGTTTATATTTGAATACATAAAATCTTTAAGTAGAATTGAGTTTCTTTAAATATATTTAGGTATAAAAATATTGGAGTCACCATGCTAAAATTATCAACAGCATTTGTACCCTTCCTGTTTTCCAAATAATTTCTACTTGTCCTCCCTTTCTGACATTGCTGCAGAGATCTTTCACTTGGCTGGTAGCAAGTGGCAAAGGATGATGTGAGATAAATAAAGATAGGACTAGAATGCTAATCATGAATATGAATGGCACAACACAGATGAGGAAGAAAAGGAAGTTTGGTTCAGGGTAGAATAAGGTTTGAGAAGTTAGAGTTGGCCAGAGGACTAAGGAAGGAGGGAGAAATACATAACAAAACATGGACAAAGAGGAAATAAGATTAAAAGCAAACTTCTAAAATAAACATCATATTGGATGTGATGAAAAATTCAGATGATAAATTGCTGTAGAAAAAAACCATCAACAATTCTTAGCATTCTGTGAAGCAAACTCAAGATTGCTTCAGAATTTTTCTTGGGTTTTTATTCCAGGACAGCAAAAGATGTCCCGGATGAAGAGAATTAGCATCATCATTATCTACAGATAAGGTGAATCTCAAGGTTCTAACTGTGTGTGTGTGTGTGTGTGTGTGTGTGTGTGTGTGTGTGTGTGTAATTTGACTTGGTCATTTCATGTTATATGTTTCATATGTTTTTTATTTAATATACACATGCATGGGTCGAAATACTCTTCATACTATTCAGCTGTAAAATTGTTGAAATTCTATCATTTTTGACATCAGTGGAACTAGAAGTCATGATATTAAGTGAAATAAAGCAATCACAGAAAGGTAAATGTCATATGATCTCACTCAACTTTTGTTGGACACAGTAGAACTGAGAGAGGAAGTTGACCCACTGGACAGGAGGATACATTTGGCAGGAGATTAGGTTCTGGTATTCTAAGGCACAATTAAATTAATAAAATCAGCAACAATGTAGTGCATGTCTCAAAATAGACAGAGATATTTTAAATGTCTCATCATAAATTTTAAATATTCTCATCATTCAAGAAATGATCATTTTTAAGGTAATGAATATACTAGTGGCCCTAATTTGAGCATTGTACCATGTATGGATGGGTAGAAATGCCACAGTGTGCATGATAAATATGAATTAGGTGTCAATCAAAAATGTACATGACATAAAAGCAGAAGGGAGACTATATAATATATTTGAAAAAAAAAAAACACTTGATGAAACTCCACCCTGTCTAAAAAAAATACACACTAATGAAATGGTTTGAATATTTTTAAAAAATTCTAATGCAAACTACCAGAGGTTCCCACAAGAACTAGTTTCCAAGAGCACAATCCCAATGACATAAAAACCTGTATTTGGATTCTACCTCTTAACAATTTCAGTGTCAACCAAATAAGAGTGCCCAGGACCAAGGTAATTTATTCAATGCGTTAGAACTTAAGTTTTGGAGAAGGAAAAGTTCTGGTATTTGTTGTGAAGCAATATATGTATTCTTAAAGCTACTAGACTACACACTTAAGTTTATGATATGTATACTTTACAAGTATTTTAAGAAGAAAGAGTTATATGTGTTAGTCAAGGATGGCCCCTTTAAATTAGGAACTTGAGAGAGATCAGAATATGAGGAACTAGTTCATCACAGAGAACTAGGAAAAGATTTCTCCAAGAAATAAGAACAAAAGTGAAGGGATTTAAATTAGGAGTAAATAGATCATCATGCTGGGCATTACAGAGGAGGAAGAGGAGAAGCTGGTGGAGGCTTTAGGATCCAAACTGTCCAACTTTGTAAGCAAGACAGGAGTCTGAATTCAATTTTAAAATAATGAAAAAAATCAGTGGAGGATTTAGAGAAGGAAGATGATCTGATATGATTAAAATTTTCTAAGTCTCACTGCAGAAAAAAGAGTTTCATTGAAATCAAGAGCAAGACCAAGGACCGGGGTTAGGAGCTGTCTTGTCTTTGGAAGCCAGATGAAGGGATGCTATTGTATGCCTTGGTAATGCCACATCCTCTGGCAGAGCCTTTGTGCATACAGGTCTACTTTTCTTTTTATTTGTGAGTACACCAATTATCCACCTGGTAGTTCTGACTGCATCCATGAAGAAGGAATGGATACCAGTTGGAAGAATGCAGCTTTGGAGAATGCTTCTTAACTGATTGACCTGCCTTGTCTCTGCCCCTGGCTTGCTTATTTTGTACAGTATTTCAAATTTGAGAATTTGTATGGAGAACACTTCGGGACAAGACTCTAAGCAATGTTGCTATTTCTCATCTTCCGGTTTTTGACGTGAATGTTGTGTAGTTGAGGAGACTCTGGGCTACAGCTAAGAGGAGAATCAGAGGGAGAAAGTGAACTAAAGATTATAAAAACAACATTAATTTAGGACTTCCACTTTTCCTAGACCTTAGCAATTTCAGTGTCAATATTACTTGACAAACAAGTGTAAAACACCTTTAATCCCATCACTGGGGAGAAAGAGGAAGGTGGACCTCCATGAAATCCAGGCCAGTGTGATCTTCCTAACAATTTCCAAGCAAGCTGGGACTACAGTGAGACCCCATCTCAAAAAATTCAAATCAAAAACAAAGCATAACATTGTATTTGAACAAAACTCCTTCGAAAATCTAGATCTAACAGGTAGAAATCAGCTAACTCTGTTAGACTTTGAATAAAGAATACCATGGTTGCGTTAGGTTTCAAACTCCAATTTTTATAGCATTACATTTCTTTTCATGGTGTATGCAGCAAACCGTACAGTGATACCCCCATTTCTAAAGAGGGTTTGTTCCAGCACCTCTCCTTACACTAAACCCCATGTATCTTCATGTTCCTTCAAAAGCACATGTCTAACACAGAAACTGCACACACCCCCTCATGACTTTAAATCATTTCTGTATCACTCACAAAGGTGAGTCAGTGCAAAGACGCCACAGATACTTTTATCCTGTACTAGTGGTGAATAATGAGAACTGGACGGTTTGTAGATCTTCGCTGCAGATACTTTTAAAAAGAAACAAAAAACTATTTTCATCTACGGGTAGTTTAATCAAGAAAATTACCCATGGCAGAGCTGGCTATTCTTTCTCAGTATCTACCCAACTGATAAAGATGTGGAAGGCATTATTCTTGTTAGGTATGTTAGGTACCCGTTTGTCCTGGCTGACTCATTTCAGTCACTCCACACAAGGTGGGTGGCTACAATCCCTGGCTGTCTTTAAGACCACTACCACTGGGGCCATCCTAATCTGGCAGGGTGGATGGAATTATCCACTTTCACAGGAGATGGATGTCTTACAACCCCCAGCCCAGGCACCCGACTTAGTTAACTTCCTTCTTTCTGGTTGTTTTCGAGTGACGCCATCTTCTTGCTGGTTGTTCCACCTACCGCCAGCTCTAAATAAAGCTCTTTTGCCCCACCCCCGCAGAATCTCCACCAGGACTATTTTCATTTGGGTATCGATGCTTTTCTAATCCTTGATGCTTGATTATTTTGCTCTTTACATTTTACACAATTTCACATATATGGTTGAGCCTAAGAAGGATTTAATGATGCTTCTTGGTCACACAGGGTCTCAGCATGTCCCCTTAGGGTTATATTCATCTTCTTATTCTAAGTGCCTGAAAAATAAATCGATTTTATTTCATATATATGAAGAGAGATGCATAAAACCTTTCCAGATATTCAGATTTCAGTTGTCTCAAAAGAAAAAAACAACAAAACAGAAAAAAAAAAAAAAAAACTGAAAAAAGAGCAGAGCAGTCTCTAAGACACTTACCAGGCAGATGTTGCCTTGATATACTTTAAATGCATGTTCAATTGGTAGGATTAAACAGTAAACCCATCAATAGTTACCTCTGACATCAAAGGTGGTCGATTTCATTATTAGTTCTTACTTCCTTTGTCACAGAAATAACCTTGGGAACCACTTGTAAGGTCCTGGGCAGGGGGACAAGAAGAACAGTGAGACTAATTGTTGGGGATACAGAGTTTGTTGGGGGTTTATCTGTAAAATCTTTATTTATTTCTATTTTTATGTGTATGGATGTTATTCCTGCATATATGTAATTGTTGTGCAGTGCCCACGGAGGCCAGAAGAGAGCATCAGATCCCCTGGAACCAGATGGTTGTTAGCCACCATGTGGGTGCTGGGAGTTAAACCTTGGTTCTCTGCAAGAGCAGATACTGCCCTTAACCGCTGAACCATCTCTCCAGTCCCTTGAAGAGTTATTAATATCATTGAGAGACACACAAATAATCAAGAGCATTGCACAGGCCCTGAGTAGAGTTCAGGCTCGAACACAAGGGACAGGCAACATGACAGGGTTTCTGAAGAGAAGAAATCAAGACCCACATGGCAGATGGCAGAATGTCTATTCATACATTTCCAAGGACCGCAGTGTTTTCACGGCATAAGCCTGAAGCCAGGCTCTCTGATTCCCAGGCAGCATGTTAAGGACCGGGTCTGAAGGGACAGGGTGTGTGAACCAGTACCATTTTGATGTAAACTCACTTCACATGAATGATCCTGGCTGCTTGAAGTCTACTAGTTTGAGATCCACAATGTCTCAGTAGGTGATTGTCAGTATTTGTGAAAGGGGAAGGGCTGTGTGTTGTGGCCTGAGCAGCAACTGGATGCCAATATCTTATCCATACACCACAGACCTTGTTAGAAATATTTATACAGGAAACACTTGCATCTTTATCATACTGTTTCCCATCTATCTTCTTCTGTCCCAGATTCCGTTACTTTAGAGAAATGTCAGATAATCAATCTCTTTCTCACTGTGTCTTTCATTTTCTAACCTACTCTGGTTCTCTCATTCTTTTAGAGAGTCACTGCTAAACAGGTGTGAAATGCCCACAAAGTTCTTACCTACATCAAAGTCTATGATTTGTGGGGATACCACAGAATTAGGGATCTGGGAAAAGAACCAGGATCTTTAAGATATGACTTAAATTTTTTCAAATATTAATGTTTCAATTTGTGTTCATCAAACTGCTTGTTGATGCTTAGTTGAAAATGAACCAGACTAACTGGGAGTTTAATCTCCCACAAAGCTCAGGAGTTCAACTGATAATGGGGATGCAATGACCTGTTCCTTCCTGGACCAAAGCTAAAATGTAAACTCATCATAATTGATATGATCAACTATCTTCTATTCACATACCCATCCTGAATTCTGGAGCATATTGAACAGCTTTAACTGACATTTTATTGAAACAAAGAGTAAGAAATGTATTACTTATTTATTCCTTGGCGAGCCCCAAAAAGTAGATGGTAGTTTTCATAACCAAGGCTCACATGATCCTGGAAGATTTAGGTTTTTCATCCACCTAACAAAAAAAATAGAAAGACAGGAAGTTCTTTGTTCTCTCCTACTGAGCAAGCCTTGACCATCAAGGGGGTTTCTTTAACTTATTTAAGCTGTCCTATCCTTTTCTCTGGTCTCAACTCCATTATATGGGAAGGGGCTCTAGGGATATTATCTCTAATCTTAGGTACATCTCCCAGGGACTGAGATGACTCTCCATTTCATAGGTACCAGATTAAATGTTCTAGTCAATAGTCTCCATTAGTACTCAGCTCACTCCAAAGATGGACTCAGAGAATGCTTAGAATGCAATCTGTAAGGAATCTAATTTGTTTTGCAATTTACTTGGATTTTCAAAAATGCACCTTCATTCTGGGGCTTTCAGAAATAGAGAAGATTAAACAAACAGCATAAAACTGAAACTTGTTTTTCTAACTAGAGATTAATTTGGTATCCAAGCAGCCTTAATGATTCAGTTGGTCCATGAGGAGTGAGTTCAGATTCTAGAACCAGGTAGCTTAAAAAGAGACTTACTGTTCTTACACCATAATACTGTACTGTGACTTATATCAATGGCTTGACACCCTCTCACTCCTCAGCTCCCAGCCCCAAATAGTATCAGTATTCATTTCTCTGCATATTTTGGACACTTTTTTTTCTCTTTTGTTTCCTCCTGGTAGAAAATAAATTCCACAGAGGATTTAGGGAACAGAGTGAATGATGTTCTTTTAAAAAAGGCTTCTCTTTTATTTATTCTTATTTCCATTACGAATCTTTCTTTCGCATTGTTTTTGTGAGGAAATAGGAAGCAGAAAGAAAATGAAGGGGAAACTGCTCTTCTACAGAGCAAGTAGACTCCTCCCCCCATAACATGAGGCCAGAGGAGGTGGTCATGTCCCCATCACAGATTCAGAGTATTTATATTTTTCTCCTTGGGATGGGAAGGGGAAGAAGCTTGGGGATGGGGTTGTGTCACTTTGGAAAGGTACAGTGTAGGTTTCCATTATGGGTAGTGTCAGCCATGCAGAACTCTGGTTAAAGAAGTGCCCTGTGATTGGGATGGAGTTCCTTCAAGGGGGGGTGGGGCGGGGGCAGGTGAGCAGGGTCGTATTGTGGGTAGATACAGCCTTCGAGGAAAGTTGCCAGGAATTTGTGACCATGAGAGAAGCATATAAAAGGGTATGGGACATCATGGCTTGCTGATGACTGATAAGGGCAAAGAAGAGGGTAGGGCATACCACTTAAAAAGAGAGCTGTTTCCTCCCAATAAGGAAGTTTGTTCCTTAAATATTTTTAAATACCACCCTCCCCAGAAACTTCTCCTGACCTGTTGGTGAAAAACATCAACCCTCTCCTGGAAAGCACGAAGAAGAACGGGAGTAGGAAGCCCCGGGGCCCAGCCGCCAGTCCAGGTTCACTTCCTTGGACCGCCTGTGGCAGCACTCTTCACAGGCGAAGAGAAACTTCCTGTCTTGGTACCACGGAGCCCTCGTCGTTTATGAAGTTTAGTTTGAGTTCCTAAAGGAACTGGCTAAGAAGTCCGCGGTTAGAGGTTGAAGGAGGACTAAAGGATCAGCCAGGAAGGGGGCTCATAAAGGAGGAGCCATTGCCCGGGCATTTCCGCAAAAAAGAGGTTTGGAGAAGGGCACTGCACTTGTTCTGAAGAACAGAGGTAGGTACTGTGCCAAGTTATGGGAGTGAAAAAGGGGAAAGTGCCCCGGGCAGAAAACCAAGGTCATGCTGCTACTGGATTGGGAGGGAGGGGGACTAAGAGTGTGACTTTATTAGGAGACTGAATGGGGGTGGGTCTCCTGAGGTATGCCAGCTAGCAGCTTCTCCTTGGATCTGTGAAAGGAGTTTTATGATGGAAAAGAGTCAGTTTGGGACTGCTAATCTAGCTCAGGCCAAACAGGAGGTCCAGTTAGGGTTGGTGATAGGAAGAGAAGCCTAGGTGTTAGTGAGAAGGAACATATTTCCTTACAATAATTGACCGTTATAGATTGCTCCATAGAGCTAATTGGCCCAAATGACATTTTCTGAATTAAGAATTTGAATTAAGAATTAAGGATAACAGGGCTGTTGACTGTAATATGATAGGAGTCACAGCTGACACTTGGAAGACATAGTTGACACCTTTATCAAAACAATATACTGATTTTCTCTTCAGTGAAGTTTAGGAAGTTCAACTTAGAATCCTAGTTGGCAGGTGTAGATGGTCTAGCCCCAATATCAACCATAAACAGGATAGGAGGAGACTGGCTCAATAGTCCTGCTGTCAGGGACTAGACCTTCTGAATGGAATCTGAGAGACCCTCGCCTCCACATTCCAGTAGCTGTAAAGTAAAAAGCCTAATGCAGAGGTGAAAAGGCCTGAACCAAGGGGAGAGAGCATCTATCCTATGTGCAGTCCCAATTTCAATGTACCTATTGACCACTAGAGGTGCAAGGCTTGGTGGGAGTCCAGGGTAAGGGCGTGCTTTATCTCAGAGCCAGCTCTAGTGCAATGGAAACAGGAACCAGGTGAGGTTTGGAATTTTGTACAGTTAGTTTTGTCTTTGTTGTCCTGAGGTTGCAAAGCAGAGATGAGAAGTTAGCATTTAACTCAGACGTTTCTCTCTCTCTCTCTCTCTCTCTCTCTCTCTCTCTCTCTCTCTCTCTCTCTCTCTCTCTCTCTCGACAGGCTAATGATTGGGATCCAGCCAGCCTAGGAGATATTGGCTAGAAAGAAGGGGAAATGAATTCTAATGGGACCTGCCATGGAGAGATGGGGGTTTGAGCAAACCATTTCCAAAGAATGAATTTACAGAGAATAACCGGGAACTCATGGTTAACAAGGAATTTATGGGTTAGTAATTAAAAGCCAGGACTGCACAGAAATAAAGGATAACAGTGCAATTGTAGCATCTAAGAGAGAAGAACAATGAGTTGTAAGGTTTTTGAAAAAGTCTAATGAATCAACCTAGAATTTCCTAGAGTTATTCACCACTAACTATTGATACTTGGGTCATGACTCCCTTAAGTACATGACTTTGTAATTTTAAAATGGCCAGTGAAGCCCAGCTTGGTGCATACATTTAATCCCAGTACTCAAGTCAAAGGAAGGCAGTTTTCTGTGTAATCCAGTACAGTCTGGTCTACATAGTGAGTTCCAGCCCAGTTTTGTATTCAAGGAGAATCTGTCTCAAAAGTAAATAAATAAATAAGTAAAATCTGATGAAGCATTTTGAAAAGAATCAAGATCCAACAAATGAGTTTAGCATATTACCAATCATGCTTAGATTCATTATATGGAACACATATAACACAGAGTTGAGTAACATGAAAATGACAGTACAATTAGTGCAAGTTCCAATATTCTGTGCATCTTTCTTAAAAATATTTATTAATTATTTTTATATGTATGAGTGTATTGCCTACATATGCAACCACACATGAAATGCCCGAGCGACAAAAGAAGGCATCAGGTCTGTCAGAACAATGTGGGTGCTGGGACTAGAACCCCGGTCCTCTGCCAAAGCAGCCAGTGCTCATAAGTGCTGAGCTAACTCTCCATATCCAGTCTCTTTCTTCTTTAGTTATGCTTTTATTGTGATAAAATAAATGCAATTTGTTTAAGAAAATAAAAGCGACAACTATTTTATGTGATTTCATAACAAACATCATATTTCTCCACTCTGCATTCTGGTCCCATTACAGTAGCACATGAATAAGTTCAGGGGTGCATAATGCAAACTAAGAGTCACAAATGTGAATTCAAAGAAATCTTCTGAATATGTACTATTTTTATTTGTTGGGTTTTTTGAATATTTTATTTCTCATTTTTATTTTTCGTGTATGAATGTATTGCCTGCATGTGTGGAAAGGCACCCATTTTGTGCCCTCGGAAATGAAGTCAAAAAAAGGTAGAAGATTACCCTCAAACTGGAGTTATGGATGTTTTTCAGCCACCATGTGGGTACTGAGCAACAAAAACCCAGTGCTCTTAACCAATGAGCCGTTTCTCCAGAACCCTATTTGTCAGGCTTTAAAACATTTTTTTGTTTTGTTTTAAAGAAGCTCATTTCTTTCCTCTGACACTATTAATGAAAATAACAAAGGAATAAATGTTAGTAAACCCCTACTATAGGATCATGCATTTTTAAGATTGTTTTCTTTTAGTTTTTGTGAAAAATTATATTGGAATGTTAATGGGAGTTGCATTGAATCTATAGATTGCTTTTGGCAGAATGGCCATTTTCACATCATTGATGCTACCAATCCATGAGCGTGGGAAGTCTTTCTATCTTTTGATATTTTCTTCACTTTCTTCAGTGTGTTAAACTTTTCACTGTACAAGTCTTGTATTTCCTTGGTTAGATTTATTCCAATATTTTAAAAGTTACTGTGAATAGAATTGTTTCCCTGATTACTTTCTCAGCATGTTTATTGCTGTTTAATAGAAAAGCTACTTATTTTTTTTTATAATTTTGTGTTAATTTTGTATTCTGCTGCTTTTCTGAGTGTGTTTATCATCTGTGAGTTTTCAGGTTTAAAGAAAGTGGAGGATGGGAAAGTGTGGTAGAGAAATCACTATGGGAAGTGATGCCTGATACTAAATCAATTTGAAAATGTGGTCTGAAGCATATTGCTATAGAAGCATCTTAAATTATTCATATACATACATATGAAGAATGTAAATGGAGCTACCTATAATTGAGGAACAATGCTTCTCCTAGGCAACATAAGCTATGTAATAAAAAGTCCAGTATCCAGTATGGGTGGCCTCCTTTTGAGCTATTCGTTAGTGGGTATCAAACACCTCCATCTCAAACACTAAAAGTCATGTCCATTGCTCTTGGTTACCCTCTAGAACTTGAGGATAAGACCCTATTGTTGAAGGTACTATATACTTGAGTTATAAGACAATATAAATTCAAACAAGTACCTACCTACAACCCTGGAAGCTTCAAAAATACTGGGTAGGCTTTGAGGGTTTATAATCTTGACCTATTTCCTGTTCATTCTGCTTTCTCTGTGTGTCTCAAGATGTGATCACTCAGCTTCATGCTCTGGAGAACTTTTGCCATTCTTTCTGCAGTATGGCTTCCCCTCTAAGGGTGCTCTTACGTACATGCGAGTTATGCACTCATACACATAAACTAAACATATAAATAAAATATATTTTAAAAACAGCGTAAACTGATATTTATGGGACAGAAATGATACCTATATGCCCCTTATCCTTGGACTTTCTTCCTCCTCTGTATACCATGTTCTATAAGGACTTCTCAAGTTTTAGTTTCTAATGTGGTTAATTTTAATTGTCAATTTGATGATTAAGAAACATCTGGGCCTAGGGAAATGACTCCCTGGGTAAAAGTGCTTGTTGAAATATGAGAACCCAAGTTCTGATCCCAGAACCCATGTCCAAAGCCAGAAATGCATGTGAGGAATACCTGCACTGCAGAGGACAGACAGGAGAATTTCTGGGTCTTGAGTCACCAGTCTAGCTACAAATTCAGTGACAGATCTTGCTTCAAAAGTATAGGATAGAGAGTAACGGAGCAGGATACGCCAAATCAGAGAGAGAGAGAGAGAGAGAGAGAGCTGGAATACCAGAGCAGCAGAGCACCAGAGAGACTGAGTGTATCCTGATACCACGGCATTAAAAATGTGTACCTTTGTGTGAGGGTGTTTCCAGAGACAAGTGAAGAGAGAAAACTCACTGTCTGGGTATGTGTTTTTCAGTCTGAGAAGACAATAAAAGGTATGAGAGAGGAAGCCGGCCAATACCCCCTATTCCCTTCTCTGACTGTTTTCGTGACCTAACCAGTTGCTGAAGGTCCCCTCTACCATCAACTGGCCAATGCTATTTATTTCCTGCCTTGATGGTCGGAGTCATATCAACCTTGAGTCAGAATAAATCCTTCCTTTAGATGTTTCTACCAAGTTTGTTGTCAGAGCAATGAAGAAAGACAGAAAGGAAGACTGACAGCAAGAAAACCTAAAACACTGTTTCTATCAGGTTTGAACCTCTTAAAGAAATGTGTTCAAAATAGTACCCAATATCTATTTGAAGGTCACAAAAATTGGTCAACAGATTATTATTTTTTGAAAACATGCACAGGAATAATTAATCACCACTCATCCAGAGTGTCTAAATGTGGAGAACATCTTAGTCTCTCAAACTCAATTTTGCTCATCAACTTCTTGATTTTTTAAATTTATTCTTAGCCATAGAAATGTTCGGTAGGGGTAAAGATTTATTAGAAGCTCTTTTCACCATCTCTTTAAAAACTAAGATAAAGATTTAAGGTAAGAAAATTTTAAGAATGTTTTTGTCTTCTCAACCCTTGTTTACAGTTGCCTCACAGACCAAGTTGATGGGGAAAGAATAAGAATCTAAAAATAAGCAAGGTCTTTCATTCACAGGGGTAATGCAGTTACATAAGTCAAAGTGGCAGGTCATATGAAGCCTTCTGTGATTCCTTGGGGTTTCTGTCTCATTTCACAGGCTAGCAAACACTGAAACAGTAGGATATATATTTTTCAATTAGGTTGTCAATATTTTGACCAAGCAACCTATTTATAACATTCAGGATTCGTGTTCTGCTGTGAGAATCACTAGAAGCTGCTATGTCCTAATGTTGGCTTGAAGATTTGAAACTCCATGATTAAGTAGAGTATGCCGGCTGGATTCCCAAGTTTTTTCAGCCTGCCCACCAAGTAGGAGCGTCAGACTCCCCAGCCTGCTAATTATTGTGGTTTTGAAAACTCCCCATTGAATACTCTACCTGCTGCTACTAAAAACCTACCATAACAGTAATTTTTTAGATTAGATAAATGTTAAATGACCATGAGTCTATGATATAGAATATCAAAGTCAGGACAGGGGATGTATATTTTTTGGACCCATTTTCCTAGCATGTATGAAGGTCTGAGTTTGATCCCCAGCACTGCATAAACTCAGGCATCCTGGTGCATGCCAGTAATCCCAGCACTCCAGATGTGGAAGCAGGAAGTTTGGAAGTTCAAGATCATCTGCAGCTACATAGCAAGTTTGAAGTCAGCCTGGGATACATAAGACTGTCCTTAAAAAATGACACTAAGATTAGACTTCTAAAGGGCAGTTATGAAATGCCTTATACAGAATCAAAGCACCAATATTTTTGTTTCTTAATCTTTTTTTTTATAAAATGAAGATCCATCAACCTTCTCCCTCCTTAAACACTATTTAATTTCCTTAGACCATGAATACTTTCGATGATTGTAGAATTTTTTTCTACTCTACATTTTTCGCTCTTTTTGTTAATTATATGATCCTACGTAGGTTCACTAAATACTAAGCTTTACTTTCTTTATATGTTTATATGCTATGTACTATATAAATACATGTTTATATGTTATATGAGTGTTAACTTTATAGTATGTTTATAATGAACATATTTTTGGAGAGAATCAAAGAAGGAAATAGAACTGAACATAGATTGTGCAACATAAAACTGTATACAAATGTTATTATTAGTACTGAAGTCAGTAATTAGCAATGTTACAATTATTGAAATATGCATGGGTTTAGAGGTATAAAAGAATATGTAAACATTGTTAATTGAATTGAATTATAGTTTCCTAAAATACATAATAATATATATGGGCTTGAACATCTTGGTAGCAATTAACAATAAATAATAATTTAAAGGAGTAAATAAATGGGAAAGGAAAAACAGTAAATCATTCATAGGTAATAAAAAGAAATGTTTTCTTTTATTATAGTTTCCTTTCTAAAAGCATCCCCTGATAAATATAAAACTATCATTTGCCTTTTAATGTTTCTTTTGTTTTAAGTTTTCACGAGGTCCCAATGGGGACAATTATATGAGAAGGTATAATTATCCGGTGTAATCAAAGTGTCTGGGCTCTGTTTATATCACATACCCATTTGAGATAGGAGAAATTCATTGACAATAATCAACTGACCCAAATTATACAGGGACTTATGGGAAACAGACCCATACTGAGGCAAAGAGATGTTTAAGGTGGATCCCGAAAAAGTTCTTATTGACAGTACAGATTAAATTATTAAAACCTCATAGCACAGGTATATATGAATTGTAACTATTTCAAATCTGAACAGAATGCTTCGTATAAATTTCCTCAGAAGATTATTTGACATGTCAGCGTGATACAAAACAATATGAGGTCAGTGGAAAGTTTTATAATACATCTATCTTCTCTGTGTATCTCCTTACTTGTTTTGAAAAGTCATAATGCATGTGGCTTGCTGACAGGAGATGGTAGCTGAACTTCCCATTATTCTTTGACTTTCTCTTAAATAGAACTATTTCACCCACAAAAGCACAGACTGAATAGAGTCTGCACATCTGCTAGCCTCATCCTTAACACTCTGCTAACAGTGCAACCGTCCAGCAGCTTCTCCACCTCAACTTGCTTGGTACTTTAGTGCCTATTCTTCAATTTGTGTTTTCTTCAAAAATGTATCTTTAGTTGACTGTGATAATTGTTTATATGTATGTATCTGTAACCAATTATCATATCATTATATGTATACACTGCAGAATTGATCAAAGCAGAGTGTTTTTCAAAGCAAGAACTTTTCAATCTCTATTTAGTGAATCAGACTGAAGAAACAAATATGCTATGATTTCACTTATCTATAAATACTCAAAAAGTATAACTCATAGATGTTAAGAGTAGAATGGTAACTGCCCGAGGCTTTGGGAAAGGAAAGGTTCTTGGGGAGAAAAAGTCACTTGTCAATCAACACAAAGCTACAAAGGAGGTATAAGTTCTGATGTTCTTTTGCGCAATAAGGCAGTTATAATTAATGATAATGTATGCTTCCAGATATCTTAATACCTTCTTGTCACATCCCTCCATATATGGCATTTCTTCAGTTTTAGCAACAGAAACTAGAGCTGGCAATCAGCCTGGAATGAAACATCAGCATAGTGATGCACTGTGGCAGCCAGAAGCATCAGGTTACCTAGAAGAAGCTCCGTCAATGTGTCTGCTGCCCTCACAGCAGTTACTTCCCCCTGTAGCTTTGTGTCTTCATCCAAACCTGCATTCCTATCAATGAATAATCTGCCATTGCCTTATAGAGTTACATCAACTGTGGAATGATGTAGATGTGTTGCCAAAAAGTCTGCCAGATTTTTGAAGGGACTCATTACCCCATGCAGATCATTTCAATTCATCTGTGTTTCTCATGGACATATGGACATATAGTCTGTGCCTATGTTCATTCTTCAGTAATTCCACTAATATTTGAACCTTTACTCTTTTCAGTTTAGAAAGCCTCGATCGCTTAGAAGATATATGTTTTGCTCTTGGATCATTTAATGTGGTGCAATCACTGACAAATGTATCTTAGGTACTTAATGAAACACATATGAGATAACTAAGATCAAATACATTGCTAGAAATGGATCTCAGTGTTAAGCACTTTTCTGATGTATGCAAGCCCCTTGCTTCAATCCCCAGCATTACCCAAAAGAAAAACAAATCCCAAAAACAAAGGTCAAATGAGCGAGAGGATACACAATGCCGACTCTGGAAAATGTTGTCAGAGAAGACTTCTTTGAGAAGAAACCCTTAGTTTCATTAAGGGTTTTGCTCACTGCTGCTCCTTGACAAGGTTTACTGAAGATGGCAGAATATAGGCCGAATTAGCAAGAGGTGATAATGTGTAACATGATACATCTATTATAGAACAGGCTCCTTTAGACAGTTTAAAAACGTCACCAAATCCTTTGAGTTTTAAGCGGTGGGTAGTAGTTATCTGGCAGGTAATTTTATTGTGAATTACTTATGTTTAGGACTAAGCATACTGGGATATCTAATCCCAGTTTGGATTTTAGCTACCGTGTGTCAGGTGTATTAGAATTACTTTGACTATTGCATGAAAAAGAGACTCCGTCAAGTGGTTGATGCCAAAAAATAACAACAAAAAAGAAACATTTCGAGATTAAAAGTAGAGCCAACTGTTCTGAGATGAGACTTTTGCTGGTGTGTAGGGAGATCAAAATGGCTGGACTATGGTTTAGAAAAGCAATAATCTAGGAGAAAACTGTGAAGAGACAGAATGATGTTTTGTGAGCTGTTTTGGGTTATACAGTTTGAATTTATGCCAAGTGGAATGAAAATCACAAGAAGCTTTTAAGGAGGTGCATAAGCATCTTTATGCTTTTAAAATTTCACTTTGTATGTTCTGGAATTATTTGAAAAGAAGTGAAAAAACAGACATTGGATGAGAAATGACTGGATGGTCAGAAAAGCCTTAAACATATTTTAGGAGTATTATGCTTTGTGCTAAATATTAGTTACCTCTGGAAATATATCAGCCACAGCCCTTGTCTCTTTAGCATTTTCAATTATTAGGGGATGATAGAAATGGAATAAGGAAGCTTGAATGTAGGGAGCATCTTTCGTCATCAATATATTTATATAATACACATTGGAAGATAACGGAGATGGGCTGTATGTAGGGGAAACAAAGTCACTGTGTTGATGTAATACAACTACGGATTAACAATGAATGCTTCTCACTCTCACAAGGGCCTGGGTCAGGTTATGATAACCTTGAGTCAAAGCAAAAACAAAAACAAAACAGAAAAAACATATACCACCCATTTGTGCATTTCTCAGTCATAGAAAATTTTACTGAAAACTCTAGAGGAAAATTTACCATTTTATTAAGAAATATACTCAAATAATCAATGAGCAAAAAGACTCCAAAGTTGTTTTAATATTTCTATGAAAAATTTGGTTCATCTCAAAATTGCTGTTTGAAATATCCAGCAAATACATGTTGATTGTGAGAACGGGGATAGGTTTTACTCAAAATACGCTTTTTTTAATTGAATCATACAAGACATCTCTGTATGCATTTCACAATCCACATGCCCCTCCCCTTAGTCCCTTAACTGGAAATCTACACATTCTTTCATCTGCATTAAGGTCTATTGTCAAGTTAATGTCTTCAAGTGACCTCTGTAAAGGTTCATTGAGGTCTAGTCAGCCTACCCAGAGTCCCTCAGTTTAGGACTCATCCAACAGTAATCCACTGTTTCTAAGGAAAATTTGGGGTCTGCTACACATTTCCCAAGTATTAGGCTAGTTTTTTGTCTGCTAGTTGACTTTGTACAGTTCTTAAGCCTGACAAAATGACTGCTGTAGTTTCATATGAGCAGGACCCCAGGAGGTTGTTGGATTCTATGCCCTTCTCACTGGCCCTTACAATCCTTCTGCCCTCTCTTCTGCAATTGTCTCTGAGCACTGGGTGAGTGAGACTTAGTATAAGGGTCCTGTCCAGGAACCCACACTCTGCAGATTCCTAATCTCCATAATTTAGCCACGTGCAAACTTTTGTGTTACTGGCCCTGTGTTACCTGTAGGAGCTTCATTAATGAGAGCTGAGGGAGTCACCAGTGTCTTCTTTATCCCTTGTTCTATATTGCATGAGTCCTGTGTGTAGAGACTGCATTGTAGATGTGCTGTTTAGGCGTGGGCATATCACAGACAATGTCTGTGTGTGACCAGCTGTGGTACTCTGTATTAGTGTCCGTCTTGTGCAAAAGAAGCTTCTTTGATGAGTGCTGACTGGGATAACTGACTAAAAACATAAGGATACATATTTGCATTTAGCAAGTAGTTACATTAGTCTAGGGATGTGACAGCCCAGGGACTCTCTTTAAGATCTATGACCTCTTCAGCCATGTGTATTTGGCTGTGATTACAGTTACGCACCTAGTTTCCTCTTATTGAGTGCACTCTATGACCAGTTAGGTAGTGGTTGATTGTCCCCAAGATAAAAGTACCAGTGTTGAATTCTGGGTACACAGGTTTTGAATGAAAAAATAACTTTTACGTCTTCCCAGAGACATGCTTAAGTGATAATTAAAAGCATAGTTATAAGTTTTGATCAGAAGTGGGTTGTGGTTTTGTATGTTTAATTCTGAGCTTTATGAGTCATGAGAAAGTTATTTCATGTTTTTGAATTTGTATCCATTTTCAAAGTAATGAATATATATATACATATATATGTATATATATGTATATATATATAGTGCCTACACCATAGCATTATAATGAGGCTTAAATTTATAGTTCACAGTGATTGTTCATGCAGTTGTTCAGTGTATTCAACTATTTATTATTGGTATTATATAAGTGACAGTTTGATGGATATATAGAAATCTGGAGGAATGATGAGAAGTATAAGTCCTGGAGTAAATTCCCTCCCTTGAGCATTAACTTCTCCACATGATGATCATTTCTCTTACTCCTAAAAAGCAACTTTGGAAGAAGACCTCTTACTCACTTCAAGTCCCTTTTATTCTGCAGTCTTTAATTCCCCTGATTCTCCCACAATATTAATATAATGATGTTCAGAGACTCTTTTGCCTCTCACACCAACTTCAAATGTCTTTCATATTTTCCATTTCCTTTATGCTCATAAAATATTTGTTACATGTTTGCAGTTCTGTGACATGTGTATTACGTCTACACCTTGTGTAACAGCTGTTTCCCCGGGCTTTACTCTCTTTCCCTCCCTCAATCCTTGTTGCATATCTCCTCACATTTCATCCAGGAGCTAAGAAAGGCTGAACTCACATGTTATGATAGAAACACCTTTAGCTCAAATTTCAGTAATTCTCCCCATTGGCCAAGTCAGCTTTATTTCTTTACAGTGCGGGCATCTTTGTTTCTCTGTTTCTCAGTGACAATTCCATTTCCTTGGGGCTTAAAATCTTTCTAGAATCTTAGGAAGAAAGGAGGAGGACTGATGGTTCACTCTGAATTGGGGCTGTGAATTAAATGCTTTCAAAAGACATGGAGGGTAAAATCCAGTGAGGACAGTGCTTCTGTCCACGGTTTCTCAAAAAATGCAGCACAAGCTTATTGTCCAAATAACCACATCAATGACTAGCACAACACTCAGTACTGTTTGCAGTAGTGACATTTTATCTTGGGACTAATCAACTGCTACCTAACTGATCTTGAGCCTACTCAATGGGAGGAAACTCATGTGTGGTACTGCAACCATAGCCAAATACACATGTCTGAAGATGTCATAAATCTTAGAGAAATCCCCAAGTCTGTCACATCCATCAGCTAATGTAACCTCTTACTAAAGTGTAAAATATATGTCCTTATATATGCAGTCAAGTATCCCAGTCACCACTCATCAAAGTAGCTTCTGTTGCACTAGACAGAAACTACTACACAGTACCATAACTGTCACACACAGACATTTTCTGTCAATTTCCCGTGACTAAACTTCACATCTACAATGCAACCTCTACACCCAAGGGCTCACAGAACATTGACCAAGTGGGAAAGAGGATAGTAATGAATCTCTTAATTCTCATTAATGCAGTTCCCTCATACAGCAGAGGGCCTGTAAGAGAAAAGACCACAAATGGCCACAGAATGGAGATTAGGAATCTGCATAATATGGGTTCATAGACAGGACTCCTATATAAAATTTCACTCACCCAAGGCTCTGTGACCTTTGTGGAAGAATATGTAGACAGACTGTAAGAGTCAGATAAGAAATCATTACTGTGGAAATAGAATCATGTAAATCCTCAGACCTATGAGGATATGAGCCTACAGCAATGGTTTGGGCATGCTCAAAACACCTACAAACTCAAGCAGATTAAAACCCAGCATGGCACAGGAGAAATGGTAGCAGACCCAATTTTTGCTGAAGAAATTTTGGCAATAGATTACTGTTAGGTGAGGATGAGCTAATCTTCCTGAAGGTAGAGATTCCAAATAGTCTGATTAGACCTCTGTGAATGAACCTGCAGTGAGGAACATTTGTGGACAATAACCTGACAGAATAGATCTTAACACAGGTGAAAGAATGTATGGATTCCTGTTCGCAGACTATGGGGGGTACTAGTGAGCAAGGGAGTGTGAAGATGATTCAGATCGACTGAGATATTCCATATGAAATACACAATTTAATTAAAAAAATAAATTAAGGTGTTCTTGTGCCTCCAAGATGGTCATGTATGAATTCCAGCTCATGATGGGTCAGATTCTCAGTCAGGTTCTGTAAGATATAAGTCTTGCACTTCAACAAGTGTCTTAAAAATGGAGTATTTTTTATTTTATTTTTGTGCACCTCATGCAAAACATCTTAATCATTCCCATCCACACTTCCCCATAAATTCCCCCAATGGATTTCATGCAATCTGTCATATATGCCGAGACCTACCTGTTTTTAGGCAAAACAAAACAAAAACAAAAACAAAACAAAACAACAAAAAAAACCACAACTTACCTATTTAGGGTGTATAGAAAATTCTTATCATTAACATTTTGCAATTTTAGAATCTCAAATACTTTAAATAGAAGACCTCATTTTTTTGTGGTTATCCTGTGTTGTAAATTGCTGAACAGTATCTCTAGGTGCCACTTGCATTTCTTAACTCCAGTTAAAACTAAAAATTTCTCCAAGAAATTTTCAACTTACTTCCAGGGATAAAATGGACTTTCAGCATTAAAAAACACTGTTCCAGATTTGATTTTCCTATAACTTTTGTGTATGTGTATATGTGTATATGCGTATGTGTGTATGTGTGTATGTGTGTTTGTGTGTGTGTTGTGTGCATTATAGATATCATTATTAGTCATTATAACATAATAAACAGGATCCTATTTTAGTTTTGATTGTATCTCTATTGACGGTAATGATGGTTTCAAAATAAAGCATGACTAATGGTTCTTAGAATCTTATACAATGTTATAATCAACACTCTAAAGAGCAAGACTTTAAGTCTGTAACCAGTCATAGTGAAAGCATAGATTAGGTTGTTCTCAAATAACAGATAACTGTTTAGGTCTCAACTTCATTAGAGAGTGGAAGAAACTGACATTGTGTATATTAGATATTCTTTGTTTAATCCTCATGTATCACACAAAGAAAGGAAATCATGCATGTGATAGTATGTGTGTATGTGTGTGTATGATTGTGTGTATGTGTTTCAAGAGCTAATGTAAGTTTGTAAGTACTGGGCTTGTAAATCAGCAATGGTACCAATAGGGAATTTCACAGATCTGTAACTGAATGTGAAATATAAAAAGTTATGTTGCTAGCCTGTTAACAAATATGCTCAGTTTTTAGAGTCAATTTTCTAATTAGTGTAATTAAAACCAAATCTTATGTTGGAGCAAGGTGATAGATTGTGTCAACTGCTTTTTCTTCATCTTTTTTGAGCTTTTAAATTGCATATTCATAGTGTATTCATGTTCAGTAAAGTAAGGAAATAGGATGCATTTGATAATATGAAATATAGTACATATTAAATTGTTGTAAAGCAGCTTTCTGAAAGGCATAAAACTTATCTGATTAAACTCCAGAATACAATCTTCCCTAGTTACATGCAATTTACCTAGTCCAGATGTTTCACTATTATACAACTTGGCGATGTTCCAGAGTTTACATTCTTAGAAAGGCTAAAGAATATCTTTTGAGAAATTCCTAACATATTTTTCAATATTCTGTAACTACTTTTAATAAATTATAAGATACTTTTTTGCTTGACTCCATTGTGTTAAGTATTTTTTTTGCTATTATGAGGAGTAACCCAAATTATGTTTTAAAATATCCAGATGGTGTTAATAATGTACAAATTTCCATTGAAAGAACCTAGCTAGGAACAGAAACAGAAACAAGAGATCAAGTGAGATTCCCTCCTTCCTTCTCTTTGCACCTTTCCTTGCCAGAACTCATATTCTCCTCTTCAGCTTGATTTTTCTCTGTTCTTCACTCCATAACAAAGGGTATTTTAAAAAGAGCATCTAAATAGTCAGTAATGGACCTCATAGTCTCTTTTCCAAATTTCTAGCTAAAGAATTAGCTTTGAGCTGTACATAATGGTCCATGTCTCTAATCTCAGCACTTAGGAGACAGACAGGGGAATCTCTGTGAGGTTCTTGTGCGTTTTGTTTATATAGACAGTTCTAGGCCTACTAAAACTAAAGGAAGACCCTGTCTCAAAAATAAAAAGAAATGTTAGCTTTGATGGGGGTGAGCAGATAAATAGTGTCTGAGGCTTGGGTGTGGTGATTTACTAAACAATAAAGCTTAAGGGTCTTATCCATGAGAGTAAAAATGTAGTTGATGAGAGAGAACTGAGGATTGCTATAATCTAAAAATGCCCTCTAAAAACATCACAACCATAAAGTTCTTTGGAGGAAAAAAAAAAAAACCTGGGGAATGGTATCAATTGGTATTTTTTTTTTCTTGTCCACGTACTAATACTTGCCTTGAATCCCACTGGGCTTTATGCTTCAAATGTTTTTCATGCCAGAATGAACTAACGGCAATCTACTTCTTAATTTGGTAGTGGTAGCAACAGTGTCCTTCTGCTACAGATGTTACCTACTGCTGCTGCTAATACTACTGATCTTTCACACATAGAGTGAGATAAGCTTCAGTAAACACGAGCCAAAATTAAAGTGCCAGATTTTAAGTTTCTTTCCAGACAAACATTTTTGATAAAAACACAATGAACCAGTTACCCCTCACAATGCACTAGGTAGAGAGGAATGGTTGCCTGCTTTTATGAAGTGTTTAGAACCTCTTCTCTGGTTGCTCCATTTGGTTACCCTGACTGTACCATATATGAGAGGTCAACTTTACTCTGTTTTCTGTTGCTTCATTAGGAACAGAATTTGTCTTTTGTACTGAGAGGTGTCAAATGAATGGGTTCTCTGGGACTTCATTTGTGGCAATATTTAAAGCTGAATTCTGAAGACAATATTATGCCTCATGAAAAGAAGGTGACAATGTCATGCCAATGATTCATCAGGGAGAATGGAGAGGCTTTCCAAGGATTGGATTATTCTGTCTAGTTCTTAACCTCTATTTTAACCAAAAATAATAAAAGCATATCTTTGCAAAGTATTATAGTTCAATGTCTAGAATGACAAATTAGTAAATGACTATGGCCAGCATCTTCTCCTTATAAAATATGACTACTTTAATTATACCTTGCAAAAGGTCCTTTTGCAAGTGAAAACGAGACTCTTCAGTCATTTTGAGTACCTGAATTTGCTGCAGTTTGCAGAGGTCAATAAGGTATTAAATAAGGCAAATTATTTCCTTTGAGTTCCACATATAACCTGTCTTTACTTTTTTGTACATGTGAGGCAGGGTCCTCTTGGGGCCCATGCTGGCCTCTGTCTAATGGAGATCTGCCTGCCTCTGCCTCCTGAGTGCTGGGTTTAAAAGAGTATGTCAGCATTGTCTTTACATTTTAGTTAACATATTATATATGATATATAGGATATATAGCATGTTGTTTTGAAAATCCTATATTCCTATGGAATAGCTAAAATAAGCTTTTAATGTCTTATGTTGACCAAGAGTTAATGTTGTCAATTTGACTGTCTTGAAAGAAGTCTAAAGCATTTGTTAACACTTTTTGCCTTGTCTGTGAGGGTAGTTCCAGAGAGGACTAAGGGGAGAGTGTCTTTCCTCAACATTAATAGCGCCATCCAATGGGATTTGAGTTTCTGTGAAATAAAAGCAAAGGACAGTTTAAGCCTCTTAGTTCAAGTATCCTCTCTTTCTGCTTCCTGGAATCCATGATATATTTCCTTAGCTCTGCCATGCCTTACCTGGACCTATGTATTGAAACTTCCAAAACCATGAGCAAAGATAAATCTTTCTTATTTCTATCTGCTTGTGTCAGGAATTCGGTCAATGCAATATGCAGCTGATCAATACATGCAGTATTTTCAAGCATGCAGTTCATTATCAAAGGCATCTATTGTAAGTAGATTTATTAAGCTGATTTCTACTGTCTTTCTGAAATATTTATCTTCTACCAGTGTCTCCCTAGTCAACAATGGGTCTAACCCCAGCCTAGTTCCTGGTGGCTGTCTTTGGGTTCTCCACTTCCATTACTACCATTTTTTTAGGATTCCACATGTGGTAAGACCATGATATACTTGTTCTTCTGTATCTGTTTCATTTCACTTACCAGAGTGTCCTCTAATGAATCTATATGGCTACAAATGACAGAATTTTTTTTTCCTTTTATTGACAAAAAATATTCCATTATGTATATAAACCACATTTTCTTTATTAATTGGTAGATATTCTGGTTGCTCAATGACAAGTTTATTGTGAATAATACTATATTGAATATGAGAAGACTGATCATCATCATCATTTCACGTTCTCTGAATTCAGGTATAATTTGGGGTTTGTGTGTGCTTGTGTGTGTGTGTGTGTGCACATGCTAAAGGAATTACTGGTTAAAGTTTTTGGAATAATTTCTTAATGTTTTATAATGGTTGTGCTAATGTACATTCGTAATGCAATTTTATGCAAGTTACAAAAAATGCCAATCTTAACAATAGGGACAGGAGTGTTTTTGTCTAGATGATGTTGCAAAAATACGATTCACACACAAAACTTAGGTCCTTTTTTCATATTGTGTGAAAAGAACTCTACTCAAAATGAATTAAACTTTTAAACATGTGACACAAAACAAACTACTTTAAAAAATAAAATAAAATAACAAAAGGGAAAACTCCATGATATTAACAGTAAAATGGATTTGAATGATCCCTGAATGGGAACCAAATGTACAAGCGTGCAAATGGGACTGGATTAAGCCAAGGGGTTTCTGCAAGGCAAAGGAAAATGATCAAATAATGAAGAGTCAAGAGGCAACCTACAGAGTGGGAGAAAATGTCTGCAAAGCATGTATCAAAAAAGGAATTAAGATGTAATATGTATGTATATGGATCCCAAATAAATAACAAGCAAACAAACCTAATAATTAACATTTAATTAAATATTAACATTAAGCATTCCTGTTTAAAAGTGTCACAAATAAATATTAAGGAAAGAAGTTGTAGAACTTTATACAAAAGAAATCCCATGTGGTTCCTATTTGCTTTATTTTAAAATGGAAATGAAGGATGGCCTAGTAAGTTCAGTATATATAACCTGAATCAGCTGTCTCCTTCAGTCTTTGTTTTAATTAGCATTACCAAAGAGAAGCATTGCATATATTAGGCATAATTTCTAACCTCAGAAGAAAATATTACGTTGTGTTCCTCAGTAAGCAGGGGATGAATTACTGTTGTAGCTCAAGGGAGGATATATTTAGGCTTGTTTGTAAAGTATAAATTAGAGTAAGTACTATGCTGTAGTAAGTTAGCTGGATGACCTGGAGCACCTCCTCTCCTTCTGAATAATGAAGAGTTCTGCTCAAGACACATGTGCAGGCCCATGTATGCAGCTGTAGAAGTGCCAGCATATTTATATACATATATATGTGTAATGAATTCAAGCCTCGGTTTCTAGATATAAAGCTCTCTTCAGAAAATCTGATCTCTCTGTCTTCCTCTGGTTGTGTTTTTTTAAAATTAATAATAATAGTAATAAACTTCTTTAACCTTGTGAGCCTTGGGAGGGTAATTAGTGCTAATGACAGCTATTTTTAAACAGATCTATTGCTGGTAGTCAGCCCTGTTTCTATAGGTGCTCATTTTCATACTGGAATGCAAGGGATCCGTGGTACTTCAAAAAGAACAAAAAAAAGCACCATGTTCAGTTGACATCTGAAGCAGGTAGGGCCACGTCAGGGTGCTGCTGAAGGATGGAGTATTTTTACAAAATGACTTAACTCAAAGATGGGCAAAGGAATGTGGTGAGACTAAAAGAATCCAATTACTGGGAAGAATAATTTCATGTGTGTTGGTCATTCTTCTGGGAGAAGACAGGTAAAGTCTTCTATCTGGGGTTTTACAACTTCAGTCTTAAAATCATAAGAAGGATAAGAAAAGGAAGAGACGTCCTAACAGGAGCTTGTGGCTTCCACTTGATAAAAGTTTCTTGACTCCTGGTCTACTTTCTTTTGTTTTACTTTATTTCAAATGTAATTCTTTCTTTTTATACTCTCTTATCTACTCCTTTTCTCTCTGCCACTTTCCTTCTCCTCCCCCACAATCTCATTAGTTCAAAGACAACCTCTCTACTTTTTAAAAATTCAAGGAATGCCAGTCCAAAGTCTTGGATGATAGACTTCCTTATGATAACTCCATGGCATAATTCAGGACTTGTCTATGTAGACCAAGGTAGCTGTAGCACACTACATGGAAGGATTTAATACTTTTGTATAACTTATAGCTTCTTTGGAAAGTCTTGTGCATTGACTCTAAGCTCAGTTGGCAAGAACACTATCCAGGATGCACTTGAGCTACAACATTTTGAGTAGCAATCTAGAAGCTTCTTCTAAGACCACAGACTGAATTTATCATCTCCCTATAACTCCGGATTAATGGCTTTTGACATCATGACTGATGAAATCTAAATCACTTATCAGTATTTTAACTGCAAGAGAAATTTGAGATTTTTACATTTTTAGTTTTCCCTCTTTTCTTCACTGGAAGTCATTTCTTCAACCTGAAACATTAAAATATGTTCTCAAAGAGTCGGATAAAGATGAGCAACTGAACCAACTGTGGCATAGTCTCCAATATATATAATGTAGGGTTGGCTAGGAGTGAGTTGCTATTTATTATTCCAACTTGTGTAAGCACCATCTAGCTGATTAAATTCATGAAAGACTTGCATTTACGGAGCCCTAAGCTGGCTCATAGGACATCACAGGCTGGGTATGCAATTAAAGAGGTTCTCCAGGCCATTGAAACAAAGGTCAGCACTGCCTTCCAGAATCATGTATTCAATACTTTCATTTTGAGCGCTCTGGCACCAGATGAGCTTTTCCTTTTAGAAAAATTAAATGCAGCTTTGCAGATTTTGGTATTCATATGATATGACAGCTGTGTATAATCAGTTCTGATAATCAGAAAAATACCTAAAGTACAATGGATTATGTTTTGGGAGGTATATCTTATTTTTTAATGTTAGAAGCTGCAAAATGTCAACCTAGACTTCACTAACTTCTGAAACAACCGAGTCAAAAAAAAAAAAATCTGAGCTTAGCACCCTGTTGTACAAATTCTTTCTGGGAGACGAGAGCAGCACCAGTCCTGCCCTCCTCTCTAGGTCCTGAACGACAAAGTGAGGTACAATTTCAACAGACCACAGTTTGGAAAACCAGAGTTTATTTGAGCTTATTTATAGAACAATTAGAGGCGGGGGAAGGGGGGCTACTGAGGCCACACAGCAAATTCTACATTACCATGGGGACACCATGAACTGCTGCCAGTCACTGAAGATGACAAAGAGTCCTAGTCTCCTCCCAGCTTCTTTTGCTTACACCTTCGTGCCTCCCCCACAGACAACTCAGGTCACTGGTTGGTTGGGAGGGGTAGCTCCCTTTCTACCAAACACCAAAAGTCCCATTCCTGCTAATCCACATAAGCAGGTATGGTTGAACAAGCAGTACATTTTGGCAGGCTTTTGGTAGGATTTTGGTGGCTGATGGACCATGCTTCTCTACCATGCAGTTCAGAGGTCTTTATTCTCAGGCGCAGCTCTTCAAGGTATTCCGGTTTGTTGGGTGCAATTTGAAAATGGATTTCTCTCCTTTTCAGGCCTCAGTTATTGAGTGAAGGTGATAGAGGTTGTGATGATAGTGATGATGATGATGAAAATCAGGAGATTTTATTTAAGTAAATCCATGTCAGCTGGGTGTGGTGACTCATATCTTTAACCCTGGCAACTTGGGAGGCTGGGGCAAGACATAAAAATTCAGTTTGTCTTGGGCTACATACAAAGAACCTGTCTACTTCCCAAAGAAAAAAGAAAGTACATTTCGCATGCTGAACATAGACTCTGCTAAGCTACTAACCCTAGTCACTGCATGGGAGTGTTGACTCATGTCTACACAGATATTTTTCATCATCCCTTAGTATAATCTTATCTTATTAGTAGTAAGAATTAGGCAGAACATCATTGTAATTTGAATATGAGCTTGATGGTGATAAAGGCATGATATTTAATTACGGTGGCCTCAATAGAAGTCGTAAACTGCGCTGAACCAGTTTTGCCACCACAGCACTAAGGGACACTTACAGGATTTCACTTTCTCCTCCCAAGCCTTCCTCATATTTTGGGGCTTCTTAGTACACCAGAACCATAATGATTCTCTCAATTATTGAGTCACTTAGGCAACCCTTTCTCCAAAATCTCAACAACAAGAGTTTTAACCCCTTTTATCAGTATTTCAAAGCAAAAATTAGCTCCCATGTTCAGAGATCAACAATCTTGAAAAAACAGTGTGCTGTAATTTCAGGCAGAAACTTAAATCTTTGTGGAATTAATTAGGTATAGCTTTTGATCAAATATTTTTGGTATTTTTAAATGTTTCCATGCACATTTTACTGTCTTACTCCTTAACCTCTCCGAAGTAATTAAAAATATTTATCGCTAATCTTCTACCTATAGCTTTATAGCTTCGCTCTCTGAACTTCAAAGGGCAGTTATGGGAATGAAGGTAGGAGATGAGTCTCTAGTCCTAAAGTCGATAAGTCCCTTAAGTTCTAATTAAGTCTTTTTAATTTGTTTTGTCTCCTATTTGAAGTCATTTCATTTTTATTTGGTCTCAGAGCCACAATAATACAAGGCTGGCCTCAAACTCACACTGTAGTCGAGGTTGACCTTGACTTCCTGATCAGCCTACTCCTCCCTCCCAAGTGCTATGATCATGGCTGTGTGCCATACAATATCCCTTCTCACTTTCTTGACTCATATTTTCACTTAATGGAAAATAAAATGCTTCTCTCTTTTTCTCTATATCATATTTGAAATCTCTCTTCTTGATACATACAGATGATGATTCTAAGGGTTACAGTTCAATAAGCTATTAAGTTAGCAGGATCAGTAATCAGTTGAACCTAGATTGTGACCTGCATGTAATCCCAAATCAATGTATTGAATATCATTTAAAAATCTTCAATTTAGCTACCTCATTCGACTATGAAATAGAAAATGTTGCATGCATCTGACTATAATGCTCTGGGCATCAGAATCCAACATTTTATCTAAAATGTAAAAAGCTGCCAATATGTGGCTTAAGAATTCATTGGCTATAAATATTGGCATATCTATTTTCTTGCCTACAATTATATTGGGCACTAGCCTGAAAATATCTACAGAATCTTTACAGATGGTAAATACATTATGTATTGAAAAGTTATTATTCTGGGCTTACATAGTTGGCCAAACACCTTATGCAGTATCATTTTCTGTGCGACAGTGTTCATTTTTTCTTAACAGTTCTCTTGTTACTTTCTTCATCCATCTATCTCAGATTTAGCTACAGAAAAATTAAATATGAAAGCAGAATAAGGAAAGATATGTATGTTCTCTATCATTTGTTGATCTTAGATAGAAATACATATATGTAAGTATTTATCCTGATGTAACCTTGGGAGCCAGGAAAATAGAAAGAAACCATGTGAGTAAAAGGGGAAGAAAGAGCTCTAGAGAGAGGGATCATGGGAAATAGGTATTAAGAAAGGGGAAATGGTGAAATGGGGCTACTTTAACTAGGGAGAAAGAAAGTTTATACATGAGAATAGGGATGAAGTAAATAAACTTAGGTGTCATGAAAAAACAGAAGGAACTACATTAGTTTAAATCTGCTGAAAACTACGTATGTATGTATATATGCATGTGTATGTATGCATATTTGTCTATAGCTGTAGGTCAACAAGAACAAAGTGCCAGACAGGAGAAATCTCCCTTTGAGTTGTTTGTCGGTATAGTACAAGAGATTTTCATAACACAGGCTTTTGTCACAGCCCTTGATTGCCTCCTAGAACTTGAAAGCAAGATCCTACTGTTGAAGACCTGTCACATTTCAGATATAAGGCATGGAGTAATCAACCTGGAAATGACCTGATGGCCTCCTCCATGAAGACTAGCTTTCATCCAATCAGAGGATGTAATGCAAGCTGCTAAGGGATAGGTCCAACTTTGCTGTAAAGCCTAATAACCCCAATGAACGGCAGAGCAAACTATCTCTATTGGTACAGTTGTGGCACTTTTGTCTTGGAGGCAATCAACAGGTATCTAATTAAATTTAAGGCCCACACAATGGTATAGAATTCATGTGTGATACTGTAAACATAGTCAAAAATCACAGGGCTGGAGAGGTCATAGATTCTAGAAAGAAACCTACATCTGTCATAACCCTCAAGAAATGTAATTTCTTAATATACACTAAATATGTCGCTCTATATTTGCAGATAAGAATAACATTCAAATACTCATCAATGAAGCTTCTTTGTGCAACATGTGGAGACTATTGCAGAGTTCCACAACTGGTCAAATGAAGAGAATGCATGTCTGTGAGATACCTAGCCCTAAGTGAAGCCTCTATAATGCAACTTTTACTCTTAAGGCTCAGAGAACATAACAGAATAAAGTGGCCAAGAGAACACTAATGCATCTCTCAATTCCTACTAGTGAAGCTTACAAGAGATACTGATTAAGTCACAAAATTACAACCGGTTAAAATAGAGAATAGGAGATGGCGGAGTGCCTATCCCTGGATAGTAATTTTATATTAAAACTCTACCAATCAGGTGTCAGGAAGCACTGAGGAAGAGGGGGAAATGTCTGCAAGAGCCCGGGATAGTGGATGAAGACATAAAGGCAGTTTTCCAGGCAGCATGCACAAGACCCCTGCAATCCCAAACCAGATAAAACCCATCAGAGAATTGGAGAAATGGCTAAGAAGCTATAAAAATAGCCAAAGCACTATTGAAACCTGAATGCTGCTGGGTGAGGGAGAACTGATCTTTAAGGGAGTAGTGCTATAGGCTGACCAGGCTCCAGTGGGTGGACACACAACAAAGGACATTTGGGGGCACACTTAACATGTATGAGAGACTGCAGAATATCTGGTGGGAGAAATTTTTGTGGGGTGTGGATAGCGGATGGGTCCCACATATGATCAAGAGTTAATGTATGAAAAGCAAAATATTAAAACATTTTTAAAAGACCTGAGCTAAGTGCCACTTGTATCTCTCTCTCTCTCTCTCTTTCTCTCTCTCTCTCTCTCTCTCTCTCTCTCTCTCTCTCTCTCTTACCTTCTTCAATCTTTCTCAGTTTTAAACCTTATGTTAGGGAACACTTAGCACACACAAATTTACATTATTGTTCCTCTTATGGATCCAGTCCATACTATTGATATGATACTTAGAAGTGCTGGCATCAGATGCTGTTTATTTTTTAATTCTAATGCCCTCTGCCTTGGGCACCCCCAGGACGTGAGTAAGGTTGTTAATGTGATAACAAAATTTACTGGAGACTTCCTGAGAGTGAAATCCTAAGATATTATTACCCCATGATATGTCGGTCCATGTGACCTTTCATGATTGCCTTTAAAATTTGAAAATAGAGGCCAACCTAATCAATTATTTTTAGTTGCTTGGATGGCCGTGTTTAACATTGATTTACAAAGTCCCTGCCAATTTGAAGAAAAAAGAAACTATCCTAACACCTAAACGTTTAATGTTTACTGAGAACTATTTCATGGCTAATGTCATCTAAAAATGAATTATCATTTTTAAGTCTGAGAGATCGACTTTTATTTTCCTACTTTAATTGTCTACAAGCAAAGACAAGGAAACTAAAACATAGGAGGTCCAGCTTTCAGCCCCTGTCCCAGGCGTACAACACATGGGATAATTAAAAACCTTCATATTGTCATCACGTTCATTTCTTTCCATCATACACTTCTGGGTTTGAGGTATCCTCAGTTGAACGTGGGTATAAATTTTATTCTTATCTTGAAAATAAATTGCCTTGGTAATCATTCCATACTTGATAAATTTAGGCAACAATTCTCTTAGGGTGTTTCAAGTATATTGAACCAACCCACAGAAGGAAAAGACTTTGCCACTAATCCAAAGAGAGATAGTTTATATCTCATCTTCACATTGAAGTTGAAATAGAGAAAGGAGGAATTTTAAGAAGTAATGATGTGTTTTCCAAAGCTGTGTTTCAGGTTTCATTAGTAGGAACCCATATTTCTTATGGTTTTTAGAATTGTTGATCATTATTTTGTATTAATGTGTTACTATTTTAGTATCTAAAAGCATAAACAAGTACAGAGTTTTAATGATTAGTACCTGAGAGAACTGCAATGGGTTGGAAGTCAAGGGGCAGATTTTGATTGTAGTAACATGCCATAGTGCATAAGAAAGACAAATTGCTACCTATAATAATCATGATAGATCCCTATCCAGCAACCACAAAATAGGTGGATTTATTCAATATTCATAGGCCATCACTTCCAAGTATTATTTATCTCCAAGTATTATTTACAGTCTTTTACAAATTAAATGGGAATCTCTTAGGTAATCTTTTCGTTTGGATGAAGCTTGGTGCTAAAAAGCTCTGCTTCCTTTTCCACTCTGCTTGATTCCTATCCCACGTGTGATTGGTTTACCCTCCAGCTTGCCCATCCCATCCGCACTCAGGACCTGAACTGCACCAGAGACTTCACTTGAATGTAGAGCCAGATGTTCCATTTGCTCTTGGGCAAGAATGAATTAGCATTTTAAGTACTAGGTAGTAGAAACACTCAGATATCATCTATATTCCCTAATTTGTAGCAACACAATTTAATGGATGTCATAAACTTATGATGAAAAGACATACTATGCAAAGCATACGAGGGAAGCCAACCAGTAAATGTTGGCAAATGCAGAGGAATTTTACCAGCTCGAGGATACGAATGAAGAGGACCATGTTATGTTTATACTTTTCCGACCCTTGTGTAGTATCTTGCTTTAAATTCTCAGAAAGAATATTTGAGCTTGCTTCTCTGAGCTCAGTGAAATATGATCATATCCACTAGAGTGGTGAGTTGCTCTTTTACCAATTAGTTATTGTCAGATTATATATACATAATATATGTATATTTTTTCAAACTATGAAAGAGAGAACTTGTTTTTCTTGTAGTCATATTGTAGCATGCATATAAAACTTAGAATGTATATTTCATTAAATTTATATCTAATTGTATATTACTACCCACTGAACTGAGAACTATTTGTCAAATATCTTACATTCCCATAATTTTTTCTTCATGAAAATATGAAGTTCAAGATGACAGAGTCAGAGAGAATCATGGGGAAATGTTGGGCATGACTTTATGGCCAGAATCTAAAAACAGTAGGCTTTACTTGCAAAGTGTGTGGTTGTATTATGAAAGCATTTCATGCACAGATTGAATACTACTGTAACAATGCAAGAATAGGATGTGACATGCAAGGATCACTAACCAACCCTCCTTCAAGTCCCACAGCTAATATATTTCTATATTTTACGGAGATCCAGTTTGAGGACTTAGGCTTCTTCCCTTTTCCAGCTTGGTTTTCTTGTCATGTCCCTGCTTTATAAACCTATCTACATGCCAGTCTTTCCGCAGAACCTGGTAGCTGTTAGTCCCTTTATTACAATGTAGTCTTCTGAAATCATCTCCTATCAGCTTTCTGTTGGTCTTTTTAAATTTTGCAATAGCAAATATTTTTAAAAATATTTTATGTGGATGAGTATATTTTCTGCACATATGTAAGTACACCCATGTTTTACAATGCCGGTCGAATCCCCTAAACTGGAGTTCGGACAGTTATGAGCTGCCATGTGGGTGTTAACAATCGAACCCAGGTCTTCTGAAAAAATAGTAAGTGTTCTTAACCACTAAGCCATCTTTCCAGACCCACTAACATATTTTTAAAACTATTTCCAAATAGTGAGGAACAAGTTAGGATCTATTTGCATGTGTGCTAAAAATCATTTTACAAAAAAATAAAACAAATATTAAAAGATGAAATTTCAGAATTGCTAATAGAAAAAAATCACTGATCTAATTGGGCAAATCAATTCCAGGACAGTCTAGTTTGGCACTTCGTATTGACATTATATTGGGGAAAACTTGAAAAAGAAAATTTTATGAACAAAGAACATACAGCTAGTCTAAGATTTCTTGATGATTTTCTTTATAAATTTAATTCTGTTTGCTTTGAGAATAATTAAAACTGAGTAATAATACATCAATTCATTTAATGAAGTATCTTAATTTTTTATCAGTATTCCATCTAATATTTGATCAGAATTGATAGAAGGTTGCAAAGAAATTAGCTTAAATTTCATCTCTTTTATCTACTTTCCTGCCTCCGTTTATATGCAATGCATATATTAGCTATTTGACAATGCAGATATGAAGTAGATGATTAAAATACTTTTCAGTACCTAGTCATTTTATTTTATATATTATATTATGAGGAAATTCAGAACCCTGTTGAAAGCTGTGGAACATGTACTTCTTACTAAATGATAGCATTTAAGGTACTTTATGGGTGGACTGTATGTTGTTAGAAGGACTTCTACATACTTTGTATATGGAGGATGGAGATACAGGGTATGAATAAACCAAAACATTGAAAACTGCTTTGATGAAATGGGAATGATATGTAGTAACTACAGTGAGGCTAGGAGGCTATAGCTTTCCAGCTGACAGATGACCATTCGAAGCTATGGGAAGAGGTTTTGAATTTCAAGATGGTCAGATCATATGGTGTTTCAGACAGAAGAGATGAGGAACAACAGGAGAAGAAGGAATGATATGGTGCAAACAGTGCTGTTGGCCAATCAGTTAATGTAGGTTCACGTGGTGAAAACTTGAGCCAGAGAAACCATGTTCTTAGCCATGTAAGAGACCATGCAAGTCCCAAAGGAATTAATGAAAATGGAGATTGAAAAAGAAAAATGAGAAAATGAGTTACCTTTCAAGGACAATTGTAAGAGCATAATTGACAGGGTTTGGGGAAAAAATGTTATCATGGGAAAGAAAGGAATGAACCATGGCTCTCAGAATTTGAACTTTTAGGAAAACATGATAGTATATTTAACATACAGGAAATTAGTTCAATGCAGATTTTTAATAGTTAGCTCAATTTACTAGGGTCTCCCTGAACCACTCTGTTGAAGACTGTATGGGCAAATATAAGTCCTTTGAGAAGAGCACCATAATGAGTTAGTTTGTTGGCCACTATCACAGAATGAATGATATTTGTGTGTCTGTCAGATATTTACCATGAGAGAGAGAGAAAGTCAAGTTTGTTTATTTATTTGACTTGTTTGAGTACTTTAAGGATTACTTCCTAGATATGACTTTCCTCAGTAAATTGTGATTGCATCAGAATAAAGGACAGGAATAAAACGGTAGATTTAGTACATACTCACTTGGACACCATAGGATTGACTTTAAGAACAACACATATAACCAAATGTTTTTTCTATTACTAAAGCAAAGTCTATATCTGTGAATCCAGAAGATTTTGTATTGGGTTAACGTCTTGAATCATTTTCAGCTTATTGAGCAATAGATGTAAGCAGATAGCAGCTAACACTTTTTATGAATATGGATCCAAAAGAAGAGTAAAAGTCTAGAATTTGAAAATTGTCCTTTCCAGATGAAGATTAAGCAAGGTAACCAAACCCTGATTGTTTCTTAAATCATAACTAATTCAAAGAGTAGTTGAATTCACATGGAGCCTGCATTGATAAGCATGAGACATCTCATTAATTATTTTTACCTTGTGTTCATATCTACAGGAATTCATACAGCAAACTAGCAGACAAAAGAGAGAATTAAGTAACATGCCCAAATTCACAGTGCTAGAAAATGGTAAATTCAAAGTTGAATTAAAGCAGATTGAGATCAAAGCCTGCATTCTTAAACATTACAACATAATGAGATATATTATGTTTGGGTGTAATTTGTAATGAAAGAAATGTGGATATTTCTAAAGAAATGGCAATATAGAGAAATCCGTAAATCATATCCCTAGACTATTGTAACTTCTTACCAATTGCAAAATGTGTATTCTTACAGTTATTATCATGTATCCCAGTTACCACTCATCAAAGAAGTTTCTTTTGCGCCAGATGGGACTACGAAGAAATCCCACAACTGGTCACACACAGCCATTGTGAACTGCCTAACTGCCTAAGCCTAAGCAGCACATCTACAGTGCAGCCTCTACGCCTAAGCCTCGTGCAATATAGAACAGAAGTAAAGAGGACACTAATGGTCATAGAATTCTACAAGCTTCTTGGACTCTGCTCATATGAACCTATAGCAATGGTTTTGGCATGCTCAAAACCTATGCAAACTCAAGCAGACAAAAAAAAAAAAAACAAAAAAAAAACAGCATGAAACTGGGAAAACGGCATCGGCCCTCAATCTTTGTTGATTACTGTTGGGTGAAGATGAGCTACTCTTCTTAAAGCAAGGAACACTGACTACACCTCAGTGGATGGACCTGCAGTAAGGAATATTTGTGGACAGTAACTTGACAGAATAGACCTTAACACAGGTGAAAGATTATACAGATTCCAGTTGTTGGGAGGGTGGGGTATGGGGTGGGGTGTGAAACTGTGGGCCAAATAAATCTTCTTTCTAAACAAGTTGTTTATCTCAGGCATTCTCCAATGGCAACAAAAATTGATCAATATTCCCACTGAAACTTGCTCAGATGTACATGTGAGAAAATGATTTCAATAACATTTTATCACTCTAGGAATACAAGTACCGCCAGGCTTTCTGCCAACCAGGGCCCAAGAACTGGTGAGGACTCTGTCTCCTCCTGTGGCTCAGGCCACAGTCAAATTGGTCCCTTCTCACACATGACTCTGCTCTCAAGCAGGAGATACCTCTCATTGCTGAGATGGGTCCTCTGTCTTCGCCTTCTTTGATATGGGGCCTAGGGCAGCAGAAGCTCTTTGGCCTATTTCAACATCTTTGTTTTCCTTTCCTGTAAATTCAGATCCTGGAATGAAAGGGTCCAGTTACAGTACTGAGATTAAAAAAAAAAAAAAAAAAAGATTTTCTGAGGTCAACCTGCTCAAATATCTTGTATGTAAAAAGGCATTTGTTATTTTGAGTAAAACTAAAGAGAACTTCCAGCTCTTAGTTTTCTTTAAAAACTCAAATGACAGGACTGATTACATGAAGTAAATTCAAAAAAGCTTTAAAGAAAGCTTAGCATTTTTATTCTTAATGTTATCTGATATTCATTGTTATAACTGGAAAATATTCATATGTAGACATATACATGCATGAATACATTTTTATTATTTATGTTGAGCAACATGTTCTTAACCTAAATTGTGTCAGAAACTTAATATTTGATCTGGGAAATACAGTGTTGTAAGTGAGTAACCTGAAACATAGCCACCTATTCCTATACAGATCATCAATTTATTTATTCAAAATATATACAGGATACTCAAAATAGAGCTATTCTAAAAGACTAAGCATAAATTAATCTTTCTCTATAAAAGTGTAAATTCATCAGTCTTCATAAATAGGTGAAGAGAAAGCTCCGAGGCCTGGGGCAGATGAATACCATGTACTTAGGCCCAGCACTTTATCTTGCTAGATCTATATTTTAACAAGTCACTTTTCTAGGTGTACATTTTCCCATTTTAAAAATGAAGTGATTAAAAATATATCTCTCAGGGAATTTCAAATTCAAAGAAATGTTTGATCCTGAGTTTGAAATTCTTACTTTCTGATATTTTCAAACATAAAATTTCTTGCTCATTTAGGTCTACATAGGCTTCAGTTTCTAGAAAATTGATATACATGAAAAAAATGATAATTTGATATATGAATTTGTTAATAGACAATGTACTTAATAACTATCTGATAAAGCAGCACAGAATGCTGCTAACTAGTTTATCTGTTGACATTGGTATAAAATCCTCAATAAAATATAAGTAAATTGAATTCATTTACACAGCAAAATGAATACACATTATGATCAAGAGGGATTTATCCGTGACATGCCAGATTGGTTTATCATACACGAATCAATCAATGTAATGTGTCACATTAACAGAATAAAATATAAAAACCACTAGACATCTCAATTGATGTTGAGAAGCCTTTTAACAAAGTTGAGCATTCTTTCTTAATAAGAACTTTCAATATAATAGGTGCAGAAAGTTCCTCAGCACAACGGAGTCAGTTGTGAAAAATATACAGTCAGATTAAGGCACTAATAAAAACAATTGAAGATGTAAATAAATGAAGGGATATTATGTGCTCAGAGTCTGAACAAATATATTGTTGAAATGTCCATAACAGGTAAGGCAGTTAACAGAATCAAAGAAATTCCTTTCAAAATGGCAATGCCATTCTTCACAGTCATAGAATTTTACAGTTCTAAAATTTATATAGAACCACAAAAGATCCCAAATACTCACAGCAGTTCTGAGAACAAAAGGCAAGCTGGAAGACATATGCAACAATTTTTACTTATTCCTCTGGATCTACTTGCTACTTTTTCTGAATAAACTATGGGCTTCAGAACACTAACTTCGAAGGATTTATCAACAGGACCCAATTGCCCTCTAATTCCAGGTGGTTTGGGCCTATGGGGAACATCAGCAGGAGACTGCATTGAAAGAAGAGGGAATGTAGGCACTTTTCCTTCTGGGCAGCAGTTTGGTAATGTTCTCTTCTAGCTGAAGTCGTGCTTCCTGCCAAGAAGCATTCTGACTAAAGTTCATGACTGATGTGTGGGTATGAGGAATAAGTAGATTTTTCTTTTCCAAAGTTTCATCACATGAGCGTATTTTTCAGGAGCCTTGAAAAAATTCTGTATTTTTAAATACAAGTTCTTTTAGGGCAGATATTCATTTAGTATCTAATTAAATATTATATAATTTCAAATGGGTCTTGCTTTGTTGTGTGTGACAGAAGTGACATTTAAAATGACTATGAATTGGCAAGATAAACTAACTAGATAAAAATGTAGGGAAATAGACAGTATATTGATAAAGTCAAATTTTTGCAGTCTCTTCTTGGGATCAAGTTGGCAGCAGAAATTCAAAATTAAATGCAGCTACCCTTCACCAAAAAAAAAAAAAAAATCAAGAATTTATTTCACAGTTTTTAATGTGTTCTGTATATTTTTACATAAAGAATCTTCAATGAATTGTTCATAAAAATCAAAGCTTAACTACATTTATTGCTCATCATGAAGATATAATTAAAAAGAGACCGTTATTTAAAGAGCTAACATTTTATGAAAATTAATGAAACTCTACATAAAAAAGGGAAAGAAAATCAGATTTTCTATGCATAGAATTGGATTATGACAAGTATTGGTTATACCTAGAAAGAAAAGCTGTAGGATTAGTTAAAGGAATTGTTTACTTGAGAATAGCTAGAAAGATAAATAGATATTAGATGATGGATAGATAGATGATAGATAGACAGATAGGATGATAGGCAGAGGATACATAAAAGATACATAAATAGATAAATAAGTAGATAGATAGAGAAAAGTTAGATAGGCAGATAATAGATGATAGATGATAGATAAGTAGATGGATACATAGATTTGGGTGATTGTGTGTACCTGTTTGTATCCTTTCACCTCTGATACTTTGTAAGTACTTTCTGGTCCTCAACCTTTAGCCTTCAAATAATATTAATCTTGCCTATTGACCAGCAAATTCATGTTACATATTCAACTGTTGCTTCAAAAATGAATCATGCCTTTAAATTTTTTGCAGAAGAGTGCCTATTTTCATTTTGCTCCTGTCAGTCATTGTTCATTGCTATGATACGATTGTTCTATGTATCATTTTAGTTTTACCAAAATCCTTTTAGTAACTGAATTTACAAACAAATATGCTAGAACTTATAAGAAATACAGTCATAAATAAGGCACCCTACATTTTCATGAAATTTATGCCAAAGATGAGAGTATGCGAGTGATCATAAAATAAAATTGCTGAATATTACAGAGAAACCATGAATTGTTTAATACATTACTTTGTTATTGCGTGACATTAGACTGTGCTTATTAAGTAAAATATTGTTTGTTGAAATCTTTGTTTTAAGTTAACCACTTGTTTTATAACCATTTTCATTTACAGAGTTAATGTCATGACTGTAAGGAGATTTGCATATTCCTCATCCATATACTTTGACAAATACATACTGCAGAATATTTGTTACAGATCATTGAGTCATAATTACAGATTATTATCTACGAAAGTCTGTTCTTTCCTAAGAGTTTGATTTTTTGACCTATTTTTTCCATGATTCTGCATAGGACATCATAATAGATATACTTAGCTTCTTCTTGATTTGACAGTTTGTCTCAGAATTTTCTTGACTTTAATCATCTTGGTATGTCTGTGGAGAACAGGCAAGGTACTTAAACTGAGTTTAAAAGATATTTCTTAAATTAAAATGCATTTCAGATTTCGGTGTGCATAATCACAGTAGTAAAGTGTCATTCTCATGACTTCATACCAAGAGTGCCTATAATGCACCTATCAACATTAACCTCAGATTGAACCATCTGGTTAATGTTATGGTTGATGTTTCTCTAATGCAAGGCTGTGTTTCCCCCTTTTTCTGTGGAGTACTATTGAAAGGAAAAGACTGTGCACATCGAACACTCAGTATGAATTTTGTTCTAATTATTTCATAGTAAATAGAGACTAGTTATTTTCAGCCACATGGACAGCATCTTTATCTCAAACATATAGTATATCATTTATTTTTAATGTTGTGACTCATTTAGACGTTGAGTTAAGATCAAGGACTATGTTATACATTTTGTGGCTCATATTATTTTAATATCACTCTGTGGAAACTATTCCCATTGGGGCTTATACCTCATTTATATATTGACACCATTTTATGTGTGTGTATGTGTGTGTCTGTGTATGTCTGTGTACAATTTTCTCTATTCTTTACTACTTTGCCAGAAACTTTAAGATATTCCAGGTAGGAATTTATAATTCTCCCACCTTTCTGGAATTGGCTGTTTACCGAAGGTATCATGGGACCTCATTTTGAAAAGTGGTATTAGATACAAGCTCTATTCAGTGCTTGTTCACATTGGTACTGCAATATAATTTCTAGGTCCCTCGGATGACAGGTCAAGAAAATACATATGAATATACTATCCAACTTATAGACTTGATCCTTTAATTTTCCATGACACATTCAAGATTCAGCTACGTAAGTTTGACTGCCCACTCAGTTCTTTGTGGCTCCTTCTTCTTTCCTTTCCTTTTCTTTCTTTCTTTCTTTCTTTCTTTCTTTCTTTCTTTCTTTCTTTCTTTCTTTCCTTTCTTTCTCCCTTGCTTCCTTCTTTCCTTCCTTCCTTCCTTCCTTCCTTCCTTCCTTCCTTCCTTCTTTTCTTTCTTAGTTAATTGTATACACTGTATTAGTCACAACTGCATGGGCCAAGCCCATTATGGTCACAGTCAGAAAATAATTATTCTCCAGCTAATACACACGAGGAATTCAGTTTTCCAATATTTCTTGTTTTTAAGTGACCTCTTGACACAACAAGGGATTCCACTCAGTGGAATAGGAAGAGCAACCAAAGACCCAGAATTTGTAAACCATAGACACACAGGTTTGTTCCATGTGACACTGAATGGTGCATCCCCTGGAAGGTGAGGAACCACAGCTGGGACCAAGAGTTCCCACAACTCTGCAGCCAGTGTTAGGTTCACTGCTGCAAGTGGCAATGCCCATAGACAACACAGCAGTGCTGGAGATCAGGCTTTGATCTTGAATGTTCCTGCTGCACAGTGGAAGGGCCCAGACACCCCAAGAAGCAACAATTCAAATCCACAGGGATTCAAGGTAGTTGGAGAAACAAGATGGTTGATGGTCCTCTACCAGCTGCTGGCTGTCATCAGTTCCTGTCCAAATCTCAACTTCCCATTTCAGAAGTTCACAAACTGCAGAGGAAGATACTGTGCAACAGGCAGAACGCCACGCCTCAGGAGCCAGAATAAATGCCAGGCCTTGCAAATGACAAAGTTTTCCAAATACCTTTCCAGGGTAACAGCAGTCATCTTAATAAAAACATAAAGGAGGGTCAAAAGTGGAGTGGTAAAAACAAATCACAGTTGTAAACTACTAAAGTCACAGACTGTCTGGAAGAATCATCCATCAGCGGATCTGTCGTGATTTATCGATATGAACTTCAGTGCAGCGATTTCAGAGTCATGAATGCTGCTTCCACTTTTGTCGATGTGAGTGTTCTAGGACCAGAGCACAAAGCCTTTCTGGAAGGATTTCAGGAGCTCCCCACAGAGGCCAGGAGGACCCCAAAGTAATGAAGGGAGAGCTTGATGGTCCTGGACAGGAACTCAGGGTGTGTGCGCATTCCTTTGCAATCACTAAATAATACTCGTTTATCTGGATGTAGCAGAGCCTGCATGTCAATTTGCCTACAAAGTCATTTTCATTAAATCAGTTTCATCAATAATGAATAAAGAACATATGAAGAGTTCATGCACGTGTTTGTATCTGCAGTGGCTTCCCATTTTGTTGTTGTTGCTGTTATTCTTTTGAGTCTGAAATCTGATCTTCAGTTTGAAGGAATCTTGAAGGTTCGTTCCATCTCACTTGGTAATGCAAGTGAAATACATAAAAGTGCTTTACAACAAAATTGTCACCTTAAATAGTTTCTTGTCTGAAAATAAGTGCACTTTCAATTACGTATTCTGCCTTCACAGGTTGCTGTGCTAATCTAATCCTTTAATCGAGTCCCCATTTGATGTTTTACTGATAGTAATTACCTTTTTGTTGTCTATCAGTCTGTTTTATATAGATGGACTCCTGTAGTTTTAATCAGACAGAATGCTTCTAATTTTTCTATTAGATTTCCTTACAGAAATTTTTTGAGTGGTTTACTAAACTCTAAATCAATTATACCCTCTGACTAGGTTACAGTCCTAAGAAGATTCAAAAAAAGCTACCAGTTATCTATGATGTAGTCAATTTTATCATCAAATGGTTTATGTGAGACAGGAGACACTCTGTCTCCAAAAAGAATCCTCTGATTCATGTCCTAAAGCACCAAGGAATGTTGATGGATTCTTAGCATTAGGATAATGTTTTTCAGTCTGTCTGGGAAAGCACTCTTCAAGCATTAGTGATTCTACCATTCATTTTCTCTTTTACTGTGAAAATAGTCCAGCTTTATCTATTCTCTCTGTGCTTCTATTCCTGTTTTTTTTGCAAGTGTAGACCCAACTGTGTTTTTAAATATTTTATTTTAAATTGAGTGTGTGTATGTGTGTGTGTGTGAGTGCGAGCATTCTCAGGAGTGCAGATGTCTGTGGCCAGAAGAAGGTGTCAGGTTCTCTGGTACTGAACTTACAGGTGTTTGTGAGCCAGCATTGTGGGTGCTGGGAACCAAACTCCAATCCTCTGCACTTAACTACTGAGACATCTCCCTAACATCTCTATTGACAATTTTGATGCATCACCTGCAGAAGAGAAGGAAAAAGTTATATGAAGCATCTCAGTATAAGGTGAAAGTGCTTAGGAATCACTGGTGACTTTTTGAAAAACAAATCTTCTTCATGCTCTATAGGCAAAGGGAAATCATTGAGTGCATTTAAATTGTTCTTGGATTCTTGATCGTACTTTCTATAATGTGATCCTGTTCTAAGACTGCCCAACTTCAACAAGGTCCCTGGAGTGTATAACTCATTCAATGGAAGAAACATTAGTAACAAATACAACTACAACTAGGATGACATAGAATGGCATAAAATATAGTTATAAAATGAAAGACAATTTGCACGTTTTAAAGAGGAAAAAGATAGACAGGGTTATTTATTTCTCAAACTAAAATTATTCACTTTGGAAATCTGAAAGACTCTATCTTTTCTGTGGTTATCTTGTTGGTGTTTTTGGAGGAGATTCCTGCTATCCTATTCAAGACGATATCATCTAAAGAATGTACTAAGAGTCTAGACATGGCTCATGTCAGCACCAGGTGGTGACTGACTTTGATTGACTTTGGATCAAAATAAATATAGATAGGATTAAATATTGAGCAGTAGCATTCTTTATGCATCATTAAGCATTTGAAGTGCTGAGCACAGAATAAAGAACCAAAGGAATGTATTTCTAGTCTCATATATGCTGTTTGTTTGTAGTCAGAAAACTGCTATTGATGAGCCAAGCATAGATGATTACTTCTCTTTATAAATAAAGATTTATTGGAACAGAGCTGCATTCAGTCTATACATTGTTGATGGTTACTTTTCCCCTACTGTGTCAGTGATAAACTTGACAACTGAGGTGACAGAGAAACAGAGTAGGCTGGCCCCAAAATATTTCTTGTCATGCACTTCAAAGAAAGATTTTCTAACTTATTCATATAAACATTATTGTGAGGAAATTATACCTACTCTAACCAACCTTTGGTACTGATGTGGCAAGATTTCTTTTTAAAAATGAATAAGAAGGTATTTTAGACTATTACAAGTCTGAGAGATTTTCCATTAAAGGGTGCATTTACAGCCTTGCTGCCCTTTCCCCTTGTTAATTTAAGAATTCATTCTGGCCTTGTTTTCTCTCTCTCTACTTCAAGATCTAACACTAATATATAAAGATCTTCTAACAAAATCACTTGTAAAACATACTGGCTGCAAGCTTGACCCTGACTCCTTAGCCTAACTGATTTTGCTTGCCTTCCAAGCTTCTAATCTATTGTCAAGGCATGTAGGTGCTTAATATGTGACAATGTAGCCTACAACGCATTATGCATGCTCAAACACTAACAGCAGCCTGTAAGCAAGCTTTTGAATGGTCCTCTCTTACAGGGTATTTGGAAAATATGTCTCCATAGTTACCTGAAGAAAGTTCAGGGTTACAGGGAAAGAACAAAGTTAGAGAGCAAAGCAGGGCCTTCTACATCTGGGAATTCAGAACACCCAGCTCATAGGTCTGAGGCCAGGGAGCACTGCTCATTTCTGTCCAATGCTCTTATGTAGAAGAGTGCAGTCCCAGATGTTCTGTCTGCTCTGTAAAAGTCCGTCCTTGCCATCCCATTCTCATATCTTCAGGAGAGGCGGTGATTGGGGAAGGCATAATCCTTCCTACCAATGCCCTGTCTTAAATGTTTCAAGAACAGAACACTGAGCAGCCAATTAATCACTGACACGGCCATAAAAGAGTGTATTCTGACCTTGCTTAGCTTCACAGCTTCATGCCATGCAGCTCTCCCCGGCAGGGTCCTCAGGCAATGCTTGATTTCATGTTCATAGTACCATGATTCCTCTAAGCTGCCTTGGCAAGTGTTTTTTTTCACTTTATCTTCTATACCTTGGCTCATCTTGCAGATTCCCTGAAAGAGAGAACTGTACCAGGATTCATTGCCATGGTGAACACTTCCTTTGTCTTCAGAGCTATCCTCTGAAATTATCAGACACTTATTCCTTTATACATTGATAGGTCTTAAACCTAGCTGAACACTAGAATTCTCAAAGATCAATGGTCCCAACACAATATGAACTAATTAAATCAGACCCATGGAGGTATATAGGAGTATTACTATAAAGTGTTTAAAGTGATTCTGATGTGAAGCAAGAAGAAGGAGTAATTGATCTGTTATAACTGCATAACTGCTGTAAAATTATACCAATTGAACCTGTTTTATAATTATGCCAGTAACAAGTACAAAAACATAGAAAACAGTCATTCTTACATCCTCTTCCATAAGACTGGTCTAACTCATTCACTCACTGATAATTACTTTTTGCAAAATTTATTTATTTTTAATTTATGTATATTTGTGTGAGCCTGTGTGAGTTTATACACACCATGTGCATGCAAGAGTCCCCACAGCCCAAAGGGGGCACCAGACCTCCGGAACTGGAATTGCAGTAGCTTGAATGCTAAAAACCAAACCCTGATCCTCTGCAAGAGCAGAAGGCCATCTTAATAGATAATTTTCAATGTACTTTCTGTAAGCAGAAAAAGCTCTTCTCACTGGTGGTTATAGAAGAATGATCAGTGCCTTTGTGTGCGTACAGTCACAGAATACACATTTGATGCCAAACAGGGTCTTGGAATGTATGTCACTGATGACTTAAAAAAATTCATGTCCAGCCATATTTATTTTTCTATTATAATAGTTTGCCATTCTCAAGATAACTCCTCATTTTTTCTAAAAAATTTCAGACAGTGAAGTTCTGTGCAGAGCTTTTTGAGCACTTTAAATAATTGTTCAGTTTCCAGCTTCACATTGTCTTTTATGACAGTCTTTGGATTTCTTAATTATTGCATTTTGTCTTTCCCTGTGGCTCAGATAATAAAACTATAGTCTGGATTAACATTCTTCAGACAGAAGGGAAAATAAAAAGGCTTTCTGCATTATTTTGTGACATTGCTACGTCACCATTTTTCTCTGTCTTTGGAAATAAATTGTTGGCAGATCTGCAATTTCTTCTGTCTGCTCTCTGGAACCCTTGGCAACATGTCACCTGTTCCAGCAGATTTTTATATTCAGGGCACAATTCAGAGCTCAGGAAGAATTCTTTACTGATTTCTTCCAGTCATTAATCATTGCCTACTGCCTCAGTATTAGAGAACCCTCTCTGTCCACACATGTGCATTCAATTAAGGCTTGATTGTTTTACTTTATGGATTATCTGGCTTCTGTGTTTTGTTTTAGTTTTTGTTTGGTCTCCTGTATTCTTTTCCAATTTTCATTTCCTAACTCAATTCTTTACTGGCTTTTGTCAACAGCAAAAAATGAGGGTGGGGTTTGCAAAGTATTAAAAATTAAAATTAGCCTTTATGTCCCTGCAACTTTACTGAACATTTTGGGGGATATTAAAGCAAGTAATTATGAAATGAACTATATATGATCCCTGAGCTTTCTTCTGTCATTCTTCCAGCCCTTTTATCTTACTTAAATTCTAGGAGGGAAAAACAACACAGGAGTATTGGAAAGTGCAATGCCAAAGAGTTAGACAGATTGACTGAAATGTGCTTCTGCCGCATTAAAGTTGTGGTCTCTAACTACTGTCAGAGTCTTGGTTTCCCCATTCATAAAATTAAAAAGTACTGCAATCATTTACCTGTATTAAGGAAAAAATATTATAGATTATAATGAAGTCACACACACAAACACACACACACACACACACACACACAAACACACAAAATTATGCACACTCACATAGTTTATGCCAAAGCAATTTGTATGTCAGGAACCTGATCACACATTATTGCTGCTTTAGAAAACACCTTAAAATTCGGACAATTAAAATGATTACTATGCACTGTAATGGCTCTCTGGTTACAGCAGAGATAGCTGCTGTAGCCTTTGTTACTAGTCTGTGTGCCTTTTTTGTCCCCTACACTGCAGGGTCAGAAGCTACAATAAAGAAACGACTTTCTTAGGGAGAACAGAAACTAAGAGGCTAAAGCCCATTTACAGTCTAGATCTTCCCTAAGTTGTCTCTGATAACAGTTCATTTGCACAATTAAGACACAGGACAAAGTCCAAATTCTAAAAAGAGAATTCCAGTCTAGCTTCAAAGGAAAGGACAATTTTACATAGCATAATGCCTGGATCCAGAGAGAACTGAAGAAATCCAAGGACAAGAATCCTGCCTAGCTGGCAATGACTAGTCCTGATTTTTTCCCTTGGCAGCTTTCTGCCATCTTCCTTCCCAAATATTACCCTACATATGTTTTCATGTTTCTTACTTGAACATACACTTCTAAGGCTCACTCAGAATCTGCAGGCTATATTTTGAGCGAGAGATTTGGAAATTGCATTTTGCATATACAATGATACATACAATATGCATTTCATGTTAGAAAATTTTTAGAAGATATATTTATTTAAATTGTGATTTAAAAAAAATTACATAATATATCTAAATTGATGCTTGACTTCCTCATGCTGTTTAAGAAGAGATAATTCCCTCTAATTTTTAAGTGTTATTCTTGTGGAAAATTAAAGTATACAATGATATGGCATAGAAAGTGAAAAAAGGAAGACTGTCCATCGCCTGTGTGGTTGCCCTTTGGTTATCTTTCTGTGGTAAGGACAGGTAAAATCTACTTATTTAGCAATTTTTCTAAATATTACAAAATTGTATTATAAAATTACATTGACATTCATGCTGTGCAAAAATCTCTATGTATTGCTTATCCTACATATTGGGTGCTTTTAAACTTCTGCCGTAAACTTCTACTATAAACTTTATAAACTTCTGCTATATATACTAGTTTCCCTCCATCTCCCTTTCACAGATAATTGAGGGTCTATTTTCTATTCCTATATATTTTATTTTTTCTCCTTATAATAACCAAGTGAGATCACACAATATTTTCTTTCTCTGTCTATGGTATTTCACTTCATACAGTGTGCTCTGCATCAGCCCATGTGGTAAATGACAGTGTCTTTTGTGCCTAAATAATTACGTATGCATATGTGTTTGTGTGTGTGTGTGTGTGTGTGTGTATCCCAATTTTATCATTTCTTCAACTATTCACAGACCCTTTGGTCAATTCTATTTCTTGCGTATTTCAGATACTATTATAAGGCATATAAGACTGTAGATACTTTTATGAATGGTGTGATGATTAATCTTGATTTTTAAGTTCATCGTATCTGAACTCAACTAAGACAAGCTCAGGATGGGCCTGTAAAGTCATTTGTAGGAAAAATTAACTAAGGGGGGAAGAGCCTCCCCAGATGATCTTTCAAAGAGGCCCCAGGGAAAGGCAGTGTTGCCTGCATGCTCATCTTTACATCTTGCTAGCACCTAGGCTGTTGTCATTTTTCACTGCCTTCAGACTCAGCTTCCTCAGCCTTCCAATGTAGAGTGAAGCCAACTGCTTTCCAGGAACCCACCAAGCCTTCAGCATCAACTCAAAACCACTAAGTCACCCACCTACATGGATGGAACAGCTACTGAATTTTCACTCATTCCAGTGACCAGACAGCCATTATTAGATTACTTAACCCAAACCACGTAAGCCAATCCAATAAATCCTCTCTGCAACATATATTAATTCTGTAAGTTCCATTTCTCTAAAGAACTCTAATATAGGTAATTTCATTTCTTTTGAGAATACTTTCAGAAGCAAGATTGAAAGTCCACAAGGGAGTTCTGTTTTCATATTTATTTTATTTTATGTGTATGAATGTATTGCCTGCCTATGAGTAAGTGTACCCATGTCCTGCATTGCCAGCAGGATTCCCATGAAACTGGAGTTACTACCAGTTGTTAACTGCCATGTGTCCATTGAGAATCAAACCCAGGTCCTCCGCAAGAGCTGTCAGTGCTCTTAATTGCTGAGCCATTTTTCTGGCCCCTAGAGTTCTATTTTAAATGTATAACTCTTTTAATATTTTTTCATAACTATCCTCGTCTCCATTTCCATCAACAATCTGCAATGTACAGCATCTAAGCCACAATATAATTATGTCTTAATAAAGAACAACCTACTCTTATTCATCAGGCTAAGAGCTGACCCAAACTGCCAAGAATCTGTTCCTTCAGATGTCTTTCAGAACCCTGCTCCAGAGCAAGGATTTTTGCACATTATTTATTGAAAGGATATATCCAGCATGAAATAGAGAAGTAAAAGTCAGGACCCGTCATTATCTTATCAGAGAAGAACATTGCCCTTTGATATGTAGACTTAGAATGCCACACACAAACATCCATCCTCAATTTCCCTCACTGCTTTCAGTGAGATAGGCAGTGTTTTCACCATTGTGTGTATGGTATAAGGAAGAAATTTAATTATTTTGTATTGAGGCCCGGTATAGTGGCACATACCATTAATGCCAGCACTCAGGAGGCAGAGGTGGGCAGATCTCTGTTAATTCAAGGCCAGCCTTCAGCCCCATTAATTGAAAATCCTATCTTTTTACCTTTATGTATTTTAGTGACCTTGTCAAAATTAGTGTGCATTTGGGTTTATTTCTGGACTTTGCATTCTTTCCTACTAGTGTGCACACCATTTTATGGTTTTATGAATGTACCATCCTCATTTGATTAATATGTCTAGGATAACAGTATTTTAAATCAGGAAGCATGCCTACATTTTATTTCCTTTATCAGAATTGTATTTGCAATTAAGATTCATGTGTGTGAATTTTTGATTCATTCACCTCTGAGGATACATACAATATTAGTCTATGATGCTGTGTCTTTCTCAATTTCTGTCATCAATATTTAATAATATAAAGTATATAAATCTTTTTGATTCTGGTTAAATTTATTTTTAAGTATTTTATGTTTTGATGCCACTGATATGTGCATTGTGCATTTCATACAATAGATCTTAATCAAATTTAGACCCAGTACCTCTACCTCCATTAACCCCATCACTAGATTCACGAATTCTGCAATATATGTTAAGTCCTTTCTGGTCAAGCATTTGTGCACAGATATACTTCAGTTTGAATGTTGGTTTTATAATCTGCAATTCTGCTGAATTCATTGTGTCAATTAGAACAGTTTCTTCTAAAGTCTCAGGTTTTTACCTGCACAGGCACCTGAAGCATAGATAACTTTATGTACCAATTTTCAATTTGGACATCATTTCTTTTCCTGCTGATGTATTTACTGCTGTAATTTTTCCAGTACTATGTGGAGTTAAATTGGTGAAATTAGGCATGCTCATTTTAGGCTGCTTCTTAGAGGAAAATCTTTCCAGTTTTCACCTTGGTTCTTCATGTCAGCTATTCTTGGATTTATGTTTCTTTTATAATTTACCTTTATTAAACGGAGAAGGTTTGTTTTGACACCTTAACTGTTGAAATTTTTTTTATCAAGAAAGGATGTTGAACTTTGTTTAATGTGTTTTCATGTCAGTGTTGTGATCGGATGGGTTTTACCTATCACACTGTTAATATCATATGTCTCATTGATTTCCATAGAGACAGCTTTGTGTACAAAGCTTTGTGTAGCAAAGATAAATATTCCTTCAGACAAGACAGATAATCCTTTCATTATTTTGTTAAATTTGACGTATTAACATTTTAATGCCGATATTTGAATCAATGCTCCTCCAACATGTTGACCTGTGATTCCTTTTCCTGTTTTTCCTTCTTTTCTTTCCTTTCCTCTCCCTTCTTTTCTTTCACAAGTTGGGTCCCAAGGTAATGCTATCATCCTAAGATGTAGTCTAAAACATTCCACCTAGCTTTATTCTTTTTAAAATTTATTATTTATTTTATTTTATTTTATTTTATTTTATTTTATTTTATTTTATCTTAGGAGTTTGTCTGAATGTGTGTAAGTGCCCCGTGTTGTCCAGTCCCTGAGGCGGCTAGAAGAATGTCAAATTCCCTGCAACTGGAATTAAGGATGTTTAACCACGACATGGGTCCTTGGAATCCAACCTGAAGTCTCCACAGTAGCTTTGGACGGTTTCTGGAGTCTTAGTACAGATTCTTCCTCGGACATTCAGTAGATCTCAGCTGTGAAGACAGCTAGAGTGTACGTCTTTGTATATGTCTTCCTTCCTTCTTCCAGTCTTTTCTTTTTTCCTGATCTATTATGAACAGGCTCCGTATTACTGAGAATTTATCCATTTCTTCTGGCATCGAATTTGATGGCTAACACACTCCTTTTATTATACTCTTGATTCTCATTATTTCTGAGGCATCTGTCGTGACCTCTTGACTTTTATATTTTTATTGTGTGTACTTATTCAGTCTTCCTCTCTCCTTAGCTTAGGCAATGATTTGTCATTTTTATTTTTCAAAATAACCTGTTTCATTCATTTATCTTTGTTTTTATTTCTGTGGTCAATTGGACTTATTTGTGTTATGAGTTCTAAATTTTCCTTCCATTAAACTTGTTTTGTTCTTTGAAAAAAATATATTGTATTTGTTATTTTTATTTTGTGTGTATGAGTGTATTGCCTGCATATGCCACAGAGGCCAGCGGAGGGTATCTGCTCCCTCTGACACTGGAATTAGGACAGTTGTTAGCCACCATGTGGGTGCTGGGAATCTAACCTTGGTTCTTTGCAAGAGCATCCAGTGCTCTTAACCACTGACTCATCTCCCCAACCCCTTATTTTGTTGTTTTACTAGTTCTTTGAGCTTTAATATTGGGCTATTTCTTTGGGAACTTTTGAAATGTTGGACTTTCTATAAATTTCACCATAGAATTAGCTTTTCTATATCTTACAGGTTTTGTAGCGCTCTGTTTCCTCTGTCATTTGTCTGAAATATTTTAAAATTTCTTATATTATTTCACCTTTAATCACAGGTTATTCAAAACTTAGCAGTTGTATTTTCAAATCACAGTTGTGATTTTTCTCAAGATTCTTCTTGTTAATGATTATTGATTTTTATTTTGACAGCGTTGTGATCAGAAATAAAGTTTGATATGATCCCAGTCTTCTTTTTAAGCATGTGTATTCACACATATGTGCAGGTATATCCATGTCATGGCACATGTGTGGAGGTCAGAGAAAAACCTCAGGTATACCTTCTGAACTCTTCTTTTCTGAACTCAGGGGCTGGAGACCCATGAGATTCCAGTGGCTCTCATTTCTCTGCCTCTCATCTTGTCATAGTAGCACTGGGTTACAGGTATATGCAACTACACCAGGTGGTGTATAGATTATGGAGATCCAAAGTCAAAGTCCTGTCTTTAGCCTTATAATTCTCTTAAAAATTATGAAGACGTGTTTTTGACATTTAAATTTGTTCTGTCCTGCAGAATCTAATAGAGAGATTCAGAGTAGAGGCTGCTGAATGGGAAGTATCCTAAATACTGTATATTGCTGAGTCATATAGACAGATGATACATGATATAGATATATATATATATATATGTATACACATACAGATAGATAAATAGGTAGATAGATAGATAGATGATAGATAGATAAAAGATGGATTATCAGGGCTATCTCACTGAGCAAAGGGAGAAATTTTTTCCTCAAACATATTTTCTAGATTTAATTTACACTTGTCTGCATTTTTATATGTAATACATAAGCATGTATACAGCTGAAATATTCAAATTTGTGTTCTGTTTAAGAACATGCACATAATACTACAAAGAATTAATTTGCCCAGCTCCCCCCTTGTTAAATTTTCATACATAATAACCTATTCTCCAGGAGCTAGCGATATGTATAAAAGCTAATTCATTTAAAAGGTTGCAAGCCTTATTATTGCTTTCTCTAAGGTTCTTGTTTTGGAAAAGGTAGAAACTGAACAATATGACTGACTCAGGCAATATCTGACAAACAGAAAGCCTGCTGTAGGGTTTGTGATGAGATGATACCACCCAAAAGTGTTAGTCTTGTGTTATTTCTCTGAGGTAGAAAACAAGATTCTTCTAATTCCCAGCTTCTTTGGTTTTGCAATTAAATAAGCAAAATTGGTATTTATTAAGTTCCTTACTATATTAACAAAAAAAAACAAATGAGATAAATTTAATATTAGTCTCTTGGAAAGAGTCCATGGCCAGAATACTTGTGTATAGCTCAAACTGTGAGGAAGCAACAGCAAGAAAAATGTTCCTGTAGAACCATCTCCTAGATCATACCAAATACTGTCATTTGTGTCTCAGAGAAGCAGTCACTGGAAAGACAAGTTGCTGAGATTCCTTAAATTTTATGTATTAATTTCCTCTTCATTTAACTAAGCTTTCTTCCTAAACTCGATAAACACATACATAATACAAACCTAGTCAGGAGATTCCAAAGAAAGAAAATCATTAAGGCACATAAATTATTTAGATAGATAGATAGATAGATGATAGATAGATAGGCATATTAGTAATTAATAGTGTATTAGGATTCCCTAGAGGAACAGACCAATATAAAGAATATATATGATAGAGGGACATTATTAGATCAGCTTATGTAGTGGGTTGAGTAGCCCACATATTGATGATGCTAAGAATTTGAAAGTTTCTTGTTAGACAGGGTTGGATTTCTCAGTACCAATCTAGAGATGAAAACCTGGAAGATTCTGAAAAGACACTCACTGCATTTGGAAGGCCAACGAAGCTGAGTTCTGATATCTGCCAAGGATGCCATCACTGGCAGCGGTAGAGTAGCCGTACTCTCAAGCAGGTCGTGAAAGCATGTAGGCAAAAACAAAATATTTCCCTAGGATCACTTACTTTGAGACAGGATCTTCCCTGAGTCACTTGATCCTTCCATGAGATGGCTCCACAGACCTACCCAGAGAAATGTCTCTTAGATGAATCCGTATCTCGTCAAATTGATAATTAAGTTTAACCATCATAGAAAGGAAAATAGACAGATGATTATAGATAGATAGATGATAGATGATGATAGAGGATAGTAGATAGAAAGAAAGATAGATAAATAGATAGATAGATAGATAGATAGATAGATACATACATACATACATACATACATACATACATAGATTTATTATAGGAATCATTATGGAAGCTAGGAAAATCCAAGAATTTCCATCGGCAAGTTGGAGAAACAGGGAAGTCAGTGATATATATCAGAATGAATCCAAGGGCAGCCATGAGAACCAAGAGTACAAATGTATGCTCACGGGAGATGGATGTCCAAGCTCAAACAATGAGCAAGTTCACCTTCTTCTACCTCTAAATTCTATTCTGTTCCTCTGTGGATTGGATATCACTGTTAACATTTGTAAAAGCAAGCTTCCTAATCAAGATCAAATGTCGGTCTCACCCAGACACCCCTTACTCCCCAGAGCCACATAAAACATACTGTTTTACTGGCTTTCTGAACATCCTTTCATCATTTCAAGTTGACATATAATATTGATCATCACATAGGTCCACTCAAAAAAGAGGTATTCAAATTGCTAGTCCACATTGAAAGGGATTACTTAGTGTCATTATATAACTTTGTAGATGTTCTTTATATAGTCTGAAATGGAGCCCTTTGTAATTGAGTTTGTTAAAATCCTTTTTCCTATTCTAGGATTTCTTTTTTACTTAATGGACTTTGAATTTCCAACCATTGTTCATTTTCATGTGTTCTAAGTTATAAGTGTTTTCTCTTGTGAGTGATATTTCTTTAACTCTTTCTGGGAAGAATCTTTTACTTAACCTAAGGTCATGGACATTGATAAGGGATGTTGTTGAATAGACTTCATTATTTTAGCTCTAAAATCTATATAGAGTTGATTTTGTATGTGGAAGTGCTATGTTTGTCTATGCCCCTATTAGAGAAGTAATCAGTTATTTTCATCTGAAATAAACCATTAATTCATCAATGGCTGTGAAAAGATGATCTTTTCCTTACATCTATGAGAAAGTGCCCAAGTACAGTTTTGCTATATTTTTCTTCTGTTCCCTCCAGTCTTCCTATGTGTACTTGAGGAAACAATTTTTTGTCTTATTGTAAGAGTTTTATGCTCAATATTATAAATTCAATAAGTTTGTTCTGCCTCTTCTTGATTTTCCTCTCAGTTTGGATATCCCCTTCCCAAAAAATTTTGTTCCTACAGGGTATCCCTGTAGATAGCCTGGAATTCAGATTCCAGGCTGACGGCTTTGTCACAGACATCCACCTGTCGCTGCCTCTTGAGTGCTGGGACTAAATAACTGTACTAACACACCAGTCTTTACATCTATGTTTTTGGAGCACAATGTTTTTGACTTTGCATAACACCTTTGTGGTGGAGAACAGTCAATGCAATTTCACAAGGTAATTATATACCTCTCTCAACACTCAAGAACCTCTCTTTAGCATTGTAAATTCACTGCCACCATTCTTCCCCAAATACTAAGTGGTTTCTTTTGATTTTTAGTTTATCTAATTTGAGCCATACACTATGTTATCCTTTATCATTAGCCATTTTGTTAAAAGGGGGCTAGCAACATTTGTCCATGATTGCACACCTCAGTGTCTACGAATGTTTATTATTTTATGCTTTTTCACTATGTGATTATGTCACAGCTGAACTGCTCTGACTACTTTTTCTTGTATAGCCATCTTGTACACAGATCTTTGGCTATTGTAATCATAAGGAAATAATTATTTGGAATGTGATTTTATGTGCCCTCTAATTAAATTCCGTCTGTGTAACTAGTAATGGAAATCCTGGTGTACAGAATGTATATACGCCTAGCTTTAGTAGTTGAAAAAAGTATACTTCGTTTTTTTACTATTCATTGTTTAGCTAGCGTGCAAAAAATGGGCTTCCTTGTGACATATTTATGTATGTGTTTATCACGACACTTTGGTCCTGTTTCCCCCATTACTCCACCCCATTTTCTTTCTTTCCCACTTGCTGGTCCTCTTTCCTTCCTCTGAAAATTGTGCCTTCATTAAAACCCTCCTTCACTTTAGACTTGTTCTTTCCCTCAGAGTGACCTTTTCTACTTTCATGTTTAAACACACACATACACACACACACACACATACAATTTTTATCTAGAAACCATATATGAGAAAAATATATCTTATTAGTAATAAGTAATCTGGCTTACTTCATTTAACATTATGATCTTCAATTCCAACCATTTTCCTATAATATACTTCTTTAAGGATGCATAAAGTCTGCTTTGCATACATAAAACACTAGATAGTTATGACTGTGCGTGTTTGTTTCTGGGTTCTTTATTCTACCTGACCACGTGTCTGTCTCTGTGCCACTGTCATTCTGGTTTTGTTACTATAGCTCTGAAATATTGCTTTTTCTTCTTAAGATCACTTTAATTATTCTGTGACGTTTGTGTTTCCGTATCAATTCAGAGTTGTCGGTGTCCAGACATCTCCTCAACACCTGTCTCTCATCTTGGGTCTGTGGCATTTGGGTTCAGGCTCCCTGACCTGTGACCGTGCCTTGTTCTCAGGCTCCCAGGTAATTCAGTTTATCTATCCTATCTATCTATCTATCTATCTATCTATCATCTATCTATCTATCTATCTATCATCTATCATCTGTCATTTATTTATTTATTTATTGGCATGGGTGTACCACAGCTCACATAAGGGAGAACAGAGGACAACTTGCAAGTTCCAGGAATAACTTATGTTATTGGGCTATGCAACAAGCACCTTTGCCCTCTGAGCTATGTCACCAAGGCAAGTAGCTCAGTTTTCAAACAATAGGCTGCCTCTCAAGATGGTGTCTCTGAGCTGAGAGAACTCTCTGTTGTCCCACCCATCTGATGAAATCATGCAAGACCAGTCACCTGGGTTTGTGACTTGCAAGCCCTGTAGATGTATCCTGGGAGGAGAGGGTGATACCCACTTTCTTTCTACAAAGCCACTTGTCTTACATGTTAGATGATACCTCTGTTTCTGCCTACTACCTCACTCTGAGGAGTTGTGCATAGCTGGATCTGTGCCCACCTTAGGAAAGTGTCTCTCCCTTCTAGTCCTCTCATGTGAATGCTGTCCCATCATTCCTTCTGTGAATCTCTGAGACAATTCCTCTCTGTCTCTTTGGAATAGACTCCAGTTTCTCTTAACCTGACTTTTTGTGTCCTGGTTACGGTCGAGCAGCTTCTACTCTGTTGTCTTTTCTGACATTTGAAAACTGTCTGTTTTCTGCTTTCCTCATCTGAGTATTTTCTGATGCATCCTATTTTAGCCTCGGTGTGTCTTTCTTATCGGCTGTGTTCTCTTTTGCTTTTTATAATTGGCATTTAATAATGTCACATGATCTGGGTTTTTGCATATCCCTGATCATTTTCAATTAAATGCTAAATCTTGTGTATGAAATTATTGAAAAATTAGTTTGAAAACTGAACGATTACGTGTTATTCTAGTAGTACTCCTAGAACAAGTGTATGGAGAAAGTTTTCTTCTGACCAACAAGTGGGTCACAGGTTCCAATAATTCATAGCACTTTAATCCAATCACAATATAACATAATATGATACCAAGTGTCACCTGTAACAAAAGCTGGTTTAGACCTGTGGTTTGTACTGATAGGGAATTCTCTTGGGGACTGCAAGCCAAGTCAGGGTGGTGCGAGCATACCTTCTCCTTTCTAGAGCAACATTACTCTGTTGTCTCAGTCACAGGCGACTGTTGAAAGCTCTGCTCCGTTCTGCTCTCCAGCCAATATTTGGAAATAGCTCCACAAAGATCCAGTACAAACTGTTCTAATGACTGACTTCCTATACAGTTTTGAAGTTGGCTCTTTAATTCCTCACTTTTCTGATTTGTTATTTCTCTAACACCTTCTACTTTTTAAAAATCATTAATTTTGAATCTTCTGGATGAGAAGACCAATCTGAACCATACAGTCTTATAGGATTCAAAATCTTCTTTTAATCCGTAAAACACTTAAAGGAAAAAAAAAAAAATCCCAAATAGTACTTGGTGGCACACTTCTCACCACCACCTCCTTCCCCCTAAGGCTGTTAAGAAATAGAGTCACTTAGACTTAATAGGGAACAAATTAGGTGAATTATTTGTGGCTGGCCCAGGAGATAATGCTCTATATTTTTCAAGGCTTGTTATCCTGTTTAAGGCTATGGAGTTTTAATTATTACTTCAATTGGATCTTTCAGAAGGAACGAGGGGCTTAATCACATTATTTTTTGCATTTAAACCCAGATGGACCTTATTGATCAAAGAGGGGGATTCGGTCAAAACACTCCTTTAACAAAGTAATGGAGATATGCCAATAGCCTATAAAACAGCATTTCAACCAATGTGTAATTTGGAAGTTTTGTTTGCTTTATAGCAGTGAAGTCAAACCCAGGGCCTCATGTAAATGATGCACATCCCACAGAATTGAGCTATATTCACAACCTCTTTCTGACTTTGTCGTTGTCGTTTTTGTTTGTTTTTGTACTGAGTAAACTTGTATCTCAGATATTTCTGACTGGATATATATTTCTGCTTGAATAATATTTGTACTGTTTCTTGGGGAAATCATTTTAAGTCTAGGAACTTATAGACCCAGTAGACGGCTGGTTCATTAATTACTTTGCCTTTCCAGTTAACTCTTATCCTCATCAAGAAAGAACATAAGATAGTAAGTTTTCCATGTTCAATAACTGCATAAATCACCCTTCCTAAGTTAGATTGTGCCAAATCATTCAGAAGATATGTTTTATGACAACTTATATATGAAAAAATTCTAATTCATTGGTTCACAGTGGGAATCTCCACTCTCCCATGAACCTGAAAATTTACACATCAATTGCCATCCTATTCTCTTGTTAGTTAGCAGGCTGAGATGTCATATAATGGCTCTGTTTTCTGAGTGCTTGTCCTCCAAATTGTCTCGTCTCTCATTTATGCATACGACACTAAAATTGGCATTTTCAAAATAACTGAATAGATTTTTAAATCCAGGCATACCTCATTTTGTTGTACTTTGCTTAATCATGTTTCAATGATGCTGTGGGTTTTTTGTTTGCCTCTCATTCTGTTTTCTACATACTGAAAATTTATAACAACTCTGCTTTCTGTAAGTCTACAGCATCATCATTCCACAGAATGGGCTCTACTTGTCATATGTTGGTAAATTCATGCTTTTATGTTATTATTACCTGTTGTAGTGATCTGTGATTATTTTTATAGTGTTGCAGATCAAATTAGCATACACACTAACCAGCACTGTCCTTCTGAGCTGCACCCTGAATCAGGAAATTTAATTGATAATGCTTTTGTAATTATCTGCACATACTCTGAATGGTGCCTGCCCTTTTATTTTTGAACTTAACCTATAAAAGTGTTTGTCCTGATTACCCCTTGGTTGTTCTTTCTCCTTCCCTCAGCTGCTCTCTTCCTTGAAATAGAGCAACATTGCTGTTAGGTCCGCTGAAAGTACTACAATGACTTGACAACTTTAGACGAGTTACAATGATACCTGATGCAGATCCTGTGACAGACACTACAAAAACTTGTCAGTTTTAATGCTCCAATGCTGGGCAAAGAACAGCAGTCATGGTCAGGATCACTGATAGGAGACAAAACACCAAGAGGATGTGAACTGTGGGAAAAACCTTTTTGTTTTTGTTTTTCTTTGCTTATTTATTATTTACTTTTTAACAAAATTTTTGAATTCCATACATTATATTTTGGTTATACACAGATCATCTCCTATAGCTGTACTGTCCTTCTTACCAACCTGACACCACATTTCTGTACTCTAATGTGTATATATATATATATATATATACATATATATAAAATATATATAAATGTGTATATATATACATATATATAATATATATAAATGTGTATATATATATATATATATATATATATACACATTTTTACTCAGTATGCCATGAAAGTTATTCCAAAATTGGCCACATTCTGGGACATAATACAAATCTCAAAAAATGAAAAAAACACTGAAAAAATTCCATACATTGTATCAGAACACAGTGTAATAAAACTTATAATCAACTGCAAAAGAAGCTCTAGTAACTACAAAAACCCACTAAGAATAAAGAACACACTCCTGAATGATGAATGGGTTAAAGAAGAAATTAAGTTACAAATAAAACTATCCCTGGAACTAAATGAAATTAAGAATACAACGCAACACAAACTCTGGGGAAATTTAATTGAAATCCTAAGAGAGAATTTTATAGCTTTATAGCCTACATTAAAAAATCATAAAGAACACAGATAAGTTACTTCACAGTACAACTCAGGACTCTTGAAGGCAAGAACAAACTAACTCCCAACCTAGTAGATGAGAAGAAATAACAAAAATCAGAGGAGAAATTAATGAAATAGAAACAAAGAAAACAATACAAAAAAAGAATCAATGATCTAAGAGCTGGTTCTTTGAAATGTTAAAAAAAGGTAAATAGGTCCTTAGCCCAGTTAATCAAAAGAAAGAAAGAGCAAATCAAAATTAGCAAACTCAGATATGAAAGAGGAAATACCACAACACACTCCCAAAAGAATCCCAAGCCTTGTAAGAGAATTCTTTAAAAATCTATACTCCATTAAATTAGAAAATCTAAAAGAAATGGATGAATTTCTAATGATATGAACATCACCAATGTGAAACCTAGAAGAGATCAACTGCTTAAACAGACCCATAGAAATTTACGAAACTGAAACAGTAATACAAACATCCTGACTGAAGAAAAGCCTAGGCCCAGATGGATTCACAGAAGAATTTTACCAGACATTCCAAGAAGATCTACAACCAATACCGCTTACATTATTCAAAAAAAAGGGAAAGAAAAAAATAGAGAGAGAGCTCCCAAACACCTTGTATGAAGCCAGTATCACACTAATATCAAAACTAGGTAGACACAACAAAAAAGAAAACTGTAGGATCTTACCCTTAATAAACATTGATGCAAAGATACCCAACAAAATACTCACAAATCATACACAGACACACATCTAAATGATCGTCCAACACGATCAAGTTGGCTTTATTCCAGAGATTCAGGGACATTCAATATACATATGTCAATAAACATAATAAAACATATAAATGAACTTAAAGATAAAAATCACAGTGTCATCTCAATAGCTGCAGAAAAGACCTTTAACAAAATCCAACATACATTCCTGTTAAAAGTCCTAGAGGGAATTGGAATTTAACTGTATGGAACATATCTTAAAGTAAGTAAACCTGTATAAAACAAACCCATAGCTAACATCATTCTTTAAGGAGAAACATTGGAAGCATTCCCACTAAAATCATAGGGTTGTCCACTATTTTTACTCCTTTTCAATATAGTGCTTGAAACTCTTGCAAGAGCAATGAAACAAGAGTACAAACTTGAAATAAAAAGGTCAAGTTATCGCTATTTACAGATGACATGATATTAAGCATTAGAGATCCCAAATACACCAGAAAAAAATTTAGAAATGATTAATATTTTCACTTGTGTCAGGTAATAATATTAATTTATAAAAATCAGTAGCCTTTCTTTATACCAATATAAGAAGCAATTAGAAAAGCATTCAAGGAGACCCTCCCATTCACAATAACCCCCAAACATATAATATCAAGGGACAAACCTAAGCAAAGACATTAAAAGTCTCTAAAATGAAAACAAATTCCTTAAATTCAGAGATATGTGGAGACACTAGATGGAAAGGCCTACTATGCTCATGGACTGTAAAAAGTAATATGTAAAAATGACCACATTACTGAAAGCAGTCGATAGAATCAATGCAATGCTGATCAAAATATCCACAACATTCTTCACAGAAACAGAAAAAAAATCATCATAAAATTCTTATGTAATCGCTCCTTATCAAGAAAATTTCTTTTTGGAACTGATGGAGGCTACTTGTCAGACACAGAGAATACACATCTGAGGGATGCTCGGTCATAGGTGATATATCTACAGTTGAATTTCAACACATAGGCTCATGGAACATAGTAACATTGGGAAAAAAGAGACAACTACTGCAACCCTCAACTTTCATCACTAAAACTTCCTTACATAAGAGAGTGCAGTTCACACAGAAGGCCACAATTGACAAGCTTTTAAAGAATAAGAAACTATAGAGTGTATGTCCCTAGTTAGGTCTCTTCATAAAACCTTTCCCACCACAGCTCAGGCACCATTGCAGAAGAGGAGGCACCAAGATCGTTAAGTGCCGGGTCTGGTTCATGAACCTAGGGAAGCAGACCACTAGATCCTTGAACATGCAAACTTGGAATAATGGTCAAATTGAGCATAAGACCCATGCCAACTCAATCAGACAGGGGTTCCAGAGCAGAGCAGCGGAAACAGGAGGCAGGCCAGCCCTAGTCTGGGGATTATTAGAGACTGATTCCTAGGGCGTGAGGGAGAGTATGCCTTACCTGTGATCTCCAGATAGGCTAGCTAGACGCCAGTGTATGGATTTCCACCAGAAGACATGACTGGATAGGACCTGACATTTATGTTGGAATACATGAAATCCAATGGGGGAGGGGTATCTATGGAGGAGGGAGGTTGAATTTGTTTAAAATCTTTTTTGTCATATGTAAAACAATTAATAAAAAATTTAAGAACCTAAAAAATGATTCTTCCATATGATCTGGTTATGCCACTCTTTGGCGTATGCCCAAAGGACTTATCTCACTGTAGAGATACCAATACATCCGTTTGTGGGTCTGCTTCTCGCAAACTATAGGAAATGGAAATCGTCTAAATGCCCCTCAATTGATGAATGGATAATAAAAAAAATGGTACATTTACATAATGGAATTAGACTCAGCAATAAGAAGAGATGAAATTATAAAATTTTGAGATAAATAAAACTAGAGATTGTTATACTAAGTGAAGAAACACAAAGTCAGAAAAGCCACTGAGGTATGTTCTCCCTCATTTTGCAGAACACAGTACCAATTCCTTGCATTTCTGTGTATTTCCTGATGTAACACCAGGAGTGACGAAAACGGAAAGGAAGCATGGCGATAAAGGCAAAGAAAGAGCCCTAAATTGGGCATAGTAGGGAATAACTGTTATCAGGGTGAGGTGTGGAAAGCGGAAGTGCTCACCTGGGAGGAGAGCAGGGAAGGACTTGCAAAGGACTATTGGGATGGGAGAAGAGGGACTTCAGGAAAGGAGGGATGGTGGGATATGGGTGTTACCAGCGATAATGGGGGCCTTGGACTGCGGAGGGAGCAAGGAGGTTGGATGCGGGGCAGAAAGAGATGAATGGAACTTGGGTGTCATGGGAACCTAGAGGGGAATGTATTGGCTTGGAAACCCCAAATAATACACATATGGAGTCTGAACATTAGTATATGTGTAAACCTTGGGGCTGTATGTTTAGAAGTACAGTGCCAGACAGAAGAGGCGTCTCTTTGCGTGATTGGTCAGAGTGGTCTAAGAGGCTCCCAAAATAACACAGGCTATTGCTGGATCAATTGGTTATCTCCCAGAACTGTAAGATAAGACCCTACTTCTGACGATAGAACATGCTTTGAATACAGAACTTGGAGAAATGGAACAGGAACTAACTGGGAAGCTTCCTCTCTGAAAACTAGTTCTTATAGTTCTAGAGGATATATGCAATCTGCTAAAGGAGAAAATCAACCACCCCAGGCCTGAGTCCTAATAACCATAATGACTGGCACAACAATCTATCTTTATTAGTGCAGTAGTGGCACTTTTATCTGGGGAGCAATCAACAATCTAACTGGCAATAAAGCCCTCTCAATAGGAATGAAATCTTGGGTGACATTGTAATGATAGCATAACTGAGGAGGTCATAGATCCTAGAGAAAAGCCTATTTCTGTCATATCTCTAGACAAATGAAATTTCTTACTCTATGTTTAATGGAGATCCTTACATTTACAGACAATACCATTCATATACCATCCATCAAAGAAGTTTCATTTTGAAACTAATGGAGGGTACTTCAGAATTCCACAACTGGTCAACCAACAGAGAATATATGTCTGAGAGATGCCCAGGCCTAGGTGACATATCTACAGTGAAACCCTCTACACCTAGAGCTCATGGAACATAGTGGAACAGTGGGTCATGAGAAAATACTGCATCCCTCAACTCTCACCAGCAAAACTTCCTATACAACAGAATACAATGCAGAAAGAAGGTCACAATTGACTAATTTAAGGAATAAGAGACTGCAGAATGTGTGTCCTGGATAGGACCCCTGTATTAAACCTCACCTACCCATAGCTCAGGGACCATTGTGGAATGGGAAGTGGAAAAATTGTCAAACCAAGGTTGGTCCATGAACAGGGAAACAGAGGATTTCAGGTCACTGAAAGCTTGCTCATGTAAACTTGTGGCAAAGGTGATACAAGACTCAAGCTGACTCAATCAGACAAAGATCTAGAGCAGAGTGAAGCAAATGAGTGGCAGGCTTGCCCTAGCCTGGGACTGTTGGAGACTGATTACTGCTGGGTGAAGGAGAGTAGACCTTCCTTAAGATCTCAAGATAGACTGACTAGACATCAATGGACAAATGTATACTGCGGGACATGTTAGTACAGATGCTTGATTGAAGGGATTTAACATGTATGACAGAATACATGAGCTCTGGGGTGAGGTGTGGGGACATAAATGGGGGGGTCTAAATTTGATTAAGAATTTTATGAAATGTACAAAGCCCAATGATAATTTTTTTGAAAAGAAAATTAGATTTTGAAAAAAAAAGTGAGGATTTTCATTTTGATGTTTTAAAGTCCTTCTTTACTTAGTATTAGATGAGTTTTCAACATTTCCTATATATCTCCCGATTGTGGTGTTAAAGAGAGAAGAGACAAAGTTGTTACCTGATGATATAGTCCATCCCTTTGAAAGACTAGCTGACCATGGAGACAAACTCAAGATGGAGTTTATGTTCTTAATGTTTTTTTTTGTTTGTTTGGTTTGTTTTGGTTTGGTTTGGTTTTTTTTTTTTTCCAATTCTTTCTATCTTTATGTGATGGCTATGTTCACTTACAGACTAGGCATGATGAGGCAGGATTGATATTTAATATGAGAGGTTCAGTCAGGTTAGTCTTTGCGCTAAAAAAAATTCTTAAGGTTTTAAAATAATATTGAAGTGTAACTTTGAAAGTGGAGATAAGCAAAAATAAAGTCACAGATAATATTTAATTTCTTTTGAAAGGGGGGCCTGCTGAAATGTTGGCAGAGTCATGTTACTATCAGACTCAATTGTCACATAAGTATTCTACAAGAACTTGGGATGGATTGGAGAGAGTCCGTTAGCATCTGTGTGCACGTCAGTCTGTCCGCTCTCCTCCTGCTGTGCTTTACTTGTACCATAGTCCATTCCTCTTGTTCCTTTTAGGCAGGTAAGTGAATTTCCTAGAACCACGTATCTTTTCACTCTACTGTCTTTTTTTCCAGAGATACTAGTAGGGATTTTAAGATGAAGGAAAAGCGATGCATTCCTTAACTTTCATTTGTAGACCTACACTATCTCTGATGGAAATTGCATCACTTTGGGGAGGTCTAATTCCATGAAGAAGCCTCATCTTCTACATCTGCCATCATACTGAATAATCCCTCTCCTGGCTAGTTAGTCAGAATTCTAAGTTCTAGATGGAATTCCTACTCTTTTGTTGATCAGCTCTTTAGAACACAGAGGAATACTGAAGGGTAAGAAATTAAGCAAAGACAGGGGCTGGCTGATGAAGGAAAGGAGGAGCCAGAGGGTATGTCAAGCAAAACTAAGGATGTAGCAGAGGCAGAAGGATCTTTTTGAGATGGAGGCTGTCAGCCTGTCTATATTGCAAGTCCTAGGGAAGTGAGGACTAGGAGATCCTGTCTCAAAGATACAAACAAACAAACAAAATCCATAAATAACCACAAACAAAAAATAAGAATATCTAAAAAGTCTCATGGAAATCCACTAGTTAGCAACCTAATTTCAAACTATAACTATCAAAGAATGACTTAAAGAATTGCAGTACTTGGGTAGGCAATGGCAATTCCAGAAGTTAGGGGTTATAAAATGAGGCAGTTCAAGGCATGGGATATCTTCCTGTGAGTCGTTGGTCAGGAGGACCCAGAGGCACCCAAAGCAACAAAAGTTATCACCATTGTCTTTGGTAAGGCACCATAACTACTTGGTAAAGACTCTACTGCTCAAGGCACCCTCATTCTTTGGCTGCAAGACATAGAAAAATCAATTTTAAACTGAGATGTAAAGTTCTTTCTTGCTAATCATCTACATAACCAAAGGTGTTATGTAGGCTGCTGAGTGAGGAGAGTACTGAATCCTGCCTATTCCAGCACTGACCTGCCAGGCACAATGTTCCAATTGGTACAGTAGTCACATGACTCTTAAGGGGATAATTAATGCTTTCTAATTTGATCAAAGGGTTGCATACATATTGCTGTATTCTTGGGCAAAAGCCCATAGTTGATGAGGTCATAGGTCCTAGATTAAAATCTGCTATTGCAAGTGGTCATGCTATCAAACTGCCTGCAAATATTTCTGTTTATACCCATAGACCTGGGCTGCCTCTCAGCCTTGTTTGGAGAAACTTCTTTGTGCACCAGTCAATGGAGAGGTGCCTAATGGATTAAAGTACTGAGAATAAGAGACTCAGGGCTCAGTCCTAAATGCTACATCTATATTAACTCTGCCACTACCCAGCTAAGGGAACATCATGGAAGAGGAGGCAGAGAGAATGTAAGAGCGCAAGGACAGGGAGAAGCACTGTGAAATGCTGTCTTCTGGACAGGTCATGGCCATTGAGATAGTGATCTCACAGCAGATGTGTTTATGTGCACAAGACCTATACAGCTTCAAGCCAACTAAAATCCCGGCATAGATGGGGTAAATGACCTCCAGGTCTACCCATACTGAGGAGCAATTAGCAATAGAATTTGCTTGTAGAGGGAGATTCATTCTTTGTTGAGAAAGTGGCCACTATTAGGTTTCCTGTGTTCCAGTTAATAGCCTGTGGCCCCATGTTCATGCATATATGGGCATCTCTAACAGAACTTAGTGGGTTATTAAAAAATCAAAACACATGGAATTAGGAAGGGGTATGTTTGTGAAAATATGGGAGCAGACATGATGATATTTCATTGTACACATGTACAAAATTTTCAAAAGTAAAAAAAAATATCGTCTGGCAGTTTCATATATTTATGACATTCTCATCCTTGTCCCTCTCCCTCTGGAGTCCATGTGATCAACACATTCCCCTAATACTCTCAGGTTTTCCTTTGTGTGTAACCTTCAGAGCACTGGTAAGAGGGAATTCAATAGAGCAACTTATCTGTGGCCTCATCATTGAAGAAAATAGCACACCTCCTCACCTTCAACAACCATTACTTACTAATAGTTCTTGCAGTGGGTAGGACATCATGGACTCCTCCTCCTTTCATGGTTACTGCTGTTAGGTCTAATCATTTGCAGGTCTTATGGAAATAACCACAGTGGCAGGGAGTTCATGAGTTCTTTTGCTACACATCTCCCCAACCCTGACTCTTCCATTCTTTGTACTCCCTTTGCTAAAATGTTGTCTGGGCCTTGGTGGATATAAGGATGCAGCTGTTGCATTTAAAATCAAGCACTTAAGAATAATTTATTCTTGGAACTTTGGGCAGTTAAGGAGCAGCTCTTAAGAGAGTGTCTTCTCTTTGTTGCTAATTTCTAGGCTTATCCTCTGTTCTGATGGTTTTTCCTTGTCTTTGTTTACCAATATGGACCAAGGTGTCCACATAATCATGGATTTATGCCTAAGCAAAGGGCCTAAAGTTGTTTATCCTGTTCTTACTGGAACCCTATTTATATCTGTTTACAGACTGAACTGTGGGAGTGGTTTCTGTGCTAAATGGGGCAGATATCCTGGTGGTCCCTAGTTCTTTGTATCCTAGCTTGCTTCTTCCCCATCACTCTCCAAAATAGAAAAGTATATGGATGTTTAAACCAAGTAGAAAATTAAAAAATAGAATTAAAAACTATAATTTTGTGTGAACAAAGCTAGGAAGAATGTCTTAGGGCCTGAATGGATGTGACTATAACTTCGAATGGAAATAGAACGTATAAGCTCAGGATTTGAAGGGGGAATCAATAATACCGTCAGTGTGGATTTTGTGCTATGTGAATTATGCTACCTTCTGCTGTATCTTCAGAATACTTTCTACATTCTCTATTCCACCCTTCTGTTTTCACAGTGATTCATGGATGTTAGTGTGCAATCAATGACAAACACAATACTTGATTTCTGCTTGCATTCATATTAGTCTTTCTTCTATCTCCTTCCACAACAGCTCTGAAAAGTGAACACAGCCGGCAATGATTCCACTAATCTTTTTCTCCCAAAACAAATTATAAAGGATGATTTTAAACCAAAATAAACATAAACGTGGCCCTCATGTCTACGTATCTATAGAGTTCTTTTCTGCTCCCATAATTTGAAATCCAAGTTGTACCATTACATCAAGTGGTGAATTGAAGGAGCAGTATATGAAACACATTTAACACTTCCTCAAATTGTCAGATCTTGACATCAAATGTATCATTTCTGGATTGGACATTTGGAAAATTACAGACTCTGGTCAGACTGCTGAGACCTCATCTGTACTGATGATTGTCTTTTGTTTTTTATCATTGGGGATGCAGTTTTTTTAAGGACACCACAGCTATTTTATAAATCTTTATAAAACTAACAGGACACTCTTCTCTTGTGTGGTAGGAGGATTATTTCTTTTGTTTCCTCGTCTCCTTGCTTTATGATGCTTTTCTATGATCTTTGAGTCTGAAAACGACTCATCTGCAAATTTCAGCTCCAGTTGCCTCAGTGTTTATGATTTCACTCAGAAATAACATTCACCAGCCTCACATCATCCCATCTTGCATATACACACCTGCTCAATGAGAAGGTTAACACCTTTCTTGACACATCTGTACTCAGGGTCATTGAGCCATGTTATCTTATTAACACTGAGAGAGGATTAATCATAATTATAGAGAACATATTATAGTGTTTTAATCCCATTTTAATAATAGCAAAGCTTTTCAGTCATTATCAGTATGGCTTATCTATTTCACATAATCCTGAAAATAACGAAAATTGAAAGAGAAACAGCATATATTAAGTATGTGCAGCATGCTTGATGCTGTAAGACTTATTGATTGTGTATCTTCAACCCTCATTGTTTTAACTATAGCAATAAACATATGAGGCATTAACTCAGTGTTTCAAGACCAAGGCAAGATTTTAATTCGGGCCTCCTACATCCTAAGTCATGTGAATTATCATCATGTTGAAGAATGAATTATGATGTAGCCTCAAGCCAGGTACACAAAACTCCACATAATTTGAAAACCACAGGAAACATCAGGTTAGTTATATGATACATATTTTTTTAATAATAGCAATATGCCATTTCTATGTCTAAGGAATCAGAAAGTGTATTGATCAATTATAAGAACAGAGGTGAGAAAGATAATTTCTGAGAGAAAATTAATGACATACAAATGGCAAGTTGAAACCATAAGCTAATTTTTCTTATAGAAACATGAGAGTTTATAGCTGCACTAACTGGCGGTAAACTTCTGTATACTGAATTGCAAAATGTCTCCTCAGTACTATTCTATTAATGCTATTAATTGCAAGACATACTTGAAACTAAATACAGAGGAGATAGGCTGAGGTGAGAGGAAATTCTTGAGAATCAGACATTTTAAAACTAGGATTAAAATATAAAAGTAAAAATAATAAAGAAGCTAGAATAGATCTAATTTTTATCCACATGTGAAATTATGAATTCATAATCTGATGACCCAAAGCAATGGGAATTTGTGAGACTAAAAACGAAATCCCTTGAGGAAGAGATGTCCTAGTATGGGGTGGAGGCAGGACAAGTCATGACTCTTGTTAATATAAACTGCATCAAATATATAGCAAGATATATCTACAGCCTAACTCATCACCTATGCACATGAGTCCATAATGAAATAAAGGACAAATACATCTTTGGTAAAAGCAGAGTAAATAATAAGAGTTTGAATTCCCTCTTACTGAATTCTGCTACATTTTTCTAAGTAAAGGATTACACCCCATTGTCATGTTTCCTTCATTCTCATAAATGTCCTGTGAAGAATTAATGATTGTCTCATTTTATAGATGCAGAGTTGAAGTCAAGAGGGATGTTTGGGAAAACAAGCTATAATCCTTTTTGAGGGTTTCTTATTAAAGTTCTTAGCTGAAAAACGATAAAACCATTCTGAATTATGTTTCTTTTTTGATAGTGTCTATATGTAGGTAAGAGTTGTATTTACCGCCCTTGCTGGGTGTTGTTCTCCTGGGTCATATTCAGACTGAGAGCTAATCTTGAATGACATATTTTGGTTGTTCAAAATGCATAAAATAAAATTTAAGCTGTTTTCCTTTCATTAAGAGGAATAAAAACATAAATATGTTATAGCCTCATGCAGTCTGATTTCTAAGATAACATATTAAAATAATGATAACTTCATATTGATCCCTGCATTCGACTCATCATCTAATAGGCCAGAGCCAGCAAGGGAACTGTACAGAGAAAGGAGTTTTGGAGGTCAGCAGAGCTAAGCAGAAGGGACTGCTTTCTCTGTGGTTAACCACATATTGTATTTTTTGCTGTTCTGCAACTATTTTTGTTGAAGCTAATAAAGATTTCATTTTTAGCAACCAAGTCTTGAACTTGTTATTTTTGTTCGCAGAAAACCACAAAACGTTGTGGTCAATTCACACAGCCTGAGAAGCATGACATTCTTGTGTATAGACTTATCAATTGTTTAATGGACCAAGGTGATGAGTTACAATTCCAACATTGTCACTGCCTCCTAAACCTTGCCTGTTACCGTCACATAAACACAGTAGAGGATTTTGTCTTTTTTTGTCCTTGTATGAGACTTATGCAAGCTGTCATCATTGCTGTGTGTTCATATGAGTAACTGACCAGCTATCTGGAAGACTCTATTTCCTTGTAGTTATCCATTCTCACTGGCTCTGAAAATTTTTCTGATCCTCTTCTGCAATAATCCCTGAGCCCTGGGAGGCACAGATTTGAAAAAAAGATGTGCTATTTAGGGATAAGCATTTTGCGGCCTTTTGCTCTTTGCACTTTGGGCAATTGTGGGTTTCAGATAAAACACGAACATTGACATGGGGAAGCAGGTAGGAAAGTCCAACCCAAATCAAGGAACTTTGGCAACTGGAGGCTGCTGGAAGTGGCAAGACAGTGTCTTACAGAGATGAGACTCTTTTTGGGCCCCGTGGATGGTCCCACACTGAAGGTTATTTGGGGACAAAAATTAGAATCTATATGTCATAATTACCTATACGCATTTATAAATTGGGGAGGGAGCACTGAGCAGGGAGGTGACAATAAGGGAAAGTATCTAAACATCATCAAACTATATTGTATAAAAATTTCAAAAATTCAAGAAATAACAAAAATTTTTAAAAATCACTGGAGAATACCATAATGGGTACAATGAGTAAGTTAATTGTTGTGTGTCTGTCTCTTAAATTTCCAGATCCCACAAACTCATTAGACCTGCTCTGTCATGAGTGTCATAACTAGATCTAGAATTCATTCATTGCTTGGTTCCTTCATTTTTCTTATAAAATCCCAATTTCTTTCAATTATATCATTTCTCTAAGCAGTACAGCCTTCTCTAAACATGTTAAGTGTCAGTTGAAGCCAAAGTTTTCTTCTGTGCTCCGGCAAAGATTGATTCAATGACGTGCACATCACATAATGCTTGCCAACCGAGAAGAAAAGACTCAGAAAAGATTTTCTCTAGGACAAAGCTGGTATTCGTTCTCTTAAATTTCTCAGACATCATGTGATACCACAAATTTCTCCTCCTCTCATGAAATCAGCCCTGTGTCCAGTGAATGTATTGTTTTGAGGTGGGTTCTGAAAACAAGTTTGTAGCGGCCTGCACTACAACTCTGCCCGAGTCTATCCGGCGAGGCCTGAGGAATTGAAGACATACAAAACACACAAGACACACACAACACAGACACCAAAAATGGTGGGAAAGCTTCCGATTTATTCCAGCAAGGTGCTCAATATATATACACCCAGTAGATGCCAGTGATTTACTGCAGGAAACTCCACGGAGTGTTTGAGAGGGGACAAAGGTTCAGGCCCCCAGGGAGCATCCAAGTATGTGACCACACCTGGTTCAGACCACACCTGGTTAACAATTGTGGTTAGGCCTCTAAAGGTCAAGTTGTCCTCTGAGCAACTGCAGCTGACAAACTGAAGCTACTTCCTGGACAGGAACCTAACAGGGAAAGAGGCATGCCGGGAGGCCAGGCCCTACACAAGTTTTGAACAACACAGATTGGACTTGATGGGGGAAAGAAAAATAATATACAGGTGGATGGATCAAGGTAGGGGTGAATCTGGGAGGAGTAGAAGTAGAATTATTAAAACTATATATATATATATATATATATGTTATATGTAATATAAATATATATATAGTATGTATACTATATAAAACTATACCATATGTAACTGAGAGAGAGAGAGAGAGAGAGAGAGAGAGAGTGTTCAGGAGACTCCCAAAATTACCTAGGCTATGGCCACAGCCCCTGATTGCTTCCAAGAACTTGAAGGTAAGACTATATTGCAGAAGACAGGTTATAACTAGGATACAGGACTTGGAGTAATGAAGCTGAAACTGACCTGGAAGTCTCTCTCCTGAAGTCTAGCTCTCACAGTTTTGGAGGATACTATGCAAGCTGCTAAGTAAGAAAATAAATCAGTGGTTCAAACCCAGGCTTAAAGCCTAATTACAGCAATGATGACTGCAGCAACAAGTTATAGCAGTGCAATAGAAGCCCTTTTATCTCGGGGGTATTCAACAAAGATCTAAAAGTGAGCTGGACGTAAAGCCTGTTCAGTGGGAGGTAACTCATGGGGGTACTGTATACATAGTCAAATACACATGCCTGTACAGGTCATAGATTCCAGTTAAAACCTTATCTCTGTCACATCCCTAGACAAATGTAATTTCTAATTATATGCCAAATATGGATCCTTATATTTTCAGACAAGTACAACATTCACCAGTCATCAAAGAAACTACTTTTTGCAACAAATGAAGACCTTACAGAGGTCCAGAGCTTGTTAAGAGAATAAGAATCTACATTTTCCATGGTGTTTTGGTGCTCTTTGTTAAGAAAAATGAGGAAAGATCCTGAGTGAATGAAGCAAACAGAATATGTGCATGTTTAATCATTATGTTTTGTGGACTCAACATTTTCTGTTGGTGTGGTTAAATGATGCTATAGCGAGGAAAAAGAAACTACTATGGTGTCTGATATGTGGGTCTTCATTTAAATATGAGCACCAGGCTTGTCTCCTCCACACCAGGCATGAGTTTCCAAAATGTGCAGTTGAATAAATGGTCTGAGGATTTGTTTTACAGACACAGAGGAAAAAAAAATATTAAAGGGGTTTACTTCTTTCTGTCAGGGACAAGGTAACTTCAGTTTCCAAGGGATTCTTTATTAACTATAAACTGTAAGGCTAAAAGAGGAAATAAAACAAACCTCACAGTCTCCAAAAGAGGCAATATAAAGACTGAAAGGGAGTGCCAGACCAAAAGGATGACAATTCTGGGAAATTTATTATATGCAATTACCTGTTTGCACTTCACAAGCACTGGTCTGAGAGCATCTCCATTTACTCCCTCTTCCCAATGTCAGAGCTGTAATTTTCACTTGTCTGTCTCTCTTCTTTCATGAGCGACCCCGTTTTCCTAGCTGTTGACTTCCTTCTCCTTGTCTTCCATTTATGGCATTCTGTGGACAGAGGAATCTGGCGTGACTGGAAGGTGAGTAGATTCACTGTGATTTCCAGTATTTTTCAGTAATTTTCAGCTCAACCTTCTGGTGACACGACCAACCAAGGTCAACACTGACTGCCTAGCTGTAAGTGGAGGCACATAAATTTCTGAGGTTTTCGCCCTATTGTCATCACAGGAATTGGATATTTTATCCAAGACAGATGATAGACCAGTTATTTGCCATAAAGACCCTCTTGTTTGAGAAACTCTACTTGCTTGATAGTTTGCCTTACCAATTTTGAATACAGAATTTCTGACTGTATTCCAGCTTATTAGCCTATCATATGAAATGTGGATCACAATTTTGCTCTAACCAGACTGTACTGAGAAGAATTTGCCTGCTTCAAAAAACCCAGAATATACTGTTACCATTTCATTCCCTTTATGTATGATTATTTAAAAAAAAATAGTTCAACTGTCCCATTCTCCCCTTCTGGATACTGATGAATTGAACCCATGAGATCTGGGTTAGTGCAGATGGCTTTGAAAGACAGTGAGAAAGGACTGGTAAAAATGTATTCAGATTATTTTCTCTGGGCAGCATATTTTTCTATACTTTTCGTATACATTGTTGCTAAATTTTTGTGACTTCCATACAAAATAATTTGACTCTTCCTCTATCTGTACTTTTCCTTATTTCCCCCAACAAATTTAATGTATTATGTGAATATATTACATACACTCTATGTCATACATATCACATATTACATATATAATGAGCCTATATTGTCTGATTTGTGACCTCCAAAGTCCTTCATGTGGATTCATTCACCCAAGCCTGGTTAAATTTCTAAAAGTCCCATGGTTGAAGGAGACTCTCTCTACCCATCCCAGCAGCCATTTGTTACCTGAACTTATATGCTGTCATCATTGTTGTGAGTTCATATGAGTGCATATGAATAACAAGCTATCTGGAAGATTCTGTTTCCTTGTGATCATTCATTCCCTCTTGCTCGTACAGTCTTTCTGCCCTCTCTTCTGGAACGATCCCTGAGCCTTGGGAGGCATTAGTTTGACATAGGAGGTATCCCATTCTGGGATAAGCACTCTGCAGCCTCTTGCTCTCTGCATGTTGGTCAGTTGTGGGTTTCTGTATGAATCAACATTGTTTGCATGAAGACAAGCATTGGGAGATGCATTAATATATAGGTATAATTGTAGGCCATTAAGGGTCAATGAAATGAAATAACTATTTAGTACAATGCTAGTATTAGGTTCTCTCCCATGTCCTGTGACATGCAATGAAAGTGTGCTTGGTTACTCCCATAATGTTTGTGCCACTATTGTGAGGGTAACCATATCTTGCCAGTTGTTATTGTAGTTCACAGGATTCATAGATGGGAATAGCTGGTGATTGCTTTTTCCTTCCTGTAGCATCCATAGCAACTTCCAGCACTGTGAGCACTAGCCAGGTGCTAGGATGAGGCTCTGAAGTCAGCAAACGTTTGATTTCTCCTTGATTGTTCTACAGTCCATATATGTTGTGTCTTCGGCAATAGGGCTTTACCATCCAGTTCTGGTAGACAACTAAAAGCAGAGGCAAGGACCAGTAGTATTTGAGGTTTTATTGGACCCCTGGTCAACAACTTCTAGATAAGGAGTCATTATTGGCATTGAATTTTTTTTTCCCAATAGTCTGTGCTATGTAGACAGGGCAGTGCTCTTTACAATAAGATAACACTTTTTAGTCACTTTATGGTATATATATATATATATATATATATATATATATATATATATATACATTAAGAAGTTTCTATAGTGGTAGGCTTTTGTAGGGCGTTTTCTAAAAGCCCTTAGTGTTACCATCCCCTTCCTCACTCTTCTGCCTGGCCCTACCATTCCCCACCCCATTTAACACTTTCTAATCTAATGGCCCCTTACCCCCTTGAAATCACTGCATTCTACCACTCCCTACCCACTCATGGCCATTTATTAATTCCTTGACCTGTCTGAATTTTCAGATTTAAAATACATTGCCGAAGATGTCAATGCTAGCATCCAGCTATGAAAACGAACATGTGACATTTGTCTTTCTCAGTCTGGGTTACCTCACCCAGGATGGTAGTTTCCAAGTTTAAATCATTTACATATGAATTTCATATTTTCATTTTTATCTTCTAAGTACAGAGTTAGAATTTTGTTCAATTTTAATTGAATTGTTGTGATTTTCATACAATGAAGTTGGATGATCTTGAGATGTTCCCAATCCACAAATCCCTCCACCCACCCTCTACCCAATTTAATGTACTTTCATGTACATAATATGGTCTAAAGAATCTGACTCCATATTTTTTTTTTCTTTTCGCATTTTGAGATAGAGTTTCCTTGAAACTCCAATTTTCCAGTAGTGTGGAATTCGCTGTGTAGATCAGGCTGTTCTTGATCTTGCAGAGATGAGCCTGGCTCTGCCTATACAGTGTAGTGATTAAAGGCGTTTCTACCCACCTGGCCATACTAACATTTTTTTTAAGAACTGAATAATATTCCATTGTATATATGTATTATACCTTCATGGTCCATCACTTGATGGACATCTAAATTGTTTCCATTTCTAACTTTTATTTAAAAGGCAGTAATAATCACAGATGAACAGATATTTCCATAGTAGGGTATAGAGTCTTTTATGTATATGCCTAAGACTGGTTATGACTGAGTTATATGGCATGTCATTTTTTTATCTTTATGAGGAATCTTCACAATTATTTACAGAGTGGCTGTGCCATTTTGCACTCCCGTGAGCAGTATCTAAGGGTTCCCATTCTGATGGATGCATTTTGAAGACTCGGAAGAAATCCCCTGCTGAACTTGGTCTCCTAGTCTCACTACTTCTGTCTTTAAGCCAGCGCTTGATTTAATGGTTTAGCATTATCTTAGGAAAGTTTTCTGAGGTAGCGATATAGCTAGGATTATCTGGAATGCTTGGGACCCTAGGTCAATTACCAGGAATGAAAAAAATAATAATAATTCCGAGAGACTGCTTCAACTTCTATAACTCACTGAAAAAGTTACTGTTTTATCTATTTTCATTCTGTTTATTGCCTTTTGTGATAAAGAGGCAATGGCACATGCAAGTGCCATGACACTAATGTGGAGGAGAGGACACCTTGCTGGAGCTGGTTCTCTCCTCCACTATGTAGGTTCCAGAGACTGAACTTCGGCCATTGAGGTAGGCAGCAGAAACCTTTACACAAGGAACCATTATCACTTGTGCCCCCAGCTGTAGAATTTCAGAGTCAAAGGATATAATTCTAATTCCTAATCTCATCTAATGCCTTCATTAGATTAAACTTAAAAGTAAAATATTTTGACATTTCCAGTCAAATAGTCTGGGATGAAAATTCCCTAAATTATTAGTGTATTATTTGTACAAACTTCAGCATGACTAGTGATGCAAGCATCAAAATCTCTATTTTACAGTCAGGAAGACTAATTGCACTAAAGTTTATTTTAGATTTAACTGGCTTAATCAGACTACCTAGTACTCAAAAAATGTATATGAAATACATTCTACAAATCAAAGTCTTTTAAATTTAAGCCTAAAGTACTTGAAAGATTGATTAAAACAATCAATGTTTTCCTTGGAATGAGTTTAATGGAAAATTATAGACATGAAAAAAGTCTTCCAAACCATAAATTTTTACAAAATAGTGATAAAACAATAAACTTTGCATAAAATATGTTATAGTTTTAATATCAATGAGTTTCTTTTTCCTAAGGAAATAAGCTTTAAAGTAGGGAGACTGATAATTTCCCTCTGAGATTCAGACTTTCACATGGTTTTATTGATCCATGTAAATAAACCAGTCTAAATATTTCATAATATACAAATGACTCATTTTTCTTTTTTGGTGGAGACATTTTTCATGACAGTTTTGACCATAAGTTACATACATAGAACAAAATGAACAGTTTGAGTTTAATACATAAATGTAACTGTGAAACTTCAATCAAACGGCTTTAACAGTCTTCTCAAATTCTCTCCTTTTTCTACTTGACATCAGCATCTCCACATCTGCATGCCCTCTACTTGCCTACATACATTTATTTTCTGTATTCAGATTTTGTTTCGTAGAAAGCCATACAAATGCAATTTACACTACACAGCGTTTTATATGTTCTTTTTTCTTATTGAGCACAATGAACTTGAGAGCTACCGCCATGACAGTTAATTCCATCTATCTTTTTCAGAAGATCCTTCCCGATTGATGATTTGCAACTTCATAAAATGGTTTCATCATATTCAGGCCTCTTGTGCCATTTTCTCCCAGATCCATCCCCACTTCCCTAAGTCTCATTCCCCCATTTCATGTCTTTAATATTTTTAAAGCCTATCAGATACATTTTGTGTTCCCCAAATGCTCTTGGATCTGCATAGATTCACTGGGGCCTGGTCGACCAATTGCAAATGCTTCCTTAGCTAGGTCTGGGACATTTTTTTACTGTGCTGATTTTTGATTTGGCTTGATCTTGTTCATGTCTTATAGTATGCCTTCCTAATTGCTGTGGGGTCATGTATAAAATTGTCCTGTTTAGTATGAAAATAATTTCTTGATATTCATCCACCACTCTGGCTTTTAAATATTTTGGTCCCCTCTTCCACAATGATCCTAAGCCTTTGGAGGAGAGAATATGTGATTGGCATTCTATTTAAGGCTGCAGCTTGTATTCTTGTTGTTAATCCCAACTCTGCAGTCACATTTACACAAACTGGAACTTTAGTTCCTCAGTCAGTTGTGTACTGGTACACTGATTCTAGAAAGACATGACTTTTCTTCAAAAGATAAAATGTACAATAACAGTTTGTTTGTATCCTCAGATTGTAAGAGATATTTTAGAATGCAGGAATGATTTCAAGAGAGAATTCAAGGTAGTTGAAGGCAAGCTTCATGGCATTGCAGTCATTACTCCAGAGGAAGAGTGCTCATAAATCCTACCATAGCAGTAAGGTGTAGATATCTGCCTGATAGAGAAGACAAGATCTGAGCCTTTTACCTTGAATTAATGCAGCTTAGAGACCAGCTAAACCCAATCCCTGAGAAGTGAGGTTCACTTCATTGAAAATGAAATATTCATAGCTTGAATATCTTTTGAAGTCTCAAGATGTGAACAGGCCTAAATGAAGGCCATTTTATTGGAGACAGAAATGTCATTGTCATAGACCACTTATTCTAGTATAACAAATTATTACAGACCAGGTATTTTAGAAAGACCAAGTATGAATTTCTGTCATGGTGTTGGAAACTGAGGAGTTACGTATTAAGGGACCTGAAGATTTTCTTTCTAGTAACATCAATTTTCTGATTTTAAGATGAACATTGTGCCCTGTGGGAGGGAGGAATGTTGTATCCTAACATGGCAAGGACAGAGGAACACAAGAGTATCTTCCCTTTATGCTCACAAAGGATGAGTCATTCATGAGCCAATTCTTCCTTAAAGGGCCTTCATATGCCCAGTAAATCTCAGCACCTGAACTTTGAGACAGGTACATACATTCCAGGCACAGGAACCATCTCAAGCTCAAAGTCAAAGTAAGAATGAAGGTGACTCATTGGGAGATTTTAGAGGTTTACCATCTGGATGCATGCAGATGAGTAGAGAGCACTACCCAGAGGCAGCAGGTTAGACAGACTTACTTCTCCGTGTAAATGCCAACTCAGCAGTTCTGACACCCTTGATCGTCTTCATTTCACTGCATCTACATACTAGAATCTGGAAAAAATGGGTTTTGTTCTTTCCATTTTAAAACCATTTGTGAAATTCTTTTAAAGTCAGCAAATGTTTTTTTAGCAAGTCTTCTTAACATAAAAGCCACCTATTTATTGTTCAAATATAAGTTTTTATGTTTTAATATAAATCTTATTTCAACAGCCATTTGTTTCTTATGTGGTAGGACTTTCGTTTAATTCTTTCATTTCATAAAGATGATTGAATTCATGAACCAAAAGAAGAAACAGATAATTGAAATATTTTAGTGCAATGCCTATCTTAAATATTCTTTTGAACATGAAGAGGTATTATGCAGAATTGGATGTCAGTGAAGAACTTTGCATATGTGAGTAGGTGTGTGCATCATATGGTGCATATAGAAAATTAAGAATTCGCTATGTTGGTATTTCAGAAGTATATACTGAAGAACTTTATCTTTCTATATCCAACTCAGGTGCTTTACATTTATTGTTTCTCTATTAAGCTTTCAATATTGTGTCTTTTAAAAGATAATTAAAATATATATGCAGATCATATGTACATATAAGGTTAAAAAGAGAGGAGAGAAAGAGGGAGATGACAGAGAGCCCTGGTGCTAAAGTTTGAATTTTGAATGTTCCACCAAACATCAATGTAGCAGAGGCTTAATCTCTAGGGAGTGGGACCTTTAAGACGAAGGGCCTTATGGGGGTCCTTGGATTTTTGTGGATATAAGCCCGAGGTGGATTGTGGAAACCTACCTGTTTCTCTTTTCCCTCTCTGGCCTATGAGAGGGAATCTTTCTTCCTCTTGGTAAAGTACTGCTTAATCAAAGGGTCAATGGAACGTATCCAGTTAATCATGAGCTTGAATCTCAAAAGCTATGACAAATTAAGAAGTTTCTTTACAAGTTGATGATATTAGGTATGTTGACAATTGTCACAGTGGGAAAGCTCACTGCACATAATGTAATACCCCTATATATAAATTCCATTTTCAAGGTTCAAGAATGCAAGGATGCTGATTTTCCAGTTCTAAAACCCATTCCCTACTAAATGAACTCTTCTGCATACTATTTAGGATAAATAACATAACAGTTTATACCTCTGCCAAAAAGAGCTGCCTATGGCTATATATTCTGGGTCAATCAACTGTCAAGTCATTTCATTTGGGATTTCATCATTTACCAAGGAAACTTCATATATAAAAAATAAGGTCAAGCATACTTCTCATAAAAATTCAATAAATTTTTTTTGAAAAGATGCTAATTTAAGAGAAGAGATTATCTATAAAGCTTGGTGTATGTTAGTAAAATCCATGCTATAACAATATGGGGATCAGGTATCAGGGATCCTAGATATGTCTGTCAAAAGATTCATAAACCATTTCTAAGACATTTATATTAATATATCACATAAATATGTTATATATATATAATATAAATCTTGTAAATTATAATATTTGCATACATAATGAATAAAACTATAAAGTATTGCATAAAGAATTTAACAATATTCAGAATTATACAAGATCCACATATTGGCAGAAAATAATGATTAACTTTGGATGGTGCAAAAGTAGTATGCAACATTCATCTGGGTCCATTGCAGCAATATATTCTATGAAACAAAAATTATGTGATTGAAATTCTTGTTTTAAAAAAAAATCTATAAAAACAGGTATTGGAATTTAGTGAACCTTTTATAAACAGATCTAATTACTAACTGCCAGTAAACTTTCAAAATCACACTGGGTGATTGATAGCCTTTGTTAGCTTCTAGAATTAAGAGACAGAAGGGAGGACACATTTAAGAAGACAAGTAATATCCAGGCATGTTGGTGAATACCTGTAATCCCGGTCCTCAAAAGGCAGGCAGAATGATCAAAAGGCTGAGGTCAGTCTCTGTTAGTAACAAGAACCTCTCTGAAGAAACATGAGTAGAGGATTTGCTCAGTTTGTCCAAGATCCTGTATTCAATATTCGTCATGTAGAAAATACAATAGTAAAGAAATGTCAGACGGGAAAGAACCTTGTGTATTAACAGAGTCCTGTGAGAGAAGATGAATGATCTGATAGTACCAGTCCTCTCTTCATTCCTGATCAGCAGAAGCAGATTTTAAGAAAATATAATCCTTCTTATGCATCTTTGACCAACTTCATAGCTCTGTTTTTGATCACTGTTATCATTTCTGATGGAGGGGACCCTCTCCGAGCAACAGTGGGTCATCCAGGAGGACAGGACCTATTCGATTTTAGCATATCTTATAAAGCCCAGGGATCAGACAAATGCCCTTGTTGACACATTTTAGTGCTGTTTTGCAAATATAGTTAAGTTCTAGATATGAGTTTTGCAATTGGATTTCCTTGCTAATGCTGGTATCTCCCACACACCATTATGTACACAGTCCATCATTAGCTTGTGGTGATGAGATTTGCTCTTAGGAAGGACTTAACAGAACTCTTTGTACAGAAGTGGGCCATCGAGTACCACAGAAAGGTTTTAAATGGGGTTTGAAGTTGCCCAATTACAGCCTTTCAAATGAATCAAAGACAAGGTCTCATAATCTTCTTCTGAGGACACGGTCTGAGGATCTTTGGCAGAAAGAAATAAGAACAAAGAGCCACTATTCCTCTATGTGGATTATTAAATGAGAAATGGCACTGGGAGTAAACAAGCACAGCTCATCTCTTGTCTCACTGCAGTTTTGTTTTATTTGTTTTTTTTTTCTTTTTTATTTCACATAAATCCTGAAAATACACAAAAGGCTTTTACTTCAAGGGAGTTGAAAGAGTATCCTCTGCCTCTTTGTTGCTTCTGGCCTTTGTTCAATGGACAATCAAAGAAGACAGACTTTTTAAGTTTTTGTTCCTGAATGTTAAACTTCCTTTCTCTAAAGTAACTACTGAAAATTCAAATCTCTGAAAATAGTCTAAGGAAAATCACTTTTGTTTATTTGAATATAATTATAGATGGTAAGTGTCTGTTCTAGTTGTTTAAAAATGAAGGAATTCTGCCCCCCGCCACAAGAAGTGGGCAGCTTGTCTTCTGCCTTCCCCTGGTGACTGCCTGCCTGATGGAGTAGAGAAAGCCACACAGGGAGCTCTGTGCACCTTTTCAGCCCAGGCTTGGGCTACAGACTAAGCATCTTCTTAAACTGCCCATGGCTTTTCTGTCACCTAACTGGCATTTCGTGCTTAGTTATCTATATTGCTTTCTGTGCATTTCTAAGATTCATAAGAAAGGGAAATAAATAATGAGCATAATTTCTGCTGTTTTTGTCAATTATTTTTCCAAAAATGTACCTCACTCCACTCCAAACAGACCTATCTCATTCTCTCTCTTCAACTGATTATCAAACCAAAATAATCTGACTCTGAAGTTTGCTTCATTTGGTTTTATTAACTGAGAGAATTTGCATTTATACTTTTCTTTTTAGGGCAAAATGCATGTAACATGCAATTTTATATTTTAAATATTTTCATCATATTTAACAGTTTAGCTATTAATGATATTAAATACATTTTCAAGGCTGTTTAGTTCTCACAAGCATCCCCCACTAGACATCCTTCATCCTATAAATCTTAAACTCTGAATCATTTCAATAAACCTCTATTTCCTCTCTACTTTTAATCCTGGGCAATCAAGATTCCACCTTCTAGCTCTATGATCTTGACTATATTAAGGCCCACACACCATGATTCCACATTGTGTTTATCTTTTACTACGGGCTTACTTCCCTTAGTAGAATGCTCTGAAGGTCCTCCCTTCATGCAACATATCACGAATGTTCCTTCCTTCTTTTTAACAATGTAAAGTGGTATGACTGCTGTGCAAAACAGTATAACAGCTTCTCAACAAATTAAAAATAGAGTTGACACTTCGAGATGGAATTCAAGGAACTGAAAGGAGAGACTCAATATCTACATGACTGATTCCACTGTTCCCAGTACTAAAAACACAGAAGCAATCCCAGAATGATGGGGAAATCAGTAAATAAGTGAAACTTAGTTTTTAGACACAATAAACCATACTTACTCTCATTATTTTGATAAAAATTTCTGAAGGTTCAATTCTCATTTTATCCACAAAGAAAATTCAGGATCACAGAGTTTGATACAGATGATCACCTAGTGGGCATCAGAGCTGGGGCACACACCTGGTACTATTTTGCTTTACATTAATAATGGAAATCTAGCAGCAATCCTTTCAATTTTAAGCTGAAAGCTATGTCTTAAATTTTCAAATAATAACATCTATATATCAATTCCACCATGATATTAAAATCAAATGGTGTGAAGTGGAAAAATGTACATTCACTAAAAGTGATGAGAAACTAGGAAGGCATAAACATCTATGTTTAAGAAAAATGCATGTAAACATGAAAAAGGGCTGAATCCTTCAATTTAGTGGAATGTAAATGATAATCTCCCTTCACCTAATAATGAATGAAATCATTTGGAAAAGGTCACCACCATTTGTTTGTTCTGGAGTGACTTCTGTGCCCTTTCTTGGTAAAATATAACATAGTTCAAGCACTCAACACAGAATCGGAAGTGCAACTGACTTAGGATGCAGTAAATCAACCACTTACCTAATACTTTTACATGTTATTGTATTGGTCTCATATTAATCATCTTATCTTTAAATGAAAATGAAAATAATTAAATACAAAGATTGTAATAAAATTATATAAATACCAGTATTAAAAGAATACAAATAACAAGAAAAAGATATATATATATATATATATATGTATGATGGTACTAAGTTCAAATGTCATTATATATATATTATATTATGTCAAAATACGAAATTTTAATTAACATACAGGATTTCATTTTTGTACTATATTTAAATACTTTCTTCTCTTTTGGTTTAAAAATAGCTTGCATTAAATGCCCTGCTGCCTCCTACATTAAATATCCCGCAAAACTTATTAAATTACTAAAGTTAATAACAATGATTACCTATATATTTGTGTGTCTGTGCATATGTGATTGAATGTGTGTCTGAGAGGAGGTACCTGAGGAGATCAGAAGAGGGCATTGAATCTTCTAGGGCAGGAGATACAAGCAGACCTAAGTTGTCCTACTCTGGTTTGGGAATCAAACATGAATTATCTGCAAGAGCAATTTATATTCTTAACCACTCTCTTCTCCCTTAATATGGGTTTAAAAGGAAAAGCAAATACAGTGTATCTAATCTATTAATAAACTGTTCCTCTATGTCTATCCATAAATACATGTTGTAATCTTAAAACACTGTGTGTGTGATCTTCTGACTTCTCAGAATTAAGGGATTTTGCTTTACATCATATTCCAGAGAAGCAAATATTGAGAAAAATTGTGTCTTAAGAACGTACACAACAAAATGCCAGGGAAAATGTGTTGCCCTCCATACAGACCTTCACTGATCAGTCTTGAAGGACAATCTTGATTCTCTGTGTCGCTTATAGAGTCAAAGTTACGGTTACATTAACCCTAGGGAGAGGAGCAGCATAGGAAACAATGAAAGAGATAAAGAAGTGACCTTTTCTGATACTGGCCCCCTGATGCATGAAGAACCTTCATAAATGAGAGTTGAGAGATTCATTAGTGACCTCTTTACCCTTTGTTCTATCTTGTGTGAGCCTTGGTTGTAGAGATTGCATTGTAGATGAGCAAGTTAGGCATGGGTGATTAACAGACAATGTCTGTGCATGTCTGACTACTTGTGGTACTCTGTGGAAGTCTCCCTCCATCTGGTGCAAGAGAAGCTTCATGATGAACGGGGACTGAGATACTTGACTCTATATGTAAGAATACATATTTTTAACTTAGGAAGAAGTTATATTAGACTAGGGATGTGACAGCCATGGAGATTACTCTAAGATCTATGACCTCTTCAGCCACGTGTATTTGGCTATGATTATAGTACCACAGATGAGATTCCTCCCATTGAGGTGGCTCTAAGGCCAATTAAGTAGCCTCTGATTAGCCCCATGTTAAAAATGCCACAGCTGCACCAGTGTCAAATGCTGTGCCAGTTATCGATGTGATTATTTGGTCATGAAGCTGGTGTTATTCCTGTGACTGAAGGTCTCCTTGTACTTTCACCAATTGCTTGTTATTGGCGTATTGAAAGGCTACTGATTTCTGTAGATTCAACTAGTCTATGTCTTTGACTAGGTAGTTCAGTCCATTGGTATTTGAAGTTATTATTGAAAGATGCATATTGATTCCAGTCATTTAATTTTAATTTATCTTTTAATTCTTGGCCAAAGTTTGTGGTTCCCTAGCTATATCTTCATTTGGTTTTTTTCTGTGACCACTTGGGCATATACATTCCTTTTTCAGGTCTTTGTGTTTCTTCAGGTATTCTCTGAAGGGGTGGTTTTCTGGACAAGAATTCTTTCTTTCCCCTTCAACTATTATAGACATTTTTGCTGGGTAAATATCTGGGATTTCATCAATGGTCATTTAGAAGTCGGAATACTTTGGTCCAAGCCCTTCTCATTTTCATAGTGTGCATTGAAAAGTCCTCTGTAATTCTGATGGTTTTCCTTTATGAGTGATTTGTTGTTGTTTTACTTTTTCAGCTTTCAGTATTCTCTCTTTGCTCTGTATGCTTAGGGTTTTTGCTATGATGTGCTGCAAAAACACATGATGATTTCTGATCCTGTGTATTTGGTGTTCTATGTGGTTCTTGGATTTTTATGGGCATGTCTTTCCTTTATTTGGTGAAATTTTCTTCTACAGTCTGATTGAAGATATGTTCAGTACCATTATCCTGAGATTCTTCCACTTCCTCTGTGCCTATGATGCATAAATTTTGTTATTTCATGCAGTCTCACATTTCCTATATATTTCATTTCTGTGATTTAAAAAAAATTCATAACCTTTGCTTGAGTGCTCCGATTCTTCAACTTTATCATTGAGTCTTGATACTCTGTTTTCCATTTCATTCTTTCAATAGGCGAAGCTTTCTCCTGTCATTTCAAAATGACTTATCCAGTATTTCACTTTCATTCTCATTTCAGCTGCTTGAGTTTTCTTTAACATTTCTGTCCTTTGTGAATTCAGTCAGGATTTTCATCTTGTCTTCTTTTAGTTCTTTGATTTGTTTGTTTGCATGTTCTTTAAATGCACTGAATTCTTTGATCAAATTTATGATTGTTCTTTTAAACTCTCTTTGAAGTTCTCATTGTGAAATTCTTGTATGGGACTGGTGATGTTTAGTAGGGACATATTTGAATTTTTCATATTATTATTTTTGTTGTTATCTTGGCATGTGGGATTCTTTTGTTATTTCTGATTCTGAGGTTAGAGTCAAGCATTCCTTTGTTGACTTGTAGTTTGATTCTGTTTGTATACTTGATGTCCTAGTTGCTTTCTTATTGGGTATGAAAAGCTGGTTGGTCAAGGCTTCAGGTTCTTTCTTTTGATATTATATTGGTGGAACTAAGTGGCTCCAGTCCAGCTTCTCAGGAGTTCTCTCAGAGGCACAAGTTAGGTGAGATTAGATGCTTTGGGGCTTTCTCTTAAAGTCTGGGCCACTCTAGCCTGCAGGCACAGTACAATTTGAGAAAACTGTTAGGCAGAGGCAGACTGTAAAGGTCTGGGCCCCTACTATCAGTAGGTCTGTCTTCTGATTATCTGTAGAAAATTCTCCATCAGAGATCTAGATAAAGTCTAAAAATAATTGTTTGATTTTTTTTTTATGTGTATGAGTGTACTGATTGACGTAGGTAGGTGAACCTCTGTCAGGCAATGCCTGAATTGTGCGTTGGATCTCTTAAAACTGGAGTTACAGATAGCTGTTAGCTGCCATGTAGGTGCTGGGAATTGAACCCAGGATCTCTACAAGAGCAGTCCGTGCTCTTAACTGCAGAGTCATCGCTCCAGCCCCAATTGGGATTTCTTAAAACTCATCCTGCCAGGTGACCAATAATCAAACTTTAAGAGAGAAGAATAGTCTGGTATAGAATCATGGGAAACTTGCCAAAGTTCAGTAACCAGAATCATGGATTTCCTCAGACAGAGGAATTTGTAGTAAAATCTATTCCATCTGGCTTATCCTTCATTCAGATTTTCCTATCCTACTTCAAGTAGCAATGATATACATAAACTCTTTCACAGTGTTCTGACTTTCATAACCCTGAGGATCTGGCATGCCAGACATTAGTGTTTTCATTTTGCTACCAGGAAAAGTCAAGGTCAGAGAGACAATGCGATCTGTTCAAGGTGCACAATAGTAAAGTGACATAACTCGTTCTTTTATTTATCAAGTTTTCTTCAAATCAGCTAGAACCTCAGTTCGAACATAAGAAGCACAGGTATAAAGCATCTCTTCTGTAGAAAATTTATTTTATCTCTGACGCCGGTCCCCATGGACAAGTAAAACAGCTTCAACATCACAGAACTAACTTCAGTTTCTGTCCCCTCTTCCACAACTCCATCATTCCCTGCCATGCATCAGCTGTTAAACTTTATTTATAGAGTGATGTCAAAATCTTGACAATGCATTTTAACTGACTTTAGAAAGGTCCCTCCCTGACTCCACTCCAGGGACAGAATAGATGTTCAATAGGAAGTTGAAATCAAATGAATCAGAAGATAACCCCATTGAAAAAGGCCAATAAACATGAACTCTTAGCCTTTCCTTTACTTGCTATCCCAAGGCCTGGTCTAATTTCTGTCTCATAGTTAACTACATAAATATACCACCAAAGATGCACTTGAGGTGATGAGTTCTATGACCAAATTTTCCTCTGTTAGTGAATTTTCTATTGGTATAATGAAATCCAAGTGGAATATCTGATAAATGAGATTATTATAGTTCACACTGTTGTGGGTCCAGCATGATGTCATGTATGTTCAGCTCTGACAAGGGACGAGTTGGCTGCATTCATGTCTTACTGTCATCTTTGTGAGAATGTAAATGAGAGACAGAAAAGTCACACAGAAAGAAAGGAAGCTGCGGGGCAGGAAAGGGCTATTCTTGTTCTCCTATAACAACCCAGTCTTATGGGAACTAACTAGGTTTCCACAAAAAGTACATTACTTTCATCAAAGAGGATTACTTTGCATTCTCCATTTATGGTTCCGCTACCCCTCACTACCACCACATTGTAGACTAAGATTCTCAACCAGAGCACTTCCCAAGGCCTTTTTCCATTACTTCATTAAGGCCTCATTGCCCGTGAGTGCAGGCCTTAAATGAAGGATGTCTATAATGCATTAATAGAGCAATAGAGCTCAGCTTTATCTATCTTTGATTGTGCTGGCAGAAACAAAAGCCAGGAGTTCGAAAGACAAGTGGAAACCAATGTGAGGTTGTCATCTATATTAAGAATGACTATCAGTCAGATACAGAATAGAATCTTACTCATGTCTCTTATATGTACAAAAATAAACTTCCCAAACACCAACAGCAGAGTGGAAGACAGTTAAGACCCAAGTCCTACCCTTAAAGAAAAAGTGCTCAGATATTAATGAATAAGTAAAATCTTTAAAAAACCTAAAAAAGTAATATTATATTATATGCCCTCACTGAACACTCATAATATGGGCAAGTTAGTTGTTATGACTGCAATCCATGGAAGATTTTCCTTTCTGATATAAACTGCTTCTCAAAAACTAATTAACCATTAAGCAGTAAGTGAGCTATAGAAAATAGTATCTCTGCAAAGTGGAAATGCACTGACATAAATATTGGAAAAGCTTTGAGGAGCCATGAGTGGGCTGAGTAAAACAGAGGCAGGGGTGTTAATTTCTAAGAAGGGAAGAAAGGACAAAAAGTGGTAGAGGTGTAAAGGAAACCGGGGCCTGGCTGGTTATGGATGAAGTTACCATGTGGAAGATGACTGAGTCCCAAGAAGGTGTGTGTTGGTCAGAAGACATGTTTATGTTTTGCATGCTCTCTCTCAGAAGTCCAGGTTAAAAATAATTTCTGAGTTAAAAGAAGTGTGCATAGGGATGCATAAGTGTCTTAGTTTGCTTTCTACTGTTGTGATAAAGCACTGTAACCAAGAGCACTATAAGGAAAGAGGCTATTTGTCTTATACTTGCTTCCATGTCACAGTCCATCACAAAGGGAAGGCAGGGCTGGAACTGAAGGCAGGAACCTAGAGGCACGAGGTGAAGCGAAGACCATGCGGGGATGTTACTTTCTGGCTTGCTCTGCTCCTTCTTATACCACCTGCCCAGGAGTGGCACTGTCCATGGAAAGATGGGCCCTCCTGCCACAATGAACAATTAAGGACATGCCTCGTAGACAAGGATAAAAGCCAATCAAATGGGAGATATTTCTAAATTGAGATTCTCTCTTCCCACGTGTCTCTAGTTGGGATCAAGTTGGCATAAACTAGCCAACACAATAAGAAACAGTCTTACATGTTAGAGTAAAGAAAATAGAAATCAATTGGATATGGATGATTAGGAGGAAATCTGAGGGTAAAAGTAATATTTGTAGTTGATTAGTTACTCCTGACTCTTTATCAAGATGATTAAAATTGTGGGACATAGCTGCATTCATTGAGCAGTTTGATAGTATTTAGCTTTGTGTTGACCAAAAGACTTATTGCTGTTTGCATTATCAGTCTAGGGGTACCCTTGAATTCATTTTATCTGTCAATTAAAGAATAAAAGGCAAGAAATAACCCAGAGCAGCAGAAAGATAAAGAATTACACCCATACATGTAAAGAGTCACACATACATACTCATACAGAAAGATAAAGCTTTCCACAATTAGTCAGGAGAAATTAGAAACTAAAAATCCAATGCCCCTTGGGAGATTCTGGGTTTTAGGAGTTTTAATGATCTCCTCTAGTCTAATTTTGGATTGTCATCGTAAACAAAGAAGTGATGGCTGATAGTCTTATGGTTTCAAATGATGAGGTATCCAACATGTCAGTAGAATGGGCCCAGCACTGAGGGACAACTGGGTACAAATTTTGACTGGACACGACTTCACATATATGACAGAATGCAGGAAATCTGGTGTTGGAGGTATGTGGCTTGTGGATGAAGGAGAGGATGCAAACTTGATTAAGATTTATTTTATGAAATGCCCAAACTTAATAAAAATATTGAAAAGATAAGACCTTCTTGCCAACAACAAGAAGACAGTGTATGACACTTTTATTTTTTCTCAGTGATGCTATTTGTTTATCAAGACTTTAGTCCCTTAGAGACCCAAGTGTACAGATCTAATCTCATTCTTTACAACCTTCCTCTGAGGGATCCATGAAAAGCATTACTGATTCCCATGCCCAATAGGAAACTTTGTGTTAGTTCTTTACAATTGTCTTTCAAAAATATTTATTGTAAATTTGGAAGATGAGGGTAGGAATCAGGATGTAGCAACTGGCTCTTGTTGTATTTATTTGTTCTGCCATATATAATCTTGTCAGCTGAGCAGCAGAGATAACATTTATTCCACATGTATGTCTCACCATCACACATGATGTGAGTGACTCCTCACTCACATCAGGAATCAGTTCTTGAGGATGGCCAGATTCCTAGTCTGGAGTCAGCTGCCTTTTGTCTATAGTCTCCATCTACAGTGAAGAGAAAGAAGGTGAGCTTCCTAATGTTTCGTCTTAGAAGGGCATTAATCTCATCATGAGGGTTCTACCATATGACAACTGTCTCCAGAGTGTCAACATATGAAGTTTAGCAAATGTGAATATCCATGACCACATTTTCCCTAAACTTAATGCTAAATGTAAGCATGAGTGTTTGCAGAAAGACCACTGCTTGGCTAATGCAGAAGTATTAGGAGAGAGAGAAGACATCAGTCAAACCTTTGAAGTTTATACTGAGCCTTGACATTGTGTCTTTTTCACAGCTACACTGGGATAAACTTAGAAACAATAAAAACAAGAATCTAATAACCAAAAAAATCAAGAAAGTTGAATATACCTAACACTGGAGGAATAACTAAATTTAGCAAAATAAATTCAGTGGTATGAATGTTTCAATTCCTTACCACATCTAAGAAACATCCCACTCTGAAATGTAAGTCTGTCAGAAATCTGATCCTTGAGTGATAGCTTGAGCCTTCTCTTTAAAAAAGGTGAATGTTGGCAAGTATATTTTCCCTCTCATTCCTCCGGGTTTCACCTTACAGAGTTTTATACTCACAACCAAGTATTACATTCCTGCTGTAATGCTGCAAGAAAAAGGAACACAAGGATTTACACAGCAATTGTGTTTAGAATAATTTATAAGCATTTACACACCAATATTTTTCATAAGTGAGAAACGGCAATATATTGCCTTAAAATTCAAAACAAAACAAATTTTCAGTTCTCAAGCCTCTTAGAATTTCTTCAGTCCAACATCACAGGAAGGATATTGCCTTTCTCACAGTTCTGAAATTAAAGTGGGCAGAGAGGAGGGGCCGGTGGGAAGATTGGCAATGAATATGTGAAATCCTGAGAGGTAGAAGATTGGGTTTCCTTTCCCGCTTTAATGACCACAGAGCAGTATTAGGCAGAGACAAGCAAGATCCCAGCACACTAGCTAGTATGGCTCCTTTCCATAACAAGAAAGGGTCTTTTACATGCAATTGAAGCACTTCTTGCAAATAGTAGGCTTTGTATTGGCATTCGTGATCACTGTGAAGAGTACTAAATTTTTTGAAACATTTGAAGTCTATTACAGTGTTTTTCATATCTTGAAATAAATATTCACGACAACTTTAATAATGGCCAAGTGAACCCCTGCCACTTTATTACAAAGTCGGAGTTTTCAACATTGTAGACTGTTTGTTCTTTCACAATATATGCGTTGGGTCCTTTTGAAAGTTTAGCAATATCATAAGGTAAACTTTTTCTCCTGGATAGCAGCAAGAATGCATTCACTTGTATATGAATCATTATTGAAAACTTTTGTCATGCCTACATTATTTTCCCTCATCCCTGTGAGGCATATTTTAGTATGTAACTCCCAGGTAACAGCCTGGCCAGTTTAAACAATATCGTAGAGTGAGCATGGCTTCAGTTGCACTTGCCTCAAATTTCTACCTCATCATGGGTGCCTGCATCTTCTAGATTCTATATTTTCCTAGGGGAATCATCTTTCCATTTGTCTTAATTAATCATATTTATATTTTTTGTTACTTATTTGGGGAAATTTTCATTTTGAAACAGTGCGTCATCTATGGGAGATTTTTAGGTATACCTTTCAAATGTCTTTATATTTCTACTAATTTTATTTGTAAATGTTCAAATTAAAGTTAAGACTCCAATCATCCTCCTCTGTGTGGTTCAAGCATTGGTTCAATTAATATTGTACATTTACAGGGCAGAACAACATACCAAAGACATTCTTTCAGATGCTCTGGTAACTTCTGCAGACATTTTCTTTGATTATTTATTCAAATTGGCTGTGATCGTTTCCAGTTGCAGCTATTCAATTTTTACAATTCATGGTAATTTATTGTATTTCAATGCAGTTAGGTAATAATTAATTAAATTGCAGAATAAAACGTTGGTACATTTATGAAAACAAAATGGAACATTTTATAGATATGCAATCAAAAATATTACAAAACCTGTCCCTACTTTACATGAGCATGAAGCAATGGAAAAGTGAGAGAATTTCCAGACAGATGATGTACCGACTTTACAAGTGTATTTTCCTGTCCTACTTTGATGAAACTAAAGTCAGAAAATGAATGGCAAGTGATAAATTAAGGGTGAGACTTGGCAGTTCGGAACTCTCATCAACAGGCACAGATGTCAGGAAACGTGTTTTCCTTACATCACAAGACTTATGAAGGCAACTTGATGCATTTAAGTTAAAATTTTTCATTATATATTGAATACTTCTTCATTCCCTAACTTAACCATGACTGTAGTAGTCCTAACCATGTTGGACAGGGATGCTTCATCTTGGGAAACAAAGGGACACTAAAGAAGTGACTTAATGAATGGCAGTTTAATAAAGAGTTATCTGCAAAAATATGGACAAGTCTAAGGCGTACAACAGTAGACAAGGAAATACCTAGCCCTGATTCCACAAAATGTCGTCTCCTCCCCTTCTACCTAGGATCGAGGTTGATAAAGTGTAACTGAAACCAGGCAAGATCTGAACTGTCTCTCTATTTTCCTGTGATTGAACCTAGTGTATCCTTTATGCTAGGCAAGCACTGTGTCACTGCACTGTAGTGTTAGTTGAAGATCTTGAATTTTTAAAGAAAATCTGGTTAATACGAGTAACAGGTACAGAGATGCAGTTCTTGCCGTAACATAACCATCTAAGGAAAGGTGACATAGAAATAACCCTGGGTTTGTTTCCTTGTGACTTTCCAGTTCCTTTTACTTTCAATTGGTCCAAGTTCAGCTGGTATGGAATTAATCTATAGATATCAGTCCAGTGCATCCATAGCAATCCAAAAGATAATGGTCCATGAATAGGAATAAGAAGATAGGTAGCCCAATGACCAAGGGTCAGCCTGGGTTGTGTTGCTCAGTTAGGGTTCCACCAAATTCACTGACCATGAATCTTCTCTTTGAAATGGCAAGATACGCTCTGTACAATGATCAAAGTGACTAATTTTATGGGCTACACTGAACAATAAGGAAATGCCTGTGACCATGTGGATAATTGTGAGAAGTGCGTTAAGGCTAGGTCTCCTTTCCCGCTTGCCACTGTGTTTTTCCGACTAAACTCAGAATCTTGAGCATGCAAGCGAGTGTTCTGCCACTAACTGAAGTTCCTAGTTTCTGTATTCTTTTTTTTTTCTTTCTTTGCTTTTTAGCAGATTACTAGTATTTGCCTTGGTGACAGGCACTGGATTTAAGAATGCCTTTAACCCTAGCACTCAGGAACCAGAGGCAAGTAGATCTCCGTGAAATTGAGGCCAGTCTGGTATGTGTAGTGAGTTCCAAGCCAGCTGGGGCTACAGGGACACCCTGAGAAGAATGTATTTTGTCTATTTGTTAGTTTCTGCAAATACTGCAAGTGCAATCTCCTGGACTCTTTTGGTTATTAGCTGCCTTTGTGGCATTATAACTGTTACCTTGACAGAGAAACTCTATCGCTAGGTCTTCAGCTCCATATCCCTTCAGGAGAAAAGTTAACTTAATTAGTTCTCAAGACAACACTATATCTTCTGTTGTTCATCACTTATTTCATTCCTTCTCTGCAAGTCCATGTTAATTTATTTCACTGAACTCAGAAAATAGCTGCGAAAAGTAAATTATATACTCTTACCATGCAGCGGATTTATAATGCTGTCCTAGAAGAGAACAACTCATGTAAAACTCTGAGAATGAGGCATTCCTCTGGTAGTTCTCTCAATATATTTTATTCTCTCTTCTGTAATATCATCTGGTCCATCGCATACATATGTTTTTAAGCATTAAAACTTGCAAAAGGATTTCCATGCTTACATAACAAACTTGAGAAAATATGTTGAACAAGCAGGATACATTATGAGATGAGTAGAAGGGGTCATAAAGTATTAGATTACAAAGAGTTCTTTGAAATTTCTTGTCTAAATCCAGAATTTAAAAATGAGGTTTCTGAGCCCAAAGAATTAAATTTTCTAATGATAACACAAAGATTTGTATAGAAAATGCATTTCTTCTCTAACAGGTTACTCTGGCAGGGTGTCCAAGATACCTGCTTCTGCTTATAGTCTCTTTCCAGACACAGCATTTAGAACATTAACTGATAATCAAAAGCCTACACAGGAATTCATTTGCCAAAGTGCTGCCTTCCTAAAATGTGGACATTTTAGACAGATTGTTCCTATGCACATCACTGTAAGGATCTTTTTCCAAATCATATATCTTTTTCCATCCCACTGGTGTTTTCAAGGCTTTATCTCCTCAACAAGGAGCAGGGTTGTGTTAAAAATGGCCAAACAAGGCATTTTTTACAAAAAAAAATACAAGAGTGCAAGAATATGTGCATGCACACATACACATGTACAATACACCCCACACATGTACACACATATACACATATACACATATACAGCAAACAGACATCTCAGCTTCTCAGCTTCTTGCCCAGAACACTTTCCACTATACTTTTTCTCTGAATCCTTTCTTCAACATCTTTCAATGAGTTCTATGTTTAAAGGAAACATATACAACAATAAATAACTGATTTTATTCATGACACTTTAGACATTATTCAACAAGGAAAATGTTAATAAAGTTAACATTTATACATAGTACCCAAACCCTCAGCAGATTAGTCAGGGTTGTCATAGTCACAGAAATAAAATACATCAAAATAGACATGACTGCCTTCCAGTTCTAAAGATTAGATCAGGAAGCTCTGGCTCCCCTTTGTTTCTCCCACATTGTGTTCAGAGCTGTAGAAACATGTGTTTCCAAATTGTTCTTTTGTATTTTCTGTTCATCTAAACCCCTTAGATGGGAGTTAGAGTAACTGTAGTCACAGGAAATCAGCTGACTCTGGAAGCTAAGCAGGCAGACATCATAAACATAAACTAGTGTTGGAGGTAGACTTGGGAGCCAGCAGTACTGGGCCTGGATCCAGAAAGAAATGCTTGTCTTTAGTGGATGGGGCAGAGAAATAAGCTGGAGAGAAAGCCCTCTCTATGCAGCAACAAAATTAGCATACTTCTCACCCTTAACCTAAGATTCTGGCTATGGCATTTTCTGAAGTACCCATGGTTATTTCAATTTTTACGCATTTAGTTTTTTTTTTAATCAACGAGAAAGAAAATCTGCATGCACTTGCACACATACTCAAGCAAACAAGTAATCAGACTTTCAGACAAAGATGACAAAGAGGCTATACTTCAGATGGCGACATTGAATCCCTATTGAGAGTCAGTGCATACAACCATGTTGAAGACAATGTACAAATTACCAAACTACTCGCATGAATGATGGAGAACATGTGTGAATAATAAATGTGTACATACAAAAGTAGCATAACAACCCCTAGTCAACATGTATCTGGCATGTTATCTGTTATGTTGCCCACAATATTTTACATGCATGCATGCATGTTTTAGGTGTGTCCTTCGTAAGATGTCCTTCAATGGCTGCAAACACTCCATAAGAATGCCTCTAACTAATTTTCCTGATACTTATGAACAAAGTGCTGTGGCTAACAATTTAGAGATGAATCAATAAAGGTATCCAAGTCTACATGGTTAGAATATATCAATGTGAGATGTTCAGTTGGAGGATTTGACTCCAGATCTTGGGCTCATTAATTTTTTTCTCATTTTATACATTTGCTATTATTCATTCATTCATTCATTCACATACTTTATGATGAGGGATACATATATATCATAAGGACGTCAGAGGACAGCTTGTAGGAATTGGTTCTCTCCTTCACCATGTTGGTCTCCTGTATAAAACAGGTGTTCAAGCTTTCACCTTTACCCACTGAGTCATCACAGCAGCTCTAACTCATACATTCATGACCACTCTAGGAGACTGCTTCTTTATGGAATAATTGAATATTTTAATACTAATTGCTGAGAGGTTGTATTCTTGAAATCAGAACAAAAATATAGAATTTTCTTTAAAACAATAACTCTTGATTTTTAATTCCATTTGCAGAGAAAGGAATAGAGATAATCCTACAAAACAAATTGCTACAGGTAAAGTTGGTAGGAAAGAAAAAGTAAAGAGCTCTGATGAGCTGGTGTCTGAGTTACTGTTTAAATGATGACCAGTCGTCAACCTTGAGAAATAGAACATTCCAGATACTGGCCTTGAGTTATAACAAGTTTTGTCTATTCTGAGAACAAAAAGAAAGGTTGTGAGGTTGCAAAGCCTCAGGAAGAGCAGCAGGGATTCGTGTGGTGAAGGGTCTGAGAACATTTGTGCATGAGCTAGTAGATGAATGTAAGAGCTGCATTGAGTTTTCCAAGATCAAGCAGGAAACACCACACATGACTGCAACTTATCTTAAATTGCCTTCTGAATGTTTGCTCTTGGTCTTTGTAGTGATGAGGCTTTCTTTCAGAATTTTGAAATACACACACACACACACACACACACACACACACACATATATATGTAGTTATCAATTTGGGGCTGACTTAATGTATATGTTTGTCAGAATAAAAATTTTGGGCGGACAAATTTGTGGACAACAACTTTCCCATCTCAACAGTAAAGGCCAGATTAAACTATGAAGGCAAAATCATGACAAGGACTCTGAAGACCCTGTTCACATTTTAGGTTATTAAATACAATGAGGGCAGCATCATGAAGAAGAATTTCCTATTTGAAAAAGTTGCCTGTGGGGCTGGAGAGATGACTCACTGGTTAAGAACTCTGGTTGTTATTGCAGAGGACCAGGGTTCAAATCCCAGCACCCGCACAGCAACTAACAATCATCTGTAACTCCAGTTACAGAGTACCTGATGACTTCTCTAATCTTTGTTGACATTGTATGACATGGGTGAACTTACATAATGCAGACAATAAGCTCATATACATAAAAATAAATAATAAAATGCAAAAATTACCTATTTATAAGGATTAGTGGACCCCTGTCTCTACTTTTAAGTTTTATTAAATGCTTTATTTAGATTTCAAAGTAAATTTCTACCTATAAAATTTGTAGAAATTTCCCACTTATTTAAATTTGATTGAATTATTCATAATAAAATACATATTTTATAACAATTCTAGATGAATTATCTTGACTAATTCGAGTAATTCACAAGCTTCAGTTTGGTTTATGTGATTATTCAAGATGTAATGAACACCAACTGAACAATCTACTTTGGCTATTTGTAGTCATATTGTTAGGGATATTCTTATACTCAGGAATTTTTTCTGTTAAAATGACATTCCAAGTGTAGCATGATGGCCCATGAACTTAATCCCAGCAACGTACTTGGAAGTCAGAGGCAGAAGGATGTCTGTGAGATGGAGGACAGCCTGGTTTACATAAAGAGTTCCAGGACAGTTGGGTCTACAGGGTGATCTGTCTCAAAAAGATCCCCCCGCAATAAAAAAGAATAGTCTAAATTTTAAAAAAATTATTTTATTTTATATATATTTTTTGTGTATTTCAGAAACATCTTAATCATCTGTATACCCTCCTTCCTCATCAGTACTCTCCCATAATCCTTACCTCACGTTGGATTTCATGCATTCTGTCATTTAAGTTAAGGCCTATAGAGTCAAGTTAGTGTGTCCAGAAGTTCCTCAGTGCAAGTTCATTTACTGGAGTCCAGTCAGCCTATAGTCAGCCTACTTAGAGCCACTCCCTTAAAGATCCGCTCTTCCTCACCCAATAGTAATCAGCTGCCCAATATTCATCTCAAATTTGGGTCTGGTGCCCATTTCTGTAGTTCTAGTGCCTCTTTCTGTAGTTCTGCGCTAACTTTTTCTGTGCCTGAGTTGGCATGGGTCTCGTGCATGCTGTCACCATTGCTGTAAGTTCATATGAACAAGGATTCAGGAACCAGAGTCTGCTTACATGTTGTCATGCCCCTACTTCCCTGACCCTTTCTGTACCCTCTTCCATAATCATCCCCTAGCCCTGGGTCCCTTGCCCTCTATTCCTTGAGGAAATATCATTGAGGAGACTTGAGAGATGGATTGTATTCTCTTTACCCCTTTGTCCACTATGTTCCATGTGTCTTAGGTGTAGAAGTTCCATTGTTGATATGTCCTCTAGTGTTAGAAATTTCAAAGACGCTTATTCTCTGTGTATGATCAGTTGTAGAAATCTGTAAGAGCCTCCATCTGTTGCAAAAGAAGCTTCTTTGATAACTGGTGACTGACATACTTGTCTGTAAAAATAAGGATCCATATTTAGCACATAACAAGAAATTATATTTGTCTAGGAATGTTTTAGCTTTGGGGATTTCTCTACGATCTACGATCTAAATCTTAAGAGAAACAAATACTCTAAATGTCTTATAATAGTGAAGACTTAGGCAGTTTATTTTTTTAACAATAACAGGATTGTGTTTTATGAATTTCAATTTATTTATGTGCATCAATTACACATATTAATAGAGTACACATTATTCCCATATCTACCAAGATATTTGACCAAATCTCACTCCTTTTTACCTGCTCTGTATATACTTCTCATTTTCTGGTAAACACTATTCTTCACTCAAATGCATTTTTTAATTCTACATCAGAGAAACATGTATTTCTTGTCTTCCCATTTCTGGCTTATTTCTTCTTGTGTCTTTCATTTCACTTCCTGATAAGACCCATTTTAGAGTCAGTAACTGGGTATATGGAATCATGGCTTTGTCATCAATGACTAGAAATCTAAGCTCAGAATTAGAAACTATACATCAGGGAATCATGTCATAGTTGCATTAATTAGGATTCACTAGAAGAACAGGGCCAATAGAGAGAATACAGGTCAAAAGAGAATTGGTTTACATGATCCAGGTTGGTAGTCCAACAACTGCTGCCTCAGACTAGAGATCCTGCAATCTGGAAACTGCTCAGCCCAGGAAGCTGGGTGCCTGAGCAGTCATGGGACTGGAGCTGAAGGCCTGTAGAATTCCTGGAAAGCTGCTGTTCTTCGGGTCACTCAAAGTATCTGGGTTATGATGTCATCAAAGGAGACTAGCAGTTGCAATAGCAACAATGGCATCAGCAACAAGGTAGACATCTTCACAAGGAAGGGATGAAGTGAAGCAGGGCAAACAGCAGCAGTTTTCCATCAGACATCCTTACATCTGATACACACCAGAAGGTGCCCCCACTCAGTTGATCCTTCTAGAAATACCCTTAGAGATCTACCAAGAGGCATGCATCTAATTTGATTACAGTTCTAAGCAAGTTGACAGGCGAGATTAATCATCACAATAATAAACAAAATTAAAAATTTGAGAAAGTAATACTTTCTTATAGTCTAATACATTATTGATTATAGAGTATAATATTTCAAAAGCATTCTATGAATTTGTGCTTTAGTTATCATACTTAATTTTATCACAAATATCAGAAAATGCCATATATGAATCCTTATATAATGACCATTCAAAAATTCTAGTAAATACTTTTTAAATTAAGGTAGGTAAAAATGAATGCTCAATATATAAACAATGAACAAGGCAAACCATGATTTAAAAAAAAATTTGGATGCTCATTGCATTATAATTGGATCAATAGTTGGATCAATATAGGATTTGTCTGCAGGAATATAAACTATTATTTATACACTATACATAAGAGTTTGAACTGCCGCATATGAGACACAATGAAAAGTTTAGTTATCCTCTTAGATATTTCATGTGAGACATTTTAGAAGGTGATAATCTATGTGAATGACTGACCAGTGACAAAATGTTTTCTGGGACAGAAAGCAGCATCTTGTTTTGTTGGATCTGCTTTGAAGTCTCCCCTGATTTCTGCCAACACTGGGAATTCCAGAGGATCTTTGCCATTGAGTGTCTAGGTGTCCTAGACTATCAGGCCCTTAGCAGAGTCAGGAGATGATTAAAGTCAAATAAATACACTACTTCCACGATTTAAAACATTAGTTTATTTGGGTTTTGATTTTTGTTTTGAGTCATGAACTTGTATTATAGCCACAGGTTGACCTGGAACTCTTGGCTTTCTCCAACAATCCCCCAAGCAATGGGATTATAGGTTTTGCCTCCAAACACATGTAGCTTATTTGTCTGCATAGCTCATCAAAAATGAACTTTACAAACTCTTATTTTGAGATCCTCTTTTCCTTGAGATCTTGAATGATAATACACAGCAAGCCCTCAATACTGCTAATGTCACTCTCCTCTTCCTCCAACATTGCACCTATGGAAAATTCTAGAAGAAACCAACAAACCCAAATTGCTGCACGTAGATTGTCTTTTCATGATTAGGACTCTAGTACTCAAGTCAGAAGGCTTATCTGAATATTTCACGGTTTACCACTTGCATTGTCATGTATGAATTCATCCCTTTACAGATGCAAAATGTAAGGATTAGACAGGCTAATGGTACATTCTTTCATTTTCATTAATATTCATTGAATTTTCTCAGGGTGCCAAGGAATTGGCCTATCTTTCTAGATTGAGTGTTTAGAGTGTGTATGATAAAATGAATTGGATTTTTATTTTATCCCATCATGAAGAATCCACTTCATGATTGAATACTATTAATAAGTAGTTTATTTCTTGAGGTCCTGTTTTGGTCAGCCTCTCAGAAGGTAAAAGGAAATTCATTCAATGTACTTGTTTGTAGAATTCGAGGGAAATTCATAGGAAGTAGACCACCAAACAAATAGCTGTGAATTTATGGTAATAGGCAAGGGAGTTAATTCTGTATAGTATGTGTACACCATTTCCCAGGGCTCAGAGCTGGATTAGCGACCACAGACTTAGAGAATCTACAGAGCATTATCAAGATGGGCTATGTATGTGATCTTGGATACAAATTGAGACTGTGGTCTAAAAGATACAGACTATTTCTGAGAGACTTCTTAGAAAGCTATGTATTTCTAACTCCACTTTTAGGGAGTAAGATGTTGAGGGAACACGATTTATAATGTTGTGTGGTCTAGTCTAGGCTATCTAAAACCATCACCACCAGAAAATTAACTGAAGATTGTATTCATTTTTGAAAACACTTTATGAAATATAGTTGAAGTGAAATAAGATTATTTAGCACGGTCCTAAGCCAACTTGTTCCCCATAATCCAAGGGAATCCTTATAGTTTTCCAATTGATCACCACTTTAACACCAATTTATACAAAGACAGTACTGTATGCTATTATAAAATAGATCTCAATTTGGGCGTTCATCGGGAATTTAATGGAAGTCTCTAAAAGTTCTTTAACCTAATAGATACATGTTGAAGAAAATCAAAATGTCCCAGAAAGGAAATTAGTGTTTCTGGAGTGCATGACTGTGGTAACGTACATTCAAGTTTGAGACTCAGTGACGCAGTGTTCCTCCATCTCCACATTGAAGATATCTAGGCCAAGAACTTCTTCATTGTGGAGACTTCTGTATGCATCTCTAGATACTTGGTAAGCCCTCTGACCTTACATACCAAATGACAAAAGTACACTCAACCCCAAGTTATCCATCAAACTTCTCTCTAGCTATGGTCCAATATTCCCTGGGGCAAAAATCAACCTTAATTGAAAACCAATGGTAGAACAGACAAGTAGCTGTTTACAATGCACTCCTCTGTGCCAGTCGGTTTTCCTCTATGGATTTCTTCTCTAAACAATTTAGGTTTGAGTGTGTTTATCTGTAATTGCAGAATATAGTTTATAGAGTATATAAAACACAGCATGTTAGAGTACAAAATTTCAGACGTTATTTTGTTTCATATTCTTAGTGATTAAGGAAAGGCTCCACTGACAAACTGAGTCCTTGATAATATTTAGAAATATCACCACATTTTCATTTTCATAAAAAATAAAGTACCTTAACAATAGTCAAAACTTTGCAATATATTCAATTGTATGTGTATGAGCCTTTTGGCCTGCATGTTATGCCTACATGTATGTAAGTGTACCAATATTGTGCAATCCCTTGGAACTCAGGTTGTGGACAATTTTTAGCCACTTTTTTGGTGTTGGGAATGAACCTGAGTCCTCTGCAAGAGTCGTCTTCACCACTGAGGCATCTCTCCAGTCCCCAGTAGAATATTGTGATGTAGAACTATCTGAAGTTGCAGGGTAAACAGAGACTAAACTGAAAGTCAACCTACTATGACAACACTGCTGTCTCAGGATTTCCAGGTCAGCTTCATACCTCAATTACCAGGAACAGTTTTCACACCTGTTTACACTTGGTTAAACTATAAACCACAGGAGCACAGTACAAAAGTTCTAATAAGGCAAACGGTGGACACCTATGTCCTCTGCTGAAGAAGTTAAGTAACAATAACTGAAACTTGATTTTTGTCCCTCAATCTGTCTAAGAAGCTTATCAAGCACAAGGAAGTAAATCCAGAGGAGTAATGTGTCTCCCTTTCCTCTGTATCAGATTCCTCCTATGAACTAGACCAACCATGCCAAATAGGGGATTGTTTTCATGCCAGGTTACAGAAGATGAGCACATATAGTCAATAGCTGTTTCATTTCTGTTCTCAAGTTCAGCAAAGCTCTCACTCTTGCATCATAATATTAATACTGTCTGACATGAGCTAGTGCTGTTCTAGAGAGTATTCACTGAACACCCATTTTATAAGATTCCTTTAGTGCCAGATATAATGAATTAAATGATGTTTTGGGAATAGGGGCTGTATATGTACCTTTGTGATACTGAAGATAATGGTGGAAGCAGATATTAATGACATAATTACCCAAGTAAATGTAAAAATAAAAAAAAATGTGTTGCATTTAAAATATGTTTTGATAAAATTTACATGGTATAAATTGCACAATTTTAAAATTAATGCTGCAAGGGATTTTATTAAACTCACAATTATATATGGCCACACACTCTGATCTTAGACCATTAATTCATTTAAAAATCATAAAATATGACACATTAACAGGCATTACTCAGTCCTTTCCCTTAGCCTCTAGAGAACCTAATTTTCTTCCTCATCCACTAATTTGTTTTTCTGGACATTTCATATGAATGAAATAATACAGTAATTATATTTGTGATTGTTTTCTTTCACTTAATGTCTTCAAAGATGATTCATAGTGTAGCATATCAGTGTCCATTGCATTTATGATCGAATAATACTGTTTTATGGATTTACTTCATTTTATCAATCAATTAACCAATAGCTGAATATTGGATTTATTTCCATTTTTAGGCACAATAAATAATGAATTGAGAAACATTCATTATAAATGTTTCCACAGATATGTATGTTTAAAATTAATTAGTCTAGACTATTTAAGACATACCCATACTTTATGCAGATTGTGGTTAGCATAGAAACCCACAACTGACCAACATGCAGAGAACAAGAGGCTACGGACTGCTTTTCCATGAATAAAGTTCCTATACCAGGTTTCTCCATCCCAAGGTTCAGGAATCATTGTTGAGAAGGGGCCAGAAAGATTATGCAAGTAAGAGGTGACCATTTCCAGTGGAAACAGTTTTCCAGACAGCTAGGCAGCTACTCATATGAACTTACAGAAATGGTGCCAGCATGCACAGGCCTCATGAAGACTAAAACCAGAAAAAAAATCTAGCAAGGACATGGAGAAGTGGATAAAAACCCTTAACCCTACCTGAGGAACTATTGGCCACTGATGATGTCTGGGAGGAGGAGAATCAGTCTTTTTCAGGTATGTGACACTTAGTAGGTTAACAGGCTCCAGTGGACGGACCCACACTGGAGGGCATTTGAGGACACAAATTAGACTCTATAGACCTTATTCAAAATATAATAGAGTACATTAAATTGGGTGGGGAGTAAGAAGGAGACTTGCAGATATGGGAGGGATTATAAATATGTTTTACGAAAATCACACACACAAAAATGAAAGTAATTGAGTTAAAAAAACAAACTTTTTTTAAATTGAAAAAATACATACACTGGGGTTAGAGAGATAGCTCAGTAATTAAGAAAGTCCTCTTGCAGAGGACCTGGGTTTGGGTCCCAGCACCAAAATTATGCCTATAACCCAGTCGTAACTTCTACTTCCTGCATATCTGACATCCTGTTCTCACCTTCTTGCATGCAGGATTGCACTCATATACATGGAGGCAAACATTCATACCCCATAAAATAAAATTAAATTTAAAAAGTCATCTCCATATGCAATATTTATATGTGTATAGATGTAAGTATATGTGTGCATATGCCTGTGTGTACAAACACACACTTAATAGCAGAAATGCTCAGTCATATGGTAACTTTAGTTCAACCCCTTTGGCTTTCCTAAGTTCACTGTGAAATCTCCCAACACTCTGTGAGATTTCTGTTCCTCCATGCCCTGCCCAATCTTGATCCTCTCATTCAGAATGTTGGCATTTCACTAAGGACTAAATTCATTTTTCCATCACGAATCACCAAACTGAGTGTCCCTTCTTGTGTCTGTTTTCTAGTTAAATATCTTCTTTAGAGCAATGTCTATTAAATTTGGTATTTTTTTTTCATGAAGTCATTTATCTTTTTGTTATTCATCTGCAGGTTTGTGGTAAATATTGTGGTTCAAATTCCACTTCAGAAGGTTAAGTTTTGATAACATTCTTTTTCATGTTTTTAATTGTCTCTTCATTTTCCTGAGGCTATCTGGTAAAACACAAAGTAGAGTATATGAGTATTTTAATTTGCATGAAATCCGAACTATCTATATTTCTTTCCTTGTGCTTCAGCATCATGCATCATAAAACACTGTCTGATTCAAATTAAAATTTACAGGTCTAATATTACTTCCAACTGCTACATTTCCTGCAGGACATATGATTTGATAACTTATATGTTGTTCTCATTCATTTAAAAATTTTTCCTACTTTTGCTTATTTTTATTTTGACTCATCAATTTTCCAGTACGGTATAATTTAATTTCTACATAGTTGTAGATTTTCCAAATGTCATTCCTGTATTGGAAAGCACATATTTTTAAAATGAATTTTTGTGTATTTCATACAATGCATCTTAATCATATTTAGACCCTCTCCCCTCTCTGTAACCTCCCATGGCTCTCCACAGGATGTCATACATTCTGTTATATACGTTAAGGCCCGTATCCCCCACTGTGAGTTTATTCACTGGAGTCTGGTCAGCCTATCTAGTTTCACTCCCTTAAAGGATACTAACACTGTTTTACCCAAAAGTGATCAGTTGCCAGTAGTTCCTCAGGTAAGGTTGGGACTTCTTTCCCATTTCTCTAGTTCTATGCTGGATATTTGTTTTTTGTCTCATTGAGTTCGTGGGGGTCCTGTACATGCTGTCACCATTAATCTAAGTTCGTAGGAGCAAGTTCCCAACTGCCTGAAATTCTGTCTTCCTATGGTCATTCACCATCCCTGGTTCTTAAATTCTTTCCACAATCTTCTTCCACAATGGAATATGTTTAATGTATGAGTCCTAGTCAGGGACTCACATTCTGCAGTCTCTTATTTCCTAAAGTTTGGCCACTTGTGGCTTTCTGTGTTACTCAATTATTTTTTTATTAATTCATTCAAAGTGTATTCTCTATGGTTTAAAATAACGGATTAACTTAAGTGATGTTCTTTGTGCAATTAAAAACTATACAGTGGTGTGAAGAGATGATACACCCAGTAAGTGTTATGCCTGCATGTGTTTAAGTGCACTCGTGTCATGCAGTGCCTGCAGAGGACAGGAGAGTGAGTCGAATCCCCTGGAACAGATTATTAAATGCCATATGGGTCATGGGATACAAACCCTGGTCTTCTACAACAACTGCCAGTGCTCTTAACAGCTGAGCCATCTCTCCAATCCCCATTTAATATTTTTAAAAAATTTAATATTAATTTTTTTGTGTATGAATGTCTACCTGTATGTAAGTATTCCAATGCCCACTGAGGTCAGAAAAAAATGACAAATTCCCCTGGAACTAGAGTTATGGACAATTGCTAGCTGACATGTGGGTGCTGTAAACCGAACCCAGTCTCCTCCCTATAGAATTAAGTCCTTGGTGAACACAATCCTACTGTCCCAAGGAAGATCTGTACTTAACACAAGTGTAATAAATGAGATGCAGTCCTTGGAGGCAAAATGGATGTGCAGCACACGTACAGATATATGAAGGCTCAAGTTAACAGGGTTGATTTAGAAGGAGATGACTTTTGAAAAGTTAAAACGGCAGTTTACACTGTGGGCTTGATATACTTCATGAGGATGCTTGCTGATCTGGATGGTATTATAGTAAACTGAATGACTTATGGTAAAGGTAGTTTTTCTGAGCTTCACTTTTATCGAAGAAACATTAAGATAGCATTATTAATAAAGTATTTTCACATAAATTTGAAAATATTGCCTCTTACTTGGTCTTCTGTGGGTTTTCAGTGTTTACAGATGGTGAGAAAGAAGTGGGGCAGAGTGATAAGGAAACTGTGAAAAATTCAGCTAAGCACGAAGGGAAGAGGCCAGGGAAAACGAAGCTTCCGGATTCAGGCTATAGCAATGCTAGAGAAATGATTTATAAAGACATTTTTCAAAGGCTGAGTGGGAGTTACTGGCCTTCAAACTGGACACTAAAGCCGTCACTTTCCGTGTATGTATGTTTGGTGTGTAGGAAGCAAAAGCTGCTAAAATGTTCACGTAGATACACTGGATATGAAAGTCATTTTATTTATAATTGGTTTAATTTTTATTTATTATAAGATTCTATCAAGATAATCCTAGTGAAAGACTATAGACAGGCTTATTTAAAAAATTGGATATGTACAGTTTCCCATTTTCTTGGGCTATCCCACACAAAGACATCATTTTAAGTCTGAAGATTTACTTGTGTGTGTGTGTGTGTGTGTGTGTGTGTGTGTGTGTGTGTGTGTGTAAGTACTCAGGAAAAGATTTCCCCTTTCCTTTAGATATGTTTCCCCTACTCTACACCTTGTAAGAATGAGAATCTATTTTTCCAGAAAATTATGTAAACGCTTGCAAAAGACTGCAAGTTCTCAAAAGACAGGATAGATATCCAACTCATTTGAGAGCACTAGGAAGAGAAAATTGGACAAGAATCCCACAGGCAAGAATGAAAAGAGGAGTTTCCATTTCATAAAACATAAACAATACAGGAAAGGAACATACACAGTATGTTCAGAGATCTTTCCTAACAATATGGAGAAAGGACCGTTCACACTGGGTTAGGAAATCTTTCTGTCAATGAATGCTTTATTGTGAAAATAATTATAGGCTACAATACAATTGTTCAATTACTCTAGCTTATGAATTCTTGCCTAAAAATTACTTTGGAAGTAAATGCAGGAACTGAGGATTATTATTACTATTAGTTGAAAGTTAATAATGACAAAAATGCATAAATAAAGAAAAACAGGAAAAATTCAACTTCTTTCAAGGAAAATAAAAATAGGTCACAAAACAAACTAAAAATGATCTATCTATAAAAGAAACAGGTAGGTAAGGGTGAAGGAGGGAAAAGGGCAGGTGTGGAGGTAGCAATCCAAACACATTGTATACATGTATGAAATTGACAAAGAACAAATAATTTTTAAAAAGGAACCCAAATCGAAAATATGTATCTAATTTTGCAAGGGGCCTTGGCATTTCCTTTTCTGCTCTTAACAGTAAAGAAAATTTCAGAGAAGAAGAACAGATGGGAAGAAAGAAGGAAAGGGATACTGTAGGGAAAGAGATCAAGAAATATACAGAAGAGAATGTCAGGAAAAAAACAAATTATAGGAAAGAAAGATTGTTGAAAGAAGTGATTTGGGACTGTATGGGGGGAGTTCATGGAAGGCTGTCAATCATGCATCTTCAACATCACTTCTTAGAAGTTTTACTGGCATATCAACACTAAAATCTCATAGATTCGACTGAAATATCTTTCCATAATTTCTTATTTATAATTGCTATTGTTTCTACTCAAATTTGATTTTTATTCTATAGAAAAAGAATTTGTGGATGAATGAAGTCAAAGAGACTTCAAAGACAGGAAAACCCTATGTTATGGAGCTAAAATAAGATTAACATCGGTGATGGCATGTTTACAGAACTTAAGATCCTTGCTTATCAGTATCTTCATTATCTTTATATTATGTGTATAGAGAATGATCTTACCCAAGTGTCTGGAAAAATGTCTATCACAGAGGATGTTGAAGGAACAAGTGGATAGATGGATAGTAATAGAAAGAAACAGTTCTGAAGTTGTCTCCTTGCTCTGGGGCTATCTTCAAGACTCTGCACTTCCATTTGTGTTATATGAAAACTCCTTTTTGTTTCAATGATTGGAATTCTCTTGTATGACACAGCACACTCATGTGTGGAATGGATTCTTCTCCTTTCACTGTGGGTTCTGGGAATGGATCTCAGGTAATCAGGCTGTGCTTCAGGTATGTTTACACTAGGGACTCTTGATGACCCAACAAACTTGACTGTGCTTGGTCTATGATCTCTCCTTACTCTCACATCTCTAGCAACTGGAGAGTCACACTGTCCTTTTATTGGCATAAGTTTATTGATTTTCTGAAACTGGAGAGAATATCAGCAAGCCATAGCCTTTTGTAATGGATTCAAAATAGTTCTCCCTGGACTGGGTCTTGAGGTTTTAATTGGGTCATATATCTAATGCATTAGGTAACAGATAAGGGCTAAATGAAATCTTCTCACAAATCACCACTCATTCTTTCATGAGGGGAACGCTGATTTGGCATCAGCTAAGTGAGGGATTGAAAGTGAAGATGGAGTCCACAGACTCTGTACAGAGGAGCACATTTCCAGGACTCGACATGGAAGGGAGATGAAAGTAGGCTCCCTTCAGAGGAAATTAGAATTCTTTAAGACTCTAAGTGTGGTGGGGATATTAGAGTGGAAGTCTAATTTTAAACCCAATTTAGAGACCATTAGCCTGATTCCCTTGAGCCTATGTCTCCAAATATGTAGCAAGGATTTTTCTAACAACGGCAAAGGTCACTTCATAGTTGCAGGAGAAAGGGGTCCTATTTTGACTCTATCAGGCAACTTTTCCTTGTATTATGGTTCCCAGTCCTGCTTGACAACTACCTGCATGGGACCCTTAAGGACTCTGCAGCTAGAATTACTGGTCGAAACGGAGATCTCATTATTGAATGCTTTTGGGCCATCTCTAGATTGGTAAAGTGTCAAGGTATTTTCTCTTTTACAGGATGGATATAATTAACCTACAACACTTTTGGTCAAGAATACACATTGAAGAAGTTTAGTACCTGTCCATGCTTATAAGGGAGGAGGCAGGTAGCAGGAAGAGAAGGGGGAGGGGGAGGGAGGTATTAAAGCAGCAAAGCTGCATGTGTAGCCTGTGAAGATATTTTAAGAATCCTAAATTAGCGATAATTTCCATTACACATTAATTTCCCTTTAACTAGCCCTGGGCACCTAGCAGCAGCATTTTAGTATCTTACTCCACTGCTTTTCAGTGAGATGCTTGTAAATTCATTTCTCCTTATTATGGATAATATGCATGCCAGAAGGAATTTATTTTTTAAACTGTGGTCGGTCTACCATTCAAAATTGTACGTAATGCCTCTCTGGTTTTATGGGCCATGAATTGTGGTTCCCACAGCCACCTCGGCATTTCTCAGTCCGAAGTGAACCACTTGTGGATATCAAAGACTATCCCTTTAAGCTCTAAATTTACATCTTCTTGCATATTTAAGGGGAAACATATTTTGTAAGCCTTTATTTATACACAATGTCTCTCTATCCTCCATAAATACCCCTAATATTTGCAGAATATTGACAGTGTACCCTACAACATGCTGAAAAATCTACAAAAGTCTCTTTTGGAATCACTATAGCTCAGGGAAATGGGTACTTGATCCCTAACCTATAAGAAAAGAGTACACTAAGAGTGAGGAATTTAAATAACACCTAGTTGAGGCAGACACTGGATCCTAATTCAGATCTGGCCATCCCCTCCACCGTACCACATGCACAGATGTCTTATCTTACAGTAAAATTTGGTTTATGTTTTAAAACTTAATATCTGATCCTATAGAGTATATATATATAAATATATATATATATATATATATATATATATATATATATATTATAATTCATGGTTTGTAAAGCTAGGAATGTCATAATCTCCTAAAAGAACCACCGGAGTAAAATTTTGCATAAATTTGTTTCTTGCTACACAGGGGTAATTAGCACCAAAAATTTTCCTTGCAGCAGAAAGTCCCTATAACTACCCATTAATTTTCATTATAATTAATATAAAATTGTAGAGCGACTATTAATGGATGTAATTATATACTGTAGATAACTGTAAACTCTATCGTTATATTAATAAAATATAAAACATTCCTGAAGCAAGTAAGAACTTTGTAATCACTGAAACATCGGGTTATAACATTTCACACACTATTGGAGATGGGTAGAACACAAGTAATATATTTGATCTCCAGGTTTACACACAGTACAAGCGTCTTTAAAAAGTAAATTATCAGATTGATATATCTGGCAGAGATGTATCCCAAAATGCTAAAGTAAAAAAAAAAAATAAAGTAAAAATAAAAATGATCATGGTGGGACAATTCAAGATCAAAAGCTGTAGGGTAGGCTTTCAGTGGGTCCTTCTTTAAATAATAAGATAAAGGGACCATAGAACTGGCTTGCTACATACGCATGAGCACCTGACCTGTGTCTGCATCCCCAGAACCCATGTAAATAACCTAATGTGAGAGCATGCCTGTCATTCCAGACCGGGGAAGATTCCCAGACCTCTCGGTCAGTCAGTCTGTCTGAATCAGTGAGTTCCAGATTCATTAAGACACTGTCTCAAAATCAAATCTGGAGAGCAGTATAGGAAGACACTCAGCATTTCCTACAGAGGCCAATATGGATGCACACATATGAGTCTCTCTCCCTCTCTCTCTCTCTCTCTCTCTCTCTCTCTCTCTCTCTCCCTCCACTCCCAACAAATACACTAAACTGATGCCTATTTCTAAAAATGACATGAAACTCCAAGTAAGACAGCACTCATACTCTCCCTCAGAGCACTGTGGACACTTCCTCGGAGATTCCTCCATAGACTGTTGTCTGAAGTCTCCTTCATCTCTTTTGCCTTTTTCTTTCTTCTGTGTTGTGGTGCTGTATTTCCTCTCTATGCTACAGTCACTACACTTCAGGGATGTGAGCAGAAACAGAGGCAAACAAGAGCTCCTTTATCCTTCATCATGGTGAATAAAAACTAGGAGGATTTTGACAAATGCCTTCATTTTAATGTTTGCTAAAATAGGCAAGTGTTTTATTAGTTACTCTCTTTTATTACAAATCAAATAATGATGCCATGTCCTTCACAGACTAGTTTCTTTATATTTTCTGGCTGTAACTTCTGTCCATGCCTCCCACTTCACTTAGCATTGTAATCCTACAGTTGACTCCCTCCCATCTTTCCCCAGTCATTAAGGTCTCTTAATGACTAAGCTATTGATTAGATTTATTATTTGTCCTTAAATCCTAACACTTGGAAGGCAGAGGCAGGTAGATCTCTGTGAGTTCAAGGACAACCTGGTCTCCACAGTGAGTTTTAGGCCAGCTGGGGCTACAGGGAGAACCTGTCTCAAACAAACAAAGACTTATCATTTGTAACATGAGTCCATCATGATTCAGTGTCTCGAACAACTGCATAAACAAATATAAGTATCTTTAAAATGCTTCTCTCATCCCATGCACACTTCTACTTATTTCTGTGAAGGAAGCTTCCTCTGAATCTAAAAGGTATTCATAAATTCTGTCTCTTCATTAAGGTTCCACTCTTTCATGAAATTTTTTCTTCTTCTTCTTCTTCTTTGGTCTACTCAGTAAAGTCCTCCCTGTGTGCTAGCAATGGTCACAGAGCACAAATTAAGTCGGCATTTAGTCTCATTAAACTCATCCCATTTATCTTAGTATATTGCCTTGGAACCAAATCTCTCTCCTCCCTCTCTCTCTTTCTGTCTCTCAATGTCTCTCTCTTTCTCTCTGAATCTAGTTTAGCACTTTCTCGGCTGTTCCTCTAGACCTGTGCATGCATTCTCTATCTGTATTCCTGTCTTCTTTACTCTGCCTCCATTTCGACACAGCAACAGAGCATTTTCAATCCCCTTAACCATTATGTCCTTCCTCTCGTTGACTGCCATCTACAGGACAAAGCTTTCTTGCTTTCCTCTTTCTAGACTCATCTTTACATTCATCTCCTCAATATCAACACTGTAAAAGGCAAGATGTCACGATCCAAATAAACAGTATTTAAAATAAATATTAATCTCAATGATCTAATATGTTTTCTACTGTAAATCTCTCCATCTTCATTTCATATTAATTTACCCTTTTCCAAGTATAGGCTGTTATCCCTGTTCTTCTAATGAGTGGAATTCTTTACAGCTTGGAGACTACCTAGAGGTACAGCCATGCTTCTTGTTTCAGTACCAACCTGGTTAACTTTTTCTTGTCCTTTAAATGTTAGCTTAAATGCCATTTATCTTGCTGCAGATTTTCCCGCCTAACTTAATGAAGTCAGCTTATCTTACTATTTTTCCTTACAGACCTTCAAATTGTTTCCTCACAGAACTTCTACTTATCATAGTTTCTCTGTGATGTGGGCTCTCATTGCTCCTGCAGATAACTTGAAAAAGATACCATCCTTGTGTGAGAGTAAGTAGGATCTCTACCTTCACTATGGCCAGCCCCATGCCTTGACACATGGACAGACAGGTAAGAATTCTGCCTTACTTTCCACCCAACTTGATGAAAACCTTTTGAAAATACAAGGCATTCATGTAGCCCATGACACTGACACCACATGAATATTACTACAATGTGCAATTAGAGATTGCTTTCTTTCTTTCTCCTTTCCTTCCTTCCTTCTTTCTTTTCTTTGTTTCCTGTTGTTCTTTCTTTCAAGCTTCTTTTTTCATGCTTGTTTAGAGTATTGTCCGCATCCACAGCTCTGTTAAATCCAGGAAGTCATGGATTATACCATTTTCATTTGCTCCTGTGTACCCAGAACTTAATATAATCTCCAGCAGATGGGGGTGTCCAATAAACACTGGCTGAATAAATATAGAACAGGTGTATGTTGAAAGACTGGGCTTTTTCTTTTCTGGCTTTCTATGGTAGGCAGGTATATAAAGGTTTTCAGCACCAGGTGGCAAAGGAGAGAATGAATTGAAAAGCCTCGCTGCTGAAATTTCCTTCCATGAATGCAAACTTAATAGTCTGTTATCTCCTAGTATCATTGACTGAGGCACATGTCTTTTTCTTCTTCCCAGATGTGTCAAGAAAAGACTATTTCTTCCTGATAGTTAAGTACAAGAACAGCCTCATAGACAAGCTTGAGGTCACGGTCGGCTATTGCCTATGTCATAAGTTCAAGAAGCATTGAAACATTAGAAAATGATTTTAGATTGAATTTTAGAGTTATAAAGGAGAATTTCTCAAAATGTCTGCACGTAGCAACAGGTGAGCCCTAGCACTTTAGGAATTCCATACAAAGCTGACCTCCTTGTGTAATGGAAGATCAAGAAGAGACTGACATTATTTCCTTAATTGTGCCCAGGTAAGGGACAAAAGCCTGGTTTTCTCTGAAGGTGAGCAAAGGTTCTGTGAACACCAGGGGACTTTTAAATAGCATTTAGAATTGGTACTCTATGTAAATCAATGACAGGATGGAGCAGGTCTGAGAATTTTACAGAAACACCATTAATAAGAATATAAGGCCTTATATTTGGTCCCTCTTAGCATTTTATCAATTATCAATTCACCTGTGGGCTGTAATTTTAGGCTTTGATATTAGTTGATTATATGATTTTGAGGCAATTATCTTATATTTCAATTTCAGTTTCTAAATTCATGGAATTATAAGCATAGCTTCTATTTTATTAATATCTAATATCACATATGGGAACACATATCACATTATGCCTAATTCATTCCTAGTTCAAAAATACTTCGCATTTCTTTTTGTACTGTTGGCTTCTGTCTAGGTTGGTATTCTGTGCCATGACAGTTGATGGGATTCCACAAAATAACTTTTCTTGGTCATACTCCTGCATTCATTCTATATTGTAATTAAATATGCAACTTTAGTTTCCATTTTCCAGAAATCATTCATTCATCCTCACCTACTAGTCCAGACTAAGAGCTCTTATGCACTTTTTTCTTCTGTTTCCTTGTCATTCCTTAATTATGTATACAATATTGAAATTAGATACTCCTTAGCTCATGTTTGTGCCCCTCATATATGTTTCTCTTCTCCTGATAACCTTTTCTCTGCCTTTCATTCCCAAGAGCAGCAAGTTGAGTTTTCCTTGCCCATGCCTGTGATATAGAAGATCCATACACAAGGATTAAGCATCAGTGAAATGCTCAACCTAAGTGACATGTCTATAATGGAACTTCTACAGGTTCAGGAACATAATGGAACAAGGGCTATAGAGAATAGTGATGCATCTCTCAACTCTCATCAATGAAGGTTTCTCAAGTAACAGAGGGCCATGAACACAATGGGTCACAAATGGTCAAAGTGTAGAGAGTAAGATTCTGAACAGTGTGGAACCTTGGACAAGACTCTTGACAATAAAGCTTATCGACCCAAGACACAGGAACCATTGCTGAAGAGGGGGAAGAACAATTGTAGGATCCAGGGGAAGAGGTGCACAACCATATAGAAATAGATTGTTACAGGCTTCTGGGAATTTCCTCATGTGAACTTACAGGAAGGTTGATGGAATGCACAAGACCTTTGCAGACTCACACAGACAAAAACCCAGCACAGAGCAGTGGAATTGGGCAGCAGGTTCCAATCTTAGCCAAAGAAATAATGGGTAGCTAATTACTGCTGGATAAGCAAGAGCTAATATACTTTAAGGGAAGGACTATGCATAGGCTGGCTAGAACCTAGTGGATGAACTTGCATTGAAGGATATCAGGGAGGACTAACTTGACTCAATAGGTCTTAAGGTAAATGACAGAAAGTGTGAAATCTATTGGAAGTTGGCTATGGGAGGATACTGATGTAGAAGGGGGTATAAAGATACTTAAGATATTGTGTATTAAATACAGAAAACTCAACAAAAACATAGAAAAAAAACCTGCCAGTTAATCATGTCAGTTCTCCAAACATTTAGAATTGAAAGGCTATATTAGTATATCCAAGGGTTTAGAAAAGAAGAAGACATTAATTTTACTCAAAGAGTTGGAGTGTCCTATCTTGGAATCAAATAAAAACCCAATTTTAAAGCATAACATCAGAGAAGATTGGTTCCTGAGGGAGTCGAGCAGACACCAAGCTGAGCCACGAAGGTAATATTACAATCGAAAATGTGTATCAGGAAAACTCTCAGAACAGGTATAATGGCTGTGTGAAGTTTATATAGCTCTACATGAGGAGATTGAAAGCTCTTCACTCTTTAGCATAACCACCTTGTAAACATTTATGCTCATAAGTGAACAAGGTTATTAGTACAGACAATTCAAATGTCTTAACATTATATTGTTTATTATATTCTCCCTTTGATTGATTCAAGGTATTTACAAGGTTTGATTTTAATGCAGTGAGAAACTGATTGAATTGCCTTATTTATATATCTCTCTTTAGAATGAATCCCTTGACTAATCTTACAAAATAATCTTGGGGATTTTTTTTCATCACTGCCCCACAAAGTAGCATCAGATTGTTTGTAATGCCTCTTATTCCTCCTGACTACAAGCCGTCCTCTGACACTGTCAGCTTTAGAGAAAAGGAGCACAGTATTTCACAGTGTGATTACAAAATTGGCACTAAAATGCGTGACTGGCACAATTGTCTTCTGCCCTCATCAAGATCAGAACATCTTTAAAACAATTATTCATTAATTTTATTTTGTATATATGAGTGTATTGCCTGCGCTTGTGTAAGTACACCTGTGTTGCATAATAATAGTGGAGGGCAGAAGAGGGCGCTAGATTCACGTGAAACTGGATGGTTGTTAGCTGTCATGTGGGTGCTGGGAACTGAATCTGGGTCCTCTGCAAGAGTGGTCTTAAGATATTTCATGCACAAATGTAGAAAAGATGTGGACATGGTTGGCTCTGAAGGATGAGTATTTCATCCCTTCAATATGAGCTTCAAGGGAATATACCAAAAATGTAGAGATAAAATGATACGGGAATGCCACCTCCCATCTCAAGATTGTAAAGCTGTGAATGAATTCTTACAGTTTTCCAGGTCAGTGATGTACTGACAAATCAACTTACAAAATGTCTATGTTCCTATTTGTGATCTTCCTGAATTCAAAGATCATTTCATATAGAAATAAGTATTCTAGCATTTCCTTTACCAAATTTGGAACATTCTTTTATTTTGTCAGCATTCTATTTATAACATTTAAACATGAATATATTTGAACTCCTTTACATTTTCCCCTCAAATATTATTACTCTTTTGACAATATTTCTTTTATTTTTAAATAATGTAGTCTGTGCCACATGTCAGTTTACTACAGTTAACTCCTGGTGGTTTATATATAATCTCAGGACCCTCCTCAATGTGGTGGACATTAGATAGCATCATGTAAGGAAGCTCATTCTGCTTATTTTCTCCTTGGGTTATTTATCACTTCAATAAATTTGATGTGAGCCTAGTTTGTGACTTGTTTCACTATGTTATCACCTAATCACACTTATCCTAGAAATACTAGCAATGTAGATACTAAATAAACACATGATGATACCATCCTCTATAAATCTGTCAATCTCCTGATCTAACCGTGATTAATGTTCAAATTTTATTACACAAAGTGTATCTACCCATAATTGGTTATTCAGTGGGAAAATGTGTCATAATTAATTGCATTTAAGTATTTCTGTGTGATTTCATATCCTGATGTAACTGCAGGAGCCACAAAAAAATAAAAAAAAATAAAAAATAAAAGGTACCACAGGAGTAAAGGAAAAGAAAGAGCCCAAGAGCAAGGGATAGTAGGAAATAGATGTTACCAAGGGGAAAATGTGGAAAATAAAAGCATGCAACTGGGAAGGGAGGAGGCCAACACCTACGAAGAACCATGGGCATAAGGTAAGGGGAAGAAGTAACTAAAGGGGCAGATAATAGAAGATAGGTGTAATGAAGGGGAAATCTGAGCACTTAAACTGGGGAAAGGGGAGAAGATAAGACAGAGTGAGAGGAGAGAGATGAAGCTTAGACAGTGTGAACAACCAGAGGGAAATGTATTAACTCAAAAATCTTTGAAAAAATACACATACGATATCTGAACCTGAGTACCTTTGTATACCTGAAGGTTATCTAGCAAGAAACACAACACCAGAGAGGAGAAACTTCCCTTTGAGTTGTTCCTTAGGGTGGTCCAAGAAACACCCAAAGTAACACAGGATATTGACATAGTTATTGATTACCTCCCAGAAACTGACAGTAACACCTTATTGCTAAAGATAGGACATACTTTGGACACAGGACTTTGTACAATGGAACTGGAACCACCTGGAAACCTCCTGCCTGAAGACTAGCTCTCATAGCTCTAGAGGATACTATGCAAGTTGCTAAGGGAAAACATCAATCAGTGTTCCAACTCCAGCTCAACAATGACTAGCACAACAAAGTATAGCAATGCAGTAGTGGCACATTTATCTTCGGGGTAATCAATAGCTATTTAATTAGACTTAATGTCGTCCTGTCAATGGGTGAGAACACATGGGTAGCACTTAAACATAGCCAAATACACATGACTGAAGAGGTCACAGATCCTAGAGAAAACCCCATCTCTGCTGTATCTCTAGACAAATGAAATTTCTTACTGTATGCTACATATGGATGCTTATATTTACAAACAAATGTACCATTCACCACTTATGAGAGAATCTACTTTCTACAAACAATGGAGGCTATCACAGAGTTCTGCAACTGGACATAAACAGAGAATATGTTTCTGAGAGATGCCCAGCCCTAAGAGACAAATCTACAATGGACCCTCTACACCGAAGGCTCAAGGAATGTAGCAGAACAGGTGGTAGCATGAATATTAATGCATCCGTCAATTCTCACCAGTGAGGCTTCCTCATATAACAGAATGCAACACATACGGAAGGCCACAGCTGGTCAAGACACAGAGAATAAGAATCCAGAGTGCCTGTCTATATTAAACCTTACCTCAAAGTCTATTGCGTAAGAGGAAATGAAAGGATTTTAAGATCCAGAGTTGGTGCATTAATATAAGGAAACAGAGTTTTTCAGGACTCTCGAAATTTGATCATAGTAATTGCAGCTTTGGTAATAACATGTAAAATCTCCATGCTGACTCAATAAGACAAAAATACAGCATAGATCTGAAATACAGCATAGATCTGGTGAAAGGGGCAGTAGGCCCCAACCTTAGTCAAGGATTTTTTGACAGATAATTACTCCTGGGTGAGGGAGTGTTGGTCTTATCTAAGGGAGTGACTGTAAATAGGCTATGTGGACTCCTGTGGATGAACTTGTACAGAAGGATATCAAGGTACAAAAGCTTGTCCAGACAGGCCTTTATATACATATATATATATATATATATATATATATACATATATATATATATGTATATATATATATATGAATGACAGAATGCATGGGATGAAATCCAGTGCGGATGACTACTGTGTATGCACATGGGAGGGGATCAAAATGTGATTAAGATTTAATGTAAAAAATGCACACAAAAATATACTTAATAAAATAAATTCTGGGTTAAACAAAATAGGTGATTGTAGTGCAATAAGATTTCTGAGAGGTTTAATATGCAAATGTGATTTGCTACTTCTAAGAGGTCTTTGGGAACATTTTGCATATCAAGAAATGTGAAGTATGTTGGGAATACTGAACCTCTAACTCAGAACACTTGTCAATGTCTTAAGAGTTCCTCTTATTCTGCACAACACAATGCCATTGACTATAAAGAGCTCTGATCATAACTGGCTTCCTTAGACTAGTTATCACAATCACCATATTGCACACATTTATCTAGTTCCTCTTCTCCAAGAAACTTAAGTCAAAGATACATAGTATTCACTGATTTTCCTATGTACATCATTCATTATTTGTTTTATTTTCAAGTTTTTAATATGATTCCATTTATGTATTAGACACCTAGGCAAATAGTTGAATCATCCAGTATTGTCAGAGAGCAAAAATAAATATTCATTCCAGGACTGGAGAGATGGCTCAGTGGTTAAGAGCACTGACTGCTCTTGCAAAAGACCCAGATTCAACTCCCTGTACACACATGGTGTCTAACAACTGTCTGTAACTCCAATTCTAGTGGTATCCATTGCCTTCTTCTGACCTCCGCAGACACTGCACAACATTAGTGCACTTACATAAATGCAGGTAATATACTCACACATATAAAATAAAAATAAATATTATTTAAAAATAAATGTTCTTTTGTATGCACCTTTAGAATATACATGTTTGAATAGATATGTCTTCATTAACATATTTATTTTCTAATTATTAATAACTTAATTGTAATAATCAATGTATTATAGTAATTATACAATTAAAATATGCATTACAATTATGACATGTAATATACAATATATAATGTATTACATATTATACTTACTGTTTTATTAACTGTTTCCTTTCTACTAATTATTCTATCATAGATGCAGTTGGTACTTTTAATTTTCTCACTGAAAATATTTTAAAAATGAATACATGTTGGCTTCTATGAATTGATGTTACTATTTCCACTTAGTATTATAAAGGGAATTTAAGGAAAGGTCATATATTGGCTTCTATGCATTGAGGTTATTTTTTTTCTACTTAGTATTATGAAGTGGATGTCATGAATATCCATTACCTTTGTAAGAATGCATGTTGAATGTCTTCAGTGGCTCACATGAATAAGCATATTAAGTAATACTGGGACTGTTTCCCTATGAATCCATGCCATAGCTTCTCTAGGATTTATACTTTGCCAGGTCATTACTGTGTCTTAAGTGTCTGTGTATTAAGCCTTTTATCTTCAGCATTATCACGAACACTTGGATGTGTTCACCTTTTTAATATCTATCTATCTCATGAATTCATAATGACAGCTTACTCTTTGCATTTGCATATTATAATTCAAACTGAATTAATTTTAACTCATACATGAGTTTGCTTCCCAATCTGAGTAGTCATTCCATTTGGTCTTGGTCTTTCATTGCTTATTTAATGGTGATTGTGGTTACCTAGAATTACGTTTTATAACTTAGTAGTAATTATTTTTCTCAATTATTAGCATTAAGAATACTCTCCTCAAGTGCCTCTTCATCTGACTTTTCTAAAAGAATAGAGATAATGAAAAATAGCCTGAAAGTCTTTAAAAAGTTGAATTGATTACAATGTATGTGATCATATTATAATTGAAATAATAGGTATATAGGAAACAACATCTTTAGGACTTTAAATTTTTAAAATTTTTGTTTTATGCATATGAGTGTTATGCATGCACATAGCTATGTGCACCTATGTTGTGTTGTGCCCACGGAAGGCAGAAGAAAGTATCAGATTCCCAGGAACTGGAGTTATGGATTGATGGTTGTTAGGTGCCATGTCAATGCTAAATTTCCAACCTGGGTTATTCTGCAAAGGCAGCCAGTGCTTTTAAATGCTGTACATCTCTCCAGCCCTAGATCTTTAAGAATTTAATTCCTTTTATCAATACTATTTAACCATGCTGCTAAAAATCTGCTTAATATGAACAGCTTATGAATTTATTCTCATCACTTTCTATGTGTGGCAATATTATTTACAAATAACAATGTGTGCTCAGTCTTTTCTATATATCTATAAAACTTCCTGGTTTTCCTGCAGAGTGGTTACATTCAGGACTTCCACTCTTTCCTAGGACCAAAGATAGAAGACGTCCTTTCTTTTCTTTCTCTATCTTAAAGGAAAGCACCCTGCTATTCTATATTTACTTTTTCTAAAGACATTGAGTGCATTAATCATCTTAAAATTAATGAAATTCTCATTTAGGCTTCTTATTAATTTTTGAGGGTTTAAAAATATTTCAAATTATGAACTGTTTCAGACACTCAAAAATTTATCGTGTGAAGGGTCACATTATTTTTTGTCTCTGATTACCAATTATTATATAAATCTATATTGCTACAATGAAGCATATTAAAATAAAAGTATAACGACGCCTGGAACAACAAGCCTGAAGCAGGAAGATCACAAATTCAAAGACTGCCCAAGCTACAGAGTAGATTCAAGGCCGACCTGAGCAAGTTATTGAAACCCTGCCTGAAAATAGAGAGCAGAAAGACCTCAAGGTCAGTGGTAGATCAGGACCTGAGTATGTATAAAACCTGGGTTTAAAAGACCAAATAAATTTAAATAAATAAATAAATAGTGTTATATAATGCACACACATATACATATATGCATAATATTAGTAGATTTCCTAGATTCCATTGATGTTTCTATAGGAAAAGAACAAACCTTTAAACTTATTTCTTGATGTATCCCACGTAGTTTTAAGATCACCCCAGGCACTTTCTTGCCTCTCTGAGTCCTCTACAATTCTTCTTCTCACTTCCTATGATATTTTTGTCTTCAAATATATCCCACAACATACTGATCAAATGGATTTTTAGCCTTTTCTGCATAGCACAGCACAATAAATCAATCAACCAATCATTCTCTTCTCCCTCTTCCTCTCTCTTCATCTCCTTCTCTCTGTCTCTGTTTCTCTCTGTCTCTTTCTCTAAATATTTATTAAAGTACTAATCTTAGCAATTATCTCCACTAATCGCATAGAGACTGACATATGAAATACTAAGGAATACCTTCATATGTCTTCTTTTCTTGCTTTCATTCACCAAGTGTGTCCACTATGACCATCAGTTATATATCTGATGTCTACTCTTGTACCTCATTAGTAGCCATCAAAACCAAGATTGTTTATCTCTTGGGTTAAAGTCATAATATTCTATTTGAGTGCCCAGCTATCATTTTGGAATCTTATAAAATCTCTTTTTAATACAGGAAACACAGTAATCCTTAAAAATACAAGTCACAGCTGGGGCCGCAGTTCAGTGATAGAGCACTTCTTTTCCTTGCATGATGCCCTTGTCTCAACACACAGTGCTACTAAAAAAATAATTAAAAAACAATAAAAATATCTACAAGTAAGGTCATGTCATCTTTTTGATTTTAGATTCTTCCAGTTACCCCTGCTTTCACATAAAATAAATCTGAGCTAATCCTGGTAGATTACGTGGTCTCTACTGAGAATTACACATATTGTGCATTTTTCTCTGCCTTCCATGATCTATAACCACCATTAACATTTAGTGCATCTGCCATTAGTTTAGGTCAGTAGAACAACTGAAGCAAAATTTTTTATGCTCTTTGCTGTGGTTTACTCTTATGAAACATGACAACTCAAATATCACCCAGAGCCCTCTATTTAAATATGTAGATTCTTATGCATTTATTTTATGTTCTACCACATTACTTTTTTACTTATTCCTGTTTATTTTCTTTTGTCCCACACTGTGAGATTTTGAAGTCACAGACTTGTTGTATTAAAGCTATATAGAACAACTGAGTAATAAATATCAATATGTAACTTTTACATAAATAAGTTCCTAGAAGTTTGGTCACATGGAGTATTTTGCATGCCAGAAAGCCCTAGCAGTAAAGTCTTTTGAAGTATCTTCCAACTGAGCATCATTTCCAGAACCTGCAACCCAAAGTCATCCTGTCACATGTACAGTACAAGTTCAAGACTCATTTTAGCACAGATTTTTAAGAGATACCATGATCTCTTCCTGTGTTCTTAGAATATGATATCTTCCATCATATAAATGTAATGTTTTATTATTTATTAGCTTCTCTATGAATTTATCAAATCACATCCTATATTTGAAAGGCAAGATAAATAGGGTCGACTTATTGTTCCCCTGTCACAAACACTGTTTCCAGAACATGTTTTCATAGAAAAGACATTTGTTAGGAAGGAATTTTAAAAGTTTATTTGTAGTATTTTTATTGATAGCTCTAACATGAATCATTGATAATTCAGTCACATATCCAACAGCCAAACGTGACAAATGTTATATATGTCAAACTGTAGAGGTTGAAGCAAAGAAAAGCTAGAAAAGAATCAGAGAGAGTTGTACTCAAGGGAAAGCATGTAATAGAAACAGGAGGTCATCTCCACCAATGATTCATAACTGCTGTGTGCAATCTTAGACAGTGATTATTAATATATTGCTCAATTCCATGTGGAGCCATAAGATGGCTCTGGAGACATTGAATGTACAGAGGAGATCTGAAGTGATTAAGATGTGCCTTTAGTGACTTCTCGTTTTCTTCTGTCATTCTGGCCTCTGTGTTCATTGAAGTCACAGTTTTCTTTAGTCTTTTTCTTCAGGCAGTGTTCTCTGACGTTCCTCCTAGCAACCCTCTTCTGTAATCTGTGAATAATAATAGAGATATCTATTATATATTAGTAGTGATACCTTTTGGAGATAAGACTTGTAATCAAGATGTCAATCTGATAATGACAGGTAACTTAAATGGGAAGACTGCTCATAGGCACCCATACCTCTAACAAATACCACATAGTGGATTTGACATCAGCAAAAGAGGGATGCATACACATGAAAACACTTACAACTTCACAATCCCAGAAATGACCCAGAAACCTGAAGTTCAAATCCTGTTTCTCACCTATTAGACCTGCACATTAATACTTAAAGCTTCCTTACTAGGTTTCTGAAAATCTCTCTTATGTCACCAAAATGCAGGCTGTAATTTAGATATCCACAACATGATAGCTGCATTCAATTTAGATTCTTTCTTGACTGTCTAAGTATACCATTAATCCTCGCATGTGCTTTCTGTAATTTATCTTCTTGTTGCTTAATGTCCTTCATTTAAAAGAAATACCCGTGAAGCTTTCTGGTTTCACCAACTGGAGTTACTTCATTCCATCTCAGCACTCCCATAGAACAATAGATGACTGCTTTCTCTTTCTCATCATTTACAACCTCACAATATAATTAGAGCTAAGATTGTTTATGGGAAATTAGATACTCTGATGTCAGACCAACCCAAGTCTAAACTAGATTTAAATACCAGTTAACCACAGGCAAAGAACATTTCAACAATTAGTTTAGATATAATTGATTAGATCTAAATTATACAGGAAGAATAAGTTGGAGGATGCCATCACATCTAATTATTTCATATCTGGTATTAATTTCATGGTTTAATTTCATCTCTGGTAGATGCTCAATAAATGTAGTGAATGAAATCTTTGCCAAGGAAGTAGGATTTTTTAATTGCATACACCGTCTAATAGTGCTAGAATAGCTTAAATATTAAGAATATACTGCTTAATCCAATATGTGTTGGTTATGGGGAAAATAGTAAAAATAAACATCTCTTCTGATGATAGGAAATAAAGACATCATAATTAGCAAAAATAACAATAGCTACAACAGTAAACAATATATTCAACAATATTTTCACCAGCAACAACATTCTAAGAGCAATGTGTAGCAAATAAAACTGTATTAGAATTGAAGAAAAATTAACATATAGAGAAAAATATTTCCTACAAAATATGCTCTGCAATTATTTTCTTTGCAAAAAAATACAGTGGTAGAAAAGCAACCAAATTGAACTTAATGATATGATGCATTTAATTTTAAACCCAAGCTTTTTGAATTATTTTTAGGTTCATAAATGAAAATTCACATTTAAGACTCTTTACCCTTAGTCAGATTGCTTTCAACTTCAAGGTTAGATTCAGGAAAACAAAGAGACATCGTTTCAGATTTGTTGTACCATAGGAGATTGTGAAATGAAAAATTAATATTATTGAAATGAGAACTTGTTATAAATTAGCCCAGTAGCTAATTGTTTGTTTATTTGTGCATATATATGTGCACACGTACATATGAATGCGTGTGCATTATTTTCAGTGTTGATGTTCATGTTTAAATTGTGCATTTATACAGCTTTTATAGTGATGCTCACTGTTACCTTATCTTTTTGACTGACAATGATGGGATTTCAGTCATGCTCAACCTTTCCGACAGTGCCAGTGATGGGATTTTTTGAAATCTTATTACTGGTTGCACTGCCTTGATCTCAGATGGAACTTTCAATCAAAAAGGCAATCAGAAGGTTATACATTCGTGAGATTCCCTGCAAAGCCGGCGATCGCATAATACAGCATGTTGGAAGGCACTACTTGCCTCCAGTCCTTATGTGGCCATAAAAAGTAATTGGCTACTTAGCTCTCAGCACCCGCTTTCCTTCTCCAAAACACAGCGTTGCCCAGCCCTCTGTTGAGTCTCGGTGTGGAGTCAGCAGCTCCTAGGAGATTTCTAAGTCTCATGCAGAGACTTGTCTTACTTTAAGCATATGATTAAGCAAACTCTCGCAAAGACACATTTGTCTGCTTCTGAGAATTCTTGCCTCACAGGCGGTGTCAGTGAATCTAACTTTTCTTTCATGTTATATATACACACGAAGGGTAACACATGAATTTAAGGTGTAGCAGATTTCAGTAATCCTACCATAAGCTTTTTTTAAAGTTATACTGACTGCTCTCGTACTAAGAAATATTTTAAAGACTAGCTTGCTAATACTTGATGGTATGCGCATGTGAATGTTTAAGTTATTTTAAAAATTTACTTAAATTTTTATTTATTTAAATTTATTTAAAAATAAAAGTAGAGGCTGAATTGATACCATGCGGTGTTCCAGCCATGCAGGGATACCTACGTTCTCCAGATGGGACCATTGAAGCAAAACAGGCTGAGGTAGCTAACTTTGTTCCATGTAGCTCCAAATTAAGAGTTTTTTTTTTTTTCACTTGGCACACAGGCTTCGGGAGACTGGAATTTGGGACAAAAACCCATAAATACACTAAAAAGACTGCAGACTGAGGCGATATCATGCTGATAAATAGCCACGCATGAATGTGTAGGATTCATTTGGTATATCAACATTGCTAATACAGAAAATTAAGAAGAATATTAATGAAGTTAAATGCATTTCTTAATTACTTGATAGAGCCTTTCGATTTCAAAAAATTCCTTTTGGAACTTTATAGTCCTTCTTTGGATGGGGGATGCTAGTAAGTTTGCTGTTAAAGTGAAAGATTTAGTCAAATTTTCAAATGTAAGTGTCTTCAAATATTATTTAAATTCTGGGTACTCTAAAAGTGTATTTAACATAGTATGGCCATATTATGAGCACAGCATCACTTTATCCCGTATTACCAAAGCTAACAGAGGCTTTGACATATAAAATGCTTGAATGAAAATAAAAAGAACTGTTAATCATCGGCTCAAGTTCCCATGCCCTCTTCTTAGTCAAAGTAAATGATTTGGTACACTCTTTTTCAACAGACAGTGTCTCCTGCCCACAAGCACTATCATATGGGAATTTTCCTATTGATCTCCAACATTGGAAGGTATTAAATTTATATTTTTCAAAAAAATAGTGTGATAGTTCTTTTATGGAAGTATTTTTGTTCTATGGCAGTTTATCAAAAAACAGAGATGTGTCTGTAGTGAAGGAGGCAAATAAAAAGTAATTTTACCTTGGTGTATAAAGGATAATATAATAGGATTTTGTTTCTAATTATTACTATAAGTACTATTAATGATTTATACCTACAGTGTTTAATTTGGACACTGTGCTAAGAAGGTGCATACAGAAGTCACTTGGGACTCCACCTTCCTTTTATTTCATGAAAAGTGTTCAGTATCCACAGGGGTAAGCATTAAAGGTGAATTATCAGAAAACAAGGTCCCAGTAAGGAGTTGGTAATCCACTGGACAGCTATAGATATCCCAGTGGAACATCCAGTCATTTTGTTTCTGTTACAGTTAAGGATAACATTCAGAAGTTGTTGGCTTCAGTTTTCAAGCCAAGGCCATGTATTTGTCAGGCAGTCCCCAGAGAGTAGATGAAATAGAAGGCAGCTAGAGCCAAGTGATCTTGCTCTGATTGACCCTCTGAGGAACTAGCAAGGATTTGATTTTAGATTTGAAATGTAGTCTAGGATTTTTAAATTTAATTTAATTTTATTTTTGCCATATCCTGACCTCTGATCCCACCCCCCCCCCATGTTTTGGATCTGCCCCAAGTTGCCTTCTTATATTTATCTTCTGCTACTAACGTCACCTCAGCATATCTTCAGAGTTTTCATGAACATGTGTCACTGTCTTTTATGAATGGCACAGTGCTTTGGTTCCTCCAATGTTCTCTTGCATTGGGAACATTAGCAAGCCTTTTCTCGTCTCTGGCTCTTTATTGTAGTAATGACTCTTACAACTAACAATGGCCCACTGTGTGATTTGATTTAAAAGTTTAGAATTTTAGATTGTCAATAATTCTGCTATCAGGTCTTCATTTAACTGGAAAAAAAATGATGACAACAAAGGTATTTATAAAAATATATTTCACAAAGTAGGAAACAATACAGGAGTTTCTCTGAATACAATACATGGAAGTAAATAAACAATATTGCATTAAAGCAAAGTAGAAAATTAAAATAATCTGCATGTCATACTTGAGCTTTATCATACATTTTCTACTCCTACATGGCAGGTTTGCATTACAAATTAAATATGCTCACATCTTCTAGTGCTGTTCTGTATCTGTAGTCTAAGACGTTCTGTGCATCACCATGATCAGGGACAGAAGTGCTAAAAAGATAAGTAGTAAAATTATGTACAAATCAGTTCCTGCTCTAAAAGAGTTGGGGTGGGGCAACTTGAAGGATGGTACTGAGAAGGACATTATGTAGGCATCTAAAAGTCTAGGGCTGGAATATTCACAGGAATCAATATACTTTCAGATGTTTGTGCTTGTAGTAAAAACACCAAATACTAGGGTTCTGAACAAAATAGAAAACAGTCCAAAAGTTTCTCTGGGAAAATGCTGCCTCTGTCACCACCAGTCACAATAACACTTTCTACTCTAAAGAGACTATTGGCTCTCCTGTTGATAATATTGCCTGCCATACGTATCTCATCAAAATGTACATGTATTAAACATTCATTGTATAGATATCTATATAAAACCATCTAAAGGATTATTAATGGATATAATTTAAGTTTTTCCCCATATAATCCCTTAATCTATAGATTACCAACCTTAATAAATAAAAGCATTAATGGACATCAATAAAATATTTATTTTAAGGGTTAAACAAATAAATTCACACGCTAGCATTAAAACCATCTGACTCTGATGTGGTCCGCAGTGGAATACAGTTTATGTCTGTGTCCTTGTGGACGAAGATGAAGTGAAGGGGACGAGGAGTCTGCTGAACACAGCCTGTTTGAATGGGATATTTCTCTCCTCCCACCTCTGAATTGGCAATCCCCACCCTGGAATGGATTACGAACATGTGAATATTTTAAGGCTCGACACAATATTTAAAGATGCTATTCAGTCTCTGTTGAGTGGGGCCAACAATTATGTACAATGTGTGGTCACCGTACCGTATAATCTAGGAGGCCTCCCCAATCTCCATAAAGTCATAACGTACAGCAGACCATGTATTGCTTTATCATTTGTGGCGGGATCCTTAATGGTGAAGGAAAAAAAACCGTTTGCATTCATAAAAATCCTTGCAGAAGACACATGTCTGTAGCAGAATCCTTGCAGGTCCATTTTTCTAATAAAGCACCTTTTAGATTTGATATTTTTCCTCTTTTTAAACCATTTCTCTAAGGATTAACTAGGATCCCAATCTGTGCTGTGGCGATCAGGTAATTATCAAATATCCAAAGACTTCTAGACACTCCACATATTTAATTCACACTCCACAAGATTTATAACCTCCTAACAAATACTTTTTATTTTTATTATTATTTTTGGGGGGTTCAACATTAAAATGTGGTTGAGTTTATAGATGATTGGTGCTAAACTTGCCTCTAAAACAAATAGCCACATTGTTTGGATCTAAGGGCGTGACCCTAGAATAATACAGAATGCTCAGTTCCATTGTCTTATTTATAATCCACTGTCAAGTTTCTTTGTCACTTTCACCAACAGAGTAGAGTTCTCCCAGTCTCTTAAAGCGGGGACCCCAGTCACTGAGGTAGTCAAAATTCTGGTCTGAGTCTGATGTGGTGGACTCCAACGAGCTGAGGGAACCAGCCACAGACCCTCGGCCTTCATAGCCATAAATCTGAATGGAGTCATATGGTGGGGCCGTAGGGTCATTATCTGCCTCATGGAGCCTTACATTTATAAATTCATCGACATCAACACCATTTGGAACTGGAGCAAGCCCTTGCCTTGGCATAAACTGCAAATCTGGTTTAATATCCTTACGGGGTAAAAATCCATTTATTCCATCTGGGTTTTGCAAAGTTGCAATGTCAAAAGCTTCGGTGTCCTCCTCCCCTCCGCCTTCGTCATCGTAGCGAATGATGTTTTCTCGAACATCTTCATCATCTTTGATAATTAATGGCTCATTTTTATGCCTCCGCAGGGTAACAAACAACACCACAATAACTGGAAGAAAAAAAATCAAATAAAATTAGCCTAACAATTATGTCGCAAGCAAAATATCCTATAAGTTATCGGAGAGGAATATTTTTTTTAAAAAAAGCATAATCTTTCATAATCTTTATTAGGAAATTCTAAGCTAAACATCTTTCAGAAAGGTGAAGACTGACTTTTGAGTAAATACTGCCTAAAAATTACTTTGTGGTTAGTAAACAAAAATGGTGCTACATTATGTGAATTCGCATTATGTGAATTTGATATTTACAACTGCATTTGATACCGGAAATTGTTAAAAAATGGAAAATATCACCCATAGCACAAGTAACTAGCTAGACACTAAGGAAATCATTTAATAAAATCCAGTAGTGGGGGTGGTAATAAGAATTAAAATAGCTCCTTTTACATGCTCTGCTAGTCTGCAACCCACTTAAACTTATGCTCACACAATGTATTGTAATAATTAAGATACACTCCAATTACATGTTTTTATACAGTAAATGGATATCAAAGTCAAATAGACAAAGTCATATTGAATGTTGTTTGGGGCTCCTTTACCCAGAAGGTTTGGCCCAATGTAGAGTAATGGAAAAGGACATGTAAGTAATAGGGTTGATTATGGAAATAAAACCTGAATTATTAGAGTACACTATATTGAGGAGTGATGCTGAAATCTATGGCACTGTATGAGTAAGACAGTTAGACAGTGGTAACTGAAAAAAAAGCAACTGACACAATCAAGGTGTTTTCTTCTTCAAGTAAAAGATAAATATAACTATTCTTTGATATTTTTTCTAAAACCAAACTACTAGTTTTGTGCATTTTGACCACAGAGTCTTACCATATAGTCCAGGCTAGGCTTGAACAGTGGCTTGTCCTCTGCTTCCCAGTTCAGGGATTACGGACATATTGTCAACATGTGCACTCTTAATTTTTATAGTGAGAATTCTTAATTGGAGGGTCACACAAATTTTATATTAATTTATAATCTTCATTCTAATTTGATCATATCTTTTTATCTAAATGATTTTTAGGAAGCATACTCAAAAGTGTGTGTGTGTGTGTGTGTATGTGTGTGTGTGTATGATGTCTCACTAATCTTAAGCATCTGCTTAACTCAATACATGAATTGCCATGGCTTGCTTGATTCCAGTAGTAATGTGGACATAGGAGAGCCAGATGTTGTGGTAAACTGTTATGCATGTTGAGACTGAGCTCTTTTGCAGTAACAGGTGCTGTGGCGAGTATAGAGAGACTCATTTCTATCCTCACCTCAACTACCTACAGTGTTGTTTTCTTACATTATCTATATATTCATTGGCGATGTGTGTGAAAGGCCCTGAAAATTCTCTCAGCCCAGACATGGCTTCCACAAACCTTTCTTTCTTCAATTAAATGGTTTAAAAGTTATAAATTGTTTCTTCCCTTAGAGAATGGTGACTTCTGTCCACATAGGATTTGCTGTTCTTATTAACAGTCATTTATGACCATTAGGCTATAAAGGAAATACATACCTAGAAGCAAAATGATGCATGCTAATATGGCAATTAGGGCTCCCATACTGAGTCCAATTGGAAGAACATAAGCTTCAACATTACAAGATTGGACAATGCCATCATTGCTGCAGCCACAGACCCGGATGGTCAAGGTGCTGGTGCTGCTCAGTGGGGGATTCCCACTGTCACTGATAACTATTGGTAAAAGATAGACTTCTTGCTTCTGGCGATTGAATCCATTATGTTTTGCCAAAATGCTGAGGGAATTATCTAGAAAAATTAAAAATGACAGTAATTTGCATCATTTCATGAATGCTCAAACAACAGTTGTTTATCTCATTCAGGAATAATCTGTAAATCTACGGTCTATTCCGCTTTCACTGGATCAAACAAGGCTTAAGCCCTCCCTCTCCTTTAGTGACTGGCAGGAACCAAAACATCCACCACAAAACAGGTTGAAAGATTGAAATTGCACAATGAAATAATGTAATTTTACTATTTTGTTGTAAATGCAAGATTAATTTTATAAAAATAAATACTAAGGGTCTTTCCATAAAGCACATGTTAACCCATCTCTATACATCCATAAGTTAGTCTATAATGTGTTCAGAGAATTTAACTGGATAGAAAATTACCATATTTAAAAGATTTATTTCAGAAACACTTTATTCAATGATAGCTTGAGTGGGAATATGGCAGGCCAAACTGTGTACTTTATAGACTACCACTTTACAAAACAACAGTCAGTAGTGCCCTGGAGCATTTATAATGAGATAAACAAAGCCACATTCCCACTAGTCCAAGGAGATGTCCGCATACATTAAGATTCTACAGAATTCACTGCATACTGTGGCTATACAAGCAAGAAAGTGTGAGATGTAGGGGCTGGCATTTCACTTTGAATAGCCAGATGGAGATAAATACCAGTTATGTGGACTAACAATTATGGGCATTTAAGTAATATGTGAGACCGTAACTTCAGTTTGATGTAAAATGGGTCAGTAACAAGTGACTGTTCCCACATGAGCCTGTCAGTCCTCAAAATTTCACCCACTAATGAGCTCCTTAGTTACTCATCCTCCTCTAGAGAACAATATTCACACTGCTTATATTTTAAGCTGTTCTTTCATTTTAATCAGTGAAAGACAAATACTCAAAATGAGAACACTGATTATTTTACACTGATATTCCATCCAAAGGCAAATAAAAAAAGGAAAATTTTTGGTTACTGTGAGTGGTGTTGTTTGGACAAAATGACCATTTGTGTCAAGAATTTTTCAAAAATTTCCAGGCATCAGAATTACTAGGTTACATCATTATGTTCTACTAAATTATATCATCTATGACTCCAAAGCCTAGGCCTCCAATTTCTGGTCATCAGTGTCCTACTGATTCCTAAAACATTCAAATAAGTAGGCAAATATTCAATTCAAATGACTTTACTACATTAAATCCTACCATATAATAACCTCTATTAGAATTTTGCAAGAAAAATGTAATCATTCTCCAAAATAGATGTATAATTATATGCCATTTTACTTTGTTTAAGATATAAACAGACCCATAATCCTTTGCTGGAAAACAGTCAAACAGAAAAAAAAAAGCACTCTGAGTTAATAATTTTTTTTTTCCTAACTTTCTTCTGGTTGTGCCTCATTACATAGCAATTTACAGAACAAAAAGAGGTTTCTAATGGAGTTAAGAAGTGATATACCAAATGATCCGGTAATCTTTATTTCCATGACCTAGTCGGAAGTACCAGTGAGCTAAAAGCATGGGAACATTATCTTAACACACAGTATATGGTTGCATTATATTTTAAGAAAGTGTCTGTCAAGTTTGAGTAGAGTTAATTAGCACACGGAAGATTCGTTGGATGATTTCATATATAGTAGCTCCAAACAGAAGTTACGGATTGTTCTTCAAGATGTAAGATTAATAAAATTACAATGAGGATTTTGTTTATGGGTGGTTGACATTATTTATAAAAGAAAGATTGACCCCAGATTCCACAGTGATAATTTAGGATGACAATAGTAATGTTACTTGCTACAGAACAAAGCCATCTCTTCTCTGTAAAGCATTGATGAATTTAATGCTAAACTTGTATTTTTGTACTAGTCCTAGAATTTTCATTTGTTTCTTTCTTCTATATGTATGAAATTATTGACTGTGTAAAGGAAATATATGAGTCATTCTTGATGAATCTACCTGGCAGCTGAGACATCATAAATTCCCTCTCTGTCTACTAAGTTCTCTTTTGTAGAACAATTTTCATTACTGTTTATATGTACTATTGATTTACTTAGGCTTATTTTTAGTCAGCCAAATGGATTTATCATTATGGAACATATTAAAATCCATAAATGAACAGTTTCATACAAATCAAATTAATATATGGTAATGGCAGCATAAAGTTTATAAAGAACATATTGAAAATATCTTCTGCTGTAAAATTGCAGCTTTTTCTTTAAAATTTATTTTGGATTTGTTATACTTAAAATTTGAACTTTTATTTTATCAGCATTTTTATGATTAATCTTTTAAACATATTAAAAAATTTAAGTACATAAGATTGTTTTCTATTGTGTTACCTTTCATGATGTAGGATATTATGTGGAATTGATTATTTTTCCTCACTGATGATTGATTTTATCAATGCTAATTATAGTGAAATTTCTTCTTTGCTTGCTGATACCAAATGTCTAGTCTCTCGTATATCAGAAATGTTCTGTATTCATATCCTTTCAAGGACATGCATTCATTTTTAATAGTCTATTTTTTCAGTTGCATTAATAACACCCTATTTTTGCATGGGAATTTTATATAATTAACCTTGATATTTGTCAAAGCACTTTTTGCTACCATGGTCTTCTTTTAGAATCTGGACTGATCCTGTACTTTTACTGCTATCTGATAAATATAAGTTATATGCACATTTTCAGGTTCCATGATAATTCTAAAATAACTTTGGTAAAAATTTACCAAACTTTTAATGTATTTAGTATAATGTAAATAAATTTGGAGAGCATTAATGTCAGTCTTCATTCCCCAAACTATGATTATTTTATTTAGTATATGTCAATATATTAATTTAGATATTAAGAAATTCCAATTTTTGTTATTTTTATTATCATTGTTACAGTATACTTCTTGTTGCAAGAATAAGTCTTTATAAATTAAATTGTCCTTCAAAAATATTTTTTTTCAATTATCGTTTCTGATGTATACTGTGTAACTATTTTGCAAATTGATCTTATTTCAAATAATCACCAACACATTTTTAAAAATCTGTAACCCACTAGCCAAAGCTAGGGAGAGGAGTACATAATGTGCTTCCTGGTAAAGCTGATGAAAACTATGAAGTGAGAAAGAAGTACATCGAAAGTCCTTGGTGATGGATGGATTTAGAGGAATATGAATTAAAACAAAAACATGTATTCAACTATTTAGGCAAGCCATTATAAAACACTGAAAGATAAAGGGAAACATCTTGAAACAGCAGATTAAATATCATTTCCAAAGGAACCATAGAATAATCAAGAGCTAAAATTTCAAACAAACAATTACCTCCAAACCTGACAACTGGTAATTACATCCAGCAAAACAATCTAAAAAAATCTGGTGTGTACATTTATGTGTAGTATGTTTGCATATCTGTGTGTATATTTATGTGTGTTTGAAGTGAAGATACTTCCAGATATTAAAAAAGCTGAATTTGTTTTTAGCATTGAGTGAAGAAAGATATTCTGCCATTGAAAGTGAATAATGCAACATCGTAATTCAAAGGCACATTAAAATAAAAAGTATCAGTGAGAAATTAGTGATTATAAAAGACAATATAAATACACAGTTTGTCATCTTTTATCTTAACTGTTTTGAAAACAATTATATAAAACTATATGTGTTTGATGTATTGTTGAGTATATCACAAGTCGAAATGCAAAAAAGATAGCAAAATACTCCAATATCTCAATGACAATAATGTAGAAAACATAATAGAAAACTTGGGCAAGATAAAATGTGTACCAATGCCTAAAAGAAGCCCACAGAGCATTCCACTACACAATGGAAGAATAAATATTCTACTCAAGGACACATGGAACATTCATCAGTTCAAATTAAATAAACTGCAAACTAAATGTAAAATGATAGAAATCAGGCAGAGGATATGCGCCAGTCACTCCAAAGTGTGTTCACCCAGACATGAGAAGAAGCATGAAGTTAAAGATTAGCCACTGCAGTAACCCATGTGACTAAGAAGGAAGCAAAAGGTATCCGAGAAAACACTATGCCAGAAGTAGAAGTGACGATAGGGTGAATTAAAATGCATAGTTTGCAGCAAAATCTATGTGTCTGGAAATCTTATAGCTTTATTTGCCTATGACCTTTATGAAGGTCATAAAGTGAAAGCTTAGCATTTCACTTGAGACATCAACAAAAGAATAGCAAAAAATCCTAACACAATGGGGAGAAGGCAAGGAGTAGTGAGAAAATTAATGAAATAGGTAATAGTAACCCAAATTTGACCTTGTGTTGGATATGTCTGTATAGTCATTTATTCCCTAAAAGTTAAGATTTCATTTCTTTTATAAATTATGTGTTCAACTTAGTTTTTAATTGCCCTAAGTGAGCCAGATCTCTGAGAGCATTTTGTACAAGAAGTTATAGTCAATACTTGTATCATGGTTCTGTTTTTTTAAAAAGTAAAATAATGTCCTTTCAGTGTGGTTTTATCTACTGGAGCCTGCTTAATCTACCAAGAGTCCCATTAAATTGGGTAGGAGGTAATAAGGAGAAGTGAAGATAGGAGAACGGGTCTAAATAACATCAAATTCTTTCTTATAAATATCACAAAATTTGTATAAAAATGAAAGAAAAAGAAAAACCTACTTTTAGCTAATAAACTAATTGATGGTATTTGTTGGAAGATATTTATTCTCTCTCCCTTTCTCTCACCTACCCTCACTCTCACCCTTCCTATAACCCCAGCTGGCCTGAAACTCCCAGTGTAGACCAGGCTGGCCACAATCTCATGGAGATCAGTCTGCTTCTGCCTCCTGAGTACTGGGATTAAAGGCATGAATCACCATGCTGAACTTCCTTGTTTTGTTTTGTTGTTGTTTCATTTGTTTTTTGGCATTCATATATTTGTCTAACAACAAAAAGAAGGCAGTGATATAAGCTTATCCATTTACTTCAAACGACTTCAATTTTATTATGAAGTTATGTGAAATCCTTTCATGTCCTCCAATTTCTTGCATTTTTATTTGTAAGTTTTTATTTGTTTTTTGTGTTTTTCCTACAGAACATCTTACCCATCTTTATATCCCCTTCCTCTTTGGCACCCTCCCTTAGCATCACCTACCACTGAATTTCTTGTATTTTGTGCTAAGGTCTATCAAGTCAAGTTAGTGTCCCCAGACATCCCTCAGTGCAAATTTACCCATTGTGGTCTGGCCAGTGGCCAGTCTGTCTAGGTTCCTTCCATTTTAAGAACAGCTATACTTTATCTGGAAGTTAATCAGCTCCCAATAGTTATTTGTCTCCTTCCCATTTCCACAGTTCTACACTTTTTTTTTTTTTGTCTGCTTGAGTTTGCATGGGTTTTGTGAATGCTGACACCATTGCTGTAGGTTCATATGAGCAAGGACCAAGGAGCCTGTAAGATTCTGTTTCCATATGGTCATGCACCGCTTCCCTGGTCCTTATAAATTTTCAACCCCGCTTCAGCAATGGTCCCTGAGCCCTGTATGGGTGAAGTTTAATATAGGAGTCCTAAGGACCTCACCTGACAGACTCCTACTATCTACACTTTTTCCATTTGTGGCCCTTTGTGCTCTTTGCTCTCTGTTGCATGGTGTGAGTTGAGAGAGGCATTAGTGTTCTTCTTACCTGCAGTTCTACTATGTACTTTGAACCTTAAGTATAGAAGTTCCATTGTTGATGTGTCACGTAGGGTTGGGTAATTCACAGACAATCTGTGTGTGACCAGTTGTGAAACTGTAAATAATCTCTGTCTGGTGCAAAAGAAGATTCTTTGTGAGTGGTGACTGGGATACTTCTCTATAAATATAAGGATCCGTATTTTCCATATAGTAAGAGATTACATTTGTCTAGAGATGTGACCGCCTTGGGGTTTTCTCCCGCTGAGTGTGTTCAAGTCCAGTTAGGTAGTCGTTGATTACCCACACGATAAAAGCACCACTATGGCCCCAATGTAGTTTGTTCTGCTGGCCATTGTTGTGGTTGTTATGCCTTAAAGTTGAGGTTGGATTATCAATTGATGTTCTCTCTTAGCAGTTATATAGTGTTCTCCAAAACTATGAGAACTAGCATTTCAAGGGAGATGGTTTCCTTGTCAGTTTCAGTTCTATTTCTCAAAATCCTGTGTCCAAAATATGTCCTGTCTTAAGCAATAGGGTATTGCCTTCAAGTTCTGGGAGGCAATCAAGGACTGTGACAATGGCCTTTGTAAATTTTAGAAGTCACTTGCACTACCCTGGCCAAAAACCCAAAGGGAGGTTTCTCTTGTCTAGCACTGTTTCTTGTTAAACTTCATTCGCTTATACACATAAACTCATGTAGAAATATTGTATGTGTAATTTTCCAGTAGACTTTTGAACTAATATGTTTCCCTCTTGTTGTTCTGCATTTTAATTTTGTTTCATTTAATTTTTTTTATCTTTTTGAACAGGACAAACATAAAAGTATGTCTTGATAATGATTTATCATGGGAATCACAGAGACTTGTTATAAACTAGAAAACATATATGACAAACAAGAAGCAACTGCTGAAAATCATACTTCTATACCACATACTGATATATTTGAGTTTTAATAACATGAGTATATGACAGTAGAGTTTCCCAAAAGATAGAAACACTTCAGCAGGATATATTTAAGAAGTGCTCGAGGCAACACCATTGACCTTTACTAGGCTGAGCTGATACCCAACTAAACAGACAAACCATCTCTTACAGTCAAGCTTCACTGAAACATTTTAAAGCACATTTCCTAATCCCCAATACTCCCAGTTAGCAAAATAATCAATACTCATATTACATATTATTTCTTCCAATAAGGAATTTTAATTTTTAATATTTTTCAATGCTTTGCTTATGAATATTAGACCAAGAAGAATTATTTCATTTTCCAATCTTTACTTCCACTCTGTTCCCACTTCCTTATTTAGAATTAACTACTAATATAAACATTGTAATAGGGATTTAATGCGATCTAATACTAGTAGGCGTGCTTTAAATGACATTAATATTAAAGTTCTAAAATTCAGTTCCTTGCTCTTTATCCAAGAAAGACACTTGTATGGCCAATAAATAAAACCCAATAAACAACAGGTGTTTTCAAGCACATAGGTTTCCTATGTTTCAGTAAGCACAGTATAGTCATGTCAGTTTCTACAGATTTTCAAATCCTGACAACAAAAAGCGGCTTCGATCCCAGCACTCAGGAAGCAAAAGCAGGTGGATTGCTGTGAGATGGAGGCCAGCCTGGTCTGAACAGTGAGTTTCAGTGCAGCTGAGGTATTGAGAGACCATCTCACAAAAGACAATATACCTCCCCTCCCTGCAAAATCCTGACAATAGATGAGGAAAGCAACTCTTATGATCTCAGTATACATAATTTTGTTTTTCCAATCAATTTTATTGTGTTTGATTGGATGTTACTAGAACAGAATCAAAAGCAGCAAGCTCAAAATGAGTTTTGTCTTTACAATGTTTATATAAGTGATAATATTAGATGTATTATCTCACTAAAAATCTGGATATTTACAGAGACAACCCTTAGAGCATGAGTCACAGTCTCCAACACAGGATCTGGAATGGAAACACACTTTCACAACATCAGTCCCATTGTTTTGCCAATTTGTATTTGAAATGACTTTAGCTTCAAAGTACTCAGTACCTGAATCATTATGCAAGAAATGTATTTCACAGTAGTAAAGAAAAGGATCATTGTTTAGAAGTGCCAGTCTGTCTATCTTTCCATCTGTCTAACGTTCAACAAACTTCTGTTATTGAAAACTGAAACCAGCAACATAGCACTCTGAGATTATTATATTAACCAAAATGAATGCTATTTGTCTCACAAAATATATAGAAAAATGATATTAATCTAGGTACAATGATATAGAAATAGGTTTATTGATATATACCTATATTCCCAACATTTATTAATATTTATATTTATGTTCTCATCTAGCTATTTATTTAATTATAGCTATAAATAGACAGAACGTGGGAGAGCACACAGAAAAAGGGAGTCTTTATATATCACCTACGTGGTCTGACCCCTGCCTAGTCTTCACTCCATAAGCTGCAATTGTCTCTCTTTATCTATACTCTGGATATTCTGGTATTTTCTGAGCTAAGCATCTTTCCTTTGTAGAGCCTTCATGTTATTCTTTGGGGAGATAATTCCTCTACTTTCTTTTAGCTCTAACTCAAATCATGAATAATTTACATATGATTTTTATCTATGCTTAAATAGTATTTCTTTCCAAATAATTTTCCCCACAAGTTTCCTGAAACCATTCTCAAAAAATTATTTGTTGAATTTTCTAAATGTTTTTGTTTTCATCAGAACACTATTATAAAGAAATGATATACTAATAGAGACTTGATAGACACTTGGGATATGAAAATAAACTATACAATTTCTAAGTAACAAACAACCAATTTAAATGCATAATGAATGCTCAGCAAATATTCGTTGGATAAATAAATGACTAAATAATCATAAGCTATATTTACATCCATTTCTCTTCATGCAACTTGATAAAGGAAGTTATATGTGGTTCAAAATAAATCAGAGTTAAATTTCAAGTTGCTGTTAAGTATATATAGCCAAGGTTGTATATGGAAATTTAAGAGAAACTTTGACAGCTTCCAAATCTTTCTCTGGGCATGCTTTGTGTCACAGAATTTGTAAAATAAATTGAGGACGTGTAGGTACAAGAATGAAAACTTAGGGAAGAAATGACCTAAATACTGGAAAAGTCATCTTGTAAAAGAGGTTTGCAATGACATTCTCTTTTACTGGTTAATACCTAGCACCTTTGTTCTAAAGTTAGAGAGTAGTCTATGTTTAGTCTATAATGAATTTCTTGTTTGAAAATTCATATCCAGTATTTAATCATCTAGAACTAGATATCAAACAATAGTTTCACATAAGATGAAAATCCTCATAACCTTGCTTTTCCTTTAGTAACACTGGTATTTGTTGTGTATTTGTCAAATTTACCTCTGTCAGAATCCTAGGTTGAAATGGTAGTTCCTGAACTGTTGTATGCGAATATCGGCACATCATGGTTTGAAGTCGTGATTGCCTAGAATTAGAGTTCTGGTAAGAAGAGGCTCCAAGGAGAGGAGTTAGCTCCTCTCTTCCTGTGCCCACACAGAATAACTATTGTGGGAGCACCTAGTGAGATATTGCCCACCTGTTAGTTGAGAGATGAGGGCACAACTTGACACCTTCCTCCCCAGCATGTTTAATTTGACCTTTTTACCTGTGAAAAATAAATTTCCGTTATCTAAGACACCCATTCTGTAGTAAGTTTTTATAGTAACCAGAATGGATTAAGACCATGTTGTAATCACTCAGTGATTCCATGAAAAAATAATGAAGTCTGCTCAAAGAGATTAACCATGCATATCTGCATAATTTCTCAGCTTTTCTTTTGTTTAATTTTGTACATGGTTTTGTACATTCATCTCATAATTTTAAATAATTTCTTTCTGCGTCTTCATCTCCTGCCCATCCTTCTTTCATTCCTGCCGTCTTTCCTTCCTTCCTTCTTTTTTATTTCCTTGTTTTCTTGGTGTTATTGTGGTATATTTTTAAATCAGAATATTCATTAATTTTTCTGCTCATGTTCTTTTCACATATTCTATGTTTCTGAAAATCTGCAGCAATTCTTCTATCAGTGAATCTCCTCTGTAGTGGTCCTAATGCATAAATATGACTTTAGTTCGGGTCCCATTCATTTAACATCATAGAGCTACCATTGCTTCTTTGCCTTTTATATGTATGATAAGATGGAGCCAGATTTACAGAAGTCCCTTGCCAGGCAAGACAAAACAAATAGCTGAAAAGATCATCAGTAGATAGTGTGCTTTTCTGAGAAATATTTTCTGATTCTGACTTGCAAATTAAATTCAAATTTTCTTGGTCAAGTCAAGTGGAATGAAAACGGAAGATCAACACAAAGGAAAATGGAGACTAAGTTTAGGAGGAATGGGCAAGACTTTTAATTACGTTCTTATCACTGTATTGCAAAAACAAATACCAAATCTCTGGTCTCTCAGCATAATACAAGCACACATATGTGATGTCTAATACTTAGGAATATGAAAGAAATATAACAACTGTAATTCATGCCCATCTTTTTCTCTAATAGAGAATCCACTTGGGAAGAGTCACATGGTAGGTTTCTGTGAAATCAGACTCCTATCCTCCACTTATAACCTCCCACATAATTCACTGAAAATATACCATCGAACTAAATCTGCAATGAATATTGTGTGTTTTGAATTACTTAATTATATTGCTGGCTTAGTTTTTGGTACTGTCCCATTTCTTTTTCTTTCTATTTTCCATTCTGTCACTGGGTATCTCTCAACCGAATGGCTGAATAGTGACTCGTTGCAAAAATATCATCATCTTTAATAATAAAATATACCTCGTCAGAAAACACTGATTCAATTGGTTTAAAAAAAGAGAGAGACTGTCACCTGGGATCCTTTCAGATGTTCCTAGATTAACACTAAGTGTAATATTTACTCAACATTCTACAATTACACATAGAATGAATTAGCACTTTTTTTTTCAATTGAAAAACAGTCTTCAAGCACTTTCTGCAGTATAGCGCCTTTAGCATCAAAGTTCTATAAATATCTGTATAGCTGTCATTTTCAATGAAAATGTACAGACAGTGATCCAGTGAAACAAAGTGGGTGTTAAGGTTTTCATTTGTGGAGACATTGTCTCCTAGCTGGCCTGGTACTCAGTGTGTAGACCAGACTGGCCAGGACCTTACAGAGAGATTCACCTGCCTTTGCCTTCTGGGCTAGAATTAAAGGTGTGCACCACCATACCAGGTCCTTAATGTTTTCTTTTTTAAGAAGTTAGGTTCTGGGGGCAGGGGTGTCTGTTCTAGTTTGTTCTCAATTGCTGTGACAAAACATCCTGACCAAAACCAAGTTGAGATGGAAAGGGTTTATTTCCTTATACCTCTAAGATCACAGTTCACTGCTAAGGGAGGCCAATCAGGGCAGGAACCTGGAGGCAGGAGCTGTAGCATAGTACATGGAGGAATGCTGTTTACTGGCTTGGTCGCCTGGTCCATGTGCCACCTGAATTCTTATACAATACAGAACCACCTGCCCAGGGACAGTCCACCCAAAGTGGGCTGGGTCTTTCCACATCAGTCTACAATCAAGAAAATGCCCCACAGACATGGCCACAGGTCAGCCCAACGGAAGAGATTCCTCAATTGAGGCTTGCTCTATAAAGGTGTGTCAAGATCCTAACTAACGCAATCCAGCAATATTGACCCCTTGTCAACTTGCTAATCAAACAGATCAGTATTAAACCATAAGTTTTCTATTTCTCATACTTAAGGTATGTGGTTAATATAAATATGAAAACACAAAACAGTACAATGTTACAAGTCCCATAGTCCTGAAAAAAAGCCCCTCACACTTTAAATGTTCAGTCTCTTTAAAAAGTCTCTCAACTTAGGCTCCTGCGAAGCGAAAAACAAGTAAAGTACGGTTTCACTTCAAAAGGGAAGATGTGGGAAAACCAAAGTTCAGCAAAATAGCTCAAGGCTGGACATTTTGGATTCATTAACTATACTACCGGCTCCAAAGTGCTTGGGCAGTTCCACTTCTCTGGCTCTGCCTCCACAGCACACACAGCTTGTCTGGTACGTTTAGGCTAGCTCCACTCCAGACCTGTTCATTCCCTTGATGAATGACCCCATGGTCCTGGCACCTCCAAGATGCTGGGGTCTCTATTGAAACAGAGGCTGCGTCTTCACCAATGTACTCTTCTGACCACTCAGGGAGCAAAGCCTCAGATTGGCGCCATGAACATTTCAATCCTAGGAGTCTTCATTCAAACTGAGATCCATTCACCATGGACATTTCCTGGCCTCTCAAAAGGCCAAGCCTCAGTTTCTCTGTGAACCCTTCACACTTTCTTCACCAGAACAAATCAGGAAACTCTTACACATTATCAACTTTTGCTTTCATGTTGAGATGGAGGCTCGAGCTCCTACTAGTTTTAATGTTGTTCATGTGTGAGCTGTGATGATAGAATATTATTTTAACACTATGAATGCTTCTTTCCACTAAATCATGTCCATATCAGAATCTACAAAAACCTGTACATGTGCTCTTCCTTCGAAAAGAATCTTTGAAAGAAACAGAGTTACAAGTCTTGAGATAGGGAAGTCTTATGGGATTACCCAGTAGGTCCTAAAATTTTAATAATATATGTCTTTGTAAGAATATGGCAGAAGGAAATTTGACAGAGTGGAAAAGAAAAAAAAATGTTTCCCCTGAGGCAGAGATAGCATGATATGGCCACAAGCCAAGGAATGCCTGCAGCAACAGAAGCTGGAACATCCCTATAAAATTAATGTAACATCCCTATAAAATTAACGAAATCAAGTACTCCAACTAAATATATTTATAACTTTTTTTGTGACAAGACACAGCATTGTTATGCCCAGTTTACATATGAGGAGTAGGATTTTGAAAGACAAAGTAACTTGTTTCTCAGCTGAAATTAATAATTACAAAAAAGTTCAATGTATGTTCTATAATGTGTCTTTGTCACCTTCAAAAGCAAGAAGTGCTCGAAGTAGGTTTTGCTTAAAATCTGAGGACAAGAATAAAAGAGAAAGTTCAGGAGGATGCTTTCTATCATATAGTACCTTTCATTGAAATGGGGGAAAAATGAAGTGTCACGGTTTCTACTAAATAAAAAAAAAAAAAAAACATATGCTGTTTCAATGGATTAAAAAGATATCCAAGACCTAGAAAATAGCTCACTAGGTAAAGTGCTATCTTTGTATCTATGAAGATTGAACATTGAAACCCATCACTTGCATTAAAAGCTGATGCAAGACTGCATGGCATCTAATGATATCAACCAAGTGGAGACAAGAAGCTCCTGAACTTTTGCCAGCCAGTGAGTCTTGCCACATCAACGGGCTCCAGATTCCCTGACAGATCAAGGCTCACAAATTGTGCTGGCTCAGCTGCTGTCCATTCTGATGATGGGTACTCAAACCCTAGAACCTACATGAGGAAGGAAAAAACTCTTTCTGAGAAACTGTTCTCTGATCTCCACATGTGTGCCTTTGTACAACCATGAAAACACAAAAATGAATGGATAAACAACTAGATAAATTTGAGAAGAAAAAGAAATTTCAAAAAGCAACCAAAGAAGATACCCAACATCAATCTCTGGCCTCTACAAGCATGAATACACTTGAATACTCATAACCAAACATAAAAATATAAACATGCAAAATGTACACATGCAAAATAATTTGAAATGGCATTACACAGCTTGACATAGTCACACTGCAGTACATATATTTAAAATAACATTCACTACAAATTCATTTTGCACCAGTGAACCGTTTGAGTATCACCAAAACCAAGTTCTAAGTTACATTCCCTTATTTGGCCCCAGGTCTTATGAGATTGGCAGCTGTCCCCTGCTCTTAATTAGCATGTTCTAGGAAATTTACAAATCCCTGAATGTTCAGAAGAAAGGTAGATTTATCACATCAGGCTCTTTGAAGTGATGAAGACTGATATTACCTTCACTTTATCAAAAGTACACGTGCATTAACAAACCCAGAGAGTGAAAACAACACTGAGAACCCATTAAAATTTTGCTTGATTTAGATTGTTTTTTTTTTGTAATTTTTAATTGAATTTTTGTGTATTTCATACAGAACAACTCAATCATCCCTAGACCCCCACTGATTGCATCTCATAGCTCCACACTGCGTTTCATGCTCTCTGTAATTTGTATTAAGACCTACAGTGACTTTAGTGACCCCAGACCAACTTCAGTGCATGGTCATCCACTGAAATCTAATCAGCCTATCTAGAGCCCCTTCCTTTAAGAAGATCAGCTCTTCCTCACTCAGCTGGAATCAACTGCTAATAATTCTTTGGCTAAGATTGAGGAATGCTGCCCATTTCCACAGTTCTGTATTGGAATTGAATTTGCATGAGTCTTGTGCATGCTGACATCATTGCTGCAGGTTCATATATGATCAAAGACCCAGGAGCCTGTAAGACTCTATTTCCATATGGTCATGCCAATCCTCCCTGGCTCTTAGAATCAATCCACCCCCTCCTTAGCAGGGTTGCTAAGCCCTGGTGAGTGAAGTTTATATAGGAGTTCTGTCCAAGGACCCACACTCTGTAGATTCTTACTCTATGTTTTGGCCATTTGCACCCTTTTGTGTTCCTGGACCTCTGTTGCCCGAGGGAGCTTCACTGATGAGAGTTGAAGGATGCATTGAGTGTTCTCTCTACCCCTTGTTCCACAGTGTTCCATGAGCCTTAGGTGTAGAGGTTGCATTGCAGATCTGTCACTTAGGGTGAGGAATTCACAGACAATCTCTGCGTTTGACTAGTTGTGCAATGAGATTTTTTTTACTTTATTTTATTTTGGAAATGTTCATACAGTTATATTGCACTTGTATTATTTCCATCCTTCCTAATCCCCTTACAGCTCCTGTGATGGTCCCCATTGCTTCTCAGTTTCTTGCATTCTCATGTAATTGCTACATATACATACATACATTTATAAATATAAATGTAAATATATATATATATATATATATAATGTACTGAGTCCATTTATTGGTGCTCATGTGTACCTGTATTTAGTGCTAACAACTTGGGATTAGATGACCTCTCAGTAAGCTAACTTATAAAAATCAGCAGATCTGGAATGAATATCTGCATTACTTAAATTTATAAAGAACTGTAAACATGCAATTTGGAAACAAGATCCTTATAGAAAAAGGAAACAAACAAATATCAGGGTTGTTATTGAAATCTTGTGAAAGTTTTAGAAAATAACGTAAAAAATATTAAACACCAACTATTATTATGAGATTGATTCTCTGCCCTATATATATTGACTGAAAACATCAAAATAAGAAACTGGAAAGCATAAAAACAAATTTTCTCTGAAGTTTACTTGTCCTCAGTATTATAGTTGATATAAAGGACACTGAAGACCCCAGTAAGCTTCATTTTAAAATAGCAAACATAAAGATATTGCTAAAGAATGAAACATACATCATGCCCAAGATTTTAGTCTTTAATTATTAGAAGAGAGGGGGAGGTGTGAACGAAAAGTACCTAAGGTGAATCTTGTCTCAGTACTTTCTTCTATTTGACAGAGATCTAGTATTCCTGAAAGGACCACTCTGATTTTGGCATTCCCCCCAAATATATATAAAAATATTTGAACATATGACAATGAAACATAAAGTACTTCACCAGGTAAACCACCACAAATGACATTTATTTCATTCAAGTCCACATTGACATAGTCAGTTGATTTTGTTCTTAGTTATCCAGCACTTAGTGCCTACCAAAGTTCACTAAGAAAGGAAAGCCTCCTCCAGAATGCATCCCAATCAGCCTGGTACAATACAGTCTGAGAGGTGACTTCTGCTTTAACAACTGTGAGATTCTTGGTTGCAAACATTTATTTTTCTTTATTACATGCATAAGACAGACCACAGGTGTCTTTATATAGAATCTCTGAAGTAAGATTTTGTTCAATCCTTCCTAAATGAACAAGAAAATGTCTAGGGAAGTTAAGATATGATTATTGGCATCAAGAAACTTGTAGTCCAGAAAATAAGAGAAAATGGGCTATGATTGGACAAAGCATCAGTCATTTGGTGTTCCACTCTCTAATTGCCATCCCTGCCCTTCCGTCTGTGCTCCAATAACTATGACCCATTATCCCAATCTCAGTTTATTTTAAATTTCTATCCTCAGTTAGAAATGAAAGGAGATCTAGAAAAGAGTGGTCTGTCCACTGGGTATAAAAAAGGAATGGTTTGTAAAATACGGGTGAAAGTGTCCCATTTTTCATAAAACCTCCTATATTCATGTTCTACAAAATTCTTCCTTAAACCTTTTTCCTAAATTCTTTATGGATTTTTAGAACCTGAATTTCTAACTCCTTTCAGTGTCAGGTTTTACTCTTTTTAACTGAAACACCAGCCATATACCTCTTTCACTCATATAACGAACGCATATATTGAACATGGTCCACTTGAATGGTTAACATCAGAAATTCAGCTTTTCCATAAGGAAACCAATAATGTCCAGTCTCTGTGATTCCTATTGTCAAAAGATTCCTTTCATAGAATCTTTGTGACTGTATAATTTATACATCTCTCCACTTGTACCCAATCAATAACATCAACTGTTTCATACAGGAAGATGCACCATTCCTTAGTGATCGACTGATATGTACTATTCCTTTAAAACAAAATCAATACAGTAAATGACCTAAGAATTCTGGAGGATAAAATTCAAAAAATATATAAGATGCTTGTATTAAATTAAAGTGCATATATTTAATTTATAGTGATGTTCATTAATTCACTAGATATGTACACAAGAGGCATCTGAAAATGAGTTATTCTGTAATAAGACATGATGACAAGGATTGCCTTGAAAAGCCTAAAACATTTAATTTTACACAAGGATATCGCAATACACTGACTTTGCATTCATTACAGCATTAATTTTAAAATGAAGTGCATGTGTATGTCAGAACATCACATTATATCAACTTACCACTTAAAAAATAGAAACTTATATTTCAGGATATGAAATATCTAGTTCATCTAATTTTAAGGTTATCTAATTTATCACTTGTCTATGAAAAAAATATTCACACACAAAAAAATAAAACAATCCCTGCAATAGTTTCTAGAGAAATATCTGAAGTACATTCTCAGAATTTATTTTAATTTAACTGAATAAGAAGATCTATTAATTGGGGCCTAGACATGTGCATTTCAACACATTACTTTGCATAAAAATATAGGGTGCTTAGGCATCCTTTCTTCCTTTAGGTGTTAGTCAGTATTTAATAGCTAGGCCTAACCTCACAGGTCTCACCTAGAACACCATTATGTTCCGGGTTGTGTGATGCAGAAGGGGTAGCAGCTGATAGTTTTCCTGCATAATTCCTTCTTTCCTGGTTAGTGGTAAAATAACTGCTAAAAAAAAAGAGGGAATTGATAGAAGAAAATGTGGTTTCCTACAGTGAGCTGAAGTCCAGTATTTGCCCTTGAATCATTTTAAACTTTAATATGTTATATTAAAACAGCTTGGCTAAACATATATCTCTGGGAAGAAGTATTAATATATAGTGAAGGCAAGAGGACGAAAGGCAGTAATGTTGATAAAATTATCATTCAAGCAGTGGTTACATTATCATTCCTCCCAGGTTCCGGAGCTAGCCTGTGCTTTTGAATCTTGAGAGTCACACTCTTTCTAGTTTTGGCAATAGTACTATTTTGATCATACAAAAATGTCTTTACATTAAAGGTCAAACTGATTTGCTTTTCCTTAAATTCACCCACATATTAACAGGTTTAAATACTGATGGAGAAAGCAGAAATGAAATGGATGGAGAAAGAAAAGGCACCTGTGTAGGTCACCCTTATGATTGAAACAGAAATCACATAAAACTCATTCAAACTCTTTTTTATTGAAAATGTAATCTGATAAAATTCCCCATTGTTATACACTATAGAGAAATCTGAATACATTTTGAAGTCATGCATGATTTCATTTTAATACTTTCATTTAAAATAAAAGGGCTCTTTTTGGTATGAGTCTTTTAAAATATTCTCACATGATATTTGATTTCCCAGACTTGCTGCTTTTAGTTGACAATGAACTTGTGGTACTTTCTATTGCTGAGCAAATGGTCCCTAAAACCAAATTCTACATATTTTTGAAGTTGCAGAAGGTATACTTAATAAGGAAAAGTTTACTGAATTTGGTCCTACTTCTAATTCTTAAATTACATTTAATTCTTGAGTATTTACATGAGTTACCAGTAGCTTAGGATATGTAGTTCAGAATTCTTCATACAACTTTATGCTGTTCTCAATTTGTAGAATAATTTGGAATTGTCTTTTTAATCATTGTTTAATGACTTACATGATTGAAATTTTAAAATGATTTATGCAAAAATATCCTTACACATTGCTTATAGAATATATATTGGTACAGCCACTATGGAAATCAGTCTGTTGGTTCATCGATATACTAAAACAGAAAACCATATGATCCAGCAGTATCATCCTTGTTAACAATTCCTTGTTTAGGTAAAATATACCACAGAGCAACCAGGACATCCTTATTGTTGCTGCATTAGCCACAATAGCCAAAATATGGAACCAGCCTGTATGACCATCCACAGATAAAGAAAGAAAGAAAGTGTGGTGTGTGTACACACTGTAGAATTTTGCAGGAAAGAAATGAATGGAACTGAAGATTATTTTAAGCAAAATGAACCAGAAAGAAAAATAGAAAATATTTGCTCTTAAGTGTGGAATCTAGTACTTAAATAAAGTGCGTTTTTAAGATGGAAAAGAACAAGATTGACAGTTGTAGGTTCAGGAGAGACAGAGGGTGGGACCAGAGGTATAAAGCATATAAAGCCCAAGAAAAGTCAGGGTGTCTGTGTGTGAAAATGCTGTAATGAAACCCATAATTTTTATACAGTCATTTAGAAAAAGAAAAGTCTGCAGGCAAACTGTCTTACTATTTTTTTAACAATTTATTTTTTGAGTTTCATAGATTTCACTCTTATTTATCTTGTCTTTTTCTTTTTCTTTCTGTATTGAATTTTTGTGATTTTCATATAGTATACTCTGATGGAATTTAGATCTCCTAACCATACCTCTACCAATTTAGTATATATATATATATATATATATATATATATATATATATATATATATATATAATATGGCCTAGAGTCTGATTTGTGTCCCCAAATATGCTTCAATGTGTATCCACCTAATGGACTCACAGAGTCCCGTTCCTATAAGAAACTGCTTCACCCCCTCCTAACCGGCATCAGTTGCCAAAACTCCCTTTGGTTGGGTTGAAATTTGTTAAACACTCGCCCGTGTCCATCCTGGGATTTTTGTCTGGTTAGAGCCTGAATAACTCTTGTGTATGATGTCACCACTCCTGTGATTTTATATCTGACCAGCTGTCTATAAGACTGTTTCATTGTGTTCATCTCCCCTTTGACTCTTACAACCATTCTGTTTTCTCTTCCATGATGATCCCTAAGCCTTAAGAGACAGAGGTTTTAAATAGGTGGTCTACTCAGGAATAAGTACTCTGTGACCTCTTGTTCTCTGCCATTTACTAATTGTGTTTTTCTTTGTGTGTGTGTGTGTTAATCACCATCTGTTGCATAAGGAAATTTATCTGATAAGAGCTGAGAGACACATTCATCATATGTGTAGTGGTTATATTGAAAATGTTTCACTTAGGGTGAAGGATCTCACAAAATATTATTCTTCACATTTGGCCAAATGTAGAGCTCTGTACTAGTTTCCTTCTATTGCAAAAAGAAGTTTCTTTGATGACGGAGAAAGATAAACTTGTCTATGAATCTGAGGATGCATATTTAGAATAAAATAAGAAATTATGTTGTTGTAGAGATTTGGCAAAAGTAGATTTTTTTTCTCTAGAATCTATCAGCTTTCCATCAATATGTATTTGGCTATATTTACAGTACCATACAAGTGTTCCCTCAAACTGAGGGATATCAATTCCAATTAGACCACCGTCGATTACCCTTAAGATAAAAGTGCCAATACTGTACCAATATCAATAGTTTCCTGAGCAAGTCATTGTTCTTTAGTAGGCTTTACAACTGCTTAGGACCATTGTTTGGTTTTCTTCCTTGAAAGTTTTTAAAGTATCCTCTGATACCATGAGAGTGAGACCAGGAAAGAGATTCTAGGTCAAACCCAGTTCTATTGTTCCAAGTTTGTGTCTGAGGTGTTGACTGTCTTCAGGAACTTACCTTCAAGTTCTGGGAGACAATCAAGAGCTGTGTTATGAAATTTGCAGGTAAATATATGAAACTAGAAGCTGTAATATTAAACGAAGTAAGACAAGCTCACAAAACCAAGCTGCAGCGTCAGAAAAATCAAGGGTACCATGGGTTGAGGAGGAAGAAGGAGCTGAAGAGAGGGGGATACTTAGGAGATAGATTATTGATGGGGGAATTGGGCAAAAGGGGGTACTTTAACTGGGGAGGGAGCAGGGAGGATTATACAGGGGAAGTGATCAGAGTGATAGTCCTTAAATGGTATGAAAAAAAACAAACAGAGGGAACTGTGTTAATACAAGGTCTTACTGATAAATACATACACACAATAAATATACAAATGCATGTGCATATCTGAACTATAAATACAATTCCAAGTGAAACTGCCCTTTGTGTTGTTGGTCAAGGTAGTCCAAGAGAATCTTGTTTACTTTTTGAATTGATTGATTAATTGTCTCTGTATGTATGTGTGTGTGAGTGTGTGTGTGTGTGTGTTTGTGTGTGTGTGTGTGTGTGTGTGTGTGTGTGTGTGTGATGCCACACTTGGGGAGGTCAGGAGACAACTCCAGAGTCAGTTCTCTCATCTTCTTTGTAAATTCCATGTATTGAAAACAGATTCTCATTTTCAGTGGTAAGCACTTTTAACCAATTGGGCCATAGTGCCAGAAGCTAGCAGGAATCCAAATTGCTAACCAGGCAACTGAGTATCATATGATTTTTGAGAATCAAAATGCGTCTTAGGGGTGTTTAAGAAAACTTGATATATTTGCACTTATTACTATAGCTGTTATTTATGTGTATTTCTCTATGGACTGAGATTGTAAGCATTGGATTTTCATCATATGATAAATTATTACGAGCATTATACTGTGCACACAGCAGGTGTTTTAAGTTCCATAGATTCCCTCTCTTATTGTGAATTTAAATGCTTTTCTGTTCAGAATAATTGACATCATCTGAAAGCTTTCTGATTATTTTTGGTTTTGAGACCTCTTTTTCCTTCTCCACAAATGTTCACATCTCTATTGAGTATAAATATCAACATTTCAAGTCATATTATCCATTTCATTTCAAAATACTTTTTATTCATTAGTAAAGTAATTACTTCTTTGAAAATCATCTGGCTTTTGTCAATTCTTTGTTTAACTGTGAATTAAAATTTTTCCAATATGAATATGCAGTCCTTTCCCTCATAAATGGTATGATATTTATTAATTTTTTCTACATGTTTCTATTCTTTCACAGATAAAGTTCTTCAAAAAGGTTGATTCACATTCTATAGCTTTATAGGTGAATACTTTTTTAATATGTCATTTACAGAAATTTAAAATTCTCTAGTCAAGCAAAGTTCAAACTCTTCAGTGACAGTGTACTTGAGATGAGTGGGGTTACTACTGGAGAGATGATCGAAGGTGAACCATAGAGGAGTATTTATTAATAGAGAGATGACTAAAGAACACATAGACAGAGGTGAGGCTATTATTAGTGAGATGATTTAGATTTACAAGAGTGAGAACCAACGAAGAAGAAAGCTATGCAGAAAAGAAACTTATATGATCAATGTTCTTTGGTAGAACAAGTCCTGGAGATAAAGTACTAACTACAGAGCAGTAAACTGAACAACTTCTGTGACTGTCACAAGGTTTTGGAATAGAAACCCCTGTCTGAAGAAATATATTATTAAGAAGAGGAAGTAGAATTAGAAACCATAAGTGTAACAGAATGATGATGATCTCTCTAGATATGAACTAAATTTGTTTTCCTAATAAGACTCAACGACTTTAAAGATAGTCTCAAATTTAAGTAATTGTTATCAAATGAAGTAAAGTAACATTAAGTGATATCTCAGAAGCCAGGTACCTGATCTCTATTAGTGATGTGTCCATTGCTCAAACAACCTGTATTAAAGTGAAAACCCAGTCACAAGAAATAAAGATAAAGATGGAAGTTGCAAATCATCTAATTAAATACAGTGAGCAAATAAGAGGAATTAAAGGAGTGAAAACAACAGTCTGAGAAAAAACAGAACTCAGATTTATTTTAAATACATGGAAACTTTATAACTTAAAAAATAAAACCTTCCATGGAATCTCATCTGATTTGCTTAATGGAAAATTAACATCTAAAAAAAAATCAGTGACCTGTGGGACAATGCCAAATGGTCTAAATCACATGTGATAAAAGACCTTCAAGAACCAGAGAAGGAGGAGAATAGTGACTAAATGCAAAAATCATGAAAAGGCCTGTGCTGAATGATCTGTTGAAGCGAGCTATTTAGCTTGAAGCTAAATTGTACCAGATAAAAACAAAAATCTACACAAACAAATTACATACTCCAGAATAGTTTTTATGAAACTAAAATATTAAAATCACCTTTAATAAGTATAGATTCTTAAGTTTAAAATGAATACTCTGGCATTATATTGTGTACTAACAAATGTAATATAGAATGGGACCAAGAATGGGTGTCCTAAAGATAAATATAGCATTTGGAAATTTTCATACTACTCATTAAGAGGTATAATATTATGTGAAAATAGATTGTGGAACCATAGAAAACTGACAGCATTTTTTTATAGAGAAAGTTTTCTTATATTCTCAGTTGGCCTGGAACTTACTGTGTAGAGCAGGCGATCCTCATTCATACACAAATCCATCTACCTCTCTCTCCTGAATGCTGGAAGTACAGTTACACTTCACCATTCCCAACCCACTGACATAATTTTAATGAAAGAGGTATCATTAATGAGTTGACGTAAAGCATAAAATAGAACACAAATTAACCCTTAAAAAAACAAGGAGAGAAGAAGAAGGGAAAGAGAGATAATAAAATGATATGCACCAATAATCACAAATTCTTAAATGGTAGGCTTAGAGTTGTTGTCGGGAAATTTTACTTTACATGAAATAGATTATATCTACAATGAGAAGGTGGAAAAAGAAAACACCTAACAAGAGGATCATCTACAGAACAGGAGGAAACTTTACATGGTGCGAAATTGATAGTTTTTTTTTTAATCTGTAACATATAAAGAATAAAGGAAATTTTAATGCTCAAACTCACACAGTTCACTCAACAAATTGGCAATAAATGAAGACAGAATTCCCACAAAATGAAGTACAAATAGTCAATCTGCACATGAAAAAAAAATGTTGAATACCTTTACCCACCACCACCACTTTAGAAGCACCAATCTCAGCTATATTTGCGTTCCATTTCTGCCAAGTCAGAAGAGCATTGGAAATAGATGGTGAGGATACAGGGCAAATGGATTAGTTCCACAAGGTTGGGGGAGTAAAAATAAATCCAACCTCTACAGAAACCATCATGACATTTCTTTAATCACATAATTTACCTCTTCTACTCCTGGGAATAAACGTAAAGGTATCTAAGCAAGCCGTCTACTGAGATATCTGAATACCCATGTGTATCATGGGACTTTTCCCAATAGTCACTGTTTTCAGTAACACATAAGTGGTTCAATGAAATGTGACATATACGCACACAATGGAGTTTATTTAGCTATAGCGAAGATTAAACTGGGGATTGTGATTTTATGCAAATATTGCATAACTCTGAAAGAAAATATCAATGTTTCTCTCACTTAGGGAACCTAGACTTTATATAAACATAAACATGTACAGGTAAACATTATTCAGATACAAGATATGAAAGTTGAAGTGTTATTTGGAAAAGAAAGGAGAATAACAGGAAAAGGTGGAGGATTTAGGAGAGGATGTAAGGGGTGAATATGTCAAGGTACAAAAATATATGAGAGTGGAAAATTTTTTGTGAAGTCCATCGCTATGTACCATGAAAATTTACAAACAAGAGGTGCTCATGCATTCTTATTGCTCCGTTACAATGTTATAAGGACTCTGACATCGCCAAGTAAAATCATGATAAAAGTGTAATTGAAAAACACAGCATGAAAATACTAATCATAAAAATTCTTGGGGAGTTATATTAATATCAAACAAAATAGACATTAGAACAATGAGTATTATCAATAATGGGGAAGTCTATCTCATAATAATGACAAGCTCAATTGAGTAAGAAGGCATTAAATTATGATATTAATGTATCCAGCTTTTGAGTCTCTCAGAAATACAGGTTTGATTTTTCTTTTAGCAACTAGATGAATAGAATGAAAGAAACAAATTACATGATAATTTCAATGGAAGAATTTTATATAATTCAATATTCATTTTGATAATATTTGAGCGAACTATGAATAGAAATTTTTTTCATTGAGATGAATTTCAACTACGAAAAATGTGTTTTAGTTCACATTATACTCTTGATGAGAAACTGAAATTTTCCTAAAATGACAGCAATGTGCAAGGGATGAATCTTACTTTCTATATTCTGTTATACAGTGCACTCAGACCAACAAGTCAAGAAAATAAACTACAGATCAGACAAGATGACATGCACTGTCTTTAATCCTTGACAGTGTAACAGTGCACACTGAAGAATGCTTAGGAAGATGTGAACTATCCTCATCACCTCAAAATTCTCTTTTACCTGCTGCTATATATATTTTAAGACACGCTCTTTTAAAACGGAAGAGGGAGAATCAGTGATTTAACACTCGACACACCAATAATGCTAGCTCATTTGTTTATCAAACTTTTGGAAGTTTACAGTTACAACATTTGTTTGCTCTTAGTACATCACATGCCAATGAAGAGCACTTCATGACTGTAAGATGACCCAGCCAGTAAAAGCGTTGGCCAGCAAGTCTGACGACATGAATTTAGGCCTCAAGTTCCACATGGTGGAAGGAGAGAAATGAGACACACAGTTTGATCTCTGGCCTACACACACACACACACACACACACACACACATACACACACACACATATCATGGCACATGTACATACATACTCACACAATGAATAAAATCTGAAATTGCAAAACGATTATTTAAGCATCACCTGATTCACTTAAATAAAAACACCCAGATTTTCAAACCTTGACAAGACCTAGATGTCTTCTTTTTTTCAGTTCTCTGTTATTCCCTTTACACAAGTACCTTGTGTACCTGACTCTGATCACATTATCGTCCCTTGGAACACAGAGATCAAGGTGCATGCCTTAACCCTGCACTGCTCACAAAACAGATATACCCAACTGCTCTCCCTGGGAGAGACAGAAACTGCGGCTATTTTTCCTGATTGAGGTTCTTCCTGGGTTCCTCAGATTCTCTTCCATTGGCAACCTCAAATGTAATTCACCTGAAGTAAAGGGTGATTACCTCCACAAAGTCTCCAATGCAGCCTTTATGACTCTGTCACATCAAGCACTCTGCCTCACTAGAACTGGGATTTCTTTGAAGATGATATCACCACGTTTGGCATCTACTCTGTATGAAGGTTTAAAATCAATACCATGTTATCAATGGGTGAATTGTAGCCACCCTCAATCTTAGGTGATTTAGAATGTGGTCAGTTTTGGAAATGTACCTGATGTGGAAGTTTAGCAACCATACTTGCTGAATTTTCTCTTAAGACCAGACAGGTCTTAAAAGTTTTATCTGCAGTCCACAACAGCATGTACTAAAATACAGCATTGTCTGGCTGCTGATGAAACCGCAGTTTCCTACGCCTTCATCCCTTTGCTCCATCACAAGAAGTACACATGCTTAGTTACTTGCTTTTAGCTTTTCAGGTGTGTGTCAAATATCATCAGTTCCTTTTCCCCTGGATTTCCAAGGCACGTGAATACCTCATGGGAGCCATGAACTCAGTTGCTTCCTTATGCATTGCAGAGTATCATTCTCTCGTGCATTTCCCTGGCAATCCATAAAAACTTCCATTAATGCTGTAATGATTACTGCCTTGGTTGCCTTCAATCACTGTAAAGATTGAAAATACAGCTGCAAAGATGAAGTCGTGATCCTGCAGCCTGTCTAGGGGTTTCTTTTCAACAGGCGTGTACTTGACTGCTGAGAATATCTGGAACCTAGAAAAGTCTCATAAGGTAATCAGCTTTTGTGCTAGGCTTTGAAAATGATGTAGTTAAAGATTTAAGTTGACATTGGGAGGGAGGGGAGAGAGATAGAATAGTTTAGCCCAAACTAAGAATACATGAAGCTTTACTGAAATCCAGTGGATGGAATACATGTGAAAAACATAGTCTATTTAAAAGGGGAGTGGAACAGATATACCCAACATGAGTAACCAATACTCTTCCTGGATGACATGGGTTTATTGCATTAAAATCTCAGTGCCAGGTACAGAATACCACCCTATAAATTACTGGTCAGATCTGCTCCAGAGTCACTCCAAACAGCACAGGCTATTGCCATTGGTTTTGCTTACTCAACATAATTAGATAGTAAGTCTATACTACTGAAATGAAATATTTTTGTTTGCAGGAAACAGATAAATAAACCTTGAATTGACTAAGGTACACTCTTCATACTGGCTAGCTTACAAATTAGCTCTGGAGTGTGTTATTCAGTCTCCTGAGAAGGGAAGACAAAAGTGACCTCACCGTGCTAGACCCTACATGCTACAAAACCATTATTCATGGCAAGATCTGTTTGCTGGTATAAAAGTAACATGATAGCTATGGGATAACTAAATTAATCACTTTCTTATTAGATATTGGCCTGTTCTTCAGGAGGGATATTATGCTTGGTGCTGTAAGCCTTGTGAAAAGTCAATGACTGGGGAAATCATGGACCCTGCGAGAACATACTGTTATTTTGGTAAATGGTCAGGCTTTCAAAATTCTTTCTAGATATTTAACCAATACCAATAGATGTGTGTTGCTTTTAAATCAGTCAGGGAGACCTCTTTTTTTCAGTAGTTAGTGGCAGCTAATGCAGGGACACATAACCTAAAACATGCTGAGTATAAGTGCTTGAGTTCTCAGTTAGGGAAAAATCATTGTATGCCAGCCTCCCCTCACAGAGATAATCATGGAAAAGATTTGGAAAGAATGTACTAGCTGGTGGATGAGGAGAAGAGCAGAAGACATGCTGATGTCTGTCCACGACATTGCTGTTGCATCTACCATTCACAGCAGGTATGGTAACATTAGTAACAAGACTAATACAAGATCAAACATTTCAAAACTCCAGCATGTACAGCACTGTGGCTTCTGAGACCCCAACCCATTGCAAATGATTGCTGCTAAGTGAAGGAGCATTACTCTCCTTTGAGGATGTGACCAGAGAGGTAGGTTGCCCACACCCCAGTATTCAGTTCCATATATATTCAGGTATGAAAATTACTAATTTGGAGTAGAGAATTATTCACAACAACAAAGAAAAGAGAATTAATTTAAGAGGGAGACAAGATGGAGGAATTATGGGGAAGCTTGAGGGACAGGGTGGTGAATCGATATGATCAAAAAATATAAATGTATGGAATTTTCAAAGAGTAAATAAAATTATTTAAAAATAATCTTTATTGAGTCTCTGGAGAAATAATCCCTCCAAGTAAAGAAGGATAAGTTCTGGAAGATTGCACATTAAAAAAAATAGATATTCATGCAACTCAATAAGTAGATCCTACTATTTAACTTACTTTTCTATAACAGAGAAGAGCTTATTTAATCTTCCTTCTTTGTCAAAAAGTGAAACTAAGCCAATCTTCTGGGAAGAGTGACAGCGTTTTTATTTTTATAAAAAGTCATTTGGATGGATAGCAATCTCCGTAAGCATTTAACAGCTCATTAACTTTTAATGATGAAATGCAATGTGAGTTTATTTAATTAAGAAAATAAAAATAGTTTTAATTTTAATTTGAAGCGGAAATATTAAAAATATCTAAAAAACATAAATCTGATTCAGAAAAGCTCTCAAGATGTGTCATATGTGAATTTCGGGTGAATTATTCTGTATTCTAGTTTTTAAACATCTATTTATGAAAACTTCAATACCCACAACAGTGTGGATTGCAGAAGTGATTATGCTTTTGTGGCTATTCTTTAACATTTACATATTATTTTTTTTCCTTAGAATGTCCGCAATTAAAGCTTGTAGTACCTTATTCTCAAGAGGCTTTTCCTGGATTACATCTACTTTATCAGTCCTCATTTGAAAGACAAAAGAATTTCTATAATACATGTATTTTGGTTTAAACTCCTTTTACTATAAATACATGTTCCTGTCCATGAAGTTCCTGGAACATCTGGAATGATCCTGCTTGGATTGGGAACAGTAAATGCCCCTTGACTTACAGGATGAAATGGGTGATTTGTCACAGTAATTAAAAAAGCAACTAAGAGATTTGATTTAATGTTTCCCAGTAATAACTAGCTGTGCATTGGATACCTTACTCGGATACCTTACGCGTATGAACAAAAACTAGTTCCATCAGTAAAGAAATTAGAGATACTCAGTAAAATACTCATGAAAGAATTCTGTGAGACCTGGAATCTACCTTAAAGAAGCATAAGTGGGAAAATAAATGAATAGAGAAATGAGCAAAGATTAGAATTGTTGACAATGGAGATCTAGGTAGGCAGAGTTCAACAAAGCATTTTGTCTACTTTAATATACATAGAATGCTTTCAATAGTAAAAAGTTAAAAAAGGAAATAAGGTTGGCATGCTCTAACCAACCACAGCAAAGGACTATCTGAGACAAGGTATAAAGTTGTGTTATTTAAAATTACAAAAGAATTTGTCTGGACAAATAGCTCCATTGGTATTATGCTTGTCTTAAAAACTTGAGTACCTGAAGTCTATCACTAGAACCCGCATCAAAACCATCAGGCATACTTGGTATGTGCATGTAATCCCAGTGCTGGGGAGGAAGACTCAAGTGGGTCCCAGGGGCCATTGGCCAGCACGTCTAGCCTGCAGTTACAGGTCAGTGAAATAACCTGCTTCAACAACACAAAAGAGGTGAATAGCACCTGAGGAAATTCACCCTGGGTTGCCCCACCTCATGTAGGCATGCACACACATGTACACATGCTCACACACTGTAGTACCCAAGAACCTTCTCTATAATTACATGTTTTTACACAATACCTGACCCTGGTAGTATTTATTTCTTTGGACATTTCATTCATGGATATCCACATAATGTTTTTGGTCAGTAATTTATGTATGTTTTCCTATTAAAGTATTGAAAACCTTGTTTGACATTCATTTGAGCTTCTTATTGCTATGCTGACATTTACTTGTAAAACACATTATTTCATTCACCCTGTTAGATATACACAATGAAGAGCCTGTGTTTGGTAATTTATCTGTTAGGATATCTTCTCTCCAAAATTCTCTCTGTAGTACATCATTCGTGTTCAGGAAAGATGGTTTCTATCATTATGACATTTTTCCTTTTAGAGTGTTTTTTTTTCTCTGTATGTAAATGTAAATCCAGATTTAAAATATACTACATGAACAATGGTTATATAAAATTAAGAATGATATCTTCTTAACTGTTGTGATTGTGGTCAATTTGATGTCCTCAGAGTCTGGAAGCCTAGACTGGAAAATAAACCACAAACTATACAAATACTTTTTGCAGAGTGAGTCATAGTAATACATGTCTATAGTCTCAGATAGCAAAGATACTCAGATCATAGATACTCATGATACTGAGGTAAAAGGATTGTCAAGGTCAAATTCTCAAAGGTTAAATAGCAAACTCAACATAAGCTAAGACAACTTAGTGGGATTACTGTCTCAAACTAAATTTAAAATGTAAAGGTCTAATGTCTGGAATGGAGGAGCATACCTTTAATACCAGCACTAGGGAGGCAGAGGCGGGTAGATCTGTCTGAGATCAAGGGCAGCCTGATCTATATAAAGAGTTCTAGGTCAGCTGGGTCTGCAGGGTGATCATGTCTGAAAAATAACTAACAAACAAACAAATAATAAATGCTATATCTATGAGTTAATGGTAGAGATTTTTCTCACATGCACAAGACAGTGGGATCAACTTTCACTAACACACACACAAACACACACACGTGCGTGCGCACACATTCAACTATGAAGACAAAGTGTGGTTAAATCTCTATGCTGCTGAACCCTGGATTATTCATTTATCAGGTATGACTTGAACAGTTAATGATCTTTTCATGGACTATAGCAATATAAATAGATATAGCAATGAAAAGGGTACACATCTTTTCATGAAGGTTCATATCTAGTGAGAGACACAATTAACAATAGTAGAAATGATACACATATTTCTTTAATTACTATTAACATTAATGTTGATAAGGTTAAGGTTGATACATGTGTTAAACAGGAAATTCAGGTTACACCATGACCCATTATCAAAGGATCTTAAAAAGAACTAAGCCCAACACATCATTTGAATGCATGCAGGTTGTTTTCTGGACCTCCGAACCGGTAGCTCAGTACCATAGAAGATGCCGATCTGAGTCCTAGGAGACTGGCTGGATCACACTAAAGGGAAACAGTGTCTGGATCTGAGAAGACAGGAGGAAGGGGAACTCCTATTCTAATGTGGATGTCATTTCTGGAACAACAACTCCAACCTCCCTTCTTTCATTGGTTCCCTTGTGATTTGAGCTTTTCTTATGTAGCCCACTCTTTAGACTCCGAGGATCCCAACCCTTCTTAAGGTCACCTCTCCCTCCCGTCCGGCTTCTCAGCATCTTCCCTCATTTTTGCAACCCCTGTCTTAAATCGTACGCCATGTTTCAAAGACTCAGCACGATTTCTGATTTCTTATCAGATTCTTGCAAATCCAGGGTTTGAAATTGAGAATAGAAAGACATTGGGAGCCACAATTTTCTTAGTAAGAAAGGGCACTCTCTAAAATAACACACATTGCCTCTCAGTCTTTGGGTTCGAATGTGAAGAGACATCCTCTGAGATTAGCAGTCAGGTCCTGAAAATGGAGGCTGCTTCCCAGAAAACAAAAGCCTGTTTGGAGACTGAGAAGAGAACATGAAAAGCATGATTAGCCAAGGCCTGATTTTAAAGTTGATATTTGAGCACAGAGGAGGCTGGGAAATCTGTGGACCACTCAGGTGTCTGATAAGGGGGTGGTAAGAATTACGGATACAAAAAAGAATAAATTTAGTGTCCCTGAAATGGGAATGTGTAGGATGCAGTTTTCACTGTTAAACAGAAACAAAGAGAGTATTGGTTAGTTTTATATTTTTTCGCCCATGAAAATACTAACCAGGCCTAACTGCGATCAGGCTAGTTAGGACACATTCAGTGATGTGGCTGAAGGCAACTGTGCATTTTCTATCTGAACTTTTGGAAGACTGAAAGTTCAGTTTTCTTTCATGTAAAGTGGGACTAAAAGCCTCCCTGATTCTGACAGTCGGGGTGACATGGTGCTCAATCAAAACACCATTTGCTTTCTGCCCTCAGAACGGAAGTGCTGGAATTAATTGCCACCGTGGTCATTCGAGCTAGATAGAAAAGAAACAACATCTTGAACTTTTAGATGAGCACTATTCACTTCTCCATTTTTCTTACTCCATTTTCATGAGAGTAAGATTTTGTTTTGTTTGGTTTTCATTTTCAAATTTCTGGCCAACTATTCTGTACACATCATTTTTCCTAGTATTGATTGTCTCAATGATTCATTTGATTTTGCCTGTGCAAACATGCCCAAAGGGAAATTGCAAAATTACATTCTCATCCCATAGTCCTTTTTTTTTTTTTTTAAAAAAAAAAAAAGGCAGCGGTGGGTTAGCACTCGAGTGTACTTTGTAAGTGCTTCTCTCCAGCTTCTTTTAATTCTGGTACACATTCTTTAATATGTTCAGATCACTAGCTCTTCCTGCTGTGTGACCTTCCACTTACCTACCTCCAGTCTGCCACTGTCTTCTAGAGGCTTTTAAGCTCTCTACAGACAGATCAGATCATTAATGGTATTAAAGATGTTGCAGTAAAATTGTTATCTATGTTGGAAATGCTACTTGTGTCAAAAAAAAAAAGAGAACTTTTTAATTGGAAGTCTTGCCGTTGGAAACCTCGATAGGTCTGGAGCTTTGCGTCTGTGTTTATTGTAGTACATGTACTTTCATTGAAGTTGAATGTGTTCGGAAAGTAGAGGAACATTTATGCATGTGATATGCTTCCTTATGAGATATGAAAACGGTTAAATATGCTTAACAAAATATTTTTAAATAGTAGAGAATAAAAATTTCTTAATAATGAATACGCATTTTTGGATGAAGGCACTAACCACCAAGTCTCTAACTTCCAAAGTTCTGTTTTAATGAATTAGTTAATTATTTTATGTGTAGGTGCAAGCTTGTGCCATTGCATGTGTGTGCAGATAAGAAGAAAATTGGTGAGAGCTGGTTCTCTCCTTCCACCATGTGGGTTCCGGGGATCAAACTCAAGTCATCAGAATTGGTAGCAGGTGCCTCTACTCACTGAGCTTCCTCACCAGCCCAGAAATCAAGTATTTTAAGGCTGTGATGGAGTCAGTGAATGACTGAGCACGATCCCTAGATTACAGTTGGTTAATTTCAGTCTTATTTGCCTTTGTTCAACCATTAATGCCATGAAAATAATATTCATAAGAAGTAATAGATGTGGCTTTCTGACTAATGAGAAGAAACAGCAGAGAAAGACTCTTGTTGTCCATGTTTGAGCCCCTGAGTTTGATTCCAGGAAACTTGATGGTGGAGATAGAGAATACGCTCCCACAAGCTAACCTCTGACCTTAGCACATTTGTCATGGCAAGCACACAGGCCCTCCACACCTTCCTCCGAAACAAAAGAATTGAGAAGTGGGGAGTGTTCAGTTCTATTAAAAAAAAAAAGTGTTCATAAAGCTCACAAGAGTTCATGAAGGTTCAACCTTTACTCAGTATGTACTGCACATGTACAGAACTTATGCCATAATTTACACTGTGGGTGGGGTGTAAATAACTATAGAGCTACTTCATAGATTGGGACCCTAAGGCCCAGGGAGATGACATGATTTTTTTAAAGTCTTTATCTTCTGTACCCACAACACCTAGAATCCAAAGTTCTTCATTCTATACCATTCTAATAAATATTAGAATATTCTAATAATCTAATGTGGAATTATTATGTAGGTCCTGATGATTACTACTGAGATGCAATTGATTTAAAGTCCCTGTGAGGAGACCCCATTCCTATAGCCCCATTGTTCTTCACAACAGCCTTCATACACGTGGTATCCTGCTCGTATACTATTAAACACTTATTAACTCAATGGTTTTGATTGTCCATTCTGGAATCAGACTAATGAGGTTTGAACCTGGTTCACCATATATCAACTACATGGGCAAGTCACTTAACCTCTATTTATTTTAGTTTATCCTCTTCTAGCTAGAGAAAATACCAGTCCTAGTCCAAGTGAATTCTAATGATTTTTATTGAATGTGTGAGTCGATAATCTTGAAACTGAATTCAGTCTCTTCCATGCTTCATCTTGGTTAGCTATAGCATAGTGTTTAATGTGCGCCCTTTCCTTCCATTCCCACCTTTTAGTGATGAGAATTAATCATTAATGAGACTCCTGGGGCTAAAACCACTGAAATTACTAATCCCATAAACTAGAAGGGAAACTTCTTCTCCTAGACTTGATCCTTGGAGTCTGTGTTCTGCGCACTGAAATTTGTCTTTCCAGAAGCAATTTTAAGAGCAGAATGGACTAACAGAGAGAGGAGCAAGGAGTGAACACCTATGTGTTCACACAGTTGTTTTATTATATTACATAAAAATTGCACCTGTTTTGTTCCAATCTTCTTGCTGGGGTGTCTACTTTATATTTTTATCAGTCCAATCTAATGTAAGCCAAGGACATAACCACCTGCATCTTCGATATTCTAATGAAAGACTTCAGCTTTTTACAGATATTAAAAATTTAAATGTGGTGACACTAGCCCCTTATCTCCTGCAAGGACCTGGCTTGCGACAAGGGAAATTTATTTCTAAGGATCTCAAGAATATTTCTGAATATTTTTGGTAAAGATAAATCAGAGGCTTGAAAGATAGTCTTGCAGAGGACCTGGATTTGGTTCTGAGCACCCACATGGCAGTTAATAAGTGTCTGTAACTCCTGTTCCAGGGGATCCAATGTCCTCTTCTGTCCTCTGAGGATACTGCGTGACATGGGTTCTCTTACATACATGAAGGCATAAACTCAAATATGTAACATGAAAATAAGTAAATAAAAAATAAGAATAAAGATAATTCAAAACTTTTTACAAAAAATGATTTATTACTACTGATATTTTCAGTTAAACACTGAGTTTTAAGAACCAAACAAACTTGACCAAGATCACCACTAATTTTTATTACATCTGAATTCAACACTCTTGTCACAGAATTAGACTGTCTTCCTCTTTTTGAAAAATGTATTTATTATTTTTATCTTTTATGTATGAGCATATGTAAGTGCATCTGTGTCTTGCAATGCCAGTGAAAGTAGAAGATACTGAATCTCCTGGACCTGAAGTTACATATACATGTTAAGTAGCAGTGTGTGCTGGGATTGGCCCCAGGTTCTCTGCAAGGGCAGTCAGTGCTTTTAAGCAGTGAAGCATTTTTCCATCCTCTCCTGTCTTCTTTTTAATGTGGAATTTGTTGATCAGTTACATTAAGATTACTTATGTTTATTCATGATATCATTGCATAATAGTTGCATAATTCAAGAAAGATAGGAGCAAGGATGTATACTGTACATAAATTGAACTGTTGGCCCTTGGAAATTCATATTGATATTTTGGCAATGAAATATCCTTTTCTAAATGTGATTAAATTTCTTAGCTTCAGAGAGTCTTTGAAGCAGTTCTCTAAACTGTAAACATGGCTGAGAAGGAGGTATGCACTTAATAATGCCTCTCTCATTGTGAATGTTGGATGATTTTATTGATTCCTGTTGCAATTTTTCTCATTACTCTCTTTCTTAAATCTTGGCATACTGGACAGTTATAAATACATGCCAAATGAGTTTTCTTGCACATAGTTGATCCTAAAGAGGCTTCTTCCAGCTTTATACATTCTTCTTTTGCAAACTTTAAAAATGAAGTTTGAAAGAGCATGCTTTTTATTAATATTATGAAAATGATAAGATTTTTGGACTTTGGTCAGTATTTGAAGGAAAAGGAAATATAGAATATTTATGCTCCTTCAAAAACACGCACTCCTTTACAGCTATTATTGATTAAACATTTGAGCTAAATCTCTCAGGCCTTCTTCACCTCATTTATATTTTTTTTCTGGGCCCGACAACAGGTTCATTAACAGGACTATGTATTAATACTGAGATTATTGTAAAAGTAAGATGTTTCTAAGTTTGATAAACATTTCTATGCAACTAGTAATTTGAGACTCTAGGATTTTATGATAGAAATATTTTTATGGGACGATTTCATCTTTCAAGGATTGCTATAGAATACAAAATCATTTATTTGCCACCTCAGCTTAGAATTTACCTAAAATATACTCATGAGATGTCTTCTACCTCAAGTTTAGAAATTAATTCCCCAATACCTCAACACTCCAATACCCAGTACCCAATAATACTCAATCAATCCACCAATACTCAAAAGTCTAGTAGCACTAGAAGTTCTCCCTGTCTTTCTGGCTGTCTGGCAAGGCTGTGCCCTGTGCCTTCTATGAGAAACATTTTCGTTTACCTGAGAAGGTTAATATTACTGTTAGGCGCACTCTCCTTCGGGAAGTACTCCTCAAATATTCCTTCAGAGTTCAGTGTCCAGACTCTCTTCATCTGTGTTATGCTCATAGCCTGTTACTGCTCCTCTTTACATCAGTGATCCCTTTCACATTTTCAAAGCCTTTAAGAAGGCAGATTCCCAATCTTTCACTTAGAATGCTTGGACCTGTGCTGACATGAGCCTCTTGTGTGAATTATGCAAATACTTCTTTATAATCTGCTTTCATTCCCAATATCGTTGTCCTGAATTGGAGGAGGGCAACAAGATTTTATATCCTCGATCTCACAATTTCTCTTAAAACTATTTTATTTACTCGTTGTATGTATATCCTTGTATTGTCATTGCACAAGGCAGGGGAAAAGAGGGCGTTGAATCCTCTGGACTTGGAGTTACATAGGGTTGTTCGCCACCATGTGGGTGCTGTGATTCAAACCTGGGTCCTCTGCAAGAGCAGTCAGTGCTCTTAAACACTGAGAAATCTCTCCAGCTGTATCTCATGGTTTCTGTAAAACTCAGTTCAGGGATCTCCTCCTTGAAATCCTCATCGTTTCTCTCTGTACTCTATTCTTACTAAGATCAATTTTTCCTGTGATCCTATGTGCCATCTGAAAACCTGAGATTTTGGCAAGCAACACAATGGCAATAGGGAAGAGTTGGATCTTTGGTATATTTTTTGAGAAGGTAGATCATGACATTAATCTCTCTTAACTCCATTTACTTGAGGAGTTTTCATGATAAGCCACAGAAAAGTCACAGAGTAAAGTATGACTGGATGAATAAAATATTTAAACACATATGTAAAATATTCCTTTTATAACGTTTGACTATAACACATTGAAATCACACCAAGCAGTAAAATAAGCAATTTATATTTGCTCACTAACTCAACCACTGATTATGGTCAAATTGAAAACATTTTTGATCACCTTACTAAACACTAATAATTATATTGATATCCACTTGAAAATATTAATGGGGTGAAGTAAGTTTTTAAATAATAGAAAAAATTAATCACAGAGGTAACACAGATGTCATCCTTATAATTTATTATCCAAATGATCATAGACATTTAATAATAATGGCTGATTTTCACTATCCATAATATTAAAACAATTGTTATAATCTGGACAGACTCAGAAAAAGTTTGTATAACAGTCATTTTTCAGAGATGAATGTTAATGCTCTAAGGTAAGAGCAATGAGCACTTAATAGATGTACGAAGAGCCTCCCTTTAGAGATTCATCTCTAACTGTTGTTACTCGGCTATGAACCTGACTGTTGTCTCACAGACACTTGCTACAAATGTGTATAATTGGTACAATTTGATTGATTCTTCTCTGCCTACAACTCTATATAAAAGAGTTGAAAGAAACACTATCCTGTTTCTCTTCTAAATTTCTCTCTTCAGGGTATAAAAGAAGATTCATATACCTTTCTTCCTTTCTTAAGATGGCTGGAGATTTCCTATACATATACACTTGAACATGTGTATGTGTGTGTGTGTGTACAGGTGTGTGTGTACATGAATCTACCAGAGGCTGTCCTCTGATACTGTCAGTTAAGGATTTTTCTATTTTAATTGATTGAAAGATTCTACATTGCCATGGATTTCCCATTGTTTCAAGCTCAGACTACTCCATTCAAAAAGAACAGGGAACCTCAATTGTTTGGCAGAATATTTTTGTCTGTCTTCCTCTGGACAAAATTGCTGCTCAATCACAAACAGGTTGCATATAGATATTTTGCTGTAAAAATGTCCATGAAAGTTCTCTCCATCACTGCTCCTGGTCTAGCTATTCCTACCCTGAGTTTGGAAGTAGCCATGCATCTAGCTTTGGCCTACGAGACAGTAATGGCTTATCATTTACCACTTTTCCGTATACTTGGCATTTCTATGAAATCTTGTGAACATGTGTGTACTGCCTTTCAAGTACATATAATGAAATTTCCCATGCTGGGTAGCTAACACTAAACTTGCCATCACATAACTTTCATTCTAGCATAACCACTCCAAAAAGGAAGAGGCACCAAATAGCTTTCTGTTCCCCATCAGAACTATATGGTAAAACCCTAAAGACGAAGGCACTGCAGGCTTTTGATACAAGACTCAAGAAATTCAGTATGAAACTGGGAATGAAGTTTCTCCCCTAGTAGATAGCAGTCATAGTGCCAGAAAGTGCTATGCAATCTCCAAGGAGAGAAAAATCATCAATAGTTTTACCCTGCTGGAGATATTGAAAGTTACAAAAATGACGTGCCGAGAAAAGTTTGTCCGGTTGTACAATAGTGGCATGATTATTGGGGGACTGCCAATTGTTCTCTGGTTGTATTTAAGACTGCCACATAGGAGGGAATAAATGCCTGGTACTGTAAGCCCTGATGAATGCTGAGAGATCACATGCTTTGGGGTGGGAGCTTGTCTAATACTTTTGTTTTGCTAAATAGAGGTGTGACTGAACTGCCTTCAAGATATTCATAGAATAGCACTCATAAAGTTCCTTTTTACAACAGAAGGCTGAGAATAAGTTATTAGTGAGTGCTTAGCCCTAAATGGGACTTCTATATACATATATCACCCCTTTCAAAGCCAAATTAGTATTTCAAAAGACAGAGTAGAAAGATTGAAAGTGCCATAGAGTTAGAAGAAATACTATGAAACACTGTCTCTTAGATATGATATAGCTGTTGCAATCACAAACACACAGCATCTGTGACTACCCACACAAGACCTGCAGAGGGCTGGGTCTTTCAGACTTCTAGAATGCAGTGGGAGGAGGGGGACAGCAGGGTTCATGAATCTCCACTCCACCCTGAAGAGCTATTGACACATAATGGTTTCTTAGGCAGAGAGCATCATTTGCCATTGGTAAATTTCCCATAGTCCAGTAAATAATGCCTAACCATGCTCATGGCTCATGCAAGCAGCCTGAAGTCATTATGTGTATTAGTTTCTTCTCTGTTGCTTTGATAAAACAACATGAGCAGGGCAATTTCTAGGAGGAAGAATTTACCTTGTCTAGAGGGGTCAGGGTCCATAACGGTGAGGGAAGCGTGACAGCACAAGGTGGTTCAAGCAGATAGCTCAGCAGTCATTAAAGAGGCAAAGAAGCAGACCTGCTCCTAGTGTTGGACCTTGCTCCTTCTGCTCCTTCTGCAAGGTCATACCACCTAAATCCTCCCCAAAGAGCACCACAAACTAGGGACAAAATGCCCAAATACGTGAAGTCTATCGGGGGAGGCATTGTTATTCAAGCCACCAAAATGGGTTAAATAATATGTGAAAGTAGAAGAGGGACCGGTTTGGAAGAATGTAATCCATAGGTGTGGGAAAGAGGACAAGAAGGGATAACAGAGGGTTACAGTGATCACACCCAACTGCTTATATGTATATATGAAATTGCTAAAAGATGATTTTAAATTGAAAATAAATTAGGGTTTGGAGAGATGGTTCTGAAGTCAAGAGCACTGAGTGCTCTTGCGGAGGACCCTGACTATTCTCAGCAACTAAATGTTAGCTAACAGTCTTCTGTCTCCAGATCTGGGGGATTAAATTCTCTCTTCTGGCCTCAATGAATAATTTATGCACATGGTGCACTTACATGAAAGCATACATACATATAAAATAAAATAATCTAACAAATAATATCAATTAACCACATTGTCATCCCTATGAGCAATTAAAAATACGTTCAAACTACTTAATCTTAGAAAAGTTTGTTATATAGAATTACCATCTAATGAAGAAACTATTATCTTAAAAATGAGTCATGGGCTGCCGAAATGGCTCAGAAGTTAAGTGCACCAACTGCTCTTTCAGAGGACCCGAGTTTGATTCACAGCACCCACATGATAACTAACAACCATCCTAATCCAGCTTCCAGGAGATCCGATGCTTTCTTCTGAAGTCTGTGGGCATTGCATAATACAGGTGCATTTGTATTGACGTGGGCAATACATTCATCCATATAAAATAAAATATGATAAATAAAAGTTTGTTTTAAAAAATATACATATAAGACAGGCAGAGTGGTGTACACATTTAATCCAGGCACTCTAGAGGTAGAAGCAGGCCAATTTCTGTGAAATCAAAACCACTTTGTTGTACAGGGAGACTCTGTCTCTTAAAAAAAAAAAAAAAAGAGTCACACTATTAGAAACCCATAATGCGTAGCATTAGTTTTTGGTTAGTTGGAACTGAACAGGAAATTAAGGAACTTTCAGAGGTTACAGAAAGAGCATCTCTTCTTAATAAAGCATATCAAATTGACCAAATACTATAGTCATCTGGTAAGATAGTCAACAGTTACAGAAAAAGCAAAATGATGTTTAAAAATGCCTATGTTAATAGGAACAATTATCTCAGGGTTTCCTGTATTTTTCCGTGTTTTTTCTTAGTATGTATTACTTATAAAATGTAATGATTTTCTCTACAACATTTAAAAAATGCATAAAAGGTACTTTGATCATATTCATTCACTATACTATATTTTCTTATTTATCCTCCCTTAGAGAAAAAGATTTTTTTATATTTTACAAAATCCTTATGATTGTGACTCTGATCAAAGTGTATATATGTATGCATGAAAATGTCACAGTGAAACCCATTATTTTGTACAATTAATATGCACTCATAAAAATGTTAGGAATTTGCGAAACTTAGCAGGATATTTGCTAGACAAAATGTAGGAAGTCTTAATTGGCTTCTTGTTATAATATAAGGTTCAGAAAGAAAGATGAGCAGAAATAAAACAGCAACAAAGATAATCATTCATTTTAGAAGTATAATTTAATGGAATTTAGAATATATGTTTTCCTGGGTTAGAAAATACAATTTATTACTTTCTGTTTTAGGTCTTAAATATAAGAAGTGATTGGGCCAATATACCTTGTCTGGGGCAGAAATCAGCAAAAATGACCTATGGAAAAATGACCTATGGTCAAAATGTAGCTTGTTACCTGATTTCTTTATTTTAAAGAATGGTTATTTGAAAATATGTCCTTGCCCATGATTTTATGGACTATTTCTTAGGTGCACACTAGAAAGACAGATTACGTAGAAGTGACTGAGAGATCAGAGCTCATAATGCCTGTGCTAAGCCCATATATGAAACATTTTCCAAGCCACAACACAGAAATAAGATTATATTTAAAAGTTGGACAACTTTCATTAAATTGTCTTTAAAAAACAAGCTAGTATCCCTTAGAGATATCACATGGCCTGATTCAAGGCAGGAATATTAGACACTGTGATGGTATTCTACTTTTATATAAGTTATGTATAAAGTAGTTCTTGTGGGCAAGAATGTGGGAGATGCTGCAATTGTCACTAAGGGGAGAAAAGGATAAATGAAGTGTGATATTTGTGGGCGAATGAAGGTATATTCATTGTATAAATATTTTAAAGTTATCTGTGAAGTCTGGCTAAATCAAAACAGCAGCTCACAGGATGCAGAATGCCTACTATCAGCCAGCCATTTTATGTGAATATCACTGACGTTAGCAGTTAGAATACTAAGCAGAGTGAGCACATATCAGACTCTGTAGTAAATACTTAATTTCATTTTCAAATAATGTTTAAAGTAATATTATCATCAATTCAAAATTAAAGCAAGAAACTGCTATGACAGATCATAAAACATAAACACAGATGCATTCCTATCTTGGAATGTCATAATATAAAACCTATGATTAAGTTCATATTCTCTTACATATCAATTTATGTATATTTGACCAATATCAGCCTTCTCTTGGAAGGCAGAAATATTTATATCCTGAGGATTCCTTGTCAGTGGTGATGAACACTGACTCAGATTTGTCAACATAGTCCCAAGGGTAATTTTTGAAATAAACCGAAAGTTAAGAAAAACTGTTCCATTCCACTTTGAACAAAATTGATTCGAAAATGTCTTTCTCTGGCATAAATTACAGTTTTAAATACATTTTTACCCAGAAAAAGACTTTTGCTGTCTTTCGAAATTACATCTTGGTGGTCAGTTTGAGAATGATGAGGCTTATTTCTACTTGGGATCATGGAGTGATTTGACATGAAAGGGGTGTGTGGTCTTGTTTTTTATCTCTATTACAATCACAGGAGCTTCATATAATGATAAAGAATGTTTAAAATAATAGCTTAATAGAAGGAATTAAAATGATCAACGTTTTTTATATGCAGATATATCAATGTCATGCCAAACTTAGTTCTATAGACTGCTAATGAATGATAATTTTAAAAGATATCTGTTTGAAACATAAATATAATATATTCACTCTGTGTAAATTCTGATAGTACTTTTGGGAGTGAAGCCTGAGAGAGGAAGTCATTTCTTATATATCTTAAAGTATAGATTCTGTTGTGGAGATAGCCCAAGACGTCAACTCACTTGCTTACTTCTCCTTAGAAGCATTCATGTGAAATTGCAATCCATTATCAGTAATGATGTACAGAAAATTTCTGTAACTGTCCCTGAGCTACCAAAGATTTATCAGAATATGTAAATCCTATATTACCATGGCTTGTCTTAACTGTTATATAAATAGAAGACTTTCATTCACTTGTGCTAATTTTGGATGAGATCATGATTCTGCGTGGGTTAACTGATAATGTCCTCAGGGATTGATAAATTCACTTTGCACCTTTAACCTTACACCAACTAAAATATCTCCAAATGCTTTTAGTGTATCCTGTATTATACTGTAACTTTCAGTTGCAAATCACTTCTCTAGATTAGGCATTAAAATAATTTTCATAATCATCACTTCTTGACCTTATTCAGGACACAATATCACTAAATTAACACTCTAAAACCACATTGCTCTAGTCTTAGAAATACAAAATAGTATTTGACTAAAGACCACTGTAGGTTTCAGAGTATTTTTTAAAATCTGATTTATTATAGCTGTGTTATGTAGACACAGAAGAATTTGTGGTGTTTCAAAATGACCTGCTTTTCATGAACGTCAAAATTTTGATCTATCTGTAGAAAAAAATGGATTGATAGCTGCTATCAAATTTGATAGCAGATTCTGGATATAAAAACGTTTCCTTGCCATAGAATTTTAGCTGTCTGTCACTTACATTATATTATGTCACATCTCACCATGACGTATTGCAATGTAATGCAATGTAATGCACGTAATAGACAACTACAATTCATAGCTTTCTGAAAGGGAGAGCTATTCTTTACTGAAAGGCTTCACTAGGGAAGTGAAGGGATCCATGCACAGAGGTCAATGCTGCATTGAAACTGCTTGCCTACCTGTGCCTCCACCTGATTCTCTATTTACCCAGACTAACTTCCTTCTAAAATTGACCTTCCACCACTTCTTCTGACTGTGATAGATATAGCAATCAAAGCATTCCACTGGACAAAAAGGACTTACCAGTATAGGGATGTGATAAGCCCATGAAAAGATGCTGTGTGAACTGACAGGTGTATTCACCTTTCAAAGCTACAGATCTACAGGCTCAAGAGCTCAACAATGAGATTATGTCCTGAAACTAAAACAAAGAATGCTTCACTGTTCTCCTGACCCGCAGTGGACTGATGGACTGGTTGTCGTCTACTTTTCCATGGCCCACTTAGTTCTACAGAGTGCAACTCTCACAGTTTAACAAAAGACGTGAAAATATTTCACCACTGTAAATGCAGAGAATGGCTTCATTAGGTCACTTGTCCATGTTTTAGGCCAAATTTAGCTCCATTTTAGAGAAATGATACAAGACATGTGATAAATTATTCCTTTCATCCAGAAAGTCAAGCCATGAGCTCCACCCTTATCTTAACATTCTGAAATGTGCTGTTTTCCCTCTGAAGCAGGTGAGCTCAGAAAGTAGAGGATAAGGGAATGACTGCATCATGATACATTGTTGCATGACTTGGAAGTGGTCACTGGACAAGCCTTTTAAACTATGGACACTTTTGTCATTTGGGCCCATTTATTTTATGGTACAGATAATTTGAATGGGATTTCTGACATTTGCAAGTGACCTAGGTTAATACACTCATTACTATCTAATTTTCTCTAAGGGAAAGCTTTTTTGAGAAGAGCTATGTTAAGTGCTTTTACTTATGAGTCTCTTACTTTCTTTAAAGACAGAGACCATTTATTGAAGTCATGGAAATTATTTGTTTGTTGATACTCCTGGCATGTGATAAGAATTCTGGCATTGATCACTATTGATGTTGTAGCCTCTGATAAGGTTTTTTTTTTATGTAAAAGAGGAAAGACAATGAATCTGTGGGATCGTGTATAATATTAAGATCATGCCTCTGACAGCAAATCATTTTCCAGATTTCTCCAGTTATTATCTGCATCATAGCAGGCTTTCTTTTTATTATTTTATTCCCTTGGTCTTCAAAATAATGCATTTTACAAAGCCGTAATGTGAACATATTTGCTTCCATAATTCCACAGTTTCTGGGGTAAAAGTATGGCATCTATCAAAGGCTCTGGAATAAATCAGGAAATGCTGACCATCCCTCTGATTGTTTCAGTAACTGTGTTTTGGTAATAGTCTTCTGAGTTACAATGGATCAATTCATAGGGAATAAAGCTTCCCTAACAATTTACTATGTTCTTTCCATCTTTGCTCCTCTACAGAGTCATGCACTATCCATATAACAGAGCTCCTGAACTTGGTGATATGCTGAAAGAACATTCTTACAACATTTAGGCTTTGACTGGAAAAAATTGTTTGTTTTTCAAAGTATCTTAAATCATGGTTGGTGCTGTGGAGCCCCGTTTTAATTCCAGCTCTTGGGAGGCAGAGGCAGATGGATGTCTGTGAGATAGAAGTCAGCTTGGTCTACCCAGAGATTTCCCAAAAAAATAAAATAATTATAACCCTAATGACATTTTTTATTGATTCAGATTTAAACTTTCTTAATGGTTGAGATTACAGGATATAGAGATATAGAGTGTGCTTCAGACAGAGACTTAGCTTTTTAAAGGTGTTCCAATCTATTCCTACTGAAATTCACATCTGTTTTGAGGCTTACAAGATTCCATCAACTTTGCTATTAGGCCTGCCTGGATTATTGTTAATGAATTTCTAATATGATTAGCAGTACATATTTATTATACAAAGTAATGAGATTTACTGTGAAGCTTCTATGTATGTGGATCACGCAATTCACTCACATTCAACTCTGCTGCCTTCTCTTGTTCCCTGCCCTATAGTCCACTGATTCTTCCAAATTCATTTACTCCTCCTTTAATCTTATATACATATGTGAAATTAAATTATACTATATATAACATATATGCCACATATTATATGCATTATAAATTCAGATAGTATATATGTGTGAAGAATATATATATGTATAAAATATATATATTATATATATATATAAATAAATATATATATATGTATAAAAAAGAATATATATATATATATGTATAAAACCTTGACGAGACACTACCAGTTGTCAAAAAAAGTATAAGCGTATAAATTGAAAATAAATATATGGCAAATTGTTCAACTCCCTTAGCCATTGGGAAATAAAAATATGAATTAGGCTGAGACTTCCTCTCACCCTAGTCAGACTGATTATCATTAGGAAAATTACCAAAAGTGTTGAAGATGTGAAGAGGATAAAGGAAACTTCCTAAATTGTTGCTGGGAACATAAACTAATGAAGTCAATATGAAGATATGGAGCCTACACTTCTATGTTTAATGCAACATCATTCAAAATATTCAAGCTATGGAATCAGTCTAGATGTCTATCAGCAGACAAGTAGAAAAAATATGCTAAAAAAATTTACTGTAAATATGTATTTACAGTAGGCATAAAGAACAAAATTATGTCATTTGCAGGGATGTTTGGAGCTAGAGAACAGATATTGAGTGAAATAAGTCAAACACATTAACAGTAAATATTGCTTATGTTCTATATCCTAGATTGTGAAAATAAAAACTTTGGTCTCTTTTCCCCTGTTTTCTCCCATCTGTAAAAGACATTGTGCTCCTAAGAACAAAATACCTCATAATAGAAATTTTCAGATGCTAAAATGCCTTGTTCTGTACAAAAAATCATGACCTAATATATATCCCAGCAATTCATTTCAAGGAGGATCTTAAACAGCAAAGATGTGAGTTTTAGATTCTCAGTTTTCAACTAATATTAACAGTTGTTCTTTTAGGACTAAGCCTGTAGCTTATTGGAAAGATTCTACCTTTCATGCATGACAATCCAGATTCAATCCTTAGTACTGCTACAGAAACTGTGCTTTTGAAGAAATGGCCAAGCAATTCTTTGATATATTAATTAATTTCAAAGACATTATATTAAGGAAATAAACAAATGCTTAATAAAAGCTATGCTGCACTTTGAGAATGTGACTGTAGCTCGTATTATGCTTACTTTCAAAGTCCCTTGAAGTGTTTCTCTTTGTTACATCATCTCAACCAGCAATTTCATTGTAATTAAGCTTATGTTATTTTCCTCCTGCTCTGTTCATAAACAAATGTACTGTCCTTGTGTTTTCTCGTTGGGACACTGAATATTCTGTTTTTAAAATGTCTTCCTGTTTTAATGCCCTTGAATCAAAATATGTCTTACAGTAAGAAACTATTGCATACTCTTTTCAGCTGTTTTGTGTAAAAGTAGCTTTTTTTTTCCTAAGGCAGCTCTAAATGAATTGTGTTAATAATGTCTTAAATTTGATGAAATTAAACTTCTCTAATCTTACCCAGGCACAACTACTGAGTATGATACATTGATATGTACATTCAGGACTGGAGCTCAAGTCTCTACTTTTTTGCTTGTGGACATATTACATTGGATACTTAAAAATATCTAGGATAAGAGAGCGTTTGCGTAACATGGGACTCTTTCATTTCTGTGTCTTTAAATTTAAATCATCAAGAATTAAGGCTGTGTTACTAGACAGTAAATGTGTACTGCTGATATCACAGTGCTACAGAAAACTCAATTATGTATTCTTTGATTTCTATACTGCTTATGTGTGCCATAGTGTGTGTGGTGGTGGGAGTTGTTCCTGGACTGTGGCAGAAATGTGGAGTTTAGAGGACAGCTTTGGGGAGTCCATTCTATCCTTCCGCTATGTGGGATATAGGAATTGAGGTCAGGAACCTTTACTCACTGAGGTATATTGCCAATCCCAGAAAGTCCAGCATTAAGAAAATAGCTATTTTCAATCAGAACTTTGTCTTCCTATTTAATGAATTTTCATTTTTAAACTTTGATGAATTGTCTTCATTAAAGGTAGTATAGAAAATTTATTTCTTAGTGACTTGGGAAAATTGTGATGAGTTGCATAGACCATCACGAAGATGAGACCCATACAGTCTACAATAATGCTTGACCAAAAGCAGATGCCCACTGAGTAGTGTGCGTGGTAGCTGTTTGTGCTACATGAGCATAATATATAGACAATTTTGCTACTGGATTAGAATGCAACTTCAGCTCTGTGGTTGCTACAGTTTGTGTCTGAGTTTGTGTCCTGCATTGTAAATGCAGAGAAATGAACAGATGACAGGTTTATGAATGATTAGAAGTACAGATGTGTTCAATACCTTTTAACCCTTGCTTTCTCTTGTCATTTTATATATAGCACACTTAGGGAAAGACAGAAAGAGCACACATTTATCTTAAAATCATCACAGGGCTTCCAAATTCCAAATATCCTAAATGGACATGGAACCTGTTTTATACTCCTTATAATCACAGTATGCATTTTCTAATACTATTTCCAAACGACTATGTTTTGTGCATTATGATGTTAGTTAGATTGTGCTTTGGAAAAAGTTCTTGGGAAAGTACACCTTAACTTTAGAATACACATGCTTTTCAGGGACAAAAAGAAGCTAGAATATAACAGAGGAAAATAGTATTTCTTTCCTCATCTCTGCTCACTGCATAATCATTGTGTAACCTATTTGTGAATATAGGTATAAATATATTGAATTTTTCATTCTAAAAAGATAACTCTAGGTAAGTATCTCTTGTCACTATGAAATTTTCATGGAAATGTTAGCTTATCAACATTTGTATCAGTAGATATTATCATGTTGGTTTATGCTTCAAGAACTTATAATATTCAAACTCATTTTATTATCTATCATCTATGTATCATCTATTTATTATCTATCTTTCATCTATCTATCATTTAGCTAGCTAGCTTAGCATCCATCTAACCATCTAGGAACAATGACTCTGAGTATCTAAGTGAATATGAGTGTTGAGGCCAAAGGTCACTGCCAGGTTTCTTCCTGGATTGCTCTCTGCCTTATATTTTAAAACAGGGTTCTTCACTGAACCTGGACCTCATTGATGCTTCCACACTAGCTAGTCATGGATTCCTGGGAACTGCCCGAAATCAAGATGTCATCCTTTATAATCCAAGTGGCCTCAGTAAATATACACTGAAATGGCCTTAAGCTTTTCTTACCTGGAAGGTATCGAAGCCAACCACCTGTAGGAGCAGTAAAAAGCATGAACTATATTCAATGAGGCTTGAATCATAACTGTCATAAATTCCAGTAAGCAAAATAGTCATTGTGCTATAGCACAAACTATGGAGATATCTAAGGTTCACTGCATTTGGAAAGGGCTCACCAACATTCTTGGCCCCTCCAAAAGGAAGCTCATTTAATAGTGTTCTTGAACTTACCTCAGATAGGCTTCATCAGGAAGGAGCCACTGAAATGAAACTCTGAGGGTAAATCAGCTGTCCATGACTCTAAATTGATATTTCCACTCTGACTAGCCAAATGCGTCTTTAAGATGGGAGTGAGAGAATCAATGAAATGTTCCTCTTGCTTTTTATCTAGGGCCAGGTTCACAAATTGAGTATGGTCTAAGAGGGAGCTTTATGATAGTAGAGAAGTTAGAAGGCAGGGTCATTCTACTCTAAATCATAACACTCTGCAAACTAGCCTATGAATTTCTCTACTATATGACAAAAAGTCCTGTTAAATTATAGTGTCCTCTCTGAGAATTCAATTGATATTCAAGGAGTGAATCCTGAGTAGAACAGAAATACGCTATATAGGAGTGAAAGTCAATATCTATTTTATTTACTACTTTATTCCCAATTCACGGGGTACTATCTGGCATGCGAAAGACAAAAATTAAATGACTATCAAATAAATGAATGAATGAGTGATAAAAGATATGATCATTATTAATAGCTTCAGAGAACGTGAAGGGGATGTTCCTGGATCCGCCTCTGCCTTAATGGGTATCATGAGGCACCGCAGGAGAAAGTAAAGAGAGAAATCTTCACAGCACCTGCTAGCAATTCTCTTCACTGGCTGATGGGAAGAACTTTTCCTCATTATCAAAGATTGGAAATTAGCTAGCTAGAAAAAGGGATGGAAAGTGGGTTTAGATTTCCTGAGAAGGAATGAGGAGGACTGAATAAGTTTAACCAGTCAGGCATTTTCCAGACAAAGCATATAACGGGAATATACAATGGGAGAATGATAGAAAATGTAGATGATCGCAAACATTATCACCCTGCTCTTTGTAATACATTAAAAATTTGTAACTAACAGCCATTACCTACATAATTACATTATTCACAAGGAATTCTTATTTCAAGGAAGGCTGTCCTCCTCTCAATTCTGGAGCACCCTATTTGCTAAGAAATAGGTCTATATTCTATTCGTGTAGAAATTTCCATTTCTTTGATATTCTGTATTTGCATTTCTGGTTATTTCACCATAATGAGGGATATATTCCAAGAACTACTGAAGCTCTCAAGACATTTCTCTTTCCCCTTTCCTCTGTCTCTGTCTTACACACGGACAAAGTTATCTGTCATGTTCAATTCCCGGCTCATTGGGTAAAGGTCAAAAGATCATAGTATTAGCTATCTCCCAAGTGTTTATCAAAGGATTCTTAACAATATGTTTATTTTTAGGATTGGGTTGATGAAGGCGATTTCTGACACTCAGAAGATTTTAGAGAAAGAGAGGAAGAAGGGTTAATATTATTTCCATTGTTTTAAGTATACACTTAGTACAGTAATATTTTTTGTTTTAAATTTACTTCCTGTGGTTTTATTCAAAGCAACACTCAGGTGAATATCATTATCACCTTGAAAGTAAAGTTTGAAGATTATTCTATTTTGTTTTTTTCCAGATGTGTGTAAGTTCTTAGAGATGATATTCAGGGGAGTTAGAATCCAAACCTACACATTCCGTTCTCTGAAGCCTGTGTTTCCTTAGTACCAGTGTCTCCTTCCTCTTTCATTCTAATTCACTTCAAGTCAACTCTGTAGTGTTTAGCTATGTGCATTCCCCCCTATACGGTCACTAAATTGTTTCCCTGCTTTCTCCATTCCACTTTTTTAATGAACTGCAGTAACCTTAGGAACTGGTGTGAACCATTCTGGTCGTATCACCAGACAGGATGTTATGTATGATAAATGCTGTATCTACAAAGTGTTCAAATTAATTCAAAATGCAAACTTCCATGCTGAACAGAGATGAAATGATTGCAAACTGCATGTAAGACTTCTGCAGAAAAGGCAAATTTGCATAGACTGACAGCTCATTTTGTTTCTATGCACATTTTCATCCTGGGTGGTGCTTTCTCAAGGACAGTCATATTTCTTTGATACCCATAGAATGCCAAGACCTATTTCTGTACTTGGAAAGGGTTGATAAATTAGTAAATAACATTAGTCTTTAATGACACAAACAGCAAAGCAGTACACACAAAATTGGCTAAATGAAAAACACCACAATGTGGTGTTATATACACTCTTCCTGTTGTCTAACAAATCCCTTTCATTTTCTTTCAAGGGTAAGAGACAAATCATAGACAGCAACATTGACAGAGGAAAGGTTCTGTGACTCTCCTCCATCATGTACATAAGTAAAACAACTCTGAGATAACTATACACATTCAAAACATCTTCTTAGATTTCCTTTATCAAAAATCTTCATAACTAGAATGCTCTATTAGGATCAGAAATGATTGCTAGTAAACTGACGGAGACATTCTGAAACTCAGAAAGTTGAATAACATTTTATCAGCCACGAAGAAAAATGCATGCTGCTTCTAAATTATATCCCAGTACTCAGCGATCATAGAACTAAATTGCCTCCCATAACACACACTGCAGAATAGATACTCAGGACACTGCGATGTGTAAGCCGATTAATAACTTTAGGATTTTCAATACGTGCAAAGTAAAGTCTTCATTTCTCAATGTATTATTACACTACGATTTTTAAAAAATAAAACATGGATACAAAACTAGCAGGAGGTTAAGCCAAATTATCTTCTTGTCTTTTGAATTCAGTTGCACATTCATGTGCACCTTGAGAAGTACAGATCTTTTATTGAAATTTCTTAACTTACACATTGTTTATAATTGAAGTTTATGAGACAAATAAGCCATAAATGAGTTTTTATGAATAATGTGTTGCTGGAAGCAGAAAATTTTTTGAATCGTATGCCTAATGCCACTTTTTACATTTGGTACACACTGGGTTTGCTGTTTGGTGAAAATTGAGCCTTGCATTTTATGATTTACACTGGGAAAAGTTCCATGTGTCATAAGAATAATGACTAAAACTTCTATGGAAAGTTGGTGGGCTGTATTATGGGGAAGTTCACTATCTGAGCAGGGTGACATTATATTTCCCGTTAACAGACAACACATTTGTTTCTTACCTAAAAATAACCATTAACAATTTATCTGCTGCAGTTGAAGGGCGGGGTGGTTATAATGGCCACTTGAAGGCGGAGATGCAATTTATGAAATTACTTTAAAGAAGCTGGAGTGATGAAAGAAGTTAAGGATGCCTAAGATGGTAAGAAAAAAACACATATGACTGATCAAGCGAGTGTAGATAGGCAAAAAAGCCTTAAAGTTCCGACTCAACAAGGGCTAATATAACTGGCTTAACTGGCGCAGAGAGAGGCAAGTACTTTCATCCTGAGTACCAGAGAAGTTTTCTTGATGATTCCACGGGAGAAAATTGTTCATTCCTGACTAGCTTTTGAATAAGAAAATCTGCTTCCAATTTCAGGCAGCACATTTTAGTTTAGTGATAATAAATGGCAGAGATTAGCTGACAGTAGTTAAAAACAACAAAAAATGCCTGGAAAGTCTAGGCAAAACATTTCCAACAGAGTTCCCATAACTTGATATACTAGAATTGAAACCAATCCTAGCACACTAGAAATGGACTAGTAATCATGTACAGAGGCTGGTTTTCTTTTTGGCAAATGAGAGGCACACACACACACACAAAAAAAAAAAAAACTGGGGGAAATGTTTTCATATTCACACTCAAACCTAGGGATTCTGCAACTATGTCCCAGATTGGAAAATGTTTTCATTATTCTTTTTTCATCCTTCTTTTGTCATTCTGCAATTATTTTGTTTTTCTAATATAATACACCAAAGATTATGTTATAATACAGTATTATAGAAACAGAGTGACTGGAATTACCTTCAGTTAGGGTCTGTGTCTTTCCTGATCATGTCCCTTTAAAAATTAATGTTTAACACACACATGCACACACACACACATTATATATATATATATATATATATATATATATATATAGAGAGAGAGAGAGAGAGAGAGAGAGAGAGACAAAGAGAGACAAAGAGAGAGAGAGAGTAAAAGTTGCAAAGAGACCTGGTTAGGAATGAAATGCTAGCATTGGTATAATTGAACATGAGAAGTTAAAAATTAAAATTCATATAGAAAATATGAGAACTTGTCTACTGATGAGTGTTTTTTGATGTCATAAAAATATCTTTGTCTCAGTTTAGACATATCCATCACATCAGAGACAAGGAAGTCAGGTATTGTTATTCTGGAACTACAGATAAGAAAGCTGATGTTAACAGTGATTTATGATCTACATAAAATTGACTCCATAGTCCTTAACATAGTTAACAGAATGCATGAAATCAGGTGGGGGTCATAAAGAAAGTACAGATGGGGGAGGGGGAGTCTATATATGATTAAGACATAAAATGCACATAAATTAAATAAACTACATTTTAAAGGAAAAAAACAAGAAATATTTTGATATGGTAAAATATACCCTCTTGAAATAGGGCATAAGGTGAGATAAGAATTCTTAAGACAAAGCATAAATTATACCTGAACAAGTAAATGCCTAATGGGCATTGAGATATAACATAAGGTGCTCTTATTTAAAAACTCTACTCAGCATGTCAGCTATTTCCATTACCAAAATTATGCTCTCTGAATCAGATTCTTATTTAATTACTTATTATGGTGTTCTTCATTTGAAATCATGGCCTCATGAATCTCAGGGTAGAACATTATCATGGAAATTCTCCCCCATTCCACAGGAGAACTTGTTATCAACAGGATCAAGGCTAACTAGTGGAGATTAATAGAAAAATATAATTTCATCTGATATTATGGTTCTCTTGCTGAATTTTCTTAAGCATCGCCAAGTTACAACTAGGTCTCAGTTTTTTTTTTCTTTTGTCTCATAAGGTCTCCTTAAAGAAAGAACTATATGTTTGCTTATTTCCCTAGATACATCAACTCAATATTCAGTATAAGCCATGAAGGCTCCCATTTCAAAAGACAGTACTTTTGCAATTCCAATATTTTATTTTTTTAAACCAACGATATGCAGGCTAGAGAAGAGCTCGTTTCTGTAGACCTCAAATTTCCTGTAAGCAAGATATTTCAGTATCTGTAAAAGGTCCATTTATCTTCCTTGTCTTCTTGTATTGAATTGTTGGGTATAGTCCATTTCCACAGCGAGTATAGAAGCCAATACTGAAATATACTGAAATATGGTCGGCAAAACTCTTTGTTTATAAATTCACCCAACTGGAAGATGAAGAAACCAGTGTCTGGACTGCATAATTAGAAACTTCAATGTGATATGAGATTGTGGTGTGTATAATAAAACTGGCTTTTCATATTTATGACCTTTCATTTTACCTTTCTCGGTTTCAAAAACTGTCTTCTTATTATGGTGGAAATATGATCCCATATACTTAGAAAGAGAATTATTTGTGAAATCATTCAACTGTGTAGACTACGAGAGACAGCTCATTTCTGTCTCATTTTGTCTTTGATTATGAATTAGTGGAGTGAAAATTTCATGAGGACCAATCTATTTAGGAAGAAAGATCACAATAATTTTGGTTAAAAGCCATAGCTGTAAGTCCCTTCGAAAGTGCCAAACATTTAAAGTCTCTGTGAAGATTGAATTAAGTGGGAGAGTAATCCATCCATCTAGTATGGATTTGAATATATTGGCAAACTTAAAATCTTAACTTATACTTAATAGGCTTGAATTTGTAAAACATGACGGTCTCATTGAGAAATGTCAACTCAATATCACTTAAAAGACCAACTTGGGAGGAAAATAAATGTTTGAAAATTATGGCATATTGATTTTACCTTATCATGTTTCCAACATAAATAATATCACAGTAAGTAATGGGAAAATATTCTGGCTTTTTAAGATTTTTTTTATATTCTTCCATCATTAGCAATGACAAAGCTCACAAGTTTCTGGAATCCAGTTATCTACAAGTTCAACTTTTCTCCATCTATGTCCATCCACCATCTATGCATCTATCTATTTATATAGACATCAAAAATTTCCTGGACTCTTGCACTATTATAATTGTGTATGTTATTTAGGGAAATTTATTTTTGTCCATTTTCTCAGTAACCCTCTAGACATCAAAGTAGGAGTAATCTATGAAGCAAAGCTCATGAATTTCTAATCTAAGCAAAAGCAAATAGTGTATAAACTTTACATATCTAGTTCACAGGCCTTCAGGTTGATGATTTATTCTATGAGGAGATCTTGAATATTTGGATCCTAAATCTAAAATCACAGTGAATATATGTCCTACTTTATGCAAGGCAGACCTAGTTTATGATGTCTTCCAGACGTAAATATGAACAACAACTCCTTTCATTTTAACAAAAATGTCCCTCTTGGAATAATAAATTTTCTAGCCACATTTTGCAAAGCAAATGAATATATAATATAAAACATACAGTCTACACACATGGAATGCCTTTTTAATCTTGAGTCATTTTCTAATGCCTGATCTTCTTTTTAGACCTATATAATAGGTCAAAATTGAAACTTTTGTTTTCTAGTTGAAAAATGCAATAGATGATCCACATAGCTTTAAATATTCTATTGCAGGGTTATTGAAATGTAAGGTTTCCTGTTTTTAAAAAAAGCTTTCTTTTCTGCTAATTCCAAAATTTCGAGCACATGCAAAAAATTCACTCACTATTAGATGATGTTTTTCTCTTCAAAATTATTAGGCTATTTTAAAGAGAGGCCAATAATACACTTCCTCTAGAATTCAGTAATATACCCTCTCATGAATTGCATATGTAGTATCTTTCAGGAACACGAGTATAAAAAGCAGATCTTGCAGTTATGGACTACACAGTTTAAAGTATGGTCCTCTGGGTATGTAGAATGAGAACACATTCCTATGCAAAAATTTTAAAATGTGGGGCATCTTGTTCACAAAATAATCAAGATGCCAATTAGTTCATGGTCAAAGTAGGCAAAGAACACTTTATTCGAGGGGAGCGGATCTGGCCTTAGTAATATGTATGGGAATTCCATAAAAGATAAATCATGGATGTTTTCATAAATGAACAAAAATACTGCTCTTGGATCAGAGCTTCTGATTAGAAGAAGTAACTAGTAGGCACTCCATTTTTAAGAATAAAGAACAGGGGTTTCCACTTCATGTCTGTAACAGTGCAGAGCAGCTACGTGATGATGAGAGTAAATGACCTTCTCACTTACTTTCCTGTGCTGCATCCACATTAGTCAAAGTGTCTTCAAAGAGCTAAGTAGCATTGTGAATGAAAGGGCAGGACATAATACATTCAACATCAACATCAGCTGTAAAATGTATTTTATTTCATAAACGAATTTTTTTAAAAAATTGTTAACCTTCTTTAAACAGGTTTACCAAGAATTCCAAATGACTATTGTGAACCAAAGTTTACATTCCTAATTGAGTATACCTTCTATAGAATCATTTAGGAAAGAAGTGGGTTCCTATAGGAAATGCAAAAATCAGTCCGAGGGAATATTTATAGCATTTTACGTACTTTCAAGCATTTTCAGACATTTAAGACAGAGAAAAAGATATTAGAGCTAAAGTAAAGTTAAAAGCCCTTGTTCCATACAGAGCACCTTAGGAAACATTAATTTACACATGAAATAGATTTTTGAAAGTGAATGACAGCTTTCATATATAAGTTAAAGGGGCTGTTAAAGGGACCACCTAGTTAAAGTAGACTCAGAAGAAACATTACAATTGATTAAATATTCTCTGCGAGTCAGTCAGAAAAATTAAATGTTTATAGTATCTCCCAAACAAGACTGATAAGAAATGTCCTTCAAGAATTTTATGATCTAATTGCTATTATTAAAGTCAGTACAGGCTTAAAACAAATACCTCTAATGTGTATCCACAAACCAGGCAAAATTAGAATAGACCTTCCCTGAAGACTTGGTAAACATTCAATTAAAAGTTAACAGCTACCCAGTGTGAGCCAGTTCCTTTTCTGACAGATATCTCAGTATCTCTACATTCCTGCAAGCTTTCAAGGAGGTTAAATGGTGCTTCTCATCTTTTTTAAGTGATTGAAGTATTCCCTGGGATCACATTAATTTTCTACATTAACAATTTTTTATGTATTGTTTCAACGCTGTAAAGAGGAAGTGATGTAATTACCCTGACATGAGGTTGATAAACTGGATTTCAGCTACAGAAGCTGTTTTAATCATATTTTCCAGTCATATTAGGAAATCTCAGTTTCTATCATATACATTTTTATGAAGCTAATATATTTACCTTCATTTTTCTTGATGGTGAAATTTGGGTTGTTGACCATTTCTGGGAGAAGACTGTATAAGAAATAATGTCCATTTTTGGGGTCATCTTTGTCCATGGCACTTACTGTTTGAATGACCTGCAATATAAAATTAACATCAACATTTCCGATCATGGCAGAGGACTCCTATTGCTCTGAACAGCTCAATGATATCCCTTTAGTGGTCTGATATTTTGGCCCTAGGACTCAGTTTCAGCTTTCTAAATTGTCATGGATGGTTTGTGCCAAGACTATGGAGCAAAATCCATTACTTCAAAACCTCAACTGTGATAAGTTGATGAAAATTAAGAACATTACCTTAGGGTCCTTTGGTGTCTGTGGCTTGGAATAGCAAAGTTAAGTATATTTGAAAATTCCACTGGGCAATTACAGGTTTCTTTCCAATTTGAGTATTTACGGGCATCTAGAATGAGATTTGGAATTGTTACAGTGATTGCAATGTGGTTTTTGGGAGGATCTTGGAGGTAAGTCTTAAACTCTGAATCCTCACCACTCTTTGTTTCACCCATCAGGTTGCAAATACTTGCCAGATAAAATGTTTCTCGGCACAAACCTCACAGCAACAAACCTTTCTGAGAAGTTGCATCTATTCCCCCAAATAATGAATGCTGTTTTTAAATCGAGTGGATAACATTTGCAAACAATGATTTGGAGTGTACCCTGAGATGAATAAATTATAGGGATTAGAAGAATTACCACCAAGTAGAGAACTGTTTGAATAGACACAGACACTGGAATCGTCTATTGAATATCCTTGTTTCATTTGCAAAGCTACACTAACTTAATTCTCTGGGATGTCAGAGAATTATCTTAATTCTCACTTATGATTGCATGATATTTCTTACTTCAATGAGAAACACTGGACAAGAGATTATAGAGAAAAGCATATAGCTTATAATTCTACTTCAAATATGTACAATTTAACAAAGATAGGTATGACACATGACATTTATGAAATTTTAGGGATTTGAGAAAAACTGTGTCTCTTTCAATTTTTTTTTTTTTTGAGACAGGCTCTCCTTGTAGCCCAACTTAGTTTGAAACTTACTTGTGGATCAGGCTGCCCTAGATTTCACAAAGCCACTCCTGCCTCTGTCTCTAGAGTGCAGGAAGTAAAGACATCCATTATCATGTCCTTCTAAATTGTGACTTTTTGAACATTAATATTTTATTGAAGTTTTGACATTTGACCAAACAGAAGATATGACCATTTTGGAAAAGGGTCACTACTATCACATCACTTATGACTTGGATGTTTGTAAGAATCATGATTTCAGAACTTCAGTATTTTTGTATTTTGCCTTATACCAAGAACCTACTATGTGTTTATTCCTTTCTAGTGCTCCAGTTTGTAATGGAATATACAGGGCAGGAAGTCTGAATATTATCAAAATGTATTCTATAAAATTCTCAATAATGGTATTAAAATTATGCAACATAAAATGGAACCTATGCTTACTTCGTGTTTGAATCTTGTTAAGAAAGTGATCTGGTTATGTCTTATAAATGACCATAATTGTAATTATTTTGAGTGGTTCTGTAATATAGCATAGCTTAAAAGTAACTCGGGGTTAATCAGATAGCATAAATAAAATACAAGAGAAGATGCTGAATACAGATGATTCGTTTGAATAACATATATATATATATATATATATATAATTATTTAAAATATAAGTATGAGCTGACCATTCATGTAGAAGCTGTGTTGGATTCTGGTAGAATATCAGGAGAATGAGAAGAATCTCCCTGTGAGCATTTCTACCTTCTCTTCCCTTATTTACCAAATCTTCTCTCCTCAAACCTCCTATTCCCAGGTTCCACTGTTAGAGAAACAACTGACTACACATGTAAGTGCATGTAAAGAATAGAACATTTGAAGAGATGATTTCTTGGTAAACAGAGTGGAGATCAGTCATAAGGAGATGCATTCTGATGGTATAATTAATGGATAAGGTACTACTATTCCTAAATGTGCATTTAAAGGCTCATAGGTGTAGAATGACTCTACAGGAGAGTGATTTGATGAGTGAACCAACCTAATGAAAACAGTTCATGCAATTATTTACCTTACCTATAATAAAGGAATATAGCTACTCACCATACTGCATCTTGGAAATTTTGTCTAAATATCACATTGGAATTGGAATATGCTTTTTCTCATTATATACGTCAACCAGGACTCATAACACATGTAATTTCTTGAATATTACTTACCCCCAAACAAGTGAACCAAAAAGTCTCAGGGTAGGTTATAATAATATGCAAGTTATACAACCTTCTGTGTGATTCTGTTACAGGTTCAAGTTTGAGAACTATTAATTTAATCCATTGTGGAGAGAGAGGATTAATGATAGTGGTTCCCTCATCATATGCAAGAGATTTGTTTTATGATTCAAGGCCTGTGAAGTATATCATGTGCTGGAAAGGAGTTGGGTAAAAGGGTGAATCTAATTCATTTCCAAATACCCCATAAACTGGCTAAGATTTTGAGTTAAACTCTGATACTTCATTTTATTTTAATGCAAACCACCAGAATCTGGTATTTTATCTAACTGTAAATGTCAGGTAGATCATTTGAAGGACGATGTGGCATTAAAATGCATTAATATACCCATATTAAGAAGACTGAATTTTTCATTGATGTAATAACATCTGAATACACTTAGTCTAAACAGTGGGATAAAAAGAAAAACAAATTTAGTCAAGAAAGTGCACCTCTCGATAGTCATATTATATAGGTAGATGCAGAGAAGTCAGTGGAAATCACACAGCTCCAACTGTTAGGTACTATGACCTCTGTTGTTTTGGTTTAAACAATTATACAACTCTTTCATTTAAATACTGTAGAAATCATTGAAGAGATTATAGATGGAAAATTACATTAAACTTTTAGATAGTGCCCTTTGTACCTATGAAGTTAGGCACTAAGAGAGTAATATTTAATAATTTGTTGTGAAATTTATTAAATTTCAAGGGAAGCTGAAAACAAATCTCCATGCTTCTATAGACTGCAAACAAAGAATAGTTAGAATGTCAGTGTAAGGAAATGTATTTCGGGGTTGTGTTTCAATTCCGGTGATATCAGAGAGTTGTATTCCTGGAACTTATAGAAGTAAAATCAAAGACCCTTTCTAAGACATGAAAATAAAAAAAAAATCCTTTGAAAGTCCCATAATATAATTCTGGTTCTAAAAAGTTCCTAATCATAGTTTACTCAAAATCCTAAAATTACACGAGTTTCTTTCAATTCTGATTAAATTTTCTTTTTCACTATTTTATATTACCTCAATCAAGTAATAATTTTAAATCAATGACAATAATAAATTATGAGTTGGCAAGCAGCCAGCAAACCATTCAGTTTGGATGATCTTATCTGTTAACAACTTTACCTATATTGTCGAATGTCTTATTTATTGCCAAAGAGTACTTGTAGATATTTTTCTTTGTATCAGACATAATAATCTGTGAGATTCTCTTCTCACTGCTTTGATATCAAGGTTTGGCACATAGTAGCAAAAACTACTTAATAAGTATTGGTTAAATGAATTTATTAATACATAAATTCATCAATGATGCCAGGAACAATTTTGCATTTGTTTCCTATGTAGTGAACTTTAGTGGATTTATTGGTGAATTGAGAACATCATATAGTTTTCATGCTGTATATGTCTCATTACAGACTATCTGTGTTTTTAGCACGAGCATACTGGGTTGCTCCTGGGCTCTCTAAATTTCACACATTCTCTTCCTGCATTTCAGTTGGATTGGGCTTGAATTTGTAACACCTGGAGACTGTGTAAGTAAGGTAAGCCATCTAACATCATTGTTCATGCCCTGGTTTTCCAGAATGTTATGGTACCCTATTGATTCTGGCTGGTAAAATCCTTAGCTAAATTAGCATTTATAAGCTGTATGTAGCTCACATTAAGTGGAAACAAGGTGTGAAAGGACTAATGTGTTGGCATTTAGGCAATGTTCTCAAGGCTTCAGGGAAAAAAAAATATATATATATATGTATATGTGTGTGTGTGTTTGTGTGTGTGTCCCTCTGTCACTGTCTCTCTCTCTCTCTTCAATTGTCAGCTGATCATCTGCAACTGAAGTACACTATCACTCAGGAAATGTTAATTTCACTTTTGTAAACTTATTCTGTGGTCCTGTGGATTAAAAAATGTTAACAAGAGTGTCATAGAATACCAAAGGTATTAGCAGAGTGTGGGGATGTCAAAGGGGTTAGGAGAGTCTAATTTTTATTTTTTCTTTAGCCTTTTCTTACTGCCACATTCTTTTGGGCTATCAATATTAGCTATCCTGAAAGGATAATCTCTACCCTTTATAGCAATAGTTTTTAATTTGGAATGGAATGAATGACTGATGACTGAACTTCCTGCAGCTCACATTTCTCAGCTTGAAAATAAAATTATTCAGCATTCTTAAACACACACATAAAGGAAAAGAATGTCTATGCATTCTATCAAATAATCTATGTAGTCACAATAAAATTAAAAAAAAAAACAAACTGAGAATTACTTTCCAAAAAGGATTTTCTTGAAAATAAAAATTTTCATAATAATGAAGCAAAAGCTGGCCATCGTGATGCGTGCCTTGAATCCCAGCACCCAGAGGAGGAAGAGCCACGTGGATCTTGGGGGAGATTAAGAGCACTCACTATGGTGAGTTCTACTAGTTAGGACTACAGGGATATCATATCTTATATAAAAAAAAAACACCCTACCAAATGAAGGAAAAATAAACATGATTAATGGAGAAAGGAGGAAGCCCAGGCATTTGATACATTGCCTCAAAATCAATACAATGATCCGATTATTTCAAAACTACGTTATAGAGTTGGGGGTCCTGGTGCATGGGAAGCAGAGGCAAGCAGATATCTGTGACATCATGCACATCCTGGTCTGCATAGTGAGTTTCAGGCCAGCTGGAACTACAGGAAGGCCCTGTTTCAAACACACACACACACACACACACACACACACACACACACACACACACACACATATCCCTTACAAAACAAACAAATGAATATGCTAGATAATATACTTACGTATGAATTGTTATATCGCTTTGAAATGCTTTAAAAGTTACTGTCAGAATGTTTGAGATAATTTGCCTAGCAACCAGTCTGTGTTACTATTTCCTTTTCCTTCCCATTCATGGTGTGCCAGATGTCATGCTTTTTTTTGCTGGAAATACATTTGTTCTAAACATATAAGATGGCTTGTTGAGGGACAACTTATAGGAAACACAGCAGACAAAGGCCAAAGAGGGTCTTTGTCTTCTTTAAAAACACCAAGTGGAGTACTGTGTCCACTGGGTAGATGTTTGGGGTTAGTACCATCATAAACTCACTATTACAATACACTTATTTTTCTGCATGCCTGCCCATGTTTTCTGACACCTTACCTGATGGTAAGTTTGCATAGTGTAGGGGTTTTCCCATCTCTTCTGCTTCTGTGTTATTTTCTAACATATCATATATGGTTTGTGTAGCCCTGAATGAACAGCAATCCAAAAAATTCTACACATTATGTAAAATTCATAAGATTTATGAATTCATTTGTAGTGAACCTATATTAATAGTAAACTCCAGTGTTCTTAGCTCAGAAGTCTCCACCTTCATTGTCTTACCTGGTAGAGTGTGTATACCAGTCCCTCACGTGATGGCAAATAGTAATGCTTAAACTGAAAAGCACCCTGCTGTTTATTTGAAAAAGCAATATTTTACAACTTTGTCCTTTTTATCACCAGTTCTGTGTACTATAAGGGAAATATGAAAGACTTTATAATGTGTGACAAGGATGAATAGCATGCTACTCTTCTGGGAATTTCCATGTATTTATAAATAAAGTAAACTTTAAAGAAAATAGACATAAGACAATGTTCTTGAACTATTTGTTTAATGAGGTGTTTCTCACCCTTAACCACTAACATACACAAACACACACACACACACACACATACACACAAGTATACACCTTACATATTGGACCACATGTTACACTGCTGTGCAAAGGCTCAAGTTTTTCTCAGAAACTCACTTTTATAAATGTCACTCCTGAGTCTTGGAGCCCTTCTTCAGTTTTTGTGGGAAGTTGTCACGTGACAGAGCTTGACGGTTATAGAAGTAAGAACATTAATTTCTCAGGATTTCCAAAGATATTCCATCTCCTGTGGTTTCAGTTTGTGTTCAAATATTCTTTAGAGAAAAGCCTCTGCTAAAACATCTTTTAGTATTTAGGGAGGAGGGTGGTGGCGCACTCCCTCAGTCTCACACTCTGGGGAATCTCTGAGAATGAAGCCAGCCTGACTTACACAGCAAATCCCAAAGCAACTGGAATAGTAGGGACCCTTTTTTCAAAAATCAAACACCCCTCCATCAAAAAATGAAGTTAGAATAGTCTCGATTAACTAAGAAAGGAGGAAACAGAGGTATTTGATAAATGATATCAAAATCTTTAAAATTACCCTGTTTCCAAACAACATTAACAACAAAAACAAAGTCTTAGTATCTACAGACAGGAAGATTTTCTTCTAAATGCTACACCGCATCAGAGCTTTTATTAAAAAAAATGCAACAAACATGAACTGAGACCATGGCATTCTTACCCTGTCCTAAATATGCACTCAGTGTTCCTAAGTTTAAAAAACAAAATAAATAGACAAAGTTATGATCTAGCTAAAATTTTCCATGAGCTTTTATACCATCTCTCTCATTTATCAATCATGGTTGGATCAGATGCAAGAATACAATATATAGATCTGTTGGATCAGATGCAAGAATAAAATGTATAGATCTGTAAAATATGGTATGTGTTCCTATATATGTATATCCAGGGAACTTGAAAAAAGTAAAAAAAAAAAAAAAAAAAAAAAAGAAAGCAGACAAAAACCTAATCCTAATGCTCTAGCATCGACCTGCACCCCAACCTTTGCCTACATTTTCACTGTGCTCTCAGCTCGAGGTCAAATATAATTTTTTCCATTCAAGGCATATCATATTGGAGTTCAAAAGGTTTTGGGTTTCTGGGCATTTAGATCTTGGATTTTCAAATCACAAACTTCTAACCTATAATTACGAGGTAATAATAATATTAAACTTGCAAGTATATGTTTATGTAGCTGGGAGGCAGTGTCAGGAAAATCTGTAGTTCTGTGTTGTTCATAGCTATGTAATGCGTTCCAAGAAGGCCTGGGCTACATGAAACCCTATGTCAAAAAATCTAAACAATATATATGTGTGTACATATATTAATATGTCTCTGTCTTCTGATTACTTAGACATGAGAGTTTAATTGAACTTGCATACTTTAAGTCAAGATGTCTTATATTTGTATTGTTCCAATTCGAAACCTTCAATTATATTTTAACATTTATGCCTTGCTCTTCTGCAAAAATTGTACTCCACAAGCCTACCGTTGCTAATGATTCTATTAAAGTAGTTTTGTTCAATCCATTTTTTTCAAATATGGTTTTAAGCATCCCATTAATTTACCATCTCCTTACTAACCCAAAAAGAAAGTGAAAATAGCATTTCACAAATTTTTACTGGGTCATCCATTTCTTCTGTCTTAAAGCAAGTCCTGTCTTTCTATTGTGTGTTCAGATACATCAGGAACAAAATCTATTGGTGAGGCTAAAATTAAATCTAGAAGAACTGTTTCACCCATGTTACAAAAGGCAGAACTTTTATTTTATTGTTTTATTTTATTGGGAAAGATCATAAGAACTGATAAATAAATGAAGTACAAATTCATTCATTCCTGTGTTTATCAAGGAATAATGATCTATATTTTCCTTCGAAAGCCGTACTTCTCTGTACATACATCATCATCATGCAATGATTTGTAGTAAAATCTGCTACTGTTCACAAGAGCTGGCTGTTTCCTTTGAATCGATGTTCAAATTTATTCAGATTATAAATATTGTCATGGTTATTTTTCTAAGACTTATCTTACATAGTCAAGGAACTTTCAAAATTCGTCTTGAAAGCATCATGAAATTCTAAAAATTAACAAGACTTTGGCACTGACAAGCGCTGTCTTTGGAACACATTTGCCACTCCTTAGAGTCTTAAAAAAGCTGTATTGGGCAGGCATGGTGGTACAGGTCTTTGATCCCAGCACTTGGGAGGAAGAGGCAGATGGATCTCCGTTAGTTTCAGGCAAGTCAGGTTTACAAAGTGAGACCCTGCCTCAAAAACAAAGAAGCACTCAAATAATAGTCGTGTACTTAGTTTCAAGTCCTGCTTCAAACCCATAGCTTTGCTGTGATTGCAAATGCCAAAACCATCAAACCATGATGTCAAATATATGTGAGATATTTTCATGTATTATTTCAAGTCCTCAGTTGCTTCTCTCTTTATTTCAATACCTGTTACAAAGGAACTCATAGACTTTGCTGTTACAATACACTCCGGGCTCCATTTTATCATGCATTTGTGTGTGTTTGTGTGTGTGTGTGTGTGTGTGTGTGTGTGTGTGTGTGTGTGTGAGTGTATTTATGCATCTGTGAAAATTTTATTCAGACATCACATTCTATTTATCTGGTATTTGCTGCTCAGTTCTCAAAAAAGGCTGAGATCTTTCTGCAAACCGCCTCCCTCCCAACCCCCCCACTTCTCAACTTGCTGGCAGGAATGCTCCTTTAGTACCTAGTTCCTTCTCTTTTCTAGTTTTAGTTTAGACAACAACCACTTAAAACAAAAACCTAGTCATGGCAAAGTAGGTAAGAAATCTCAACCCAACCTAAAAAACTTTGGGTAATTGAAGGTCACTGGGAGGGGATAGTCAGGGTGTTTCAGGGTGTTACATAGATGGAACTGTAGGTAGGCCCAGTGGATGGGCCCAAATTGAAGAACACATTGGGTACACAAATCAGAATCTATTTATAGGCATATATATATGCAAGAAGGAGATGATCTAAATGACATCCAACTATATTGTGTGAAATTCACAAAAATTGGAAGAAAAATAAGTAAACATTCCTTGACATTACATTTAGAACCCTGTACATTGTTTTCTCCTCCATCACCTGCCTTCTGTGCTTTCAACTAACTGTCAAGGGTTTGATTATATCATGTATTCACTCTACTCTGTTTATAACACCTTCCATATGAAGCGTCATGAGAATGCTCCTTACCCTTTAATATTGTTTTCCCAGATGACTGCGTCTCCTAGATGAGTAGTAAATATTGTTCAATAAATAAAAGAGCAATTTTTCATTGAGAGGTTAGCATGTCTGTGAGTAGAACAAGTGTCTCCATGGTAATATGTGAGAACTTTATCTTTGACATACTTTCACTGGGGAAAGAAATGCATGAAAACACAAGGTGAAAGTTGGATTACCACCGTGTGTATTCAGATTATGCTATCTATCATGTAGAGGTGTGAGCAGCCACATTTTAGTCACTGTGGTAATCCTACAAGAAACATTTTATTGCTATAGTGTGGGTAAGAGAGAGAAAGATGGTATTTGTGAAGGTGAAAGGTGGTGTTTTCATTTTGTTTTGTTCTTACTGTAAACCAGACATAACAGCTTGACACTAAATAGCAGCTCTCAACAGAGATGGTGATGAAATTCAAATTACAATTCATCAGATTTATTTATATGCAGAAGGAAAGTGGTTTCATGAAGGAATAAAAGTCTCAAGTTGTGTGATAGGTAAGTAACTTTCAAATACCAGGGATGTTGACTCACACCTAAAATGAGTAATATTGTAGTCCTGGGGGATGGAACCACTGGGGACAAGTTGCTGCACACTTGTGCATAGTGAGCAAGACAGTATCTAGATATAAAACCTCAATAAAATTCTCCTAAGGAAGTAAGATGCAGAACAGATGTCTGAAAAGTTTTTTAGTCGACTCTGAACTCTAGTCTACATTGCTTATCCATGTTTGGTTTTGAATGCGATATTGTCAAGTACGCTGAAAGAAGACACTGATGGCTGCGCTTTTGTTACCTGTTCCTCTATCACTCCAGCCAGATCCCCATTGTCTTCAGATAGAATCTGGTTTGCCTCCGCTGACTCCTTTTTACATAGATGTTTTGTGCTAAAATTGGACATTTTCTGTTGGCTATGGAATTTCTCCTATATATGAGGACTTTTCACAGGATAGCATCATCTCCCAAACACCCTTTCAGCATCCTTTTTATCCAGAGGATTTGAAACAATTTCTTGAAATCTTTCATTCCTAAATTACATACACATGTACCAGAAAGAAAATTCTATGATGGTAAATAGTCTAATCATTAGGTATTATATACCACTATATTTCTAGTGATTAGTTGAGTTCTGGAATAGAGTTGGTGCTCACTTAACATCTACTGACAGAAAACATCCACTCAGTTAAGAAGTATGAACTACCAGGCATATATTTCAAAAAGTACAACACATACTCCCATTAGAAAGGCTTATATGAAGTGTGTCTTTTCATCCTTTCACAAGGAGCACCAAGTCAGTTGTAGTTGAGCCTATTAGACTCAGACTGACTTACAGTCTACAGATGTATAACACCTGATATTGTGGGACTTAAGAAAAATTATCTATTCCTGTTAAATACTGTGTTTAAACAGAAGTGAATAGTGACCCCAAAATATTGTGTTGATGTTTAATTATTGCCCAGGACCATTTAGAAGAATTCTAATCAAAAGGTATTTGGGTTTATTTTCTGTAATGGACTGTGACCTCTGCCTTCCTATGACAGAGTATTAGTCTCTGGAAAGAACTAAGTCCAGGAATACTGTCTTTTTTATTTTTCAGGATCTTAAGAAAATTGGAGAAACAGGTGTGATTTTGTATTTTACTTACAAAGTGTCCTTTTATCTATTTAGCTAGATATCTACTGAATAGGACAGAATCTACCGCAGATAAGGGAATCCTTCTCTTTCCTTTTTTTTAGATAGTGATTATGTTTGGATCAATCAGATTCTGTCAATATGAAAAGCTGACACTAAATTCTCTAAGTATATGTTGATACTAGATTTCAATTTGTGATATATTTAAGAAAAAAATTGTATGTTTGCCCTTGTAGCCTGGGCTGTGTTTAAGGGTTATCTCTGGATTATTTCTCGAACTTTCCAGTTGCAACATCTCCGGTCAAGCTGCTTTTCTGTGAGTTTATCCTTAAAGTAATACCTTCCGGCTGAAAAACACATTTGAATATCAATTCCATTCTTTAATAGGACTACAGCCCAATAGTTATTAATTATTGCAAACTACTAACTATAATTTAGTGATATTTCTGTTATATATATTTATTTTCATGACAGTGTAGTTACTTCAGAATGAATGTTATAATTCCAAATTGAGTTAACCATTTGTGTGATATTATGAGATGACTAAATGCATATTTTAGCAGGGTGTAATAATGTGCATTTATAATCCCAGCATTGAGGAGGCTGAAGCAGAGAGGAGGAAGAGTCTGAGTCCAATATGGACAACATCTGAAATCAAAGCCAGCCTATGCTACTTAGTGACACATCTAAAACACAAAAGAAGGGGGCTGAAGAGATGGTTCATGTATAAAGAGCACTAGCTGCTCTTTCAAAGACTTTGGTTCCATTCCCAGCATCTACATGGTAGCTATCAATGATCCATAACTCCAGTTCCAGGGAATCCAAAACCTTCTTCTGACCTCTGTGATCATTGCATGACAGAGGTGCACTTATTTACACCCAGACAAAGCATGCATACACATAAATAAAATACAAATACTTAAAAAAATAAGACCTGGAATGAGGGCGCAGGCCTTTAATCTCAAAACTTTGGAGGCAGAAGTGGGAGGATGTCTGTTTGTCCAAGGCCAGCCCGGACTACATAGTGAGCTCCAGGTCAGCTGGGGCTACAGAAAGATCCTGTCTCAGACAGATCAAAAAAACATTTTAAAAGTAAAAGAAATGTGTGCTTCAAAAAATATGTGCATAATATATAGCATAGAAAATATATATACATTTTGGAAAGCATTAAGCGTAATAACTAAATATTTTATCATTAATAAGGACCTAAGAATTTTATAAGGAATTCATCATGAGTTCTGGCCACTAGTTCAAAGAATTCAGGAAAGTCGTTTCCACAACAGTATGTGGCACATTCAGTGGGCATATGCCCCAAAATGATGCAAAACAAGGGTAGATCTCTTCGTGGAGACTGAATTCTCCTAAGCTTGCTGAAAACACACCATAAGGGGACACGGTTCGGTGACACACACAACTGGAACATTTGTTCATCGAGTGAAGCATTAATTGCAATTTGCAAAGCTCATAAAACAAAGAATCAACTTCTTTATTTTGATCTTGCATAGAATAGAATGCACTTTTTTCTAGAGATAAGAAGAATTGTTGAAAAAAAAATCATTAAAACCTTGGAAGCAGTCAAAATCCACAGGGTAAAACTCGAGATTCTCAGAGATCCAAGCAGCATGCTTGTCGATATCACTAGAGAAGCCAATGTTCAGTGTGTGAAATGTCAATGCCATTGACTCTCTGAACTGGTGTGATGAGTTCTGCATGAGTAATGGAGTTGTATTTACATTCCAATGTGTGTGTATGTGTGTGTGTGTGTGTGTGTGTGTGTGTGTTTTCAGATTCTATGTGACACAAACCATCTAGCATATATCTGTGACTGGCTACATTATCCCAGCAATTTTCTGGTCCACATAACAACCATATTCTTGAAGCTGATCTGCTATATTTTGATCAAACTCTATCTACCAAGCCCAACAGCCTGTTTAAATGGTATTGCTGAATTACTGGCATTTACACACACACACACACACACACACACACACACACACAGAGAGAGGACTTATTTTACCCACAGGATTACAAACAAAGATGGTTGAAACATATGATGCATAAATGGTAATTCTATGTAATGGGACAGTTAGGAATTTAATGTGAAAAATTTTAAATATATGAAAATAAAAGTTGCTACACTGAATGTTTTGGTAAGAACACATAGTCTAGGAATTTAAACACTTATCCATTTTATTCTAATTTTAGCTATGTTGTAAGTGGGTTGTGTGTTTTCTCTTTGGTAGGTGTCAAAACAGGCTAAGCCTTCGGCTATGTAAAGACTAGAGGAATTTGCCCGCTGTTCTATGAGCAGGTAACCTGTTCATCACTTGTAATATTCAATAATACAATAGAGCTACAGTGTTATTCCTTCTTTAGGGTAAAAAAAAAAAGTCTGACTCTTGTCAGGTAAACTTCTTGGCAAATAGTAAGTTTAATTCCTAACACCCACGTGAGGCCCAAGAATAGTTGGATTAACAACTCCAGTGTCATGCTGTCAGCTGCTGTTTATTTAAATTAAAATGTCACCATCCAGAAATAAATTAGGAAGTTGAAAAATGATAAATTTCTTAAACATACAGTACTTTGGCACCTTGTGAAAATAAAACCATTACATTTGTGATTTTGTAGAACTTTACACAGGCTAGTTCGTTTTGACATTCAGAGTATAATTGTTTCAGCATTTCATTTTTGTTCTCACTTTTTGGCCTTTCCCACCCTCCTGCCCTCCTTCCCTCGCTCCCTCCTTCCCTCCCTCCCTCCATCCCTCTCTGCCTCCCTCCCTCCCTTCCTCCTCAGTCCTTCCCTTTCTCTGTCTTCTAGCCTGCTCTTCTTTCTGCCCACTCCCCTCCCTTCCTCCTCTCCTCCCACTTACTATGTCTTTCCATAGTTGTCTGTCTGCTTTGTCTTTTCTTTCTTTCCTTCCTCTTTTCATCTTCCCTATCTAGGCTACATGAATCATGTCACTACACAATTGTTACATACATTAGGCAAACGTTCAGAACATCCTGTTTATTTTATGCTTATCTCAGTATACATATATTTCCATAGATTTCAGTACTCACTGGCTACAACGTCCTATAATCTACTGGTCCTAACTGCTACTGTTAGAAGTTTCTCCTATTGTAGTATTAGATAATACATTCTGTTTCACTGGAGCTGTTCACTTGCTTCCTGTGATTTAAAGGTTAAAACTGAAGTTTCTGCACCTTAAGACAGTCCCCAGCTTTCATCCATATCACAATGCAGTATAAGACAGCGAGTGATTTGGCTGTAGGTTCAAGGTACAGCAGAACATTCCACTTATACGAGCCAATTTGGTCATAAATAGGAAGAGAATTAACAGCTGAGGAAGAAAAATATTCCCTTCTGCTCCCATTTGGATGAGTTTCATGTCTGTGACTTTGCAGATCACAAACAATGCAAATGTGCACTATGATGCAGGTTAATTAAATATGAGACAATTGTATACAAACATATTCAGCATTAACAACATGGAGATATTTACTTGGCCGGGTTTTCCATTTTCACATAAAAATGCCTCATATTCGGATGCGAACTCAGGGGCGTTGTCATTGACATCCAGCACTTTAATAGCAACAGGCACTCGAGATATCTGACTGTGGTTCCCTATGGGAAGGAAAAAATAGCGTCAGCATTGAGGGCAGTCCATTTTAACGTGCAACTCAACTCTCCCTCTCTGTGTCTACCTCCATTTCTCTTTATTAGGATGTTTTCAACACGATCATTATGGACTCTGACATCAACTCAGTAAGAAAAAATAAAAGAGCAAGTGCTTCATTACTTTAAAAAAAAACATACATTATTATCCCAAATACCTTTCATTTTTCAGGAGTTTAACTTGAAATGGGTCATATGTGAAAAAAATCATATTAAAGATATTTTCTTGAGAAAGCAAGCTTTTTACTGTTGCTAAAATTCATAATACAAAAGAAAAAATGTTGTATTCAACAAAGATTTATCTGTTTATCAGAGATAGAAAAAAATCATTTTGAGATGTTACTCATTTTCTGAGTGTGTATCTAGTAAGAGCGCAATCTGAAAAGCCAGCACAAAGCCAGAACTGAATCCTGTTGAAAAGAGATTCTTCAGAGCCATGAAAGAAATAAGATTTCAAATAAGGAATCATACATTTTTTTAAATTTTATGTTTCATTAAATTCGACTTTAGGATTTGTTGGTTAAGATCAGCATCCCAAGTTATTTTATTATTGTGATTTTCAAAAATGTTTCTAAGTAAATGGATAATAATCTTTTAATGTTTCTAGGTCAATTCCCATAGTAGAGCAAGTAATATATAATCTTTAATCCTAAAGTCTTTAATGTTAAAAAATTGCACATGTAGATGTATCAGAACACACACACACACACACACACACACGCACACATACACATACACACTCTCTCTTAAATACATTGTAGGGTTAGACAACATTTATGGAGGATTCACTTATAATAAATGCAGTATATTTTGACACTGCCTGTGCCATGTAATAATTTTGTTCTGTTATAAATTATACAGAACAGTTATTTATTGTATATCTGTGGCACTGAGTACTTATAACAAGCAAGGAGTGAAACATGATTCTGTTTTGAGTATGAGCAAAGACTCTCTTACATTTGATATAACCAACCCCTCTTTTTGACAGTTTTTAAGTATAATTCTCTAAAACCTTCACATCATCATCATTTTGTCAAATATAAAAGTGAATTCTGAGCTATGATACTGATTCACTGTTGTTTAACCCTACCTGCTCTATCTCATGATTTGAAATCAGTTAACTAGAGTGGCATGCTCTAACATTTAAATTGAAATGAGGATGGATCAGTGATTTCTGATTCATGGAATTGCTTCCAAATCAGTCAAGGGACAGAAAATTAAATTCTTTTCCTGTTTTGCCCCTTCATTCTGCTGTTTTATGTTTAATGAATTGATTCATCTCTCACAGAGGAAGCCTACATCTCCCAAGTTTTGATAGAATTTAAGGTCCTTTTAGTTTGTTTGTTATGTTTTGTTTTGTTTTAAGATAAGGTCTCCTTTTAGCCCTAGCTGACCTAGTACTCTCTCAGTAGACCAGCCTGCCCTTGAAATAACATAGATCAGCCTGCCTCTGCCTCCCGAGTACTTGAATTAAAAATGTATGCCAACACACAACGAACGAAATGTCTTAAAGCCGGTTTAATACATGTCTCTAAGACAAGGAAATGACATTTCATGTTCTAGCTGTGCAACAAAACATTACACAATGTGTACTTTAAGTGAAGAATGAATATTTCCTTAAAAAATTTTATCTCTTTTCTACCCTGACCATGTGCTTAATATCAGATCTTATAAGGTAAGAAAGTAGAAATGGTGCTTGCAATAAACAAAAAATCCTAATTTTGCCTCCTTTGCAGCCGATTTAAATTCACTTTTTTTCCAGAGGACATTGAAACTCCAGAATTTAACATTATTATTTATGGAATTCTTATAATTATTATCAGAGAAGAAATGAATGTACACATACAGTGCTAGGCACATATCTAAGCACATTCTGGCCTTCGTCTTTTGTAATTGTCATTATCAACAGCAAAGTATATATTGCTGTTCTACTTTGCTTTCTGTTGCTGTAATAAACTCAATAGAGAGGAAAAGGTTGATTTCATCTTATAAAGTACATTTAATCATCAAGGGAAGCCAGAGGAAGAGCTCTAGGAAGAAACCTGGTGGAGGAAACTGAAACAGAGACAAAGGAGGAAGGATACTTATGAGATTGTTCCCCAAGCCTGCTTGCTCAGCTTCCTTTCTTATACAGTCCACACTCACTTGCGTAGGGATAACTCTGCTCAGAGTGGACTGGGCCATCATACATCAATTACCAATTCAGAAATGCCTTGGTGGATGTGATGGCATACACCTTTAATCCCAGGACTCTGGAGGCAGAAGTAGGCTGATCTCTGTGAGACTGAGGTCAGCCTGGTCTACATAGCAAGCTTCATGCCCACTGGTGCTATAGGGAATCCCTGACTCAGTAAAGAAATAGAAAGGGAAAAAGAGTAAGAAAGAAAAGAAGAAATGGAAATGAACTCATGGACATGGCCACAGGGCAATCTGGCCTAGATAGCTCTTCACATGGCTTCCTTCTCCCCTTGTGACTCTAGGTTTGTGTCATGTGGACACTGAAACTAACTAGAATACCCATGTTTATTTAGAGCAAAGTATTTCACATAGTCATATCATCAAATTTATTCAGGTTTGGCCTTTCTAACAGTGAGCTACTTTCATTGCAAAACATAGATAACATTTTTGTTTTCAGGGACCTAATCATTACAAAGACCTCAATAGTTACACATTTCTGGAAAGTACTGATATTGAGTTTGAATCTAAACAACATGCTGATTCTATCTAAAGTATTATAGCACCATGAAATTCTCAGAATTGTAGTTATAACCTGCAACCCTCCCTGAGAAGCTACACGGTTTAACTTTTATAATTTTATGGGCCTACTTTATCTCTAAAATAGCCCCTTAAAGCATTGATTATCTTTTTAAATTCTGCTTGTGTTCATTTCAAGAACTGTTAGATACTCATTGGTTTCGATAGTACCCATTATTTCCATGTCATAGCCTAAAAAGAGCTGTTTTGTATATAATATTCTATTTTCCTATAAATTAAACATTTAAAAGAAATGTCTTTGAGGAGTTTTTAAATTTAAAATATTTTTTTTCTGTTAAGCAACCAATGATCATCACAGACTAAATAAAATGCATACAGAATAGTGAATAAAAAGTCTATCACATTAGAACATGAAAGAACCAGGAGAACCTGCCTATCCTTAAGTGGCATTCTGTTCACTCTTAAGTAAATTAAATGGAAAAATGCTTAGTCAGATTCAATGAAGACGATGGTTAATTGTTCCAAGTCTATTAGTATGGTGTTTGCTGTCTTCCTTCTGCTTTTACATACACACATGTCCCATACTTACTGTTTTAAATAAAATAATAATTTTAATAAAGTTTAGATTTTCAATATTTCTTAGTCCCTTCCTTTCTTTCCTTCCATTCTTTTCCTTCCTTCCTTCCTTCCTTCTTTCTTTCTTTCTTTCTTTCTTTCTTTCTTTCTTTCTCTCTTTCTTCTTTTTTCACTCTCTTTCTTCCTTTATATCATAACCCAGACTGACATGGAACATTCAGAAGTCCTCCTGCCTCAGTTTTCTGAGTCCTGTGATTCTAGTTGTGTGTGTCATATCTTTTCCATGCTTATATTCTAATTTGCTCCCAGGATTGAAATAAATTGTACTTAGAAAATCTTGATGAACTAGTTGGTGGGTTCTTTCAACATTAAATTAATGTGTGTTCCCACATCTGTACTTTCTAAATCAGGTGATACTAAACTATTCTGCATGTCCATAGTATAACATCATTTTCTGTATTGTTAATAGCAGGACATACTTAGGAAACTAGCCCTCAACCATGGTGGATGTCTGAATGAGAACTTCTCCAAATGTCATAGTTTATTCTGCTTGATACCTCTATAAACATTTCAAATACAATAATGTGGTTGTTACAAATCTTTTTTCTTAGTTTAAGCTGTGTCAAACTTCATAGTAAATTCAAAATGTACCTTTCACAGCTATAAAGAATTTTATGGTATGCCTTTTGATATTATATTTAATCCAAATCTAGTTCCTTTTATGCAGTTACCAGTTGACCAAGTTTACTAAATTCGTGAATTGTTGTCTGAGATAAATTTTATGTGCGCATCCTAAGAAAAACAACAAGTGCCTTCTACAATAGGCATTCACTGTACCACTGAGCAATATTCCATAGCTTTTGCTCTTTATTTAGTAATTTAGTATACTTTTCCGTCATAAACCTCTAAAGAGGTCCTAAACTGAACTGTATCCAGTGCACTAAAAATGATATGTTAATACAAGAGACCCAAATGGCAGTCTCAATGTCATGTAAGAAACAATGTCCATTTCAATATGATTTAAAATGTTTCCATATTTTCCCCTTTTTAACAATTGCAACCTTTGATTCCTCTTTTTATTGAGTTCAAGTCACACCTCTTGCAAAGGCACTAACTGTTGGTTCATTTTATACTGGCTCATTGAGTTTTCACTTGGGGAGATGCCCTTCTGTACTGCTTCAACGCTGAGCTGAGATCAGGGTTCAACTCTTGTGACATATTTATTTTTGTCTTTTGTGTTTACTTCTTATTCTCCTTACAGAGTTATTTTGCAGATTTCATGCATCCTAAGGAGTTTTATAAACTTGAGCATGGCTTGTGAGAAGCCCTTCTGTTGCATGTCACTTCCTTCAAGTTCCAATAAATTATCGTCTACACTCACCATTATCATCACCATCATCATCCGACTTCCCTCTTTCCTACTGAAGTTCAAAAAAGATGTAGAGACATCAATTTCTCTAACAGTTTAGATTTTAAATACTTTTTTTAGTTTTCAGGCATTGTGAAGAAATTTGGCATGACTTCATCTTGTGACCTAATGTTAAAATTTCTGGAAGGAACTTTATTCACAGTGTGATGGTGGCAGGTTTCTGGGTTGAGACCTACACATTTCTTTCTCAAGGACACCATTCAATCCAGTAAAGTCTCTCTTCCTGAAAGCTAGGACATTGTAATGAAATTGAATGACCCTAATAAGAAAAAGGAAAAATAAAAAGAGGAACATGAAACTCTTGTCTTGTATCCCTTAAACATCCTCTAGATGTTACTCTATCTCTATGAGATACACATAATTGATATTATAACATAATTTCCAGCACAAGTGTCCCACTCAAGAACTGAAGATTCACTTTTATCTAAACTAATGAAATAATAATAACAGATTGAAATTTAAAGATATTGTAGAGTAATAAAATTAATTAGATAAGCTTCAGAGGAAATTATTCATGTCCTTTGTGACAGGCCCAAAATGTTTGCCTTTCATCTGACACACAAACAATAAATATAAAGATATTATAATTAGAAACTTGATTTGCATTCATTAAAGATTAATTTTCTAAACACGAGAGATGGGACAACATGGTCTGGAAGGAAAAGACCATCACCACTGGCCACGAAAGTCAGGTTGTACTCTCAGGGAAGGAACATCGGAGCAAAGCCAATAATAGCACCTTTTATAAACAAGTTCTCGAAGTCTCTCACTTGAGTTGTACTGACTTCCTGTCACCTCTCTGTCACATAGCCTCATGAAGTGCCCATTAATTTTGCCCTTTTATAATCAAAGGTAATGGAATATTGCCAAATGTGAGTTACTTGGGAATTTGCTTCTAACTGGTTCGATGAGCGGCTGCTTTTGCAGGCATCGACTGAAATAAACAACCTTGCCTTTTCAGAAGATAAAGAAGAAAAAAATATGATTTGTCAAATTTAGATGCACTAGTGAGGATTAATAAATAATTCTTGAGCGAATCTTGCACAAGTAGAAGTATAGAAGCTCTGAGCAGTAAATTACAGTCAATGGGGGAATGCAAAATAAGAATTTATAATTGAATATGGAACAAGGGCAGCAGTGGAAATTCATAAAATCAGAAGATGTGAACTGAATATGTGATTGAAAAGACAGCAACTGAGAATTTTTTTTAAATGACTGGAATGGAAAGATTCTGCAAAATAATTTCTTAAGTAGGTTAAAATATATTGATTAAAGATAAGACTTTTTAAAAGACGTTTTATCCAAATCAAGTGCAGTAATTTCTAAATCATTATTGGTGACACTTTACCAACACATAGTTATTATTTAGTTCAAGAAACTAGGTTAGAATGCAATTAACTAATGGGTTCTAACAGGACAGAAGTGCTAGTGGAGATAATTTTGAAAGATATTTCTCAATACACTTTATTGTTAGGTGTGTTTCCTGTATACGGCAACTGTATTAATATAGGGTTCAAATGGAGCCTTTGATTCCAGAAAACACCTATCAAGACAACACAGTCTACTCTTTAGGGCACTGAGGGGAAGGAGGTGACAGTCAGAATTATAATTAAAATTGTATTATCGGACTGTAAGGACTATAACAAGTCAAAGGATAGAAAGAGGAGCCAGTCCATCTCACCCACAAAATAGAAAGAACAGTATTGCTGAAGTAAATTAGGACTTCAGTCAAACAGGGTTTAGAATCTATTAAAAATACTTTTGAATGTACATTTCCTATTAAGTAGGAAATAGTTTTCTGAGAAGTGGAGAGAAAAAAAAAATCTCTCTTAGTAACCCGAAGGCTTTACATGTTTAAAAATGCCTAAAACACTAGAGAAAAAAAGACTTAAATGGCAAACTAGATTTCAGCCATTACTAATATTCTTCTGCTTTTTTTATGACTGCTAAAAGGCATGCTGCCCTCCCTTACCATTTTATTTTAAAATTCTGAGTAGAGGGATATGGTTTTTATTTATTGCACTTATCTTAAGTGAAATGGAAATATTGGAGTACTGTATACACATGAGTCAGGTCGACTGCACTGATTTCCTGTATATCCACAATGAGCCCTCAAGAGCTTTCCTTCAGTTTGCAGGTGTTGAGACCTTAAAAATTCAGACACATACAAACTTTGCTGGTAGTAATATCTTGATTCAATAAAAAATAGGTTCGGAACTATTACATTATTACCTGTCTTAATGTAAACATCTAAGATCTTCCCTTCCTCTGATTGTTTTTAGGTAAAAGTTAAAACTTTAGTTTTTAATATGTATGTGAGTATGTATGAGTTTGCAATACATCTGTGCAGTCCAGAAGAGGCATGTTGAGGGCTCTCCTCTGTTACTCTCTGTCCATTGTTTTTAAGGCAGAGTCTTTCTACGCCCCTGGGACTTGAGTGTTTCTTGGCTAAGCTAGAATATAGTAAGTCTCACAGGTCATCCAGTCTCTGACTGTGTCAGAGATGGTGTTCCAGGACTGTGTGAGCATTCACGGAATGGCTTTTTATGTCCTGATAGGAATATAAACTCTTTCCCTTAAGATTGTGCACCAAATGCTTATAGTTGCTAAACCATCTTTGTAGCTCCAACTTCATATTTCTGAAATGCAAAATTTTAAAAAGTCCTCTCAAGGGTTTCCAGGAAAGGAAGTTTATAATTGGAAAATTAGTACTGACCATGGAACAGACATGCTATCCCATCATTTTTTATGTGCAGTACGTATTGTATAACATTACCTACTTTTAATTCTTTAAATATGTTTTCCTTATTGTATATTCTGTAAAGACAAATGTCTTTTGTTTGGGTATATCTGCGTGTATTTGTGTTCTTTGATGTTTGTTTTCTTGGTATGATTTGGGTTTGGTTTGTTGATGCTCTTGCTGAATTTATAATGCAAAAGCATTGTATCTTTCTACAGTTCTAAATATATACTTACATTGAACTCACATATCTCTTTTTTCTCTATAATGCAACAGGGAAGGAGATAAAACTGTGCAAAGAGTTTGTTATCCCCTCTGTCCTTTTTGTAAGTTCTAAGTTTTCTACGTTAACATCGTTACAATTATTCTGCCTAGTACATTTTATCACAAGCCTATCAATAAATTCCTATGTCTTTCCTTATTTCAAGTTTAGTGAAAAAGTCATTCATTGAAGATACTTTATAAGGTAATTCTATTCAGTTTTTTAGATACAGAATCATAACGAGGGGAAATCAAGAGTTTCAGGGAGATTGATGGATACACTCATCTAATGTTCTGTTTAAATTTTCATTCAGCAGCCAAACAATGCCTCTAAACCTTGCAAACACTAACGAAGCACACACTTGATTAGGAAAGCAGGTGATACTATAAACAACCTAGCAAGGGTTTGAGGGATCTGCATATACTATCTCTTTGAGATTTAGGGTTCATGTAAAAAAAATGATAGACAGATAAATGATAAGCAGATGAAAGATGATAGATTGATGATAGACAAAGATAGATGATATATAGATAGATAAATAGATAGGTGATAGATAGATAGATGAAAGACAGCTAAATCGGAATATAGATCTATTTATATAGCCACATGTGTTGAGCTGTCTGCATCTGTACAGTGTACAGGGGTATGTTTTTGATGCTACAGCTGTTTTTAAATTAGTTCTGGTCCTGTAACTCTTTCTTTATGCACACTGTGATAAGTCCTCATGCATATTGCTGTAAGTATGACAAGCAAACTCAGGTGAGGTGTCCTTCATTTGGTCTATTGTCTATGCCCTAGGTGAGGTGAGAATTTATTTGTTCATGTCTTCCTAGGAATAATGTTGCACAAAAACACATAACCGTGATTTTAGAGTAAGGTACAAATGACAATTTTTGTGAGTTGTAATATTATATTGAATTATATGTAATTCAATATATAATTTTATGTGCAATATTATAAAGAATCATTAATGTATTCTATGTATCCAAAGAAGGGTATTCTATAGAGTGGACCAATTTTCCTAAACTGATTCAACTGAGGAGCAGCAAATCTGAAATATTTTTTCAAGAGAATCTGAGCAGCAAGTTGATTATATTTTGTTTTATGAATAGTTTCTTCATTATTTTTTGCCCTACATTTTCATATGCATTTTATTATTTTTGATCACTGATCTTCCTTGTGAAATTGATTGGATTAAGAGATCCTAGAAAATTAGCAGGACATAACTTTGGATATATCTACGACTGTCAGTCCAAAGAGGATTAACTGAAGGAAGAAAACCAACCCTGGATGTAGGCTGCACCATCCCATAGACTGGGGTATCAGACTGAATACTTAGAAAGAAAAAAAGGAAAAAAAGAAGTTACAGTAGAAGGCAGTTCTCACAGAGACCCACAACTGATCAACATACAGAGAGAAAGAGACTACACAGTGCTCAACCCCCAAAGGGACACCATTGTCACTCCTGTATTCCGAACACGGAAGAACCATTTCATAGAGGGAGCATCGAAATTCTAAGAGCCGGAGGTGATGGATGAATAAAAGGATGTGGCTTTCCATACAGCAAGGCAGTTGCATATATGAACTTACAATTTTAACAGTATGAATAATACCTATTGAAACTCAAGCTAGACAAAATTCCCAGCATGGAGGGAGGAAGGCGGGAAGCTAGCCACCCAGACGAGGAGCTATGGTAACTTAGGTGCTAGGACAGAAGGAATCAGTTTTCTTTAAGGGTGTGACCCTTGCTGGACCACATTCCAGGCTTGGTTCTTCACTGGCGAGTATTTGAACAACATATATTGGTAGGGATAGTGGGGCATGGCTTTGGTTGGGTAGGAGGGTGAAAGAAGAGGCGGGAGGGGCTGAGGGGGGAAGAAATAAAGTGAAAATACACTGTGTGATATTCTCAAAGAATTGATAAAAATAGTTTTAAGGAAAAAGCTAGACCAATGGTGGCATTCCCTTTTCACTGCTTCCTGATCTACCTAGATGCGAGCCAGCAGCCCCTTCTGCATGCATGCCTTTGTTACTATGATAAACAAACTCTTCCTCTGTTAACTTGCTTCATGTCAAGTATTTGGGCTCAGCAAGGAGGTAAAGACCCGAATATCTACGGATCATGTTAGAATCACAGGCATCCATGCAGTGGGCACAATTCAGATTCATGAAGCTTCAAATCTATAGATCAATAGCAAGAAATCTGAAATAGATTGCCTTTAAATTTTCCATGTCTTAAATTTTGTACAATACTTCATCTATTTAAATCACTCTTGATTTTAAATAATTGTCGAATCATTGGGTCTTTAATGCATAACATCTCAATCGATCTTAACTTCATCTTTACCTCCCATCCCTGCGGGCATCTCCCATAGCTCCACCAATTGGAAATCACACATTCATTCATCTGTGTTAAAGGTCTACTGTGTCAAGTTAGTGTTCCCAAGTGTTGCTCGGTGAAAGTCCATTTACTGAGGTCTAGTCAGCCTATCCAGAGACTCTTGCTTTACAAAGAATAGCTCCTCAACCAATAGTAATAAGTTGCCAATACTTCTTCAGCAAAAATTTGGGTTCTGTTGACCATTTCCCCAGTTCCATGCTGGGTTTGTGTCTGCTTGAAATTGCATGGGTTTGGAACATGTCTATATTTTGTTGTAGGTTGATATGTACAGGATCCCAGGAGCTTGTAAGACTCAATTTCTATATGGTCACATAGCAGATCATTGTCTCTTACAATTTTTCTGCCCTCCACTTCCACAATAGTTCCTGAGCCCCAGGTGAGTGAGAACCAATATAGGATTCCTGTCCAGGGACCTATATTCTTCAGACTCCTAAGCTCCATACTTTAGATGTTTGTGACACTGGCTCTTTGTTGCATAAGGGAGCTTCATTAAAGAGAGTTGAGAGATGCATTACAGTCTTATTTACCCCTTGTTATATGTTCGTGAGTCTTAGGTGTAGGGATTGCATTGAAGATGTGCCACTTAGGCATGTGCAAATTCACACATAATGTCTGTGCACAAACAGTTGTGCTACACTGTTGTAGTCTTTGTAAAATAGCTTCTTTGATGACTGCTGACTGCGATACTTGACTGTAAATATAAGGATACATATTTTTCAGTAGTAAAAGGCTACATTATAGGGATGTGACAACCTTGGGGATTTCTCTAAGTTCTATGACATCTTCAGCCATGTATATTTGGCTGTTATTATACTACCACATATGAGTTTCCTCTCATTGGGTGTGCTCTGAGATGATTTTAGGTAGACATTAATTGTCCCCAAGATAAACATGTCACTAATTCACCAGTGTCAAGTGCTGTGCCAATCATTGATGTGGTTATTTGGTCATGAAGATTCTGTTTGGTGATCAATTGATGTTCTCCCTTAGCTGCTTGCGTCATGATCTCCAGAGTTATGACACCTAGCCTTCATGGGAAATTGCCTCCAGATCACTCCCAGCTCCATTGCTCCAAATCCAGTCTCTGAGTAATATGTTATGTTTTTAGAAATAAGTTCTTACCTTGAAGTTTTGGAAGGCAATCAAGGGCTATGGCAATAGCTACGCAATTTTGTTAATCTCTTGGACCATGTATCATCCTGGCCAAAGACTCAAAAGATGGTTTCACCTGTCTGGCAGTTTCTTGTTATGTAGCCTTCAGCTATGCACATGGACTCATTTAAATATATTTTATGTGGAATTTGTCATTAGGTTGCTAGACTAATATGATTCCCTCTGGTGTATTACATTAGCTTGGCTTTATTTATTTTTCCTCACTTTCCCTGTCTAATCTTGCCTCCATGCCTTCCCCATTTAAAGTGTCCCCAGTTTTTGCATTTCTCTCTTGATAATACCAGTTTTCTATCTCCCCACCTCTCCTGAGCACCTTCTTCCTCTTTATTCCCATAGTTCCTTGTATAACCCTCCTTCTTCCCACCCATTTGAATACTCCCATTTTATCTATTTCTCCCTTTAGTAACACCTGTCTCTTACTTCTCGCCTCTCTCAATTTCTTTCTTTCCCTTTATTTCTCTGGGTCCTTTCAATTTTCGTGGTCCCTGCAGTTACAGCAGGATAGACACATATAAGGGTTTGGTGCTAGGATCCACAAATGAGGGAGAACTTACATTACCTAAGACTCTTATTAGTAGTGTTTTTCTAATTTCATCTTTAGAAGTCTTGCGTTTGAATTTGCTAATAGCAATATAACTTTCTCAGTTTATCAGTATCTTTATTGGTATGACTTAATAACTAAGTCATACAAACTTTTCTTATTATTGTGATTGTAGAAGACTTTTACTATTTATGTATTTAATCATGTTGTACATCAGTAGTGACAATATGGTTCTCTTCCAATGTTTATGGGTTTATTTCCTCTTGGTTCTTATTCTGTCAATTTAAGCCTCCAGGACAGTTAAATTAGAGTTGCAAGAGGAGACAACCATATCTTGCCATCAGTCTCTGGGAAGAAGATTTCAATATTTTATCATTACATTTGATATTGGCAACATATGTTTTTGTGACAGTCCTTTGTCAGATTAGGTTCCCTTTTATTTCCACTGTGCACCTTTTATCTTGAACACGAAATGAATATATAACCTTCTGTTCATCTGCTAAAATTGATGATATGTTCTTTTTTCTTTTTTAATATTTAATTTGCAATGTTAGCTTCTTAATACCATAATTTATACCTATATCACTCGAGTAGAATATTCTTTTATATATTAGAGACTGTGATTTGATTATTCTACCCAAGATTCTACTTATAAAATATAGGCTGTTAATTTAACTTGCTGATAATATTTTTATGCTGTTTCAATATAAATGATGACAGAATGGTTATGTTCCTTCTTAATTTTCTCAGATTTACATCCGGGAATATATTTAAACATAAGGACATATTTTCTAAGTGTTTGGAATTTTGGATTGAATTTATTCAATGGAGAGATATACATATATATATATATATACACATACATATGATTTTTAATATTATCTCATTATTTGTAACATGCAAAGGCTGGGCCTTTCAACTTAACCTATATGATAACTTTTAAAAAGCTATTATTATCAATAATGTTGACAGAGTCATTCCAATTGTGTTTTAATATGCACAAACCTAATGATGATGTGCCTTAATTTCTGATATCAGGGACATATACCATTTGTATTTCTTTTGAACGGTTTTATATATTTTATTCATCACCGTGAATACACAGCTGTTAGCTTTGTTGAATTTCCATGCTGCATATTTTTTTCCATTCTCATGGTTTTCTATCACATTTATTTTCAACTTCTTACTTATTTTTTAATTTATAATTTATGTTTATGAAGTCCTCATGAAATGGAGGCCCAGAGAGTTGATTCCCATGATCTCTTCTATGACACAGACTCGTATAGATCATTTCCCATCAGGCAATGTGCTAACTGACCCCAACACATTTTTGTCAGGTCATCACATTGCTCTCATGCATTTTTAAAATGTACTAATATTATTCCTTCCTTCGTTCTGTTTAAAACAGGGCATTTGGAAGTCAGTGCTTAGTTTCTAATGTTTGACAGTAACATATTTTGTAATTTAATTTCTGTACAATAAGATGTTTCTGCATGATTAGACTTGACTCATGGTTCACTAAAGAGGGGGTTGAACAAATGCTTCAAATACACTTGATAAGAATAGTCTTTTGCAAAATTTTAGTATAATATGTCATACATTGTATTTGGTAAGGGTATTATGAGATTTGAATAGTCTCCATCTTTTCATAGCTTTTCCACCTCTGTCAGTAGAGATGTGGGTTAGAATAGTCTATAATTAGAATTTTTTAAATTTTATATTTTGTATGCTTTGCAAAAATATGATCAGACAAATACAGTTTAATAGGATTGTTGTTTCTGCCGAGTTTAATCCCCTATTCTATGAACCTCTTCCCTTATTTTTGCAGTGTTTCATTCTCATGATTTTAGTCTGCTCTGCTGGTTTTTAGCCGAATGTGAATGAATTGTGTACTTACATTAGTTTTAGGGCAACTATATGTAAGCTTTATCTCTGATGAAAAGTGAGATTTGAATATTAAATGTTTTTTTTTAATATTTGGTCTGACAATTTGTGTCTAGTAATGGAGGTGTGTAGCTTATTTATATCATTTATGACTGCTTGGACAGTTTCAGAATGGCTATGTTTGAATTTCTTACTGTGCCAGGACTTTCTGAATTTAATTTGTCAGTTTTTCCATACATAGCCCTCCTTTGGTTGCATAGCTATTTCCCTAAACTGAATCACTGCCTCATTGAAGGTAAGCTCCTAGGTAAGCTCCTAGGATTTGGGAAGTAGATAAAGCACACAGAACTCAGGAAGCTTAAAGGATGACAAGATTCACAAGGTTCCTCCCCAAATTATATGAGACGCAATTGCAAAGGAGAAGAGATTCCATCCAGCTGCTGACTAGAGAGCCCCTGGATGCAGCTTGCAGAAGTTACCATTTAAGCTGGGGTAGGCTTTGCAGTGATACCTTTGACTTTCAGTGATCCATGGTGCTCGGAATAACCCCTCAACCATACTTCTGTAAGCACCCCTATCAGCTCACTCTTTCACTAATAAAGACTTGAGTGGGATCAATTCTATGATCATCATCAAGGTCCTGTCTAGGATCAACATTTTTCTACCTGTCTTTCGAATGAAAGTTACATCATTTTATTTTCTTTTTGATTGATTAGTTTTTGATATTTCATTTTCCCCACTCTCTTATAAGAAATGTATTACTATTATTCTAGTGATAATACTTAATATAAAATATTAACACACATATTTGTATGTGTATATTATATTACTAGAGTACATACTATAGTGAGACTTCAAATATATCATATTCAGTGCAAGAATGTTTCCAGTGCATTAGTTGTTTACGGCAAATTTTACACCCTTTTTCCTGTGTCATTGTTATTATGTATTTTAATTCTACATCTAATTTACATCTAATACAAGACATTTGAGGGGAATAAACAGAGCTAAATTTAGGATGCATTTCAATTTGTTTTCCATCTCTCTCTCCATTCCTTAAATACTAGCTGCATGCAATACTGCAGATTTCTCCTCAAAATTTGTGGTAGAGCACAGGCAGAGAAATGTCAGACATAAGCTACAATCACAGATATAAGAAAATACATATTTCCCCCTTCACGTTAGAGCATAATAAGCTCATGATTTTCCTGAGGAAATGAAACTGTAAATAACCCTGTCCTTGTTGAGCAACTGATTGTTAAAAAAGAAGCCTCTAATCTTCTTTGAGTTGAAGGGACATGGTGGACAGAGCATTACGAGTTCAAGGGTGATCATAGAGATTGCGTAATATTTAGTTGATGCTCTGAAATACCAGGCATATCTCTGTCACTGCCTTTTCTCAATCTCTGATGTGAGGATAGTGATTTCTGCATTACTCTGCCAGTGGACCAAAATATAGGCTCCATATTGCGTTAAATAAACAAACACATAATTCAAGATTAATGATTAGCAGAGCTAGCCAAGATAATTGCAGAGCAATTCACTACCTCAGCGACAAGTATGACAATAAGATGAATACTGTGGGTATACTCCCAGATGGTAATATCAAATGGTTTGAATATACATGAATGTAAACATAGATATATATATGCAGATATATTTGTACTTCATTCTTCCCTCCAGCCCATCTGTTTATGTATATTAAAAAGAAGGTAAAATAGAATAATGTATATCTTTGTCGTACAAGTTAAAATGACATATTGATGCAAAGCTATAAGTAAGGGAAACACTGTTTAACTCTATTTGCAGAGTCAATACAAAAGGCTTATTCATCTCGTAAAGTTTGTAAGCTTTGATTTTTATAATTGTTTGAACTTAGCTAAAAAGCAGATGCCAGCTGAACAGAGCTGGACTACCTTATGGAAGAAGAGTTACTAAACTCTATCCAGCAAAGCTATCCTGCAAGTCTGCAATGCAGAGCAGCAATGCTGCTGACAGGCACACAACACATGCAGTTTATTTCCTCAGCTTATGAGACAGTGTGAACACAGGGCACTGTCGGAGTCTTTGGTGTTATTAACAAAATAATGCCATAAAATGGCAAAGACACAGAAAACTGCCTCAGCGTTATTATTTTCCTCAATTTATGGAGGATGGGGAAAGGTCTGGATTAAAAAAAAAAAACATGCCTTAATTTCTAAAAAAATTCAGGTCAAAGGCAAACATGAAAATGACTTTTCTCCTTAACAACACACCAGCATAAAAAGTTAAAAAAAAAAAAGAGTAAAAAGATGGGAGAGCAGTGCTCTGTTAGCAACAGGAAGGCATTACTGGCATCCCCAAACTTGCTGTTGTAAATTATTTAAATAATATAATTATTTGTACTGTCTTCTTTTTTATATAGTTTGGCATAATTGGAGCAAAGTCTTGAATGCAACTGCTTGAGGAAAACACAACACATTTTATCCTTTTAAGTTGGTATATTCCTCTTAAAGGATTCATCAATTTGATGTAGATTTTTTTTCTATGAAGGCATCAGAGTCAATTAATGGATAATGCATCATGTCAACTGATTTCTTCTATTTCACTACATGATATAAGAATCCTAACTGAGAGGTCTGAGTCCTGTGTATTCTTTGTATATGACTTATGCTGAAAAACTTGCAGTAACATCCCACCCCATTAATAGTAAGTATGCTGCATATCCCAAAGATACAGTCATCACTGTGTTTCACACTGTGAGCTTCACACTAACCACTTATTCTCACACACAATTGTTTTCATTTTGATAATACTCCTATGTCAAAAAGAAAATGATTATTCTCTCATAGAAATAACACTGATAAAGTATCTTTTCTACTTTCTGTTTATTTAACAAATATTGCATGAATACCTCTGATTAACCACATCTTGTAAGAACTAGAGACAAGAAACAAAATTACAAACAGGGAAAATAGTTCAGGGGAGTTGACCTTGAAGTACACATGAAACCTATAAACAAAGCTAAAGGTGGGTAAGTAAAAAGAGAAATCTAGACAGTGGATCACCTTTCTAAGCAAGTACTATGCAAACACTTTTCTCTCTGGCCTCCAAGGGGGATTTAACAGGACCAGCACCAAGTGTGTTGACTTGTTCTTTCTATTTTTACCCTAGCGGCTGATTGACCCCTTCAGTCTAACATTTTGACCCTCGGTATTCATTACAACCTAGACATGTACTCAGTGTTATTTCTTTCTCAGAGTAATTCTTGGAAACCCCACTGAGCAATGGAACTATAGGCAACCAATGGTGGACCACAGAAAAATTTCTTCCAATGGTCTTCTGTGCCTTATGTATATATGTCAATTGATGCTCTCAGACCCCATGCAAATATCAGTCTTAAAAGTTAGAAGGTTTGTCATTTTCCCTGCTGTATTTTATACCTGACTTCTACATTTCTTCTCTACTGATCCGACTTCCTCCCAAGATTCTGACACATTGGTTTCTAATTATACATATATGCTTTTTATCTCCAGCCATTGTTGTGACAAACAAAAACTGAGGCTATGTAAATTGTTTTCTTAAAGGATTTTGTACTTTCCTGGGCAAGAAAGGAACAGATAAAACTTGAGGCAGAGCTTCTCAAAAGAAAAAAGTAGTCATTTTCCAGAGGAGTGTCTGACCACTGACAGTATGCACAGAAGGTAAGACTGTGCTACAGACCTGTGCTCGTGTGGTAGGTTTAAATATCTTTCAAATCCTTAACTTAAAATAACCATTGCTTTTTCTTTCTCTTAAGATTTCCATTTTAACTATCAAATTTGTATTGGAAAGTCATATCTAAGGACTGACTCAGTGAAACTAAATCAGTAATTGGGATTTTTCCATCTCATGAGGTTGCTGGATTTCAACTAAAAGCCATGCAGTGCTGACTCTACACACTACTGCTCTCCTGGATTTATGTTAGCTGTGGTTTATTCTATACCATTCAAGATTTTCACTAACAATTTAAAATTTTCTGATCGATAGAGATGGGTCCCCACAATTCTTTTCCTCAAATAAAGTCCCCAAATAGAAATGCAGCCAGTAAGTTCTCTGCAGGGTTTCTCATTCTCAGTATTTGTATTAATCTCTAATTAACTGCCTGAGTGCAACTCAGAATTTTATCATTTCAAATATTTCCTATGCAGGTATTTATTTTTCCACTGTATGAGACTAGAAAAAAAGACTCCATGCCTTTTAATTCCTAGCATATAAACCTTCATTATAATTACTTCTCGGGAAATTGTTGGAATTTGTTCAACACTAAAAAAGAATTAATTGCCTAATATATTAAGCCAATTAAACAAATCATTTCATCATCTGAATAACAATGAGTATAATTTCAGGGTAACAGATCATGCAAGCAGAAGAAGGAAGCTAGATATGATGGACATGTAGCTGCTGTGATTATATATGTATAGAAACAAGTGTCCACGCTCAAACCAGACCAAATCCCAGCATAGACGTGAGGAAAGTGGGTAAGAAATCCCACTTAACCTAAGGAACTTTTGGCATCTGATGGTTTCTGAGAATGGGAAAGACAGTATCTTACAGCAATGGCATTCTTTTGGGCCCAGTGGATGAACCCACATTGAAGAACATTTAGGTCCACAGATTAGACTTTATAGACTGTGATCATATATAAAGTCAGCAAGGGGAGGTACAGATATGAAATCTGAATACCGTTAAATGATATTGTATGAAAACCATAAAAGAAATCAGTAAAAATGTTTTAAAAGTTAAAAACAGAAGTAAAAATGAAGTTATCTCATTTCCTTAAGTCAGACAATAAATAAATAAACCAATGAAATACTGGGAGTGGAGTTGAAATATGTCCAGTTCCAATTGCATTCAAAGCTCTTATAGTTGTATAAAATTCACCTACATTTTATTTGATATGGACATCATAAAAGTTGAGTGCCAAATTCCTGTAGAGAAAAAAAATTCTTCTAGAAGGATTAACAAGGAAGATAACAATTTGGCACAATTTTTTTTTTCTGTTTTCCCTATTAAAAACACAGTAAGAAAGATTTTTGAAAATTAGGAAATATTACATTTCCCAAAAACCTTGCCTTTAAGGAACCAACCTCTAAGAAGTGAAAGATTATTCAGTCATACTCTGTGGATATCTTGATTTTCTGAAAAGCTCAAATGTGAAGAATGCATTGACAGAGTGAACATGAGTAAAGGTTCAGTACAGGATGGTTACACAAAAATGATACAGTACCAAGAACACTGGTCTGGAAGCAGAATCACATGGCGTCATGGCATGCTTTGTAATTATATTATATACATTGCAAAATATTTTTCCTCTCTGCCTTGCGGCTCACTTTTTGAAAATTTACAAGAAAATATTACATTAACTTTTAGCAGTGAACGTTGTCTTTCAGATCTTTAATAGTATCTATGCCAACCAGATTTGTTAGTAAACAATGGAATCACCTTTCAGCTGATACTGCTAAAACCAATTATGAGATGCTTAAGTACATTTGTAAATATTAGCAATTCACTCCTGGTTTATCTGTTTTCCTTTCATACATTTACTCAATCCAGTATTCTTCATAGAGTAAATGTTTACTGCAACGTTAGTAGTACTGGAAACTTGTGGATGATAGAATGATGTGAGTTAACTAGATTGAAAATTTTGCTGCAAACGAGTTCATGAACAAACAGTATGACCATGAAAAAAATTGGCATGTCGGAAAGGACTCTGCATGATAAACACTAGAGAGGTAGGCCTTGTGGGATCTAGTACTGCTGTGCATTAGGACAGATTTGCTTGAGCAAAGAGTTGAAGATGTACAAATGCACAGTGAATATATCAAGGGGGTGAAGACTTCTAGCAGAGAAGACACGGTGAAGAGACCTCCAAAGGAGAAGCATGACTATCTAGAAGCAGTCAGTCACAGACTCTATGCAATTAACCAAAACAATTCTGCTCACAATAGAAATAAACACAGAAGACTGAAACACCAGAAAAGAAAGAGAATGTTGCTTTTTTGATTAATGAATTGAGATAATGGAGGCAAATATTCTATCTTCTAACACAGAATTGGGTTAGGCTATTCATTTTAAACAATTAAAACCAAAAAGAAAAGCAAAAGCTAGGCATGGTGGTGATGCCTTTAGTCCTAGCACTGGAGAGGCAGGCACATCTCTGGGAGATTGAGGCCAGCCTGGCCTACATAGTAAGTTGTAGGCCAGCTGAGGCCACAGCAAGATCCTCTATCAAAAACCCAGAACCAACCAACTGCAAACAAACTAGCAATCAGAGACAGCAGGAGCAGCAGCAGCAAACGTGTAACCAACTGCAGTCTTTTTGCAGGGTATTTACTTACTTTGCACACCTGTCTCTCTATACTATAACCTCAGAATATATGGAAGCGTTTTGGGTCATTTGCTATTTTTCATGTCTTGGCCATCTGCTATATTTTTCGCTGTTTGAGTAGTATGTCTCTCATTGTAAATAAATTGATTAAAATTCATTAGTGATATGTAAAATTATTCAGTTAGTCAATTAATATTTTCTAAAGACTTATAATGTTAGTTTATATGTTAATAATTTAAGGGATTACAAAACACTATGATATGTAATCCATGCTCTGAATAGCAGTCATCTGGAAGAGGAAAGGAAGATAATTCTAATTATGAATCAGATTATCTTTTTGCTTCTTACAAAATATTTCATTTCCAATACAGGGGACAGTTCATCCAGACCTTGAGGGAAAGCAGTATATTGGAATGCAGAGATATGATAAGACCCTTAAAGAAACTTAGCTACAAAATCTGCATGAGGAGAGCTCAGGAGGCCAGTCCTGAAAGCAGAGACACTGTGACCTACACCCAGGGACTAAGAAGTGCAGTGGCTAGACGGACTGCAGTTCCTGGAAGATAACTCATAGCATTCCATTATAGAAGGCTTTCCACATGCTTAAAATCAGAGGAGTTATGATAGAAATTAATATTTCCTATGCATGTTGGCAATTCTAAAGAAATAATGCCTCATTAAAACCATTTATTTTTAAGTGGTCTTTTAGAGGACCTGTTCACACACCAAATTTTTCAGATCATTAAAAAATGATAGAAGAGACCATGGACATTCAGATTTGGGGAGATAAAAATAGTTTGGATCTTGAAATTTTATTAGAATTTGTACTTATTACATTTTATCATACAAATCCAGTTAGTGGATACAAAGGTGTAAATATATGCAGTGCTATAACTGAAGGAACTTTCAGATTTTATTTGAGGATAGAAATTATAAGAATAATAAATATCAATGGTAGCACAGCTGTAGGAGCTTTTTCTCTTCATCATCTAACAGTGGTACCATTTGACTCTCCTCTATACTGAGTTAAGGAAAGTTAAATCAATATAATGGAACTGTGTTCATGATGAAGAAACTGGTTCTACAGCTTATGCAAAGACCTACTTGTACAGTATAAAGAACAGATACTAAGCATTTCTAGACCTCATTCTAAGGTCATGACCTTTAATTACTTAATACTTATCTTCTAAATATACTAATTTTGGCTTTTCATGAAATTAGAAATTTAGAAAAATCTCTCAAGGTTTTAGAATGAAGTATTTTCTTGCACTCATCAAACATGACCTAATGGTTTGTTCATAAGGATTGGTTTTATTTATTAAATAAATATTTAAATGAAAACATAATTAATTGGTGGGTAGAAAGTTGCATGGATAGATGACTGGTCAGTTAATGGGTTAATGAGTTACAGGAAGAATATTAGTAGCAACAGTATATTTGCTTTACGTGAGATATAACCATTTAGAAAATTAAGTAATAATGAAAATATGTGGCAAATAAAATCACTTTCATTGGAAGAATAGTGTGCAAAAGCATCTTCATTCGTTTACCAAACATATATTTATATAAATATGTTTAGCTGTGTATATATATTCATGGAAGTAACATAGGTATCTGTTGCATCTTATAAATATATATTTCAAAAGAGCAGAGGTAGCGAATTAAGGAATTTAAATTTTCAAGTTAATGTGAAATGTATATGGATTAAAATATAGACATACAATGAAATATTACATAGACATATACATATATATTGTTCTTGTATGGCTTGACACAATGACAACTTAAATCACATATATGATATTTAAATTCAGGAAAACCCCTGGAAATAAATAATTATGTTACATGCTAATAGCTGTCATTTCCAGGTTTTGAGTTCATGAAATACTTTGTTCTCTAATAATTTTCACCACGATTTCTTATGCTTGTTTGAGTTCCCCATAAATGATAATTTAGTCATGAAAGTGGTAGAAGTTTTAAATCTTAATTAATAGAGGCTGTTTATCTGAACTTGCGACTTCCAGTCTTAAAAATATGCTGACATTTGTTCATTTGCTTGCCCCTAACATCTGAGATGCCTGCAAACTCTGCTTCTACATTTTCTGTCACAATTGCCTCTTCTCTGCTTTCACGATAATCAGCAAGGCTTTTCTACTGCCAAATGTTTAAGGTAAATCTGAATTCACTTGTCATCTTCCCCATTTGGAAATTCACTTCAAAACCTTTGAAAATACTTTCAGGAAATTCCCCAGAGAAAAATGTTATATAGAAACAACTAGAAAAGTTAAAGCGTCCCAGAAGGGGAACATTTCTATTTAGATTTTGAGCCCCCTCTCTCTCTCTCTCTCTTTCTCGCTCTCGCTCCCTGTAACTATCACTCATTCTTCCATATTATTTAGGACAAATATTGCTACTGTTATTGGCTAACAGAAAGGAAACAAAATAAACTTTGTGCTGGGATTGGAGAGACAGCTCAGTGGTTAAGAACACTGACTGCTCTTGCAAAGGACCAGGTTTCGTTTCCCAGCATTCACACAGTGGCTAACAACCTTTCATCCTTTCACAATCTTCTTCTAGAGGATCTAATGCCCTCATCTGACCTCCACAGCCATTGCACACACATGATGCACTTGCATAAATGCATGTAAAAACTCATCCACATGATTTAAAAATAAATGACTTAAAAAAAAAGTTTATGAAGAAAACATAGGAAACTCCGTGAATGTGAGAAACATTCCCAGCTCACAGAGCTTGATAGACAGCAAAGCCAATCTTTAATATAAGAACTTGTAAAACCCAATGCTAAGTCACAAGAGTGTCTAAATAAGCTCTTGAAGGAGCAGAGAAGGGCCACAGATATCCCCTTCTTTGGCATGTGCTAAAATTTTAGGATTTATAGCTACAGAACTTTTAAGAATTATCACATAATTTGTGCCATTACTCAGATTCATTCACAAAGTATTCAAGTATTATTTATATACTTTTGAACATTTTGAGACCACCAGCAGCCTCTCATAATTGAGTACTTTTTTGTAGGTCAAAATAGCTTGGTAATTAACAATTATTACTCCCCAGCTCTTTGGCATACCTCCCATTGGACAGCACACACTCACTTCTGGAATTCTGGTCATGTGACCAGGTGTAAAAAGACACCGAGTCCAAGAATGTGGTCTTCAGGAGCTAATGCTTCCTCTTTCTGGTTCCCTTATGGTGACTCTCAGAACTTGGACATCAACATCAAGCAATCCTTACTAATGCTTTATTTCTTCTTCTTCAAGCCCTAGCTGTTCCTTTGATAAACATATGATCAGCCTATCTTGGAAGTTCAGGCAATCCTTTCAAACAAGCACAGGAGGTATGGAATTCTCCAGAGACAAACGCAACCCCAATAATCCCTTCCCCATAGTTCAGATCTGTTAAGTTAAATCAAAAGTGTAGCTATTCTTCCTCACAATGTTTGGGAATTGTTTGTTATGCAACAGTCGATAACCAACATAGATGTTGATGTCTAGATACAATTGCTGCTGCTGTCATGACAAGTTAAAACATGTGGCATTGGCTCTGGGACCAGGTGGTAGATAAGAACTGGATGCATTGAGAAGACACTGAGAACCTAAAGACCCTCTGGGAGAATATTAGTGAAGTTCTAATGTTTTGTGAGGAATGTATCGGTGAGATCTTATTCCAATATAATTAAAATAAGAGTGTATTCTTGAAAATTAGAGGGCAGGAGCCCTTTGTGTATTGCTGTTGGAATTTTGATAATGCTACCTGTAGATTAAACAGGGAAAGAAGGAAATGTACTTAATGAATTTGATGATTTAATTAAAGTGATTTCAGGCAGAGGCAGGATATTAAATGTGCCATATGGCTTCTCAATGCTCAAACACAATGTGAATGAAAAGAGTTGGACTAAAGTAGAACTTTTCTAGAAACATGGAACAGTTGAGTTTGAAAGGTATTTACTTTTTTTAAATTATGTATTCTCCAGAGGAAAGAAATTCCTAGTAATTGTTTCAATTCATAGATAGATTATAGAGTAGAAAAAATGGTTTATGTGCCTCTGATGTTAAGATGTCAGAAAGATCTAAGGTTACTTTTAGGAGTGCTCTGTGACAAAAGTTCTATGTGAAAATTATTGACAGTGAGAGTGTGTCTCACACTGACCCTCTGTTAGCTGTCTTTGGAGTCCTGAATATGGGTGTATACTGGGTGTCCAATAGTAGGAAGACTCAGTGTTTAGTGACCTGTGAGTGTGACTCCTGTTCAGTTAAGTGAATTACAAATGAATATTAAAGGAGTTTACACAGTTTTTGAAGCAATCATACAGGATTTCTTTCTCATAAAATGAGAAAATATTGGAATCTCATTTATAACCAGCAGGCAGATTCAGAAGAGAAGAGACCTCAGCTGCAAAGATAGTTTATGAAAAGAGAGGCAGAAAAACAGTAATCTTGATGGCAAGATCCTCCAGGGCAGAGCCAACAGTGTAAAAATGTCAGTATTCTTGAAGATTGTTAATCAAGGAAACAGAAACAAGTCTATCCCTTACCAGTGACTGATATGTGCCTTCAGATTCTACCTTCTTGAACAATGGTGTCAACTAAGTGACTCTCATTCAGTGTCATCCCTCCAACTGGACATGTCATGGGAAACTTGTCCATTTGGTTCATGCATCTTCAGTGGAGAAGAACTACGCTCTAGATGTGTGTCTTCCCCAACAACTTGTAAACACAGATCTTCATTTGATTTGGACAATGAAATCCTGTACCATGTGTTTGAAATTGATGTGATGGTGACTTAAAATATCAGGGCATTCTTTGCAGGAATACAGTGAACTTTTGTCTGCAGAGAAATTCTGTTGGTCTGAGAATACGGCATAAAATTATTTCACACATATCCAGTCGAGTCGCTTCCCTTGAATCTGCTGTTTGTTACTGCTTCAGCAATCAAAGATGACAGAAGCATGCTGTGTCCGCTTTGCAGCTGCCCAGACACAAGCAATGGTAGCTTTAGTCTTTGTCAATCGTAGCATGTTTACTTTGGAAATCAGACACCGTGGATCATGAGTCCAAGCCACATTTAGTAGAAACTCCTCAGGAGATGAACAAAAACAAACATCAGTTTCTGTCTTATTTGAATGAGTCACAAGAATCATCTGGCCCTGAAAGTGGACACTGTGTGGATCAGAAATGAACCAACACTGTTTATCAGACTCAAGTCATAAATTTTTGAATCAGTCAACTTATTGCTATTGTTTGAAGCCAGTAACTTTGAGGATCATTTGCTATTCAACATCAGATATTTGAAAAATAATTTTAATATAGTAATTTGTGAAAATGAAGCTTTTAAAGTATTACGTAGGATGTGATAGGTCATGTTGAATGCAGTGTTCCTCATGGATAGTGTAAACTTAATTACATGCATGAAAAAAAATAAGAAATATTTAGTAAACCACCTGACATTTTAATATTAAACAAAGATCACTCAAATGTGATATGATATTAATTTTCATGGTAAAAATGTTAGTATCATTTTATTCATATGATAGTCATCTGAGCTGTCTTCAAGAAGACAAAGAAAAAGAAAACACAAAGATCAAAGTTTGAAGTTACTGTGTTTTCATGAAAAAAATTCAATTTGTAAATATATAATTTACTTACACATCTTTTCCTTAAAGTATTCAACACAAACTCAAACATTCCTTCCCATGATATTCACTTTCATATACCATTCCTTAAAACAATCATGAGACACACATGATGTATATTTGTGTGTTTTAATGCAAAGTTCAATTAGTTACTGTTTAAAAGGAAAGTAAATATCTTTCTTATTTGACTCACATCATCTTCGATTAGAAAAAAAAGAAAAGCAGCAGGGGGAAGACTTGCCAGGATCCATGGTCCAAACACTAATATTTTTAAATAGTATTTTCCCCCCCAAAGTTTGCATGGTGTTCTCCCTTTCAGTATAGTTCCATAAGTTATTAGAGTTGGAGAAATTTTATGTTATTCCATACAAGTCCAAGAAAATACAGAATTATGTAAATTCGAACATCTAATTAAAAGTAAAATTTCCTGGTTATTATATACCTTTTATTATTTTAATAAAAGGTATGCTTTTCAAATTAGTAAATATAATCTCTCAGAAGGAGGAAAATTAGGATCAAGTTAGTGGTTTTCAGTTAATGATCTGACTAAACAATACACATCTGCGAGAAAAGTCTTAAAAATGCAAATTATCAGTCTCCAACCCAGGTGCAATGGATGAGAAACTCAGATAGAGGGGCCAAGTAATCTATATTTTAATAATCCCTCCAGGTACCTAGTATAGGTGCTGAGAAACACTGGCCTTGGGTTTTGTTTTGTGATCACTATTAAATATGTATAAACAGCATTAAATATGTATTAAATATGAATAGAGTCTCGCTACTAAAGTTAGTGCACTGACCAGCAACATCAGCATCGCCTGGGAGCTGATTAGAAATGCAGAATCTGCACCCCAGACTTAGGGAATCAAAATCAGTGTTTTAACAAGATCCCCAGGTAATTCATGAGTATATTAAGCTTGAGAAGCAGTGCCATCATATATTTGCTAATCAAAATCAACTATGATATGCATTCTATCAGGATGCAGGTGTGCTTTCAGTGATAGCAGGAGCAATGGTGTGCACCAGCTTCCAATTGGGGCAATGATGTTAAGTGAAGTTCATTGATCCTACATCTTATAAGGAGCTCACTTTGGATGTGTGTTTGCATAGGACCTGAAGACACAAGAAGACATTTTTCTCTGAATTCCTCCAGTGTTCATCTTCATAAGTACTGTACAAAGCTGGCCATTCTCCCTTCATCTGTTAGCCAAGCTCCTATAGACAAGGTCTGGTTTCCAACCATTTCCAACAGGGAACGGCATGAACTGCATTCATTCTTGCCAAGGTCAGAGCAGATAGCATTATTCACATAGACAGCTCTGATGTCATTACTGGCCACGCAATAAACTCAAAGCAGGAACCTCATATCTAACACCCCAGCGTTTTCTGGATTTGAGGTGGCAGAGTACCCGCCTCTTTCCAGGGCACCCTATTGATCTTTCCATGTGAACTGCAGAACACGGACTTTACGATGATGAAGTGCACATTAGCTATAAGACAATAATGTGGGGAGACAGAGTGGAAAAGCAAATCTCTGATTGTTCCTGGCTAGACTTTCTGCATATTTTATTCTCCCAAATTTTTATTCTGTTGAAGTGTGCAAGCAGAAGAAACTGCTATCAGAACGCAGAACTGACAGCATAAAAATCATTTACCATTTTATGTTCAGCATTTAACTTAAGAAAAATAGAAAAATTCACAGTGAGTAGATGGTTTGACGATTTCTTGGGGAGAGGTGTGTTCTAATAAATTGTTTTCTGAAATAAAAAGATGGCATGACAGGAAACAGCTTCAAAGACATTAAAGATGGATTTGTTTTAGGTGTTTCAGAGATCCTAACTGTGAGAGCATAAGTGAATTAAGGTATATCTGAAACAGAAAACACATATCTAATGGAGCAAGGACCACCTTCATTACTAATAGTATAAATCAACAAATAGTACTATTCAATCAGATCAGAGCATTGCAGAGCACTGCCAATAGCCTTGATTATTAAAAGCAAATAATTTAGGATGAAGAATTAATGCACTGAGATAAACTAATATACCTACTACAATATGTAGAAGATAATTGAGTCCAGTGTGAAGCTAAGTGCTCAAACGTTCACTTTCCCCCTTTCAATCACATGACATTTCTGATATTGAATTTATCATTTATATTTTACAAAGAAAATTGGAGCTCAGAAACATGAACAGACTTTCTCACAGCCACATAGTCAGCACAGAACCCAAACAGAGCTCCAGCAAACATCTCTGGTGCCCTACCTAAACTTCATTCCTTAGTGAAAGAAGGGAAGTGACTTAGAAAGGAGGTTGGTTTACGCTAAAAGAAGGAGCTGGTTGAGGAAGGAATGGAGCCTAGAAATCAAACCAAAGGCTGCTTCTCACTGTAAACTTTCCTCTTCCTCCCACAGATGGCTTTCAAATGTGCTCAGTTTATCTTTGGGAAAGTAAGGCTAATTAGAACCATCTATTTGATCTACTAACATTCACATTGCATGACGGATTTGGCATAATAAACAGCATGGGTTTCTGGGACTCTGTTAAAATAATTTTCCTGTTTGTTTGATTTGCTTTCAGTACTGAACAGGGCCCGCACTTCTTTGTCCCCATGCTTTACAGCACTGGAAGCTGCTACTTGAAAAGCTGGAGGAACTGGACATGTTTAGGTGCATGTAAAGTGCTTAAACAGGCATAGAAACTAAATTCTCATTTCTCCAATATTCCTTTCATGTACAGAAAGAATTTCCTCCCTTCTCCTGAGGATAGACACACATCTAAGGTATATATGTAGAAATAGCCCATCATTGTAGAAGTTTAAATCACAGTGGCCTGGTGATGTTGCAAATTAATATTATGTTCTAATAGTTCTAAAGCAACTCTAACCACAGACTTGGAAGTACTTTGGCCAAATATCTTATTATTGCCTTCAGGAAATGACTTTCTTTCTCATTTTATCTTAGTTTCCCATGCTTGAAACTGGGTCTAATAACAACTGCGCTTTACATATCTGAGAGAGATGTTGCAAGGGTTACTGAAGGAAGTGTAAGAGCCCTAAACTGGATAAATTAAGATACGTCACCATTATCCTATTAAATTCTTCAAATTAAATTCTCTGGAGAACTCTACCTTGTCTAACCTCAATGAATTAAGCAGACATAAGATTATAATAGTGTATGTTTAAAGGTGTCTTTGTTGCTTTAGTCAAGGGCTTAAATCGAATGTCCATTAAACAGATCAGAGGAAGTAGCTTTTCGGAAAAATAAAAATGAACACATTGGAAGACAACCTTCAGATCCTGAAACTGACACATCAGCTTCTTACTCGCTGCAGGATGAGCTTATTGTCATTACATATACATTTCCAAAGATTTAGTAAGTGAACAATTAGGGTTTGTTTCTCCTGGAATTCATTAAAATTAGCTAAAATACTAACCCAGCCTTTCCCACATCTGTTGTTTGGCTGTGTATGGGTAAAATGCCAGTTGGTGTAATCTCCCATTTTTGCTTCCAGATGTTTTGCCATCACATAATTATAGACGGATAAATGCATCTAATAATATTCTTAGATTAATGCAAGAGTTCTAATGTTTTTTAGGTTTTAAATACAGTGAAAAGGGATTTTATTATTTTAAAATGTGCCTTAAGAAATGAAATGTGCATCTAACTTAAACCAGCATAACCATAAACCTATAGTAATTTCTGACTTGATTGGCCTTAACATATATGACAAAGTGCATGAAATTTTGTGGGCAGGATCTGGGGAAGTGCGGGGAGGGAAAACAATGCTAAAAGTAATTAAGATGCAGCGTATGAACTCCACAAAAGTTCAATCAATATATATTTTTCAAAATAAAACATATAAATAAATAAAAAGGACAGGGAGTAATAGAGGCCATGAAATTGTAGAAGAGTAAAGGAGTTGGAGTCGGGGGAAGTGGAAGGTCTGAATGTGTCTGTTTGTTTAATGAAATTCTGGAATCGATAAAACAATTTAAAACACGAAAAAAAGTAGCTTCATTTCTTTGAGAAACCCAAGATCCTGTAGTAGAGGGAAAATTTTCGTTACCCAAGAAAAACTCTAATCTCAATTACAGGATAATGCTACTTTGCTAACAGACATCCATGAAATGCTGAAATGCACATAGTTTATTGATAATAGAAAGACAAACTTGGTGAACATTTTAAAGTCATACATCTCCAGCTCTGTAATCTTGAGGAAATCACTTGCTTTTGTACATGTTCATTTTTATAAAATGGTGTGAACATCACTAGAGACTCTCATCCTAGTAATCCATGGAAAGAAACTGGGCTAAAAAATTACAAGGCTCTTGACTTGGACAAGTTATTTATATTAAGAAAAAGAACTGTGGATTAAGCTTATCCTGACATCCCATCCTTAAACACAGGACAAACCCTTAGAGCATTAAGCACACTCCACTCTGAGGGTCCATGGATGCACTGTGTAGAAAATTGGCAAGTAGACTGAAAGGATGGGCACTCTGTCCAGACCTAGCCAGCTGGCACTGTGCTTCCTGGAACTGTGGAAACATGTACTCTCTAAATTCGACTTCTGTTTCCTACAAACCCAAAGGTAATTGCCAAAGTGATATCTGCAATGACAGTTGAGTGCACGTAGCACCATTTGTATGTTTTCCAGGTGAAATAATCACTCTTCAAAATTGATGGTGTGACCAACAAAATGACAGTATAGTTACTAATGCCACAGCTTCTGTCACTAGGATCAATTTGTCATATTCATGTCCTTGCAAAATGCATGACACTTAAGCATATTCTATTTATGATTTTCTGAACAGCCTTAAGGTTACAGAATGGCCTTGTATTGCAAATGAACAACTCTGAAGAGGTTGCATAAGTTCTCTTATCTTTGGTTCATCACATAAAATACTAGATACTAACCCGTGTTGTGACTTAATTTTTCAAAATGTCATTCCCCTGCTAGATTCTCAGCTTAGTGGGAACAGATACTTTGAGTGCATTATCACTTACCTAACACAAATGTAGTTTCAGCACAGACATGCATTGATCAGATCCTCAGAAGAGGAAGAATTCTTACAATACAGTGGGTTTTCTATGAACTATAAAATATTTGCCACAGGCTTTGGTAATATGGCATATTGGTAAGGCAAAGGGTTGTGTGTTAAAACTTGGCTCCAATTAAAACTAGTTATAAAATATTTCAGAAATGAGAGACATATGGTCACTTTCTCATACATTTTTTTTCATTCTTATAATGTTATATTAATCTCCCCATGTCACAGAGCAATTTGGCAAAAACATGATCACTCTCCAAATTGTTTGTCTTGTGTTAAGTACTGACAAAAGTATGTGAGAGTTCCTGAGTGAGCAGCATGGTTGCCATGGGTGTTATCACTGCCTTTTTTCACACACATTTTTAATTTTGCGTAATCACCAAAAATGTGGCTTGAACATGGAATGAAAGAGACACAGATTAGATGCATAACTTAAATGTTAGTGGCTTTACTCGGGGATCATCTACCAGGTCTGGGCACAAGGCGGCTGGAGTCTGGAACATCCGTTCAGGTTTGGTTCCTGGACCAGAGCATATTTCCACATGGCAGTATCTGCCTGGGCCCTATTCGAATCCATCTGATTGGCAGGCCTACTTCTGCATGCTCTTACAAAGTATTTATTAAGAGTTGTCCAGTCTCTATGGCACGGGAATAATTTTAGTTCCTAAAACAGCAAATAGATTTTGTAAGATCTTAGAACGATGTTATAATATTAACACTTTTGCTTAGAGTTGACTCTGCATTTACTGAGATCACATTATAATTGTTTCCAAGAGTTTTTGTGACTCTGACAAAATATCTTAGAGAAAAAAAGTAAAGGTGGGTGAACTTATTTTGGCTCATGGTTACACACTGTTCAGCCCATGGTGGCTTGGCCATTGAACATGGAGAGAACACCCTGCTAGAAGGAGCTTGTGGAGGAAAACACTGTTAACCTCAAGGCAGGAAGGAAGCAGAAAGAGAAGGGAAAAATCTAGAAACAGATGTAATATTCAAATGTTGCCCCATCCTCTTAATCCCTTCAGTCAGGTCACATCTCCTAGAGTTGCCTTAACATCGTGCCACCAGCTTGGAACCAAGCATGTAGCACAGAATCCTGTAGAGGACACTTCATATTTAAAGAATGACAGTAGTCTATACAAAATCCCACTGAAGATACACACACTTATTTCAGTACCAAATCTGCACTTTACAACTAATAGGTGATAATTCTTTTTAATCAATGTGGAGATATACTTGTATTATTTATTATTTATGTGTATGAGTTTGTTACTGTGCAATGGCCTTGGAGGTTAGAAGTGGATGTCGGGTCTCCTGGAACTGGAGTTATAAAGAGTTGTTAGCCATCATGTAGGTGCTGGCAATCAAACTTGGGTCTTCTGCAAGAGCAGCCAGGGCTTTTAAACACTGAGTCATCTCCATCCCGGGAAATGTTTTGTTTTGGTATTATTATTCTAAACTAATTATCTCAAAGTAAATCAGTAAATAAATGTCTTTCTTAGGCAACAGTGCTCAACTTAGGCAACTTTGTTCTCAAGGCCCCTTTATACACACAAAAATAATTGATGAAACCTAGAAACTTTTGTTTGTTAATCTTTTTTTATTGAGCTATATGTCTCAATTTTTACCACGTTAGTTATTGACACAATTTTGTTCAAAAATAACAAGAAGACACAAACACACATTCTATGAGCAATTAATTCATCAATTATATCATCCTGTGCTATTAGCCTAGAAATTCTCTACCGTCACCTATGAAAGCAAGAGAAGTCAAAAGACAAATAATGTCTCAAATGTTATTATGAAAATATTTTCATCTTGCTGAACTCCTAAAGCATTCCAAAGACTCTAAGACCCTCTATATAACACACCAATCACTGCTATTCTACATGGCAAAGGAATCTCATTGCTGAAATCTTCTTCAGTTTGTTTCAAACTATTATTTTTTATATCTGAACCATGTTAGATATGTCACATGATAATCGGAATGACATCATAACATTTATCTGACAAATGATGAAACAGATACTTCATAAAGAATGAGTGTTTTGCCCAATCTAGTATGGCTTTAGGTCTTATAGCTACCTCAGAGTTCCAAAAGTGCCATTCCTAGACCTGTATTATCATGTCATGGTCCAGACCCAGAAGAGCCATCACAGAGTTGAAAGCAATCCCCGTGACTCTCAATAAAACTAGATCCTCAAGAAAACTCATGTATCCACAGTTACAAATATGAAAGCACCTTCCCCAAGAGGATTTATCATCTCTGCATCCTTTAAAAATATCATGTTCCATTTGAAGATCAAATGATTTTAGTAAATGCACCTTTAAAAAAGACTCCAGAGTTTTCATAGAAAAATGACACTAAGCCAAATTCTTATGCAAAACAACGATTCAAAGTATATTATTTTTAAAAAACAGTATTTATTTTGTGTTTTTGTATGAATGCATTCTCTGCATGTATTCAAGTGCACCCTATTGTGACAATTCCAGCGGAAGTCAGAGGAGGGTGATGGAATTCTCTAGAACTGATGTTACAGATGGTTGGTATCTGTCATGTGGGTGCTGGGAATAGAACCTGGATCCTCAGTAAGAATAACCAGGGATCTTAACTGCCGAGTCGTTTCTCCAGTCCCCATCTAGCAAATTCTTATGAAAAACATTATTCAAAGCAAGTGTATCTTACATATCATCTTACTTTTTAAATGATTCTCTTCTCAAATAAATAACAAGCACTGTGATTCCCACAACTTCCTAGTCTATGTACAATATTAAAAAGACAGCGTGGAAACTACTAGAGCACTTAAATATCTTACAAAGATTATTTTTTCCGGATGTTTTGCCATATATAACACTGGCACCAAACCATGGCAGGAGTTTGGGCTTTGACACAGATTCTGGTGTAAGCTAATCTTACTTTATTGGGTCTGTGGTCTCTAACTTCTCAGAGTCTCGTGTCATATACTTCTAAAACAGTATTCAGAATACATCTATGTCAAAGTAGCCATGAGAATTGAATAAAATAAAAAGTGTGCGCAGTGACTAAACTTTTATATCTCAAATGCCTGTTTAATTTCTTTCCTTTATTGGCATACCCAGATGTTATGCAATTTCATGTATTCAAACATTGAGCCAATGGAGATGATGGGAAATGATGTGACAGTTTTGATGGTTTATTTGGTATCTATGTCACTTTCCAAGCTTATGATTCTTATGAAATCCAAATATGGATATACTTTTTCTATCCAGAGATAAACATTGGGTGCCATTCTACAAACCCTTCAGATCAGCCTTTTCTGAATTTTTTTTTCAGCTTTTAAAAATGTTTGTACTTACATAATTTAGATGGTCTTCCAATCCCCACATGCAGTTCATTTGCTTTTCATAAACTTAATTACATAGTCATGAAAACATTATAGGAGACTTTTAATAATTAGTACATGAAAAAAAATCCATGATGTAGAATTTTTTACATGTGGCATCAGTTGGCCCTCAGAAAATTTTCATATTTAAGGAATTTAAAATTTTGGTGCTCAGTTCTGCTCATTTCTATGATGCTATCAGAAGTACTATCAGAATGTGAGTGAAAATAACTGTTTGCATTTGAGGCTGTCCTATCTGTGGCTAACAGAATCAGGCCAAGATGAACAAGGATCTCTTTTTTTCATAAAATTAGTAGAACTCCCTGAATGGCCATACACTGTCCAATGGTTTATGGAAGCTTTGTTTTTGTCTTGTATGCAGTACCTTCTAGCTTGATTAACTGGTGCCAACTAGATAGGGCATAGTTTCCTTACTGATGCTGTGTGTCTCTGCTTTCAGTATCTAGCTGGACAACGTAACTTGCTCAAATTTATTTCCTTCAATATATTAGCTACCAAAGGACAACAACTAAGTCTTCAGGAACGGGTATCCCTGATTGGAATCAGTGATGTTTTCAAGACTCATTCTATATCTATTTGGTATGCATAGTAATAGCCTATTTTTCTCTTGAAGCTCTTTAAAATAAACTCTGTTGCAGGCAAAAGCAGTCATTCAAAGGACAGAGTTCAAAAGAAGATAATGAACTCACTCCTTTGCATTTTCACTAAGGTCTGATATTTGTATTCCGGGGGTCAATTATATAATATGAAACTGCTGTTGATCACCCAAGTCTAGTCAATCATTTCTGGTAGACATAAGTTTATTTTAAGTGAAAAGTCATCCCACACATTAGATTCTTAGATGCTTTGTATGTCTTTTTAAAAATAAACAAATGTGAGTTTCTACTGTGTTCTACAGATTTCAGTCTTTGTTTCTTTGTAACTGCTACATAATTATATTGGAAATATGAGAAACAGTTCAGCAGGAAATCAAATGCTGGCTCAGTGTGGGTATTTTTATATCCTGAGAAACTGAAATATGAACTGGCAAAGAGATTTAGATACTGTACCTAACACAGAATTTAATGACAAATCATATTTAAAAACCATCAATAAAGGAAAAAAAATCCAAACCCATATTTTCTGCACAGTGCATCAGCTGCTTATTTGTTTGTGAAACAAAATAGTTGTGTAAGGCCAGGAAAGAAATGTTCTTTAAAAAACAAAATTGTCATTTAAATGGAATGTATAACAGTTTACCTGAAAAACACACTCACAGAGGATTTGTCGTGTCAAGGTTAAAAAAATAGTCTATTAATTGAAGATACTTTTATGGCAAATGACTTGAATATATACATATAAATAAGCACAATATAACACACATGCAGATTCCAACCAAGTGTATTTTTGTCTTTAAGTACATATTACAGATTTCTTTCTACTGGTAAATAAATGAGGAAGATCGATGGAATTGTTTATGCACATGAAGATAATTCTAATAACCAAATTTGAAATCCTTCTTCATATGAATGTAGCGTCCAATATTTTATCCTCCACACTTACCCAGTCTGATCCTAGCCTATTATTCATCATTCATGGTTAAATAATAGGAGGTAGAGAATGGGGTCAACCTCTGAATCATCCCTGGCTTATAGGATTAGATAGCAAAAAGCACTTAAACTTCAAGATTAGACAGAATCAGACTTTAATAATTTTAAATTTTAGGAATCAAAGTTTCCTAAAAGTCAAAATTCCTATGCCATAGAGTTTAAATATTATATTTCTCCTGTTGCTTTGGATCCTTTCTGTCCCAGTCTATTCAGTTCCTTTAATGAGAAGACAGCCTAAAAGACTCCATGGCAATCCATACTCTTATCAAGATTTTCCTTGAAATAAGATGTGAATAGCAAATCTTTGGAAGTAATGGGGGATTTTGGGTTTTTTTTGTTTGTTTGTTTGTTTTTGTAACCAGACTTGTTAATCTTACCTGGACTAACAGGTATAGTAATATATACTAAAAGTTCAGAATCTGGGATAGAGAGTAAGTTGAACCTAGGATCAGATCCAGACTCAGCAATCAAGTTGGTGAGCTCAAACTTTGTCTTTGCTTTATTGGAGGAAATAAGGTACTGAGTCTTGGAATTCTTGAGAGTTAAAAACAACAGCATGCAAACAAAAGGCTAGTACAGAGCAAATATAGCATTCTTCCCTGTTTATCTGTTTCCTTTCACCAGACCTTACTCCCTCCAGAAACATCTGCTTGTCCTCTTTCCTCTTTACTTTTAAACAGAAGCCAATTTCTGTCCAATCAAATTCCATTTATAATGCACCTATCCTTTCATTCTGAATGAAGACTTCTCAAAGGATGACAGTGTTTCTTTCTTTAGGTATTTGGGTGCCTGAGACCATAGAACTGGCAGCTATTCAAAGAATATGCGTGGTGCTTCCCTATGACAATAAGAATACTATTTGAACTTAAGTAACATCTATGGAAACTATTTTGCCATAGAAGACTTCAAGGGATCTAAATATCAATCAAACATGTGTGGCTAGAGTGATTGACATTTACCACCACAAGCAAAACTGAACCCAAATTATCATAGTTTAAATGCCTACCATCTGTCTAACTGGCCACTTGACCTGGCACTCAAATATAGGTGGCTAGGGATGGATTCAGACGCAATCGGGGGTGTATTTTTAGCCTCAGCTTCAAAGCTGTGGATTAGGGATTCCTGTAATCAGAAAACGTGCTGCATTTTCATTCTTTTGGCTTTGCTCCTCTGTAACCTGCTTCCACTTATTCAATACAGATCAGATTAAATGATAAACAGGCTTGTTGGGCAATGAATTAGAGGCTGGCATTGTTCCAGGCTTCTCTGAAGGCTTTCAGAGAGAAGAGGAACACAGTTTCCTAGATCAGAAACCTGTCTCCACGGTGAAGGGGAAAGAGGTCCCTGGCTCCTTTCTGCCAGCACCTTTCTTGTGGTTTCTGACTCCCAAGATTGATTAATATTGTATTGGACTCATTTGTCAATGCCCCATAATTTTCAAACAAGGGGTGCACAGTCGTTCTTGCCCTTCCCATCTCAACCTCAATCAGTCACTCAGGAAAAAATAATGACTTAAGAATCTAGATAAGCTAAGCGTAGTACATATGTTTGTCTGCCTGAGATCTTCAAATAAAAATGGAGTGGCACATATTAAAGCGAAGCTCTCTTCAATTTTCATCAATCGGCTAATAAAGCTATCAAGGTACGTCCTGGAAGTGTTAATTCTTTATTTCCTTTATCCATTTTATTTCCTTGTAAATTGCCTCAAGCAGAGCTGTGTCCCTAGGACCTAAAGATGACCATGAACCCAGCAATAATATAATGGTGTACAGGAACAATGTGCTTAACTATTTCTTTCCTCAAAGACATACTTTCAAAAACTCCAGCTCATATGAGCATACAATTAGATTTGACCAATGATACTGAAGGAAGAACACCGCCAAGTGACTGGAAACCTAGTGCAAAGCAACCTTATCCAGCCAAGGGTATTAAGAAATGATTAGGATTAGAACTGGACAGGTGGCTCAATGGTTAAGAGCACTGGCTACTCTTGCAGAGGACCCTGATTTGATTCATAACAGCCACATGGTGGCTAACAACCATCTGTAACTCCAGATCCAGGACATCTGACACCGTCTTCTGACCTTTGACGGTTTTGTATGACCCAAGAGCCCTGACACACTTGTAGGCAATACACTTCTACATATAAAATAAAATAAGATAATACATAAAAGATTTTTAGAAAGAAATGATAACTCAACAGTAATAATAGTCAAAATATTTTTTTTAATATTATCATGTATATGACAGCACTTCTAAACATTGAAAATGTGTTGATAATTTTTTTTTTCTTTTTGAGACAGGGTCTCCAGGTCATCCAGGTTGGCATCAAACTCACTATGTGGAGCAGGCTGACTTCATACTCAGAGATCTACTTGTGTCTGCCTGCCACATGCTAGGGTTAAAGGCATGTACCACCATGTCTGGCTATTGACAGTTTTTATATAAGTTAACATAGAAGGTTATTTAAACTGAAATTCTGAAGAAGTCACAGCTCAGTAAATGATGGCTGTCAGTGAGACACTTAGTCTTCAGTGACACATTTCTGTGTCACCTCTACACAGAAGATAATGCCTCTTTTAATTCTCTCCAGAGGTTTCTTTGTACTGAAGATGGTGACAGAAACTCCCAACTGGCCAATATGTAGAGAACATGGGACTGCACAGTGTTCATCCCTGAACAGGACATTGATATCAATCTTCTGCTCTCCAAGACTCAGTGATCATTGATGAAAAGGGGAGAGAAAAGATTTGCAAGAGCCAGAGATGTTGGATTACCACAAGGAAACAAGAGTTTTCCAGATAGCTGTTGAGTCACACATATCAGCTCATAGCAATTGTGAGAGCATGCAGAAGTCCCATATAAGCTCAAACCAGACAAAATCCCAGTATAGACACAGGGAAGTGGGTAAGAAATCCCAACCCAACCTAAGGAGCTTTTAACAACTAATGGTTGCTAAGACTGGGAGAGGCACATATGCATAGTCTTAGTAGGTTAACTAGGCTCCAGTGGATGGACTCACACTGTGTGTGTGTATATATATATATATATATATATATATATATATATATATAAAATATCTATCTATCTTTATATAGAGATATGTCATATATATACATCATATCTATCTATCTTTATATATAGAGAGATATGTCATATATATATATATATGTAGAGAGAGAGAGACAGAGAGAGAGTACATTAAATTGAGCAGAGGACAATAAGACGAGGTACACATAGGGGAGAAGATCTAATTACTATCACATTATATTATGTGAAAATTCAATACAAACTAAAAAAAGAAAAATGTTAATGCTCTCCTTGAGAAAAAAAAGTCTCTATAAAAAAGAGAAACAGATAGAATGTTTCATTATTCCTTTCAAATAAGTAAGGTGTTGAAGCAAGGACTAACGGATATGCATATACTATCCTGAGAAGATTCTGAAAGGAATGTGTAAACAGAAATTAAGTTACTTTCCAACAAAGTGAATGCTAGTAAGTGTTTAATGGTTGTATTACACAAAAATGGACTTAGATGCCTGGTTTCCTAGCCTCTCATATTCTCTCTTGACTGCTATACAGGCAGTTGTGCTTTCTTAGTCCTGATGACTTCTCTATCTAGGTTGAGCAATGACTCAGTGGATAAGAGCACTGAATTTTAAGTGAAAGTACTATACCTCAGTACAGAATCTATTCTGAATCTTTAGAAAGTGATAAATAAATGTTACAGAGGGCCAGGTTCAACGGCCAACACCTATATAGCAGCCAACAACTGTCTGTAAATCCAGGGGAATCCAGGGGTGCTCTACTGACCTCTGAGGGCATTTAACAACATGGGTGCCATGGCCTATATATATATATATATATATTTACACACACACATTTATATGGCCAATACACTCATACAGACAAAATAAAAGTAATTAACAATAAAAGAAAATAAAGCAATTATCTTCATAATCTGGTCATCCGTACCTCCCGGGGTTTAATATTCCACTCCTAGAGTTCATACGCTACTATGAGTGGTCAGGTTATTGAAACTTACAAAACAAAATCTCACATTCCTGTTTGCTGTTTACCCACCTTCTAGGATTTTCTGCAGCAAGAGTTACAGTTGAGACCAAGAGAAAGATGTTTTATATGGAGAGACCATGAAGGACAGGAGCTTCTTTCCTTACTCCTTTATAAGGCTGTGTCTGAATGGATATAAATTTATGTTGGCCCACTAAAGAAGAGCCTGCTTAAAATCTAGAATATCATTCTCCACGTGTATGCCCCCTCTGAGCAAAAACAAGATGCAAGATAGAGAGTAAAAAAACGAAAGATAAAATGGAAGAAATTAATGAAATGGTTCCAGAACAACAAGGTAACTAGAGAGGCACTCTCAGGTCATTATCCAGAGAAACGAAGTGGGCACCATGAGAGATGGCAGGAGACTCCAAAAGATTAAAATGAAAGTAGTATTATCTATTCACAATGTCATATTCACCCTGAGACTGCATGAATCATCTTTTGTCTTGGAATAGCAGGAATTCCAATTCTTCTCCATGGGTTGGCATTCAGGATGCTGCTTCTATTTCCAGAAATAAATAATAACTTCTTTCTGTTCTCCTATTCTACATTTTCACTTATATCCATCTTTGTTCAGAACATTGATTGATTTCCACCTTACAATACTTGGATGCCTATCTGTTTTGGTAGATATTAAAAGGAGATTGGCATTCAGTTATATTGCTGTATGGTCGTAGCTCATGTAGGCATATAAATGGAGTCAACTTCTCATATATCAGTATCCCTTTAACCTCTCCAGCATTTGAATTTCAGTGTCTACTTTAGGCTCTTATGCCTTTGCACCTCTGTGAAAATCATGCAGGTTTCCAAGCATATTCTTCTTCTGCTTGTTCTCCACCATCCACATGGAAATGGCACTGATCCTATAAAAACTCATGCTCTAGCTTTCTCCCATGAGAAAAAAAGATGAACTCTGAAACCTAATGAATAATTTATTGCTATAAATTCTGAATTCTTTAGTCAGTCAGGCTCTCCAACTGTATGAGCTGTGTCTGCTTCTCTTTAAGAGTCATCCCTTAGTAACCAGTCAGGCTCCCATGCCTTTACTGTGCAATGCAGAAGCAACCACACCTAAGAGTAGTGCACAGACTTTGAAGATCAAGAATTCTTTTATTTTTCACTTTAGTTTACTGTGAGAAAAAAAATGGTGAATAAACTTATAAATTAAGTCACTCTTAAACACTCAGAAATTAATAAAAACCCTAGTAAGAACTAGATTAATAGGAGTGGGAAGGATTTATTTATCACTACCTAAACATTCAGAATTGATTCTGTACTGAGATGTAGAACTTTTACTTAAAATTCAGTTCTCATTAGTGTCAAGAGGGAAGAATAATTACTATTCCCATTTCACAGATAAGAAAATTGAGTAAAAGGGAAGAAATACTATTGCCCAAAAGTTACATGGCCAAGTCATGACCCACGACTAAATCCTCCCAAATCTAGAAACCTAGCTTCCTCTCAATGAGTTACCTATTAAGATACACACATACTGTTAGTAGTTTAAGTTGTACAAAGTAATTATTCTCGCAACGTGGGCTCATGCCAGGAAGAAACATTACTTAAATACTATCAAACCAGTGTTTTCCCTGGGAGATTCAACCATCATTAGTGAAAAGTTTCATTTGCAATATCATGTGCAGCACACTGTACTTGACCGAGCAATGTATTGTCAGTGATTCAAAGAGATTAATTTCATGGGCAATTATATGCTTCCTGCTTTGAATTCTTGCAGGTAACCAAAAGTATTATGCTTTCTATAAATGACAACTGACTGCTCCCAGGTACAACACCTCAGAGTTAGTGTTATCATTTTCGATTCCACTCCATCGAGTTCTGCATAAAGGACGGTCTTTAAAATCAGCATTCAGTGCCTCTGGAAGTTCTCTCCATGGACTGTTCTAAGCAATTCAATTTCCTCAGAATTCTTAAATATCACATGCCTCTCTTATGGGTACTCTTAAAGACTCAGCTATGCAGCGAAAAGCCATGGCTCAAATCTCTGCTTTGTAGAAAGTGAAATCTCACAGAACGGGCATAAAAAAAAAAAAAGAAAACTAAGTAAATAAACAATTCTGCACTCTGTGTTTTCTTTTTCACAGTTGTTAGGTGGTAACAAGCAGATGATTTTGGAGAGCTTGATGGAAAGGACTGAGGCGTTGTGAACCAAGGATACTGAACCTCTCCCTTGAGCATCTGGTCTGGTAAGAAGTAGGTGTTGGATGAGATGAAAGACTATTTGGTTTTACTCTTTTTTTTTTTTAAGTCTTAAGCAATTATCTAAGTTAACATGACTGATGGTTTTCATCGCAAAACATCTGCTCCTAAAATATTCTACGCTGTGTTTTCATAACTCCTATCTCTCTAATCCTGGGCTAGAAATTACAGTTTGAAAAGCCTCAAACTTCTATGCCCTTTGGCAATATTTCTACTCTTAGGGCAGAAAAAAATTTTATCTAACAATGCACATTTGTTCTTTCTTCCAAAGTGTTAGTTGCTAGGAAAAATTGTGGCAAAACTTCACACTTTCAGAGGGAGGAGTGTAAATGTTTGTATGACTTGTGACTTACTATTATTTATATAACATGTGTATTGCATGTATTAACTGCCTTCAAAGTATCCTTTCTTAGAAAGAAATCCTTTGGGAAATATTGAGTATTCTCAGAAGGATTCCTATGCACTCTCTATGATATAAGCTAAGCGTACCCAATAAAGTGTTCTTGCTTTGCATTTTAACCTTGAGGCAAGCAGGTTCAAAAATATGTCTGGGAACTTTCTCATTTTCTTTAGATACATCTCACAATTTAGTCCTGGTTGTCCTGCTCTAGAACTCTTTGTATATACAAGGATGACCTTGAATTCAGAGCTCTGACTGTCTCTTCCTCTAGAGTTTTGGAATTAAAGTTGTGCATCACCACAATGGGCTTTTCTTTCCTTGAATTGAATGTGCTTCTTTTAAAAACGATTTTATTTTTATTTTATATATTGCCTGAATGTATGTCAGTAGACCCATACTGTGCACTACCTGCAGAGAACAGAAAAAAACATTGGATTCCTTCAGAAACTAGAGTTATAGACAGTTGCTAGCCTCCTCCGTATGGGTGTTGGGAACCCAACCCTGGTTCTTTGCAAGAGTAACCAGTGCTCTTAACCACTGAGCTACTTTGCCAGCCCCCTGAATGTGCTTCTTAACTGATCATGCATGGAATGTGCTGCTTAAAGTGAACACATTCAAGACTCTGTAACTTAAATGAGCTTGTCCGTCTGTGCTATCTTTAATGTGCATTCTTACAGGAATACACACACACACACACACACACACACACACACACACACACACACAGAGTCTCCCTAAATAACATTCTCATGCTTCCTTTGCTGCAGAGAAAAACTAATTCCCTCTCTTGCTTCAGGAAATAGTTGCTGATAACTGAAGTTCAAATTGACCATTAGGATGAGGAGGAAAGAAGACCTAAGTGAGAATTCTAGGGAACCTGTATTGTTTCCATAACTTAAGGCTCCATGTCTGGCATTTTACCCCCCATCTTTGCCATGTATGAGATGCAGAACAAGTCATTGTACCTGTGTCTGAGTGTCATTACGTGTCATATCCATCCTGTAGTACCTACTTTCAAAGAGCGTTACGAGGATTTTTTTTTTGTTGTTTGTTTATGTCATTCTATTTCAGTATTAAAATGGTCAGAAAAATTTAACTTAATTTTTTCCTATCATGATAAACAGCATCCACATCGTGACATTTCTTGAGATGAGCTAGCTGCTATCAGAGATCTACCACTCTGGTCTAATCTATTTCTAGCACATGGGCATCTATCTGCAGGCACATGGGTCTCATGAGATGTGCCAATTGATCACGATGTCAGGCTAGATCTATAACCACTGAAATACTTGGGTAATGCACACAGTGAGCTATCTCGGCCTCCTTTAAGTTAATCTGACACAAGAGGATAAAGGATGACATCTCCATTCACATAATAGATAACAGATGGACTTCCGTAAAATCCACTTCTTAGCTTAATTTCATTTGTTTAAATCTTTTTGTCTGATGAAATGGCATTCTGAGAGTAATTTCAAATTGTTCTCCCTGGAATGAATATTTCTCTATCATTGTTATAACCTAGTCCTGTGGGGTTCTGTTATTCTGGGCAGTTTTAATATTCATCTTGGACAAATACAATAAATAGCTCTTTAATATTTTTCTCCCAAATGTGGTCTGAGGCTTTCAAAAGTAAATATTACATGAGGGACTAAAAAGTAAGACAGAATCAAAACAATTCTCTACATTTTTTTCACAGCTAATTCAACTTATTTTTTCTAAAATTCTCTGTTAACTCTATTTTCTTTGATGAGTTTTAAAAAAAAGGAAGGCTAATTGTACATTTTAAGTTTTGATATATAGGCCAAAACTAGCATTTATTTTAAAGGCAAATGTTTGAAAAATATCTCTTATATTCTCATTGTTGTTAGTATTAAAATATGATCATAATACTTTGGTAAATCAGATTGACAATACATTTTATATCTCAGCTGTTGTTAAGAATTTTAACCTGAATTATTTGTTTCTTGGCAGAAATATGCCAGTGAAGGTTGTTGAAGTTTTAATCACTGAGATAATTAAAATAAGGGGTTTGGGACAATTGTGAGGCTGACACAGGTGGATCATGGAGGCTCAATGACTAGCTGATGTAGCGAAAATAGTGAGCTTCAGATTCAATGAGAGAGTATTCTTCAACAAAGATGTGGACAGGTGATTAAAGAAGACACCCAATGTGAAATGCTGGCCTCTACATGTGCCCACAGAGGCAAGCACACCCATGTACACGTGTACATAACACACATGTATACACACATGGAGTAAAATGACTCTCACTTATTTCAACAGAATAGCATATGCTTCTCTTATAAATTTCAAATTCTCTAAATTTAACGAGGCGCCTTGTGTTAATCCTTTTTGAAACACATTTTAAAACTTTGTCAGGGACAAATTTGAGTCATTGCTCTGAAAATAGACACAAAATTTTATTTTGTTGATTATCTTTTATGATTTGATTTCCCTGTATTTGTAATAATCCTGATGATATTTCAAAAATAATGATGCTATCTCACTAATGTACAAAAGATTACTTCTTCATTTTTATTATAAAATATAATTAATAACTTATTTTATGTTCATCAGCTGAGGCCCCTCTTAGCCTCTTTTTTCTCTGTATCAGCACAGAGGAGATTAAGTTTCAGGCCCTCAGTGCCTTTCTCAGCTCTATGTCTCTTTCTATGTTTAGCTATTTCCACTCGGGTTTTCTTTCATTGAAGTCCTAAGAAGGGAACAATCGTAATTTCTTAGAATTCCTCAGGCCTTTGGGTTTTCTTTCTCTTTGTTCTATCCATATATAGTGTATGGGTGCTTGGTAAATGAAGACCCAATGACGGTTGAAGGAAGGAGCCCATGCTGATCTTCCATGACCAGGTTTGGTTCTCTTGTCATCCTGGTAACAGCTCACTGCCTCCTGACCACCTGTCTTCCTCAATTTGAGATTCTTTGAAAATGAATCTTTTGTTTTTGAATTGCCCTGAAATGTTTCTTAAACATCTGTTTGGCGAATTCATTTACTTTTGTTCTTCACAACAGAGTACATGATTGCTTATAATAGGGACAACCTTGATGAATATTAAAGTGCTAAAAATGGAACACAGGTTAACTTGGGTAGATTTTATTCAGTGCATGAAATTCATTTAAAAGTAACTATTGCTTATACCCTTGGGGGAAATTTTTTTTTTTCTTTCAAGCTCTTCAGAGTCTGAAGCTAATCTAACTAGGTATAGTTTTTCTTAGATGTTTAAAGTGATAATGGCTCTTCAGCATTGCAAATTGTAAAATTTTCATGTATGTACACTTCTAAATGTGTTTAACACTTCTAATAAACCCAAATCAGGAAATGATATGTTTTGTTTGGTCCCTTAAAGTTACAAGGAAGTAAAACAAAACAAAACAAAACAAAAAAACAAACAAAAAAAAATCTACAAGGAAGTCACAATAAGACCTGAGGGAAGAAAATAATGTGTAGGAACGGGAATCATACAGTTTCCAAGGCCCTCTGTCTACCCAGACACAAACATCCTTTTTACTTAAGTGTGCATTGGTTCCCACAATGCCCTTACTTTTTTTTTTTTAATTCTGTTTTGGTGCATATTTGTTTTTGTGGGAGGGTATTATTATGAAATCCATTCAGGCCTGGAATTTCAGCTTTCCCTGCCTCTATCTTTTCCGTGCTAGGATTATAGCTTCGCCCCACCACACCCAGCTAAAAATGTCCTATTTATTCTCCTCAATCCCCCAAATGCCAACTATTTACATCTGGGTGTCTAGCTGCCCCTGAATTTCACAGAAAGTTCTCTGGTTTGCAAGTGTGTTATCAGAGAACACAGAGTGAATTTGGGGTACGCACCTCTAATTGTCTTCGGCCTTGAAGGCGTTATCACATTCTTTATGGAAACATAGGTAAGTTCTATGCAAAAATGTATTTTGCTCAGAAATAAAATGAATAGAATGTTCATTTTTCATAGAAACCATGTGGGAAGTTATTATGTGCATGAGTGTGTTCTGGTGTGCTTGCCCATGTGGATGCATGTGGGGATCAGGGTTTAACTTTAAAATGTCTTGCTCAGTAACATCTCCATCTTCATTTTAGAAGTGAGAGCACTCACTGGATCTTGAACTTGCTGTTTTGGCTAAACTGGCAGCCAGAAATCCCTTGGGATCTGTCTGCCTCCATTTGACCTTCACTGGGATTGCAGACAATCACTGCTTTTCCCAGTTTTGTGCATGAGGCCTCCAACTCCCTTTGTCCCCTTTTTATACTACAATAATTAGTAAGGAAGAGTAAAAGCTTGAAAAGATAGGTCATACTGAATTACCAGATAACTATTACAGCAGTTTCATTAACTATAAAAAAAATTAAGCTTATCAAAACCTAAAAGACAAAGTATAATATAACACCACTTCTTCCGTATAAAATATCACATTTTGTATATAAGTTTTCTAAAAAAAGTCTTGTTGAATTCATGTTAAATCTGTTGTTTCAATGGCTCTATGATAGATAAATGATATAAAATATTCAGATAAAAGAATTTTTTCCTTCTCCCATATCTTATAGGTGTTTGGTGATTTACTATAGTGTAAACGATTTTGTGTTAGGATGATGCATTCAGAGGCTTCTTGGGAACAATGTAGTAATCCAAATGGAAAAATATCTAAGCACAACAGATCTTTTATTAAATGGTCAATTGGCACCAAACGAGCACAGTCACACAAGGAAGAAACAAATAAGCCCAGGTACTTACTAATCTCAGTGGCAATGATTGTGATGTTGTGCCAGACACTTAATTCTCTGTCAAGTGGAGTTGCCAGTGTTATCTTCCCGTCATCTGCATTAATGTTGAACTGTCTCTCCAAGTCAGTGTGACGGTCGATGGAAAACCTACAAAACATAGACAGGTTCATAATCTCCTTTGATACATCTATGATATACACCTTCTAAAACAGACTGTTGGTAATCCTGTGAGAGTCATAGTTGTGAAGTCAAATGAATTGGGAAACTCTGCTGCATCATAATTTGTAGAACAAAATGACTAAATGAGGCACAGGAAACTTAATAATTATTATCCAAGGAGCAATTAGCCACATATACAACATGGAGGTCATAAACCGCCATCAGTTTCAGTAGGTAGCATCTTCAAAAAACGGATGCTGATGAACAGTTAATTGGACAATCTATCACATTTATTGGACAGCTTATGATAATTAGTTGTTGCCACAAGATACCGTAGAAAACAATGAACTCAGGCCAAAGCAAGGTGTGCTGGCAACATGGCTGTTTAGGGAAAATGCAGATTTTGCTAAACTTATAATTAACTGACGTATATTACTTTCTTCATTTTGGTCGTGATTGTTTTGTTTTTATTTTAAGCAAGTATTGAGACTTTTGATTAGTCTTAGCTCATATAAATCGTAGAGCTGTTGATACTCTAGTAAATGTTTTTCAAAGATCTAGAGTATTTGTTTTGATATATATAATGTGACACTCTGCAAATTTAAGAATTTCAAATGGATGTGTAATAGGTCCTCTATTGAGAACGATATTCCAAATGAAACACTAAATAAAATATTCAGGGCTCAGGAGTTAGGCAGTGAGTCAAGTGGAACTTAGTAATTTTAGTAACACTTGTAAAAGTGGTATGCCACATAATTTTTTGTTAATTTGAGCTGTCAGCATTACCCGTATTAACTATCTAGCTAACTAGAGAGATAGGTACATATGTGTAGACAGGTATACCTTTTAGTCCCCTTTCATTTTAGTTATTTGTTTTTCATTATAACTTGTATGTACATTCTTTAGACTAGATCCTAAGACAATTAAAAAGGAGATGTCTTTATTAAATCTTCCACAAATAATAAGCATTGTTAGAGGAAGGTATTTCACTGAAATATACTTAGTGGTATTGGAAAACATTCATTGATAAAAATCTTCCAAAACAGCATGACAGATGAAATTGTATCTTATGATTTAATAGTGACACAGCTCAAATAAATCTAAGACAGTGATTATCATCCGCATAATGTAGATTTTTAAAAAGAGTCTGTCTCTTCTTAGGATAACTAGAGAATCAAAAAAAGGATTCAAGCACTCTCAAAAATGAGGATTAACAGTCTCAACAAAATTTTGAGCACGAGAAGTTATTTATTGCAAAACATTTCAATATGAAATATTGTAGAAAGAAGACAAAAGGCCATTTTTCTGGACAACAATAATGGCTGAGAAAACTACAGAGATACCAAGTACAGTTGCAAAGTACCTGGTTAGACGCTACTTCATTCCATATATTATGTAAACTCTGAGTTTGAAAAGAGCTAAGAAATGTCCAGAGGATTAATTACCACTTTCTGCATCACATTCAGAAATAAACATTGCAAGCATTTCTGGATTCTCGTCTCTTTTTTTTTTTTTTTTCTAGCTGATGATATTTCACACTTTCATGCAACAACTGGTTTCCCAGAGGCCAGAATAAATAAGAATTAGTCAATTCACCAGTCTTCAATGAATCCTTATCAGAGACACATTCACATTATAGCTATCTGTTTGGTATGTATTAATTGATTAGAACTTCTAGCCTAAAAGATTAACAGAGACATTGTTAAGGTATGTGAAACAATGTTCAGAAGTTTGTATGAAGGCAAAAGTCTTGTTGCAAATCGTATATGTGTATTTTCTTCTTTTTCTGGTTGGTGTTTATATATGTGGGGTGTGTGGGGGAGTGGGGGTGTGTTTGCTGTGTTAGGTACATATGTGTGGGGTTGCATTCATATATAGCTGCATAAGTACGTGGAGACCTGAAGCTCACATGAATTTTCCTCTTAAGCTCTAACACCTTATTTTTTGAGACAGGATCTCTCAGTTAGACTTGGACCTTGCCAATTTGACTACTCTAGCTACCTAGCTTGCTTTGAGGATCCCTTGTTTTCACCTTTAGAGAGTAGAATTACAGGTGTGACATAACACCCACGTGACATTTATGTGGGTCCTAGGGATCTGAGATTTTTCCGTCTTGTTTGCACAACAAGCTGTTTAACCACTGAGCCATATCACCAGAATCCTATATGTGTGTTTTTGCAGTACATTGCTGTTTATGTGTTAACTAATAAATCCACTTAACCTCATCTTCCTTACTGGAAAAATATAAAGCATCTATGTATAAGAAGTGAGTTTAAATATTAAAAGAAACTGGGAATGGTGGCATATGCCTTTTATTCCAACCCTTAGGAGACAGAGGCAGGTAGATCTCTATGAGGTACAGGCTAACCTGATTCATATAGCATGTCCCAGGCCTGCTGGGGCTATAGGGAAACACTGTCAAAACAAACAAACAAACAAAATAAAACCAAGTGAAAAAAAAAAAAACCACTAAAAGTAAACTGTACAGTTCTCAATTCCTGATACTCAGTAGGTACTATGCATATGTCCAAAATCATGGTCATTGTTAATGGTGCTATTGCTCAATTAGTGAAAATTTAAGCTACTTAAATGCTGGTAGAGAGTGTCCCATCCTTTAACAATGTGTAAATGGTAGAAACTGGAAAAAACGTTTGATGCTATTTGACCTCTGTGACATAACAAAGGCATATGTAGTTATCTCAATATTTAAAGGTTTGTAAATACAGCCCTTAGGATAGACTAAGATTTCACCATGGAAGAAACTTGATAGGAAAGAAATTACTCAGTTTATAATTCTATTACACAGTTTATAATTCTATTCTACCTTGTCTGTGTCAAGAAAGTTTTTTGCTGCTTCGAAAGAATCTTATTCTACATATTTTATTACCTGCAAGATATCATGGTAATGGCTCCTAAGAATGTTTAAACTATGAGATATTTCGACAGCATTATGATCAATAAGCATACATTAAACACTGAATGTTTACTAGTACATTGCTAGATTCTTTTTCTTTCTTATTTTATCTTTGTTTATTAGATTATGGTATCTTGGTACCTACTGGGGTTCATTTCCAGGACCACAGAGAGCATGAAAATCGGAGGGTGTGAAATCTTGAGAGATACATAAGTCCCTTATATAAACTGGTAGAGTAATTGTTATACGTTTCTATGAACTTTAAATGACTATTAGATTGCATAAAATCTTCAATTCAATATAAATGCTATGTAAATGGCTGTTATTGTTTAGTAATATGAGTAAAATGATTGTATATATTTAGTAAAGATCCAGCCACCATAGTTATAACTTTATGGTTCTTAACTGGAACAGATCAAAAAACTCCAAAGCTCTGGAGAAATGTTGATGATCTGTGGTCGTGTCCTTGAAGCTGGAATGAATTTTCCTCTTTAGCTCTAACACCGAACAAAAGGGAAGCCTCACTAGAACCCAACATGCCACCAATTTCTGTGGATTTAAGCTGACAATCTATGGTACTTTTTAAAAATAAATGAACAGACAAGAGTAAATCTATTAGGAAATTACTTTTCTCACTTTGGAATATACTGATTTGAATGTATTATAGATTCAGAAGAATTTTCCAATATTAAATCTAAGTAAAGACTATATGCTAAATAAGATAATTAAGATTTAGCTTCTGAAAGACAGAAATAATGTCTTCTACTGCTCATAATTTTATACACCTCTGTATAAAGTTCATCTATCATTATTTACTCACAAACACTGTTCTGCTCTTTAGGGGCCTGTGCATGTCTTCTTAGGCTGCCAGGGAAGTCCCAGACGACATAACCTTTCATATCCACACTCCCAGCATAATGCACAAGAATCACTAGTCTGGCTTTATAAGTTGCCATCTTGGCTTCTTCATAAGCAATTTACAGAGGAAAATAAAACCTCTCCAAGAAAAATTGAGTGGATTCAAAATAAAAAAAAAACAAGAGGAACAGTGACTTTTATCTTAGATTGTGATATAATATATAAATTACCACTTGAGGCTGATATCTGAGAAGTACACCCTGAGGTCACTTTGCTTTTCTGAGATTTCTCCCATTGTTGCACTGAATAGTATCACAGAAGGCAGAAAAAAGACTGGTCAGGAGCTAAGGAATCGTCTGCTGATCTCATCTGGGGAAACCTCACACAAAGCTTCTTTTAGTCTTAGATGTTCATCTATAAATAGTTCAAAACTATCTAATTTAAGGAGGGTTGCTCTGCAGTGGGCTAACAACTCATACTAGCTACAAAAGGAAATAAATAAATGGTGATCTATTTCTTTACTCCAAGAAATCTCTAAAAGACTAGACTGACTGTGGGGATAAAAGTCCAGAATTGGAATGATATAAGTAAAGATTGCTATTCAAATCCTTGAGTAGCTTGGAAAAGGGAAGGATAGCCAAAAATACTCTAAAACAGATCCAGAGTCTTTGTGGTATTTATCTACATCGTTATTGACCACTGTTACTGTATCTCAGCAGAACACAGGCCCCAGTAGAAGAGATGAGAAACTACACTTGGGTTTCTAGATCATGATTACTCAACAAGTCCCCTTCACCTCCTGGCCCTGGGCTTTGTTACTCTTTCTCTCTTAATATAGTATCTCCTATTAATTTTTGATAATTTGTCTGACCTTTGTCCTTTATTCACAAAAAGAGAAGGTCTGATTCATATGTTGTCTTGGATGGTTTTAATTATCTGCTTGACACACCTGGGTAGAGGAAGCCTCATATGGGGAAATGCCTCCATTAGTCTGGCCTGTAGCTGTGTCTGTGAGGCACTTTTTTTTTTTATTGTTGAGTGATATGAAAGAGCCCAACCCACTGTGGGTAATGCCACCCCTAGGCAATTGGCCCTGTAATATATAAGAAAACAGGCTGAGCAAGGAAAAAGGGAGTAAGCCAGTAAGTACTTTTCTTCCATGGCCTGGGCTTCAGTTTCTGCTCTAGGTTCCCTGCCCTAACTTCCGACCTTGGGCTCCCTCGGTGATGAACTGTCAACCAGGAGTTGCAAGCCAGATAAATCTTTTCCTCCTCAAGCTATGTTTTATCACAGCAATTGAAAGTAACTAGAACATATATAATAGCATCAAGAAAATTTGTACACTGGTATTATTTAATAGTACTACTTAGAGATAGAGACATTTATCTGTCATTATGTATGCCTCATGATAGTTAAGAAATGTGAAAGAAAGGAAATGAAAGAGTGTGTGTGTTCTCTTAAGGCTCAAAAAAGGCATTTTCGGTTCTTTATTTTAAAATCTCATGTGTTTATGCCAAGTACTGAAAGTTCTATTCTGATTTCTTAAACCTATGATGGATTGTAGATGTGACCTTTGTACAATTACTTAAAGTGTGATAGACAACAGTTATAGCTTTGAAAGGAATAGTATGCACCCTGAAGAATCATCCACCTGTCACAAGTAAAAAAAAAAATTCATTAAAGCAGTGGAAAGTGGAATTTCAGTAAATGGTCTTTGTGAGGGCGGTGTCATGATTACATCAAGTTTAATTATGAAACATTTGGAAGAGTCCCTTTCAGGGTCAACAAATAGGTCTTAGAATCTTTGATAACCTGTACGCACAGAAATCCTGTTTAAACCTTTTTATTTGTAATTCAGCAAATATCCTGCCTTTCATGGGTACCGTGTTACCCTAAAATTCACTAACCCTTCTTGAAGGTAAATGCTAGAGACCTCACCAATTGACTGTGGAATTAAGGTTGCAAATAAAAATGTCTAAGCTAGTTGCTTAGCACCTGGTTCAAAAATGACAGTTTAACACAAACTCTGACCAGGCTCAAGCTCATGCCATTGGTTTTACTCAAATAAGTGTAGTTTTCAGAGATCAGATATAATTTTAAGAAATTTTTCCTTAATTTTCATGAAATTAACCTACTGAATAATATGGTGTTAGAAATAGCATACACTGCTATTCTTGATTATTGAAAAGCAACTTAAATCTGATTAATATGTTTCCTCAATTGTGCTAACTCAACTTTGCCTTTCAAACTATTATTTTTCACACAAAAAATTGCCTTTCATATTCATGTTAGATGTGCTGTTGGTAATGTGTTATGTGTATACAAAACCCATACTGACATGCAGACACATACATGCACATTCTCTCTCCAAATAATTGTCTTTCCTTGACCCACCTACAATGTTACCTATGCACAGGAAGGCTCCAAGCATTGATGAATTCATTTTCCTGGTCTGTAGTTAAGAATATCAAAATGTGACAAATCAAAATTTCAAGAATATTTTCAATTTTTTAAATTAAGTTTCCAAGCTCAAACCATGTTCTTTTTTATACCCCATGACTCTGTGGCAACACAGGCGCAGTACAGTTTGAATCAGGAATGTACTCAGAAGTTACCTCATTTGTCACAATAGTCTGTTAATAAAAGTTCAAGCTAAAGCCTTTTTCTTTGTTACATTCATCTGTGATGATTGTGAAGTATTGGCTTACTTTCAAAGGGAATAGCCTTTAAGTTCCAAAGATCTTTGCTCAGTTCAATTTAGGCCTGTATCTGAGTCACCTCATCTATGAAATGCCTGCTAATATGCAACCAAAATAAGACAATGCATTAGAGTTTTCAAACTTAGTAGGAAGCAGCACAGAGAATTTTTTCTCATAATTTTAAAAGATACTTGGCCATTCATGTTTGTACTATACAACAACAAAATCATGTGAAAGATTCTGGTATGTGAGATCCATCTGAGAAAGACATAATGCTGTGCCATTCCTACCTGCTGATTTCACATAAGGAAGAGGAAGACTCACTCCATGAATTTACAGGTGTCTTTTATGTGACTCAAGTTCAAAATGTAGGAATCTCAGTTTCCAAATGTGTTTTAGTAGCTTGTCCTTTCAGTGTCTGTGAGAACAGTTTCTTCCCCATTCGCTTTGGAAAATAGCAGGACACAAACTGCAGCATGTGTACGTTTATTCAGGCTCAGAAGAAAAAAGCTGTGCTCTAGAGTGCATCTTAGATAAAGTTTGACTCAGAATCAATTCTTCAATATTTACATAATATCTTTGAAGAAATTCAAATGATTTTCCCAGCGTCAGGAAAAATACCACGTAGAGCAGAGAATTCTAAATAAGATGATGCAACTATAAACATGAAAATGGAGTGCAGTATATGCTCCAGCAAAGGAATGCAACTTTTATTTTTCAAAAAAAATTAATTCAACAGTATGTTATTGATTATCTCTGATTGCCAAATGTGATGACAAATGCTGAGGTAGGAAGTCTCTGAAGATCTTCATGTGTGGATTTCTCATTGCTTAGAATGAAAATTGGCAAGGTCTATAACATTGCAGTGGGAAAGGGTTTCTAAATGTTCTTAGGGAATGGAGTGTGTGTGTGTGTGTGTGTGTGTGTGTGTGTAGAAGTGTTGGTCAGAAATTGCACCTGAAGTAGTGTAGAAACAATTTTGATGCATTGAGTAGTACGGTTTTCCGAAAGACAAGTGTGAAATTGTGGGCCTACATTTCCAGCACTCAGGAGGCATAAACAGGAAGACCATGGTTTAAAGGTCATGCCTGGCTTCACAGTGAGTTCCCACATAGTGAGATCGAGATGGTATCTTATAAAAAAGAAAGAAAGAAAGAAAGAAAGAAACTAAGAATAGGAGCAAAGCAGCTTCCGCAGGAAAAGATGCATGTAAAGACCCGGAGGGCTTGGATTCAAGAACTACAAACCATGAATAGACCTTCCATCATTTTGATCAATACCTGAGAGAGTGAGGGTACAGATAGAAGAAATATCTTTGATCACAGTTTTAAAGATTTCAGTTAAGGATCCGTGCCCCGTTGCTTCGGGACCTATGTTGCCATCCCATATCATGGCGCACAGAGTGTGGCGAAACAGTACATCTGATGGTAGGCAAAACAACAAGAAAGGAATCGGTGTCCCCAATCTCCTTTGAGGGATGCTCGCAGTATCTTCAAACCTTCCAATTTACTTCCTAAAGATCTGTCTCCCAATAGATCTGTGTGTTGGGAACCTACCCTTTGAGAGACTTTTATTCAATTAATAACAAAATTAAGAACTCAGATTAAATATGATGGGAGCGAAGATTTGTGAGATGAGTTTCCTATCATTTTCCTTCTCATTATTCCATTTCATCCTTTCTTTCATTGTTCCATTTATTTTTCCCTAAATATTTCATGTATGCATGGTATTGGATTAGGTACATATGATTTTCTTTTCTGCTGTGTAACTGAGTCTATATGTAGAAAGGTGAAGCAAGTAAGTAAGAGTTTTCAGAGCTAACAGAAATGCCAGGAACAAGACAGAAAAGGCAAATTTGTATAAAAATCCTTTAAAAATTCTATCAAAAGAAAGTGAGCAGAAAAATCTCAAGACAGAGAAATGTTCTATGTACGTAAAGACCTTAACTCTGGACAGTGTGGTTTAAGTTTGGTAGTCAGTGAAGAAGTATATCAAGGATAAAGTCAGGAAGGATGTTGCAGACACAGCAAATGATATTTTTCCTTTAGGACATGGAAAGTCATTTGAAGAAAATATAGCATGAAATGTGATATAATCCAAATCGTATGTATGGTAGTAGAAATACAATGTTTCATCCAAGAAAGAACCACCAACTCCATGCAGCTATTCAGATCTTATAAATGAACTAATACAGTGAAGAACAAAATGTTTATGCCATTTTATTAATTTTACTTTTATTGAAAGATTCACATGTGACTGCCTTCTTGAAGAACACAGACATGAACTCAGCTAGAAATCACTGTGGAAACCGCATGGGGATGGATGGGGACGGATGATGTGATATGCCAATGGGGTAACTAAACTTTATTAAGTTAGACATGATAGTATGAACACCTAGAAAAATGTAAGCAGGATAAATAAATATAATTGTTTAACTCTACAGAGTGAAAGAACCAGGGAAGTCGTTATAAAACATTCCTTTAGAAAACTCAGTGGCTTCTATTAACTCATATTGTATTTCAACTTATACACACATTCTCTTTTCTTTCCTTATAGGCATTTCTAAGTAATCATCGAAAAGAAGCATATAGGTCATAAATAATATTATAAGTATTAGAAATTAAACCTCTCTAGAAAAACAAGGGACAGAAAATTTCCAGGGGGATTGTGATATGTCTCCATGGTTTTTGTTTTTCCAAGGTACATTAAGAGTTAGTGTAAACTACGATTTCTAGAACACATGATAACTTTGATCTTCATTGTTTACCCTGAAGACACATGCCAGTGACTGTCCACAGAGCTACACTGACTCAAAGAAACCAAGGATAGCTAGTGTTGAAGGGTATACTTAATCTCCCTTAAATGATACTGTCTCTGATCTATTGATCACGCCAGTGGTTTATCCTCTCTGCACACATACACACACATACACACACACACACACACACACACACACACAAACCTTCAAAGTTCATAAATACTACCCAGCCAAAATAACAGATTATCTCAGACAGAAATAGTATCTTACTATCTAGAGACCAGTGTTAACAGTAATACATTTAATTAATAATTCTTGCATCTTAATTTCTGACTTAATTTATCCTTGTAAACTAGTAGAGTAGCCCACATAAAATTTCACTATACTCAGTGTCAATACATGTAAATGAGTCTAATATATACCCAATACAGTCATGGAGCTTCTGAAATGATATGCATAAATTTGTGACTATATTATCTGACATATAATACATTATTACTAACTGCTGTGTAGCTCTGAAAATGATGTGATATGTGATATATATATTCCATGATTTCAACCTTTTGTAAGGACTTCCATAAATGTTATTCTCAATTATTGCAAAGCTGCCCAAATCCATAGATCATATGAGGACATATCTGAAAGGCAGGATAAGGTCCAAAAAACCTATTTTGATTATGATCAGATGCCATACACATGGGTGGAAATATTAGAGTTTTGATAGAAGAATGTGAAGATAGCATGCTTTCTCATCTTTTAACATGCTCTCATTTTAAATGATCAATATTTTATATTCTGCTACAACATTAAGACAAAGCTGATTGTCCTTCATCAACAGCAATGTTGTGTAAAACACTGTTTCAAATTGAGTGTGGAAATGCAAAGAAAAATAAAGACGGTTGAAATGACTCCCAATTTCTCAATATCCGATGAGATTAGTATTCCCTTGCCATGATGCAAAATATGTGACTTAGTCTGCCTTATGAGCACAATAATAGGAGACACCATTGTTCATTCTATGCAAGCATCTTTGTTTCACTCTGAATATAGGCACTATTATTAAATGTTGTTCCCCAGAGAGGATAGAGGTTTCACCAATTCAGGAAATGAAAAGTAGCTGTTTTTTAAACATTATCAACAATTTTCCTGTTTAAACCTCTATGTCTTGTGACTTTTACTCTATTTTTACCACAATAGAACATTTGTTTTAAAATATTTTACCAATAGATGCAAATTGATAGTTATTGATAGTCAAGATCTTTACTACCATCCAACATGATGATAGATAGATATGTGGCAAATTAAATTGTTAATTTTGTGTTTTCATTTGAAAATATACAGGAAATATACATTTAAAGAGATACTTCTCAGGCTCACAAAACTTGGGGCAGACAGCTAGTATTGTGAATTTACTGAAATGATTATATTACTGAAGAGACTCAGGAGTCTGGGAATTCACCTTAATAGGAGAACACTGACCAAAATTGTGCATCCTGGTGTGCAGGTTGAGACTGCCATGTAATCAAAATATAAGTAAATGAATATAAATAAGTAAGTAAGTAAATAAATAAATAATGAATATTCCTTGTGCATATTTGAGATAGTTGATATCTGTTCTACAATCTCCCTTAAAAGAATGATGCTCGTGTTGATGCTGCTGTTGATGCTGATGCTGATGCTGATGCTGATGCTGATGCCCATACTGATGGTGATGCTATGTGGGGGTGTAATCAAGAAGGTTGGCGCCAGCAAGCTACTGCTTATGGTCTTCCTGTGTAGACAGTAGATCAGTCTCTGATATTTCTCTAGATATTAAGGAAGAAGATAAAGGCATTTTCATTTTTGTACTATGAAGGAATCCTGTAGTGTAAAATATGTATGCCAAAGTGTCTCAACAAGTCTGGGTGAAAACTTTTGTGTGGTACTGTCACTTCTTGTTCTGCCCATCCTACTTCTGGTTATTTCATGATATAACTGCCAATCCTTAAAGTATGGGTGTACCTCTATTCGCATCTCCTAGACAGTGTTACTTGTAACACCCTGGTTAATGGGAACATGAACACATGCAGTTTCTGGGGAAATGTGATAAAGTATAAATCAGGTATAAATGAAGGTCTCCATACCAAAATGCTAAATATTTATGAACGGAGACAAACCAAGTATCTGAGGGTCCCTTGCTGAACATGTACTATGTTATGTGTTCATGCTAGAGTTTTCTGAGTTTACTATTGCAAGTCTATTCTAAATGAAATTTGCTTTCATGCTTTTAGATGCAGAAATGAAAGTAGAATCAAATACATTATCAAGACACAGACAATGCAGAGAAGAGAGCCTGGTGATCACCAACCTCAGTTCAACAAACACCTTAGAAGAGATATCATGAAGTCAGAGAGGGAAGAGGCAGGTAGAGGAATGAGGTTTTAATATAAACCCATGAAAAAATCAAGTAATGTTCTCTCTCAGTGTAGGCACCATCACTGAGCTTGTCATCTTGATTCTTTCATAGTATTTGTGATACTTATGAAGTTGTCTCCATATCTATAGGACAGAAGCCAGCTTTGCGCCTGGGGAGATGGCTCAATGGGTTAAGTACTGGCAACACAAGCATGAAGATCCAAGTTTGAATCCTCAGAACTCATGTAAAGTCAGGTGAAGTAGTACATGTACATATCTGAAATCCCTTACTTGTGCTGTACATGGGCTATGTAGGCAGGAGAACCCTGGAATCATTTGAATAAGGTAGTGGGGTGTATACAGCAGTAAACAAGGAGACCCTGTCTCAAATAAAAGAGAAGATGATCATGAACACTCAAAGCTTTCCTCTCACCTCCACGTGTCTGCACTCAACACAAAAACGTACACACACACACACACACACACACACACACACACACACACACACAAAGGCATCTTGTACTGACAGATGCAACATTGATTGCATACTGTATTGGGGCCTGTTCTAAGATCTAAGGTTCTAAGAAAATGTCAATTTCCATCACAGGTAGCTGTGTTTCAAGAAAAATAATTTTAATGATAGCTAAAGATTTTTAGAAATATTTTAGGAACCTTACCTGAATGGGGTTTCTAAACAGAATAAAAAAAAAATCCTAAAGGAACACAGAAAGCATTTGGTGAACTAGAACCATGGGGGAATAAAAGCTGTCTATTTAGTGCTGGATCTGGTGAACTTCTAAAGTGGTATTTTAGTTTTGCAATCCATGCTATCTCCACTACGTTCAATAGATATAGGAAGATTAGCGTGACTTTCTTCTGGAAAGATCTTAGTTACAAAAAAAAAATGCAAGTATACCAGATTTGGCCCACAGGCTGACCCTTGGGTTCAGGTAGTACAGTTAAAATGTTCACCAACATCACTAATTCTTCTTCCTCTAGTATTTTTTTTTTCAGAAAGAGAAGGAGTAATTCATGGGTTATTGGGGATGATTGGGAACAAGTGTCATATTTCTAATGCTGGATGCAGTGTGAACTACAGAACAGACCTGCTCAAGAGCTTTGTGGTCCTAACTTCTGCATGCTGTCCCATGTGCTCCAGATCCTCTGCAGAGAAAAATAAGGTCCACAGATGGCATACACTGATTCCATCACTCCTTAGCAAACTAACTTGTATGGAAGGTCCTAGAGCAAAGGAAGCTGAGTTCAAATGCATCTGCTCACTGTTCCTGTGATTCTTAGGGCACTGTTAGGTAGGAAATGGCTGGCCCTGGAAGATGACAACGTGATTTTATTTTTCAAATGTAGCAGGAAAAATGCTGTCTTATAGTCTAAAACATGCTTTGTTCAACACTGGACTGTGGCCTCTCTATGGAAAATTCATAGGCATATGTGATTTTGAACCGACAGCAAGTGAAGATTCTATTTAGAACCATGTATAATGAAATAAACCCCTTAGTTATGAATCAGTTATTATATTTCATTGAACTCCAACTGTTTCTTCCTCACTGCTTAATTTCATTCTAGCTTTTGTTATTATGCCTAAAGAAACCATTTTAGCATTTTTTCGCATGCACTTTGAGAAGCAAAAATTCCATCTACAAGTTTTCAGCTTTTCGCCTCTAATTGCTCTACTGGTCGCTCTAACTGCTTTAACAAATAATATTGTCTGAGTTCTAGTCTCCAAATTCTATTTATTTATAATTATTTCTCTAAGGAAAAACTGGTATCTTTTGAGAGAGAGAGAGACAGAAAGAGAGAGAGAACACAATAAACACAGTCCATTCTCCAAATTAGTACCAGGTTCTCTATAGTGTGAAATATTTCTACTTTAACATCATTAAACAGCTATAGTTGCTTATTCTCAGATTTCATTAGGAAACTATTTTTTCTATGTGATTTTTAAAGCTCTATAATCTGATTTTATTTATCGTAGCAACCATAGCATTTATTGAAAGATAGCTAAATTAACTATTCAGGGCGTGGCTTTCCATGAATATCAAGACAGCCTTACTACTATGTAGGGCACAATGTAGGATGGAACTTGGCCAGGTCACCTGCTATGAGGAATAGAGGAATGGCTCCTGTGGGCTTGGTCTCTGCTCTGGCTAGTTGTGAGAACAGCTTCTGCCCAGCATCTGGAAAGAGCCTGACTACCTGGCAACAGACTTACTATTCACTTCATCTGGACCCCACCCCATAAGGCCATTGGCTAATCAGACCTATAAGACACTCTGCACTTCCTTGAATAAAGGGTGCTTGCAGCGGCTTGCCACTGTCTGCTTCCCACTCGGCCCCCAGAGTCTTGTGTGTTGATTCTGTGCCTACTCAGCCCAAATCAGCAGAGACCCTTCATACCCTTAGGCTGACTCCAAGCACAGGGACCCGCAACATTACTACAGTAAAAGACAATAAAGTCATAGAATATATCTATAAAAAGATTCCTTGTTTTACTTAAGGGTGTGGTGCAAGATAGGATAGCTAGACTCCAGTAGCCGAACACACACCAAAGGACATTTGGGGATGTAACTTGCCTTGATAGGCTTTAGCATACATGACAGAGTACATAAAGGCTATAAGAGAGGTACAGATAGGGGAGGGGGGTCTTAATATGATCAAGATATATCATATGAAATTTTCAGAAATTCAATAGAAAAGAAAAAGATTTCCTGGAAATTTGTGGATTTGATTTGGATAATTAAGAAAATAAACTGAAATATAAATGAATGACAATGAGATTATACACATAAATGAGCAAGTGGCTTTGTGAGTATATGACAGTATATGGTGAATTAGTTACATGCAGTTGAATTAGCTGTAGTACGGTTTGGAGCTTGTATTGAGAGAACTGGTTCTATTAAGTTGGGAGACAGTGAAACTTCCATCTAGACAAGGAGCGGAGAATAAATCAAGTTGTAATTATTTAAAAACACTAAATCTTTGTTATTAAATCTTTATTCTACTTCTTGTAGGAATGGAAAATAGCTTAGTTGCTATTAAAAAATGAATGGAGTTTTCTTACAACATTAAAAATCAAACTCCTATATGACCTAATAATCCCACTTCCAGTTTTTATGCAAAAGAAATGAAGTATGTCAAGGAGATGTCCATTGCAGCATTATTAACCATTTCCCAGATGTAGAGTCAATCTAAATGTCTACTGACTGCTGAATGGATAAATAAAATACGGCATAGAAACAAAATGGAATATTATTCAGCCTGATAAAAAGATGGACATCCTACAATATGCTATAATACTGATAAACAATGGTCCTTGGAGACATTGCAGTAAATTAAATAAGCCAATCACAAAAGGAAAGGCACTTAATGGTTATGCTCATACAAAGTATCTGAAAAGGTTAAACTCAGAGAGAATGGGATAGCCAGGGGAAAGGAGAACGAGGAGTTGCTAGAAACAAGCATGATTTTAGTTGTATAGCACAGTACACACACTGTGCAGTGCTCTGAATATTTGGATAAGAAGACAGATGTCAGAATAAGTGATCTAAACACACATACACACATACACACACACCTGCACAAGTATACACAGTTGCATATACACACACATGCATACACACAAACACAGACATGTGAACACATGCACACATTGAAATCTTCCAAAAATTATACAGGCTAAGGAAATGAATCGGGGTGGGGGGAATGCCTACATAGAAACATGAAGGCTTGAGTTCTGATCCTTGGCACCCTTGTGAAAGCCAGGTACCATGGCACAAGTCTGTAACTACACGGCTGGGATGAGACACAAGCAGGCAGGTCAATTGCTGGAGTTCCACTGGTCAGCCACTCCAGCAAGAGAGACCCTGTCTGAAAAACATGTCAGAATGAGATAGAAGATGACACCTAACACCACTTTCTGCATCCATACATATAACTGCATGCAGCTTAGCATGCACATATACACACACTTATCACACATGCACAGACATGCAAGGTTGAGGAGGGAGGGAAACAGTCAGTGCTAAAAAGTAATAGGATATTCTGTTCAACCAGAAAGGCTTCTGCTTCTGCATTGCTGAAGATGATGGTCGTTAAAGAGTGTTATCATGAATAGAGCCCATTAACACCCAGACTGGTAACCCAGATGAGCTGTAAAAACACCTGCATACCAGGAGGAAAATAACAATGTGCCACTCTCATGTTGAGTGGGCACTTAAGCTTAGGAGAGGAATCAGGACAACAGGCTGTGTGGCTGCTATGATTATGTGTCAGCTCCTATTTTCTTACTAAATGGCCGTCGCTATGACTTTCAATTTAAGCAGTTCATTTAATCTTTTTCAAGGTGACTGATCTGAAAGTCACAGGCGCTCCTACCTTAAAAATAGTTATGATCGCTTAAAAACCCTGGAGACAACCAATAAAGATTTGAAACAAATTTATTGGATGAGCCATGTCATCATTATATCAGAGCATTGACTTATTTTTGAAACTCATCGTGTGTGATATATTTTTACCTTACATGTAAAGATTTTCCTACACCGTTTTACCGTGTCTATCATAAAGTATGATGGAGGCAAACATCAGCTGTCACTGTCCCATTATTTATTCAAGATTATGTGACTAAATTGTCACACATGGGCATAGTGGTAAGAAGGACTTGGGTTTAATTCCTGCAGTAGTAAATATCGACACACATTTGTGCACACACAGCTTATTCTTTAAGAGTTTTTGCTTTCTTTCCTCAAACTAAATTCTTCCTAATACTTCCACAAGTCTTGGGGGCATTATAAATAATAATTAGTTAACATCATGTCCAGTTGTCCTCACTAACATGGTTTCTCCAATCACGTTCTAAATTGCACCACAATGCACAGCCCATCAGAACACACTTCCAAGAAGCAGTGAGGCAGATGAACGAGTAACATTCCACTGAGACTCCACTTATCTCCAGAGGATTGAGTTATGTTCCTAATATGCAGCTGGGATCTGCTGTGACTATTCAGATAATGAAGAGTGAGTTACAGTGTTCCTGGTGAGTCATAGTAAAATGGGCTAACACCTGTAATTACAATGATCACAGGAGAAGAAAGGAACCATGCTGTATAGTGAAGAATAGACATTAAACTTGTAGGAAAGGCTCAAGGCAAAAATCTGGATCTGGAGTGGGCCTCAGTGATCTATTTGTCAAAATCTTCTTTGCCGGGCTATGACAGTGCTGGGAGCAGGTAGTGACACAACCTGGAGGAAGAGTAACTTAGTACAGGAAGCCAATCCTCAGGGGTGTTCTCCCTAGTAACTATCAATACTCTCATCCCGCCAGTCTTTGCATCTGTCCTGGCTGCCATTATATGAACAACTATATTCTCCCACCATGAGGCAGAGTGTTGTCATAGGATCACAGCAACATGGCCAAACAACTATGGGCTAAAGATGATTAAATCAGGACTTTGGGGGCAGTAATGGAAACTTGATTATATTGATTATTTTTTATTTTAAATTATTTATTGAATTTTCCAAACTTCATACAGTATAATTTGATCATATTTAGAAACCCTCTCTTATCTACACCACCCTGAAACACCTTAATTATGAACTCCATTTTACACACACATACAAACACAGGCACACACACACACACACACACACATTTCATGGTTTATCAAGTCACATTTGTGTCCCCAAGTGTCCTTTGGTGTTGGTCCATCCACTGGAACCTGGTCAACCTACCAAGGATCACATCCTTAAAGAAGACTGATTCTCTCTTCTCAACACCTATCTGCTGCCAATAACGCCTCAGCTAGAGTTGGGGTTTCCCATCCACTATCCCATTTATATGACAGGATTTTTGTCTGGGTTGAGCTTATGTGATTCTTGTGAATGTTGTAAATATTGCTATAAGTTCATCTGAGAAACTGCTAGCTATCTGGAAAACTCAGCTTCCTTGTGGTCATTACCAACTCTGGCTCTTACAAGTTTTCTGTCCCCTCTTTTCTTGTTGTGACAAAACACTTGATGAAAGCAACACAACGAAGAAAGTGTTTATTTCAGGTTACAGCGTGAGAGTGTAGTCCATTATGGCAGAGAACAGTGGTTGAGGCAACCGGTCATATTCTACCCACAGTTGGGAATCAGAAAGAGATGAGTGCTAACACTCTGCTCACTTTCTCCATTTGCTCAATGCAGAGCCCCAGGCCATGCAGTGATCCTGTCCCTCTTAGACACACTCAGAGGTGTGTTTCCTTGGTCATTCTAAATGCAGTTAAACTGTCAGTGAAGATTAGCCGTCACACTGACTAAAATACCTGGTCTACCCAACCATGTGTGTGACACCAAGCAAATCTTTATGCCCTTATTCTTTTCCTGTATTAAGTGAGGTTAGTGACTGTTTGAATCGTCTTAGAGAAGTGTTACCAAATGAAAGTGGTATGTTAACGCATGCCCTGAGACATATCAGTAAAGTATTACTGACAATAGTTATATCAACAGTGTGGAAAAAATTAGAATAAGTGATGTTATTTGTGCTCTTAGAATATAACAACAGAATAAAATCACCTGTCATTCTGCACAGAACAATTTTAGGAGAAGCTTCTTCCTAAGAAACCACTAGGTTTTAAACTTGCACTTAAATTTTCAAAATGGTGATGGCTTACTTCTAACAAGTACTTCTACCGATTCAACATATAAGTAACTTCATTTGTTGGGGGTAGAGAGTTGGCTCAGAGGTTAAGAGCCCTGGCTGCTCTTCCAGAGGACCTCTATTCAATTTGTTATATCCACAAGGTGACTAACAACTGTCAATAATTCCAGGATGAGGGAACTGATGCCCTTCTCTGGCCTTCAGGGACATTGCACATAATTAGAACACTTACATACATGTAGACACAACACTCATGCACATTAAATACAAATAAAAACAGATTTTTTTAAAAGTGTTTTCATTTGCTCGCTTTATATCCTGTGATGAATACCCAGTTATCTACCTGGGTATGTGGCTCAAGCACTAGATAGGCAAAGACAGGCCAGTCTCTGTGAGATCAAGGTCAGTCTTGTCTACATACCAAGTTTCAGGGCATCTGGGGTTACAGGAAGATTCTGTCTCAACTCTGTCCCCAATAATATAGTATTATCTTAGACAGGAATAAAGTGAATCTCAGAGATCTCTAGGACTGACAGCCATCCTAGCGAGCAGTGCTGAGATTTATAACTTTGTTTGCCTAAGTTCAAAACACGTGTCATATAAATAACTTCTTTGAAATTAGTCTTCATCACAGAACCACATATATCCCTGTAGAAAGCAGCACATAATTAGTGATCCTGGGAAGAAAATGGTATAAACATGGATTTTATGAATGTCACTGCTCATCTTCCCCTAAATGGGAAGACATGAATATAGATATAGAGATAGGTATATGAATTTCACAGTGCGTGATATTTCTAGCTAGGCACTGTGTTCAAAAATGAAATCTCACAGGAAGTTGATGAGCCAGCAAATGACTGCATGTTTTAACATGGCAGGTGCCACAATAACTGCCTAGTTCTTGTTGGATGGCAAAGCAAATATTATCCTGAAAGATGGATACTGTCTTGTCAGCATATGAAATACAATAGTCCTAAAGAGAAAATAATGCATAGCTATCTGTTAGTCAGTAATTCCCTGAATTTTCATGTCTTCTAGTTCCATTTAAAAAGGATAAATTGCTCCAAATGTGTCTGCTAGACTCATAAGGACCTCTGCAATGCCCTGGCTTGTCAGGAAATTTAATTTCCTGGTCAAATTAACCAGTTGTGCATACTCAGAGGAAAGCTGTTTTTTGTAAACCAACTGGAAGGATTGTAGAGATGTAGAGATCGTGTCCAAAGAAAAGCAGTATATGATTCTTAAGAGTACTGTCTTCTGAAGTCAATTTCCCTCCTGCATGGATGATGTGAAGCCCACCTCCCTGGCATACCAAAGCCCACCACACAGGCCTTGCAACAGTGCCTATCTCTTCTTTGCATGGGGCCAGAGACACCCAAGAATTCATGTTTGCCTGACAGCTATCAGAAGTACAGATATGCCTGTGTCACCAAATCATTTGTGATCTGACCATCTCCTCCTAGTGATTTCTTGTAGCTGGCCTGAAAAATGACATGCTTTTATTTTGGACTGCCCCTGCAAAAACAGCCTCCAGTTTCCTTTACACGCAACTTTCCAAACAATGACAATAATAGATATGATGATGATCAGTTACAGTGAGAATCACAGTGTGATTCCTTGGGAACTGGAATTGCATCAGTGAAATTCTGTTTTTCCTTGAGTATAATGGAGAGATTATAAAATGTGCAATAATAATGTGGAAATTTGTGAACTTAGATTTTTTACCCAGTTTAATTCAAGGTTACTTTCATTATGATATACAAAACTTCCTCAAACATTGTCTCTGGCTGATTTAGAAGTTGCCATTCCATTTCATGCCTTTTGTTAATGGTATGATTAAGATATAATATTGGAATCTCTTATTCCTTAAGAATCCTGGTTTCATGTCCTCGTATGTTCTTGCTAGTAAGAATAGAAACCTTTTCGAATTCAGAGTTAAAACTGTGCCCAGGATTGCATTTAAACTAGCTTAAGACTAGTTTAAATAAGACTTAAACAGTTAAACTCATCTGATTTAATTCTTTCACATTCTGTCTCATGCTTAGACATGTGAGTAAAGCATCGATGTCTCCTTACAGAGAAAACAGAATCATGGAAACCAGCACATTCATTCACACATACACGTGCTACTATTTTGACTCAAATAACATCCCACCATCAGACGACTCTGTATCTTCATGATATAGTTAGAAAATTGAGGCCCATATACATTTACTTTTCTGGATACGTCCCACCCTTTCATTTCACACTTTTCTCACAGATTTAATTCTCTGAACCCAATGAAGGACATTCTCCAACTCTAAAGTTCATTGGTCTCTTGTAGAACTGAGATTGGTCAGGAAACCATTACTCAAAACCCTAGGTTAATAAATTCTTAGGAGTTTTGTTTTTCTGCCAAAACAATATTTTAGATCCTTATGGGGTGCATTCCTATTACCCTAAATTTTAAAATAGATTGTGCTAGAAAGGAGCTGGTTTGGATCAGAAAACATTTCTTTTCATAAAACTTCCTGTTATTTGGGGCACTGACAGTTCTGTCGAGTCTCACTCTCAGCATCGTCGTTTTAGCACCCTGTATTTTTTTTAAGTGCATAAACAAAAGCTCTAGAAAACTCACTTCTCTAGAGTTTCCCAGAATAAAGTCATCGCTTCAGTGTCTGACCTAGATATCTGTACTCAGAAACTGAATAATATTCTGTATGACCTAACAGCTGAGGCATAAACTGGGCAAATCTTTAACATTGTACTTCTCTATTCAATGACTTTACTTTTCTCCCTTTCAAATATTTATAAGACAGTATTTGAAAATTATACTCAAACCCATCATTAGCAAGCAATTCATTTTTAGAAATCAGCACACAAGATATAGATGTTTGGTGATTTTGGAAGACAGCTATCTATTTGGAGTACCTATACTGTCATTTTGTGGCTCTTAAATGAGTAAAGATGTGTAGAGTTCAACAGAAAGCAAACAAACAAGAATCGAATCTCATTTTTTTAAGGCATAAAAACCTGAATACAGTATTAGATTTTTATCCTTAAAAAATATCCCAAGCAAACAAATTATAAACATAAGGCATTTTTAGAAATGACACAAAAAGATTTTTCTCTATAGGAAACCAGGCCAGATATGTTGACCTATCAGGAATGCCCTAAACTGAAAAGAAAATATTTTCAGTCAAAGACAAAACACAGAAAAGAGATAGGGACTTCTGAATGCCTTGACACAGTGGTCATTTAGTTATGAATTCCAATTTCATTACATCTATCAGAGGACAGAATACTGTAAGGCCATACTTATTCAATAATAAAGATAGAGCAGCAAATACAAAGGATTCCCTAGAAAGGGCTACACAACTCTTGCAAATTTGCATTTCATTGAGCTTCCCAAAAGTTATAATATGTTGATTTATTTGAGTGCTCTTGACTCCAGGCATTGTATGCAGTACTTAATATGTACACACGCATAAAGTCCCCATGAATAAACAAAGTTATGAAGAGACACCTACACACTCACCACCAGAAACACATTAAAACATATTCACACACACACACACACACACGAAAATAAAAACACTGATGTGCACATACAAAGTATGCATTGACTATGATTCATTAATCATGTGATCCCAGTTCCAAAGGCTGCTATGTGTCCACGGAATTGCATTCTGATCTGCTTTTCATTTGTGATAGTCAATGCATCACTTAGAAGAGACATACCTTATAGGACTGGAAGTGATGTCAGGGTCGCGAGCGGTCACTTGCCCAATCACAGAATTCAGAGCAGCGTTTTCATGAACTTCAAGCAAGTAAGTTGGTGAAGAGAAGACTGGAGGCTCATCTGCATCCTCCACCACAATTTTGACTGTTGCGGTATCTTTAAAGGGTCCCCTGCTACTGAAACGTGGGTCGATGTGGACATTGGCTGCTTCTACCTTCAGTGTATAGGATTTTTTGGTCTCGAAGTCCAGAGGCTGTTAAAAAATGACAACGATGAATGCTTCTCACTAAACTGCAGGAGCAAGACAAATGAGGACAGTGCGATGGATGGAAGTTATGCTCATTTAAGCCCATTTGTGATTCTTAATGGGATCCATTCTCTCAGACTCAACCTGTAAACTTTACAGGCGGTTATTGATCGTTGTTTATTATACAAGCCCAGTGAGTCAAATCGCCTATTGTTTTGTTTTGTTTTGCTCATTTCACTTAGAATTCACAAAATATTCACAGTCATGAACTGTAACATCAAAATCTCACTTCAGAGTTATAATAAAATGTTACTATTGATGACAGGGCCTGCATGCTAATCAACTGGGTAACCAGGCCTCTGCTGGTGGGAGATAAGGCAGCACGGAATACAGTCTCTATCTGGGAAGAATATTTTATCATTTCTGCAACAGTGTGTGAAATGGAAAGGACTAGAAATAATCATTGTTTTGTCCAAGGAGACATTACAAAGCATAATTTAGCACTAATCCCAACAAAGAGTGTTTTATTTCATTCCCAAAACGTTACGTGACTGATTGTGTGGCTGAAATGAGGTTTATTATTTTTAGGATATTCTTAAAAGGCCTCAGCCATCAGGGCTCTGTTATGGAGCAGACAGACATATAAAGAGATGTGCTTGGACATACAAACCTATTTGTGTAGTGTGAAGTGTGAAGGCAATAGAAATAGAATCAACTAGGTCTGACTTTGCCGGCACTAATCACTTAAGAGCAAACAAACAAGCAAACAATTTGAAATCCCCCCATTGTTCCTTCACTGACCATATTTCAACAAAAGGAATGATTCATTCCTTAACATTCCAAAAGAATTTGTCAGTGACCAAGGTAAATCGAGCCAGCCAAGAGCAGGCAATCAATCCCCTTATATAAACCAGAAGCCCATCTGTATCAAACCTTTATAGCCAAATCTTGGCAAGTTTGAATACTCCAGATTTTAAGAATGCAAGTCTGTCAAGACTCTACAAGATAGTTTATGTCTGCATCCTCAGAAGAAAGAGGACTTGAAATCTGCAATGCAGATTTTTTTTGGAAAATAAGAAACTGGAAAAAAATCTAGCATCCAGGAAGTCTTACTGAGTACTTGTGCATGCTGAAATATATATTCTTACTTCAAACAGTTCTGTTGATTTTTATATTTGAATTCAGATGTAATGGAACTTAGCTTTTCCCTGATATTTTTAGTAAACAATGCAAACACACAACTCTGTTGATTCTGAAACAGCTATGTGTATTTGTATACTCATGAGCAGATGATTAGGGAATGAAGAGGCATGTGCACCATTCGCCAATCATTCCTCCTTTATCAATCTTGCAATTCCAGTTCCCTAGCTAAGATATTCAGATAATGTTCACATGACATTTGTAAGTGATAAATAATTATTGTATAGATTTTAAGGTACAGTACTATGCTTTGTTATATACATACTATAGGAAGATGCAATCAAGTCAATTAATGTGTCTATCACCACATTAATTTAGCCCTTGGAGGGTGGATAGGAAAAACATCTATTCTATCAATGTTGAAGCATGTAATATACTTTTATGAACAGCGGCCACTGTGTTGTACAAAGTATCTCCACTGATCTGACAGTCTGAAAATTTTGAACTCTCAGATCATCATCTTCACTTTCTTCATCCCTCCTGCAATCTTAGACTCTAGCCAGGGATAATACTAGGCTTTTTCCTACAAAGGCTCTCTGGGTTCCCTCATAGAAGATTCCTGGGAAACAATCTAATTTAAAAGGAAAACAGATTCCTTTCACCTGACTCCATAATTTGCTTCACCAATAACTCCAAACCAGGAAATCCCCATGCAAGGACGGACTGTCTGTCTGTCTCTGATTAATTCTTAACCAAGTTTAGCTAAAATATGCCCAAACCTACTCTAATATTTTTAGGATTTCAGCCGACAAATAGGTGGGCCAAAGGCTTGTGTAAACGTGCCACTTTGTTCATTGTTTTCTGAAGTACATTTGTGTGTTTCATGGTATCAAATGACAGAGCGTATATCTCCCGTTTATGAATAACAGGAAATAAAATGACAGCAAACAGTCAATTATCTTAGTTTATGAAAACCTCTCCTAGGAAAAGAGGGTTCAGTTAATAAAAACCATAAAAAAAATTCTTTAAGAATCATCAGCCAAAGAAAATGTGGCTCTGAGTTATTCAACAATTGATTGATGCATAATATTGCAGTACTCTACTACAAATGTGAACTTTTAAATATTTTACAACACTTAGTTAGAAGCTCCAGACAGGATTCTGACAAAAAAAACAAAGTATTGCTCAGTGGAGAATTAAAATAAATTCAGCCATTTCTCCCAAACCTTGATTTTAAGCACTTCCACGCAAAATATATCCAGAAACCTCCAGCTTTGTGTTGCTAATCCCAGTACAATATGGAAGTTAAGAACAATCCCACTGGAAGTATATTCTATGGTTCCAGAGACAGGAGCCTATGGTTTTGTGTATGACAGGTAAGCACATTACCACTGAGCTACATCCCCATTGTAAGTAGCACTGAGGTAGCATTTTGGAGGTATACATAGTAGCTGTAAATAATTTCATTTTAATCCCGACAAGGAAAACAGTACTGTCTTCCAACAGGGTGACCCAGTGTATCTACCATCTTTTTGCCAAGTAAGCTAATCTATTGAAAATTAGCTTCAAACAAGAATGTGAGAAATAATTTTGAACACATTACCATGTTGTAAGTAAACAGTTCCAGGGCCTTGAAATTTGAGCTCCAGAGCTGCCCAGGTAACTGGCCCTGAACATTCTACTACTCTTTGAGTCTCCCATCGAACACAGTTTTCATTAAGGATTTGTGAAATGTCAGTGTATTTAGAGAAGACATTTCAAGAAGCAGAGGAACAGAAATAGTAAAGTTATATAGGGAAATACTAAAATCTTTTTAATTTGTTCCCTCTGAGGATATGCTGAGACGTGGTCCCACTGAGAATCCTCTTAGACTGTAATCAATATACCTTGGAGTAGTTTTGGTCAATCAGTAGTCATGGTTCATTCATCTTTGCTCTCTACTGTTTGAGAATTTCTTTCAGTGCAATAACTGAAGTGCCCTGGACCAAGATTCAGTAACTTTTTCTGGCTTAGATTGCGACACTGAGATTATGCTTGGAAGGAAACAGTGAGTGGGAGGCCAGTTATACCATGGAAACTGTCTACCAAAGTGATAGCTGAAATGAGATGTGTGCCCAAGAGACTGGAGATGCTGAATGGATTCCATTATTTTATTCTGTCTCATTCTGCCTTTCAGCTAAAATACAAATGTTCACCGGCATTAAGTTTCTGCCTGTCCAGTAAGTACCCACAAATTTCAAAAGTCAGCTTTCAATGAGATATTCCAATATCAACAAAATATTCTTTAGTTCACCTTTCTTAGTCTTATAATGCCATCCTGGGCCTGGGCATCAGAAGTAATTTCAAAAAGTGCTGTTCCATCTCCATCAATGATGTCATAGGATGACTGTGCGTTTTCACCAATATCCTGGTCATTGGCCTTGACCCTTCCTATTGCTGTGCCGAGAACCACATCTTCTGGTACTGAGAAGTGGTACAGACCTTAGGAAAGAGAAGAGGTGGTGAGTATTAACATAAACTCTCTCTATGCTACTTGGTTTATCAAAACTAACTGGACCCTTTGTTCTGGACATTCCTATAGATGCTTCCTAGATAGTGATGGACAGAAAAGACATTTATTCCTCCTGTAAAATGTATAGTCGTTTAAACAAATCAGAGACTACTCTCAGAAAAAGTAAATGCCTTTCAACATGCTTCAGAGATAGAGAACTTATTCAACCATATGTTTATCAAGTATATATTTGGAGAAGCTATATCAGAAAATCAGTGAGTCTATGTGAAATTTCTTTCCAGTTTATTGTAAAATCACACTGCCTGCCTGTGGGGATATTCATTGTTGCCCAACATAAAATATTAAGCTAATTTCAGCACAAAAGAATGCAACGTGTAAGATGCTGAAAGTCACTTTTGAACTTACTTTTATATTTACAGACTTGTAGAACATTTTTGATAAAATCCAATTACTAAACTTGTGCTGTGCCCTGCAGCAAGATGCTCAGACATATGAAACACTCCTCTTGTTACCAAAGTCTTCATTGCTCAGAAGACTAAAATCCTACCTTCAAAAGTCCCTAGGCAAAATACAATTACAGTGCATTTTCATTCTCCTATGGGGACAGTAAAACATGTCTAATTAGTGGCATTTGTCCTATTTTTATTCCTCTCTCTGCGTTGGGATGTTTGTGGCAGTCACTTTCATAGGCGCAGTGAAGGCTGGTGGTGCATCGACCACTATCCTGGTCTTTAACACATTATTGCTCATCTGCCCTATATCTGTCTACTAACCTGGACTTCTTGGCCTCAGGCTTTTCTCTGGCTTTCAGATTCCATTTTACACATTGCGTGTCAATCTGGAGTAGTGTGAGAGCACTGATTTCTCCCGCAGAAGCAGCCGTCAAAGACTCACAGGTGTTAGCATATAAAAATCCTGTCTTCCCCATTTACTCCCTTCCAATATTCCTGACTTTTCTCCATTAGATGAAGCTAACATTCACCTACCTATCCTAAATGATTAGATCATGCGCACCATGTTCTGGTTCACTATTCTGTCTTCTCTCACTTTCCTGCTTATGTTTCTTGGGGAAGCTAAATTACTTATAATCAAATTATTGTCTCACAAGCTGTTTCAGACAAACCCAACCTCACATACCCAAGAAGTCTGAGTCTTTTTGCAATCACAAGAAGGGAAAAATAACCATTCAATGAACAATAAACCCAAAAGCAAAAATTAAATCAGGGGAACATTACCTAATTCTACTTTGAACTCAATCACAGAATCCTTTGGATAAACCACACTTCATTTTACCCAATAGAATGAGATTAGTTCATTTGATGAGCAAAGTTTCTTCATTCTCTTTTACTTAATGATGAGGTAAAACGATCTCTTGGAATCATGAAGATATGGGACTGAGGAACAGAACATTTTACGAAGGGTTTCATTGTAGACAGTGAAAATCATCCTACCCTGCACAAGGCTCCCCAATCTTTCATAACTAGTTAAGTGATTCCATTTTCATCAAGCTTTATATTCCAGGTGAGTTTGGAGATTATCCCTTTGGTATGTTTACTAAACAAACAGCCAGTGAGGGGGTTTTCATCCTGTTGCTGTGCTCCATCAAGGAGCCTTGAGAAGCTAAACAAATGGAACATTGCTTTACCCAGTGCCTTTGTGAGTATACTCCTCATCTCTGTCAGTGTGATCATAGTTATTCATCATTACCTCTAAGAGGCAGAATGTTTTAGAAACTCACATACCATTGCTGAATTGAAATAATCATCCTTCTGCAAAAGATAAACTGCGTATTATTGCATTAAATGTAAAGAAAACTGAAAGAAAAATAAAAGACTGCAGGATAGAAGAGATGATGTCTTTTATTTCTGTAAGTTTCCTTAAAGGGGTCATATTGTTGTATAACTCATGGGATGGTCATATATAAAAGTTGTAAAAGAATAAATGAAACATGACTCTATATACTTTCTACCTTGAAATTTCTAAAGATAAATTCTGGGTTACTCATCAAATGTGTAATTTTAGAATTCCATCTCTCTCCTCCATCACCTCCCCTATTTATTCTTCTTTCTGATAATGCTTTAGCAATTCCAAAATTTCATATAATGTATTTCGATCACATTCAGATCTCCTCCATCTCTAGTTCTTCCCAAATACTCCCGCATGTTCACAGATTTCTTATCCTGTGTAATGATCTATGCTTTCATTTTAATTATTTAAATTTTGTTTTAAAAGTCCTATATCAGTTCTAATCTATGCTCCCCAAATGCTCCTGAGTGTGAGCTCATGGCATGGAGTCTGATCAAACTACCAGTGTCACACAAGTAAGGGAAACTGACTCTCCTTTTCCATACATCTATCAGTTGCCAATAGATCCTAGGCTCGGGCTGTGGCTTGCTGGCCAACTCCCCTATTCAGACTGGACCCTTTATGGGATTGAATAGGTCTTGTGCATGCTATCATTAGAACTGAGAGTTCATATGTGCTCTGGCTATTATCTTTCTGCTCTCTCTTGTGCAATGGTTCTTGAGCCTTTGGAGGGAAAGTCCGACATAGCTGTCCCACTTAATTCTTAGCACTCCCCAGGCTTTTCTACATGTTGACTATGTGTGATCTTTCTTTTCCAATGATAGCTTTCCTGCGGTGATTTTCTGTACCAATAAAAAGCTCAGGCAGATACTTACTGCTGATATCAGAGATTTGTTAAGCTATCTCCTTTAACTCATAATGCAATTAATCCTTGGACTTTTCGTAATTAACATCTAAGTAGTTATCATGCCTGTCTTTTATTTCACTTGCATTATCACCAACTCTGTTTCCCAGAGTTCCCAACACCTTTTAGGTGAATGTTTGCAAATTTTCCTTTTAAAGGCTGTGATATGTAGAAGATACCAAAAGACCTGATTTCCTTTTTTCTTAAAAAAATAAAACAAAATAAATATGTAGACATTGAGGGAGACAAATCATATTCTGTAGGCCATATAATATATGTGTATACAAGAGAGTGGCCTAAGGGTATGGAGAAGCAGTAGATATAAATGTCTTCAAACTATATTGTATAGAAGTCCGCAAAATTAAACAAAAAGGCATTTTTTTTCCTAAAGCTCAACTCAATTATTATACCTATAAATGTTTTAATGATTTGCTACTGCTCTTAGATTGAATACAATACTCTACAAATGCAAGTACAAGTCCTTTCTCCCTAGCCTCACTCTTCAAGGTCTGTGCACATCTTATCTCCTGTTCTCTTTGCAGAATCCCCACTCTTTTTATCTTACATATTTTAATGGGGAACAGCAGGCTGCTGTAGTATACAAAATCACTGCCTCAGAAAGGCATCTCCATGTGCGTATTCAGAGCAGCACTAGGTATAATACACAAGAAATAGAAATAAACTATATGTCTATTGATGGGAGACTAGATAAAGAAGTTGTGATGCGTAGGTCTGGATGTATCCGAGTATTTTTCAGTTTTAAATGCTTTGACAGCACAGCTGAGCCTAGAGGTAATTATGTTAAATCAATTAAATTACATGGGGAAAATTCGACCATTTCACTTATAATCAAAATCTTTAAATATAAATATATATATATATATATATATATATATATATATATATATCAACATGCACACATACTTTCATGAATGTATGTGTATATATCTGTGGCTTTATAGCACCAGTTAAAAATTAAAATTAAAAAAAAAAATTCATCCTGCTCCAACTAACTCAGTTCATGCTTCAGTTCTTAGTACAAGAGTCCTCCTCTCTGGAAAGCCTTGTTGAATCATTCCTCTCTGTCCTACCCCTGCATAATCAGTGGTTTTCTGTGAATGGATGAGAACAGTGGCAAATTATGACCGACGGTGCCTTGGATGTTGTTCAAGTTTCCAAAGCCAAATAGTACCTCAACAGGATCAATTCAGTGACTGCTAAGGTCTCTCCCAGAGGCAGGAAAGGGTGTGTCGGTTCTGAGGCAGATTTACTGCATATTTTGTTTCCTCAGTAAAGACTTGATTTCTTTTATAACACAATGTGTTTAATAATGAATAATATCTGGACTGAATTTTCATCAGTGTTTTAATGTCTTTCTGAATCTATTACTATGGACTTGAAATTTGGAGTCTTTTGCAACCTGTTTGAAATCATTTAAATGGAAATAAATGTTTGATTTGCCATACCTTGCAAATAAGCTTTCAGTTTTTTGCACTGTTGTGGAACAGTAAAACTGAAACTCAGGTGATTCTTATCCAGTGCATGGTATTCACTTACTTTGAGCAAATTTTGGAGGATTGTCATTAACATCAGTGAGGGTCACTGTAAGAGTCGTGGTTCCAGACAGGCCACCAGAGTGTCCACCCATATCTTTGGCTTGTATTACGACCAGATATTCTTCCTTGGCTTCTCTGTCCATGTTTGGAAGGGCAGTTTTTATGATAGCTGATGGAGAATAATGGAACAGAATGATCTTCAGATAGAGCATTAATTAAGCAATGAAAATATGACTTGCATTTTTTCATGCATGCACACATACACACACACACACACACACGGGGTGGGGTCGTTTGCACATACATCAGATATATGCAGATAATTTCCTACTTTCTTTTGATATTTAGCAGCTGCAAATCTGTAATGTCAGTGCTAAGAATGACTGGAGTCATAGGCAATAGGCTTTCCATATAACCTGGAAAAGTACTTTTTTTAATGCAGAAAAAAAAGAACTTGCAAAAAATATATGTTAGAAAACAAACTGCCTACCAAATTAAAGTATAAATCACAACACATCTTCATCTACACAGCAAAACCCTGGAAGTGAAAGATTCCTATAATTTATCATAGATCCCAATTCCCTTAGAAGATGAGTAAATCAACAAATAGCTTGGAGGCTCTAAGGTCAAAGATAAATTATTCTACAGCTCACAAAACATTACAAAGGTGAAAGAAATAAATGCATTATTGGAAACAACTCAAATGAATAAAACTCCAAGCATAACTAAAAGAGATATGTGTAAATCCTAAAGTGTTATAATTTTAAATTTAATTTAATGCTTTAAACTTCCATGTTAATATGCATTTTCTCTAGGGTAAAAGAAGTAACTGTTTGGGGAAAATGGGAAGATATAGAAAAGAAAAAAGTTAATCACAAAATTGGGAAATCATTATTGTTACTATCCTTGTTTAGTTTTAGTGATATATATTTTAGTGTTTCATGTGAATGTTTTTGTTTTCTAGTAATTTCATGTTTTTATTAAAGTTTTAAAATTTGCTTGTATATCTCTGGTTATTTTGAAAGATCTTTACTTCCTTCTCTCTCTAGTTGCAAGTCTTTCTTCATTGATCAATGTTGCTTCTGTTGAGAGCTATCGAAGTTCATTAGTACATATATGTGTGTATGTATATAATCATGGGACCACAATGTGTAAATAATACAAGTATTTTTCTCACACTTTCTTTTTTTCCCATGATGGGTGTCATTAGTCACCTTTAAAGCAGTAAATAGTGACTTAACTCATTGATTCCTACAGTTATATGTTTTTCATCATATCAATAAACTAAAAGATGCTTAAATACTCTCACAGTGATAGATTGCTGTTTGACTCCATATTTTTATGTACATGTATATGTAGACATGTTTTCATGATGATATTGCATACTTTACATCTTTTTTTTTTCTTTTTAAATTTCTTTGAGAGTAGGGGTATGGTGGCAATTTCTTCTTTGCTTTTCCTCACTGCTGGGGACACATCTTATCTGCTAGGCCAGTGCTGTATCCTTGTGCTCTATCTCCAGCCAATTACCATGACTTCTGTTTCCAACATTTTGAATTAAACATATGTCAAAAAGAGTCTGCCCGCTATTATGTTCCCACAACCAATTTGATATGCGTAGCACAGAATAGTCCTATTGAATAGATGCATACTACATCTATGCTTTAAGTGAAAGAAATCTGTCCAGATTAAAGATCATTCTCATCTCTCACTTGCCTTCCAACTTCATACACCTCCACAAAATTCCAGCACCATAACACCATATATATGCACAATTCCTTCCCTTCACTTCTTACTCTATAATGCTATAAATGCTGATATCACAGATAAGCTATCTCTGGGCCACTTCTGAAATTGTACTTCCATTTTTTTAAACTCCTTGGTTCTAATTAAATCATGTGTCTACAAAAGGTTCCCAAAGAGTTCAAATCCCTGAATCACTTGTGTATCAAGTGATGTGTAAAAACAACCAGGGAAATCTATCTCATCGAGCAATGAATATGGTCTTAGAAGTCTCTGAGTTTTTACAATGTTATTAGATCTTGACATTACTTTTATATCAAGATTTCCCACACACTGAATATGTAGTATAATTACACTGCTTATTTGGAAATATTTATAATCACATAATATTTAAATTTCAAGATAATTAAGACTTGGTTATCTTATAATATACCTCAGAGATCACACAATGCATTTTGAACAAATATAAACAATAATAATAGAACTAAACACCATTCCAATTTGGACAAGACAATGTTGAGGAGAACAAAAATAAGAAAGTCCAAAAAGATAATAAGACATCATCAATAGTATGCTGTTATGCCAAGATAGCTATAGTACTATAGATACACATTTTCATAATTCAGAATATTTTTATTACTTATGGGTCCAGTTTTCAGTGAGGTTAGGGAAATGTTTTACTCCCATAACATTGTACATGAATGTTTATCAGGGAGAGGCATCACTGCAGTGTCTGTGGTCACCATTAAAGCCATCACTAAAGTCACCATTGGAGATGTCAGTTTGTTGTACTACATCTATTTCTCTATAATTCCTCCAGGAAAACAGAAACATTTTTCAAGAAATTGATGAGAACAGGTCTCAGTACAGAACCATTTAGGTTACTTGAGTAGAATTTCTGCAAATGCCTCAGAATCACAGCAGTTTGAAATTTACTAACCTCATTAATTTTATATATTGTTAGAATGATTTTAAGTGATGTCTGACAGAGTCTTATAATTAAACAGTATTGTGTCTGAGTTAAAAATAGCACACTTGAGTTAATATCAGAGAGGCATACCACAATAGGAGTGAAGAAGCCACTGGAGAGTCTTGTTTATCAAATTAGACAAGAAATGCTCCATGGGTCTCAACAATTGTAGAATTTTCCAGGACCGAGACCCACAGCGTCTTACTACTAAAGTATATCATATTAAGGGCTTTGATTATCCCTGTGACTATTCCCTTTAACTGAAGTAAACAAGTTTGATTTATTATCCTATTCTCATGCTTACTAACTCTGTGTCCATGACAGTTTGGCAATACATTAGGACTTATTACTCCCCTTTGTTAAAGGAAGACAGGACCATACCCATCTTTTCCTGGTAGGCATACTACAACTACATAGATCATTATTTCGAAGTCTTGGAACATATTGCTTACTACACTGTTGTCTCTTCTTTCTTTTTTCCCTATCAGATCATATCTAATGATTGTCTTGATGGTAGAGTGAAGAAGAAGCTGTTACTCAGATTCACTGTCTACTCGCTACAATTACTCTTGGTATGAACAGGGACCTTAATGTATTCCTCCATTGAAGTCCTTTGCTTTATGATTTTCTGTTGTATTCCACATTGCAGATTATCTTGAAAGACAGGTGGAACAAAACAGAGAGGTTTCAGACAGTGCAGGGACCTTAATCATATGCATGACCATGTTAGGCTTGGTATAGAGAGATATTACTATTGCAAAAAGCTCTGTCCAACACCTAACTGTCTCATTCTCTTCCTCATGAGGCATAAGGGTGTTGATGGCACTTCCTTTGCCTCCTGCTAGCTTTGGGTTCTTCATTGGTGGTCCCTCATAACCACATCATGACTTTCTCAGCTCTTTTGTTAAGTTTCTTCTAATCACTCCATTTATACCAAAGGTCTAACATATGTTTGCTTGATCCAAGAGCCAAACACATTGTCAGAATATTGCTCGTATCCAGACATAAAAAGTTCATAGTATTGCAGCACATTACTGCTTTCTGGTTCAGAGGATAGGTGGCTGATACTCAGAACATGTGTTGCTTGTATCTAAAATGAGAATCCTGACTGCTAGATGATGGCTCATAGCAAAGCTCTACATCTAGTCACTTTGTTCTTCTTTGTCACTAACACATCGGAAGTAGCTTTCCTGATTGCAAAAAGAAGTAGCAATTCCCTCCAAGGTTTCTTCAGGAAACACAGCACAGGTAATTGGTTTCAGTTCAAACCATACAATGACCAGATTACCTGAGCCTCTAGTCCTAACTTCCCAACTACCAGCAATTCACTAAGAAGTTCGATGCAGAATTTCTGGAACTTTCTTTTCAGCTACAAAGGTAGAGGCACATATAAGGCACGCGTCCTTGATCTTCCAGTTTCCCTTTTTGCCTTGCATCCTAGCTATACATGTTACTTGAGATTTTTATTCCTATTCAAAGGAAGGTCATTTCGCTTCTACAGCTATGGTCAGACATTGAGAAGCTCCTAAAGTAGGGGATTAAAATTTCATCAAAAGTGTTTTCAGCTTTTGTTCACATTTTCACCTAAGAATTAGTAGCTGTAGGCTGTTTATGGACAAGAGAGGGAACTTCCATATATATATATATATATATATATATATATATATATGTATAAAATTTGCCCTTCACATCATGTAACATAAGGCACAAAATAATTAGGACAAGACGTTTTGAGCCTCAGATTTTGGACCTCAAAATGTTTGGTATGTGGGCACTAAAAACGGCTTTGGCGTTCATGTCAATTACATTGTATGTTGGTTTTCAGCTTTTTAAAAAAAAATCTAACAGATAGGAGTTTTCTCTCACCCTTATGCTGAGACAGTAATTAAAAATGCCCTTTGACAGCCCTAGTTTTAACAGTTTTTCAAAATCCAAGTTATGTGGTTTATTCTACTTTCTATCTATTTTGTCCAATGTGCAGTAGTGTTCATGAACCCATCTGTGCTTATCGTCGTACCTTTCCAACCCGTAAAACATATTCAAGGGCTACTATATATTTAAAACTCATTGTAACCTGCAACAAATTAGATATTTCAATTTTTCATAAAGCTGTGTGGCCCAGTTAGTCAAACCTTATGTGATTTTTCAGTGGCTTTTTTTTTTTAAGTTAGCGTACAAGTTAATGAGTTTAATTATGAGAGATTTTCATACATATATATCACTTTACTTTGTCTTTATTCTGACCCCACCCTCATTGTCTTCCCCTGTCTTATCTGTCCTCTTCTTGTTTGTTATTTACCACACAGCAACTAGCTACCCCTCTTTAAAATTATTTAAGATCCAGGATAACATTACATTAATACAGTTTCAATCATTTGATTATACTTTTGTCTCTAAATTTCATACATTTTTTGGTAAGTAATATTTCTAATGTTTATATTTATCCTCTGCAGAGTATCTACGGATCAATCACAAGACTCTCCCCCTCCCATGGAAACCTTTTCTCTTTGAAGATGACGGATACTAACATGTCATAATTTTAAGAGGTCAGGCATAATTGGATTGTTATATAAAGAAACCAGTTAGTTGCTTTGGTTTGAGTTTGAAGTACCTCCTGCATTCCCACATGTAAGGTATTTATTTAGTGATGAGACTGATAGTTCAGTCATGAGGCTGATAGTTTGAGAAGTGGGGGAAATTTTATGTTGGACCTAAAAAGAGAAAATACGTCACTGAAAGTTCCTTTGAAAGTTATACCTGGTCTTCACCTCATTTCTCTTTCCCTCCTTCCTGTTCACTATAAGGTAAGTAGCCTCTTCCTATACATTCTCTTGATCCCACACTGTGCATGCTATGCTGGCCAAGGATATGTGGTTACGCAACTTGAACTGATCCCTCTGAAACATAAAACAAAATTAGCATTTCTCTCTGTTGAGTTGTTTCTATCTGGGATTCAGTTACAGTAAGGGAAATCAAGTAATACACTGATCTTGCTTGATTCTCAACAATACTAAATACATTGTAGAAATGTATAAGAAATTGAAACTCTTATCCCTTAGAGGATATTCCCTGAAACTCCATTTTGAAAGTTTAATCTAATCAGATAATTAATGAGAACATTTATTCTCCAAGAATTAATGCACTGGGGACTAGAAGTGGAAAAGTAAGAGATTCAAATTGAATCCTAAAAGAGGATTAAGTGAAAGTGGGATCATCTTGCTTGAAAATCAGCACTGATTACCTTGCTATGAACAGACTGATGTTCCTGGTTCTCTGGTATTTAAAAGACATGATTTTATCTTTCATTTATTCAATCAAATGCATATTTTCTTATTGTAAGTTTAAGAATAAAAAAAAGAAACTAAAAATAAGTCCACTGTATGATCTTGTTTTGTCACTCTTAGGTACATACCCAAAGGACTCACGGAATTGCAGATATATGTGTTCAGCCATGTTTGTTACAGTGTTTTTCGCAAGAGCCAGGAAATTGAAACAACTTGCATGCTCCACAACTGATGCATGAGTAATTAATATGTGGTACATTTAGACAATGGAGCTCTACACAGTGATAAAGAAAAACAAAGTCATAAAATATGCAAGTAAATGGATGGAATTAAAAACTGTTATACTAAGTGAAGTAACAAAGACTCAGGAAAAAAACAAGTGATCACGTTCTCCCTCATTTGTGGATCTTTGCTTCAAATCCTTTTTGTAAGTATATATCCTGATATAACATCAGGAGCCAGGGGATTAGGAGCAAATGGAGCAATCCGTGGCAGGTGTTGTCAAGGTGGAAATGGTGAAAATGGAGATATTTAACTGGACAGAGAGGAGGGAGGGTTACTCAAAGAATCATGGGTATAAAGGTGAAGAAGGAGACCGAGAAAGTAGAATAGGAAAAAGGTATAAAGAGGGAAATGAAGAAAATAGGATTACTCTAGCTGTGAACGCAGGTGTAAGGGTTATGCAGAGGGGGAAGAGACATAAACAAAGCTCAGGTGGTTTGAAAAACTGTGGGGAAATATATTAGTTCAAAAGCACAGTGAAAAATAAACATATAATCATATATATATTTACATATGTTTATATGTCTATATGTGTGTGTGTGTGTGTGTGTGTGTGTGTGTGTGTGTAGTTGTATATGTGTATGTGGTTACATCTGTATAACTGAAGGATATATAACCAAAAAATACACTGACACACAGAGAATCTTTTCTTAGAGTTGTTGGTCAGGGTAGTTCAAGTGACCAACCAAATAACACAGCCCTTGACTAACTCCAAGAACTTGAAGTTAAGACTCTATTACTGAAGAGAGGACATACTTTATACACAGGACTTGGAGAAATGGAGCTGGATCTGGTCAAGAAGCCTCCTACCTGAAGACTAGCTCTCATAGGATACCTTGCAAGCTGCTAAGGGAGAAAATCAATCAATGGTCCAAGGAAGCCTTTGTAAAGCCTAATAACAAGAACAGCTGGAACAGCAAACTATCTTGTTGGTGCTGGGGGTGGCACTTTTATTTTGAGGGTAGTCATCATCGATCAAATTGGACTTAAAACCCATTCAGTGGGAGGAAATTCATGTGTGGTAATGTAAACATAGGGAAATACACATCCTGGAGAGGTCATAGATCCTAGAAAAAAAAAAAACTGTGTCTGTCACATCTCTAGAGAAACTTAATTTCTGAATGTATGCTAAGTAGATATCCTTTTATTTACAGATAAACATAACTCTCAGCACTCATCAAAGAAACCTCTTTATGCAACAAATAGAGACTGTTACACAACTGCTCAAATGCAGGGAATCAGTATCTGTGAGATGCCCATTCCTAAGTAACACATCTACTATGCAACCTCTAGCCCTAATGAAAAAGGAACATAAAAAAAACAGGGAGCAGAGAGGATATTAATTCACTTCTTGACACTTACCAGTGAAGTGTCCTCACACAGTAGGTGATGCTGAATTCAGAAAGTCAAAACTGGCCAAAATGGAGAGAATAAGAGAATTCAAAGTGTGTGTCCCCAGAGAAGACTCCTATATTAAACCTCTGCCACACAGAGTTCAGGGACTATTTTGGAAGATATGGGTCAGAAAGACTGTGAAAGCCAGAGGTGGTGGATGACCACAAGAAAACAGAGTTCTCCAAGTGGCTGGGAACTTGTTAATATGAACCTACAACAATGGTGACAGCATTCACAAGACCCGGGCAAACTTAAACAAGACAAAACCCAGCATAGAAGTAGGAAAATAGGTAAAACCTCCAAAATATCTCGAAAAACTATTGGCAGCTAGTCAATGGTGACTGAGGGCTGAGGGCGAGTCAGTCTCCTATAAGGGAGAGACACTAGATACGCTGACATAATGGATGAACTCACACTGGGAATATCTGGAGACACAAACTTAATTCTATAGGCCTTAATATATAGGACAGAAGTCATGGAATCTATCGAGAGTTGGGATATCTGAAGGGTGCAGTTGGGGGTCTCTAAAAAAGATTAAGATATATTGTATGAAATGCACAAAAACTCGATAAGAACGTTTTTCTTTCAAAAATACTACACTGGCCTAAGTCATCCCTAATGCTCCACAGCTGCTCTTTATGTCTCAAAAACTGGGGGTGGGGCGTGGGCTTCTGATTAGAATCCAATTTCACTGCTCTCAAAAATGTAAAACTTGTATGTACTTCTTCCACATTTCCTTTGTCTTTAGCATTATCATTTGAGAAGCATCCAGAAAAGTTCTCTTTATAATTTCTGTGATATCCCCAGATTGAGAGGCGTCATGAGAAAGGCACGGAGATGCTGATTAACTCTTTTGTCATTTTGAAGGCTGATTACTGTAATTCACTCATCGTGGGTCTACCAGCTTGTGCTGTTCAAAGATTGCAGTTGATAGAAAATGCTGTGCTAGACTCCTCTTTCAGTACGTCTTGTTGAACATATTATCCTAGTTATGAAACCTCTAGCTTTGTTATCCTCAGAAACCCTTGCCAATTCAATGTGAATTTATTATCTCGCTATCTGTGAGAAAGGGTCTTTCACTTGTGAAGTTAATTGGCAGATACCCATGAGTGATAATTCATCGGGAGGGGGGAGTTCATATATTGTAAGCATGCTTTAGACTGAATACGTGATTTATGATACATGTTGCTATTTCTGAATGTCAAAAGTATACAAGGAAAGAGGAATCCATAACTCTCCAACATGCTATTTAATAATAGCTTAATGAAATATGCTAAACCTTCACAAAGAGGTTGGAAAGACAGCACTGAGAAATATTTTAGAAAATGAGTCAGCCTCCATAGTACACAAAGAAAGTGGCATTTCCTTTCATTTGTGACCAATAACTGAAAAATGCATAGATACTCTAATATTATACATAGATAAGTAGATCACAGATAGATGATGCAAGATACATGGTAGATAGATGATAGATGATAGATAGATGATAGATAGATACATGATCGATAGATACAAGATAGATATATGATAGATAGAAAGATAGATAGATAGATAGATAGATAGATAGATAGATAGATAGATAATAGAGACATGAAGATAGAGAGAATGACTTGGATTTGAAAGAACCTTGCTGCATGGACATGGTCCTTTCTATCAGCTGACACTGGTTCTGCATTTACAGCTTCAAACAACTTTGGATAAAAATATAATTTTTAAAACTGGCACTATAATAAATACGTAAAGGCTATATTCTTGCTATTAGTCCATAAAAATTAGTGACTGTTTGCCGTTATTTGAGTAGCATATAACTTTTTTGGGTATTTATAACAAGATAGAGATTAGTTAATATATATGAGAGGATGTACAAATATAAGAGATGACAGTGAATTTTGGTTATCAGTGTGCAGTCCTGGAATCAAACCTCTGGTTACTGAGGAATACAGAGCATGGTTGTAATGTATAATGGAATGTATTATGGATTGTATAATTGCATGAATGCAAATAAAAGAGGTGAAATGCATTGGGAATCCTAAGCTTACTTATGATCTTTAACTCAGATTTTTTTTTATTTTTATTTAAGAAATTTTATTGACTCATTGTGTATTTCTATCTGAACATCTCACTCAGTTTTAATCATCTTTATACCACCTCCACACCAGCGTATGTCATAGCCCCCCAACTGGAATCTATACAATCTTAGATCTGTCTTAAGGTCTATTGTGCCAAGTTAGTGTCCCCAAATGACTTCAGTGCAGGTTCTTCATCTGAGGCCTTCTCAGTCTACCTGGAGTCCCCCGCTTTAGGAAGACTAGCTCATGCTCACCCAACAGTAATCAGTTGCCAATATCCATCAAGTAAAGTTTGGAGTCTGCTCTCCATTTCCCCAGTTCCATGCTGTTTTTTTCTGCTTGAGTTTACATGGGTCTTAAGCATGCTGAGATGACTGCTGTAGGTTCATATGATCAGGGTCCCAGGAGCCTGTAGAGTTCTATATCCATAATAGCACAGACCTCCTCTCAGGCTCTTACGATTTTTCTCCACCCTCTTCCACAATGGTCCCTGAGCCTTGGGTTAGTGAAACTTAATATAGGAGTCCTGTCCAGGGACCCACACTCTGCAGATTCCTAATCTCCATGATTTACCCATGTGTGACCTTTTATTTTGGGATCAATTAACAGCTCCCTAATTGGTCTTATGGGGAGAAATTCATGTGTGGTACTATAATCATAGCCAAATACACATGTCTGAAGAGATCATAGATCTTAGAGAAATCCCCCAGGCTGTCACATCCTTAGGTGATGTGATTTTGTACTAAATTCAAAATATGTATCCTTATATATAGAGTCAAGTATCCCAGCATCAAAGAAGCTTCTTTTGCACCAGACAGAGACTACTACAGAGTACCACAGCTGATCAGACACAGACATTGTCTGTGAATTGCCTATGTCTAAGTGGCACTTCTACAATGTAGCCTCTACACCCAAAGCTCACAAAATATAGGGCAAGGAGTCAAGAAGTCACTAATGTATCTGTCACTTCTCATTCATGAAGCTCCTTCATGCAACAAAGGGCCAGTAACACAAAAGACCACCAATGGCTAAAACATGGAGATTAGGAAATTTTTTATTTTTATTTTATATGTGTGAGTGTTTTGACTGAATATACATAAGTGTACAATATGTGTTCAATGTCCATAGAGACTAAAAAAAGGCAAAGAGCCTCTAGGACTGGAGTTAGTGATGGTTCTTAGCTTCCATGTGTGTGATAGTCACCCAATCCAGGTCTTCTACAAGAGAAGCCAGTGATCTTAATTGCTCAGAAATGTCTCCAGTCCTTTAAATCATAATCTTAAAAATAATTCTTCAGAAATTACAAATGATTCTTTTTCTTGTCTTCAGGTGTATATATAATTAAATGCTCAAACTTCTGTATTGCATTATTTTAAAAGATTATTTAAACATAAATAGTGGAGATATATTAAATCAGTTGTTAAAGCACAGGGACCAAATGAATAAAGAATTAAGTCATTTTAAAAACTAAGTTATAAAAATTCTCTAGCAATATAATGTTTATATCGAATTTTTAATTTTCTTTGAAAGTAATGTAAAATTATATTTGCTGTGTTTTACAATATGAGTATATATATATATATATATATATATATATATATAATCATATGAAGGGGTGATTTGATATGGTTTAGTAGAGGCACTATATTGAGTCACCTGAGGCCTTATTTCCCAGTACCCTACAATGGTAAACACAGATCTTTATATAGAGAGAGATAAATGAGAACTTTTTATGAAGAATTATTATTAATCATGTGATATTAGGAAGACCACCTATCACTAGCTCACCTAGTGATAGCTCATCTATCACATGTACAAATTATTATAAATATTCAAATAAGAGTTTAAATTTAGAATTATAGCAGGATCGATAAAATCCCAGTGTTTTACCTTAAACGTTATACACATATGTATACATATATACATATATATACATATGCAGAACTACACAGATTGCATTTATGCTTATAAATATATAAATGTATTACAAATAGATGTATAAATTCACACAGCATTGTTTGCATTTTATAAATATAAACAAATACATGAAAATTAAATTGTAGTAACTAATTTTGTGGTAATTAGCATGGACAAATATTTTAATTAGCAAAATAACATAATATAAAATATGAATGTGCCTCTGACTTCAAAGTGAGAAAATGATGTTTCTTTTGTAATTATATCTTTATAGGATTTGTCCCTCAGTAACTTTCAGTAAAATTTTCGATATAGCACACATTTCTGACAGTCTAGTTTTACTTTTTCTTCAGAATGACCACACATTTTACTGTCTCCACAAGTTTCTGTGGATATTACCGCCTACCCCATTCTTCCCCTTCCTGTATTTCTTAAATGTCATTAATCTTTTCAGGGCCCATTCTAAAGTTTCATCAGCAAGGAGACCTTTCCAGTAGAACTAATTACTCTCTTCCTTTTTATCTTACGCACTCTTGCTAGAAAGTTTCTTACAGCAATTAATTTTCTGTTTTTTTTTTTTTGTGTGTGTGTGTCCATTTCATTACCTCTTCAACTATTTCCATTTGTCCTGAGAGCAAAGTACCATATACAAAGCCACATCTCGCTCCTTCTTCTATGCCTACAACATAACGAAATCCATGACACAAAATATGTGTTCAAAAATTGTAGGAGGGGAGACAATGATATAAACAGAAAGGGGAAAAAGATGGGGAAAATTACATATGGAGGCTTTCCAGTCTGCTTTGGGGATTCATTTGTGAATATATGAGCACTTAATACATATTAAAATTTATCAAATCCCCAGAGATCAGAGATATTTATTGCTGTTACAAGGACACAGACTGCCCAAGTTTCTGAACTTGACCTCATATCTAAGTACCTTTAATGCCAAGGACAATGCCATCCCATAAGAACTCAAGATACAACTCCAGGTTATGTGAACTTTGCAGATTAAGGATATAACACCCTCGTGAACAACAGTGAGGTTCTTGAGCTGTGTGGAAGGAAAATCACAGAGGTTCTTATTTCTTGTCTAGATATCTTTTTCACTTTAAAATTGACATTTGGGTTATTAATTGCATGTCTCAGTATACCTGGCATAATGTTCCAATATTTCATACATTCTCAGGAGTCTTCAAAAAGGGAGGGAATGCTGATGGGCTACATATCCTGGCAATACTTCATAAATTTAATTCCAGGGGGATGAATACATGAAAAGAAAAAAAAAAATTAGCGTATGTCCTTTACTAACAAATGATACTCTATTCTAACTTGTTGTTTTTGATGTTCCACACTTATTTACTACTCTTCGAAAAAATATGTGTATCTATGACCTCAAAATTCTGCAATAACTGATAGAGAAACAATTCACTCTTGACAGTTTGCAAATTTGCTATCACAAGAATATTAAGGGTTTGGAATGTGACGCTGCAGTAGAAAGAGTCTAAAGGAAGGTTGTTAGACTGTGGCTGAACAAGGACTGAAATCTGTGTCTAAATCATTGGTTCTGAAACATTAATGAAAGAATGTACTCTGCTTTAGCCAAACTATCTCCATATCCTGCTTAGCAGGATATTCGTCTACCAGTTCTCTCTTAAGCTATCATAGTTTCTTAATGAGCTTAACAAGTGTCTTTTTATATATGAACCTCTCCATACCCTGTGTCATTTGTGTTTCAATATTTTTTTGTGATAGAAAAGCATTTTGGAAAGGTTTAAAGACCACTGAGAACCATCGAGTACCTCAATTTGTAAAAATTACCTTCTTGCATGTAAATTTCCTATTTTATGGTGCAGCATATCCTTAGATTAAGAACCATTGCCTCTAAATCATCCCTCTGTGTAAATCACAGTCAGGTCTATATTGGTACCCATATGGAATAGCATATGAAATACTTGTAAATGAATTAACAAACACAGCCTATCTCTTCATTTTTACACACAACAAACATAATGACTTTGGGATATGGTTTGCTGGCTCTGTAGCTCTTGGGTTTCCCTCTTAAATAACATTGCACAGACCACTGTTTCCTGTATCAACACATGACTAGGCAGTCACGGATGCTACTTAAATTGCTAATTTCAAGTTATATTAAAATACTTGCAATTATTCCTATTCAGAATTAAATTGAGCATCTCTTTCCCCCTAAATGAAAACATTTCCAGGGTTCCTCAATCAAGTGGGATTATTTCGGTGAAGAGCATGATTCATTTCTTAAACCACAATTCCAATAACTAATTATATATAAAATAAAATAAGGTGTGGTTCAAAAAAGCCAAGTGGATGTTGCTATGAATTTTTTTTTTCTCTCAGCCATTCTAAACTTAAGCAGGCTAAAACAGGAGCCTGTGCAAGAGCTAAAGCACGTGTTTTAGACTCTCTCACAATGCAATGGAGCCAAGATTTACACATGAGCCTAAAAAAGTTTAATGAGTATTTTCAACTCTTAGAAGAGGTCTTATCACCTATAAATTGAGATAGAAATACCCACATCCCAATTATAAAATAGTACCTAAGACAGTTCACAGTGCAAAGCAGGTACTTAAAAGAAGTGTTACCGACTTGCTCTTTTCCTTCTCCTCCTTCTGAGGAAATTTCTGGTCCTAGATTAGATATCAATCAGACATGTCATGCTGTATTGATCATAGCCTGCCAATACAGACATTTAGGGCATGATGTTTTAAGAACCCCAATTTGATATTGCACACTGGATTTGATTGCTGACTGTTTCATCTCCAGTGTTATAAGTTACTTAGGCAATTTTCATAACATCCTGAGTCTCCGTTTTTTTCTTCTTTTATATGAAGTTAGTCTGTATGCTATAATTATTCTTTTAACAGTAACTGTCAAGGAAGATCATGCAGGTAAAATATTTAGCCAATAATTAAAACATAATAATTAACTCATTAGTACAACCATGTTGACAAGTACCACTAAGATCATGCCCTGTTACACATTCTGTATGCACAAGACTTGGCCACATGGGCAGTAACTTACTTCCATTGCTTTATCACAGGAAAAAGGGTATGCCTTCTCAGGAGGGTATTTTCCTGCAGTTGTGGGAGCTACCACCCAGGGTTCCATAGATAGGCTAATAGACCCCTCCATTTCCCTTTGGAACAAGTAGGGATAAGAGTGAGCTCAAAAGTATTCCAGGCCTCCCTTCCACTCCTTTCTGGACTTACTCAAGTCCTAAGTAGAGTTACATGCTAGAATCCGTCACATTCTGACAACTTGATGCTTTTACAGTCATTCCAGGGATGCCTTAACCTAAAAGAATCTTCTCTCCACTCTTTACTCCTCCCAATCCAAACGCTCCTGGAGCCTTTTGTTGCATTGCATAAGCTCTGCTCTGAACCCTCCTGCACTCTTCCTTGGAGGTGCAGGTTGTCTTTTTTCCCAGCAGAGTACCTTCCCTCATTTCTTTGACATTATCTCTCAGAACAGAATTTGCTTGCTCTCTTTCCTCTCATGTTTCTTCTCAGACAATGTGCTGCGTGATTTCCACTTAATCAGATCTGTGTCTGTGCAAAACACGTCGCCAGTTTTTGGTATAACAGTATCTGGTCCTCCTTTGCTTTCTCCTTTGTCATTACTGGGTTTAGTTACTGTATTCTTCTTTTCTTTTTGTATTTTTTAAAAATAATACTTGTATGCTTGCAGTCAATATCTTTCCTCTCTTTTTGTAACTAAAATAGCAGATGACCATAACAGTAACAAGAATCCTGGGTTTATTTCAAACAGAAAAGTGGGAAGATGTACAGTGGATAACTCACAAGAAAGGAATGCATCATACTAAAAGTGTTCTTCAGAATGTCTTCACAAGTTTTATAGTTCACTGAGAAAGAAGACAGGTGTGTTGTAATGGCAGAGCTTCAGGAAACTGGGTAACTGAGTTCCAGAAGCATAGTCTTCTGGCCCCAGACTTTTGTTTGTTAAATACCGAGTACTATTTAATTAGTACAGAAAAAAAATGATTTGCGTATTTATGAATATGTGTATATACACATATTCTGCAAAAGTTATTGTCAGTGGTCCTTATTTATATAAACCATTTTTAGCACGATTGTAAGGTGTGAATGAGACCCCCAACAGTTTCGGACTCTGGAAGAAACCTGGAGCCAGAGCATATCTAAGCCTTGCAAACCGCTCCAGATTCCAAATTCCTTGGCAGATAAGCAAGGAATTCACGAACAGCTCTGGAAAAGGACTACTTCCTGGCCAGAAGCTTGCCTTAAGCATCAATCAGATGTCATGGCAACCCCCCTCCCCTAAAAGCCAGGAGGGGACTGAAGGTTTAAAAGGCTTTTGGGGACTTGGACAACGTGCTTCTGCTGCTGCTGGTGCTGCTGATGCTGCGTGGGGCTTTTGAGACTCAGACTTGGGCTGATCACGCCATCCTGGTTCCCAGGAGCCCCAGCCCCAAGATGGGGGTGAGGGGGCTAGCCTCCCCCTATCTCCTTGGGGAGGCTAGCCCCCAAGAGGGGCTAGCGTTTCTCCACTCGTGGGTGCAGAGGAGCTAGTCCCATCTGGTCTTCTCTCAATAAAGTCGGGTCCTGTTAGCTGCCAGCGGAGTCCGGTCCCTTCTGTCTGCTGCATCTCTCGAACCCTGAACCTTACAAAGATTATTTCATGGTTTTCATGAATATTGCAATCCAGTTAGGATCACACACCATTATGTACAGGCAAGCATATGTATTGGATTCTAGTCTCTCCAGGACTGATATAATTAGAATTATAAACAAGACATTGAGCCTGACCTTCCTAGGAGGCAAGCCAGAGGCAGAACTAGGAAAAACAAAAAGTGAAATATAGGTATTAGTTAATAGTGTTACTATGTACATCCTTGGGAATAGAAAGTCCTCATCAGGGTATTCCCCTGTTGAACACTGTCAAATATTATTGTTTTTTCAAATTTTGTGAACAGCTTATGATTTATATTAAAATTTATTTTTATAGTAAATATTTTCATCTTATTTTTCCTTCTCTGGATTTTTAAAAAATTGAATGAGTTAGCTTCCTGATTTTGGTCAGCCTTGTGCCTTCGGGTATTTTATGAGCAGTTACCTTGAATGTCTTTGTTCTAAGGAATTCTAGTGAGCATAACTCTTACGGAAATATACATTTGGTATATGTACAAGTGAAAGAAAGAATTAATAGTAAAGTCCACCATTCTCAAAATATCTGCTTGCTTCAATCCGTTTCATTAGACACTTGCTATTCACATCCAGTTTGCCAAGAAGGACATTTGTTTGAGGGTCTGGCATGAGATATATTTGTAGCAAAATGTCTTCATGAGGTAACAGTCTAGTCTTTCCAAACTCTTACAGTTTGCTATAATTACAAAGTCTGAGGTTTGTAACTTTATGTTGTCTGTTTTTATCCTAAGAATACAAGAATATAAGCCACTGATTTCTGAGAAACTTAGCAGTCATTCCTTGGACATGACATTTTATACAGTGAAATGTTGCATAAAACACAATCTAGTGAGGGAACGTCTCTGGATCTTTATGTGTGTAGAATGAAGATTTCACATAATACAGAAGAAGTAATCATTGCCAAAAAAAAAAAAAAAAAAAGTATGTGTCTGCTAATAAGAAGTTTCTCCTTTAGGCGAATTTGAAGATGCCTCTTAAAGATATGGGTATATTTGTGTTTGTGTTTGTGTGTAGGAGAGTGTGTGAGGTGCATATGCACATGTGAATGTGGAGATCAGAAAGCCCCAGGGATCTTCATGTCTCCACCAGCAAACCCTCGCAGCCCCAGTGCTGGGATTACAAATGCAAATGCACACTCTGTTCTTCCTGTTTGTGCAGTAAGCATTTCACCAGGTGAGCAATTTCTACCCCACCTGTCACTTTTATCATGATTTCTCTCCCTTTTAGAAAAAAATAACGCAAATATTTTGATTCAAAGTTTATCAAGGAATGAAGTCAAATAAACAGATGTGAACAAACTGTGAGATAAACGTTTCTTGCCCTCTGAATTACAGCAAAAAATACAACTTGTTCCAAGTAACAGTGCTAGCAAATGAAGCTGAAATCCATGACTCTTTTTTCTGTCTTTGATTTCAGTAGTTGTCTCCATAGCTACTACTGCCTTTCCATCCATCCATCTATTCATTCATCATCAATCTACCCTATAAATGTACATTTCCTGAAAATATGCAGAACACATCAAAATTATGCCATCAAGAGATGAAGAATGTAGAGATAATTACCAAGATTTGTAACTCTTTCCTCTCTTTATATTTTATTCGATTTTAGGGTGCTTTTTAAAGTTAATATAAAGCATTTCCCTAAAGGGTGTCAAAGACAGGAGGATACCATTGATCTTGACAAACCTATGACCATTCTTTTCATAGCTGATTATCTAATCATTCAATGTTTTCAAATTGTTTGATTTTGGGCTTAGGTATTTAGAAGCATGTAAAAATGTATAAGCTTCATAGCCTTTTTGTATGCAAATGACCTTTTATCACAAAGAAATTCCAGGGCTTCACTTCTAGAATAAGTGGACTTAATGTGCAAAGAATTCCTAAGGGGAAGAAGTCAGGAAAATGACAAATAAACCAATATTTTTCCTTCCTTAGTTTCTTCTTCATACTGTGCTAGGTCTGTCAAAGTCTCCAAACTTAACTCTAATTTCTTAGACAAGCACAGCAGGAGAAGAGACCGGAAGTCATATTACTGTCTTCTGTGCACTTTGGTTCTTAATCTCTGTATAAATTTGGACAATGGGATTCAAATCCATGATTCTGAAAGAGTGCCTTTAATGAGATGGGCACAGTACTAAGCAACGAAGATGCAGAACTTAGTAAAGCAGCGTCCTCTGGTGTGAACCAGCCCACACCTCACAGCTGAAGCCAGTACTGAACTGAAAACCCAAACTCTCGCACTTAAAACCCTGTCTACACGTTTGTATCATCCTATTTATAGCACACTTGTTTCCTCCATGTACTTTTCGTCTTGATTTTTTTATCTACCTTGCAAACTTGGTCTCCAAAGCTTTTAGTATTCCCCTCCTAGCTCTGCTACTCCAAAGTATATGAATCCTTTTTTGCCTACTTCTCTGAGCACTTTAATCCCATTAGATCATTTGTAAATTCTATCATTCCATGTTGTAAAAGGATAGCCCTAATCTCAGAATCTCAACACCCAGCTATTCCTAGATGCACACCACAGACATTGTGACCATGAGGAAGGCACTTTGATCTCTTGGATCCTCTCTGCATTTCTAAGAACAGCACTGTGATGTCTTTCCTCTTTTCACCATATAGTAACCACCCTCCACTGGCACTTCTGTTCTTTACCCAAACATCATATCTCTCTTCACCTCACACTACTGGGAGCAGAAAAACAATAAGTAAATTGACTTTTCTGTTGACGTTTACTCTAGAATGCCTAGCATAGAGCAGGATTCCTAAATTTTAGTGCTTTTAATATCAATGCATGAGTATCCTTTCTACCTCCCTTTTAAGACATTGCTATGCTTTGAATATTTATCCCTTCTAAAACACATGCTGAAATATAATTGCCGTTGTAACAGTATTTAAAAAGTGAGGCCTTTAAGAGATGATGAGGTCATAAGGGCTCTGCCCTCCCCAATGGGTTAATGCTCTTATTACAGGAGTGTATTTCTTAAAGAGAGACAAATCCAACTCCGTTTCGCTCCTTGCTCTTGCCCTTTCTTTGTCCTTCTGCCGTGTGATGCTTATGGGACAGCAACAAAGACCCTTGCCTCATGCTGGTGACTTTACCTTGGACTTCATAGACTCCTGTGAGAAAATAAATTCATATTCATTATAAACTACCTAGTGGGTGGTACTTTGTTGTAGTAGCACAGTAAGAACAAAGACACAAATCCCATGTAAAAATCAACATATACAGTTAAGGCTTGCCTGCAGACCTCTTCTGAAGATGCATAGAAGTTTAGATAGGACTTTTCTCACTTTGTCACCTTTGCGATGGAAAACTCTTGGCATAGAACACTCAAGAGCCTGAATGGCACTGCCCTACTTACCAGGGAGCTGCATGGTGTAATTAATTTATGCCTGTGAAACATTCTGAATACCTCAGGATCAAATTACTGTTATTCCTATTCTCTCTCTTAGATAAATATTTGCACATGTGAAAATTCAGCACCTTGACATTTATCGAAATGGTGGCATTGAAAAATGAGGTGAATTGACTCAGAGACAGGTGTTGGCAGCCATTGAAGAGGAAGACAGTCTTTGTCACTATTAAAACTAGAGGTGATGAGGAAAATATTCTGAAACAATGTCTACTGGGGGCAGAAACAAAATCTACTGGGTGGGGGTGAGGCATCATTTGGGAATACACTTATACCCCTTTCTGAAAATATAGTCTGAATTCTGTGGCCCTATACTCAAAGGTTGCTTGACCAAAATATTAAGGGTGGGTTTCATCTGCATAATAAAGATAAAAGTTGCACATATAATTCAGTTGGTAGAGTGCTTGCCTCATATGCATGATATGCATAATGGCTAAAAGCAGTTCGTAACTCCATTTCCAAGGAATCTGAATCCCCTTCTCACCCTTGTGGGCACTGCACTAAATAGGTGCACTTACATGCAAGCAGGCAATACACTCATATATGTAAATAAATATAATAAAAAATGAATAAAGAAATTGGATTATAGATAAGTGAGACAACATAAGCAAGATCTTATAGGTAGGGAATGTTGAGACAAAAGTTGAACACGAATCTGTTGCTAAACTTCACAATAAGGGTTTTCATATAATTTGTTGCCCCGCCCCATAACTCTAAATCATGTTAGTCATACTGACAAGCTTTAGAAAACATTCTCTCATTAATAGATACCACATGGAGGATTAGCTTTGTTCAGATCAAATGTTTACATGCAACACATATTAATGCTTTCATCTTTCTTGCATTTTTTTTCCAGTTGCTTTAGGTGAAAATCTGAAATAAATTGTTTCTAGAATGCAGGAGGCACATTTCAAATGCAATTTCTTTTCCTCATGTCTATTTTGAAATGTTATAGAAAGAGATGTCATCTCAAAATAGACTCTACTATGGGGATTCTAATATTTAATTATTGCAATTTGGTATAATCAGTGCAAAGGAAATAGAATGTGAAGGGAATGGGGTTATTTCCTTGTAACTATTGAAAAATAACACCAGAAATTATATGGTAAGAATCAACATACAACCACTACTGCACTTATAAACATTTTCTCGATACCTGTCATTAATAGTCTTGGTACAAGATTATTGCCCTTTAAGTTTCTTAAACTTGAAAACTTTTAAATGTAGTAAAATGTAATTACTAAAAAATACTAGTTTTGATAGTGAGATCTGAATTCAAATTCTTTGGTTAAAGTCTAAAAAGAGAGAAAAGTTTACTGCACAAACTTTGTGAAGCCAGATATTTCCTTGACCCCATTTTGCAAAGATGGACCTGAGAAACGGCAAGATCCATTCCTAGCTTGTGCAATTACCAAACTCTTTATCAGCTTTATTGCTCAAGGCCTGTTGCACAGGGTTTTCCATTATTCCTGTTTGTACCTGAGACATTCAACTTATATGCTGCTCTGAATGAAAGCAAGGAAATGGAACTTGAAGTTTGTTTCACTGTTTAATGTAGTCTCCTAAAAATTATTATCGTTTCAATTAAACTATCCCAATTTCTGTCCACAAGGAATTCATGGGCCTCAATATAAAGGCAGGTTTTGAAGTAGATAATACCACAGCAACGATATTTAAGTAAATGGGACAGACAGCGAAGTTCCAATACTGTGCCTCACTCAATATATCTTCATCGCACATGGAAACCGCTTTAAAAAAAAAAAAACTCGCCTTGTGTGTGGTGTGTGTGCATGTGTGTGTGTGCGTGTGTGTGTGCGCATGTCCACATAAGTGAAGCACATGGCTGTATACAGCTGTAACCATAGCATTGGTGCAACAAGTGCCAGGAGACAGGAGCATCAGTGGGATTTGCTGGCTATGTACACAAATACATATGACACATATGCATAATCACATGCATACACATTGGAATAAAAATATCTCATTTCTATATCAAAAGCACATAATATCCTACATAGAGGGGAAACATTTCTAGCAATGAATTTTGAGTGTCTTTCAATACTGCATCCTAGAGATTTGGAAATTTTGACAATATTTCAGGAAAGAACCAGTGATTCTGTTGAGAATGACTATTCTTTGTAAGTAACCCCATTATGGGGTTTTTTGAAACACTACCTTCATGAATCACCCATATACAGATAAATTTAAATTCATGAAACTGGCTACTCAAAGATGTCCTGTTATTTTTTTTAACATTCTTTTCATAAAATTCAGTTCCGTTACCCAAATATCCACAGCAATAAATCATGTATCTTGTTGCCTTCCATGTTTTCTTTATAGCATTTGAACATTATACAAGAAAATATGCAGCGGTTGCCTAATTATTTGGATGGCATCTGTTTAGGTCTATGTATTTTAGGAAGCTGGCTAAATCTACAGTGCACATTATCTTGCCCCTGACAGTGGATGAGAAGAAAGGTAATGTAATTCTTTAACTGAAAATCAACATAAACTATAAGGAGAGTAACCACATATTTAGCCTACTTATGTTCTCCCCCTGTCCAGTTCATTGCTGTTTCCCCGTACACCACACAATCTTTTGAATTTGTAGGAGAGATAGACAGAGTTTGAAATTACACAGACATGAATAGGAAACTCAGCTCTGGCTTTTAGTAACTGAATACTTTTGAATAATTTTATATAAAGAATCGCCAAACCCATTTTACATACTTGTGAGCTATTTGCTACCAGAAACAGTATATTATAGTTTAGGATACTCAGGGTCATTCCTGGTACAGGAAACACAGAAACCACCCAAACCCAGTTCGGGGATATGCTCTATTTTTACATACAATTTAGGTGGGAAATCTTTTGTCCCTGATCCATAGCTCTGGTTCCCAAATGAACAGGTTTTGATATTTATCAGGTGTCACAAGTGATACATTCTAAATTTCTGCTGCAGTAATTAGCTTCAATTTTCAACTTGGTAGAGCCTAAAATCGTCTGAAAGAAAGTATTGAGGAATTTCCTAGACTGAATGTCTTGTGGGCAACTCTGTGGGGTTGTCTGATTGTAAATTGATACAGGAGCATCCAGACCATGTGGGCATTGCCCTAGGCACTGTACTAGGCTGTATAAAAGCTAAGTATTCATGAGTTAGAGGGTGGTCCCAAGAGAGAGTCACCAAGCAGTCTTCTGATTTGAGTTCTGAGTAGCCTGACTTGCTTCAGTGATAAACTATGATCTAGAACTGCAGGATAAGTCTTTTCCTCTTCTGAATTACTTTTGGTCAGAGCGTTTCATTATAGCAACAGAAAAAAAAATAGAACATCCAGATAACTTCTATTTTAAAATCTACAATGTCCTGGGTTGCTATAACTAAATCCTGCTGAAGGAACTGATTTTTGAACTATTTTGTCTATATAAATATATATGTTTATAGGGCTCTATAGGAAATTATGTATGTTTTTCTAGTTCATTTAAGGATTTTTTTTTCATTTTTCTAGAATTTTTGAGAAATTCATGCAATATCTTTTTAAAAATATTTAGACCTCCTCTGGTATCAGCACACCACTTAATACCCTGACCCTATTTCACATACTCTGATTATAAATATAAATATATATATATATATAAATGAGCCCAGAACTGAATTAGTGTGAATTAGTGTCCTCAAATGTATGTGGGTCAATCCACTGAAGCCTGACTAACTTATCTAGCATCACACCCTTATAGAAAAACAACTCTCCCTCTCTAAGAAGTCATTGGTTGCCAATAGTTCTCAGATAGAGTTGGGGCTTATTATTCACTTCTCCACTTTGAAGCTAGGTTTTGTCTGGTTTAAGCTTAAGTGGGTCTTGTACACTGTTTCCATTGCTGTGAGTTCATATGATTAAGCATCCCTCTTTCTGAAAACCTCTGTTCCTTGTGGTCATCTCTCACCTCTGATTTATGATCTTTCTGCTCTGTATTCCACAGAGGAATTTTTTATTTTTTATTTTTTTTAGGAATTATCATAAGGTATAAACAGAGCTAGGCACTAGGATGCACAGAGATCTAAAAAGGATCCCTTATCTCATAATAAAAACCTTTATTTATATGCATATATATTTTAACAATCTTTCTCAAAAGGAACTATGGTGGTCTCTCATGGTTTAGGCAAGAGGAAACTCACAGATACTTCTGGATTTTGAAAGCACAAGGAACTAGAATATGAGCCTCCTTGCTTCTTTTCAAGGGTCTTAGTGGATTCCGACTGATGTTTGAGAACATGTCTCAATATTTCAGGCTTCAAGAAAAGGGGTCCTCAGTGTTAACTAAGATCCTACCCTGAGCTTTCAATAATTATGCATATAAATATTTAATTCTGTTTTTCAAAGTGGTTCTTTGAATAGTCCTTATCTTTGGGAGTTTTATCTAAAGGTACCTTTGCTATAATATGAAAAAATTATTGATTGCTAGGCATTTTTGATGAGATCTACTTAACAGCATTTTAAGTTTTGAAGATACAGAATAGGCCATGGGAATGGCAGACAGGGAGCACTAACACTTAGCACAAACGTTGCTATCTATCTACATCTATGCCAATCATTAGATACTTTAGGAAAATGGTGTCTAGAATCAACTATAGTCTTTGAACCTGTTAAGCAACTGTTCTACTACTAAGTAATCTTCTCAGCCCAACATACACCTTTGTAAATGTATAAGAATTTTCACAAATTTGCATCTTGTGTATCTAGGTTAATTTTTGACACTCTTAAATAATAAACATGGCAGGATAAAAATCTGTGGAAACAAGTCTGACTTCCATCAAATCATTTTTAATTCATTCAAATGATATTCAGCTAGATTTAAAAGAACAGAAAAAGAAATATAATAGAGACAGAGACAGAAATTACAATTCAATATTGTTTGGGAACATGACACATTCTAATGTGAAAAACATTCCTGATCCTATTGAATGACCCGTAAGTAGATTAACGTCAGTAGGAAACATGTGTTTGTTTTTCCTTCCCTTGGCCCTATCCTGAACAATCCCATGTGACAGCGCTGTGTAGCACAATGAGTAATCTATGTGGTTCTAAGCTTTTCTCCTCAACACCACATTCAAATATCTTACCCAAAGATGTCTCCCTTTTACTAGCAATAGTCAGCAATGGCTAGCCTTCTCTGGACTTAAAAAAGAGTTGTAAAATGTGTATACCTTGGTAGTCACACTGTTTCCATCACAAGCAAGAGAGTTTATCATTGGATGTGCTTGGCATGTGGGGGAGTATATTTAGCCATCATATTAAACATACAACTGTTAATGCAATCACTGGGGTTTGCTCAGTTTACTTTGTCTCCCACAGAAAACCATAAAACAAGAAAATAAATGATTGTGTCTGTATAGATAAGCCTCCAGCTGTTTTGTTTATGGACATGAAGATTTAATCATCAGCAGTCCTGGAGAGGGTTGGCACTCACTGTGGTGCATACTTGCACACCTTGTGCAGAAATCTATTAGAAATTTGAAATTAAATTGTGTCCTACTCATTATTCCTGTCATCAAGTTGGGGCATTTCAGACAATGCGGTGAGATGTGGATTTAGATACAGGTCAAATTAATCATGTTAGGTTCTCATTACTTACTTATCAATTTATTCATTCATCAATTTGTCAAACACATATTGATCATAAACTGTATATATATCAAACATTTGACACCTGTCCCACTTTGGTCACATATCATTTAATCTCCAGAGTCTTTACGATCCTATCTTTAATGAGATATTCTAAAATGACTGCTTTATTTTGCATAGGGATTAGGCATGACTATAAATCAAGATATGGGCCACCAGCACACAGTTGACTCCTAACAGCTTTATTTATCCCACACCATTGATTTTTACAATTGAAAGATAAGTAATCTGTGAACATCCACTAGCTCTCTCTTTTTATTCCAAAATAAACATGAAACCACACACTGAACCTTCTCTGTTTCAGTAGCACTGATATAGAAGTGTTTGGTGTGAAAGGGGTAACTCTCTGTTTGTTTCATCACTTTTTAGAAAACGATAAACAATGGAAATGAGAGGAAGAAGACCCTATGAAGATATTCTCAAAAATGAGAGCATTCTTTAGCCTTCTTCAAAAACCTTCTGTCTGTTTGCCTTATGGCTTTTTTATCTGGTAGTATTCCAGGTGGATTAGAGTTCAGTTAGAAGAGGTTTCACTTGTTAAAGAAATAACCAATCCCACTCCACTCCATCTTCATAGCATGATTGGGAGGGGGCTTGGAGATTTTTAAATGTGAGCTAGCTGTACGCTGGGAGCAGATAACACTAACTATGGGAAGAGCTCATCTCCTCTGATTTATCTGTCTCACTCTAAGTTCAAAGCCATTGTCCCTGGTCCCTGTGCCACACCTGCTTCTAAGATTTCAAATACTATTTCAAGAGAAGCAGGTATTTCATATTTATCTTTGATGATGGACTTTTCTACCATCACCAAAGTACCATGTTGTTCTTGGTGGTGATGCCCCACCACAAAATAGAAAAAAAATTAATATACTCTCATTCTTCATAAACAAAATATAACGCAGTTAATGATTCGAAAGTGATGCTTAATCGGCTAAGGTCAATTATAATGTAGCTCTTTTTTAGATTATGAATGAATAGAGATCAATGCTGATACATACACTTATGTTCTTTTTAATATTAAAAAGTGATATATTTTTTATGTCTATGAGTGTTTTGGCTGCATGCATTTAAGTGCATCCATGTCATATAATGCCTGTAAAGGTCAGAAGGGGGTATTATATCTCCTGAAACTGAAATTAGGCACTGTTATAAGCTGACACATGGGTACTGAGAATCAAATCTGGGTCTCCTGCAAGAGCAGTCAGTTCTCCTTACCATCTCCTCAGCCTTGGTATCTGTACTTTTTAAGTTAAATTTAGTCTGGGAATTTCCATATACGTATATGGAACTATTCTTCTGAACCTCATTAAAACAAACAATTAATGCAGGTTAATAAAATTGGATAATGTGTCATAAGGGGTTAAATCACTCATTTAATGTTATAATGAAGCTGATAGGAATGCTTGAATTTCTAAATCCTAGGTCTAATTTATTTTACATACAAGGGTCCCTTCCATGGAAAATTTGGTACTCTGAGGGAAGTGAGGATGAACTTTCTCCCTTGAGCACATGAACTTTTCTTTCTTCATTGTGAGGGATTTAAGTTAAGGACTGGAGCACACCAGGCATGTGCTCTCCCACTAAAACGCATCACCAATATTTGGTATGTCGTCTTTTTTCTTTGTTTCTTTCTGTCTTTCTTCCTTTGGAGATTTTCAAGTCTTTCATTTCTTCCTTGGTAGCTGTCTTTAATAGTAACTTTTAATATTTGAGAGCTTACTTTCCATTTTCACCCTAGGCACTTTGACTCTTTAGATAGATTTTATTTGAAATATATTTTGGGGGATAGAATAACTCTATTTACTCTCAACCCCACGATCCTGCTGAATTGCCTTCTGAGTGCACAGATTACATGCCTGCACCACCAGGCCATCAGATTTTCTCATACTACAAGCCTTCATTCAACAGTTCCCCAAGCCCTCACCTTCGTTTGTGAAACAGCCATTATATTTTAAGAATTAATTCTCCAGGATCAATAACTTTAAGAAAACTTTCTGATTTCCTTTATCCCTACAAGGTTTCATGGTTAGCACCCCCTTTCATCCCAATATCATAAACTTGTGTCATGTTTCATAATTTCATGTGTTTGTGTTGTGTAGGTAGGCTGTGAAAGACATATTCTTATAAACTTTCTTCTAATCACTTATAAATTTATTACAAACATATATTTAGTGTTTATCATGCACAACACTTCATCCTCCATGCCTGGACTATGACTTAGCATATAAATAGTGTGTTACTAAATACCAATAAATAAGAAATATGAAATGATTCCTTTCCATAAATGCACACTCCAACATGGTTGACATGCTTGAATTTTTCTGAATACTCCTTCTCTGGCCTGTATTAGCTGATTCTGTAGCCAGTCCCCTTTATCAGCAAGAATGGTAAACTATGAAAATCAGATTTACAAGAGACCCTGTGTATGAGTCAATTCCATGAAGCCATTTCATGAAGATACCTTGTATTATCTTGATTTTGCTAAAACAGAACTAATCATTATATGGATTCCCTACCCCCAACCCAGTAGTATATTTTTCGTTTGTTCATTTTTTACAGAGTCTATTGAGTTTAAGGCAAATTTTATTTCTATCCAACAAAGAAAGATGACCTCAGTTTAAAAAACAACAACAAAAAAAATGGTCAATGAATTAATCTAGTTTATTTTTAAGCTTCCTTCTTTCTTACCCCAGATTGCCTGCAGCAGAATGTGGACTGTCCTGAAACTTTCTGCTGGTTTTGTCTCATAATTAAGCATTTGTTATTCACTCACCCAGCATTTCATTCACACTTTCCATCTTCAGTCACTTAGAATGGACTACAACTGTTTCTCACTGCTGTCTTCAAATTAGAGTTTTGTAGATAAATGTTACATGTCTCCCTGTCTGTGCTCAAAATGTTATAAGCAAGCATATGGTATTGGGGCAGTGGGGAGGGACAAGCAATGAAATAAGGCACCACTTTTAGAATACATACAAGCTATCTGAGCCTTCTGAAGTACCATAATAAAAGCTATTCACAAAATGATGACACATTTTACAATTTCTGTCACTCACCATGTCCAACACTTCACTGCCTCTCATGCCTGTGTATAAAAGGCTTGCTTCTAAGTTCAGTAGGTCCCCTTTCAAACAAAAGACTGCCCCTGCCTTAAGCTGCACCATGTGGAAGACAAGGAATGCATGTGTGTGAAAGAATGACAATCACTAGGGTGCAGAGTCAGACAGACAGTTTTAGTTTCAATCCTGCTTCCAACCCCTTGAGAGAGAAATGGTCTGAAGCCACAATGGTCTCAGTTAGCAACACTCAGATGACCTTAATACCTAACTCCAAATACTGTGTGGAATAAATTAATATAAAATTGATATGGCAATTAGCACAATTAGCACAGTGTCATGAATATAACAGATGCTCAATAAAAACAGTGGTCATCTGTTCTAGTATCAACTCATTCTACCATTGTCACAATCTGACGGTGATTTTTTTTTTACCTAAGGATGGGGGTCTATTTTAAGTTATTCTTTCCAAAAACCACTCTGTTGTTTCCAAAATGTAGAAAAAATGATTCCAACTCCAGTTTGTTTCTGTGCACTGTCAAACATAAAATGGGTAAAATTGCAAGAATATCCTTTGGATGGTTGATTATGTTTTTACTACTGGTAGTCTGTCTTAGCATCCATGTGGCCTCAGGAACAAGAAGATACAATAACAACCACAAATTCCTTTACATTGTCCTTGAACTTTTCCGTATTCTAGCTGTGAAATTGTGCAAGAATTTATGGTGATCTTCTGGCTCATTTTCTTAAAACAACGATAATTCTGTATGGCCCTCACACTGAAGGCATAGATCCAGAAAAGACATGAATGTTGCTTCTAAATGAATTTTAAACAAAATGGAATTGTAGTTAAAAGAGCGGTCAATTCAGGAGAGAACCATGGAAAATAATTCCCCTCAAATGTTGTGCTCTCTACCCGTATGTCCTGCCTTCCACAAATTGTCATCAAAATTCCTTTTCTCTATTAATTTATTCTCTCTATCTTGATCTTTCTCTTTTCTTTTTTTTTCCCTCAACTGATTATTGAAGTACACTTAGGTGCAACCTTCTAGAATGCAAATATATGAATCACAGATCAATGAAGCCCTACTTGTCTCAGACCAGACTTTCTAGTATGAGAGCGGATTAAGCAATATAAAAAAAATCAATAGATACAATAATCACTGATTTCATTAAGCTCAAATGAGAAAATAAATGCAATATTTCTCTGTGGGCTTAATAGCCGAAGTAGGCGAAGAAGCTCTTCCTAAGGCAGTGAATTTGTTATGCAAACAGAACATAAAGCAGGTTCCAGACTCAAGAATTCTACTCGTAACATCCTCATGAGAACATAACAAGATACTTTATCATTTGGTTTCTTTTTCCTTGTTGAAAATGTTTTCACATGAAGAACTTGCTGGCAGTGATCAAGAGGCAATCTACTTCATAAAGACCCAGAATGCGGCTGCACTGTAGAGCCTGTTGACTGAGTGCTCAGTGTCAAGGTCCGCATTACTTTATCTACAGGTCTGACCCTTGTTAGTATGGTCAGATCTTTGTGTAAAAGAAAGCACGATCTGACCCCATAGAAGTGTTAATGCCTACTAGTATTCAGCCAACATTTTGTAACTGAAATTGGCTTGTGCCATTTTTTTTTTAACATCATGAGATGACCAATTGTGTAGAAGTTTACTTTGCTAAGAATGGCTTCAGAGGTATATTTGTCCTTTTTAATATTTTATTATTTTTACGTTTATGTATATGAGTCTATTGTCTGCATGTATATTCTTTTATATTCTTCTTCCTCTCTTAATATTTCTTTCATTAGTTTCTAAAAATATCTGTAAACAGAAGTTTCATAGAGAAAATTAGAAATATTGTGTGAGAGCAAGTAATCACCTTTTCCTTTCATTTAAACAGTCTCCAGTAATGCAAGGATTTATCCTGAAAAATACACATTTCACTCATGAGTCATTTCTTCGGGGCCGTCTAAAGTCCAAATGATACAATGTTTACAACAGGCTTCTTTTTCACTGAGGAAGGAGAGTCTGTTTACAGTCAAATACCTAATTAAAGCACTTTACAAGTTCTTCTTCAGTCATAGAACTTGAGAGTTTCCTGGTTGAATTTTGAATTTACAGAAGACCTTGCACCAGAATGGTTACCTATGCAAAGTGACACTCAATAATGATGGACACAGTGTGTGCCATGAATAATCCCAACACATGGGAAGGGGAGGCAAGAGAATAAGAAGTTGGAAGCTAGATTGCGTTCCATGAGAGAAACCCTATCAAAGAAAAAAGGACAAAGAGAGAATGAAAAAAGGAGAGAGACAAAGAGAGGAAATTCAAAGAATATGATGGTGTAGCTTTGAAATTAAAATCCTAGATGTGAGCACTAGCTGTTCCCAACACTGACAGAAGAGCATTGGCCCTAGCAGAAGGATATCTCCAAAGTCCTTTTTTTTTTTCCTTTAAATGACTATTTGCTCTACTTTGTATTGGGTCATCTATCTAAGAGCTCAAAAGTTTATGCTTATCATGCTAATCATGGTTATAATTAGTGCAATTTGCAAGTGCTTTCCTGTTTCCAAATCTGTGTTCAGTTTTAAGCCATGAACTATTTATGTATAAATATACTTCTTACTTTTTAAATGCATGAGTATTTTTACTGTTTGAATTTAATAAATGTGCCGAGTGCCGTTAAATTTCGAGTTAATTAATGATTGACTTAAGGGCAAGTCATGGAAATGTATTTCAACAGTGGTGAAAATTTATGAATCACATAGAAAATAACATCTTTGTATATGCATACAAATTGAATCTATATGGTTGAAAAAGTGAATTGAAAAATCACCAGATAGAGCAGACAAACAAACAAAACAGTAACTGTTTTAATAACGATTACTCTTAACAATAACACTGACAAACACAAAATTTAATAATAAAACCACCTGATTTAAGAGTTTCCCAAAATAGATTTAATCATAGTTCATCATTTAAACAATTAAAAATATATACCTTCGTATACAAAATGTATTATTTCTTTAATGTTCTTTTCCAAAAAAAATTTTTTAAAGATTTGCCTGTGTGTGTGTGTGTTTTTATTCTAGATAATTTATCTCAATTTATAGAAGCTGTATCATAATTTATTTGATTATTACTGTTTCATGTACATACATGCATACACACATACATGTGTGCATATATGTATTTTTCAGTTCATTTTGTGGTACTTGTATGTATATGTGTTAATATGTATTATGTGGGATTTGATACCTAACTGGGAGCTCATCCCTGGAAAAACCTGATTCTCCATCCCTCAGCAGCCATTGATTTCCTATAGTTCTTCATCTAGTGGTGGGACCCTGATGAAATTGACAGAAAGTCAGAGAGGGTCGAGGTAAAGGTTGGAGGAAGTGAGCAAGGCATAGAAACAATGCATATAAAGAACTCACACACGAAATTTCAAAAAAAATAATTCTTAAAAATTTAACTCTGAGAAGTTAACTCTTTACCATCATTGTGATGGTAAATAGTCGAGAGATTGGGGAGAAAAACAGAACTAATGTTTAATAAATAGATGGTTAGAATAATGAAAAAGAAGTCTGTACCACCAGACTTTACAACATTGTCTCTGTTTACCTTTGGCTATAATTATGAATATATAAGTGCTCAGATATGTAGATGTCAAGTGACAAATCCAGTGGAAAATGGAATTTAAAGACTTACAATCAAATGATCACCATGTGCCACACACCGCATGTTTGATTTTCATTGTTTCATTTGATCATGATAATACAAAAGTGGGCAGGCTCTATACCCACTACACAGATAGACAAATAGAAATTTAGAAAGTAACTTGTCATTCAACACATAGCAATTAGGTTACTGAATTCACACTTAGATATAATATTCAACTTTGCCCCCCTGCTCCAGAATAAGAACTGGATGTCAGAATATTGTTAAAAGGATTCTGTGTACCCAGGCTTTGGAATTTCTTTTAATAAGCATCAAATGGTCAAAAGACTAACCATGTACGTCAGAGTGTATATTCAATATCATTGGTACAAGCAGAGTGAAATACTTAACCATAATGTTCATGATCCAAATGATTCCCTGAAGCCAAACTTGGTAAATAGAATTTAAAATTTAAGCCACAAACCTGTTTCAGGCTCAATGGAAAAATAAGGCTGTCCTTCCAAGATACTGTAAACCAACTTTGCACTGTTTCCGTAAACTGGGTCATCAGCATCAGTGGCTGTTACATTAGTGACAGAGGTACCTAATTTAAAAAGAGAGAGAGAGAGAGGAAAAGGTAATAATTAACATATTATTCTTTGGCAATAGCTAAATTTTTCCAAGTATTATACAGAAATCTGGGTGGCGGAATGTAAGAAGGAAAGAAATACCTTTCAAAAGATTAAGTTAAACTGCTTTGTCCTAACTTACGTAACATCCATGTCTTTTGAAAGAAAGAGAACTTCTAGGTTGGGATAATATATAAAGATGGCACTTTTAGTCTCTATTATTGAAGATGTCTTTGTAGTTTCCATTTTATAGATACCCATTACACTCATGTGGACTTAGAGAATAGGAATAGAAAACATATCAAAGAAACATGAAACACCAGATAGCATGCAGCATTTGAGTTTAATAAAAGTACAACCGAATATACTTAGAAAAAAAATCTAGTTTTATAAAAAGCTGTGAATAAATACCAAAGGAATATTTTACACCAGCCACACTTAATTCCTCAGAATATCAAATTAGATAGGAACCAGCAATTAATCACGATGCTTAAGTAATTAGACCCATGGATAACAGAATGAAAACCTCTTCTCAGATTAATCTTCTCCTTTTTATGCATTCCTTCAAGCAACAACCAAGCACAGAAGAGCTTGGCTGAACTGCAGTATGTATTTTAATACTAAATTCTCACACTCAAGGAGCATAGAGTTTGAGGATAGGAAGAAAGAGAAGGAAACAGACAAAGTGACACAGAAATCCAGCCAAATGAAGAAACAGGAAGTCCCTCTTTTGATGGAGCAGTAACAGAATGGTGAAGGGCAGATTTCTAAAATAGATTACACAGAAGTTAACAGAAATCAGACTCGAAGGGCCACAGTGTGTGTGTGTGTGTGTGTGTGTGTGTGAGAGAGAGAGAGAGAGAGAGAGAGAGAGAGAGAGAAAGAGAAAGAGAGAGAGAGAGAGAGAAAACAGATTAAATTGACAGTAGAGGAAGAGATCTATATCATCAAACTATATTTTGTGAAAATCATAAAATTCAATTAACACTATTTTTATGTATTATTTTTTGTCTATGTTCACGGTTATATTGCCTGCACCTAAGTGCCTCTCTGTTTTGAATGCCTCGAGAAATGAGAAGATGGTGTCTGACCCTCCTGGAACTTGAGTTATGCATGGTTGTTAGCCTGCCACGTGGGTGCTGGGAATCAAACTTGGGTCCTTCACAAGCCCAGTCAGTGTTTTTAATTCCCGAGCCATCTCCCTAGCCCCTCAAAAAATAAAGAATATCAAATTCAATCCAGAGAAGGAATTCCCAGCAATGACTTAACGTTAAGTAATGGCAAAGTACGCCCATGAGACAGTCTGCTGATTTCCTAAACTGGGGAGAATATGAGGAGTCAGGTGTGATTGCAGACTTGGTAGCTGAGGGCAAGGCCAATGTCTTTCTCCTCCAGTAAGTAGTATTTAAGATATATTTAGTAATTGAGTGTGCTAGTTTGAATGTAAAAGTCCTCCAGAGACCCGAAGTATGTGGACAGTGTGTTCCAGTTGGTGGCGCTGTGTTGGCATGCTTTATGAGGTGTGGCCATGCTGGGAGAAGCAGGTCACTGAGGCCAGGCTTTTTGAGCTCTTAAGCTTTGCTGGATTTCCAGTTGTTTCCTGCTTCCTGTGCCTGCTTGAAGATGTGATAGCTTGGCTTTCTGTGGCCGCCTTCTCCACCATCATGCTTTCCTTGCAGTCATTGCCTCTCCCCGGGATCCACAAACCCTAGAAAGTCTTCTTTCTTCAAGTTTCCTTGACCCTGGTGGCTTAGAACTGCAACAGTAAAGTAACTAATACATTGAGTGACTGGATGAGTGAATGTTACCAGGTGATTTAATAAAGAAAGAAATGCAAGTGTTCGGGCTTGAGAGATATTGGTTCAGTGGTTAAGAGCACCAGCTGCTCTTGCAGAGGACCTGAGTTAGATTTCCAGCATCCACATGGCAGATAACAACGGTTCTAACTCCAGTTCCAGGAGATCTGATGCCCTCTTCTGACCTACACTTGCATTGCACAACACGGGCGCATCTATGTACATACAAGCAATACATTCACACACATGAAATTGAATTTTGAAAACCTAATAAATAAATTAAAAAGAAATGCTAGTGTCACAGATCATGTTCACAGTAAAAATGCTGAGATAAATATTACTTGAAGAAAATTTTGCTGTTGTAAATGCTTCAACATCTCCTGGAGAAGGCGGGGGCGGGGGGGGGACAATAAGTATAAGGATCTAGACCAAGCAGAAAGAGGATTTGAGTAGTAACCACAGTGCATTTCAAGGGGTGGGGGTATCTAGAGCTGGGTTTCTCATTGAGGAAATGGGGACAACACTTCACACTACAGGACTGAAGAATTGTGATATAAGTCAGCTTCTAAGAATGGACCCTTGGCCTTTGACAAGGCAGCTATCTTTAACCAAGGGGCCACCACAAAGTGGGGTCAGGGATTATCAGCTCTGAGCTGTCAATTGCTAATGTTCCCAGTGAATACAGGGAAGAGTGTTTTAATCCTGAAGGAGATAAGGGTTCATCTGAGCAGCAGACCTCTGTGAGGACTGAAACAGGATAAAGCTCTTTCAGGATGTTGTCAATCAAAATATTTTTGAGATGTTTTCAATAGCAGTCACTGTTCAGGAAAATGTAATATTTGTCAAACAGCTGATAGCCATATAAAATTGGAACTTATCCTAAGAATGATGATTCTGAAGTTTTACAAACTACAAAGATAGAGGAAGCATGCTTTGAACATGATCTTGAACACACTCTGCCATGCACTGTGGACAACAGTGTGTGTGTGTGTGTGTGTGTGTGTGTGTGTGTGTCTGTGAACCCCCCCCCAAATCTTACTTGTGAAGGTGAACACATGGAGGCACAATATTGGCAATTATTTGAGAATTGCACAGGACAGGAAGATCTGGAGGCAAATCCTTCCAGATGGGAAGAAGACAAAGCAAACTAGAAGCCCAAAAGTAATTTTAGGAGAGATAATAGGATCAAAACACAGGGGCCATTGGAACGTCTGAATGTGGGTGTTGGATTTACTCTGTAAGAAATGGATAGAGCTTTCAGGTCATCATCAGCCCTTCATTGTGGCCACTCCTGCTCTTACTGCTGCAAGATCTGCTTTGAGGTGAAAATAAAGATTAGAAGAATAGACCTGTTATGAGATTAAAGCAGTGGATCCATTAAGAGGTGGCAAGACTTTAGCCCCAGCACATGATAACATAAAATTGACATTCCTTTCAATTCCCTTATTTTGATCTGTTTATTAAGTTGTTAATCAGTGTTATGTCCCATCCAAACCTGAGGTACTGCAATCAAGAGGCAGGTCTTCTTAGACCAGTGTGACGCTTCCCGGTGACTGGGATCTAGTTCCTGTATGAAAAAAAACAACCAAGGGAGCTCATCTCTCTAGGCTTTCTACATTCTTGTATATAGGGATGCAGCAAGAAGTTCCCAGCAGAGAGTCTTCTCTCTAAGAATGAGAATTACATTTCTGCTCATTGTAAAATCATGTCTCCAATATTCTTTTTCTAAACTGAAGAAATTAAAAGATTAAGAGTTACATAATGACACTTTTGGGCTACTGATGCATAAATCTACAATTCATTAAAAATGTTAAAGAGAAAAGGTAATAACAAATAAAGAATCAAAAAGGCAATGAAAAGACTGGCAGGAATTAGACTGGAAGGGAAAGCAGAATGATCATCTTCTGTGCAGATCACTGGAGAATTCTTCTTTGTTCTGTTTTCCAGAATGTATATTATTTTTATTATTATTTTATTTTATTCTGCCTTCCAATTATGGAATAATACATTAGCAGAAGTAAAAGGAAAGATGACGTCCTAACTTAGTATTCAGTATGACATGTTAGTGAGCCTGAAGTTCATTTCCTGTCACTAACTAGGTGCTGGGAACACAGAATTGAGTAGTCAATTATTTCTACCATTACCAAAATTATCTCTTGTGGTGACTCTTAAATTGAGGAATTCCTTTCACAGAAAAAAATATAGTTAATTATTTTCTGTATAATCTCATCATTGTATGAATCTGCTGGGTAGATTTCATCAGAATACTGTGTATTTGAAGTTTTTGCACACAGAGTGAGTCTTACTTGTTCTGAATGGCATTTCTATCTCTTCAGGAAAGACATTTAGCCTGTTTCAATCTCAAAGTAAAATCTACAAGACATAACTGAGAAATAATGTCTGTAGTTACATATTCCAGAAATTATCACATGCTAAGTTTGTGAGTAATATCCATGTCTCTAGATTAAACTCCAGCTCTGAAAGATAGTTCCCTGGAGTACCATCCAGAATGATACCATACAGACTGTGGTAGAGTATTTTTATTAAACTTTCTTGGGCATTTCTCATATAAAGCTATAATTCAAAATATATTTTAGCACCAAACTTTTCAAAATCTAACTTCATTTCTATTCCTTTAACACATAAATTTCTATCATGGTTACTTTGAAAAGAAAAAAAACACCTTACTCAGATTCATTGGTTAAAGTGAACCATATTTAAAATTATTCATATAGGAAAAGAATCATGAAAAACATTTTCTCTTTCTCAAAGAGTATTAGGTGAGGATATATCCTTTGGCTATTACATAAATGGTCACAATGATTTACATTTCTGAGGTAATTTTAATATGATCTTATCATATTGTAGGAAGCTACCCATCATATTATTGATTCAGGAATAAGCAAATAAGGTGCTCTGTGATTCATTTTTATAGGTCATGGTGGCCAGTTCTATTGGGTCAAATGACTAAGGGTCAAATGTGGTAGTTGGAAGTGTACAAGAATTTCTGAAAGAAAAAAAGAAAATCGGAGTTATGCTATCCTGAGACAGAACATTCTTTTCAGTTTCAGTCTGTGAATTTTTCTAAGTGTGTGCATTTCTAAGTTTGAATGTCCTCCTCTGTATTAAGGAAGTTGGTAGCTAATGCTGTACTACTGGTTTCAGATAATCCAATTTAATAATTCACGTAAATAATGTGGAAGAATTACTGATACTCGATATTTCTAGAAGCTTTCTGTCATTCCTAAGTGTATACTATCTGTACATAGCTGAAACTGAATAAGAAGGATTTTACATTCTTCGTTGTGATAAATATTTTATGTGTCATTTCCTGTGACTTTATTAGTAATATTTTTATACACTTTTGGAAATAAAATAAAAATATTATAGAGCAGGCATAGTGGTGCACACCTTTAATCCCAACACTTGAGAGGGAAGTAGAGGCAGGAGGATCTCTGAATTTGAGACCAGCCTGCTCTACATAGTGAGTTCCAGGGCTACATACTGAGGCCCTGTCTCAAAAGAGAAGACAAACAGAAGCAAACAAATAAAATATCACAAACAAAACATTTAATGCAAATGTAATAATAGTAGGAATATTGTCTATTGTTTAATGTTCTGTTGCACAGCAGGAAACATAATTTAGAGCAATGCATTTTAACCTCAAAACAAAACAACAGATTTTAAATTTGATTTAACACAAAGGACTGATAATATATATATATATCTATATATCATTATATATAATGTATACATATATAATGTATAACCCTGAGCTGATCACAACCAGATAAGTACATGATTCTATGTTAACAGAAGTAAAACAAAATATATGTCGCACCATGCCCATTTTAAGAAAATGATTTTGTTATTAATGTTACACAGAAGAAAGCATGCATGGGCACACAACCTCTCATTCATCAGCACATGACCTCGATCCAATCTATGTCACATCAGTTTCTGCATCAAGATAAATTGCTCTTGGGTCCAAAAGAGAAAAGTGTTTAATGTGGAGCACAGAAGGCCAGGCATCAGGCACCTTGCCAATACAAGTTCCCTAATGCCTTTTGAATGGATGGCAATCACCATGCTCATGCATATCCCACATGTTCATGAAGATAACTAGTGGGCCAGGGCCCACAGCAGAGTTAAGGCAAGATTTTAACCACAGACTCATTCCAGATATGTCTGCCTGATGACTGGCTTCCCAGAAATCCACATCCTTCAAGTTTAGACATCTGGAAATGGAGATGGCAGCACTCTTTTCTGTCTAGGATGATATTTCTCCTTACGGTGATTCAAGACTGTTGATGCACCTGTATCCTGGAATAGATGTGTGGGGAGGTTTTGTGGGTGCATTTGTCAAGTGATATCCAGAAGGAAGAAAATGGATGCTTTGAGGTTACTCTTGCAGCAGAAAAGATTTTGAGTCAAGCTGCAATGTAGGCTTCTCCATGGAAATGCATGCAGAATGCAGACCACAGAAGCGAACTGAAAAGTGTAAACCTTGCAGGATAATGATTCTTCAAAGCAGCAAGTGTTGGGGTGTGATAAATAGGACCCTGAGTAATACCCAGAAAAAAATAACAACCAGGATCCTCTGTTTGTGTTTTCATTTGGAACTGCTTTTGTCCCTTTGTTGTGGATACAAGAGACTCATTTAGCTAGTGAGTATAAATTTGACACTGTGCCATTTCTCCAAGAAAGCCCCTATTATAATCCAACTTGATGCTGATCCTAATTATAATAATATAGCTGTTGTATCTCCAGCTGTTGTCAACAAAAATGATCCCTGTCACCACAAATCAGCCTGCTAGTATCATGTCAAGTATGAGCGCATTAATTCCAAGGTGATTTCCGTTCATAACAAACCCATTTTTTTGCATTTTTGGTCTTGGTTAAATGAATCTGGCAATATGCTGCCTGGGTTTTAATTAACAGAGAGCCTGCAGTATCGTTTGCCTCTTGCCCCACTTGAAACTTTCCTCCTGTTAGTTGCAGAACTCACATATTTTCCTCCAATCATGACAGCAAACACTACAAGCAAAATTAACCATCAAAGATGTTAGTCTGTCAGGTTAGAGGTTCCCGTTTGCTGACAAACTAAGATGAAAGGCCTTCGGGAAAATAAGATGTTGGGGTTTAGGTAGGGCGGCTCTGCGAGCTGGGCTACACTTTTTTATGAGCAAGTCAGCACACCAATCCTGCACATTATTCACAACGAAAAATGCTGGTGCTGACACACTGAGCAGGAAAACAAAGGTTTGGTGCAGCATGAAAATGTGTGAGCTGGAAATGCTAAAACTATGATGATGAGAACTATAGGACCACAAGCCTATTGGCAAGGAGTCATTTGCAATGCATTCTTAGAGAATAAACATTCCAATAGACGGTGGAAAAATAAGGAAGCAGAACCTTTGCAATAGCTAAAACTCAGAGCTGTGCCTGGCTGGCCTCTTGCTCATCTTCAAATATTTCATTCAGATTTCTAACTCCATGCTCCAAGTTCAATAGGGGCAACCAACAGACAGAGTACCTTGGCATTATCATCTGAAAACAACTTAAAAATCCACACACATACTAAAAACCACAAGCCTAACAGGTCGTTTCAATGATGCAGCTACTCTCATTCTTTCAATAAAACTAAACCCTCAGCTCAACTCTTCTCATCCTTATTATGAATTTCTCCAAGTACTTTGCCACATGATAGGCACATGGTGTCTCCATGACAACATTGCTTGGTTGTTGTTGAGTAGTAGAGCCATACTTCTCATAACCTGCATAACTTGTTGACATTTAAATTATCACTTACTATAGACTGAGGCATGAAGCCCTGGATGTTTTCAAGGTGTCTTGTGCAATCCTTTACTTTGTAGTTTCATGGAGCAATGTTGTATGTACTTGATTGGCATGTACTTTTCTGAGGTTTCTCTTGGTCCATTTGTTTATTTGCTATTCCCTCAGTTCCAATCCTTGTATATAAAGGTAAAAAAAGGAGAAATAAATGGAAGAAGCCAACTCATTTTCCTATCAATTTCTCTAAGTGACAATACAGTCTTCAACATTCATTTCTCCAGATGAGCATCAAGCAAATTTTCCCAGTGGGAAACGTGGCCTAAATCCTACCAGTATTTTTCAGTTGTGCTACTTAATTATAGAAGACACGTGCCAAATACCAAAACCTCCAAGGAATGCCTTAGGGGGTCTTTGCAGGCTGAGAAGGATTAAACATGGATCAGCAAAATTGAGCACTTTTTAAAGTTTAACCCTATATATGCAGATTTGGTCTTCAGCTAAATTCTGGAGATAATAAATAGCAAACTCTAACAATTAATTGTTCAACCACTAAGCTGAAGACATGAGTTACTTTTCCTTCCAAGAATCATGGAGAATTGGGGACGGAGATTTGATGACTCAGTGGTTCAGAGTATTGGCTACTCTTGAAGAATAGGGTAAGGGTTCCAGGACCCACATGGCAGCTAACAACCATCCTTGACTTCAGTTCCAGGAGAATTTCATACACTCTTGTGATATCCTTAGGCATTGCACAACACGTGTGCACTAACATACATGTAGGCAATACATATAGGCACATAAAATAAAAATAATGAACATTTTTAAAAGAACCAGGGAGGATTGTGGGATAAATTAGGTCAGGTTGACAATAGAACCTCACAATCTTTGTTTACTTAAGGATCAGATCTTACAATCAGTAAAAATTATAAATTGGGAATGCACTCAGCTTTGGTCTTGAACTCCTTTCTTTGAACACACACCACAGCAGAAGCCCTGATGGTCAGTTTTCCTTATATCATTTTCCATGAAGACCCTAGTACTATTTCCTGGGTGTCCCCCTATGCCACCGCTCTGCCTGTACTGAAAAGTTGCTGCCAAATTCCACAGGTTCCAAACTGAATTTAGAATGGGAACAGGGGAAAATTGTTAACTGCAGTCACATGGAGGGACAGTACAAAAATATATTCTGTTATTTTTTGGTTCTGTCATTTGAGACATGAACTAGGGGAAGAAAACTGGTTTTCCATATTTTATTCTGAAGTACTTAGAGATATAAACAATTGTATAGCTTAATGAAACACCCAAGGACACAACATGGAGCTTTTAAAATGAGCAGAAACTTTCAGTTAGAATTAAAATGCTTTAGAAAATGCAGTTTGGGGCACAGATGCCTCCTATTCACCCATGCATCATTTAAAAACATCCATATTGTGTACTGAGTGAAAAAATGGACACCATCGTGTGGAAATACGTTACTGTAAAATCCTACCCAACTTTACTATGCACAGGAAGAAAGTGTGTTCTGCAGCTTTCCCAGACAATGCTAGCTCGCCTGATGGCCTAGACCCTATGTTGGCAAACAGATAATGAGGGCAACTGCAGGCATGGTTATCAAAACTAATAAGCTGCGTGCTTTACAGTTCCATGTACATAAGTAAATTGCTTCCAAATCAGGATGACTAGACTCCAACAGTATAGAAAGTGTACTTTGGTTCCATCGGCTAAAGATTTCCTGAAATACAGATTTTCCTAATCAGTTTTGGAAGAAATGAAAGCCTATAGATACTGGAGAACTAGGCCTGCATTGTAAGAGCTTCAGAGGGCCAGTATTATACATCCTGACTTTGCAAAGTTAAGTCACCCTGGCTTTTAAAGGTGCCTTTCAGAGGTAAAGAGAGTTTCGAAGGTGAGTCTTTCACATATACTCTTTCATTATATGAACTAATTCATTTGCTCATAATCACAGTGTATCTAGTATCATAGCTTGTATAGTGTGTGCACACTGAGTCATTGTACCATGTGACAGGTACAAGCATGTATCGGAGATTTATTAGAGTTTCTGGATGCAGCTATGTTTCACCCAGCATCTCTTGACTGTAAAAAAGTTCAAATCTTTAATACCTTTATTTCTTAGAAGGCAGCACAATATATCATGTATATACACACACACAAATACACACACATGCACACACACACACACACACACACACACAGACATATATATGCTCTGCAGTTATATCAGAACTTTTTACTGGCATTCTTTTTTTAAAACACTGAGCCACATTCAGCAGAGAAGTTGCTGTATAAGAATCAGGACCTGCACTCAGATCCCCAGTAACAATGTAAGAAGCCAGGCACAGTCACAGTAGCATGCATCTATAATTCCACTACTGGTGAGCTGGAGACAAGATCATCCTTGGGGCTTGCTAATGAGGTGAGCTAGAGGTTCAGTGAAAAACCATGCCTCAAAGAGCACACTGGAATACAATATAGAAAGACAACAAACTTTGACCCTGGCTTCATGCATGCATGTATGCACATGTTCGTGTGCCCTGCATACATGCACATAGAAGCACACACACACACACACACACAGGCCAGATTGAGCCATTGTCTATAGTCACTATTTGACACACTCACCAATCAAAAGTTTCTTTCTACATCTTTGATTTGGTTTTCTAATATGAAGAATGGATACTGGCCAGAGAGATGAAAAGTAGTTAATGATGCTCACCAGCAAGCCTGAAGACCTAAGTTCAATCCTCAATACCACATGGTAGATGGTGGAAGGAGAGAACTGACTCCCCACCCTCACGCAGGAAAATTACTTTATTGATTAATTAATGTAAAAATCTAAAACTGCTAGTGGTACAAGTCATTGTAAGACCTCCTGAAGGAAGCATATGAGTCATTTTCCCCATGTGAGAGGTTATTGGTTGCTCGGCAGCCTTGGGTTCTCTACAAAATGATACTTTGTGTTTCATTAAATGTGAAACGAAGGTTACTATGAATGAAGATAAACTATTCCCACTGTAGTGGCTATTTATATTTGGTTATTAAGGTTAAGCTTACTTCTCTAATGAAAATCCAGAATTTGTGGAAATGATGACAGTGCTCTGTCAGTCCACCCTTCTGAACTGAAAGAAAAAAATCCTGTCAAATTTCAGACCTGGGAAAGTAAAAAGCTACTGAGCCAGAGTCCCATAACTGGAATGTAAAGATCCAATTGAAGCAGCTCAATTTGATTCATTAGAAGAATGTTAGTTTCAAAGACATTTTAAAAATATTACCCAGTGGAACCAGCTCTTCGGGAACTGAGGTTCAACTCCTGTTCAGGACCTTCACTATCTCTTTACTGAGATCCTGCAATGTGTCAAACCTACATTTTGGTACCATATAACATGTGACTTGTAGACTATTCTAGGCTTCTTGAAAGATAGACTAATAGGAAGTTAGAAATTTTAACTGCTATCTCACAAAAATGCTATGACAGAGTATTTTAAGTAAAACAGAAGTATAGAAGAACCAGTGAAGATAGACGAACAACTAAATGGATGGTTTTGATAGAATGAAACCTTGATGTTGAGATTAGACAGTTTTATAGTAAAGGAAGAAGTTGATCCCTTGTCTAAGCTCACATGGGGTACAAACTGAAATCTCCTGAGTTAGATTAATCACCTGGAGCTTGATTTAGAGAAATACAAAATTATTTTAAAAGGTTTTAACAGACATTATATAAAAAGTATTACCCAGAACTCTAATTTTTCAAAATATTTTCTTTATTTATTTAATTGGTCAGGCAAATATTTTCCTATAATTCTCAAAAAATAAAAAAAAACACAAAAAATTCCTACTCAATATGACTGATATATACAAAGAATCAATAATATAGTTGATTCCTAAGCTGAATCATTTTCTACCTCTGAGCTCTCAAATATTTTATATGACTGTCCCTGGGGGTACCTTTTGTTTTTTATAAATTTTGATACATACAGTTGCTCTTCTCTTATACTAAAAACTTTACAAGAATATTATTCTTTCTTATTCTTGAAATCTTCCTTATAATTCTTCCCCCAGAATCATGCACTCCAGCAGAACATTCCCACATTATTCAGTCTACATATTAAGCATGACTCTATGCTATCCTAATTAGACATGTTAAGAACAAGTTTTAGAATAAACTGTGTTTTATATACTATTTGAAACAAGCATATGACAGCTGAATATGAATATCTCAATTCACATAGAAACGTTTACAGCCTGTATTCAGACCAAGGAGGATCTGGAGCCTGCCCTCTATAAAGCACCGCACAAATTTTAGCGTATAGCATATTTTAAAGTTTACATCTTTAGGCACAGGGAAAAGGATCTAATATTTTCAGATTTTATTTGTCATCTTGAAATGAACCTTGCTGAGAAATATCTACTTAAGATAGACTCAATGATACATCATTTTCTTACAGATAAATGCAGCAGGTTTATGTTTGACATTATGTGTTGCTACTATTTTTTTGCATTGCTTTCATTTAAAATTTACTAATGAACAATATCAAAGATTTTCTCTATTCTTACAAAGATATCCAAGACTTTCTGTTCAAGGTGGATTCAGATAAGGGTGCAAAAATAAGCCTGTGTAATTTCAACCTCTCACTTAAACTTGTGGAAATATCCTATACAATAAATAACGGATTGAAGACTTTGTTGTAAGGCACTGAGTAGATGGAAATTGTCTTCATAAGAGACAAAGACATCTAATGAGTAAAAGAATGATGAAGATGGTGACATGGGGCATCATGGGTCACAGGCTTCACAAGTATGCATAAACATTTGCATAATTAGGAAGAATTCAAGTATGAACTTGAGATCCAAAAACAATGCAATCATGGAATGAATAGAGAGGCCTCCAGGAGAAATTTCACACAGGGGAAGGAGCAATTGACTGAAAACTGAACTACTACGGAACCCTCTAGAATAAACCCTCTAGAATATTTGTGCAAAATAATCTATTAGCCAAAGGTGGTGGCAATGACCAGGGACACTGCGGATGGCAGGGAATTGGTCAAGGATCAGGGCTCTCCTTTCCTGTTTTGAAAATTTGAATTTTACTAGGCTTTTTCATTACGGAAAATTCCTCTGGAATTTTCTTTGATCCGTATGAGTAAAGAATTTTTTGTTGTTGTTCTTTCTGGTGTGTGGTTACTATTCTAGTGAACCATGGGAAAATAAAATGAAGACATTTTTAGACAATGGCTCATGTAGCGTAGGTTGTCTTCAAACTTGCTATATTTTCAAAGACGGTAACAAACTCTGATCTTCCAGACTCTACCTCCAAGCTGCTAGAACTGCAAATTTCCCATTGTTGTGAATCCAGCCCAGGGCTTCCTGAAATTGAGGTAAGCCGTTAACCAACTGACCTACTTCTTCATCAAGATAAATTTCATGAATCTAATTTGATTCTTGTTAGATGTTCCACAGATCTTATGCAAATAAACTCTTAAATTTCTATAAAGGGAAGGTATTATTAACTTCTTGAATATGTCTTCCAAAATTCAGATTGAAATCTCACTCCCAGTAAGGAGATCATAGGAGGTGAGTGATTTGGGTGATAACAAGGACATTAGTGTGGACGCCTTGGAAGGAACAAGAGAGACCTTGTTAATTAGTTCTTTTCTCCCCCTGGCATGTAATCACACACACATGCACACACGCAAAACATAACATGCAAGGTATCTTTCAGTAGATCCTGTCATGGTGGTATGTTGAACTTGGACTTACTATCCTCCAGAAAGGAGAGAAAATGATGTCGGTAGTAAATGTCTTAGTCTTCCCTAATATTTTATAGTAGCCAAAGCTGAATATCAGCATCTCATAACCATCACACAGGAGATGGTTATATTAGATGAGAATCTAATATCCAAGTGTAATTCCATCTTATCCAAACCAACAATCCTACTCACAAATAATTAAAATGTAAATAAATAACAAAGTACATAATGTCTGTCCTCTGAGATTTGTTTCTTACCAGGGAAGCATGAATCCACTTCTGGAAAGAAGTTATAGTCAATTCAAAATCGTTCCAGTTTCTACTTGTGACAAAGCCAATAGTATCATGGTTTCCAGCTTGTGCTATAAATTCTTGAGTTCCCTGTATCTTTCATAGATATTTTTGGACCCTAAACATATCTATTAACCACAAACTTTTATTTCCATGTTTAGATAGGACAATGGGCTCCAAAAGGCTAAACATACATATTGTATATGACCATTAAGGAAACAAAAACTATCCCAGTTCTGTTTTGTCCTTTCAGATTTAGAATTCTCCTCTGATCTTTCAACAGCTTATTACAAATCCTCAAGAATAGCCATATATCTGAAATTTAACAATGTAACTTCTCCATAGTTTACACATATCTATAATCCTTACAAATAACCTATAGGAAAGGAGCATTAGAAAATTAGCCTTGGCAAAGAAAGCTCATGCCAAATCAAACAAAAAAGGATTTTATTTTAATTTTTTAATATTTTATTTATTTTTCTCAATTAGTGTGTATGATTGTATTGCATGCATGTAAGTGTACCTGTGCAGTGTAATGCACTTGGAGGTCAGAAGAGGGTGCTGGATTCCCTAGAACTGGAATTACAGATGGTTGTTAGTCATCATGTGGGTCCTCTGCAACAGTAATCAGCGTATTTAACTGCTGAGCCATCTTTCCAGAACCCCAGAATGGATTTTTAAAAAGGCAAAACCCCTAACCCATTCTATGTTTCTCTGGTACTTTCAACTCATTTTTGAGTACTGAAATATGTTAGTTTCTGTTTTCTTTCCCATGGGTCCTCTTAATTAAAGGGGCTAGTTAAATTGTTGGTGAAGGCTTAAAATACCATCATATTAAATAAGAAAGGCAGATGAGAGAACTATACATACTAGAAGAATACAGTGAGAGCTTACCATGTGGCTGCCTGTAGAAACTTGGAGAAAAATGTATTGGAAACTCTGTGTTTCCTAATTAAAATCTTGGCAAAACAAAATATATGTGAAAGGTGACTTACCAAAAAAAAAAAAAAGGATTAAATGATTAAGTTCCTGTCAACATCTCAAAGATCTATTTTTTTAACTGGGAAGGCAGAAAGAAGAAGGAGAGCGGTTAATGTGGAGGAGAGAAAAAGACTAGCCATTGTACTGTTCTTTTACCCCTGAAGATGTGTTGGTGATTCTAAAGCAGGTCTTTAAGCAGCTAGTGGAATGTCAGCAGGAAAGTGGAATGCATGCTTCTTGTTTCTGTCTTCACTGTGCTCTATTTCCTACTTTCTCTTACTCTCCATTCTTCAGCCTTTTCGTATTCTGTCAGTGTTCATCATTTGTTGAACTATAAGCTGCTCCTGATGCCAGCATGTCAATAATGATGATGAATCTTTCTGACCCACCAAGGGGAGAAACACAGAAAGACTATCACTGCATAGGCTGAAAAGCTGAAAGCGTTCTATGTTCAAGGAGCATAAACGGTGCCAGGTCGACTGCTCCCAGGGAGAGCAGTTACTGGAGAGCAGTTATAAAGGATGGTAAACCTTCCTTACAAAGTAATAAGATGCAGAGAACAATTTTAAAGGTAAACCATCTGGGCTCAGCATATGTACTATAAATGAGCATTGAATGTGTTCTTGCAAGGGTGCCTGGGGTATTTTGCAACTGAGTTTAAACATTTGATCATATTTAAATAAAAATTTTAAAGACAGTGTCTTACTCTAAATGCCACCAAAAGTGAACAAACATATCTGCCAAACATGTTTGGAAACAACCTTCTTGAATTTTAAAAATTTTAATTGTGCTACCATACTGAATGATAGAGCATTCTTAAATGATTTAAAACATAAAATGCTAGAAAAAAATATTTTCAGACATGATTCAACAAATTAGTCTTAAAACTGACCTGATGTAATGTTAATTCACAAAAGTGAATGCATACAAAAATTGCACAAAACTGTCTTCAAGTTCTCTCCGTAGTTAGATAAGGATCACGAGTAGATTTTGCATCTACACTTGAAATCCATCCATAAAATACCCCTTTATTCACAGGTAAATATTCCAAAATCTGAAAAGACGAATCCATGTCTGGCACAAAGAATTTTGGTTCAGGAATTGTATTTATGAAAAAGGAGAGGAAGCGATTAATGACTTTACAACACACAGAGCTGAGCAACGGGCTCCGCAGGCAAAACTCCTATCACACTCAGACCTGAGTTAGATCCCCACCACCTACGAAAAGGCAGAAGGAAAAATCGTTCCACAAAATTGGCGTTTGACCTACACATGTGCAGTCTGGCACAATTGCTCACAGACCCTCACATGCAATAATCTTACAACCAAAATAAGTAAAAAAAAATTAATTAATTAATTAAATGCACAGAGAAAATTCTGGGAAACGCTGAATAAATCCTAATTTTAAGAATAACTGAAAAAAAAACCATTCACTTTTATATCCACTTGGTTCAATTGATCAACAATAATATTTAGGAATCTTACTCTGAATGAGAAAAAAAGTACCACATCTACTTTTTCCCAACATCTGTGCCTTTTCAGCTATATTTTATAATGTGTGTGGTATTTTTCTTCTTCTTCTTCTTAACATTTCCACTACCTTTGCGTTTACCCTTTGGGCTAATTCATAGTTGACCTCAGTAATATAGCCCTTTTAGCCAACATTTTTGTGACAGACAATCATTGATTTAGCTGTTTTGTAGAGTGCCTTAAAAATCAATACATCCAAAAGAAGGGACTGGTGGGACTTCATAACATCACATCTCGTTTTTATCACAAATTTCCAATTTACGAAGTTCCTGTCTCATTATTTATACCAGACAAGGCATGTTGATGAGATACACAGCCTGCTCTGTCCCTTTTGGCAATCCATTTATAACCAAAGCACAATTAATATCTTTACAGCTGTTCCCAGGCAGAAAGAAAAATGGAACAGCAAGTATTTTGTACACGTCTGGGTGCAAATGCGTGATAATAAGGATCAGTGTGTGTGTGGGAGGGGGTGGGGGGAGAACACTGGAATCTGGGATTTTCTTATTTTAAATTCTCCAGAGAAATATTTTCACAATAGTATTTCATATGGGAAGGAAGCTGCCTTTTCTCTGGAGGACTCCAAAAATTGATTGGGGATCAGCATGAGCCTTAAACATACATTATTACCCATGTCACCAAAACAAAGGAAAAGCACGTAGCATAATCCATTGAGTTTCTGAACACTGACACATCATTTTTAATTTCTTTCTCATATCTATTGCTTATTGTCTGCTTTATTGTCAAATACCAGTGTTTTCTTTTAGTACAATATATAATTACTGTCAAAAAATGTATGCGTGATTATTTTTCTGGCTCAAGTATTTTTATTTGATATTATTTTATTCAGACATAAATATTAAATAGATTTAAATCACTTTTATTTGTTTATCCTGTGCCTCCCTCCCTCTCTCTCTCTCTGTGGTGCATGTATGCATACATATATGTACTTGTCTGTGCAGGTATGCATGCCCATGTATATACATACAGAGGCCATAGGTCAAAGTCCAATGAGTTCCTCGAATATTCTGCAGTGACAGGCACTATCATTGAACCTGAAGGTCATTATTTAAGCCAGATTGAATGGCCAGTGATCTCCGGGGATCAGTGCTCTCTGTCCCACCCCAGCACTGAACTTGTATGTCACTATGCCTGGCTTTTATATGGGTACTGGGGACCTGAACTCAGGTCCTTATGTTTCCATGCTTTACCTAGTAAGTCATTTCCCAAACATCACAAATCACTTTTAGATTTTCATGAGAGTCTAGAGATACTTATCTTTTTACACTTCCTTCTAACAGATTATAGTAGTACTGCTACAGGTATTTGTGACATAATTAAACTAAAAAATATCCAAACAATACAGCCAGGAAAAGAGATAGAAAGGAGAGAGAGAGAGAGAGAGAGAGAGAGAGAGAGAGAGAGAGAGAGAGAGAGAGAGAGAGAGAGAGACCTCTATACACCTAGAATCTGGTTCCAGGATACCCTATGGATATCAATCTCCATTGACAAAGAACCTTTGACATGGAAGACAAGCTTTGTCACAGTACACACTGAGCTCAGAATTTGTGGATTAAACTAACATCTAATTGAATTTTTTCTTAGGCACAACTGACTCTGGCAAGAGAGATGACTCAGTTGATAAAATTCACAGTATAGATCCCGGTATCTTCATAAAAGCTGCTCACGGCTGTATATGTGCCTATAACCCCAGTACTGTGGAGGATGAAGGACACAAGAGAGAGTGTTAGGGCTTTCTGGATACCAGCCTACCCCCAGGTTCAGTGAGAGACCCTGTCTCAAAGGAATGACACAAAGAATGACTGAGCCAGACACCTAGCATCCACCTCTGCTCTCTTTGAACATGCACCCAGGTACACACACACTCATACACTTGTGTACATATACCACACTCAAACGTACATTCACTCATAAATGCATGCACACACACACACACACACAAATTGTCACTCTGATATTTCTATTTTGTCATCACAGTTAAATCTCAGAACTATTTACAAAGCATTTTTGCTGTATTTGGTATTGTAAATATTTAGAGATCAGTCAAAGCATGTGGAAAGACAGACAAAGGTTCATGCAACTATTATGTTATTGTAAATGAGAATGAGCAATCAATAGAGTTTTGTATCTGTGTGTGATGGCTGAAAGTCCTCAATACCCTGGGATGATTCTATAGAGGAGGTATGTGTATAACATGTATGTATGAATTTATCACTGAATTCTAACTATGAGCAAAAATTTTTGTATTCAATTCTAATAGAGCAGCTAAATATTTAAGAAGCACTAATAATATTATTGGCAAAGTTCATAATAATAACAATAAAGATTTGATAAGTAGGACTGTAAAGTAGGATAGGTAAATGAAGACACAACTGAAGGAAAAACTGAATATCCAATGAAGTGACAACAACATACTGAAATGTTAGGTCACGCAACTGGGGCCCAAATCTGTATGGGATCAAAGCTAATTCTGACTGACCACAAATGGCTTGAATTTAGCTTCATGCTAATGTTCTATATACCAAAAAGAACAAATCTGTTTGAGAATTACAGTGTGGAGATAATTGGTGGAAATATTTTGAAGTAAAAAAAGGTATAATATGTCTGAAAACAGAGCAACATACCAATGGGAGAATTGCTCTGGATTAGTGGCTTCTCCATGAAAACATGAGTCTTCTGAGAAGCTGTGCTTAGAAGAAAAATCCTAGACAAGGCTTGTGGCACAGACCTGTGGTCTCCAGTTATTCTAAAGGCTGGGACAAGAAGACTTCAAGTTTGAGGCCTGTTTGTGCTACAAAGTATGTCAGAATCCAACCTGGACAACTTTTTGAGATCCTGTCTCAAAATAAAAACTTGAAAAAGGACTGTTGATATAGCCCAACTATAGAGCACTCCATTTCCTCATGCTCTGGGTGCATCTTCACTGCTGTAAGATCAATAAATTCAAGGATCCAACTGTCATTAGGTCTTTTCCAATGGAAACAAATGCAAAATCTCATGGGGGGAGGGACCATAGAATCTCCTGGACTCACCACCCCACTGAGAAGTGCTGATCATGTGGTTGTAAATTAAGAAGAAAGGATGCCCACAGGCTTTTAAGAGTTATATGTTATTTCAAGACTTTAATTACAAAAGTAATACACACTCATGGTGGAAAACACACCTCTTTATGTAAATAACTCAAAGAGACACCTCAGAATGTACTGCAGAGAGGAGGCTGGGCTCTTAGGACCTAGCAAAGGAGTGTTAAGGAGTTAATTAGCACCTGCATTTAAAGAGCAGTCAGGAACAATTTAGGACAGATGGGAGGGCCAGACATTATGAGAAACATCCAGAAGAACCTTGAGGATTGTAAAAGATCACACTTCAATTTCACTTTTGTAAGTATTTAAACCTACATTTTGTAATTTTCTGTGGTACTCTTCCAATTCTATCTCTAATTCGGATGTGTCTTGTATGAATGTGTGTTTTCATTAGTGAAAAGAAAGAATTAATTGTTGGCTAATATTACATAATAGATACATATTAAAAAGATTAGCTGTTTTAATAAGCACTAGTGTTCTATTCATGCCTAATTTTTGTTACCCAATCTGCTTTTGTTGATATTTTATTAACTTTGATTTGATTAATTTTCTCTCTCTCTCTTTATTTGTGTATGTGTGTATGTGCATGCACGTGTGTGTGTGTATGTGTGTGTGTATGTTGGCTTATGGAGGTCAGAGGACAAGTTTCAGAAGTTAGAAGTTAGAACCCCATTTTACCATGTGGGTTCTGGGATTGAACTTGGTTGCTAGGCTTGGCGGCTACTGTCTTTGCTGACTGAACGAGTTGGTGGCATACCTCACAGAACTGCATTGTACATGAAAAAGCGTGTGAGTAACATCATAGAGGGGCTGTGAAAATGATTCAGTATAATAAGTGCTTTCCTCACAAGCATGAGGACTGAGTTTTGATCCCCAGGACCCACATTAAAATCTAGGTGTGATATGCCCATCCATAACCTCAAAACTGGAGTGTTAAGAGACAGGACTCTGGGACTTGACGGCCAGCCAGTCAAGCCAGTCATAGAGCTTAATATTCAGTAAGACATTCTGTCTCAAACATTAAGATGAATAGTGATTGAGAAAAACTGTGAATCTCAGGTCTCTGCATGTGTAAGAGTGCACTGATATTCATACACACATACATGGATGTCCAACTACCCATTTTTGCACAGATGGGAAGTGCACACACAAGATTGTACATAAGCCCTGCACACACACACAAGAATAGTAACATGTACACACATACAGTTATACACTCATACACATATAAACCCCACACATACACAAATTTTTTGCACTAACCCTTCCTAAGTTTGGAAAACACAATGCAGAACTGAATTGTAAGTTCATTCAACCAGAAAATTCTTAGAACGACAACACAGAGACTATAATAATGATACACATCAAATTATCTATTCACTAATTAATTAGTAGCTAATGCAAGAAATTTATTTCTATTAGTAATTAATGCTAGTGATTAAATGGCTGTGTGCCACAGAATAGAATCACAATATATCCATTTCATTTGAGAAATATTTTCAGCTATTGTCTCTTTATCCACCAACGAGAGAGGCTAAAGTTAGAATATCAATCAATCCAAAGAAAAGAAGTGGTCTGCCTTTGCTCCTGTTTTACTAATAAAACACAAAATAAGCCATGTCTAAGACCACACAAATTTTGGGGACTCTTTCCTTGCTACATCCTGGGGATTCTAGATTAGGGAAATAGCATTTGCTCTTAAGGAACTCCTGAGGTTAGATAACATATATGGAAAGGAATGTTTGAAGGCTCCATCAAGTTAGACAGTCACAGCAGATAACAGAATTCATAGGTAGGAAAAAGACAATTATAAATCTGAACAGCCACAAAGTCTTATGTTTCCCTCAGGAATACAACATCTATCTATCTATCTATCTATCTATCTATCATCTATCTATCAACTATGGATATAGATATATCAATTCATTCCTTACAGTTCAAAATTATTTTAATATTAAATATCTTGACAAATATTTTAATACCCCTTCAGGGAGACTTAGAAAATATCCTTAATTTTGCTTTTAGAATCTCGTGAACTCCCTTTGAAGAAACAGGAACATCTTGTCATCCACTCAGTAAGTGGTTTCCAAAGTTTGATCTTCAGACCTGTAAGATTGGCATCACCAGCACATGAATTAGACACACAGGCTCTCAGTCCCACCAGGACCTGCCAAATCCTAAAGCCTTAAGGTAAGGTTTAGAAGCTCTATTTGAATGTCCCTCCATGTAATTCTGATATATATTCAAATGAAAGAAACAAAATGCTACGTGAACAGCAACGGTTATCAAAGGTCTAAAAATTAAAAGCTTCTAAAAAGCTGTTTATTACTTCTGAGTATGGTAAGACAATTAAAAAGTTTTCTTTTTGTTTTAAGAAAATAGACTGCAATATTTGTCTGTCATCCCAATGGAGTATACAAATATTGGGTATGCCTCTGAGTATATATTAAAGTCTTTAAATTTACTTTAAAGGGTCTCAGTGAACATGTAGATCATAAACTAGTCTGTATTTATCTGATGCTCTCCAATAGTTATGGTAGCTTATCAGAAAATGGTTAAGTATCATGACGAGAGAAGGTAGACCTGAATTTAGAGTAGTAATTTTAGCAACAGAGGTATAATATACCCTGTGTAATAATCATGCTTTTTCCTCCAGAATTAATAGATGATACTACATCCAAGCATAATCATTAAAACTACATACTTGGTGAAAATCTGAACAAGAACAATAATTTTAATTTGTAAGTTCATAAAGTTTACAATTCTTTTAGCAGTTGAAAGTTGCTTTTTCCAAAGCTGTGGATAGATTCAGTGAGTTCAGTTTCCCTTTAATGTTCATTTATTTGTTTATTTTTATTTTATGAATTTGAGTGTTTTGCTTATATATGCTTTCACATATATAAGTGCATCTGTTCTTTCAGTACTTGTGGAGGTCAAAGGAAGACATGGAACTGGAGTTTGGGATGGTTGTTAGACACCATGTGGGTGCTGGGAAACTAACAACTAAACAGTATTTTTAAGTGGAGAGCGATCTCCCCAGTCCCAAATACATAAGGGAGTAACTGAAGCCATGCAAACAGAGAGACAGAGAGAGATTGAGAGAGAAACATCTATGTTTTTGTTCAAATTCAAACCTTGGAAGTTGAATTGCTTTGAACTCCAGTTCAATATAAATAATTTCTCATTCACATTTTTGCTAAGATAATATAAAATTAATGATCTCTCAAGTTCTTAAGAAGACTTAAGAACTTGCACATATTTTACTATGTGTGCATATATGAAGAGATGCCTCTATGAGACACGTAGGAGAATTCCCTTCAGGACAGAATTTATGTTTCAGAGTAGAGAGACTGTGAGTCAAAACAGCTATTTTTGTATGATTCCAGACTCTATATATTTTTCTCTTTTATTTGAAGAATAAGCAATATTTTCTTTCTAACTTAGACAGCATATATCACACAAAGCCACACACAAACACTCATATTGCAACATACAGAAATAAGAGATAAAGAAGGCAGAGAATGTGCATGTATGTGTGAGAGAGAGAAAGAAAGCAAGAGAGAATGAACTTATGCCTCAGAGAAGTAATGGTTAGTTTAACTGTCAAATTCACCCAACCAAGAATCACTGGAGAATAGAACCTCACTTAAGGATTTAGGTCAGTTTGACTCATGGGCGTGTCTGTGGGGAATATCCTGTTTGCCTTACATGATGTGGGCAGATTCAGCCTGAAAACTGGCCTGCACCATTCCCTGACTTGGGGTCCTGAACTGCCTAAGAATAGAGGAAGCTAGCTAAGTACTAAGCACCCATTTTCTCTCTGCTTTTGACCCTGAATGTGATGTGACCAACTGCTCCTGCTTCTGTGACTTCCCTGATGTGATGGTCTGTAAACTGAATTGTGAACAAAAATAAACCATTTCTCCTCTAAGTTGTTTTTTTCTGTTACTTTTTTATCCCAGCAACGGGAATGGAAGTAGGACGAAAGGTAAGAAATGGAAACTTTGTTTCCTACAAAGATTACAAAGAAAAAAAAATATTTTTGGAGATGGCAGCAAGGTGCAATTCATAAAACTAAAGTGAAATAAATCTAAGAAGAGATGTTAGAATGAAGCTCATACAAACTTTTCTTTGTCACAGTTGAGAAAGCCATGTGCAATCAGCAACATGTATTAGGGCTCTGTGGTGCTGGCTTTAGAGGCATGAAAGATGCCTGAGTGAAGGGGTCATTGGCTTTTCCTCTGTGGTTTCAGAGAGCTGCTAAAGTCAGGCAGTGTGCAGCAGAGCATCCCTGCAGAAAGAGGACCTGACAAGCCATCATGTGAAGTTGTGAAGGTGATGCCAGACCTGTGAGACATTTACCAAGAGAGCTGCATACAGGGAGTGGTACCGGCCCGAGAGAGATGTATGTTGCGCGCAGCAAAAGTGGAGAGGCTGAGGCATCTAAGCCCTTTGGAAGTAAAATCTCAGCATTCTGGCATGATGTTATTGAATTTGGTATTTGCCCTGCTGGTTTTCAGTCTCAGAAGAGACATTTGAATAGTATTGAAACTGGTAAAGACTAAGGGGAATTTATGGTTGGACTAAACAGTTTTCCATTTTTTATCGTCATGAGGGTCAAGAAGTGGAATGTGGTGGTTTGAATGACAATGGCCTCCATAAGCTCCAAGTAGTTAGCGGTGCTGTTTTGGGAGGTCTTAGAAGGTGTGGCCATGTTGGAGGAAGTACATCACTGGGGGTTTGCTTAGAGAGTTCTTAAGCCTTATATCCAGTTGTTCTTTGCCTCTTGTGCCTGCTTGAAGGTGTGAGCCTCTGCTTTCTGCTCACGCTCTGGCACCTGCTGCCACGACGCCTCCCGCCACGAGGAGCTGTAATTCCACTCGAACCATAAGCTCAAATAAACTCTTCCTTTTATAAGTTCCCTTCGTCACAGTATTTTATCACAGCAACAGAAAAGTAACTACTAAAAGCTTTTTTTTTTGCAATCACTCATGCCAAAAACATTTACATAATCATCCAAGTCATCGCAGAACTTGACCAGATATTTTAATGTTTTTTATCTTTTCTTTGAAAATGTATTTTATTATATTTACCTGCAATATACTTGCGAAGACTAATGAATTCCATCCCCAGGAAGACATCCAGTAAAACAAACCTCAAGGAGGGTCTTGAATGACTGAGATAATATAGAATAAATACTGCATTCCACTTGACTGAAAGTACTAAAATACAACTTTAAGAAGAGGAATGGTGTGCAAGCCTTTAATCGCAGGACTCTGGAGGCAGACATAGGCAGATCTCTGTGAGACTGAGGTCAGCCTTGTCTATATGGTGAGTTCTAGTCTACTTGGGTCAAAAGGGAGACACTGTCTTAAGCCAAAAATTAAGAAAATCATAATAATAAAATGAGTAAAAGTTTAGAACTTCACTGACTTTATTTGTAATGTATCTGAAAAGGGAATGAAGGGAACCTTACCTATCTTAAAAGCAACTGACTTTCATGAACATGCAGAGATATTTACCATCTACTGGTTTGTTCTTCCTGAGGGGATGACATCATATTTTTGCTCTCCTAAAGTGTGTGCAGTAATACAGAAAAGTTAGAGCGAAGCTTCGCTTCTCATTTTCTGTAAGAGACCTGTTTACCTGTGCTTTCTTGGTAAAATCATTCTTGTTAGAATACGTTTTTGAACCAATTAGTGAGATAAAAGTCTCCAAGACAGTGATAATCCGCAGTTGCGGTGATGACAGTATTAACCCTGATCCTTCTGTTATGGATGTGCTATTTTCTGCTATTTGGAGGACAACTACGCAGATACTTTGCATGGACTTATTATTACTTCGAAACGTACAACTATAAGTTGCGCACTGAGTATCTTTGTTACATGTATTCTAGCTTCTAAGTAACAGTAAAAGTTCTTTCAAGAAAGCACATTGGATATGTAGAAATGAAAAACAACATATGCAGATTTGCATATTTAATGAGAAGCCTCCATGATCCACAGTCACTTCCAGAATATTTATGATTTCTTCATTACTCCCCAAACTCCCTTGTAACACTTCATGTTTTTCATCAAATCCTAGTTTATATTAGGCAGTATAAATTACTGCCTGAAGACTTTTGATCCCTTATATCTAAACAGGATTTATGTATTCACCTCCAGGTCCGGCTGGTTTCTGAGAAAAAAGAAAAATAAATGACATACTAAATTTCACTGTCAAAATCACATGCAAACATATTTCTTGAAAGTAGACTGTTAAATAATACGCAGACTTTCCATGATACTCTGCCTTACATGACAAGAATTAAAAGCTAATAAAAGAAAGGTCAGTTGAGGGTGGGTGTGAGTCACGAAGAATGGGGAGGTGTGTAGATGGAAATTTGAGGAGAATCAAAGAAAACCAAAGGTATATAAAAATTTCCATAAATGCATTTGCTACTTTGTGAGCTACTTTAACATATAGTTTAAAAAATAGTAGTAAATAAGTCTACTCAATTTGTTCTGAACACAAAGCCCTTGTTTTAGGCGGATTTCCATATTAAATCAAAGGCAAAGTTCAGTGTAAAAGAGCAAGTTTGGCTCTGTACAGAGAGTAAACATACAATATCCTGTGCAAAAAGTTTCTTATTTGTGATATTTCAGGTTGGATCCTCGGATTGCTCTGAATTTCATTAACTACCCTTCATCATTCTCACAGAAAGGCACTGTGTCCAGATCATTGCTGTTCCATTCTCAGCCTCTTCCACCACAGCTCTTGAAGCCAGACCAAGAGAATGCCACACTGCTGAACAGCCAGCCTTACACAGGAAGTTCATTTGTTTGTTTCCAAGCTGAATTTTGAAACCTTTAGTGAAGACTTTTCTCATTCTCTTAGTTTTATCTTAACAGAGATTTTCTGAAATACCTGTTCTATGCAGTGGGGGCCTGTTACAAGTGCCAGACGACAACAGTGACAGATACAACTACCATCCCAAGTTACAGGGAGCATATGACCAAGCATATCTGTAATTAGTTAATGCATTACAAGTTACAGAAAGAAAGAGACAAGGCATCATGAAGTCATTAACTAATGAGGAAGAGGTGATAGTATTCTGAACCTAGAGAGATGAGTTGAAGACAGAGCTGTCCAGGCCAAATCCACAACATGCTTAAAACCCTTCATAAACGAGGCCATGCACAGTTTCAAGGAGTAGTGCATTATCAAAAATGGTATGAATTTGAACCATATCAAAAAAAAAACAATATAGAAGCATAGAAACTCATTCAGCAGAAGCATGCCATGTTCAGAGAGGTCATCAGGAGAGAACAACAGTGATTGGAGCTGATCAGCATGGTGGCAGGACAGAGACATAGAATTTTAAAAAATTGATTTTTGCACTAGGATAATAGGAAATCCCACAGCAATTGAAAGGTAAACCGTAACTTGGATTTATAATGAAATGATTCAAAGCTACCTACATTGATTTAGAAAAGAAATGGGGATGTTTTCAAGGGGATGCCATAGATAATGCTGTGTTTTCAAAGATTGCTTTTGCTACTCTAGAGTCTGAGAAGAGTGGATCAAGAGCACCCATGACCTGTCACTTACATGAAATCAATACATTCAGCATGGTGGGAGGTTTTATGTGATTGTAAGAACATGCGCTGCCTCATGGAAAGACCTTGAAGGAAAGAGTGGAGGATGGCCCCAGATTACATCATCAAAGAAACACAGATCAGACCCTCAGTTCACCAAGCTGGAAGGATCTGACAGTATTGTCAACAACTGTAATGCTTTGGGCCTGGATTTGTGCAAAATTGAGTCTCAGATGAGACCTCATAAACAGCTGAAATCTTGGTTATAAATTCCCGAAGCAGAAACGTGACAGAACCCCTGACTGGACCGCTGACTCAGATAAACTAGGAAATAACAAATGTGTGCTGATAAAAGCCATAAACTTTGTGATGAGGTTGCTATAAAGCAATAATACCAGATACATTCAGCTTCAACTGTTTAGAAAGGTACTTTATCCGCACCTATGCATGACACATAAGCAGTTTGTGATGTAGGTCTGGGACTTAGGGGAAAGGTCAGAAATGAGATATTCATTTTGGAAAGTGAATTTATAAATAATAATAATGAAGTAGAACACGGGGTAAGAGAAACAAAGAGGAAGGACAGTACGGCTGCAAAGGCAATAGGTTAACCAATGATCTGTATGAAGAGGCTAAGGGGATTCATTCTAAAAGTTTATATTAAACATAGATATCAGAGAGGAAGATCCAGTTCTATGAACATTGATGTTCAGAGAATTTCGAAGCACTATGCTGCCCACAAAATTGCATCAGGAATAACACCATGACCGTAGTTAATGTCCCAAGCTGGGCAGAAATGGAAAATTACTAAAATATTAACATGCACTGTAAATTACTGTACACTTTTACACTAAAAAGAATTAGAATCACATTTTAATGCAAAAGAAACTCATAGTCCCAAGAAGTACATTCTCTAACCGTGGTCCCCCCACTATTAAAAAATCCACGACTAGTCCACAAGTCTGGATTCAAAGCTGAAGATTTTAACATTGGTCACTTTAAGAAAAAATTAAATGAGAAGCTCTAAAGTATATTCTTAAATTCTTCAAGCTCCTCTAAGCCTGATCTTGAGTCCTACACAGCTAAATATTATCTTTCAATTGGCTTCTAAAGTCATTGATGCTCGGTAGAGCTATTGATAAAAGTACAATGTCCTGTGAAATCTTAAAATGACAAAGGTTACCTTTGCTGTTCAAAGCAAATACAACTGTAAGGTGACCAACTTTCCCTTAAAACTGAGTAGGCCTCTCAGAAAAAGAAGAGCCTCAAAATTTCCTTTCTCATCTTTGGGGAAAACAACATAAAATTTGTAGTCATGATGTCTTGAAATGTCTTCTGATCATATACTTCTCTCAATGGATATGAGGTGAAAGTTCCTATCTGGTGCTGAAAGCAATCACACCTTTAAACTCACCCACCTGCTTCCACATCTGCATATTGTCCTAATTGCTTATGTGCACTGGCTCCTTAGACATAGAAGGTTGATTCTGCAGTATTTCCCTACTATAGGAATTAGTGTTTAAGCAGAGCCACTCAGTCATGATCAGTCTCTTTCTGACTCACCTGCCTGCACTCAGGAAATAATGTATGCATATTCCCTACAGTTTGTGAATATTTAAGAAATGAGGCAGGTTATGTTTCAGTCAGTAAAATGCTAGCTATGAAGGCATGGAAACAGGTGGACCAGAGTTCAGATCCCAAGCCCACCACATACAAAGAAAAATTAGGAAATGGATTCTGACTTTGTACCACAGGATTTTAACTGATACTCCACTATGAAAATCTTACTGCTTTTCAGTCAGGATCACTCTGTGGCCGAATCCGGTGTATCCTCTTCTTGGGATTAAAGGTGTAAATTATGCCCACCTCATTACAAAAATCTTAGACAAGCAGTTTTGCAGGTGATAGTCATCTCTGATTGATCCAAATAACCAGTTGATGTTATAATGTTCCTTCAAGTCTTTCACCAGTCTCATGATGGCAGGCTGTCATCACTGCCAAGCGATATGGCACTTCCAGTTACGTATAGTTAAGAGAAGACATTTTCTGCCTGTGCTTTCACTTGGCATATACCACAACATTCACCTGCAATTTGCATGATGTATCCCTTTCTAACATGTTATGATACCAACAGGGGACTCTAGGTACACGAGAAATCAATATTAATTAACTTTAAATCTATTTACACATATTTATATCCATTTTACTCTTCTTTCAAGCCATTTGATTACACTGAAATCAACATGGTGATTTTATTCTTGCTTAGCAACATTGTTTCTGACACATTCTACTAGCCCCTTATACATCAAACAATCATCAGGCTTGTGAATTACAGCTTCAGAAAGTAGCTGTCACTGACATTTTTACATGTACATATATTTCATATTACACTGTTTACTTGTTAAATATTTGGGGCAAATGCTTATAGGGAGATAAAGTATGTGTGTGTGTGTGTGTGTGTGTGTGTGTGTGTGTGTTTAAATCTCAATTCAAATAAAGTGGCAACAGTTTTTCTTAACATGACATAGCTCATTTTAGTTAATGGCATCCTCAATACTGGATGTGTTCCTGAAGGCAGATCTCATGGGACTAAAGGTGGATTCAGTGTTCTCTCTAAGGGACCCAGAAAGGATTTGTAGCAAGGCCTGCTGACTCTGAAGAATAAACTCTTTTCTATTGCCCATTCACAAACACAGATTTATCTCTGGGGTTTCACTGTCCAGATTTTCAGGAAATCAATTGAGGTTAATGACATGTATTAAACTATGATAAGTGGATAAAACAAAGCAGTAAGGTTTGTAATGAAAAACAGAAAGAAACTAGAAAAGACAGAGCAGTGGAATTTACCTTCTTTCTTTTCTCTAAATAGTGGCTTTGGAAAGTGAATTTGTTTGGGAACACAACGAACTTGCTTGGAGAAACACCATTTAACATAACTGGTGTCTCATTGGTACATATATGGCATATGTGGCTCTATGAACAGTTCTATAATTAATGTTGATGTTATAACTTGTTACTATAAATAAAGGATTTGTTTAGTATTATTTTATTGTCCCCAAATGGTATTGGAAATTCTAATAACACAGGGATAGTAAAATAAAACGTTTTAAAATATTTTTATTTGCTATTTTTATTTTATATGTATGAGCGTATGGTGTGTGGCGTGCATGTGAGTAGGTGCACCTCTGTCCTGCAGTGCCCATAGAGGTCAGAAGAGGGTCTCAGATCCCCTAGAACTGAACTACACACAGTTGTTAGCTGCCATGTGAATAGTGGGAATTGAAGCCCAGTCCTCTGCAAAAGTAGCCAGTGCTCTTAGCTGCCGAACCATTGCTACAGCTACAGTCCCTCTAAAAAAAATTTTTTTTTAAGAAGGAAAACAGAGAATCTGAGATGATTAGCATTCTTCAGGTTACTTTGTTAAGATGAGAGAAAAGGCATACTCAGGAATGATCATTCAGATTTCCTTTAACAGTAATTTTCTAAAGAACAAATCATCAAAACCGTATGTTATCTTACATCCACGACTAGGATCTATGAATATATGTGAATAGAAGGATGACATTATGGTCAGCATTTAAAACAGAACATTACTTTTCTGAGTCTCATTTTCACAGTTTGAAAGCATGTGTTCCTTTGAAAAGCCCAAGGAAAGAATATCCCTCCTCCGCCCCAGTTCTAACTTATCCAAAGAGTTAAATTTTTACCAATTTTTTTCAGTTAATTAATTTTTTATTTATTCCTTTGACTGACATTATTTTAATGAGTTTTTGTACATTTCTTATAAGGCATCTTAATCAAATTTAGATTTCCTCCCTCTTTTCTGTCCTCCACACCCACCAGATTTCAAATATTCTATCATATATGTTAAATCCTATGCCATCAGGCATTTGTCCCCAGGTGTCTCTAGCTGAAAGTTCATTTACTGGAGTCTAGTGAGCTTATCTAAAGTTACTCCCTTAAAGAAGATCTACTCTCCCTTACCCCATAGTAATCACTTTCTAATAGTTCCTCGGTTCTAAGGTTGAGGCCTGCTACCCATTTCTCCCATTCTGTGTTGGGTTTTTTGTCTGATTGAGCTGGCATAGGCTTTGTGAATTTTGTCACCATTGTTGTACGTTCATGAGCACATGTCCAAAAGCCTGAAATCCTCCATTTCCTTATGTTTATGCAGCAACCCTGGCTCTTATAATCTTCCTGCCCCCTCTTTGGCAATGGTATTTAAGATGTGGGTGGGTGAGGTTTAATATAGGAATCCAACAGGGACAAGGACTCTACAGTCTCTTATTCTTTAAAACTTAGCCAGTTGTGGCCTTCTGTGTATATCACACTCTGTTGTAGGACAAAGCTTCACTGGTGAGAGTTGAGGGAAGCGTTAGTATTCTCTCTACCCCCTGTTTTGCTATGTTACATGAGCTTTAGTTATAGAGATTCTAATGTAGATGTGTCACTTAGGGCTGGACATCTCTTAGACTCTCTGTGACCTAGTTGTGGAACTCTGTAATACCCTCTATCTGTTGCAAAAAGAAGGTATTTCAGTGACTGTTATAAGGTATATGTGTATGTAAATATAAGGATCTTATTTAACAAAGAGCAAGAAATTTCATTTGTCTAGAGATATTACAGATACAGGGTTTTCTTTGGGATTTGTGATTTCTCTAGCCATAAATATTTAGCTATATTTACAATGACACCCATGAATTTCTTCCCACTGAGAGGGCTTTAAGTCCAGTTACACAGCTGTTGATTGTCCCCTGCCCTCTAGTTAACAACATCACTACTGCACCAACAGAGGTAGTTTGTTCTGTCAGTCCTTGTGGTCATTAGGCTTTTTACAACTGAGCTGAACATCAATTGATTTTCTTCCTTAGCATCTTTCTCACTTTCTAATGTGTGCAGCAGTAGAGGATAGAAGAAGAAAATCTTCTTCTCTTTTTCTCTTTTTATAAAGATATCTGCTACATACAACCAATGTCACCAACAAGCCTGAAGCAAGGAGACAGATCTTTGTTCAGGAAGACATAAATGACAATACATTCCTGAGTTCAATATGGTTAAAAAGAGCACATAGGTTCCGGTATTTTTTGATCTGATACACATTTGAGTTATCAAAGAAGAAAAAAATCTATATATCTTCTCATAAAGTTCTCATAAACTTCTGAACCAATTAATTTTACTCTCATTTATGGTATCTACCAGTCTACTATAAATTTCTTAGGAATCATTTGTATTTAAGAATCATATATGTGCCTCCCTTTCTTGAGTTGTAATCCAGATAGAAAGAGAGGCGCCGTGTAAGCCAGAGATGGGGCTTGTCTGTGGCTTGAGATATTTACAGAACTATAGATTGAAGAGCTCTGTCAAGAGGAATGAAGCTCAGTTGGTTGTGCGGACTAACATGAACAAAGTTCTTAGCTTGATCTTCCATATAATATAAACTGTACATGGTAGTTTATGCATGCTTTTAATTCAGTCACTGGGAAGTGGCTCAGAAGTTAAAGGTCATTCTTGCCCTGGGGTACATGAGATCCTGTATCAAAAAGCGGGGGTGGGGGATCCATTAAGAAGACTCAAAGCTTCTCATTTTTGTCTTGGTTGCCTGCTCTATGGATTGCTATTCTTGGGAAGCATAGCTTTGCCCTCTTTATCTAATATAGATATGGGAAAATGATTCCTAGTGAAGGTTCACAACCTTACATTACTTTGTTGATTTATTTGGAACTGTACCATTCCTAAATCCACTCTCTCTTTGTGGCAGATTTTTATGGTTAGGAGCCTTTGAACTAGATACCCATGTCTTGCCATATTTCGCAGTAAAAGGCAATCTTATATTGTTGGTGTGACTGTAGTCTCACACCGACAATAGAGAGATGAGCAGCTCCTAGAAAAATAGCAGTGTGTGCTATGCAGAAACTATCCGGATGCTGACTGCACCCTTGGCCAAGTTGACTGTCCGTAAGGAGTTGTTGACTGTAAAACACCCATTCTGTATTCAATCTTTATTCCAAACAAACATAAGATTTCAAAGATAAGTTCTCACATTCTAGTTCAGTTGGCCTTGAATTAACTGTGCAGCCAAGGCTGGCGTCATCGTCCAGATCCTTCTGCCTCAGGTTCCTGTGTATTGGATTACAAGTGTGTACCATCTCAGCATGCACGTGCACACATGCTATCAGAGAGCTGGAATAGATATATCAACATAGTGAGTGACATTGCCATCCAAAAATTATCCATAAACACAGACAGGCTAACATGGTGAGTGGCTCTGTGAGCCAAAAGTTGTTTAAAGACTAGGAAAGACCGGACAAAGTATGACCAGAAGTAAAGGAAGAGAGTCTATTTCCTTTTCCTCTCCCTTTCCCAAAGGGACTGAACTGTGAAGGGTGTTAAGTATGTCATTGTACATTCCAATTTACAATAAAATCATGGGAACTCAAGCAAGAAATTTTGCTCTTTCTTGAATTGATTGATGGCTTTCCATTTGTGATTTAAAGTCATTGTTTTCTTAATAACCAATGAATGATATCTTTACAATGTTTTATGGAAGGTTGATAGGCATTCCATAAGAATATTTTGGTTAAACTAATTAAGATGGATTTTCTGAAAATGAACAGTTCTCTGAAGAACACTCAGGAACGGTGTAACAGTGGATGCTGTGGGCAGAAGATAGGCTAAGCCAGAAAAGACATGCACATTTTTAAAACCTTAAAACTCAATAGTAAGAAAACATGTTACAACTCAGTTAGAAACAGGCAAAAATCTAACCAGAAATTGCAAAAAAATGATTGCAAGCGGAAAATTTGCATGAAAAAAATTTCAATATTATTTGTCATCAGGAAAGTAAAAATTAAGACTAAAATGAGAAACACTGCAAAGTGATTGAAAACTTATGTCTAAAGAAAATTTAATGGGAATTCGTTTGCAAACAAAAATTGATACATGCATGTTTAAAAACAGATTTATTTGTGATCACAAAACGGCTGAAAGCAATCAAAATGTCCTTCAGCATTGAGCGTATAAACTATGAAAACAGATACAATGGAACACTATTTAGTCACTAAAAGCAGAATACACCATCTACCCATTCAATAATATGAATGAATTTTAAATGAAACTACTAAGTAAAATACCAAGATTTAATGTAATTCCACTAATGAGACATTGTAGTCAGCCCCAAGCCATAAATATTAAACAGAGGAAGTAAAGAAAATACCCTATGACTGAATATCTCATATCATAAATCTGTAGTTATCATTACATTGATTTAAATGTGCAATGGTTAGAAAAGTATTAGGCATTGTTATTTAATTTTAATTACCATTGAGTCATTACCCTAGTTTTAAAGTAATGGCATTGCTTTCAATTTTAAAAGTAAAATTGCATGTACATCTTAATACTTATTCCAAAATTCTTTATTTGATGATCTTCCTCACTGATCACTGTGTATTTTCTGAACTCAGAACACAATTCTCATTTGCAAAGACTCACAATGAGTAGGCTGTGATGATATCTGGAGCGGCTGACATGTCATAAATATTTATTTTGTCAAATTCTGAACAAAATGATTCTGAATAAAATCCTCTTCAATAGTGACACCACTATGACTCTGCTACCTGTAACCCAAGTCCAGACGCAGGGATGAAGTGCCATCTTTGTAAAATGACAAGACAGCTGAGTGTATACATCCCACAGGATCCATATGCTCTCACCTACTGCCCACAGCCTTATGTGATGACTATTTTGTCTTTTGTCAGGATATCTAATTACAATGTAAGTGGACACGTGCAAGCACATTTAAATCTCTTTCTCCACATGTCTACAAATATATCATTAATTTAAATTCTTTTAACAGATCTGAACATTTCTACCATTTTTTTTTTAAATTTTACCTGTGTGTTTATGCACACAGATACTCCACTATATAGATCGATCGTGTATTTCTCTTTATGAAATTTCAGGTAGAAAAAACAAGAAAATTATGTGTCAAAATTATGAAACTGAGACTTTTAATCAACCAAAGAATCAGTCGTTTGGATCTAAAATGTTTCTACCCATGTCACAGGAGTCCACAACTACAGTTATTAAACCTATATTACTGAAACAGTAAATTTAAAGAAATAGCATCTATGATGTAAATACAGACAGATTTCAGGAACCTCCACTGACTTAAAGAAGAATGGTTCTGAGATGTATGCCACAGCTTAAAACTAAATTGACAAAGGTGTCTCTTAATCATTTTCAGCCAAGTCTTTAGAATTTCACAGATACATGCTTTAGAGCAGCCGTGACATGCGGCTGATTCAGTTCCCTGCCAGACGAATGTGAGCACACAAGTTGTCTCTTTGAGCTTTCCTTTCTCCAGATTCTCCTAATTCATGAATTTTTAGAATATTACATAAAAATTAAAAATAAGCCTGCATAACACTTGGCATGTTCATGCCGACTCACAGAGACACACATGCAGTTTGAATAACTTATGGAATATTTTCCCTTTTGTCTCTGAAATCAGTAAATACGTTGGATCTTGAAATATTAAACCATATCTCAAGATAAAGAGTCAAAAGATACTAAACAGGATTATCTAAGAAGTTTGGAATATCACTTGGTTTCTCAAACTTCCATCTACAATTCAGTTTCTCTAGAGCTGTTTTGATTTTGTTTGTGTTAAGTGTAAGTTTACTAATTTGAAAAGAATGTTCAGTATTTCAAATATCAGAACATTTCAGTTCATGTATTATTTTCCTTAGAAGGGTCAAAAATGGGTCTAGATGAAGTGTTGGCTCTGGAAAATTTCTCCAAGGACAGGGAATTCGGGTACAATCTTAAAGAGTTAAACTAATATTTCAAGAACCAATATGTGACTTAAACATATTTCTGAGGGGCATAAATTTAGTTTAAGATCATTTGAGAAGTAAGCTTGGAATTAGAAAGGATGAAAAAGTTAAAAGGAAAACAAAAAAATAAATTTCAGCCATTAAGTACTGCTGTGAATATCCTGGAAACCACAGTTCAGTTGGTACCTGGATAGAGTGACCTGGTTTCAAAGCACAGAGTGAGTTTCATTGTCAGTGTGGCCTCTTCACATGGATACTGTTAATGCTGAGTCAATTCTTTAATTTAATTTTAATCCTCTGAAAGATCAATTCAAATTATAATAGACCTGTGACTAGTGGAAAACTCTACTCCAAATCCAACTAAGATAACAATCATATCCCAAAGACAGGACTCATGGCTCACTGAGGAGTTGCAGACTAGGGTTGAAAATCTTTCAGTTCATTCAATTTTCAGTTATTTATAGAATTTTTGGAAATACATTTTTATATTTTTCTTTATGTGAAACAAAAGCAATGCAACCTCTTTTTGCAAGTGTTGACACTTACAAAATCAAATGATCAAATCCATTTTCTTATTTATATGACTCTGATGAAATTTTATTAAGTTGCTACTGCAAATTCATTGACAAAAAATAATTCTAAGACCAATTACAGAAGAAGGAACTGTTGAAAACTCCTAGCTTCCCTTGGTAATAGTCCTTGAAAGAGAGGTGAATGAGAAACTGTGGACATTGTACTGGAATAGGTAGGACAGAAGTTACCACTGTGTTCAGTTTGGCTGAACACAATGTTTCTATTAAATTCAGGACAAGAGTTCCCTAGGCTGATCTTCCTGAAGGCTAGCAGAGACAGTATTATGAAGGTTAGGCTTGTGCTATCCATTAGTTGATGAGTACGTCATCTTATAGTTGAAGTAGCTCAGAGCAGTAACTATGAAAGCAACAACTGATGAAATAAATCTTCCGATCACAGGAGTTAAATGAGTAAACCATGTTTGTATTTTCACCATTTTTCAAAAAGCTTGACTTCATCCTAGATGTACAAATAATCTAATGCCTTTTAGATGATGACTGTATTTGGGATATCCGCAGTTATAGTTAAATGATAGAAGCTATAATACACAGATATTCTAATAATTTCTAAAGAGTGGACTACACTGGGAGATCTTCTAGTACCACAAATCCATATATTCAAATCATTTTCATATGGTCTATATAAAATTGATGATATATACTGTATATGTGCATGTGGGGATATGCAAATATATACGTAGAAGATATAAATTTCACTATTTACTTTCTCCCTATCTATCTCTTTATCTACCTATCTAACATCTATCTAACTTCTATCAACCTATCATCCATCTATATGTATTTGTGTGTGTGCATGTGTGTGTGTGTGTGTGTGTGTGTGTCAGGTATTATATCATTTCTGTGTGCTTACTGAAGTTCTATCTTCTGTAAGCACAGCCAGATGATGGGATTCTCACCCTATCATAAGGTTCTGGAACTGCAGCTGTGATTGGTATGCATGTCAGGAACAGCAGCTGGATATCTTTTGAGATTCTTTATTTCAATCTTCATGATTCCCCAGTCACGTTTTCTTAAAGAATTTCAATTTTATTCATCACTCTGAATCAAAGCAGGAAAAAATATAATCAGATCATTCAAGATATGTTTTCCACTTTCTCATTTTGTATCTCTCCTTTAAAAAATCATGCTACTGAATTCTTTCAAAATATTTCTAAGATAGAGAGAGAGAAAGAGACATAGAGAGCTGCATTCTATAAATGATAAAAGAAGTGTTTAAGGCTTAAAACAGTTCTCAAGCCATAACATCCTTTGATGCTTTAAGCATATATGACATGCATTGTTTCTTTAATATTGTAAAAGAATATGAAAATAAAATCTCTTCAGTGATTACTTTGGGCATATTGTTTATTCGGGACAAAAATATGTACTTGGCACAGAAAGAAATAATAAGCCAATCCATGTAAGTTTTGTTCATCATAATTTGAAATTCATTTCTTAGAAACAGGAAATTTCAATACTTAGCTGAATGCTACATTAACATGTAGTCTTGAATAGAAACAAAACTACCTTCTCATTAGATATATGCATCCTAGGCATTTGTGGGGTAAAACCTCTAAAATCAATGGTTTCTGTGATAATATAAATACCTGAATCTCAATAGTACATATAACATGAATTTATAAATTATCATATATTTATACTTTCAAGACTAGTCACAGAATAAGTTCAAATTTAATTCAATGCTTATCAAATTAATTAAAATTTTGCATTAAACCTACTTTTAATTCAGTTTTAAAAATCTTGTTGGTTTAATACATAACAACAGTAAAATATGTATATACACTGTTACGTATTTTTTGTCTCAATTCCTGTGTGCCTTCTGAATGAACAGTTTAGCTCAAAAGACATTTTAATTGTCTGGGCAGTATAGGAGCCCAGCTTCTGACTTTCAAACGGTAGGGCATTAAAGGAAGAGTTCCACAGCAGATAAATATTAGTATGAAGAAAGCAGGTTGTCAAAGAGAGTAAAACATAGAAAAGTAACAGGATTGAAGAATGGTCTAATAAAAAATATAGTGATAATGTTAAAAGATGTCAGCTTTCTCACTGCTGTGGAAAGAGGGGGGACATGAAAACAGAAGGACCCTATTGTATGCTTTTGGAGATGGAATGAGAGAGGTGAACTTATGGATTCCAATATTTCCCTAGAGCTGCTACAACAAATTATCTTCAGTTGGAATGCATTCTTTTAATTCTTGAATCTCCAATCACGTATTGGTAGGTGCACGTTCCTCCTGAAGGACCCTGCTCTTTACTCTCTAGCTAATTCTTAGCTTCTGATAGTCTAAGTCAAGCTTCTTTTTCCATCTTCACATGGCCTTCCCTTGATATGTTGTATCATTTTGTGTAGTCTTTACATAAGTACAGATACATTGTAGTTATAGCACAATCCCGTCTATTATGGCTATTTTTAGCTAACTACATTTGTAAAATATCTTCTTTCCAAATAAGGTCACTGTCCAACATTCTGAGTTCACAGGAGGTTTTGAGGAAGGCAATTCAACCCATTACAGAAAAATAGATACGTGTGTGTGTGCACAAGCATACAAATATCCCAGTGAATTCATCAAATCGGATCTGCCTTCTTCATGGAAAACTTCTGGAACAGTGACTCTAATGAGCAAAATTTAGACCTAGGCTTTGGCATGTAAGGGCAGTTCTCTTTAAATGACATTAGATTTTTTTTAATGTTTAATTCTATGACTGAGTTACAGAAAATAATTCTCAAATACTTTGTTTGGCTGGAAACTAACTACACAAATATCAGACCATCAGAGTTAGCATGTAGGATATTCTCATCAAATTAGTAACAGTCTGAGCAACAAGGTACATGATATAAATACCTAGAATAATTTACCAAATGAAACAGACATGTAAACCTCCAAAATAATAATGGGTATAAGCAGACTAATTTGGAGAAAAAGAATATTCTTATTGGTAGAAGGTGGCTAACCAATAAATTTCATGAAATGAGAAAAGTGTGAAAATCTCCAATTGTTTTTGCTAATGCTAACACCTAATACAGCCATGACATGATGATATCAAAATCAGGTGCTCACGTTTTGACGAGGAATAAGATATTTCTGAGGTCTCAACGTATTAAGTACAAAGACAAAGAAGAGCTTTGCAAGGAAGTTGCCTGGTGGATACCTCCTCAGTGAAGTGGATACCTCCTCAGTAAAGTGATCAAAGTTATTGTCACCAATAATAGAATAAATAAACCACTCCATGCAAATTAATGTTGTATTATCTGTGAGAATATTGTCAAAAATGCACATTCTGATTCTAACCCAAGGAAATAGAAGACAAATGTTAAGAAATCCTATAAAATAGTTCTTCTGTGCTTGTCAAGTATAATGATCATGGTGGGGAAGAAAAGAAACACTTGTGGATTCATGGGTCTAAAAAATGTGTGGTCCTAGATGGGATCTTTTTTAAAATAAAAAGGCGTGGTTAAGATAACTGTACTAATTTGACAGAGGTCCATGGTTTTATTAGCAGTGGTATGCCTGCATTCAGTTCCCAAGCATAAAGGATATGTACTGATTCTGTAGGATAGCGTGTGGATGAGAAGGTCTTATTCAGAGGATGGGGTCAAAATGTCAACTACCTGTACTACAGTAATCCAGGAAAGATATTTGGATGACACTTGTCACTCTTCCCTAAGGTTAAATTTATACAAAATTGAAAACAACAAACATTACAAAGAAATGGAATGTATTTTGTATGTGCTTGCCTGCAAAAGAGAGCTTCAGCATGATTACCATTAAAAGAGAATATTTAGCAGGTAAAAATGCACAATGTTAGTTCTACGAGAAATGAGAAGAACATTAATAAACATAAAGCTATATTTCAGAAGGAAAAAGACTTAATTATTTAATAATTTAAAAATATTTTTCTTTCAACTGTGTTGCTGTTCACATTAGTAAAGTATGCTGATTTTCATTATATCTTTAGTCCTACAACTCAGGAAAATGGTGACATTCGCCTTTTAAATATGATATTTGTTTACTAAGTCATTTCCTAACCTTAGATACTTCAGTTAATATTTTTGTGGAGTTCATAGTCTCCCTCCCCACTCACCACCAGCAAAACCAGAGTCAATTCAAGCCATTTTTCTTTGTCTTTATCCTGGAGACACATAGCACTTCAGCTCCACCAGTCGCCACATGGCACTTAATTTGTAATGTTATTTGAATTTTTATGTGGTGTATTATTCTTACCTGTTTAGAGGCTTACTTTCCTTTATTTCTAATTATCTAACATCTCACTCAAAAGAACTTGCAATGTTCCTGTCACATCTTAGATTTAATTTGCAAAGTATGCTGACCTCCAAAACTCCCACACCTTAGAAGAACATTAACTATGATAAATATTCAACAATAATCATTGCTCTCATATAAACAAAATTCTCCAGAGATTTTATCAGAAAATCAGTAGAACATGCTGTTTAAACCCATGGGAAGCAGAGCCAGATGTTTTAACTTAAGTCTCAGCTCTTTCACTTAATATCTGGCTTTTTATATTAGCTATTTTTTTTCCTTCATTTTTCTCATGAAAAACAATGAAGATTGGAGAAATGTATCTTGCCAGTAAAGTCAAAGTAATCCTGTGAATATTAAAAGCAATGTTACAGGAGTGATTTTTCAATATTGATCACTGTTAGAAGAATCCATGGTCTCAAGAGAACTGAGATGCCTCAGTGTCATGTATTTTGCATGCACAGTAATGCAACAATGCCACCATCCCAAGCACTATCTACTGTCACATCTCTAGACAACCCTTTTTACTCATATGCCCTTTTGGATGCATTAATGATGCCCATATGTGAATTTGTAGAATAGTTTAGTGTCACTGGGCACATTTTCATTGACTCTGGTGTTCACATGCTTCCAACAATTTACAGAATGATGCTGTTAAAAGGAAATCACAATGCAATGACCAGAAAGAAATTAATATTTATTGGGCATTAGTTCTATTTTAAGCCAAGTGGCTGGTGCGCTGATAATTTCTCATTTCTAAAAATATTTCTAGGTAGGGTTTATTGTATACAATAAGCAAATAAAATGTGACTGATGTGGTTTGTCATTCATACAAGTGAAAGTCAGACTTTGAACTAAATATCCCAAGGATCAGTTTCCAAATCAAAGAGAATGTTCTTTGTCCTTTGACCAAGATTCAACATACATTTACATTTAAATACCTCTACCTCAATGTACAATAACATTAAAATACATATTGAATGTCTGAAGTAATAAATGTAGGCAAATTTTAACTTAAAAAATTATTTCAGCTTTGTTCAGTAACCACAGTTAAAACCAGGCAAATTCACATCTTTCTGAGCAGTATTGCTACAAGAGTCAGTTATCATCAAGTTCTGAAATTCACTGTAGAATTTTAAAGAACCATGTCTCTAGTCTCCAAATAAGATATTCTAAATTAATTTGGCTGCCATTTGGGCAAATATATATGTGTGTGTTGTCTTGACAGCTTGTCAACTGACAGACAGTTCTAGAACATCACATTCATTTCAGTTTAATATTGGTAAATTTCTCTATTAGACCCTTTTTCCACTTCTTGCTGAAGGAAATCCCTCAGTCTTTGCTGGCATTCCTCAGGGCATGCAGGTGCAGTTGCTGGCATTTTTCCAGTAGCAAAGGAAGAAAAATGAAAGGAAAGAGAGGAGGGAATAGACAGGCTGGGCAAGAACAGGAGTAGCAGCTGACCTTCACCCTGGTAGTCACCTCCACGAGAACTGAAAGGATAATTCCCACCTGACAATAGGAGAAGGTAGCCGCTTCTGCTTCCTTTAGACAGAGCCTGGCACAACCCGAAACCAGACACTCATTGCTTAAAATCAATACAGAGGGAAGTACGAAGGAAGATGAGGAATACATTAATAAAATAACTTTCCAAACCACAAATCTGCCAATTATGGAACATGCGTTTTCTTCACAGCATTGTTTTACCTTGTACTTTCTCATGGGAATTATTAACACTGCGTCATAGGTATGAAAAAAGGGCCATAATTTAACTTCTCCAAATTTCACAATTGATTCCCAAATAACAGATTGAACTTGGACTCAAACCTACTCTGTGACTTCAACAAGCGATCAATTTCAGAAGACAAACTTAATGATTTAAAGCATTTATCTGTGTATATATGTATATTCATATACATACACACACATACATTTGTATGTATATATGTTGCTATCCTTTACTGTTTTGCCAAGAAAAATAGGTATAATTCACATATATATGTGTGCACAGGTAAACATACACATGAAATTCTATAGCTAATATACTCTTTATAACTTTTTCTTAGCTGAATATCACTTTGATGTGTGTAGAAATCCCTGAGGTTTCCCTTGCCAACATACCCACAAGGCCAATAACTTACATGCATAGAAAAAGCATTATCTAATACATTTGTAGCCAACAGATACAGAATTGGACCTGAGGTGGGAAATCACAGTAATGGAGCAATAACAGTTTCCCCACTCACTGCTTATTAGTAATTAAGATGAATCATGCTGTGTGCGCCGAAGTTACTGATAATGTCTTACTCTGAATCTAACTAAAATCTAGGTAAAAAGAATTAGGTAAGTTCTTTGACCTAAAACTATTAGCCATATAAGAATTTTTTTTTTAAAAAAAGGAAATTATATAGCATTTTTCAGTTCCTGAAAAATGCCAGAATTTATTCGATGCACAGAGATGGAAATGTTTTTGCTTGTCTGTGTGCTTCTTTTTTACGGATGGTAGAGAGATCGTTTCCTAAGTATCCCCAAGAAAAGTACCATTTCAGCCATTTATAGAGCAACAAATCAGTTTCGATGAAGAGAGAAAAATAAGTACAAATCAAATTCCTTTGCACAGTAGATAAAATGGAGTCCTTGCAGGGAAATATGTGGATAAGACATGAACACCTAAAGTCACTTCTGATTTGCTGTTGTGATAGAAGTTTGTATATAGGAATGTTTTATTATAGGCATGTAAGGAAAGGAAGAACAGATGAAACTAAGCCACCAAACACTCTCTGGCTATGGAGCCTGGACGTTCTTACTCCATGTAAAACAAACACCTATCAAGTATAAGGAATATTTTATTTCCTATTAGAAATACACAAGTAGTTTAAAACAAGGTAACGTAAAGCATAGTATTTGGCAAGCTACTAAGACACTACATTGGCAGGTATTAGGGTTTGATCTAGAAGGGGCTGATCAAAGAATGATATGATATCATTTGTTGGGATTGCACTGTGGTCAGTCATGGTCACAAAGGTGAGGTGCTTTAAGGTTTGGAAGAAGAAAATGAATTCAACAATGTCTCTTTCATGTTATGTATGGGATTTCAGAGTGTATTGGAAGTCAGGATGAGAAGCATAATTTCAAAGAGGAAAATTATGGTGATTTTTAAGGTGCTATTTGGTTGTCTTTGGCATTTCCAGGTGAAATATATATATATATATATATATATATATATATATATATATATATATATATATAGGCAAACAGCATACCCAGAAAATATTAGTTGAAAAAATTACTTTTGTAACATCATATTTGAATTTTACTGCTTGGCCTCTCGGAGAAGGAAGAGATCTAAAAGTCCTCCTTTTATTACTGTCTGAGATTTGAGGTTTTCTGCATGAAGGCTGGGATTGAGAAATAGATCCACATCAGGTGGAAAAGATCAAAATCATGTTCTAGAAAGCAGGTAATAGTAACAGAAGCTTTGATGATTCAGGTGTAGCAGGAGTGGATGAATGGTCATAGAAATAGATCCTAAAAATCACATAAAGTAAATTAGCCATCCCAAGAGAAATTTCAGTATTGTCAGTTAATGTGAATCTGTATGGACTTGGCCCACCTGCTGATGCCAAACTCTGATTAACTGTAGTCTTAGATACTGTCCTATGTCTCTGTGTACTGCATCTGCATGCCAATATACACAACAAATAATTAAAAATGAAGCAAATATCAATAGGATTAGCTTGGCATGTTGGAACAAATCTTGATAAATCCGTCTCAGTAACAATATTCAAACTACACATCTATGAGAGGAATACAAATTTAGCCTATTGAAATACTGTCGGAGTAAGGAGAGATATTTTAATAAAGCTGCTCCTCCGTCAGTTTCTATCACTAAGGGACTAAAGCTATTGAGCTGTGGAACTTAGGCCAAGAAAGGGGATTTGGAAATGCAAATTGGAGATAAGAAGGTAATAAATGTCTTTTATTCAGCAACACACCATCCCTGATGCCAGAAGCTATTTGAAAGATGATTTTTAACAGTTCTGTGAAATTGGGAGCATACATACCCAAAATGGACATCTCTGGCACAGTAGCATGATAGGGCCCATTGAGAAACTCCGGTGCATTGTCGTTGATGTCTTGAACTTTAATAATAAATTCAGAAGGAGGCTCAAGAGGTTTGTTTGTCTCCCAGTCCACCGCCTGAGCTGTTAACGTGTACTCAGCCTTTTCCTCTCGGTCAAGTCTTTTAATAGCATGGATATCTCCAGTAATGTCATTTATTTGAAAGATTGTCCCAGCTCCATCACCTGACAGGATGTACTTGATTTTTTTGCTTCCGGGATCCAGATCTGTGTGTAACTAAAATGAAAAGTAGTATAAGTTAGAGATGGGGAAATCTGCAAAAAACTTTAACTGTTTCCTGTCTATATATGCGTTTGGTACTTTTTATATAAGCTACTCAGTCTCTGCCTAACATAGCTGTATAGATATTCTATACATTTGTATTAATAGCATTTTAAAATGAACTATAAATGCTCTAATTTGCTTGATCTGAACTCATATGCTTCCAGAATGATAGAAAATCAAGAAAACACAAACTGGCATGCTTTCACACACATTCTCTGTTGTTATTAGATGCCGTTTATGAAGTACTAGCCATGTTTCAAGAACTGAGAATCAGTTTTAATGTAACCATTCCCTTAACTTTTATTAAAACAGTATTCAGTAGGAAATGTGAAAACCTAAGGGCCAAGAAGACCCATAGTAACCCTGTGAGGTTCACCATATTTGGCAGGATCAAATGGATTAGTCTCAGAGATTGACTCCATCCTTGTAGTACTTGTAGAAGCAAAGATGCTCTAACGACATGACTTATATTGCTATGGCTTTTATATGGCTGTCAACCTTTCATCATAATTCTTCTTGTCCTGGAAAATCACTTCCATTCTACAGGAAGGAATATCAAGGATGGAACATGGGAGCCCATTTCCAAGAGATGAAATTCCATAGGAAATGAAAATTTCTCAGCAGGAATTCAGATTCATTACAGGTCACAGCAATAAGCATGATTGAGCAAGAATGAAAGAAATGTCAGAAGCAAGCAACTACTTGGCCTTAAATATATAGGAGATAACGAGGAAAGCTGAGTCCTTGGCTTGAAAGACAAGTTTGCGCTCAAGGGGAAGACAGGTGTGCTCTGTTGTTGTGCCCCTGATACTGTATATACTCCAGCTTAAAAAATAATTAGCTAAGAAAAATAATGCATAGTATTTTAGAATATTGCATTTTTAAAGGAAAAATACTGAATTAAAACTGCAAAAAATATGGAGCTGCAGAGATGGCTCAACAATCAAGATCACTGGTTGTTCTTGCCCAGCACTTGTATGGCAGCTAACAACCATCAATAACTCAAGTTCCAGGGGATCCAACACCCTCTTCTGACCTCCTCAGGCATTGCCCCACACAGGTGCACTTGCACACATGTAGACAATATAGTCATACATATAGAATTTAAAAAATTAAAAGTTGTAAAATACTGTGTAAATACACATATTTTCAGTTTAACTCAGCTACTTAGTTAGTATTCCTTTGATATCAAATATTTGTTTCTTGGTTTTAGTATCTTATGGAAAGAAACAACTGAAAATTCAAAGATGTGTTCTTCTAGGATTTCTTTTATTCAAAACAGGCTCTACTGCCTTCTTCACCAGTTTGAATTGCATTTAGCACTTCAATAAGTAAAAATAAATGATCCTAAAAAGACATTAAATGGCAACAAAGAACCCAAATGCAGCTAGATCTCCTACTTTACTTTTGAATACTTTATAAAAGTTAAAGCACATGATTACATCAAATATTTATTAAATCTCAAAATGTATCCCTTCATTTATTGTATTAAATTTATGAATAGGAACAAATATTGAAATGCCACTTTATCTTAATGAATGTGGGATTATAATTCATTAATGTGATATTAATCCTAATTTATGATTATTTTAATTTATGTGCATTCTAACATTTCCATTAGCATTTTTATTAAAAAGAAAATTTGAATAGTATATCATTCATAAATGCTCTCTCTCACATACAAGCCATTCTAGCGACAAGCAAGATATTCGGATGTGTCACTCCTGTCCACAAATTTTTACTAATTAATAAACTGTCAAACTTTTTATTATTTACGTAAGAAATTTTTTCTACCATATTTTTGTTTTCACTACCAGTAGTCTCTTAATAATAAATTGTATTATAACATTAGTGTTAGGTGTGACTGGAACCTCAAACCCCTTCTGCCCAGCAGTTCCAATCCAGGCTCTCAGGTGCCTCTGAGATCTGAGAGATCTGAGAAAAGAACTAACTTTTGAATAGATAAGCTCTCCAACCCAGGATTCACAAACAGCTGTAAAAACGGACTACTTCCCTGGGACTTGGACTTTCGGGCTGAGCTCGCTCTCTCAGGGAGTTAGCCTCTCGCACTCTCCCTAAGGGAGCTTCTCCATCCTGAACTGGAGCCAGGCACACCAGCATGGTTCACCGGAGCCCCGGTCCGAAAATGGGTTGAGGGGGCTTGCCTCCCACATCTCTTCGGGAAGGCTAGCCCATTTCTACACTCGTGGGTGCAGAGAAGATAGTCCCAACTGGTCTTCTCTTAATAATACTGGGTCTTGTTAGCTCCCAGGAGAGTCTCTGGTCCCTTCTGTCTGCTGAGTCTCTCGAACCCTGACCTTACAATTGGGTTTTCATGATCTCTTGTATTCAAAAACAATTAAGAGAAAATAAGTAAAAAGTACAGATTTTTTTTTTTTAAGAATTAAAGACAAAGGTAAGAATCAGGTCTTTTTAACTCTAGACAATGTGGACATTAAAATGCTCTTTAAACTTCAGTTACTCTGTCTATGAGGATATAATCACTCTGAACAACTGATTTTAGAATCTGACAATATGCATCTCTCTAAAAATTATGTTTAAAATGAAAATTATCATATGTCATGTCAAATAGCTTAAATCTTTTTCATTTCATAACACATACACCCTATACAGCTCTCTGAAAATCCCTTATGGAAACAGGTTCCTGAGATTTCTTTCAAAAACATCTTTGGGCTAGTGACATGACTCAGCAGGAAAATGTATCTGTTTTCAGGCATAATGAATTGAGTCCCATCCCTAAAACTCACATGGATTAAGAGAGAACTTAGTACTGTGACATATCCCTTAACCACCACATGTGCCCAGTGTGCGCACACACACACACACACACACACACACATAAATAAATGACAGATGATGATGATAAATGATGGTAGTTGATAGCCTTTACTGAGTAAGCACTCTGTAAAAAAAGAAAATGTATAACTATTACTTTTTTTCATCCTAGTTGGCTTTAATTATCAACCTGACACAGCCTAGATACAACATGAGAAGGGAGACTCAGTGAAGTGATTTCCCAGATCAGACTGGCCTGTGAGCAATCCAGCCATTGATTACTCCTGTGTGGTTTCTGCTTCAAGTTCCTCCTGGATTTCCTCCCTAATTTCCTTCCATGATGGACTGTGAGCTGGAAGAATAAGTCAAGTAAATATTTCCTTCCTCTTATTTACTTTTGGTGATGTTTGTTAAAGCAACAGAAAAGAAACCAGAATATTTCTCTTTGTCCATAAATTGATTTATGCTCACCCTAATAAAATGCTGATCTATAGGCTGAGGGTATTCTTGAATCATATATTGGGTTTATGTGCTTACTCATCATAGTATTTATTTATTTTTTCATCCTAGTGTTGGTAGCACACACACACACACACACACACACACACACACTAGCTTCTGGCTTGTGCGGGTAAGCAATCTGATATTACAATGAAAAGATTATAGGTGTAAGACAAAAGTGCAATTGATAGAAGCCAAGAAACCTCAGTCTCCATGTCTGGCCTCCGAAGTAGTGGCCAGGCACAGTTCAAGCTACTGTTTTTGGTGTTCTTCACCCTGTCAAATCCTATAGACTTAACACAGCAACACTGCCCATCACTTCATCCCACTGACATGAGCCTGTGAAACTAAAGATATCCCACGTGTACTAAATGTTCACAGTTGAGCATCATCTAGAGGTGTGACTGCTGTCTCTCCCAAGGGCTGCTTTTGGTAACAGGGGCATAATAAGAGACACAAGACATCAGGCTGGATAGCTAAGCTTCTTGGGCTGACTGTGGCCTAAGTAGACCTCTTAATAAACACTTAAACAACATCCCGATTCTCTTCTGTATATTATCTTAGAGACTGAGATAGAGCAATGGGCATAGTCTCTCCTCTCAGTGTCAGATAGATTCATGGGAGATAAGCACAAATTGAAATCTTAAGGGAAGTATAACGATTATCATTGCTGTTCTTTCTATTATGTAGTTATGTTTTGGATAAAAAAAATCCTTCCACAGGCTAATAATTTACTGAATGATTAGATGTACACTAGATGCAGTGTTTATGGAAGCTTTGGAAACTTTAGGGGAAGGATCTAGTTTGAGGAAGAAGGCTTTGAGGAAGATACATCTGCGAGTTGCATCAGGTCCTGTCATGCTTTCTTTGCTGCAACCGGTGATGACATGAGGAAGTTCTTCTACCAAACATCTATCACTATATTCTGACCAAGCATGGGACTAAATAGCAATAGACAGAATTCTCAGATACCATGAGTAAAAATAAATCTTTTTCCCTTAAGTTACCTTGGTGAAGCAAGATGTTAACAATAATAACCAATATGTAAGTATCAAGCATTAACTGACTGGTGAACAATTTGCATGTGTACGCACCATCTGTCAAACCAAACAGGGCATTCCTCCATTTCTTGGAGATGCACAATTGGCCAGGTTTATAGAAATGCTCTAAGTGTTTCACATTAAGACTTCAATATCAATAGTCCTGTCAGGACTGCTCACAGTAGAGATGAGTCATCAATGCAACATCTTTATAACCTTATTGTCTTCCACATATTTTCATAATGCCTCTCAATTAAAAGGCAAGTTCGTACAATGGGAGTCCTGGGAAGATGCATTTGCATGTCATTTTTTGTATTCTTTCTTCTTGTCAATGTGTTCATCATGTTTTGGGAAATTCAATAAATACTTCTAGAGTATGGTGAATATAAAATTGGGGAAAAGATACTTTCTTGTTTTATTTTCAAAACAACAAAGTTGGAAGTAAATAAACTGAGAAAAGTTAGAGTGGGAAGCTTACAATATAATGTTTGAAAAACACATGTTCTTCTTTTAAAATATTTTATTTATTATTTTTTATTTTATGTGTATGAGTGTTTTCCCTGCATGAATGTAAGTGCATCTGTGTCATGTAGTACCTTAGGAGGTCAAAAGACAGTTGATTCCCTTGGAACTGGGGCTCTGGATGCTTGTTAGTTGCCATGAGGGTGCTAGCAATTGAACTCAGATCTTCTGCAAGAGCAGACCATGCTCTTAACAGCAGAGCCATCTCTCCAGCTGTGATGCACAAGATCTTAAGCTTTTAAATGTATGTATGCAAATTTACATTCCAACATATGAACTAAGAGGAATTGATGGAGAAGAATGAGTGGGTGGATGAAGAGATTTTTTAATAGACAGATTAACAGATGAATGAGAAATGGAGGTTATCCTGTATTCAACATCATCGTCCTCAGAATCTAAGGAAAAACCAACATCTCTCTTGTGGTTGTTCGTATTTATTGCCGGAAATAAAACCTCGTCTCTTCTCATATGCAATCCTCTAGGAACCCAAGTTAATTCAGTAATGTAGGCTGTAAATTCATCTCTGGTATGATCTATTTAAGGACAAAATTATGTGACAGTTACTAGAGAGAATCAGAACAGGATATTCTGACTATATCTTCTACTCAAATGAGATGACAGCTAAGAATGAGTAACTTGAGGGAAAATTGGGTCCTTAACTGAATATCAGGTAGCCTAGCATCAGCATTTATTTTGCAGTTCTAGTTAAGGGGCTGGAGAGATGGCTCAGTGATAAAGAACACACTTGCCTTTCTTGCAAAACAACTGAGTTCAAATTCCAGCACCTACCTAGTAGCTAACTACCATCCAGAACTCCAGTTAGAAGACATAAAAAGTTCTCTGGTCCTCTGGAGGCAGTGTCCATCACCACCGCACTCACATACATGGAGGCAATACATTCATACACATTAAATAGAAATACAAATAATGCAAATACAAATTAAAAATAAATTTAAAATATCCTCTAGTCAATCCCAATGGACAGTCTTGGGACTGTCTCTCCAATTCACTATCTTCTGAACAAGTATTATCTAAGTCACAAGGAAAAATGTTTGCAGCTGTTAGAATCTAAGAGGTTCCCAGGGGTTGATGGCCATATATCGCTGCCACTTATAGATCCCAGTTTCGAATGAATCTGATCAGGCGAAAAGTTAGCAAGCTTAGCAATAAATTCATTTTGCATGACAGAATATTTCTTCTTTATCTGGCATAATGCCTGCTGGGTGGAAACTGGGTTATAGGCTATCAATTCATCTGTGAATAAGGTATAATCCACAAATCACAGTTATTCCATATTAAATATGGAGTCAGCCAACTTGACACAGTAGTTTTAACTTAAATATTTGAGATGATAAGAATCTAAGCCTTCATCCTAGAGCAGACACATATGTAGGCTGCTATGAGAGTGAAAGAATGGTGAGAACAACGAGCAAGAGGGGCAGATAGGCTATTTTCATGTTTCTGGACTGTTCGTCTGAAGTACAGTGTCAAAGTTGCTTGCTGTGATGTCACAAGATGTCTAACTTCAGCCTCTTGCAGATCACTACATCATCCAAAGGATGCTGAAACAATATGAAGTGCACTATTCTAATGGGGCCCTCTGCTGCATTCAAAGAGAATGGGACAATTACCTTGGGGCATCAGAAGTAACATGTACCTCTCAAGCTTTAAGTTAAGTAAAGCCTCCTAGAATGGCGATAGATGAGTGAAAGACAGTATTTCATACTGGACTGCATAGTATGAAAAAATGCCTTCATATATTAAACTGTTTGACTACAAAATAAATCTAAATAATGCAAATTTACCTCTTATTTAGTTATCAACTGATAACAAGTGACAGAGACAATTGCATAATAAAAGAACAAATAGACATAAAAACACCCTAAGATTTTAGTTCAGATCAACTTGGGGACATACACTCATTTCGTTGATCATGTGATGATGAGGAAAATTTATTGATATACTAACAGTCCTGAAAGTAATTCTCATATATGCCATTATGCTTAAGTTTGCCTTGGGAAGTGAAAAGAAACAGAAGGAATGATAGTGAGTCTATGTAAAGACCACAGCATTTGGCCTAGTGCTGTTTATCTGATTCTGATAAAATTCTCTAACAAAAAAGTTATTTATTTTAGCTGACAGTTCAGGCTTATCATCCATCATACAGGAACCTCAAGACAACTGGAACTTGAGAGAGCTGGTGGCATCTACAGTCAAGAGCAGAGAGGTAATGGATGCTATGTACCTAGGTGCTTTCTTACACTCAGCACTTTCTTCATTCTTAGATAGCTGAGGACCACAAACCTAAGGAATGGGGCCACCCAAGGTGGGCTTGTGCCACGCCCACAGGCCAATCTGATCCAGACAATTCCCCATAAAGAATCTCTTCCCTTGTGATGCTACATTGTGTCCATTTGAGAGTTAATCCTATATTCAAAATTATATCTCCTTAAGAAAAACAGATTAAAACAGAGAAACCCACAGAAATATATATTTAATAAAGAAGTATATAGCACTCTGATAGCTCAGCAGTGTGCTGTGCAGTCTGTGTCAGCTTCCAGTATGGATACTGAACTGCTTGACCTGCAAAGAAAAAAAAATGGAAGCAGTTTCAAGTGAGCTGCACACCTTATATAGTGGACAGACAGCTTGGAATACAGTCAGGAGAAAGAAAACACTGTGTGTACTATTCCTAAATTTTAATGCCCACAAAAGCAGTCTTCTACTGATGCTATTAACCACTATGTCCAACAGCAAACATTGCACTCACCACATACTCTGCCAAGCAATAGCAGTATAAGTGTGGTCATACAGGGCATATCCTAATCACCTACAGTTTTTCTGACTGTACATGGAAGAGGCACATGTGTTGCTCTTGATTGACTTTCTCAAGCCCTATCAGTTAATTAATGACATCAACAGGTAGAGCCCAGTCAGGTAGTTTCACAACCCTGCACATTTTAGCAAGTTCTATAAAGACCTTCAGAAAAGCTAGCCAGTAGACCAGGGGGTATGGGTCAGTTGGTAGAGTGTGTGTCTTGATGTACAAGACCCTGGGTTCTAGCCTCAGCATCAGTCATCAATCAATCAATCAATTAAGAGCAAAGCAACTGAAACTTTAGATAGAATAGACTAGTGTTCACAGTTTGGAAGCAGAATTATCTGATCTAGACAATTCCTCATTATGATTCTCTTCCCATAGGGCTGACTCAGCAGTCTTTTTGCAGAGGATCTGGGTTCAGTTCCCAGCATCCACATGGCAGCTAACAACCATGCCTAACTCCAGTTCCAGAGGAATCCGACCGCCTGTTCTGACTTCCCTGGCATTGCATTATGCAAGTGCACTCATACCCATGAAGGCAATATACTCATACAGACAAAATAAAGAAATAATAAATAAAATATTTTTAAACAATTCTCTTCCCAGATGATTTTAAATTGTGTCAAAATGAGAATTAAACTAGTACAGTATCTTCTTTAGGTTGCATATGTTATAAGATATATGCATACAAACTTCAGGCCAATTCATTCTACAAAGGTGTAAAATATAAAAGACACAGATGCCCAGGTACAAAAGTGTGACAGTGGCGAGGAAAATTTCAAAGCTGCATTCATGACCTTGTTAGATTTGCTCCCATCTTAAATAGGTACCACAGCTTTTCAGGGGTGGAAATGTATGATGTGCCAGCTCTGTAGCAGATATATTGCTCTTTGCTAGACTCAAATTTTGCCTACAAGTCAGTTTCTCTCTCTGTCTCTGTCTCTGTCTCTCTGTCTCTGTCTCTCTATGTGTGTGTGTATATATATATATATATATATATTTATTTATATTTATATTTATATATATATATCACTCTCTATCCATCTATCTCTCTCTGAAAAAAAATTATGCAAAAGGAAATATATTGGTGCCGAATTACATTGTGAGGACTATAAACTATTTCTGCTAACATGATGAAGACACGTAATTAACTTTGATAGGATTGAGGTAAGTAACCTGGAGAATTCATTCTGTAATGACATTTGTTCATTTTACTAAAATTATCCTAAAAATGTTCTAGAAATGATCATACCATGTGTTCTTGGTGTTTCTCTTTCCTTTTATACATGGCAGAAGATTGTATTACATAACCAAGAAACCATTTTCTAAAAAGTAACAGACACTTGTATTTTGGATACTTGTTCTGACATACGTGATGACTGTGGCATGTATTAAAAAAATTAAAGGACTGAAAATAAGTATGTTTATCTACAGCAACCAGCAATTTAGGGGAATAGTTTGGATTATGAGTTAAAGAGAAATAAACTACAGGGTAGTGAGGAATGCACTTAGCCTTTTCAATATTCAGTTTCCTTACTTGCCAAATGTTTAAACACTAGTACCCTTTAAAGTTTCTATAACAATTAAAATATGACAATATATAATGGTGTTAAAAACACACTTTGTTAAAGGAATAAATAAATACAAATAAAAAATCAGAAAGTGATATATGTTCTTGTGGAAATTAAATTTAAGATTAATGATGTGTTCTACCTATCCTAGACCTGCTTTCCAAGAAAAATATATTTAGTAACACAGTCTGCACAGATATTCAACATATAGAATTTTAATTACAGTAAAATCAATAATGTAACTTTACATTATTCATTTCATTTATTCATGTATTTGTGTGTGTGTGTGTATATATATATATATCTTAGAGGGGGAAAGACAGAATGAGAGAGAAAGAGATTAAGAGTAGTCTGACAAACACCACCATGTTTATTGTTTATGTGGAGGTCAGAGGACAGTTTTTCAGGAGTCATTTCTCTACTTCCAATGTGAATTCTGGCAATGGAACTCATGTCAACAGGCATGAATGGTAAGTTCTCTGCCTCATTCAGTAATCTCACTAGCTCAAGGATACAGCTTCAAGAGTTCAGTGAACTCAAATTGATCCCTTGCTCACACTGGTGAAGTGATTCTGTACAAACACATTTTGTACACATCTGCTCATCCAAGAACAAATGAGAGTACACACATTTGGAAGTGTTTGTTGTGTCTCCATATTTCTAAGCTAGAACTGGAGGCAGCTGATCACTGTGCATCGAGGCAGTGATTAAAAGGACACGTGGACAGGAGTACGGAAAAAGATCAACTAATAAAAAGACCGCTATGTCAATAGATCAATACATGGGTGAGGAGATCAAAGGACAGATGGCTTGATGGATTAACTAGTTGATAGATGACTCAAAGGAAGAATATGAGTAGATGAATGTTCTTTTTGAAGAATGCATATATAGAAGATAAAGAGATTTCTAACAGAACCATAGTCTGAGTTATCCTCACATTAATAGTGTAACACATTAAATACTTTGAATTAACCAATGAATGAATGAATGAATGAATGAAAGAATTGATGATATTGAAATCATTCACAGGGTGTATTTCAAACCCACAATATTTGCTCTAAAAGATCTGGGGAAAAATATCAAATTCATTCTCAAATCCCTGTTCCCTCTGTCACACTGAAACAGCATTATTTTAAATTCATGTGCAAATTATAAAGATACTTATATGAATATCTTCTGCCACCTGTTTGGTTTTCTGTAAATTATTGTCCCATAGAATTTCCTTAAAATCTAATGTGTATATATGTGTTTATGTGAGAATATATATATATATATATATATATATATATATATATATATATATATATGTGTGTATGTATATAAGCATGTGTGTACAGAGTGTGACAGATCTATAAATATTAACAGACATAATTCAGTAAAGATAGAAACACCTACCTATCAGGTGATACCAAAAAATATGACCAATATATTAATAAATGCTATAAAATAACAATAGGAGAGTACACAAATCATTTTTATTTTATTTTTTCATATTACTCCATGAACCCACTGATAAATTATATTAAATCTCTACATGAATTAATGTGCATAACTGAGGCTATATAACAAGAAATAATGCCAGACAGGAGAAACATTCCTTTGAGTTGCTGATCAGGCTAGGCCAAGAGATTCCAAAAATTACACAGGCTATTTACACAGTCTTGATTACCTTCTAGAGCCTGAAGATAAGACCCCATTGCTGAAGGTAGGAAATGCTTCAGACACAGGATTTGGAAGAGTAGAGCTGGAACTGATCTGGAAGCCACCTCCTTGATGGCTGGCTTTGGAAGGAATTATGCAAGCTGCTAAGGGAGACCACCAATAAATGGTCCAGACCCAGCTTCAGGTTTACTTCCTAGCACCCAAATGCTGCCTACAACTGTATGTAACTCTAGTTTCTGAGAGTCCAGGGCCTTCTTATTGCCTCTGTGGGCATTGCACAATGCAGGTACACAGAATACATGCAGTCAAATCTCTCATACATATAATACTAAAATAAATAAATAAATAAATAAATATAAAATAAAGCAATGAAAAAATAGACAACACTTACATGTATTTTGCAAGTCAGACTTTATAATAGGAAATATCTATTCAGTTGATTGTTTACTGATACCTACCTTTAAAAATAAAAGAATAGAATTTTTCTTAGTACACCATGCAATTAGATAATATAATTGGCATGGTTTGAAGGTATCTTCCCAAAGCCCCCTTGGTAAAGGGTGGTTAAAGGGGGTGGAGGCAATACTTAGAAGGATGCATTGGGACCTCTCTTATTCAGAGTTTTGTTACTATGAGTAAATAACCTTTAAAAAATCAAAGAAAATAAACCTAAGAGATGATTTTTATACCCTGGTGTCAAAGATTTTGGGGAAATCATTTGGCCTCATCACTCTGGACCTGTAATGGACAGAGCATTCTGGCAGAGACAGCATTGAGGAACAAAACTGTTTACTTCAAGTGAAACAGAAAAGGAATGACTAGGAACAGGAATAGGCCAGGACCAAAATATTCCTATCAAAGGCATGCCTCAAAAACATACTTTCCTGCAACTCAACTGAAGCTCCCCGGACTCCATTCAGATGTTGAATCTATCAATGGTTTGAATAAATTAATCCATTTATGAAGTGAGAATCCTCATGATTCCATCACTTCCGGAAAAGCTCCACTGCTTCTTCATGGACCACGACTTCAGGACATGATACACTTCATATCCAAACCTAGAAGACTCATTCCTTTCTCTAGCTCTCCTCTTACTCGTTCAAGAGCAGCATGCTCCATGATTATGCACTGTACCACAACAGGCCAAAGCTATGTGGAAAGAACTATGAGCTAAAACTTCTGAAATGATGAGCCATCACAAACTTGTATTTTAACTTGACTTGGATATCCTTACACAGCAATAGACATTGTTAAGGAACATAATGCATATTCTATGTGTGATTTTGACTATAGAAATATTTTCTTTTTTATTTCAACATTTCTTTATTTCTAGTATTTCTGTACATTTAGGACATAAAATTACAGGTTGATATGTATTTCCAGAACCCCTCCATTAACTCTTACTACAAGCAATATTATCTCAAATCCAGCGGTTCCCTGAAGTTTATCCATTTTTCAAATGTGCTAAATCATCTCTTGAATAAAAATTCTAGAGTTCTACTAATAGCAAATGTGAAAAACTCTTAGGCATGAAAGAGGAATGAAGCTTCTAATACCTTTCCTTGAACAATAAAAGCGTTGTTTCATTTAGCATATTGCAAACAGATAACAGTAAAATCTAAGTTAATTTTCTATTGTTTTTATATATGAGACTAGGTTGTCTTTCAAAATAGCCTTTTGCTTTGATTGAGAAGTAATAAAGTTTAACATTTGGCAAATTTGTATGAGCGGCTTGGACTTGCAAGAAGAGGGAAGGAGTAAAGAAAGATGGAAGAAGAAGAGCATACTTGCTTGATCCCAGCACCCGAGGTTACTCACCTTGGCCGAGTTTTTAACTGGCTAGATTGGGTTATCAAGGAAAGATCATCAAGTAGCCTCATACAGTCGCAACTCCACCCTCCTCAAACTTAAAGTTCTGAAGAACTAAGATGTGCTGGAAACAGCACCCTAGGTTGTTTGACCTGGGGTTCTCTTCTGTGGCCCCTAGAAACAGATTTTCTTTCAACATTTTAACCCTGTTTCCTGAGGTACAAATCTGTGACTGGGCTACATTCTAGAGTTCTAGAGACCTAAGGAAATGGAGTGTGGACAAATGAGACTAACCACTTTAGCAGCTTTCCTGAACCTTAAAGGACTTGCATCATCAGGAATCTGGGCTTCATTTAACTTATTGTATGTGTAAGGGTTATGACTCTCCCAAATCAAACAAGTAATAAAAACAACCCAAGATACTGTAAGCTGAAATGGAACCCAGCAGAGTGATATTGCTTTGCAAGATACTGAAGAGTTCCAGCAAGGAGTAGAGGTGCAAGGTTTGGGGGAAACCTTCTTATCTTTCAAGTCATTACTCCGCCAGAACTTTCTAAAGAACACTTAAATAAAAAAGAATATTCAAAGCAGCACTTATCAAAGAGTGGTCCACTGAACTGTGGGTGTCTCTAGAACTTGTTCATTGTATCTAGAAATTCTTTTTATTGTATCGGGATTTGCGTTGAAGGCACCAATATGAGGCGTTAAACTGGTGCAATGTTTATACCAGTGAAGATGACGGCATCAAACTCTAAGTAATCTTCATTCTGATACAATCTCATTAATTATAAATAATGTTTCACTTTTGAACATCTTCAGTGAGTTAATCAAATTGATCTTAGGGACTCTCAACCAGATATACTTATTTCTTAATGTTCTTTGCAATGAAATGGATTCTGCTTATAATGCATTTCTGTTTCACATTTAAGTAAGAGTATTGTCCCAAAGATATGATCTGTGACCGCATCGGTTACAAGCTGAAAAATTCATATTTCTAATTGCTAATTTAAAACCAACTGACAAACTCAAGCCACTCTGATTTACATTATCTATATATTTTACAAAAATGATAAAACTGGCTTGTCATTTCAAAGACAACCATTGCTAACTGTGGCTCACATCAGAATTTGAGCCTCCTGCCAGGGATTAAACTGTGGGAGAATCTGTCTCTGCCTCCATGACATTGGGATGTCTAGACAGTATGTGCCTAGGTTTTTCTATGAAATTGATAGTGTTAATGCACATGACTTTTTTAGTACAGTATTATAAAATTTAGGACAGCTGCTTAATTCAGAAACCCAATGTTTTCCAAGTGCATAATATTAAAAAATTATTAATTGCCAAAAGTTTCATTCAAAATGCAAAAGAGACCAATGGATTTGATGTACAGTACTTGATTGATGTAATTTGAGAGTCTGTATTGTGGCTGGTTAGCTTCTAAGAAACTGCCAATTGTAGAGATTTTAGGATAGTACCAAAGAAAAATATTCACTATTAGCTACAATGGTTATTAAAATTTATATGCATTTTCCATCTTCATATTTGCATGGGGCTGAATTTTCTTCATATAATTCAGGGAGTATACAGCATATTGCAACAGACTGGATATTGGAAAAAAAAGAGAAATCTCCCTTCATACTCTTTTCTCATTGCTTTGTTTTCCTGAGACAGACATCCTCCGTGGCTTAGCCTCCTCTGAATTTCACTATGTAGTCCTTGCTGGCTTCAACTAAGAGAATCTTCCTGCCTTAGCCTCTTGAGTTCTGGAATTACAGACATGAGCCACCATTTTATTAAGCCAGACACACACACACACACACACACACACACACACACACAAACACACACACACACACACACACACAAAAAATCTCTAATAAAATAATATATCAGTGTTCACATAAAAATAGTTTAATTAGTCTTCACTAAACTGCATCATTTACATAAGTTTTTATATTTTTATACTTTTAGCTAAGCATAATTTGAGACAAGGTCTCTAGCCTAAGTTTTTTTTTAACCTTTACAGGTCATATCAATTCTGACTCAGATCAGTCAAGACAAATGAAATATATTGTTGGTATTAGCTACAAAACAGAACAAAGTCTCAAATTTCCATTTCTTTTGTATGTGTGTGTGTGTGTGTGTGTGTGTGTGTGTGTGTGTATCTGGGGGTGGGGGATTGGTGCTCACCCATGCCTGTGAGTAAAGTCGACAGTAGTCTACAATATTGAGCCTCATTTTTAAATTCTCCCCAAAATTATTTTCTGATATCAGGTTTATTACTGAGTCTGGAGGTCACGTTTTGACCAGATAGGCCAACAAGCTCCTCAGATCTTCCTGTGTCCATCGCACAACACTGGTGTTTGCAGTGGAATGCTCAGACACATAGTTTTTAAGTCGAGAGAAGGATATAACTACTGGGTCTTCACGCTTACACAGCAGCCTCTTTATGCACCAAGTAATATCCTCAGTTCTAAATTTCTACTTCTGTGGATCACACAGAATAAATAATTAAGGACACGATTTTATACTCACAGGACAGGTCTAATATTTTAAAAATCAGCTATTTGTAAGATCAATGTTGTGAGGTGTTCAAAGAAAGTTAAATCCGTATAAAGTTTTCCATGCAAATATGATTTTAAAGATAATTGTTGGTGTTTAAAAAGATGGCTCAGTGGTTAAGAGTAGTCACTGCTCTTAAAAAGGATCCAGGTTCAGTTCTAAACACCCACAGAGCAGCAAACAACTGTCCGTAAGTTCATTTACAGGGGAACCTGATACCCGCTTCTGACTCCTGCAGTCATTGTGCAACATGGGTGCACTTACATACATACACACATAAAGCAAAAATAATAAAATATTCTAAATAAAATTGTTTTAATGACATTTTATTATTATAAATCATTTCATATTTGCTGCGGAAATTTGGCTAGGAAAGTACATATTTACTCTGTAATCATACCTGCTAAGATTTGTATAAGAAATTCCAAAATTTGCACTACACTTGAGATGACATTTTATATCCAGTTTTGCATCATGCTTCTCTCACTTTATTGTTCTTAAATAACAACATCTGACTTTCTTTCTATAAGTTTATCAACTTATAGAACTTATAACTATAGAGAGCCCATATTAAGAATCCTTTTGCATTAGTGAAATTTTACAACTTTATGGATGAAAGAACCTAGAAATCTCATGACATTTCCCCTGTCTCTTCCTGGGGAGAGAAAAGCTGTTTTTCAGTGGGTGTGATCAGGACTATGTGTAACCAGCTTCTTTGATGCAGAAGCAGAAAAGCCTGAACGCATTCAAAAGGAAAGTGTCCAAAATTCAGGTAATGTTTAAAATATCCTTTTAAAATCTATAATTTACAATTCATATATAAATTCATGAGATTTGACAAAATATTCTTGCCAATGTTCCAACCATTCTTATGAAATAAATAACAAAGTTTATTGACAGATGATGACATATGTTAAAGGTGTCATGTTTACATAGAATTCAAATTCACACATAATGTTGAATTGTATTTAAGATGTCTTATGTATTGCTTCATTTTGTTATTTCCTACAATTCTCAGGCTTGGTTAGTATGCAACCATCAGTAGCTGCCAACAGTGAGTAAAATGAGACATCTTAAAATTTTATGCTCAGAACTTTTCATTCCAAACTCGGCTTTTTCTTTCTGCCAATGTGATAGCATTCAATAAAATTTTGATCTACCAAAAGCATTATCTGAGTTAAAATTAATTGATAACATACACCCTCAATTCAAATTTGAGTCCTCAGGGTCATCAGTGATCAATTTTATTAATAATAACTGACACTGCTACAGCACATCGTTTGAGGGAAAGATTATATGGATGGATTCACAGCAAGCTGAGCTTGTTTCAGTATCTTGCAAGTTTTACAAAAGAACTGATTCTACTCTAACTATTATATTAAATGAATCACTATAAGCCAAATACATAACAGACAATTTGTATATTGAAACTTCCTGCCCTACAACCCTCCTTTGTGAAAATGTAACAGTAATTTACACAATAAAAATTCTTCTGAGATGCTGAGTGACTCATCTGAATCACAGGTGGGTAATACACCAGGTTGCTATAAAACACTGGAAACCTGAATAGTTAAAGACAGTACATATAAATACATTTCCATGTATGTGTTCTAAGTAGGGAAAGCATTAGTAAGCATCTGAATTAATCAGCAAAGCCAGATTATTGGGACCTTCTCTGGAATTTCAAGATGATATACAAATCTTACATTACCAAGAAGTTCTTGGTCTAAGTACTAATAGTCTGAGAACCGATGTCTTACAAATGATATTTAAATTCTTTCTAACTTTGCTTTTTAATATCTTGACATATTCTAAATGCAGTTAATTTGTTTGATGAAAGCAAATATTTTTATTAATAAATGAATCAAAATATTTTTACTGGGAATAATCAATTTTAAGTTCTGTGTTAGTCACTTTTCTGTCGCTGGGATAGAAATACTGACCAGGGATACTTATAACAGGAAGGGTTTTTTTAACTTACATTTCCAAAGGGATGAGAGTCCATCGTGGCAAGGAGGCTTAGTAGCATAAGTGGCTAGAGTATGTCTTCAAGCAGGCACAGGAAGCAGAGAGCGACTGGAGATCTAAAAAGGCTTGAGAAGCCTGAGCCCATCCCCAGCGATGTGCTTCCAGCAGCAATGGCCACACCTTATAAGATCTCCCCAAACAGTGCCAACAACTGTGTACACATTGTCCAAATACTTAGAGCCTATGGAGGACATGCAACCACCACATTCAACTTCATTTGGGGAAGAAGTATGTGGATAGATCTCTCCAAATAGGCCATAATAGTAGGCTTGAAGATATGAGCGATTAGTTTCTATTCTACTCGAGCTACCTGTGTCCATGCCTCCCTGTCATGATGGACTCTTGCCCCATTGGAACCAATAAGCTAAATAATCTTTCATTTTATAAGTTCCCTTGGTCAGTGTTTCTATCACAGCAGTGACTGATACAGGTTCCAAATCATTTCTAGAGTTGTTCAAGCATTCATGTCCTGAATACTACAATATTGAGCTGTGTAAAATATTGTAAACAATAGATTCTAACATTTTTACTATTGATATTTGCATACAAGTGAACTGTGCATTGTCTTGTTACAGGGTATAACAGATTCACACTCTTCATAAAGTTAAGTGTCAAGCCAGAGTAGCCCGCAAACCTGCAGACTGAGAACCATAGACACCTGGAATATTTCAAAGTAAAGTCCCTTCTCCATTCTTGGTCTCTACATTCATTAATGAAAGTTACTCAGAATAATAATCTAGCCAGGTATCATCAGTAGATGCTCACGTGATGGTTACAGAGTAACACATTGAAAAAATCACACTCACAGATATAGAGAATCTTAATGATGGAGCAAGATAATCAGGGTAAATGAATATTAGTTTGTGAAAAAAAAATCGTAAAACACTTAAACTAAAATCCTTATCTAGGCATATCGGCTGCATGAGTTGTTGCAATCCTATGTACAATATTCTATTTTTAACATCTCTGCATGTTTTGGCAAAAAGAACAATTTAAATAAGGAGCTGTTAGTCATCCCAAAGAGGATTATTTGTCTGACACTCTTAGTATACAATTTCCTTAGAGTTGCTAATTGTTCCTTACTTCAAAATTCATTGTTCTGAGAAGGAGGCAGAGTGAGTAATATAAGTATCATCCAGGCAGAAGATACCATTCTATATTAGCATTCACAATATTATTCATCCATAATTAATACACTTCTAAAATAAAGTGTTGACAGCACTCTTATTTGAATATATAGCATATGTTTATAGTCTCCGCACATGGTGGCACACACATAATTACACTATATGTGTGAGATAAATTGAAGAGGAAGTCCAAGGAGCTGGGTTTGTCACTAATTGAAAACTGCCATTTTCCAATTAAAGCCGGTGAGACCATGGGGCGGCAACAATGTCAAATGCCTGTCAGACATGGCCAGGCTGATCAAATTAAAAGACAAAATGAGTAAGAACTGCAAAGAGGCTTTGTTTTTCTTGTTGTGGATGTTTTAACAGAGAATTGAGAAGCTACTGGAAATCAGGGTACTCGCTGTTTCTGCTTACCCCAAGTCACAGATTAATCTCAAGGGTGTCATGTAATTAGTTCTGACAATCTGAGGAACTCAGAACCACAAGGCTCACATTTCATCCACACACAGTCACCACTTGGAGAAGAGTCATTTATTTGTTAAAGATGTAATTTTAATAATATTAGGTATACAAACTATAGTGAAACATTGTACTGTATTATTTTTAAATATTTTTTTTTTCTCCATTTGAACTCATAAAAAAAAGATGGCTTATATATTTGCTGGTTAATTGTTGTCAACCTGACACAACCTAAATTCACCTAGGAAGACGGAACCCCAATTGAAAAATTTCCTCCAAACTCCTCTGAGAGCATTGTGACTACCTGAAATTCCAGCCTGAGAAGGTGGAGACATGGAATCCTCAGAAGACGCTGACAGGCAAGACAGGGCTTATCAATGAGTTCAGGGTTTGATTAAGAGACCTGGCTTAATCAATAAGGTGGAATCATATCAAAGATGATTTTCTGCCATCAACCTTGGGCCCTAATAAACATTCATACACACATCACATGTACCCACACAAATGTGTGTACACACACACACACAGGCATGTAAAAATTGAAAAAAATAAAAAGGGGGCTGGGAAGATGGCTCAAAACGTAGGAGAACTTACTATACAAGTCTGAGCACCTGAGTTCAAATCCTCAGAAAAAGCTGGATATTACTGCACACACCTGCAACTCCAGATCTGCGGATGGCAGAAACAGGAGGAGCAGTGGGTTGCTGGAGGCTGGCCATACCCATGTTCATTGAGGGAACTTGTCTAAAGGGAATATGTTTGTTAGAGACTGTTACAGCAGGATCTCCTCTGGCCTCTGTTCATATGAACTCTCTCTGTGTGTCTCTGTCTCTGTCTCTGTCTCTCTCTCTCTTTCTCTCTCTTCCTCTCTCTTTCTGTCTCTTTCTCACACACACTAAATAGATAAGATGGTAAACAAATAAATGAATAATATATTAAAATAATAAAATTTTTAAAGAGCCTCCCCCAAAAATAAAATCTATGTTCCAATCTGGAAGAAGAATAGAATGAACATTGGTTCACTGGCCAATTGTTTGATGACCTACATCACAACACAACAAAAAGAAGATCAGATATTTGAACCCCAGGGCATCTTTAAGGAGCTTGTTAATTACCAGTACTTGTTATCAATTTCCAAATTGTTCTGACTTATTTACAGACAGTTTTGTTTTCTGCCTTTGTAAAATCTTCCACATTAACAGTCTGCTCTGTGTCCTTGTGAGCTGCTTCTTCCAAAGGGTCAATACTTGAATTTACCAAACAGATGAAAACCATTAGGTGGTAGAAGAACTTTTTTATGTCCCTTGATTTTTGTGACACCTGACAGATGGAGCATGTGCCCACTGATGACCCAGCATTGAAATAGCTGTTGTCTGGGCAAAAAGGATAGTTAGAATAAAATACACTCTTTCACAAAGGAGAACTAATAAGTGATTTATAATCTTTACTCAGTAAGTTTTATTATTACTTTTGTGTATCCTCATAAATCTCCTTAAATAGTAATTGCAATTTTATGTAGACACACACTAGAGATGGGCATCTAGTATACACTGAGTTAATGAAGGCATTTTGAAGGAAAAACAGGCAACAAAAGGTCCTGCTTAAGATGTTTTGCACTTTTTATTTGAAGTGGCTAATTACCACCATTGAACTCTGCCATTTATCTTTCATGACAATTTCAAGAATTGAGAGCAAAAAACAACCAACACATTAGAAGGCGAAACATGAGCTCTTGTTTATGATCTTAGGACTGTGACATTTAGCCTAGGAGGACATCCATATTCATTTCTCTCCTCTGTTTACTTTTTTTGCCTTGATTTACTAGTCATGTAATTCAAAATCACTGATTATTAGAAAGAGTGTGAGTTTGAAGTCACTCATTTTTAAACACATACAAGATTATGACTTTAGCATCTTACAACTTTAGTCAAATCACTTTACATGTCTTTGATTCCATTTCTAAATCCCTAAGGTACACCGTCTCAAAACCACTATGAGATTTATAGTAAAAAATGTCTGTGGAAACAGCAATGACATTAAGCATAAAGATACAACACACTAATAGGTACAAACCTTGACTCAAATATTATAGTATTTCTAATTGCATGTATTTCAATAATCATTTTATTTATATCATATTATACATGTGTATGTGTATACAACATTAAAGCAAGCATGATAGATATATGATTGATAGATAGATAGATAGATAGATAATGGATAGATAGAATGTGAATATATTACATGTTAACCTGTAAACTTCTATTTAAAATAATGTTAAAATTACAATTAAAATTTAATTAGACATACACTTACAGCCAATCAACTGAAAAAATGTTTAGTTAGCAATTTAATATAAAACTCATTTCGTTCACCAATATGTCATTGAGAGTTATATTACTGCTGATTTGTATCATGAACAATGTTGGTATAGGTTAGCACTTGAACAATAACTACTCTGCTCTGAGTACTGTATGCTAAGTGCATGAGCTATATTGATCTTTGGGAGATGGAGCTTTAGTTGCAATGAGGTTAATGTGCAAAAGACAACTGAATGCTAAAGGTTTTGTTTCTTTCCCGCTACTTTAAAATATGTTTTATTTTTAAATATTATGAGACAAGAAGAATGAGTTGATCAAAATATATGTGAAAACCTCTGCTCTGAACCCTGTCTCTGTTATATGTTATACAGGAAGACATGTAGGTTTCACTGTATTATTATTTCTATAATGAGTTCTCTGTTCCATACATTTAGTTCCATTAGCATTCAATAGTCGCACTTTGATGACCTACATTAAAGAAGATTGGAAATTAAAAGTTCAGTGAACCATCTCACTGTGATAATATAGTCTCGAGTTGGAGGATGTAGCTCATTACACCACCTAGTTCACAGCAAAAGGAAAGAGCTTAAGTGAGAATTCCTAACATTGTGTTGGTCACCAAAGTTCTTAAGATGAACTATCTATTTATTGCATGTGTACTTTGATTTGTACAACCAATCATACTGTAGACTTCACACTGTGTATCAGCAAACTGAGATACAAACTCTGTACTTGTTTTGTGGGTTTTGTTTTGTTTCATTTAGAAATTAGTATTTGCGTCTATGGTGAGCTTGAACTTGGGATAGAAATGAGGCAATTGCTTTGGAAATTCTTGATTGCACATCCACATATATCCACAGTATTTCTATATTATGTATATCCAGTTCATAATTCTAATGATTTTATGAAAGAACCTCATCCCCTCTTAAACAAAAGACAAGAAGGCTTGTGCCCTGCATGGTTCATCCTCTTCTTCTCTGTTGGGTTCTTTTATCCAAGCCAAATGAGACAAAAATTGCAAATTGAGGCAATATCTAGTTTCACCTTCCCATTCCAAACTCAGCTAGTGTTATGGTTGGAATGTGAAATTCCTGTATAAGATCATGTTTTTGAACACTTGGTCCTAAGCTTATAGTGCTGTTTTGGAAGGTGGGGGAACTTTCTGGAGGTAAAGCCTCACTGGAGGAAGTGGGTCACTGAAGGCACACCCTGAGAGGTACAGCCTGGCCCTGCTTCCTGTGCGGTGTTGGCTTCCTCATTTGGGGAGGTAGGAGCAGGTAGTCTCATGACCCTGTTGTTATAGTCAAGAGCTGCTTCTACCATTATTCACGCCTTCTGCATCTGGATGGACTGGGTCTTCAAACCTTAAGCTGTTGTGCATCACGTATTTGTTTAAAGTGATGAAGAAAGTCATTAAACAGCTCCTTGTACCAGTCGGATTGAAAGGTTTATCCGTTTCCTTCATGAGCAAATCAAAAGAACGCTGTGTTTAGAGACACTATGTAAAGTTAGTGATAAAAAAGATTTGGGAGCTAGTGAGACGGCTCTGCAGGTAAAGGCACTTACTGCCAAGCTGGAGGATTGGAGTTCAACCCTGGAACACACAAGGTAGAAGGCAGAACTGACTGCCAAATATTGTCCTCTGACCTTCCACACTCACAAAATGGCATGTGCACAAAGGAATACACACACAATATAAAGGTAAATAAGTAAAAGACCTCGGGCAGGAGAGATGACACAGCAGTTAAGAGCACTGACTTCTCTTGCAGAAGACCCTGTTTTGACTCCCAGAATTCACATGGTGGCTAACAGCCATCCATAATTACAGTTCCAGGGGATCTGATGCCCACTTCAGACCCCAATGGACATTGCACACATGGGTATGTATCTCCTATATGCAATCAATACACTTGTGCACATAAAATTAAAATAATAAATAAAATGCTTCAAAAAATAAAAAGACCTCCTTTGACGGTTTTCAGGTCCTAGATGATGTATAAGCCACAACTTCCAATTGTTGGTAGTCTATGATTGACACATGTGAGCTTAGGATGGCACCTAGAAAACTTAGAAAATGAACATTCATAAACAAATAAGAATACCTTGTTTGCATTTGGGTTGTCTTCCAACATTTCATGTGCTAAATGCTTGGCTCTCCCTGTGGAAGTTCAGAGATGGGGAACCTTCAAGTGTTGGAGCTTGGTGGGATATTTTAAGTTATTGGAGTTATACTCATCTTGGTTTAAGGCACTATAAATCACTTCTTATGAAACTTAGCTGATATGAAAGTGAACCTGGCCCTCCCAAACCCCACTCTGACTTTCTGTCCCACCATTTGTTCTCACATTCTGGATACCTTGATGCTGGAGCTACGGAGGTCACACATTTGCTACCTTCACATCAACTGAGCCACTGCCAGCACAGAATGTGTTGGCTCAACACTCAACTCTCACAAACATTTTGACAGTAAGATATTGGCAAAGGATTTTCATTCTTGAATATTTCAAAAGGGTCCAGTTGTTCACCCAACAGAACAGATGTTCTTTGAAATGTACACTGTTTGAGCTTATCAGTATGAATTAACAATAAATATACAAATCAGGGAATCATAATTAAAATGAAAATTTTTTAATTGAGAAAGATTTCACCTAATCAATGAATGGACTGATATTCATGCAAAAGACATTTACCAATTATATGGTTCATCCCAAAGCTAAAATGTAATGATCATAGGATACTTTAGTAGTTTCCAAGACTTTTCTTCTATGACTCTGTTCCATAACAAATATATGCAAAGGACTGAATTTAAACAGAAAGTTTATCATGAATCAGTTTTAATCACAATGGTGATTGCAAATGACTGTTTAAAATAACTGCTGACTTAACATCATCTTATTAAATGGTTTTGTGAACAAGATAAATGTTTTTTTAAAAAAAACAGAATCATAATAATGAATACCAAAGGCAAAAGTTCTATTGATGAATGACTATCCAGTAATTTCCTGTTTAAATTTTCTAATTTGAAAGCATTTATACATATATGTATATATATACATTCACACATATATTACATATGTACTTTCATATGTATGTATGTATATATATATATATATCTTTTACAATGATAAATGTGGTTTCATTACTCAATACCATATAACTTTTAGATTTAGTTTAATCTAAATAGCACATTTCAATTTAAAAACAGGATAGAATGAGTTGTAATTAACACACTAAGCTGCCAACCTTTGCTTAAAATACAATTGAATGACCTATTTCCCAATGTACCTTTGAAAAAAATATTTGAAACTAACATTTCTTTTATGCCAAAAAGACCGTAAGTTTACAACCGTATCTTGACCTTTGAAAATCTGAATTTGTCATTCATAAACCCTGGGAGACACTTGCTCTGGGCTTAGAATATATGTTAAGAAATGTTTAGACATTTTCTTCCATAAAAATGAACCACAAGCACTTTTTTTGATCTTGGCAAAATAATGTACAGATTTAAAATAGCAGCTAAAATAAGTGTTTTTACTGTAGTATATTTTTCTCCATGGTCCATATTATGGATTTTTAGCTAAGATGTTGTCTTGTTAAGAAAAGGAATCTCTTGGTATTTGTAACAAAACAAAGGTCCTAAATGTCACTCCCTAAGAAATTCCAGATTTTATTCTTCATTATTACATGGCTTGAGTAGCTCAAGAAACAAAAAAAGGCTCTCAAAAGAAACTGATGTGCTTCCAGCAAGGCCTGATGAGCTGCCTGCAAACCCAAACACATCTTAAAAAAAAAAAAAAATCTTTCCTTATGGTCAAATCAAAGACAGAGAGGACATTTTTCAGGACCTTCTGAGCATTTTATTATATCAGGTTTGACACTGTGAAGTAGAAATAAGCATCAATAAGACCTCACTTAAATGAAACTGTTGAAATTATTATTATGCCACTTGTGAGTAACATGCTCTGCAGTAACAGTTCTCACACTTGTGAAATGCTTCTTATGGAGAGGGAAAGTACTCAGTTTCCCCTTCTGAGTTCTTCATCACAATGCCATTTGATTGCATCAGAAAGGTCAGAAAGGGGGCTAGAGATGCGGCTCAGCATTTAAGAGCATTTTGAAAGTGTGCAGAGGACCGGGTTCAGTTCCCAGCACCCACATGGCAGCTAACAACCATCCGTAACTCTATCTTCAGAGGATTTGATGCCCTCTTCTGACTCCTGTTGGCACTGGCACATTGGTACACTTACAATATGCAGGCAAAACACTCATACACACAAAATAACAAAAATGAACAATGCATAAAAAATGAAATTCCATAAAATATTTTGAGAGCTGTCATAGTAGTGTTAAAAACTAATGTTTCATAATAATAAGATATTATTTTATTTCTTTTTATTTTTTGAATCATTGTGTGCTTCATATAGAACATCTCAATCAATCTTAATCATCTTTATATTCCTTTCCTCACAAGCAAACTCCCCCATAGATCCCCAACTGGAATCCATACATTTCCATTATCTGTGTTAGGGGCTATTGTGTCAAGTTAGTATCCCCAAGTAACCTCAGCGTAGGTTTTTTCACCGAGGTCTAGTCAGCCTACCTAGGGCCCCTCTTTTTGAGAAGATTAGTTCATCCTCACATAACAGTAATCAGTTGCCAGTATTTCTGAAACAAAGTTTGGGGTCTGTTCCCCCTTTCTCCAGAGCCATGCTGGGTTTTTGTCTGCTTGAGTTTGCACAGATCTTGAGCATGCAACAAAGAGCCAGTAACAAAAAAGATTACAAATGGCTAAATCATGGAAATCAGGAATCTGCAGAGTGTGGATCTCTGGACAGGACTCTTATATTCAGTTTCACTCACCCAAGGTTCAGGGGCCATTGTGGAAGAGGGGGGCGATAAGACTAACAGACAGTGTTTGGAAGTGTTTGACCATTTGGAAACTGAATCCTACAAGCTCCTGGGACCCTGCTCATATGAACCTACAACAATCGTTTTGACATGCTCAAAATCCATACAAGAAATATTTTTAAACAGATTATATTAAAAGTATGGCGCTGTCCACAAGGTGGTTGCACATATGAACCCACAAGATCTTGTGACAACATTCACAAGCCTTGTCTAAGACCAAATCATACAAAACTCCAGCATGAACAAGAGGTGAGTGGGTAAGAATCCCCCAGTGCTAGCTGAGGAGCTATTATCCATGGATAACTCCTGGGAGAGAACAAGTCAGTTTTCTTTAGGGGCGTGACACTTGGTAAGTTTTCCACACTCTGAGGGACACACCCACACTCAAGTGAGTTTGGGGAAAAGAAGAGTAGACTCAATCAATAGGTTTTTAAAAAAGAAAAGTGAACATAGATAATATGAATTTGAGGGATGAAAATATGGTAGATTTCAAGATGTGGGGTCTGAATGTCATAAAAATACATTGTCTGATATTCTCAAAGAATCAACAAAAGTAAAGTGTGGTACTGAATTTTTTTGAAAATATGTACACATTTATATGCACATGAGCAAATGCACATATCTGTCGATCACTGCATAGAAAAGGCAATGTGGTAAATAGGAGGAGAACTGAGTGTCAAATATTTCCATGGCATATCTATTATCAATTTAGAAAAGATCATTGTAGGACTTATTAACAACAAGGTTCAAAAAAGTACTATTAAAACATAAACACAGGGCAGTTCAGATGGTTCAGCAAATAAAGGTACTCACAGCCAAACCTAATGATCCATGTTAGGTAACTGGGACCCACATAGTTAAAGGAAAGAATTCTGATCAAGTTGTCCTCTGATCTCCACAACTGTATCATGACATGTGTGTACACATGCACATACATGTACACACAAACTGGATCAAGACACGCTAAAAATGCATCTCAGTGTTGACGTCACGGTGCTCTAAATATTTATTGACATGGATAAATTTGCCACCCCAAATAAGTGCTCCAAATATAGCATAGCTGTGCTCTGAAAAAAAAATTAATTTAAAGGAATATATTTTGATAAACATTCTATTCTAGAACAGTACACACTTCTGTGCAATGATCTAGAGCTAGCAGATGCATGTTATGACAGCAGGCTGAAAGTGGTGATGTTTCTGTCCAGACCTTTTTTCCAGGCCTCAATGCTTACTTCTTACTGTCATTTTTATTATTCTGAAAATTGGCTACAATAATGATTAAATAAGAATGTTCTCCTGTTCTCGGTAGATATCCTTTCTAAGGTCCCTGATAGCTTGATCTGATTGCTACAAAATAAAGTCGAGTAGCTAAACAGTATAACCACATCTGGGGAAAGGAAAATTGTAATTTTTAGCTTATTCTTCTAAACTATTATCTTATGTGTGCAATCTTGCTAAAACACAATTTTTTATTTCAGAAGATCCAGTATAAGCCTGAGATTCTGCATTGCTAAGAAGATATCAGATAATATTGATATTGTTTTCCAAGGAACCCAGTGACCCAGGAGCACCGAGATAGGAACTCACTCATTGGAAGAGGAAAATGAAGGACAATTGTTCCCATGACCATAAAGTGACATTTATAAAGGAGTTTTTGACTTCTTTCTGACTTATCAAAACCCTAAAATGTTCTCATCTCTATTTTAAATGTGCAGAAATCAAGACTAAGAGACTCAATGCAATCAAAAATTCAAAGTTCTTTTACTTTTCCACCAAATCCAGTGTTTACTAAACTGAGAAATCTAATAAATAAATTCAATAAAATAGGTCCAGTTAGGACCACAGAGAACGAAGAAGAGAGTGATGAGAGGAAAGTCTGAATGTGAGGCAGCGGTCTGCTTGTGGGCATTTTATGGCCACATTAAGGATACTGCAAGTTTACCCACAGGGATTTGCAGAAACTAATAAAGGACTGAGATCCGGAGAGCATCATGCCCTCAGAGATGTTTTTGAAACATCATTCAGGCTGCAGTATGGAAAACTGATTGAAGGAATGGGATCTTGAACTCAGTAAAGATAGTTCTAAAAACAGAGTGAATGTTTAAACATATATGGTGAAGTAAGACAATCACCAACTGAAATAAAGGTTAGGATACCAACAACACAAAAGGAAGAAATGTTTATTGATGTAAGTATTAGTGAGCATATAAATTAGTTCTATATGGCTGTTTGTTGTTCTCTTGCAGTAGGAGGTTTATATTTATTTCTTGTTTGAATTTTTTTTTTTTTTGCAGCTTTGCATATGACAATGGGAAAGACTCTCAGGAAGTTTTCCTATGTGGTTGTCTCATACAATCCAAAATATACTTCCCAAAGAGTCATTTAATTTTATTTGGTATACTGAAAATAATTCAGAGACATCTGAATTTACTTTACTCTGACTAGAAAGGGGAATTGGTCTTTCAAACATTGTGATTGCTGGGGTCACATTTCCTATGTGTGAGCAGATGATCCGCCATATTCAGAATGAATCAAAACTACCATGGTAACATCTGAATGAAGTTGTTCTAAACAACCCTTTTACAAAACAAGGAGTAATTCCCGAATGGAAGTAAGCTCAGAAAGACTTTCAGACCTCTAAAACTCTAAGACCCATCATACCTGGGCTGAAGGGAGGAGAGAAATTTTGTTTAAGAGTCTTTCAAGGAGAAATTCAGAAACATTTGGGATTCTAAACAAACTCACACCTACCTATCAAGCATTCCCTCAACATTAATTTCACTTACTGAGAAAGGTCCTATGAAAAAGGGGTGATTATATACCATCCAGGTAAACTGAACCATAGAAATAACAAGAAGCCTTGATTGTCAGAGCTGGGGAAGGAAATTGTAACATGTAATGCATTTTAGAGGAGGAGTTGTTGGTTACTAACATATTAATTGATACATATACTACTTATGTTAGCATAAACAATCTAACTATCACCGTTACAGGTTTTGTACTTATAAAGGTCGAACATGAAATCATAGAACTCTGACAGGTAGGAGTCTGATAAACAGGACTGGTTCAGCCAAAGCAAACTGAAATCACATACCTCTGAAGCCCTAGCACTAAGCACAAGGCTTAGTATACTGTTGGTATTCAAGACACGCTTGTAGAATTATCGGATGGCTGAGAGATCTAAAATCAGCAGAGAATTTAGGTCTGATTGTCACCCGAAGCTTTTCAGGGATAAAAATGTGAGCTTCGGCTTCTAGTGCAATAATTACAACTGCAGGACATGACTCTGAAGTTAGATTCCTTCCCAAGCCCAAAGCAAATAAAAAAGAAACTGTAGAGAGGATTGTGGGCTGGAAATATTTTGAAAAATTTCAATACTATTGCTAAGTCTGTGGTCATGTTTTGGGTCTTTTAGAAAGCGACAGTGAATGCTACTTTATATGAGTGGGAAGGATAAAATACTGCATATTGTTTGGGCATTATTAGACTACAGTGCTGATAAGAAGTCTCCAGTCTTCTTCAAGAGAACTTTGAGAGGGTCAAAAGTCAAACATTTACAGTCTATCTGCTCTGATCTAGCAGGATAAATGCAAACGTAGGATACATTTATTCTATTTGGAATGCACCAGCATGCTTTAAGATGTTTCCATATGATGTACAGCTAGAAAAAAACAAAGCCATCATATTATTTTATATGAAACGAATTACCAATATATTAGCATTAAATTTCCATTAGGCCCAAGTGAAACTTTACGTAAGCAAACTGTGAGAGGAGGAATTTGTAAACAATGAATATCAATACCACATAACTAAAATTATATATATAGAAACTCTTCCAGGACTTCAGTAATGCAGTCTAAAGGATGAATATATTCATTTTAATTTCATTTTCTTCTCCAATGTCACTGGAAACCCACAGTTCCATATCTTTCTTTGATGGAAGAAGAAGGAAGTAACCTCCTGTTTCTAGAAGAGTTATATAAATTTTTTCTATGTTTCTATGTCATGGATTCACTAACCATTTGTCTCCTTTTTCAATATGAGCATTTTTTTTAAAAAAAATTCATATTTAGCAAATATTTTGTTGTGAATTAAAGACACCTATATAAATAAAATATCTTTGGCCTCCCACTGGATTGTGTGCTCTTTGGTATGCACATTGAATATTAGCAACATACATGGTCTATCAATGTATGAATGTAGCATTAGAGGTACATTTATACCTGTGTAATAAAGAGTACAGAACGGGTTTCAGGTTTATAGGAGTTTGGAGGAGTCTGTCTATGAAGACAGATGGTGTGGTAAAGCTCAAGTCAGGCATACTAAGACCACAGTTTCACTCTATCTTTCACAATGCTACATCACTTCTAATGATTCAGTGCTTTTATGTTTAAAATAAGACCATTATATTACTTACAGGTCGAAGTATTGAATGAGCTAAAACATACATAGTGGATATTCAAGTTATGTTAACTCATACTTTTGGATTCCCCTAATAAGAGGAAAAAGCCGTAATCTAGAATAATACTGAGAGAAGCGCAGAATTTGGGGATATTTATAAATGGCTCCATACTGCTAAAAATGGAAACAATGACAATAGCCAACGTTAACTGAATAGTTAACACTGCTCACAGCTACAGTGTGTTCTTTTACTATCGCCAATTTTAATTAATCTTTTGATAATTTCATACATGAGTACTGTATTTATATCATATATGCACTACCCCTCTCTACCCCTTGAAACCTTCCTGGATCTCTCCAACTCCCTCTTGAATCCATTTCCTCCTGTTCCTTCATTATTATCATTACATATATGTACGGATGGATATATATATTCTCATATATGCATATATGCACACATAATGTCCTATATATACATATATATATATATATATATATATATATATATATATAATAAGGGTCATTATAGAAGCACTTCGCAAGCATCACTGTTCACTGAAAAGGTAGAAAACAGTGGATATGCTATGGTCCCAACAAGGCAGGATGCATGTGTCTAGAGTCACGTGACAAGTCACTTTGTGTAGCAGAAGACATCTTATTTGTCAACTATGAATGGGTCTTCACCATGCTGGTATTTGACGAAGAATGTTCAGTGAAGAAGAAGGATTTTGTCTTGGTAAGTAATATTTGTCAATGGGAAATGAAGGGTTTTCAGTTCAGTTGCTCAGAGACAAAGTTGAGTGATGCTATCTGTGGCCCGACGTTTCTGAATGCATTCAAGGCCCTGTTTTGTCTCTAAGAAAGTGGTGAACTACAAAATAATTTGGGAACACTTTAGGAAACTCAGGATTGTTTAATTTCTGCAAGGCAATATTACCTTTGATTATATTATTATGTTATATTGAAGTGATTCTATAATTTGGATGCAAATTGAAATTACTTTTCTCTGGGGGGATTTTGTAAACTAGCAATACGCAGACAAGACTTCCCTCTAACCTGAATCATCTGACTACAAGGAGATGGAGGAAAGGGTTAGCTTAAACTCTCCTCAGTGATTTTAATATATACTCAGGATTTCAAAAACAAGCACTGCTCTGATGATCTTTTGGGGAGCAGGGACTTTGCATGGGTAATAACTGAGTCCAATCTCTGAAATATGATTTTTAACCTTTAAAATATGGCTGTAGTCTTATAGTTCTCAGACGTAGAAATGATAGGGAGAAATTTAAACAAACAAGCAAACCAAAAGAAACTTGTGCCAAAATAAGGTCAGATTTGTCCCAAGAACAAAGAGAACTCACTAAAGGACAATGGGTGCATAACACAAACTGAAATCACTTTTCCCTGGGGAATTTTTATAAATTCCCAATAGAGAATACTTAAAAATAAATACCAACCTGAAACACAGTTCAGTTAGATGCTGATGTGCCTGTAGTTGAACACTGGATGCCACAGGGTCATTTTTCTATTTCCCCTCTTTTCAACCTCCCCACGTTGCCCAGACCCTTTGGAATATAGTGTGGCAATGAAGAGTACTTCATGCTCCGGCAAAAAAAATTGCAGCAGGTCAGTCTGTCAATTTTCCTAGAAGGTTTGAATGTTTCCAAACGTTAGCTAATGACAGAGACTATCTGTAAATAGACCCAGGTACATTCTCCAAACCAATTAGACTTTGGATGTAATCTTTACTGTCGGAGAATTGAACTGCTCACCTCCCTGAAGAAAAGTCCATCTACAGGCAGCAGGTGAACCCAGGAGTCCTTAGTTAAAGGCTAAGTATCAATTGTGCATTATGCTTTCATCCAGGGAACACCTGTTCCTAATTGCTTTCTCTACTTCTATTTATATTTTTAGCCTGGAGAAGTGCTGGGAAGATTAATTACAGCAGTTAATGTTTCCATTTGAAAGGAGATGATACCCTATAAGTACTAAATATTATTAAATTTAATGGAACTAAATTGCCTTTAAAAAGACAAATGGTACAGTTCAGTATCTCATTGATGCTTTGGAAGACTACAGTATCTCATGTTGAGTCATCAAGATAAAGTAATGCAAATTATTTTAATTTTCCAAATAGTAAGTAAAAGTATTGCATTTCGTGTCCATGTTAAAGACACCTAATGAAACAGAGGTAGGTCTAAGCAATGCACCAATGATTATGAACAGGTTCATGAGAAATAAATGAATTACTCAGGCATCCCAAATGGGACCCATTTTATAGTTCAAAAAATGTCTATCATCTTACAGGTAGTTTTAGAACTGAAACTTCTTTCTCGTGAAAGAACAAAAAATGGATGTATTCATTACTCGTAATTTTGGGTGAGCGAGGCTCCATCTCTCTTTGCCTAAACAGGAATGAATCCCTGTTTTTGTTTTTCCTGTATTATACATGGTCAGAGCCCCTTTATCTTGTCAGTGTGAGGAAATTATACATATTGAACAGTGTAGTAACTAAAAGCGAGGTACCAAGCTGGGAAGGTGTTTTGGTAGATAAGACTGCTTTCTGTGTAAGCATGAGGACCCGAGTTTGAATCCTGAGCACTCATGTAAAATTCTGGGCATGATTATATACAACTGTAAACCCAGCTCTATGGAAAATGTAAACAAGAAGATCACCAGGTTTGCAGGCCTCTGGCTTAGCTCCAGGCTCAGTTAGAGACCCTGTCTCAAGAAAATAAAATAAAGAGTGATAGAACAGGACAGGGGATGTCCTCCTCTGGCCCTCACCAGAACACACAAACATGCACTTATAACACACACACACACACACACACACACACACACACACACATACACACACACACACATTCTCCCTATACAGAAAATATAAGATTAAAAAATAGACCTTAAAACAAAAAAGATAACATTACAGTAAGCAGTTAAACAGAGAAGAAAATCATGACATATACTCACCTGGTAACTTCTCTTTGCGAATCATAATTGATTAAAATTAGTCAAGTGTCCAAAGATTAACATCTGCAAAAGGGTTTTCATTCCCAAGGACTTTCCAAGGAAAGGACAATGACTAAACTGGAGTTAAGGGCATGGTAGATAGGCAGGCCTTGACTAGAGTTTCTGACTGATTTACTGTGTAAACTTTCACAGGTTGCTGAGAGTCTGTCTCTCAGCCTGCTATTCTGAAATTGGAATGTGGCAAGTGCAGATTTCCACGGGCTCTCATGAATGATAAGCAAAGTAAGGTATGTAAAATACTTAGCTGCTTATCTAGCAAACATTCAATAAATTAGTTGATATAGAACTACATGTATTTTTACCTTACCACTGTGGTAGATAACTTTAGTGTCAACTTGACACTCCTGGGTTGAGGGAGTTTCAGTTGGGGAACTGCCTCCATTGGACTGGCCTGTGGTCATGTCTATGGGATATTGTCTTGATTGTTGAATACTGCAGGACGGTCCAGCCTTCTGTGGTTGTTGTCTATTGTATAAGAAAGCAGGCTGAGCCTGGACCAGGGGAGCAAGCCAGTAAACAGTGTTTTTGCAAAGCCTATGTTCCTGCCTTCAGGCTTCTGCCTTGAGTTCTTTTTATGGGCACCCGAATCCAGGAGATGTAAACAAAATAAACCCGTTCTTCCCATGTCAGTGTTGAACAGTGTTTTGTCACAGCAATAATGAGGCAAACTAAGACAACTTCCATATCCTTTGGAAAGAACAATGCAAGAATTATGAAGAAAGCAACAACAAAAAGCTCATCCAGATGGGCACCTATCTGTTCCTCTATATCAAAACCTCTCAGTACCTATGGGTGATGCTGTTTGTCAGTGAATGCTCCTTAGAATTTTATCTCAGTACAGACAGGAGGAACCAAAAAGATGAAGCTCTCTAAAACTGCTCCAATACATGAATAAAAGTCAGTACTGATGTGTGTATCTGTTTGTATGTGTGTCTTCTCAAGTGTGTATCCAGTTGGTGTGCATGTGAATATGGAGGCCAGAGACTGCTATCAAGTATCTTCTTCCATCACTCTCCACTTTATTTTTTCAGACAGGGTTTCTCATAGAATCCAGACGACACCAATTAGGCTAGATCGGCTGATCGCTGAAATCCAAGAAGCAAACTATCTATGTGGTTAAAATGAGATTGTTCCCCTAGAGTCTCCAAGTTCTTGAACATTTTGTCCCCTTTTGGCAGTGCTATTTTGGGAGATTTAGGAGTTATAGCCATGCTAGAGGAAGCACGTCATTGGAGGTGAACTTTAGCCCAAGAGAGTTTCTCTCTCTGCTTCCTAAGCCTGCATTAAGACACAAATGCTCAGCTTTCTGCTGCAGCTGCCTCTGCAAACAATGTGTATCCCCATCTTGAAAGACTCTTAAATCTCTGTAACCATAAGTCAAATAAACTTTTCCTTCTATAAGTTCACTGGTCACAATATTTTATTACAGCAACAGAAAAGTAACAAATGTAGAAGTTGGTACCAGAGAGCTGTTGCTGTGAAGAACCTTAGCATGTTGGTTTCTGAAGGAATGTGGAAGACTGGACATTTGGACTTGAAAGGCAATTGACTGGTGCAAGCTGAGCACATTGGGCCATTCTTATAGGAGTCTGGAAGAAATTAGTGCTGAGACCAATATAGATATTTCCAGGGGAGACAAGGACTTAAACAGAAACTGGGGATATTTTGAATAGCAATATTGTTGCCATCTCAAATTAAATATAATGGACTAATTTCTTTGGTAGAGAAAATTTTGAGAAAGTCTAATGCAGAATCGTTGAATCTGGGACACAATCACCAATGGTGAATATTATGTATATCTACAAGGGAAAAAAAAAGTGGGGCAGAAACAATACCAAATGCACAGTTTGCAGAGCAAAGAAAGACTAGGAGGTCTAAAATGGCAGCCAAGACCTGTTCTGGAAGAGACTCTTTCATTGTTAGTATTAGATCCTTCAAGACCAGAGGCCTTCAGATTTGCAGTTGGACAATGCAAAGAGTACCCTCAGGGCAAGGTCCTGCTCAACTGAATTTTCAACTTGTGAAAGGGGAATGCCTAAGGAGTTTACTGCTCCTTGAAAAACTACAACATAAATATAATTGCTGCTAATGTGAATGAAAAGAGCCGGTGACCATCCCAAGCCATCAGCCTACTCTGGCAGAGTCATCCATGTGGTGCTCACTTTACAGGGATGAAACATGTGAGAGTAAGCCATCTGTTCTTCCTTCATGGATTTAGGGAGTTGATGTGACCAGGCAATGTGCAGCAAGGAAGTATGTGAATAAAGACAACCCTGATAGGCCAAGAGTCCATGACAGGCCATTCTGAGAAGCTGAGAGAGGGAAGCCTGTTGGCAATAGAAACCTCAAGATGTTGGAGATGCCAGAGGCATGAGACATCTGCCAAGTATAGCTATATACATGGAGTGGTACCAGTCCAAAAGAGAGACATATGCTGCATGCAGCAAAGCTGCAGGAACCGTGACATCTAAGCCCTAAGGAACTAAAGTCCCAGACACTAGAAATGGAGATACAGGATTTAGTCTTTCCCCTGCAGCATTCTGTTCTTGTTTTGATTAAGTACTTCTGTACCGTGGGCCCATTTTGAAATAGTAATGTGTATTTTGTGCCAAGGTATGTTGTAAGTATGCAATTTGCGTTTTGATTTCCAAGGGGTTTACAGTTAAGAGCATTGGTGCCTTGAGTCTCAGAAAAGACTTTGGACTCTGGACTTTTGGATGGTGTTGAGACTGTTAGGAACTATGAGGACTTTTGAACCCTCTGGAACCAAAAACCCAATAGACTTTTATTTTTATAAGTTGACCATGTCATGGGATTTGTATCACAGCAACAGAAAAGTTACCAACCCACTGTCTTTGCACTCTTCATCCCTGCCATAGTGAAGGAGTTGGACACTTGCCACAGCTTCTGGCTTTTACTGGAGTGCTAGCAGTTCAAATTCATGGCCTCATGCCTGAGCAGCAAGCATTTTGAAATCTGAGTCTCCATTCCTTAATATAATGTCTAATTAGACTTGCCACGCATTTAGGGAACTACTGTAAGCTCACAAATAAAATGTGGGTTATCTACCTCATGAAGAATAAAATGAGGGGAAAGTACCTGGACCCAAAATGTTTCTAGAACTTCCAGATTTGTGAAGCTTTATACCTGTAGACTAAACTGAAAATAAATGAGGTCTGAAGATGGGAAATGTTATTTTTTCCCTTGTCTGATGGGTTTGTTCTGCCAACTAAGGTTTTTTGATGCCACCATGAGGTGAATTTAATCAGGGGCCATTTGCCTTGATGTTTGATGAATCCAGTTACTTATTTCCTAACATGGCATTTTAATTTATTAGTATTCCAATTAAAAACATAATTTATCTATAACCTTCAAGTTTATTATTTATACTGTGCCTACTTCATCGCTAATAAATCATTTGTAATTGACTATGATACCAAAAGCTAAATACCAAGCCCTACTAGAATGTAAAAATGACAGCTATGCAAATACATCTGCCTCTCATGCTACACATTAAGTTACAGAAAAGACTAAAGGTTTAGCAATTTCTAGAAAGATGCAAAACAATGTTGTGAAAAGCTGTCACTAACTGAATATTTTCCATTTCCAGGGACAAAACATGATGTGTCAGCTTGAACAGATAAGAGGAAGAGGTGCCCAGAGTTTAAGAAATGTGTCCAAGATCCCACAGACTTAATGTGATGGGTATGGGATTCAAACTAGAAATGTCTGGCTTGGAAAATATCAGTTTTCTACCAACATTTATTTTCTAAAACCAAATAAAGAGAGGTATCCCTTCAAAGCAGGCCCCCTCCTTAACTCATCCATTTCATTGGATATGTTTAATAAATATGAAAAATAAAATAAGCACCATTCTTTGAATTAAATTTCTCAGACAGTTCTACTTATGAATGATTGCCCTACTAAGCAAACCCATGTACCTCACATCTCCTGTTATATGTTTCTCACATCAAATGCACATTAAAGTTCCTTTTAAAATATGTTCATTTATTATTTTTACTTTACGGTTATAGATATATTGACTGCATGTATGTAAGTGTACCCATGTTGTGCAATGCCATTGGATCCACTGAAACTGAAGTTATGGATGGTTGTCAGGCAACATGTAGGTGCTGGGATTTAAACCTGGGTCCTCTGCAAGAGCAGCTATTGCTCTTAACCACCAAATTATTTCTCCAATCCCAATTAAAGATTTTGTTGCTTGTCCAAATTGGCTTGTGAATGTGTGTGTTCAGTTCTAATCAAGATCAGAGTTTGGAACCTGACTGGGAGAATTGTGTTAACGGGCTGCAACAACTTCAAGAAAGTTCCTGTTGGAACTCTTGAAGCATTGTTGGGTCAGTTGTAACTACTGCTAACTCCAAAGCAACTTCTAAGAAAGAAGCCATATGGAATGTCCAGGAAATGTCTTCCCTCTCCTTTATCTATGTTTTAAAATTGTAAAACCAAGTTTCTTGGTATCTCCGTTCTTAGTGACACAAGAAACACATGCATAATGATCATCAAAAACATATTAGCACCCAGAACAGAAATTTAGGAAGAAGGGAGATGATATAAGAGCCTAGAATCTGCTTAGGAACCCTGCTTCATTTTTAATAAACATGGGAATCAATCAGGTTGCAAAATTGGCACAAAGAAAAATCTACAGTAATTTCATGGTGTAACACTATTTTCAAAAAGCTATAGCATAATATCCACGAAAAACTAAATAAGCAAACTGAATTCATGTTTGGGCCTTATTTTATTCATGTGCTGACTAAAAAGATGATTTCAGCTACGTGATAAGATTTTCAGAGAAGTGACCTAGAAATGCGGCTGATCTGTCTTTTCGGGAAGTTAATATTTCTTCAAAGAGTACCTTCTTATCCCTCATGTTTTGACTCAAAATGATATAAATTATAATAATAAAATAAAGGTGCTAAATTGCCTCCTTGAAATGCTCTATTTTTCGAGATTGCCTGGATATTTTACGCTTCTATTTTCTCCTCTTTTTTATTTTTTTTCTGAATCTGCTGTTTTTCATGCTCTTCTTTTTGTGTTGATACCACATCCTTCGAACAACTCAAAATATTAAATTCCCTTCCTGAGCTGTCCTCAAGATTTTGTATTCACACAGTATAAGAAATCTTGGTCTATCCTATTTCATTGTCTATGATTCAAAAAATATGTATTTTGAATTCATTATTCCTCTAAATTGCAAACCTCATATTTTTAAAATTGCCTTGATATTCCCACATAGCTATTTAAAAACAATACAGTGTTAATACACCCTAAGCAGTCTCTGTATTCTTGATCATTCTTTAGATACAACTTGGCCTTTATATAAGTAAATTGTAATATACTGAAAGCAAAGACTCAGAAGTTTTCTTTGACCTCTCTTTTCTCAGAAATACCAAATTCAAATAGCCAATAAACAGAGAGTGTTTATCCTCTAAAAATAATCTTAAAGTGTTGGGTTCTCTCATCTTGATTGCTTCCTCCTTCTCAGAAAAACAAGAACAAAATAGCAGAGAATCCAGGTTTGCTTCCCTGCACCTACACAGCAACTAGCAACTGACAGTAACTCCAGTTCCAGAGGATGTTCATCCTTCTTCTGGCCTCTGCAGGCATTGTACTGATGTAGTGAATTTACAAACATTCAGGTAAAATAGTCATATTCATAAAATAAAAATAAATAAATATTTTAAAAAGATCTTATAAACTCAGACATTTACATTTCCTTATTTCATCCTGTTTATTTTCTTACTTCTGTGTTGGCTAATATTGATTATCAAGGAAAATCAGTGGACAGTAAAACACCTCTGGACATGTCTGTGAAAGCGTTTCCAGAAACAGTTAAAAAGGGAACTGGAATGATCTCTACATGTGAGCTGGCTCATCCATTAAACTGAGGATTTGCATGCAACAAAATGCAAAGGAAGAAATACTCTATAACAGGCAGACTGTCTGCTTCATTTCATCAGCCAGGAAGTGAATAACTTCTCTGTGTGTGTTTCGATCACCATATTCTGCTTAGCCTCAAACCCAAAGCAATGGATCAGCTGACTTTAGACTTTAAACCCCAAAACTCTGAAACAAAAGAAATCTTTCCTCATCTAGTTTGGCATATCTTTCCCACCATAACAAAATGTGTAACTTTTTATACTCCTCATTCTTAATCACTGCACTACGATCTCCATATGGGTCAAAACCCTGGCTTCTTGTCAGCCTACACTCTGGCATTCGGAAAGGTGTCTTCCTAACTACCTGTCCTTGATTGCCAAATACAAGAGCAAATACATGAAAAGAAACAGTGGCAACGAAATAGATTTCTATTCATTCACTTTCTAGAAACTTGTGGAAAAAAGTTTCAACTTTTTCCAGAAATATCAGAAGATATTTTCTGTCTGTTTTTAGATTAGTTGGGGATTCTGGGTTAGTTTTTGCAGATCAATTTCCTGTCAAAATGATGCAGAGATTTGATCGAGTGATCATTCTTCTCTGAATCAAAACTTGGTTGCTCACGTGAATACTAAAGAAATCCTCACAACATCTGCATGAGAACTGTATTTATCAGACATATGGGACATTCAACAGAAGTTTTCTTGATTGAGGTACAGACTCTATTTTCCATGTTTTCTGTTGGCTTTTGAAATGTATTAATGAGACATAGCAACTTTTTTTTTCACTCTCCCTAAATTCTACAGCATGATAAGTGAGATACACTGCAAGAAGGTACTGTGAGATAGAAGAGAAGAATGATAGATGAGGCATTTTATGGGAGATTCTGAAAACAATATAAGAATTAAGAGGAGGCAGAGAGACCAATAATTCACCACAGTATTCATCCAAAAAGGGAATGGATTTACCAAAACCTAGAGATGAAAAACATATGACTACAAACAAACAGGGCCAAGCAGCAGCTAATGGAAACACGGACCAGGAAGAACTGGATTTGCTTTCCTGCTCCACTGTCTTAGTAAATGAGGTAATTATTGGCTCCTGCAGGTGAGCCACCTCTCATCACCTCAAACAAATTCAGGAGTAGGTATAACATGTAGTACCACATCTCCTGCATTAAATGTGCAGTAACTTATACAAGGAGTGCGTAGAAGCGTGCAAGGACAGGAAGCCTGTTGATGGAAGAGGGAGTCGTCCAACCACAATGTTTAAATGTTGATTCTGAAAGAAATTCTAAATTCTTTCTTTGGATTTTTTTTTTCACAGAAAAATAATTTACTTTAAAGTCTCTCAGTTGCCTTTCTCAACACTTGGGGGTGGTAGCACTGTGTGCTTGGTGGATAGCTTATTGTTTTTAATATTATCTTTATTTATTTTAGCTCTATCACTTTATTCAAATTATCAGAGCCTGCATTTATTTTTCCTTTTGAAAACAGAAATAGTATAGCCAACTAAATAATTAGCTTGGTTTGAGAATAAAACAAGCTGAATGCCTGCAAATCATTAAATTTTAAGAGTTACATATCAACAACAAGAAAAGAAATTAAGGCAATGTGCCAGGAAGAGTTATGATTTGTTCATTTCCTCAAAAGTAGGCCTATTATGTTCAAGGACATATGTGAGAAATGTAAATCCAGAAAAAGGAAAAAGTAAACATGTTTGCATATATATATATATATATATATATATTCACAGTAATGCACAGCTTATTCCACGATGTGAGAGATGCTTCATCCTGAGAAAGGCATCATTAGGGGTCAGAGTGCACTTACACAGACATCTGTGGATCAGTCACTTGAAATGACCTCTTTGGAAAAATAATAATACTTTTTATTCATTCAAAGTTTTACACGTTTATTCACTGTGTATTGATCACATCTGTCCACCACTTCCTCTCTCTACCTCTCTCCAATACCCTCTAGTGCCCCATCCCATATTCCTCCCACATTCGTGTCCCCATTTCATATTTGTTGTTGCTTTTCCTCAGGCCATGAGTCCAATTAATGTTGTTCATATGCACTTGAGTGTGTGGCCGGTAACCAGGGTATGAGCAACCTACCAGCAGCTTGATTCCCGGTGACTCTCCCTTTCTCTATGGCTATCTATTCTGGGAGCTTCCCTGATTAGGGATGGGACCTACGATCTCCTCTGTCCATACTGAAATTCTGACTGGCTTGTTCTTGTGCATATCTTTCAGGCAATCACAACTGCTGTGATTTGTGGTGTTAAAGAGCCATGTCATGGCCAGAAATCACCATTTGAAATGGCTTCTTTACATGATTAAGAGAACTGATATACACGTGACATAACTGAGTTCTTGTGAAACACTGTATAATGGTTTAGGCTATGTTTATAAACTTTCTAAAATACTGAATAAAAGGACCTCATTCCAATGTCATAATAAAAATTAGCACAAATCAGTAACATTGTCAATATTCATGATCAGCAAACATTACATGCTATAATTAATTATATAAACTAGATTTTCATATGACTTCAGTGTGACAGGTTCATTTATTCCAGTTTCACTACAAACATGTAAGTCATACATTGTAATAACACATTACAGTGGATCTAATGTCTGTCACTAGGCAATAGGAATTGTCAGCTCCATTATAACTTTAAAGGAACACAGTAAATAGCAGTCTGTCATTGACTGAAAGTGTTTATGTGGCATCTGAGTGTATGTGTATATGTGCAGGTGCATTTGTGTTGGACACATTCATACACACACACACACACACACACACACACACACACACCATTAAATTCCTTTGGAGCTTTGAATATAGGACATTTGACTTTTGCATCCTACACTACTAAGTGTGAATTGAGGTTTTATTCATCAAAACTGTTCTATTGTCAATTTCTGACACTTGCCTAAATTTTTGGTACACATGAATGAGACAAATCCTGAGAGAGATTCTTTGAAAATTAAATGCACAAATAAATGAGAAATCTGCTCTAGCTTTGTGTATAGAATTGACTTCTGGGCATATGGTTGCAAGTCAAGTTCTTTGGAGGAGATGTCACTGCACAGAGGAAAAGTAGATAGTAGGGCCCTCAAGTCTCTACGACTCCTGCCAAAAAGCCAAATTCATTGGGTCCATGAGTGATAAAATTCTAGGTTATCCTCTTCTGCGTGTCATCAACCACCGCTAATGGTTTCCTAAACTCAGAGGCCATGTGAATCTGTGGGAGCTTCCGGTCTCAAAGGTTAGCTGCTGAATCCAAGTTTGTTTAAGGGTTAATGCCTTGACAAGAAAGACCAGTGAAGAGCACGTGGCTGAGGAGGACAAATACCTTCTTTAGGAAATCCAATCCCAGGGAGTCATCTGCAAAGGCTGAGACATTAGCTTCAAGGAAAATAGCTATTCCAAGACACTGAGGAGAAATTAGAAACGACCAGCTGGTGTGAATCAAGAGGAATATGTTGCAGAAAGGTGGTGAAGCAAGCTGTTTACACGGAACTAGGCTTTCTAACAGATTTTTCAGGCTTTTTTTTTTTTAGGTTTGTTTTGTTTCATTATTCCCATTTTTTCTTCTAAGGTCTTTGGAAGACTGTAGAATGAATGGCTATAAATATGTGAAAAGAAATGTGGCTGAACGGCTGCTTTGTGATTTCCTATCATATTAATAAGTAGCAGGCAGTACAGGCTGAAATGTATTCCATACCACTGCCTGTCCAAGGAATCTCACATATTTGAGCTGACATTCCAACTTGGAAACTTCTATACAGTCCAGCATGTCAACATCCAGAATGGCACCTATAGTCAGGAGCCTGCAAACAGACATGAACACAGTAAATGTGAAGTAGACTCCTGCCAAAGGCCTGTGCACAGTTTTGGAGGAGAAAATCACAGGTTTCTTCCTGGTGGCTGACTTAGCTTCTACTAGTCTAAAATCTTTCATAAAATTACACAAAAAGTTTCAACAAGGCTGGGAATTGATTTTCTATTTCTGTTAAGTGAAAATTATGTCCTCATATAATTGAAGGAATCTCATGAAATGAAGACTGTGCCTTACAGAATTCTGAAGAAAGCATTGTGTTTTTTTTTTTGTTTTTGTTTGTTTTTTTTTTTATACACCTGTTTACTCTGGATTCTTGGAAAGGCAATTTGTGGAAGAATGAAAGAGATGAATTTCTGAAATAGGCATGTCAGGACTTGAGGTGAGCTTCAAAAGTTGATGCTTGCACAAGCTTCTCCTTTCTCCTTTGACAGAGGCATCACCATACTTATTTATTAGGCTAGGAAACTGGGTTTGAGAGGTAACTTCTGTGCTACACAATAAATGTTCAATACATTGTGGTTTCTTCTACTATTTTTCCTCATATAAGCTCGTTCTTACCATTATAAAAAAGAGATGTAACTTAGAGCAACAGGTTTATTCTGAATTTAATTTACACATAGTAAATTATCAAGTGGATATAGGCCATACAGGCATCAGCAGTCTTTGTATCTCCACAATTTGACCACTTAAAAAAATGCATATTGTATTAAATGATAACATTCTCTTTTCTTGGCTGGTATAAAACAATCTTTGATATACAATCTATGGAAGATGAGAAAAGTGATTGGTTATCCATTTAACATACAGAATCAAACTGTAGGATCAGAAAGACTAGCTAAATCAAGGTATCAATGCTGCTGTTTACTAAGCAGAACACTTCACAATGAAGAAGCTTCACGATGAGGAAACTTCACAATGACAAAGCATTGATTTACTGGATATGCTCTGATAACAGTTTGAAACAGCTTTTTGTTTTTCACAGTCAAGAATTTAGACTACTTAAAAACAGAATCATAGCTGCGGGCAGTGGTCATCAAATCTTTGTGAGATCGAGGTCTTGGCCTCCTGGTCTACATAGGGAATTCCTACAGGAGATCATTTCTCAAAAAGCCAAAAACAAAACAAAACAAAAAACAAAAAGTATCAAAAGCTCTGCTAAAAACAAATTCAACCCATCACTCATTTCTCATGCATGAATGTTACCATGCACATTACTTCTGTACTGCAGTATATTTGACTTAGGACCAGTTATGATTACTCTTATGATGCTTATGAGGAAACAAGGCTAATACGGTTTTATATAATGCAATACACTATTACTTACATGAGAATAATTTGAATGAAGTCATATCACAAGTGTCAGGAAAGGCACTGAGCATTCCCCAAGCATGTATTTTGTCATCACATCATTCATAACAATTTCAGCTTCTTCTACTCACTGAGATCAAGTTCTTCTAGTTTGTCTGAGGAATTACAGAGCTTACACACAGGATGAGTAATGTCCAAGTCTGCCTTCAGATTATCTTCCTAGGTGGAATTCTCTCAGAACCCAGAATTCAATGGAGAATGAACATAGAATAGAATTCAAATTTCATATAATATCAGACTGAGGGAAGGCATAACACTGTTTATCTCCAAATGAAATAATCCACTCCTTTACATACGTCATATATGAAGTGTAATTTCTTCATGCTACACCCTTTGTTTCAATTTAATTTTTTTGTGTTAATTTTTTTCTTTGACAATTTCATACATATATAATGCATTCTGACTACACTCTCAAACACTCTCTCCTCCTTCTGCAAGCTCCCTTCTTTCCTACAACTTTCTATCCCAAATTCATGACTTTGTATTTTGTTATGTGTCCTACTAAGTTTATCCAGGAATCTGTGTGATCATGGGTTCCAAATGACTCACTGAAACCTGGTAGGTTCACCAGGAGTATACAAATGAACATTACATTTCTCTTCTCTACTTTGTTTCTCTGTTGTGATAAAACATTGATGAAAACAAAACATTCTGATGGAAGAAAAGGTTTACTGGTTTACAGATCAGAGTCCATCATCCAGGATCTCCAAGGCAGGAGATCAAGCAGGGGTTTGGAGAGAGGAATTTAAGTAGAAAGAATGAAGCATTATTTCTACTGGCTTGTACCTAGGGATGGACAGCCCACAGTGGGCTGAGCCTTCCCACACCAATTAGCAATTAAGAAAATGCCTCACACAAAACCAACAGGCCACTGGATGAAATTACTCAGTTGAAGTCTCCTCTTCTCAGGTGTATCAAGTTGACAACTGAAGGTAATAAGTGCAACACCACTCCACTCCGCCATGTTCCCAGAATCTGTAGTTTTACTCATTCTTAAAGTGGGGGAAGGGGAAATGTCATCCACTACTGTAAAAGACTGTACTTATGCTTATAAAACTAAATATCAAATTGTTAAAATTTACCAAAATTTCAGAGTAATTACTGGTCATCTTGCAGGGATGTGTGGCTCCCCGCACAAATAGTGAGCAGATGATTCAAAGAGTTGAAAATTATCCAAGGACATATTTATCCAATGAATTTATGTTTAGAAGGAGACTGATAAGTAAACAATTTACAACCACTCTTCCCTATCACTCCTTCTGCATTGATTATGTAGTTAATAGGAACCCCACATTGACAATGAATTGCAATGAGAAGAACAGATTAATCAATTAAACAAATAATCCATCATTTACTCAGTGATTACAAACTGACCTTAATTAGATGACATTATATTGGGGGTTAATTAAAGTGATATCAGTTGTACCTGGTACTGCAAAGAATATCAGAATAGGAGAGACGGATACCATCGCTATTATATCTGATAAATTCGATGATGGCCGTGCTCTAAAAACATACTATACTCGGGCAATGGTGAATTAAAAATGTATTTTAAATTCTAATCTGATGAACCTCACAGGTAAGCAGCACATCACACTGGGTTAATATTGGTTAAGCACATGAGCACACTTCTGACAATAGTTCATTACCTGCTCAGTGTCCAGCATTGGCGGAAAATATTCTGCTGCACAGTAAAGCCTGAGAAAGCATCAAAATTACAAATCACAAGTACAGTTCCAAGTTAATGTATATCACTTCCACAAATTAAACCCTAAACCTGGATCTAATAATCCCTTCATCCCTTAAGTTTCTGCTGGTATTTGACAGAGTGAGGATAAATGTAGCGAGTACAACAAGGAAGGGTGTTTCAAGTTCCAGGCCAGCTTGGGCTACACAGTGAAATGCTAACTTGCACAAACCAGTGCTTCTGTGAAAGCATGGTCTGGAGACAGCCTGTGAGAACCACCTTCTAAAAATTTAAGCTCTATTGCTTTCTCAGTTGCTGTGATCTCCCTCCAAACTGTTTAAAATCATGACGTTGTGAGAAACACACAGAAATTTAAAACCCAATCAAAACTTAGCTTCTGGCAAGTGTCTCTCCAATCACTGCTGAATTTATTATTTATCAAATATTTTACAGTATATAACCAGAATATAGCTACAGTTATACTCTGAGTCTCACAGATGCTGTCTAGTGTTGACTAAAGTAATAAACAACCCCAAGTAGAAGTTACAAACATGCATTTAACCCTGAAAGTCAAAATGCATTCAAGTTGAAAGAAGACATCTTCGCTCCTATTTTTGCTGTGAATAATTTTTCCACTAATAAAATGTGATTTGTAAAATTATCCCCTGCTATCTTAAGAGGTCAATCCTGGTATTGATGTGAAAAGAAATTATATACCCCTCTTAGCAGTACAAATGAGAGAGCACTGATTAGTGTGTGTGTGTGTGTGTGTGTGTGTGTGTGTGTGTTTGCATGTGTGTTTAAGAAATCTCGTGTTCGAAGAATGATGTAATGCATTTTAGAAACCCTACATATTACGTGGATCTGATCTCATATCCTTCAAGTGGCAGACACATAATAGTGGTCAACATGACAAAAATCTGATTATTCATGTCATGTGGAAATGTTATAAAATTAAGTTATGAGTTCTGTGTTCAATATTGGGAAAATACTCTATGTGACATCGATTAAGACCTCCCAGGATGGGCTTGAGTGAAGGTGAAAGTTAAGACAGTTTAAGCTTCATGAACCACAGCATCACACTGGTACTTGTTCCTTTCTGGCATCCTGCAGTATACTTAGCCCTAAATAATCTTGAAATCATGACAGCTGGGGACCTGCAAAATGAGGTTGTACAGTGGAATTATTGATGAAACACTTTCTGTCAGTAAAGGAGAATTCAGTACACTCCCTAGTAAGTAAGACAGGGTTGTAATACAGAAGGCAAGGCCTTTTGATCTCAAATGAATCCTTTTTCCCTCTCTGATTTTCTATTGAAAGATGGTTCTGGAGTCAGACAGGGAGTAGGATATTTTTAGCTGAGAAATAGCTCTCCTTAGGAAGATACCTTTAGGGAAATATTGCCAGAGGATGCAAGATTTCATTCCACTTAGCAATTGTGCATAGGAGTTCAATACTTGTTTGTTGAGTGAATCAATGTTGAAACCAGAAAAGAGATTAAATGATGCCAGTCCAGGGTTATCGGGAGGCTATAACTGAGTACTTATTGTATATATCACTTCTGATTAAAATAGCTTTGTGACAATATCAATACTATCAAGAAAGCATGTCAAAATGGGTGGATATTTTCCTTGCCGTTAAATCAAAGAAAAGTTTGAATAACAAAATATCCATTTCAGATTTCCTTGTTTAATTCTTTATTGCTTATGTATTTGATGCTTTAACCTTCTTTGGATTATAACAATAACAATTATTATAATAATAATAAAACAATATTAAGAGCAGGTATGTTGGAATGGGCACTTCTGATTCTTTAGGCTTCAAAGTCCACAGACACCCCATTCAGGCCTCTCAAAGCAACTGTGAAAGATTCCGTGCTATCTTTTCTTCCTGACATGAGAAATACGAAACTCAAAGAAGTTGAACAAATTGCTCGACATCATTTATCTAGTGTGAACACTCCGGGATTTCAAACCCAATGTCCTGCTTAACTTCTCTATTGAGCCTCCCATTTGACTGCACTAAAGCTAAAAGCCCAAAAGTGCTTCTAAACCACCATTATCCTCTCTTTCACTGCAGCTCTTTTATAGGATGCTAACCATTCCTATCATGCCTCTTTTTCTTGCTTTTCTCTTTACTCATTTAAAGGAATATAATTTCCCATTGAGCTACTGCACTAAGCAATAGACTACTGCAGAACTTCCCCACCAGGAGGAAATGCACTTTCAATTTAATAATGAAAGTCAATGGGAAAATGGGATTTGCTTCACAGGAATTTGCCAACTTTGCTGGAATTCACTCATTGTGCTAGCAAGGAGAAACCCTTGATGTGGAGAGGAATAGAATAAAGCCCAAATCAATTACTAGATATTTTTAGACATCTTAGAGATAGTGACTATGTCTCCTTGATCATGTATATATGTCCCCCAAAAAGCAGAATTCTTAAAAGCTGAAATTTGACATTGTTAGAATTTTTTTTCTGAGATTTGTGAAAATTATTCTCATTATTAATAAGAGTTAAAATAATAATTAACATAAACTAGACTTTCTCCCAAGTTTAATGTATTTTTTACAGTTGAAGAATGCCACAGGGAAAATCATTGATCACTAAGTCTAAAAAATAAGTTGGTTTTGAGTTCCATTAATATTTTAGGTATGCAGTTTGCAGTGATACACACCAATAATTGATAGCAATAATAACAGCTTAATAAGGGAGTCAGATATATGGTTTTACTCCTGGCATTCTGGTTGTACAGGGTTTTAAATGAAAGGCATTCACTTTCTGAAGAGATTGAAAAGTTTTAGCTTCACAGAGGTCTTGAAAGTCTCTTCAAAAAGCAAGTATTTAAAAGATCCACAAAGAGTTGGGAGTTAACAGGTTCACTGATGATAAGGTAGAGTAATGGAATTCAAGACACAGAAAATAACTTATGCAGAAATCCTGGGAAACTCATGTGGAAGTGAAGAAAGTGAAATTCTTGATGAAGAGCCCACATGATCCTCAAAGAGTTGAATAGATAAGCATGGGAAACTCATGACATCTGTTAAGAATCTGCAGGATTGTGCTTCCTTTGAATAAGTAAAGATAATTCATGTCTAGTTCAGTGAATGATCCTCCTAAAATGCTATTCAAGCACATTATCTTCATAAATCAGTATGTGTACTGGGAAAGATGGGTACAAAATTGTTTAGACCTTTTCAAAAAGTCATGAGTGTAGATAATTATATAGATCCTGCTATGTTCTAAATGGCATGTCCTAGAAGATTTCACAATTATAATTCCCAATGTAGGGATTTAAAATCTACTGTTAGATTTGGGGAGATGGCTCAGTAGGTTAGATGGCAAGCCTGGTCATCTAAGTTTGGGACCCCCAAACTCATGAAAAGCTGGATGCAAATCCTTGTGAGAGGCTAAGATAAGAGAATTCCCTGAAGCTCATGGATCAGCTAGCTTGATAAACACAGAAGACAGCAGTGAAGACACCCTGCCTCAAACAACAGAGAAGGCAAGTTCCAATATCTGAGATTGTTCCTTAATTTTCACATGTGCACAGTAGCAGGCAAACACACAAACACACACACACACACACACACACACACACACACACACACGAGAAGTGGGAGGCAGGAGAGAGTGAGAAACAGAGAATGCAATCATCTTCCCTCTGTACCAATACTGAAAGCTGGAATCTCTTGACAGTTTTTAGGTTTGGAAGAAAGAGCCTACATGACCAAGATTATGTATCTTTCTAAAGTAGACTGGAAAAAATATCCTCATCCTTTTACTATGGGAGGACAGAGGAAGAAGTCTCAAAACATATCAGGTATTAATCAGGACACAATGAGTAACTGAGTGTCTGGAACTTCAATTTTCTAGTCTGTAGGTCTGTGAGAAACAAATTTCTCTCTTTTTGTAAGGTGCCCAATTTATGATAAAATGTTATGGTAGTCTCAATGAACTAAGATAGACTTCAAAATAGGAGAGAAGGGAGATGGTGAGTAGATATGACATAGTTAGGATCTCTGGTCCAAAGAGCTTCTGTAATTATGTTTTTCACCTACCTCATCATATTTACTTACAAAGATACTGTAAATTACAAGTAAATATATTAATAATAATTTATCATTTATAGTGAAATTCTGCAACCATATAATGTAGAAAACCATAATAAATAAATAAAATTTAAAAGAAGAGGCATAGAAATAAATACAAGCTCTAAATCTGACCCAGGGAACTAATTTTCCTTTGCTTAAGAAATATAATACCTGTGAGTATAAGTAAGCTGCTAAGAAATTCTATGAACTCAACAGTGGTGATCTCCTTCGAGTATCAAAGAAGGAGAACTAATATAGATTAACTGCAACCAAGATGTTTAATTTTGTTTAAGGTTATACTAAGTAAGTTCATGGCATCAACTCAATCAGTGAAATGTATAATTGCCAATTAAAAGATCAATGACGGGAATCTTGCGCCAGACTACAATCTTTCATGTCAATTTCGGTTATGTTTTCATATGAAGAATTCTCTCAAAAGTTCCTGTTCGAGGGCTTGCTATCTATCTAGTATATAAAGATGTGACTCGATTGTGAGGAAGCTAACTGCACCAGTGGATTAATCTTTTGATGAGATTCTACTGAAAGGATTATTGGGAAGTACAGACTGATTGGAGGCAGTGAACTTTTGGGGGTCTTACTGTTGAAATATATGCATCTTACTACTGCTCCTTTCTGATCTGTCTCTCTCTGTTCCTTGGCTACCAGGAGGTGAGAAGCTTTCTCCATCATGTCATTAGTCCAGGCATGGTTAGGTACACGACACTTAACTTCTTCATTCCTCAGTATTTTCTGTCAAAACAATTCCTTCAATTCCAAAACTAACACTAACTTTAATATAGTCCTCTTTAAAAGTCCTAGAGCTTGATTTTAATGAAAAGAAAAATCTTGCAGAAGAATAAAAGTTCTGAAACTCTTTACAAGCTTAGACAATTATGTGATTGTCAGAAATTCACTCCCAAATATTACCAGTATTATAAGAAGTAAAAATAGAATAATGTATATATCTATAACTAAATTTTATTTGGTACTAATAACACTAAAAGGTTAATATGCAGTGACCTAACCCTCTATTGTTGTAAATCAACAATGGCTTTCTGAAGTAGGTTTTGACTCCATTTCCCTGATGAAGATGTAACACAGTTATGGAAATTACATGTACATAGTCATAGATCTAAGTAATTGCATAAGAAGCAGATTTTCAAGTACAAAAATTGTACTATCTTCTACTGTATCATACTGATGGTCATATGACCACATGGTTTCTTCTACATATATCCTGCTGCTCATAAAGACAGTCTTCATCTACATTAACTTTTGACAAATCACATCATTTTGACCATGAAATTATTGAAAAGTAGGTTTGAGTTGAGAAATAGCAACAGCATGAATGTTTCTGCTAGTTTGTGACATGCTAAATCATCTTCACTTGATGCCTAGTGTCCCACAAAAATAGGTCCTTTAGGAATTTTGGGAATAAAAATCTACTGGACTGACTTTATGGAAAATGCTTAAATACCACAGTTACCACTTGACTAGGAAGTGCCCAAATATGGACACTCCTGTTATCACAATTGCCAAGTGAGACAGAGACACAAAATATATAAACAGGCTATGCCAAAGCCCTTAAATCATTGCTTGCAGATGGGATGATGGTTCTATGCACAAGAGCACCTGCTATGCAAGTATGAACACCTGAGTTGAGATCCCTGAGTTCAGATCCCCCGCATCCACATACAGGCAGAACATGACTAGCTTCGTAAACATATGCCATCCCAGCACAGTGAAGGATTTCTGGGGCTTGCTGGGCAACCTGCTTAGCTGATAACAGCAAGCTTCAGGTTCAGTGGAAGACCTGATCTCAAAGGGTTATGATGTATAGTGTTAAGGCAGGACATCTGATAACCTTCTCTGGGCCTCTGCATGAGCAAGCAGTGCACAGAGCAATGCAAATAAGTCAAAGTTAATGTTATAGTGTTCAAATACAAGAAAAATAAATATGTTTAATTTTCTCTAACACAATTGTTCATGTATAATTTAACAGACTAATAGTATCAACCCTGCAATTTGCACACCTGAATCAGACATATATAGAACACCTAGGTTGACCTCCAAAGGACACACACACACGTCCTTTAACTATGAATACAGATCATCTGTGTTCATCTATAACACACATACACATATACACATGCCATTTAACTAGAACTATACATCACTTATTTTCTCCTATAAAGCACACACCTGTTACCTGCAATGTACACACATGCTTTTTAACTTTAAATATAGAACATCTATATTCAACAGCAACACATATATGCATGCCCTTTGACTATAAATATACAACATCCATATTCTAAATAATATATCTGTTTCGATCCCATTTCTTGAAAGTGTTAATTTTAAAACACAAGAGTTGTTCATTTAGTTTGTTTTAGATCAGACAAGAGGATACTTGCAAAAGAAGCAGACGCACACGGCAAAACTTTAAAGTAAACTGAAATAAAATGTCTGCAATTGACTGGAATAACCAGTAGATACAAAGAAAATTCATCTCCGTAAAAGGGAAAAGAAGTAAATGTATATTGAGTTTTATTATAGTCTTTAATGTTATCTAATTTCCAAACAGGCAGGGTAATGCAAATTCTACTTTATGAGGGCAAATTAAACCTAGTTTGCATAAGTGTAAAACAGTATCTATTTTTACAGTAAATATACCAAGTCCCTGAATAGTACTTTTATGATGCTGCTTAGCAAGTTTGTGCTTCCCTGGCAAGAAGAAGTTCTATTATTTCTCAAGTATAAAACAAAAAGGGGGTAAATAAAAAGCTAGGCAAAGTGCTCATTTCTCCACAAGGCATTCTACTTTCAATGATATTTTCATTGGTATTGGTTTTCATCACCTGGTACCCACACCGATTGACTTGAGGCCTTCAGGCAGGAGGTAAAGCCTACTTGGGGTCTGTAGGGTCCTTTAAGCTGGTATTTCTTGATTAACTTCATTGTCTTCCATCCACTTTCACCCTCTTTGTGGTCAATACAGTCCTTTTAAGGTCATTTCTTATAGAAAGAAATATGAAGTGACCAGTGTTTATGTTTTAATGCAAAATGCATGCCCCACTGAGAACATGAAGTGGACCTGAGTAATTTAGTATTTCTAACTGATTTTCAAAGTAGATTAGGTGTTAATGCAATATGGCTTGGCAAACATTTTAGTAGGTGAAACAAAGTGGTTATATGTTCAAAATTAGGTTTTGGCCAATTGATTATTAATTATACAATAAGGGCTCAAGAAATCAAAGTTAATGGTCCTTTCTCTTCTCTTTAGACATATAGATACACACACACACACACACACACACACAGAATCCACCACTCTCAGAATCAAAGTATATCCAGGCAGTATTTGTCTAAGAATAAAGCTTCAACTGTCTAAGCAAGACCACCTACAGACTATCTGATTGTTCCCTTCAAGGAAGTCAGGAAGAATGTCGATTTAAGAGCCACAAGCAGCAGCTAAGTGTAGTTTAAAAGGAGCACATTGGAACCCTCCCTTTCTGTCAGCTTCACTGTTTTTGAAAACGAATACTAGTTAATGTAACTTCAACAGACCCCAAACTAATTTAAGTATCCATTCAGCTCAGACACAAAAAGGAGAGGGCAAAACTAAAAGCTGGATATAAAAATTGTGAACACAAGCAGATGCCCACATAGACTTACTTGTTCTTTTCATGAGGTTTTACGAGCATGGCAAATGTTCATGTAATACGGATACTTGGGACTTGCTAAATTGTCTTGATGCAAATTACAAGGATAATAGAATTATATGTGCCGCTGTTATGGACGGGGCCACAAAATTGCATTCTGATATGGAAACAGCTAAGTTTCACTTAGCTATGGATGAGATACTTCATACATGAATCTTTTTAAAAATTTTATTAATTTATTTTCATTTTCTGTTTATGAGTGTTTTGTTAGCATGTATGTAAGTGCACCCATGATGGCTGCAGAGGCCAGAAGAGGGAATCAGATCCCTCAGAATAAAGTCGTACATGACTGTCAGCAGCCATATGGGTGCTAAGAAGCAAACCCAGGTCCTCTTCAAGAGCAATCAGTGCTCCTTAAGCCCCTCCCCATGAATCTTTACAGGACGAGTTTCTTACTCTTCAGGTCACAGCTTCACTGACAATCCTTTATACTGACCATGATAGCGAATACCATATCATCTCCCTTAGTCTGTGTGCCTTTGTATCTTTTCCTTTATAGCCCAAGTATATAGTACAGTGTGTACCTTTGAAGAAGATGCTCAATAAAATGTTTAATATCAGGTTGATGGTCTATAAGAAGGGTAATTAAATTGATAAAAAATGTGCTTTAATACAGGTGTGCAATATTATTTTGCGGGTCATTCTAGGCGTTAGGGATAGCATGCCTAAATATAACAAGTTTTGCCCTCAAGGATCTCACAGCATGGGGCTGAGGAGATAGCTAATGCAAGCTTGAGAACCTGGAGTTTGAATTTCCAGCCCACATATAAAAGCTTTACTAACTTGTTCATATTGTAACACTAGTACTGACGGGGCAGGAAGACTGGGGACAAATGGTTTTTGTCCAGATATGGTTTGCCAGCCGGTCTAGCTAATTGGTGACTCTGTCTCAAAAAATAAGTTGGAGAATAAGAATAAGATAAGAATAGACAATAAATAGAAAATACCTGGCATCAACTGCTGGCCTCCAGATGCATGCACATACATACACGCACATATACATACACATACAGTACAGAGACATACAGACTCACGCTCGAGGGAGAGGGACATGGGCAGGGATGGTGGGGAGAGGAGAGAAACAGTCAGAGAGAGAGAGACAGAGAGAGAGAGAGAGAGATAGAGAGAGAGAGAGAGAGAGAGAGAGACTGACTCTTATGTTATGGGATAGAAGAATAAGTAAACTACACCAACCATTAGATAAGAAGAGATTTGAAAGCAATGAGCTTTAAGGAAACCTGAAAAGGGAAATCAGGAAGCTAGTCTAACTTAAACAAGCAAAAAAAAAAAAAATTTCCTAAGGCTGCTGACAGTTTAGGATGATCCTCAGAAACTGTTTTAAATAAAAGAATGAATGCTTGGAAGAACTCTTCAATCCCAAAACATGAATGCAACCTTGAAGTTAGGAGCTATTTGATCCATTTGGCAGTTGAACTTATCTATGAGTGTGGTGACTTGTGGAAACACAGTTGTATAAATATCAGAATGTAATTTTATGGCTCCATCCAGAACAGCGGCACATACAATTCTATCATCGCTGTAATTAACATCCAGCCTTCTGATTCCTCCAAATATTTTTTTTCTTGCTATTTCAAACTATCATCCTCTAAAGCAGTAAAAGAAAAATGAAGGTTAAACACGTGGCTGCTGGAATATGAACCTCAGTTTCCCACGTCATCTCCACGTGCCTGGACAGTAACAAGCTTCAGCCTGGGATGCCATTCATGAAGCAGAGTAATAATAATAATTCATAAAAATCCCCAAGGTTCGCTTACTTTATGAATTAAATGATACACCTGAAAGGATTTGTAAAAAAAATTCAAATAATATTCAATCAATAGAATTGTCACTGTCCTTAAACCCTTCTGGATTGTTTGTAGGGATATGGTTTTTCCTAAGTATTTCTGAAACAATTTTCTTTTCTACTCTGGAGTGTGACACAGCAGGCATCTCCCAGTCTGACCATGACCATTTCTTGTCAGTTTCATCTCCAGTCGGTATAACCCCCAAGCATTCCCTGAACAACAGCCGTAATGACAATTTAAACTTCAGGCACACATAGTGTCTTCATAACATTTCTCAGGCACATATAGTTTCTTCATAACATTTCCCATTCACACATTTGTTCTTTCTTTCTGAAGTTCTCTCTCTCTCTCTCTCTCTCTCTCTCTCTCTCTCTCTCTTTTCTGCCAAATCCAGATTTTTTTCCTTCAAAAATCAACTGTTTGCACTTGTTCTATTTGAACAAAAATTATTCATATTTACTCATGTCTGTGTGTGGTTGAATGAATGTATATGTACCTGTATGTGCAGATACATGCACCTGTATTCAGAGACCAGAAGAGCATCACTAATTCCTCCATGCTGGATTTTCAGGATTATTTATACAACCTAGTTTTTTACTTGGATATTGGGGTCCGAACTCTGATCCTCATGATTGCTCAGGTAGCTCTGAGCTGTCTCCAGTTTCCTAAGGCCTTCTTTATCCACCCCTTTCTACTTCTTGACTTTCATTATGTGCTTCCATATGTGACTTCTATGAGATCTCCTCACAAGGAAAAGGCCAATATCTACCATAATTGCTGCTTCCTATATCCTCAGGCTTGGTTTCAGGCCAAGCTGTATAATTTGTAGTACTGAGCACAAAAAGATACTTGGGGGACATTAAGGGGAAAGTGTCATTAAGGCACTATGACTATGATACATTCACTACGGACATTATAGTGTCACTCAGCTTCACTTTAAAAAATGAAAATGACAAAATGACAGAACAGTCAACCAAGCTCAGTACCTTGCAGGCAGGGGAGATGCAGGGATTCTGTAGATGACCTGCAAATGAGCCAGTCCTTTTAAACTAGAACCTGTGATATTAGTGTATACCAACAATAAGCCCTATATTTTTTTTTCTTTTATCTATACAAAATAAGAGCCTATCACACCATAAGCAATCAAGAGAAATTGATCATTTTTCTTTTTAGTGCAGTGTGGCATGATGAACTCATGACTCTGAGCTCAAAAACTATACACCCTTTTTTGAATATTAATGTGCTGATGAAATGTGCTAAAGAAAAAGAGAATTCTGGGAATTTCTCAGACATATACAGCACCTCCTTGATGGCAGTATGACTTGTAGAGTGATGTTAGCAAGAAAAAATGTTTACTGAATTTCGATCACGCAGGAATAGCTGTCATGTGCTGTCTATTTCTCTTGTCCGATGTGCCGTGCCAGGGCCACATACTCCAGAGACATAAGATGACATCATGTTGACCTATGCAGATCTTCCAACATATTCCCATGCCTAGCCCATTCCTTGTGACTAGGCCATCATCATTCATCACCATGCCATTGGATAGGTTTTTTTCATGTATGAAACAAAAAAATAGGAACTGTGGGAATGATTTTTATATTATAGACCTCATGGGGACTAAGTCTCTTAATTAACCCTGGAAAAGTCATACAATCTTGTGACTTGTGACCTGCGCCTCTGGTCTTGTTTCCTGAGAACTTCAATTTTTACTATACCCTAAAAGTTAATGAATAAATGTGGATATGCTTGAGAATACACATATCAAAATGCTGAAAGACAGCATGCCCGTTTGAAAGCATGGGAGACTGAGAAGAGTGCTTACTGACAAGATAAGAATGGGTCCAAATTTGTACTTCCCCAATTGAATAAAGTCATAGATGGGGCCTCACTTTCAGATACAGTTCCAGAAACACAGTTCCAGGACAAAGATTGCTATATGTAAGAAGTAGAACTGTGTCCTAGGAGTTCAGGCCCACTGTTAAGATAGGAACAGAAACAATGGGGAAAATAACCTCTAATTCAGAGTGGTCATTTTCACCACTCAGTAGTCATATCTGTTTCACTCAGGCTTTCTTCTCCTCTGTCTCCTTCAGTAACCAAGAATGAACCAAATGAGTCTTAACTCTGGTTGTACGTCAGGGGTCCAGCTGGGCCGTGTACTGCCTCCTAGCATCAATATTGTTCCATCTGAGATGGGAAGTTCTGCATCTCTTACTGAACTTCCTGCAAGGATGACCAGCTGATTAACACTTCAGTGACTGTGGAAAGTCTGGAATACTGCAAGTCAAGAACCTCTTTACCATTCTTCTCAGGCTATCTATGGCCCTAAATAGCCAGTCTTCTTCAACCTCTGTTTCTAAATTAACATCTTATGACCAATAGAATTTATTAACTTAACAACAGAAACAGTTTCCACCAATCAGAAGGCTAAGAGTAGGATCAGATATCATCTGAGGACCACAGCTGAGATTTCTTCTCTTTTGCTGCATTCAGCTATAGACCATTACACCAACGTATTTGAAAGGTGTCTTAATTTATGACTTTTCATTGTTCTGTTACAATAAAACCTTCATGAAACAGTCACCACATTGGAACATAGGATTTGGCATAATTTGAACCTTCTCTTATCTCCTTTGAGGTAAAAGTTATATTTTAGCATCAACACTATCACATCACCTGCCTTTTCATATCTACATCTCTAAAGATTTATAGTCCTTAAAGTTATAAAGTGCAAGTTTCAAGAAAATCACAGGGGTGAAGTTCCTTGCTTTTCTTCTCAACTATACAGTCTATTCTAAGAAAAATAAATAAATAAAGACTAAGTGGTTCTTTAAAAGCATGAACTGTGAGCTGTAGAGCTGGCTCAGCAGTTAAGAGCACTGGCCACTCTGGCAGAAGATAATTGTTAGGCACCACGGGGTTACCAACCATCTATAACTCAAGTTCCATGGGATCCAACATCTTCCTCTGACCTCAGACACTGAAAGTACAGGGTCATTTACATCTGTGAATGTGTTTATACACGACCTTTTGATTTCTTGGTGTGTCAAGTTGATAACTAAAGCCTACCATAACAGCTTGAAAACCGAAACAGTCTACAAGATTTAGAGAGAAGAGGCTGGAGAGATGGCACAGTAGTTAAGAACACTAGCTACTCTTGCAAAGGACCCAGGTTCAGTTCCCAATACCCACATGATGGCTAGCAACCATCCATAACTCTAGTTCCAGGAGATCTTATGCTTTCTTCTGTCCTCTACACCTTTGTTTGTACATGGTAGACTTTTATACATTCAAGCAAAACATGCATACACATAAAAATGAAAATAAAGGAAGAAAGTAAAAAGAAAATCAGGAACTAGATGCCATCGTTGTCCAGCTAAAATTCCATTGCAGTGCATCGCCATCACACACTTCTTGGGCAAGTCCCTTTGAATGGCTTTTGAGGTTCTACTATGTTGGTTCCTACCTGTCTCTCTCTACTCTGCCACATCAAAGAACTCAATCATGCCTATCTAGAACCTAATTTCTTAGAGTCTAATCTAATGATCATCCACAACCCTTTTAATATGCATTCTGTCTACAGAAAACGAGCCTGTTGTGTGATAGGCATTCAATAAAATTAATTAAAAATTTGTGTATAAATAGTACAGTTTGACATATTGATATTATAATCCAACATTTGAAAACATTCACTCAACCATTCATAGAATTTCTTCTTCCTTAATCCGGTCCGCTTCCACCCAGTCAAAATGAGGGGCTCCCAAAGCATTTATTCTGGTCTCTACTTGCATACTAACTCTTTAAGACATCTTCCCTCTGGTTACTGTTTTATTTATTTATTTTTTGTTTCTTAACTCTGACCTGTAGACAACGCATCCACAAGTATTTCTTTTTGAGCTACTATTGAACTGTAAATTTGTTATTGGTTTCCAATCAAAAATCATATTAAGGAAGAACAAGATGGACCGAGGACCTGATTGTGACCTTCAGTTCCACATGCTAGAAAGAGAGATGGTCTCCTATAAATTATTCTCTGACCTTCAAATGTACAGTGTGGCATGCTGGTGAGTAGACACAGAAATTAGATAGGCAGATGATAGATAGATAGTAGATAGATGATAGATTATAGATTGATTATAGATAGATGTAAGATGATAATAAGATTATTCTAGTGCATCTCAATCGCAATGTCTTTGTATAAGACTATGCCTGTCAACTTTGGCGACTGGTAGAAAAGTGTAAGTTAGGTTAAAACAGCGAAGACAATAGAGATAGTAATTAAACATTCTTCTCTGTGAGTGGACTTAGCCTTAAATTCTGAGTTCAAGAGGTAGACTTGAAATCTGCATGCAGGAAGTGGGAGGAGCATACAGGAAGATGTCACATACTGGGCATTTCCTGTTATCATCAGTCCATGGATGAATCACAGGGCCCTGGAGGACAGACAAGGTATGGCTTATCTTCTAGATACTAGCTCAGGCTAATAGCCTGAAGCAAGCCTTCTAATATTCCTGAATATAATGAGCGTTAACTGAACCCTGGTGCTAAAACCCATTCCTTCCAAAGTCGGATGAATCGTGTTTCTTTTATTTTGTGGTTGAAAAGTACAGAATTCATAGTGGAATGGAATGCTGGTAAAAGATGATGTAAATTAAAAACTATAACGTTCTCCACATCCAAACCCCACAAGCTGATCTACAGTAATAATACATACCTGCTCTACATGCATTTCTCCATACATTATCTGTAGAGATATAAATGCATGGGAGTATACCTAAAGCATTTATTTTTTTAAAAACAAAAATGTGAGAAATAAAGCACACCTACACAGGATCTTTTAGCCACTTTTTAATCAGTTTATTTTGAAAATCAGAAAAGTCACTGGATTTACATTAGTTTGTATTATGGGTCAGTTATCTTTTATGTCTGTGGAAAAAAAATGAAAAAAACAGAAACATTAAAGGGCAAAGATTTTGGCTCAGAGTTTCAAGGGTTTCAGCATGAAGACAGATGGCACCATTGTTATCAGGCCTGTAATAAGGGAGAAACACCATGGTCGGGGGCTTAATGGTGGAGAGTCATTTAATTTCTTGACCATGAACCAAAGAGACAGGGAAAGGGTGGAGAAAGGGCATGCCCTTCAGGACCCTGGCCACAAAAAGCAGTTGGGCCACACCGCCTCATCTCTACATCTTCCCAATAGCATCATCAAGTTGCAAATAGATCAATGTGTTAATCTACTGATGGGGTCAGATCTAAAGTAGTCAGCATCTGATTAATCATTTCTCAAAGGCCCACCAACTGGTGACCAAGCCTTCTGGGGAAACATTTCATATCCTGGCCATCCTTAACATGGCCATGTCATTTCATGGGACAACTAAGAAATAACATGCCTTAAAAGATTTCCTATTGAAAACTTCTTGCATTAATTCTGTTTTCCCCTCCTGTACTCTCAATAGGAGGTTAAATACTGAAAATGAAGGTCCTTTGGGGTCTTATATTCAATCTTGCTTTGCTGCCCTAGGGAGAAAATAAAGTAGGAAGAAGGCTGAAGGGTACAGAATGAAGGAACTGGTCCTGACACCTCTGGTCCTCCTTATGTCAAAAAACCTACTAGTTTAGTCTGTCATTAACATAAAGGCTTTGACAAACCTCTTCAGTTTGGTTTTTATATCTGCATATCATCTATAGCATTGTGACCTTTCATTAAATTGATTTTTTTACTCAAATGTATTTAAAAGAAAACATTGTATCACCACTAAAAACAGAAAATATGTACCCCATGTCATGAATAAATATAACCATAAACAATAAATTCAATGAAAACAAAGCAATGTTATTAAATGCAGTGCAGATGTGGTTGTCAGTCAAAAGCAATCAGAAAGAGACAAGGGGCCTCAGGCCCAAAGATGTGCTAATCTCTCTTTTGACACACACTTAAGACTAACAATAAGCTGATACTTTTTGTTCCCCATTGTGATAAAGACTAAAAGAAAGGAAGAAGAAATGCCTTGGGAAACAACAAACCTTCCCATTTCTTAAGAGTTTCTTTCAAACTGAATATTTCCCAGTTAGTCAAGAAAATAATACGCCAGTCATAGCCAATTTTAAGGTTCTTTTAATTAAGGATCTTCTAACAATGAATGCTTAGAAACCCACTTTTAAACTTAAATAAAGTTTTTCTGCTGTGCTTGTCTGTACAAAGCAAGGAATAACCAATAGAAATACAATTAAACGCTTAGCAATTCTGTCTGGAAAGTTCTTCAAGTCTTACCTATTTATATGAGCACAGGCCATGAATACAGGTTGTTTAGCTATGGTTCTGGCATAGTCTTTGGCAAAGTCCATTCTCTGTCTGCCCTGAATATACAGTGAACCTCATCTCTCTTTCCTTTGCAGCCCATCCATCAGTATTTATTCCTTTGTCAAGTACAGACCTTGTAAGTAATTTGATGAAAACTTATTTCTTACCTTCATACTCCATAGAGCATAAGTTGATATTTTTTTAATCTTTTGATTGACTTCCCTGTGCCTTAACAATGTTATTCAAATACTGAAAGACTGACTTCTTTCTCTTTACCAAGTTCTTACCAATGCTTGTCTGCCTTGAGGCCTTTGCTCTAGGGCTGCTCTTTTCTGCCTTAATTATTTATTTGTTCTGATCTCACCTTTCTTTTTGCTTTGAGGAGTGAGGTTGAGTTCAAGAGTGTCACAAACATGTGAAATCATCATAATGATAGCCTCAAAGGAGCTCCATCCATATCTAGCTTGATGCTCAAATGGCCCATTTGCGACCACTCCATGTAAAAAGATTTCCATTGACTGCTATATTGCCTCAATACTCTGTTCCCTTCCACCTCAGTCACATTTTCATTCTGAAGTTTAAGAATGTGCATAGTATGCTCTGCCTTATGAGAGGCCAAATCAAAAGCAAATCACTTTCTTCTGAGGAATAGGATAATGTCTACTACCAAGGCTCCATCACAAAATGGGTAAAAGGCCACCGTATGACTCTCACAACTCATAATGACAGCATTTCTTAGTTCCACGATCCACCTACCAAAGTTTCTATGAGTCATGATTCTTAAAATCCTAAATGCAATTTAGAATGAGTTCACGTAGGTGGATGCTTCAAAAACTTAACTCTTCGTTCTTGTTACTAAACACACCTAAATCTGAATAAAGAAAAAACAAAGAACAAAAGCCAAGGCTAAAACACACACACACACACACACACACACACACACACACACACACACACACACATCTACCACCTAATCAACTTCCTGGTAGAACATGCTGACCAGGATGAAGGTGGTATTAATGTACTTTGGGGAACAATGCAACTGCACATTTCAAACTAGGCACTGTCATTTGCAAGCGGGCACTTTCATGAAAATGGGCCATAACATATGTTAATTCTTTTCATTTGCTGTGACTCTTTAGCATAACGTGTACTGGGAATGCATATTTCTTAATTATCCTTCTGTTTACACCTGAATCCAACAGCTAATTGTTCTAGTAACACCTATGGGCTTGAACAAAAATGTGACACTTTAAAGGGTTAGCAAAATTTGTTTCCTGGCATGAAAAATAATGCTTGCAAGATTTCAGGAAGTGTTATCATTTAATTCAATGAGTTTTATCACAAAAAGACTTTCATTAGGTCAAAGTTCTTCAAGGGAAAGTAAACTTCAAGTTCACTATTGAAAAAAGACAGGTGTTGCATAGAAAAGCAGTTTTCTCTCTGTCTGCTATAAGGGATGGACGTCAAGTATGATTGACAAGCAGCTAACCAATGACTTAAGTGGGGAGGCTTAATGGAAACACGGGTAAGGTTGGGAAGGAGAAGGGTGGATGCAATGCCAGGTCTCCATCTTGGGCACACTTTCCAGAGTTCTGGGGTGGGGTGGGGGGGCTGTGATCAAAATGCAGGCTCCACCATAGGAAATCTCTATCTGGGGATGAACTCCTTGTAAGTAACATGGAATAAACTAATCTGTCTAAAGAACATTCTCTGTCCTTTCAGTCAGTTCAAATCTAAGGGTAGGATGATACAACAGGTAATTAATTATACATCACTTAACATATTTCTTATGATTCTTTTAAAAAGATATGGGACAGTAGTAAAGTCAGAGCAAAACAACTTTTTGTAAACCAATATAATTTTGCAATAAAAAGGAAGGAGGAAGAGGGGAAAGAAGAAGAAAAGGAGGAGAAAGAGAAGGAGGAGGAGGAGGAAGAGGAGGAGGAGGAGGAGGAGACCATCTTCTGTTATTCAGGAACACATGTGATTGTCATCATAGAAATTTTGCTCCAGTAAGACCACTAAAGAACACACTGTCAGACCCTTAAAATCAGTAAAATCAAAACAACTTTTCTCCAAAACATAGACATAACTAATGTACAATTTTTAATCTGGGGACACAAGTAGAGAAAAACTCAGCATTCAGAGCTATGTGTACCCCTTGCAAAACTCTGTACATGCAGTCCCTCATTAATTAATCAAAGCGACCTCAGCAACATGTGAGGACACTTTCATTGTAGGAAGCGGACTAGAAGGAGGGCATAGAAGCTTAGGACACCCAGCCAGTAAAACCTCCCACACAGTGTAGTGGCTGAGCTTCAAATAGTGTGTAGGCTTTATTTTTCTTTCCAAGATAGTCACATTTCTACCTAACATGTTAAATACTGATAATGAGTAACCAAGTGAGAAATCTCTTTCTGGGGTTAAAATATTCATATCACTTGTATCACAGTTGGATTTAAACAGAGATCGTGGCTTTAAGGCTAGTTATTCTTTAACTAGAATAAAAAGTTCAAGGATAGATTTAAACAAATAGCTGTGATCAACTCTCTCTCTCTCTCTATATATATATATATATATATGTATATATATATATATATATATATATATATGAAAATGGACCATAACAAATGCAAATTCTTTCATTGAATGTATCTCTTTAGCATAAAATGTATTGGGAATGCATAGTTCTTGATTATCCTTCTGTTTACACCTGAATCCTAATTGTTCTAGTAAAAACTTATTGACTTGAAAATATGGATAATTCAGCAACCAGAAAACACTTCAAGAAACAAGGAAACAGGTCGTATATCTGAATATTTTGTTCTTTGTATTCACCCCCATTTATTGAGATTCACACCCTGCTGTCCTTCACAAAACTCATTGACCAGTCTCAAAATTTAAGTAATTATGCCCATTCTGAAGATGACAAAGTTTATCCCAATAGTTATGAAGCCCAGGGAAGGCAAACGGTTTAACAGTTAGTCGATTTTTTGTAAAGTCACAATATTCTCTAATTCTAAATCCCCCCCTCCCTTTGACCTATGAGCATAGTATAAAGTAATACTATTAAATAAGCAGTGTCAGTGAAAAGAAAGCCTGGCTTTCATTGTGGAAACTGTTGTCTAACCTCTGAATACAATTCTTGATTTCTGCAGCTTAACTTAATAAATGAGGCATCTTCTTTTTTCAACTCCAAGCATAATGAACTCTCATTTGCATTGACTGAATTCATAAATTCATGCTGTTAAAAACCTGTTTCTGCCAGGATTGGCTCAGGCCCCATGGCTCTCAGTCACATTCCAGTTCTGAGCAGCAGGGGGTTGTTTGCCCATCACCACCAGCATCAGCTACCATTAGTTCATTTCCTTTTGTGCTGCTTGAGGAAGCTGCGTGAAGCCTGACAGAGTGCAGGCTGCTCATCTCAAACAAGATCTCTGCTCTAAAAAGTAAAATAAAATAAAAAAGGGTATGAATATCTCTCCTTGTCTCTTAACTACACAGTGATTACTTTGCCTGACGAGAGACCATGCGTGAGAGATATTCAGAGTTCAAGATTCTTAAGATACACTCATTTAGAAACTGGATGTACACATATAAAGGCATATAAACATGCAGGCATAACAAGAAGCATCCTTTGAAGCAGTTCCATAATTAAAAGGAAATAAAAGTGAATGTGTTCAAAAGCTTAGTTTCCTTGGCCATAAAAAGTCCAATAATGTTACAAATGACTCAAAATAAATAGAGTGCCCTATTAGCAGAATGAATGGCATCACTGACTACTGACATCGACAGAGAACAGTCTTAGAACTCATGGAATAGACCTAGACACAAAACACAGAAAATCACTTCAAACAGCTGATTCCAATGGCAGACCCATTATGGAATGGATTCCTGGAGAGAGTCATTCTTCCCTGGAGGCTTTGAAATGTTAAAGTGATTTCCATCTGTGGGATATGGCAAGATAAAACATAGATTTTGAAATAGGAAAACAGATTTCATAAACACAAGGCGTGCCTCTGGAGGCACTGGTTTGAATCCTGTCTAATGCTTACTATCTGTGAGCTTTTGTTCAAGCTATCTAGTCATGTTAATCATTTAAAAAATGAGGTATGGAGCCAATTACTATGTTTAATGGTGAAACTGTTGTCTTTCTTGGCATGTGACCAGTGCCTGAAAGAGATAGCCTCCATTTTGTTGTGAAATTATTACAAGAATACCCACATTACAAGGATATCACTAGCTAAATAACAACAGGTATCACTCAGAGCATGAATAGACTCTGTCAGGTAATGATATGATCAAGGTCATTGATCTATATAAAGAGGTGGAGAAAAACTAGTCTTTGTCGAGTATTTCTTAGCAGATATTTAACGAGCATCTGTGTTGCTGTGTACTGGACTACTGGTGGGTTAAGACATCATTCATGATACCATTGCTATCCATTAAATTTTCTAAGTGCAGTTGCATGAATTCAAACCTAGCAAATGGCAATAGCTCCCTACCCAGACTCTGATATGAGACTAGGAATCAGGCATTGGCCCATCTTCCAAATGGCATTCTTTATAATCAGATAGGCCAGAAGCAAGGAACTTAGGTGTTTCTCTAGATTGATATATGTATGTTCAAGGAGTAAAGAAAAGCCATTCTTTTGGGACTGGAGATTCAGTTCCATTGACTGAGTGCTTGCCTAGCATACACAATGTTTGAGTTCATTCTAGAGCATTATATAAACTGGTCATGGTGGTATACATCTATAATCACAGAACTCGAGAGACTGAGACAAAAGGATCAGAAGTTCAAGGTCTTCATTTGTTGTATAATGACAGTGATAATCTTCAATGTCACATGCCAGGACATTTGCTCAGGATATTACACAGGGTAACAATGATCTTCAAAATAGTTCTTAAAGGCACACCTTCCCAACTGAACATGCTTCACAATGAAAAAATACATCCTGCAAGGTCAACTGCTTACTAAATTTAAAATGTTGAATTTTTGACTAAATCCAGAAGGCACCATAATATCTTAAATTACACTAAAGATATTTGAACAAATGTACTAAGGTAGACATCTAGGTGGCATCATTAAGTACAGACAGACCTAGTTTGGAGGTATATACTTTTGTCTGATCAGGATCTAAATGAGAATTCAAAATCAAGCATGGAATCTGAGAATATGAATGTGCTCATAAGCAGACTAGAAAGGATGTTACCACAGGTATAAATCATTTCATGGCATGTATGTTCATGAAAACATCAGGCTATACATTTTAAATGCATACACATTTTTTAGTTATACGTTAATAAAATAGCAAAAGTGACAAAGGGCAATGAGAAACATGATAACAAAGATTGGAAAGATGCAAAATGCATAAATTTAAGAAAGAATCAAGGGGTATGGAACATCAGAGAAAAATGAACAAATCTTGTTCACTACCTGAGAAGTATCATGCAGAAATCTCTAGTTTTTACAGTTCTGTTAAGGTGGAACCATATAAGGACCATGGATTATTACTGAAGACAATAGAGGACATGAAATGGGTGGTGTAAGAATTTGTTATAAAGTTAAAGGTCATATGCACACTCTCCTCTGGTACCAAGAGTGGCTTATTTTATTCTGATATTGTGTGTGTGTGTGTGTGTGTGTATTTCCTCTTTGTGTTTTAGCTGAACATCACTCCTTGAGTATTCAGGAACAATGAAGATGTGATTGGATTGCAAATATGAACATCACTCAGTCAGTGTTAATCAGAATCTTTCCATAGGATGGCATAAGAGTGGCAGATGAGTGTAGACCACATCTATCCTATCATCTTTGGAGTTTAAATGAAGAAGAAAACTCGAAGGGCCATTGGTTGATTTACTCAAGGTTCCTACAAGAAGCAATTCATATAATCATCTCCACCAAGGGAGGAACGGAGAGCTCATTTAGGGCTGCATGAACTTTTTCCATCAGGTGGATCTGGATTCATAAATTGCTTTCTTCCAATCACACTAATGTCAGTTCAGATTACCTTAGCTAGAATGATGATTATGAAGCTTGAGTAACTATATAATCATTCACAGTCCCCAATGCTGTACATTATGCACCCTAGAGCCCTTTCTTCACAGCACTAGGGAGGTTGTTTGGTATAGATACATGCACAATAATACAGGATGTTATGGAACCAAGGTTAAACTTTATATCATTAGACTAGGTCAACACAGGAACACTATATCCTGAATGATAATCTGAAGAAAAGACCCACAAGTTGTCAGTCTGCAGCAGAAAATAAACTGTTTGACTTAAATTGATAACCATTCTGTATTTTTAAACACTTTTCTAAGTCCACATGGCAATGAGAAATCTTTATTATTAATACTGACACCTGAAATATTTGACATATATCTTAGTTCCTACACCTCCCTTATCTATCAGATCTACATTTTTAGACTCACTATCCAATGAACCACTAATCTATTGCCTAAAATAAAGAACTTGCATGTATTAATCATCACAAAATTTCATGGCATAGGTAAAATTATTCCAATTTTGTAATAAGATTATCCTGAGTATAAAAGATAGTAAATAAGTTGAACAACACAGTTAAGGATGGAGCAGGGGCACAAACTTTTCTATGAAAACTCAAGAAGGTGTGCTAGTGGAAAGAAATAATGAAAAAGACACTGTAGGTAGACAGATGATAGAGAGATGATAGATAGATAGAAGATAGAAGATATAGATAGATAGATGATAGATAGATGGATAAATAGATAATAAATAGATTAATAGATAGATGGGATGGATGGATACATAAATGATAATCTAGATAGATAGATAGATAGATAGATAGATAGATAGATAGATAGATAGATAGATGATATGTGGTAGATGATCGACATTTTTCAGATAAATATATATTGAAAAACTATGAGACTATATAGTGAGTTTGTAGTAACCAACCCTTAGATAGTGAAACATGAGATATTTTATGATTGCCAATATTATTATTATTACTCTTTGGGGTTCTTTTTTGAAGCACTGGAGACTGAACTCAGGACTTTGCATATGCTAAACAGTTATTTTGATAACAGAGCTATATCTCAGCCATGGCATATGTTCTTTGCTTGTTATTTTGGGTTTTTCATTTGTTTGTTTTCATGTTTAAGATTGTGTCTCCCTATGACATCATGGGTGACCTGGAACTCACTCTATAAATCAGGCTGGCTTTGAACTCATACAGATCCCCTCTGTCTCTGTCTCCTGAGTGCTGGATATAAGGATTTATTCTTGAGTGCACACAGGAAGCCTTTTTTCCAAAGCAGGCTAGTCTTGTCTTGAGAACTGGTGTGGGCATATTGTGGATGAAATTTCTGGATCGATGGCAACACTACTACTTTCTGACAAGCCTAGAGATTCAGGGAGAAGTTGGCTTTCACAATGAGGCACGGATGCGGGCAGAGGGGCTAGAAGCACCATGGGATCTAAGACACTCGGTTCTGAAAGCTTTGAACCACTTGGGAAATGAGTTGGCAGGATTATTGTTGGTACCTCAGGCTTTGGGAAGCCTTGAAAACATATCGAAAGAAAGAAGACTGTGTATATACTCTGTTTTTAAATCTCAGATTTGCACAGTATTAAATGATGTAGAGCTATAAAGTGTTTACCACAACAAAGAATTTTCTGGACACTCTTCCAGTCTCTAAGTGGCTCCTTTCTTGTGGGCAGCAGTTCTGCAAGATGTGACAACCAAGATGACAATACCCAGCAGATCTGGTATAGGAGCAAGCACTCTCAATCCCTGATCCATCTGTGTGTACAGATGGCAAGGTACACTGAATGTCCCCAGATCTCCCTGTCCTCAGTGTCCCATCAGCACACTGATTTCCCAATGAGAACATAAGAAATTTTTTGGAGGGAAAACCTTTATATTTTTACATCAAGTGTCTTGACAATCATCCTATGATTTTTTTTTTCTTTTCTTACATGACCTTAAGAACAATGAAAGATGTTTGCAGGATGAATCTCTTTATAAGAAGAAAGATGTGTATGACCTGAAAATAATAAAAGATGTCAAGTATGCTGAAGCTTGGTACGTGGAATTTCATTTTATCCTCAGAGAAGCAGGAGACAAACTTCAGAAACTATAAATCTTTTTGTCTTCCTTGAGGTCATGGCCTATGAAAGAAAGATGGAGAGATGGAAGTAGGGATGAGGGAGGCAATGCAAACACCCCCGTGTCAAGAAACACACCACACTGGATTTTGACTCTGAAATCCAAAGTAGAAAGTCTATACCATTAAGGCATAAATTGTCCGACATGGAATAGTGGGGTCAAATTCAAGCAGCTTTAAACACCTAGGTAGTTAACCTCTGCTCTTCACATCTCTCTCTCTCTGTCAAATAACAATAAAGTTCTTTAAATCTAGGATAAATAGAATAAACATGGGATTGTCATAGACAGGAGATGTATAAGTAGCCTCAATGGTGACAATAATTGAGATTAAAAACAAGAATAATGAATGGGGAGCTGAAGAGGTATCTCTGTTGATTAAATGCTTGTGTACAAGCATGAGGAACTGAGCTCAGTCACCAGCACTCACATAACATTTGGATTCCACAATGCACAGCTCTAGTGTCAGTGCTCATAAGGCAAAGTGGCAGATTCCTAAAGTTTCATAGCCAGCCAGCTTAACTGAACTGCTGGGTTCCAAGTTTAATGAGAGACCCTGTCTTACTGAGGAAAACACTCAAAGTAGGGTTTCGACCTCCACATGCACAGTCACTTATACATCCATATACATGCACACATACAAACATCATGTATGCGAAAATGAAGAAAAATCGTTCATAGAAACAATTTCTATTGATTTTTTTATATTTGTGAATTAAAAAAAATGTATCCAATGCAGCAAGTGGTAGAACTATAAATCACTGAATTAGTATATCAATTCATCATCCATTTATTTATTTATTTATTTATTTAAATAATGCTTAAAATAGCAAGAATTATGAATCTAGTCTTACACTTATGAAGCTTTCCCATAAGGCTGTTATTTCTGACTTTGAAACAGAAAGGATAGCTGTGGAGGTCTCGTTTCCTCATGGTCATGGTTAGTTCAGTGGAAAGATAAGAACATCTAACTGATGCCATTTAACCGTCGTAAACTCCATGTGCATACACAGACCTTAAGCAAATGTCAGGACTGAAATATCTATTCCAATGCCTGAATACAGGCATCTCATTTTCTACACTGCCCTCCCAAATCTGTGTTGCTTTTCCTGAGCAGCAATTTGATAGAAAGTTTTCCAGAGAGAATGCTACAGTGAGACAAGCTCCATTTCAAACTGAGATCAGGCTTTTAGTAGGCAAATCAACAAGGGATGCTGGTTAAACTCTCTGATTCAGTTGCACAGCATGGAATAAAGTATTCTGCAGATGCTTCTCCAGTAAGGAACACAGACCAGATATCAAGGGTCTCTTTCGCTTCTCTTCCTCACTTCTGGCCTAGAAGTTATTTCTTTGCCTCTTCCCAGTATATTGGCAAGCTACTGCCACTGCTCAACATGGGAGGGATTGTAGAACCTCAGGAGTCGGGGTTGGAGAAGCCAGACACAGGACAATTATTGGGCTGTCTCCACCATGAAACCTCACTGCTGCTGTGAACTAGGGCCTGCAGATGTCCTCATTTTGAGAGTCTTCTGATATTCTGCTGTTGTTTCTGTGTGAGCATAGAAGTTCTGAAATATTTTAATTAGTGAAATCATCAGACTTCTCAAACAGAAACAGGACTGAGAAGGAGAACTTATGATTTGGTAGTAATTGCTCTAAGAACACATTGGTTTATAGAAAGAGCATAGTCACACCGGTAACCAAAGACCTACACCTACATCCAAGTCAGAATTGTATAAGTACCTGTATGGATCTTAGGTGTCACCCCTAATCACTTGTTATTTTTATTGGGGATATTCACTCAGTAGACACGTAGAATGTATCATTAAAAAGTGCACATTAATACAATCAACTGAAATTACTGGGGTGAAAGGAGGGGAGGGAGTCCTGCCCATATTAAAAAATTCACAAGGCGTCACTGATAGAATAAATCTTCATGATAGTGAAGAAGCGGATATCTCCATCTCTAGAGCCAAGTTATTTTGATCAACCTTTGGGCCAATTAATGTCCACATTGTTGCTCATCTCTATGTTTGACCTTTGACTATGAGGTAAAAACTTTTGGAATGTATTAACTTCACCCTAGACCACTATCCTTCACCAAACCCAAAGCTAAGAATGTCCTCAGATGCCATCTGAGAGGGATAGCAGAGATTTTCTGGCTTTCCTGTAACCTACCTACCTGATGTTTTCACCAATATTTTTGAAAAATGCATTGATTTATGGTTTTCCTTTGTTCAGCAACGATAAAGAGCTCATGAAGCTGTTTTCACGTTGGAACATGTTATTTAGGGGAAGCTGATTCCCAGTGTTCCTGAACAATGGTCACTTACATTTGATTCAATAATAAGCTAATTCCTTTTCTTTTTGAGTGGAATTTTTGTTTCAATTTGGCACTGTATTTGAGAAAACAATCTGGAAGAAAGACATGCCGTACAAACACCAGTTTCCAGAACATCTAATGGCACAGGCAGTCAGTGGTAAAAGGAACTGCATTAAGAATGCAGAATGGTGATGAAGGTCATGTAGCCATGAAAATTAAGAAAAGGTGAACTTTCACTTTTTAGGGGTTCAAGAAAGCCACTTAAATTTTTTCTGGTTTCTCTACTCACTTTCCTTGCTCACAGGGCTATTAATCTTCTTAGAGATGACAGAATTCCAGATCTTTACAGCAGAGAGAACAACTTAATTTTCTCTGATTTCTAGTTTCAATTAATGCTGCACATAATAGAAGCAAAGTAATGTCTGAGTAAGTGATGTCAGAGTACAGGAGGCAGGAAAAAATGGACAACAAAGCTGGAAGTTCCCAGGGGGAAAGGCACTGTGATAAGGAGAAAGTATTCCACATTACCTCAAAGAGAGTACCTCAACAATTTAAAAGAGGAGTGTCTCTTCCCTAAGATTGTGTCTTCCAAAACTATGTGGGCTACATAGCCTCTCAACACAATACATTCTTTCCTGTATATTTTCATTTGAGGGAGCTTGAAGCCAATAAGATAGTAATATTAATATTTTTATTTTATTCTGCATTTATTTGTGTGTGAATAGTATTTGTGTGTGTGTGTGTGTGTGTGTGTGTGTGTGTGTGTGTGTGTGTGTGAGATCTGTGTGCAGGTAGCCTCAGGGACCAGAAGAGGGTATCAAATCCCCTGAAGCCGGAGTTAAAAGTAGTGGTAAGTTATCAGACTTAGGAGCTATGAACCTGATTCAGGTCCTTTGGAAGCATATCTCTGAGACACTGAGCCTTCTTATGAAACTGATTCAGGTCCTTTGGAAGCATATCTCTGAGACACTGAGCCTTCTCTCCAGTCCCCCAAATAGTATTACTTATAATGAAATGAAACGTTGTTCTGATGCAGCTTAGGAGAAAATGTCCAGGGTTTCCATGAGACATTCTGAGAGATGAATGAATGAACCAGATAAGTTTTCTCATATGGAAGTCAAACAAGTAGAAAGGGATAATATTTACGATCATGCTTTCCAATACTCAATCCCATATGAGCCTTGAGGTCTGAGCTTCCTGTATGGGATTTCTCTGGTAGACCTGGGCATCCATGAACCAACCTATGCATTTACTCTATTTTTATCACAACCACATAGCAGAGGTTCCTTAATGTTATTGAAAAACATGCTACACACCTGCTGTACATGTAAGCATGCAGCACAAATCTGCTTAAGTGGTTTTTGTTATGCTAAGTCATGTTTATTGTTGGTTACATTGTCATGACAACACAGAATGATGTAAATAGTGTATAGTTATTGTATAGTCAATAAAACAGCCTTTACTGTCCATATGCATGCTCAGTTTAAGTTCAGAATCTACACGATTATAGCTTTTCTCCTTTGGCCAGGAATTCACACTATCAGCATATACCAATATTCTCTTCTGCTCTGTTATTAAAACCATTATACATTTTAGAAGAATACACAAGCAGTTAAATGAGCATATCTGCCTTCCAAGACTGAAACACAGTGTTATTATTATGTATGCAAATGTTAGTGTTTATACGTAGATGTAAATATTTTTGTCCTCAAAACATGTTTTCCTTGTTCATTGGTAAAACAGACTAGACATTTCTCCTTGTCTCTACTGGCTAAATGAGTTTCCCATGGGTGGTACTGTGATTTGTATCATGGTCTGCTTCGGTATTTGTGATGATAGTGTCCTTCTTCTTCTTCTTCTTATTATTATTATTATTATTACTACTAATAATAATATATCTTTGTATGATGCATGTTGTATGTATGTATGAAATGTATGTATGTGTTTTTGAAAGTGGGTGTGGGTACACACATGCCAGATTGTGCCTGTGGAGGTCAGAGGGTTTGCTACTGTTTACTGCACTGTCCACTAGGATACCTGGCCCACAATCTTGCAGGGATACACCAGGCTCTACCTTCCACCTTACCTTAGAATCACAGATGCACAGATGTGTCACTGTGCAGAGCTTTACATAAATTCTTGGGTTCCAAACTCAGTTTTCCATACTGTGTGTCTAGCCCTTTATTCACGGAGCCATCGTCCCAGCCCATGATAGGATTTTTTTTATGATAAATACATTTCCGTTGATAAAAAAGTTTAGCCAAGTTTGCTTCAAATGATGTTTATTAAATTGGGTAATTCTGATTCACTTTAACTATTCTTTTTCTTTCTTATGATAAACTAAGGAGAACCAGGCTTTACTGCTGCTGAGCATCTGTGATATGACAGCTTCTAGACATGGTATTACCCACGCTTTGATCCCCATTTTACAGATCAGGAAACTGACATGCTGAGACCTTAAGCCACTTACAAAAGCTCATGCCACTCAAATATGATCCAAATTCAGATATTTTTAGTTCAGAGCCTCTGCTTTTTCCAGTAGATTGCCCCTGGTTAGCTGTACCTAGAAGGAGCTACTTAAAGCCTATTTTACTTCTAACAAAGTACAAATTTCATTCTCTGTGTGTGAAGCTATAACATGCATGCTGTTTTTTCCTAAAAGCCTGCTCACCTCCCTCCTGCCAATCTTTACCTTTTAATCCCTGTTTGAGTCTGTGAAGTCAAGAATTGCAGGCAAATATTTATTCATGAAATGAGCCATTTTCTCCATTTCTTGCCTATCCTAAGCTACTCCAGTTTCTCTTAAACTTTTAAAGCAATTTTGCTTCCAGCTTGAACAGAAGCACAGAAAATAAAGACTCTTAACCCAAAGCAGAAGCCAGAAAAAGAAAACGAGCCTGAAATAAAAGTGTCTTCAGTCAGGTAGACATTGCAAGGAACCTGATACAGATGGCAGACATTTAGGACGTTAAAGATAAGGATCATATAGGACTATTGGAATTGGGGTAAAAGCTCTATAACTGCTGGTGGATAGACGGACATACATAAACTGAAATGCAAACTTTAGGGGTGCAAGTAAGGTCTGGTTCCAGTTAGAGTTTGTCATTCAGTTAAAATGCCTTCCTTGATTGCTTTAATTGAGGAGAACATAAATTCTAGATAAAGGTCAGCCGGTACTTTGCATGCATACCTCCACTCTACCATTATGCACACAGGGCAGATATAGCTAATTGACAACTGCAGTTCATCTCCCTCAGCCAGTATTATCTAAGCATCCTCAAAAACACAACATTCCACATTGCTTCTATGAATTAGTCAACAAAGAACAAGGGGATAAAATAACCTTATTACCAGTCCAAACCTTGTAGACAGGCAATCCCTGGATGGTTGTGACTTTACCTCTCTTTTACATTAATTTGCCCACGTTTCTTGAAAATAATATAGACCACCGAATAACTTCAGAAATGATCTTAAGACGATCAAGTAAGAAATGACATTCAGCCAATAAAGTTCGTTAAGTGTCCAATTCCTGCCAATTACCGTGATAGAGGCTAGAACAAACTAGGATGAATCTTAGCTGGTTCAACCTTCAGGGTACAATAGTGCATTGCATGTGCAGTTCAACTAGAAACTTTCTTCTGCCGAGATGTATGCTCTGTCTAGATGTGTGTTCCTTTGGAAGAATGCAGATTTCATTGTGTTATTTTTAAATATAATAAGTATATAAAATAACTCCTTCATTATAGTGATGTGGCACAAGATTGACTTGAAATACTTGCATTTTTAAGTGACTCTCCAAGTAAATGGTGTGTGTGTGTGTGTGTGTGTGTGTGTGTGTGTGTTTATGTTGAGGCCAGAAAGAGAAATCAGAAACTTTCAGACAGATGTGGTGATGTGCAGAATATCAGATAAATAGGTACATTACTGTGTATCCAGTACTTGGGAAATAAGTGAATAAATGAAACAAAATCTCAAATTAAAATTTGGAACCAGAAACTGAATGGTCTTGTTAACAGGATTTTTTAATTAATAATAAGAAAACCTTAATAATTACTTGCTTTTCTTCTTTCTTCCCTCACTCACTTCCTTTTCCTTCTATCTTTTGTCTAAACAAGTTACTGGATTTTAAGGAAAACTGATAATATCTTTACTTTGCTTTGCTTTATACTGTTCCTGGCCTCTTATTTCCTAGACAATGGATGGTTTCCATGTGGTGCTTAGGAAAATACTGATCAATGAGTTTTCAAGGTCACCTCTTTTATTTTTTGTTTGTTTGTTTCTGACAGGGTCTCTCTAATCCCAGTCCGCTAGAAGTCACTATGTGAATCAACCTTTCTTGATGTCATAGAGATTCACTAGCCTCTGCATCCTAAGGGCTGGGATCAAAGGCACGGCCACCACACCTGGCAATGTTCATGTTCGCATCATTTAAATTTTAATTATTTTTATTTTATGTGTATGTGTATTACCTATATGTATGTAACTACACCAGTGTCTGTTACTCCTGTGAGGTCCGGAAGTAAGTATTGGATCCCTCAGAACTGGAGTTTTAAATGATTGTTAATCTTCATGTTAATACTAGAAACCGAACCCAAGTCTTCTACAAGAGCCATCCATGTTTTTATCTGCTTGGCTATCTTTCTAGCTTCCTCAAGTTCACGTCTTAAAATTCACAAGGTTGGAACTAGAGGGATGGCTCAATGGTTAAGACCATGGGCTGCTTTTGCAGAGCTCCCAGGTTTAGTTCCCATCAACCACATTTCAGCTAACAACTGTCTGTATGTCCAGTTACAGGGGATCTGATGTCCTCTTCTGACCTCTGCAGGTATTGTAAAACATGGGTGCATTTACATACATGCAAGCAACACACTTCTACATACACATATACACATGCACCCACATACATGTGTATATGAGAGAGAGAAAGAGAGAGAGAGAGAGAGAGAGAGAGAGAGTGTGTGTGTGTGTGTGTGTGTGTGTGTGTGTGTGTTTATTTACTGGTGCTCAGTTTGCTGCTCCTTTATATTCAGTCCAGGCCTTATCCCATGCAACTGGTCACAGCTAAGGTGGGTGTACCCACTGCAACTAAGCTAATCTGGAAAATCCCTCAAAGGTACGCACAGAGGCTTGTTTCCTAGGTGACTGTAGACCTGTCACCTTGAAAATCAATATTTACCATCACACATAAAAAATAAGAAATGGCATCTATATTTTCATCATAATTATTTTCATGGAAATACATAGAAAGAATATACAACATGGTTTAAACTCATATCATTCTCATTTTGCTTTACAGAGAAACTGAACGCTATATTTATAGTCAAATATTCATCATATTATGCCATAAAATAACTTCGGTAACAATGTTTCTAAACACTAACTAAGAAATTATTTTTGTGTCCTGTATTGACTTATTTTATTTGTAAAAAATATTTTTATTCAGCTTTAATCCATTTCACACAGCATTTCTTAATCAAATTTAGGTTTCCTCCCCCATCACACACAACCACTGGATCTCATGTATTCCACAATACATGTTAGGTCATATCTATCCGTTCAAGCATTTGTACCCAGATGTCTTTCAGTGCAAGTTCATTACCTGGAGTCTAGTCAACCTGTCTAGAGATTTTAAGTAAGATCTAATCTCCCTCACCCAGTAATAAGCAATCTTCAAAAGCTCCCAGGGAAGAGTTTCCCAGGCACCCATTTCCCTTGCTCCACTCTGGGTCCTTGTCTTATTGAGTTGGCATGGGTCTTGTGTTCCATCACCACACATTCACATGATCAATTTTCCAGTGCCCTGAAAGCCTCTGTTTCCCTATGCTCATAGATTGGCACTGGCTCCCCCAATCTTTCTGTCTCTTCTTCTGCAATGGTCCCTGAGACATTGGATAGAAGTCCTTTGGGCTGGAGAGATGGTATAGCAGTTAAAGGTTAAAACTTACAACATATATATATATATATATATTAATATATATATATATATATATGGCTTCATCTAATGCTAACCATTTCTCCAAAGCCTCATCTACTGATCTCACAACATTTGAAGTAAGAACTTGAATGGAGAATTTTGGTGAGACACATGGATTTCATGTAAAACATATGCTCCACTATAAATTGTGATTGTTTTTCTTAATCTTTTACTCATTTTGCCTTTACTTATGATTTTAATTAGTACACACTAATGAAAAATTATTTGCTAGTTACATATGGCAAATATCTTCCCATTCATTGACTTGTTCTTTAGAGTTTTAAGGAGTCAATGTTCTTAATGTCCATGTAGCAAAATCAATTCTATTTTCCCATTAATGTTTATATTATTTGTTTTTTGTTCTCTAGACAAATAACAAGGATTTTCTCCATATGCCTTCCAGACATTACATATCACATTCTTAAAACTTTTAAAAATATTTTATTAATTCTTTGAGAATTTCTTACAATCACTCTCAGACCCTCTCTCCCCACTCTGTCTGCACCCTCACTTGCTACCACTCTCCACCCCTGTGATTTCATGTCCTCTCCTGGTTTTTTTAAGGCCTACTGAGTTTGACTTGTGTCCACAAATGTTCTTCGGTTTGAATCCATTCCCTGGAGCCTGGTCAACCCACCCAACATCAAACTTTTAAAGAAAAGTCTCTCTCCTTTTCTTAATGGCTATCATTTAAGGCTTTTACCCAATGAATATTGTTTTGTTGAGTGTGGTACAAAACAGAGCACCATATTTTGCTAACTATATCATTAATTGTCACCACACGATCAAGTAGTCTTTTGTATTCTGCTATGGCTGCTTATTTAAAGTCAGTCTGTCTGTCTGTTTCTCAGTCTCTCTCTCTCTCTTTCTCTCTCATGTACATTTGGTCTATTCTAGGTCTACTTTCTCCTTGCTCACCAGTGAGTCAGTACTACAGTGTCTAGTCCTGTAACAGTCCAACTTGATGTATGTTAGGGTAAGAACTTACATCTTGTTCAAGTTTTCTGAAAAGTGATGATCTCGACTCAAGCTTGGAGTTATTGGAGATCTTTGCACTATTCTCAATAAATGGAAAGAATGAATCCCCTTGCACCAGTAATCTGAAATTCTACTCAAGAATTTAGTAACTCTCTATCAAAGCCATGAGACAATCCAGACTTATTATACAGACTATAGCCAGTAATCACATGTGTACAATTAAATTTATGCAGATTAAAAGTAAGCTACAAGTACCTCTTCATCTATTTAGTCGCATGATTTATTCAAGTATTTTAACTGTTTTGAAGGCATGCAGTGATCAGTTGTTCCCATTTTGAATATGTGTAGAACATTTCCATCATCCCAGAATGTTCTGTTGGACAGATCCTTAATATAGCACCACCAAAGGATATTGATTGACTTGCTTTAAAGAGAACCCTGAAGCAATAAACCCTAAATTATTATTCTGGGTTTCAGTGGTTTCACTTAGCTGATAACTCAGTACCTGGATTTCTTAAAATCTATAGCTAATCTCTTTGTGACTTAACATGGAGTAGTAACGTTCTCATCCTACTATTCAAATAGCTAAATAACAAAGAAGCAGTAAAGCAGAGCCTTTTCTTTTCATGAGTTCCATATCCGTGATTCGGCTAACAATAGATAGAAAATAAACAGAAAAAAATCGTGTGTGTAGACTCTATATAAGCTTTTGTTTATGAGTATATCCTCAACAACGCATCATGTAAATGATGAACTCACCATTTTCATTTTTAGGTATCATAAGTAACCTAGAGATTATCTAAAGAATGGCAACCAGGGGAACAAGTTATCAATAAAATACTGAGCTATTTTAAAGGAGGGATGGCATCTGCAGATTTTAGTAGCTACAGAAGATTCTAAGCCAAATTTCCTAAGGTTATCGGAGGATGTCTGCACTGAATAGAAAAATCAGAGTAGCATGAAGCAGCCTGAAACTTAAATTTCTCCCACGAAACCCACTCACCTTTATTTACCTTTGATATTTGAATACCCTGGGAAACATCTGAAATAAGTGGTTTCTGATTATAGATATCTGGTGATAAGAAAAAATTTAACGTTTTTAGAATCTGTGAAGCAGTTGTTGTGTGCAATTCTGTAATAAGAGAAGAGTGTGCTTTGGTGGATTCAATAAAAGTGTTGTCTAAACCATAGCAGAAACCATGAGAGAAGAATTTTATCAGAACAGGAAACATGACTTCAAACCAACTCATCACTATAAAAAGCAGATGTGTTGTGTTTTCTGGACTAGACCAGGGCATCCAGAATAAGTAGCAGTCACAGGCGGCAAAGACAGAGGGTTGCTTAATTCTGGATTTAAGGAGTCACAGGTCTGCAAAGTTTTTCCATATTCCTGGATGGCTTTTGCCTGGGATATAGAATATTAGAAATGAAATGTGTCTTCAGCAGCATAGTGGAAATTGTCTAACTTTCCTTGTATGGTCTAGACATCAGGTACAAATCTAATTGAGGCCATCACACACCATAGGAGATCGTGTACGATGCGGTGGGTAAGTATATTGCTCAGTGGAAAAGCACTTGCCTTGCAAGGTCCTTTATTTGATCATCAGTTTTGCCAGTGAAAAACGAAACCAGAAAGTAAAAAAGAGAGGGACATAATGACTAAGTTTTGGCTTTCTAGTATCTGCCTTCCTTAACTCCTAGAAAGATAATACAAATCTGTTTTGGGAAAGGAATTTACTTTCATGGTATTATTCACTTATGCTCACTCATTAAATTTAAGGAGTGATGTGCAATAAACTGAAAATTGGTTGGAGTTTCCCTTTGGGTCACACACTTGTTATTATGACTTAAAATAACCCTTAGAGATAAGCATTTGTAATTCTATTTGGTAGGGGAGAAAACTGAAGCTTAGCTAGCATGTACCAGAGCTAAATTTCAAATATAGATCTGGCTCATTCCATCCTCCACTACTTCTCTCATTACAATATGATACTAAAGACTTGAATCTCCCATTTGCCCAATTATAGTCAGTATGATATTTCAGATTGGTAAAAATACTTGATCTCTGAAAATTACTCAGCCCTGTACAGTTTTTGTTATGCATGCAAACAAAATCCTAATAGCTAGCATTTATTAAGTGCTAACTGTGTTTCAGGCACTTTATATAAATTGCTTCATTTAATTCTCTCAATAACCCTATGAGGTGTGTAATATCATTTTCATAATTTTCCAAATATGAAAAGTCTAGGTTAGTAAATTTCCTAGGTTTACATTTTCAGTAAATGACCCAAGCCTCAACAGCTTCACAGAATTCATACTATAGGCTGCAATCAATTTATATTTATTCTAAGAGAACAAGATTTTTCAATGAGCAAAATGTCCCATTATTGCAACACTCAGAATAGCCAAGACAGTGTGATTACCTGCCCTTTATGAATCTTCACTTTTGTATCTGTAGGAAATTACTTTTAAAGGTAAATGTAAATTTAAATATAAGAAGTCACATTAAAACACACACACACACACACACATGCACACACACACAAAGTCTAACTCTCTGCTCAAGCAGCCCATAAATGCAAAGAGATTTCTTGAAATTTTAGCTGAGTAGCGAAACACAGAATTATTATCTACAGTGAGAAAAAAATGTCTACAAGAACAGAACTGTACTCAGGAACAGAATTGATATGCAGCTCAGCTATTCACCTCAGCATATACAAAATATAACTACTTCTATCCTTGATTAAACAGGTGCTCTTTAAACCAAGCCCTGCATTTTAATTGTAAATATTCTTATCCTAGTGTATTCTAATCCTAGTGTAATAGCTTCCATGATATCTTGCAGTGGGTAGTCACATTCCCAGGCTCTTGATAGAGTCTGTCTTCATGAGATACTAATTTCAAAACAGCAGCATCAACAAACAAACAAACAGACATGGGCATGCACAGACCACAGAGCATCCTTTATTAAACATTACAGAGACAGGCTAGAAGGACAGATGAAAAGCAGTTTCCTTTACGTTTGTTACAACACACTTGTATGGGAATTTAAAAAATATATTATTACTTTATTAATACAGATAAGTAGTAAAGGTTTGTGGCCAACTATTTGTTGCCCATTGTAAGCTTGATGGCTGACAGTCTTTCAAACAGTGAAATGATAACCAGGAAATTCCAATCTTAAGTTAAAACTAGGATGGAAGAAAAGCTGCAAGGTCAGAAGTATTCACACATGAGATGGCTGGATCAATATAATTTCACCCCAAAAGGAATCGACTTTTGTAGGCAAGAAATAGAATGAAAGGGTCAAGGTACAGATGAGATTTGGATAAAACTAGAAATTGCTCTCTGGTTAGTATTTGGGCCCACAGATAGAAAGTTCCTTTGATCATGTAAGACCTGCAAGTAACTGGAGACTTCTGCAACACCTGGGAATGAATTGGCTTAATGACTAGTTTTGACATCTGAGGTCCAGTAGAGGAAGTTAAAACATATAAAAAAATAAAGGGATGCAGAAACTTTCATTTTATACATCTGTATTATTTGTCAAAGGAAGGATGGTCATATTCAATGGCACTATGACCTTAATGTATTGTTATTTTTAGAAATCAAAGGATGAATCAAAATAATCCAGATGAATCGATACCATGATTGAGTGAAATGAGTTCATGGAGCCCTGTAAAAAGTGCAGAAGCTGATGTTTGTGCAGCCAACTTTGATAAAATTATGAACTCCCAAGATTTGATATGATACAATTCACCATGTCTTCAAGTTGATTCTCTACCACAAGCAGAGTTTCTAGGCCCTACAAGAGGATTATATACATCCAGAGATAAAACCAGAGTCTGTGGTCCCACTCCAAATCTTCCAGAACATTGTCTTCAAGTGCTTGTTTATATAGCAGAGCCATATTTCCTGCAGCGGTGGATCAGTAGTATGTTCACTCTGCCATTCTGGCATCCTGTGATTGATCATGAAAGTGATGAAACAAATTAACTGTATTGAACTGCATTAGAGCCCAGGGAATGAGAAACACATGCTGATGTCTATTCTTTCATTTGCATTTCTGCTCAAGCAAATAAGCACACTATAAACACAAATTACGCCCTTCTCATAATTCGTTGAAATGGTGCAAAGTGTACAAGTGGATTTGCTGCCCGTGTTAAACATTAAGATCCTGTAATATCATAGGATCTGTTCAAGACAATGGATTATGTCTTTGAGAGAAACCAGAATACAGATGTTGCTTTTCCTCCCATAATCTTCAGAGATTAAGAATCACAACCAAGTTAAGTTCCACCTAGGGAATTAGGTTCTATCACTGCACCCCAATTTTACAAAACCTTTGACTATAAACACTGTGTGTACAATCAATCTGATCAAATTAAATGATTAATTAGCAAACAGTATCTGATTTTGCAGGTAAGAAAATGAAGATGGTTAATATATTGTCTAGCACTGTGTTATAAGCATCATCAGGATTTTAACAGATGAGTGCTATAGACAGCTTTTGTCACATATTAGGAAAAGAACCAATAAACGAGGTTATATTTGTTCCTAACAAGTATTCTATTTATTAGTTTACTTATTAGTAGCTACCTCTGGCAAGATCTGGGATAATTTAACTAATTCCCTCATAACATCCTTATAAAACAGAAAGTTTTACACGTAACGGAGATCTTCATGAGTCAAGTTCAAGTGTTCATACTGTATACATTTATAATTAGAATATGACTTTATTCCAATATTTTCAATAACAACATTCATGTATAAACCATATATGTATGTTCTAAACCAATCCAGTAAGTTTAACAATCCAGTTTTCTCCAAAAAGTAATTAGCATCTCAAAGTCATTTTAGATAACCAAGGCAGAAGGGAAGAAAACTGACATCTATTAGGGCACTACTGTCTGCCATGTGGGGTGAGTCACTTGTGTGTTCTGTCTGTACTGCATATTCTCCCTTCTGTAAATTTCTGCTCTGGTTTCCCTATGGAAATGAAAGGTTGTAGGAAGGTAGATGATCATACCTGTGAGCTGTGATTTATGCTTCATGTAAATGCATGAAAGAGTCAACTGAGAAGAGCACTTGCTTGACTTCAATCTGCAGCACTGGAGAAGTTTAAAAATGCATGCTCATTTCACTTTGTACAGTATTTGAAACAACATGCAGAGACAGATGGAGAATATATCTCCTCTAGAGGTGAGGCAGAAAAGTTTCTGTGAAAATCGGAGTGTAATTTAAAAGAGCACAAGAGTCAAAGTTAGTACTGATGCCCATTGACCTATGGAAGTCAGAAAACCTGAAACTTACTCAAGCTTACAGTGTCTCTCTAACTTCCCTCTACCACTCTGTCATAGCCTTATGTGTCTGTAAAGCTCAAAGTTGGATATTCTCTTTTGGAGACAGAACTAAGAATTAGAAGATTGCCATTCTCCAACTCATAAAGAAAGATTAGAGAAAAGGCAACGTTTCCTGCAGCTTACTCCTTTAAGTACCTCCCCACCAACAAAGTTGTTTTTTTTTTCTTTTTATCTACTGCATTGGAAACTGGAGCTGACCTTTAGCGACCACGAGGCATAAAATGCTTGGTGACTCTTATGGTCAGTGTTGATTATCACTGCAACAGGATCCACAATCATCTGGGAGATAAGCCTCTTTCCAAGCCTATAAGGGGTTACCTTGATTAGGTTAACTGAGAAAGAATGACCAACTCTAGGAAAAGACCCCACCCATGAGCTTGGACCCTGGGCTGCATAAAAAGGAGGAAGCTATGTGAGAACAAAATGTTCACTGCTCTTTGCTTGCTGTTGGTCAAAGCAATATGATCAGCTGCCTCAGGATTCTACCAGCAAGACTCCCACATGGTGATGGACTGTACCTTGAAACTATGAGCTAAAATAAACTTCCTTTATTAAGTTGCTTTTGTAAGGGAATTTTGTCACAGAAACAGGAAAAATAATGACACTAATCAAACAAAGCTTATAATACATCCTTACAATCATCTGTAAAGAATATACACAATAGGGGTGTGCGTGTGTGTGTGTGTGTGTGTGTGTTTGTGGGTATTTGAGAAATTCCAAGGGACCGAGGATAGAACACAGGCATGACGAATGGCAGAAAAGGAAGTAATGGAACAGAACAAGTTAAATTGTTGGGGAGAATGGGAGGGCAGAGGGAGCGAGGGGAAGGATAACATGAAACACCTTTGAAAAAGCCTTATGGAAACTCGCAAATGTGGAAGTTTCCTAAATTATACACAAATTTGTATTTAAAGAGTTTAAATGGAGGTATTCTATACTGGGGGACAATGTTTCTCCCATATAACAGAGGTGATCAAATACGAAGCTCAGTACCAGATATGGGATGCTTCATTTCAGGTTGTTGGTCAGAGGCATCTGATAGACATTCCCCATACATTACAGGCTGCTGCCATTGCTCTTGATTACCCCTCCAGAACTTAAATGAAAGGCCCCCTTGCTGGGGCTGAAAAGATGGCTCAGCTTGTCAGAGTTCTTACTGGAAGAATACCTGGACTCATTTCCTAGCAGCTACACAGCAGTTCACAATCATCTGTAACTTCAGTCCCAGAGAATCCAGTGCCATCTTCTGGGCTCCACAGGCACCATGCATGCACGTGGTCCACATAAATACAAACCATCCATATGCATGCAAATATAACAACCAAAAACATATTCTAGAAAACCCTATTGCTGAAGATGATACATAATTGAGTCAAAGGACATACAGTAATCAACCTGATATCAGCACGGAAGCGTCGTCCCTCGTGATCAGATTTCCTAATGTTAGAAGGTGCCATGAATATTATTGGAGGGAAAATATTTCAACTCTTTTAACTCACTGTGAATCCTGGGAGCTACAATTAATGACTTGTCTGGAAAGATATGTCCATAGGTGCGAAAGTGGCATAAATGTTAAGGAGAAAAGAAGAAAAAAAACACTGATTGAATTTAAGGCCTGCACCAGAAGACAGAACTCATGCATGGTACTTTAACTGAGGCCAGAGACAGTGACTGGGTAGATCATAGACCCTAGTGGAGGGCTTTCTACCATTAGTCATCAAAATGGAAATAGTATTAATCAGCTGCCTGAATACTTATCTTTATATTCATATATCAATGCCTCCCTCAAATATCATCAGAGAAGTTTCATTTTTCCACAGATGGTGATAACTGCAGAGACTTAGAACTGGACAGTGCAGAATCAGAAGCTGTGAAATGCTCAGCTCTAAATGGAACAGTTACATCACACCTCTTTCCCCCAAGGTTCATAAATCATCATAGAGGCAGAAGTAGTAGAGAACTACTAAGGAACAGTGTTTTTCCGAAAGGAGAACAGAATTGCACACAGGAACTCACAGCCAATGTGACTGCAAAATACCTGCACTAGATTAAACTGTCCAATATCCCATCACCAATGCAGAAAGGCCTCAGAAACTCTCACTCCTAAGAAGCTTTTTTTCTTTGAAAGCTGCTAGAGGAAAGAAAGTAAGCTTTCTTTAGGGATTTGATTCCTGAGAGGCTATGAAAAGGGCTCAATGCCCATGTATACACATATATACATACATGTATGCACACATACAGTGATTGAACACAGTGTGTTTAAAAAACAGCACATTAATTTGGAAGAGAAAGGGGAGATATAGGGGAGAAGTTGAAGAAGAGAGAATAAGGAATGGATTTGATCAAAATATATTATATGCATGCATGAAATTCTTAAAACATAAAAAACACTAAACTATGCAATGATATGGATGCATCAGGGAACCAAAAATAAATTATTCACCTGCAGTTGGCTTATCCTCTCCTCATCAGACAGAAGACATTTCATGTGGATATACTGCACTCAAGAGTTTTGTTTATATGTACAGAATGACTCTAAGAAGCTTCCTGGGTGTGTAACTCTGAGAGTGTCCTCCTTTCTTTATACCCTGTCTCCAACTTATGTGTGTCTTTAATCATGTAAGAACTTAACTAGGAGATAATTACCTTTCCTTCTCTTAGTCTTTCCTCTTAGAACCCACTTGTATATGCATGGAGATAATATTTTAGCCTAAAATATTTTAACACAGCAATAGAAGCAGTAATAGCAGTACTAAGTATGATGAAGTTAAAACATGGCGATGTCAAAATAATAACACATATTAAATAAAAGTATGCAGATAAAAAATTCTTCTTTCTGGCATACACCCCCGTTTCCCATTTCCTTTCTCCTGAGATAATTACTGTTAAGAGATTTTATTTCATGAGTATCTACGCATACACATTTGTCCACACCCAACAAAATAGTCTGTGCTCATGCACATATATGTAAATATATAATATATTTGTACATATGTGTATATTCCTTTCATTATTCTTTATATATAATCTCAACTTACTCCGGGCACAAGCTCTGTGTACACAGTTCATAATATCCCAAAGACCTATTTGCCACAGTTTCTTGAAACAAAACACTATCTTGTTATTGTTTAAATGTTTAAGATCTTCCTCCACTCAACTCCTTATTACATACATATTGAGGTATAAATCTGCAAAAACACCAGGCAAAATTTCTTATGGTTGGGAGGTGAAGAGTTAAGAATTAAGCCACAAAGGAAAGACATACCTCCAAGATTTTACAAGTTCTACTTTTATTTTGTTTTCTGTTCTTTAAATTGCATTATCATTTCACTCAACTGAGCCTTTAATGGACATCTTTTGTGCTTGTAATATCACCTCCCAAGGTAGTAGATCCTATGTGATGCTCAAAGCTCATTTTAGATTTCTACTTTCAAACAGTTTACCTTGACTGTAGGTCCCTGCGCAGAGGAGCTGTACACTCCAGCCATATGTCTCCATAGTAACCACTACTAACTGCTATAGTATGCTTACTGTGCTGTTTTAAAATGTGGTTTTCCCTGATTCTTGAGCACAGGGACTGTGCTTTGCTAATCTTTCTATCTCCTGGGGATAATGTGTGGTATATCTTTTATATGCCAAGGAAAACTTACAGAATGGCTAACTAGATGTAAAATGCATTGTGACTCCAAGCCAATGGTCTCTCATTCTATGACAGACAAGAACTATGGAAACAGATCGATTTCTGCCATTGTTAAAGAACTGTTATTATTAATATGGTGTCTAGACCTGCATCTGCCACATCCTCCAGGATGCAAAACATTTTGCCCCATCCTAAAGGCAAAGACTCGGGAACTATGAAGTTGCCTTCTGCTCCACATTCTTTAACAAATCCCCATGTGCTCCTGGTACCTCATGAGTTTTTGGAATCATTACAGTAGTGGAAACTTCTCAATTCTCATCTCTCATTCTCCACTAACATTTTTTTTGTTGTTGTTGCTGTTATTCCTCACAATACAACAACCTCCTGGGAAAGCAGCAACACAAGACCACTCCTTTTCACTTTTCCTCCGACTATCCTACTGAAGTTCTAATCGTGTCCAACAGCTTACTTTCAGCAAACTTATCTATCTGAACATTAACTCTATGTCCCAAAGAGATCAAGAAAAATGAACCCAGTTTCCAAAAAGGTGATTACTGTAAGATATCACTCTTGTTCTTTTGTTCCTAGCCAAGGTACTCATGAGTAAAGTTTTAATAAAGAAGGAACAGGTCTAGTATACATACAATGAAAACTGTATTCTCTATGAGACAGGGAAAGCATTTCCTGGGAAAGAGGGCTATAAATAAGATAATGTGCCATGACAAAATCTATCTAAAGATATAAATGAGAAGAAAGGAAAAAAAAACTGAAAACAAAACAATCTACTTAGGGGTTATTGAAAGTAGCATTTAGGCACTGGAGAGATGGCTCAGCTGCTAAGAATTCTGGCTGCTCTTGCAGAGGACTGGGGTTCAGTTCCCAGCAATCATATGGTGGCTAACAGCCACCTTTAATTCCAGTTCCACAAGATCTGACCTCCTCTTCTGACTCCAGAGGCAGAGTGTAAATCACATGCTCCAGTTGTACACAGGCAGGCAAAACACTCATACACATAAAATATAAATAAATCACTATACATTAAAAATTAATTAATTAAAAAGTTTTTAAGTGGCAACTGTTTGCCACAAAGCATGAGACAAATCTGACTCTGGGGGCCTGACTGAGCCTGTTTCATTATGCAAATATAACTTGCACTCATGTTTGACATTTCTTAAATTTTTCTTAAGTCTCATTTTTACTCAGATGATTTAGAAAATAATAGCTTCTGTTAGTAGGCTGAATATAGGATTATATGGAATAATGTGTCATGATCGTATTCCCTGATCAAAAATAGTAAATGTATTTTCAAACAGTGAAAGGAAGACTGTTTTCAGCCTATGCCCAAATCAGTAGACATAATCCATCCACCCATTTACTTTCTAAAAAGAATGTATAAAGTTTTCAGTTGACTCATCCTGATCCTAATTCTATATGATGGTTTCTTCTGTTTTTAAATCATGCTGAATGGACAGTCCAGCTAGACAGTTTTAAAGACATATGTCTCCTTCGCCTCGAGACAAAGAAAAATAAACCTAATTCATCCTTGCAGATAAATTCATCAAAACTCAGGGCCTGTGGAAATGTTTACTACCGCCTTTTCCATTTTTTTTGGCCGAAAATTTCCGAGTTGGAAGGGACCTGACAAATTACCGAACCCAATCCCTGGAAGCAGACACGAAAATAATAGTATCTAGGCAGAGGTTGAAATCAGGATGAAAGAACCATGTCTTCTAATTAGGCAACACAGTCAGGTCAGAATCCCCTGTAAAGAATGGCAAATGCCCTCATAGGGGGCAAATTCTTCCTTGATCAGAAAATAGATGCACTTAAAGATTCACCTCAACCTCTAACCAGTTTAAGCAAAGACACATCCTGGCATTTCTCTACTTAAAAGAGCATTAGTTCAATCCTCTGGGACATAACACAGCACATTTAAGACTGCTCATCTAAACTAGATTTTACTTGGGAATACACAAAGTCATATAATATTAATACTTCCTGAAATTTCAGAAAGATTTGTTCTAAACTCTGTCAGGGTAAGATGGTGACCAGTAAAAGAGGCCATCTTTACCAAATCCCAAGGTTTGATGGTAATTGAATTCATAAAGTAATTTTCAAAATTTAATTAAATCATTTTAGTGAGACAGAACTGGGATTACAGGTGTATGCGCACTTCGGTGTTCAACTTGAGTTAAAATTATTCAAAAGGAAAATAAAAAAAAGTGCATAAATAGATAGTAACTGATAAAATGATTATATAAGCCTTTGATGATGATGAAGAGATTTGTTATCCTTAATATTTTCTGATGTTATTTTCTAGTCGAATAAAGAGTGACCTTAAATAGCAAATACAATTAGAGTCGCTCATCAAAATTTTACAAGTCAGGTGTCATTTTTTTTCTTACTTGACATATGATTCAAGAGATTTAAAAGAGTAAGTTGTGTACAGGAGAATACATGCTAGTTGGTGACCCAATAATAAATTTAACCCAAATATGTTTGCATCTAAGATTTGCCATTCAGTTGGAAACTCTTCAACCAGACTGGCTCGATGCTAAACACATAGGAATCTGATGAGTAATTCATAAAATTCTTCCTCCCTTCATTCTCAGAGATGTGCAGGTAAATGAACTGTGCCCACCAAATGATGTTGATGAGAAAGCGAAGATACTTCACCTCATATCACAAATCAAAGGACTTCTAAGATAGGTGTTAGCTTTGCCATCTACAAAGAAACTACTGTGGACTGTACATGGTACAGTATAATCTTCCTCCCCAGTCTTCCAGGTATATATTCCCAGAACTCTGGTGTATGAATGAAATCAAAGACAGCACTCAGTTTCCTACACGTGCATACCTATGGGAGAGTTTAACCTGTAAATTAGTGACATTTAGAGATTAAAACAATAACTTGTAATAATTAGAGCTATTGAATAATATACTATAAACAATTTGCCAGCATCACTATTTTCCATGTTGCAGCTATTACCAAGTAAATAAAGATTTTTTAATATGGTAGACAGTCCATCTGACAACTTAGGCAGGTTCCGCATACATTTTGGATTTACATCCCTGTTGGGAGGAAGTTGGGTGGTATCAGATTGTATCATCATACAACCCAAAATGGTATACAACTAAGAACTAGTAAATTACAAATTTCTGGAATTTTCCATTTGGTATTTTTGGTTAGTGCAGATAAGAGGTAACATTAAATGCATTAAATGAAATCACAGATCGGGGAGACTATTGTGTCCACGTCCTAGTTTTCCCACTCACTTATAGAATCTTAAAAGTTAACTGTGTTCTTAAGTTCAAAACCAATATTCTTTAAGACTAGTTCTTTTATTAAAAGGGTGCACTGAGAAAAAAATACTGCAAACGAAAACAGGAGGAAAATTATTCGGTTCTGAAAACTCAAGAAGAGAAATCCTATGTTGAAGTTGAAACTGAAACAGTGGATATGACAAAGCAGTAAGTTCAGATTAAGTAGGGAGCCTCAAGAGGAAACAGGGTCAGCTTTGGAAAGATAAAAATTTCAACGATTAGTGACACCTCTAAATTATCTGATTATAAACAATAATCAGGAGAGTAAAATATAAGAAAAATAGTTATCATTTACTAAGTGTCTAATATATATTTAAAAAAAAAGATACTGCAGATTTTCTGAGAAGGTACAATAGGTAAGAAATTTGGCAGCAAGCCTGACAACCTGAATTGGACCCCAAGGACACACATAATGGAAGGAGAGATCTGACTAGGGTAGTTATCCTCTCACCTCTACTAGCACAGCATGGCACATGTACATATACACATAAATAAATAAATGACAATTTTTTTTAAGTTTAAAGGTATGATGTTGCAAGGTGCAGTATAAACTCACATACACAATGAAAAATGACCAAATATTTTATAAATGCAAAACATGAACTCAGAGTTACTGAACTAATGTCTTCATTGTACATGGATGTGGGCCAGAAACAAAGCCTCATTAATTTTGCTAGAGCATCAGAGCTTTTAGAGCCTGGAGCTCCTAAATAGGAAGATTGAGATCCAGAGGCAGAAACTGTTAGAATAAAGAGACCATGGAAATCATGGCAGTATAAGCTACTTCAACACAGTGTAATGACTGGAACAAGAGCTGCAGCCAGATTATCACACACACACACACACACACACACACACACACACACACACACACACATACATAGATAAATACATGTGGAAAATTTACTGGAGCTCTTGATGTGTACCTGACCTGTTTCTCAATATACAAGAATGATGATGGCACCTAACTTTATGTTTGTTATGACAGTTTAATGATACAAGGAACACAATGTTCCAGTTAGTAACTATGTTTTAATTGATTGGTTGATTGATTGATAGATTGACTTTTTGATAGAGTGACTATATAGCCCCAGCTTGCCTGGAACTCATTATGTAGACCAGTCGGGTCTTCATCTCACAAAAATCCACCTGCCTCATCTCCCAAGTGCTAGGATTGAATGCATGCACTACCATGTCTGACTGTGCTTATGATTTTATAGGACCCTGGGAAAGGCCATCTGACACGCTAAACATTAACTTTCCACATGTCTCCAATGTTCATATGATCACACTGGGTCATGCAAAAACATTCTTCAGATTAATAAAAAACATTATAATAGATCCCTTTCTTATCTTGGAAACCCATGGCTTGAGATAGTTCACGCCACATCTTTTCTGAATAGAGTGTTTTTCAAAAGGATATGAAGGAAGCTAGAAAAAGGAACATCCATTTATTTAGCACCTACTAGTGTCATATATCTTTAAACAAAAACATTGGTATCTTAAGGAATGAATTTACCATATGCACACAATCAGCTAAAAGGAAAAGAAATTTACTGGGTAGGGGATGTGGCTCGGTGGTGGAATGCTTGCCTAGCTGCTATAATACTCCAAGTGTGATTCCCAGCACAACAAACTATAAAAATAAGAAAAGCTGCTGTTCTGAATAAAGATAGCAGGGTGAAATATTAGTTACCTCACTTGCTAATTTTAATTTTTCTCAGAACACTTGCTAAGAAAGTTTTATATGCTAAGCCACAACTGTAGACAGAGTATATAGTGATTTTAGTAAATTTAGTATAGAAGTCTCCTCAGGTGTGGGATTGTATGTGGTAAATGCAGCATCAACTTCTCTTTAGGTAACAATGCTTTCCTTGTTATCCCAAGCACAGCACTCTTTGCACACACTTTACATAGTGGATCTGAGACCTGGGTAATGTAGGCTAATTGGTATCAGTGAGAATGCCAAGAGTACATGCAGATATCTTTTAAAGTAGATGGAGTTGTTTAAAGAAAGAATCACCTCCTGGATATTCCAAGTGCTGTGTTTCCAGTAATTTGCATTTTCCACCACCTTGGAAAAGAAAATGACTTCTCGAGATCACATTAAGGAACTGCTCTGCATTGGGGCTAGAAAATGACTAGGGACTCTGCAACAGGGTGACAAAGAAACAAAACATTTACAAACAGAAGAATACCATGTTCATTTTTTTTAACTCAGAAAGATGATTCTTATGTTACAGAAAAAATAGTTTGGGGAGAGACAGACTCCTCTGTGGAGAAGACTGTTTTATCTTCCTTACATGAGATTCCTTGGTTGAGAGTGACATGGATTTTAGAAGTCCTGAGGATAATTTTAGCCCTGAATTTCAGATACTCCAAGGAGAGATGAGATCTGCCCATTAATAGGGGATTATGTGTGTGTGTGCTTGTGCTTGTGTGCATTTGGATATCAACGTATTGTATGTATTTCTTTTCAAAAAGCTACCCCACAGAGACAAATAGCCTGAGGAAGATACATACACTATACTTCCTGCTTTTGACTGGAGGCTTACCTTGTCAGTGATCATGATTTACATAGAGATCTTCTCCTCCCTGCCTGGGAAGTTGCATTAGCTTCAAGCTATGTGCTCTGTTAAAGAGGCAGAATGAGAGAAATCTTTCCCAATTCATGCTGTTTTAGATAGTGGATCTGAGACCTGGGTAATGTAGGCGAATTGGTATCAGTGAGAATGCCAAGAGTACATGGAGATTTATTTTAAACTAGCCAGAGTTGTTTAAAGAAGGAATCGCCTCCTGAATATTTCTGTTTTGTGTTTTCATAGTGAATATTCGTGTCATTGAGAAATTATTTTACACGCCTTGTCATTTTAGAAAAATCTCTATGTTTTTATACAACTGAGTATGGTTGAACAGATATGTTCATTTTGATACACCCAATAAATTATCAGCACTTCAGAATAACAAGTTAATCAGTTGGATTGATTCTAAAAAGAAATCTTTGGAATGTCATATTAGTTTCTATACAATGTGTATGTCCAGTGAAATGCTACAATGAAAGTACTTTAACTAAAAAACTAAAGTTTTTAAGAGCAAACTACACAGTAAGAAAATTTAGGAGCAAAACATGGAAATATTGTCAGGTTTGAAATCTAATTCTCCAATTTCCGCTGCATGACATCGACAAATTACAAAAACTTATTAAATCTATTGATAATTACAAATTAAAATACGTCATAAAAAAGCTTATACGATTTCATGTGCATTAAATGAAATATTCTACAACTGTTCAACCTAGGATGATAAATGATTAAGTTGTTAGTCATTTTTACCATGATTAATTATAATAAAATTTCCTCTTTTTTTTTCTAGGCAATGATTAACAACAGGAATTAAGACATAGTAATATCTATACATGGAATTCTTTTGTAAATCATCTTGTTTTCACAAAATTAATCAATAAATGTCCTAGATGAATCTGTAAGTATTAAAATGTATAGCAGATAACAGATTTAACTATTATTGTACAAATTTGTTAGAGAAATTGTGCTTAGACAAGTAAATATAATTAACCATTATGAGGAAAGTTAATAATCAATTATCTTAGTATAGACTTTGGAAAAAAATATAGATATATAATGTAGGAGTTAGTCATAGTGGAATAATGCAAATCTAAAGCTCTTTCTCATCAATATTCACAAAATGTGCTTGTAAGTTTTTCTTGTATTCCAACAAATTTCAGTAATTCAAATCACAAGGTTGTTTAAAGATTCAAGAGCATGAAAGAAACTATTGTTTAAATTTTGCACAAAGCAAAATAGGAATTGAAGAAGCTCACTAAGTTATTACAATACAATCACTTTTATCAAGTTTTTTTAATAATTCTTTATATCGATTAAGTATTCTATTATAGTTCTTATCATGATGATGGTGGTGACTCTATTTTCAAATAATACCACTAACTGATGACTTTTCTGTCTTTCAGAGAACCATGTTTCTACATGGGCCAACAGTCTTATGTTCATCTTGAGGTTTCTACAGCACAGAGAATTCTAAACAACTCTGCCTCCCATCACTACCTGATAAGATATGTTACTGAGTGATTGCAAAAGGTAGGTGATGACCATCCTTGACACTCATCATGATCTTCCAAATATTCATTTTATTTTCCCTGTGATATTTTGAAATATAAGAATCATTCACTTATTTTTGTGGAATGTGAGAATCTACCATTTCAGCCTAAAATTCTGTCTTCTCCATAAGGAGAAGCATGTATGTCCACTGATGCTTTCAGAAGGCAAAGCACTATTAAACAAGCACGTTTATTGTATTGGGTGATATGTATTCCTTTCCCAAGTTCGGCTTAGGTCAGCCTGCATGACTCAAAACTACAGATACAGAGAGAGTAGGTTTCTCAGAGAACTTAAAAGAGAGTTGCAGCCTCTCACACCATTTCACAGATAAGTAACGTTGGGCCTCCGAATGAAAGGACTTAAGACACAACAAAGTGATGACATTATACCTTCTTTGAAAGAGACAACCATCATTCTATTTATTCAGCACTGAACTTTGTATAATGCACTATGTCGACTACTTGGAGAAATCCAAAATATGTCATGAGCTAACTTTCTGGATGAGAAAACTGAGATTTAACAAGACTAAAAGGATGAATATACAAGGTCACAAACTGTAGTACGTGACAGCATCATACATTTAAAAGGGTCTGTACTCCACAGTTCCCCAAAATACCACATTTCTCCATGCAAAAGGATCAGCGCAGTACTCCAGATCAGCAGAGGTAAATGAAAATATAATAAGAAGTGGTGTTCTGTAAAAACCATTCCCTTCTGAAGAGAAATACAGGAGAAAAATATGCAAGCTACTGCGATTATAACAGCAGCGGAAATAATTAAAGTTCTTTTGAAAACTTGTTAATGGTTTCAGGAACTTATGCTAAACACTGTCTCATGATTTTGTGTACATGTTTGTCTGTGCATGACTGCTTATAACCCTGGGTGCTACAAACCTAAGTCTATGCCTCAAAGGTTTTGGCTTAGATGAAACAATATATATTAAATAATAAATTGTCAAGTGGAAACTACTATCCAGTTAAGAGAAAACCAGTTCACAATGAATTTCAGTGGCTCCGTCCTCATGCCTTAGAGGTTTTTTTTTTGTTTGTTTTTTTTTTGTTTGTTTTTTTTTTAAGGTGAGGAAGAATAAACGTGGATGGGTTGCAAAAGTTTTCCTTGTGCTGATACTTTTATTAAATATAAAAGAGGACGTCAGAATCTTGTGCCACTTACAGAGCAGTAGAAAGGGGGGATTTTGCATTTGCAAAGTCTCTTGGAAGTCTTCAATCCAAAGTAGGCATCGCTTCTGCTGCTACCTCAAACATGCCCTCCCGGGAGAAGCATTCATATACAGGCTTTTCTTTCTATCACATCTCAAGAAATGGTTCCTGGCATGTTGATTTCCTTTATAAATGTGACAGTGTTTCTCTTCCAGATCATAGTGGGAAACTACACAGAAATACTTGCCATGGCCAGTTATCTTGGGCCTACCATAAAGCCAAGTCCAGTGAATATTCCTGAGCAAAATCTAACTGCAAAGGACTTCTCCAAATATTTGCAAAGGAACTCTCCAACATTTTTGCATTTATGTATTCCTGGCCTATATTATGCATTGCCCAGAATGCGGAGTGCTGGGTTATATGAAGGAACATAATCTTGGATAACGGGAAGCTAAGAGGTCACAAGGCAGAACAAGTTTTTGAAAACCTCTTTTAATAATGTCCCCAGGGAGGATGTCTATTATTAATCCAAGTTTGCAGTCTCCATTCGCCAGGATAGACAGGGAAGCTGCATGATTCCTGCATTTAAAAGAGACCGCATGAACCATGAACTGAAAGGTGACGGGATTCGGTACTTCCTTGCCTCCAGCACTAGCATGCTGCAAAATTTAGGAGTAAGGGGCCTACTCTATTGTGCAGCCTGGGCCTGCATTACGACCCTGAATACATTTCCTAGTGGAAAGGAGTAACCACAGGGGAAAATGCTTCCTCTCATGCCCATGAAATCATAAAAGATGCAGGTAGGCAGAGTGGTCATAGGAGAAAGCCCTTGACAAAGTGAGCAAGGCTCAGATTCTGTGTGAGACTGGTACTGTCTCGGTTTCCCATTTGGTCCGCTTGGATTTTGAAAAGTTAAAAAAAAAAATTGGAAGAGCAAGATACTGTTGGATAAAATAAGAAATTTTCCATGTTCCAAATAGCATATCCATGTGGGAAGAAACATAAGGAAGAACCAAATAAAGTGAGGGAAAGGATGCCAGAGTAACAGAAGGAAGCTCGGGTTCTAAAGAGCCAGGTCTGGTAATTCAACCCCTATGTTCTACTTTACTGATTTCCCTGGTCCAGTGACTCAGTCTCTCTGAAATTTTTGAGAGAGTCATGTTAACAGACCTACCTTATAGGGATTTAAGTGAGGTCTAATAAAGATTTCACATCCTGGAAGAAACCAGCTCTTGAAGAGGGGTAGTTTCCTGGTTCCATCACACACAGCCATCGATTTTCACTTTTCTGGTTGTTTATTAGATGACTAAATCCATATGTACTCAAATACTTGTAAAGGTGCAAAGGCAAAAAAATCTGGCCACAGCTTCCTTTAAAGTCATTTTAAAATTTAAAATTAATTGAATAAATTAAGTTCCTCTGCCTAATCAAACCTAATGAAGGTGAATCCCAAGTGTGTTTTTGTCCAGTATCCCAAATAAGCATTTATAATCTATACCGTTTTAGAAGACATTATACAAGGGCTTAAACAATAATTTTATTTCTACCTTCCTATTTCTCCTCTCAACAAGCTTCACAGTCTATAAATGGGAATTATTTTATATGACATTAAGTTATTATTCTAGTGACCAAACTAGAAACACAGTTGTCACAATCTTTTTTATGGAATCAGTTGCCAGGAAACATTTAAGATTAAATCTAAAATGTTGTCAATTAAAGCTTAGTACGAAGATCATCAGTCTTGATGGACAAACTTGGTTGTCAACTTGATATACCTAAGAAGAGGGAACCACAATTTAGGCATTTCCTCCAACAGGTTGGCCAGTAGGCATGTGTGTAGAACATTTTCGTTATTGCTAATTGATGAAGGAGAGTCTAGGCCAATGTCAGTGTTACTATTCCTTAGCAGGTGGTCCTGGGCTATATAAGGAAGTTAGCCAAGCAATCCAGGGGGGCAAGATGGTAAACAACATTCTTCCTTTGACTCTGTTTCATTTTCTACCTCCAGAATTCTGCCTAGGTTTCCTTCAGTCATGGACTCTAACCTATTAACCAAATAAATACTTCCTAAGTTACTCTGATCATGGTATTCATGACAGGAAGTAAAGCCAAAGTAAAACAGAAATGAGTCCTAGGAATGTGGGTTATTACTGTGATACCCCTGATGATGTTTGATGGAAATGTTCTAGGAATCTGATCTAGAAAGGCCATTGCTTGCTAAGAGCTTATGGGCTATTCTGTGAGAACTTGAAAAATAAGAATTCTTAGAGAATTCTGGCTTATGAAGTTTCAGAGGGAAGTTTGAGACTACCTCAAAGAATCTGTTATGACAATTCTTTTACAATATTTTGAACTAAGACATCTCTGAATGTGAGGAATTTGCTTTACTGGGACAAAAAATGATGAGTGGGAGCTGAAAATTCAGCTGTGATTAATAAGAGACCGTTGTTGAGATGAAAAATTTGGGGAAGTGTTTCCTCAGGCTCAGCATATACAAGCTCTGGTCCATAGTGGTCAAGGTTGCATCTCAATCTCTAAGCTGAACTTGTCAGTGAGTAGCAGTCTCTTATGTGGTACTAGTTTTGACTGCATGAATGGGTCATGGAGAAAAGTTGAGGCCTGTGAAAGAGCAGGAGAAGCCATTTTTTAAGGTGCAACCTCAGTGGCTAGTGGAGAGCCCAGGATTACGGGATCGTGAAGAGAAACTAAGGCTTGGCACAATGTGGCAGAACATGAGTCCCTGAAAAGGCCACGAGAGGCCACTGTCAGAGTGCGCCCTCTATGGTAGTGGAGAACCCAGTATTTTGGGATGCCAGGACAATGGGATGACCACCAAGGGCAGTGCTGGGTGTAGTGTGTAGCCATCTTGAGCCTACAAGAGACAAGCTCTATGCTGTGGATGTCAGAGCTAGAGAATTAGAACTGGCCAAGTTCTTGTACCCCTAAAGATCATGAGTGAGTCATGGTATTAGTCATTGAAGTTTATACACTGTTGAGTGTGGGTTTTAATTTGATAAGAATGTAACTGTGCCCTGGTTATTCCCTTATTCGAAATAAGAAAGTCTGTAAAACCCCTTATTTGGGAATTTGGGATTTTTAAAGCAACCTTGAACTTTTAAAATTTTGAACTTTTAACCATTATGGGACTTTTAATGTTGGACATTTTTACTGTGATAACAACATGAGATCTTGGAGACAAGAAACGTTTATGGTTTAACAGTGATATATCAGTGTGTCAAGCTGACAAGGGGTGGACTTGTTAATCTTGATTGTCTACTTAACACATCTGAGAAACTGGAACCTCAGTTGAGCAATTCCTCCATGGATTTTTGTGGACCTGTTTGCAGAGCCAGCCCAATGTGCGTGGGGTCATCCCTGGGAAGGTGGGCCTGGTCTGTGTAAGAAATGTACCTGAATAAGTCCTAGAAAGTAGACCAATAAGCAACATTCTTCCTTTTTCTCTTCTTCAGTTCCTGCTTCCCGGTCCCCTGCCTTGAGTTTCCTGGATGATGGACTGTGAGCTAAAACAAATCCTTTCCTCCCCAAGTTGTTTTTTGTCCATGTTCTATCACAGCAAAGAAAGCATCTAGAATATCATGTCTGTTGGTTGACTGAAATTGTTCTAACTTCCTGCCTATTCTTGTCAACCGTGGTTATTCATCAAATGGAATGTGTCATAATGTACTTCTCTTAAAAAAGAAAAGCGACCTGTAGATCAGAAGCCCTTCAAGGCATGGATTCACCCACCTAAACACATCTAGGGCTATAACAGAGCAGCGCGTAACTAATGAAAATCGCTGTCTACCTCAAGTCTGGTCCATATGCATTTCCTTTGCTTTCTTTCTTTAAATCTTGTCATTTTCCTTGACTTCTCATCATTCTCATCGGTCCCTTCCTCTTACTGCTCTTCTGTACAGTCCTACTCACTCCTCTTCTCACTTTTTGCTTTCATCATGTCCCAGTTTCTACTTTGTTTTCATCTTCTTGGTTTCTTAAGTTTTGTGTTTCTTTGGAAATACCTTATCTTCTTATGTTCCAGAGTGTCCAGTCTTTTGACAGTGTATCATGATATTTTCATCCTCATGGGCTACCTTCATATCATGAGATGCATGTGGCTATGGACCACAGGTTGAACATTCCTGAAGACCATTCACAGTGTGTATTGTCCCCTCTGCATTTCCAGATTTGTGTCTCACTCCAGATTCTATCTAACACATAGCTGTATGATATGTCTCTCTGTGATTCTATCTCACCCCTCATTTTGTTTACATGGATGTGGTCATGCAGGATGTTGGAGCACATAGGTATCTGTGTTTATTGTTTGGCATTTCAGCCAATTCTCACTGATGTCTTTCTCCCAAAAGGTGGAATAAATGAAATGCAGGAATATTTAAATACATTTCAGATAGTGTGTTCGAGACAGAGAATTTGGGCCTGACTGTAAAAGGAAGAAGTAGAAAAAGAGGAGGAGGACGAGGAGGAGGAAGGAAGAAGGGGGAGAGAAAGAAGGAAAAACCAACCAACAAATAAAACCTCTGATTTTTGCCCTAAGTATTTGAAGACAGGGAAAGACAAGGGATGGGATGGCAAACAATGACCTTTAACAAGACCAGCATTGCGAGTATCTAGTGATTTGTGGAAACAGCCTCACAAGGCTACTTTGAAAGGCTCCTGCAAAGGATGAGCTCCACCAAGGCACTATGGTCTGCAAGACAAAGAATCAAGGGACACACACGTGCATACACGCACATGTATACACACATACACAAGTAAGACAAAGGCAAACTGCAGTGATAAATTCACTCATGTTTAGGCTTACACAAGCACCTAAAACGTTAATGTGAAGAAAAACTTCTCTATAAATAAGCCTGCTTCATTCTAAATAAAGCTTTTGGGTGACTGGCCATCTGACTTGCTTCAAGGAGTTATTGAATTTGGTCATTTTTAATAGCCTTGTTTGATATTTTCCCATATTAATTTTCCTCAGAGGATTTACTAAAGCTGGAGGGGATTCAGTGGACAGTGTGCTCCAGCAGCAAAGGATGCAACCACGACACCCAGAAGAATGCCAACTCAATAAAAGTTGAAAAGAACAGGCACAGAAATGATGAAAGAGAAAAGCATACCTGTTCAAAAAGATGCAAGCAAGTGCAAAGGCTATAGGAAGCCATTGCAAGAGCTAAGCGAATGAATTGCATATCCCACCTTTGAGCCTGCACAATACTGCCCACCAGCTCAGTTTCCAACACATAGGGAATTGTTACTGAATTATTCAGCATTAACACAATTAGTTCAGGCAACTGGAGGGTACAAGCATTTTGTCTTCTTTTAGTTCCTGTCTCTGTGGATAAGGTTTTATTTTTCATTCCTCTCAACCATTCCACTTTACTTTCTGCTGTTCTGGCAATTCCCACTTTAAGAGAAACCCAGAAAATTGCCCACTTCTGGCCAAAGATTTCAGTGAGCTGGCTTAATGCCTCAGCTCTGGAGGAGCTAAGAACTGCACTAGGCTCAGACAACCATTTCACTCTCCTCACCGATATGACACAAAAAGCAGCTGCAGTACAAAAGTCTTAACAGGTTGTAGCTGTTAAGTGAGGGATGATAACCATGTATAAACATATTTAAAGGAACTGGAAAGATCCCTGAACTTTCAAGAAAATGTTCTGTTAATCTTTTCTGTATATCATCAATGATTATCTGTACCTATTTCACACAGATGTAAAACTTGTTAATAAATTCAAATTCTATATAGATTACACTCACTGAGGATGTGTGTGTGTGTGTGTATATATATATATATATATATATATATAGTCTTTTAAAATCTTTCTGTGTGAGATATGTGTGTGTGTATACATTCATGTGTGTGAGAGCAGGCACATGCAAAGATCATAGGTCAATGTCAAATCCTAGGCTTCCTTTCCACCTTGCTTGAAACAAGGTGTTTTGTTGTTTGCTGCTGTCTTTACCAATCTGGCTGACCTGTGAGGTCCAACAGACTCTCTTTTGTCCATCTTCCATCTCACTGTAGGAGAGCTGCGATGACAGACTCGCAGGTACCACTACCACATCCACCTTGACATGGATTCCAAGGGTCCAACCTCAGGTTCTCATGCTGTGTGACAAGCACTTTACTCGTTCAGCCATTCACACAGCCCCCATATATGGTTTCTTGGGTTTTGTTTCTAAAACAAGAATCTTACTATATAGCCCCGACCGATCTTAAACTCAAACTTCTTCCACCTCAACTTCCCTAGTCCTGGGGATTATAAGTGTACACCATCAAGCCTGGTTTACTACATATTTTAAAATGAGAAGGTGAAAAAGAGATTGAGCTGGCTCTTCTATAAAGAGAAAACAAACCATAGACCACTGTAAACATGAGAAGAGACATTTCTGGGACCAAATCATAGCAGCGTCATCTCCTGATAACTAAAATCAAGGAGCCACTACATGCAGACCACTTAAGCAAGTACTTGCTTTCTCAAGGGATGTACATAAGCTCTACCTCTTATGGGCAAAGCATATAGAGATGCAAAGAAAAACATGGAGAAGATTTCAACTAGATAAACATCCCTAAAGTGTGGTAATCTATGATTAACCTTTTTACCTTCCAGTCACAAGATCACATCCTGGTAGTAATCAGTGGTCTCACTTTAGTCATCTTCAAATTGGGGTCTCACCCTAGGACATTAAGAACCTACCACTTAGGATTCAAGGACATAAAGTTACCATGGTTACAAGCCCAAGCTTGCAGTGTCTTGCCTACTTTTGACTCCTGTTTTATTACTCACTCATTATTTGTCTAACTTGTGCCTTCCTATGTATGAAACTCTTCACTTCAGCAACTCCCAACATGGTAATGTGTAAATGGTACCTTTATCTTGGGATTTCTCTGATATTGGACCAGGGGCCCTTATAAAATACCATACAGTTAAACCCTCAGTAGCAACTATTTGGTTACTTCGGTTACTTAAACATTACTTTTTCTTTTTCACCTTAATATCTCTGGACAATGTCATGGATGTAATAGTCTCCACGATAATATTCACAGCTAAAACTCTGTGCTACACAGCTGGGCATTTTTCTTCAGCATTATAGAGCAATAAATATATGCATCCTGTGTTTTATTCACTGCTGTTTTCCAATATTCCTAGGACTTCTGAGCAGGCTCATTTGGATTCTGCTATTGTCTCCACTGAAGACCAGTGACATTTGATACTCTGTCCATTTCAGAGTACATCTGCTGTACTGTGGTAAATACTGACAGAAAATGAAGAAGTCCAGGGCTCTGAGCAGGATCAAGCAGCACTACCTCACAGAGCTGAGGCAGAAGTGGAATATTCTTTCCTTCACCTGCCACTGTGAGCCCAGTGTCAAAGGAAGGGCTCCCCCGCCAAAAAAAAAACAAATGATAGAGCAGCCTATCACCGCCAGCATCTCCCACATTGATTCCATTGAAATGAGTAGCCAGGTGTCCTCCAACTGTCTCCTGAAGCTTTTTCAAACACCAACCCAATGTAAATGAATAAATATGAATACATTAATAAATGGGTAAGATGATAGTAAAAAAGTAGTTCGGGTTATTCTGGGGTTGATTGATTATCAAACCATTTACTGGGAACTATATCCTTTACTTGCTTTTGATATTCAGATATATTAATAAGCTATTCAAAACTAAATCATTTTAAATAGTTAAATATGTAAAACAATGAAAGTAATAATTGTAACGCTTTGATGTGCATAAGAATTAACTGGTGATACGGTTAAAATGCAAGTCTGATTCAGTTAAGTCAGGATAGACAAGTTTTGAGAGAGGCTGTGTAGCTCTAAGTGGCTCCCAGGCATGTCCACTGTTGGTGGTCTAAAGGCCTCATGCTGAGCACTAAGAATATAGTCTATCGTGTTTTTCCTCCAGGTTATAGCATCTAAAAGGTTTTTTAAATGTTTTGAGACCCGAGGAGAGAGAGCAAGTTCTGATCGGAGAACATGCCTACATCTTAACAGAATATCCACATCTTTGAATGTTGGCAAGCTTGCCTTTATTTATTTCAAAATATTTGCAGGATGGAGAACTGACTCAGAGTTAAGAGCACTCTCTGCTCCTTCAGAGGATCCAAGTTTGCTTGCCTTTATGAATGTTAGGAGCTCTCAACTGCTTGTAACTCCAGCTCCAAAAGATTTCGATGTCTCTGGCTTCTGTGGGAAACTGCCCTCACATGTACACACCCCCACACAGACATTCAGACATACACATAATTAAAAATAATGTCTTGAAAAAAGTTTAAAGAGAAGAAACAGGGAGATGAAAAACTAAATTATGATGGAGGTAAGGGACTGAATTTAAACCGAATATAATGGAAATGACGTGTGCAGTTGAAATTTACTGTACTAGTTGCAAAATACAATCTTCCACGAAACATCCATAGCAAGGTAAAATAAGATCTTGTAAAGAAAATACTCTAGCATATTTTCCTTTATTAAAAAGCTTCATAAGGTAATCCTTAATTTCTTTAAGGTTAAGAATAACGTGTAAACTGACTGTACTACCTGGAGACTTATAAGGTAATTTCCCACTTAAAGACTGTATATAAAGCCTTTATATCTGCTTAATAGTTGGTCTGTTTCATGGTAATAGAAGTCATTTAACATGCATTCCAAAGTGCACAAAGACTGGATGTTCTTTCTTCCTCATTGCATAAAAAATGATTAAGTGTGTTTATCACTGTATTTGATTAATTGATGAGATTCACTTGCCAAGTGTTTAAGACAGATGTAGTATTTTTTTAAGTAAGATTTTATTTATAAAATGAATTACACTTCAAATTAATTTTCTGGTATTTAATGTTAATTAATGGCATTAGGTTCTTAAAAAGCAGGAAATAAGAATAACATTGTGTATTTTCAGTAATCTGGTTTATAATATAAAAACTTATTTTGTAAATAAACTTATAATCTAGCTTATAACCTACTGGAAACGAAGATTCATTATATCAGTATATTTCCTTGGAAATTCTTCTTGGATGCCTAGAGGTATAGTGATGAATCTGAATCAAGGTCAGGAATTAATTTCTCATTTTGTTTTAAAGTTGACTATTGGCCAATATTTATTCGTTACATAAAATTGCACACTTGGATTTTTTAAGATCTTACATTGTTTTCAATTAGGGAAACATTAATATAAAAGCATTAAATAGTGGCTACAGATGGAATGGATTCTCCTTTAATTACTGTAAAAGATTAAGAGAGCACAGGCAAAGTGTAGGTCTTCGTCAAGGGTAATTACAGAAGATGAAAGGACAAGAATGAAAAGCACTGGTAAGCTGGGTGTTTATTATGTTACTAGTTGTTAGACACATATGTATTCCATAGTTGATTGCACACAGTTTTTCATATGTTTACATAAATAGCTATGTCAGGCACTTTGTATCACACACATTGTGTAATTACAGTCTATACACATTTAATTCCTCATTTCTGATAGTTGTGATAATGCCACAACTTTCTAAAGTTAGCATTCCTGAATTTCCAATAGCTTCATGCTACCCTGTCAAGTGAGTACACTTTCTAGTTACTTTTTTAGCATTTGTATTTTCCCAGTGTATCTTTATGAAGTTTGGTTTACCCTTGCATAAGAATAGGAATCAAATATTTATTACATTGGCTATCTTTTGCACCTTATTAATAAAGCAGGATTCTTTAGGTCAATTCTTTTTCCTGTAAGTATATGAATGTGATCATTTTGTTTCAGTTAGATGAAATTATCCGGATCAACAAAGGGGCTCTCAAGGAGCTGACAAAGGCAAGAATCTTTTTTCTAAGAAATCTGGTTGAATTTATTACACATTGTACCTAGAGAGGTAAATATGAGTTATTCTGTCTGGTTCACCTGGTTCCTTTTTGTGGGATGTGGTGAGTAATATATTTGCATTACTTCCATTTTAGTGTTAAGATTTTTACACATGTATCACTCTCCTAGTTTCTGGTGGCAGGTCATTTGCAGTATTGCTACAAAAATAATGTACAATTTAAAAAAAACAGGTAGAGAAATGTAGTTTATGTTTCTCTGTATTCTGTCAGGCTCCTCAAATTGATTCAACTTAAAGGAGAATTTATATGCACATCTTCTGTACATACCTGAAGGACAAAGATCACACTGATAGAATCAAAGCAATTCTGCACAAACACAATAAAACACAGAAAATGGGAAGTGTATAGGATGCCATTTGTCATACAAATATAAATGATACAAAACTATTTGATTAATTAGGCAATATAATACTCATACTTCATTTAAATACTGAAAGCTGAAGAGTGGTCTGCAAAATATTACTTTATATCTCCTGGTCCCTTTTTAAATGCTACAATAGATGTGTTGAAAGTATGGGGTTGCAGTAATAAGGACTAGAAATTAATTGGAATTTCACTCGTGCACATCTGTGTGTTTGTGCGTACATGTGTGTAAGTGTGCCTGTGCATGTGTGCACACATGTATTTGCATTTTATTATTTATTTTATTTATTTATTTTAACATCAAAGAGTTCCAAGTGTTCCAGCCTGTCTGTTATTTCCAAGTCAGGACACTGAGCTAAGGCAGACAGCATTTATTGTTTGGCCAGATCGAAATACCCAACACTGACTTGCATTTTGCCAAATTATTGGTGCTCATGGCTCTATGCAAGGAGGCAGAAGCTTCACAGAACGGACAATGAATTGTTCTCACAAGGCCAAAGATACAATTTGGCTGTGGCTGCGTTGCCCAGTGCTCTTAACATGCAAACGGCCAGCAAAAATAATGGCATGTCAAGTGCAATTTTCTTACCGGCGGCTGACACCGTAAACTGTGATACACTGTAATTATTTGGCATCCTGTGTCCTTCATACTAAGTACCACTCGAATGACTGCCAAGTTTACAGGGAAGAGGGAAGGTTAGAAGGTCAAATTTAAAGAGAGAAAATGAGTCAGTGCCTTGGAGGAAGAGGATTATAAATAGACACGGCATCACCAGCGAGCGAAATACATCCAAATAAGGAACGACTCCGAAGCCCAGGTAGGAGGAAAACAGGAGAGAGAAAGCAGAGTTTATGTAACAGGCAGGATTTAGGATAGAATAACTCTGACCACCTGGACAGCAAGCCACATTTTTTCCCCAAAATAAAGCAATATGAACAACAGGAGATCACAGCATCCTTAGAAGAGGAGCTGAAGCAACACAGGCTTAAAACTGACAGACATTAGAGTCTCCTCTTCCTGAAGTATTTGTATATAAAGAATGTGATATTCTCTTCTATCACATAATTATGAGTGAGGTCACTGAGGTAAGTACTTGAGGGATGTAAAACTGAATTTGGAAGATGCTGCATTACCCAGAGATCCTTCGCTATCCCTTCACTGTGATATACAGGTCCCCATCCTAGTTCTCAGCTTTGTAGTGTAATGGACTGAAGGCACGTATCCCCACATAGAATTCATATATTTTAGGGAGTGCAGTAGCTCACACACCTGTAGTACCAGCACTCAGGCAGCTGAAGTAAGGGCATTGCCATGAGTTCAAGACCTAAGTTAACTAGAGAGTTCCAAACAGCCTGATCTACAATGAGAGCCTCAGAATAAATATTAACTGACTAAACAAATAAATAATTAAACAAACAAACAAATAAATAAATAAGGGAGCAGTGTAGGGGAGGAGAGAAAGAAAGGAAGAAACAGTAATTTGCCATAGGAAAACCAGACCATTAGGAGGTAATTGAGTCATGAGACTAGAGGCCTCACGAATGATGAATGGGATTGGTGAGTTTTTTTAAAAGCTTCCTCAGAACTTTCTTATCTTATTTTGATCTAACAGGTGCACCATGAACATAGGAGTCTGTATCTTAAAGACAGCCTTTTTTAGAACCCAGCTTTGTGGGAACCCAATCGCAGACTTTCAGTCTCTAGAACTGTGGGAAATTAATCACTGCTGTTCACAAACCACCTACATATGACATATGTGAAATTCTTTAGGCATCCTGAGTGAAAACATTCACCTTGACCTGCTCTCTATTCTGTAAATAATTTGGCCCTGTGCTCTGTCACAAATACTTTCTCTACATCTTGAATCCTATTCTACTTGATTAAGGTGTCTCAACTCACAAGTTATTTCCTTAAAGAACATTCCATGTCCCTATCAAGTAAGAGTATCCTAGGGGCTGGAGAGATGGCTCAGGGCTTAAGAACACATTGCTGTTCTTCCTCAGGACTCCCGTTTGATTCCTATCACCCACATGATGCCTAACAACTGTCAGTAACTCCAGCTCCACGGGAACCAACGTTCTCCTCTGGTCTCTGAGGGCACTGGATGCACTTAGTGCACTTACACAGCCAGGGAAGGCACTCATATACGTAAAATAAAGTAAGAGTGCCCTCTGTGTTTCAGTGCAATGATATTCCTTCACTTAGAAGTGTAACATGACATTTGTTTATTTGCTGTTATTTATTTATTATTTATTGCCCCTTGGAATCCCATTAATTCCATGACAGAGGATATAGGTATGTATTTGCTCAGTGCTGAGACCCCATTGACAACAGAATATTAAACTGATGTAGAAGATGGTAGATACTCAATAAATAGTTATGGGATAGCCCTATATATTGCTTTTCTTACCTACTGTAGAAGGCTCTCACAGTGACACCAAGCTGTCTCTTAGAAAGTGTGCATACACATGGTACCACAGGAACAACATGTTAGTCTCAGTTGCAAAATTCATCAAAAAGCATTGTGGATTTTGTCCATCTCTTTCCTAACACCAGAACAAATAGGCTTGTGTGCGTTAGGAGATTTTAAGATCTGCTTTGTTCTTTGCCAGATTTTCCAGAGAAAGTCAGTGCTAGACGTGGTAGTGACATGGAGCACTCAGTATTTATGTGCTCGTGAACTGGCTCCATGAAACCTGGCTACACAGAGAACTAGGTAGGACAGTCTGCCTGCATGACATTTGCCTTTTAGAAATTCACAGAGACCATTTATATTCTAGTTTGTGCCAAAAGCACAGACAGAAGTTTGAAATGTGCTTCACTTGCCAGTGGTCAGAGACCCGGGCCTCACAGACGTGGTTCGGCAAAAACTTTGAGAGACCTTCTTTTCAATATTTTATTCATTGTTTTTTATTTTATATGTACAAGTGTGTTGCTTGCATATAAGTCGGTGCGCCTGTGTCATGCACTGCCCACGGAGGAAAGTAGAGCATGTCAGATGCTGTGGACTTGTAGTTAGGGGGGCTGTTAAGCACCATGTGGGTGCTGAGAATAGAACCCAGGTCCTCTGAAGGAGCAGTCAGTGCTCTTAACTGCTGAGCCATTTCTCCAGCTCCCAAATAGTTCTTTTAGAAGTAGACTTTTCAACTTCAGTACCTCTACAAAGACATTAAAAATCAATACATAGAAACAGTTGTTTAACTCCACATCTGATCTAGAGAAATGAGACTATGGAAACACTTTATTGTCTTTATAGAAAAATGCCATTTGTATTAAATCTAATTGAATCTATAGGATATCTCCAAGCTTTTTCATTGTTTAGCTGGGCTGTTCACTCATGCATTCATGCAAAATTTTTATTGAGTGCAGGCAATGGTCCCGGTTTTGGGACCATTAATTTTATTAATTTTATTAATTATAGAATAATGGATTCCAAGAAACTTTTTTCTTTTAGAAACTTACATCTAGCAGAAGACAAATCCTAAACATAATATTAGGTGAACGATCATTCATGAAGGAGAAAAAAAAAAAATATATATATATATATATATACCAGAAACAAACAGCCAGAAATATTGTAGGAAAAGCAAACATATTTCAGCCAGAATGGACAGGGATTGGTGCTCTTAACAATGGCTTTCCACTCCACTCTAATGCAACAGGAAATTTAAAGAGTGTTTTGATTATGACCAAGGAAATTCTTGGCCATTTTCTCTATTCCCTAGACTTTGACTGAGGTGTTTTCAACGTGCAGCCCATGGGTCACAGGTTGCCAAGGGTAGTTATGAATGGTACACAAATTTGTAGACTGGTTTTAAAAAGTATGGAACATTGTTGTGACTTCTTCCTGTAACTCAATGTGGGGTAGATGACAGCATGGTGTCAAAATGTCAAAGAGTTATATACCTGCTACCTATCTAAAAACCCTGTTTCCTTCTATACTGCCCCACTAGGCTGTTGCTAATGAACATGGACTTTTGAAAAGGCCCTTTTTTAGGTCCCGGGGGTTGTGCTCCCCCAGGAAAGTAATTATCAGCATTTTTGTCCAACATTCTTACTGTAACCATGCACAACGCACACGATAAAGAGTAGGGATTATAACTACAATTACTTTATTTCAAACACTATGCATCTACCATTTTGTTCACTCTTAAATACTCCTATGTGTATAATTCTTGAAAAGCTTTCGTAACTTTCCCAGGGTTAGCATCCTACAAATAGCAAAGCCAGTATTCAAAGCATTAGGGAGTCCATCTTGCTCCACATACAGCTGTCATCAATATGTAAAACAGAGCCTGGATGTTGTAAACATGTACGTGCAGTTTTAAAGAACCAATCACTCAAAGCTGGCTCTGCCCTGGAGTTTGAACTCATTCCACTAGGTCTGTAGCCCCCATCACGGTGACTTGCAGGAGGGCCTTTTAAAAAGCAGATATGTTCATAAGTAACTAATGCTTCTCAGCTGGTTCCTGGGAAGAAAATTTGCAGTGAAGTGTTTAAAGAGTCAGATGTGGAAGAGTGTGCATAAAGATAGAACATCGTAAAACTCCAGTGAACACCCCGGCATGGATCTGCGCTCTGCCTGACTCATAATCTGAAGCAATCACCCAAAATATATTTTTAGTTTTACGAAAGTCCAGGATCCTCACAATTAAGGCTGTCATATTTCAGAAATGACTTTCCTTAAGGGGAAATAAAATCGATTGAAAATATTTGCAGAAAAACTCTTCGAAAAATAAATTTAATTGTGATTTAACAATTGTTTGAGAATCAGCCACAAGTGCTAATCCATCTGCAGTCTGTGTTGCTTAGAATAGGGGTATTTTGGCTATCTAAAAGTCCTGGGGTTTACCAGCATTTCAAGCATTCAAGGAAATAGGAACCTATCAAGCATCGCTAAGTCCCAAGGGGATGCTGTATGCCCAGCTGTTTGTTTCTCTCTATTCATTTTAGGAATGGGAGGTGAAATCAGCCATCATATTCCAAATCCAAAACAAACCCTGCTTTAATTACTTTTTCTGTTCAGATTAAAAATGGAATGCTCTTCTGGGTACAACATTTGCAGTTATTTACATTATGCAGGACACGTCCAGCGCAATATACCTGCATAACGAAGTAACCGAGAGAAGCGGGAAGGAAGCACCCATCCATTAAACTATATATGCATGTATCTCCAAAATTTCATATGGGATGAAAATGACTTGCCTTAGAGCTGGTTAAAGAAAATTTGAATATCAAGAAGGTAGAATGTACGGACTTTGCATCCTAAACTCAATAACCCAGGTTCAAATTTCAAACTTCAGGTATATAGTTCCTAATATGGAATGCAGCTGGTGGTGGAAATTATCGTTTTGAGAATCTCCGACAGGATTCAAGTCCAGGTAGAACAGTTAGTATCTCTGCGATCACATATGGGTTTATTAATTTAGCTGAGTTTCAGTTTTTGTATATACATAAATGATAAAGCTAATCAAAACACTCAGATCCAGAACCAGTGAGGCTGGATAAGCTTCAGAATTCAGAACTTATCCCATTTTAAAACATATTAATGTACATAATCTATATATTAAGTAACACCGTCTATAGAGTCTGGGGGAGCACCCTGTAATCAACTACATTAACATTTCTGCAGCAAATTCAACAGTCACAGTAATGGGATACATGCTGACTATAAATAGCCACAAGTCACTTCTGTATCTGAGTTTCTATCAAGTATACAATAACCTTTCACGGATTTATTTTTTTGGATTGATGACAAATTAATTTTCTTTCATAACATATATTTATGTATGTGTTTATATAAATTTGTGCACATATACAGGTGTATGTAAGCAAGCATTTATGCATTATAATCAATCATATGCATGCATAGTGGTCTCCTTTTAAGGTCAAATAGATTTCTACAACAAAGTACTTTTATGATAGTGGTTAATACATAATAAACACTCAGTATTGGCCAGAACATGAGTTCTTTGAAGGCAAACTCACTGCTTTCTTGACATATGACTCTGTGACTAAAGGGAGTGTCTAGTACTGAAGAAGGACTCCATAAAGATCAATGTAATAATTCATGGTGTCACATATCCTCTGTCCTCATCTAAGGGTAAACATTTTTACCATATGGAATGAGAAGAAAATAATACTCAAGGAGGCTCAAGGTTTTCTGCAAGGCAACAGGGCAGACGGAGTAATGAAATCAGAGGGGATTTGGGAGGCTCAAAGAGTTAAGTCTAGAATATCAAGTTTTAATCCCCCTCCTATTTTACTTTTAAGTCACTGAACTTTGAACATGAATAATAGTAGCAGGATTCACTTCTAAATCTTGTTTATCAGGCATTGAGATTGTTATTGGCATTCTTTTTCTTTTTTTCTTGTTTTTAAGATAGGTTCTCAAGCACCTCAAGTAGCAGAGAATGGTCTAGGACTCCTAATTCTCTTGTCCACCTCCTGAATGACCAAAAGGCATTCACCGCCCCACCTGGTCTATATGGTGCGAGGGACCGAACCCAAGGCTTCTTGCATGCTAGGCAGGCACTTTACCAACTGTTCTCCATCCTCAGCTCTTCATTATAATTCTGATTCTGAGAACAACATACGTGAAAATCATCAAAAACTTATGAAGAATTCTGAGGGATGAACATGTATAGTCTTTGATATCCCAAAGTTCAGTTCTGGAAAGCAGGAAGCCCATGTCTATATGAAGAACTTGCAACAATAATAAATGTAAATCCAGTCTAAAACACATGGTTGAACATCTGTGGACACTACCATTCTAAAATTTTCACTCTATACATTCGAGTCCACCTGGCAAGGAATGGACTCATTTCCTGTGAAGTGTATCAATTATAGTAAAAAGAACCCGTTTTCCAAATATGCTTTGTTCTTCCTAAAGATTGAAAGAGCCATTCATAAAACAAAGAGATAACTGGCCTTAAAATAAAAGGAAGCAAACTAATGTATTTTAACATACTAGTCCAAGAACTAGAATCTAGAGGACAGGTTTGACAATAAGAACTGTCCCATGAATGAGAAAGGAAAGTACAATTGTGTGTACATTAGACAAGCACTATGTTGTCACTGTAAGGGTGAAAGCAGGGGTGGGAAGCAGCTTTTCCTAAAGGATTTTTCATATTCCTAAATAAATCAACAGGTTAACACACTAACCATCTGGTCTAAAGGATTTATAGTTAAGTGTGGTAACAAACTGTCAGGAGTCTGAAATCACACATTTAAAGACCAGGAGCAGACCCTGAAATTGAGAGCTTAAAATCGAGGCTTACCCGGCCAACAAGAATCGGTTCAGGTCCAGAAAATTCTTCCAGGACAAACATTTGATTCCAAACCCAGCCTCTTTTGGAGCGGTTCAAAACCCGCTGCTCTTCACCCAGCCTGCTGAGCTCCAAAGGGGATCCGCTCGTTAAAACGTGGGGCTGATTCATCGGAGCCATGTAAACCCAAGTGGGGAGGGTAATCCATAATATTATTAATGGAGTCCAGCGGTCCAAGAGCATCTCTGCTAGCCGTTCCGGCATGGTCCCACCAGTTAAGCAAATCACAGCGAAAATGAGACAATTATTTTCTTTGCCTGGGGTCTGCAGCCATCCAATTCATCATACAGTGCAGAGCGTTTATTTACAACTCGGCCACGTGTTCGCAGCTGGAAACAGACATATCTGAGCAGCTTTTCTCAGATCACGTTCCTGGACTTTCCTTTTCACTGAAATTTCCTGCATAAACAAGGAAAAGAAAAAAAATAATAAGGTAAGGATCCACCGAAAATGGCTTTGCAAATGCACTTCACGGGAAGGAAATGGACTCTTCCCAAACTCTTGAATTAAGAACTTGGACCTGAAGAACCACAACAAACAGGTTAAGAATCCCTTTTACATTGGAGCATGATTTACAGTTTAGTTTCCACCCCACAGTGACGCTACTTATAAAGCACTGCTTTCCATAATAGAAGCTTCTCCTGCTTCCTTCCTCCTCTTCTCTTGACTTTCAGGCTTTCTCCCTGATGCAGCCCCACTTTTCATTTATTCTCTGCCATGCAATTTGGGGTGAATGTAGAATAGATTACAAACTTTTCTTCCTTTTCTTTCATTCTCATAAGCCTGTTTAAACACGGGTTGTACTGAACACCAAAGAAAGTGTTCTTTAGTCTGCAGATATAAAAATCAAACAAACATGGAGCATGAAAGGTGGTTCAGAAGTTAAGAGCTCTTGCTGCCCTAGAAGAGGTTTCAGAGTTCAGTTCCCAGTATCCATGTCAGGAGGTAAACAACTGCCTCTAACTCTGGTTCCAGGGGCTTCACAGGCACCTGCACCTAAGTGGTATGCATACAAACAAGCAAGCACAGGCACACAGAAATAAAAAAGAAATTTAATTTTTTTTAAAATAACAATGAAGTTAGGAAAGGGACTTTGCTAATTTTCATAGTCTTGACTACTAATTCTTATTAGTAGGGTCTGTGCCTGACAGAGTGCCAAACAGTTCTCTATGAGTTGCTAATAAAAAATGAGAGAATAAAATTAGAATCCTCCCAGAGAGAAATTCTGTAGTGTCCGGCCTGTTTCTGTAATCAGGACAGTGTCACAGTTCCCATGCTAAATGTACAGTTGAAGGGGAGATTTAAATTATGAAAAGCTCCTTTGGGAATGAAATATGGAAAAAATACAATTTTCAATTGAAAGAATTCGAAAAGGGATAGTCCAAAAAAAAAAAAAATCCCTATTACCTGAGGTGTCAAATACATTTTTTGGCTTACCTTCAGTGTAGTGAAACGGGTTTCTTCCCCCTCAAAAAAAAATATTTTTAAAGAAATGATGCTCACTGCAGATCCCAGAGTAAAGCCTGGTTGAATTAGATTAAGTGGGAAAATAACTCCTGGGGACACCACCCAGTATGGTTTGGCACAGGGAACTCATTACAAGGTAAGGAACATTTCCCCTCTAGGTCTCTGATTCCATTCTGGTTCAGAAGGAAAATGCAAGAATGCGACTAACATTGGCTGAGCTGGTGAACAGCCTTAGTGGAGTCAGCTGAAAGGGGCAGACATGGGCTGTGCAGCAAGCATAGGCGGCATCTGAACTAACTGAAAAGCTGAGACATGTTCCTGCTTGTTCCTCTTTGCCTGGGCTCAGTGACCTCACTGGGACTCCATACCTGAAAAGGGCCCAGCCCTATTGATTCCCAAGGCATCACTGCAAGCAGCCACTCTTTGAGACGTGGAAAAGAACAACTTTCAGTAGGGAACCAACTCCAGGGAAACACTCCAGAACATGTTCTCCTTCCCATAAAGTGTAGCACAACTAAGGAACTGGGGCCTTCTCTTAGTTAAGATATGTTTCCCTTAATATCTTAGTTAAGATATGTTTCCCTTAATATCTTGTATTATAGAACATTGCAGTCTTCAAAATGAAACAACCATATCCAAAAGCTCTCAATTAAAGAATTCCCAAACTTTTCACTTTGTGAATTGTTAGTCATTACTTTCTTAAAGGGCCTCTCCAACATAATCCCACCATGTCATTATTTATTGTAGACATGGTGTGGGGAATGATGTTCAAGGAGGATTAGGACACACTGGGCAGAATGCTCTAGAGGCAGATAAACCTGGGATTCAATTCCAGACTGTTCAGCTTCTTACCACTGTCTTGTAAATAAAGTACCAAACTTGCTTGAACTTGAGTTTTTTTTTTTTTTTTTTTTTTTGCAAAATGGCGATAACAATAATTTCTCACTTGTAGAGCAATGCAATGTGTCATTCAGAATGATGTTGCACAAAAAGCAGTCAGCTCATGGAAGTACTCTTAAAACTTTAACGCATGGTGTTACTTGAGCCACACTCAAGTAAAGAAGACAAAGAGTGAAGTTGAATGAATTTTAAAATAAGGGTAAACAAGGTCTGCAGGTGGCACAGAAATCTTCCGTAAGATAGTATGACAGTGGAAGGATAACTGTGATGGTGCAAGAGCAGGATGGACGGAGGGTGGAGGTGAGAATGAGGACAGAGGTGATGCTGCTGGGGACAGGATGGAAGAGGGCCAGGAGTAGGATGGATGCAGGATGGAGACAATAATGTTGCGGACAAGCTGGGTGGAAAATGCAAGGCATTCTCCCAAAGGCAAGATGATGGGAGGGTTGAAGTGATGCTGGTGAGAGCAGATTATAGGTGATTTGGAGGAAGGCAGGATGGAGGTGATCCTGAGGAAGGCAGATTGGAGGGGAATTGGGGAAGGGCAAGAAGGAGGAGGTCATGCTGGACAGGTCAGGATGGAGGGAAGGTAGAGATGGTTCTTCAGAGGGCAGGAGAGTAAGAAAATAGGGATTATGCTGGTGAGGGCAGGATGGACAGGCAATGTAGCTGATGTTGGTGAGAGGAAGATGGGAGGAGGATGGAGGTGATGCTGATGAGGGCAGGATGAACAAAGGTAGGGAATGATTCTGGAAAGGCAAGGAGGACAAAGGATGGAGATGATGCTGGTTAGGGCAGAAAAAACAGGGGATGGAGGAGATGTAGTCAAGGAAAATATTGAACAATTTTTTTCACAGATACAGGTGCTTTCTCAACTCACAGCATCCCAGCCTAAACTCTTCTCAATGAAAAGAGACTTGCTTTCTCCAAGTATACCATGGTCCATGGCAAGCTGAACCCGAGGACTCAGAAGTATGCGCTTCTCCCATGATCTGAGTTCCACAAATGCAACAATAGGTTGTGAGCGCATTGTGATTGGGGCTAGAACCCTCTGTTTCACACTGATCAGCTCTATAACTGTGTATTAATAACAACAACAAGAAAACTCAAAAGTGATAATAAGTTGGACCTGACAGGTTTGTTTTGAGTACCAAAACAGTGATAAACTGGTATGCACAGGCCTTTTTAATCATGCCACACACTCCGCAAGTAATCTGGTTCATAATTCATAAAAAGAAAGCTTAGTCACAATTTAAATCCATACTAGATATTTCCTACCCCGAAACCTCCCAAAACTCATAGGTTGGGATGTATGATAAGAGAGAGACCATTGCCTGTGCCTGCCGTAATCAGGTGTTGACCACCATAAACTTGAAAGAATTTACACATGGCCATAGCTTCATTAGTAGAATGAACATAACAATAAAGGGAGATGTACACAGTCACAAATAGTATACATTTCTATATCTTAAAGCTTATGAAGCCTTGTATTATGTGCAAAATCAAAGCAGGGGTGTTGTTAAATGAGGCTGCCAAGGACACCCCCAACTAAGAACAGAACCACTATTTGAGCCTGGGTGACATAATTCTGCAATCATCTTTCTTAAAATGCCCCATCATCTCATATAAATATTCAGTGCACTTGTACTATCTGTCAGGCACTGACAATAGACAAGCAAATAGGTCAGAGATTCTACCTGCAGGAAGCAAAGTCTATCACTGGCAAAGACAAAGAAACATATCATTACTTTTTTAAGAGAAAGACAATTTTAAAAAGGATAGACTTGCCAGTCTATACAATAGACAGTCAATACACCATTAATTTAGCAGTGTTAAAGAAGCCTTCTCAAAAGAGGTTTTATATATTAATAATTATTAGGAGGAACCTGTCAGTATGACAGAGCATTTGAGCTCACCAGTAAGAGCAAGATAACCAAAACTATTCAAGGATTTTTGTAGGATTACACACCAAGTGTCATTTTCTAAATACACTTTTTAGTATCACCCGGTTCATAGTTGCTACTCAACAAAATCATGTTGGTCATGTTGTCTAGAGACTTCATCAAACAACTTGTCATCTACATTGCTGGCTCAGTGGAGAGGTTTTATTTGATTTCTGCAAGGAGTTTGTGGAGAAAAAAAACACATATGACACCTCATAGAGTGTGTAAGTTGTCAATTATCAGAGGGAATGGAAGTGTGATGCCCTGGAGTCCCCACAGAGCACTTGAGAATATTAACCCAAGTCGGTGGCATCCCTCTTCATCTGCATCGTTCATTCCCACAGTACTTCTTGTATGAAACTTTAGAGACTTAAGCATTCAAATGCAAAGTCATTGACTTTTGTCAAAGTCTTGAATTACATGTATTAATATATTTTCATGATGCTGGCTAAATTTTTGATTCATTGGAAATGGATATCTAACATTATTTGTCATAAGGAAATGTAACTGAAAAGTTACATTATTAGTCAGCATTTAGACAATGCTCGAATAATATTAAATAATAAAAGTCTACACCTACACATACACTTGCTCTCAAAAATGGTCTGCTGATATTATTATTCCTTTATAATTTCCATTCCATCACAAGGTTAAGCAAGAAGAACAAAAGTATCGACAATTTTAAGTTTTATTTTCATTAAACTAGGAATTGCCAAAGCCTGAAGTGAACTCTACTTATTTAATAAAAAGACCACAATAGTTAGACGTGAGCTAGTAAAAACTTAATTAGTGGCTCTCTAAGTAAAACAAATATGTCCTTGACTTGAACTGTTTCTCTGTTGTCATGACACAGAGAATATATTCTCACCAATTTTAACCTTCCAAAACAGCCACAAATCTACTCTGGCAGTTACTGAAATGTTAACCATCCAGCAAAGTCAGTTCCAGAATTACTTCTTATGGAATTAACTCAAACAGTATCTGCATAAAAATCATCTGAACATCTTGGTAAAATATGGATTCTGATTCAGGCAATTTTGAATGTAGCCTGAGATTCTGCATTTACTATAATCTCTTCTGCAATGTGGAGGCCTAAAGATGTGAGGACTTCACTGAGAGACACAAAGGCTTTGAAACAAAGGCCAGTTCATACCTTTTGAGACTTGCTAGAGGTTGTGATGATGTTATGAGAGTCACTTCCTCTTAACAGTCATTTAGCGCCATCTCTCACATACAGGAATGTTTATCAATGCCAACATTTGGGAAATATTTATCCGGAATAGATAAATGGGATTCAGAAGATGGCAGGCTATGCTTCTGTATTGTCCCCTCCCAGCTACTTGATATGTGTGTGGTCCAGGGGAATCTACCCAGCTGACCAGTGTGCTCATACGTACATCCCTTTATTGAAGTGGGAAACTGGATTCTATCTATTTGCACTCCTGTGATGGAAGGAACAACTGTTGTTCTTAGAACAGAAAATAGTCTTATAGGATGTCTGAAGATGCAACCAAATGTTAGATCACTATTATAAGAATTAATAAGCATTGTGAACATTTCCCACATGCATATACAAACTTCTTAACTCTCTTCAAGGAGGAAAAAAAATGAATTAAGATTATAAAGCTTGAGTAACAATAAAATGAATTTGCTTTTACATTTTCCAACTATACTGTCCAGTCAAGCAAACCAATTCATTGTAATATGGTTACACTCATTTCACTAAATAGTGATATGAAGATATTTTAGTCTCGCTGGAATTTTCATGTTAGAAAGTTTATAGAATTTTCCCAAAAGAAGATATGTTCTTTGGGTAACAACCTTGCAATCTGATTTTAATTCATAATTCATTTTAGAGATATTTCTAGTTGTAGATGAAGATAAAAATGGTGTTGGTTTTGTTGGATAAACTTGCTCAGTATATATAATATAGAAGTATAAACAATGTAAATTTAACAATATGAATGAAAATTCCAAATAGGAAGCCAACTACCAATAGTGGAATATAAACTAAAATCAGTCACTTGCAGATCCTTCAGGATTCAATCCAGCAGATTATTGTGGCTGACAGGAAATTATGTGTTTATTATCCACTGGGCTTAGTGGCTACAATATTTCATAGAAGAAAAAATGACATGCAGTTCAAGAGAGTTTGCATTAAAAATGTTTCTGACCTTGAATTTAGAGCCATTAACAGCCTGCTTCAAAACAGGTAAATGCACATTGAATTCAAAGTGATATTTCAGAATCACAGGGAACATGAGTCAGTGTGTGGCCCAGCACAATTCAGCTATCCCTGGGTGACTAAGGCTGAACAGGTCGAAGCAGTTTTTGGATTTTGAAAAGGAATGAAACTTGTAGGCATTCAAAAATAAAATAAGAGAACAAACTCACTTTTCCAAGAGCAGTCAGAATTCCCGGCCAAACTTCTATTGATGAAATGATTCTATAATTCTTTCTGTACCCTAACAAATACATTTGCCTAGTTGTTTGTTTATCCTTACAGTCAATCCCTTCCTTTGGAATGGAATCATAGACAAACTGACTTGCATTCTGTCCAAAAGCATATTGCTTGCTTTTGCAGTTATCCACAATAGTATTTGACATTTCATATGCTCCTGTTATTAACAAGTTACTCTTTTTCATCCTGAAGCTTTTGTCTTCATTGAGTTCACTAATTGCTACTTATCTTAAAATAAATAATAAGATAAATAAATGCCTTCTATGGTAAAATAGATAGAAATTTACTACTCACATTGAAGCTTTTCTGTTTGTTATAGATATTTCAGAATAGGCTAACAGAGGCAATGACAATATAAGAAATGCCTCTAATGTTTCTGGGCCAGACCTGTATTTCTAGAACTTTCTCAGCATCATAACTTTAGTTAGAATAATGTGAATGAATCTATTCTATTGGGCTTTCTTAAGGCACAACTGTATCTACATTGTCCTCAAAAAGATAAACATGTCCAATATTCTCTTATCAGTTGTAGACACAGATATTAATTTTCCCAGTATAATCTCCATCTTTCTTTCTTGGGCTGCTATTGGAAGAACCTATGTGTACAAACAATAGCTGCTGACCTTTTAAATCGCAGTGGCCAATCGGAATAGATCTTACTCTTATTGTTTGGCAGAGGTACTATGGGAGTTCCAAGATCAAAAGTAATAGGAATCCTAGTTCTGTCATTCCTAAAATGAGTGGTTAGAGCAAGTTCATCACTGTGAATCAGAAGTGGAATAAATTCTCTGTGCATTGGATGACCTACCTTGAAACAGCAAAGGGAAAATTTAAGGTCTATGTAACTCTGCATCAGTACAGCAACTGTGGTTGGAGAATTTTAAGTGATTAAAAACAAGATTGATTAACTTTTTAAAATTACTCTCTTCCAGTTGCTTAGATAGCAACATCAGTGAAGGAAATTCCAACATTCATGCCATAAAATAATTTTTTTCTCATTCTTGATTTTACATGGCTAGAGCCTAGACACTTGTTTGTTTGTTTAGATTTTTGAAAGGCTGCATTATTACACTTTAGACTACTTTGTTTTTATTCTTTCTATAGGCCAAACGTCTTCTTCTTTGCATCCCTACTTTCTGCTGAGAGAGTGAAATTCAAGTGTAGCATGCAACATGTTCAAGATATCCACTGTCAATTGAATCAAATGGCAAGCTCTCCTTTAAAGCAAGAACTGTGATGATTTCCCTTCCACAAGAGAAGTCACATTGTTTTCCAAATTACCTACCTTCCTCTGTGAGGGGGCAAGCAGGAAGTTCTTACTAAAGCCAAAATTATAGTGACATATTTGCTCTACTTACAAAGAAGCTCAGAGAAGGCAATGCTAATTAGAGGTTGGGTTCAGCAACTGTTTACCTCTAACAATATTTAATCACTCTCTTCTAGTGTATTTAAGGAACATTAGTTCTACTGAAGATAGCTAAAAATTATGAACTATCTTTCTCACTTATGAAAGGAAGAAATGGTTGAAATTGGGTATGTTCCAAATTGAAGCTACACTGTGTGCCATACTAAAACTGAAAGTCAGCCAAGTGTCCTGAATCCTAAGTCAAGATTCTGCCAATAAGAATACACTGGGTAGAAATCATCCTTACAAGTGCACCTTACTGTTATTTTTTAAATGTTTCCAAGGTTTTATAGATGAAAAACCACTTACTGATACTGTTCCTTAGAACTTCAAACACAGGTGATAGATGGATAGGTAGACACAGATAGCAAACAATCATATGACAAAACTAATTATTGGGTTATCATCACAATACACAGTGCATGAAGATTAATTGAACAACTTACAGACTTTCTAAAATAAGTGTACTGTTTTCAGCTGTAATATTTTAAAGGAACTGAAAGGCATGAAAAAAACAATATATTTTACTACATTAAATAAATTTAGTATGATTTTTTTTGAGGTTGAAAATAGTTGGACCCAAAGTTGAATTCTACTTGTCAAGCTCTGATGGCAATAGATGAATAAACAATGGATTGTGTCTGAAAACTTTATGATAAGTTTTAGAAATTATATTGCCGATGTAAAAATGGAATCACCTCTTTATGATATTTATATCACTCTATGTATTTTATGTTACTGTGTCACGTGAGGAACCAAATAAACTTAGTATGCATCAATCTACATAGAGAGAAATAAGACTTGGGAAGCATTATTCTGAATGCTAATAGGATGCAAATATATACTTTTTACTCAGTGTTTTATGTAAAACAATTAAAGATTCTCAATTTATTAACTCTTTCTATATATACTAAACTTGATTAATATTTCACATCTAAAGTAATAAAAAGCACATCCACAGAAGAAACTTATCATGGCATATTTCTTCCATGTGAATGGATGTGAGGGTCAGGTGCCCTAAAGATTAAAATCAAGAATTAGAATTGTAAAATTGCCTTCTAAGACTTTAAGGTTGCAATTCATATAATATTAAAGTGAACTATTTCATTCAAATGCCACAGTAGTATGAGAAAGAGAGACAGAGAAAGACAGACATAGGTAAAAAAGAAGAAAAATAAAAGGACAGAAACATGTGCAGAATCAAGGACTAAGAGGAGTTCTGTTCTCTGTTACATTCGTGCATTCCTGCAGAGTGTAACATACGGATCCTGGATTTCCCATACTGTGATTGGATAATAAGACTATGTCCCTCAGTAGAATATAGCTCTTCAACATCTACGGTTTGATAGCATTCTGTGACACATGTTGAATCCTAGATGCATTTTCAGTTTTGCAAAGCCGAATTGTGTCATATTTCATTATATTCTCACATTGTCCAGAATTATTGTGAACGGGAAAAAAGACATACTTTGTGGAACATTGGCAAAGTCGGTATCTTTATGAAAAAAATTGCATTTAAAATAAATGAGAGGATTTATGAAATTTCTGTAGAGACAGCTATGGTAGACATATTTCAATAATCGAGTTTGCATATAATTGTATTTCCTACCTCTCTTTTAATGAAAATTGCCTGGGAAACGTAGGGGAGCCGAGTCTTTGCTAATTTATTAATATATTAAGTAAGTGTTTACTAGGCATTAACTGTGTTCTTGGCGCTAGATCAACCTTCCTTCAACATTTAATAGTTGTTCTGTAGTAACAATGGCAGGACAGGGAAGCATTTGAAGATTATAAACACCAATGTTGTTTATTCTTATGATATTTTCCAAAAACATATAGAAAATCATATCTATACATTTCTACCTACAAGTAGAACTTTAAAAAGGACACTGAAAGGCAAGAAGGTGAGTGAGTGATGCTTATGATAGGGACCAGTCCATGACATTTAAAACTCAGGAAATAAAAACTTGGGTTTGATAGAGAGGGAAACTATGGGCCCCAGCACGACTCTGTGAAGTGGTGGCAGAGATTCAGTTAGCAACAACATGTGGGAGAAGAAGCTAAATGGCATCCCTTGAACTTATTTCTTTTCTGACCTTTTGAAGTTGCCAGGTTCAACTAATTTTCTGCTCATGGTTACATCTGAAGCGGGTTCCAGAGACAGGAACCAACAGTTCAGCACAAATAAATTGTACATCTCAACTTTCTAGGAGAATGAAAAGAGACAGGACTAATAGCCCCTTGGTTAATTAAGCCTCAGTACATCAGCTGATGGCCTTTTCCCATCAAGAAGAAAGAATCGTTCCAGTGCATAATTATACATTTATGGAATTCTAGGGAGAAATCCCCACAGTGTCATAAATCCCCTACAGACAATATTTCTTAGAAGACTGATTATGCTACAAATCTGAATAACCAGAAGGGTAAATCAGATAATTTAAGGCAGATGAAATGGCAGAAAAACATGATCAAATTCTTATATTTGAGCAAAAGCCATGCATTAATTATCTAGGCACATTCTGAGAAGCTGGGAATGCTCTGTGCATTTGTGTATACAAGAGAGAGCAGGATGAACTTGCCTTGGTTTCTTACTACACCCTGAAGCAGATATGTAACATTTCAAAGTTGGGAGCTTTTCCTTGAATTAACAAAGTTAGTTCCATTTCTTCCGTGAATATCAATGGTACTGAACACAAACTGCAAAAAGAAAATGCTAATTTTTTTTTTCTCTGCTTCTCTGAATAACTTTGAAATAAACACAAAAGTGTAGAAATAGTTATCAGAAGCAGCTCTGAGCACAGTTTCCAAAGAATGTCCTAGGATTCTCAGTCACACCTACAGTCAAAAGGCCGCCCTGACTTTGCTTTTCTTTTCGCACAACTTTGCTGAGGGATGAGCGAAGGCCGGCAAGAAATACGGATTGTCAATTTAACCTCTGAAAAGTTTGTGGATCTACATGAAAACTTTACTCAAATTAGGATGTTGATAAAGCCGAAAGGTATGGTATCCTTGACTAAAAATAATAAACATAATGTTTTCATTTGAAACCTTCATTTTCTGAACAGCTGCTGAAAAGTGGACTCTTAATTTTTTCAGTATATGTATGCTATTTTCCTCCCACCAATAAACAATGAGCAACCTGAAAAGCAAAAACCAGTTACTGTTTCTTGAATGGAACCACTCTATCCTCCTTCTTAATAGTTTCTTTGCTTTGCTCTGATAGTCTGGTCCTCCAGACCATCAGACCTTCACTCTCTGCCTAGGCTCCTGGAAATATTCTGTCCGAGTATATTCATAGACCAGTCTTTATGACTTTTCAAGGGGTTTCCCATCCTGCAGAGCAGGTTTGACAGGGCTTTGATCTGGTTGGATTTTTGACATGGTTTATGTTACCAAGGTCCAAATGTATGTGTTGCATTCAGTGCTAAATTGAAAACTTGTAATAGCTGAATGCTGTTTTGACCACTGTGTCATAAAATACTCCAGTCAAGGGCAAAGACATCTTTTCTTTAGAGGTGATATGCATACACCAAGTCAGGTGGGAGTTACCCTAAAATGATCTATTCTTTGTCTAAATACATGCAGCACCAAGAACTCAGGAAACAGAACAAACAGAGCGCAGTCAAGAAGTACTATAGTCCTGGGTGCAGAGATTTGCCCATTTTAGGTCTACAAGACTTTAAGAGACTATAAACACTAAAGCAGAGTTCTGGTTTTTAACAGCAATAATAATTAAAACTGTAAGAGCCAATTTGCAAAGGGGAATTTAAAAGTCTGAATGACAGAATTGCAGTACAGGTCTCAGAGATCCTTAGCCAGCGCCTCCAAAATATAGAGACCATTTGCCCTGGTCAGCGCTTGTCTTCACACTCTAGCTTGTCTTCAAACTCTATGGGGTAGTGTGTTGGGCAAGGTGGGAGCAAGAACCACCTGGAGCAGTCCTGAAGGGAAGCTATCCTGGAAGTGGCCGGAAGGCACTTCTATTTTCAGGAGGGATTTTCCTCAACTCCTCACCCTTCTCTGAGGCCAGAAGCAAAGAAATATGCATATGGCACAGATGATTTCAAACACCCTCCAACTCCTCCAGCATAAAATGTCTGTGTGACAAGGGGTTTCCAATCTGCTCAAGCAGACTTACAGAACATTGCTAACCATGTTATTATTTAATACTGGGTACAATTCTAGAATTGCAACCCCATAGGGAAATGGGAAGACATATGTGGAAATGACGGAAATGACGGTTATGGAGAATTATCTTTCATGAGAAGAAACAACCCTTACAAATCTTCCTTCAAAGGTGCAAGGCTTCCCAGTAGTAGAAGCAATCTCTCTCCTCTCTCTCTCTCTCTCTCTCTCTCTCTCTCTCTCTCTCTCTCTCTCTCTCTCTCACACACACACACACACACACACTCACTCACAGAACAAATCCCTGCAAAACCGGACACAGCTAATGGAAAGCTACACCCGGGGAGAAATTTCAGCGGTGTTTAGCAGGAACGACAGGGCTCATTTTGCATGCAGTGAAGTACAACAGCAAGGCTGAATGGGTGGAAAATCCCACTCTCAAATCTTACATAAATATCTTTCTCACATATAGTTTTCCACTTGAAATGCTCCTATAATGAAGCTGGAGGTGCCAGCCCGGGGAGGGCTTTGAAGCATCGAGATGGCTCTCAGAGGTGTTATAAAGAGAACCGGAGCTATAAAACGGTCCCTGCCAACCTCAGTTCCTTTCTCCGCCTGGCGATGGTCCCCAATGGAAGAGAGCACTGCTCTGGCACAGGGTCTAGGGCGTCTGCTCCTTCTCACAAATACCCTGAAGGCTGGTGGTGGAAAACAGCGGCTGATCTGATTAGCAGCTCCGCGCGCTAAGGGATTGTTGGATCATGCCCCCTAAGGAGGAAACTCTGCAATCTTCAGGAGATGGTGGCAAAGTTGAAAGGGCCTCTTCTCCCTTGCTTGGTTATAAGCTCTGCCCTATAATTGGAGCTGAAGCGAGCTGCTGCCAGCCTGATTTTCCATTACGGACTAATGTTGTGCGTTTGCAACAATAAACAATTAATGTTGTTTGATTTCTTATATTTAGCAACCCAATCTAACAGCTGCCATCTCCGCTAACAGAGGCTAACAGGCTAGTCATTGACGTGCCTCGGGCTGTGTGCCTTCGGGGAATGATCTCCCACCACAAAACTTTGAGATTTCTACCAGATTTGGGGCCCGGGTTGAGGGGTGGGTCAGGCTTTGGTCTTGGGGAAAGGAAAAGCAGAGGAAATTTTAGATACCTGTTGGTATCAGCGTAGGCGGCCGCACATTTTCACGGTTTCTCAGACTTAGCTGGAGCCAGGGAAACCCGGGTTGGTCCCTTCTGAACCTGTTACGCGTTAGCACAACACAGGCAGTGCTCTCCTGTCTTGAGAGGGACACGACCAGAACCAGCAGGACTGGCGGATGCCGAACCGCTAAGTAGTCCAGTGCTCAGGGGCCCTCTGTAAGCGTAAGCCAGAGAGCACCCACGGATTGTCTGCGGGTCCTACGCAGGTGCGGAGCAGCGTTCTTGGCTAGGACCGATTGGCTAGGTATCTCCGGAGCCCTCCAAGTTTGAGGCGGGTACCGCGCCCCCCGGGGTGGAACAGCCACTTGTGGGAAATCCTCCCGCTGGGGCTTTCGCTTTTGCAGCAAAGTGGTGGCCCTGGGGCCTCCCACGCCGATGAGACGGGGACGTGCAGGAAAAGCAGCGCGAGAGCCCCTGCGGCCCCTCCGCCTGCTTTCACCGTGGGGCTCGCCGCCTCCTCTCGGCAGGCGGTGGGGGGAAACGCTTCCCATTCACCGCACGGACCCCGCAGTGGAGGCGCGCGACTGCAGCGGCGCCTGACTGCCTGGCGAGGCGGCGAAACCCCCGGCGACCGCAAGGCAGAAGAGAGAGAGGAAAGCTGAAGGTGCACAGCCCGAGGCTCCAGCCTGGATGTGCTTTGAGAGCAGTTTGCGAAACCCGTCAGGCAAAAACCCTGGGGCGTCCCCATCGTCCACCGGTACCGCGAAAGGAATCGGAGTTCGGCTGCATACACCATCTGGGGGAAGGAGGTGCGCGAGGTGTCCGGAGGCGCGTGGGAATTCCTAAAAGAAGCCTCTCCTCCAGCGCTTCCCCGCGGAAAGGCACACTCGGAGAGAGGGATAGTACTTACTTGGGTTGGCGAATGTCAAGTCTCCTGGTTCACAAACGGCTGGTGGGGCTGGAGATGGGCTCCCGAGTGCAATGAGTGCCCACAGAGCCCCGCGCGCAGGGCAGGCGCCTCCGGATCGCCTTCATGTCGCTCGGAGCTGCGGAGCTTGGTGCGGAGATGCGGAGCGGACGCGCCGGGCTCTGGGTGTCCGCAAGCCCAAAAGTGCGGCTTGATGGGTTACGCTCCGGTCTATGCCCTAAACGGAGGCAGCGGCGGCGGCGGCGGCGGCGGCGGTGGCGGCGGCGGAGCTTCGAGGAAGCAGGGAGATTCCAAATCCATCCACTAATTCTGGGCTGAGCGCTCCGGCATGCGAGCCCGCCTGCCTGCCAAATGTAACTGTGAAGTGATGTGGAAAAGTGAGCCGGGTGCCTCCCCTGACGGATCTCATTGGGCAGAGCGCAGAGGCAGGTCTACCACTTGGAAATTCATGGAAGCAGTCCCCCCCCACCCCGCCCCCTCCCTGCCTTTCTCCTGCGCTCTCCCGCGCTCGATCTCCGCTCCCTTTCTCCCCACCAAGTGTGCTCACAACTTTTCGCCCATCTCTCCAGAGCACGCCCCGCGCGCCTGCACCGCGGAAGTCACCGGGTGAAGATGCGCCCCTCCATGCGGTGCGCACAGCCGGTGGAGGGGCCAAGCTGTTGGATAAAGAAGCCTGGCAGATGAGAAAAAGATGCAGAGGAGGTACTTGGGAGCTTTCTCTGTCTAGGTCTCACCTGAGCCCTGAGGCTCTCTAGCTTTATCTTGAAAAGCATCTCAGGCATCCCAACCTCTTTTTTGAAGAAAGGAAGCGGTTGCGACAGCGCCTAGGGATGCTCCTGGGCCTTTTACCTTTCCCTTTAGAATAAAGGCGTCTTGCATAGAAAATAGCAGTGCTTAGCGCTTTTGTGAGATCACTGCCTACTACTCAGAAGCTAGTGATTTTTTTTTTTTTTTTGATAGTGTCTCGGGATCCTAGAGTGAAGTGCATTCCTGCCATTCTGGTGCTTCTCACTCCTTTGGGAAGGTGGGATGGGAGACCACAGAGGGACAGCGTGGAGAAGTGCACAGTTAAGTAGCAAAGGAGCAGGACTTGCTGTGGCCAAAAGTGGAAGGTCTGCAGAGCCTCATCAACGTGTTCTAACCTCCTGATCTCTCTGGGCCACTGTCCTTGTATCTTCCCTCTCTCCACCAAGAGATGCCCTGTTCTCCAGACCTCCGAAAGAATCCAGCGCTCAGGTCTTTAGAAAAGACCACCCAAATATCTGTCAGTGCAGGACGCGGTCATGAATCTGGAGACCCCCGGTTCTTTTCTTGCCATCATGGAGGTTAACACGTGAGAATTCTCAACAGCTCCGATTATCATGTACCACAACCAGTGAAATACAGGAACAAATTAGTCCTTACCTTTTGTCAAAACTCTCCTCCATAGGAGAGCGGGATTTATTCCATTTCTGGCTCACTAGACTAGACGTGAGCTCTGAGGATGGATTCTGACCATCTGGGGACAGAGCCGCACCAGAAGGGGTGCAGAGGAGCAGACGCACGGTCTGTGGAGCCTGTGCTGTCTGACTCGAATTAATGAGACGCAGTGAACAGAATGGGAAAATAGGCACAATATGCTTACAATACTTATCCAAATTTGACTCTCTTATTTTGGTGTGGCATATAACCTCCCATTGAAAAACGTTGAAAGGAATATTGACTATAGATTTGATATCTGTCAGTTTCACAATCTAGCTGTGCTAGGCAAAAAACTTCGTTCAAATTATCATACACACACGAGAGAAAGAGACAGGAGACGAGAGAGAGACAGAGAGAGAGAGAGAGAGAGAGAGAGAGAGAGAGAGAGAGAGAGAGAGAGAGAGAGAACACACCAAGGGGTGTTATTTTTCCCCAGGCAGTCACTAAGTAGCTGTGCTCTTCTCAGACTGCTTATGGAGTATTCTGGAATTGGCTAATTCTGTCTTGGAAAAGAACAGCAGTCAAACTGCAATCATATTATAACTGCTGTTAGACCAGACAGTCCCAAGTGGACAAAGAAATAGATCACCTCTTAGGTTGTGCTTAATTTTCAGACATTCCTTTTCACTTTGAACAAATGTTCTGAACCTTTCCTGAGGGTGCCTTAATACATCTGTGAGAACTAAAAGAGAGGTCGCATGTTACTGAAGGCTAGGGATTGTTGCAAGTAACAAAGTCATCTCAAAAGAAAGGCAGATTGTTAGAGAGACAAACTCCTCAAATCTCATTCTCTTAAGAAAAAGAAAACAGCTTAAGAAAGGAAAAGCTAAAGAATGCAACCTCCCTGTGTTCCTTGGGTTAGAATGAGTGTGCTTTGACTGACTCTTCCCATATTTCCTCTCAACAGCTAAGAATGTTATCATCACAGATTTTGGGACCACCGGAATATAACAAACCCTTTCTACATCTGCTAATCTGTACTTAAATTATAGCAGTAGGAATTTCCTGACAGTTTCCTAAAGGAAGTCTGGGTGATTTAGAAGTGTGAAAGACAATTAGGGTGATGTTAAAAGTCCTATCAGGATCTTTCTAAAATAATCAGGGATGCTGCAAGTCAGGGCATTTGTCTCTTTAACAATTCCACCCACTCTTGACAACATGCAATACAAAGTCTCAATGGTGAGAGCCTACCCCTTTCAGAAAATGTTTTCTTTTCTGCAGTCTTCTCAGAATCACACAGCCTTCTACTGGAAGAGGATTGTGCCTCACAGGATTTTTAGAATGGAGACCCAAACTGTATGTGTTGTGGAACTTTGCTGGGGAACTTTTCCTGGATAAGGAAAACAGTGTTAGGACAGTACTATAACCAGAAGGAGAGGAGGAAAGGAACTGCACTCACAAGAATGTTAGCAATGACAGAAGTCAGGTCAGGCCATCCCCACCCTGGGTTTCAGTAGTAAGCAGATTTGCAACTGAGTTCACAGGAGTTGAAAGGGAATGGAAACAAGAGAGCTTGATGCAGAAGTTTCCTTCTTCACTCTGACCTAACCCTTTGCTGGAATTTTGACCAAGGGAGATAGTAAATCAACATGCCAGTTTGTTAGAGAGTTAATCAAAGGTTCAAGTTAATGCGCTTATAAGAAACGGTGACACAGAAGAGCTTGAGAGAGCTAGCATAACTCCAACTTCTCTCATTGAAACAGGAAATGGCAGACGAGAGCTTATCTGTTACTGACTGAATTAAATTGCAGCCTTTCCCATTTTCTTCCTTCAGTGCTCATTTAAAAGCTCAACCTAACAATAATGTGAAACAAAAAAAGTGTATTTACTATGGTATGATGACTGAGAACCCTTAGGCATATATATATATATATATATATATATATATATATATATATATATATATATATATTTCTGTCCCTTTACACCTTAGATGGCTAATGAATACCTAGATTTTTCTCCCTGAATATATTACATGAGATTGAAGGCATAGATTCTGCGAATGAAGGGGTTTGCACTGGGAATGAAGGGGTTTGCATTGCGATACCAGCCTAGAATGTTTTCACTTATAAATTGAACTTTTAGAGTTTGACCTCTGAAATAGTCAAAATTAAATATATGACATGATCACATAATATTACCTGGGAATGCAGAGTCCTTTTCCCATGTTTCATCAGGAGAAACAGCTCTGTGTCTATTTGTGGGTATTCAGGGGTAAAAGTAGTGACAGCTATGATTTTAAGCTAATAAAAGTAATCTTTGGGACTGTCCTTATAGATTGGAGGTAGAATATATGACTGAAATGACAGTATTGGAGAATATGTCTTAAGGATGAAAAAAAAAAAGAAATAATTTTAGAAAAGTTGCATAATAAGACAAACAAGAAGTAAATCTCTCTCTCTCTCTCTCTCTCTCTCTCTCTCTCTATATATATATATATATATATATATATATATATATATATATGTCTTTCTCTCTCCACTGAATGTGTGTGCATATGTGTGAAGGTGCCTTTAGAGAACAGAATGAGGTGTTGGATCCTCTGGAGCTACAGTTTGGGGTGGTTGTCAGCCACTTGACTTGGTGCTGAGAACCAAACTCTGGTCCTGTGAAAGGACAGCAATCTCTTTTAACCTCTGAGTCATCTCTCCAGCCCCTCAACTTTCATTTTAAATTGCATTATTGGAGGATAGGTCTTAAGAATGAAAATAAAAGGCGGAAGGTTTTCAGAAAAATTAATAAATTATTAATTAAACAGAATAGTGTTTGGGAAAAGCATATGAAGCATATGAGATTGTTTTAAACCAACCTGTTACTAAGATCACAATGACACCCCCAAAATTAATCACTGTGAGTAATTACGGAGATTTCTTCAAGTCTGTGTTTTTTAGCCTGTGATTCCTGTACCACTTTCTGCTTTAGCATTTCCTCAACTTTTGTTAGGATAGAAATTTGGGGCACTGAATTTTTCAGGTACCAGAAATTAGTATTTAAAAAAAAATGCTCCACATTTTTAGCTTGCTGAAGTTGGGGAACTACTGCCTTAGGCTACTTCTTTCTCATATGACACATGTAAGAATGAGGAAGAAAAAGCTTGAAGTTATGTGTTATATTAATGTTTATTTTTTGTGGTGAAAACTGCTTAAGACAAAATGGTATGTTAAATAATGTAATAAAGAGAAAAATTATGAACACCTTAAATCATCATGCCATTGCTTTAAGGTATTTATTACAGGATTCAAGAACTAAACTGATTTTCTTAGAAGTGCTTGCCAAATTTGATGTAAAATCATTTTTGAGGTTGCAATTCAGAACTACATATGTTGTACATTTTCAGTTTCTGGTTTTAGCTGTCCCTTAAATTAGGGCTGTATTTCTGAATATTGACTGTAATTGCTAATCTTTAGCTTGCCATTCTATTCTCTGTAAATGGAAGTATAAACACTTTCTGAAAACCACATCTGTGCCCAGAGCACTTTGGAGAAGTTCTTCAAAATGGCATTATCTCCCATCTTTCCAGGTGCTAGAAAAGAGATAAGCTCCAATTCAGCTTCTGAACAGAAAGGAAGGTGGGAGGGGAAGGTAGATAGATTATAAGGGACTGGGACAAAGTTATCAAATAAGCCAGCCCTGGTATTGTGAAGCATTTTAGGTTTTAGCCTTGTTTTCATTTGTTGATCTGAAGTAGACTAGTAACTAAATTAAGACGGTGGTGCCGGCTTGCTTAATTTCTGAGCTAAGAAGACTAAAAACTTAAAAACATTGCACATTATTTTTATTTTTAAAACATCAAAGAAAAGAAAGGGAATGTGGAGAAAGGAGAAAATTGCTCCTGAATATGACTCATCTATTGCATCTTATTCAACATTGAAATCTATTAAATTTAATCAATTCAATACTCGTTTAAATAATTACTGTTATTTGGTAAGTACATGCTTCATTTAACATATAATTTTAGATACATAGATGAATACAGATGCAAACAGGGCAAGGAAATAGTCCTCTTATTATGTATAAATTGCAGTTTCTGTTTAGTTGTTATCAAGTTGGTTATTGCAGAAAAAAAAATATGCATCAGACAAATGACATAAAGAAATTGAAAGGAAATGGCATTTTAGAAAATGTGAGCAGGATTCCTCTGTCAGTCAAAGCTGCAAAATTCTGTCTAAGGATGTTTTTGTTCATTTATTACAGGTGCTGCTGTGTGGAAAATGAGCTCTTGCTTTCAGGTTGTGTCCCCAGCCTGCACACGCATTGGTCCTGTTAGATGGATAGGAAAGCTTTTTTCTTCTACTTCAAGTGCCCTCTAGCGAGCAATATCAGTGCAGGTTGCTATGTAGAAGGAGATGGAAGGAAGGAAAAAAAACTACTATCCTAATTCCTGGATTGCTCTGCTCCCTCGGTGGGGTTTTTTCTCTATAAGCATTCAGCAAAACAAAAATAAATAAATAAATAAATAAATAAATAAAAGGTGTTGCTTTTGCATGCAAAACAAATCGCTCATTTACTGAACTGGGAAACAAACGCTAATCCTTTCTGAGGGGTTTCTTTGAACATTCATTATATTGTTTTTCCTGAAGTTTCATACACTGTAGTAATCAGGCATATAAAAGAAGGTAAGTTGCTCCCTAGGAAGAAATTCTGTTTTGTTCTTACCTCTGCTGCAGACCGGCTATAAAGCTTTTGATGCAAATTGATTAACCTCTCCAAGGGCTCTAGGTTCCTGTCTCCATAAAAGTGCATAATACAGTCTTTCTTGCCTCTGGGTGGTGGTATGAGGCCTAATTGAGGCTTATAAAACTATTTCAGTTCCTCAGATACAATTTATTATACAGTGGAACTCACTTTTCATCTGCTAACAGGATTTCAAATTGTCTTTGGTAGTCCATAGGGAAAATGTGAGTGAGGTCTGTATTTTCATAAACATATTTTTCAAAGAATTCTGTGGTAAGTAGTAGATATGCTTAAGAGATTTGGAATGATATGTCATGGAAAAATATTTGGAAAAGAAAAATGGAGTTGTTCCAGAAAGCATGTCTGGGTATAAATAAATACTGCAAAATAGTAAGACAAAAATCCTACAAAGCATACATATGGGCATATCTCCCTTAGTATTATGCAAACTAATAAGGCAATTTAACTCACACAAACAATCCATTAAGCAGTTACTCTCAGACTGAGAGAGATTCTAAGGCATCATTCAGATGGCAGAGTATCTACACACCTGTTATATAACATGGAGTTTTCTTTCCTAAAGCTATGCTATATTGTGTTTGATAAGTACCCTCTTAGCTGCAATTTTTAACAAGCAAATAAAGAGAAAAAATGATGTACAAATACAGTCCTTTGGCTTCTTCCAGCATTTCTGTAGTTACTAAAGCTCTACGATGGTAGCCACTGTGGTCATGTTTCAGTGTACTACAGAATTAAAGCTCAAAGAATCTGTGATTTTAACTTGGTTAATAAAATATAGGTTAGAATTTAAATCAAAATTTTCCAACAAGGGCCTGGGGAGATGACTCAGTGCTTCAGAGAGTGTACTGTTCTTGCAGAGAACTCGAGTTAGGTTCCCACTACCTATGTTGGGTCTGTAATTTTCAGCTTCAGATGATCTGACGTCTCAGGACTCTGTACAACTGTACTCACATGTACTTCACATAAACACAAACACACACGCAGAGTGAAAGAGAGAAATACAGATAACTAAAAATAGAAAATGAAGCTTTAAAAAAGTTGACTAATATTAGATGTTCTCTAATACTCCTTCTTGATATTAAAATTCTACTAATTTGTGACTACAATAATCTACATTTTTTTGTGTGCAGTACCCATGTTCTTGTATATGTTGAATATGCATTATATCACTAATCAACTCCTTTTAAACATTTTTTTATTTGTTATTGTTACTTTATGTATATGTAAGTGCATCCATGCATGCAGTGCCTGTGGAGGAAAGCATTGCATACAGATGCATCAAAAGAAGGTGTTGGGTTGCGTTGGAACTGGGGTTACAGACAGTTATGACCTGCCATGTGGCTGCTGGGAACTGAACCCAGGTCCTCTGCAAGAGCAGCCAGCCATCTTAACTCCAGCTCCAATAAGAAACTCCTTGAGCCTGTTCTAAATTCCTTTAATCAATGTTTAACCTCACTGAATATAGGACACATGAGTTGCAGTGAAACAAAATCTAAGCTTTTTGTGTTCACAAACTATATCAGAGTCCTTAATGGCAATTGGTTTTGTAAATATACACTCCAGAATCTATGAGTAATCAATCCAAAAAGACTTTAAAGAGAATCAGGATTTTTGAAAAAAAATTAACAAGGGGATCCTAATTCTGCATAATATACACCATTGTGGAAACCATTTAGAAATAATGCAGTGAACAATCTTTAAAGTCTTCTTTAATTGCTCAGCATTGAAATTCAAGGTTACCCCAGTCTGTCATTGATATTTAGATCTATATCGCCCTTTATATATTTCTGAGCATTCATATTTTGTCGTGGTTTGAATAAGAATGGTCTCCCATAGGCTTAGATATTTGACAGCTTGGTTCCCAATTGGTGGTGCTGTTTGAGTAGTTTATGAAAACTTTAAAAGGTGGAGTCCAGCTGAAGGAAGCGTGTTACTGGGGGTAGGCCTTGAGAATTTATAACCTTATTCTATTCTCTCTGCTGTTAACTCTTTCTTGTTTTCTGCAAATAGTGGAAGATATGCACTCTCAGCTTCCTGCTCTGGCCCCCTGCCACCACGCCCCACCCACTGTTATGGACTCTCTCTGAAACAGTAAGCCAGAATAAATTCTTTTCTTCTATAAGTCACTTTTGGTCATGGTGTTTTATCACCACAACCAAAATTAATTAATAAAAATGTGATCCTTGTAATCATCTTGTGGAGTGGGAGGATCTATTAATGCATGAGCTATGAGCTTTGTAGTTGCATTCTTTTAAAGTCAAAGGGGTCTTTATCAGTCAGGATTCTCTAAAGAAACAGAACTGATAAAATGAATATGAATATATATGGGTTTATTAGATTAGCCCACAGGATAGATTCTGAGTTGTCCAACAATGGCTGTGCCATATTGCAGAGGCTGAGAATCCAATAGTGTACCGTCTACACACGAGGCTGGATGTTTCAGCAGTCCCTGGTGCTGAAGGCCTGAAGGATTTATGGGGTTCTTTTAGTTTTCAATGTACATTGGAATCTCAAGATGTTGGCTCTACTATCATGCAAGAGCAGCAAGATGCACTCACGAGTGAGAGAGAAGACATGCAGGCACAGAGCGAAAGCTCCCTCTGCATGACCTTTTATATGGGCAGCCTTTAGAAGGTAACACACATAATTAGAATGTGTCTTCCAGCCTCAAATAATCCAATCAAGAAAGTCTCTCTAATTTCAGATAATTCATTATCTATTCAAGTGGACAACCAAGATTAGCTATCCCAGGGTCCTTTCAGAATGTGGTCATTTTTTTAAGAAATGAATTGGCCAGTCTTCTGGCTTTTGATGCTTATATGGATAGGTTTTGAAAGGTGCCAAGAGCAAGTCATAAATCAATGTTCTTTAAAGAGTGCTAGCACTGAACCTGTTTTTCTACAAAATTAAGCTAGTGTTGTAGTTTGTTTCTCTATTGTTATTATATAACACTGACCAAAACCAACTAGGGAAGAGCAGCTCAGGGCAAGAACCTGGAGGCAGGAACTGAAGCAGAGACCGCAAAGGAATTGACTTTTTCTTCTGGCCTGTGCTCAGCCTGCTTTCCTGTGCGAACCAAGACTTCTTGCCCAGGGCTGCCACCACCCACAGTGGGCTGGATCCTCTCAAATCAGTCAACAATTAAGGAAACGCCTCATAGACATGGTTGGAAGTCACTCTGTTAGAGGAAAGTCCCCACTTGAGGCTAAGAGCACTGGCTGCTCATGCATTGGATCCAGGTTCAGTTTCCAGCATGCACATCATTGCTGATAACTGTCTGTAACTCCAATTCCAAGGGATCTAACACCCTCTTCTGAGACATTAGTATGCAATAACCTCCTCCACAGGCATTGTATGCATGAGTGCACTTACATATATGCAGGCAAAACACTCATATACATGAAATAAAAACAAATAAAAAGTTAAATATATGGAAACAAGAAATGGGGAAATGACTCAGCAGTTAAGAGCACTTTCTGCTCTAACAGAAGAAACAGATCAAGTTTCAGCACTCACAGGGGGAAGTACACCCATCTCTAACTCAGCCAATTAACAAAACACAGTTTTGATTTAAGTGAACACAGTCTTGAAATAACCTCACTTTCAATTTCTAAAGAGCCTGCATTTACTTCCTGCACCATGTCTCTGTTCAGTTTAATAATATGATTTGTCTTGCTTGAAATACTTCAGGACCCTGAATTCTGGCTTACTTACAAAATCCAAAGCCTTCTTCAGAGCAATAGCATTCTGCTGAAATTTTTTGGAATGAGAATTGTTGGGAATTTGTCGACATTATGCTCTCCTGTGTTCTAATGTACCTTGAAACTTTTTTCTGCTCTCTTCTGTAAGGAAATACCAATAGAAAAAAAATTTCTAATGGAGACAGTTAAAACCATGTCTTCTTGAAATGCAAAGAAAAGCCAGCATAGATGATTTACTTGTACCACAGGGCATGGCAATTTCCCTCTCATTAGTCTGCTTTTGCATAATAATATTCTGGATTTTTTTACTCAAAATTATGTCATTGTTTCTGAACAGGAACACTGTTTTCCAATGTGTTGTTTTTCTTCCTCCAAATTACATAGGGAGGATAAAGCAGATATATGTGTGGTACCAGGAGTTCCGATGCTGTGCTGAGCACTGAGATCTTTCTGGGAACTGGGAACTTCTCTTTTGTTATCCATAATCAGCCCTTACTTTTTCAGAGGGAGAACTTTGAAGGAAAAATGAATTTTACTTCTTCATACTCTAATAAGGTTCTGGGTATTTCTCTGTCTTTAAGTTGGACTAGCTGGTTAACTGGTTGGATATCTTCTCTGAGTCTCATCTACCTTTGTATATATAAAAATATTTCACACATGGCTGGACAGAAGGCTGAACAGTTAAGAGCACTGGCTGCTCTTGCAGAAGATCAAGGCTAAGTTTCAAGTACCCACAGGGCAGCTACCAACCACCTGTAAATCCATTTTGAAGGGATGTGACAGCATCTTCTGGTCACTGTGAGCATTGCACACACATGGAATATTTAACACACATGCATGTGAAACACTCATTCACATAAAAAATAACAAAATGATAAAATTAAAATAAATATTTTCTTCACAGGATGCTGTGTTTGAGCAAATGAAGGACTGTCTCATTGTAGGTACACACATTGTTCTTCTTTCAAATGATCCTGATAACCTCTTTCTTGCACCCATGAAGAACAGACACCCAGAGAACAGATCATTTACACATTTCTACTGAGCGTTACCCATCCTAGTTGTAGGGTTTTTGTCACATGGTCACACAAGGCCAGCTCTCAGTCAATTTTCCAATAGTACCACCCACTGTTATGCAGTACATTCTGAGCTCCAGGCAAGCCACCTTCCTTTCATCTTTCTTTAAACTATCATTTTTTTTCTAAATAGCTTATGCCTTGTATACACAACAGTATTTCTTCTTGGAACTAACATTGTATTTTTTCTTAGACTGGGCATGTGACTCAATGGATCAGTATCTGCCTCGTGGCGTGGCATGTATGAGGTTCTCGGATCTATCCCAAACACTGTGCCTCCAAAGCAATTTTTTGTTTGTTAATATAAAACTAAGACAGCTAATGTTAGGAGGGAACTGTTTTGGTCTTAAAATTTGGTAAATTTGGTAAAGAAGGGGTGTGGGCCAGTGGTGCAAAGGATAACCTGTCTGACTATGGATCAGATACTTGGTAAAAGAAATGTGTATTTGTATTTAAATATTTTGTATTTAATGACCTCAAGGAGAAATGTGATTCTAACTCATAAATGAAATAAAGGAAGGTGTTTATAAAGAGGAATTATGCTATTATCCAATGAAATGGGCTCTAGTATTTTCTTGCAGTCAGGAGAGCAGGAGAACTTACAAAGAAGGCAAATGACTGACCATCGACATCCATGCATTCAGAACATTAGGCAGGTTCCCCTTGAGGAGTTCAGGACTTCAAAGAAGCGTCCTGTCAGCAGTGGGTCACCTTCATAAAAGACAACCTCCTGTTTGACCATCTTTGTAAGGGGGAAGGCCTTAAGGGAAGAAAACTGGATGAAATGCCTGGTCAAGTCTGAGGGGAATGGTAAGGCTTTTTCCAGTATTTATTTGGAAGTTAGATTAGTAAAATAAGAGCATTTTTATATCAATAGTGTATCTATTTGGATACACTGCTAATCATCATTGAAGGCCCCCTACACACAACACACACACACACAAACACACACACACACACACATGCACACACGCATGCACACACACATTATTCCTTCTAACCCCTATTGGAATTGGCTCCATACTCTGAGAATACAGTCAGAATTGGCTGGTTGGCTCAGTGATTATGAGCAGTGGGTGCTTTTGCAGATGACCCAGATTTGATTTTGCTCCCAAATGGCAGCCTGTAACTATCTATAACCTCAGGTTCTGGGGATCTGATACCTTTATCTGGACTCCATAAGCACCAGGCATGCACATGGTGCATGTGCATATTTATGAGCTGTGTGCCTGAAGCTCCCAACACAGTCTATAGGTGGCTAAGCTGCATCATCTCTCCCCTGGCCTGCAATGCTATGCTTCTTTGTAATCTTTGGGAAGGGCTTTACAAGTTCTGTTTTATTTACTTTTTATTTACTTCTGAGTCCTTTGTCTTTACTCAAGAAGTGGATGCTTCAATTCAGAAAAACAACAACAACAACAAAAAGAAAACAAACAAACCCAAAACGACCAACAAACATGTTCCATAGTCTTCACACATCTGCCGGCTTTCTTGCTTCTATCACCACTTGCACATGTCTGTAGTATGAGGCTTCAGATCTATTATTTATGCTAATTGTCTGACATCATCACCAAATTGATTCTCAACTCCTTTAAAGGCGTGTGAATAGGAATTGCTAGGAAGAAAAATGTGTCTACAAAACTCATGAGATTGACCAACTAGAAAGTCAATGATGTAGAGATAGTGGAATGTTATGAGTCCACAGCCAAATTATCTTGGGGTATCCTTACCCTCTTAGTAGTTGTTTATTACCCTCTTCTGTGCACCTAAGTGTTTTGTTTGTTTAAAATCCTACTTTCTATCAATGAAAGGGTTAAGAATGCCAAAACAGGCAGAGTTTTCCACAAAAACTGCAATTTGCTGTAATCTGCCTACCTGATATATTCAGCAGTTTACAGTCCTGTTATATTATGCTTTTTCTCTTCTGTTACAGATAAAATTCAGGAACTTGCTATATCATTGAAGCTAGGTTGACGGGGAGACCTGTCTGTGTTCTTGAGCCATGGTCATGTATATTTGACCCTAGGAAAAAAAAACATTTCTTTTATTCCTTTGAGATGAAAGAAGCTTCTTTTGTTGAAAAGTAGGGGTTCTGTTATTGATATCTGTGGATTTCAAATTTAGCATAAAGCCACACTTAGAAGTCATATTATCTAAGATAATGAACGAGTATGACTGTGTAGATAACCACAGTAGCATTGTCAAGATTTGGAGGTAGAAAATCAGATGGCCCATCAGATTGGTGTGGAGAACTCCAAGATAACAGATTTCACTGGAAAAGGAAGAGGAAGAGAAAAGGCTAGCAAAACAAATAAAAAGGAACAAAATCAAGAAACAAAGTCTCCTCGGACAGAAATAGAGCCATGAAAGTAACAGAAGCAAATAATAAAAAATTGAAAAAAAATAGAAAATTGTGTTCAACTGATACAATTAAGTGTAAATATAGAGTAAAAGTTCATGTCAATAATTCTGACTTGTATGAGAATGATACTTATTACTTTTAGCAATCAGAATCACTGTGATACCAAGTATTAATGAGAATCCACCTGATTTTTCATGTCTCATAATTTAGTGCCCGAATATTTACAAAGCAACTTCCCATTCAGGAAGCAAGTGACGCCCATAGAGCAGAGCATACTGTCTCCATTAATATTACGCCTATCCCAAAGATGCAGCTTTAAAATAGATTCCCGCTGTCCACAGCAAAGAGTTTTCTTTAAGACCAGAGAAAAGTATTCTGTTCATTTATCTTGAAATCCCCAGTAGCACAGAAGAGATGCTCAATAAATTTTTATTGATTTATTATCTTATATTTTTCCCACAGCAACCAGAAAGAAGAATAGTTCTTGCTCTGTGCCCCCATATGTTTTAGGTGAGGAAAGCAGAGACACATAGCCAGAATAGAAATTGGAGGACAAATCTCCAATATTTGAACACATTAGATTCTTTTGCAATGTTATTCCACTGCCTAGAAAGACCAAGGCTGCCAAGGTCACATTGCTTATTAATTACTTTTTTTTTTTCTGGGAGGAATTCTAAGAAAGCACATTCCTTTCGTATTCATACAGAGGAGCAAATAAGTTTCCTGGCAAAGTTCCCCCTTTGCCTGCTTTGCAAGGATCAAGGGCAAAGCTGAACACTTAGGAGACAGACTAAAGCACCTAAAGCAACCTTTTGTTTGTTGATGTGGTGGAAAATAGAAACGACATTTTACATGTTGATATGAAAATCCATGTATATTCTGTGTGAGATGGAATCAGTGAATAAATGATTAATTTACACTTAAATCAATGAAGTGTTTTGTAAAGGATATTTGATGTTCAAGAAGCTTTTGAAAGGTGTGTGATGGGACTTTAAAGCTGTTTTTGTCTTAAGAAGAGGAGCTGTTCTTCCCATGACTTTGTACACAAATGACTTAATTTCAAAGTCTCATTCAGAACAGAATCTCACTGCTCTCCACATCTTTCTATGTATCCTTACCGAAAAGTGGTTATCTTGTATTTTATCATTGTGTCCTTCGGTAGGTGTCTATTCATCCATCTCTCTAGCTTGGACCCAAAACAGTTCTTGCTTCATAGGAAATAAACAAGAGATCATTTTTAAAGCAAATATTAATGACCATGGCCTAGGTATATGGATTCAACTTATGCTTATTAATAAGTGATACTTACAGAAAATCATAAACTAAAGACTGTCTGGAATATGTCTTTGAAGATGGCAGGTATATACGTTATAGTGATTCAAGAAGTGTATATTTAATAAAGTTAGTTCTGAGTTTTTATATCTCTAAATACCAGCTGAGCAGAGACACATGGTGGTGGTCCACTCAGACACAGTTCATTGAGAGGAGGCTCACTTCCAACAAGGGGAAACCATCCAGAGCAGACAAAATAAAACCAGCAACTCAGCCACTCCACTGCACAGCCCCATTGCACAAAGGAGAAGAGCTTCTGTGTCACACTGGAATGATGACATGGCTCATTTGCATAGTGTGGGTTTATTGGTTCCTTTACGACCTCTCTGCTTTCCTGTACATGATCTTCCTGTTATATGTAACCCTACAAGTACCTTCCTCTATCACATGTCTCATTAGCATCTTAAACCTCCACCCAGTGATGTGCATCAGTAGCATAATCAGCCACATGTTACTTTAGAACATTCTAGGTGGTCTGAGTTAATTTTAGAGGGTCTCACCAGGGCCTTCCAGCTTTCTTTGCAGAATTGTTCTCATATGCCTATATGCAGTGCTTCATCAGGCTTTCTGGACCTCACTTTCCATCCTATTCAGCTTTATAGGGAAATTTCTTCTGTAGGTTTCAGATGCTATACCATTCTTAGCTTTAGTCGGTCAATGATGTTGAAATGAATATATTTCATATTTTTTGTCTAACAGCAGAAAGGATGTTAGTTAAGATACAGAGATTAGTGATGATTAAGGGGATGAATGACAGCCCAAGATTATTTGGTTCTCCCTATAACCTATAAAACATTACATTTCTCCACAATCCTGAAGTTCTGGTCAGTCCATCAGTGTTCAAGAACTTTAAGACAGATATGACATTATAAAAAACTTAGTTCACTCTATCTATCATCTATCTATCTATCTATCTATCTATATATCATCAATCATCTATTCATCTAATCTATCATCTATTGATTTTTGCAAGTGGAGTTTTCAGCTCAGTAGCCAGATGAATTTAAAGAGTTTTTTAGACTATTGAATATTATTTCCTCGGAATAACAATAAACTCAGATTTCAAGCAAAGCTTGAATCCCACAAGACATGTTTTTTATGTGAAAGAGGAAGACATACAATATAAATGTTGATGCCTAAATGGATGGAGACTTCTTCATGTTTGTAGGATACATAGAATGGAAGGATAAACTATATTGAGGGTTAAAGCTAATTTGTATTAATTGAGTAATGTGATGTTAGTTTTGTGGCTGAAGTTATTCTGTTTAACCTATCAAATGATTCGGAGTATAGAGGTTAACATTTCCCTTTGTCAGATAAACAATGTGAGATACAAGGGATATCCTAAACCCTCCATCTGGTAAGTAGTTGGTAAGTGATTTCTATCTATGGTTTATGTTTGCCAAACTTATTAGGAGAGTCCAGCATCTGTCATGAGGCAAGTAACGCCTCTGGTGCAGGGATTTCTGATAGGACATGGATCCCAGATGCCTGATATGAATAGGTGGGAAATTACTCACTTTTCAATTCCCTTTCTGATTCTGTCAGCAGAGAATATTTCTGTCCCTGCATGTGCAGATCTCTCTAACAAGCACAATGTTGGCCTGTGGTCAGAGACTGAAGCAGACTCCAAGTGCCTTGTTAGAATGTAAGTACAAGGTTTTGTATTCATTCAATAGATTTCTGAGTTTACCTTGTTTGATGGCAAGTAAAAATAACATTCCTATTTCTAGGTATGGATATTAGTTTCCTTTTTTAACCAGTTTATTTTACATTTTTAAAGATGTGAGTTAATTAAAATATTACATCACACAGATGGTACACAGACAAACAGAAAAAGAATGTAACTATATACTTGGCTACAGCTTCAGGAGAAGAAATCCTATATTAAATCAAGATCCTTTAAAAGAGCCATAACCAAGTAAAGTGTCTTTTTAAAGTTGGAAGTACACACATTTTAAGTAGTATTCCCGAGCCTGAAGTTTTTATTCAATTTCAATGTTCCAGATATCTCTACTTTGATTTCCTATAAAAATCAACTCCTAAAAATATAAATGTCAAGTCTGGGAGTTATAAAAAATTGGAACAATACAATCTATTGCAGTGGACATTGCAGAAATACTTTTTGTCTTCAGGTGCAAAACTAAAGTATCGTGTTTTTACATAGTAATATCTCTCCACACACCCTCCCGCTAATGTTTCAAAACAATAACCATCGCCTTCAGTTAACATCTGAGACATCGGCTGATGAAAATAGTAGCCCATTTTCCCTTATTCAGAGAAGTCTAAACTAAATAAATAAAGTAAATCTTCACAGTGTAAGATTTTGGAGGCAGAGTACGTGAAAACAAACAGAAACCTACTTCCATTTTTTCTGCCTATTTTATTTGGTTTATCACCCAGTTTCATTTGGGGAGACATTGTGGTCCTCTTCAATGAAAGTTTATTTTTATGTGTTTTCTTTGGCATTGCAAAGGGAAGTCAACATATTGCTCATAAAGTGTTAAAGTCTTTATGAACTGCTGATAGATACCAAGGAAATGCTCAGAGGATTAGGAGGTGATATTGTGGCAAAATATCTACTTCCTCTTAATATTATCTTCAGTAGTTTTATAGCAAATATTGCTGAAGAAAAGACTATATATCACAGAAGTCCCCAAGGGCTTAATACTAAAATCCATTTATGTTTTCTTTTTGTTTGAATTACAGTCTAACATTACTGAAGCAGAAAAAGACATATTTAAAAAGAAAACTAAAGAGAGAAGAGGAGAAGAGAAAAAAGGAGGAGGAAGAAGAGGAGAGAAATGCTCAACATTGTATTATACGGTAGAGTCTGTTCCTTTTCTGCTTTATGTTGTTTTATTTTACTTTGAGATAAGGTGTCAACATGTTTTCCACACTGTGACTACCAGGTGAATGCCACAAGGCTCGAATTCTTTCTTGATCCATGGCTCACAATGCTATACCCAGGACACGTATGTAGGGGTACTTATTATATACAGATAAACCTCATTTCTGTCATTTTTATCAAGGCCATATGTGAAGCCCATAGTCTTGAAAGCATTTTGGGCATGCAGGAGCTGTTGACAGAAAGTCTGAGTCCTGTCCTATGTTCTAGCCCTTGGTTAGACACAGGCTCTTTAAAATTATTATAGCTGTTGTTCCTTTGTTGTTTAGTTCCTTGTAGTCATCACTTGACAAACTGTCATAGGATCCTCCCAATTCTCTTCTCTATCCGTCCAGTGAATTTGTTCTTTCTGAGTGAGTTAGTAAAGATGGGAATGTTAATTTATTATAGCTGCCTTATACCCCTGTCTGTTTGACACCTGTTGAGTCTTTCCTTCCGATCCCCTCGTCCCCTCCCCTCCCCTCCTCTCTCTTTTCTCTTTACCATTCATACTACCCTTCAATAGAAGATAGTTTTCCTTCCCTGAACCTTGACTTCTCCAACTATTCTTCTAGAAAAATAGCAGTTGTCTCACCTCTCTTGTTGGACTATAGTAATTATAATAACATGAAATGTATGTGACACAAACGTACTAATTATATACACATACACATACAATGTTAAGGTTACTTATGTTAATGTGAAGGAATAGAATAGAATAAGAAAATCCTTCCCATTTATATCTCTGTGAAAGTTTGAATCTAACGCTTGTTATTTCCCATAATTATATTAGAAATAGAAAAGGTGGGTGTAGACTTCAAGTGTCAGGAAAAGAATCTTCCCTTGCAGCCATTCTTGTCTGGCTTGTTATTACCTTTGAAAATTTCACCACGAGCATAGCTCATTAGGCGACAAGGCATTATGTGAGTCCTTAGCCATGAACAGTCTTTAGTTTGATTAATCCATGAGAAATCAGTGTCTCACTAATGTATAAATAAGGGCAGATAAAATACATCTGCAGGACTACCCGGTTTCATCAGCATGCACTACGTCTCACGTTGTTCCCTACTTAGGACCAGGTGCAGATAATTGAAAGAGGAATGGAATAAGATGCCCTCAAAAGCTCAGTCAAGTGGTAGAGACAGACAATGTGAACACATAATTTGGGTATAAGGATGGCTCTCAAGTGCTACAGCAGCAGAACCGTGTGATGGAGAGGTGAAAGCTTGGGCGTCTGAGGACACCCTTGCAGTTCCACTTTATCTCCCTGAATATTCTTATGACTGTCTAACCCCGGGAGTCACTTTGCTTCTCTCTCAAATTGTCAGGTGTTGCTAGAGTTAGGGGCACCTAGGAGAATGCAAGGAAAGCAGTAAGCTCAGACAGTTTCACAGGCCAGCCCGGGAGAGCCTTATCTTCAAGGCTGAGAAACCAGGACATTCATCTACTGATACTCCAGTGTGCTGCAAAAAATGAATACAAAGTTTATATATTTCAGCTCCTTGACAGCTGTTTTTAAAATGTAGTACTAGAATTTGCATGAAATTTTGACTAGATAAAGAGCAATGTGAGTCAGAAATACTATTTCCAACGTATTTGCAATACGAACACACAACAACAACAAAATACTAGTTAGCACTGCTTTTAGTAGTTTAGCTCACTGACTGCTCAAGAACCTTCAGTGTGCAGGCATTCACTTTGTTTCTGTTTTACAAATGATAAGTGAAAGACAGAGAGAGCTTATGTAAGTTGCCTTTGGCACACAACTAACAATAATGTTATAAATATGACAGCTCACGGGAAGGACATGGACCAGACTAACCATTAGGATAGCATACTTTTTATCTTATTCTCTTCTTTGTTTGCCTTGGCATTGCTCTGCTTATTTTATTACTTATTTTATATAGTAGATCCAAGACTGAGACTGGATTCTATGACTCATCATTGTCTTTATTTTGTTTCAGCAGCGCTTGCTTTAGTGCTCAATAAACAGCTCAAACTTGTTTTCCAAATATACCATGATAATGGGGTCAGAAGCATAGCAAGTTCTGTGTACAGATCCAAGTCTGTAGTTCAGAGGTAGTATGTGAACACTGATTTCGAGTCAGGCATGTGGAGCATCAAAGTCTCTTCTCTTTTTCCACCATATTTATTCATGTCTTTTACTGTGAATATCTTTTTGCAATGACTTGTAGATTTTGCAAATGGACATTTTGCTTGACCTCCAAATTCCAGTGTACAGTCTTTTCTTCTCTTGCAAGAAATCTTTGCTCTCTGTCCTGCCACTTTGTCTTTACCAAGATTCCTGTATTGAACATGCTGCCATCTTTTCTTGACATATGTAACTTGTCCTTTCATTCCAACTAAAGTTCTAGGAGCGTGGGGGTCACATATGCTCTTGGGTAAGTATATCCTTCCTGCGAGAAATATGTGGTAGGGAAAACACAGTCTCCTGAATGATTGTTGACATTTGGAAGTAAATGACAGTGTTTAAGTTGTGCAAAGGGAGGAAGTATCAGCTTAAGTCAAACCAGTTTTGTTCCCAGTTGACTTTCACATGTCGATCACATAGTGAATAACAAATATATTGAAGAACACTTTTTATAGAGTCTACTTTGCTCCATCTGACACCTAACATCTTTAAATTTTTGCCCCAAATTCACTTAGCTACCAATCCGTCACGCCCCATCTGTGAAAATTCCTTGCCTTCTCCTTTGAATCTGGTGTTTTGGTTCACTGGATGCTTTGAACTATTTGAATGTGGTAATTAACACAGTGTCGTAACCATGGCAGACACGTCCAATTGATCATGGCTGGATGCATTTTTTAGATTTATTTCAGGGAAGCGCTTAAGACAGCCACTAAAAATCACCCAGAGTTAGACAATTAGATTAAGTTCTTTTTGCCAAAGATGCTTACACGCTTCCCTCAGCTTGAAATGAGCTACTGAGATCAGACTTAGCTTTGGGAATCCTGCCATTTTTTGTCCTCTGAGAAACTGTCTTGATTTCATAACCTTAAAGGAAGTGGACCCCACTGACCTGGGAGCCCAGGTCTATAACACAGAGCTTCATTATTTGCTCCCTAATCTGGTCCCCCAGCTCTTCCAGGCACAGCTGCCTGTCAGCCTATCATTATTGCTCCATCTTTCCCATTGGTGGTAGGAATGTTACTCACATTTCTAGGGAACTTGATTGATTAAACCTAGCTCTTTCGAATGAGTAGAGAAAACTAAGATAAGGAATTGACAGACAGGTAGGAAAGAAAGCAAACCCAAACAAAGACTTTACTACACCAAGAAATTGGAATTTGAGGAAGTGGTGGATTGACAGGGACATTATGTAAATTAATTTTCTCTAAGACAGCAGCCTCATTTTCTGAACACTCATTTGGTGTTCAGTCTGCATGAGAACCCAGTCCTGCAGACAGACAGACAGCTTCGGGGCGGATTACCTAATCAGCCAAGTGAGAACAGCATCTTCCAGGACATGTGCAAATACAATTCTATTTCAAGAATGATTCTTTTTAAAAGCCACAAAGAAGGCAGAGATAACAGGATAACACCGTTGAAACATTGACTAACTGATCAAAAGAGACACTAACACGCACTCCTTAAGGGAAACCCTTAGATTTTAACATGCATGCAAGCAAATCCTCTTGCTCCTTTCTCCTGCATTGTCACACCAAAGTCCCATCTTTGAAACCTCCCTTCTGACTCTCAGTCTTCTCCAAATGGCTGGCATTGTTTATATTGACTTATAGTATTTTGTCTTCCTTCCCTCTCTCTCTCCCTCTGCCCCTCTCTTCATCCCTTCCTTCCTTCCTCTCTCTTCTAACTTACTTCTTTTTCTTTCCATCTATTTTGAAAAGCTATTTTTTCTTGGGTTATATTTCTTTTTTTTTCCATCCATGTTTTATGTTCCTTTTGTCCCTTACTTCACTTTCACTTTTTTATTGTGTTCAGAAAGATTTTCTTTTTCAAATAGATGGTGTGGACCCCTGAACAGGGCACACTATATCATTTGTTAAAGAGCAAACATCATCAAATAACATTCCGGTGGGACTTGGGCTTGAATCCCCATTTTGTATGTAAGGTATTTTTACCTCTCAAATCTAAATTTCCACAGCTGTAAAATAACATTTGTGCATTGTAGCTGTCACATTGGAGGACTCCTAAATGGTAACTGTGATCAGATTCATCAATATTGCATATGGAAATTGAGCCACTGACATTGGGATGTCTATATCAGTTCAGTGCAAATTGAATCTTTCACTGTAATTCCCTAGGTTTTTAACTCATTCATGAATATCAGTCCATTTTCTGAGAATCTTGCTTCTTTTCATCTAGGACAACTGTCTTCTGCAACATAGTCATAGACATATCCACGTGGCAGGTAGAGGCACTGTGTTTGTAAGCACTCCTATTTAAAATGCATGGCACTGTGCATGTGAAAGGGACAGCAAGCCATAAACACATCTCCTGGGGGGAGCTGACAGGCATTGACAGAACACATTATTTCTTGTTGTTGAGGAGGAGAAAAAAGATCTGTTCATAAACAATGTGTGCATAGCACAAGATCTTCCAGCTTAATTCTTTCTAATTGAAAATCTCCCTTTGACTTGGGATCAAGTACCAGTTGCATCTAGATGATTAGTATTTTCTCATACTTCATCCCAACAATGTGGAGTACATACCATTCTAAAATCAGTTATTGAGACAAAAATATCGAGTTTCGTTTTTAAATAGTTTTAAACTATTTAAAACTAGAAGAGCATGCAGAGATACTCTCAGTCACTGACTCCCTTTGCAAACACACACACAATCTATGATTTTTGTACTCAAACAATTTGCTTAGAATTCACCCCCCCCAGGAGTTTGGAAACACCAATTCCAGAAGCACATTGACACAAATCTCTTCTGTACTATACTTTCAGCTGAGTTAAAAACTATCATAGTTTAGATATTAAGACTTGTTTACTTCCTTCTGGACACCTGATGTTTAATATATAATACCCATTTTGCTATCTATTTACAAAATGTATAGTTTACATGACCTTTTCAAAGAAAAAAGAACAGATAGTTAAAGATACCTAATAAGAAAATGCAGATAGAATCCTGGAATTTGTCTTGAGCTGTTTATTTTATGTTATTTTATTTATATGCATGTGTGTGCATGCCTATATGCATTTGTGTGCACCGCACGGGAGCAGGTATCCACAGAGACCAGACAGCATTGGTTCCCCCCGAGCTGGAGTTACAGGTCATTGTGAGTCATGTATCTGTGTGCTTCTGCAAAAAGCAGTATGCTTTCTGAACCACTGAGCCATCCATGTCTTAGTCCCCTGAACTCTTTTGTCAGAACCTATAAAATTTCTGTCAACCATTCTGCTACTTAAATTTTTCAAGTTCTTTCACTGAGGTACCTAGTACAAAATTAGTCATCTTATACTCTTTTCTAATGCTAACTAATATCTTTTAATATTAAAGAACTTAATGCAAAAAATTAAACACATATGATATATGTGTGTTATACATAATAGATATTCAATTGACTAAACACATCAAATGAGCCATGTTTTAAGCTAATCACATTGGATAGTTAGCCAAAAATAAAGGGGTGGAGGTTGATATTTAGGAGACATTGCCTGGCTAAGCAGAAATTATGAATATTTTTGCAGAAGTAACCCAAGGATTTTCAAGATACCATTATAAAAATGGTGTTCTTTGGCCCTGTTATATGAAGACATCTTCTTCTCTAACAGTATAGTCACAAATTACCTTTTTTGGTAGAACATTAACTATGTCTTGCCAATATGTCCTGGCTTTTTATTGCACATATTTATCCTCATCCTCAGAACAGCTAAAATGTATGCCATTGTTCTCTATGACGGCAATTTTCTAAACAGTACTACATTTGGTCATTTGATACTTATAAGACCAGTATAAACTACATGAAATTCTTTTTCTATTTGCATGGATGAGGAAACTCAAGATCAGAGACTTTTAGCATTTTGCCCTAGGCGATGCAGCCTGCCCGTAAATAATGATGGGGATTAGCAGAAAATCTGACTGCCATCCTAAACACCTATCCAGTCCTGCTTTAAAACCAAACTCTAAGTGTGGAGGTGGGGCTTGCTGTCCCAGTATTCATCCTTTGTTCTCTCAACTCCTTGAAAGAAGCCGCACACTTCCATAGCTTACAAATTTGCTAATTTTTTCGGATGCATAGTTTTGAAAATTATTTATTATTTTTATTTGATACATCTGAGTATATTGCCTGCATGTTGGTAAATGCACCCATTTTGTGCAATGTCCGTGGAGATCAAAAGAGAGTATCAGATTCTCCTGGAATTATAGTTACAGATAATTGTAAGCCACCATTTTGATGCTTGGAATTGAACACAGGTCCTCTGCAAGGGCAGCATTCTTAACTGCTGAGCCATCTCTCTGGTCCCTTGGTACATAGTTTTTTTTTTTTTATCATTTTCAGTTTTAAATAATATTAATTCTTTGAGAATTTCATGCAATGTGTTTTGAACATATCCAACTCTCCCTCCAGTTTTCCCAGATACACCTCCACTTTCCTATCCATTCAACTTTTTATTGTTGTTTTTTAACTCATCAAGTCCAATTTGTTGCCTAACTTGTTGCCAGGTGTGGAACCTGTCCTAGAGTATGATTGACCTAATAGAGATCACATCCTTACAGAAAACTGGCTCTTCCTTATCCAGCAGCTATCAAATGCTATAGTTCTTCAGCCAGGGATTGATGTTCAGCTCCCTTTCTGAGCTGAGAAACAGTACTTACCATAAAGCAATGAGGTTGTATGTAGGAACAAATGAATTAAATGTTTAGTTGCATGCTTTTCAAGACTGGTGTGCAAGCAAGAAGAAGAAAAGAAACTTTTCAAGTCCTTGCTCTGATTTTTTAATCAAATACAAAATCTCGAACATCCAGGTGGTATTTTCTGTTTTAAATCATACATAAATGTTTATTTTTTGAGTGAAATTTATGCAAACATACTCATCAGTGAATAAATAAATACATCTTCTCTTGATAAGAATCTTGACCTTAAGTAAAAATTTTTGCTACTGTTGATAACACAATTGAAACAAACAAGAAGAAATTAAAAGACATATAGTTTAGCTAACAGAACATAGTTATTTCGGGCAACCTAAATAATGAGATATTGAAATTGGCCTTGACTTATATCATTGACATTACTGAATCTGCCAAATAATAAAGAAGTTAAAAAGTCATTCAGAAAAGTATTTTACATGACTTCCAGTGTGTGGGTGAGTGTACTTTATATGACCCATATCATACCTCGTCTACAAAAAAATCCAAACAAAACAAATCTCGATACAGAAAGAAATAGAATAAAGGACATGGCCTTCGTAGCTTTGTATCTTGGCTTTGGGTTGCAGGAGAGAAAGTAGAATATTAAGTGGTGTTGTGTGGTCTTGGGTGTGGAATTTGCTTCGTACGCCTCAGTTTCTGTAGCTCAAAACATATCTAGCCTCCTTTTTGTACTAATTTCAAGACACAATAAATCATTAGACAGGAAGAAATAAAACCCGAAGAATTGGGGGAGTTAGAGAACTGGTGCTTGCCTAGGTGTCAAGTTCAGCGAAGCTAGTGGATCTGTTGTTTCAATAGGAGAATAGATGAAGCCTGACTGGAGAACGTAGTTCCACGAGGCATCTAAAGGAACAACAGTGACAGCTGTTCTGCTGTATTCATTCTGCAAGTGTAGTTCATGTCGGATACTCACATCTCACTGTCGCACTGCTTCTTTCTTGACAGGCTTCACGTTCTTGAATTGCTTATCCAGGCGGGTGAAAGTGTTTGCGTCTAAGTACATATGAATCAGCAATCTCTATCACCCCCACAATGCACATTCCCTGCCGGGAGAGCAATGGAATCCATGCTTATCCTCCTACTGAGTGCCTTGAATACACACCCAGCCAGGAAGGAGTCTAGCTGAGTTTCGTTGCCTATGTAACCACACATCTAATCTCTCAGCAAACATACATACCTGATTCTAGTCTCTCACTGTTTTTCGGATGTAGTTATTCGCATCACCACTGACATTGCCCTACCTTAACTGTGCATTGCATCAGGTCTAAGCGATTGTAAGCGATCCTTTACTGGTATATGTGAATCTACCTTGAGGAGATCCTGTCTACAAATTAAACATCCAGAGAAACAAATCTGCTCACAGAGCTGCATCACTGTTCTTTTCTCCCTTCCTCCTCTGTGCTCACTGTGGCTTTTCTAAACTACATTACAGTTAACAACTGAATAAACAATCTGATCATTCCCATTCATTTTAAAGCAGAGAATGGATCTGAACTTTGAGAACTTGTTCCATCAGATGTCTCATGAAATCCGGCTCTTCAGCAAGGCATCACTCATTGTGAGCAATAAATCTATCATGAGTTGGTAAAGTAAAGGCTGGGATCCACCCTCATCTTAGAGAATCTTGGCCTTTGATTCTCCAGGCCTAAAATATCAGAGGCACAGTTTCAGACCGCATCTCAATTCTTCTGCCTGTTTTCAATGAGAAAAACACACTGCTTCCTGTGGTTTGATTTGTTAATCAGGCACAACTACATTCATTTGCTCTCTTGGGTGGAGGGCATGGTGGGCTTCTGAGGGATTAAGGTCAGTGACCCTGCTTACAAGAGTAACATACCTCAGTGAGCTTGTTGACATTATAAATGGTATTCTTTTTGGTTGCAATGTAAAAGTCCATAGTCTTGATTATGTCCATATTAGAAAATCATTCCTATACTGTTTAAATGTTGATACAGCCTATCCTAGTTTGATTTATATTTCTATGAACCAAACACTAATCAAAAACAACTTGGGGAGGAAGGATTTATTTTATCTTCTATCTCCTCTGCGAGGTCGCAGATCCTGCTTAAGGGCAGTCAGGACAGCAACTCAGAAGCACAGACATAGAGAGACACCACTTCCCGGCTTGCTCACTTGGTCCAAGCTTAGCCTGCAGTCTTATTCCACCTAGGATCACCTGCCTAGGGCGGCACCCTCCCATGTCACTCAGCAATCAAGAAAATGCCTCACAGATTTGCTCTCAGGACAGTCTGTGGGAGGAAATGACCCAATTGCTGGTCCTTCTTCCCAGCTGTGTCAAGTTGACAAGGCTAGCCATCAACATAGAAGCTTACCAAAATGGTCCTTTCCTCTTGTATATGAAATGATAGCTGCCTTATACCCTACATCCTAGATGTTCGGAATAAGTCTTCAAACTGAACCATACCTTGCTTCCCTCCACTGAGAATACTGACTAGCCTTTTCCCTGTTCAGTCAAGTCTATTGCTACTGCTTGTCTTGCCGTCTGGCTTTGATTCTTCCATTCAGAATTCATTTTACTTATTTTTCATGTATCAAAGCATACAGTTTCCTCAGTGAAATTCTTTTTCAGAATATATGTACATTCTGTTAAATGATCTTCTGACGACATTTCTTCTTTATGTATGTGGCAGATGTGTGTGTATATGTGTAGGTACATGTACACCCTTGTTCATGTGCATATAGGAGGCAGAGATCAATCTCAGGTGTCACCCTCAGTCTCCACCTTATTTTTTAAGACAAGGTCTCTCTGAAGCAGGAGCTTACTGAGTCCTCTAGGTTGGCTGGCCAGTGAGCTCAGGGGATTATACTGTCTTGTCCTTTAGGGTTTAGTTTACAAATGTCCTCTGTCCCAGTTGGATTTTATATGAGTACTGGGGTTCATTTTCAGATCCTAAGGCTTGCATGGTAAGCCTTTTACCAACTGAGTTATCTCTCCTGTCCCGACAACTCTTTCTTTGTATGGAAATAGCATTAAACAGTGGTTCTAGGGGCTGTTGGAGAGACGGTTAAGAGAACTGGTATTCTTTCAGAGGACCCAGGTTTGATTAACAGCACCCACATGGAAGCTAACAACCATCTGAAACTCCAGATCCAGGAGATCCAACATCCTACACTGCGTAACACTGGTTCACCTACCTCATGTAGCCAAGAAGCTCATATCATAAAAAATGATAAAAATATTAAAAATGGTAAAGTCTGAATTCTGCCACTTATGAATGATTACATGTGAGAAGTTACTTCATGTTGAGTAAATTTTCTTCAACTGGGAGACACAGGGAGAAAAGAAACGGTGGTGTACAAGTAAATAATGTGCTATGGAAGTCAAAGGAAACAATAGAGTTAATGACCAGCCTCCTCTCCTGTGCTTTTACCATCAGAGGATCTGCATCGCTAGTGAGGGCCACTGTACACATATATACATACATGTGCAGAAATACACATGCATGTGCACACATACACACACACACACATTTCTTCTTGAGAGTATGAAACTACAGAGGGTCAACTTCAAATAAAAAACATTTTTCAGCTCATTTATCTTTCCCTGAAGTAGTAACCCAATCCCAGAACACACCTAGCTAGTGTTTTAGGACCCAACTTTAATTACCTAAATTGAGAGAGATGAAGAGGCATTTTAAAAGTCCACTCTGAATTTTCCTACCACATATTTCTTCCTTTAAATGAATGGTTAGGGATACAGACAGTCAAACGGTTTTTATGGGCTCCAGCCCAGGGTGGACTGCAGTATGACCTTCCATAGCTTATTTAGAAATACATGGCTATGTGATTGGATTAAGATATTTGAACTCAGAAACTTGTATAGCATTTTAAATAAGTGTATTTAAATAGTGTCCAGATATCATAATCACTAAGTAGATCCAGGATCCTAGCTTTTAAGACAGATGAGTCTTTCTTTCCCTTAAACTCAGTGAAAATGGCTTTGTTTTCCTAAAAGTATGACAGTGCTCTTAGAATTCTGTAAAAGTGCTAAGAAATGAGAAAAAACAAAAAAGAAAAAAGCCATCCCAGAAGGGACTCTCTTACATTACTTATGTATTATGTACATGAAAGCTAGGCACGAGAGAGGAAATCCATTTCCTTGCTTGGCTGTTATGAGTCAGATTTTTAAGGTCATGGGTAAAATGACACTAATGTATGACACCAACCTGCCATCTTTTTTTTTATATCCAATGTTTCTTATACAGACTTTATGTTTTTTCCAGGATGTTTACCGAAAGTTTTCAGACTGATCGTATTTACTGGGGGAAAAGTTGCTGAAGAGATGAGGGGATGGCAGAATGGACTGCTTTATTAACTTCTACATAAGTCTCAGACATTCAGAGAAAAGTTCGTGTCATTCTGTAGCCTTAGGAGTTACCGAAAACTTACTATTTGTGCTATACAGATGGGCAACACGACTTAATTTCTCTTTTCCCCAAGGGCCTCAACCTTACCTATTGAATCTTTCTTAATATAACCCAGCACCTTAAAAACCAGTTTCTAACCACCTACCTGGAGACATTTATAAACTTCCATATTCTAATATTTATCTCGCTTGCAATCTCCAGAGTGATTTCTCCTTCTCCTCTATGACTCCAAAGTCAAGTTTTATATTATTTGCTATACTCTGAGTCATTAGAGAAGCTACCATGCAGTTGCACTTACCATGGTAATTATGTTACTACCACTGTAGTGACTGATTGCATGAGGGTAGACCAGGCATCAAGAAAACATTGCCCAGAATAGAGCCTGTTGTTGGTTTTTTAGGGGAATTTCCTTTTGAAGCCTAATGCTGAATAATCAACTTCTCCTGAAAAGCCTCCCCTAATCATGCTTTCATCTGAGTTTACTAGTCACTCTCTTGAATTTTCTTTGTAACTTTCCCAACCCCACCAGTGCTTGAATTCCCATCCTTGAATAATCCGTTTGCAAGTCCTTCAGCACAAGTCTTATATTGATAGTGAGAAATACTTCTTTCTTCATCAATTCTAAATCCAGGGTTCATGTTTCTTAGCAACAGGCCTGACATATACAAGTGGTCTCTCTCTCACTCTCTCTCTCTCTTTCTCTTTCTCTCTGTCACTCTCTTTCTCATCTATATCTGACTCAGTGTTGTATATATAATATCGAATTCAATGTGGAATATTATAAATATATTTTATTACACTCTGTTCTCAATTGCCCTCCCACCTCCTCCAACTGCAACTATGCTTTTATTTGCTACCAACCCTTCTGATGAAACAGACTCTTGTATGCATTAGCTTTCCTATGTATACATGGAATAGAGCACACTCAGTTCTCACTCACAAATGGTCTTCTACTCTCATTATAGTTTGATCCCATTGCAAATTGAAAAGATTTGACTTACACAATAAGGGTAGACCATTTCCAAGAGAATATTGAGTGTTCCAGTATGGGCTGGCTCTTAGCATTCAATAATCTGTTACAGCATGATGCACATAATGTGAACTTAATGTATTATTAATGAGTATGTCCAAAAGACACCTCTTTGCCAAGGAAGTAGATTCCCAAGCAACACAAGTCACAATCACTATTAAACATGAAGTTTATGGACAAGGATAGTCTGGATTGAACCCCAGAGATCTTTTTGTCTTTATTTATCCCCCAGTGTTGAGATTATAGGCACAGGTCACTTTACCTGGACTTTTAAAACTTTATTTTATTTTTATGAATTTCATACATAAGTATTGTATCTACATTATTTCCAGTTCCTTGTAGTTCCTCTCCAACTCCTCTTGTGTCACTCTGAGCCTCCTCTCAAGGTCTTATTCCCTTCTTCTCTTCTTTGAATATTACACATACACACACACGCACACACACACACACACACAGCACTGCGTTCATTTAATGGTATTCATGTGTATGTGTTTTGGGCTTGGATAACCTATCAGGAAACTAGTCACTGGAGAAACCTCCATTGATTGCCTCTAGCTCTTCGTCTTGAGATGGTTCTCCAGGACATTTCTCTCATCTATTTTTACAGATCACCCTGGTTTTGTCATTTTTCAGACCTTGTTGGACTACCATTTGTGGAGATTTCATTGGTGCAATTTCCTTAAAGGTCTACATGAATAGCTATCAGCACGTGTCTTGCCTCTCTAGCTCTTACATTTTTTCCCCTCTGCCTTCTGTGATTTCCCTGCACCTTAGATATAGAGGTTGTATTCTACATGTGTCACTTAGGACTGGGCACTTCACAGTCACTTTTTCTCTCTGTCTCACCAGTTTTGGAACTTAGTATTAGTATCTATCTGTTGCAAAAAAGAAGCCACTTTAATGAATGCTGAGAGGTCCACTTGTCTGTAAATATAAGGATATGTATTTAAATTAAAATAAGGAAGTATAGTGGTCTAGAGAAGTGACAAAATATCTTATTCTCTAGGGTCTATGATCTCTCCAGCCATGTATACTTGGCTGTGTTTGCAGTACTATGCATGAATTCTCTCTCAGTGAGTGACCTTTGAGAAGGACCAAACTCAAGTCATTTTATTTGTGCAGCAAACACTTTATTGACTAAGCTTTCTTCTTCTTCCCAACCTTACTCAGTGAAACTAAGCTTTTCATGCTTTTCTCTCTTGCAATTATTTTTCAAGCAGCATATGAAGTAATGCATTTCATTAGAGCATTTTCTCTCTGTACATGTTATTAAAATTTCTTGCTGTCTTTCTCACTCCGATAGTAACAAATCTTTTATAAAATATTAATTAACAAATCTAATATAAAATATAATTGCGTGGTACGTGGAGGTCAGAGTACAACCTGCAGAAATTGGTTCTCTCCTTTCACTATGAGTCCTGTGCATTGAACTCAGGTCATCAGACTTGGCTTCAAGTATCTTTACCATATCAGCAGCCCTCAGTTAAACTTTTATATGTTGCCAGTCCTTAGTGACGCATTAAATTCAGGCATGCCTATGATATAACCCAATCCAAACAAAAGTTAGATCCATGATGGTGAAATTATTACTATTTTCAAATACTTGATCCTGAATAAGTATTCATTATATGTTTTGTCTTCCACTGCATTTAATATTCATGATTCCAGTTAACCTAATATCAAAACCTTACAAGCTTTCCTCTTTCAAAGAATTTTTATAGTTTTATTGCTGTTGTCCCGCCACGTAACTAATTATCTATGTGAAAATATAACCCTAAGCTTAGGAGGTTATCAACAGTATTATAGCTTTGTTATAAATACTATGAAAAAATAATTTTAATACTTCAGATATTTAGTGGAAAATACTTTAGTCAAAAGGATAATTAGAAATAAACCTGTATAAATTCCTAAGTTAGTGCTTTTAGCAAAGCTGCAGACCCTGTGGACTACCAATGACATAATTATTCATTGTAATAAATGTGTACCTAGGGTATATATAATGATATTTTCCCCTAAGATGTTATCCCCAAAACTAATCAAGATAAAAGGAAAGGAGATACTTTTAAATTGATGGGATAGATATATACAATGTCACTTTAAATAAATCATCACATTTATTTACTTTTTTGAATTTGTGTTTGTCTGCGTGTGTGTGTTTGTGTATCCCATGAAACACATGTGGAGGTTATATAATAACATTGGAGTCTGTTCTCCATCTACACTTCATGACCTCAAGTATCAGACTTGGGTCATCAGGCATGGCCCAAAGTGCCTTTACCCACTGAGACATCTCATGGGCCCAATAGTGCATATTTTTAACATCAAAAGATTTCAGAAGAGAATGCGCCTTTAAAAATAACCATGTATTCGCTGGGAGTTCAAAAGCAGGAGTTTCCCATGTGCCTGATGTTTTGTCCCCCAATTCTCTCTCCTTACAGATGTTCTGTGCTCTCAGAAGCAGGGAGGTTGTTAAAGTTGAGAATATAACTCAGTAACTCAGAACGTTGGTGACATAACCATAAGTGCAGCAAAATTAAAGGTTTTGTTTCATATTTGCACATCTATTTTGTTCTCTTATGGACTACTTCATTTCAGAAACAAATTGCATAAGTGCAGTATAGTCATGCTCCAAGAAATATGCCATATTGAGTACTTTAATAAAGGAAATTACTATTATTTTTTCTGTCTATGATTGTTTTGCCTGAATATAAGTGTACCTATGTGTACAGTGCCCACAGAAACCAGAAGAGGGTATCAAATCACCTGGAACTGCTGTGGAGGACAGTTGTTAGTGATGTGGGTTCAAGGAACTGAACCTGGGTCCTCTAAGAAAACAGCCAGTGCTCTTAATCACTGAGCCATTTCTCTACCCACTAGTCGGTGCACTTTTACTTGATTTTCCTGAAGAATTTTCATAACATGAGCACTTCCTGCAGCCTTCACCTTCTTCATATCAATCAACTGTGTTCCAGCCAAGGACCAGCGGATGATAAATGACTCCACTGATGATTTCAAAGTACTACACTTGTCCTGTCAGTGGTATGTTTCCCTCAATTTTATGATTCAGTCATTAGATTTGAGGGAATCCCCACCTAAATAAAAAGTCCTTCTTAAAGTATAAGATTTGATCAGTTTGAAAGGAAAGTGTAGGCTTTATTAATCATCTACTGCATGTCAGGACCTTCACATACTCTAGTGCATGTAATGTGGCATAAGGAGGAAGCTGGATTGTTTATGTTTACCACTAGGGATTTACTCTTTGAGAAGGGTACTTCTCAAAGGGATGCAATTAAGTCACAGAGCTAGTGGACAGATGGGCGTCCAGGATCATATCCATTTTTCTCTAAAATGAACACATTTTCTGTGAAAAACTGCTTCTTCCAACAGACAAAGTATTCATTTCAACAGTTTGTTTCTTGTCTTGTGAATTGTTTCCTCCTTTGTTGACTAAAAGATAACCTTATACAAGTGACTCTGCGTTTGTCTGTGCATTAGGAGAATCACTGTTTTGACCATTTATATTTCTGTAGTAAAGGGTTCGGAAAGCACATTTAGAGTGTTTCTCTTGAGGATGCCTTCAATGTGTGCATTTTTCAGGCAGAGATTAATAAGTCCACTATGCAGGTGACTTCTGGATTTCCTTTTTTAATGTAAATAGATTCTCAAGAGTTGGTTACTGTGAAGCTTCTACTATTGCCTGGGAGGCTTATAGAAAGTTTGAATGTTAGATGTGTGGGCTGCTAGACACAGAATGAAAGTAAAGATGAATATTGAAGCACCTCCTTTTGACACAAAACAAGCAGTGAGGCCAAAGTTTAATTTGTAATAGGCCTGCCTTTGTAAGGTCTACCTCACTTTCATGTACTCATTTGACCCTATCAGATAACAACCATTCCTCTGGCTATCATGGGAAGAGGAAGCTTCAGTGAATGTTCTTTCTTCTGGTGTCAGTAGGTCTTGGGAATTTCTCATCTGTTTTATATGTGGAGTGAGAACTTTCTTCTGCTTCAGATTATCAAGCAGGACATCCCAGATAATCTAGCAGAAGCCAATTTCACCTTCATCTGTGCTCTCTGTTCAAGGATAGACTACCTCATTTTCCTAGTTTATACTAATATCATTAAACAGTGTAATTGCAAACCAAGTGACTTCTGGCAGTCACTAATTTCTTACATCAGTTACACATAAAGAGAACAGATGGATACAGTTATGATACTCAGAGGCTTCTGCGTTTTTCTCTGTTAGAAGGCATGAACACCCGTGAGAGTCATGATTCCCTAGCTCACTACCTCCTGGATTTCATCCAAAGACATCTCTCTAGTGTTATTCCAGGATCAGAGGTGTCTTTCACTGCACAGGAACTTTCTCCAAGGTGGAATAAGGTTCAACCCTCAGGAGAGTTTAGCTCAGGGTGGAATATTGATGTTTATGGTAGTGGTGGAAAACTTGCCCTGATGCCTGACCTCTCGTATCTGCATCTGCCTACTCCCAGCTACTTGCAAGTAGTCTAGTCTGACAACCTGTGCCTTTTGAATTGCTTTGCTTAGAAAATGAAATGATTCAGCGGGCATTTTTATCTGAGGGATGCTTAAGGCATAAGAACTACTGTGATTTCTAGAAATATTGACCAGCATGGAAATATCAACTTGTATTCCCTTTATTTCAGAAACACAGGACTTTTACTCACCAAGGATGAGATGTACTGTACATTCTTAATGGCTGAAAGAATAATACATAAAATTTACAGTACAATGATGTACTCCATAGGATTTCTATACCCAGAGTTCTTAACTGGGGATGAGGGAAGGATCCCTGTGTGCTCTGTTGTACAATGGGGAAAGCACTGTCTTGGCCTTTTCTGTGTACCTGTGTGTTGGGAATAGAAACTTGGACCTTGAACGTGATACGCTCTGTGACTGAGCTACATGCTCAGGCCTTAAGCTTTAGTAGCCAAGCTTGGCCTAGAACTCTGTCCTAATCTGGTCTGATTTTGAACTTGCAATCCTCTTCTCTGAGCCAATGAAGGGCACTGTTTGTAGGTGTTTGCCACCATCACTAGTCATCTTGCCTTTACTATGAATGCTAATATCTTCATATAAGCCTTGTATTTGGTAAGGTTTCAGTCAGTAACCTAAAAACTGGGACTTGGCCAGAACTGAATGGAACTTTTGATTTCTGCTGAAGTTTCATTTGGTTTGGTTTAGTTTATCTTACATTCTAAATTGATGAAATAATTCTCTGGTATCATAAAGCACCCTTTTGGCATGCCTTGAACCCGTGCAGATTTCTCTTGCTCCCATTTTAGAATTTGCTTTTTTTCACACTTCATAGTAATAATTTTCTTGGAGAAAGCTTTTTCCATGGTTTTTTAGCGCTGTTGTTTATTTTTGTAAAATGCTCTTCCATGCTTTCCCAGAAATGCTATCAATCATTTCATTATTTGCTTACGTGGGAATGATTTGATCAATACTGACTTTCCTTTCTTGACTTCCTGTGCTTAAACATCTGGAAACTTTATGTTTTTCCTCTCATAATATAAGGACATGTACCAACAGAATGAAAATTTGTTTCTTGGTAATATTCATTGAGTACATGTGTGAAAAAAAGTTTTTCTTTCCTCTTTGAACCTTGATTTACTCATTTGTAAAGTGATGCATCTCTATATAACATCTAGCATTTTTAATAGGCAGAGCAGTGCATTTGCAAGGACAAAATAATTACTCAGTGAAGGTTCATTATGATACCTCTATGGAAGTTTTATCTTTCTGTATCATTACTCTGCGGGTAAAGTCGAAACAAGTATCCCTGGAGACTGGTAAGAACAATGCACATAATTAATATTCATTAGTGTAATGATATGCTTATGGTTCAACATATTTGGCCTCCTTAACTCTTCAAGTAAAGAATAAACACAGTCCCAATATTGCCAATGATGCAATAAACTATTTGTTTACTAGGTTATTTAATTGACATTGTTTGTTTATTTGCTTTGTGGGGCTCAGAGTCAGACTCATCGTCTTCAGCATGGCAGGCAAGTATTATCTCATTGGACTAAACCCAAAGTCCTATTTATTATTTTGACCAAAGTAAATAGATTTGGATATTGATTTATCTGTTAAAGATTACTAAAACCAAATGACCCCATTCACAATACCTAGTGATGATGGCATTGCATATGATTCTTACATTTATATATTATACCTGTTGTTATGAAATAGGATTTGTTATCAATTTCATCTATACATAGAAGATATAATTTAACTTATGAATATTCTCTTCACTGGGAAAGTTAAAACTATTACATTGTATTTAAATATGTACAGTTCCCTGTATTTTTTCATTTTTATAAGAATGAATATATTTTATTTATTTATGGGGGGCACATATCTTGGCAAGTGTGTGGAGGTCAAAAGACAAAGAGCAGAAGTCTTCTCACTTTCTACTATGTGAATCCTAAGGACCAAATTTAGATAATCAGGCTTGGAAGTAAACCCCTTTATTCACTGATCCATCTCACTAGCTCTTCTTTTTCACCTTTGATAGCAGCCTCTCTCTTCCTTGACTGTCATTTTAAAAATGACATAAAATTTTCACAAGTAAACATCAGTGTATAGTTACTGTCACAGTGTGTACAGATCATTTTGGAACACAATGCATGCACGCCATCTCTTTTGAATGCCTTTGTGATGCTTTCAAACATTTATTTTTCTTTGTGAAAGTGCTAATCAATCCTTTTCCCTTAACCATGTTACCAAATTGCTAAATTTTTTTCACTAAAGAAGTAGATACTTATAATAGAATAAGAAGTTTGACAACAGTAAAGTACTTAATGTTTCAGTTTGGAGCAATAATGATTAAAGAGCTATGTGTGAAGACTCAAGTCTTCTGGCGGACGACAAAATGAAACAAGGCAAAGACTCATATGTCCACTGGATGTGAGCAAGTTTATTACAGGATTCCACATCATTATAAACTAAATTTTCAGGGTTACACTGAGACATTGTGTGCAGGAATACATTAGTCAAACATTAGTCAAATACATTTAGTGAGTTATATTTACAGTTAATCAGGAAACTGTAAGGAATCTTTAAACCGTCCTTCTGCAAATCCTGTACTAATTAGCATCTCATGTTTTCTCTTGCAGTCATCCTGATTCATAGCAGTTTTCCACATTTTTTGAGAGGGGTGGTTTTCCACATAGTCCAGTAAACATCCTGTTTTCAAAGATGTTTGGGTTTTGTTCATGTCTGATTTTAATATCTTCTTTATTGTTCTCCTTCAACTATGCCTGAAGAAATATTGACAACTGATCACTGTTGGGTGAGGATGAGCTAATCTTCCTAAAACAAGGGACTCCAGATAGGTAGACTGCACCTCAGTGGATGATCCTGTACTAAGGAACAATTGGGAACACTAACTTGACACATTAGACCTTAACACAGATGAACGAACATATGGATTCCAGTTGGAAGACTATGGAAGAGTTTCAGTAGAGAAGGGAATATAAAGATTATTACGATTGATTGAGATATTCTGTGTGAAATACACAATTCAATTTAAAAAGAATTATTTTAGAAGTGAAGAAGATATTAAATTATTTAAGCAACCTAAGTACATATAAATGTACTACTGTATGTTTAGTCTTCAGTTGTATATTTATTACCTGAAAGGAAGCTTGGTTATCCATCTGATCTGCATCATTAAGATGCACAAGGTGGCATATGCCAAAGATATCTACTATAAAATATTAACAACAACTCCAAACCATTGCTTCTTGAACATGGAGCTTATTAACAATGGCTCTGTCACCAGTTTATTTAGGAAAAAGTACTCTTGTTGGTGCATATCTGAAAATGAGAGCAGACTAATTTATTTTATTCTCAAGGGACCGAGGTAAAACATTTATTCAATTTATGTTATAAAGGGTTGACTATAGATCAAAGATTGGGTTAAATGGTTATGAGAAATAAAAGTGGATTTACAAAAGAATGCAAAGGACACAGTTATGGATATTTTATGTGAATTGTGGATGCAAGTACAGGGGGAGGGTAGGAAGGATGGGAGGGAGAGATGTACAGTGTAGTGGAGATTCTTAAGGGCAGAGTACAATGAAATACATTTGTGGAGATGTACGGAAACCCATTGCTTTATATACTGACATATATACATAAAGAACTCACAGAACAGGTCTACTTTGCAAACATCGGTACAGTATAGATAACTTCTCAGTAGCCCCCACTGAATAGCAGCATTATTTTTTTCACATGTAGATTCTAATTAAAGGTCAAATGTAGGCGTATGAAAACAGAGCTTCTCTGTTCAGGTTCTACTCCAATGAACTGCCTGATCCCCACATCTGTAAAGTTACAAAACAAATCCCAGGGTCCTAGAAGGAGACTAAGAGGAAGGAAGAAAAAGAAATATTTTCCTGCCACATATAAGCAGTGTGAAAGAAGTTTGCAAAGATTGCATGAGACTGGCAGGGACAAGATGAAGCGTGAGCTGCATCCTGGAGAGAGCATGATTATCAACACAAATATAATTCCATCTGTTTGATATGTAAAATGTTTATTCATCTATAGAATTATATCCAGATAAAAAGAGTTTACGTAATTTCAGCTTTAGGTGGGAAAACCAGGGAATAAACTTCACTCATAGTCTAAGACCGCCAAATAAAGAGATACTACAGTATTTGCCTGAGTGTATGTACTGTGTAGGCATATGTGCAGTTCTATTTATCAACAACCTGTATATGTGTGTACATATATACCCAGACATACAGACATATACATATATATATATATATATATATCTTATACATGTTGTTTAATTTTAAAAGATTAGTTCACAGGATCTTTATCTTGGCAAGTAAAAGAAGTCACAAAGTATATTGTGACAGACTGGTCACAGACAGTGTTCAGGTTGTTTCTTTGGGAAGATAAATCTACATTTTGTTAAGATCCTCAACTGACTAAACGAGACCTAGTCCTCACATTGTGGATGACAGGCTGGTTTATTCATAGTTCCTTGTTTTAAGTGGTATTTCCACTAAAACATTATCTTTTTAGAAATTTCCATAGTATATTATAATCAAACGTATGGGTATGAAGAACCAGCATCTAAGTATTTCCCTATGACAGGATGTGAGAAAGTAGGGGAAAGGTAGTGGTGACTGGTACACTAAGCCTGTCTCTCCCTTTAAGTGACACTCAATTACTTTAGAGACCGTCAGCATACTTTCCAGTTTCTGAGAACATTGTATAAGGTCAAAAGTAGTTTCTTTACAAAGTACAAAAAGTGTGAAGCCTATTTACGCGAGAACAACAAAACACCACTATGCATATACTGGATTGTGTAATTATAGATCCCTTACTCCAATCTGTGAATCTAACACAGGGTCTGATACATACTAGGGAAACCTTCTCCGAGCCTCTTAGATTAAGTTTTAGTTATGATTGCTACAATCCCACTAAGATTCATTTTTGATAGTTTGTTTCTTCTCTTTCCTTCCTGAGCACTAGGGCCCTAACAGCTTTTTTTTTTGTTGTTGTTGTTGTTTTTTTTGGCTGGAGAAAGAAGTATTTGTACTTCTAGAGAGAAAAGCAGCAGGAAAATCTGAATTAGTCACTGAGAAGGATGACTCTGGGCCTTGAAATATGGATATTGATTATAGAATCACCAAGTGAAAATACAACTTCTGCCTTGAGGAAGTGAATCCTAATGGAGACAAGGATTGCATCTGATAAATAATACCAGGACATCTTAAAGCTGGTACTATGAAGTAAAACTGGACAGCATTTCATATGCTCTAACTCTTTTTCCATGTTTCAGGTTATGGAGACTTCTCTGTAGACTAGACGAGTCACAGTTGCTACGCTGGCCACGGCAGCTACCAGCAGAAAAACATGCACCAGAGAGTATCACCCACAACTGACATCAGTAAAACCATCTGGTGCTGAGGCAGGGCAGAAAGGGAAAATGTAGGCTACATGAAAAAGAAGAGAATGTGTTCACCCTGGACTCTGGATGAAGTCTCTCAGCCACGAAGAGGCAAGAGCTTCAGCACAATTAACAACTGCTTAAGGCCTTTCTTCTGTCCCATCCATAAACCTGCAGTTTTCTAGGATTCTCAACAGAATCCCCACATAAGGAAAATACTAAACTTTTGCAGTTCCACTCGCTTTGGAAAGTTGTTAGCTTATCAGATTATCGTTTTATCCAAGATATCTATGGGACCACCCTGTAATCTTACTTATCAAAAGAAAGGAAAAATAAAGAGACTGCTTAATAAGCTTTTGAGCTATAACTTGAAAGCCACTGAGAGATTTAGTCATTACTCTCCCTTGAGGAGTCTGGACCTGCGTTTTGATATATGTTACTGCCTGCAACTCTTAGAGAACCCCACACCCATGCTCTTGGGTGTCCTATTTCCTTTTTGATATCTCTCTCTCTCTCCCTCTCAACCTTCATGCCTAAGTTTTTTTATAAACTATCTTTAATAAAATCTCCATCTCTGTTTCAGCATACCAACAGGTCTTGAAATTCTTCTCAGCACAGAAGCCACGAATGCCAATTTGGTCTTAGGAAAAGTCTCTAAAGCATCCACGAGACCGTTCAAAGCTGAGCCTGACCGTGTGAAGCTGTGTCTGTGTCCACTCTCTGCAGATGCTCTCTACATCCATGCCCACAGCTCTGACCAGAAGATGATTTGAACTCCTTAAGCTCTTTAGGACTCTCATCTGATCATTTAGTTTGAAGGATAAAGAGAGTTGTGTCAGAGGTGACACACTGAAAATATGTTCTATCAATTTGACAGGCATTCAATTTAAATATAATTTGGTGAAACACATGTAACTTCACTTACACTTTGAGTGAGATGAGGTACTTTAGATACATGGAATCATTACTAGACATAATTCAATATTTTTAAACTTTCTCCATTTTATAAATGCATTATAGTCTTCTTTGATTAGTAATATGTTGAGATCCCTTAGAAAAAACAGTAAAAATTTGTAAATTGAGATTTCATATGCGTTTCAAACAGTGATTTTATAAACATCACTGAAAATATAATTCAGATCTGTGATCAGTTTTAAAAATATGATTTTTTTGGTCAAATGTGTTGCTTGTCATTCAGAGAACTTATCTTTTTTGTTATCAAAAACTAATTTTGTGATACTGTTTGGTATCTGAATATTTTATTTCAACAATTTCTCAGATTTTCTATAATTACCCAATAAGATCATGAATATGCTAGGTGTGCTTGTGCATGTCTATAATCCCAGCATTCAGGATGCACAGGCATCAGGACTGCCATAATTCCAGAATACACCATCTTAGGCACACATCAGTTTTCACTTTCCACTATTGCTCCATGCTTTGTTGTGAGCAGGTCACTGAAGAGTTAATGGCAAAGCCATGATATGAGATTTCACACAGGAAAATGAAATTGCATGACAACTATGAACAAAAGGAACTCATTCTTTAGACAGGGGTAACTTTTTGACAAAAAAAACAACAAAAAAAAAGATTAAATAGGCTTTACAGATTTCCCTTACATTTAATTTAAAAAAAAAAGATATATATTAGACTATTTGTTACAGTCGGTGTTCCTTATTGGCATGCAATAGAGTTTCAACAGCAGTTTCGAGAGAAATCTGTGTATAATGATGATTGATAGTCATTGAATTTTCACTGACATGTTCAGTATTGTCGCGGTGGGACTCAACACAGGGAAGATTCAATGTCATTTTTCCAAATGGTAATTCACTGTACTGTAAAATTTTACTGCACCATGTTCTATTGCCAGCAGTGAAAATATTTAAATCCATGTACTTTAAGATTCTGACAATACATTTTTGCATTATATATCACACACACACACACACACACACACACACACACATATATATATATATATATATATATATATATATATATATATATGTTTGTCATGAAAATGGAAAGGTGGAGGTGTTCTATTTGGGAGACAGAAGGGGACTAGAAGGAAAGAGACAAGGCTGGCCAGGGTAATAATGTAATTCCACTTGTAGGGCGATACCATCCCCAAACTGATCATTTTGCACAATCAATACACAACCATAAATATTGTTTTAAAAGACTATGAAGTTATATGCAAAAGATGATACCCAAAGGAATATTTAGCTTAATTAGGATGGATTATCTGCTTTCATTGTGAAAGGATTTGCTTCAACTGTGAAAGGATTATGGTGTAGAGTATCAAAGTACCTTGGAACATTCATCTATCCAGACAACATCTCTGCTGACAACTGTGGTCAGTGAGTCTGAGCATATCGCTAGGGACAAATGCGAGCCAAGACAGATTACATTATTGTTCTGGTTTCACAATTACAACACCCAGTCATCTTGAAATTAAGGGACAAAGAAGATAGACATGTAGGTAATTAGGAGAACAGTAAAATCACACCTTAACATGCATTTTTCCTCTAAGTCATGTGTGTGTGTGTGTGTGTGTCCATAAAAAACATTTAAACAGAGAAAAGATAACGCAGATCCTCCTTGTTACTGTTGTCTTCATGTTCTGTCACGATAGCCCATCCTGTCTTTAGCAGTGTTTCAAGGCAGGCTTCATTGGATATATTTTTACACTTAATTTCAAAACTTAGCTTATTACTGCCATTTTAGAGATGAATAAAATGAGGCTCTGAGAATTCACATTGTTTTCAAAATCACATAGGCCTTAAATAACAGAGGCAAGCAGCTCAAATTTTCTTATCCCAAAGAGGTATTTGTTACATCAAAATACAACCCATTTCTCCCTTTGACTTTTGTTTCCATTTTTATATTTGAACATAATATATTCACAGAAAGTTCCACAAATAATTCACAGAGTCTGATACAGTTTATATTAGTGTCCCTTAATTGTCCATAGGTGAGTGCATGATCCCAAGATTATGGTATAGGAGATATTACTGATCTCCTAGAGGAAAGACCTCCAGAAGCTGAGGCAGGAGGATTGCTGCCTGGGATTTACACTAAGATCGAAGATCTGAACAATAAATAAAGAGTTAAAGTAGGAGAGAGACTAGCGGGGAGAAAGTAAATCAGGAGGCGCAGGAGAGTGATCGCAGAAAGGAACTGGGAATTGAATATGACCACAGTACATAGTAAACCTGTATGAGACTTGAATATTTTAAAAATAACAAAGAATAAGAAAACAATCAAATCACACCTAGGTCATTGGGGTGTACTCTCAAAGAGAACTAGGGGATCTCTCCCCTCCTTTTGCCTCCCCTTCCCACCCCTCCCCTATTCTTGGTATAAGCTCTTCGATGCATACTTGCCATGCTATGAGAACACTTGCTGCCCTTAGCAGAATCAAGATGATATGAGCATTATATTTTTGAGCTTCCCAAACTGTGAGATAAATAAGCCATTTCTCTGTGAGTCAATTTACTCTGGAATTTTATCATAGTAAGACAAAAATGAATAATACAAAGTTTGTGTAACCTTCCCTTAGCGACGTCTCTCAGGAGCATATTCCAGAATTGCAGTAGAGTGTCCATCTCAGGAAGTGAACATCAGTATGAAATAGTTATCTGAACTGTGAGCACCATTATCTTACTGTATGTATAGTAGGGAGTTTCAAATAACCCATATTCCAGTATTAGAAATTTATATGCAGAATCAACCTCCTACAAGAGGAAAATTACAGGTAATTTACAGATGAAGTCCTGCTACAAGAATACACTGAACACTGAAAACTAATTCTCATTATAAGTGCAATTGCAAAGTCTTAAGAAAAGCAGGTCTTAACAAGTTGTGACTATCTGACATTAAATAAAAATAGTCACATCACGGATCCAATTTTCCTTTAAGAGCATGTGTTCACTACATCCTTTAATATCAAGTGGTCAGTGCCAAATTCACTTTATCTCCAAGTCATAAAGTTCAGAAGAGAAATATAAAAATCAATCAAAATGAAAATACAGTGAAATAGAAGACGTATACACAGAAATATGCTTTTTAAGTAGATTCTTTGAACCATGCATGGGTGAATAGAAAACACTTCTGTGCTTTGTACCCATGGCTATACCCTGCAGATAAATCAGAGGGGGATGGAATTTCTACTTTTCCTATCTCTTTCAATATCCCCACCCAAAAGAAATAACAAATAATAATAATAATAATAATAGTAAATACGGAAATAGAATAGAGCAAAACACTTTTATCTGAAAAGAAGAGAAAGACTATATAGATGGATAAATTTGTTATTTTCAAAGACTAACATTCAGAAAAGGAAAGTAAAATTCAAGTGTGCATGCATTGTGGTTTTGAGGCATTGCTAAATGTCTGCCATAGCATTTCTGCTATTGATGGTCAGGTTCCTATTAGTCAGGAGGTTATGTTTTTTAGGAAACACTTTCAGATAAATTGGCCCATAATGACAGCACTCAGAGGAAAATAGCTGGTTTATAAAGCACTTCTCATCCACTGGGAATTTTCAGAAGGATTTAGTGGATGGATGTGGAGGTGACGGTTCCTCATCAATAAGATTTAGCTAGTCATTGGTTCTTTGTTCTTTACCAGGGCAGAAGGAACTGAGAAGTTGGTTTCACAGTGGAGGGAACAATCTATAAGGTTCCTCGTTTCAGCTTTGAGATTTGTCCCTAATATTCAGCCATTTCCCTCTTTCTTTCCCTCCCTCCTTCTCTTCCCTTCCTTCCTTTACTTCTCTCCCGTTTCCTTTCGTTTATATGATCTTCCTTGCATCTTCCTTCCTCCCTCTAATCTGTCACCTACTTTTCCTCATGTCCCCAAAGAAAGGTCCATTTTACTCGTTTGCTCATTTCTCTTAGCAAATGCCTTAATGCACTAGGCAGTTTTCCTTGATTATGTGCAGGTGACACATAAGATAGAATTTTAGGACTTTGTACAGTGTGTGGCCCACTGTGAGGCTTCAGCAAAGCCACTGATAAAGGAGACTTCAAGGAAAATTCAAAGCAAGCCACAAGTGTGGGTGTGCTCCGCACGCTCTTCTGGGTCCTAAAAGGAATAGTTCTTGCCAAGGGGCCAGGTGTGCAGCCTGGGGAGGAGGAACCGGATGTAGGCTTCCCACCTGCAAGTTACCTGCCTCCCTCACTTCTCCTTGATCAGATCAGCCATTCTCAGACAGTTTTATCTCTGTGATTTCCCTGTTTGTCTCTTCTAAAATCCTAGAGCTCAGCTCATTTCCTTCCCTGGATAAGTCTCACACAGTATCTGGAAATAATGTTCAATAATACTGACATAATAAATCAGAAGGCATTGGTATTATGTCATGAGCTTTGAGCTCTAGTCCCAGTGGGTTGCTTAATGTCTTCTTTATGTTTTCTAACCCTGGCAATTTTCTAGCTGTAAAAAATTTTTAAAGGATGTGTTTATCATGGTATTTTTTCAAAGATTAAAGGTGAGTTAGCATAGAACCCAACATAAAGTAGAAATGTTGTGATGACTCATTATTACTTCTTCCATTTTACTTCATTACTCTTCTAAATTCTTCTGGCAATTCTTCTTTCCTTCAAAGTCTCCTTGAACTTTTCTCCATGTTCCCAAGCTACAAATTTGTTCAGTATTTCTATGACTTTGTTTATGGTATAGACTTTGAACTGATATTTTTAGGGTGACAATATGATAGTTTGAAGGTGTTATGAGGAAAAGCATCTCTCTCTTTCTCTCTCTCTCTCTCAATGTGGCGAATTGAAACCAAGATCTCTGGCCTCCTGCCATATAAGCACTCTACCACTGAGCTACAGTCCTAACCATTATACTTTTTTGGTGTTATCAATTTAATCCCTGTTGTTTGCAATACAAGTGAGATCATTTTCTTTGCTTCCAATGAATACACAAAATATACAGACATTCATACATTGTTTTGGCTGGAGGACAAGGAAGAGTCATAAGGGATTTAGCTTATACGCACAGATCACAAAAGAAGCACATAATTCAGTAAATGTATATACATTATAAACAAGCTAAGATTACCTTTTTGATGGCAAGGTTAGGTAAAGGTCATCTGTTCAGAGCATTTACATGTCCTATACCCTATTCTTCATGCCATCTACCATTTTAAAGGCCTCTGAGTCTAATTTGTGTTCTCCAAATACTTCTGAGTGTAGGTTCATCCCCTGGAGCCTGAAAACCTAACCAGCATCACACACACAAAGAAATTTAAAAACGATATTTCTGTTTCTGGCAGTTCTCAATTGCCAAGCTAGGGCCGGCTGGTGAGTTTTTGACGGAACCTTTTGATATTAAGACTTCAGCCTTCGTATTGTCAGGTGTTAGTATTTGCAGTGATGATTTGGAGGGAGCATATTCAAACCAAATTCTCATAGCTTGTTTTTTCAGGATGGTGCTGCCGTTGACTTCTGGTTGCTTGCTGGTCTGCATTCTCCATGAGAACAACAGGGTAGTTTTTCAATAATATTGGAAGATCTTGACAACTCTCCAAGGAACTAAATTTCTTAATCAAATTATTTTAGATTTCATAAGAGACTGCAAGTACCAGGTAGGTTAGTAATATAAACCCTGGTTACTCACCTGCTCCAGGAATCTGATATCTGTCTCCTACCATTCCTTATTTCTTCCACAAACATATTTCATGGTTTGTATGGACTCCACTTGATCTAATGATCCTTCCTCCTTATTCTTCTTCTGGTCCTTGGGTTACTAGTGTGTGCCACCATGCTTAGCCCTGAAAATCAGTTTTTTAAACCAGTAAAATCCTTATCATCTGAAACTTGCAGAGAGACTGAAACAATATAAGCTGTATTCAAATATCCTGGCATATAGAAAATCCTCCATAAATGCTAGCAATAATCTTTTAAAATGACTTCACTTATTCTTTAAGTCATTCAGTTAAAAAGCAACAACAAGATTCACTGAAAAGACCAATTTCCACACTGTGAAAATAGTCTACTCACTTTACAAAACAGCTAAGTTTTATGTATAAATATATACATATATGTATATCACCATATGTTTAAAGATATATGCATTCATAATTATATATATATATATATGACTATGTGTGGTTTATTCTTAAGTGATTTTGCATATATTCACAGCAAGTATAATAACAGCCAAGCTATGAACACATGACCTTAACTAGAAATCTCTCATCACTGAGGTATTTGTAAAGCCCAGATAATGAGATAAATTACAATGTATGTACAGGCAGTGATGAATGGAATAATAAATGTGAGAGAGTTAGCTTGGAGCTTACTGTCTGTGTTAGAATTCCCACCAAACTATCCTTAGCTAGGAAGCTATGTACATTTTTCCTAACTTGTCTTGTTGCATTTCTACTAACAGAGTAATGATTACCCACATAACTATCTGAGCTTTGATTAACACACTGCATGCCAAGTAAGTGGTCAATGTTCACAGAAGACATCAGAGATGTTGAATATTCTACTATTATTAATCATGCACATAAGAAACTCTGTAGTACAAAAATAATAAATGATATGTTATGACTGGACTTGTATCTCTCTCAAGTTCATATGTTAAGCCACAAGCCTCAGGACTCCAGAATGTGATTAAGTTTGGGCATAGGGACTTTAAAGAGTTACAGTGGTGCCATGATCTTGAGTCTCGTTCTAATTCACCTGATGTCTTTCTAAGAAGACAAAATTTGGGCACACAATAGTCATAATTACTGATTTGCATGAGGAAAGGTGGTACAAAGGCAAGAGACAGACCTGAGAAGAAATCAATCAAGTCAATACATTACCTTTGGATTTTCAAAGTCCATTATTACCAGCAGCAAGGAAATTTTGGCGGTTTGAACCATCCAATCGACAGTAGATTTTATGAAAGGTCAGACAAGTTAATATATAGAGAACTGAATGAAAGAGACAAATGATGAAGAAAGAGTGTGAAAATGCAAACTATATTTATCACTTTATACTTTTGCCCTTTGAACAAGTCCCTCTATTGGCTTCATTCAGTCATAGATACTGAATCCAAGATGCCACTTTAGTTTTTCTCATAATATTTTTGATATTAAAACAGACTCATTCATCAATATATAAGTGTACAATCCAGTAGATATAGATAATTATATTGTTTATTGATTGTGTAGGCATGCATGCGTGTGTGTGTGTGTGTGTGTGTGTGTGTGTGTGTGTAAGCATATGTCAGGGTGCTAATGTGAAAGTCAGTGTATGCGTGTTTTGGGCAATGAATTTGGGTTGTCAAGATTGGGAGCAACCTTTAACATTGAGCCATATCACCATCCCAAACCCAGTCCAATTATAAAACAATCTTACATTTTTATCAGCTGAACATGTTTTTGATACCACAGCATAGTTTGCTGTCTTATTTTACTTTTGAAATTGTTGTAAGTGGGTTTTTGTTTGTTTGTTTGTAGTGCTAGCTATGAAATAAAAAACCTACATAATATGTATATGTGTGGCACATGCTTTACCCATGAAATATACCTTTACCTCTAACCATTCAGTCCAATAATAGACAGAGTCTGAGATATTCTTCCATGACTCTTTTGAATTTCTTCTCCTTCTTTTCGAATTAATTCACTCTTCTGAGCCTTCTTAGCTCCCAACTCAAGGTAAGACACAGGAAGTTAAAGAATGGGAGGATTACTTGGCTTAGAGTCACTCCTGCCACCTTTTCCTTTGTTTTATATTTGCCATTATAAACCTAAAATCTAACCTACTGAGGCCCCTTTCACCATCAGAAGTACTCAGAACCCTCTCCTATTGGCCTTTTTAATTTCATTCAGCTCCAAAAGTTCTCTTGGTGGAGCCATTCAGGGTGACCCTAGGTCACAGTGAGAAACTTGTGTTTCATTTTTCCTGAGTGTGAAGTCCTATACCTATGATGGTTAATTCTGTGAGCTTCTGAATCTCTACTTTGATTTCTCTGTAAATTAGCATCGAGTCGAGGCCTGCCACCCCACTCTCCAACAGAGACGGAGCTCTTTAAGCTTATCTTCCCTGTTTTGGGTAAATTTATCTAGAGTCACAGAAGAGAGCATACTTCCATGACTGGTTCTAAATTCGGAAGTAAATGCACAACTCAGACCAGTAGAATTGTCCTGAAACTGTGCCATTTACTTGTTGAATGAGTTGCTGATGCATGCAGATTCGTGTTCTCTGGGATTCTGTTATTCATAACCTTGACGTTAGCGTTCACCTGGCCCCCAAGAACCAGAATAAGCCAAATGCTAATAGGGGTCTTGCACTATGGTATCATATCTTTACTTCGTGTAGGATACTGTTTACTACTTGCATAGTAGGGCCCCACCTGACCTTCTGAAGCAACAAGAAAGTCCCTATTAGCACCATGTTGTAATGGCCAAGAAACTGATGATGAAGAACTGACAGAATTCTCAGTCTCTAGACCTAGATATGCCTTTCTTCTGTCAGACAGCTTTGTAATATGTAGGTCTCAAAATACACAGAAGGCTAGGGGATGACAGGAAGCATTTGTCAAATATTTCTTTTCTTTACGGCCATAAAAGGAATAAACAATCTTTAAACATTATGGCAGATTAAATCACAATACATATATTTTTCCAATTCATTATTATTTTGAAAGTTCCTGAAGATTAAAACATGTATAATAAGGAAGAAATGTATGATTCTTCCCACAACTTAAAAATGCTCTTATTACCTTGGAACAAAGTATATTTGTTTATTTTCAAAAATATGTCTTTCTCTCTTCCTATGGGTATGTGTCTGATTTATGTAGCTTAAAGAACAGTGCTTGAAAACTCACTGAATCAGATATCTATGACTTTAAGGCAATAATTTCTCTTGTAGACACCAGACATTTGCTTAAAATATAATTTATGAGGACGATTCAACTAGTCTTACTTGTTATTAGGCAGTCTGGGAAAGTAATTGCTCTGGCACTAGTATTCTCCGTTACCATAGTACCACATCTGATGACTCACCAGAATTCTCCTACCATGAAGAAATTAAACTCCTTAGTACTCACACTTCTCACAGCTATCTAAGTGAACTGGAGACAGGGAATGAATCTTAGACTTCAAATCAGAATTGTTTTAAGGCTTTGTCATATATTTGGAGAATGAATTGGGGAAATTCTTTCCTTTCTTATAATCTGTTTTCTGTTCTGTAAAATGGGCACAATAGTACCTCATAAGACGCTTGTGAGGATCAAATGTGTTCAGAACTAAGAACGATCCTTTGGTTACTGAATGCCCTGCCATTCTTCCTGGAATTCTTAAAACTCGGGGCAGATGTGAAGAGTCACATCCAAGGAGGAAGAATGATGAAGATGGGACATGTCTGAGGGGTGCCTTACTCGTCATGAACTTTGTAACAACAGTGAAGTGGCTGGGAGGGTCTGAATACAAATGAGGACCTACATCAGGAAGATGATCTAATGTATGTTTAGTGTTTGCTGTCTCAAATTATCTGTTTTTTTGCATGTTTTATATAATATAATTCTCAGAAGAACCTTAAACAATAAGCACCACTGTTGATTTGTGGCTTACAGAGGACTTTACTGAGTACAAGGACGTAAATAATTTGCTAAGAGTGATTTAGAAAATGCAATATGCAGAGGATCTTAGATTAAAACCCATCCTGTCCAGATATTAGGTTGTATGCTGTGGGTCACAAGATTGTTCTTCAAGTCCCAGAACTGAGCGAGATGGAAGGTCAGATCCAGTTGTGGCAGAAAAAGAAATGAATGAAACAACAAGACAATGTAACTCTCTTCTCTTTCCCATTATTTAAGAATAATATGAAACTTGCAGAAAAGTATTAATGATATTCTCTGGGTTGTAAATTTGTTCCTACAAACAAGTGTGAGCAAACTGTTGGCAGGGTGTCCCCTTGCCCTGTAGTCCCTTCATGTATAGGTCCTAGAGCAAGGGCATTCTTCTATAATCACAACACAGTCATTAAGGATATCACAATCGTGAATAATAATGAAGATGCATTAGCATAGTCGTTCCTCATTATCCACTCAGATTGATTCCAATACTGCTGGCACAGACCCAGATCACTGGAGGCCCAAACCCCTTATTTACCATGGACTGCATTTGTACCAAATATATATTTCCTACAGTATCCTCAGCTATATCCCAAATCATCCCTGTTCAGTCTAGGAAATAAAAATAGATCTATATGTGTTTAGTAGAGATGTAACTTAATTTTAACAGTATTAAAACAAAGTTTGTTAATAATTTACTTAATTTTTACTTGCACGTACTAATTACACACGGTAAGCAACTTTATTGTGACATTTAATTGGGTCAGCTTGAAGACTCAACAGGACCAGTGCTTATCAGTATGGAAGGGCCATGACCATTCAATCTTCATACCTAAAAGCTTTGTTGTTAGATTGTAGATCTCCCTTTATATCTAAGGGAATAAATCTGGGATTCTTTTCTAGTATGTATTCACTTTCCCTTGACTAGTCTTCTTTAGTCTAATGGTGCTTTTTTATGGTCTGATAACTTTTAAGGCCACAAGCCAGTTACACTGGGAAACACCCCTCAACATGGGAGGGAAAACATGTAGTATTGTAAAAATAGCAAAGTGCACATGACTGGAGAGGTCATATATTTTAGAGAAAACCCTAAGGCTGTCATATTCCTAGACAAATGCAATTTCTGATTATATGATAGATATACATCTTTATATGTGCAGAAAAGTATGCCAGTCACCACTCATCAAAGAAATTTATTTTCCAATAAATGACAGAATTCCACAACTACAACAGGTTACACACAGACATCAAATGTCTGTGAAATGTCAGCCACTAAGTGTCATACCTACAGTGGAATCTCTACACTTAAAACTACATTTTGATTTAAGTTCAATGAATGTAGTTGCAAGGTCATATTTCATTTCTTAGTCAGTTACTTATATAACAACATGCCTTAACAAAACATAAATGTATCAGCCACAGTTATGAATCGGGGGGTCAAAGATGAGGGCATTGGCAGAATCAATGTCTGGTACAGGGGCACTCTGTGCTTGCAACATGGTATCACATTGCTGTATCCTCCCGAAGAAGAGGGCAAACAGGATGAAGATGTGTCCTTATGGAACAAAAGACAGAGAAAGTTTCAAAGACACAAAAGTTACTGCCATGTTTGCTTAAATGTCTTCTTTGAGAATAATAATTTAATTCACACAGGTGGAGCCTTTGAGGCCTTATTACACCTCACTAATCTCACCTCTTAAGACCATCACAGAGGGGGACAGAGTTCCACTATATACATTTTAGAAATGTGTACATATGACTCAAAATGCCTTGCTGCAGTTGAGAAAGAGAAATGCAGTATTTGGCCTATGAAAATGCTAGCCATTCCCTTGCTAAGAAAGAGAAGTCCGATCGATTTAGAGGGACAAATCTTGTACTGAAAACACTTATGAGTGAATGTTTCATCAGCAAATGATTATAAATCTACTGATCCCAGGTTGGATTATTTTACGAGTAGTTTCCCCCATAAATATGTATGTATGTACATATATGATTGCACACACATGTGTGTTTGTATACATGCCTGTTTCGTTAACAAATATATTCATCCTCAACTATGACTTACAGTTTGTCTATAATATTAGAGGAACGGAAAATTTTAGTGCATTAAATACAATGCTATAAATTCCTTAAAGATATTGAGTAATCACAAATTTGCCTTGTACACTGTTCCCAGCACTTCATGAGTTTGTAGCACAATATATGCATGAAAAACTTTTGCTAATTAAATGACGGAAAACTGTAAAGTAACACAACATTCTATAGAAAATAACATTCAAAGAGTCTGTACAGTGCAGAGGCTAAAGGATTCGTATTCGAAAGCAAAGTTCCTGTTTACACTCTACCTCTTTCACATACTGAATGGCTTTGGGGAAATTGCTTGACTTAAGGTGGACAGGAGTAATAATAGTCATTCCTTATAGTGTTTCAGTATGATGAAACTACATTCTTTCTCGCAGGTGCATAGAAAAGTGCATGGCACATTGTAAGCACTCAGTAAGTTCACATTTTTCTAAGAACACATAGTTTTCTTTTTATTTCAGTTCAGACTCAAAATAATTCTTTGGAGCCTAGTTGTAGTCCTTCAGTGAGAGGGTGCCAAAAGTTACCTGCAGCCTTCCTGAAAAAGGATGATCCAGGGAAACAACAGAGAAGAGATCTGTCCAGTACTGTGATCACTGCTACCAAGGGAGTAGTTAAAAGCCTTACAGATGTGGTTTTAAATAAAGTCACATTTTGCCATTCGCAATAAGGTATTTCTGAGCTGTATGTTGTGGTGATGGTATTCATAAGACATCAAAATAAAGACTAAAAATGAATTTGATAAGGAGGTGAAACATGGAAAAGACTGAGATTAGGGTATTACGAGTAGAGCTACACTACTAGAAAATTTTTAATTTTTCATACACTTGAAATCAAGAAACCATCTATATTCTTTAATGGCACCACACACTCCCTTCTCTTTTTTCTCTCCTTGAAGTCTCTCTCCTCTTTCTGCCTCTGTTTCTCTGTGAATCAGAAAACAGAAATGATAAGCTTCTTTAAAGGATCTGTAAAAAGAAAATGAGTCAGTTTGACATTCTTCTGCTACAGAACATGCACGAATGTAGGAAGAGAAGTGACTCTTAGTTTTGATAAGAAATACAATCAAAGTGAGTCCAGTAGCCACTGTGGATGTGGACTGTGGCCAAAGAAGGGCTGACAGCTTAAGCCCTCAGGGCAAAAAGTCAGAGTCCAGATCTTAGGTTCACCCCACTCATGAGTAACTTTGAAAAATATAATATCTAAGACTCAGTTTTAAACCTGAGCATGATGGCTAATATTTACCTCATATCTGCCAGATGGTCATGCAGAAAATATTCTAATATATAACCTGAGCTAAAACATTGAACTGGTATTTAAATCTATTTTAATAAAATGAGTGATGCTTGAGAGACGGCATAATTTGGATTTGAACAGAACTTGATAAAAATCCATAGGGACATAACCTTTAACATTTGTCTTGACTGCTCATTAAATTCACCCAATGAACAAAGGAAAAAGAAATAAAATCAATCAGTAGTTGGGCCTTGAAATATAAAGAGATATTTCTGTGTAATTTTCATGAATATCTACTATTTTCAAGTTAGTTAAAATGATCCTGTATTTTAAAAAGCATTGTACTTTTTGGATGTGTGCATGAACATCAGCTGGAAAAGTTAAATAAACACAACGTCATGAGCCTAGTTCCCAGGGTTTCTTATTTGGTAAATCTTGAATGAGATGCAAGAATTTAGTTTGAAATCATACCGGTCATGCTGACTCTTTTGTTCTGGGACCTGTGCTTTGAGGATGATGTCTCTAGACTAGACAGAGTTCCCTGATTACTTTCTAGAAATGCATCCTATCATATAAGTAGATATGTAATCTACTGTAATCTAAGGAACTGTCAGATGGTCTTGGGTAAACACAAATTATTTAATAACTGTAAACGAAATCAGATCTATGCTTCGTAAGAAGAGCAGATGTACGCTCTTACCACCTCCCATTTACCTAAATGCCAAACCACTTGTTCCACAGAAAGAATTTAGTCATGGAGCTGCATTTTGAGGTAAGTTTGTCTCTGAATCTGACTGAATTATTTCATGTTGATTGGTCATGTAACATTTTTTCATACTGGAACCGTGGTAGATCTCCCCCCCAGGACTATTCATACAAAAAGACACTCACAAGATGTAGTCCATAACTCCAGGCCCTCTCTTCTGACCTCTGTAGGCATTGCACCATATGGGTGAACTTACATACATGCAGGCAATATACTCCTATACATGAAACTAAAAAATAAACAAAATAACAAAAAGATGATAACCAGTAGTTCATATGTCAAATGTTGTAGCTAATATTTGATATTACTTATTGTGAATTCATTATTTTATTTTAGATATCACACATAAATATTTGTTTCAGATACAAATTATAATAGGGAAATATTTGCTATTATGTTAATTTCATGTGTAGGGGTATTTTTTTCTAACGGCATTATTTTATCTCTAGTTATTGAGTTTTTTATAGAACAGAGTGGCTTTAATTTTAAACACAAAATTGAATGCATCATACATTAATTGATTTAAAAAGAGATGTCAAGTGAGGAAGTTGGAAGAAGGGAGTAGAGATGGAGTTGTCAGCCACAGCCCCCATTCGAACAGACTCAATTTTCTAATGCAATAATTGCTATTTATTTTATAGGCTTGCACATGACATATCACCACTGAAACTGCTTCTAATTCTGCTTTTATTATTAACCTCACTTTTCAATTCTTTATCGACCTTGGGCAAGATTATTTTCCTCTTCATAGCACCAATAGAAAACCTAGTTCAAGTTTGCTTTAAAAGAAATTAATCTCAAAGCCATTCCTACATTTTAAAAGGACCTTGTATGAGAATGTTAATAGCTGCTATTAGACTTGGAATCAGCCCTTCTTTAAGAGGGAAACAAAAGTGCAGGTTTAGTGCCATTCCATCAGAGAAGCTAATAGGATGTCTATGAAATGCAGCTGTAGAGCATCTTACTGCAGACAAAGACGTCAAAGGACTGACACTCTCAGCACATGCATTTTCTAGGTGGCTAGACTTGGAAAAGCTCTAAACTTCCCTATTTATCAGTTTTTCTTAAAATGTAAATACATGTACATTTATTGTTTTATGTCATTTCTCTGAACCTATTATCCAAAATTACCTTCACAGAAGCAAGGAAGTGAAGAAGGCAGAAAGGGAAGAAAAGAGAGAGGGATGGAACAGAGAAGGACAGAAAGATGAATGAGAATGACAGACATAAAACTAAGGATGACATCTTGTCTAATAAGGATGTCCATGAACAGAATTGATAGTGAGTCTGGATGCTTTTCACCACACTACTAACTTGTACTCTCAGTTTATGTTTTGGACTCCATAAGAATGCTCTTTATGCTTTCCAGAGAGAGGTACCAATGGAATAAAAGTGGGCACTGATTGAATGTATGCAATGTTTGAAATATAAAGTACAATTGTCACAATGGTCTTATGAGTCACATGTTTTGGTTTTCTCTGCTGCAAAATGCTCCTTATATTTTTCAATGTGATTTGGCCTGCTGGGTTTGTAGAGATAACAGAAGGTAAACCTCCAACTGTAAGTCCATTTGCCTTCAGTAGCTACACAGTAGATACCATGGAATTCTTTCTGTATCATGTCCCTCAGAAGTATGCAATATTAAAAACAACCCACCAGACCATCAATACCTTGTCCCAATGTTCCATAATGTGTGCCAGACAAGACTTTATAATTTGTGTAACTGTCTTTTGAAATAAATGCACCTGACCCTCACAAAAGCTTTTCTCAAATGGAACCACATGTAGGAAGTGATAGATCAAGTGACATTCTAGGCAATTAAGGCCTAAAAGCACCTAGGGAGGATGTGGATGTTTTCTAAAATAGTTTCCGCTTTGCCAGAAATGCAACTTGATTGAAGTTACAATGTCACTCAGAAAGTTTGCTAGTTTTTAAAGAATGGTATTAAGCAGTGACAGACAATTGACAGGGACAGACACTTCAACAGAGGTTGACAGAGGGATAGGAATGCTTCAAGAAGAGAAAAAACATAACCCAGTGTGAGACATGCATAAAGAGGGATATTTTTCTATTCTTTCACTCTACATCTTTAAATGCAAATGTCAATATAGTCCCTCCTTCCAGTTTGTTAAAATATAAAACACTGCTATAATATTTGTCTTTTAAGATCTCAAACAGTAATAGTTTCATATTAAAAAAAAAGAAACACCTTAACAAAATAAGACAGTTTAGAAAATAGACCATATGGTGCCATTAGCAGAGTAGTGTTGAGAAATTGCGGAAAATATGTATATGGATGCATTTTTTTGCATCTAAAACATCCTCAAAATAAAGAACTTTAAGTTTCCTTGAAAAGCTCTGAAGTTGGAAAATTTCCAGCTGATTTCTCCTCATACAATGAAATGAGTGCCAGTAAGTCTGTGAGCAGATGACATAGAGTCATAGATCTGGAAAGAGAATTCTACTTGTAAACATTGCAAACATGAATAACACAGGTAGGCAAAGGGCTTGGTTACCATCTGGGTTTACTGAGTGTCAGAATTTGCTTTGAAAAACCCACAAAGGCAAATATACATGTAATTGAGACACAAGGCTTCTCTGACTAGTATCTGAGCTCTGTCAAGGGAAAAGAACAATACTTTAGATTATAAACTACAAAAATATTCAATGTAGTGATACAATAAACACATTCTTATTTCAATGTAGCTGATACTAGTGTAATTCTCAGAATGTACCATAATGTTGCTGGGTCCAGACATCAAGGTAACTGTGCCTTACCACTGATTTTACAGAGTTTCTTACCAAAAATATCATTCCCTATCGCACAATTATGATTCTAGAATGTTCACTTTTACTTAAAGTTGGCATTAAAGATTAAAGTCTACCAGGTTAGCTTGTCAGAGCCTGCCTACTCGGTCAACATCTTTTTGTTTCAGGGCTAGGCTTACAGGAGAACTTCTGAATAACCTGGCCAAGAACAAGCTCTTAGTGGTCTCCAGAACATCCTGCCCAGCTGATCAGATACTTGGCTACCTGGTTGTAATCTTCTGGCACCAGAATTCAGCCTAGAAACTTCTGATCCAAACTATCTTGGTCAGCTAGCTGAAACCAGTCCACCCCAACTCCATTTCCACACTCACAATCCAGTGATTACTCACCTTTCACACTAGACAAGTCTGAAATAATCACGTCTCAATAACAACAACAACAACAAAAATAAAAATAAAAAGTTTTAGCCTGAAGGATATATCGAGTAACTATTGATACCTGATCAGAAAGCAACAATAATAAAACAACAATAGAAATAGAACCAAACTTCAACTAAACAAAGACAGGACAGAAGTTCATATCAGACCCACAGGCAACAAGAGAAGTCCGTATGTTCAGGTCACAACACAAACACAGAAATAGTCTATAAAATCACAAGATACATCACAGAAAATCTCACCAATCCTACAGAAGTGTTCTATAATAATAAGTACCCAGAAGCACCCCAGGACACCTACCTTTAAAGAACGATAATAAACATGATCAAATCACTTAAAGGTTTTATAAAACACATAAACAGCCCAAAGAACTCAAAGAGGATAGGAATTAATGCCTGACAGAAGTTCACAAAAATCCAAATATACAGTGAATAAAACAGCAAAGACAATTCAGGATTTGAAAAGAGCGGGAAATATCAAAGTAACATCATTCTGAAATAAAGATGGATTTGAAATTTTTATAAGAAAATTTGAAAGGACAAGAGAAAGTCTTACCAATAGAATGAATTAAATGGAAAATAGAATACCAGGATTGGCATATAGAGTTAGAGAACTGGACTGCTCATGTAAATAATAAATGATAATTTATAAAGTAATGCAATATGCTGGAAATGTGGGAAAACATGAAAAGATCAAATCTACACATATTCACAAAGAAGAAAAATCTCAGACCAATGGCATCAAACAGAACTTCAACAAGATTATAGAAGAAAACTTCTCTAAAGACATACCCAAACCCATCCAAGAAGCAAACAGAACAGCACACAAAAAATCCTACAGAATAAAGCAGACACTGAAAGTGGAGAGAAACAAATTACATATAAAGGAAAACAAATCAGAATTATAGCTGATCTTTCAATGTAAACTGCAAAAGCAAGATCCTGAAGCAAATCATTCAAGTTCTAAATGACCATAGATACTCAACAGTAATACTTTCCAAAGTAAGACTCTCTATCACAGTTAAAAACCAAAGAAAAAATTTCCATGGCATACATAGGCAGAAAGAATTCATGTCTGCTGAAGCAGCATTACAAAGAATGCTCAAAGTAATACAAAGAACTGAATAAAAGACTGACCATACCTAAGAGGCTACAGAAAGAAAAATAACTAAGATGTAATTATGGAAAAACAAATTACAATGAAGAACAACAACAACAACACAAAACAGAAAACAAAATTGATAGTAATTAGTTATATCTTTCAATAATAAATTTAAATACCAGTGGCCTTAACTATCCACTCAAAAGACACAGGCTACTTGGATGGATTAAGAAACAAAATCCATCTTTTTGTGTCTATAAGAAACTAATCTAACCTTCAAGGACAGGTATCACCTTAGGGGGAAAGAATGGAAAATTTATTTCAAGCAAATAACACTCAGAAACAAGCAGGCAATGCTATTCTAATATCTGATAAAATAAATTTTCAACTAAAATTAATCAGAAGAGATAACGATCATTCTGAACAAGGGAACAATCAACCAAAAAGACATTAGATACACGAACACATATGCACCAAACTCAGATGCACACAATTTCACAAAATGATTACTAATGCACTTCAAAATACAGATTAACCCTATCTCAATAATAGTGCTGAGTCCAGAACCTCACTTGCTTCAATACACGGATCATCGATAGAAAGAATGAATAGTGGAAAATCTGAATTAAGTGTTATCATATCTCAGTGAATCTAAACATCAAAGAATAAGCATTCTACTCAAAATTTCATGGGGGCAAACTGGGAGAAGCAGCTTCAGAGAGGGGGATAATAGGAGACAGGTGTCACCAAAGTGCAAATGGGAAACAATGGGTGATACATTAATGGGGGAAGAATTAGGGATAGCTAATCAAGTACAGAGCGGAGAGGAGAGTAATGTTTAGGTGACTGAAAAACCAGAGAGAACTATATATTCCAAAGCCTGCTGAAAAATACACATTGTATATACTATACCTTATATTATACTATATTATATTTATTATATTATATTAATTAAAGTAGATCATACTATGTTATATTATGAGTCCAAGTGTACATATAAAGGCAAAAATCACCATGGCAGGCAGGCAAGGGAAACTTCCTTTTGAGTTGTTGCTCAGAGGAATAGTTCAGAAGACTCCCAAAGTAATACAGGCTATTGTCACAGCCATTGATTAACTGCCAGAACTAGAAGGTAAAACAGTACTTCAGAAAACAGCATATGCTTCATACACAGGATTTAAAGCAATCAAGCTAGATCTGATCTGCAATCTTCTTCCTTGAAGAATAACTCTGACATTATCAGAAGATATACCATGCAAACTGCCATGGGAGAAAACCAGCCAATGATCCCACCCTGCTGTAGATCCTACAAACAACAAATGGACTTATCAACATTCATCAAAGCATATATTTTTTGTTTGTTTGTTTGTCTGTTCTTTTGCAATGGTCACCTATATCAAACTTCTGCCATTGTGTAAGGGACCATTTTCGAACAGGGGGTGTCAAGATTGTAAGGACACAGATGGTAGATAACCACAAAGAAACAGAGTTTTCTAGATAGCTGGGAAATTACTATATGAACTCATAGCAATGATAACAGCATATACATGATTCATGCAAGCTTAAGACAAAAATACAGCATCAATGTTGAAAGTAAGTGCTTAAGGAGTTCCAACCTTGACTGAGGAACTATTGACAATTGAAAACTGCTTGGAGAGTTAGAGTCAATTTTGTTTAAGGGTGTATGCTAGATAGATTAACCACACTCCAGTGGATATACCCACACCAAATGGCATTTGGAGACACAAATTTGATTCCATAGACTTTAACATAAATTTGACAGGGGGCCTATAAGAAGGGTGTAGATAGATGAGGGAGTTTAAATTTGATCAAAATACATTGCATAGAATTGGCCAAAATTCAGTAAAATTATAAAAATAATTTCAAAAATTATATCATTAAAAAGAGAGTTAACATGTCAACACATGTTCATCACCAGGATTTCTATTCTACAGACAATAGTGAGATACTTGGACATGAGGTATAGAAACATGGTCAACAGCATGTTGTTTTTGTTATATCCAAAGCTTTTTCTGGAGGGTTGTTCCATGAACCGTAAACTCATGGACCACAAAAGAAGACTTCTTCTACTCTCTCTGAGATACAAGGAAAGAGAAGATCTGAGGGATAAACAGAGAATCTGGTTAACACTTAGAAGTTCTTTAAACTGAACATTATTTAAATGTAAATGACACAAAGATTTAATAGTTTTTCTAAACAGAAGGTCTTTACACTTTAGAGGAGGGACTAATAGGACACAAGTCTATTAAGGGGAAAATAGGAATCATGGAGGCGAGGTTAACTGTGTTTGAGGAAAGAGCTTAAAACAGAGAGGAGAGGGAGGAAGAAAGAAATAATATCAAGGATATTAAAATATAGAGAAGCATTATTTTATAAGTGAAATTTATAATATATGTGTATATATAATACATATGTATATATTTCAAATGGAATTATATCCCATGGAGTGTTAATGTTCCTTCCAAGAAGTGTACACTATCCAGCTAACAAAAGACCTATTGACAGGCTAGAAAGCAGCCTTTGAGCTGAAGTCAGAGTAGTCAGACTCCCAAAACATTGCAGACTACTGCCATCACTCTTGATTGCCTCCTAGAACATGAATGTAAGATACCATTGCTGAAGATGCCACACATTTTAGACACAGACCTTGGGAACTGAGCTAGTACTGACCTGGGAGCCTCCTCTCCACAGGCTAGCTCTCCTAAACTCAGAAGGTACTATGCAAGCTGCCAAGGGAGAAGCACAATCTGTATTTTTACCCAAAGTAAAGCCTATGAACCACAACATTACCTCAGGGATAACCAACAATTTTCTAATTGTACTTAATTCCCACTGACCAAGAGCAAGTTCATGCACGGTAGGGCACAAATTGCCAAATACCTATGGCTGGAGAGGTTATAGACTTTAGAGGAGATTCTACTACTGCCATTTCTTTAAACAAATAAAATTTCTACTTGTATTCTAAAAACTTACCCTTAAACCCACAGATAAGAATAGCTCCTACCTCTCAATAAAGAAGTTTTCCTTTTCAACAAACGGAGATGATTACAAAGATTCACAAGTGGTAGAGTGCCCGGCGCCAATGAATACATCTAAAATGCAACCCACATAACCTTAGGCTCAGAGAGCATCCCAGAAGAGGAGGCAGTCAGTTTGCGTGAGTTCAAGACCACAAGGTCTTCTGCTATATAGTATTTTTCTTTTGCACTATATATATAATATATATATATATTATATATATATATAATTTACCGTCTATTAACTTAAACACCATCTATGTCTATTTTATTAATTTCTTTTGTATCAACATACCCCAAATACCTGACATAAACAAAAGGGAATGATCTATGGTTTCAGAGGGTTGAGCATAAGTTTGGGGAAAGGTGGTGGTAGGATTGTGCCTGTGGTGTATGCAACATGAGGTTGAAGCTTGCTCTCAAGGTTACAGACAAGAAGAAGAATGAACTAAAATGGAACCAAGGGATGAGTATAACTATCAAAGAACCACACCTAGTGACTACTTCTGGGAGACTCACTCTGCCTTCTAGAGACTGCATAGCTTCTTAGTATTCACAAGAGTCTGTGAGAGATATTTCATATTTAAATCATTACATCCAGTGTGAACACTGAACTAAAAATATAAATGCACAGAACATAATACCTGGCACACAGTCAGAGATTAATAACAGTTATCGGGAAGATTAGGATTGCTTACTCATATCATAATGCATAGAAATCAGCGATTCACTGCTACACATCAAGTCCTGTCTTGTAGAGGAAACGTTATTGAACACTTAACCATGTTCAAAGCACACAGTGGAATTCAAGTGTGTATGTGTTTAGTTATCAATGACTTTTAAGCAGAAGGAACAATACTTAACCCATTTTTCTTCCTCAGTAGTAAGTTTTCAATTAGCTTGCAAAAATATATTTAAGATGTCTGTGCACAGAGAAGACAATGTTTAGCTTTGTGACCTTGAGAGCAAAGCATTTTCTCTTCAGCCCTTCTAATTTACTGAAAAAAAAAATGAGTGTACTGGCAAAATATGCAACTAGTTTTTAGAGACCATGGCTGAAAATGCAATTATATAATGCCAATGTTTTAATTTTATTTAAATGTACAGATTTTGAATGTAAAATTTACTTATGGAAAACATTCTCTGTTAAGACTGTACCAATATAATTCTACATTTAAAATATTTTATTTATTATTTTTATTTTATATGTAGTAGTTTATTGCCTGTGTGTGTGTAAGTGCACTTGTGTTGTGCAATGCCTGTGGAGGTCAAAAGAGGGTGCCAGACACACTGAAACTGGAATTACAGACAGTTGGTAGTTGTAACGTATGTCCTGACATTTGAACCCAAGAATAGTCAGTGCTCTTAACTGTTGAGCCCATAAAAGTATAATTCCACTTTACATAGATGAATTTCATGGGCTTATTGACAGTGAAAATTAGCATAATCCATTTCACACATGGTCAAGTTTTAGTGAAAAACTTTTACCAGATTTTCATAAAACACATTGATTTCACTTTTTCTTTTTTTTTTACTGACGTCTATCACCATAGTAGTCTCAAAGAAATTAGAAGCTTATTTTATGAGCTACAGCAAACTTCTACTAGGCAATCCTACTAGACATTATTTAAGACCGTATAATAACACAGTGAAGTTTGAGTTGTTTGCCTGGAATTTTCTTTGTTATACCTCTCAAATGCTTACATTCAGAGAAACACATTCAGTTTATCCTGTAAAGACAATGTGGAGACATTTTGGCTCTCTGTGAATACTATAATATATTAGAGGTATCTTTGATTGCCAAGACTTTTTGAGACATCTTGTTTTTATAGTTGTTTCTCAGGGATGTCTCTCAGACCTGATGCTAATCATCTAACCCTGCATAGAACAAGTCTCTCAATACAGAACTGTCTTGTCCTAATTGTCAATGGTCCTACTCATGAGCTAAAAGTCTCTTTAAATTCATCGTGGGTCGATATAGAAAATGTTGTGCTTTGTTGTTCAAGGTTTTGTTTTATGCATTTATTTTCATAATTAAGTATTTGAAGGTCCAAGTTAGGAATCCACAATAGGATGAGAAATTTATATAAACTGGGATCACTTCATATTGTTTCCAGAATGATACATTGCATTATCAAGTTTTGTTTTGTGAGATGGTGTCTCCCTGAGGCCCCAGCTGGCCCAGAATTCACTATGTAAACCAGACTGATCTCCCTCTGACAGATATCTGCCTATCTCTGCCATCAGAATGCTGGGATTAACCATGCCTTGCACATCAGGGTTTTGTTTTTATCCTGAATTTTTGTGTTACTATGTCAGCATCCCTTCTTGTTACAACATATTACCATAGGAAATTGACATTATGAAATTGCATAGTCATGATATAATCCTTTTTATGTCCTTGCCTGTCACCTTGATAGCGATTTCTCCAGTGCTGTCCCTTTATTCCGGAAACCTGGCTCTTCTCTGACTTTGGAGATCTTTCCAGAATCATTACTCATTCAGAAGTTTGATATAGGGACATGTTGTTGAATGGTGCAAAGCTTTACGAAGACATAAGTTATATGTTCTAGTGCATAGTAGAGTTCTTATGAATAATGGCAATGTACTGCATAATTCAGTAAAGCTATGAAATATTTTTAACATTTAACAAGTAAATCATAAATATCTAAGGAAGTAGGCATAATTATTGATATTTTAATTTAACATAATAAATACATGCATTGAAATAGCAAGTAATACTCCACACAACTGTATAATTGGTGTGTGTGTATGTGTGTGTGTCTGTGTGTGTGTGTGAGTGTCTGATTGTGCATTCCGTGGTCAATGCTGGATGTCTTTCTCAATTGCTTTCCACATTACTTTTTGAGACAGGGACTCTTCGTGAAACAGAAACTGACCGATTTGGCTAGACTGTTTGGCAAGTAAGTCCCAGAGATTTGCCTGTTTCACCCTCTCCAGTACTGAGATTACAGGCTTTTCTCATGGGTGCTGGCGATCTGAGCTTAGATTCTTATACTATAACTGCAGTTCAAGGGTATCCCATGCCCTCTTCTGACTTCTTCATTCACCCCACATCCATGGTCCCACATATAGCATGCACACAAACACAGTGATACACACATGTACACATTAATTAAAGAATAAAATGAGGACGTATGGAGCGTATTGGCAAAATAAGTTCATAGTCTGTGTTTAATACTCAACATTCTACAAATATTCTGGTGACACTCTCTCCTTTGGCTCTAGACACGGAGAGAATGCTCTTCCCAAAACTTCTTTGGAGATGTAGGTCTCCATTTCTTTACCTGGGAAAATTGTTTTTTACCATCTTCATAAGTCATAGTCCTAGGTAAAGCTGATGCTTAATCAACAAAGAAATGAAAAGTTTCACAAGCCTTAATACATATTTGGACACCTCCAACTCTCTGGCTCATCATCAGAGCACCCTGCAGGGGTTTCAGGGTGAGGCCTGAGGCCTCAGTTGCAATATAAATTTCTGCCAGCTTTTGTCTTTGTCAAATATGCCTCAATCATTGATCTCTGAATGTATTCCCCAGGGAGTATTCTGTATGTAAAGTCCCATCACAAAGTCTCCTTCCAGGAAACTTATTGTAAATTGCACAATGATCTATCCTCAGGCTTGTGGATTGTATTCTTTCATAATTTAAGTGGAAGCCTAATATTGTAGTCTTGCCCCGTTGTAAAGAGTATCATGTTTCAACTAGTATTTGTGTGCAGTGTGTACACTGTGAAAATAATAAGACAAACCACCTGAAAGCATCATATAAAATTGAGCCTACTGTACCATGGAATCTACGGAATCACTGAATAGTAAAAGCGTAGGATATCAATCACATAGGGTTGCAGCTGAACTCATTCAAAACAGCAACTAGAACAAATCCCCAAATGTAATGTCATATCCATCTCTGTTAGTGTGTCTGTCAAATGAGATTGTCATGACTTTTTCCCTCTTAAAAACTAGTAAGAAACTCTGACAGAAGAAAAAGCTTAGTTATCGCCAAATGTGGCTCTCCTATTAAATTTTATTAATTTTCTCAGTTATGGAAAGACGATACATGCTATTTTTGATAGAGAAAAATTTTATGTTACCAATAAATTTTATTCACATTGACTCAAAATGTTTAGCATTCTTGAAGGTTTTAGTCCAAAAATGTTCTTATAATTTCACCCTGTGCCTCTTGCCTCCACATTTCCTCCATATAGAAGAACAGTCACCTGAACACCTACTATCCTGTCTCCTGAATCACAAAGACCTTTCTTACTTTCAGTCTTCTGATTTTGGAGCACAAACCTAATTTCTGCCAGGCATATATGAATAACTCTACCTTCTATCAGTCATCTCAAACATTTGATGACTAGGCAGGAGCAACTAAGTTCTTGACTTTTTATCTTATTTTAAGGTGTCAAAAGTGGAATTAATGGACCACAGAAATGGGTTATTTAAAAAGAAAACTACATATAGGAAATGGAGTGTACAATTGAAGGAATCGACGTGAGCTATCATTGAAACCAGTAAAAGCACAGAGATTAAAATGACCTAAATGCTTCAGAAGAAAAGCAATCCTGAAAACCAGAATTATAAATTACACATAAATATTCAGTAACTGTTTTCCTTTTGAAAGGTGGTTTTCCTCAAGGATCACAGCAGGAAGACAGTAAAATGTACCTCAATCAAAGGAATTCTATTTTAATATTCCATTTAAGTCATGGACAAGTCTTGTTTGTGTATAATCTAATTCATCATCAGATCTCTTGAAATACCCTCTCTAGAACCGGGAAAATTTATTCAGACTCCTGTCCAGGGCATCATTTCTCTTTACTGATTTATACTCAGTGTCTCTGCTAAAGGAAGACACAGGAGGGACTGTAGAGCACTGCCACCCTACGTGGAATCAAAGGAAGAGTGACTCTGAGTTTGAGAGAAAAACAACTGAAGTACATAGTATGGTATTCAAGGTGTAACTGTTTCTGAAAATAGATGTCAAACACAGAAAGAGCAGCTCTGTGTAATAAATTATACAGTGCCATTTTTTTTTAATATGGGATAGTTAGAATTTTAAAAAAGGAAATATTCCTCATCTACATCTAGGCTTTTCTTTAGAAAATATTTTTCCCAACTATGTTTACATATATGAGTTTAAAATACATCCCCATCTCTGCTTTGTAGGGACTTATGACTCTGTTTTGTATGTATGTTACAAAGCTACAACAGCATGTCATGTAAGGAAATCTCTTCATCCTTTCTCTTGTTGTAATTGTGCTTTTTTTTTGTAAGAAATTTAATCCCACATTGCAGACAGGTATTGCTGAGACATGTGAAAAGACCCAGTCCTGAAGCTAATACCTACAACTGTCTGTGGCGTCAGATAGCAAAGTAAGAGACATTGAGTACCCTGTAATTAACTAGCTAATTCAACAAATGTATATTGAACACTTTAACATTCTGAGAATTGAGCTAGAATCTTGGGATTATTAAAATAAACACATCACACCAAATCTTCTCTGGTGCCTATCTCTTTTTATGTGTATTTTACTGAAATAGGAAGATATACATTATATGTCATATGATTTAAAATATTTTAATGTGCATTTATTTTATTCTACATTTGATTATGGGTTGCGTTTTTCATTTACTTGAAAGTATCATATTGGCTGCTGGGTGATAATTATTGACAATAATATTGTAATGGAACAAATATAAAAATCAAGAAAAATGCGATTTAATATATTCTCTAGGTCAAATATGATTATAGCATAAATTGGCTTCTTACTTAGAGTATAGGAAACAGGGGGTATCTAGATATATTTTTGGAAATTGGACTTCCAAATTATTCTCTCTAAGGGTTCATCAAATTTTAAAATATAAGCAGATGTATAAAGAAACAAAGGAAGAAAACCTTGACTGTAAATGGAAGTACGAATATTTCTTATACTTGGTCTATGCTCAATTCTGGGCAGTTGTAGGATTCTATCATTGTCACATCCTGTCGATGGTGAACTGGTACTGCCCATGGCAAGCTGAAGAGGTACATGCTTAATGCTCTTTATCCAGCCTCGTTTGTGATTTTCTATGTCTTTGAACTGAATGTGAATTAAAACCATGAAGGGAATATTTTAGTCTGTTACATAATTAGTGACCAGTCAGAGGAGAAGAACTGTATTGTGACAGAGACCATGAAGCAGAACTTGTTAAAGCACAAACTTACTAACCCAGTTGCTAGGTTCTTGAAAACCCAGGAAAGATGCAGGAATAAATATCAGAGCGCATCTTGGCATTTACAGCTAAGATGACATTATCATGAAAAATAGACTCTGTGCCATCAGAACTGAAGGACATTTTCCCACCAGCACCTTTTTCCCCATCCATTACTTGATCTTCAACTTTGTATTATATGACAAGGTAACATTTTTATGAACAACTTGAGTGTCTGTGATCAGCCTGCCTATGAAATTAGTTTTGTCCCTAATGCCTGTTATTCCAGTTGTTAAATTACTTCACGTCATGCTCCAAGGCTTATATAGTATACAACAATCAAATGGGAACAACACTTTGCATAGCATTAAATGCCAAATATTCTATGACACTCCAGTAACTGAATGACAGCCAAAAAATATGTACTTGCTAAGGTTTCTTGCTGTTCTGATTGCCAAGTGAGCCCAACTTGGGAAATATTGGTTTGCCAAGTGTCAGTGCTGTGTTCATTTTGTTATTATTCTTTGTGAATAAAGTGCAGAGCATATTGCCTCTGAAGGTATCAAAGATAGTGAGCATCACGATTACAATTTGTGTAATTATTACAGCACCAGTATCTGAGTCCCCTTCATCAAATATTTATGTAACTATGTTGACTCTTTCAGCAATGCTGATTTTCAACATGTTTAATAAACTGTTTCATAGGCTCATTGCTTTTCAACTGAATATTTAAGTCAGATAAGGTATTCCAAAGTTCTCAAGAGTGAAAGACCCAGGACACTCAGTAAGATTTTATGTACAGGTCGATGAAGATACCCTAGAGGGTATCTACCTACATGAGAGAGCATCCTGCTACATTGTTAGCTAATTTTCCTATGTTTTCTAATCAACTAAGATAGTTCACCTACGCTTTACATGTGGTGTATATGAGATAGGAAAGACAGTTTGGAGCAAAGTAAAAAGGAGAGGCTATCATAAAACAGCATGATTGTTCAATGGCACAGATGGAAATACCTTTCCTTCCAGATATCAACAAATAACATTAAGAATGTTTATAGAGCTGGGCATGGTGGCTCATGCCTTTAATATCAGCACTCAGGAGGCTGAGGCAAGCAGATCTCTGTGATACTGAGGACAGCCTGGTCTATTTAACTAGTTCCAAACCAGCTGGGACTAAGGGGAGAACCCTGTTGAAAACAGGAAGAAGAAAGAAAGAAAGAAAGAAAGAAAGAAAGAAAGAAAGAAAGAAAGAAGGAAGGAAGGAAGGAAGGAAGGAAGGAAGGAAGGAAGGAAGGAAGGAAGGAAGGAAAGAAGGAAGTCTTTTCAGAATATGAACACAGCATTTCAGCCATCTTGACCCTTAGGAATTGAACTCTGATTCATGCTTTAATGTTAGAATAGTTTGTTGTTCATAGATTTTTTTTCATTTTGAGATTTTAGATAGAAGGTAAAGACTGTTAAGGGAGAAGTAGAAGGGGAACTATCATAGGTGTTTGAGGAGTAAAACAATATAAAAGACTTGAGTCCATCCAGACAAGTCAGCTTTGCTGGGTTCAGAAGAACCTCATTATTGCAGTAGAACAAACCAAGTGTCTGATGCAGATTTCTCTTTAGGAGTGTAATATTTAAAGTCCCACAAGTATTTACTTAAGAAAGGGTAATAAGGTTATGTGCATTCTTAACATTAAATTAAAGCAGTGTCTGGTAGAGTATTAAAAGTCCCCAACCATCACTGTACCATGAAGGCAATGGGCCATTAGCCTTCATTAGCAAATCAGGGCCTGAGATAACCCTGCTTTCTGTCTAACTATAAAGACTAAGATACAGTCCATGCCACTTAATCTGGACCTAGGTAATAAGCACGTCTTAATTAAGATGCCCCGCTGGGAACCAATTTAATGCAATATGTATAATGGGATTTCAATTCTGCTTTGGCGTCTTTGTGCTAGATAATAGGGGTGGCTGCAGCAGCTTTATGTCACTAATTTCACGAACTAAATACAATCTTAGTATCTCAGCATGAGTATTTAGGAAGCTCAGAGGAGAAAAAAAAATGAAATATCATCAACTGTTTTAAAATGGTGTTAAGGGAACAGCTTTTAAACTTCTTTTCATCAGTGTCTCGTTTTCAGAAGCTATGTTTAAGTGCACTGATAATAGCAGCAATTGATCCCTTCTTTCTTTGTGTAGGTAGACGCTTTGTAGGCTGCTCAATATTTCTTGAATTAAAAAAAATGTTGTTTTGCCCCAAATTCCCCTTTTGATATGTTTTAAGGAGAAAGAAGAGCTGCCTGCCTGGTATACTGAATTTGAAGACCAAATGGGGGAATATTTAATAAAATTAGCCTGCTCAGTATTTTGAATGCTTTGTTTGTTTAACTTATAAGAGGATTGTTTAATCTGTTCAAAACAAAATAAATCACCTGCTCATTTTCCACCTCATCCACCTGCCCCTCTATGAGTCTATCACATATTTATATCTGTCATATCATTTATTCAACTGCTCACTTACTCCACAAAGTTTATTAAGAATCTATAAACTATTAACACCATATGTGAACAGGTCAGTAACTGAGGATATTGTTCATATCATAGACTATCAGCACTGCAGGAGCAAATGAAACTAGCAGCAGCATTAATTAGCAGAGCGTGAGGGTCCTAGATGGGTTGATATGTGATGTAGTCAAAAGATGATGATTCATTTCAGTTAGGCATCAATTAATGAGTCAATGTGGACAGACTTAAAGTTATTGTAGTTCAGAATTCTATTGTAAAATATTTTTGAAATTCTCTTTTCTTAAAAGAGTTTTATTTTATTATTATTTTTTAATCTTTAGAAATATTATTTCACCTTTATTTCCAGATATAGATATGAAATGATCTTAATTATCTACTTATGAAATTTAGAGACAGTTATTAAATCACTGTAATAATCCTGCTGTATATTTGGAAGACTGGTGAAAGACAAGTGTTTTGTTTAAAGCTCTGAATTTTTACATTGGTTTTCATTTGTTATAAAACATTTTCTTTTTTCGTATTTCATTTATTATTTATATTTTATCTGTATGAGTGTATTGCTTGCATGTATGTAATGAACTGTGACATGCAAAGCCTGTGGAGGCCAGAAGAGGGCGATGGAACTCCTGGAACTGGAGTTATGGACAGTTGTTAGCTGTCAAGTGGGTGCTGGGAATCAAACTCAGGTCCTCTGGAAGAACAGCAAGTGTTCTTAGTCACTGAAGCATATCTCCAGCCCCATGAAATATGCTGTTGGGTTTACTGAGGTGTTACTTTTCTTCTCTGATAAAACACTATGACCAAGGGCACTTATAAAAGGAAGAGTTTGTTTAGTTTATAATTCCAAATGGATCCGAGTTGGTCATGGTGAGCAGGCATGGTGACAGGAAGTGACCAGAAGAGAAAGCAAAGTGTTCATATCTATAAGCAGGCACAGCGAGACAGCTGGGGTCCAGCAAGACTTAAGCATTCTCAAAGCCGACCCCCAGTGACATGCATTCTCTGGCTAGGTCACACCTCCAAAAGTGCCAAAACAGCCACACCAACTGGCAGTAAAATTCAAATTCTTGAAGCCTGTGGGGGACATTCTTATTCAAACCACCGCAATTACTAAAGATATTTTGAAACATAAAGCAGAAAAAAATTGTTCACCATTTCATACATTTTAAAACTCTATTTATTATTTTTATTTTACATGTATGAGAGTTTTTGCCTGCATGTGTGTGTGTGTGGTGTTGTGCCATTGGTGACCAGAAGAAAGTGTAGAAATCCCTTGGATCTAGAGTTATAGATCATTTCTTAGTTGCCATGCTTAAGAAATATTGGCAAAGGATTACTGTTGGATGAGAATGGGTTAGTCTTAAATCAAGGGCCTCTGGGTAGGCTAACCAGACCTCATTGGATGAACCTGCATTGAGATCACTCGGGGACAGTAACTTGACACACCAGACCATAACACAGATGAAAAAAATATATATGGGTTCCAGTTGGGGCACTATGGAGGTGTTCCAGTGGGGAAAGGGCTGTAAAGATGATTAAGACTGACTGAGATGTTCTGTATGAAATACACAAATTTAATTAAAATGTATTTTAAAAGAAGACACCATAAAGACTCGATCTTTAATTCCAGCTCTTGGGAGATAGTGGGCAGGCCTCTGTGAAGTCAAAGCCAGCTTGTTCTACATAGTGAGTTTCAGGCCAGCAGTGGAGACCCTGTCAATAAAAACTGAATGCATCAAAACAGTTTTAATCAGAATAGTATGTCATTTAATCAGAATAGGTTCATCATTTTGTCTAAAAAATTAAATATTTATTAGATGGTATGCTTTAATTTTATTCTAATACCATGTTACATATGAATATATGTCATATAAACACATTATCTCGTTCTGTAAGATTTCTGCTCTTGATTTCCCCGACTTATTTCAGTAGATTGTCTTCCTTTTGGGTAGGGGAGGTTAGACGGTGATAGATGATGATATGTGTCTTTTCCATTACTCAGAACTGTGATCTTCACCTAAGTGAAGAAAGCATACTCCCCAGGGGTTTGCATACTGATTCATTTTTAAGGAATAAAAGACCAAAACCTTGAATATGTTACCACTTTTCATTTCAGTTTGTTTGGTGGGTATTGTGAGCAGGCTTCCAGCAGTGAACTGTAACAATTGAAAACCTTGATTCCAATTCTGTCACATTCTTGGAACTCATGGTAGGTGAGTTAAATGGACAGTCATAATCTAATTAGGTACTTCACAATCAGTTGCACTAATTTGTGTAATTCCATTGCACACAATACTTGATGATGTATCATATCTTTGAAACAATTATATAATTTAAAAGGTCAGTTCATTTGGATTTCATATCTCAAACTTTTTTAATTTTATTTGTTTTCTTAGGTGAGTTGAATATACGAATTTTTAAGGAATATGACTATTTTCTGTCTTATTATTTTTTGCAAAGATAATCTCTAAATAATAAACTAAATAAGCATGAGAAGTTTTGTTTTGCAAACACATGCAGAAGAAAAACTCTGTCTAGTGGAATTTTTTTCAAATTAATTCCCATATTCATGGAGAGCAAAACTATAAATAATTATCATGCAGCTGTATAGGTTTAAATATATAAACCATTTATTATACATTTAATTTTCTCATCTCAGTCATCCATCATAAGGGCATATCAATACTTTCATGGACTGATATTTAGAAATCAAAAAACTGACTTGGAGCCAATCACCTAAACAATTCAAAAGTGAACAACTGAAGTCAAAACTTGAGTTTTTCTTTACAAGTTAAATCACGTCAAATGACAAAGCAAACCCTTCAACGTTTGTGCAGTCTTTGAAATTTGAAACACAACATTTTAGTATCTTCACCTGTGGTCCTCTACCACAAATGGCATATGAAAATTAAACACAACTGTTTGAAAATCCCTGACTGTCATTTGTAAGTGCTGTGCTTCAGTATTAATTGCCATGCCCTCCTCTTCAGCATCTCAGGAACATCCATCTTCTACTGTTGCTCATGCCAGTAAAGTGCTGGGCTCTAACCACATACGTCCTCTCAGAATTCCAAATGTTGTCCCAAATCTCAAAGTTATGAACTTTGCTTCTTGATCTTTCTTTGGTTAATGCTCTTTACTTATTGTATGCACAACAACAAAATTTTTTCATGGAAATGACAAATTTCCGTATATTAATAATCCTGAAGTGTACAGTCTGCTAAATTGTTTCTAGTGTTTTTAAAAATTATTTTAATTGAAATTTTATGTACTTCATACAGAACATTTCAACCACTCTTAATCACTTTTATAGCCCCGTCCTCATTGGCACCCACACACACACACACTCTCCCAATGGAATTTATAGTCTGTTATTGGCATTAAGGCCTATTATGTCAAATTAGCATCCCCAGACATTCCTCAGTGCACTTTCATCAACATGTCTAGCCAGCCTATCCAGAGTCCTTTACCTTAAAAAGAACAGCTCTTCCTCACCCAACAATAATCAGCTGCCAATATTCTTCAGCAAATATTGGGATCTGCTACCCATTTCTCCACTTCCTATCTATTTCAATGAGTACTTATATCCTGTACAACAGTAACAAAACCATTTCCAAGTAGCTTATCAATACAAAGCTGTGATTGAAAGGAATAGGAAATATCTTGGACCTCTGAAAATGTCTTTATGTCTTTCTTGTTCTTATTTTCAGTCACGGTGGCTGTTCCGTTCCTTTATTTCCTCCTCAGTGAGCCTTAGAATCTGACTTACTTGCTAGCTCTTTTTTAAACTCATGATTATTGAGTCCATTTCTGCGTTCTCTATTTAGTATGATTATTTTTAATGTGCTCATCCCTCCATTAATTCTCCCATCTTGTCTAATGTGTCAACATCACAATTACTAAAATTAGGTAGACTGACTTCCTCTTAGTTTATTCTTCAATTCCAAAAAAAAATTATTTTAGGAGTCTTTCCATATCAATTTTAGAATAATTTTGTTTGTATTCTCAAAAATGGTGATATATTACTATAAATTTTGTTAAACCTGTATATCTGTTTGAGGAGAATGAATAGCTTTAGCATACTTGTAATCGGTGATCACTGTATGTTTCTTCCCTTATTTAGGCCTCCTTTGATTTCTCTTGTCAATACTGTGCAGTTTTCATTAAGAAAGATGAACTATATTAACATATATTCCAGAATCATTGATAAAATTCATCTTGCTCTGTAAGAAGGGAAGTTTATTCATAGAAATGCACATTTGCCTTAACTGTGCCTATGTGTGAATCTCCTTGGTCCCCTCACCTGCAAGTCATGCAAATGTATAGAATACAAGGTGATTTTGTGGTCACTGGGACAGTAAAATAACCTCAGTAATAGGTGCTAGATGTTGTTGACCATTTCAAAGCATGTCAGATGGAAGCATCACTTCTACCAATATATATTTAGAATCTCTCTCAGCTTATTGCATTCAAAGAAATTATGATGAAAGGAGCTAGAATCTCAGACATGTCAATTTTACTGAACAGACAGGAAGATAACTGTCCGTTACGATACTTCATATGTTTCTAAGACTTTAACCTTCAGTTCTGGAGATGGTAGTCTAGGCCAACATTTCAGAGAGCCATAAAATTATACATTCCTGGAAACGTTGAGCCTGGAGGTATTCTTGTCATTTCAAAATGTTCTACCAACATTGCTTTATTAACCATCCTGAATGACAAATTTTGAGATTTCAAATCATATGTTGATTGTTTGTCAGTGATGTACCATGGGTAGTACAGAGAGACTCTGTCTCACTTTTTCAGATTTTGCTTGGCTGTGATTAACCCCTCTGCTTATTACTCATCAGTGCTTATCTAAACAGAAAAAAGTGCTAAATTCTTTGGACTTCTGATGATGGCAGAATTCCTTTGACAACCCAGTCTCCACCGACTGTTAATCTTTGATGAAACAAGTTTTTAATGTGATAAGGAAACTTTCATTTAACATTTCATTCTCACCCTGTAAAAGTTCCAGCAGTGTTTCAAGAGGACATGATGCTAAGTGAATTAAGTTAGGCATGGAAACACAAATACCATATGTTCTTTCTCCTAATAGACAGTAAAATCATGGTTTCATAGAAGCAAAACAAAGATCACTGGTTATTAAAGACTAAGAAGGGTAGGATGGAGAGAGAATGGAAGGGGGTTGGATAACAGATTCCAAAGCACAGAAATAAGGAACAAAGAAGGAGGAAGTTATATATGATAGTGTGTGACTAGGATTTACATAATATTATTATATATTTCATAAAGCATTAGAAGAGAGGAATTTGAAGGCTCCCACAACAAAGAAATTATAAATATTTAAGACTATGAAAATATTAGTTATTCTGATTTGATCATTAAATATATTATGTATGTTTCACATTCTCTGCCAGAAGTGGTATAGTTATTTTTAAAATACGTTAGAAATACATTAAAATGAAACTTAAAAATACATTTCTATGATAATTTACTAAGATGTTCTTCTTGGAAAATAGGAATAGAGCTGTGCTCAAATTGTGAGGAGACAAACAGAAATACTGGGGTTGTAGATAAATCCGATTAACAGATATGTATATACAATGTTGACTTAATGTAACGGGACAGATATCCTGAGCTCCAGAATTGGAATAGAGAAAACAAGGGTGCCATAACTGCATATCAGAGAGGAAGGCCAAGGAAGGATGCCCCTGTGAGTCAGGTGAGTTTGGTTGGTGTATTCAGCATCCTGATGTGAAAATGTTGCAATAAATGCAGAATCATTTCAAACTCTGTTTTGCAGTGAAGACTGTAGCAGCCTCAGTGTACAGGCACTGCCAGTTCTTACCTCAGTGTAATGATAGCACCACTTGCAAAGTTTCAATATTTAATCAGGAAAATGAGGAGCAGGTAGTTTTCCACTATACCCTTGTGCCTGATTCTTTTGTGCCATTTTCTGTGTGATAGTTGAGACAATTGTCAATCATAGAGTTTGGGTGTTTGTTCTAAATCTTCAGCATTAGTTTGTCTGGTTCAAAAACAAAGCTAACTTCTTTTGATTTTCTTCAACGTTTTTCTTTTAAGAATACTGCTCAAAAATTAAAATGGAAAATTCAAATAAAGGGACATAAAACTGTCAACATCGAAAAAAACACAATAGAGAGTTTATAGACAATAACCTAACCATGTACAATTGACAGTTCATTGAAAATTTAATCTATCTAGACTCAAAGCACCTTATGTATTTTTATTATGTTTTCCCACTGTGCTCATGTTTAGTTGTTTCAAAATTGAACACATAAAGAAAAATTTATTTTTGTGTATCTCTTTTTTAAAAAAAATATATTCCCTCTCCGATACTAAAAACCTGATGTTTTCATAATTTTAATGTTTGGAACGGGTTATATCACTCTTTTTCTTGTAGACAGCATGGGGCTTGAAATTTTACAACCACATAACTACTTTGAGAAAGAGGAAATGAGCCTGTGTGTTGGTTGATCCAGTCATCAAAAATTTAGCCAGAACTGACAAGGGAAGGTGGAGAGTCAGAGAGAGCGAAACTTCGAGATGAGAATCCACAGGTATTATAGAACTATATGAGGCTACTTCCTGAGATTGACTTGACTAAAGGTACATTTTTACCCCTGGTTTTACCTTGGCGTCAACTCATATTGCTTTTTGATTCCAGAGATACCAGAGTATTCATACACTGAAAAGTAATTCAAAGTTTGCACTTTAAGAAACTTATGGATTATAAAGAATTAAATACAGAGGGAAGCAAGACTGTCCTAAGCAGCATAGGAATTCTTGTCTGGCCCCAGGCTATATTGGTATCTTGATCTTCTGCAATGCATACCTCAATTTCTACTATTTCCATAGAAATCTTTATTTCTTTTAAATGAAATTTCATCAAGCTGCATATCAAAAGTTTTTGAAATATATATCTAAACTTTTCCTGGTGTCTCACTCTTAATAATTTCCTTCCTATTGAAATTGCTTTTTTCTTCAAGCTTCTGCAACTCTGTGATTCTATAGTAGCAGATTCTGTCTGAGAATATTTCATTGATCCCACTGTGTTCTCTTTCCTGGATACTTTGAAGTGACTAGTCCCTATGTTTCCTTGATTCTTGGTTTTATCTGAAGGTACAGGCAAAAGCTGATGTTCCCCATCTGTGGATTTCACTTTCAAACTATTTTCTAATACCATATGTTGGCACTGGGAACTCTTTTCTCATGGCATTTTGGCCTTTTACCCATCAGCTGATTAATTTGCATGTCATTTTGTCCCTCTGCATCTCTACCTGCAGATCCATCTATATAATAGTAAGCCAGTTGTGCAACTACTTGAATTTGTACTGAATTTCCATGCATTGCTTTGTAAATACAGTGCATAATAGGAAAAGTGTCTATAGTCTAGCCAGGTACAATGTTCTGAAAGTGTGATTATCTAAAATTTGTGAGAACTCATGAAAATGCATACCAAAAGCAGTCCGTGTCTAATCTTGTTTGTATCCTCACTGAAACTAAGTCAAGCAATGACCAACCATGTAAATGAACTAAAGAATCTATACATAAATCTAATAGAATCATAATAATAGTTTGCATTTATAATGAGTACTACTTAAATGAACCAACAATCACTATCACATCTCTTGCCTGGTTTTCTTGTTGTGCTAGTTTTTGAAATATAGAAAGTAGTTATCAAGAGTCTTCTTCTTAAAATTTTTATTGAGTTATATGCATTTAATACAAGAGTTCTTAATCAAACTTAGACCCCCTTCCTCATCTACATACCTACATCCCCCACCAGACCTCATGTACTCCATCAAACAAGTTAAGTCTTATTCATTCAAGAATTAGTGTCCAGATGTCCTTTAGTGCAAATTCATCACCTGATGTCTGGTCAGGCTATCTAGGGCATACTGTCTCTCTCCCAGAATTCATCAGTTTCCAATAGCTCTCAGTCTAAGTCTGGCCTGTGGACGGTTCTTCATCTCCAGCATTGCTGTTGTGATCCAGCCGACCCAGAGAATGGAGGACTATTGAACAGGTGGCTCAGAGTGAGGTGGGAGAAGTTCCCGGGACACTTTGTCACTGGGCAGTTCAGTTATAAAAACCAAGGCAGTTATATAGGGAGGCCTTTATGACCATTATAGAAGGTGGGAAAAGTTAAAGTTGGGGTCTTTAGGTAAGCACGGGAAGGTTGTAGGGCTGACACGGAAATTAGAAACGAGGAGATGAAACCCCAAATCCTGGTTCTGGTCTGGGGCGATCTTTGTGTGGGAAAAGATTTGTAGCTACAGTGGCTTCCTGGGGCCAGGATATCGCATCAAGCAGAGCAGGCCAGACTCCTACCATCCCTTCAAAGTAACTGGGGTTGCTTGACTTTGTTCAATGCCTTTTACAATAGACCCAGTCCCTACACTGGCCCGCCACCAATTTCTATCGCTCCACACAAGACCCTTGTCTAATTTGCGTTGGGCTGTGAGTCTTGTGCTCAGTGCCATCATTGTCACAATATTTTATTCATTAGTTTTTTATTTAATGTGTGTGAGTGTATTGCCTGCATGTATATACGTGCACCTGTGTCATTTAGTGCCTGAGAAGAAGAGTAGAGGGAGTTGGGTTCCTTGGAAATAGGTACGAGCTGTTATTAGTAACTATGTGGTTGCTAGGAACCAAATCCAGGTTCTCCGCAAGAGCAGTTAGTGCTCTTAACTGCTGAACCATCTCTCCAACCCCGAATTTTATTCTCCTAATGACTTCCAAATGTAAATTATTAGTCTGAAGTTTTCTTCTGTACTGCGATAAGAGGAAAAGTTGATAGAATATAAATGAGGACATCAACGTTTTTCTTAGATCAAAGGGTTTATTTACTTCTTTATTATATCTTTCATGAATGCACTTAACACATCGTGAACTACACGGACATCTTTCCATTAGATGTAAAAGAAAATGGAAAGGGCTCTAACAGAAAATGAAATAAGAGCAGTGATCTCTGATTGTAAAGACTCATCTAGAAATTTGCTTTTCTAACCCCCACAGTATTACACCAATGCAGAAAGCTTTGTCTTCCACTGCTATAAACATCAGAAAAGTTATTAAATTCAACTCACAGAGTTATTGACTCTTTTACTTGCTGCTGTGGCTTAGCAGTCTTCTAAACTCATTATGTTAGTGCCTATGTTTACTTCAGATTTCTGGCCATGGTGTCTACTTCAATGTCTGAAATTTACTAGTATATAATAATTACGGAAAACAATCGGTCTCCTCGTGGCATTCCCATGACCTATGTACAATATATTTCAGTCATGTAATTCCTCTCTTAGGCACTTTTGTGCTGCCTAGGCTCTCCTGGGGGTCTGAATTCTCTCTCCAATAGCTACCAATTGACTTTTATGCATTCTTTGTTTATAAATCTAGATTCTGCATATGAAAGAAAACTTGAAAGATATTTTTTTTCTCTAAGACTGGTTTACTACTTTTAGTGTGTAGATCTTCTGTTCTCTCCATATTCTTACAAATGCATAATTAATGACTGACTAATATCCCTTTGTGTATATGCTAGATATATTTTCTTATCTATTGATCTGTAATGAGCATTTAGGCTGATTGCATAATTTTCCTATTTTAAATTGTAATAAAAGCATGACTGTGCAGGTATCTCTGGTACATGTTTACATGAGCTCCTTATGTATACATGCAAGTGTGGTATGACAGAATCATATGATAGTTCTGTTTCTGGTTTAATACTATAATATTGATTTCCATAGAGAGTGGATAACATTTAAATTCTTTACACTGAAAAGGACAGGAAGTCAATGTGAGATAGAAACAGCGTTATCTCTTTGACATACAGAGAGACATGTTCTAAGTATTTCTAACTCATCTTTAAATCTCTTCTGGAAATGCATATATTTTTGTTGAAGAGCCTGAAAAATAAGCAGAAGAAATATTTTATTGAGACTTCCAGAGCCAGAGACAATGGTCAATTAAAAGTGTTAACAAGACAACTGAGGAAACTGTCCCAAAGTGACTTTCATGGCAGTTCTTCAGTGTGATGAAATCCAACTCCCACATGAGTTAGGGCAGTAGCTCAAAGCAGATAGGAAAACCTTATAGAGACTTTTCAACATTTTCCCAGGAGACTTGTGTAGGCAGAATCATTTTGTTTCCTTATAAAGTCAAATTAAATTTAGCCTTTTGTGGCATGTCAAGTAGACATTTAACTTCCTTAAAAACAACCTTGTTCGTAAACTTTGAATATAATCGCCATTCTCATTGTTAGAAGAACTGATATTATAGAATCATAATACACAGCATAGACTAGAGTCTCCATAATCCATATCCTTATTTTCCTCTTCAAACTGAAATGAATCTCATGTTTCCTATTTTGATAGTTTCTCAGCAAAGTCTCTCTGGATGAGAAAAGAAGCCAAATATATTTCAAGCTAACCTGTCAATCAAGAAACAGTGCCTGTCAAAGTAGAGAGTAATGTCTAATAAAATTACAAAAAAAGATTGTCTGTGAAGATTTTGTTAGCATGGAGAATACCATCAGATTACTGAGCATAAGGAGAAGTTGTAAAGAGAGCGGCAGCAGTTCACAGTGACATCAGAGATGTGAGGTTTCTCCATTAGGAAGATGCTAGTGAAGAAAGCAGGGCCCTCAACAACAAGGTTCAGGCAGCATTAGGAGAGGCACCAATATGCTTGTGCAATAGTCACTCATTCTCATAAAAATCATTAAAGTCTGAAGTGTCTTTTCCACCTTCGGGTAGAAGGCAGAATAATTATGTCTTATCAGTTACAGATCAAAAATTTACAGTACGTTCTTTACAGTGTGGATGCATTAATTCGTTACCAATTTGAAAATAAAACAGATTGAAAGTCCCGTTTTTCATTTCTGTGTAGTAACTCCATAATTTGGTACAACGTAAATGTCAGAGATCACCAAAAATGTGTTATCATTCTGTTTCTCTCTGCTCTTATGCTCACCTGTCCTGACACTCTTCCATGACTGCAATGTGCCATCAATTCTGCTCTATGTCCTCTAATGTCCCCAGAGCTTTCTAGTCTGTTTCTTATGCCTTTGTTCATTATTCTTTCCTGGGCACTTTCAATAGTCTTTTTCTTGGTCGTTTATAGGTTTTGTCCTTCTAATGCCCCCATTTTTCTGAAGGAATAGCAAGCAAATCATCCATGCCACTTTACTGCTTGAACTTGCTCCATGATATTGAACGACAGTTTGTAATGTAACAGCTTTCCCTTTGCCACTGACAATCTCTACACAATTCTATCAGCTTACACAGTCCCTTTGTTGTCTACTTCCAGTAATACTCGATTGTCCATGAAGTCCCAAACCATGGTTTCTCATGTGATTTCTCATATTTGATACCACTTCCTGTAATTCTCATGTAAAACAGGTGTTTCTGGAAAATATGTGCTTTAAGAAAATGAGCTTATTTAATAACTAGATGTGCTATTAATTCCTTCTTTTCTTAAAAAAAAAGATTTATTTATTCTAGTTTTCCATGTGTGAGTGAGTGTCTTGCTGCAAGTATGGATGTGCACATGGGCAGTTGTGAACTGACATATGCTGAGAACCAATGGGGTCCTCTACAAGACAGTAAGTGTTTTTAACCTCTGAACCAGCTCTCCAATCCCTGTTGATTGACTGTGACTCTGACATGTCCTTCTCCAACCCAGCCTCAAACCAGGAGATAAACCATCTTCCTCTGGATCATATAGCAAAGTGATGAAATGCCCAGCCTCTAATTAATCAGGTCCAGTTTTGACCAGCAATCCTCTATCTTTATCATTTCACGAAGTTAGTCAACTTCTCTCAACTTTAGAATATCTCAAATAAAGGAGGAGGTTTGGTATACCTAGAACATTAATTGATTGCCAGTATCTGATGCAAATACATTTTACAATATTCAGCTGAGCATACGGAACAGAAAATGTATTTTAGGAAGATTGCTATTTCTGTTCTGAGGACCAAACACAATAATTTCCTATTATAGATGTCAGTCAGCATCTACTGTAAGGTAATGACTGGTTTAAATGGTATTCCAATTGTTAGAATTCTAGTTCCTTGAGAAAAGGAACTCACGTTTATTCATTTCTGTTTTCTTAATCTTATGGCCAGCGTAGGACACAATATTTTACAAATAATCAAATCAAAATCTATTAAAGAAAAACAAAGTCTTTTTGATACTCTCACCTATTTGCACATTCAATTATCTCTTGAAAAGGAATTTCATATATTGATATTTTAAGAAAGCCTAGTCATGTTTTACATTAAAAAGCCATTTCTTAGAGGCCACATTCATGTGAGAACACCTCTAGAAACAATTACTACACAGCAGCTTGTTAGATTAAACAGGAGGAGATGGTCTTGTTTGGAATGCCCTGACAAAAACCTTTTTATTTCCTGCTAACTGTAAAATACAATGCCCTGACCACTAGCTACAGGTATCTCTATCCACAATAAAAGCCAATTACTTTGGCAATATGATCTAGTTAAAGTGGAATCACTAGTAACTATATTTGAAAAAAAAAATCAAATGCTTTGGGAAAGATTGTTTGCTTTCTAGACAGGAATCAATATCACCCAATAAGGTTTCAACATAAAATTTTGAAGAACACTAGTTAATCTAATTCACATCAGAACTTATTTTGTACTTCCTTTATAGAAGCTACTAAAGTAAATCAGTTCACAGGAAAGAGATTTGCATACATTTGACCTTCTACTCTAGTATAGCAATGATCCTTGTGTTCATCAACAGAGGACGGTACATGTCTCACAGTTGGGTAGAGATATATAATTTTATGTGAAAGCAAATATATTGTACATGTGTTAGTAACCTATGTAACCATTCTCTCTCTCTCTCTCTCTCTCTCTCTCTCTCTCTCTCTCTTTCTCTGAATTATCTCCTTAAAACGCTAATTACTTCTCTGTCAAGGAACTTGTACTCCCTTAAATAATATGTGAGGCTTTGGGAGATGTCTCTATGGGTAAGGGTTTGCCTTGAAACAGTTAGGACCTGAGTTGAATCTCTAGCACTCAAAGATAAGCCAGATAAGCAACTTTTCTGTTGCTGTGACAAAACACTATGACCTAGTCAACTTACAGAAGGAAAAGTTTATTTGACTTGCAATTCCAGAAGGGTAAGAGTCCAACATGGCAGGGAGGAAGGGCAGCCGAGATGGTCTGAGAATAAAGCTGAGCATACTTTAAGCAGAGAGAAAGACAGGAAGTAGACAAGCTAAATACTGTCATGGTCTGCCCCCTGATGACAGTCACACTTCCTTCAGCAAGGTCACACTTTCTGAAGTTCTCCATGAGCCTCCAGAAACAGTGCCATAAACTGAGGTCCAAGTTGCCAATACTTAGAATCTATTGGGAAAATTCTCATTTAAACCACCAGAGTAGTGTGTATCTGTAATCCCAGGGCTCCTAAGGGGAGATGGGATGTGGAGACAGGAGAATCTCTGGAAGATCATGTAGAGTAGATCGATTCTCCGTTGGAAAAGCCTGATGAGCTGTGGACAAATACTCCTGCTAGAGTGGTATTACACATGATCACCTTTCACAGAAAGATGCTGGGAAAGTCCTAGGCCACACCCACCCTGTCCATTGGCCTTGGATGTGAGAAGAGGAGGGGCTAAATGTATTTAAACTGGGGGTGCCAGGAGGCCAGCCCTTTATCCCTCCCCTATTGGCCATTTGGATCTGATCACCAGGAAGTCGCAAGATCCAAGCCTCATGGATTTACTAATGTAACTTGCAGAGGCGGGGGGTGGTCACCCATGTTGTGTGAGTTATCCTCTATCCACTGCTTTGTTAGCAAGCCCAAGTAAACCAGGCAGAATTTACCTACCTGTAAGTGGTGAAATTTATGTGTTTGATCCAACACCTTGTTCTGACCTCTGTAGGCATTGACAACATGAGTACACTTACACACATGTAGACAATATACTCATGCACATAAGTAAAAATAATGCATAAAATATTTTTTAAAAGAGTTTCAGGCTTCATATTGAGATCTTTGATCTATGTGGAGTTGACTTTTGTTCAGGGTGAATGATAATGTGTCGATGTCATTCTTCTACAGATGGAGGTCCAGTTTTGCCAGCACCGTTTGTTGAAGGTCCTGTCCTTCCTTCAGTGAGCATTCTTGGCACCTTTGTCAGTATTGGGTGGTTGAAATTGCATGTACTCATGTTTGGGTCTTTTACTGTGTTCCATTGATCTACATGTCTTGATTTCTGCTAATACCATGCTGTTTTTATGACTATGGTTCTGTAATATAGTTTGAGATCTGGTACGTAATCCCCTTCTAACATTTCTCTTTTTGTCCAAGATTAACTACCTGGGGTTTTGTGATTCTACATGAATTTTAGGTTATTTTTTCCTAGCTCTGAGAAGAATGGCATGGAGATTTTGATTGGCATTGTAATGAATCTGTAGATTGCTTTTGATAGGATTATCACTTTCACAATATTAATTCTACCAGCCCATAAGCATTTAGATCTTTCCACCTCCTGGTATCTTTTTCTATTTCCTTTTAAAAGATTTAAAACGTTCAGGGTAGAGACCTTTAATGTCTTAGGTTAGGTTTATTCCTATTTTACTTTTTTTAGTCTCCTGTGAATGGGAGGGTTTCCGTCACTTTTTCTCCAATTGCTTGTTATTGGTATATAGAACAGTTCCTGATTTCTGTTAAGTTGATTTTGTAACCTGCCATTTTGCTGAAAGTATTGATCATTTATAGCAGTATACGATGAGATTTTGGGATCTCTTCTGTATAATATATCATCTGCAAATAGTGATAATTTGACCTCTTCTTTTCCAATGAGTACTCCATTTAGTTCTTTGCCTTGCCTTATTGCTCTAGCAAGAATTCCAAACATTATATTAAAAAGAGTGGAGAGAGTGGACATCCTTTTCTGGTTTCTGATTTTAGTGGGAATGCCTCCAGTTTTTCTCCATTTAGAATGATGTTGGCTGTGGGCTTGATGTTTCTAACTTTAATTATGTTGAGGTATATTGACTCCAGTCCAGTTAATTCTAAGGCTTTTACCATGAATGTATGTTGAATTTTATTAAAGACCATTTCTGACTCTACTGAGATGACCATGTGATTTTTGTCTTTTATTCTATTAATATTGACATATTTTATGTGTATTGAACCATCCCTGCATCTCTAAAATAAAGCTGAATTGATCATGGTGGATGATCTTTTTGATATGTCTATATGTAGTTTGCAAGTATTTTGATGAGAATTTTTGGACCAAAGATATGGGTCTGTACTTTTCATTTTTGGTGTATCTTTATCTGGTTTTGGTACTAGAGAAAGCGGAATTCATAGAACAAGTTTGGGAGTTCTATTCTTTTTGAACATTATTCTTTTTGAATAATTTATATCATATTGGTTGTAGATCTTTAAAATATCTGGTAGAATTCTGCTGTGCATTCATTTGGGCCTAGAGGATTCACATTCAGTCTAGAGGATTTGTATTAGTATATAATTTTCTTTGTATGTTTTGGTTCTGTTTAAGCGGTTGATCTTTCTTTGATTCAGGTTTGGTCGTTTCCATGAATTTAGATATTCATCCATTTCTTTTAGGTTTTCAAATTTCATAGATTAAGGATTTTTAAAGTCTTTCAACTGACTCAGTTAAAGGATGGGCTATGGACCTAAATAGAGAGTTCTCAAAAGAAGAAATAATGATGGCTATGAAACACCTTTAAAAAGTGTTCAACATCCTCAGTAATTAGGAAAATGCAAATGAAAACCAGGGTAAGATTTCATCTCTCCCTAGTAAGAATGGCTAAGATCAAGAGAACAAATGATGCCATATGCTGGAGAGAATGTGGAGAAAGGGGAGTGCTCATTCACTGCTGGTGTGATTGGAAATGTCTGCACCACCAGAGAAACCAGTGCGGAGAACTCTTTAAAACTGTTGAGAGCTTGAATAATAAATTACTAAAATTATCAAAAGCCAAGTAGAGACCATCAGACTCCAGGTAGTTCTCACCAGCAATACCAGAGGCTTCCTCTAGAATAATATAAAGATTATGTTAATGAAGAGCAGGAAAACATAATGGAAGTAGGAAAACATACCTGATGGTTGCTAAAAGACCTTGGGATGTGATGTTAAGAACTTTGGAGCAGGAAATGCTCTGAGACAGGAGATAGAGGTATGGAAGGCAGACAGAAATCTTTCCCACCGACCTCTGCGGTTACCCAGGATTTATTGTTTTGTTCCTGACATATGTTCTGTTACCTGCAAAGTACCATCTATGTGCTATTTACCTTTTGTTGGCATTCCTCACATAGGAATATATATCTCCCTCCTCCCAAAAAAGAAACTGGAACAAGGGGCTGACTCCTTTAAGGAAGGATCTGTGTGCCAGTGGATTAAACTCTCTCTTCTCATCTAAAAAAAAAAAAAGAAAGAAAAAGAAAAGAAAGAGAAAAGTAAATAAACAAAAAGCTGAAGTGAAGCTACCATGTGACTGAGTTGCACCACTCCTTGCCTCCAGAGATACCTATTCATTCATGTCTGCTGAAGCTTTTTTCTCAATAGCTAAGAAGTGGAAACAACCTAAGTGTCTTAGGTGGAGTGAAAAGTGAATAATGAAAATGTGATACATTTACACAATGGAATTCTACTCTGGGGTAAAGAAAGATGAAATCATGAAATTTGCAGGAAAATGCATGGATCTATAAAATGTTACATTAAGTGAAGTAATACAGACTCAGAAAAACAAGTGATTCATGTCCTCTTTCATTTGTGGCCTTTTAGCACCCAATTTTTTTTATTTACAACTATGCTACTCACCACTCCTCAAAGAGGTTTCTTTTGCTTAAGACAGACTATTACAGAGTTCCACAACTGATCACACACAGAGAATAAGTGTCCGTGAAATGCCTAACACTAATTGACACTTATACAATGAAACCTTTACACTCTAGGCTCATGGAATACAGTAGAACAAGAGATATAGAGAATACTAATGCACTTCTCAGCTCTCATCAATGAACCTCCCTCAAGCAAGAAAGTGCAATGAACACAAAAGTGCACAAATGCTCAAACTGTAGAGAATAAGAGTTTTCAGAGTGTTGGCCCACGGGCAAGACTCCTATATTAAACTCCACCCGCCCAGGCTCAGGATCTGTTTTTGAAGGAGTGGAAAGATAGTAAGAAGGGGAGGAGATGCATGATCATATGGAAACAGAGTCTTTCAGACTCTTGGGACATTCCTCATATGAATTGACAGCAATGCTGTCAGCATGCACAAGACCCATGCACACTCAAGAAGACAAAAATCCAGTACAGAATTGGGGAAATGGGCAGCAGGCATTGAGCTTAGCTAAGGAACTGTTGGCCTGTTGGAGAGCTGATCGTCTTTAAAGGAATGACTTTAGATAAGATGATTAAACAGCAGTGGATGAACTTGCACTGAGGAACATCTAGGTATACTAACTTGACTCAATAGGCCTTAATATAAATGACATAATGCATGAAATTCAATGGGAGTCTATGAGGGGGACACAGGGTAAAAGATGAATAAGCTGTTTTGCATGAAATACACAAAAATACAATAAAATATACAAACAAAAAGCAGTTAGCCAGGTGTGGTGGTGTGTGCCTTTAATTCCAGCTCTCAGGAAGCAGAAGAAGGCAGATTCCTGTGAGTAAGACCAGCCTGGTATACATAGTAAGTTCCGGGCCGTAAGTGGCTCAAAAGGAGAGCTTGTCTCAAAGCAAAGAAAACGAAAAATAGCACTCAACTATTAAATCCAAACATGCATATTATTTATGTGTGTACATTATGTATATCTGGCAAAAACACATATATTTATTTTATGTAATACTCCCTATATGTAATTTATATTTCCTATGTTAATTATATTCAACATGGCTAATTATATGTACATGTGTATAAAGTCTTCTTTTATGTATAACTTATGCATGTTTACCAATAATTTACATATTGTTCATTATGCATGCACACAAAACACAAACCTAGACATACACTGATGATTAGGTTCACTGAAATATTGTGATGAATGTATTCCCAAAGCTGTAATTCATTTCAACAGTTGTAAGCAGGTGATCATGACTTTCTTTTCTATCAGTGTGCTGGGGTCAGGGTTCAGCATTATAATGGTTTTTGAATGAACATTTACAGATTAAGATTATTCTCATTTAACAAGCAAAAGTTCTGATATAGTATATATTTCATTATTAATATCAAACTTCAAATGGCATGAAATTCCTGCCAATCCTCTATGAACTTGCTTACTGAATTAGTAGTGAGAACAGAGTGCATGGATACAAAAAATAAATATTTGAAAATGTATATAACATTAATAAATCACAGGGCAATGGACAGCATATTCAGAGGTTGCCTGAGAAAAGCTTGGGGGTGATTGCATTGCCAGCCATTGGAGGTGAATACCCAGTGGAAATGGCTGAGCACAAGGACTGCATTTACTTAGCTTGCATTTCCAAGCAAAATTCTCTTTTAGAATCCTTCTTAGTACAATAGTTAGAACACTAATATCATTTACTGTGTAACCTGAGTGATAAAATACGTAAAACCATGGTTGTGAGGGTTGGGGTGATTTCTAAATTGGTAGAGTGTTTAACTAGGGTGAACAAAGCGCTGGTTTCATTTCAGCATCACTGAAGCGACGCAGAGTGACACACATCTGTAATCCGAGGTACTTGGGAGGTTGAGACAAAAAGATCAGAAATTCATCTTTTGAAGAGGAAACCTAGTGAGCTGTTGAGCTCCTAGACATTCTCATTTAATTTGCCAATGCCCCCGGAAAGTAACTGTGATAATCATCAATTTACAGACTAAAAAATGAAGACCAAAGAGAAAAGTTAATATGTTATTTGTCATTATTCCCAACTTGTGCTTGAAAGGAGGTGGAACTTCCTGAAACCTTGTTGTCTGGGTCTTGTGCTCCTCTCACTTTTTTCTTGACAGTGATAGGTAGCATTAAGGCTGTTTCATCACTAATAAAGCTTAGAACTGAGAAGAACCACTTAAGTCACCCAAGCTTTCATGGCCAATATATCATGGAGTCCAAATTTCGAGTCTTCTATTTTTATTGGGGAAATTTGTTTTGTTATTCCATGTCTGAACTTTGATGTCTAGAATACAAGCTGTTCTCAAATTGTTGCTGTGCTTTATTAAATCTGATCAAGATTAACTATTTGATCTACATATCTGCCCTCAAAATAAAATTTCCTTTTAACATATTAGCCAATTATGCCCCGGACCCAACATTTTATAGATTAATCAGAATGATATTGTAAGGTCAGTGCTCGAGAGACCAGCAGAAATGGACCAGAGATTCCACAGGGAGTTTAACATGACTGGTTTATTAAGGGCTGGCTCCCCTCATCTTGGAGTCTTGGGCTCCTGGACTGGACTGGCATGCCTGGTCTAGCTTCTCCAGATCGAGATGGAGAGAGAAAGTGACTTGCTCAGGGAGGGTTCTACCAGCTGGGATTGTGGGTCGTTAGCCCCACCTAGCTGATTAGTAGTCAGAAATCTTATCTATTCAAGAAGTTGTAAAAGTCAGTCCCCTTTTTGCAGGTATTTGTGAATTTTGGTTGTTTGGCTGGAGTTGCCAAGGTGTCTGCTGGGAGGAGAGACAGTCCTTCAGTCACATCTTACTGTCTAGCCTTTTGTGTCACAGGAGTAAAGAGCACGACGTTCTCCTCTTAACTTCTTCAAGCTGATTAGGATCCACGAAGGCGGCCTGGGGCTGGAATGGCTTATACTGGCCAGTCATCATCATGGTTAGGCAGCCATGCATATTCCCTAGTGGGAAGGTGAGGAGAGATGACTCACTGGCGGGTGGCCCTTATGGTTTATGGCTGCTGCTTTAGAAGGGAGATAAGAAGAATTTAATAGTTAAAAAAACTGAGGAATCATTTGTGGTTAGGGCAAAATTACATACAGCTGACTGGGAGGAGTTGCTGGATACTCAGGTGATGGTCCTGTGACCCTGCTTAACAAACCCAACTGTGATGATCCTCTGCAGGTAGACACAGCTGAAGTCATGAAGATGGCAGTTATTTGGCTTAGAAGAGTGTGCTGCAGTATCATCTTACTAAAAGAACACACATAATATTATGAATGAGTAATATCTCTATATACATTATACTTTATAAGTTTCCAGGTGAGCTTATAGAAAACACACAAAAAACAGTAGTTGAGAGAGAAAGAGAGAGAGAGAGAGAGAAAGAGAGAGAGAGAGAGACCAATGCTTTAGGCCTTGAAGGAGTATATGAATAATAATAATAATAATTTGTGAAATCTATATAGCGGTGCCCAGTGCATGAAGGGATAAGGAAATGTTCTATTCCAGAAAAACAGTTTAGATCATAAAGGTAGTAATTGAGACCAGTGATGGATGCATTACAAAGCCTTACCCAAGGGGTGAGGGCTATCAGGGGTTGTTAGAGAATTCAGGTAAGTGGTAGAAAAGCCCTGGGGGTGTGGGGAGGCCTGTTGACTCCCACCATGGAGAACTGCTAAGGTGTTTCTGAGTCTGAAAGCGAGGACAGACCATGTGTTCCTCTACCACAAACAGGCCTTTTGTCTACTGTGGCAGTATCTCTGCATTCCTCCATTGCTGTGGTTCAGTGGCCAGGAGGATAAGTTCTGTCAGTGAAGAAGATCTGAAGGAGGGTTGGGGAATCTAGGGGACACATGACTGGCATACCTTGATTCTGAAAAGAAGGGCAGTCATCCTTCAGGAGCCCCCATTTTCCTGTTGTGGATATGACCCTGGCAGTGGCTGCTGAGTTGGGGCAGGCATGTGCCCAGTGTCCTTCGATGTCACCGTGGGCCTGGCAGCTGTTATGGTATTGATGCTGAGTTGCTTGGAGGTCTTCTTGGGAGGAACCCTGAGTGCCACTGCCAGAAGTTGAACTCTCTTTAGTCTCAGGTAGCCCAACCAGTATGCCTTCTCCTGTTCCTCTGGGTTATGGAATATTTTAAAGTCCTTTTTATAGCAGCTCTGAAAAATGCTCGGGGAGTGAGGGGCTCTGGGGCCTTTGTTAGTGGACAGGTTGGGTTATGAGATTGGTGGTTTTACGTGGGTGTGCTGGACCAGAGTGAGACTCGTGGAGTACGGCAGAAGAGATAAAGGGACATGGAGGGAAAAATCACTACTGTAAACATAACCACACTAACTAAAAAACCTACAGATTCATTGAAACCACCACCAAAATATCAATGATATTTTTCATGGAAGTAGAAAAGCCAATCTTCAACTATACAAAATATCTTGAATGATCAAATCAATCTTGAGCAAAAAGAGGACTGCCCGAGATTTTACCATACCAGATCTCAATATATATATATTACCAGATAGTAGGAACAAGGATGACATAATATTGCATAATATTGGCATGAAAATGGACATATAAATCAGTAAAACAGAATAGAGGACCCCCAACTAAATCTATGCACTTATAGATAAAACACAGGTTCTAAAAGCACACACAAGAGAAAAGAAACAGCTGCTTTAATAAATGTTGCCAGAAAAGCTGGATTTCCACATCTAGAAGATTGACTAGATCAACATGTCTCACAGTGTTCAAAAATCAATTGGAAAAGAAACAAGGACCTAATGTAAATACAACCCTTTGAAACTGCAGAAGGGAAGCCCATGAACATAAATGTATAGCCAACAACTTTCTGAATAGGATTCCAATAGCTTGGGAAGTGATAACAAGAATTGACAAATATAATTGCATCAAATAAAAAAACTTCTTCACAGTAAAGGAAAAGGGATAAAAGCATGAGGAGTAAGAGAAATCTGTGTAAAATATTTATCTGACAGAGAATTGCTCTCATGAATATGTGTAAAGCTCAAGGGAGGGAATCTAAATACCATCAGATTATAATGTATAAAAACCCCAAAATTCATAAAAAGTAAAAATAAAATGAAATGAAAAAAGTTAAAATTAACAAATAACAATGAATCCAGCAAACGATAGGCTAATTATGTAAAAGAAGTTTTCATTGTATTTGAAAAAATCATTCCATATCATTGCCATTTGGGAAAAAGCAAATTAAAACTACATTGAACTTTGGACCTCCAGAGCACCTGTTATCAAAAAGCAAAGAAAACAGGAAAAGAGATAGAAACTAATTCAGGTGAGTATGCGAAGAAAAAGGAAGCCATATCCACTTCTGTTGGCAAGGTAAATTAGTAGCTCTAAAATGGAATTTAGTTCATCCAGAAACCTAAAAATAGCACACCATAAGATTGAGACATATCTGTGCTGTAATTTAGCTGAAGGAAACAAAATGAACATACAAAAGAGATACCTGTGTAGATGCTTTGTGTTTGTTTTTAGTAGTATTTACCTTAATCAAGTTGGGGAACCAGCCTTGGATCCTGTTAACAGAAGAATGGATAAATTATATATATATATATTCAGAGTTTTACTAGACCAAAAATATTCATGTCATTTGTTAGAAAGTGAGTGAGCATCATATTAAATAAAAATATTCCTGAGACAAAAACTCAAGTCTTCTTTTATGCAGATACTGGAGGTTTATTTTATGCAGATACTCAAGGCTTTGTTTATAGGCGGAAACAAGGAACATGAAAGAGAAGGAAGTGAGAGGAATAGGGAGAAAGAAAGAGAGAGGAAGTAGAATGTGGAAGGGGATAGGTAGGGACTAAAACATATATAGAGAGGAGGGTCATCTCGAACATAAGGAAGCTGTGCATGATCAGAGGATAATTTCTGCATATGTGAAAATATCACAGTGCAACCCCTTATTGTTATAATTAATATGAATGAATCAGTAATAATAAAAAGGAAACAGAGTCTCTCTTCAGTTGTGTCTTCTTTAGAGTGTTGCTTTGGCCCAGTCCTAAAGTGATCAAACTGTTGTCTTTTCTGGGGTACATTATCTGAAGCTCTTGGGACAGTTGTAAAATATTTAAAGACTGATTTTTCCAGACCATATTGTATAGTTCACCACTGTAGATTATATTTCATGGTGGAATCTTTATATATATTAATGTGCATTTTAAAAACATTTCTGGATTGTGTTATTTTATATATAAGGGTTTTCATTTCAGCAGTTTCTCCTTTGTTATCTTAGGGTTTTTGGTGATTCTGTACAGCTGTCACACCCCATTGTCATATATTTCAACCAATTCTTCCTCACATTACTTTTATTTGATTCATTTTATGACAAGTTTTTCTTATGTACTTTGATATCTTTTAAATGTTTTCAATCAAATATCCTTTATCTTGAGCAACCTGGAAAGTACTCTTAATTTCTAATATGATTTTGCCATTTTCTTCTATTTCTTTCCAGATCTCAGTTCATATTTAATATCATTTTTTCGGTACCTTGCTATTTTTATAGTTTTGAGTTTAGGATTCATTTTGTTTTTTTTCTTCACAAGTATCTTCACTGTTTGTAGTACCTCGCTGAGTTGTCAATACTTTGAAATCGTTCACTCTATAGAATTCTGTTAACCTTTTGCCTTTCACTGACGATTCTGGTATAGTCTCTCAGCTCTCAAGGTCACCTGATCTTTCTTCTATCAAAGTGGCAAAAAAAAAATGTTTCTAGTGTTTTGGATGGTGGGGTTGAGGTGAGTGTTTGGGTTGGAGGTGTGTGCATACCTTACATTTTTATTGTTCCTTGTCTTTTCTTCATTCTTTATTTTTGTTTGAAGTTACACAGGGGTCAAATTCTGTAGTCTTATCAGACTTTGAACTTTTGGAGGTCCTCCTGCCTCAGCCACCTTACTGCTGGAGTTGCCAGTGTGAGCTAGTCTGCCAAGCTTATAGTTGTTTCATTTACTCCATTTCTTTTTCTTGCAATGTGTTTCATGTTTTCTTATTTACTGCCTTTCCCATTCAGGATTCAAAGGTTTCTCCTTCTTTTCCCTTGTTTTCAGCCCACCCAGTTTCTTTCACATTTTCTTTTTATTCAATGGTTTGATGATTTTTGTACAAAAAAATTGACTTTAATGGGAAGAAAGACTGATAAAGTTATTATTTCTTTATTAATTTTTTTTCCCAAATTGTACTTGCATTTCCAAAATTTTGTTGCAGGAAACACAGGGAAAAAAACTTTCAGGAATTCCATATTATTTTTCTACTTACAAGAATTTTAAATTTAATTATTCACTCTCCCACTTTATAGAAAGTTTACGTATGTATGGATTTAATTTTTTGCCGTTGTTGTTCATCTTGTCAGGGTAGGGGGAGAATTAAATTCACAAAACTGACATTGCTTTGTCAGATACTGTGTTTTTCAGGTTAAACTAATAATTAACTTTGACTAGTGTTTTAAAAAAATAATTGTTATCTCTCACAGTTCTGGATGCTGGAAGTTCAAGATCAACACACATACAAGCCTTGTTGGCTTTGGTGGGGGCCGCCTTGCAGACTGTGGACATCTAATGACTCAAACTTAGATAGAAGAAAAATATCTAACTAACTTTGAGGAATATTCCAATAGGGCCTTGATTACATTTATGAAGACTCCATTCTCATGATTTAATTACTTCTCCTAAGTTCCACATACTACTGACATCATATTCAGGGTTACTATTAATATATTAGGTGCATAAGCTTCAGTCTGCTCCTAATAAGATTAGCTGCCTAATTTTTTAGTGACCATTGCACATTTCAAGTATCACACTGATTGTCTAAATTCTCTTGTCTTGTACAAAGGTTAAATATGGCTTGTTAGTTTAGTTTCATGTGGGTCAACTTTAGACTTTCCAAACTAGCTTGTTTTATAAATTCTTAGTATTTGTCGACAGTGGTTTGTATTATCAAGACAGTTTTAGTCAGCTTCCTTTATACCCTGGATGCTCACTGAGCTATTTCAACTAAAGTTGGCCAAAATTCAAAGCAATTCCACTCCTATAAGATCTCAAAAAAAGTGGTTTTAAGCTTCCTGGTCCAATACTATTACCTAAGTTCACATAATTATTTCCTATAAACCCTATACTTCTTGCATTCATACAGACTCATGAAGAACTCCAGAACGGTAGAAGCAATAGCTTCATCATATCCGGCAGTGTTTTAGAATCTATAGAATCTATGTGAGCCCATCTTAAATCTGCTTGCTAATTTAATTAGCATCATTGAGCATTCCTGAGTTTTCTCTTCCATGATCCAGGACTGGAAAGATTCGCCAGACTCAAAACTGCAGATTCATCTCATTTATTCCGTTTCTCTGGTGCTGTAATTCCATGCTGCCTGCTGTAGACTAGCTGAGCAATGTTGGTCCCTATATTTTCTTAGTTTCCTTCAGTGGTTACAGTAGAGTCCTGAATCATGCATCTTACTGTAGCAGAAGTGGAACACTGAGGCAACATTAAGTGAAACGTCTTTGTGAGTGAAGGTAAAGGAGCATTAGGTTAAAGAAGCATCATTTTTTTATTTAATAAGAAGCGATAAATGAAGACACACAATGATTTGAAAAACTGTAAGTAGCTCAAAACCATTGAGCCTTTATTGTATGGACTGTGAAAGTTAAGTTAGTTACTATTAGTCTTTTAGGTCCCCATTAGAAAAATCCAGTTTACTATAGTGCAAATAGAAGCAAATGCCAGCCAATGCTTTAGGGAACTAAGAATGGCTCTTGTCAATGGGAATGAGACCTGGGATCAGTGTAGATGTCAGGACACATTTTCTCTCCCCTTGTTGCTGTCACCTCCTTTCCCATTTTTTATTCTTTGAGTCTACCACCCATTCTTTGCTACATACATACACACATACACACACACACACACACACTCATAATTTCACACATCCATTTTCTGACTATCTTGAAAACCAATACCAATTCACTAAATAATGTTGACAGGTGTTAACTACCATAAGTCTCATGGTAGGAATTACTCTGGGAAGCTTTACACAGTTAACAACACATGTCACCAAGTATCTTAGTATTTTTCTCTTCTGTTTAGCTTTATAGACTTTCTGAAAAATTTGTCTTGTTTCACATTAAACATGATTTGGTGATGATTATAGTTATTCCATGAAGTACCTGGAAACACAGTAATCAGTGACAGATGGAAAATACTGTCTTTGCCTAAGGAGGAAAAGTTTCCCAGTAGAACACTTTTTGTGATTCATTGGTCAGAACTGGAACATATAAGGCATTTCTGCATCAATCAGATTCATTCTCTGGTCTTAGTGAATGGAGCATCACTTGCAAAGCACTTCGGGTACCTTCATGAGCCAACTAACTCCCTTGGTGAAATGTGAAGGTGTGTGCCAGGACAAATCAGAAGCATGGACTTCCTTTCCTTGAGGAGGCAAAGGATTGTGTAAAATTGGAAGTCACGACTGTCTGGTACCAAGGTTGAAGCTTTGCATCTATATAAAAGATGGCCTAAAGGACAAACTTTTTATGGGCCTGAGTTGATATTAATATATTTCATCTCAAATTCCTCTCCAGATACCTTTCATGATGAATAAGTTTGCATTTTCCTTCAATTCTTTTGTATGTGGGCATGCTAACAATCTAGGAAGACATAGTCTGTGCCATGCTGCATTTGGACGTCTGCTGGTTGACCTAAAGGGATTTGAACAGGGTCGTTTTCTCTGTTAAGTGATAATTTGAGATGAGAAGGCATTCTCCTTGAAGTGCAAAGAGGTAGTGCTCTCATGGCCCCTTAGAGACACGCACTGGGGCAGAGAACTGAGTGACAGTGGAAGAGAAGGAGCTCACGTATCGCAGGATGAGAAATCATTATGGTGAAGTCAGCTCTCCACAGTTAGGCTGGTCTTTGATGTCAGGAAGTTCCCCTAGCAGGAGAAGCCAAAAGGCAAGGGCAGGAGAATAAAGAAATGGCTTCATTTACCAGGTCTAAGGAAAGCACTGAGCAGACCATCCATGTAATATTTAACACTGGTTTCCCTTCCTAGGGGCTGAGAATATGTTATTAAGTACATATAAGCCACAGAGTTACAGGCTCCAAATAACGAAGAATGCAGGTGAGGAGCTGGCTCACTGAAAGGTTTATAAACCCTCACAGAGAACCAAGGTACAACAAGAATGCAAGCAGAGTTTCTCAAGCACTTTTTTTTTGTAGAATTGTTTCTCTGGCTGATGCTGTAACGCATGTCCCAGTCTCCCACTGACAGCCAAAACACTCTTTTCCTCCACTGCAATGGATCAGAATGCTGACTGCTAAAGGCTCATACCTGAGTTCTGTGGCAAGAACTAGTGTTATGACCATGTGTGTGCTCCATACCTGAGGAAAAAAATGATGAAATTCAGGTAGTAATCTATATGCCCAACTAACATTGCTAGGCTTGGAATAATTATCAAGGGCCAAAGCAGTTGTAGAATCCTTTTTCACCCCAGCTGTGATCTCTCACAGACTCTTGTGACTACAAGTGGCTTATCTACTCCCTTGCTTAATTCAGTTGTTTTTTCTATTTCCCCAGAGTTCTTCCCTCAAACAGATCCATAATTCAGTTTCTAAAGGCAAATATATTTCATAGTCTATGTTATTTGAAACACAGCTTAAGGAACTCACAGTTAACATTTGCCAGGACTAATGATTTTCTGGGAAACTGGGATATTTAGCATGTAAACTTGAACATCTCAGGCCAACCAGGATCATAGTTTACTGTATCTTAGTAACATATAGGTTATGCACATTGAACGTTCTATCAAGAAATATGTGGCCACCTTTGGCTACCAGGACCCCTGGCCACCTAGCCCAGGGTACCGGGGCTTGACAGCAGGCACAACCAGGAGGTGGTTGTGACCATCACTGTGCCAGGCTCTGGTGCACCTCTCTTGCCAAGGGCTGGGCTTGTAGGCAGCCACTGCACCATGCACCCATGGTCCTCTGGCCATCATCCTATCTAGGTGACAAGTTGGGTAGAAATAAGAAAGGATTTCAGTCAAGATGGCAGTAGTGGCAGCTTTCTGTAAAATAGGACTACCAGTAAGATGTCTCATGACTGGCTCTCCTTGGCCAAGGAGGAAGATGTGAAAGCTGCAATGAGCAAAAACAAAAACAAATAAACAAACAAAACAGCCAAAATCTTGATCATGAGCCACAACAAAGAAAGCAAAATTGTAAAAATGTGATTCACCTGACTTGTTGAGTGAAAGCAAAAGATGGTTTTCTCTACGGTTGATACATCTCAAGAAATTCAAACTAGCAAATAAGTATTGCTTTTGTTTGCTGTGCAGAAGCCACAATGCTCCGTCTTAAACATAAGTATACTTGTGTGGCTAGAGCAATGGGAAAGGAAAATAAAAGTCAACATGATTGAACTAGTGACACCCTCCTGTGAGCCTGGAACTGTGTTTGCCCTGTTGAATCTGAAACTGGAGGCTTTTCCCATGAACTTGGAGCTTTCTTTATATCCTGTGACCCTGGAACTGGTATTGTCTCCCATGAGCCTGGAGCTGTAGTCCATGCTTGTGAACTGTAACTGTGCTGGTCTCCCTTGAACCAGAGCTGCTGCCCCAGCTGTAAGCTCAGAGCTCCCATGAACCTGTACCTGAGGTCCTTCCTTGGAACTAGAGGTGTAGTCCCCATACGTGAGTCAGAATTGTGTCCCTTCCGGTAAGCTGGAACTGTGATCACCTTCCATGAATGTTGAACTAATGGTCCCCGCCTGCAAACCTGGAGCTGTGGACGTCTCCTGTAAGCAGAAGCTGTGGTTCTCTGACATGAATCTGGGGCTGTGACACCCCTCCTGAAAACCTGGAGCTACAGTCCCCTATTGTGAGCTGGAGTTATTTGTTTTTCCATCCTCAGGGATGGAATGTTGCCTCTCAGCATGACCAGAGTTGTGATATCCTCCTGTGAGCCTGAGCTTGGTGCCCTCACACAAACCTGGACCTGTGCTCAAGTCTTGTGAGTTGGAGATCTGGTCCCCTTGCATGAACTTGATGCTTTGGACCCCTACTGTGAGTCACGGTTCCACATTCCTCTAGTGGTAAGATGTTGGTGAAGGAGAGTAGAGCATGGAGGATTTTCTGATGTTGCGTAGCAATTTCAGCTTTCTCTGACTACATTCCACACCCCACCCCTCTTTCCCTGAAGTACCAGATTGTGCATGGCAGAAGCTTTGCCTCTTATACTGGGGACGCAGGACGGGCCTTTGTCATTTGTAGGTTCTGGTCTTGTGAGGACAGATTTTCAAGAACTGACCATCCCACTTTCCCTGAAAGACAGCTATGGTCTTCACTCCACAGATTTTCTTGGATATCCAGGCCTTGATGTTGAACCTCTTCCATTACCAGGGACCAATTTTCCATTATTTTTCTCTTACTTTTCTACAGACCCAATATGCTTTTACCGATGACCTAATTGAATTTCTAGAGATAAAAATCACAATCTGGTTAATTACCAAAAAAAAACCAGAAGTTACTGTAATAACTAAAGAGATAATTCTGAAACTAAAAGGATTTATTTAGATCTGAGAATGTAAATTTGAAATTCTGTGTGTCATGTTGTAAGTTCTGAATATTGTTTACTGACTAAACTGTACTACCAAGCTCAACAATAATGGGAAATTTGTCACTCTTCCTATAAAGTGAGTTTGATACACCCCTTCCCAAATTTTCCACCTATGTAAAATATTTCCGCATAATCATGTTATTTCTTTTAAAAATTATTTCTTTTTATTTTATGTGTATGAGTGTTTTGCCTGCATATATGCTATGTAAGTGGACCATATTCAGCTGCCAAGGTCAGACAAGGCTGTAACACCTCTCTCCCTTCCCTGCAGTCCCCCATCCCCGACTGTCTGGTCCCTAGGGCAGGGCCTATGAGGATGTGGCAACCCTGGATGGCAGAGGGCACAGCACGATGGCTATGGGTGGGCAAAGATCAGGCCTTAGGAGGCTATGGACCCAGAGAAGGCATGTCAGTGCATCACTAGGCAGGAAAGGCCCTGGGGACAAGCCACATTCAGAATAAAGACCTGGATTAAACAAAGGCTTTAATGGTTCTGGAATATGAGTGGAGCACCCTGCGTGATGGTGGGAGGGACGGCAGCAGGATACAATGTAGGCCATGAGGCCCGCTGGAGAAGCTCATGGAGGTCGAAGACCTGTGTATAAGGTATGAAAAAGCTGCTTGCAAGCTTTTCCTCAACCTTTAAAAGAAAACTTAGGAGAAATCTCTACATATAGATAAAAAGAATGTGGACAAATGAAGAGGAGGTAGAAAGTCACAGTTATCACTGTTCCCAGTTGATGATTGATTGATAGATAGATAGATGATAGACAGATGATAGATAGATACACATACATACATACATACATACATACATACATACATACATAGTCAGACAGACATGTCTTCTGGAAGTGACTTTGAAATGGAGTTATTAGAAAGATCCCAGGAACGACTCTCATCTCTGTTCTGTAAGTTAGAAGACGGAGCTGAAGAACGGAAAGGAGGAGGAGGTACAGTGCCAGAGGGGTCAGGAGAAGACTTTCATGTAATTCTAGTATTGTGTGTGTGTGTGTTGTGTATATTACAGTGTGTGCATATATATCTATGTTTGCATGTATGTTTGACAATGTTAAATACTCTTACTGAAACTATCTAGTCTTTCCAGATGTTCTGAAGTGACATATTTTATAATTAGAAGTAGTAAAATAGCCAACTTTGTTAAAATTCATACACAAATACTGTTTGGGGAGGAACAGCCAAGCCAGTCTTGAGATGTGCAAATTTATGGCCTGATTCTCTAGGAAAGTCACTCAGATTTTGAGCCGGCATGCTTGCTGTGAGGAATCAGAATCATTAACTCATTTTTTTTACCTTGCTGTGAATGTACTGTACATAAAAGGCAAACATGTCCAGATGTCCAAAAGATGTTAAAGTCTCAACAGATGTTAAAGAGTTTATCAGTGCATGGCAAATTTGGTCAGTAAACTCATATTTTGTACATTTTGTGTTAAGAGTATTACAAATGGTTGTCTTCTCAAAGTTCTGAGCATTGTAGCCCATTGGTGGGTAGAAACAGAAGCGTTCTACAGAATGCTCTTATTTTGAAGACATTTAAACACTATTACTATTGTTATATGCATGCATTTATTGAAGACTGCTGTGTACATAGTGGACGAATGGCCCTTCCTTGAAATATCTATAGTCTATCTAGATGTTTAGAAGTGCCCAATGTATGTTAAATGTAGAGGTAGTAAAATACCGCCTTGTACAATACCTTTTTGCCAAAATTCATGTATAATACAGTCTTTGGAGAATGATGTTGTGAATCCACCTGTGTGAACAGTAGGGTCTCTCCGTGTTCAGTAGTTTGCAGGGCGGTGGAGGGATCCAGTTGCAAAATGTAACATGCTAGTTTATTCATGCCTGAGTCTTTCCCCCATTTCTGTATGTTTTATGGATTTTGTTTTTCGGTTCATACTGTATTTAATGGACAAATATGTCCAGATTTTCACCATCTAGTCTCCACATGTTCGAGGTTGTCAGCATGTGACAAAGTAGGAAAATTAACTGATTTTGTACACTGTTATTAAAAAACAAATTCTATCAAGAGACTAAGGAGGATTCTCATAACTTCACTGATGGTGTGTGTGTGTGTGTGTGTGTGTGTGTGTGTGTGTGTGTGCGTGTGCGTGTATGTGTGTTTAGGCAGGCAGATGTCTGAAGCTCATTGGCCAGTCTGTGTAGCCAGTGAGTTCTATGTTCAGTGAGAGAACTGTTTCCAAAGAAAACCCAAACAAGATAGCCATTGAGGAAGACATCTGAAGTTGAACTATAGTTTTCAAAGATGAGAAACACACACACACACACACACACACACACACACATACACACACACATACACATATACACACTGGCATGTACCCATGTGAGGAAGTTCTATTGAAAGACAGGCAGAAAGGTCATCCTGTCACAATGTAACACTGGTGATGTTTTGTGGATAACCCCTCACCATCTCTGCATTCTTTTTCTCTGCCTCTGGTAACAAGGTTTCACTAAAAATCCCCATAGATAGAATGCTAACTTCCTGAACTTAGATTTGAATCTGATGAAGAATCTTTTCATCCCATTTTAGAATCTGTCATGGTTCTTTACTTTTCCTTTTTTTGTTTTCGCAGTTTCTTCCAGTGATATCTTCCTAAAGAGGAGTTATGACAGGTCGCAATGATGATTAATACTGTTGTGTAGTGATTTCCCACGCATTCAAACATTCCTACCTGGAAGAAAGACAGGAGGCGCTTAAATTTCAAGAAGTTAAAGAAACTTACAACGTTCAAGAAACTTAGAAAGCTCTAGATTTTTAAAGTCCCTCCCTTAGTTTTAAAAAGCAGTAAAGATTTTCTAGGAAGAGGAGACTCTCTCTAGTGGAACTAACTGCAGGAAGCACTAAGAATGTACCTTTTGGGAGTCATTGGTGGGATGGTCTTTTCAGCAATGAAGCAACCTTTGAGTCACCTATGGTCCTATAAGTAACCCAAATTAATTCAGGAGTTCGCCAGTCTAAATTTGGGTGGACTCCCTTCTTTGATCAGCTGTTGGTGTTCTATCTGGAATGAACAGATGTCTGTTCATGTCTCCTAAGAACAAAATATGCAACAAATAACTTGCCACATATCCAAATGGCCTGTAGCCCGGGATTCCCAACAAGGACCTGTCTTCACGTCCTTAACCAGTCACTGCTGTGTGCAGAAAGAAAAAGGCTATGTTCCTGAAAGAGACAGGTGTCTCCTTTTGAAACTTCCATAGGCGCCTACAGCAATCAGTATTTTAGAAACTTTGAGGGTGGGTGACTTGAGATTGAAGAAAGAGAGAGAGAGAGAGAGAGAGAGAGAGAGAGAGAGAGAGAGAGAGAGAATTTCTGTGTATGTGTGTGTGTTTCGGTCTCCCCTCTTATAAAGCCACCAGGACTGAGCTTCCCATCATGGGAGCTCCACCTTAATGACTTTATCTAATGCTAATTACATCCCAAAGGCCCCATGTCTAAACACCATAATCAGATTAAGTTTCTATCCTCTTAATTACTTACAACTGGGACTAAATTTCAACACAGGAAGCCTAGGAGAACACACTCGAACGATAGACAACCCATAACCGAGGCCAATATGACATTCTCCTATACTTACTAATCCCTCTGCAATGAATCAAACTGAAGTAATAAATACTAAATAATGAAATATGAGTATAACTTATTTGGATCACTTTTGGCATGAACTTCTGACCCATCTTTTCACAAGGCTCTACTCTTTCTTTTCTCCTGCTTTGGTGCCCACGAAGGGCTAGATTCACAGATGGTACAACTGTAATATGGCAGAGCCTCTGACAGCCTAGGTCCCTGGGTAACAGTGTTCAGCAGAGTCTCACTGCTGGCATGTATGCAACATTTAGAGAGTGAGAAATAGATTCTATTGTGCTGTGCAAGTGAGATTTGGGGGTTGATAGGAACATAACCTAGTCTACCCAGTTTATTATAGGAGGTATTTTTGAAAAGCAGATGAAATACTCATAGGCAAGGGGCATCAGCCTATAGGAAATTAGGCTAAAAATTTTAATAACATTTTTTGGTAAGACTTACTGAGCTTGAAATAGTCTTTCTGAAATTATGAGTAAGAAACCATATGGGTGACATAGGAGGAACACTGACAGAGAAATAGTCCTTCTGGGCAAAAGCACTATAGTAGACAGGAGTCTGATTGAGCCTTGCTGTCTAATTTATTGACCCACTCACCAATTCTACCACACATAAGACAGCCACCACACTCAATCAGATTTTTCCTGTACCCATTTTAAAGCATTTTGATATGCTTTTACAAAATGTCATGGCTACTGAGCTCCAAATCCATCTCCCAAAATGCAAGGCAATTGGTGAGTGCCATGGCTTCAAGAAAATCACATTACGTAAATCACTTCACAGCTATTCCTGAATGAATGGTGCCTTTCCAAAACAAGAGATATATGCAGAATTACAAGGAGGCAAATGTGAGGAGTGCAATCAGGAATTCCCTACACAGACACCATTATTGATGTGACAGAATTAAAGCCATCAAGCTGCAGTCACCACCAGGAGTATAAATTTTCAAGGAATTATAAAAACCTTTTAACTATGGTCATGGTTGAAATCATTGACAGGGTCAGAATTTGACTTTGAGCTTCAGATTTGGAGAATCAAGGAATTCAAAATGAATCTCAGCCAGCATCCCTTAGCCTCCTGTGACTTTCCTTGAAGACTATAAATGGATCCTGTTTTTGAAAGCAAGCCCAGATTTCCTTATAACATCCTCCAGTCCCTCGAAATTCACTGAGGGTATATTTCAAATGAAGGCTGTGCTTTTCTCCGCACCCTCTTTCTGGAGCATCGTGGTGCAAGCATTCCAATTCCCCAGTATGGGTTAGAGCCACTCCTGCAGAGTAGATGTCATGCCCATCATTACACATTTCAACTGGTCTCCCCCAGATGAATTACAGTCTGACATTCTATTGGCCATATGTCAAAAACAAGCTATTCAGGGTCAGATTCCTTGAAAAGATCTGCCAACTGCTCTACTGGCCTCTTTAACACAAGTGGAATTACAAGAATCAAAGGAGGGACGGGGGTCAGCATCCTGGGCCCTGTTTCCTCTCAAATCACTGCTTCTCATGTTGAGGAATTCAAGGTCTCTCATACCTTCCATTCTAAATGGACACACTAACTGGAGGCACACTTACTATTTTATTAAACTGCCCATTCCATTCTTTAGATTCAAAGATGCAATCATTCAAACCATCTCTAAATACCTCCTTTTTTTCCATTACAGTAACTTTCTTTAATCTTGTTGAAAGAGGATAATTACTTACTTGTTTAAGCACATACCTCTCCAATTGCTACTAAAGAACCACTGCATCTACGTTTTTGGAAAATATTTCCCATTTTTATCTCACATTGGCCTTGCTGTCATCCAAAATATCCTTTGATATTTCATATGAATGCTTCTTCATCCACATCTGGCTCATCTCAAATAGATACACTTTTTTTTTCTAAATGTGAGTATAGGACTATTCATTTTTCTTTGTTAAGATTAATCACTTCAGCCTGTCAAGATCTGATCTTTGTCACTTGCGATATTCAGCCTGCATTCCAACTCTGCTAATCTGAAAAAATGAGATCTGTGTTCTCATTCAAGTCATTTATCAAAATAGAGAGTGGCAAAAATTTTTGAGAGCATAGTGCTTTAGTTCATTACTAGAAATGAGCTGACAGGGACACTGCACAATAAGCATCCTTTAGCTACATGGCAACGTACTTAATACAGTTTCTAATGCTTCCTTTGTGCTGACCCCATGCTCATATACTACGTCACAATAATGCTGTTGAAGGAACATTATTGCCTGTTATTTTAGGTGAGAGAATGAAACTCAAGGAAGTAAATTTACAATTAGCAAGTTCATGTCCATTAAAAAAGTTCAGAATCTATTTCCATAGCTATATCGCTTCCTGCTCTTTGAACCTGATCCTGAAGCCATTTCTAATTGTGTTACTCAGTCTAGTTCAGGGTTTTTGATAACTGTGTGGTGCTCAGGCTGATCCCATCTCTGCTAACCTGTTGTCCTCTATACCATGATTTTTTAATGCAATCATTTCCTTCACTGTCTTCAATGCTAGGTTCAAGGGTCTTTCCTACATGCTCATTGTCAGAATAAAGTCTTTATTGCAGAGAACAAGAGTTAGAAGGGGCGTAACATTGTGCCTGCAACGTGCGTAAACAATCCTTATCAGAAACAAATACTTTTACTTCACCTTTACCATATCATTTGAAACTTAAGGTATTACCCACTTTATAGAGTAATCTTTGATGATATAGAATGGACTGTTGGAGGCTACCTGTATTATAAGGGAGAGAGACTGTGCTGGATAACTTTAGTTTGCCAACTTGACACATCTGGATAAAGGAAACTTCAACTGAGGAATTTTTGGTATTGGATGGCATGTGACCATGTCTGTGGGGAGTTTTATTGATTTATGGATGATGTGGGAGAGTACAGCCCACTGTGGGAGGTGCCAGTCCTAGGCAGGAGGGAGGTTCCTGTATTACAGGAGAAAGCAGCCTGAGCAGGGACCAGGGGAGCAGAACAGTAAGCTGAGTTCCTCCATGGTCTGTGCTCCAGGTTCCTAACCTGAGTTGGCTTCCCTTGGTGATGAACTGTACTGTAATCCAAGTAAACCATTTCTTACCCATGTTCCTTTTGATCAGTGTTTTCATCACAACAATTAAAGGCAAATTAAGAAGGCAACCAATACTCTTGAGAAGCTGAGATATTTTACTCAGTGAAACAAAACCAGCTCTCCACTATTTCTGCACAAGACTCTGTATTAGATGGCCCACCTCCACCTTTGTAGTTCCCACCAGATCTGTTTCTCCTCGGGAAGCTGGGATTGCTGCAGTTCTCCTAAGAGGCCTGGCTATTTTTCAGATCAGGGCTCTTAGATTCTCCATACTGGTTCTTAAGCTGGTTGGTTATAATGGAATCCTTTTTTTGCCTCTGCTCGATATCCAGTTTCATAGCAACTTGTGTCACTCATTTGTTCTTTGTTGTTATTCTATTACATCATTTGATTTAATCTCAGAGAAACCCCAAATATCTGCAACATTTATAGAAAGTTCTATGAGGACAGGAACTTTGTAAATTTGTTAGCCTCTCTCTAGACTATTACATTTTCATTCACTGAAAAAAGAATGGTATATTGAAGAAACAAAGTTGAGAAATTCATCCAAAACTTATAGATAGTGCACTTGAAGACAAGGAATGTATTAATTGGGTCTCACTGCCACAATACAATAAAAGCTTAGAGGCTTAAAACAGTACTAACTAACACTCTTTCAATGTTCTTAGAGACTGGAAATATGGGATCAGGCTGTTAATATGGCTAGACTTTGCCAAGTATGCTTTTCCTGCCCTGTAGATGGCTGCCTCCTCACTGTGCCCTTGCATGGTGGACCAAGTGAGAAAGCAAGCACTTTGGTAGCACTTGAAAGGCTGCTAATGCCTTTAAGAGAATGATTCAACTTATTTATTTCTTAGAACCCTCTATCCTAAAATGCTGTAGCATTGGAAGTTCCAACATGAACACATGAAATTTAGTCTATGACAGGGTACACACACACACACACACACACACACACACACACACACACACGTTCATTTAGTTATAAAGAGGTAAAATAACAACTAGTTAATCTAAACCCTGAAGGCTAGAATGCATAAACCTTGGAAAGTTTTGCTGCCCTCATCTTTTTAACATACAGTAATGTCAATGTCTGGAGACATTTTTAAATTACAATAAAAAAATGTCATTGTATCTACTCACTTTACATGGTATTGTTTTACATAAAGGTATTTTCATACAAGTGTATATTTTATGTTAAGATGTTGAGGATTTTCCCCTGAATAACTGTTCTATTCCCTTTCTTGATTCTCTCTACTCTGTGTTTCTCTAGACAGGCTTGTTTCTACCATTAGGTTAGAGACTTTTGAAAACCCCAAAAGAGTGCTACTGACATCTAGTAGGTACCACCAAGGAATATTGCTAACTTTTTAATTATTACATTCATTAAAAACTTAATCTTTGCAAATTTCATATATGTATGCAATGTATCTTAATGATATTTACCCCTCATTCTTGATAGTCAATATCCCCTAGTCCCAGCACTTTCCTCTCACCCCAACACATCTCACCCCAACATCATGTTCTGTGTGTGTGCATGTATGTGTGCGTGTGTGTGTGCTTCTTTGCATGTGTGTGTTTGGGGAAATCTACCGGAGCATGAGAAACCAGCCAGTGGCTGTATCGCCAAAGAAAAGAAGCTCTCCCCTCTAGGTGTCAATCAACTACAATTAGCTCCTTAGTTAGGGGTTATTTTGTCTCTGTGTTAATGGGTGTACGTATGTATGTATGTTTGTGTGTGAGCATGGGAGTGGAGGTCAAAAGACGTCTTGTGTGATTCAGTTCTATGTTTCTACCATCTGGGTTCCAGAGATGGAGCTCAAGTCATAAACCTTGGCAGCAAATGCTTTTACACACTGAGCCATCTTGGCAATCCATTAAACAATCTATAATGCCCTGGACAGTCATTCCATATTAAAGAGTTATCTGGCCCAAGAGAATCAAGATTCAGAAACACTGGTATTGCCTAGTAAAATTCCCTCAGCAACACCCTATTTTCCTAGGCTTCAAATGTATTTCCCCGCTTAGTATCTCTGGTTTCTTCGTGTAGCCTCCTCTACCCTGGGATATGAGGATGTCCTTTGTGAGGTCTCCGAAATCCAAATCTCCTTTTCACTGTACAACCAGAACCAAAGGTCGCTTTTGCTCTGCGAAGATTTAGAAGCTCAGACCTGGAGAGAGCTGAGGTCACACATTATATTACCAAGAAAGCAGCTGTCCGGAGCTGGGTACAGCAACTAAAGAGTGCTGGAGAGTTCTCAGGACCAGGAAGGCTGTGGAAGGGAAGGCTAAGAAAGCTCTTGCATTTTACTAAGGCTGGTGTGTAGTGTGTCCCCAGCACTTCAGCTGTCTGCTCGTGTCCTCCCTGGTGAGTTCAACAACCCTGAGAAATTACAATTGGATCAATTTGACCAACTCAACAGTGCATGAGTATCGATGGGATTCTTTTTTCCCTTTTATTTGACTTGCGGGAAACGAACTTCAATGAGATTTTATAGTCTCTTGAAGCCTGGGGACTTTCCTTCCATAATTTTGTTTTGTAAAACCCGATAACAGTCTGAAACAAAAACTGTGAATTACAAACTGAATTGAGTGTCGTCATTTACAGCAGCCTGCTGGAAGTTGATTGGCAACTTTCATGTCCAGTGATTTAACTCTGATTAGTATTTATAACTATAGTTTTATTCCAATAACACGGTGTTAAATGAGTATAGAACTGTATTGATTCATGCCTGAACAGTACTTCGTATATTCAGATATGACAAGATACTCATGAACATGTACACATTGTACACTTTCCCACTTCATTGATTACAATCCTATATGTTGTTGCCTACTCTGATCATTAGCCTTCTCATTTGCTGTCTGTTGTAAACTTTGGGTAGGATTATTCACTTTTCTATTTATTCTTCATTTCATGCTCTGAATATGGGAACTTACAGAGAGCTACAAATTGAAAGAAACAAACATTTCAAAGAAAACAGATCTCCAGAGCTTTAGAAAGAGCAAAGATTTGACAATTTGAAGGGCTTCGAGTATGCCAAGTGGCCATAATCACTCACTCCACATTTCAAACGGGAAAAAAAAATATCAAGATTTCAACAGCTTACAGAGACTGATGTTTCCTAAGAGTGTATTCATTGTACGTTGGCTACAAATATTAAGACTTCTTTCTAAGAACAACTTTCTTTTCTCTTACTGAAATTTATAATTCGTAATAAGAAAGAATATTTGAAGTTAAGTCAGTGTATAAATGAATACTGGCAAAAGAAAGTTAATTATACAATATCACAAACTACTCAATAGGGGAGTTTTTGTGAGGCAGATGTGCCACAATCCCTATGCCAAGGGGTTTTGTATTGTGCCACATTTGAAGGTCATCCTGGAAGGATAAAGAGCCACTGATTGTTTCGAAAACCATGCAATCATTCTTCAGCACAGTGTTCTTTGAGAGTTTGATGATACAGAATTTTGACGTTAAAATTAGAAGAACATTTAGAGAATTCACCTATTTACATTGCTAAGTTTCCTGAATTAGAAAATGATTTCTCAAGTGGTGAAAAGCATCCAAATGCTGCAGGAATTTATGCAGTTGTTACCAGTTCAGAACTACTTGATGAGTATTGTACTTTGAAATTAAGATAAAACAATGTATGTGATCAGAGATCCAATATTTGGTTTGTAGCCATAGATTGTTTATAAATAAGATGTGCATCTTTTGATAAAAAATCTTTTTCTTGCCCTACCTTAGCATACTTTCAATTTAAATACATTTTTCTATTTCAGAATTTTAAAGGTACTATATTTGGCATACAGTCTTATTGTTGTCCACTAAATGGTAGTGCAGTTCTAATTTATTTGATTTAATCCTCTTTAAACAAACAAGTATACTGTGACAGCTTACAAACAAACATCCCATATCTTACAGAAGTAACCTAATTTATCTACAATAAAAACAATGCAGTAGGAAAATCAAAAGCTTTTTATGAAAACTACTCCTTTGAATATTGTTCTTTGTCCCATTTTTGGCCTTTTATATTGCACTTATCTTTTTAGTAAACAGTGTCCAGCCCATATTTCAGCCAATATCTAACATATGTGTATACTGCACTACCATTTTAATGTTTTCAAATTAGCTATGAACAAGATGTTCACTTATTTTCTCAAGTCAAATGTGTTTTTTTTTTATTCCAGTGAGTCTCACTCACACTATTATCGTCCATAATCATACACCCTGATCAAGTTGGCTTCATGCAAGAGATGCAGAAATAGTTCAGCATGCTTAAATCAGTACATGCGATACACCACCTAAACAACAAGGACAGAAGTCACTGTTCATCTCATTAGATGGAGAAAGGCATTTGGCAAAATACAATATTCTTTCATAGCGAAATTCCTGGAGAAACTATAGCTAGAAAGGACCTACCTCTACATCATAAAGGCAGTATCCAACAAGACCACATTCAACACTATGGCAAACAATGAAAAACCCAAAGTATTTGGACTTAGATGACAAAAAGACAAGAATGTTCACTCTCTCCTTTCCTGTTTGATATATACTTGACGTTTTAGCTAGAGCAGTCAGAAAAGTGAAGATCAAAACTACAAATAATAATAAATGTTGGTGAATATGTAGGAATATGGGAACTCTTAATTCACTGCCATTCACTGAATTCACTTAATTCACTGTGAAAATTAGTGCAGTCACAATGGAAATCGGTGTGGGGATGCCTCCAAAGGCTAGACACAGTTATGCTAAATGATTGATCTATCTATGTCCCTCTGTGCATGTAACCTAGGGACTCAGTATCCTACTACAGCAGTATCTGTCCATCCATGTTCATTGTTCCTCTCTTTACAATAACCAGGATATGGAAACAATTCAGATATCCATCAACTAATGAATGAATAATAGAAATGTGGTACATTTACACAGCTATTATTCAACTATTAAGAAAAATGAAACTATGAAATTCACAGGAAAAGGAACGGAACTGGAAATAATCACACTGAGTTAACTTAGGTAACCAGACTCAGAAAGACAATTGTGGCGTGTTTTCTCTTATATATGGCTGCTAGCTTGAAAGCTTGCATACATGTGCTTCACTTGGAAAATGCATAGTAGTTAAGAAACTAGTAGGTGGGCCACTCATAATGTTTTTGAGGGTCAGAAGATAGAATGCAGGGGAATTATAGAGTATTGGAGTGAAACATGAAAAGAATGAACATGAAAAGAATTTGAAAAAGTCAAATGGTTCATGCTGTCACCATATGAGCAAGTTCCCAAGAGCCTGTAAGATCATTTCTTTATGATCATGTACCTTCTCCCTTGGCTCTTATAATCTTTCCGCCTCCTGTTCTGCAATGATTCCTGAGCCTTAGGTGGGTGAAATTTAATAAAGGACTCCTGTCCAGGGAGCCACACTCTGCAGTCTCGTAGTCTATACACTTTGGCCAGGTGTGTCTGGGCAAATAGGCAGGAGGTCATAGCACTGGCGAGGAACTATTAGAAGCTGGTCAGTGGGTGAGGGAGAGTTGATTGTCTTATAGAAAATTATTCCCCTAGAAGCTTCCTAAAATACATATATATATATATATATATTTTTTTTTTAATTACCTTATAGTGGAGTGACTGTGTTCCTAATTGATACCATAGCTAGCAAAGTAAAATCCCAATTCCAGGGATAGGTGATATCTTTTGGAGTTGTTGATGAGTAGTTTCTCATTGACCTCCTAAACATTACCAGCTAAATTGCAATTGCTCTTGAATTCCCACCAGAACTTGATGGTAAAACAATTGCTGAAGACAGTACAAATCTGATATAGGGAAATCAAACTCCCTATGAATACTACCAGAAGAGAAAAGTAATCATTATTCTTATTTAGCTGTGAATGCTTCAAACAACAATAAATATTGTCCAGGCAAGATTATTTGGAGTAACTATACCCTTTCTTAGTGGCTATAAGGGCCTGCACCACTAGAGTGAATGTGTACCTGAGATCAGGAACCTATGAACATATAAACTATAGACCCCATAGGAAAACCTACTGTTATTATTGTGCTAAATAGACATATTGTTATAAATGGACTTATCATTATAGTCATTAATTAGTGCATCTCTCAGCCATCACTGGGGAAGTTTAGATAGATAGATGATAGATAGACAGATAGATAGATAGATAGATAGATAGATAGATGGTAATTAACACAGAGACCCACAACTGATCAGCATGCAAAGAATAAGAGATTATGGAGTACTCAGCCTTAAATAGGACATCTTTATCACACCCTGGCCCTGGATGGCTAAAGGGATGTCTTGAATGCTTCTAAGAGCCACAGGCAATGGAACTACTTGGCACAGGGGAAACTAGTGTTTTCTGGACACAGAGGGCAAATTTACATATCATTCCTGACACAAGACCCATACTAGCTCAACTCAGATGAAATCCCATCATAAAAAAGAGTCTTATCCCAAGGTGAGGAGCTATTGACTATTGGTACATGCTGGGAGAGGGAGAGAGATGGAGGAAGTTTTCTTTAAGGGTATGATACTGGTGGGTCATCAATGCTCTAGGGGACAGATCCATACCAAAGAGTATTTGTCTAACACAAATTGGGCTGAATATGTTTAAGAAAAAAAAAGAAATATTCATGAAGCTGTGTGTATAGGGAGGGGTGTGGGTGGGAAAAGATGGAGGCTAAGGATGAATATTCTCAAAATAAAATGTATGACGTTTACAAAGAATTTGTAAAAATGCTATTTAAGTCCCCTGAATGTTGTTTTAATATCATATAAAAAGATTTACTGCAAACCATAAGGTATGATTTTTGAATAGCACTGAACACTAAGGTGTATCTAACAGACTAAAAGAGACCACATAAATCCATGATACTATGCAGGGAGGCTGAAGCTATGCATTTGTTATTTATGCGTGAAAAGTGTGTATAAACAATTCAATATAAGTGCAGGTGATTGCTGAATAAAACATCACTGATCAAGCTGGCTCCAACTAAGTTTTGGCTTAATCTTGTTTTAATTCGCTTTGGTTTTTCTCCTGTCCTTTCTTCTGATGTTGTTTTCACCTGAGGTGGATAAATATATATTATGCATGGGGAAAAATGAGCAACATAAATTTAAATACCTGAAACAGGTGACAAAGTTGTTCAGCTGCTTTCAAATATGCTTCTGGTAAGGAAAGACATAAAAATAACTTCCTCTCTCCACTCCCAGAGAAAATAGTTCCACCGACTATTTAAGACACGGTATTTCTCAAAACAAGCTGTAATCGATAGGTTAATGCATGTTGTTCATATCAGTTTCCATTATGATTGAAAAAAGTGACACATAAAGTATTTCTCAAATATATACAAGATTGGGTTAAACAACGTTCTTTGGAGAAAATAGTTTTGAATGATGGGTTTTGGTGGAGGGGAGAAAAATGTAAAAAATTGTAAAAAGTCAGGTGGCATTGACAGCTGAAGAGACTATAGAATTAGACATGTACCTCATGACATATGTCTGTCACAGGAGAACAGAGCAGATTTTTTGCCTGCATAATTAATAATTTGCATCTAAATATAACCGTTTCTTCTTGGCATTCATGTCCTTTAAAGTCCAAATGTGGATCATGGAATTGGGGAAAATATTGTCCAAAGCAAGAAAGTTAAGAGAAGAAGGATTTTTGATAAATATCAAGTGTGTTGGATGTGTCATCACATTTAATATAGCAATAATTAAGATACAGTAGTATTATTTAATAAAATATCTCATTTTAAATGGGGGCAGCTTGTCATTTGCTTACCTTTCTCTATCCATCTTGATTATTTTATTGGTACTCAGGACAAGAGTAGGTTGTTAAAAATTCAGGACCTAGTAACATACTTTGGAAGCATAAATCCAAGCTGATTAAATGTAACAGCAAATAAAGCTAACATTATTCTTTTACTTAATATATCCTTGCCAGTGCCACACAGAACACAAACGTGTGGACGCCAATTTAAAAACCTATACAGACATTCTTACGAGAGTCTAACTTCAGTCTAACTGCTCATTACATTTGCTATGTGAGCTTTATCTGCTGTGCAGAGCCTCAGGAATTAGCCATTACTGCTTTTTTTGTATTTTTTGTATATTATTTGTATTTGTAATACACTGAAGTAGTTCTTTTTCCTTTAAATGTTCTCTCCACTCTTAGGTTAGATTTTTAAATTTATTTTTAAAATCACACATGCTTTCCTTAAAAGACTAGAGATGTTAGAATGAAAGTGATTGCCTAAGTACCAAATATGATGGTAAACTGTTATACAGGATCAATGTTTTAATAAGCACACAATAAAATCACAGTGATCTTATATCACAGGTTTGCAAAACCATGACAGACTCCAAACATGATGTTGTATGTAAAGTTTATTTTAATGGAGTAAAAAGAGTACTACAAGTATTTAAAGAACATGTCGTATTCTGAGTCATGTGTGTTGGCACACACCTGAAATCGTGGCATTAGTGAGATGGAGGCAGAAATAATGTACATGGGACTAACGCCAAATACATAGTGAGTTCCAGACAAGCCTAGTTTATAAAGTAATACCTTTTCTCAAAAAACTAAAAATTGAAATAAAGAGTACTTTAAAAATTATATACATATATATATATTAGTATTTATGTTTTGAATGAGAAGGTCAGAAAGAGAACAAAATTGATAAAGAGAGAGAGATAGACACTAAAATTATAAACAAATTGAAAAATGTCACTATGTCTTTTTTGTGCTTGATTATTATGGAACAATTATTGCTTTAATAATAAAAAATCATTAAAAATAATAACTTGAGCATCAAAGTAATATAGGATAAAGTTTAGCTACATCCTTGAGAGAAAAATGAAGGTACTTTCATTTATGTTATAGTTTGTACAATTTAAATATTGTCTGTATTATCTCTCTTAATGTCTTTGACCCTCTGCGGTAGTTTCTAAAATGATTCCCATTTTACATAAATCATCTCTGAGAACAGTAAGATTACCAATTCAATTATTACTTTGTTTACAGCCACAGGCTTGTTCTATAACCCATGTTTTAAACATTCCTTAATGTCTGTCCCAGATCCTTGTAATCTGCATTCCTTTCTCAGTGATTGAAAATTATTAGAATAGTTTATTTAATGTTCTGAATCTCTTTAACAATAATGCTGTTTGTCTTAGTTTTTTTCCTGTTGTTGTGCAAAAATACCCTGATCCACCTTCCTCAAAAATATCTAGGGGAGAAATAATTTGTTTGACTTATAATTATAGATTATGTACACTATTTTGGGGGAAGTCAAGACAAGAAAATGAAACAGTAAGTTATACCCAGAGTCAAGAGCCCAGAATTCTACAGATAAGATCAGAGAATGAATAAACATATTTGTGTAGTCAAGGATTTTCTGTTTTTGGAATGATGTTGCTCATAGTAGATAAGTCTTCTCCCACCACTGAATGTAATGAAGACAATCCCCCAGAGTAATACCCACAGCCATCCTGATGACCTTCCTCCTCAAGATTCTCTTCACCAGTGATTCTTGATTGTGTCAAGTTGACAAAATGAACCATCATAATTTTTGATCCATATCTCTCCATAGCACATATCAAATTATAACCTCTGTTACCCAAAAACGTGATATCTGTGAAGGTGGTCTTTGCAGATAGAACTAATGCTAAATCATAATAGAATTATGATGGGACCTAAATCAAATTGATTAGTGCTCTCACAAGAAGAGAATGTCTTAAAGCCACCTAGGAAACACAGTAGGAAGGCCACGTGATCACTGAGATTCACTGGTGAGACTGGCGGGTAAAGGAGATCAAGAATTGTCAAGTACCATGATCTGAAGAGCAAAGTTATCCAGGGAATGCACCTTGTGGGAATTTTGAATTCCGACTCCAGCCAACAGAGATGCAAAGGAATATGTTTATGTTGTTTTTCAGCCACTTAATATGAGGTAATTTGTTATCCCAGAAGAAACAAGTATTCATCAATAACAATATCTGACACATGCATATGGCGGAGGGAGAGAGGTGCCAGTTAACTGTGCGTTCTTTATTTAATGGCGGTTCAACACGTACTTGGGTCATTTTTAGATTCTGACTTAAAGTGATTTTTATGCAATAAATTGTTGTGCTAACGAAGCACTGCTGTCACCCATCATCTCCTAAAAGAAGTATAGTATAAGTTTACAAATGCATCTTGACTGATATCACTAGGTATATTACCATGCTGAATTCATATAAAGTAATTATAGTTGGTCACACCGAAGGTAAAGAAAAACCAGAAAAGATTATCTGATGAAGATTATTTTGGAAGATAATAGTCTTTAAAGTCATTAGAAGTGTTTCAAAAACTAGAAAATATTGGTAATAAGGCACAGTTCGACCAAAGAAAGTCGTCTTAAAATTCAGACACCTTAGAGTGAGCCAATATTTAAAAGCCATTTCCACAATAAAATCATGGATTAGACAATTCACCCTGGAACTTAAAATAAAAAGCGAGAAAGAATAAGTTTAGCAATGGCAGCTTACCTCAACACAGCCATTCACTTCGGAATGCAATCTATAAGGAGAGTCCTTGAGATTCACAAAGCAACATATTTTTCAAATCAGAAGAGATTGAAATAAGCATAATGTGTTTATACTTTATTGCTGGAATTTCTTGTCAGTAGGAGGCAGAATCACACGTTATATGACCGAGTCATCAGTGCTGTAGTGTTTATTTTCAGAATACATAAGCGCTAGTATTGATTTACACCATCTCAGAAATAAAGCTTTTAGTTTCTTGACTGATTTTTGCATATTTTTAGAATCGATGTTGTATTATTTTTCTAATTCCATTCCAAAAAATTACCACGCAACTAACAACTTAAAAAACTGAGATGATTGTCTTATAATTTGGGAGGTCTGTGGTTAGGGGTTTTCCTGAATCTATGTCCTTTTGGAGCCTTTGGGTGACGATGTTCCCTTGCCTCACAAATTCTAGAACTCCTGAACTCCCTTTTCTAGTTTAAAACTAATGGGTGCTCCATTTCTCTGACTGTTTTGTTTAGTCAGATATTCAGATTTCCCTCTGATCAAAGATGGGTGAGCACTTCTGATTTTAATGTTTCATCTGATAGTAAATGTGCCTATATAGATAATTTACAATAGTCCTTTCATATCAACTTCTTTAATCATATCTTCCAAGACATTTTTTTTTTAACCAAAAAAATGTATATATCTTCTGGTTCCAGGGACTGGGTTTGCGGATATATTTGTGGGCCAGTATACCACCTACCAGTTTACGAAATATAACTTAAACTTTTGATCACTATTTATATGTTCCTTTTTAAAATTTTTAGATTTTGAATCGATGTCTCCTTTTTCTGTTGTTGTTTTGTTGTGTGTTTTTGAGACAAGGTCTTCCTGTGGCTCCAGCTAGCCTAGAACTCCATACGTAGACTGGGCTGGTCTCAAGAGCACAGAAATCTATCTGCTCTGCTTCCTCCATACTGAAATTAAAGGTGCAAAAAGATGCCCAGCAGAGTTTATGTCTTCTTAAAGAAGTGCAGATATGATAAAGCATATCAATTACGAGAAGCGGTACTTGCCAAAGGAAGGAAGTTTGATGACTATGTACATGTACTTGCATTAGTATTTGTATAGGATTTCACTGTGTAGCCCAGACTCACTTCAAAGTTATGAGTCTCTGGCCTCTGCCTCCTGAGTGTCAGGATTATATGCCTGTACCAGTGTGCCTGGCTCAAGTATGATGACTTTTGTTTAAATATGCATTCAAGAAGCCATTACCACAGTCAAGATAATAAATATACATATCACTTTCTCAAATCTATCCTATTTCTTATCTTTATTTTTCTTTTGGTGGTAAGATCATCTAACATGTTATCTACTCTCAAAATATATCTAAGGGCAGCATTACTGTCAGTAACTTTAGGCAAATGAAAGGGAATAGATGTCTAAATGTACACACCACTTCAACTGTACCTACTGCACAGCCAGTTACTACCTCACTTCCCAGTCAGGCCCTGACAATCACCATTGTACTCCAAGCTTTTCTGTGACTACAGACAGTCTAGATTTCCCAAGTGGATCCTTCTGAAACCAGTTATTTGTCACGTTTATTTATGCTATTGTATTTCCATAATTCATTTTTCTTTTAAAATATTTATTTTTATGTATTTATGAGTACATTGCCTGTATATATGCAAGTGCACCAATGTCATGCAATGTCCACAGTGGTCAGAAGAAGATATAGGAGTCTCTCTTGAACTGGAATTGTGCATGGTCGTTAGCCACCATGTAGGGGCTGAAAATCAAGCATGACTTTTCTGAAAGAGCAGCCAATGCTCTTAACCACTGAGCCATCTCTCAAGCTCCAGAATTAATTTTTAAAAATGAAATAGCATTCTTAGAATATGTGTTTTTGAGTGTGTGTTTGTGTGTATGTGTGTGTGTGTGTGTGTGTGTGTGTGTCATCGGAGCTAACAACTATCAGTAACTATGGTTTCAGGGGAATTTGACACACTCTTCTGACATCTGTGAGAAAGGCATGTCAACGGTGAACTTACCTACTTGCAAGCAATACATTCATACACATAAAGTAAAAATAATATATACAGTAATATAAAAATGAATGAGGGACAGAGAATCTACCTATCCTTGCTATGAGAGAATAGATCTATCCTTTCATCCACTGATAGATGTGCAGGATTCCTGTCATATCTTTCTTGTTATTGACAATGCTACAATAAGCAGATATCTCTTCAAGACCCTCAGTTCTTTTGGACATAGTTCTTATTTCATTCTTTTGTTCAAAAGTAACTATGGTGATAAAAGTCTTTATTTCATCTGACACTTTAAGGCCATTTCAGCATCCCAGGAAGTCATTGCAGGAGCCTAAGCAGGAGCTTGAAACAGAGACCAGAGCTATGCTGCCTATGGGCTTGCTTTCCAGATTGTTTCCCTCACACTCTGTTAGAGCCTGGGACCAATCTACAATGGGCTGGGTCCTCTTGCATCAATTAACAATCAAAGACAACATCCAATAAACATGTCTACTGGCCAATTTAAATTTAGAAATTCTTCAATCAAGCTTTCCTCAGATGATTCTAGTCCGTTTCAAGTTAGCAGTTAAAACTAACTAGGACCAACAGATATGGAATTGCTGAACAATATGCTAGTCCTAATTTCAATATCCTGAAGAATCTTCATATTTTTCTCTCTAGCAGATTCACCATTTTACATTCTTACAGAGAACAAAGAGTTCAAGCTCTCCATACTCTTGAATACTGCTGCCTTTCTGGTTCAGTTTTGTTACTAATAACCATGTTAAAAGAAATGAAAGAACATCTCACAGAGGTGTTTCTTTAGAAGAGAGATGCTCTATTCAAAATAAAGCTATTTTTAATTCTAATTTATAGGACAGTCTTGCCATAAAGTCAATCCGAACCACAAAGATGTTATAATGAGCAGAACATTTTAAATTAATAATAATAGTGAACATAAATTGTAATCTCTCAAGTGCTTCAACTTGCCTCTCCTGAATAGCATCAAGGAAATGTTTGTTCACGCACATTAAATAAGAGTTTCACATGGTGATAAATTTTAGTGGTTCTCAGCACAGCTTTATACTATACATTTTATTTTTATTTCTATTTTTATTATCAAAAGCATCTCATGGAAAATTTGAAGCACACATCTAAATAGGGGCTAGAGTAAATTAATTTCGTTTCAAGTTAGATTGTGCCAGGTGTAATGCATGCACCTTATTCCCAACACTCAGGAGGCAGAGGCAAGAGATTCTCTCTGAAATCGAGTTCAGCCTGGTCTACATAATGAGTTCCAGGCCATTTAGGGATACAAGGAGTTTCTGTGTAAAAACAAAAACAAAACAAAATAAAAGCCCAAGAAAAAAGACAAATAAAAAAATACTATTTTGTGAGTGTCGATCCCTCTCATGTCTTTTCCTCCTGTGGTTTTTTTAAATAGTCATTTTTAAGGAGGCTGGAGAGATGGCTCAGTGGTTAAGAGCACTGAGTATTCTTGCAGAAAACCTGGGTTCAAATCCCAGCAGCCACCTGACAGCTAACAACCTTCTGTAACCCTAACCTCCACGGCATCCAACGCCCTCTTCTGTTCTTCTGGGGTACTGTACAAAATGGAGAGAATTGCATACACACAGACAATATACTCATACACATAAAAGAAAATTTAGTTAATTAATATTTTTAAATTGTGGAGTTTAAAATATATTCATTACATCATTATCAACCTTTACAAAATGAACATCCATTCTTTGACATTGATAGTCCTTATTTTGTAGTCAGCCAAGAATGTGAAATTACAAGCAATGTTTATAATGGTGTGTGACTGTAGATGTGATGTGCATTCTTGTTGGTATGTGTCAGTGTATGTGTATGCAGATGCGTGTAGATATTATGAGCTTTCAGTTCTTAGAAACAAGAAGAGTTTGACTTCAGACTTCTTTAGTGATATCTCCCCACCTTAATCTTCTTGACTCAGAATCTTTTGTTGAACCTTGGAGTCAGTGATTATGTTAATCTACCTAACCAGCATGCTTCAAGAATCTCCATCTCAGGTCTCTATGCTAAGATCTCAGACCTTCTGCCAAGTCTTTCTAGCTTATATAGACCCTGGAGGTCTGATCTTCAATCTTCACACTTGAGAAGAAACCACAGCTAGCCAGCCTGAAGAGAATAAGAAGCTGCGGACTGCTTATCCCGAATTGTTTCAAATTCTAAGGCTCAGAGATCATTGTGGAAAAGGAGGCAGAAAGATTTTAAGAGCCAGAGGTCATAGATGACCTCAAGGATACGGAGTTTTCAATACAGATGATCAATTAACTCACATCCCTAGTATCCATATACATAAGTCCCACCTAACTCAAGATAGACAAAAATATCAGCGTATGGGTGGGGAAGCAAGAAACTACTATCAGAGGAAGTATTGGAAATGGATGACTTCTGGGAGGGGGAAATTCAGTCTTGTTTAAGCATGAGATTCTTGTTAGGTGGACTAGGTTCAAGGGATGAATCTACTGAAGGACATTTAGACACACACATTTGACTCTGTAGGCATTTATATATATATATATATATGTGTGTGTGTGTGTGTGTGTGTTTGTGTGTGTAATTGTGTGCAGAGTAGTAAAGGGGTAAAGATAAAGGAAGGGATCAAAGTTTAATCAAAATATAGTATATGAAGTTATCAAAAATTTAATGAAAATAAAGCACAAAAACAAAGTACATTATTCATCAAGATAGTTCCTTAGCCCTTAGCATGAAATTTTCACTTGGAATTCATTTAAGCTTCACATTATCTTTGACTATTAAATCCCTAAAGTTACTTCTTCTCTTTTGGCCCCTATGCCCTTTGTTTTTCTTATGTCATTTTTGTTTGTTTCTTTATTATTTATTTGAGGAATAGGATCTTATCTTATAAAATGTCCCAAACTCTCAATGACCACAATGCAAGTGGTATTGTTTCATTTCTCCACTCATGCATGAACTCTGAGTTGGCAGTTAATCCTAGAAAATAAGAAAGTAGGCAAATGAACTGCACACATCAATAAAATAAAAACTAATAAAGATAAGGCTAATAAATGGAAGAAAAAGACTTAAAAATACTTAGCCATCGTGGAAATACCAATGACTACTTTGAGATCCCATCTCACCCCAGCAAAATGGCTATTGTGAAAAACCAAAACCAAAACTCAACAAAACAAAGACCTTGGCAAAGATTCTGGAAGGAAAAAGGAACCCTTTAACATTGTTGGTGAGAATATTAATCTAGAGAAGCCCCTCTGGAATTCACTATTCATGTTACCCTCAAATCTCAAAAAAATCATACATATATATATATATATATATATATATATATATATATATATATCACTATATATATCACTTCACCCAGCTAGCAGTCCTGGAAGGATACTGAAGGAATCCAAGTAAGATACATTCACATTTATTTTTTTTTCCTCTGTAGTATTAACAATATTCTTGTCATAGAATCATCTTTATTGCCCATCAATGGATAATAAATGTATAGATAAAATACAATACACACACACACACACACACACACACCACACACAGAGTGGAGTGTTACCATCACGGGGAATAGGTAGAATTATAGATCATCATGTTCAAAGAAATGAGACAAATATCATGCTTTATCTACATTTTAAATGATTATTTTGATATATTCTTTGAGAAATTATATTTTATTATTTTTATTTGTTTGTGTATGTGTGCGCATGTGTGTGTGTGTGTGTGTGTGAGCACATTGCTCACATGTATGTAAGTGTACCCATGCTGTACAATGCCCACTGAGGCCAGAACAGGACACTGGTTCCCCTGGATCTGGCGTTGTGGATTGTTGTTAGCCACCATGTGGATGTGGGGCTTGTTCCCCCTGAAGAGAAGCCATGATCTTCAGTTCTGATAATCTCTTAAGTCCTTATGAGCCTCTATATCTATTTTCGTCATATTCATCCACTTTTCCTGACCTCCAACTTCCCAAGAAAGCCTCCCCAGAGCACAATCCCATCATAAAATGGTGTCCTTGTCAATTAAAAATTTTTGGTATCCAACTGTTTCATATAGTGCTGCCCTGATTCACACTGCAAGGCCTGTGTGACTGTTCATTAAAGCATGGGCAAGCTACCTGTGGGACACCTACAGAGAAAATGACCCTCCCTTTCTCAGCAGCTATCAACTGCCAAATGCCTCTCAGAGCAAGCCGGGGCATCATGTGCTCCTCCCGTATACCTGACAGAATGTTGACTGGCTTGAACTTTTGCAGGTTTTGTAGTAACCTCAGCTACTGTGTGCATGAGTGAAATAGCCACGTCCTTTCTATGACACAGCCTTTCCTAGCACTCCTCCTTGTCCCCTAGCTCTTCCACTCTGTCCATCCCATCTTGTGCAATGTCCCTTTAGCTTTGGTTTGGGAGGGATTTCTATAGATGTCCCATTTAGGGCTAAACACGTCCACAAGTCATGAGCATCTACAATAAATACTGCCCACAGCAAAAAGAACCTTCTTTGATCAAGATTGAGTACAGCTCAGAACTAGAAGTATAAACATAAATATTCAGAAGGCAGGTTGGCAACAGGACTATCCAAGGCATCAGTAACAGGTTTCCCACTGGAGAGGATGACCTCTGAACTATGAATTTTGAGATTACAATACCAAGCATGATTTTCTGCCTACAGAACAAGCTTCACATCCAATCAAAATGTGGTTGGTTATCCTGATAATATTCACGCTATAATTTGTTTACAACACCAGACATGATTTTCAGCCTACAGAACAGGCCTTATATCCAAATCAGAATGTGGTTAATTATACTAATAGTGTTCATGCTATAATTTAAATGGAAATATAAAAATTTTAATATTAGTTTGTGTTGAAGTACCCTACATTGGTTTGCAAAACTGCACCTAGACAATGTGGTTTATTAAATGAAAATCTTAGTGACAGACATGGGACACCTCCCTGTGAGTTTGGTCGTGGGGGCTCCCGAGGCCTCCAAAAAAACACAAGCTATTGCCATTGCTCTTGATTGCCCATCATAACTAGATTGTAAAACCGTATTGCTGAAGACATCACACACTTTGATCATAGGACATACAGGAATCAATTTTGAACTGACTGTGAAATTTACTCCCTGCTGGGTAGCTTTCATAATTCCAGAAAATGCTATGCAGGCATATGCGGGAGAGGACATCACACATCATTGCCAGCACTGGACCCTGCATGTTACGGTACCAATCTGCCAGGCATGATATGACCATTGGCCTGAGAGTATCACGGTTTATCTCATATATACCTGAAGAAAATTATAGGAAAAAGGTGAACTACTGTGGAAAAGCAAACACACAAACAGTGTAGAAGGGAAGAAATGTGGGTAATATGTAGGATGAAGATCATTAAAGTACCTTATCTATGTCTATAAAAATGTCATAATGAATCTCATTATCTTATAAATTAATACAAGCTAAGGAAAACATTTTATAAAATTAGAATCACACACCATCATCCATTACTTCAGCTCAGTGTTACTCAACGAGACATCTGTCCTCATGAGGCAACGGAGTAGGTCACTCTGGATTTGACTCTCCTGTCTCTAGTGACTAATGTTTCAGCATCTTTTTATGTAATGCTACTGATACGTCTTCTTTGGAGAAGTGATTTTTCTAGCGATGGCTTATTTTAACTGTTTCATGCCTCTTTGCTTTGAGTTCTGCAAATTGATTACATGTTTGGGGGATTAATTATTCATCATAATCCCATGTCATAACTGTGTTATTTGTAAATATTTTCTCTGATTTATAGGTTACCTTTCCACTCTTTGAAAAGATTGCTTTGCTGTGCAGAGCTTTGTATGCATATATAGTCACCTTTGTTTATTTCTGCCCTGTTGCCTGTTTGCCAATATTGTTAGAGAGCAAATACCTATTTAGCTGGGATAGACTATAAATTCTCTAGTTTATCTGTTGAAAGACCCACATTTCCTGTTTCACTGGTCAATCACCTGATCACAGGACCACCCTTAGGAAGGTGGGTTCTACTTAAGCTATACTAAATAGGTGGGTGGAATGCAGAGTGTGTTAATGAGGCAGTGAACTTTTCCTGCTGGGAATCCTGCCTCCTGGTGCAGTTCTTCTGGACCCAGCCACAGACATGTAGTTCTCCATACGTCTGTCTGTTTTTCTGAATTCTTCAGAAAAGGTTAATCTTTCCTTCTCTTCTTCACATCTCTTTTCTAAACATGCTTTCTCTAAGGCGTTGGGCTGCCCTAGCGTCTTGTATATCTCTACTTTTTCTCTAAAGCTCCTTCTCCCAGCCATGTGGCTGCCAGTCCACCACGTGTCTGACCCTGTGCAGGCTCTAAACCTGCTTGTCTTTTTGACTTCTTTTCTTCTCTCTCCATTCTCTTCCTCCAGGCAGCTGCTGAGATCTCCAGCTTGCCTGTCTTAAGAATTGTTCTTCAAATTCCAATAAAATTGTCTTAAATCTTCTGATTGGGTCCATTCTTAAATTCTTTTATGAATGAGACTAAGAACCCTCTATGGGACCCTCTCATTTCACCCCGTTTCAATATAGTATTGCCCAAAAATCAACATTAAATTTGTTGTCTTATGCTTTCTTCTTGAAATTATAGAGTTTCAGGTCTTTAATCCATGTTGAGGTGACTTTGGTACAGGTTGTGAGATAAGGTCAATTTTGTTCTTTTAACTATGGATGTTGAGTTTTTCCCATAGTATCTGTTAAAGAGATCTTCTATGCTCAAAAAAATATTCTTTGCCAAGATGAATCAACTGGTTAAAGTCCAGTCTCTCCATTCTGTTCTCATAATCCATAGCTCTGTTTTTGTTTGTTTGTCTGTTTTTGCTAGTTCCATACTACGCTACTTAAGTAGTTCTGTAATGTATTTTAAAAATAGGAAAATTAGTGCATCCACGTATGTGTTTCTTTCTTATGACTATTTTGGGTATTCATGGCCTCTGGGATTTCATATGAGTTTTTAAATGAATTTTTCCAAAAATAATTCAATACTAGTGAGAATCAAAATGAAATTATAGACCATGTTGTTGTGAATAGACATTTATTTAACAATAGTCCAATTTTGCTCAATCTATGACCATGGAATACTCCATTTTTTTTTGTTGTTTGTTTTTTGCTTCATTAATTTCTCCTTTTCTTTTGTTTCATAGCGTCCAGGGAACATATTTTATACCTCCTTTGTTGAATATTTTATTGTTATGAATTTATTGTAGATTAGGTTATTTGCTACTTTTGAGGGCTCCGTTTGTTCTTGGTATATATAATCCTAACTCATTGAGAGTGGTATGACTGGATCATATGGTATGTGGGTGCATCAGTCTGCAGTCCCACTAACAGTGTATGAAGGTTCCCTTTCTCCACATCCACACCAATATTTGGTGTCATTTATTCTCTTGATCTTAGCTATGCTGACTGGGGTTGGAAGAAATCTTAAAGTAGTTTTTATCTGCATTTCCTTATTTACTATGGACATTGAAACTTTTTAAGGTGTTTCTTAGCCATTGCTCTTTCTTCTTTAAATCACTCTGCTCAGATCCATTGCCATTTTTAATTGGGTGATTTGTTTTCTTGCTTCTTTGTTTTTAAAATTCCTTGCATATTCTGGATATCAGTCCTCTGTAGGATGAACAGCTGGTGAAGACTTTCTCCCATTCTGTAGGCTTCCTCTTAATTCAATCAGTTGTTTCCTTTGTTGTGCAGAAGCACTTAGCTCAATGAAGTTCAACTCATCAATTATCAACCTTAATTCCTGAGCAACTGATGTCTTATTTACAAAGTTCTTTGTTGCACCTATATTTTACATATGTATTCTATATATTCTTCTCACAATTTCAGTGTTTGGGGCTTCACATTGAGGTCTTTGATCCATTTGGAGTGGACGTTTGTGTATAATACTAGATATAGGTCTAATTTCATTTTTCTACTGGTGGAGATCCACTTTTGATAGAATGAGTTGTTGAAGATGCTGTCTTTCCTCCAGAGTGTGTTTTTGGCTCCTTTGTCAAATATCATGTGGCTGTAATAGTGTGCATTCATGTTTGGGTCTTTTATTTTGTTCCTCTGATCTACAAATCTGTTTTGTGCTAAAGTATGCTGTTTGTATGACTGTAACTATGCAATATAGATTGAGATATTCTATGTTAATCCCCCTAGAATTGGTCTTTATGTTCAGGATTGCTTTATCTGTCTGGGGTATTTTATATTTCCATATGGCTATTAGGATAGATTTGTCTCATTCTGTGGAGAATATCATGGGGATTTTGATTAGGATTTCATTGATCCAATAAATTTCTCTTGATTGAATGATCATTTTTACTGTATTGATTCTATCAACTCAAGGGATGTCTTTCTATCACCTTATGTCTTCCTTAATCCCTTTCTTCAAAGCATTAAAGTTTCCACTGAATTGGTCTTTAATGTCTTTTGTGAGGTTTATCCTTCAGTTTATTTATTTGAAAGTGTTGTGAATGAACGTGTTTCCCTGACCACTTTCTCTAATTGCTTGCCTATTAATTTTTTCAGCTTGATTTTGTAACCTACCACTTTGCAGAAAGTGTTGATCATTTCTAAAAGTTATGTGTTGGAATTTTTGCAATCTCTTAGGTATACATTTATCATCTGCAAATTATGAAAAATTGACCTCTTTTTTCTAATAGTACCCCTTTAATTATTGCTCTAGCTAGAATTTCAAACTTTAGATAGAAAATAAATGGAATGACTGGAGAGATGGCTTAGCAGTTAAGAGCACTGGCTGCTCTTCCCAAAACCCACATGGCAGGTAAAAACCATCTATAACTACAGTTCCAGGGGATATGATGCCCTCTTCTGATGTTTGTAGGCATTACAAGACATGGGTGAACTGACATACATGCAGGCAATACCCTTACACACATAAAACAAAAATAATTAAAAAAACATTAACAAAGGAATAGGTATATTGGACAGCCTTGTCCAGTTCCTGATATTAAATGGAATTGTTTTCACCATTTAGAATGTTGCTGACCGTGGTTTTTGTGGTTGAACTTAGTTGTATTGAGGTATGCTCCATTTAGTCAAATTTCCTCTAGTATTTTTTATTATGAATTCATGTGGGATTTTGTCACAGTCCTTTTATGCTTCTTTGAAATGTTCATGTGGATTTTCTCTTTATGCTTATTTTTATGATTTATTACATTTACTGACATGCATAAATTGAACCATATTGCATCTGCGTCCATAAAGACCATTTGATCATCGTAGAAGATCTCTTTGAGGTGTGTGTATATGTGACTTGTATTTTGTTGAGGATTTAGCATCTAGGGTCATTAGTGATATGGGACTCTGCTTTTGATTTTTGTTAAAAGTATTTTTCCTTGTTTTGGTATTACAGGAATACTGGTATCATCATAGAAGGAGTTAGAAAGTTCTCTCTGTGTTTTGTCTTTTTGAATAATTTAAATAGCATTTGTTATAGATCTTTGAAGTTCTGGTAAAATTCCTATGTGAATCCATCTGTTTTTTTGTTTGTTTGTTTTTTCCAAGATGTTTTATATTGTTGTTTCATGTTCCTTATTTGTTATGGGACTGTTTAAGCTGTTGTTATGTACTTGATTTAACTTTGGTGATTTCCAAGAATTTAGAAATTCTTCAATTTATCGGAGATATCCTAGTTATAGACTAGAGGTATTTAAAGTATTTTCTTACAATGTTCTGGATCTTTTATGTGTCTGCCGTGATGTTCCTTCTTTCATTTCTGATTTTGATTTGTTCTGTCTTTGGTGAACTGGGCTAAGTGTTTGTCTATCTTATTTATCTTTTCAATAATCTAGCTCTTAGACTCACTAATTCTTTGTATTATTTTATACATTTTTATTTCATTAATTCGTTCTGCTCTGATTTTTGTTATTTCATCTCATCTGCTAGATTTGGTTTATTCTTGCCCTCCAGATTCTTGAGTTGCACCATGAAGTCAATTATTTGTATTCTTTCTGATTGCTTAATGTAGACACTTTGAGCTATAAGCTTCTCTCTTTGGGCTGCTTTTACTGTCCTCCAGAAGTTTTGTTGTGTAGCGTGATCATTTTCTTTTAGTTCCAGGAATATTTTTATTTCTTTCTTGATTTCTTCTTTGACTCATTCATCTCGTGGAAGCATGTTATTTAATTCCCATGATTTCACGCACTTTTCAGAGTGTTTTTTGTTTGTTTGTTTGTTTATTTTAAATTGTATTGCATTATGATCTGAAAGAATACCAGGGATTTTAAAACTTTTTGGTTGAGGTTTGTTTTGTACACTAACATCTGGTCAATTTTAGAGAAATTACCATGAGCTGCCAAGTAGAATATTCTTTGGCGCTTGGCGAGAATTTTCTACAGCTATCTGTTAAGTTCATTTGATGTATGATACCATTTAAATCAGATGTTTTAATTTACACTTTGTCCATTTATCTTGCCTATCGGAAAGAGTGGGGTACTGAAGTCACCTACAGATATTGAGTGGGAGTTCATTTGTGTCTTGAAGTCTTGCATTACTGTTTTAAAAGCTATTTCATTTATTATTTGTATTTATTAGTGTTTTCCCTGAATACATATACATGTACCATGTGTGTGCAATGCCCAGCAAAGGCCAGAAGATGATGTTATATACTCTAGAATTGGAATTATAGACTATTTTTAACTGCCATATGTGTACTGAGAATTGATCCTATATCCTCTGAAAGAATAGTGAGTGTTATGGTGAGCCATCTCTCTAGGTGATGCAGTACTCTTTTTGTGAAATCAGATGCATTAGAGTGGGGTCGTGTATGTTCACAATTGTAATGTCATCTTGATCAGTTGTTTTCTTCATCAGAATGGAATGACTTTCTTATCTCTTCTGATCAATTTTAATTTGAAGTCTATGTTATCAAATATTAGAATTACAATGAATGCTTTTTGTCTTAGTGTCATTTTCTTGGAAACCTTCTTTCCATCCTTCATCCTAAGGTAGTATCTAACTTTGAAGGTGAGAGAAGCTTCTTGTAGATAACAAAGAAGCTTATATCATTTGTCTTCGTTTTTTTTTTTCTTTCTTTAGTTTCTTATGTACACTCATTTCCTTTCCTTAGTCCTGTCTATTGTTTCAAGTATGCTCTCAGGCATGCTGGTTTTGTGAAGATGAATTCTTGCAGTCTATTCATGCCATGAAAGATTTTTCTTTCCCTTTTGATTATGATGGACAGTTTTCCTGAGTATAGTACTCTTGGTTGGCCTCTGTGCTCATGCAGAACTTGGAATACTTTGCTCCAAGCTCTTCTGGATTTTATAGATTGCTTTGGCAAATCAGCTATAATTTCCATGGGCTTTCCTTTGTAGGTAACTTGTTTTCCTCTTGCAACTTTCAATATTCTCTCTCTCTGTGAATTTACTGATTTTATTATGATATACAGCGGCGAGTTTATGTTTTATTCCTGTCTATTGGGAGTTCTGTGTGTCTCTTACATCCATATGCTTATGTCTTTTTTTTTTTTAATTTAGGAAGTTTCTTATGTAACCCCGTTGAAGATTTGGTCAATGCCATTCACCTGGGAATTTTCCTCCTTCCTCCAATGCCTATAAAGCATAAATTTTGTCTTTTCATGGTTTCCCACATTTCCTTCATATTAAATTCCTGTGCTTTAAATCATTTTTCATATTATTTGTTTGAACTGTTGAATTCTTCAACTTCATTGTCCAGTCTTCATACTCTATTTTTCATTTCATTTAGTCTTTGGTGAGACATTTTCCTGTCATTTCAAATTGGTTTATTGATTATTTTCATTCTATCTTCATTTCAGTCTGAGTTTCCTTCAAAATTTCTATCTTTTTCACAAATTCACCTAAGTCCTATATTTTCTTTCCCATGTTATTCGTCCTTTAATTTTGATTTTCTTGAACATCAGGGAGAAGTTTATTCCTATCCTGTCTGAGTTCTTTGAGTGTGAAACTATTTTGATTTCAATATTCTTAAGACTTGTTTAGGGACACAGTATATGATGTATCCTTAGGAATGTTTTTTTTTTTTTTTTTTTTTTTTTGGTGAACCATGTTTTATCTGTTGTGTTAGCTAACTGGTCACCACTGGAACAAATATGAGAGGAAAAATTTAAATATAGAAAATGTTTAGTTTACTTCCTGGTTTCTGAGGCTTTCTTGGAAGAACACTGAATCCATTGCTTTTGAAGTGAGGTAAGCTATCATGACTTGGAAACGTAGCAGAAGCTGCAGAGAGAGCACACAGAAAGTCTGCTGTGGCCCGCCTCCTTTTCCACTTTTATTCTGTTCAGATCCTGGGTCTGTTGAATGGTGTCATCTACATTCCTCCTTGGGTAATAGTCTCTGAAAACACAGTCATAGACAAACAGTTCAATAAAATTGAAATAAATAATTTTAAAAGACCCATAGAAATGAGATAGAGTAATTCAAAAGTCCCAGCTAAATCTCTGCACCAAGGGCTCATGGGACATAACGGAACAGGGAGTAGAGAGAATATTAGTGCATCCGTCAACTCTCACCAGCAAAGCTTTCTTATACAACAGAGTGTGATACACACAGAGGGCCATAACTGTCTGAGTTTTAGAGAATAAGACCCTGCAGAGTGTGTGTCCCAGGACTGGACTCCTATATTAAACCTCACCCACCCATGACTCAGGGAACAATACGGAAGAGGAGGCAGAAAGAGTGTAAGAGCCACGTTTGGTTCATGAACATAGGGAAGCGAAGGTTTCCAGGCCATTGAAAACTTACACATGTGAACTGGCTGCAAAGGTGGCACCTAGCACAAGACCCATCCCAAGGCAAGGAGACAAGGGCTGTAATGGACAGAAGAAAATGAGTGGTGGCCTGGTCCTAGCCTAGGAACTGTTGGAGACTGATTACTCCTAGGTAAGGGAGAGAAGACCTTACTTATAATCTCTAGACAGACTGACTAGACTGCAGTGGATGAACTTCCACTAAAGAGCATCTGGATATAAATGCTTGAGTGAATAGGACTTAGCATGCATGACAAAATGCATGAGGTCCCAGAGGGGCATGGGGGGGTAGATGGCAGAGGGGTCTAAATTTGTTTAACATCTGTTGCATGAAATGTACAAAGGATCAACAATTAAAAACAAAATAATCAAAAAGTAAACTTCCCAGCTGAAGGAACCCAGGACCAGATAGATTCAGTGCTGAGTTCTATCCAGTCTTCAAAGAAGATCTAATACCAATACTCCTCAAAATTATTCCATAAAATCAAAAGGAACACTCCCAAATTCCTTCTATGAAATGAGTATTCCTCTCATACCGAAACCAGAGAAAGACCAACTAAAAATTCAGAAAAATATAGACCAGTCTCTCTTAAAAAAGACACAAATCTTCTCGATAAAATACTTTCATACTAAATGCATGAACACGTCAACAATATTATCCATCATAATTAAATTGGCTTGATCCCAGGGATGCAGGGATGATTCAACAATGTAAATTAATAAATGTAATACAACACATGAACAGACCCTAAGACAGAAATTACATGATCATCTCATTAGTTGTAGAAAAGGCCTTTGAAAAAAATCAACATCCATTCATGATAAAATTCACAAAGAATTTTAGGGTACAGGAGACATATTTAAACATAAAAAGGCCGTATGCAGCAAACTCATAACCAACATCGTACTAAATGATGAAAAACTCAAGAGTATTTCCATTAAAATTGGGAACAAGATTAGGAAATTCACCATCTCTATTCCTGCTCAATATAGTACATGATGCCTTAGCTCAAGTAATAATACAAATAAAGGAGGAAAAAGGGATACAAGTTGAAAGCAAAACCTCAAACACATGATCTGATACATTGAATCTGATACAGGAGAAAGTAGGAAATGAACTGGAAGTTTTTTAGGCACAGGAAAGGACTTTCTGAACTGGATTCCTACAGTGAAAGACCAACAACTGACAAATGCTAACACATGAAGCTAAAACGCTTTCTGTACTTCTAAGGACACCCGCATTTGAATAGGAGGCATCCTACAGAATGGGAAGAATTCTTTACCAGCTGTATGTCAGACTGAGGGTTACTATCTAGATTAAAAAGAACTCAATAAATTAACCATTAATAAAATAAGCAACCCAATCAAAAGTTGGGACAAGGAGCTAAACAGTAGATTCTCAAATAATGAGAAATGGATGTCTAAGAAATATTATTTTTAAAATGGTCAACATTTTTAGCTCTCTAGAAAATGTTAATTAAAAGAGCTTTAAGATTCCATCATATTGGGGTTGACAGATGGCTCAGTGTCTAAGAGAACTGGCTGCTCTTGGCAGAGGATCCAGGTTCAGTTTCAAGCAAGCACATAGTGACTAACAACTACCTGTAACTCCAGTTAGAGGGTATCTTTCACCTTCTTCTGGCCTTTAAAGGAACTGCATGACACAGGTGTGCTTCCACACAGGCAGGCAAAGCACTCATACACATCAAGATAAAAGAAATAAAATAAATTTTAAAAATGTTCTGTTTTACTCCTGTTAGAGTGACCTAGACCCCCAAATAAAATAGTATCAAATACTGGTGAGGAAGTGGAGATAAACAAGAGCAGGGGCAATTAACGATCAATATTGCTTGAGTGCCTATGGGACTCCTGGTCAGAAGCTTCCAAAGAGGGCCTCCATTTCTGGCACTGGGTGTTTATTTTGCTAGCCTATGGTTTCTAGTAGGGGCAATGTCTCTCTACTAAGGTAACTCCTTTAAATCTCTCTCTCTCTCTCTCTCTCTGTATATATATATATATATATATATATATATATAATGCTTCTTTATATATGTATATATTTGTTATATATCTATATCTATCTATCTCTATCTATCCCTCTGTGTATATATATAGAGGGATATATAAAATAAATATATATATTTGCTTCTACAGTAGACAGTTTCCATATGGCCTTTTCAAATGGCCTTTGCTGTTTCTTCTCCATTCCCATATACTTTCCTTTGCCCTGTGCTCCTATTCCTCATCACATTTAACATTTCCTACTCTATTATTCTCCTTTCCCCATTTCTAACATCACAGTCTGCCTCCTCTCCTATGAAGTCCCTCCCCATGATCACTTATTACTTTCCTAACCTCTCTGTATTTTCAAATTGAGTCTAAGATTCAAAAGCTAGCATCCAGCTGTGAGATTTAACATGCAATGTTTTCCTATCTGGGTCTGGGTTACCTTACTGAAGGTGGTTGTTGCCAGTTCCCTCGAGTTACTTATGAATTCCTTGATTTCTTTCTTGAACGGCTGAATAATATTCCACTGTATGGATATCTGTTTGTCAGTTGATGGAAATCTGTAGTTTCCAATTCCTGGTTCTTATGAGAAAAGGACAGTGAAGAGCATCAGTGAACAGTAATCTCTGTAGAAGGAACAGAGACTTTGGAAATACGTCTCAAAGTGGTATGGCTGGATCATGTGGTACACTGATATCAAGCTTTCTGTACAATTTCCACACTGATTTCCATACTGGCTGTACAGTTTGCATTCCCACCAGCAGTGGGTAAGTGTTCCTCTTTCTCTACTTCCTGACAATATTTGGCATTGTCTGTTGAGTTTTAGTTATGCTGAGTGGAGTAAGTTGAAACCCCAAGGTGGATTTAATTTCCATTTCCCTGTGACTAGGATGTTGAACATTTTAAAAATTGTTTTCAGCCATCTGCATTTCATCTTTAGAGACCTTCCCATACAGTGCTGTATAAGGATAGTGAAGTTTAAAAAATTATGCTTTTAAAAGTTAATTTTATGGCACTTAAATTATACCTGTATAAAGTAGCTGCAAAACAATATGAAATTAAGGTTGAGAGGAATAGATGAAAACAGTGTAACACTATGCTGATAATTATTAAATCTGGGTGATGAGTAATGGAGGTTTGTTATACTTTTCTGTCTACTTCAAGTCTGTTTGAAATTTTAATACCATATTACAAAATTAAAAGGAGATCAGTGCACTTTGACTCGGAATAATCCAGAATATTTAGTGCTTCTGGAGCTTTCTTTTTCAGGCACTCTTCTTATCAATTTTTTCAACACTATGTTTTACATAGAGTAGTCAAGAGGAAGTATTCAGACTGACTCAGGAAGTTACAAGTCCATTCATGCCATGTAAGCAGGTTACCATTGGATTTCCAGAAACAAGATCATGAGTAATAACAAAGCCAATTTTAAGGAAAAATTAACAAGGAAGATGTCTGTGTCTCCTGGGGCCCAAGAATGTTTAATGTTTAATGTTCAATGTTCTGTTTTACTATCTTTTTAAAATTCTCATTTCATTCCTTTGTCCTATCTTTTTTCTTCTCTCTCCTCTTTTGACCTACCAAATTTATTTTCTTCATTCCTATATATCATGAACAAAAGCATCAGGAAAACATCATATATTTTCATAAAATTACTTACTGTTCTCTTTACTAGGAAATAAGTTGAATCTATTAAAAAGAGAATAATATCTCATTTCCCGTCTCTCAACCACACTGCTTTCATTTCTAGTCCGTTCTTGACTCATCACTCCTCATTACGACTTTGCCTACTTTCAATCATGAGTAGACATACTGTGAAACTGTCCTTTGTTTAACAAAGTGGTTTTCCCCAAAGAGTCAGAAGACAGAGTGCAAGGGACATGTAAGCCTTCTCATCATGGCAGATTACAGACTTTTCTGTCAGAAAATGCGTTCATACTAATGCATGAAACCACAGCAGTAGCACAGTTATAAGACACGTTTTGGTCAAGATACCTAAACTTCCTGAGACTCGGTTGAATTATTTGTCACTACACATAATAATACTGCCTCTGAGGAATTTTGTGGAAGATCAGATGAGCTAATAGATATCCAATGCCTATCAAATAGGAGAAATTTAATAAGTGTTTATGTGTATCTATTTCCACATGCCATTTACAAGATTGTGGATTAGGTGCACTGTATCATTCTATGAAAAACCACTAAATAATCAGTATTGAACTATCACGCACTACTTGTGGAAATGTAATTTTTGGCACAGTGAAGTTAAGTAGTCGATAGAAAGCATGGCTAGCCTTTTCTGAGTCCTCACCCTGTTCCAGACATTTTCTAAATATAAACAACATTTCAGTCCAGTGGTGACCACTAATATGAACTATATTTTATACCTTTTAGGGCCAAAGTGGTTAAGTACCTTGGCCAATGTTGTTTTAGTGATAAGAATCATAGCTTAGAGATGAACACAGACAGTTTATGATGGCGAAATTACAGGGTCCTTGTGTCAATTTCCTTATTCAAGGCACTTCAGAGTATTGAATGACTAGGTCCAGTAAAACCCGTATGACATTTACTATTATCTGCCAAGTTCATGCTTAGAATTGGGCTTGAATAGTCTCATTTTGTCTTCATAACTACTTTTTGAGTCAGATTGTAGTTTTTATTGGCATATATTCATTGTTCAAAGAAATGAATTTCAAAAGCCATTTTCATACCAGTGTATTATATACTGTGTTGTATTTGCCTACAATATCTTCTCCTCTCCCACACCCTTTTCCTGATAGTCTGCTTTACTCTCCTCAATGCTCTCACTTTTATGCATGACATATACTTGAAAGCTTTTATGTATGTTCATAAAATGTAGAATCCACAAATGAGGGGAAAGCAATATTTGCCTTTCTGTGTCTAATTCATGTTGTTCGACATAATGATCTCTAGTTGTATCCATTTTTCTGAAAACTGCACTTGAGGTTCTTCATTATGGCTGAATAAAACTCTCTCCCTCTCTCTCTCTCTCTCTCTCTCACACACACACACACACACACACATGCACACACACACACATATGCGATCTAATCCATCTCTTGACAGATGCCTAGGCTGTTACATAATTTATCTCCTGTTAAGAATGCTGCAGCAAACATAATTGTCACGCCCCACTGTGTTGTGTTTGTTTTATCGTTATCCCCATTTCCACAGGTCAGCACAATAGAACTCAGGGATTTGTAGTTTGCCTAATGAACATAAAATCTTAAAAAATAAGTTGATAACGCATACATTTTTATTTTTGTTTATATTAATTAAAAATCACATGACTGAAAAAAATCATTTTATTCAAAAAAAGATACTGTAGTTGTTTTTTCTTAATCGTTTTCATTCAAGAACATCTTTCCATACCTGTTCAATGAACACATGGATTTCTCTGAGGACCCTTAAAGTTCTAGAGAAAAAAAAATGTATCCAACATTAATTTAATGAATTTAATAATTTACTGATTATGATTTTTCTTGAACATTTTGGTTTTGTAGTTATTGTCGATCTTGTTGCTACTGTGTGATTATAGTCTGAGCTTTTAGGTAACATACCTTGTAATTTATTGGCTCAATTTGATGTTGTCCTTAGTGAAAGGTTGATAGTCAATAGAACCACATTTAGATTTTGGACACCTGAATGGTGAGGACAGTTTATACATCAAAATGATGGTTCAAGAATAGGAAAGTCTGATGTTTTCTGGGTACCCTGTGCTGAATTTACTAGCAAAAGAATGTTTCTATGGTGAAGTTAATTGATACCATGTGTATATGACTGCTTGATATATCATGTAAATCACTGAAAGGATTGAGATGTTAGGGGCAGTATTATATGCAAATCTATTGGGTGATCATGGGAATCCTCCTGAATAGTTATTGATAACTTCAACCTCTGTGTTACTGTTTTACTTTATTTTTTGTACGATTGTATATGTGGTTTTATTCCAATCAATTTGTGTTGACTTTATAATCACTCCCTCAGAATTACAAACCTGTGGCTTTCATGACTGGATTCAAATGTATCATGTACACATTTTACAACTGCATTACTAGAGAATAACTCTGCTACACTTTATTATTAATGTCAATTCTGGTGAAATATCAATTTGTTTATAATCTCTAAGGAGCCTGTTTCTGAAGATAGCCACAGACTTGAGTTGTAAAATATGGAAAAATCAAGATGGTACTGACCTGAAAGTTCCATCCTTACTGGTTAGATTTCTTAGTGCCAGAAGGTTCAGTGCACAGTACTGGGTAAGAAAAGTAATTTCCAATCCCAACTGTATACCCTGTGAGTTGCAGTAATAAATATCCAGACAAGATATGCTCACTGGTATAATAGTGGCATAGAGATTAAGTGGGTAACAACCATTTTATTTATTTTTCTATTTATTTTTATTGAGTTTTATACATTTCATACAAGAGTTCTTAATCAAATATAAACCTCCCCCCCATCATCCAACTCCATCCCCGCAGACCTCATGTATGGGATCATATATGTTAAGTCGTATCCAGTCAAGCATTTGTACCCAGATGTCCTTTCATGCAAATTCATCCAATGAAGTTTGGTCAGGCTATCTAGAGATTATAAGGCATTCTCTCCCTCTATCAGCAGTAATCATTCTCCAGTAGTACTCAGTCTAGCTCTGGACTGCCACCAATTTCAATCCCTCCACTCTGGAACTAATTTGAGTTGGTGTGGGTTCTGTGCTCAATGCCATCATTGCCACAAGTTCACCTGTGCAAACTTCCAGTAGCCTGAAAGCCTCTGCTTCCCTAAGTTCATGAACAAATCCTGGTCCTTAACCATCTTTCCAACCATCTTCCACAATGGTTCCTGTGCCACAGGTGGGTGAGGCTCAGTATAGGAGTCCTATTGAGGAACACACATTCTGCAGTTTCTTATTATATAAAACTTGACCAGTTGTGCCCTTGTGTGTGCATAGCACTATGTTGTTTAAGGAAACTTCAGTGGTGAGAATTGAGGGATGCTTTAATTTTCTCTTTACTCCTCTTTCTGCTATGTTCCATGAGTCTTAGGTGTAGAGATTCAACTATAGATATGTCACCTAGGACTTGTCATCTCTCAGACATGTATGTTTGTCTGTAAATATAAGGATCCATGTTTAGCATATGTAGGCTCTATGCCCCCTCCAACCCTGTGTATTTGACTGAGTCCTACAGTGCTATCCATAAGTTCACTCCCATTCAGACAGTTTTAAGTCCGATTATATAGCTGTTGATTATCCCCCAGATGTCAGTACCACTATCGCACGAATAGAGATAGTGTCATGTGCTGGTTGTTATGGTTAGAAATGAGGATTGGGTTGGACCATTTATTCATTTTCCCTTTTAGCAATTTGCATGTTGTCATCTGGCATTATGAGAACTAAACTTCAGGTAGAAGAATTCCAGGTCAGTTCCTGCTCCATTGCTCTGAGTCCTGTATCCCGAGCAAGTCCTTTTTTCAGCAGTAGGGTGTAAGCTTCTAGTTCTGGGAAATAACCAAGAACTTTGGCAAACATTTGTATTATTTTAGGAGTTTCTTGGACCACTCTCACCAATCACACAGAGGTAGGTACCTTCTGTTTGGCACTGTGTTCCTTGTCAAACAGCCCCTGGGTTTACAGATGTACACACTGTTTGTGCTTGGGGTTTCAGTGGTATCACATTTCCCTCTGGATTCTTTAGCCCTCCAAGTTTCATTAATTTCTGCTTTTAAATTGGATTTAAGGCCTACTCTACAAAGCAGATCGTGCATTGTTAATGGGGCCAAGAATCAGACCACATATAGGTCTTAGAGAACACACTGTTATTCTTCCAAATGCAATTGAGTCTTTAACAGACTCCTAAAGATGTATCGGTTAGACCCAAATTTATTTGTTTGATTCTCATCAGAGAAGCTTCATTTTGCATTAGATGCGGATTAACACAGAGACCCACAACTGGTCACCATGAAGAGAATAAGAGAGTGTGAAGTAATCAGCAATATTTGGAACATCTATAAAACACCTATCTTTCCCAAGGCTTAGGGATCATCGCAGCTTAAGGAGCAGAAAGATTCTAAGATGTAGAATAATGGATGACTAAGTGAAACGTGTTTCCTAGATACAACAGGGCAGTTCCATCTATAAACTGATATTTGCTATGACTCTATGTACGAGAGCCACACAAACACAGACAGATTAAATATCAGCATGAGGGAAGAGGGGACATGCAGTCCTGCCCTTCACTGAGGAGCTGTTAGCAATTGATGACTGACAGAGAAAGTTCGGTTTCTGTAGGGATGTGATGTACAGCCACCCATGCTCCAATATTTGGCCCTATTCTCATACACAAACAGGCAAAACTAAGTGTCTCTACTCTAGGATTTTAGGAAAAAAATCAGAGGAAATAGTGGTGGAGAGAGAAATTGGAGGTGAGATAATGGAGGATGGACTTGATCAAAACACATTACATACGTGTATGAAATTCTCAAATCAGTAAAGAAAGCTAATGATGAACAGCATATATTAATAACTTGACTAAGCTCTCTCCTCCAGCCCAGCAAGATACCGAAAGGAAAAAATGCGAAGGGGGGAAGGTGATCCTGGACTCTGCTGTGGCGAAGAAGGAGGCAAAGAAGATGGTGAACACTGTTTGAAAAAAAAAAATTTCGACATTGGACTGGACATCCAGCACAAGAGAGACTTCAGCCACTTCATCAAATGGCCCCAAGTCCATCATTTGCAGCGGAAAGAGGACTGTCTTCTACAAGAGGCGGAACAGGTCACCTGCGTTAGCCAGTTCACCCAGGCCTTGGAGGGACAAACAGCTACTGAACTCAAGCTTACACACAAGTGTCTGCCAGAGACAAAGCAGGAGAAACAGAGGTTATTGGCCTAGAAGCTTAGAAGAAGGCTGATGGTAAAAGTGACATCCGCACCAAGAGACCACCTGTCCTTCGAGCATGGGTCTGCACGATCATTACCTTGGTGGAGAGCAAGAAGGCTCAGCTAGTGGTGATTGCACATGATGCCGACCCCATTGAACTGGTGGTCTTCCTGTCTGCTCAGTGTGGCAAGGTGGGGGTCCCATACTGTATCATCAAGGGGAAGGCTAAGCTGGGGTGGCTGGTCTACAGGAAGTTAAGCACCACCGTGACCTTCATACAGATTAACTAGGAAGTCAAAGGGCACCCTGTCTTAAGTTTGTGGATCCATTAAGACCAATTACAATTACAGATAGGATGAGATCTGCCTTGCCTGGAGAGGCAAAGTCCTGGGTCCAAAATCTGTCACTCCCATTGCCAAGATGGAGAAGGAAAGGACAAAGAAATCACCACCAAATGGGTTTAAACGTACACTATTGCGTTTTCTGTACATAAATATAATTTTAAAAATTGTCTTTCAAAAAATAAACTGAGACAAGAAATATTTCACATTTAAAATTATTAATGAAAAATATATAGGTATTTAAGAAGGATTTATTTAGTATAAGATAATTGATAATTAGGTTACTTTATTTAATTTGTTAGTTTATTTGTCCGTTTAATCATTCTGCAAGCAAATTTTGTTACATCAGAAGATTCCAATATCTTGAGATATCCAAGTAGATTGTAAGACCACATACCTATTTCATACAATTAGTATTTGTTTCCAGTGGATATGGATCACCATAGGAATCCCTCTTTTAGACATGCCGTTTCCATGACAGCGGAAAAGTTCAAGAGAGTTCTAATTAGTATACAATGGAATTTTAAGTCTCTTAAACTATGGTGTGGCGGATTACATTCACATTTCATTGGTCAAAGGATATCCAGATAGGCGAGGTGGCACTTTCAACCAACAGAAGTCACTGAAAACCCATTGCATTGAGAGAGGTCTCATCATGTCCCTACAGATTAGAAGGACGTACACTGGGTGATGATGCATACGAGGCAGCAGGATCTCTATGAGTTCAAGGCCCGCCTGGGATGCACAGGGACTTTCAGGATCACTAAGTCTTGGGGGAAGAAAAGCAAGAAAGAAAAAAAAAGAGAGAGAAAAGAAAAGATGCATTAGAGCACATGGAAACAATATTCCTATTGGCATTATTGCCAACACACTCAGCAAACACTTTTATTTCCTTTCAAATATGATTGGCGCTGTTCTAAGCACTGTGAAACATATAAGTACATATAACAGTATGGTCTGTCATGGTAGGAATTATTATTCCCTGCCTACAGGTAAGAAAACCCCGACAAAAAAAGAAGTTCAGTGAAGTTTCTCAGGTTAATAAGTTTACAAGAGACCAAACTTTTACTCTGAGCCGAGCATCCTGATTTTAGGTTTACATTTCCAGCCAGAGATAAGCAGAGGTACGACACTGTATATTAGGGTGATTCTTGTTTATACATTTTGGTGTTTTCAGATTTTTTTTATTTCTTTGTTGTTCTAAATTAAATGAAACATCAGAGAACCTGAGAACGTACAATCTGTTAAATCTCTGTTGTAATCTCTGAAAACATTTCAAAGGCAGTGGATTTAATTTTCTGATTGCATCTCACAATCTCTGTTTCCACACAGCTCTAGTACATCCATAGTTGTTATGGTTTTTCTCCCTCTCTCACCATCATGGAAAGTAAGAATGTTCTTATTCTCCTTGCTTTCAACAGAATCATTTCACTCAACTCCTTAATTCTCTGATGTGGATACATCTCCCAATATGTTGTTACAGACCAGAAATGTATAAAGAGACAAGAACCATTCAGTGAAGATGATTGTTCTCCTCATTATCTGGTACAATGCTAGTCTAAGTTAATAAAGTGGGGCTTTCATGATATGTATCAGGGCATGCTGCAGTTTCTCCAGATTGTTCTTATAGTCATAGAAACACTTTACTATTACAGAAGGAGCACCCCTAATTTCTACAATGTTTGAGCAATGTGACAAAGCCATAAGTAGACTATTCCACACCTGACCACATGTGACAGGCCGCACTGCAAATGCAGAAACGAATACAAGTTACAATTCTCAAGGGAAAAAAAAGCCCCTCTCCGCTCCTCTGTGTGCTCTATACCTTTTCCATCCATGCCCAGATTGCCCCATGCTGTGATAAATTATCACACACTGATCAGAGTTTCCCTTAAAAGTTCCCCACAAACTTATGGGGCCAATACTTCTAAGCATTTTATTTATTTGATTGTTCTCAGTTCCCAGGTGTGTAGCAATCTTTGAAAAACTTTAAAAGGGTCAGAGATACTGCTGTGGATAACAACAATAAGAAAGCAAGGGAGCATTGGCTTATCAATGGCACAGAAAATAAATCTACTCAAGAAAATGGACAGTGGTTAGTGTGAAACATCTTACAAAAGAGTATGGTCTTGAATGGCTGCCATTTAGGACCTGAAGAAACAACGATAAACCATCAGAGTTCTGCGCTGAAGGTGACAGACAGAAGTTCATGACAACATGGAAAAATTGCATAAAGCTAAAAATGAAGGACTTGATCAGGCACTGAATGACGGCCTATGTCATCATTTCAGGACTGTTGGTTATTCAACGGAGTTCTATGTATCAAACAAGCAAAGATATTTCATGGTGAGCTGATAAATTCAACTTGGAATACTTATTGGGATGATTGTAGAAGTTTAAGAAAAGATGATGCATCATATTCTTGTAATGTGTAGTAGTGGAACATATGCTGATTATGAAACAGCAGATAAAGTCCTTCATAAATGGGTGTTGGTAATTCTGATTTCACAGGTCTATCATTTCAGCTGCTTGCGAGACTGGAGCAAGAGGAGGATCTCAAATTCAGTGCTTGCTGGTGTATAGAATGAGCTCATGTCCCGGCGTGATGGTTGATGCCTGTAATCCCAGCACTCAGGAGGCAGGTGGATCTCTGTGATTTCAAAGCCAGTCTGGTCTAAATACTGAGTTCCAGGCCAGCTATGACTACAGGGAGACCCTGTGTCAAAAAACCAAAACCAAACAAAGAAACAAACAAACAAACACACACACACAAAAAAAAACTTTCATTTAGCAGAGTATGTTGGATCATGCCTTTAAATCCCAACACTCAGGAGGCAGAGGCCAGTGGATGTCTATGAGACTGAGACCAGCCTAGTCAGTTTCTGAACAGCTGGGGTTACAAGAAAACCCCATCTCAAAAAAATAAAAAAACAAACAAAAAATTAACCACAGAATGATTTCAAGACCAGACTGAAAAGTTAGTGAAATATTATTTTTTTTAAAAAATACACAAGGAATGTGGATGTAGCACTTTGTTCATATGCTGTTCCAGAATATGCAAAGCTGTAGGTTCAATCCCCATCAACTCCAAGAAAATTAAAACAAATAAAAACTGAGCATTGAAGAAGGAAGGCTTTAATGTCCGCAATAAGGCTCCAGTTGTTGATTCAACTAGTAATGCAGTGGCTAAAATTGCTCTTAATCGTGTAATAATGATAAGGGTGATAATAAAGATGGGGTTGTTAGCACAGTACACAAGGTGTCTGTACATGCCCTGAAGAAATGTGTGGTGTTTACTCAGGGACTGCAGCAGTGTACGTTAACAACACAAGAAAGCATCACAGACTATGAAATCAAAGAACAGTCCCTGTGACACAGGCAGAGTTCAGCAGGCAACTGACTCTGGAGGAAAATTTTGGAAAGGTCAGCCCTCCAAAATCATAAAGGATCCATCATCTGGCTCCTCAAGGGTTTCCTCTGTTTTTCTCTTACCTAAAAATTAAACAGCACCATATGGTAGCTATTTAATAAAAACACATGGCTGTTTTGGCCCCGTTTATGGCTTGCTGGTCTTGTTCAACAGCAGATGTAGATAGTTTGGTGATGCAGATCTGCTCTGTTGAAACACGATCACATGGTTTCTTTCACTCTGTTAATGGTATGTGTATTACCTTTCTGTTACTATAACAAACACCAGGGACAATCAACTTGTATTTGAAAGTTTTATTTTGTCTCAACATTTTGAGGTATTAGTTCAAGATGTGTTTACCCCACAGCTTTGAGCCTGTGCTAAGGGAGCACATGACAATGGATATATGTATTTAAAAAATGATACCCTCTGGTTACAAAGCAAAAGAAAATTAGAAGAAGGAGCTGTAGTCCCAATATTCTATTAAAGGAAAGCCTCAAGTTTCCAAACACATCTCCTTAGGCTGCAACCTTTAAAAGTTCAGTACCATACCAATCAGGTTACAACCATTCCTTTAGCACACAGGCCGGTGAGATACATCTTATAGCAGTACACCATTATTATTTGTTTTACTATTAAGTACTTAAATGGAAATGTACCTATTGGCAGCATAAAAATTCAGATGAGAGATGATGTAGGTAACTATACAAATGACTGTCCATATGTGCCTTGTGGCAGTGACGACTACGCTTTCTGTTGTTTCATTGCAAACCAACTATTTCATGATCAAAGTAATTCAAAGTATTACATAAAATATCTCAGAGTTTTAAGTTTGTGGCATATAGGAAACATAATTCATGTTTGCACTTGGCTCCCATTTGGCTCCCATTTCTAAGATCATTCATGCCCATGCAAATATTCTAAACATTGAAAAGAAATACTAAATCCAAGACACTTTTGATCCCAAGAATTTTGGATAAGTGGTACTCAACCTGTGCATACCTTTTTTGGGCAATGTTACCAATTCATGCTTATCACCCATATTTTAATTTTCTGGGGATGTAACACTATGCAATTTAAATTAAAGCAATTTTACTCAGTGATGTGTTGACTTTATTTATAGTGATGACTTGAAGTCAAGTGTGGTTATTTGCAAGTAGTGTCTCAGTCAGACAGAGTAATTTGATCCAGGTGTTCTCTCTAAGACTACTAGCATTGCTTCCTGTTTGAAGAAATTCTTGTCCCAGGGGAATGAATCTTTCAGACATAAGTTATCAGCATGCCAGACCTCTGTCTCCCTGTCTGTGAAATGGAGAGAAGCAAGCTTGCTTAATTCATCTAATAGTTTTTTGGGGGGGTCTATTTATATGTATCTATGGCTCGCAATATATATGTATATCTGTCTACCTACCTACCATTTATTTATCTATGTATCTATTTATGTATATATATATACATATATATATCACATATATTGTGGTGATAGTCATACTGAAATAATAATTACTCCTTATCACTCATTGATTCCCTTATATGGTAAAATAAATAACTGGATCAATCTCCTGATACAGAAAAACATACCGATTGCATACACAAATCAGTCATAAACTTCTAAAGCTAAAATCCTTTATAACCACCTGGTCAAATATTCTTAGGAAGTGACTCTGATAGAAATAACTCCATGCAACACAAGTTCATTTCAGTGGTTGACTTTGTACTCTAATCATATTGGCAATTTCAGGATTACTTAGGACGATGAATTAAAATTCAGCAGGATGGATAAATCAGCCACTGCTCACGATACCACCCAATTTTCTCAGAATTTGATTATGCTTGAAGTAAATGTATTGAAATAGTGGTCAAGAATCTAGTTGAGGATGTATAAAAAGGCATTTATATTATAATGAAGGTTCATTTTTTTCTAGAGACCATAGCATACTAAAATACTGGGTGACATTAAACTAGTGTTATTAACCATAACTCTGATTTGGGTTGACCGTTACTTTACATATGAACAATCAGAGAACAATTGAAAGACAAATGTCACAGTGAAGTTTAATCAAGAAAGAGTAGGGTTTTTGAACTTGGCATGGGAACAACACGGGCGTGGGCAGGCATTAATATCTTGAATTTACCAAACTTTAGGATTTTCTTTTTCCCATTAATAATAAAGTTCAGGAGAATATTAAAAGAGATTAGTCAATTGAAGTATGTAAGAACTGTTCTTTTGCTTTTATGAAAACTATTTAACTCCCTCCAAAAGGAGCAGTTTTATGATCCTAATCCTCAATTTTATACTTGCTTTTTATTTTTTAGTTTGCAAGCAGGATCAGTAAGAATTTAACAGTGCCCAAATTGAGTAAGGACTCACTTAGTGAGCAAGTTCAATGGCCAAAGTTCGGGTATGTGCAAGTATATGATACTGCATGCTTTTTAAATATTATTACAACTTCTTTTTAGAGTCTTGGCGAAAACTTTCCTTTCTTTTAATGTAAAAGAAGCTTAAAAATACCTGACTTAGAAGCATATATGAATTTCCTTGTGTCGCAAATTCAAGAGAAACGAAGAACTGTAGTTGATCACACAAGCTTTTCTATCATGTTCCCTCATAAAATTAGTATTTCTCACTGTCCAGATTTAATATTCATTTCCTGGAGTATGTCATGAAGTTTACTAATGGAATTTTATACACTTAAAATCAAATTGTTTAATAATATTTACAACAAGCAGAGGTGACTTTCTTTTGACTGAAAGTAAGACTTGAGTTGATGGTTGCCATGAACTGACATTGCTGAACCTCAGAAACTCACACTATATGTACCTCTTGGGAATTCAATTGAAAAAGAGGAACATGTTTAGAATGTAAAAATGTATGCTTAATCGATACTATTAGGAATCAGATTAAGTAATTAAAAATCAAAGGTTGGCCTGTAAGGATTGGAAATATAAGACAAAGGTGACTATGTAAAGGACATACATGTTGAATATGAGAACCATGATTCAAAAGTGAATTAGAGGGGCTGGAGAGTTGGCTTAGTGGTTAAGAGGACTGTCTGCTCTTGCATATGACCTGAGTTGAGTTCCCAGTAACCACATGGTGTCTAACAGCTGTCTGAAACTCCAGTTCAGTGGTGTCTGTCACCATCTTCTGGCATTCACGGGCATTGCATGACACAGGTATACTTAAACACATTCAGGCAAAGCAATCATGGACATAAATTAAAAAAACAGAATGCATTCAGGTTTTCAGACTATGGGGTACAGACAGGAGAGGGCTTCTAAATATGATTAAATACATGATCAATATTGAGAAAAAATAAATAAAAGTGAAAATAGCTTAAAATTATTAAATTATTAAATTTGGTTCAGTGTTTAGGAGCACTGACTATTCTTGCAGAAGACCTGGGTTCAAATCCGAGAACTCACATGGCAGCTAGCAACCACTGAAACTTCAGTTCCAGGGGATCGAACGCCCTCTTCTGTTCTCTGAAGGCATTACATGACATGGGTTCACTTACACATATGCAGGCATAACACTTATACATGTAAAATAAGAATAAATAAATAAAAACTTCAAAAAGAAAATTCTAAAAAATAAATAAATTCAAAAAGTGAATTAGAATGTTAAGACAAATGATGGACGTACAAAATGAATGGACAAAAACTGCAGCCTCCTGTGAGATGTTCACTCCACACTTGGGAAACCTTTTGATTCTGCAGGACAGAGTTACTCAGAGTCTGAAAATAGCCAAATTTTAGAAGGCACAAAAGGCTCTTTGCTTAAGGCTGTGGAGATACAAACTGGGCTGGAACAAAGCATTCGCTTGGTTTTAGTGGTTACTAATCATAGTGAGAAACACGAATTATACAACTCTTATTTGTGATACCCAAGAAGATTTTAGTAGGACTTTAAATAAAATAAAATTACCTTTTAGATTTTCATCAAGCAGCACTTAAAAGGCGTTGACAATGCTACAGATGTACCTAACCTTGGTTACTTTATCAAATTATTTGATGGAAATTTCTAAAGCTTAATGATACCAAACATCAAAGCGAAATTGAAAACGGATGGGATTGCATCCTTATTTCATTTTTCTGTCTTTGAGTGTATTTCTGGGTAAGATGCTCATTTGAATTTGGGGACTCTAAAATACACTGCACTCCCCAACTTGCTTAGGCCTCATTTAATGATCTAGGTTTGAAGACACCCCCTTTTACTTCCTGCTTGCTGGCTTGAACTAGGATAACACTCTTTCCCTGCCTTCAGAAAGGAATTTATACCACCGATTACTCTGATTCTCAGGCCTTTGCTTCTCTGTAGAGCTTAGGTTGTGCCACTAACTTTCCAAAATCTCTGCTTCATAAATGGCAGGTCATGGAACCTTTCTGTCTCCAAAGTCATATAAACCAATTTACCAAAAAATGTCTCATTCTTTCTCTTTATGTCTCTGAACCCATGTTTCTTCATAGACCTCTAGAAAATATAATCCCTAAATTCATAATGTATTAAACATAGTTATCACCTTCTTTTAATTGTCTTCTACTAATCTTGAGTATTTACTAAACATGAGACAATAGAATTTTCAAATTAATATGTTGATTAAATTGTGATATTCAATCTTATTAAAATCTTGCCAGAAGTTGCCTGTTGCTCTTAGGGTGAGGCTCAAAGATTTAGCAGGTCTAGAAGACATAAGAGTAACCCGTAGTGGAAATTTTCACTTCTCTTAATATTTGTCTGCTTGAAAGTTACTTCCTAAAAGCATTCTTTGCTCTTTCCCATTTGTTTTGTCAAGCCATGTCCATTTTATTTTCTTGACTCTCCATTTCCACACAGATGACCATAGAATATTATTTGCGTTTTAGTATTAAGGTCGTGCATTTAACTTTCTGTGACACATTTCCTGATTTTCCCATGTATTAAATTCTTAGTAGTGGCTACAAATGCCCATCTTGTTTCAGTAGGACCTAGTTTTGTCATTGGATTTATTGTGCCTATGAGCAAATATCTTCTGAAAACAACTTAATGGAGGGAAGATTAAATTTGTTCCCCATGTCAAAGGTTTTTGTGCACTGTGATGGGGCTAGCACAATGGCCGGAATTAAGCAGAGGGGAGACACAACAGGAAGAAGCACAGGCAAGACTAAGCCCCCAAGGACATTGCGCTCAGCCATCTATTCTGCTAAATAGGCTGCATGATCCTTAGTTCTGTCACAGCAACAGTTTATTCTAATTGTGAATCTATCACCAGATTAAACCATTCACTGGGTAAGAGAACGCATGATTAAATTATATTCGGAAATGTGCTCACTTGAGAACTCAAAGTTCTGCTTTAGTCATTTTCTCTACATTTCTCAATTCTGTCATATCGGATAATCAAGCTCAACCATCACATCTTTGTGCCCCTGCTGCAATGCTGGTCTCTCTCCTGGGCTTGCTCTTTCCTTGTTTCTATTTCTCCTTACAGGGTGAGTTTACTGAAAGTAACCTCTCTATAATATAAACATCCAAGCTCTTATCCCTTGAAAATACGTTCTAATAGATGTGATATTTGCTGGTTCATACACTATCCGAGTTATGTTATTTCATAAATAAAGAGATTAAGATCCAAGAGAGTTAAAAAGACTTAAGGGTTCCACAATGGGTTGTTGTACCAAATGTCTGTTAAAAAAAAAAAAAAAAAGAAAAGAAAAGCAATATACCAGGTGTGTATCAAGAGAAATTATTTGTATAGGTGCAAACTCTGTATGAAATTAAAAATAGTGATGCCTTCCCTTTGTAGTTCAAGTATAATCATCATACATACAGTAAGCAACAAAATCAATGGGATGCAACCAGTTTTTCCTCATCTAAATCTCCTTTAAGTATGAAGGCAACCATAAAAACACCTGTTCTGTGGTCACGGTCTCTAGATTGGATTCCTAAAATGTAATATATCTTTCCCAATGAGCTCACAAGGTAGTCACAAAACAAATGCAGTTTGAAATTGCTGTGGAACATGTTGCTTCATTGAAATACAAGGCCAAGCTCAGTTCTTTTTGAACCATATAAATATTGTCCCCAAATTAAATGAGTAAGTTGGAATTTGTCACTAGAAAGTAATGTTTTCTGTTTTCTTCATGGTAAAATTGTTGAAATTTGTCTTGAAGTGGTTCATCTCTGCTCATTGCTATTTTTATTTTTTATGATAGACCTATGTTTTCAGGATTAGTGGACATGTTTCTCATCCACCGTGTTCTTCCTTCTAGAAATTGAAAAAGTGCAGAGTTTGCTGAAGCTTGTATTTTTTTAAAGATTGTTATCACTCTACATCATTGCTACTGAATGTGAGATAGACTGGAAATTAGAAGACTCCTTTTTTTCTCTTTTTACTTAAATATGTGGGGAAGGAAATCCATCTCACTTGTAGTAACAAGACAACAATCTCCAAAAGGTACAGATTAAGCCCTATGAAGTGGCTCAACCAGTAAGACTACTTGGTGCTGAATTTGATAACCTGAATTTGATTCTTTGAACTCACATAATCAAGTTTGAGAATCAATACACACAATTTATCCTCTGACCTTCTCATGTGCATTATATAAAGTGCTCACGAGTACATGAACTCAAACATCTACACATGAACTAACTACATAAATGGAGAAACATTTTTAACATTCAAGAAAAATAAGGTCTGTTTCACAAAATTTTTACATATACAAGATAGATCTTAAACATTTAAATTTTCATTTCATTCCAACTAGAGATGCCTTCTTATTATCTTCAATACACTGGAAATATCTGCACCAAACACACACAGACTTCTGCAAACTCAGAAATTATTTATCATAGGGGCACTCTGAAATTTTAAACATTGATTTCCCAGTAGTAAATAACTTCATGTTTAAAAAGTTCAAAATAAATGAGCTAGAGCACTTGGCACCTATTTTCTCTGAAGAAAAATAAAACTTGTGAAATGTTAACAGTCAACAATTCTTCATACGTTTAAACATCTACCAAACATAGCTATACCTAGGTCTATCTGGTATAATCAGACAGGGAATTTTCTTTGCAAATTCTCTATAGAAAATATGCAAATTAAAAAAGTTAGTAGACACATCTTCATATTGTCTCATTCAAAATGTCATAAGAGTAAATTTAAAGAAGCAGGTAAATTAATTCATTTTCAGGTGAAAGCCAACTTTCAATCTTGTTTTCCCTGGATATTTCCATTTGAAAATCTTCTGAGATTTCCAGCAGAAGAAAGTCTATTAATTTTCCATGTACTTGTTGATGTAAAAGCTATCAGGATTATGGGTTGAATATTTCTAGTGTAGGAAAAGCCAGGGATGCAATTAATCTCTGTGAACTAAAATATACCTCTTTTCATTAATCTTTTATTGTAAATGAGCAAAGTAATTGAACCAGTACCACACTGTCAGACTGAATGCAATGCCGGTGGGATATGCTTGAGAGAGCACATACTGATTGAGTATTAAATATCTAACGGCAATAATTTATGGTTCATTACCTCTTTTGGAGTTTCTTAGTTGCATAGGGCTTGAATTCTAAGTAGTCAGACATTTCACTGAAAAGGTTTTCAAATGCAGAAAACATTAAGTGCCTGTAATCCACAGTCTTTTTAATTTGAGTTATTTAATTCCTAGTTGAAACAAACTCCAAGGATATTTGAAAACAGGATTGATTATTTTAAAGACAGAAAAATGTCATCTCCTCACTCAAATTCCCCTCTTGCATGGTCTGTCAAGTGTATTTTAGAAAGTGCCAGATGATATGGACACAGAATTATGACTTAGAGATATCATCAAACTGTAGAGCACCGAGTCCTTGCATACTATGCAAATCCCTGTCCAGCTATCTGGTGGCCCAGGCATCTCAGTTTTTTATTTCAACTGAGACCAGCTTCCTTAATTTTATTCAACTAACCCCCACAACACAGTTTTGTTGCACATGGAAATGGAAGCTTTTCTCCTGCTAGAAACAAAATACGATCAACCTGAAGCAATGTTTATAGAAATATGTGGTTTGGTTTTGAAGATTGGGTCTATTTAGACCTCATGGTGTTTAAAGACAAACAGTGTTAAAAAGAAATCAATATGAGCCTTACATCTGCAGCTAAGAGGTACTGTAGCTAAAATTTACTCGGTGAACTTTAAATAAATTTCTTTATGCTAGTTTTACCTCAATGTACTAAGGAGCAGCTAATATTTGAGTTGAATTCTATTTTATATTTTAGAGAAAATGCATATCTCCTTTACTTTGTGGTATATCTTCAACATACAATATACTTCTGCAATATAATCACAAATAAAAATAGAGTTTTTTAAAAAAAAAAGTCCTTTTGTAATTGAATTTTTGCAAATTTCATATAATTTGATTTTATTGTATTTAGATTCTCGACTATATCTAAACCGGCCTTACTTCAGTCACCCAATTTCATGCACTCTATTATATAGATAAATTGATAGATGATGATAAATAGACAGATAGAGGCTTAGTAATGTTTATGACCCTAAACCTTCAGTTACTACCCTCTGCTGAATCTCATGTACCCTCTCTCTATATATTAGAATACATGCCAAAATTGTGTCCCCAATGTCCTTCATGTTGGGTTCGTACACTGGAGCCTGGTTAACCCATCAAGATTCAAATTCTTAACAGAAACTGACTCTTTTCTTCCTAGGTTCCATTAGTCTCCTATGGTTCCTCAGGTACAGTTGAGGTTTCCTAATCCACTTCCCCACATTTATGCTCAGAAACAGCTTTTCAGATAGCCATAAATTTAGTCATATGAACTCATAGCAATGGTGACAGCATATACAAATCCTCCGCAAAGCTCAGGACAAAAATAGACTTGACATGGTTTGAACTCAAGTGTATAATCAATACATGTGTGAAATGTCTACAAAATTTTCAATATTACATATAATACATATACAAACATGTATGTATATATGGTCAAGTAGGTGTATAGATATGTATCATGTATATTATATATTTCATATTCATGCAGTTCACATCTGCAAGTCAACTAACCAGAGACTGAATCCAGTCAAAAAGGTGTCTATACTAAGGTATAGAGAAGAATTTTCAGTTATTACTGCCTAATCAATGTGGTATACAAAGCAATTACATATCACTGACATTTATTACTATATTAACTATGAGATTAACAGGATTATACCCACAGGTTTTATGAAAAATACATGTCATATGTGGTGTGTGTGTGTGTATGTGTGTGTGTGTGTGTGCACGCCTGTGCACTGGAAGCAAAATTACAGCCCTAGAAATGTTTGTCCATGAAACCTGTTACTATTTCAGATAGTAAAGGGAATTTTTCACATGTTAAAAGTAAGGAATCTGAGACTATACTGGATAATCAGGATGCAACCACTTAAAATATTATTAATTAATTAATTAATTAATGGTGCAAAGGCTTGTATCAAGGATATCAAACATCCTAGGCAAAACTTCTCCCATTGAGACATGACTTCAGTTCTCTGATTTACTTTGTACTGAGCAATACAGTTTCACTAAGTTGTCCAGGCTAGACTTGAACTTGGCTTTAGCCCTAGATTGACCTTAAACCTTAAATTCTTCTGCAATGAGTAGTGAGGGCTCATAGTAGAGAACTACAGGCTTGCGCCACCAGGCCTGGCTTCAATCAAAATATATAAATGTTGAAAAGACGTACTTTTTTCTTCATTGTGTTAAGAAAACTAGGGAAACATAAACAGGAGGAGAAAATGATCAACCATTACATGCTCTGAACAGGGAAAAGGGGTAGAAACCGTGGAGTATGCGTGGCCGTTAAAATATTACAATTTTTGGATTGGATTTGTAATGGATTCTGTCCTGGAACCTCTAGGAAGGAACAAAAATTGGGTAGAAGTCTTCCAGAATGTGTTTTGTAACCTCTTGGTAATGAAACGAATAAACTGATCTATTCAAAACCTAAATATAAGCAATTCTCAATAAATAAAATGTGTTGTCTCTTCTTGTTATATTTTAAGGAATATAAAGCATATTAAATTGATGGAATAAGGTATATAACTGTGTAGAATTTTGGTGGGAAATACAATCAATTATTGGCCAGTCAGATGACAGGAATTTTGCTAAGTCATGGATCATGGATAACTAAAATATTACTTTAATATTTTTATTTACATTTTCTTTTGAACAATTTTTTTTACAATAGAAACTAGTAGGATACTTTCTATTTGTCTCAAGCAAATTTCAAAGTGAGTTAACTCACTACCACATATTCAATTATGTAGCATTTATCAATGTCCCTTAATACTGGGAACTGTGGCTTTTGAGATGTACTGGATGTAGTTGTTAATTTCAAGATGATATTAAAAATACAATTATAATAGTAATGTATTGAAGTTTCTAAAAGAACCAATAAGGACTGCAGAAAATAAACCCAAAAAGTTATCTTGACAAGAAAATCTGCTGGTAAAATTTCTCCTGCATGCAAATTAAGAAGATATAAACAGAGACTCTTCTTAAAGATTCTTTGGAATCATCTGCTATGAAAATGTAAGAACAGATTTCTCTAATGATTGTATGGGTACAGTGACCTCCCAAACTTATAAAAGTGTTATCCTCAGTAGCATAAAGCAGTAACACTTTTCCTATGGAGTCCATACTATTTTAATACCCAACAGACTTTGTCCATTGTTATCAAAGCCTTTTATTATACACTTTCAGAAAAGTGTTAATAGGTAAATTATCCTATTTTGTTTACAAAAGTACAGATTTTCCTCTTTTAAAATAAAATGATAAGCAAAGCTATTGTATAAATCGTAATATTCCATTTGAAATTGTAAATATGGTTGAAGACATTTTCTTATAGTAAATATATCCTAAAATAGGATATGACTTGACAGTAAAGGAAAAATGAAATAAGACTTTAGTCACACAGGCAGCCTGAATCAACAGCCAACCAAGGCTGTTAGTGAATTTCCCATAATAATAGTGTTTGACTATGGCTGCCCAAACTTAAGACACTTCAAGTTCATGCACCCCTAGGAGTTTGTTGACTGCAAATAGACGTCAGGTGAAGTGGTCAGAGCACTTCCCAGATCAAGAATCAAGATAGACTCCCCTGTATAGACTGTGATTTTAAAATTGAAAATACCAGCTTTGATTTTTTTTTTTTAATCTCATTTTGGATGCTATTTTCTAGGGGGTTGAAGAAGTAAGTATTTATAGTTCAAGAAAAATAAGACCTCCTTTCCTTCTTCAATTTTTGGAAATTTCTGGAGAAATTTCAACTGAATTACACAGATTAGACTGACTCTCTCTCTCTTTCCCTGTCTTTCAATATTTCAATAGTTCAGTTGTTCTAAGTGACTGTGAAACACCTTTGATGCATTCCATTGACAGAGAAGATTGGTCTCTAATAACAATCTGTCTTACATGCTCATCTTTCCTTCATCTTTTAGGATTTTTTCTCTTTTGATTTATTCAAACTTTTATTTGTTAATTAACAATGAACAAATGCCTAATCAAAGAAAAAGTGTTAACCAAGTGCTCCTTGAAAAAGACAGTCATAGACCTTTTGCTATGTGCTGGTTACCTTGAGTTGTAGGATGCTGACAGGCATAACAGGATCCCCAAATCAGAACGGTCTGAGGTCAGCTCCCACAGTTTAAACTTTCTCTGTTTAAATCAGAGATAGCAGCATACCAACTCTATCCCAGGCATTTGTGAGCATATGTATCACACAAGACAAAGCCTTGCAAGAGGTCAAAATGAAATTGTGTTTACTGAGTACTTCATACTAGGAATAGTACCTCTTAGGATCAAGGAGGGTAATCAAACTCTGTAAAGTTAAGGGTCTGTACCTTCTCGCTCCCTGCTTTGTTCTTCAGCCATAGAACAGAGAGGCTTTAGTGCTGACTGCAAAATTTAAAACTAACCATTCGCTCTTGCAGCTGTAAGCCTAAGAAAGTGACTTTAGGGTGGTTTTGAAAAATTCATGCAGGATTTCTCCATGCCAGTATGTAGAATATGGAATGGGCCTTTGATTTTATTTAACACAGATTGAATTTACGTATGGTTTTAATGATGCAATTATACATGCTGTAGGGGCAAATTTACAGAGTTTCTCTCTGCCTCGAGAGACAAGCTTCCAAGAATGTGATTGACACAGGTGAAGCCAATACAGTCAGCTACATTCCAACCAACCACTGACTTAAGGGGGAGGGTCTAGCGGGAAAGCAGTGGCAGCTGGGTAGGAGATGGGCTGGCAGTGTTGCTGGTCTCCATCTTGGGTGTGTGCGCAGGACTTCTGATCAAAATGCTGGCTCCCCCATACGAAATTGCTGTCTCTCTCCCTGTGGATGAATCCTTTGTATGTAACCCTGAATAAACTGATTTCTCTAATTGGAGCATATTCTGTTCCCTCAATCAGTTCAAATCTAGGGGCATGGGGCTGAACACCGGGCTTCAATTCGAGAGGAGAATTCATAAGATACATGTTGTACTTTCCTGTTTGGCAAAGGTTTCTGCACAGATGATTTATCAAAGGAGAACACTACCATGAGGAACTAGTTGTATCTCAGTCCCATGGGAGAGGAAAGTCCACAACCGTAGAGCAGGTCTCCAGTCTCAGAAGAGGCCTGAGGAAGGCACCAGTGGAAATTGTAACAGGGCTTAGCTACTGAGTGGTAAGCATATGTGTGATACATGGTGGCCTTCATTCCCAAAGTCCTTTTTCAGTTCTTCCTTCATATATGAAACTCCTTTAAAACCCAGGCAGGGCATTTCAGAGAGGATCCATATGAAAATGAAAATAAGTAAAAAGAGTGATTACTCGCAATTACGAGGAGACTGTACGATCTCTGATTCACTCATGTGACTGGGTATTCATAGGTCTCAGTAGGTAACACTTTTCTAATAAACCATACCAATTCGGTAAGAGTAAACTCTTCTTGTGACAGCAGTTTTCTAACTCGTTCAAATGAAGCCAAGTGCAACCTGACATTCCAAGTGATCATTATGGTGCAGTCTGCTATGCAGGAAAAGAAAGCCACACCTCCCTGATATTTGGTACATTTGGGGGTGCTGAACAAAGTTTCTTAGAAGGACCTATAGGAGCTAAGAATCAATATATGTTTTTTTGATTCCTATCTAATAAAATTAGATAACTAGAAATTATTCATAAGAGTGCGAAACCATATGAATTTACAGGTTTGGAATTTTTTGTTGTTGTTGTTCTTTTGTGTTGGTCTTTTTTTGGGGGGGAGGGGTTGAGACAGGGTCTCCCTGTAGCCCCAGCCGTCCTGAAACTTACTATGTATATCAGAGTGGCCTTGAACTCACTGAGAACTTCTTGCCTTTGACTCCTGAATGCTGGGGTTTAAGGCATGCATCACCATGCCCGGATAGATTTACATGCACCTCTCTAGGGGTAAAAGTGGCCCCATCTCCAAACCCTGACCATGAAGAACACTGTGAAAAGAGAATTCTTTCTCTGTCTCCTTTCTGTGTATCTCAACAGAAGTCTGTTTTTATCAAATGCATAGCGTTGCAGGTTGATTGGACTAAGCTAACCAAGACATTTGATTTAAACATGAGAAGACCCAAGACAAGGAGGAAACCTCCCAAACAAAATCAGAAGTGACTGAGTTTCACCACCACAAGTTCAGTTTTGTCTCATGAACATCTAATCGTCTACTTTCTAGTTTTGGCAGTAACATCTTTTCTTTTTTGAGATTTAATTTACATACCATCAAATTCACCACTTAAAAGTGTATTCTTCAGCAGTGTCTCAGAGCATAAAATCCAGTAATTGTTACTGTTCCTTCCTAACAATTTACAAGACTGACACCTGTTCCTTACCCTCGTTCTCCACAGATCATAGTTAAGATCAAAGAAAAAAGACTCCGAGCACAAGCTCTAATAATAAGATGATGGTGTTTGTCCTTTTTTACTTAAATGTATCAGTTACTTAATTAGGTTCTTGGTTAGAGAGAGAGAGAGAAAAAAAAAAAGATCAGCTCACACAGAGCCCTGAGGCTTTGGAGCAGCATTAATTTTAGGAAAAAAAAAATGCTGTGCTATATCTCTGACCTCTATGCTCTTCTCCTCACCTTCCCATTGTCTCCATTTCTACAATTTCCCTCTTCTTGAAGTCAATCATCCTTGAACTCTTTGGGGATTTTCACATGGCTAATGTCAAGTTTTTATTAGTGTCAAGTGTCTATTAACTGGGTTTCATCAGACATTTTCAAACATGCGTCTAACAGACTTTGATCAGGCACCTTATTGTAAGACCTGACATTTGGAAACTACTAGAAGCAAATATAAGGGAAACTGTTCAAGATATTGGCATACACTACTGCAATTTTTCTGAAAGTGGCAATGACAGATTCTGGAGTGTTCTACAAAGAAAGACTTGGGTGATGAAAGAAGTCCAAACTTAACTTCCACCCCACTGCCCCACTGTTTTAGGAAAACCACCCCCTTGCCTTTCTGGTGCAGGGTAGACCTCCCGCATGGTCCTGAAAATGATGCTTGCTCTCTGCTTTCCCAAGTGCTGATGGCAGGTTCCCACCCCCCTATCCCCCAGCCTTGAACTGCTTCACATCTTCAGGAAGATGACATCTACATATTTTGTGATGTTTGATCACCTGATTCAGTCATTCTTGCTCCCACCAGCTGGTTTCATGACACCATCAAGAACCTCTGTTCCTTTACAAACCTGGATTTAGCATCTAACCCTTAGATCTGACTTTTCTAAAACAGTCGATATGTCTGCGGTAGCTGCCAATTTCTCTTATGACAACACGCATTGGCCTCAGTGGGACATCCTTTTCCAGAGCTTTTCAGCTTTGAGATTATTATATTTAACTTTTCTACTGGGGTTAAACCTCGGAGCTTCAGAGTTCTTTTCTTTTCTGTCTGACTTCTTAGCCTTTTCCCCTGCTGCCTTGAAAAGATAGGAAAGCAATGACATTCTTTACATAAGAGCTAGCACTACCTACCAATAACAATATTAAAAGCATTATCTTCCTATATCCGAAATAACACTTGTGATCTCTGTTCTGTCTTGGGCACTAATATAGGCTCTTGTAAATGGGTGAGCCAAGAAAGTTCATTGAAATCTAGGTGTGGTGACAAGAGCTATAATCTCTATCAATGGAACAAGGAATCAGAGGTTCATCCTTAGCTTCATATTGAGTTTGAGACCAACATAGGATACAGAAAAAAAACCTAAAAATAGAACAACAAAAAAAAAACACATTACAACAACGACAACAATAAAAAGAAATATCTCTGCATTTGTGAATCTATGTTTCAAAAAAATCTGCCAGCTATACCATAATTTCAAAGACATTAAGAGCTATTGAAAGCAAGAGAAGCAGTGGGTATGACTGGATTGGGATGAAGGCAGCAGTTTAGATTCTTGGATGTCAGTGTACGCTCATTGAGTAGATGATCTTAGATATTCAAACATTTAAAATAATTCAAACATAAAAATAATTGTCAACTGGACACATCTGGGAAGAGGATACTCACCTGGGGAACTCCTCTATTGGATTAGCCAGTGGGTTTATCTGTGAGGTATTTTCTTCAGTATAAGAGATGTGGGAGGACTCATCCCACTGTGCATGGTGCTGCACCTGAGTAGGTGGTCCTTGGATGAATAAGGAAACAGGCTGAGCAAGACACCAAGTGAATCTCCCCAACATTGTCTCTGCTCCAGCTCCTGCCTCCCGTTTCCGGACTTGAGCTCCTGCCTCAGCTTTCCTCAGTGATGGACTTATTAGGATATGAAGACAAATAAAGCCTTTTCACCTCAAGTTGGTTTTGATCAGAATGTTTTTATCACAACAGTAGAAAACTAATTAGAACATCAATTAACCTATTATATACATACAATCTGCATAGCTCAATGAATTTTCATAAAGTGTTTAAGCATTTTTTCCATTGAAAAAAAATGAAACTGATGCAAGAAGAAAGTAAATCATGAGCCTAAAACGACTCCACCTACTAGAGACAGATCTGAAATGTGAACTGTATTTTGTGAAAGTCAAAGGGGGTAGATGCAATGCTAGGCCTTGGATTCTGCAAAACTGCTCAGAAAGAGAGGTGTGCGGGACAAAGTGTGGAGTAGCTGGACTCAGAGTAAACAGACATGTTCACCTTGCTGAATAGCTGTGAAAGAAGATTTAGAATCAACTTGCTGGGACATCCCTGTCTCCAGAAATATAGGTGTTGCTATGTCTCAGAGTTACCACATAGTGGCAGTGTTTTAGAGCTTAACTAAAGTTAACAATTACATTTAAAAGTCCCCAATTCAAATCTTTCTCTGAACAGGATATGCTTTTCAGAAAAACCACTGATTATAACTTCTTACATAGAACAATACATTCGTATGAAATGTATTTTCAATGGAAAAATGATACATACAAATAAGTAGACAATGTGACAGCCTTTGTAGCATACCCAGTAGACATTCATCAATCGCAAAGAACAAAACTGAGAGCTGTTTTTAATTAACTCTGCACCATAGACTTCTTGTTTTGCTATGTCAAGGTACCTGGTACAGGTCAGAAATTTTATCACGTAATAATAGAAAGCCCAGACTTTAAACAACAACAGTAAAAATGTCTTTAGACATTGAACAAATCTAAGATCTGAAAGGCAAAAAGCCAGGAAAGAAGGGAGGCACAGAACAGTGCTCAGAACTTTGTCATTTGTTCTCATTCTACTCAGGCTCACCTGGCTCTTACCTGGAGACATTAGCTTATGCATTAGCTATGCTAGTAAGGAAATCAAGCCATAAATCCCTGAAACTTCAGTAGAGCTTGTGATGGTCTCTGTACTGGAAAGACAATCATTGGAGTTTCAGCATCTGTCAATGAAGAGAAGCCCACATAAATACTCAAGGAGCAGGAGCAAACCGTGGTTAAGAGACATGTTTTCATTTCAAGCCTGAAATTCTGCCTCAGGTCAGCTCAGTCCCTCATTAGACTGTATTGATTTGCCCCTGTTTGCCAGAGGATAGTCAGAGGATAATCGAATCCTCTTGGAGAAAGACAGCATCATTCAAAGCCTGTGTAATATTTTAAACGTTATGTCTGGCACTCCATCAAAACTTATGAGGCCTAACAAAAATAAGTCCATGACAAAGAAAGAAAGAAAACAGAGAGTAGCTTACAAAATCTAGGTAATGAACTTGTCACATGAACTTTACAATGAATTAGCATACTGAGAGAAGGACAAGATAGGGTGGAGATGAGAGGACCGAGCACTTGAAATCTTTAAATAATAAGTAATAAAATTGAAATTCCAAGAATGAGGAACTGATTACCAAAATTAAATACCATGACAGTGCAACCACAACAGAACAATCAATTAAGCAGCCGAATGAAGATGGGGCGTGAACCAGAAGAAAAAATAGAATTTATGTGGGAATGGTTTCAGGAAAATAAAGAAGACGGAGGGAAAAATAAGAACAGCATCAAATCTCATGAATGTAAGATAGCCAGACACGTGGTGCAAAGCCTGAGTGTGCATGGTTGGACACCCAGTTCCAGAAGAGATGTAAATGAGGCTGAAGATTTAAAGAAGACTAAAACATTATCAAGGACTGATTAAAGACCTTGCCTTACAGATTCAAGAAATCAGATGAATCTGAGTGCTGTGAGCAGGAGAATGTTCTTTGTCCTGTTGCTGAGTATCAAAGATAATAAAACGATTCTAAAGATAGTGGGGGACAGAAGGGATCTGCAGAATAAACAGTAAAATGGCCTTGTGACCCTCGGTCCAAAGCATAAAAACCACAGGGAATGGGATTGCCAGATAATTAATTTTGGAAGGAAAATAGCTGGAAGATCATAAATGTACACACAGAAAAATGTCTTCTGAGAAAAGATGGAAAACGAATATTTCACATTATTTTCCTTCTTTAAAAAATGTTTATTTTTAATTTTATCTTTTGTGTATGAGTGTATTGCCTGTACGCATATGTACGTGCAAGCATGTCATGTAATGTCCCCAGGGGTAGGAAGAGGCCATCAGATTCCTCTGGAATTTGGAGTTATAGGTGGTTGTTAGCTGCCGCGTGGGTGCTGGGAATTGAACCTGGGTCCGCTGCAAAAGCTGGAAGTGCTCTTAACTACTGAGCGAACTTTCATGCCCAGTTTTTGTTTTTGGAAAACACATATGAAAAATTTGCTAAGGACAGTTCTTCAGTCAAATGGATGGATGCAGTGAAATACAGGACACAGAAGGAAAGCAAAAAAGTGTATGAAATGACAATGTTATAGTTCATAACATGACTGCAATAACAAAGCAGAGGCTCCATGTAGGTATATGGTGATATGATCCTAGGATATACTGAAATGAGGAATCACTTTATATTAGCTCCCAATGAGTCAAGGAGCATGTATTAGAACCAGTATCAAAATGAGAAATGTTTTAAATTATAAAACTAATGAAAGGGACACAGATTAATTTTTTTAAGTAGGTGCTTAGTCACAGGGGTGGGGAGAGAAGGAGCGCCTTTCATACAAGACAATTGCAAAGTGAAAGGATATCTGAAAGTGATATTTAGAAAATATATTGAAACTGACAGTATTGTAAGAAGACATATCAAAACTGACATGGAACAACAGTGAGGTTACAAACATCACCTAGTCATGTGCCTTTACAAAGAGCAGGGGCTAAATGTCCAGAATTTAAGCTTCTATACCATAAAGGTAGAAGAAATAGAGAACCAAACTTAAAATAGGAAATGCAGACATCAATGAAATGAGAAATATTCTTTTAATGGAAAATGTCAATAAAGCCAATTTCAGGAGCAAATAAAAAGCCTCACTAAAACTTCCATGGATATTGAAAGCATAAGAGAATATTCAACTCAAACATGCAATCATAAATTAGATGAAATTGACAAATACCTCAAAAATGCTATTTACCAACTTTGTGTACAGGAGATATGATTTTTAAAGTTTTATTTTACATTTAAATATTTATTTTGTGTGAGTGTTTTGTGCATGCTAAGGCATATGTGTATAAGTCAATAGATAACTTTCTGGAGTCAATACTCTCCTCCAACATATAGGTTCCTAGAATTTAACTAAGGTTGTCAGATTCAGTTGCAAGGACCTTTACCCTCTCAGTCAGCTTGCTGACCCCTAATTTTTATAACTGATATATAATAGAGTAATAATCTAAAAGTTGAATCATATAGTAATTCAATATATAAAATTTTCAAAAAAATAAAACTCCAACCCAAATGATATTATAGATTCGCCCACACATTCAGGAAAAAACAGTGATAAGCATGTACATAATATACATATTTTTCAAGACAATTAGATATTCAACTTTATACTTTCCAGAATTACATATGAGACCAATACATGTTTGTAAGGAAGGAAGAATACTCCAAAGATAGAAGTCAAATGCAAATATTTCCTATGAACACACGTGTTCCTGATTAATCAAAGAAATTGTTAGTAAAGTAGCCCAGTGGTGATCTCACACACACGCACACACACACACACACACATACACAAACACACACACACATACACACACACCTCTCACAACTTATATCCATTGTAAGGAACTTTATTTCATTAGAAAATGTAATTCATTTTGCTAAAACTATGCCAAAAATTTAAGTACGTGATTTAAAAATATTTTTTAAAGTTCTCATTAACATCACAGCATTTCATGTCAACAACGATGAGTAAATTACAAAAGCAAAACAGAAACCAGGAGACACCAAATTTTGGTGAGGGTACACGAGAGTGGGGAGTCTCCTACGACACAAGATGAAATGAAAATTGGTTCCACTATCTTGAAAAATTCCCATGCTGTTCCCTGTGGTTGAACTTACATTAACCATGATTCAATTGTTCTGTTTTGAATAGACCAGACATGCATGGATGTATATGAATACCCGAGAATTTATTAAAAAGTTTACCTTGTCGCACTATTCAAACAACCCGAACCTGGGAACTTCTAAGAATGTTGAAAAGTAATGGAATGCATGTACACATTGGAGAATATTTACACACTGGAATGCTGTAAAGTAAGGATAAACAAATCACTGTTTCGTTGAACAATAGGAATTAATTTCTAAGTTGGATGGAGGAAAAGATAATTATCTCTGCCCATCTACAGATATCATGTCCAGCATCAAGCAAAAATGTGTGTTATAAAATATCAGAAAGCTAACTATTCAAAAAGATGTGGATCATCTTGGGGGCTGTGCTGTGAAGCATACAGTATGATGTTAATGATATTCCATTGGAGAAACAAGTACATAAAGTGTTTTCCCTTTGTAAAAGTTCCTCAAGGTGCACGCATGACATCTTTTCCTTTTTCTGTATTCATACTTGACTGTGCTAACTGGTTATTTTTTAATCACAGTATAATCACAGTGTTGTCCCATTAGAAGCTTGACTGTTCAGTTTTCAACTTCAATAGTTGTACAATAGGGGAATGTGCCTGAGACTAAGCATTTATAAAAAGTGGGCTCTGAAAGCAACTTTCCCGAGCGTGGACACTAACTCCTTCAATTAATCTATCTGTGACCACAGGCAACATACTTGACCTTCTTCAGTCTCAGTTACTATCAAATTGGAATATTAATAAATCCTTCCTCATAGGGCAGTTTGAACTAAATGAAATGAACTTGCCAAGGGCTTCATGCAATATAAGCACTCCATAAACATTGATTGTTATTAATTACTGGAAAACACAGACTCTGCTTCCAGTTTCCCCTGCATATGAGCTGATTGGCCTTCATCAAGTTGTACCGTGAACTCTTATCACCTTTTATACTCAATGGTAATCCCTTGAGTTTGCTACCACACAAGAAAATGCTACATATTCAATAAAATTCAGGAAATTTGGAAGGTGTTTCACTGGATATAGTTAGGAAAAAGATCAACACAAATATAAGGCAAATACAAAAACAGTGAATTCATCATCTGATAGTTTGGTAAATATTGTATATTACTGTCAATGTTTTCTGATAATGTCTGTGTTATTTGACAGATTAAAAAATGGCATAAAATATTCTATTGCATGCAATAGAAATTACACACAAGCTGATAATACGATGTCAGCATAGTGAAATATATGGCTTGCATTTAAGAACCACTTGAAATGTGATCTTACTTGGAATAACAAGATATTTGGCCACCGTTTATAAATGAGAACTTTATTTTTTGCACTCTATTGTAAAGATATCAATTCAGGTATCAAAACACAATTGAGTTTTAGGAGAAGATAGATGCTAACTGAGCAAACAGAGCTGGTACTTTCCAAGATTTTCAATTGTCAGTGACAGCACAAGATGCAGAAATTGAGGGAAATTGAATTTCTCCTGCAAGATGCAAAGCCAGTTGTTCTGTGGACTCATTAGTTTTTCCTGGCTATTTGGCTGATGCTAATCTGCAGGGTGGCTTATGAAACAAAGCTTAAAATAATTCGGATTATCTGTTTTTGCCTCTCTCTCTCTCTCTCTCTCTCTCTCTCTCTCTCTCTCTCTCTCTCCTCTCCAAAAGTATGAATATTTGCCCAAATCCCTTATTCACTGCTGTCACCTGGAACATGATCTATTACTTTTTAATTCAAAACCCAAATGCTGTCTTTCAAAATGAGACTCATTATAAAGTGCTACCTGCAACTCTGAGATAACATGATAGAATGTAGAAAACATGTGTCTCATTTGCAATGACAGCACATCAATTCACTGCAGAAATATCAAACAACTGATATGCAAAAACTAGTGATTCATAGACAGTTAAGAGGGACAATAATCCCTGCAATGTTCTAGAATGATAGAGTGCAGCATGAATACAACGACTGAAGCAGTCAAACAGGAGGTGCCCTATGCTCTTCAAGCCAGAACATCATTATCATATGGCTTCCTATCACCAAGTGGGTTAAGGAACTTCGGAAGTTTGCAGCTTTCAAATTTAACTTATTTATATATAAACATTGACAAAGATCAAGATAATTTCAGAAAATATAACATGAATTTACTGTTTTGGTCTTCAAAATGAAGTTTCCTTTCCCACCATAATTAAAGGGGATTGTTAACATAGAATATAATGTATTATTTGTAAAAATTAAAATCCTAACTGGACAAAAAAGGTAGTGTATGCATGTATTCCCAGCATTTGGAAGTCTGAGACAGGAGGACCTCAAATTCAAGGACAGCCAGGGCTAAGTAGTGAGACAAAACAAAGCTAAATAAACAAATCTATAAATCCAGTTGAAATTTGAATTTTTACGTTACTTTCATTATAATGGTAATGTAAAAAAACAGCCAGTAGAAATCTCAAAATTTACATGTCTAGGTAATATCTCATAAAAAAAGATAAAACTAATATGAAATTTATTCTACAAGCATGATAGACAATAGACAATATATGTTAAGTTTAAATTATAATGCTGTGGACAATGTTTGTCACTTTATCTCTACAGAGTTCTAATTGAATGTGTTATAAGAGCTTGAGTCTCCTGTTGATGACCATATACACATCAGTAATTTTTACTGCAAATTTATTTGGATTTTACGATTCATATAGTCATTTTTCTATGTGGTATGACCATGCATAATTAATTGGTAGTGAAGATTAATGTGTTTTTAGTTTATAAGTTCTGAGGCATGGAAGGGATATTTCCCTTATATGGATTTCAGATTTCTGATTTATTTAATAGTCATATAACGTTGAAATTGGAAGACATGGTTTGAGGGCCTCTATTTAGGAGCACCTATGAATTTAAACTATATTATCCTCATACACATGTCTGTGGGGGGGTGTGAATATGTTTGTGGGGGGATGTGAGTGTGTGTCTTTTGGGGAGGACGCATATGTGTGCATGTGGATCTGGAAGTCAAAGTAAATTTGCAAATGTTCTTGGTGGCACGCACCTGCATTCATCTCATTAGAGCAGTGGCTATCTTAGGGGATAGAGACAGGGAATACTGAGTGTGCTCTGCCACTGGAAGCCATCAGTGACAAGAGATCTCGCAAAGAGATTTCTTAAGGACTCACTGCTGACACTGAACCCGGATAGGGATTTCTTTCAGGTATAACTTTGAAAACAACTATCAAGGTTTGAATGAAGTGTTCCCATCGGTTCATGTTTTTATGTCTTTGTCCCAATCTGGTTGTTGCTATTTGGGGAAATGGTGGACTCTTTAAGAGGCATTCTGTCTCCACTATGATGATCTGTCTCAGCACATGTCCGATCAATGGCATAGACTGAAATCTCTAAAACCTTGAGCTAAAATAAACAAGCTTAAATTGTTTATGTCATAGTTTTTTTTTGTTTTAGAGGGATGAATAGTTGGCTAACACAGTTAACACTTCAAAATTTCAAATGTTATAAAAATGACATCTGGAAAACATGATTAACCAAATATCAGAAAAGACGGTTGTCTCCATTAGGTGTGGTTGGTGCCTCACACAAACAATTTACAAAAGGAGTTTAAAAAAGAATCACAGCAGAAACAAAGATAAGAGAAATATTTGTTTGATGGACAGTCGAGATAGCTGCTTCTGGCTTTGGCCATTCACCAACAAAGTAATAATAATGATCATGAACAAAGGATAAATAAACAAAAAACATATGCAAATAAACTGTGCTCAGTTAATCAGACATGAGCCTTCTTCCCTGCTTCATGACTGTGTTTGCTAATTAATAATACGATCTGCATTCTAAGAACAGCATAGGAGGGGAACAAAAAAATCTAAAGCAGTTCAAAATGCTTTATTTCTGTAACTCTTCTAAATTCCTAACAAAAGAGAAAGGCAGAAGAAGAACGGGGAGTTTGCATAAAAATGAGTGCTTGCTTAGTTTGGATAAAGCTTTTTGATAGAACCTGAATACCAGAAAAAGAAAAGATAGAGAAGTATGTTTTCAATAAATTAGAAGGTAATATCCAGCATGATGTGATCTTAGAGATAAGAAATATAAAGACTGCAGAATCAAAACAGCATTGAGGATGTGTTTATAATAGTGGAAGTTTACACATGCCCGATTTTTGCATACAGTTAATTTAGGAATACAGAAAATAAATCTTGAAGAAATATCTCAAGTAGGGTGAAAAATATTCCAAAATTTAAAAATGCTATCACTGTATTTCCTTTATTTAGAAAACTTATTAAATTGGAAATGTGGTTAAAGATGAGTTCATATTTACACTGAACATTCTTTCTTAGCTACAGAATAGCTTACATCTACAGACTGGACATATACACAGGGTATCTCGCACTGATTATCATATGTCTATAGCTTAATAAAAATATCTAATTAAGATGGAAAGAAATGTATACTGCTTCAGTCTTTTCATCTACACTATAAGAGGTCAGAATACAATGACATAATTTTTAAATTATTTTGATACAGAAGTTTGGACTACAAGTTCTTTTCACACCTCTAGTGTTGAACTATATTTAATGACAGTGAGAATATATATGTCTAACCTGCTTAATCTCCTATAAACCCTGCTCAGTATACGCTATCCAGGAAAGAATACTAACAAACCAACAATGTTTAGAGAAGTATTTAATTTAACTGTTCAATGACTGAGACTCTTAAAAGCCATTAACAGTAGTGAATTTCTGTGGGAGGAAAAGTAAAGAGCAGAGTGAAATTGTTAAGGGTAACTTTGGCTCCTTAATCAAACCCTTAAACACACATTTCAGAAGGCATAAAACTATATGAATATATTTGACTATATGAATAGAAGGAATCCGTGTTGTGGTTTGGATGTGAAATGTGACCTATAGGCTCATGTGCTTTAACACTTGATGCCTAGGCAGCAGCGCAGTTGTGGAAACTCCTAGAACGCTTAGGAAAGGAAGAATAATTGGAGGAAGTAACAGGGATGGGCAGTGAAAGTCATAACTTCTTCTGGTTCTGGTATGGGTTCTTTGCTTCTGATGTGGCTAGAGTTAGTATCTGGAGTCAAAGTCCAGATGCCCCAGGTTCCCAGATGCTGTGGAGCTGTCCCACCGTCACTTCACCATGACTATACTTCTGGAACTACTAGCCAAAATAAATCCTTCTTCTCTTAAATTATTTCTGTCAGATCACACAGACCGCCACAGCAACGAGACAACACACATAATGTAACATAATAAGAAGAGATACCACTTTATTCTCTCTTGTTTCTTCTCTCTTTCTCAGAATAAATAAAGGTTGAAATGTCAGTGGAGACAAAGGTGGTAAATGGCATTTAGAGTGTATTTTTCATGGACAGATGCCTTCTTAGTGATAGAACATTAAATAGCAGACTTTAAACACTTTTTTAGCAAACTTAAGCTATTTGAAATTAAAATGTTAATCTAAATCCTAAAATGGAAGGAACTGGGTATCTGATTCTAGGTCTTATGGGAGTATTCTTTTGCTAAAAGCACATAACAGGATTCTTTAAATCACTTGACAGACATGAATAGAAGTTAAAAGCCAGGACTTCCAAGCATCTCTTTCTGAAGCATAGAGTGTATCTTAGTGTTTATGGGAGAGAGAAATAGTATTTTTCCACTTATTTTTGAGACCAGCTCTCCCTGTCACCTACGCTGACTTGGAACTCACTATGTAGAACAGGCTGACCTCTGTCTCACAGAGATGGACTTGTTTCTGTCTCTGAAGTGATAGGCTAAAATGCTCAGTCTCCATGTCCAGTGGTTTTTTGTTTTTTGTTTTTTTTTTTCCACTTTTAACGATTGTTTCCATTCTACTTATTAACAACGGCTTACAATGGAAACATAAATGTAAATAACATAATTTCTAACAGTAGGCTAAATATTTTCACAAGATTTTAATGAAGGCATTCTAATCACTTATTTCTCTCAGAAATTACAGTTGAGTTTAAACAATGGATTTGGGATATCTTGTGTTATCCTGCTTGTGTATCTGGATACAGAGGTGCCATAGAAGGAAGGTGAAAGAGCATAAAGTTCCAAGGAGAACATGATCTTCATCCAAACCTTAGATTAAGCAAATAGAAATTTTAAAAGGACAATTGAGGAAAAGGTATAGATAACTGCTGGAGTTTAAGACCCGTGTTTTCAGAATAGAAGGCAAAATTGAAACATAGATGGAGCATGAGTTCTAAGGGCTTCTATATGCTATTCTATAAGCCATTTTATAAGCAATTCTATAAGCCATTCTATAAGCCATTGGGTTATTTTGGGCTGTTGTTTCTCAACATCACCTTCCCTCCTTCAACATTGGGAATACATAGGCTATATAATGCCCCATTTCTGTACTTTCTATGAATATTAATTTATACTTTTAAAAATCAATTAAATTATAAGAGCTATTTTTAGTTCACTGATGATTAATTGATATTATCTCTAATTACTCCCTTTTTGGTCCAACTGTCTTAATAGAGTAGACAATGATAATGTTCAGTATTGTTAAAATAATCCACATAAAATAATTTCAAAAACATTCCTTTCTTTAAAATGATCATATCCACAGAATGATAATGCAAGCTGTGTACTTTGCAGTAGATTAGGTAAGCATAGGTCAGCAGGAGCCAAATGGTTCTTCATGACTTTTTCCTTCTGTGTTTCTTCGCAATGAGAAACAGAAGCTTTGCAAATCCTCAGTTATGTTATGATTTTTCAGACAAGAATTCTTGTTGTTTCTTTGAATAGTTATGGGTTATTATCCCATAATACTTATTATCCCAGGGCCATAAATAATATTAGCTCTCATTCTCAACATTTCTTAAATTATAAATTATGTGTGATCATTTAAATAAATTTTCAGAATATTGAACAGATACAGAGTAAAATCTGATATAACCATTTAACCTATTGGAGGCTGGGCATGGTAGAATTCATCTTTGATACCAGCACTCAGGAGGCAGAGGAAGGTAAATCTCTATGAGTTCAAGTACAGCCTGGTCTACATACCAAGTTCTAGGCCAGTTGGGGTTACAGGGAGACCCTATCTCAAAAAGACAAAAGAAGCAAATCAAAACAAAAACCAATTTAACCTATGTGAAAACTTAGGTTAATTTGGAAGCTATGAGTGCCAAATATGTGATAGTAAATGGAAGAATCGAATTCAGAAAAAAACTTCTAAATTCAAGTTGCTTTCCTCAATTATTTCTGTCTTTGAATGCTTGCCTTTAATTATATGGCATGCAGTTCAACTTGCACACCATTTTCATAACCTTCTCCAGCTCACTAAGATACGTTCAGTATGTTCTAGTGAGAAACAGAGATAGGAAACGCATGGAGTTATGGAAAAATTGGAGTCAGGCAATGAACTGACTGCTGTTATGTCAAGGAGACATCAAGAATTCAACCAAGAAAGCTTTTATCCAATAGGTCTCAGCCGGGAAATTGTGCCTGTACCACAATTTTACCACTTTTTTATTGCCTTATTGTTAATCTTGGCCAGTATTATTGAAGTTTGCATGACCTCATAGTGGAGAATAGGTGCTTATAAATTTCATGCATTCGAGGCTTGTCTGTTCACACAATAAAATGACTAGTTTGTAAATGTTTCTTGAGGTAAATTCTCTATATACGAGAGGTCATATACAAAGTGAAATGCTATTATAGCATCAGAGTTACTAATAATAACAACTTGTGATTAGCAATTCTCTGTAATGTAATTTCCTGTGAAGAATTACAGTGTTGCTCTAGGAGTTTTCTGGGGGAATGTAAGCCACAGTATTTTCTAGAAAGGAAAGGGTAAAGTTTGGGGTAAAAATATAGATAATCAGAGAGAAAGACAGAGAGAGAGAGAGAGAGAGAGAGAAGTCAGCTGAAAAAAAACAAAACATTAATGTCTCAAATAGGATTACTGCCATTTATTAAGGCTCATGTTTATGGACAGTGAATTATTAATTATTTTTATGGAATTCTTGCATTTTTTATACAATATGATTTGATAGTATTCAGATCCCTTCCCCTGACATTACCTCTCTTTACTTCCCCTATCCAATTTAATGCATATATAAGGCCTATAGAGTCCAATTTATGGCTCCAAATGTCCTTTAATGTGGGTTCACACACTGGATCCTGGTTAACCTACTAGGAGCTGCATTCTTAAAAAAGACTCTCTCTGCCCCTTCCAGCAGCCAGCTGTTGGGACAATTATGTACAGTGAAATTTTGTTTTATTTTGGATTTTTGTATTTTTTTTCTTCCGATTCCCAGATCACTTGGAAGTTGCTATGTGGACCAAACTAATCTTAATCTCAGAGAGATCTGCCTGCCTCTGCCTCCCAAGGGTTGGGATTAAAGGCCCTCACCACCAAGCCTAGCAAGAGTGAATGCTTATAGAAAATAAATGATAGCACAAATACTTTGCCTCTGCAAAGCAAATATTAACAAAGAAATGTGCACTTTTCATATACTGATAGCAGTCTCTGAGTGATGATATCATTGCCCTATTTATTTTTTTCCTCCTTCTTAAGAACTTTCAAAGTTCCTGTAATGAATATTACCTCTATAGTCAGAAGCTTAATATATCATTTACAACAGGAATTTTTTATAATAAAATTCTGTAAAGAAGTGACATTTTATTGTCCAAGATAGTTATTGTAAACCAATCTGCCATTTACAACTTAAATGTAGGGAAAATATTCCATCCTGTTGAGTCCAGCATGATTGAGTTCACCTGTGTGATATAAATTGCATTTTCTATTAGTTTGTGTGGCTATAAAGTCAATAAAAAGAACAGCAGTCCTCCCCATTGAATGCTCACCTACTGCAGTTTTCAGCTTATTATATAGCAAAGAGGAACAAAATACTCATAGTAACAATGTATTTTTAATAGGTTCTCAAGCTGTCCCTTTCACAAAGAGTTGTGGCTGAATACAGATGTGGATGCTGTGAAGTTTTATAACGGTGGACGGCTGAACAAAAACCAGGTAGGGAGACATTTATCTAACACAAATGCGTGGGCTCCTCAGGCATAAAGCCTACTGATTTTCCACTGGGTTACTAGCTCTGTATTTCCTGAATGTGGCTCAAATTCCATGGGCAAAATGCTTTGTAGAAAATGAAGAAAAGCTGATTAAACTTACATGCAAAAAATAAGGGAAAGTATTTAGGGGCAGTGAGTAATTCACACCAAAAATTATTGCAGAAATAAGTGAAAAATATCACAGACACAGAATAATTGAGTTTTTATCATTTACATTTAACATTAAGTTTTAAAGTTGTGGGCTCTGCATGTTTCACATAGTGGCACACATCTTTAATCCCAAATTTCAGGAGGTAGAGGCAGACAGATCTCTGTGAGTTCATGGTTAGCCTGGTCTACATAGTGAGTGTCAAACCAGCTGAGGCTGCAGGGAGATTCTGTTTCAAAAAATAAAGCAAAACAAACCACCACAAAAAAAGAAAAGAAGATTTGAGTTTAAAACTTGATAAAACACAATTACATTTGAACATTGGAAAGTCAATTTCCTCTTCCTAGTGCTTAGATATGAGACTAAAAATATCCTTGTTTCACTTAAATCTTACAATTTTAGTGCTCATCCTAGTACTTTTTTATCTGAAAGAAGTACAAAGTTCCTCAATCCAATTAAAACTTCCTGTCTGGGTGAAGCAAAGTTTGCCACTCCCTGTAAACTCCTAGAGTGATTAGACAGTTTATATAGTTAAAACACGAAAATTGAATGTTTTCTGTATTTACATCATAGTTTATTTTCTAATGTCATAGTTTTCATCAGTGCAGACAAGAGACCCATTTCTCTAAGAATGTAATGCCATTTAATGGCAATTATTTCAATTTTTTTTCCCAAAGTCATTAGCAATGGATAGTTTCAAACTCTCTATGTAGCTGAAGCTGACTTTGAAATCCTGATCCTCCTGCCTCCTCAGCCTAAATTCAGGGGCCACATACCCAGTATATATAGGGGATGAATTCAGAACTTCCTGGATACAAGGCATATATGCTACCGACCGAGCTAACTCTTCACTTTACAGCCTATTTTAATATATGGTGACAATAGTTGATGGTGAAGAATATGTTAAATTATAGGGTTTCTAGTTAGGGAAAGGTAGGTTAAATACTATTCAGCTTCAATATGTTCTTTTAGGAAAATGACATAAGCCAAATGTTACCAGAACTCCAAATATTTCAAGAAAGGAAAAAAAAATTTATATTAAAACATGTCATAAAGAGGATTTTTATAGTGAAAAAAAAACCAAATCATGATGACAGGAGTGGAATTAATTCTCTGAGCTGAAACCTGAATATGGACTCGACACATGAATCGCCCAGAGGAAATCCATGTCATCAGATCTGGAAACCAAGGACCTGTGATGTGATGGAATTTGAATAGTGACAGTTAAAAGAAGTTTAACAAGGAGGACTATTGGTAGTCCCTTCAAAGAAGAACCAGTGTAGTGGAACACGGTATGAAGGGACATACTAAATGAATGAAAATTCTGTAAATAGCAACTGAATGTATGAAAATAGCGTGCTAGTACTTTGAATCCAGAAGGAGAGATGATAATGTGGTTTATCTCATTATCCTTAGAATGTCAACTGTGTAGGCACTTAGATTTATGGAGTTTGTAAGATTAAATAAAAAGTAGCATCTTTGAGTTGGTTTTGGGCTCCAACCATGGGTATAGTATTTAATAGTTGTGTGAATTTGGATGCTAAGCTTTTTAGAAATACAGAATAGTGATCCCTATCTTAACAGAGTATTAAAAAAGATTTGAGTTAAAACATGTGTGGTGGGGGAGGAAGACATTTGACCCAATGGACTTTGCCCTTGTTAATGTTTCTTTGCTTATACTATCTTACAAAGAAAAGAGATACTTTGTAATTGTGATTAAGTTGATTTTAATGTAAGAATGGTGGGGCTAAGGCTGTCACACAGAAGCCATTCATTGTTCCCCTGCCTGAAGAAATCAGAGAGACTGAAATTATGAGAAAGACTCCATACCCCAGAGGAGGCTTTTAAGACGGTGGGGGTCAGGTGGCTGCTACCAGGATGACTCTGGGAGCAGAAATCAACTTCCAGATATAAGTCTGTAACGGGAAACCTATATCTATCTATATCCACAGGGAAAGACATAGTTTCTGCTCACTCAAATTGAAAATAGAAGCAGATCCTTCCTCAGAAGAGACTCGAAGATAATGGTTTACCCAGGTAGATGTTTTGACATCAGCCTTGAAGATTCACCTTGGCCCACTGGACTTGTGCCCTATAGAACTGTGAGCTGATATGTCAATTGTTTAAGCCACTAAATCTGTGGAAATATCTTACACAATAATAGAAACTAATATAGTATCTATCTTATTAAATGTATTTTCCACACCTTGGCAGCTGGGGTTTGGTCAATCCAGCAGGATAAAATGGAGACTAGTCTTTAACTTAGAGGAATAAATTTATTTAAGGTGACACACAAAGTTATGGTTCAAACATTTGCTACTATCATTGGCCTGCCGTGATAAAGCAGCTCCCACACTGTTCCCACCTGAGTTCCATTTACACTCACGCTATTCTGGGGCCTGTGGGGGGCTGGAACGTGGCTGTCTGAGTCACCTGTTCTCTGTGCACCTGGGGCCATGGCACTTTCCTTCTGCTTGGCTTTGAGGCTTCTCTGTCAGGCTGCTCAGTGGCTCAGTTCCCCTCACTGCTGCTAGCTGCCATGTGTGTCGTCATGCCATCCCCTCATTGGTCAGTGGGTGGGACTTGCCACTGAATGAACCAATAGCAAAAATTCAGAAAAGAATAAAAGCTATTTTACTCTACAGTATCTATATTGTGTGACTCTTAAATGTTAACTACTTTTATAATTAAATATTTGTTTAGTAAATGAAGTGTTAAGATTCTTTCAAAAGGTAAAATTAGCCTAGTCATAGTTTCGTATTTATTTAAGTTTCTAATCTTCTGAGTGCTCAGATTAAGAGTAAATGCTTCAGTGGAGAGAACAGCAGGGTACTGGAAATTATGTAGAAAAAGCAAACTTTTCCTAGGCTAATTGAATGACTCAAGATATTTCTTCCCTGGAAATATTTCCTGGCAGAACTAATCAGTGTTTTTATGTAATTATTTTTGCCATATCTAATTATCGCCAAATTGGTTGGAAAAATGTTTAATTTGAAATTTTTATGTACTATTCTTCTACTGGGAATATCTATATCCTTTAAAAATAGGGTGATTCAAGACACAACACAGAGGAGAGACAATTCTAAGACATTGTGAGTGAAGTTTCCACATCCATGGGTTTAATAGATAGTACCAGCTCAGTGAATATTCACAAAAAGAATGTGTTCTGCACTTGTCTTCAGGAATAGGAACTTGGCAATCTACTCAATGGTACTTAATTTAATGCCCAAAAAATAAGATTCCCAATAATTTTAAACAAATATATTAATAAATAGCTGAAATATTTCTGTGACCTAGTAAAATGAAGGTATTGTATATTTCATTTTAAAAATTTATTTACTTATTATTAATTAATTGTGCCTATATGTGGGTGTAGGTGTGGGTATAGGTGTGGCTGTGAATGGGTGGGTGTGGGTGTGGCTGTGGGTTTGTCCACATGAGTGCACTATCAGAGATATAGGCCATTGTGAGCAGCTCACCTGGGTGCTGGGAACCAAACTCATATTTTCTGGAAGATTAGTAAATCCCTTTAACCACTGAGACATCTCACCAATCCCTCTTTCTTCCTTTTTCTTTTAACATAATCTCATTACAAGGCCCAGAGAGTGGAATTCAGGCTCCTCTAGCCCCACTCTTTCTCAAAACACAAGAGATTATTCCTTAGGATTGCCAACAATAGTTACATTTTCAGAGCAAAGCTCCTTCATCTTTAACATTCTTATGTTTTGGCATGATTCAGGAAGTTGTTTGACTCTTCCTGGTATCTTCAGAGTCATCTTCAGGCAGTGAAGCAAACACGGGTGCTTGTTTGTGGGAAGACCCAAAGGCAAACCTTGACACTTATTTAAAGTGAACTATTAACAATTTTAGCAAATTGTGTTGCAGCAAGGGCAAAATATGTTGATTACTTTATATTCTTTATAATCTTCAGATTCAAAGGAAATAAACACATACACAAATATCAAAGGCTAAAGTTTTATAAATACACACACACATTAAATGCTACAAAATTGCTATTAACCAGAGTGCTAGACAAAACTCCATGATAATATAAAGCTGACCAGAGTAGAGTTCTGTTTTCCCAGACCCCATCCTGGGAAACCTAAACACAAACAATTCTAAAAAATACAAAACTCTAAGTACCTATCGACTGCCAGATTTGTTTCAGTACTTTCTGCTTGGCTAACTCTTATACAAAGAAAATTGTTAAAGGAACCAGCAACCTGGTCAGAATGTACCTTGGTTGTCATGGTTAGAATTGTACCCATTTTGCTTACCATTGTATGTGCACTTGTTGTTCCCTTGTACCTGCACTCAGCAGGCCCCCAGGAACTAGCTGAACACAAGACCATGCAATATTCTGCAATTGTTTTATAATTAATGGACTGCCACAGCTAAATAGCAAGTCTTACTTCTGTCCATCTGCCTGTTTGTATATGCAGTGGTGTAGATCCCTGACTGACTCATTTCTAAGTCACTGGAAACTCCCTCCAAAGTGCTATAAAAACTTTACTAAACTGAGCCTGTTGCTTCTCCCGGGGTACCTGAACCCAGAGGGTGCCGTGCCATAAAAGAACCTTTTTACCTTGCCTTTCCATCAGTGTGGCAACTTTTATTGCAACATATAACAACACATATATCAAATCACATGCTGAATAAGCATTGAAATTATTATGTGTCCTTTCAGCCTACCATTAATATTTGGATCATAAAAGTCTAATAAATTATTAGATCTTCATTTCAAAGAAATTTGAATCAAAACTAAAGAACAACGTTTCCATGATTAAAAATAATACACACAGAGAATAATTGGTTATCAAAGAATCACACATGAAAAAAATAAAAGGCAATTGCAATTATTCTGTGTGTGATTGAAGGCTTGACTGTATGAATAAACTAGTTGAGGGTACAATTGTGTGTACAAAAGGCAGAATGGAAATGTCCAAGTGAGGAGAGAGAAGTAAGGAGGAAAATTGGGAATGGGAAGAGAAGAAGGAAAATTTGCAAGTCATAGTTCTTGTCTTCTCTTCTATTTCAAGGGAAATTAAAGAAATATAACATTCTGTTGGTCACACTTTTGGTTTTATGTCTGTATTGTTAATGTTTCATACAATTGCACATGAACTTAATATTTATCACTATTACTTGGGGTTCTACCAAGACATAGAATTAATAGGATGGATTATACATATGTAGATAGACAGATAGATGATAGATAGATAAATAGATGGATAGATAAATACATAGATGATATCAGTAGATGTAGATGATATACAGTTGTAGGAAAAGACAGACCTATGTTATAAGGAGTTGGCTCAAGTGTTTAGGAGACTAGCAAGTTCCAAGGTCTGCTGTCAGTCACTGTTACTCGAACTGCTGATAGTAAAGATCCTAGCTGAGTCTAAAAGATGGTTGATCAGGGAAGCCAATGGCACTATTCCAGTCCAAAAGCCTGTGGGCTAGAGATTCAGAAAGAGTTGATGTTTCGCAGTACAAATGCAAAGAAAAAGGCACTTCCCTGTGCCCTGGCTCAAATTAGCCACACAATGGGAAACTCCTTTCTACTCACTGTGAGAGAAGAGGTTTGGGGAGGTCAGCTTTCTGTTCTCTTCGATCTTTCAAGTGATTGGTTTGCCCCCCCCCATCACAACTGGGAGATAATAAGTCTACTGTTATAGAAACTGAATTCTATACAGAAGGACCCTAAGAAATATACATACCCATAATATGACTGGAATATATTGTCCTCATGTGGCCAAATCAAACTCAAAACTGATTGATTTTGCCTCATAGTAACCTTTGCTGTAAGAAGCAATTTTACAGTATACGTCAAAGGGTCCACATGACCCATATGGACTACTTACACATGAGCCCTGCTTTTCAAAAGCATGACCTGTTCTTTCTCCTGCAGGGATTTATCTCATCACTGATACATTCTATTTCCTAACTCTTTTATAGCCATGTGTTTCAGTGTTTAGATGAATATTGTGTAACACTGATAGAGTAGGTCTTTAGTGGGGGAAATAATCCAGTAGGGGCATGTCGTAGGGAGTAGATATTGTCCTCTTTGCCTTTGCTATTCTGGCTGCCATTAGTAAGTTTTCCTCTGGTACATCCTGCCTACAATGATGCTTTGTCTTGCTACAGGACCCTAGCATGGTACTAAGTGAGCATGAATTTCAATCTGTGACACATTAACCAAACCAAGACTACTCCTTTAGATTTATTTCCTCAGGAATTTTATTACAGAGATGAACAGCTGATTCACACAGCAACTTTTGGTATTGGTGGGATTTTTTTTTTCAAACTCAAATTTGAGAGTTATTGAGTGTCGGCAATCAATAAATCTCTGGAATTTTCGGAAGTAGTTAAAAATACAGATATTTGTGTATATTTCACAAATGGAAAACAAAAAAAGTAAAGAAATATTTTAAAGAACAGTTAATGAGTCTGATTTTGGTGCCTTTGAAAAGTGCTCTAGGGATAATCTCCAAAGAGAAATTACATAGACACATTTCCTATTTACAATTGCATTGTGAAAATCAGTAAATATTCAGAAAGAGTAACTAATGGTAAACAGCCATAACCTACAGAATAACTCAACAAGCATTAATGTTCTATTATTGTTTTATTTCATTACTTCTCCCTTTCCTCTGGGCCTCCTTCCCTCCAACCTGTCATTTCTTCCTTTCTCCCAATTTTGAAATATAAATTTGTCATAGGGATCCATTATTTAGAGAGATTTTAGCAAATCATTCTGTGTTCACAATTTTCCTTGATTCTAATCACACCCAAACCAGATGGTATTATTCTATATGCAAGGAAACTGGGCGAGGGGTTGTCACATTGATTATATGTATCTGAACTTTGATTTGCAGGTAATGTACTACAGCAGAGATTCGCTGCATTAATGTCACCCACAGAGTGTATTCTCAGTCTAGGCCCTTTTTTTTTAACGTTTTGAGAATTTCATACATGAGTATTGTATTTGAATTACTTCTGCCCCTCCAACCCCTCCTATGCCTTCCTTCAGAATTTCTTGTCCACTTCTTTATATTACATATATGCATTATATATGCATTATAATTTATATATACAAATAATGCATAGAGTCTATTTAGTGGCATTCCTCTGTACAAGTGTTTTGGGCTGTTCACTTGTGATTCCATAATCACTTAGGAAGCTCGTCCCTGGAGAAAACTGATTCATCCTCCTTCAGCAGCCATTGGTTGCCTATAACTCACAGAGTTTGGACTCTGAAATTTTCCCTATGTAAACTGTTTTGGTCAGTATACAGATCTTCTTAAGCTGCCATTATGCGAAGATTACAAGGGTGTTAGTTTCTCTATCACATCTAAAATGCATGAACTAACTTGCAGCAGGTATCTTGTGCCTCTGGCTCTTACAATCATTCTGATCCCTTCCCTGTGATGCTCCCTGAGCCTTAGGTATAGACGTTGCATAAGTCTGGGTTATTTAAGGAAAAAGAAAGGCAGAGAGGTTTAAAGTAGAACTGAGTACTTCCAAGTGGGCATCGATACTTCTGGCTACATTTTGAGAGCCACATTATCCGATACTAAAGATCTAACTTGGAAGTTATTCTTTTCCCCTACATCTGATGCTTTCATCTTCTATCCCACCATAGTTTGACTTATTTGAAGTGGTTTTTCTCATATTTCATATCCCTTTTAAGAAGCAAATAATCAAACACAATATTCCATTGTACTTATGACCCTCTTGATTCCCTTTAACCTGCACAAGTCACAAAACATTTCTGTCTGTTCACAGAGAAGAACACATCTGATTAACCTGTGTGATTGATAGAAGAACACATCTGATTAATCTGTGTGATTCATTTGTGGATTAGACAAATAAATAATGTTCTCAATGCTCTAGGTTTTACATAGAATAACAAAATGAGAAAATTGAAAACTTACAAGTGTTCAGCTTTTATTGTGACTGCGCATCATGACAAGCCTATAAAGAACATGGATATTTTATGATGAATCCACAAAAGACAGGTTATAAAAATCCAATCTTTAAATGTTTTAGTTCTTTCAAATGATCTTTTAATGGGTTATAATTCTGATATACACCTTAGATAAATAACTCAGAAGCTATTTCATACGAACTGCTCATTTTTCCTGCAGGTCAGTCTATACTTCAGATGGTAGGTGTAGGAAAACAATGCAAACAACCTATTAATAATTCTGAATTCCACATATCCCCTCTTCTTTAAAATGCCAATAACACCAGTGACCTCAGATGGGCATTGTGAAAGTTAAAAGAGATGATGCCACATCGAAAGTAGTCCTAAAACTTTCAGAGATGCTGTGGATAGACAGGGATATGCATCAAAAGAAATAAAACTTATCATATACTGTGGAAAACCTAATCGTGAAAATGTCAAGTTGAGAGAGTAAAAGCAGTTTCTCCCTGTTTTTACTTCCTGCTTTTTCCTACTCACCACTTTAATGTTGTGAACCAATTGGTTTGGCAGGTGGGCCTATTAATCATCCTTGCAAATCAACACCATCAAGGGCATAACTGTTCCTCAGGTCTAGTGTAAGAGGGGACAGAATCAGGTTCACTGTATATTTTTCAAAGGCTGATTATGACAGTTTTAAATGGCTGTTATGTTCTAACATTTTCAAAATGTGAAAGGTTTAAAACACAAGCATCTATCTATCACTGAAGTACACCAAAAACAAGGAATGGGACAGATGTTATAATAGTATATAACATTAATATATAATAATTTGTATGTAACTAATCAATCATAGCTATATCACGTTGTAAAAGGAATTTTCCACACGTAGAGAAAGGATGTTTGTCCTTTACCCTTTACCTCTAATTATGTTCAATAACTTCATTGAGTCACTTATCCTCTTGGAACCTCAATTTCCTTTATCTAAAAAATGGGGCTTGTGATCCGGAGCATCTTCGAAAAGTGTTTTCAAGGATCAAAGAAAAGTTGATGAAAGGGGTCTTGTGTATACAGACCATAATACTCTAGACTTCTAAAGCCCTACAAATATATTATCTACTTTCAACTTTCCTCAGTCTCTGTGGATCTGGATGGCCATCTTCTGACTATTTGATATCCATATTTCTTTGTAATTTACAAAGGACTGTAGGAAAAATCTCTCAGATTCCAATCAGGTTAAAATACTGTAAATATTAGAAATATTTTGAATCTGTAGTATATTATCCTGATGTCATCAATAACATTTTGATGTTAAGGACAAGGTGATGTTGCATGTTGTAGCAAAAGAACAGCTCACCAGGTCAGTGTGAGATTCTAGATAAGACTCCAAATTTCTCAAAAATAGAGGTCACTGAACTAATTCATTAAACAGTCTACACCAGTGACTGTGGCATTTGAATTCCACATATGTCATGTTCACAAACAAGATATGTGTTACATTTGATCACCAATTTTTCTACATTACTAATTCAATTTTGTGCCAGCAACAGTCTGATCAAAAATGTCATATGTGCATGTACACAACCTTGGGAATGACTGTGGCAAATTTACTTAGCATGAGCTAGAGCCTATGTTCCCTCAGTGCACTGTATAAAATTAAACTCTCTCTCTCTCTCTTTCTCTCTTTCTCTTTCTCTCTCTCTCTCTCTTTCTGTGTGTGTGTGTGTGTATATGTGTGTGTGTGCATGTGTGTTTAATTGTGAAAACCATAGACAATATGATTTTCCTTGGTAGCTCTCCACCTCATTTTTGAGTCATAGTCTATCATTGAATCTAAATGTCATGATTCGCCTAGACTTGGTGGCCAATGAATTTTAGAGATCTGTCCCTCTCCACCTCCCCCACCACCACAGCAGAATTTTTAGGTGAGTTTGGGGGATCTGAACTCAAGTCCTCATGCTTCCACAGTAGGAACTTTACATACTGAGTCATCCCAACAACCCTTTAGTGAATCTCAGAGAACCAAGTACCCTATATCTTCAGGGAAGAGATGATGCTTCCCATCATCTAGAATGTCATCCCAGCAGAGTAAAGGCTATCCCAAAGTCAATGAAGGAAGTTGACACTGCCTTAAACTGCCCACTTTCCTCCATCCATTCTTCTCCATATACAAAGACATCGCTTATAAATTTCTCAATGTGAAATCCCTGGGTTTAGTTATGGATTCTGCCACTATGCGGACAATTATCTGCACAGATAAATGGAAGCTTATGCTTCATAAGGTTGATTGCAAAATTTAGTAAGATAAATCCCAGCACACCTCATTTAGTAGAAATTTGTAATAGGATGAATAGTTTATTTTGTGAAATATTTTATACTACAGAAATCAAGTGTTGCTGTGCTATTGGTACTTTAGAATATCATGTTTACTTTATGTGTTTGTGTGTCTTCATGTATGTGTGTTTACATATGTACAAGTATGTGTTCACGTGTGGGTGCGAGTGCACACATGCCACAGATGCATGTACAGTTCAGAAGCCAAGCTTTGGGAGTGGTGCTCATCTTTACACCTTGATTGAGATAGGAATCTTGGATCTTGCCTAAGCCAGGCTAGCCAGCCCATGAGCTGCTGGAGATGCTCCTTTCTCTAGTTCACAATCCCTGTAGACTTGGGATTACCGACCTTGCAGTACTTGTCCAGCTTGTACATGAATTTGGGGATCAGAACTCAACTGCTCAGGTTTGTGCAGCAAGCTCTTTATCTACTGAACCAACACTCTAGCCTCAGAATATGATATTTGTAAAGGAAACTCTTAATTTCCCTTTTAAGGAAAGAAATGAAGAAGTTTATTTGGTAAAACAATTTTTATATGATGACCGTTTGAAAAAGAAAGCTTTCTTATCATGTGTCAGTATCTTACAGAAATTTTAGATATGACTTTTACTACTCCCAAAATGTGAAGAAGGTATCTAAGACCATAAGGGAAGAGACACAAACTAAAAGAACAAGAAAGACAGCAATAATGATACCTATAATAATGACCAGAGTTAACGTTTTAGGTTAACTTACTAAGCCCCAGATCTCTTACTGAAGTACTTTAAAAACATTTTATTTATTATTTTTAATTTTATTTGTATGAATGTATTGTCTTCATGTGTGTAAGTACACCTGTGTCATACAATGCCTGCAGAGGTTAAAGAGGGCATCAGATGACCTGTAACCAGAGTTACTGATGGATGTTTTCTACCATGAGGGTGTTGGGAATCAAAAACCAGTCCTCTGTAAGAGTAATCATTGCTCATAACCACTGAGCCATCTCTCTAGCTCCTTTTATTGAACTACTTCTATGTAATCAACAATTGTTAAGCTACTTCCTTCATAAGCATAATAATATTTAGAACAGTGCTCTCATTCTCAGGTGCAGCTTAGATTTACCCCAAGCACATTGGAAAAGTACTGTTAATCTGCACAGATCTCAGTATTTTGATTTAACTTGCTACTGTGGAACCCATACATTGTTACCTGTTTTCAATCTCCCGGGTGATACTATCTTGTACCACACAGTATGCTCCTGCGTTAGAGATTTTGAGAAGCCTGTTGACAGCGACTTTCATTCACAGAATTGGGATACTTCTCTAAATTTGCCACTTACAAGCTTTTGACTAAATTCTCTGTAAAATTTTAACGCCATTTCCCTCCCACTGTGCCAGTCTCTGCCCCTTCTTTTCCCAGAGCACATATTGTCTTGGCTTTCCTACAGACATTGTCTTCACACTGAATTCTTTTAGCACCTGTTTCTACTCTCTCCCTGTTCTCTACCCACCCCTTTGGGCATGGTGAGAAGGGAATAATTTGGAGTTTCAGTAGAGTTATTACCACCTTCTTCTGACACTTCTGTAATATATGTTTCTGCTCTTGACCAGAGGGTGCTAGTCTAATATGGAAGCTAGCAGAGAACGAGTAAAGTCACAGAACATAAGCATGCTAAGCATTTAAGGCGATAGCTATCGCTAGACTGAATTCTTGACCCTGTACACTCCCTAGCTGGCATATATCAGCTGAAGCAGGCATATCTGGAGATTTTCAAGCTCAACCAGGAAGCTAAAGACCCTACTCCTTACTACCATATAAGAAATAGCTGAGTGTGAAACCTGCTGAAGATGTAACCTTCAGAATGAAACCACATCTTGATTTACAATCTTTGGTTGAATTAGATGTCAATTAAATTTTGAGTTAATTATGAGAAATATAAATATTGACCAAATCTTCCTTAAATAAAGCCTGCTTCTCCCCAGTCCTAACAGATTTATATTGTGGCATCTGATAACAACAATGTCCCTGAAATTTTGCCTTGTACAATTTTGTCATGAGCAGTGTAAAGTAACTCTGCAATCGTACAGTGCAGGGCGCAGTCTCAGACTGTCTAGCTGGCTTCCAATCTATCTCCATTTTTTAAAATGACTTCATCTTGAGACAATTTCTCAGTTTCACTGCCAAAGTAACATAGAGAAGCAAGTTCTATGGGTAAATGTGTAGACCGCATGTGGTGTTATTATCATGGTTAATGTATAAAATCAACTAACATGTAACTGAGCTTTTGCTATTATCTCTGTCTCACTTACCAGAGGAAGGAAGGCAGTGCATATATATTAAATAACTTTTCTCAAAATCTTTGGTTAAGATACAAGACTGATTCAAAAGACATTACTGTTGACCCTGCCAGTTAAAATTGCTAAATAGGTAAAAAAGGTGTTAAAGACCTTTATTCTATTCTTTATAATGTGGTTTCATTGCAATCCTCAACCACCATAGCCTGGTAAAGATTAGCAATGCTTACTTTGATATTTAAACCCAACAAGAAATTCGACAGGCTATAGATTATTAGCAAATCTATTAAACTCTAGACAAGGCTGTCATTATTAGGATGGAATATTTTACTCAATTGTGGCAACAATGTGCTAGAGAAATCGCTGCTAGAATGGGTTCCAAACACAGCTTAGGAATCAAAAGTCAATCAGGTGGCCAGGATTTGGAAAGAACCCGCCTAGATAATTATTCACTCTCTGTTGACAATAAGCACAACATATTGCCTTAAGAGGCTTGCCTCTGCTGAAGCATCCTGTTTATAGTGTGTGCTCAATGCATCCACCTAGAAACCATAAACAGGTAAGAGGATGAGAAGGCCAAGATGCTCTCCACAGCAGGACTTCAGAAGGTGACAAGTCCCCTCTTTCCTCTCTAGACTTTTCTGTATCCTTGTGCTGTAATATTCATGAAAGTTTTCTCTTCTTTAAAGCAGCATCTTTTAAAGCACTTTATTTTGCACAGTTCATTTGGGTTCACTGTAGAACAGAGGGGGAAAAGTACTTATTTCCGAAGATAAATAAATTCAGTGACTTTAAGGTTCGGAATTTATTGTTTTACCTCCTGGGGAAATACAGCAAACAAGGACACACATTATTCTGTCTGCATAATTTGTTTGCCCGATGAAATCCCCAGCCAGCAATTAATATTTCAGGTTCTTTGAGAGTTTAATGTATTTATAGATAATTTGTAAGCACTGAATTTTTAAGTGGTTTTAAATATCCAAGTAAGCAATGTGAGCCCAGAATAATCTGAAAGTTCATTTGCTAAACAATCTGTGATAGAAAACACTGCTGCATTATGATCCCATGTTTTGATTTTATCATTTAGGCTTCTGAATTGCTGTTCAACATAATAGGAGACTATCATCCTATTAATTTCAGTGAATCTCTAAGGAATTATAATACTAGTTATCAATTATAAGGGAGACTAATTTCCTGATTATCCAGCATTTGATGAAAAGGACCATTAACTTCTTAGTATTAACAGGACTCCTTATCACTGTTCCTTTAGTACTTGTGCATGCTTATTGATAATGGACCGGAAGAAAGGGTTCATGTATCAATCTGTGTTCTAGAGCAAAGTGCCCCTGAGTTGGAGCCATCATTGCTATCTTAAGGAGAAGATGGTTTGGGGAGCAGATGGGAATGCCAGAATAGATTTTATTAATAGTTTTAAATGTTAAAAGTCCTGATTCTAAAAACAATTTAACAAATCCAAAGAATTAATTTATGCAATTCCTTGGTGAAAACAAGGAGCAGCTCAGAAAGTTCTTCATTTGGCTTGCACAATGAACTTAGAAACATAGTATTCTCTTAGGACACATTCTATCAGATTATATATGAGTTAAGTGTTTCCTTTTGGAAATTTGAATGCAAATAGTGGTAACTAGTAATAATAGTTCATCAGATAATAATTTTCAGTAAGGCACCTAAAACATATCTGACTGAAGTATATTTACATGGGTTAGGAAGACCATACTCCTGACTTTGCCCTTTTCTCTTCCACTTTATAGTGGTGTTTCTTTGGTAACATTAAAACATTAATTTAGGGGGCTGGAGAGATGGCTCAGAAATTAAGAGCACTGACTGCTCTTGCAGAAGACCTGGGTTTGGTTTCCAGAACCCACATGGTGTTTAACAACGATCTGTAACTCCAGTTCCAGAGGATCTGACCCCTTTTTCTGACCTCTACCAGAACTGCAGGACACCTGTGCACTTACCTAAATTCAGGCAGTATGCTCATACGCATGAAATAAAAATAACAAATAAGATATTTTCAATAAAAATTCATTGATGAATAAACATATGCATTGCAAAATGTATTTTCTGTGCTTAGTTCTAAGGATTTTAGCAATGCATAGTAAAGCTTAAATACTACTGTATTGCAGTCAGGATCCCACCTGCCCTACCAGGTCTCCCATAATCTGGCCATCACTGCTTTGTTTCCATTCAGTAATGTTGCGGTTCCCAAATGTAATTTAAGTTCAATCACGCATAGGTTTTTGAGTTTGGTTCTTTTCATTTTTTTTTTATAAAGTGTGTTCACAAAATGAAAATTCATGCTCATATATGAATTTATTTATTTAAATTTTTTCAGGAGCATTATTCATTTTTCTTCTCAAACTGGAAACAACTCAATATTAGTTGTTCTTAGTTCTTATGTAGAACGGAGTTAACACTCTGTGAACAAGCCATTGGTACATGAGCTGTCTGGAGTAATCTCAAATGATTTACACCTTTCAAATTTCTATTATCCTTAGTCTTTGTTATGTGAAAAATGCAGAAAATGCCAACACAGAAAGTCTATCATAAGACATGCACTATTTCATGTAATGTGGTTTGACTAATGTTTAGCTCATAGATCTTGCTGCAGAACTTTTTGGGACCATTATTATATTGGCTATGCACTTCTTCAACTGAATGAATATACTGGATACAAAGGTTAGAAACAGGACTATATCTATAATAGTGCCATTTTAATAATAATTACCAGAATTCCAGCATTAATAAAGAACTAGATGAAATGACACCTGTGACACAATTTCACGGTTCACTCCTACAGAGGGAAGAGGATTTCACTTCCCATTCACTATGGTAGTTATATTTAAAACATTAAAATGCAAAGTAAAAGCACAGTAATGATAAAACATAAAATGTACTACTATGCAGCATCATTCTCCTGTACAGAACTTACTTGGTGCCAAGCGATACTTTTTGATTCATGGCCTCATTTAGGCATCTCCATATTTTGGTAATTATGATCGAAATAATTGTAGGAGTGGTAGATTATGTTCAAGGCACCATGAGAAACAGCTTACAACTAGCAGGAAGATTATTGTTGTATCCCTGGCTTACAGATGAACAAACTGAGATTAGAAAGGGGAAAGACTGATTGGAAATGCATGTAGAATGTAGACATGTGACATCAGACCTCTGACACGAGTATTCTGCCTCTTGGATTAAATGGAAATGTTTATTAAATATAAACAGTTTTAGAATATTCATGTTTAGGGGTTTTGAAATTATGAGGGAGTATTACAATACCTGCTGCATACTATGTTATTCCTCTCTCTCTGTTCTCTCTCTCCCTCTCTCTCTCATTTCACCTTTAACCTGAACATCTTTGTTACATAGTCACTTGGTCTCTGACTTACAAGAGCTAGACAGAAGTTTGATTAATTCCCACTTTCCACAAAATACTTAAACTACTTCAACCTGACTCTAAGACCCACTCGTAAATAGTTTTACAGTTTTATTTAGCTTGTAATGATTTTTGCTATATAGTTGCATTTGTTTTAGCTTATTAAAACATGCACAGAAACAAAGTGGAATTAAAATAATGTGAATTTCACTTTCCTAAATTCTCAGTTTTCAGGTTTAAAATTTCCTCACAAACCTTTTACCTGCCTGCCGAGAAACACCCCTTTCTTGAACACGATGAAAGTTGACTTCCAACCAGCTGCCCCTCGATGCATGTTTCAAAGCACATTTTCTTCAAGTTCAAGTGCCAGAAGACTCCAGTAGCTGATGTTTAGTGTTTTTTTTTTTTTTTCTGTCTATAGGGATTCCACACAGCATGCAATTTTGTGGTTTACCCAGAAAGCTGGTCTCCTACTGAGGGTTAGTTTCTACCTACAAGCAAAGAATAAAGGTACATAGGATTGTGAGTTATACGTGATATTATTTTAAAAGGAAAGAAGAGTATCTCATTCAACATGCAGACTTTTTCCCAGTCTTATTACTCTTGTTCAACCAAACAATGCCTTCTGTTCATGACTTATTATTGGAAGAGAAGGCAAATTCCTTATGTACATAAAATCAAAGCAATACAAGAAAAATACTCAGTAATGTGGCATGCAATGGGACTGAAACATTTTGAAAATCTAAAACTGTGAACCTGGCCTAGCAGGAAATGAATTGTACACAATTGACAGGCAGGCTGTTAGAAAAAAATCATTGCATTCAAAACAGGAAGGAAGGCCTGGGAAATAATTCTAGGATTTATGCAACAGAAGTCAATTTCAAAGGAAGTCATTTACAGTATTTACCAAGACTAAACATGCTCACTCTGACATAGAAATTTTGCTCCTTGGAATATACCCATTTTAAATGTGCAGATATATTCATTTAAACTGTATATTGTAATGTTCACAGCAAAACTTCAGAGAATAGTATATTAGAAATTAACAAACTCCCCATCAACATTGGATTAGTATACATATATGATATACATATTTTGTGTATATACTTACAGTTCAATGTATACATGATTTTTTGCATGCATTTACATTGGTATACACATGCACACATCTCAAGTTGAATGTAATATTATTGTTAACATTGTACATTTACACATAGCATAAGTTTGCTAATGCACAGTTACACAAAAATATATCTGATTCTTGGAAATTCAATGCTAAGCAAAAACAGATATGGCTTGATTTAGAGTATATGAAACAAAACAAAGACCAAACTAGTCTGTGAAGTTATGAGTCAGATAAAGCTTTCTCTGAGGAAGGGAGAACCTGAATAAAGCATATGAAAAGCCATCACTCTGTCCCTTGTCTGAATATTAGATACACAAAGTTTTAAGCTTATATGGTTTTATTCAGTCTGTTGATATATGCACACACAATTTTTGTATATTAGACTTCAACATAACATTGAAATAAGAATTAAGTTTAAGGTTAGTTGTGAAGAAAAATAAATATTACTATGTCATATCTTATCAGATAAAAATATTAGCATAATTCCCACATTAAGATTCTGTATGTAACTAATTCAACATCATGCTTGAGAGACAGAACTTCTCAGATTGTCTTACTAGTCAAAGATAGGCTGCAATCCCTGCTCTGCAGCTCTTTTGTTAAGGAAGTTGGGGGAAATTTTGAATGACATTCAATGCCTAAAGGAAGAGACTAAGACTGTTACTGTGATCATGGACTAAATTAAATGGAAATGAACTGATATATATATGTAAAGCAGCTGGTGAAAATACAGTGTCCTGTCAATTCTGCATATGCATGTTGAAATAGAGAAAAGTTGAATATATCAATAATCATGGTAGTATGGACATTTTAAAGATATATCAATGCCTTCTCAATTTTAGAATGAACCACTGCCATTGTCACTGAAATTAACAAAACACATGAAGTTTAGAATTATTCTGAGGGACTAGGGAGATGCTTCAACAGTTACGAGCTCTGGCTGCTCTTGTAGACAACCTGGGTTCAGTTCCCAGCACACATAAAATGGCCAACAACCATCTGTACTTCCAATTCCAGAGGATCTGATACCCTCTTCTGGCCGCCACAGGCACTGGATACATGTAACATAATTAACACTCACACTGGCAAAGCTCTCATACACATAAAGTAAAAATACTAGACAAAAAATTTTAAAGGAGTATACTGAAATATTAACGTAACAAAACCATAAAGTGTGGTACTATAAGGCTAAGAAGTTTAGTTTATAGCAGCCACAGACTGAACATATGAGAACACAATGCAGCTTGCCTTGCAAGAGGTTTACACTGTGAGATGCTTGGAGAGATTTTTGAATGCTTTTCTAGAACAATACACAAATTTCAATTGATTCCCATCAAATGATAGTGACAAATAAGTTATCTTTTTTATTAGCTACAGAAGTATAGTGAAATCAAATTATAAAAGAAGATTGAGACACAGTGTTTACATCTGTCTTCTGGAAGTCAAAAGACAAAGTAGTCTTTAATATTTGCAAAGATAAGTTTTTAATAAAGTCTATGAATTTGGCAAGAATTTGTTTCTATTGGTTTTCAATAATCAGCACAGTGGCTGGCAGGTAGAAAGCTTTTAAGAATAAGCAAGTAGCAAGAATCAATGCATGCCATTCTAAGTATTTGAGTTAAGTATTCTAGACACAGTTTTCAGTGTATAAGATAATGTCCAACACTGCTTCCTTGTTATAGTCCTGGCTTGCACAAGCGGTGGATTTCTACTTCATCATCTTCTCCATTAAGCAGACTTTAGGGAAATCACAAGTTTGTTCACATCATACATATACAAATAACTATTAATCAGTTCGATGCTTATGTATCAAAACAAGAAATATCTAATTCATTTTGTGCTTTCTATTGGTGTAAAGCACTCACTTAATGAAGTATTAGAAAACGTGCTCCTCCCTGCTCTCGTTTTTATATGATTGCTGCTGTGAAACAATGATGTAGGAATTATCTGTGAATTTCCTATGCCTAAGCAGCACTACAATGCTCGCTCCCTACCCAAGGCTCATGCAATATAGAACAAGGCATAAAGAACACACTAATAAATCTCTCAACTCTCATTAAGGAAGCTTCCACGGGCAACAAAGGGCGAGCAACACAAAAGGTCACGGATGACTAAACAATGGAGATTAGGAATATGCTTTGTGAGGGTCCCTGGACAGGACTCTACAAGTTTCATCCATACAAGGCTCAGGGACCATTGTGGAGGACAGGGCAGCAATATTCTAAGTCAGTGAGGAGGTGTATGACAATGTGGAAGTAGAATCCTACAGGCTCCTAGGACTCTGCTCATATGAACCTACAGCAATGGCTTCACATGCTCAAGACCCATGCAAACTCAAGCAGACAAAAACAGAGCATAGAACTGTGGAAATGGGTAGCAGAAACCAACCTTTGCTTAAGGAATATTGACAACTCATTATTCTTGGGTGAGGATGAGCTAATCTTCCTAAAGCAGGGGGGCACTCCGGGTAGGCTGACTAAATCTCAGATGAACCTGCACTGAGGTCATTTGGGGACACTAACTTGACACACAGAAGAAAGAATGTATGGAATCCAGTTGGGGGTCTTTGGACGTGCCAGTAGGGAAAGGAATATAAAGATGATTAAGATTGATTGAAATATTCTGTATTAAACACACACTGATTCAATGAACATAATTCTTAAAAAAATATATAATTCAAAAAGTACCTGTGAGGTTTTCTTGCGGAAATGTATTTAACAGAAACAACAACAACAACAAAAAAAGTACATCATCTACTTACAATATGGAGCAAATCACCATTATTTTCTCTAAATAAAACCACAAATGAAAACTGTGGTAGTGTGTGGAATTTTCTTCTCCTTTAGCGTGATAAAGACAAATCCAATTATCACGAGGACACAAAGAAATGATTATCACTCACATGGAAGGCAAATATAAATTCATGTAGTTTTAAAATATAATTTATAATATGGGTGCATCATCGTTTGACTGAAGCCATGGTACCCTAAATAGTGTCGCTGGTGGGTGTGTCTTACAGGAAGCCCACTGCATATTTCTTTTCATTGCTGAGATCTCACTCTGGACTCCTCTGGGCCTCCAGTTCTTATAATCTCCCTTCCCACAGAATGTTGTCAATATAGGCAGAGTTTATTACATAATAATAGGAGGCATTCCCTTGTGGAAAGAGTGGCCAGTGGCGAGAAAGACCATTGTGATAATTATATTTTCAAGGGACAAGTGTGGACAGTGGCCAAAGACACTGTCACATATTGTTTTCTAGCATCTCAGGAACAGAGAACTTTCTTGAGTGATATTTCCTTATGTATATGACTGACAGACTCATTTATATTCTTTTATTATTAATATTATTTTTAGCATAGGACTTTACTTTTCCAACTTGCATCAGAACTACATTTTTTATTGTTTGAAAATTTCATGCAAGAGTATAACTTGTTTGATCAAATCCACCTACCATTCCTTTGCCTCTAATTCTTCTGTATCACCTCCCTCACTTTTCCCTCACATGATTTATTTGACCTTTTATATATATATATATATATATATATATATATAAATACCCTGAGTCCACCTAGCACTGTCTGCATATATGAGGGTTAGGACCATCTACTGCATCATGGGTTGCCTCTTTGGGGTCATATCCTTGAAAAACCTGACTATCCCTCCCCCAGAAGCCATCAGTTCCCATGATTATTCCTCAACTAGGTATAGGACCACATGAGTCCCTCCTTCACTCATGATGAGGTTGTGACTAGTTTGATCTTGTGCAGGGTTTGTTACCCTACAATGGAAGAACAATGCCTCTTCCAGATACCATAGGTTATCAGATAGATTAACATTTAAGAAATGAGACATTGATTACATACATCATATACATACATGCATATATATCTGATTTATATGATGTATGTAATCATATATATGTGTGTATATATGATATATATGATATATATAATATATATCATATATATTATATATATATGATATATATATATATATGTGTGTGTGTGTGTGTGTGTGTGTCCACCACTTACCAGAAGTCTTCTGATAAATATTAACCTTATTTATATTTTGGGAAGTTTAGAATGTCATGTCATCACTCAGGATAATAGGAAAAGCTCAGGGATCCCAGTGTTTTGGTCAGTCATCAAAGGCCTAAGTTTCAGTTCTAGTTTTTAAACTACTCATAGTGAGGGATGGGTCCATCCTTAATGACCCTCAAGCTGGCCAATTTCTAATTACGTACCCAACATCATTACTGTTTCTATGGAGTTGCTGAACCTCAGTACTCAGAAGTCGCAAACTTCATTATCTCTCAGATCCACTAATGCATATTGTCTTCCACTACCTCAGAATGATAGAAATAGAAATATATTTGGAAAACTCCTGCAGTGTGTTATGTGACACATTAGCACGCTCATGTGCACACACACACTCACACACATATAAGGCTCTCTTTGATCCTGGAGACTATAAATGTGGAAGGAAACCACCATGGAAAGCAGGAATTCTGATGCAGCAGAATCCTCATTTGGTTATCTTTAAGAAAGTTGTGGCAAGGCCAATCTTGCAGAATTCCTATGGCCAGTCTGGGCTGAGGTCCCAGAGCACAGGAGAGTGGTGTGCAAAAAGAAATGCACACAAACCAAAAAGGTAACCAAAGTTCCAGGCTCTTAGAAACATTTCTGTTCAGGTTCATTTCTTTGGTTGATAGTTTTTCCCATCACCATTATAATGCAATTACCTCCCCAGTTGGAGGTTAACATCCCATTCACTAGTTAATTTTTTTAAACCATGATCTGCATTTTGTCTCTGTTTGTCCATGGAATCTTGCCTATAGCTATCCTCTTCTTCATGAACTAACTCTATTCACTCCAAATGAGCCAAAGAATCTTCGTTAATATTCTGTTCAACTGCAAGAATTTAATCACTGTTGTCCTTCTTTGCCAAAAGTATAGATACATCAGTGTATTTGCTCCTTTCTCTGTGCACCCCTCAACGTTACTGGCCATCTGTGAAAGGAAGCCTGGTGAGGCTCAAATATCTTCACATTCCCGGACTTTTTACATCTTTAAAACAAAGTTAAGATATGGGAGAAATATCTTAGTGAGCATTAGAAGCTTGATGGTAATATCAGTGAACATTACTTTAAAAACTAGCAGTCCAGTTCAAGTCCACCTCCTTAGATCCACCAAAAACATAGAATTTGTTTTAAATTTTATTTATGTTATATTTTAGAGTCTCTGTTTTTTTTTTTTTTTTAATCTGCGAAGACTCTTGTTTTAAAACTTTTCAAGATTTGTGTTTGTCTTTTGCCTTCTACTTGTTTGGGCTTTTAGCTTTATCTTTGTTCTTTTTTGTGAACTTAGCAAATTTTACCCTATAAAATCTGCTGTGAGCGTCACTGCCATAACTTTTCCAACAGAACAAATTTCTGGGACCACCTACCATGTGCTCTCTCCCTGTAATTTCAGTCTTCAGCTCTTTTGGACCTACTGGTTGATACAATGCTTCCTGCTAGTGATTTATGTAATGTGTCAATCTCTGGATGTTTTTTTGCTCCTTTTTGAATTTTGTACATTTGTTCAGATAAAACTCTCTATCTAGAGGATCTTTCCTTGATCATTACTTTCCACTGCAGCTGAGTGACTACCTATTACCTGGTTAGTTGTACCACATGCACACACACACATAAACAGACACGTGGTCATACACAGACACAGAGAAATACAGAGACTCACACAAAACACATACACATCCATTTACACATCCATATACACACCAACACAGACACACACAGAGACTCAGTCAAAGATACATGCACACATACCCACAGACACACATAAACAGAAACATACACACACACACACACACACACACACACACACACACACACATACACACAGAACTCAAAAATTGACTCATAAATTCATGGAGGCTGAGAAATCCTACATTCTGTTTTCTGTGAGCTGAAGCCAAGGAAAACTGATGGCATCATTCCAGTATGTGTATGAAGTCCTGAGAGGTAGAAGCCTTCCCAGGGACAGAAGATCAGTATCCCAGTTAAGACTTGGCAAAAGAGGGGAAGTCATCCTCTGTCTTTTTCTTCTGTTCATGGCTTAAAATGCATAGACAATTCCTTTTCTCATGGAGGAAAGTGTCCTGCTTTAATGAATCAAGTGTTAACCTTATTCAAAAACACTTAGAAATATTCTGAGAAATATTGCTTAATCTGGGAGCTCATAACCCTTTAACCTTAAACAACAAAATGACACAGATATACGGCAGCCCATCATAAAAATATCCAGGATGGATATCCATCCAGGATGGAATCAGTTCAGGCAGTTAATCCAAAGAAGGAAGTATTCTTTCTGTTTCACCCCTTAGCTTATACTACAGGGAATCTGTTTATAAGGGTATTATGTTCACATTATCATTGCAAATAGGTGAATACTCAAAAGATTGCTGTTCTTAACAAATCAGATTTTGTTTTAGCCTTAGCAGCATTAATGTTGGCCAGGAATGTTTTGTTCTTTGGAAATGTCCTGTTTATTGAAAAATATTTCATAGCTTCCCCGGGTTCTGCTCACCAGTGTGATATCCAAGACTAACTCTTAAGAAGTCTCTCTCTCTTATTAAAAATAGCTACAGTGTTTTGATGACTTTCATGTAATTGTTATTATCACAAACTAATCCCAAGTACAGTGTACTCCGTACTTGATAAAATAACTGAGATACTGAGAACTGAATGCTGATCACACAATTTGCGTAGAGTGTTCAGGATTCAAACTTGGATCTCTTTGACAGAAAAATCTATATTGTTAAATGCCAACCCATATTTAATTTTATATGAAGTCAGTTAGCAAATATACAGATAAAGACCCCAGGGGAAACTTCAAAGTTAAGAAGTCATGCAAAGCCAGACTTCACAGTGCACATTAATAAACAAATGTAATAACTTTACAAAAAGACTATAATAAACATGACATTGTCATCAACATCTCTATGTCGTTCTGTTACTTAATATTTTCATTTTTTTGTTTCATAGAATTCTTCCTTGATTCAAGGTATATTAAACATTCTTTTTGTAAGCATGCCTGATATGCATCCCTGATCGATAATCACAAGGAAATCAACAACAATGGTAAAACAAAATTGACAGAACTAGGCTCTGGAGAAAAAAAATTAATAAACCTAATTACAAATATGAATCAAAAGAATTTGGGCTAGATGAAGAAGAAAGCATCTAGGATGTGTGTGTCTGTCTATGTGTGTGTGTGTGTGTGTGTGTGTGTGTGTGTAAATAGAATTTTTTAAACTACAAAATTGGGGCCTGGTAAGATAGCTCCACAGTTAAGAGCAGTGGCTATTCTTCTAGAAGGATCTGGGTTTGGTTTCTAGCTCTTACATGGCATGTAACAACTATCTGTAACTTCAATTCCTGTGGATGCAATGGTCATATCTGGTCTCTACAGTGCAGTCACATGGTGCATGTAAAATATGCAGGCAAAACACTCATGAAACAAATATAATTAAAAATAAATAAATAGAAAAGAAAAAGGAACCTATTGAGAAAGTAAATGCATTGCTGGTATAGTGCTTTCCTGGAATACATAAAGGCCTGGATTTGATTCTCCAAACTGTATACACTAGGTATGCTGGTATATTTTTGTAGTCCTACCACCCAGAAAGTAGACACAGGAGAATCAGAAGTCCAAGGTCACAGAGGCATTAAGTCTTGCCCTTAAGTGCTGAGTGTATAAATCGCTAAATGGTTGTCAGCATATACTTTGCGAATTTTACAAATGTCTATGGTAAATGGAACATATGGAGAATATGTTTTCAGAAATACTGAGTAGTTGTTCATTGAATATAGCTAGGGTTAAGTGTACTTCATAAACACAGATTTCTTTCCCTTTTAGGGGGCTCCCCTGAGGGAAACCATCCTTTGGAACCCTCTCTCATTTGGTCAACATTCTGCTCTATTTCTTGTAGGTTTTCCCTACTGGTGATTCCCCTTCGTAAGATATAGCAAAACATTGTATATTTGATGAAGAATTTCTAATGAAGACAAGTTTTCATTTCTCAGAAAGGCTTTTTGGCTTCAACTCTGTTTCCATGGTTGAAAACATTTGCCAACTTGGCGTCACAAATTAGACATCTGAGAAATAGGCAGCAAGTCTGTTAATTACAGGGATTGATTTAATGAACATATCTCATTAGGCTGTATGAGCCATGTTATACACAGCACCATGTGAAAGTCTACAGCCACAACCCAGCCATGTCAGAAGGAAATTAAGGGCACTGATGAACACTTTTGTTGGAAAAACAAGGTGCAGTGAATGCTTTTAGTAAGATGGCATTATTAGACAGAATTAAGTGTTGGTGATTATGAAGAATTAAGCAGAGAAGATTTTAGTCACAACAAATTAAGAGAGGAGTCAGTTTGGCTCCCCAAACAAATGTTGAATATACACATAAATCATAACTTTTCAGTGCTGACACTTCATCCTGGGTGTGATGAGCTATGTAATAGTGTTTTGCTGCCACATGATCTGGAAGTAGGCACAGTTTGTCATCAGATGGATTTCTAAAGTGTTGATCGTTCAGAAAAAGAATCTCACACTTCAAATGGCCCCATGATGATAAACACATGAAACAGATGTTCTTTTCTCCCCCTCCCAGGCTATTGACACTTTATTTTTCCTGTTTCTGATGTAAAGGGAAGGGAAATAGATTTACTATTTAAATGTAAAATTACCTGTTCCAGCATATATGCCAGCTCACTTCATGTCTCTGAACAGGAAGAGCTGTGAAGGGTCAAGGTGGGAGACACTATGTCAACAAATCAAAATATAAATAGATGAAAAAGAAGCAAAAGGGCTGGAGAAGTGGCTCAAGGGGTAAGAGTACTTACTTTGTAAGCTTGCGTGCCTTAGTTTGGGTCCTAACACCCACCTAAAAGTCTGAGTATGTCTGCATGTGTGTGTAACCTTAGCATGCTCTGGGCCACAAACCAGAGAATTACCAGCTCTCGCTGGCCACCTGCCTATCTTCAGATAGAATGAGAGACTATTTCTCAAGGGACAAAAGCAGAGAAAGCAGGACACCCAGGGCATGCCTCTGGCCTCATTGTACCGATGCCACATGCATGTGCACATATGTCACACAACCAAACATGAACTGATATATGTTAAAAATGATTGTCAACTATCAGACTTAAAAAGAGCAAATCTTAGCTCATTACTGGTCTTGGGAATACGGATGAAATGATTAGCCAATAGCTAGTAAAGGCAACTTTAAAATTATAGTTCTTAATGTAGTCTTTTTCAGTAAATTTAGCTGGTAAGCTCAAACTATATCTCTATCCCTGCATCTCATTCTTAAAAAAATATATATTGAAGCCACACAATCTTTCTATTACTAAGGGGTGAGGCCATAGCCATTCAGATTCTTTGGAACACTGGGTGCTATAAATAAATGGAGTGTGCAGTGAAGACAGTAGGAGTAATGAAGATGTGCTTATTATTTTAATTTTCAATGAGAAGCAATATTGAGCATGTCTTAAAAGATAACTTGTTTTTAGTCTTCAAAGGTTCCACAGTGATCCCTAAATACTATTAAAACTAATTTTATTTCGTACATACATACATGCATGCATGTGTGGATGAAAGAAGAGTTTGTTCTGTTCAATTCATCTTTTTTCATCACTTAAACAGAGAATTTGGTTTATGCCAGAGGTGATGACTGGTAAAGGAAATAATGTCAAGGACAACAGTATTATGCTTTTATTGCTTTAGGTATTCTAGTATGACCAGGGGAAGAACAAGTAGGCATTAAGTCTCAAAATTCTAATTAAAGAACTCCTGTCATGCCTTTCCTAGTTCCCGTGAGTTTACTAAAGATTTTGTGGGCTGGACCACATGAGGATGCCCATGCTTGTTTCTAGACTTGTGTATTTTTCTTATGTTCTTAACACCTATGTTTGATTAGGATTGATAATACTCAAAATGGATTTCTTAATTAGACTTGAAGCTTTCCACACCCTGAGGCTATAGAACACATCCAGCTAATAGATTAGATGTAAATAAATAATAATAAAGAAGCATGGCATTTAAATAGCAAGCTCGTACATTTCACAGGAAATTGCTCCATGTATAGGTGACAGCTTCAGTAGGATTAAGGCGATTTAATTAGTGATCATTGGAGATGGGATTTTTAGACCCATGTGACTTTCCTTAATGAAATCCTCCCCTCAAATAACTGGTTGATTCACAATTGGGGTTGATGAGAAGAAGACAAGAAAGTTCTTCCATATATTTGGTATATGACACTGTTCTTGAGGAGACCCAAATAAATATCTACTCACCTGAGATTAGGGAACCAACAACAGACCAAAGTAAAGATATCATCAAATCCAATCTGGTAAGCATAGAATTTTAATGAGGCTACTTCCAGGAGAATGGGTGAGAGGCTGTTTCTTAAAAGATCAGAAATGATTCAGAAAAAGATCAGAAAAGATTCAAAGACAGATGAATCATCGAAGCCCACCCCAGGATGGGTGACTGGCGACTCATGAAAGCTGGAAAACTTAGGTTCCTGCATAACTTTCAGGCAGCTCTACTGGCTGGAGATAGTTTCTTTAAGGAAACCCAATTGGTCTGAGCCTCTTCTATGCAGCTGAGCTTGTATTACAGTGTCCCTCCCCAGGCTTTACCAAGTATATAAGCTTAGGGAGGAGAGCCTCAGTTTCAGGGACATTCTGACACCTTTGAGATGCTTACTTCCTCAGGAAGTGAGATGACATCTTTGAGATGCTTACTTCTTTGCAGCATGGAATGTTTCATCTCAGAGGAAACTGCTACACAACCAAAACTGGAAATCCATTCCAATCAGCAAAACTTTATTGCAGAGTGTTTGTGAACAATGAATGAATAAAATAGAACGTCTTCTACATAACAAGGTGAGAGAAAGCAAGCTTTCTGGTAAGTGTGTGATAATCCATTAGTTCTTTGAAAATAGACACTAAACACACAGGGTCAGGGTGAAGTGAAGAATCCTTTCCTGTCGGGCATTTAAGTAAATGATTCATTTTATTTTTAAGGATTCTTTGAATATAGAATACGATGAAGCTTAATTTTGGTAGTGGTGATTTACTTATAATCTTAGGAAAGAAAAATATGTTCCTAAAGCCGTGCTTTATAAATGGCACTTGAAAAAGGGAGCGAAGTTTGAGATGATTCTTTCTTTTTCAAATGTTATTCGCATGCATTAATTGTTCAAAATACTGGGTTTCATCTTGACATTTTCTTTGCCCCAAGGCTTCAGGGATGTACCGGATGTACCTACCTCCAATTTGTTTCCCCATTGCCCGCCTATGGCTCCTTCCTTTGCACAATGGTGTCCTTTTCCACTCTCATAATGTTTCCTCTTGGTATAGTCCACACATAAGAGAAAGCGTATATTTGTAATTCCAAGTCTGACACATTTTACTCAACATGACAACCTCTAGTTCCGTCCAATGTTCTGAAAAGATTTTTATTTCTTTTATGACCAATATTCCATTATGTATGCATTTCTTTACGCAATTTCCACTACTTAGCAGGTTCCTGAATCCATTACTTGGCTATTGTTAGCAGTGCGCATGGTCTTCGGGTAGGTTGAAATGAACCATCATGAAAAAGTAAGGTTAAATTTTTGATGGGAAATAAAGGTGATGCGGTTTGGATCATTGTGTGAAAAGAGAAGAGGATAACACTGGAGTTGATTGGCAAGTTACCTAAATCCCCTCAGTCCTCTTTACTATATTAAGTGTTCTTTCTGTAAAGGAAGCAATCATATCATATATGTATTTATAATATGATTCAAGATTGGGCAACTGTATTAATATTTCTTCTTCAAGGTTAGGGTTTTAGTGGTCTAAGTTTATTTTCATGCTGCTTGTGTGTAACACACGGCAGACATTCTCATTACTGGGGATGGATTGGGAAAAGACAAAGAAGTGTTTTTCATAGACTCAGTATGTTCTTTTAAAAACAAGGAAAAAGAGGGTCCTGGAGAGATGGGCCCGACACCCACATGTTAACTAACAACCACCTGTAATTCTAGTTCCTGGGACTCTGATGCCTCCTTCTGGCCTTCATGGACACTACATCCGTTACACAATTTTGTTGATTCACTGATACTCTTACAAATATGCAGGGAAAATACTAACATATTTACTAAAAACAAATTACTACAAACACTAACATACTTACTCAAAACACTTTTTCAAATACAGACAAAACTACTGAAAAATTGCTGCGGGAAAATGCGATTTATCTTTAGAATGGTGAGCAAAGAGGTATACATAATGGTTCTCATTGAATAAGGACAGGAATGTTGAAGTATTTTCATGAAGCACAAACTAAGGAAGGATGCTCAGGCTTAGGAGCGCTTTATGATTTGCATTCAGAATGGATATATCTAAGTTCAAATTTAGATGCTAGCTGTTAGAGGTTCATGCATTCAACTTCCTCATCTTGGTTTCTGTTCTACAGTCACCACCACAAAGGAGTAGCAAGTTAGAAAGGTCGGAACATTGTGAGAGTCCTGTGCCTCCGAGTGAAGATAGCCAAGGAAGGTACAGGAGAGACACTGCAGAGTATCATCCGATACAGATACACAATTTTGTTGATGATGTCCTAGAAACAAAACATCAAAGGAATTCCATTTTTCACAGAAGTATAAATGATTTATTTCACTTCTGTGTCTTAAAATAGAAAATTTCAATAAAATAAACAAAATGACCCCCCCAGTAGCTCATTCCTCGAATACCAAGATTCAAACAATGTCTTATTAATAAAAACTATAAACGCTCTCTAACCCAAACAGCTGTAAGCAAAACAAATGCAACATGGCTTCATTTCTGTATTGCTTCTAAGGCAGGCTGGCTCTCCAGTTATTTTTCTTTTTTCTTTTTTTCCGGCTTGGGATGAGGAAAAAAAAAATCAAACAATCTGTTAATGAGCATTTGCTAAAGTGTAATGAATACAGTCTAATTCAGTAATTGAGGCTCATTCCACAACTTTCCACTAATAAGCATCTTAATGTGCTTAACTGCAAGTGTCCAAAATAGTTATCGAGATGTGTGGAAATTTCCCATTCTGGATGTGAAAATTTTGGTAATGTTGCAGTTTGATTAATTGAGAGAAAATGTTTCACTAACAATGAAGAAAATATCAAAATCAAGAAAATTGTACCATTGCATCTTCTAAAATGAACTGGCAAATAAAACCTTTATTTTGAAATAACTTTCTTTTTGCTACAAAGGGATGCAAATTTTAGTTTCTACGGGTTGCCAATAAAAACTGATATTGAGATTGTTTTTTTTTCTGATTAACTGGCTTAAAGATATAACAATTACACTTATCAATACCTTATTCGTCATATGAGACAAAATTATACACTCAGGGTTTAATAAATTTTCCTTTTTAATCATTTTAGGGTATTCAAGTGCAAATGAAGTCAGGTCAGTCATTGCATCAAACTCGAATCTCTGTGGATTTTAATTTGTTTTCTTTCGTGGCTCTCCCTTTTTAGCAAGATTTATTTCTTAGAAGAATACTTTTGCAAAAACATACCCCTCTTGCACTCCTTTTCATAACAAACTTTAAATCATTCTAATTTTGGCTTGGAAAATGGTTTTGCAGTTTCTAGCATGTACATTTTACATATTTTCTTTATGCTTATTTATTCATTTATGTATGTATTTATTCATTTGTGTAGGGTGGACCTGGGAATGTTTGAAAGTCAGAGGAGGAGTCCTTTCTATCCTACCATGTGTCTTCTGGGTGTTGAACTCTGGTTATCAGGCTTAGCCAAAGCACCTTGACGTGCTGATTCACCTAACCAACATAGATTATGTTTCTTAAAGTTCTTACAGGAAAGGGTATCTGTTTCAGGGAAAGTATTACAACCTGGACAATAGAGTGATTAAAATTAAGTGATAGGTTTACAGATATCCATTCAAAAATGTCAAAGAACATGGTTTTGAAAATGCCATGAATGTTTTTCATCCTTTGGTCATTCCATTAAATTGTGATAATTTAACCCTTACTTTTCCTTAAGGAAAAGGTGTACTTTTCTTAAATGGCAGGTCCCTGGGCTAATCTGTATGGGCACAGAGATTAGAAAAAAATTAAAAGATGCTCATCTCACTGTAGTGAGACTGACAGGAAGAAAAATTACAGAAATTTAATTGCACAAAAGGAAAACATATAATTTCCCTGACCTATAACTGAGTATATTCTTACATGCTTTACTGTAAGGGGTAAGCAAGCAATTGATCTTCCTGTATAGGAAAAAGCTTAGAAGACAATGGCTCCTTGTGTTAGAGAGTTCTCACCATGCTCTGAATAAGATGCCGACACAATATCTTAATTTTTTTCCTTCTTTTCCAAAAATTAACTTGGAAAATAAAGTGTCTGAGCTCTTTTGTTCAATGGCATTGTCCGTACATATTTCTTACAGATGTGTTTCTGACCAAATACACTGGGATATTCCCTATAGATTGTTTTGTAGATCTGATTGTATTTCTAAGAAAGAAAAATAAGAGATATTATGGCTTATCACAATTTGCAAGAGTACTGCCCATTATTATTAAATTCTTAAGAGATAAAGAAGCTTTGTATTAAACTATTCAACAAACTTTATCTGAACTTCTCAGGGGTACAGAGTGATTCCAGGAGGTAATATCACTTTAGAGCTTGTATTAGAAGAACACAAGGTCCTGGATAGCCAAAGCAACACTGAGCACAAAGAAAAATGCAGGGGAATTATTATAACAAATTCCAAACTGTATTATAGAGCTGTAGTCATTAAAACCTCATGGTCCTGGCATAAAATGGATCCATATATCAATGGAGCATAACTGAAAATCCAAATACAAGTAAATGCAATTCCATTCACCTGATATTTGACAAAGGGGCCGAGAACACTCATTTTAGGAATGACAACATCTTCAGCAAATGGTGTTGGAAAAACTGGATCTCCATCTGTAGAGAATGAAACTAGTCCCTTACCTTCACCTTTCACGAATGTCAACTCCAAATGCATCGAAGACCTCAATGTGAAACTTGAAACTCTGAAACTGTTAGAAGAAAACTTTGGCAGTAGCCTATAAGATATAGGTATAAGAAAGCATTTTCTAAACCAAACATCAGTTGCATAGGAATTAATCTCAATAATCAACAAGTGGAGCCTCATTAAATAAAACCTTCTGCCTTTTGTACAGCAAAAATAAAAGCAGAAAATAAAACCCAATAACAACCACGGAAGTAAAAAGAAAATCCACAGAGTTGGAGAAAACCTTCACCATTGACACTTCTGACAGACGTTCAGCATCAAGAATATATAAAGAACTCAAAACACAAAGATTCAAGAAAACAAATGACCCAGTTAAAAGATGTGTTAAAGATCTGAGTAGAGATTGTTCAAAAGAAGAAATAAAAATGGCAAAGAAACATCTTAGAAAGTATTCAATGCTCTTAATAATTGGGGAAATGCAAAACACTTTACAATTTCTTCTTACCCCCATCAGAATGGCTCCTAGAACAAATGATACCAAATGCTGGAGATTATGTGGGGAAAGTGGAACGCTCAGTCATTGCTGGTGGGAATGTAAAATGTGCAACCTCTATAGAAAGCAATGCAGAGAACTCTTAAAATGTTAAAAAAATGAACATAAAATTTGACCTAATTATACCACTCCTTGGCATATACCTAAAGGACTCACCCTATTGAAGAGTTGCTTGCACATCTATGTTTGTTGCTGTTCTCTTCACAATAGCTAAGGGACAGCAGCAACTTAAGTGTCTCTCAGCTGATGAGTAGACAATGAACATGTGTTGTATTTACACAATGGAGTTCTACTCTGTGGAAAAGAAACATGGAATCATGAAATCTTCAGGTAAATGGATGGAACCAGAAACTGTTATGCTAACTGAAGTAACAGTCTCAGAAAAACAAACAGTGTATGTTCTCCCTCATTTGTGAATCTTAGCACCAAATTCTCATATATGAGTGTGTATCATAATGTTACTGCAGGAACTAGGAAAAAGGAAAGAAACCAGGGAGGTAAAGGGGAAGAAGGAACCTGAGAGACAGGAATAGTAGGATACAAGTGACCGGTGTTACTAAGGGAGAAAGTAGATAAATTAGGGTACTTAAATGGGAGGGAGGAGAGAGGGCTATACAAGGAACTACTGGTACAGAGAGAAAGAAGGCTTTCAAGAGAGATAGGTCATAGGAGACTGGTGTTTTCAAGGGAGAAATGGGGAAAATGGGGATACTTGAAATGGGGAAGCCATGGAGGGAGGGTTAGACAGGAGAGAGAGAGAGAGAGAGAGAGAGAGAGAGAGAGAGAGAGAAGAGATAAATAATGCCTAGCTAGTGTAAAACACCAGAGGAACTATATTAGTCTAATGACAAATTCCACATATAATATCTCTAGATGAGTCCATTTGCATAGTGAAGGCTTCATAACAGAAAACAGTGCCAGACAGAAGAAATCTTCTTTTGAATTGTTGGCCAGAGTAGTCTAGGAGACTCCCAAGATTACATAGGCTATTGGTACAGTCATTATCTCCCCGAACTTGAAGGTAAGGCCCTCTTGCTGAAGACAGGACATACTTTGGAGACCAAATTTGGAGCAATAGAGTTGGAACTGACCTGGAAACCACATCCCCTGAAGGCTGGCTCTCAAAGCTCTGGAGAGCACTATGTAAGCAGCTACATGAGAGCATTTAATCAATGGCCCAACACCAGCTTCATGACCAAATAACCACATTAGCAACTGGAACAGTGTACGATATTGGTACAATAGTGGCACTTTTATCTTGGGAGCAATCCATGGCTACCTAATGGTTCTTAAAGCCCACTCACTGAGAGGAAACTCATAGTCGGTACTGTATTCTACAACCCATATGTCTAAAGAGGCATAGATCTTCGAAAAATCCCCAAGTCTGTCATATCCCAAGACTAATGTAATTTCTTACTAAGTATAAAATATATATCCTTATATTTACAGTCAATTATCCCAGTTACCACTCATAAAAGAAGATTCTTTTGCATCAGATGGACACTACTACAGAGTACCGTAGCTGGTAACGGACATTGTCTGTGAATTGCCTAACCCTAAACTGTTCATCTACAATGCAACTTCTATACCTAAACATCACACAACATAGAACAAGGGGTAAAGAGAACACTGATAAATCTCTCAACTCTCATTAATGAGGCTCCCACATACAACAAATGACCGGCAAAACAAAAGGTCATAAATGGATAAATCATGGAGATTAGGAATTTTCAGAGTGTCGGTCTTTGGAAAGGGCTCCTATATTAAGCTTCGATCACCCACAGGGAAGAGGTGTGTGACCATATGGAAATAGAATCCAGCAAGCTCCTGGGATCTTGCTCATATGAACCTACAGCAATGGTGTCGTCATGCTCAAGATCCGTGCAAGTTCAAGTAGAACACAAACCTAGCATGGAACGAGGGAAATGGTTAGCAGACCCAAATCTTTATGGAAGGATTATCAACAACTGATCCCAGTTGCGTGAAGAAGACCCTTCTTAAAGTGAGCGACCCCGGCTAGGCTGACTAGACCTCAGTGGATGAAGCTGCACTGAGGTCACTTGGGGATATCAACTTGACAGACCATGACTTAACACAGATGACAGAATGTACGGATTCCAGTTACGGAGCTGTGGAGGAGTATTGAGGGAGAGGGGCTATAAAGATGATTAAGATTGATTGAGATGTTCTGTATGAAATACAGAAAGATTTAGGTAAAAAATTAATTTTTAAAAAAGAGGTATTTCTCAGAACAAAACCCCAGTCTAGCAACATTATTAGCTTTATCTGAGAATTTGATGGGAAATGCAAACTCTCAGTCCCACTTCTTTAGTCCAGTATTCTAATTTAAGAAGCCTCTAGGTGACATTTGAATGTGTACTTATTTGTGAAAAGCACTTTGCTACAGCAATGATTCTTGGTCCCTGCCCATGATTTTTTGTTTCAGGATTATATTCTTAAATTCCCAGGAGTCCATACACAAGACTAAGTACTGTCTCTAAGGAGACTTCTTTCCAACTCAGAGGCAGCTTGGTGTGGCTCATTCAGGAAATCCTATTTTACTGATAAAAAATAATGATCTCTAACTTACATAATGACTCCTATCAATCATGCTAACAACCACAGGAAAAGGTTATCTTGACAATTTATCTGTATCAACTGTTTCCCACTATGACCCAGACATTTAGAGATGCATTTGCAAATGGGAGATTACAATTTGGAGAGCAGTGATTAACAAAGAAAGCAGTTATCCTCTGAGCTCAGGATGAGGACTCTGGATCATCTATTGCAGGATGTGTCCTAGAAGTTTTCACAGAAAAATAAAGATGTCTGAAATGTCCTCTAGTTCAACATGCAATCTTTACTTGTAAGAACAATGGCCAACTAATAGCTTCAGGCATTTTATTTATGTATCACGGTAGGAATTTATGCATGTAGTTGTCTCACGGAGTACAAGTACTTTTGAGTACACTTCTGATGCTTGAATTTAGGACTACTACTCCAGAACTGGACTCTAATCCCAAGTCAAATGGAAGTCTTAGAAGCACATTTTGATGTGGTATATAGATGAGTGACAGTGTTTTAAGGTGAACTTAAATTTCGCATTTGCTCTTTTGTGATCAGGAGCACATTACTATATTGGAAGTTGATAGCTCTTGGGGTAGAGGCAGTCACTTTTCCTTAGGAGTGTGATTACGGATGGGCTTCCCAGGTCCCGGTGGATGATCCCTTGCCCTTGAGCCTAATAACAGCACTATGTGGACTCAGTGGGTTCAAACAAACAAGCAAACAAATAACAACTAATTATGAGTGGAAGACGTGAACTTGGGAGGAAGATGGGACAGGCAGTCCTGGGAAAAGCTTTAGGAGAGAAGTGAGGGATAGGTTTGCGCAGGACCCCTTGTATACATGTATGGAATTTTCAAAGAATAAATTAAAATTAAAATTCAAGGAGAGTGAATTAATAAATCTTTTGCAATTTATGCTTATTCATCTAGAAAATTGGACTTGTGATGTCTGTCTAATTGAGGTGCTGTGATTATGTCAAATAAGAGCATCACATTTACTTTCTTCTCAAATTCCTTTCTTAGCTACTATAGTCAAAATCTCAGGGTTTGTATTGCTTATCCTTAAGATTTAGAGCTTTAAATCTGGACCAAACAAAAATACCTCGAACTTTTATATGCGCATAATATTGCTAGTTATTTTGGGAAGATGAACACCTCTCCCTCAACTAAATTTAAGGATAAAAAGTAAACACATACTGCAGATATTCTGTAACTAATATAGAAAATAAATTTCTTACTAGATAGAAGAGATGCTGTCATTATTAAATGGACATCATAAAGCAGCTGTGTTTTTAACTAGAACACTGAAAATAATGATGTTGAAACCATTAAAAAAAGAAAGTACAAAAAAGTCATTGGCAGAAGAACAGGTGATTTGGTTAAATTCTTCTGTGTGGAAAAATAAATCCATGAGTGGAATGAAATTCAAATCTCTTATGATTCAGCAAATGTATTGATTCGAAATCTATTCAGTGTTGTCAAATTTTGTATAAAAATCTCTACCCTTTTCCTCTTAAAACTCAAAATCTAAGCTATGTAGTGAATCTACTAGGGGTGATTATTAGTTATGCAATGCTTTCCTGTGAACTTCTGTCCATTTAGAAGTTTGCTCTACTCAGACTAATTAATAAAACCATTTCCAAGATTTTCACTTTATTTGAGTTACTGTTACTGTGAAATCATTTGAGTATCAGTAATCAAGTTAAGCAACAGAGGCCTTAACAAAGTTTCTTGGTTGAGCAGATCAAAGCATACACTTTGAAACTAGAGATACTCAATTTTATTTCCCAGATCTCTGTCAATTGAGATTTTTATTTGCTTTTTATTTCTTGACATCATTGAGCTAGCTTCAACACGGGTAAAATGTGTTATCTGTAGCAGAACTCAAAAGTCTGGAAGTAGTTTTTATTGCCCACCATGTACATTGTGGCATTGAGCGTTCCCATCAGTGATTTTACAAAATGATGTCTTCCAGCTTTCTGTCTTGTGATTATTATGACTATGCTTCACATGAAAGGCTTATGAGGTGGGGACTTCTATTTTCAGAGGTTTACAGTGAAGATATTAGGGGAGAGGTTAGAAATGAGAACATGCAAAATTGGAACATAAGGCTTGCTTTGGGTTACCAGGGGCCAGGTTTCTTGGGGGTACATTTTCACTCTAAGCATGGTACTTAATGGAGAGATTCTACCTTCTTTGTACCTCATTATAATTAGACATCTTTTATTAAATTTATTTTTCTGCATAATGAAGAGAACTCATAATTGACTTCACATTGTGAGAAAAGTTAGAAAAGATTCAGAATCAAAGGAATGGATGAGTACATTCCTCTCTAAGTCAGTAAACCCAAATAGTATTCATGAGAAAGCAACAAGAACTGAGAGAACCAAAGGACTGTCATTTTGTAGTAAATGTTAGAGTGGTGGTAAATTTTTAAATGCATGTACTTTGGAACCCAAAATTTTCTGAAGTTTCTGAAAGGCAAGTGAAGGAAAGGAAAGTGTGAACTTTCTCTTTGGGGTAAAGGAGGGCGGTGTATGAGGAAAAATGAAGAACACACAGAAGAAAGAACCATGGGAAAACATTCACTCTGCAGCATCCCTGCAGGATGGCCGGGTGTTGGGGAGTGGTTAGCACCTTTGGTTCATAGTTCTACAAAACAAAAACAATCATTGAGATGAATCAACGTGATATGCTCAAATCTTTTCTATCCAAACATGACTCCTTTCACAAGATCCAGGACTTGGGGGTCAAGTTCCAGGACAGCTGGGGCTACAGGGAGTTCCTGTCTCTAAAAAACAAACAAAGAAACAAACAAACACAAGAAAAGCACAAACGTGCCTTTAAGGGTAAGAGAGACTTTCCTTTAAAGTTTAGAGAGTACTGTCATGCAAGGGAAGGAATATTAACAAAGATAGCTACCACGCTGTCATGACCAGATGACCATGGTAAGGGGCGAAGAAGAGACACTTAAGAGACATCTCCGAAAAAAAGGGGATATCTGACTCTTGTAAGTTTTTAGGGTCTGGAGGGAAGATTTTATACTACATGATTCAGCCTGGGATAACCTTTATAACAAAGGAGCATGAAAGGAGCCACATAAGCCCATAAAGAGCTACAAAAACTACAGCATACATCATTGTGCTTTATTTCTCTGTCTCAGAGAGAGAGAGAGAGAGAGAGAGAGAGAGAGAGAGAGAGAGAGAGAGGAGAGACTGAGAGAGAGAGAAGAGCACTGCAGAGGGCTGTGGCCTAATTTCTTCAGGCTCTGATCCTGTTGCTCAGGGTGAAAAGTGTCTTAAAGAGATGAGCCTACAATCTAACCCTTTTTGTTTTTAGGAGAGAATAATTTTTCCACGAAGGTGGACTGCAGTGATGAAGAATGACTCCCAATTATTTGCTCACCTTTCCATTGCAGAAAGAAACATAATTTCCTTCCTTTTGATTTTGGGTTTCTCTGATTATGTTACTGGGCTCATAAAATGCAGAGAAATGATATCCTTGCCCACTTGGAGAACCACTTTGGGAACTTTATAACTAAGTAATGAATTCAAGTATCCTGAGTCTACTGCATGGAGAGGAAAAAGTGTGTGCATAAAAGATAGCTCAGAATGAAACATAGATTTATACATAGAGTGTGTCTTAGGTGATAGAAGAGGACCCGATACCCTGTAGCAGGAAAAAAGTGTCTATATGCCACATAAGACAAAAGTGACCTCTGTGAAACCAGAATGTATTTGACCTTTCTTTTCAAGTATAAGTTAAAAGAGTTCAGTTATTAAAAGAGGGTGCTGGACGCACTAGTTTTCCCTTTGTGTGCCTGTCGGTGAGCTTAGCCTAAGAGTGACTGCAGAGGCCAAAAGAGGACGTTGGATACACTGGAGCTTGAGTTACAGGCATTTGTAAGCCACCCAATGTGGTTGCTGGGAACAACTCTGTCATTTAGGGAATTGACTGTATCAGTGCTGTCTGATAAGCAAGATGGCAGTGACCATCAAGGTCATGTCGCTGGAGACAGACAGAAAATCAGACAGGCACAGAGTAGGAAGGTAGAAAAGGCTTAGGGAGGAAGGGAGGAAGGGAAAGAGTTTGATTGATCATTCCACATGTCTCCCTGTACATATGTTAGGCATGCATGTAAAAAGCCCAGTTTATAATTTCCATGTTTAGTTAAAGAACAGAACAAATTGAAACATTCAATAGCCAGAATTAAGGGTACAAAAATTGTAGTCCCATTTAATCTAAAGGTATCATCTCATCTCCACACTTTGATTTTAGCTTAGGTGAGGATAGATAAAATACTTTTTTTCTGGTCTTTGCTTAGAATTGTGACTTACAAAGTCTTGGTTATGCTAAAATGGTTACATTTTGAACTGAAATTTAGAAAAGTTTGAAATGTAATAATAAACAATATCATCTAGCACATAGCTCCAAATAGATACTGCTGTATATGACCATAAACTAAGAAAGCCTTATGCCAAATATATAGAGATGGAAATCATCAATATACAGCAATAATTTAATATATGCTAGTAGATCAGACTTCCAGGGACAGAGTGAAAGAGAGAGAGAAAGAGAGGAGAGAAAGAGAATAAATATGACAATAAAAGACAATTACATTACTATAGAGAAACATTTTACTAGAAATTCTTCTAAAATATTTACAGATATTTTAACTACGAGGAAGATCCAATTTCTTGTCCTGGAAGATCACAAATGAATGTAAAGAAAAATAATGCTTGAAGGTTGAGTATGGATTTGCCAAATGACATAGCCTCAAGTAAACAACAACAGATCCGTCAAGGTGATTTAGAAAGGATAATTGATGTTTCAGGAGAGTTTGTTTAATAATCTGAAATTGACAGCAGAAGAAGATTACTCAGCAACAATCCAGGGCTCCCAATAAACTTCTCAAGGTAGCATTTAAGTGATGAATTTTACTTTGGCTGTAGTATTTTAGGAAATACATTTTTATTGTTCATGGTCTCTATTTTGTTTGAAAACAAAATTATAGAGCTTGGAATTTCTGATCAATCTGGTGTCTAATCTGTGTGAAGATAACTCATGAATTATACAGGATCATCCTTTTAGTATCATGAATTCAATAGAAATTTCATTTGGTTCCATCTCTTAAATGTTGAAACCAAGAGACCATTTTGTTTTATCCTCTTTGTTATTTTAGTAAATATTTTTAAGTTAGAGTATCAAAGGGATGTGGGACAGAAGACTTGAGAGTTTGGAGAGACAGCAGGTGCAGGTTCCTCTCTGTTCCTGATTGAAGTTCATATTCTCTTAAAGTCAGGTGCTAGCACCTTGGCATTGTCATACTTCTTTGTGATGTAAGCACAGAAAAATCACAGGATTTAAAAAAAAAATTCCAATTAATTCTTTTAAGCCTTTTGCATATATTTGCAATCTACATTGCCATTTTTATCTCTTTTTATCCCTTCACAGGGATCACATGCTTCAGAAAGGGTGAAAAAGACAAGAAAAGTGCCTTTTAACAAATTCAAGTGAACACTGCAGTGAACTCTTAATAACCCTCCATATCCACTGGGTTACAATATACAGAAATAAGACTCATCGATCGGCAACATTATAGCACTGTTTTTTCTTTCCTTCTCTGAGATTATTAGGGTGTTTCTCACACTGTGAGAAAAAGAGGAGTGAAATGTGACCATTTGATATCTCTATTGTGTGCATGTGTTGGTGTGTATAAAGAAAGCAAGAAGACCTTCAAGCATCTTAGCTATATTTTCTACAATGGTACACATTACATAACTACTTCTTGTTGAACTGTAATTATAACAGAGCCACCTTTATCAACATGAATGTGGGGGAAACTAATTAGGTGCTGACAATAAGCAAATATTATTCTCTTAATTAGATCTTCTTCTATTGGAAATCCTGCTTTGTTCTTGCTACTCCAGTGTGAATGACATTTGAATCATAACAGTGTCTCACAGAACAGTCTTTCAGGGATGAAAAAGACAGACGCAATGACACAGCCAGTGAATACCTTTTCAAATCTTTGCTAATCTGAAGTCGGTGAAAGGCAGTCCCCCAAACAGCTGCTTTCGCTGATTTGTATACTTGTATAATTACAACTGAAATGATGCAGACTGCACATTCTCAGTGTTCATATATTTTGATAGTTTCTTTTGTCACATACTATTTGTACAGAGCTGGTTCCAAACTTGTAGCCAGAATACTGAATATACTGAATGCTGGGTGTGATGAGGCTTCCACAGGTCAAATGCAAACTGAGTTTATCAGTTCTACACCCCTCCCCATCCTGGCTTTGAATCTTCAGGGACATGAGTGAAGTCTACAAGTGGTTAATGTCAGGGGTGTTGATAAAGCATTAGGGGGAGTCACAGTCATTTCTCACCTAATTTGCAGCAGGAAACAAAATGCATACTAAAGACAATTCTTCCAGAGGACCCACATAAAGCAAGCAAACAAAAACAAGCTGAAAGGATGGGAAAAGTTAAGACTGGAATACGTTTATCTCCATACATGTGAAAAACATACAGCAAAGAAACCAAACGTATGAGATATCCAACCACCATTATATATCAATAGCCTTAAAACTTGCCAGTAATAGAAATGAAAGAAAATGCAATAGCTGAAATGCCAGTGAAATAACTTGGAGTCTCACTTTAAAAATATATTTTCAAGGCAAACACAATTTTTAAAATTTTGTTATTGTGTGACTATGGTGTGATGATGATGATGATGATGATGTGTGTGTGTGTGTGTGTGTGTTTGTGTGTGTGTGTGTGTTTGCGCTAGTTGTGGGCAGGCCAGGCAAACATTTTTGCCCTACCCCACGGGCTCTGAAGATCAAACCCAGGTTATTAGTCTTGCGTGACACGTGCTTTCATCTGCTGAGCTCTCTTTCTCACCTGGAGAAAACAAATTTAAGGGGAATCATAACAACCAAACAAGCACTTAAAACATACTGAATATGTAGGAAGAAGAAAAAGTCTCATTATCTTATCAAGAAGATGATAAAGGATATGTTGAAGAGGGGAAGAAATGAACAGAGAAGATCAAGGAAGGAGTTATTCATCTCCAACACTGAAGACCAGAAAACCCTTCATATTGCCATGGGATCTGAAGAAGACTACCAGTAAACTAAGCAACCAGAACATCAACTAACAAAATCATAAGAAAGGGCAAAGCCATTACAATAATAAACTTACATGCAAATAATACTCAAGCCATCAATTGGAAGGTGTAGACAAACTGACTGTATTAACAAGATTTGAGCATCCATTGTATTCAATAAAACCACTTAGGTAGCACAGTCATCTTCAAACATTGAGTCATGTCATGAAAATCACTCTACCACACAAGTAGAAGTCATAAATAAGCAAGGCCTATATGTAAAGTAGAAGGCACATGTAAACCAGTGAGAGAGAAAAAGGACAACTATGTATTAATAAAAGGAAAACGTTCATCAAGAGGTTTTAAGAATTGTAAATATTTATGTGTCAAATACTGAGACTCATAATTTTATGAAACAGACACCAAAGATATAAAGGTCACAGAAGTCCCAATATAATAATACTAGTGAAAGCTTCAATACTTCCCTCTCATATTTAGATGACATTCAGGGCTGAAAGAATCTTTAAAAATAAAATCACCAAAGAATCTTTAAAAATAAGTTATACTACAGATCAACTACATTTAACAGATGTATGAAACGTATTCCATCCAACCGACAATAAATGTAAATTCTTCTCCATGACTCATGGTATAGTTTATATAATTGATTACATTCTAGGACTTAAAGCAAACTTTAACAAATAAAAATTATTGACATAATTTCCTGTTTATTATAAAATAATAAAAAATGGTCTTCCGTTTTTAACAATACTTTTTGTTACCTTTTTTATCTATATTTGGCCATGCATTTATCCGGTATCATGATGTGTTATGCATTAAAACATGAATAATTATATCATAGAGGGGCTTTATAATTGTTAAATGTATTGATGTACCTATAACAATTGATGTCTGGAATTAGACAGGCATTAGGTAATTTTTAGCTATTTCCAAAGTTATTTAACAGAGAGAGGAAAGACCATTAAGTGCAAGATTGACTGGCCCCTTATACTTGGGGCTGACATCATAATGGTAGGGGTATGTATCTGAGAACTTTAATCAGTAAAGATAGGAATCAGGGAGAGAGAGAGAGAAGCATCCAGGAGCAATATACCTTCAAGAACATATCCCCCGTGGCCTATTTCCTTCAGCTAGAATTTATCTCCTAAAATATTGAGAACAACCAAAAAGATACTACAAACTGGGTCTAACATTCAACAAAAAAGCCCATGAGGAATAGTTCATATTCAAAATCTATGAAAGACAATCAACAATTTCTAATTCTCCTACTCACAAAACAGAGAAAGCCATTGGTTCCATGATTGAGTTAGTTATTCAATTTTACTGCTAATGTTCAACAAATAGTACCTGTTTCAGCATTGGAAAAAATTTATCTTGGCATTTTGAAGGTGGACTCAAGTTTTCTTTAGTTCTCTTGTGTTTTAGATAGTTTTGATGAAAAAAAAATCACTATTTTCCTATAACTTCTCCACTGGTAGCCTTCAGAGAAGGAATCAGGTTTTTTTTGTTTTGTTTTGTTTTTTTGTTTTTTTTTTAATTGTGGGCAAGTAGCTGAATTATAATCATTCTCAGGGTCTGCTTAATCTAATAAGCACCCCATGTTTCTTTCTACAATCTAAATGTATAATTTTGGGGAACTAATTTTCAAAGAGTTAAGATAGGAAGGGGTGGGCCAGGTTTGCTAAAGCTCCAATTGTTTGTGTTACTTCTGCTGCTGTGACAAAACACCATGGCCAAGGTGACTTACGGAAGAAAGTTTACTTTGGCTTATAGTTCCAGAAGGAGTCCATAATGGTTGGGGAAGGATCAGGGGAGGCCAGGCAGGATGCTGAAGGGATTCCCGTCAACACCACCAAACAGGATCAGGACGCTGAAGTTATTCCCGTCATCACCACCAAACATGAAGCAGTGAGAATTATTGGGAAGTGGGAGGAGGCCATGAATTCTCAAAGTCCATCCCGGGATGGACCTTGTTCAGTAAGGCTTCACTTCTTAAAGGTCCAAACTGGGAACCAAGTGGGTAGTATCGAGCTAGGAGCAGGAGTGTCAGGAGATAGAACAGATAATATTTGCAGATACTGAACACATATATCAGGACTTGTGAGTTATATTCTTTTTAGAATTTATTTCCATTAGTTTTAATTACATGTACTTGTGTCTATCCCTGGATGAGTATGTATAAACAATCGAAGATGTTGGCAGAAGTCAGAGGTGTCAAATCGCCTAGACCTGGAGTTCCATACAGTTGTAAGCCACTTAACCTGGGGGTTGGGTCTTCTAGAGGAATAGAGGGCACTCTTTGTTTCTGAGCCACTTCTTGTGCCTCTGAGTTATATTCTGAGTTTTCATTTTTCTTTATAAGTAGTCAAGAGTATGATTTTTAATTCATCTTAAGTGGTGAGGAATGTAAGGCTCAGGAGTTAGGTATTAGTTGCTCATAGGCATCAGATACAGAACCAGACATCAGATATTATAAAGACAGAATTGCTTTTTCTTTTCTTTCTTTCATTTTCCCTTTGCCTGCCTTTGAGACAGGGTCTCACTATGTAGCCAGACCTGACTGTGAACATGTAAATGTTCCTTCTGCTCTGGTCTGCCTAGAGATGAGATTGTACGCGTGAACTACCATGTTCAGCTTAGAGAGAGTTTCTTGTTTATACCGGAAATGAGATGAATTTCTACCCTCCTATTTCTGGAGTTTAGTGGATATAAAAGTTAATGGGTCTTCATACCAGTAACAGGAGTATTTAGAGAAGAATATAGAATCCCTCATCTGCTATGTGACGAACCTCTTGCAAATATCACTCAGGATTTTAGGAGACTTATGACACCCCGTAAACAAGAGTCAGATCTGAAAGAGAATAAGGGAATTATCAATATCCTCAACAGAGACTACCAGTTTGAATTGTTGTCAGAATGATTTGCTTTTCTTGCAGCTATGACTGATGCAGGCTTTACTACAGAGGTAATTTGGAAGGAAAAAAAAAAAGACACAACCTTAGCCACATGTAATATATCACCCACATCAAACATACAGCCATATAAATTATTCTGGGTTCATATCTTGTGCCAAAGCTATAAGTAGAATTTAAATGTCATTCATTCATTCACTAAATAAACATTACCTCGGGACCTGCTTTTAGACATTCACTCTTCTAGACTACATGCATAAATAAACTCAAGCCCTTCCTTCTTAGCCCACACATCTGTTTGGGTGGGAATATCACCTATAAATACATATATTAAAACTGACGTGGAAACAAATAGAACACAGAAACATTGATTCATTGTGTGTGTTGGGGGCCTGGGGAGTTGAGTACAGGAGTTGATTTTTAAGCTGGATCTTGGAGGACAATATGAACATTCCAAGTGACAAGGACATTCCAGGCAGAGGGAACAGCAGTATGGTGAGGAAGAACATAGAGCCAAGCCTGGCCTGGGAGGCAGAAGGTTAGGATATAAATGCTGCCTGTCTCTGCTCTCAGCAGGCCTTCCCACTGCCTCCTGCTGTTCTCATCTATTTCCTTGCTCTGCAATTCCACTGCACTCCCAAATGGACTATTACATTCCCATTCCCTCTCCTCCACCTCCTCACCTCATGTCCAAAACACATGGGTATGTGAGATAAGCCAGAGAACAAGTTGCAAACTGGTGTGGGGAGGGTGTAGTACAGGAGCTGTGGAGAGGATGAAGGGCATGGAAGTGATGAACACCAGGGCCTACAACCCCATGATTGCCTTCCTTCACCTTGAAATCTTTCTTGCTGTTCTATGATTTGCCAAATGATTTTGACTGATAGTATGCTTCGTGCTGATTCAAAGGAAAAACATGAAACAGATTGTCTAGCTCTTTAAATAAGAGAATGAGAATGCCAAAAATAAAATAAAATAAAAATCACAGACTGTTTACAAAGAGAAAAGAGAATGCTTGAAGAAAAAGATTTTGAACAGTCATCCAATCAGCAGTTTAATTCATAGGCTCTCCTTAAGCAATCACGACCAGGTGATACTAATTAGCCTGAAGAGTTCACAGGTGTTACCCTGCAAAGGAGATAAATAAAAATGAATAAATAAAATGCAGCTTGAACGTAGCTACCTGTGTCTCACCTAACAGTCCCCAAATATATCACTTTTTTTTTCATTCTTTATTTAGGTTCTAATATGTTCATTATGCAAACTACTGTGTTTCTCAGGTAAATAGCCTTCCTCCAATAATAAACGGCTGAACAGTCATTTATTCATCCATTACTATGCATGTATTTACTCTTCAGACTATCTACTATACTACGCACTTCATAATGTGTTTAATTCCAGATACTGCAAAAATGCTTTTCCTTACTTTGAGGGGTGGACAGTCTTTAATCACATCAATCAAAAAGCATAATTAGATAATTGTTTTAATGTTTTCAAAGGAGACAGGATATATACGTAACAATATAAAATACATAAACACAGACTGGTGTACAGCATCAAAGTCTACCTTTTCTATGTTAGTAGGAGCTGAGATGTCATCACTATAAATGATTGGAGAATAAGGTATCATGATTTAAAACAAAACAGAAGACTTATACAGGAAAGAAAAGCAAAAAAAAAAAAAAAAACAGGAATGTTTATGTGACCAAATCTCACAGGAAGCTGGTCATAATGTTTATATGAGGCCAGAGAGTGAGGATTATTTTAAAGACTGTGAAAGAACTGATATTTGAATTATTTCCAAATACCTTAAACTATTTTATGAAACACTGTAGCACCACTCTCTGAGAAGTCCCGTTACTAACAAGCAAGTATCCTAGCAAAGGATCTGAAGAGAATCCACACTAAAGTATCTATAAAACTTGAAGATTTAAACTTAGTAGTCAGGGAAATTTTGCTGCTTTTGTTGCAGGATTTAAGTCCAACACAGAATGGAGATTTTGCTTTAAGCATCTGCAGTGAGGTAAACCTGAATTCACATTCAAGCACCAGTGAATATTTGTTTATGAAAATTTAATCAGGACACATAAAAGAGAGAAGGCAGATCAATACAAACTTGAATAAATAGTACTGTAACAATCCAAAAATCATCAAGTTAGTGAAGGATTACATAAATCCAATCTAAATTGTAAATACATCTTTGTATTAATTTCCTCAGAGAGAAAGAGAGAGAGGCAGAGGGACAGAGAGAGAACAGAGAACACAGAAGTAAAAGGAAATTAAAAGAAAGAGTCCAGGGGCCTGGAGAGACTGCTCAGCTGATAAGCTTATTGGCTGTTCTTTCAGAAGACCCTGGTTCAATCCCAGCCCCCACATGGTAGCTAACAACTGTCTATAACTCCAATTCCAGGGAATCCGACACTCTCTTCTGACCTCTGCAGGCATTGCATGACTTGGGTGCACTTATATACATGCAGGCAATACAGTCGTACACTTAAATAAAAATAATAAAAAATAAATTAACTATTAAAAAAGAAAAAGTCCAATTTTCCACATTGGCTTTAAGTTAGTGTAAAATTAATATCCATGATAAATCAACAAGGTTAAATTTTGTAATAAAATATTATGTTGTAGTTTGTTATTTTAGGAATAAATTATTAAATTATTATTTACATACTTGCTGGCCAACTTTACACCTTGAATTTAAGCTATACTTGCATTTAATGCAGTACTCAAGTGAATTAAACCCACTGTTGAAACAAAAGGAAATGGCACATATTAAGACATTTTATCTGATACACAAAAATGTGAGAAGAAAGCTGTTCCTCTTCTAAACTTCTTCAAGAGCCTCTTGAATTCTTCTACTGATTGTTCATCACCTTACCTGTTTTATGTGCAGTTAATGTAGGCAGATTGTAGGTCAGGGACTTGTCTAGTTATACGAAAGCACTTACATGCTCATATAGAGTGAAAAATTAATAAACCAGTACTTGGGGGCTAGAAAGAAGTTCAGTGGTTAAAAGCACTGGCTGTTCTTGCAGAGGACCACAGTTTGGCTGCCAGGACCCATAGTTCAGCTAATAATTTAAGTTCCAAAGGATCTGAAACCTTCTTCTGGCCTTGGAAGGTATTGTATACACATGGTATTCGTACATACATCCAGGTAAGACAGTCATACAAATAAAATAAAACTAAATATAATATTAGTCTATAAATGTAGAAATACCAGTATTTCGCATGATAAACTAAGCAATTGCTTTCCTCACTGAAATGCCCTAGTTTGAATCAACCGATCCTTGTCTCCCCTAAGGAGGGTAAGTGGAAGTTCTGTTTGACAAAGTAAACGGAAGAAGTTATTACATAGATGGAGGGAAATTTGCCTCGTAAATATGACATTAAATAGTGTTAAAGTGTAAAGTAAACTAGTACACTCCTAGCTGCAATTTACTCCAAACTAGGAGATCTTTTCAAAGATTGTAACATGTCTATAGTATTAGTTTATATTTCGATAACATATATCATTCAGAGAAGTCTGTTGACAATACTAACCCATCAGATGAAAACCACATTGCGCCTTCATTATTTTAATGCTATTATATATCACTATCTCTGGAAAAAAAACTGTTTTATGTATAATTTAGACATAATAGTCAAAGCTAAACAAATGTACTGAAAATAAAATAATTATACAGTACGTGGTCACTAAACAAAACCAATATAGAAAGGAATAATTAAGGTTGATAAATGATGTTTCAATAGAAAAGCCTGATGACATTTGGAATTTTAAAATTAATTCTAACCATTTGTTCATTGTGTGATCATAGCAAGACACTTAACCATTCTAACTTCTAGTTTCCGCTTTTCTGTTATTGGACTTATAATGATTCTGACCTCATGAGTTCAATACAAGGGTTAAATGAGTCTAACAGTTAATCAATGCCCATAAAGGTCATTATGATAACAATAGAATTATAGAATACCAATTACATAATAGAACACACAAAGTTGCAATTAATCCTTTGGTACTACCCAAAACACTTAATACAAAAGGAGAAATATTTGGGGGGGAAAAAAACAGAGTAGGCACCAGATGCAACACAATTAAACCAAACTGTCTCCAGTGTTTATGAGAAAATTCTCTCTCACAATTACCCAAACAAATCTATTCACTTGGAATCCCTGAGGGCTTTAAACCAAAGCACACATCTCTTTAGGGCCTCTTAAACCATCTTTATCGCTATCTAAATTTTATGCACCCAGCAACACCACTAACACACATCCTCAAGACTCCTGTCAGAAATTGGACTTGCTCTTGTAATCTACCAGCTATTCCATTTCATCCATTCTGTTCGATTCATTCCAGCCAAACTAGAGCGTTGCTGTTGTGTGTCACATATTTTATGAGACAGTGGGAGAAATGAGGTTGCCATAACCTTTGTCTTTGTAGACAGCATTTATTTGAGCATGTCCTGGGTTGGTTAGTCTTTGTCAATTTGAGAAAACTCACCTGGGAAAAGAGAACCTCAATTGAGGGACTTCCTCCATCAGTTTAGTCTATGGCCATGTCTGTGGGGCATTTTCTTACCTGCTAGTTGATATAGGAAGGGTCAGCACACTGTGGAGGATACCATTCATAACTAAGCTTGTGGGTATGGGCTGCATGAGGAAGGTAGCTGGGCCAGCCAGGGAAAGGTATTCAGGAGGAGCAAGCCAGTAATCAGCCTTCTTCCATGACTCTTCAGTTCCTATCTCCAGGTTTCTGCCTTGAATTCTTGTTTAACTTCTCTCAGTAATTCATTGTAACCTGGGAGTTGCAATATACCCTTTCCTCCTCAGAATGTTTATGGTCATGGTGTTTTATCACAGCAACAGAAAGGACTCAAATGAAACCCTCTAAGCATCAAATAAAAAAAAATACATAAAAATTTAGAATTACAAGTACAACCTCAGGAAAGCAAAGTTGAGTGAGAAATTAATCCTCATCTTTGCTACACACATCATTGTCGGATGTTCAGTGCATATATTTTGGAGGCTGACATCACTTTAGCAAAAACACGTTTCTTCTTGTCAGGGACTAAACTAAGAATGGGTAAATCAGAATTGAATAAAATGTATAACTGATGACCTCAGAGAGACCTATTTATATTTCCCCTAAAATTCTTACAATCACACATTGCCTTTGAATCACTTCTGTTTAAACAACTGAGTTGAATTATGTATAAGAAATATGGTTACATAGTTCATTAGTGACAGCAACCCAATATATTTCAAAGTGGCCATGTCAAATGCAATAAGCCTTGTCTGCAGTTGTGGCCAAGCCCTCAGAATTGCATGACCTGTCTACTCCTGAAATTTTATATGGGTACTTTTAGGCAGCTCCAAATGGGTTATATGTAAACTGGATCTCATGTCTCCTTGCTATCATTTTAGGTACTAGAAATCCATGTGAAATCTTGTCTTTTGCCTCTGGGTTTATATTTGATGCCAATCACGATTTATTTCCTTTGTTACTGCTGTTCCTAATACTGTTGGAATGTTGGCATTACCACTGGTTTTGAATATAATCTCCATTCCAATGGTCCAGTCCTATGGAAATTCTTAACCACATATGTCTCTTTCTGAAGAAGAAGAAAAAGCAAAAACAAAACAAAACAAAACAAAAAACTACCAAATCACTTCTTTCTGCATTTTATTATTTCAGTTTGGGACAAATAGTCAATATGCCAAATGGTCCAGTAAGCATTTAAAATCTCCTAAAACCCAGGACCATTGGCAATGCAAAGAAGGCAATGAGTCTGAAGGAAGATTCCATTTCCTGTCATTGCTCCCAATGTGTTATAGCACCTTGCTCTTAAGTCAACTCTGTTCCTTCACTGAGTTTTCATCCTGGGGTTACTTCATGTACGACATTATTATTGTTCATCCTTCTACTTGTGTATATTTCTTTGTCTATAACATAAACTTAGAAATTTGGGTCCTTATTGCATTTTCAATAACTGTTTCTTATCTTTATAATACCTAAAATCATAGAAATTCCATCAAGGAATGTTTGAATTAAATTAGAATCAACATAATACATAGAAAATAACACAAACGTAAAAATTCTAGTTATTTGTGGATATGTGGGAGAAATGAGGAAATAGTCATCATTTTCCTTTAAAGAATTTGAGAGAAAAATTTCACATTTTTAATAGGCTTCCCATACATTCAACTAAATAATTGTTTTAGGAATCGAACATACTCAGGCAAGCGTGTGCATGTCCCTAATACATGAATATTGGAAAAAATAATGGTAGAAAAAATGGGGAGCTCACGTCCTCCTGGAGTAGATGACAAGAGCTTGACTAAAAAGAAGAAAAAAAGCAACAGAATTGATCATGTTATTTTATCAAATTGTGAATATCCATGTTTCATAGAAAAACAGTTTTCTCTCTGTGTGCTATGAGGGATGGACTTCCAAATGTGATTGACAGCCAACTAACCAATGACTTAAGGGGGGAGGCTTAACAGAAACAAAGGGAAGGCTGGGAAGGAGAGAGGTGGGCACAGTGCCAGGTCTCCATCTTGGGTGCATGTTCCAGAGTTCCAGGGGGACTTGTGATCCAGATGCAGGCTCCTCCATACAAAATCTCCCTCTCCCTCTCCCTGGGGATGAACACCTTGTAAGTAACATGGAATAAACTAATTTCTCTAAAGAACATTTTCTGCTTGTTCAGTCAGTTCAAACCTGGGGGTGGGGTGAGTTTGAATGCTAGGTCTCACCATGACAGAATGCATGATGCAATCCACATCCAGGTACCATCATGCAAAAAGCCAAACATTTCCTTAGGTATGAACAGAACAGTGATATATTCAAGGCACTAGCCGGAGAGCAGAGTTGAGACAAGAGTGATATGATATATCATTTGTAATAGGAATATGGTGGCAGGATGTCACCTTCACTGACAAATACTAGAAATATGTGATTTTATAGATTATACTATTTTGAAACCTGAGGTCACACTTATTGATGTCATAGATATTACTTGGTCTAACACATTTAATTCTAATTTATGAAATTCTTAAAATGTGTTCCTTAACATGATGATGAATTTTGCATGAAATCAAATGTTTTCCATCACAAATATTTTCAACATGACTTTATCTCATCCATTAACTTTGCAATAATTAAGCCAACGTGTTACATCTGGATTGGATTCTCACAACAATCTCCTAACTGTTGTCATTACTAATGTGTGCGTTTTTAAAAAAATCTCACCTCTTTCTTGGTCACTCAACTGGAAACCAGTCAATAGAATCTTGTGTTATTTGAAAATAAAGAATCCATTTTCTGGTGATGCTGAAAAGTTCTTTTTAGTTCAAATTCAGTGCATTTTGGTGCATTGATCCACAAAACTATTTTAAATATGTTTACCACTTTCCTCATTTGGTGGGCTATTTTGGAAGATAATTTCTATGTAAATTGTTTTACCCTATTACATAACATGAAAATTCTGTAACTGAAGCATAACAGGAGGGTTACTATAATACTTCATAAAACATTTCAATATAACTCTTATAGTCGGACAAAATGGTAAATATTTATAAACAGCTATAAGATGCAGAGTTTTAATTCATGTAAGATGTTCAAAACAATACAGAAACAATAGAATTCAGAATTGTCAGAAGACTTTGTATTTGCAAATTACTTTTTGCAACTTGCTTTTCCCCTGCCTGGAGAGTCAAACAATTCCTTGTATTTATAGGACACTTGGAAAGAACTTAAAACAGGACAGTGTGTAAATTCACACTAAATAATGCATAGTGCTTATAGGAATCTGTTTCCCAACTTGTTGCAGCCATCGTCAAATACAGAAAAAAAAAATATATAGAAGGACACCAAAATTAAAAGAGCAGCTGCGTGCTTCTGAGAAGATAAGCAGGAATAATAAACATTCTTAATGTGTATACTGATGTAGCTAGTGGCTGCATTAATTTCATTTAACTCATTTCACAATAATTAATTTAATAGGCTCTTGTTTAATGTACAAATTATGAATATGTCTGATGGAATGATGATGCTTAGAGAAATATGAGACATTTCTTTGATGGACATGAAATGTGACCTCTCTGGTCTGGAGATCCATCTCAAAATAATTAGCCTTTCTTAAATATATAGAGTATATTTGGTTATGATTCACTTATTCAAACAAGGAAGATTTATTGAGTACTTTTCATACCCTAGATTTTCTGTGTATCATTTTGGATTTGTGGGGTATAAATAATTCACTGATCTAATGAAGCTTATATTCTAGTCTTGGAAGAAGAATAATAGAAAACATTCACACAAATCGATGCTTAAAAATTAAAAAGCAGTAGTAAAAATGAGAGAAAGTTGAGTCTACACATGACACAATAATGAGGGTTAGAGAGATAGTCCAGCAATTAAGAATGCTTGCAGTGCTTGTATAAGACCTTAGTTCCATTCAAAGCCCCCACATTGAGTCGCTCACAACTGTCTATAACTCCAGCTCTAGGGGCTGTGATACCCCTGGCTTCTGTGGACATCAGCACTTATATGTACATACTTATAAACAGACACATAAAATAACAAAAATAAATCTTTTAAAAAGTAATATGTGATAATAATACTTGTTTGGCACTAGCAGTCTTGGATAATTTCCACAGGAAACAATGCTTTGGCTGAGATCTGTAGCAAGAAGGGAAGTACTGAAGGATGGTACACAGAACGATTGCTATGGGATCCTATGGATGGTCACAGAACCCATCAAATGTGTTATGATCATTAAACAATTAGAACTTCCTGATAATATTAGCTTTCGTATTGTGATATGGGAAGATTTCCTGGGTTATAAGTCTGGACAAAAGTTCCTAGAAAAAAAAAAAGTCTAATTAAAATTTATCTTGGGCCATCTTTAGCCTGTTAAATAGTCATCCTTTGTCCTCTTTTGTGTCTGACTTAACATCTTGTGACTAATAAATAAAATTCTTTTGGGTTGCTTTAACTTGACAAAACCTTAGCTTCCACCAACCAAAAGGCAGATGCCATCAGATTGCATATGAGGCCTTTAGCTGAAATTCCTCTCCTTTGTTATAACCACCTATTTGATGTTTCGACTAATATATTTGAAAGCTGACTTGCTTTATGACATTAGTTGCTCTGTTAATACAACACCTTCATAAAACTGATTCCATGTGGTGTGACCAAACTCTGTGTTCTGGTACCATAGTCGCAATATGCTCATTTTCTTCATGTTTCAGATCTGAAGAAATGCACAATTATAAATTCCTCCTGTTTTACACAACAAAGTTTGTAGTAAATTGTTATTGTAGCAATATAGGGCAATTGAGATGAGTTCTAAATGGCAGAGGAATATTTAGACTTAGAGAATTTTGATGAGCTAGAGCTTTGCACTTTTGAGGAATTGGAAGAAAGCTGACATTGCTGAATCATAGTGATATGGGACTGACAGGATATAAAAATGTTAAATGTGTAAAATATGTAAGAAACCATCCATTTCAAAATATTTTATGAATGAAGATAAATATGTGCTACTAAGACAGAGACGATTACTTGTTTTTTTTATTGTTGTGATAAAATACTAGACAGAAACAATGTATAGAAGTGAATAATTTTGACTCATGGTTTCAGAAGGTTCAGTCTTCCAAGGGTACCTGCATTATTTCTGTATAAGTGGTGAGTAACAGCTTGAGAGTGGTGGGAACAAGTGACAGAAGAGACTGGACCTCATGGTAGATAAGAAGAAGAGCTTCTCCACGAGATTTGGACATGGAGATGGGACACTGGGACCTTACTTTCAGGAAGCAGTTTCATTAAGGCTGTCACTGTCTCAAAGGGTTAATACCTAAAAGCTGAGCCCTGTGCAGCATATTAAGATATACATATATATGTATGCCTTTATATATATATATATATATATATATGTATATATATATATGTATATGTATATATATATATACATTTCTGTACAAGTATACTGGTTTAAGGCTAGTATACTTATGTAAGTCTGCTAATTAAATAGAGATCACTATGAATAAGGGGATATAAGCTATGAAACCATTTTAGGAAAGTAATATGAGAGCAACAATTAAATGTACATTGTATCTTTCAATCCACAAATCTGTAGCCAAATGAAACCTACATGTCAAGAGTCTTATATTTCTAAGATCTTGGTCTCAAGTTGTCTTTGATTTCTTCATGCACAGTGTTAGAAATTCAAAGCACTTTGAGTTCAGATTTCTCCAAACTGAAATAGGAAGGTTTATAGAAGCTTCAAGTGCAGAGATAAATGATAAATTTAATGTACATTCAATCTAAATAAATTAGACATCAGAATAACTGAAGTATTCATTCATCAAAGATTAATTGAGTAAATATAATAATAAATAAATACATACATGAATTGCTGAGGTCTGGGAATGTATAGTAGCTTATATGTACAATTTTGAAAATATGAGCTCCTGTGACTCTTAGAATATGAGATATCTGTATACAATACAACTTCTGTACAAACTAACTGAAATTCCACATTCTATATCTATATTAAATCCTGTTATACTTTCTGAACATTAATTCTACCGTCAAAGAGATGACACTATCAACCCATGCTCTGCCCTTCTGGCTGCACTGTTACTTGGTTGCAAATTTTCTGATTTCATTCCAATAATATTTTAGTGAAATGAGTTGAATGATTATTCTATACCAAGTCAAGTCCAGCTGCTAGAACCATAACAGATTAATTAGCTAGAGAGTTGCGATGTTGAAGTAAGGGAAAAGACTTTATTAGAAGTTTCTCAAGGGAGAAGACAGAAAACTCTTGTCCAATCCCTTTGTTGTAGCTTGCTTTGATGTTGCTGTGATAAACACTGTATTTCAACTTCTCAAGAGAAGGCAGAAGCTCAAGCTTCTGGAGTCAGGAATTGAGGCAGAAACCATGGAGGAACACTGCTCACTGACTCCTTTTCTCTGGCTTCTGCAGCAACTTTTCATATATAGTCCTGGCCTACTGTCCTGGGAATGGCACTGCCCGTATTGGGATGGGCTTTCCCACATCAGCTTGAAATCAAGGAAACTGACACACAAACATGTCCACAGGCCAATCTGATAGAGAAAATTCCTCAGTTGAAGTTCCCTTTTCCCAAATGACTTGAGTTTGTGTCATTTTGACAAAAGACTAACTATCACAGCCCATCATGCAGAGAAGCTGATTAAAGAGTCCTTTGTTTTGAGATGTTCCCCTCTAGAGTATCTGGTGCCATGTCACAGTGACTGATGGATTCTTTCTTACAGCAGGCAGGCGAGATGATGCACATCTGATACTTATCCCTGCATCACAAGGTGATTTTTCAATTGTCTAAAGCTCAAGACTACATATTTCTCAGTCTACTTGTTACTCCTTCATTTGTGAATCTTTACTTCCTAATATAGCGATAGGCTAGAAGTGGGTAGCTACTATACTGTAAGCATCAGCCCATGAATATTTTGAATTTGACTTCTGGTAACCCATGATGTTTTATATAAACATCTAGAATCTAACTCTTATGTTTCATGGCACCTCACAGAAATCACCAGTTTTAAGAAAAACAATGTATGCTGTAAAACTTAATACTAAATAATGTAACAAGATGTGGCCCCCACAAAAATTGTCAATGAGCTAAGATCAAGTAATTTTCCCCTCATCTTCTACAAAGGAACTTTTCCTACCTCACAGTGACAGAATCTTCTTTCTGGGAACCAGCCTGACTTTCCTTACTGTGTATTTCAATAAATTCCTTCTTTGCCTGGTTATGTCTTTTATAAATTTGTTTACTGCCCCTAGTACCTGCCTCTTATATTTCATTTTACATGGGGTTAGTGAGGAAAAAATAAAAAGCCTAGGTCACCAAATTCCTGAGGAAGACAAGTGTCAGGTAAACTGAAACAGGCAGACAGACCCTATGTCTGGTCTAAATGCTCTATTTCCTTATGAAATCAGATCAGCACACTTTTTTTTAGCTAATATTTCCTATTACTACATTGTTTCTCCAAAGCTATGCCATTCCACTTCTGACAATACTTTCTCTTCACTGATACATGCTCTTAAATAAATGGCCTACCCAAGGGAAAATGTAAATCCAGTTCTCTCAGAAAAGCCCAACTCATATGTTTTGGGGTGGTGTATAGTACATATATTTTCATTTTCAAAACCACCACAGCCATTTTCTTCTAGTCAGATTTGAAACCACACCCAGGGACATGGTCTTCAGGACTGATGCAGAATTTATGTCTTCCAAGTAAAGACATCTCAGGCCTACAATTTCCCCTTTGTTGTCTGTTAGGAACTTCAAGTGTTGACATCTGAGACAGAGACATGCATTTAGGGAGGTTGTGTCTCTGCCTTTCAATTCAGTTTCTGAGAGTGCAGAGGCAGATGGCATAAATCTCTCATGTCTAAACAGTGCCTCATAGCAATCCGTATTTTGTCAATTGCAACAAGATGAAGTGAGGAAAACTGTACTTGAAATAAGAAGAAAAAAAAAACAAACCTCTATTGGAAACAGGGTCCTAAAACTATATGGTTCTGGACGTGGGTCATATAACCTGTCTTCCAAGAGGGTTGGTATCCTTATTTGTGCAATATTATACTGGAAAGGACCAGATATGGCCAGGTTTATAACCCAAATGCCTGAGCCTCTAATTCTACTTTTTCCCAGTAGGCTATGTGTTGATTTTAGAGAAACACTGAGTTCAGGGTCTGGTGGGTTAAAGTTCTCATCTCAAATGCACCACTTCTTAGTTTCAAAGCTGAGAATCTGTTGCCACATATATTTGCAAGTTTAAAAATTGAAGCTTTAAGTGGGGACAATTTATCCATTTCATAAGTTTTTTGAGAACATTAAATGAAAAATAATAAGTCAAACGAATATCACAGGAATCTGGCAGGATGGCAGACTAAGTTAACCTAAATCCCTCCAGAAATACATCTTTAGACATGTTGGATGATATATGGCAACAATCAAAAAAATGTGAATGCCTAACAGAGTTGAATAGCAAATTAAATCCTTAGGAGGTAAAAGGAAAAATGGAATTTGAAGTAAAACCATGAATCACATGAATTTGCATTGTGATCAAACTGTGAACAGATTGTTCACATAAGAAATGAAGGAAAAGATAGTGGTGATGGTGGTGGTGGTAGACAAGGAGGCCAAAGAAGAGAACAAGAAGGAGGAGGAAGAGAAAGATAAAAAAGTGGAGGATGAGAAGGAAGAGGAGGAGCAGCAAGATAAAGATAGGAGGAGGAAGGAGGAAGAGGAGAGGAGGAAAAGGAGGATGAGGAAAAAGAGGAAGAGAAAATGGCAGAAAGGGAGAAGGAGAAGGAGAAGAAGAATAAAGAAAATGACATCTATGCAAGATACTAAAGAAGCTGTATTTGTCTTTATACTTAATATGGAGCACTTTATAGTGCTTCGCTTATTAAAGTGAAGATTTCCACCTAACATTCAGGAAGGTGGCAAAACAACCTCTTCTGCTTCTTCTTAGGGAAACAAATTACACACGCACGCACACACACATCCACACACACATCCACGCATGCACGTACACACACTTTTGCATATACACATAAACCTCACTTGAGAAACTGAGTGGGTTCATTCTTCGCACAGGCCAAATGTATGTTCCACATATGGCCCAGGATATAGAAGTTAAGAAATTAACATAAAGCTTGTTCCTGGAAGGCTGACAATTTTAGAATGCCTAACAAAGAAAATATAACCTTGTTTGAAGTTGGTTCTTGCAAACAGTTAGGTTGTTCTCACTGAAAAAGCCTTGCGTATTTGAGCATACAATTTCCTATTACAAAACAACTGAGATAACCACCTGCCATATATGATAATAAACAGGTGCAACGTATTAAAGGATTAGCATCTCAAGAATGTTGCATAGTAGAACTATATCTCACAAAAGACAGATAAAAGAATATATATGACTCAAACTTCAAAGCACAGACATATAAGTCATAAGAATATTTCTATAAAAAGATGAAAAAATTCATCATGAGTAAAAAATTAAATGTACAAAATAAACTAGAGAACAAATCTAACTAAAAAAATAATGAAGTGTGGTATATATTTGACTGAGTTAACTTTAATATAGGACAGTGAAATACAAGGAAGAAAAGATGAACATAATGTTAAAAGACATTGGGGAGAATGAAAAGATGTAGTTTGTATAGAGAGTGGAATTCCAAAAGGGGTTAATAGAGAAGATTCTAAAAATGGTATTCCAAATATAATGCTCACAATTATCTCACAACAATGACTGTGTTTCTAATATAAAGTCTGTTATTTTCCATCACTAATGAAATATCCGAACATTTAGGCATTGACACACCATAGATTACAAACAGAACTTTCAAATAGAAACAAGGGATATCATAGTAAAATCTGAAAAATAGTAGAGCAGAGGAAAATAGGGTTCTTTTCTCTCCTGTTAGTTTTCAAATTAACTAATAAAAATTATATGACATCAAGAATATCAACTCTCTTTGCCATTAGAAAAAAAAAAACACTTTCTTAGCTGTGACCACTGTATTATAATTCCATTTAGAATCACAGTTGCTACTCATGAAACCACAAGTTCTGCTCTTTTATCCTCACAGGTATAAATACTTCAGAATACAGTGCATGTATCATTTGGATCCCAGTCAGCCAAGGTTTCAGTATCCCACCAATCTTATGGCTTCCTCTAGTCATGAATGCCCATGGGTCTTTTTATAGCTTTCCCACTGCAGACATTGTTCAGTGATCCAAGGTTCAAAGTAAACCAGACAAATGTGTGGTTACACATGAACTTCACTTTTTAACATAGTGATAAAACAGACCCAAAGTTAATTTTCCATATCTACTTGGGGCTGATGTATAATTTATATGAAAAACTCATTTTCGTATGATATAAAATAAGAACCATAAATCCAAAGAATTTATCCATACCCTTCAAAACCAAACTAGAGTACACAGTATTGTCTCCTGCAGGAGACACCCTTTTTTAACTTGCAGAAGGAATTCTAACATTCTTTGGTTATGATTTAATGATGCATTTCTATTTTTTAATACTATTTCTATTTTATAGAATACTGGTCTATCATGCATTATCCTTATAGTATACTGTGACTGGAACATTACATGCCTTATATACTTCTAAATTCCAGAGTTGAAAACTGTCCTAGGAAGCATGGGTACATTTGTATCATCCATCGCTCTAAGGGCCATATCAGCTATTTCTAGTGCTCAGCTAAGGACAAAGGTTCTGGAAAATCTATAGCTTCTATAACAAAATGCTGTAAATATGAGCGATTCATTTTCTCATAACTCAGGAGAATAGGAGTTCAGAATTGAGGTATCTAAAGTGTTGATGCCATCTAAGAAAGGAATCTTGCTATTTTTAGATAATCCTTAATTAATAGACATACAGCCTCAAGATGTCCCTTCACATTGGAATGTGTATTGAGTTTCTGTGTCTTTCCTCTCCTTATGTGTACGCCAGTCATACTGCATTAAGAGCCACCTATCCCAGTATGAGCTCTTATTAACTAAGTACATCTACAATTTCCTATTGAAATAAGAGAACATCCTGATATTCCCATTGGGCATGAATTTGGGGGAGCATTATTTAACCCAGGGAAGTAGATCAACAACTTTATAAAATACTTCATTAATTAAGTGATTATATATACAGATATAGAACAAAATACTTACAAATAGATCTTACATGTATATTGGGTTCAGTATGACAAGTTGAACTGATGAAATTCAAACACACATAAATCTTCAATTCTCCTCAATCTTTGTCTATTACTTCTATCATATTTCAAGATTTTTATTTGCCTGGGATCCTTCAAGAATGATGACAGCCCCATTTCTAGCCACAAACCTGTTCTGTGAAAGACCAACAAAGACCTTCATATCTGTTCTATGCATCATCTCTGAAGTATTCAAGAGCAATGATTGTTCTGTCTCTATGGCATCAGATGTCAGGAGGAACAGAAGAAAATAGGCGAGTCTGTGGACTTCTATAAAATCAAAGGACTCTTCTTACCTTGCTTAATATCAATTCTGTCAGCTTAAAAGTCATAGAAAATGAAAGAGCACCCTGTAAGTCCTGCTCTTTTTCTTTGTCTTCCACAGGTACCTGTTTCCATATTTTTACTCTTTGCCAAAGATTTCTTTCTCCAAATAGATCCACAGCACACTTTCTTCAATGTATTCAATTATATGATCAAACAGGTCTATGGTCCTGCTATAATTTTATTAGAATTTTCCACTTCGACATTTTATTATTTAAAAGTATGGAACATCACATTATACATACATACATATATATATATATATATATATATATATATATATTCAAAGCATGACTAACTTCAGAAGAATGCAAATATTAAAACCAGGTGTACTGTACACCAGTAATCTCAGCACTTGGGAGGCTGAAGCAAGAGGATCAGAATTGAAGATTCCCAACTACATGAGCCTCTACCTCATAGAATGAAGCCAAAAAAAATTGTGGAAACAAACATGCATGCATGTAAACACATATTGCAGAAAAAATTTAGTCATTGTATAGAACATCCCTTAGAACTATAAAAAGGATATGCAAATTATACTAGACATGTATATATTAAATATATATATTTAAAGAGATACAGATTAAATATCAGATTTAGACAATATAATACAAAACACCGAAACTATTGTCAACATTGATTTATACAATATAGAATTTTCAGAGCCATGGCCTGAACTGTTTCACTAAGCCAAAATAATTTCATAGAATATAGGTTTGGTTTTATAATTATAACAATCATATACTATTAATAATGAGGATTCATTTGCAAAGTCCGTTTAATCTGTCTCATAATAATTGTTTGTGATTACTAATTAACTGATAATTCTAATTCAATTACTGATCAGAGCAATGTAAAATCCTTAATAGATGGAAAAATCAAGGTAAATATAAATATAAAATAGATTAGGCTGGGTAATATAAGTTGTGGCTAGATTACAAATGTTTGAATGTATTTTGTCCCATTTTGATACTGAAATTTTAAGCTATCTTAATACAGGTGTGTGAATTTTAAAAGTAATTTCACTCTCTTTCCACCTGTGATTGCCTGCGGGGCACATAGGAGAAAGCTCAGCAAGCACCCATGGCAAGTGGAGGCAGCTGGGATACAAAGCATAGAGTGAAGATGTGAAAGTAATCAGGCTGGCCTGTGACACTTAAACATAAGGACTATTAATAGTGGAAGATATGCAAGAGAGAAAGAAATGCCGTTTTTCTTAGGAACAGCCCTAGTTGCTAGAGTGCTACGTTTATATGAAGAAGTCATTTCCAGGGTGGGTAAAACGAATGATTCAAAGCTCCCTCACTTCTTTTGAATTCTTTGTCTGGCTTTGCTCACCTGATTCCACACATGACATTTAACTTTAGAAGTGCACAGGACAAAGACTATTTTATCCCTATAACCCTGCTTAAGTGGAGTTAAATTGGGTTTCAGAGGAGTGAAGTCTTTACATATTTAAATGTTGAAAATAAGAGTCTATTTATAAAACTGAAGGGTTTGTGTGCATCAGTGCACTTATTTATCTTACATGTAATTTACCTAACTTATGAAAAGTGTTATTTCCAGAAAGGCTAGAAGAAAGTGGTTGGTTTTACAGGCTTTAAAATCCAATGGATATGCATTTGAAAACTAGCCTTGTCACTTACTACCTCTGTCTTGACTAATGTTCTTAAACCTCTCTGAAGCTTTCTTAATCTTTGCATCATCCCCAGGAGTCATTCTTGTTTTTCAAGTGAATAAATTAGGATAATTACATTCAAGCTGCTCTACCACATAGTAGAAAAATCAGAAGTGATCATACTAAGGGATATATATCTGTATGTGTATGTGCATATATGTAATTAAATATGGGATTTACAAAGATGAGTGTAACATAGTTTCTGTTCTATACAAATTAACAATATAGTTGGGAAAGTGGATGGAGGCATATACTTTTCATATAATACCTATAGTTGGAATAAAAGTAAAGTACAAGATATGTGTGTATTAAAATGACAAATGAAACTCATTATTTTGTTCACTGAATAATAATAATAATAAATACAAGATAGAAAAACACAGTAGGATCTCCAGCAGACACAGATAATGCGGAAGGCTCACTTTTGAAGGTCGTATCTGCTACATCTTGCAGAATCCGTAGAGTAGGCTATTCAGGATGCTGTCTTTGGCATTATCTTTTTTCTGTAGATTTCCAGTTTAAAAATAAAAAATCTAAATCTGAAGTTTCAAAAAAAAAAAAAAAACAGTAGTGGGAAATAGTCACAGAATAGAACCAAGGGGTGGCTTTTTATACGATTAATCCTTGCCACGGCGTAAAATGCAGGAGAGGAGAGTTGCAAGGCACCCTACACCCTTAACAAGAAGCCGTGGGCAAGCTTTCTGCGCAAATCCTCTAATCCTATTGATCCTGCATGGAAAGCGGCGAGGCCGGTCCACAGCACAGAAGGGTGGCAGTGGGCAGCAAGTGCACACGGCAGGCGTTGCACGCTTCGGGAAGCTTAATCATATAACCCTCTTCATTACTCACGAAATCACTGGCTGTCAATACTCAAGCCACGGCCTCCCTGACTACTGCTGTTTAAGATCCTGTCAATCTTCTCCTGCGATTTTGCCAACCAAATCCACTCGGAGCTATTTACAGGCAGCATTATCTCGGCCGATAATGTTACACCATTCCTGTGGCATAGAAATAGGAAAATAATGCCAGCCCTCTCATTCTGGCATTTTCATTGCAAAAGGCAAAGGGTCCTTCTCATGCTGCGTAAGAACTGGGGTAAAAATGCAGTCCTACATATGAGTTTTAAAAGTCTGAAGAATTGATATTGATTGTAGCTAGGAAATAATCGGCTTTAACTGTGTTTATAATCATGAAAGTAACCATGTATCTTTACTATCTAGTTCTACACTGTGTCTAGCATAATTCACGTTATCATGGACCTCCACTGCAACGTCATGTATGTATTATCATTGTCATGCTAAGATGGGGAAAATATGTTGAGCAGAGAGGGAAAATTCGTCTGAACAGGCATGTCTGGTAACAGAAGCCGAGCACAAGCTCAGGTTTGCCCATTAGAGGAGCTTTTGGAAATTCCAGTTGTAACTGTAAATTCATCAAATCTCCACATGGCGACTTTTGACATGGTGATAAAAAATCTCTATTTAGTTACTGACCAGATCATTCATAAATTGGTCTAGCTTGTACAACACTTCAGAAACATTGATTTGTATATCCTAGAAAATCTGTAGAAATATGAATATTGTACCATCATACTTTATGAAGAGAAAGAAACTTGAAACATCTAAGGAAACTTTTCTTATTTGTTTTTTGTTTTTTTGCGTGGGGAAATTGAATGAGCACATACACACTGATCGATTTCCTAGCTCCTTCCTTTCCCCTTTCTTTCCTTCCTTCCTTTCTTCCCGCCTTCCTGTCTTCTATCCTTATTCCTTCCTTCCTGTGATTACGATTCCACTTTGCAAAGCTGTATCTACAGTATTCATTTTCAACAAAAGTCTCCTTTCTGGAATGTCTAATTAGCTGGTTTTGATACCCTAAGAACAGTGCCAAAGCCAGCTCTACAGAATGAGCCCCTATTTTCAGCCTAGCACACGGCCTTTTTTTTAAAATCATGCTATACATATGTTCAAGGCAGGATCCTGGTCATCATTCTCTCTCACATCCACAGTCAGTTTGGTACCAATTATCATCATTTCCACATTCTGGTGGACTACTGAATCCTGGTCCCTTTGCAAGCCAAGATTCCAGGTCTTATTTCATTCCTTGGTAACACTGCCTTTCTGGACTACTTAAGCAGCTTTAAAGCCAGAACTTGGGAATGAGTCTCAGTAGTAAGAGCACTTTATTACTGTTTTTCTTTCTGTTAAAGCAACAATAAAAAATTGTTGCAGTGTTAAAGATTTTTTTTTTTCCTTTTGGGGGTGACAGTCCTTGATATTTGTCATTGATTCAATACCTTCATAACTAGAATGACACTGTGATCCATGAAAGCAGATTGCCAGTGTATATAGCTTGTTGCTATATTATTAAGAACCAGACCATTGGCTACTATATATGAGCTTCCCATATTTTAATAAGCAAAAATAATCCAATAGAAAAATTAAACAAAGAAAAACTATGCACTGATAACATATGGTCAATAACACACAAAAGACATCAAGGCTGGAGATGTGTCTAAGTTGATAGGCTACATGCTTAGCATGTACAAGACACTGTGTTTAGTCCCTAGTACCACATAAATAAGCTATGGTGGCATGCACCCATAATCCCAGCACTTGGGAAGATAACAAGTGAAAAGATATCCTTTTTGATGCCATCCTGGGATACCTCAGACCTTGTTGCCAAAAAAAAAAAAAAAAAAAAAAGAAAGGAAACACACCTGGACTGGAGAGCTGGCACAGCATTTGAGAGCAATGGCTGCTCTTGCACAGTACATGGATTCAGTTCCCAAAACTCACATGACCGCTATCAACCATCTGTAATTCCAGTTCCAGGGGATCCAATACGCTCTTACTTTCTTAATATGTCTCATGTCTAGAGTCTTATTTCAAGTACAGAAAAACAAACAACAAAAATGCTAAGAATAAAAAGAGTTTTAATAATTCAGCTCTTCATATTCCAGTCTACTGTCAATCTTGTGTGTATGGTTTCTCATTTAAAATGTTTCATTCTCTCCGTCTGTATTCGAATCAACTCAAGCTCCTTAGATAATCAGTGCAGCTATGATATTCCCACTGTTTCACCTCTCTTTTTTCATCACCCACAAAAATGGCTGAAGACTTCTGGGCAAAACCTACATACATTTTAAGTTTTTAGAAGGTGTACTACCCCTATAAAAGGTCTATGGTATTGAACACAATACTTCCTCAGCTTCAATGTAACAGTTCTTTGTCCACATTTTATGTTAACATAAATTGACATAACAGATCACTCAATCTGCAGTGCACAAAGTTTCCTTTTCTTTATAAATAGAATAAGAAGTGTACCCTCTGTTCATTCATTCATTCATTTAATTGATAACTATTTAAAGGAAATCCATCATATATAATGGCTGTTCTATACATTGGCATTACAGTGGTCAATAAGGTAAAATATAGAATCAGATAAGAAAAATACATAAACACATTAACATGACAGTTTTACCATCAAGGTATTTTAAAGTGATAATGTGAAGTAAAAAAAAATAAAATAAAGTTCTAGGGAAAGTTTAGAAGTCTTTTATATAGTGTAGGATGCAGGATAATTTCTTTCCTAAAAGCCAAGGTCAACATTGCCTGTCAGGTTAAGAACAGAGCAATAGTGTTCCAGAGAAAAGAAGCAACAAACAAGAAGACCCTGAGATGAGTGTGTGCATCACACATTAATTGAAAACTAATGATTTGTTGGTGTAGCCAATCTGGGGTTGGTGTTCTCATTCCAGGACTTCAGTGACTGAGCAATCTTTTGATTTGAAGGTATGATCTCCCCAAAGATTTCCATTAAGTAGCTTTTAGAGTTTATGCCCAGCCATCTTAGGACTCTTCACCAATCTCTTGGGGTGAAGTATCCTGGGCTTATTATAAGGTCAACATGATCAAGGCCAGTTTGGTGGATGATTTTGAAAAGAAGGTTAATGCTCTAAAGTTTACTGTGCTAGAAGATAAATATACTACCCAGGTAGATGCTGAGGAAGAGGAGGATGCCGGAGAAAAGAAGGTGTGAAGAGTTGTGCAGAGTTCTTGTTTAAATCAAAGATCAGAATCCAAGAATTGGAGTAGCGTTTTGAGAATACTATATAATCCCTTTTGATCAGATGAGTGTTGAGGACTTACACGATGTCTCCCCAAAACCAAAGTAGACAAGAAGTAGCCTTATTTGCTTCACCAGTCGACCGAGAATCTATAAAACTGAGTCTAGGAGGAAGCTTACACCCTTAAATTGCAAACTTTGGGCATTAAAAATAAAAATAATTACATAGAAGTAGAAAAAAAAAACCTAAAGGACTAGCAAAAAAATCTAGTCATCACTAGAAATTCACGCTTTTAATTCCATGAAACTTGATTATGTTTAGACTTTTACATCTTTATTATTTCAGTATATCATCGATTAACCAATTTTTAGGCACAAAAATATTTTCTGAAAAAATGAAGTGTTGTCTTAAAAAAAAAAAAGAAAGAAAAACTGTTCCATTATATGAGCTTTTTTGATCAGGAATCATGTTTGAATACTCATTCTGACTAAATGCCACCTAACTTCCAACAAAGAATGAATCCAGTAAATATTTATGAATCTTTGAATAGATGCATAAATAACTAAAAGATTAGACATACTTTATTGTTGTTTTAATGGCACGGATCTTCTAATTTTAACTATAAACTCACTAGAAATTATCATAGACCCCTAACCTGGCTTCGCACTGGGGAGATACAAGGAAAAGGCACAGGGCTCATCACACTTCGTCCTGGTCTCACCTCATTGACCAAGGACATGCTCTCTTCCCCAGTGTATGGCTTGTTTGTGGTTATTCCTACTTGATGTTGGCATCACAACGTGCTGTGAGTGGACGGCACTATTTACTGGCTAATGGCTAATCCTGTTTCTTAGATGCCACCAAGATAAACAATGCAGTCTGAGAGCAAGATCAGAAATGAAGAAAGCTTTCAGCAGGGGGCAAAAGAAATCTGGTTCTGTATAGACTTTTTATCAAATCCCTGGAGTTTGTGTGTAGCTTTATTTTAAGACTAAAAATGGAGCTGGAAGAACTGATTGCTCATAATATCAGGTAAAAGAATTGAACAGGAAACATACATTTGTAACCAATTAAGAAGGATAAAATCATTTACTTAAATCATATATTTTTCTTTCTGTCCTGTCTGTATGTCGTAGGCCTATAGATAGTCTCATTAGTGTTAGATCAGGATGAATAATGTAAGAGATGTGAGCTTTCCTTATTTTCTTCAACTTATAGATGAGAAGAGTGCAATTTGCAAGAGTTGAATATACAAAGCCAAGAAGGAGCAATGGCTGGCCAGAATGCTGAAATTCATTCATGTCGCATTATGTTGCCTATTGTGTTTTCAAAGGCAGTGCTTAGAGTTCAGTTTCTTTACCTACAAAATGGAGCTTTTGTTAAACCGAAAAAATAATTTTAAAGACTCAAATGTAAATTTATTCTTGTGATTTAGAATACAGTGGAATTAACTGAACACATCCTTTATCAAGACAAGTTAATTGCATGGTGCTAAAGATTCCTCTGCTCAAAAATTCTTCCAATCTCCTCCTACCAGGAATGGATGTGCACAAATGTAATACCAGAACCAGCACCAAGGAGGCAGAGTCAAAGGGATCTCTTTAAGTTAGAGGCCAGCTAGGTCTGCATAGGGAGTTCTAGGCAAGCTAGAGCTACAAGAAACCCTGCCTCAAAAAAACAAATTCAGAAACAAAACAAAAAAATATCCTTCACTCTGCTTTACTCTTCTTAACTAGTCAGAATCTCTAGTAACTACAAGAACTCATGGAAATTAGAAAACACAGTAACGAATGAGTCCAAGAAGAAATTAAAAGAGATATGAAAGTATTCTTGGAACTAAGTGAAAATGAGAACAGAACACCACAAGACATCTGGGACACCTTAAAAGCAGTCCTACGGGGTAAGTTTATTGCTCTTAATGTCTACATTAAAAGATCAAAAAGAGCACATGTGAACTACTCAACATTACCCCTCCAGACTCTGGAAAGGTAAGTATAAAATAACCCCAACAATAGCAGATGAGAACAAATAACACAAATCAGGGAAGAAATGAATGAAATAGAAACAAAGAAAACAGTACAAAAAAAATCAATAATCCTAAGAGCTTTTTCTTTGAAAAGTTAAAGATAGACATACACCTAGCATATTTAACCAAAAGAAAGAAAGCAAATCCAAATCAACAAAATTGGAGACAAAAGGAGAAACATCATAAAAAACACCAAAAAACATCCAGAAAATTGTAATGGAATAATTCAAGAATCTATACTCCTTTAAATATGAAAATCAAAAAGAAATGGATGAATTTCTAATACATAGATATCACCAAAGTTAAACCAAGTAGAGATCAACAGCTAAAATAGACCCATAACAAAAATAACAAGTAAGGAAATTAAAATAGTAATAAAAACCTTCCCAACTTAAAAAAAATAGACCCAGATAGATTCGTAGCAGAATTTGATGAGACATTCAAAGAAGATCTACAAACAATACTTCTTAAATTATTCAAAAAGACAGAAACAGAGACCTCCTAAATCTCTTATATGATGCAAGTATCACTCTAATACCAAAACCAGAAAAAGAAACAACAAAAGAAACAAAAAATCCATTTTCTCCACTCCTTTTCAATATAGTGCTTGAAACTATTTCAAGCAGCAAGAAAAGAGAAGGAAATTAAAGGTGTATTCATTGGAAAATAAGAGGCCAAGGTATCTCTATTTTCATACGATATATTATACATAAAAGATCCCAAAAGCTCCACTAGAAAACTGTTCAAAATTATTAACACTTTCAGTAAAGTGGCAGGTTACAAAACCAACTTTCAAAAATTAGTAGCCTTTCCTTTTACCAATAACAGCCAATCAGAAAAAGCATGCAAGGAAACCCTCCCATTCGCCATAACATCAAAAAATTAAAAATATTTGGGAACAAATCTAACTAAAGACAATAAATATCTCTACAATGAAAATTTCAGATTTTTAAAGAAACAGATCCTACCACGTCATGGATTGGTAGAATCAATATTATAAAAATGACTATTGTGTCAAAAGCAACCTATAGATTAAATGCAATGTCAATCAAAATACCCACAATATTCTTCACAGAGCTAGAATAATGATAATAAAATTCATATGGAATCACAATAGAACAATGCTGAGGGGACCATTAGACCAGAACTCAGATTATAATACAGAGCTATATTCATAAAGTCAACATTGTACTGGCACGAAACTAGACACGTAGATCTGAGGGGCCTTGGTGCAGTCTTGGCATAACCTACTTTATGTTTGAAAAGGAGCTAGTTGGGTCTTGGGCAGTATAGGTAGTCCGTGACCAGCCCGGTTGTGTCTCAGGACTTCCCCCTTCATGAACAATTGGATATTAATAGCTAGGTCCTAGGACTTTCTCCTCCGTGAATGGTGCGTGATCAGTCCCAGGTTGCTGTGTCCCAGGTTGCTGTGAGACCCAATACATACTCACTGGAACTTTAAAACAATTGGTTATGCCCACCTCACCATGGAAACCCTATTTGAGGTTTTTGCCTTTAAATGTTACCTGGCACTCCCTAATAAATGAGTACCTGCTCTGACTACACTCCCTGTCTCGTCTGATCGTCTCCAGGACTGGAGGCTGGGAGCTGGTGGACAGCGCACTCATCTTTCCCTGGCCCCCTGTGCGCTGACCTTCTGAACAGAAACAAGAACCCCCAGAACCCCCACATAGATCAATGGAACATAATAGAAGAACCAAACGTGTACATGCAATTTCAGCCCTCTGATATTTGACCAAGGTGCCAAGAATCTATAAGGGAGGAAAGACAGAATTTTCAACAAATTGTGATGACAAAACTGGATCTCTACCTGTAGAAGAATGAAATTGGACCCTTATCTTTCACCCTGTACAAAAGTCAACTCCAAATGGATCAAAGACTTCAATACAAGATCTTAATGTCTGAAACTTCTAGAAGAAAACATAAGCAACACCCCCCATGACATAGGTGTAGGAAAGAACTTTCTAAATCAGATATCAGGTGCTCAGTCATTAAGGTCAACAATCAATAAGTGGGACTTCGTTAATCTACAAAGCTTCTGTTTAGCAAAAGACGCAACCAAGGAGGGAAGAGAGAACCCACGGAATCGGAGAAAATCTTTACCAGCTACACTTTGGCTAGAGGAATAATATCTAGAATATAGGAAAACTCAAAAAACAAAGAAATAAGAAAATAAATGACCCGATAAAAAGATGAGCCATAGACCTGAACAAAGTTCTCCAAGGAAGAAATAAAAATGGTTAAGAAACACTTTAAATGAGAGACATCCTTAGTAATTTAGAGAAATGCAAATAAAACTTCTTTAATATTCCTTCTGACCTTAGTCAGACTGACTCAGATCAAGAGTTGAAAGACACCAAATGCTGGAGAGGAGGATGTGGGGAAAGAGGAACACTCACTCACTGCTGGCAGGAATGCAAACTCTTGCAGTGTGGAGAACTCCCCAAAAAACTAAAAATGAATCTACCATATGATCCAGGTATACTACGCCTTGGCATGTACCCAAAGGACTTCCTACTGTAGACATACCTTTGCTTCCACATTTGTGGCTGCTCCCTTCACAACAACGACGAAAGGGACACAACGTAAATGTCCCTCCACTGACAAACGTTTAGTGAAAATGTGATAAACACTGAAGTTCTACTCAGTGCTAAGGAAAGACAAAATCATGAAACTTGTAGGATGGAAGTCATGAAAATGGAAAGGAATCTTGGAAATAAGGAGAATCCAAACCCCTGAAATATACACATACAACATCTCAACATGAAAGTGCATGTGTATACCTAAAGTCTATGCAACTAGAAACACAGTTCCAGAAAGAAGCAATATTCCTCTGAATTGTTGGTCATTGGAGTTCTGGATACTCCCCCAAAACACAGGCTATTGCCACAGCCCTTGATTACCTACCAGAACTTGAAGGTAAGAAACCCTACTGCTTAAGGCAGGGTATATTTCAGAAATAGGACTTGGAGCAAAGGAAAGGAAACTGACTTGGAATCTTTCTTCCCAATGTTTAGCTCTTATACTCATGGAGGATGCTATGCAAATTCCTAATGGAAAAAAAAATCAGTCAACAATCCAACACACTTCTAGAGTTTAATAACCACAACAACTTGTACAGCAAACTATCTCTATTCATGCCATAATGACACTTTTGTGTAAAAAGTAATTCATGACTGTTTAATTGGTTTTAATTTTCTCTGAATAGTAGAGATCTCCTGGATGACCCTGTAAAAAGCAGCCCAAAACACATGACTGGAGGAATCATAGATCCATATTATGTCAATATCTCTAAATAAATGAAATTTCTTACTTCATTTTAAATATGGATCCTTATATTCACAGACATGTAATTTGTACACCACTCAGCAACGAAACTTGTTTTTGCAAGACATAGAGGCTATTACAGAGTTTCATATGTAGTCACACAGAAAATATATGTCTTAGAGATGCCCAGCCATATGTGACACGTTTACAGTACAAGCCGAACACCTAAGGCTCATGGAACGCAGTGGAACAGGAGGTAGAGAGAACACTAATACATTCTTTAGCTCTCATCAGGGACCTCATACAACAGTGTGATACACACAGAAAACCACAATTGACTAAGTTTTAGACAATAAGAGACTACAGGGTATGTTGCTGGATAGATATTCTACAGTAAAACTCACCTATCTAAAGCTCAAGGAACAATGGAGGAGATGGGGCAGAAAGACTGTAAAGAACACAAGTTGGTGCATGAATATAAGAAAACAAGCTTTCAGGCCAGCCATTGGGAACTTGATTATATGAACTTGCGACTATGGAGGCAGCATACACAAATCCCATGCTGTCTCAATCAGAAAAATCTTTGACATAGAACAAGGGAAATGTGCAGCAGGCTCCAACACCAGCTCCTTACTGCTAGATGAGGGAGAGCAGATCTGCTTTAAGAGAGTACAGTGACTCTAGTAGAAAAACTTGCAATAGGAACATCTGGGTATGCATATATACATACATTTGACCAGATAGGATTTAACATATATGATAGAATGCATGAAATCAGTTGGGAAATGTTATAGTATGACCAGCTAGGGGAGGAGGTATAAATTGGATTATGATCTATTATATCGAAAGAACAGAATCTTAATAAAAATGTTTTTAAATAGTGTTCTCCACTCTGATTTCCACAGTGGTTGCAACAGTTTTCAATCCCACCAGTAGTAAATGAGTGTTCTACTTTCCCTGTGCATCACTTGTACGTGTTGTCATTTTCTCTTGATCTTAGCCATATGACTGAGCTAAGATGAAATCTTATAGTAGTTTTCATCTACATTGCCCTAATTACTAAGGACGTTGAACACATTTTAAGGCATTTCTTCACATGTTTATTTTTTCGTTTGAGAGCTCTCTGTCCAGAACCATAGCCTATTTTTTAATTGGGTCATTTGTTTTCTGAATTCGTCAATTTTTTTTGGAGTCCTTTGTATAGTTTGGATATTAATCATTCAATAGATTTATAGCTGGTGAAGATTTTCTCACACTCTGTTGGCTTTTTCTACACATGATTGGTTCCTTTGCTGTACAGAAGATTTTTTAGTTTAATCAGGTTCCATTTATCATTTGTTGTCCTTCAATTTTGAGCAACTGATGTCAGATTTTTAAAACCCCTTAACTTCACCTTTATCATGTAAGGTAATGCCTATGTATTCTTCTAATAGTTTCAGCACATCAGGCTTCACATTGAGGTATTGAACCATTTTGGGGTTGACTTTTGTGCAGGGTGATAGGTATAAGTCTAATTCATTCTTCTACATGTGGAGATTCAATTTTGTAAACACCATTTGTTGAAGATGCTGTATTGATTCCAATGCATGTCCTTGGCACCTTTGTCAAATAGCAGGTGGCTGTAATTTGGTGCACTCAAGTTTGGGTCTTCTATTTTGTTCCATTGATCTAAATGTCTGTTATTGTGCCAATATGCTGTTTTTATGGCTGCAAATTTGCAGGATTGATTGAAAACTGGCTTGGTAATCTTCCTAGCATTGCTCTTGGTACTAAGGATTTCTTTGGTAATACAGGGTCTTTGGCATTGCCATATGAATTTTAGTATAGCTTTCTTTCTATTTTCATGAAGAATGCCATGTGCATTTTGATTGGCAATTCATTTCATATAAAATGTTTTTCGGTAGGATAGTCATTTTCAAAATATGAATTCTACCAATCGATGAACTCAGAAGGTTTTTCCATCTCCTTGTGTCTTCCTCTGTATGTGGTTTGCAAATATTGGATTGAGAATTTTTGCATTTGTGTTCATTAGGGATTAGGCCAAAAGGTTTTGTTGTGTTTTTGCCTGGTTTTGGTAACAATACTAGCATCACAGAAGGTGTTTCTGTTTCTGTTTTTTCGAGTGTTTTCATTACTGTTGGTTATAGTTCTTCTCTGAAGATCTGTAACATTCTATTGTGAATTCAGCTAAGCCTGTTTTTTTGTTTTGTTTTGTGTTCACAAAGAGAGTACGTATTACTGTTTTGATTTCTTTATTTATTATGATTCTCTTTCAGTTGAACTCTTTGGATTGAATTTCCTGACTTCACTGAATTGAAAAATTTGTCATTTTATTTTTGTAAGTTTAATAGAGTAAATATTTGTTAATTTTATTTTATGAGTATGAGTGTATTGCCTGCATGAAGTAAGTGTAACCTTGTCATGCAATGGCCGTAGACGTTAGAGGTGGGCATCAGATCCCCTGGAACATGAGTTATGACAGTTGTTAGCTGCCATGTAACTGCTGAGAATTTAACCTGGATCCTCTGCAAGAGCAGCCAGTGCTCTTAATATGTGAGTCCTGAGGGTAAACAGTTTTAAAGTATTCCTTTATAATGTGGTGCATCTTTTTAGTGACTGTTGTGATCTCCTTTAATTTCTAATTTTGTTAATTTGGATTTGCTCTTTCTTTCTCTTGGTAATTAGGCTAAGGATCTGTCTAACTTACTAAACTTTTCAAAGAAATAACTTGTAGATTTTTTGATAATTTTTGTATTGTCTTCTTTATTTCTATTTCATCCATTTCTATTCTGATTTGTGTTATTTCTTCTATTTTATTAGGTTTTGCCCTTTTTCATTTTCTTGCCCTTTGAGAGTCTTGAGTTGTAAATATGAAGTCAGCTTTGTGTTTATCATCTCTTGGAAATAGAATCATAGTACATTGTGGTTTGGTGATTTACTATTTGTTATAACATGAATGCAGCTGCAGAATCTGCTTTCCGCCCTTCCCCCTGTCTCTACTTCCTTCTGCTTCCTTCCTTACCTTCTCCACTCCCCTTATCTCTCCTTATCCTTCTCCACTTCCTTCATTTTGTCTCTTCTCCACTCTCCTCACCCCCTTCCATCCCCTCCTCTTGTTCTTTTCTTTCTGGACAGGCTCTTCCTATGTAGCTAGATATGCTGTGAAAGTCAATATCTTCCTGCCTCTGCCCTGCTCCCCGTACTGGAATTAAAATGTGTGCTGATCAGCTACATCACTGCTGATCCTCATTTTAAACCCCATTTTCCAGTGCTGTGAGCTTTAAGTTTTAGGTAATGTCATCATTTTTCTACCTTCATCTCACAGCGTACAACGAAACAATGTTTCCCTAAAGGCAGTCAAGGCAGGCTTCTATTCCTGTGTAAGCTGCTAATTGGTTACTCAGAGTTGCAGTTCTATTCTTTCAAGTTAAAGCAGTCCTATTGACAGCTTTAAATACTTTGCTAAAGCATCAATTTCTGAATGTCTCCAGTTTTACTGAATATCTAAAAAGACATGCATGCATAGAACTGAAAAGATTATTGGAGAAATATGTGAACAAATTTCAACTATATTTCTGCTTCTATACATGATGTTTTATTGAAGATTATTGTATTTTTTTAACAGAGTCTCCACACTGCTGTGTGGACCAGGCTGGCCTTGAACTCACAGCAGTCTGTCTGCCTCTGACTCCTGAGTTCAGGGATTAAAAACAAACACCACCACACCTGGCTATAATTGTGCCTTTTAAAGAATGCACTGTATGCCCCTGGTTATAACTGAAAGATTTTGATATCAAAATAGCCACCTTTTGCAAGAACTATGCCTAATTATCAAAGTCAGTGCAGAAAGCAACATCCATAATACATTGTTAAGTATAGTTATTGACTTTTGCAACTCTCAAAAACACTCTAAAAATAACCAAAAAAGATAAACAAGAATGATATTTAATGTGTTTTATTTTTTAAGTATTCTGGCATCTTTGCAACAGTTACCATTTACAGTTGAATAAGAAAAGACAATTTCTTGATTATTTGATAGTATTTCATATATTTTAGTAAATACTTGTCATTAACATTTATAATTTCTAGTCACTTTTCAATTTTAATGTGAAAATATTATTTTGAATGTATGATAATCTTCTTTAGGTTATCCTGAGAACTTGATATCTCACTCGAGTGTGTGTGTGTGTGTGTGTGTGTGTGTGCGTGTTCTTAGAGGAAAAATAATTCTTTGGGTGCCTGACATTAATATTTGAGTAAAATCTTCCTGGAAATTAAGTGCTGAAAATCTTGAAATGTTCAGGTCTTTGGAGGTTACATAAGGGAGAAGATCTAAGAGAAATACAAGATTAAAACTTTGAAATTAATTCTACCATTAATTGATTTCTAATGCTCAATTTTCACTTGACATTCTTATCAAAGTTGTACAGGTTTTAAATTTAAAATTAAGAGGTGCAATAGCAATGTTGTATGATCTGAAGGATTCCATCATACACCAGGAAAGAAATGAAATCATGCCAACTTCTTTATAATAATTATAAATGACTTTAGAAGGCATTGCCCTTTGCTTATCAGGTTGTAATTATGTACTATTAATATGTTATCTTTTCCTGTCTCCTTGATATTTTCTATGTCTAACTGGATTTCTTCCCATCACCTACTGGTTGATATATTACCAAGCATCTGTCCTGCTCCCAAACACATTATGTGTCTACCATCCTTAGCTCTTCCAAATGACCTCTGTCTTGACATTTTTTTCATGAGCCAAAACGAAACTTTGGCAACACATAGTTTTGCTAAGAGCTGATCTTGGATGGCATTCAGGCTTTGGGTCCTATTCTGGGGATTCTGGACTCCCAGAGAACATTTGAGTTTAATCCAAGTAGAGAGACAGAAGGTTAACTCATTTGGTTTTTTTGACATCCAATTGTTATGACTATTTTGAGCTTGTGTCCTCTATACATTTGCTGAAATTGACAACATTGACCTGAAATACTGAAGGCGGTGTGAACAAGGAAGGAGGCAGGGAGGCAGAACTCCATCTGCGTCTGGAAACTTGGGACATTTTACCTCGTATTCCCAACTCAAATTTCTGACTGGTCTCTTAAGCAAATCTATCCTCACTACAGATCTGCGATGCTTTCACTGTGATTTTACAAGAGTTGAGCTCTTACAGTTATGTTTCTAGTTTCAGCTAAACCACATATTCCTCTACCTCTAATTCTGGTACATATTTACTGTAACTTGGCTACTAATATGGAGTTAATATTTCTGTATGTGTATAAAATTTATTATAATTAAACAAAAATATAGTTATCTATGGTAAAAGAGAGAAAAAATATCTAAAGCCCGTGTTTTAAAGGAAGCAATAATCCAACATCTCTTCTTGGCCACAAGCATAACACACACATACAACTGATTCATAAAAATTATGTTCCCCCCCTATGTTCTGTATTTTGAGGTTAGAATATGATGGAAGAAAAGGGCCAGTTAGTTTGAGTAAATATAATGGACACAATGACTTTCCTTGTTTAAATTTTTTGTGTCGTGTTTGGGGAATCGTGTCTGCCGTATAGTTTGTTCCATCATCTTTTATCCGCTTCAATCTTGCTAATTTAGCAAATGTGGAATTCATGTTCCAACGATTCCTAACTTTGGTTAAATTCACTTAAGACTTCCTGCCCTCCAAAAGGAATAGAAATTGTTATGAGATTGGATACATGAGCAATGTGGCTAATGTCTCTTTAAACTCAGTCTTTTTTCATCATAGGCACACCTAACTGTACATATGATATGTGAACTCTAGTGTAGAACTTGCTGAATGTTTCTACAATGAAATAGAAGCATTTTTCATGGTGAGAGATCCACTCTTCACATTTGCAGCAAGGGCTATCTGTATTCAGTGCCATCTTCCTGTTTATTATCAGACTCAAACAATGAAAGATATCACTCTCTCAACCCTGAGTAATTCCCTTTCATCAATGATTCCTTTCCTTATATTCTAGTTATTCTTTTCTTTCTTTATATGCTTCCTTTCCACATTACACATCAATTCTCATAACTCCAAACCTCAACAAGGAATCCAAGAACAGTGCACTCATTCACTCTGGTTAAATTGCTTTTCTTATACTTTGTGTCCTTCTGTCCTTGTACAATGGGAATCCGGATAGCTGCAAAGAAAGGATTTAAAATGTTTTCTGCCAGAAGAAGTCCGGGAAAAGGGAAGATGTTGAAACTATACCACACATAAACCCATATTCATACAAACAAACACTCTCACACAGATACACACCTATGTATATATGCCTGTGACTGGAGACTACAATGTAACATTTTATTTAGTAATAATAATGAGCAAATAAATACATTTTGAAATTCAATATGAGATATTTTTAAGATCTATAACTCTAAAAAATTGCTTTTTAAAGAAATGTATTTGTTATTATTTTATGTTATGTGCATGAAAATACTGTCTGAAGCACACACCCACTAAATTTCATACCTGAGCAAAAAGCAAACTACAGCAACAACATAAACAGAAGAACAGTTTCCTATCAGAAACCAAACCAACAAAAGATATCCACATGCATAAGCAGAAATGCAAAATAAATAATATGAAAAGCCAGAAAAATATGTCTACAACAAAACTCCCTGGAACTACAGAAGTATTCTGCAATAAGAATGACTCCAAGGTACTCCAGACACAGAATTTCATAGTGCAGTTCTAAACTTGATCAAATAACTGAAAGAACACACAGATATACAACTCCAGGAACTCAAAGAAGATAGGTATAGACTTGTGATGGAAGCTCAAGAAAATAGAAATATGCAGAAGAATGAAATAACAAAAACTATTCAGGACTTGAAAACTAAATTCACAAAAGAGGTAAAAATATTGGATAAAACCCAATCTGAAATGAAGATGGAATTTAAAAAAGAGAGGAGAAAGCCTCACAAACAGAGTTAATGAAATGGAAAAGAGTATACCAAGACAGGATGAGAAAGTAGAAGAACCGAACTCCTCAATCAAAGACTACAGAACATTTAAAAATATAGAAGAATGGAATACACAGGAAATGTGGGACACGATGAAAAGACCGAATATACCCGTTGTAGACATACAGGAAGGCGAAGACTCTCAACCTAACGACACTGACCAGATCCTCAACAGGATTATTTCATTATACAGCACTACAGGACTATAAAATCAGATTAAGCCCAACTAAGTATCAGTAGATGGCTTCAATATCCCACTATCTCCAATAGAGGGGTCAACTGGACAAAGAATAAACATACATCTGAATTAAATGATAACTTACATAAAATGGACCTAACAGACATCTACAGAATATGCCATCAAAACACCAAAGCATATTATTTCTACTCAGCAGTTCATGCAAGCTTCTCTAAAATTAACCACTTATTCAGGCACAAAGCAACTATTGACAACTGATTACTTCTAGGTGAGAGAGAAAAGATCTTCTTTAAGTAGTGATTCTAGATAGGCTGACTAGACTCCAGTCGGTGAACTTGCGCTGAGGGTCATCTGAGTACAGATGCTTGGCTATATAGGGCTTAATATATAGGTGGAAAAATGCACAAATTCCAGTGCAGGGAATTATGGGAAAACATGGAGACAGACTCTAAATTTAAGATCTATTATATGAAATGCACAAAACTATCATTTTACTGGAGGGAAAAAATAGGACTACTTCCAAACTTTTTTTTCTGGAAAGTTAACCAAATTTGGGTCACTCTCAGGGCCTGTCTTTCCTTTCTTCTGTTGAAAGATGAGGAAAGAATTTTTTCCCTAAATAGTGGAAACAAATCTTAAGTATTATGTGCGGAAATTAAAAACAAGAAAGATTTATTGTTATTTAATCCTCTCTATATCTTTGTCAGGACTTTGGTTTGTGCACATGCTTATGGTCAAGAAGAGGGTGTTAAGGCCCCTGCTGTTGAAGATACAATGGTTGTGAGCTGACTGATGTGGTGCTAGGCACTGAAACAGGGCCTTCTGCAAGAGCAAATGCACTCTGAGGTCATCTCTTCAGATCTTTGTTTAATTTCTGCAATGCAACTGAGACTGGATGAGTGAAAAAAAAAAGAATAACTCTATTCCATAAATGTGGAATAAATACTTTTTATGAAAAGTACTCAGGCGGTGTAATATGATATATTCCTCAAATTCTTGACCCAGATCTTTGGAAAATATTTTGAGAGATAAAAGGATGGATTTGGCAATATCTCCATTATTTAGAATGTAAAATTTGAGATAAGGAGTTGAATGTGGGATGTTTCATTGGGAAATGATTGCAGCGTTCCAAAACAAGAGGGAAGAAAAGTATGGTTGAAATACACATTCAATCAGTGAAAATACACATTCTTTCTTGAGGTTATTTTTGTGTCCACAGGATATTGATGATGTCAGCCCTTCCAGATAAATATTCAGAATATTTCTTCGAATATTCCACTTAAAGGTATGGGATGCAGAAACATGTATCCAGCAGACTGTTTTGTCCTATTTTCATTTCCTCTCATCCCAGGTCACAGGATGTCCTTCGGGAAATTATGTACCTTTTAAGCATCATTAGGGGATGTATTGGTTAGTTTTGTCAATTGGACAGAAACTAGTGTCACATGGCACGGGGGAACCTCAATTAAGGAATTAGCCTGCGGGCATGTCTGTGAGGCTTTTCTTGGTTGCTAATTGATATAGGAGGACCCAGCTCTCTGTAGGTTGTGCCACCCCTAGGCAGGTAGACATCGGCTGTATAAGAAAGGTAGCTGAATAAGTCACAGGATGAAAACAAGTAAACAGCTTTCCTACATGGTCTCTGCTTCAGTTCCTGCCACCAGATTCCTGCATTTGTTTCCCTGCCTGATGGACTGTAAAGCATAAAATAAAATAATCCCTCTTCTCCCCAAATTGTCTTTTGCCACTGCTTTAGCACAGCAACAGAAGACTAACTAATACATGGTATCAACTGCATCATAAAGTTTCAGAACAGCAGAAGACACACAGCTGCAGTACTTGATAGGAAAGTTTCTTAGCAAGAAAACATTTCTCCCTTAGTAGCTGAAATAAAGGTGATGCCAGAATACATTCAGGGACAACAGCTAGGTATCCGAGCTTGTCTATCTGAAAACCTTTTACTGAGTGAATGCATGTTTTAAAATCCATACCACCCCGTGTGATCTCTCCAGATGCCAATGTAGAGTTTAAAAACTAAGGTCACATAATTTGAGTCTGGTTAAACAGATTGGGCCTCAAAACAAGAACACATGGGTACAGAAAGTGGACTTGTAGGGAGGAGAGTGGTCAGGAGGAGACAAGGTAGGTTAGGAGGTAAGATTAATCAAAATGCATTGTATACATGTATGAAAATATCAAAGAACAAATTCAATTTCAAAAATACTCACAAATGTCACCTCTTCGGTTACTTTATTTTCTTACATGAATATAGCTAGAGAGCAAATTTAAGTATGCTTATACCTTGATAAAAGCACGATTTAAATCAATGGAAGTCAACAATAAATATTTTCAAGAGCAAAAGAATATCTTATAGATTCTTGTGTTAATCAAAGTGTAACTGAAGATTATTTGATAGAATTAGTGAAATACATAATAATAGATTGTTACTCTCTAGAACACCGAGCAGTCATATATACTATTGAACCTACAGCTTGAACATATGAAAGAGATACCTGAGATGGTCAAGTTCTAGGATAATGACTATTTTATCTGGCACTTCTGCTTCCATACATGAATAGCGATGGTGTCGACTGTGAGCTTTTAATATACTTTAAGAAAATGTATATGTGACTGGCCTTGTGCTCTGTAAACAGAAGACAGGGAAAGAGTCATTTTAGTTTGACTCTTCTTAATATGTATAGCCTTATTTAAAAGATGTTATGTTTGCATGAATTCACATACTTATTAAGGGCACAGATCAGGGTCAAACTTTTTTTATTTATTGGCTACTTTTATGATAAATAATAAGATTGGTAGGAAAATAAGTAGTGGTCAGCAGATGAATGCTAGCATGTGATATAAAGGTTACTAATAAACTGGTGTAAATATGCAATCCAATGGTTGTTTTTACCAGAAATGAAGGCTAAATTCATTTCAAGGATCTTTTAAGTCAGAAAATATAGTTTGCATGAAGCCAAGAGTAACTGCTTTCAATTTTTCAGCACTGCTACACAAAAAGCCTGCCTGTATTTCTAGAGTTGAAACTTGGCTAAGAAAAGCTGGAAAATTACCATCTGGTTTCCATTGTCTGCAAATGGATAAAAGATTTTATTTAAAACCCATATGAACCAATCTTGAGAGGATAGCCCAGCTGTGGAGAGCAAAAACTGGGATCTATTGCTCTGAAGTTTACCTGAGGGTATTGTTCTAATTCCTATGCCCAAACCTAGCTACAGAGATTGCAGTCATAGCCAGATCCCACAAACGGTTTTGGAAAACTAATAAGGTGATATGACTGTTTTTCCTTTTTGTGGGCTCTGAGAATGTATTGCAAGCAGGCCTTCAACGTCTCTTTCTGTGACTAAAATCTGTAACCAAATTCGTCAATGGCTATTGCTAGGGGGAAAATAGTCTACTTGAACTAAGAACTAAACAAAGCATGAAGAAAGAAAATAAAAGCACTTGGTGCAGATGAAGTTAACTGAGGCATGGCAGCAAGTCCTCTGAAGACATTGATGGCCACATTGTGTCAATAAAGCGGTGATTAAAACAGTGTATCACTTCTTTTGAGTGCCCCACTCTGCTCATCCCAAAGACTCATTTTATCCATGAAATACCACATTTAATATCCTCAGTCACAAGGACAAATTGGCCATAATAAATTGGAAAATCTATGATGAAATGGTGCACTATTTCTGTAGCTACTGATGGCATAGAGTGAAAGAATTTCCTCTGCACATGGACTACACATAAAAGGACATTAATAAAAGATTCATTGAACCCTTTAAAATTTATTTACCTTTTATGAAAAGAAAAGACACAATTCATACATTAAAAATTTGAGGACTTCTTCCCAAAAGTTATTCAGACTCTAGTTTAAGGATTGGCCTAAGGAGTAGACATCATCAAGATGCGTCAGCAAGCAAAGTTTCAGTTTCTTTATTTGTCCTGACATGGAACATTTGCAGAAACATATGTGATCATGTATGGATATATGCTTTTTAGATTGTTTAATAGGAATGAAACAAAGTAATTCCTTACAGACTGGACATTTAAAATTTCAATATTTATGCATCTATGTAATTCTCATAATTTATTATCCATCTATCAATCATCTATCACCCATTATCTATAATATATGTATCTATCATCTATCTTTCTATCTACTTATCATCTATTGTCTACCTACATATCTGTCATCTATCATTACCTATCTATCATCTACCTATAATGTATCTATCATCTATTTGTGTATTATCTGTCATCTATCTATAATCTATCATCTATCAATCAATCTATCTATCTATCATCTACCTATCTGCATCTCTATCACACATACACATATGTTCTATATTAGACTTTTCTATAAACAGTCATTTCCTCATTTTTTTAGCTATAATCTCAGCACAAGGCCGAAAATATATGTACTAATACTTTTTGCTGAAGGTTAATCTGAAATTTGTACCCATATCCCCAAATGAAAATCTGGCCACATTTATTTTACAAAAATAAGATGAGAGTTTATTTTGACGAAATACTGTGGAGAACAAGAGCTTGACTTTCCACTATACACCTATATCCTCCTGATCTTGACAAAAATTCTTTTATAAACTGAGGCGTCAAGACTTGTTACCATAAGATGTCAAAGAAAGTATGTACATAGTCACTGCAGCATTACATAGATATAATGATGTTTATGTAATGCAGTTTTCAATGTTTTCCCTCCATTGCAGAGACAGTGTTTCTACACAAAAATCTTGCAATGCTGTGTTTCCATTTCATTTGATGTAGCTTTTCTAGTGGCACATCTGCATTCCAAATGCAAGTGAAAAGATTACTGTAATTGTCATTGAATTATGAAACTAGAGATGACATTGATTAATCGGTAGTTTTATGTGTAATATCAAATCATGATAAGTCCACTGTTACATTCATCAAGTCTGAATTATTTTCTAGGAATTGTATTTTGACCACCAAAAACCACAACGACTTCGATGAATATGTAGGTTAAGTTCTCTGTCCTTCCATCAATTTTCCGTCCTGTGTTCTGGGATTGGATTAATCCCTCATCCAGAAGTAGAACATTTGACCTCAGTTTCAGTCAATCAGAGCACCACAATTTCCCAACTGCATATATTGACCTGGATGTGATACAATGATAATGAAATTCGTTAAAAAAAAACTTTTCCTTGAACTTAATAAGAACAATCCTTACAGTGTGTGCCACAATTACAAGAAAGCATTTAGGTTAGTGAAATTTTTTTTGGTCATTAAGGAGGTCCAAGAGAGAATAAAACAGGTTCAGATGATATTTTTTCATGATAGATTTTCATGGAAATTTTTCAAAAATAAGGAAAAGAACAGATGTGTTTTAGGATGATTATCTGACTGCCTATTAACTAGATAATAATTAGTAGATAATAACTAGTAAATAAGGGGAATAGGGGTCTGGAGAGATGGTTTAGCAGTTACCAGCAATGGTTGCACTTGCAGAGGACTCAAGTTTGATTCCCAGTACAAACATGGTGGCTGACAACCATCTGTAACTCCTGTTTTGGGGAATTTGATGCTCCCCTCTGACCTCCATGGGTCTTGCATGACAAAAACGCTCTTACATACATGCAGGCAATAGACTCATACACATATATTATGTATAAATATTGTGGCAAATATCCGAAATGGATAAAATATAACATTTATCATATACATGTCTATTCATTTCTCTTTCAATGTACTTTCCTGCATTTGAATGTTGATGCATATGAAAGCAAGCTATGTGTTATTTTGATAGCTTGTCTTGAATTCCTGCATCTTGAATGCAAAGCATTACTTCTTTTGGAACTTTAGTTACATTAGTCAATAAATTTCCCCTTTTCTCAAGCTAGTTTGAAGCAGGTGATATAGGGTATTCTAGAAAGGCATAGTGAGTTTTTAAAATGGCATGGTGAGCAATGAACTAAATAGTTGAACTTAATTGTTTGTTACTGGAAAAGTTTAATCCATTCTTTACCCCCTAATGGAAAGGATGAATGGAGAATTTGGGAATAAAGATTTCCCCAACATTATAAAGTTCATTCCACAGAGCTCCAAAATGTATTCTTATATAAGACATTGCTGAAATATTTAAATCCATCTTAAAATACCACTGCACATGGGGGGGATTTGTTTTCATGAGTCAATATTTCATCAAAACATAATGAGGAATATTGTTGTACATGCTTTCAATGAGGGTTATTGCCTTGAGTTTTCCATATCAGTGAAAGTGTGATTTGATCCTGAAGCAGTTAAAGCATCTGCTAATGAAGGTGGAGCCCAGGCTGTGAAACTTTCAAAGCCTGCAAATTACAATGGGATCACGAAGAGATTACAAAATGTCACATATTAGTTCTAGTGATTTCTAACAAGGAAATAACTGCCTGGAGATTTTCTCAATATGGAGCACTGTCATGTTTGGCTACCATTGTTTCTTCAGAACACCTATGAATATATTTTGATGTTCTAACCCAGCATTTTAAAACTTTCTGCTTGTGTATTTCTTAATGAATATTTTATCAGTTTTCACTGCTGATGCTATTTAAGCATGTGATAAGCTTCATCCTAATTAATGAAAGAAGGAAAGGGTATTTTTAAAAGTGCAGATGTTGTACAAACCAATAAACTAACAACAGAATAAAAGCAAATTTCATCAAATCTTCGCTAGAGTGGCTGATTATAAATGGATGATGGTCAGAGGTCACTATTTTGGTCTCTGTTCATTCTTTGGTTTTAATTTCACTTAAACAAATGAAAAAAGAATTGGTCCTTTTTAAGACACTTATAAATAAGGAACAATTTATTCTTGAATCTTTTATCCATAAGTTGATGCTTTCCATGTTGCAGTATACTGTCTGGATATAATACCTCCTTATAATCTATTATCTATTAACTATTAACTTCCTATAAGTGATATCATAAACATACATTACATTTACTTTCTCTATTTTATTTTCTCTACAATCTTCTCCAGTCTGGTAACAACTATTTCATAGCCAAGGAAGCAAGAGAATTATATAGAATCTTGTCAAGGTCACCTACATAACAATGGTGACCTATTTGACTCCAGAAACAATGTGCTTCATAAAATCTTTCAAATAAGAATATATGAAGACCATAAAGAATCCCATAAACACCCCATATGTCAAAGCCACTCAGTGGAAAAGTTGCTTTTCTTGATGTTAAAGCCAAATATCCTCTGGCTATGATCATCAGATTCCTGCAGGTTCTAATGTGAGTGGCAGAAGGTAGTTATAATGTGGCCATCCACAGGATCCTGATAGTTCTTAATGTAAAACTAATGCCTTGTAATAGAAGCCCATGCATAACATAGAGAAGTGGGGACCTTTTTAAATATAGATACAGGCACTTGGGAACCTACAGACTGCAGTTTGAAGATATTTCAGAAAGGGCTGTTGTGAAGATTAGAGTAAAAATGCAAAGGGCCCTGAACATCATAAGTCCTTAGTCAATGGTTGATGCTCATTTTTTTATGGTTTTAATAATAGCACCAGGAACATTTTTCTCCTAAGGTGATCTGGGTCAGATACAGTTGGACAGTTCTTCTTTTGTTCTTTTGAACCAAGTATTTGACAGGCTGACACGATTACAATGTCTTTTTCTCTACCTTTGTAAACTTATCTGCTATGTGCCCACTTTGTGACCCTGAGCTGTGCAGAGACCACTAAAATGAGATGGAACGGGTGATGGGAAACACTGCTGTTAAGATGTTAGGATGATAAACAAATGAATGGCCTTGTCAGTTCTTTAGAAAATACACAGGGCAGGAAATATAGATAGCACATCAAAACAGCGATACATCACGAGATTCATTTTCCTTCCCTTTTATTGGCTTACATACTGGCTACCCTGCATGATCATTTCAGAATCATCAACTCTATAAAACATGATTTATGTCTTTGAGTTTTTGTCATTACTACTGTTCTGTATCTCAAAATTAGCCGTAGATTATTCCTTTTTCATAAAATGACAATATGAAACAGAATCTAGCATATGAATACTTTGAAAATGGTGTGGAGTAATTCAGTGGTCCCATTTTTGTCTATCAAATGTCTATTATGTGCTAAGAATTGGATAATCTTTTTTTATGTTTATGCTTTCTAAGTTTGTAGTATTTTTAAAATATTTTATTTAATATTTTAAAATCTGTATGAGTATATGGCTTATATGTATGTAAGTGAATCCATGTCATGAAATGCCCTTGGAGGTTAGAAGAGGGCATTGGAGTCCTCTGGAACTTCAATTTCAGATGGTTGCTAGCTGTCATGTGGGTGTAAGGAATTGAACCTAGTTCCTCTGGAAGAGCAGTCAGTGCTCTTAACTGTTGAGACATCTTTCCAACTCCCATATTAATTTTTTATTAAAGAGTAAAATAAAGTTAAGTATAGATAGTTAGAATATTAGTATTTGGAAAGAGCTAAATTCTGAGTTGACAAATATCTACGAGGCAAGATGTCTCTGTTCTTTCCATGACTGTGACAGACATCACTAACGGATTCCTGTTAATCTTCTTCATTAGGCTTCAGTGTATGTGATCTCAAGTTGTCATAATGCCTTTCTAGAAAGTTATGATTCACTATTTATAAATACATATATGTCATTTGCTGAATTGTGTAACTGACACAGACGCTCTAAATGAATCACCCTAAGTTAGATCTTGACTCTCAGGTTCAAATCTGGCAACTGGATACTGGATTCCTAGCAGAAAGTGGCTAAATATTCCTGCTCTTCTTTCTTTTTATTATTCTGATACATGAATTGCTTTCTTCCTGTAAAATATATCCTTCATCTACGCCTGAAGACAAACCTCCAATTTCCATTCTTTGGTGCCAAGTATCGAAATTGCAACTAACTATACTTAATTTGATCAGCTTAAAGCTCATGTGAGAGTGGAGGAGGCTGGGAGATCTGGCTCCTGTGTGTAATATGCGAGTGTTCATGGCCAGATTGATTCTCATTTTTACTTGGATCCCTGATTTTAATTTTGTATTATAAGTAGTACTGAAATAAGCCTATACTCTTATCATTCTTAAGGAACTGGTTATTTTAATATAAGAATTATATTCTCTAAAAACTTTTTTGAAACATTGTGTTAATACATATCTGATATCTTAGAAGTTCAACTTAAAAGCTCTTTAGGGAGATAAAACAATCATCTTCCAGGACGGAAGAAAACATTGTCAAAATTACCGAATGCCTCATTGATTTATTACTTCCGAAATGACAGGCTTGCATTTTAGTCTCATTTCCAGTGACATCGAGTAATTACAAGTGAGTAGGAGAAGAATCTCATGTTGGAATTGCCCAATAATATTGCCTATCTCATGGGACAATGTGGTTTCACTATTTTTAACTTCAGTTGAATCTTCACTCACATATTTTATATATATAAATATATATATACATATATAAATATATATGATATATATATATATATATATATATATCAAAAGACCATTAAAGGAAACATGCTAGAAATAAAATTATTTCCCAGTTATAATTCAGTCCAAAAGCTGCATTAAGACAAACTTCATTTTTGCTCAGGGAGGAAGAACACTTTACTGAAGTAAATAACAAGCACTTGACTATATAATATATGAATGAATATGTAGATAATGAAACTGTTTTTTAGAAAAGAATGCCAACTAATAAGATTAGAAGAATTATTTGTAAGACTTTGACTTAACATCCTTCAGAAAATGATCAACTTAAGCTGGTAACATCAGTGGTTATCCATAGGAAAATGCTTCATATAGTTTGAGGGATTCATGAGGTATCCAGAGAGTCCATTACCATCCTCTCTCAGTACAGATTTTGAATATGAGACAAAAATAGGACTGGTGTATAAGGAAAAGAAGGGACCACCTGATGCAAATGATTGTGGGCAGCGTGATCAGTATTAAGAATTTGGAAGTCATGCTCCACTGAAGAGAACATGATTGGGGAAACATGGCAATTCTTTTTTGATAGCTGAGTTCAATCATGATGAAATATCAGCCAGAGCCATATCGAAGTTTCTTTTGCCAGATACCTTTCCAATAACAACTGTCAGCAATATAAAAACCAAGGGAAAAGTATAGAGTTTTTCTTGGTTGAGAGATACTTGCTAGCCAGGACCATATATGACCTTGTATTGGGTCCTTAACACCATGAGGATCATAGGGAGACAGTCAATGGAACTTGAAGGTTATGTGTTCTCAGTGGTATTAATATATGAACATCAATTTGCAAATTTGATAGCTTACAAAAATTGTTTGTTACTGAAGCACTATTTGCGGGAGATGGAGACATTGGTATTGCAGTGTTGAGAATAATGGAATAGCAGATAGTTTTGGCATTTGAGTGGCTCAAATGTACTTGAATGCTCCAGAAATAATTTTGCTGAGTTGTGCATTATGGAAAAACATGTACTCATTGGATGATGTTTAATCCCACTGGTTTTAATGGGTGCCTAACTTCATATTTTGAAGCACATTGTAAAACTGGTTAATATCAGAGAGAGAATTTTAACCCAAGCCCAGACCTTCTGAGGGTGAATTTTGATCATAGAAAAGTAATTGTAGCAGTATTGCTGTAACTGTTTGACATGTACTTCTCAAATTTATGTTGAAATTTAACCGTTAAAGTCATATGTAACTGATACTTGTACAGGGAGCATTGAACTGTGATAGGGATTAGATGATCTCATGAGAGCAGAACGCTCATCTTTGAGATGGTGACTGTATAGGGGAAGGAAGAGAAATGTTAGTAATTTTGATCCTTCTCACCAGGTAATTCTTTGCACTGCCTTCAGACACTGTAGAGTCTCCATGAACAAGAAAGGCCCCAAAGAGGCAATTTCTTAAACATAGATCCCTCCACCCCATCTTTAGAATACTGAGATGAATAAACCTTATTCTTTTTAAATATTCAGCTATAGGAATAGAAAAAAAAAACAATGAAAGTAAGGATAGCTTAAGGCTTTGACAATATCACAATTATGACTAAGATCCATTTTGTTTTGCTCAGCAAAGATTAACAACTACTTTGTGTTCAGCTTTGTCATCAGTGCTAGATGTCATTCTAGGGTAGGTTTTCAAATATTTAAAGATAATGCAAGTACATAAAGAGTAGAGGGATGGGTGTGAAATAATCAGAATCCAGGAAAAATAAGAGTGGATAGAAACTACAGGCTGTAGAAATGAAGTCAAAAAGCAAACGAAAATCAGCATGATAACCCTGAGTAGCAACTTAAGCTTTGAGGTTGACATTCTTTGGTTCTATGTTCAGTTTTACAGTTCAGTAACATAGCCACTGAGTGGGTAGATTAATCATACTACACTTTTCCAGCTGATTAATATTAATTTACCACATAATGCTAATGGTATACTGTATGCTCCCATTTTTCTCCTTAACTTCACTGTATTTTTTAGAGACCTATTTCTTCTCTTGCATGAAAAAAAGAAACAAAGTATGATGCTTTTAAGAACACAAAATTCATTATTTCTGCAAAGTATTTTCATAGTCTTCCTTTCAGTACTTCCTTACATGGAATATTCAGGTCTTCTATTATAGGAACCATTTGCAACAACCAAACATGTGTACAGGAGTGCGTGAGGCTGTACATCCAGGGGGATGTACTAATGGGTGCTCAAGGAACCCAAACAGTCCCCTTGCTTGCTTCTTCTTCTAGTGATATCATTCGCTCACTGTCACAATGTACACTCACTCGAGTTAGACAAGAGCATTGAGCAGTTCTGCCAGTTCGAACTAGCCTGAGAGGGAACCAGACCCCAAATTCCACTTTTGCAAACTTCATCTTATGAGATCAAGACTTTTGAGCAACCTATCCTTCCAGGTTAGGTCTGTTTCTGTCTCAATGCCATTCCCAGCTCTGAGTATTTAACTCTAATTTCTCACTCAGTGACAAAACTCCAGATTTGTTGGAGTAATTTTGGCATTCAGAATGAAACAGGCTCTTTACATTACTGTGAACTAAGTATCCAGAAGCCCTATGAATTTCCTATTTCCATATGCAGCAGATTTTCACATTCTGAAATGTTTCTTATGGGAACATGAGAAAACAGTTATAATTAAACTTAAGTAGAGACATTATTTTTAACACTATGTTGGGGTATACTCTTAAGAAGGGGCCTTGAAGGAAAATTCCACATTAGTAGACACCTCAGGTCTCAGAGGCAGAGATGACCTACCTCTTCCTCCTTGAGCTTAATCTTACATCCTTAGTAAGCAGAACCCCCCAAAATTCTAATTTAGGACAGGGGCATAGAAACAAGGGCCTTCGTTTTACTCATGTCTGCATTCACTTTAAAAAAATGCACATATTTTTCCTGGCTGAAAGAGAAGTAGATTTGCATTCATTTTTTTAAGTACCAACGTACTCAGGAATTAAAGCAAAGAATTTCCTTAGGAATCATCTACTACTTACTTGTGGAGTAAAAGAAAACAGTCATCAGATTCTGAGGCAGAAAGAGATTTCTCTCTTGTCCCCTTGCCCCCCACTCTTACTTTTTTCTTATTTTAATCATTACTCATAAATTTTGCACTGGATTTCTACTCTTGCTTGAACAACTGAAAAACAATGTAAAATAATACCAATGTGTTCTCTTCTTGGGTAGTCAGAAATTCAAGATCAGTCTCACTGGGCTATAAACAAGATGTCACCTGGATGTGTTTCCTGTGTAACCTGATGAGAAAACTTGTTTCTCTTTTCTTTCATCATTTTCCAAACCATTAGTATAATGTCTTAACACCGCTGGCTCTGATCTCCTCTTCTGTATTCCTCTTGCATTCATAAGGTCATCAACACCACACTAACTCTACTAGAAGATTCCGGAAACACTTCCCATCTCAGTGCTGGCTAATGAGCAATTTTAATTCTGTATACAATGCAACAAAGCACCTTCAACAAGGCTTAGGAGGTTTGGAGGTGGGAATTTTGGGCTTGGCTTTTAAAAACAATTTTCTAATATTTTAACTATTTGTATGTGCATGTGGGAATATGTACATAAATTCAGATGGCTATGCTCAGAGGACAGAGAAGGCAATGGAACCCTGGAACTGGAGTTATGGGCAGATTAGAGATAATGTGGGAGCTGGTAACTTAATTTGGGTCTTTTGCAAGAGCAGTACACACTCTTGTTTATCTATTATATCATACGCTTTCCGTATGGAGCATGAAAGCAGACAAAGTTGAATATGACTATTAGAAAATGACTTAGGTTTTCATCTTTTCACCATTAACTGAATGTCTTTGTGTGAACAAGTTACATTTCCCTTGACTCTACTTACACATTTGTAAATGGAGTGAAATATGCCTTGAACATGGAAGTATTTCATAATCAATACAATTTTTTGCTTTATCTACCAATTCTACAAGGTAAAATAGGGAAAATAGCATCAAAGTATAAAAGCAGCTAGCATAAAATATCCTACCTGAGAAGCATAGGTGGTTCTCAGTTAACTGTGCAGTCTAGATGCAATTTAGATATTGTAATTCTGTAAAAGCACAATGACGGCAAATCATTTTATTCTTTAGTTTATGCATTATAATGGGTGAGAGAATATGTGAATTTGTCCCATAGTTTTGTGAGTGAAAATTTAACATAATAAGCCAGGCACAAATAATTACATCTAAAATAAGGCTTTACATTATATGATTTTTTTTTCATATGACACAAAGTAAGTTACAGTATGATTTTTAAACACTGTAAATTAACATACCAAGGAAGACTCTGAGGTCTCAAGCAGTCTTTTACGTGTGGGTGTGTGTTCCAGTGCAAATTTAGGAGGCTGTGCTTTTGTAACATATACAATTTCACATAGGTAGGTTATTTTTTCATATTTATTGACACAGGGTCTCCCTGTAACCCCAGCTGGCCCAGAATTTGAAAGGTAGACTAGACAGGCCTTGATTTCACAAAGAACCCTTGTCTCTGCCTCTGAGTGCTGAGATTAAAGGCGGGTGTCACTATACCCATATATATATATATATACTGGTGAGATACCCCAATAATCTTTGGGAGCCACAGGATGGATTTGGAGAACTGACTCCCACCACAAGGTCACCTTTGACATCACATTCATGCCATGACACAAGAGTGTGCACAAATAAGTAAGTAAATAAATAAATGAACAAATTTTAAAATAGATTTTTCAGAAGACAGAGGAAAATTTATAAATTTACCATTATATAAAACTATAAATATATGATACTCTAATATATCTTCATCATACTTAGACCCAGAATTTATCATTGACAGTAATTTTCCTAAAATGTCAATTTTCATAGGTTAATTTTAATAAAAAAATTAACCATATTTATAATATGCTTAGTAGGATAGAAGCTTTTGAATAAGATTTTTTATTTTTATTCGTGGAATATACAGAAAAATTAGGACAGAATTCGCACCTGTTCTAATAAAAGCTCTTAATTCCTTCCACTATTTTTATATTAAACATTTTCATATTCATCTCCCAAGTTAAACTGTGGTGTCATTGAAAATAGGTAAAAGTTTCCCCTGAAGTCATTGAATGTTTCAAGATGCACTGATTTCTTTAAAAGATGTGTCTATCCACAGTTAACCTGAACCACACACAGGGTGTTGAGCAGGGCACCAAGAAAATGTTGACAGCCCATTTACTGACAACAGGTACTTGTACCCAAGGAGATAAAAATCATCTCCTTTCACAAGATCTACAGAGATGACTGCACAGACAATTCAATTCTGTTTTGAGTACTGACATAGAGATATAGATAGATAGATGATAGATAGATAGATAGATAGATAGATAGATAGATAGACAGACAAATAGATTGATCTGTATAGTATATATAGTCTATATAGGGCATTTGCTTATGGGAAATAACAGATGCCTACTAATCCAGATACAGTGACTTTTTAGAGGAACAATATACATTTTAAGTAGGCAAAAATACTATTTTAGCAGACTAATTCTTTATAGGTAGGAAACACATAAAGAACCGTACATAGTCAGAGCCTTAGTGGACTCTGAGTCCTAAACAAGATTATAACATGAGAAGCCCAAATAACATAGTTTAGAGTCACTGCACCTATATACACATACTGCCTCTACTGCAAGAACGATTGTGGGACAAATCTCACTTTCTCTAATAATTTATAATTTTCAAGATATGAGATGTTTACCAATTTTTATAGTACCTATTGTTTTAGTCTCTCTCTTTTCATGAACTAAGTGGTAAAAATTCAGCACCTCCAAAATGCTGAAATAATGTTTTAAATTAATGAGCAACGGATTAAGTGTATGGACCAAATCTTGTTGATAAAGACATCCCTAATCTGTTAAATCTTATGTTGTCTTCTTCAGAAAGCCTTGGGCTATTGAAAGCTGCCTCAAAATCAGTGAGACTTAAATTTTAAACGTAAAACTTGTTTCCGGTAAAGAGAGCCCCCTTGAGAATTTAACTGTCTCAAGTAATCAACAAAGATTGCTTTGGTAATCTTAACCAAGCCTGAAATAATTGAGTATCTCAATACTTGGGTCCCTTGCAGTATACCCATTAGGACATGCATTTTGGCTATTGAAAATGCACATTATCTTCTCACGTAGATGGATTCTTTCTTAGGCTAGAAAATCATTTTGGTTGTCAATAAATGCAAATGTACCAAATGCCAATGTAGCTAAAATACCACAGCACCTAGGGATACCCTCCACAGTCGTTATGAGCACTTTTTTTTTCTGAAGCCCCTTTGTAAAGCCTTTGTTACAGTTCAAGCTACATTAGAAATTAATCTTAGTACTTTAACAACATGATGAAAATAAACAGATCCATATTTCTTTAACCACACTATTAGCGTTCCCTTTAGAATACCCGTTGTAAGTACTCAGTCACAGTAATCTACTATTGAGCACCTATTGTGAGTCAGACATTTTCATACATATTAAAATTCAAATACAAATACTTTGTCATGCCTGTACTGGAAACATTCCTTGACTACCATCAGTATGACACTCACATAATCTGGACCATGGACTTCCATCAAATTGCCTTCCCAACAAAACCTCTCCATTTGGCCTTGAAAATGAGCCAGACTTATTCTCAGATTAACCTTAGATTCTGCCTTCTGGTGTTCTGGCAACATATATAGAAAGTGTAGCAGAATCCAAATACAAGCCTTGTATCTTTGGAAAACCTCCAGTGGCTTACCAGAAAGAAGTGTGTTTCCTGAAAGAGATAGTCCTTGGCCAAGTTGGGTGCTGGCCACTTTCACATTTTGATTTTATGTCTTATCCTAAGAGGGAAGAGACTGTTTTCTATAGAAAGAATTAGCACAGTTGAGACCAACTGGGCTGGGCAAAACTCTTGTTCAAGCTGTCAGCTAAAACTAACTGAACTTGAACAGTGGTGGCACACCATGATCTAGTTGATTATATCAGAATCTAGAGGACACACATGAACAGAATTATATTCATGTGGTTCAGCTGACCCCTGAAAAGGGAAGTCCAGGCCCTAATAGGTTTCACTAAAATTCACATGAATAAATTCCATGAATAAAAAGAAATGACTTCACAACCTGTTTTGTAACTTTGTTTTAATTACCAGTAGATGGAAACTTCTTCCTTCATGGAGTTAAAGCTATTGTGTATTGGCCTTAGTGTTAAGAAAGTAACAAGTACTGAGTGTGCATCTTGTAGCAGTAGATACATTATCAGCTTAGCTTTGCGGTGAAACATAAGTGTATCTAGCCAATTCTATCAAGCTTCTTAATCCTAATGAAACTGCTCTGTTGGGTGATTAAAATATTACTTGTCTCATATGTGCAATACATTTAAAAACATGTTATTGCACTATTTATTCTATGAATAATGGGTATGTTAGTAACCCAATATCTAAGGCTCAATTTTCTGCATCTCTAAAAGGAGAAAATACCTTATTTTCTGAAACATTAATAAAAACATTAAGATTATTCAATTTTATTAACAGTGAATCTAATTCATTATATTCAAAATGCTACTTTATTCTGATTATTCTCTAAATGCTTCCTTCATGTTTTTCTTTGAAAAATTAAGATCAGATGCAGCAACCTAAACTATTATATTAATTTTAAAATATTAAGTTTGAAAGACAAATTTCTGAAATTTTGATTTGATGATCTGGTGCCATTTTGTGAGAAACAGATGAAAGCTGAATACCCAGCCAGGCCAGGCAAGTACACAATGTCCCGTTACTAATGCTAGAAGGAAATGCTCTGTTCCAGTTTGGAAGCCTGGCAAATTGAACTCCCAAATAAAGGACTAACCAGAGGATTTCATGTCAATATTTTAATAATCACTTAAAAATCTTTACTGGATTCAGTCCTTCACAAATGAAATACAATCTGAGATATTTAGAATGGATTCAATGTTGCTGTTAATTCAGGCCAAAAATACTTGGAGGAGGAGGCATTGAGACAGGGTCTCCCCGTAGCTCCAGATGGCCTGAAACTCACTATGTAGACCAAGCTGGTCTTGATCTCCCAGAGATCTACTTTTAAGTGCTGAGATTGAAGGCATACACTGCTATGCACCAACCCCCAACCCAGACAATATCATATTGAGATGACAGAGCTGGCATACAATATTGAAGTATTATAAGCTTTAGACTTACACTGACCTTGATGTGAACTACAATTATGATATAAAAGTAGAAAAATCTTGCGAACCAAGAATCACACTTGTGCATACACATCCAAAGGAAATAAAATCAGTCTTGTGAGAATTTTATACTCACACTTTGAATTTCGACTTTTTCTTTTTGTGTATGTGATTCTATTGGTATGCTTAAATGTTTTTGTCCTGTTATTGTATTTACAGAATTGGACATATACACATATGTATGCTGTCATATGTCATTTTATTTTTTGGTGGTATTGAGAGCTGAATCTAGGGTCTCATGCTTAGCAGAAAAGCGTTCTACCATTAGGCTACATTCCCAGGCCTATTGGAATTTTTTTGCCTTTTTTTTTTTAGTTTTTTTTTGAGGCAGGATCTTCTGTAACCCCAGCTGACCAGGAACTCACTATATAAACCAGGCTGGCCTTGAACTCACAGAGCTCCTCCTGCCTTTGCCTCCCGAGGCCTGGGATTAAAGTCCTGTGCCACTATGCCCAGTTGTAATTTTTTATCTTAATTGATTCAACTTATGCTGTTAATAAACAACAGTGAACTTAGATTGTCACATGAGAAGACATCCTGAAGGTTCATAGTTAGGGTCTTCATTTATAGCCAGTTGATTTTCCTATGAAGCTTTCCCAACTCAGATTACTATGCTTTCTTGCAATTCTGAGAATATGGCCCCTAGAGAAAAGAAATGCACATGCTAATACAAAATAAGAACAAATGAGGGTCAGAAAATTCAGAAGAAGACTTAAAGCAATCCAGAAACCTGCTTCTCACATTGCCCAGTGATTAGAGCTTCTTCTGTCTTCCATTGACCTTCTTCCTATTGACTGTAATCAGAATCAGGATTGCAGTGCATCTTATGATCTGGACTTGTCATAGAATGTTAAATGTTACTTAGAAAGGTCTGTCTATGCAGATGGAAGAAGTCATGATGGGCACATTTTGTCTCTTGCCAATGGCATCCCTTTTTTATTTGAACTCCATCTTTCTCCTTCTATCTCCCTATTAGCAATAAATATGTTCCTTGAACTGCAGTATAAAGATTGCATCCAAATATCTTTAATCACAAACATAGATCCATGACTATAAGTGAGAGATGGATATATTTGTGACACACACACACACACACACACACACACACACATATATATATATATATCATCTTGAATAAATATCTTTGTAAATGTATTATGATAACCCTTGAAGTGCATACACTTAGCAAGTTCCAAGTGCACAGTATGATGCCATTAGTTACATTCAGTGCTGTCCATTTGAGCTCTAGAACTGATAGATCTCATAAAACTGAAACTTGGCATGCATTGATTAATATGTCACAATCCTGTTGAGTCTCACTCTAATTTCTGCTTCTGTAAGTCAGATTGTTTTAGATTGCACAGGTAAGTAATACGATGGAGTGACTGTTTGATGTGCATGCCTTATTTTACTTAGTATGATGTCACAAATAGCAAGATTCTATTCTTAGAGCTGATTTGCATTGAATTCTGCTTGCTCATATGTACATACAATATCACACACATGATTGCAAAAAGAAGGTGCAAGATATTTTTACATTTCTTCGAATATAATAAATAATGATGAGCATTTCTTTAGAATGAAGATTCCATTTCCTTTAGATGTGCATTGATAACCATGATCCATGGGCAGGCTAGTTCTTTTTCTTTTAAAAGGACATCAATATTATTTGACACAGTTACTATAATCATATTAATACTTCTAATAATAATTTTCCAATAATTTGCAAAGTTTCTCTGTTTCTCACCAAAAATGTTATTTTTTTCTGAAAACAGCCGTTATAATGGATGATAAGTTATATATCACTGTAGCTTTGATTTGCATTTTCTGGTGATTAAAGAAGTGAAGCACTTTCTCATAACATTGTTGAGGCAGTTATCTTATGTTCTTTGAGGAAATGTCAATTTAAGTTCTTTACACATTGTTGGGGTTCTGCTATTAGCATTTGATATTCGGACAGATATCCTAATATATGTGGAATGTGAATTCTTTACCAGATTTGTGATTTGCAAATGTGTCTTCTCATTCTTTAGGCTGCCTTTTAATTCTGTTTTCATATCAAACCTTCCTATTTTAATTGTATCACTTCTCTGCTTTTGCTTGTTAGTTCTGATTTTGATGTGATATTCAAGAAATCATTGCCTAATCCAATAAACTAATACATATATATTTCCTGTTTGTTTGTTTGTTTTCTGGCAGGTTTATAGTTTTAGATATCTTCCACTTAAGTCTTCAGTTTATGTTCAGCTAACTTTAGTATGTAGTGTGAGGAAAGGATCCTGAGAGGCTGGTGTCTTCAGCAGTACTGAGGGTCTCTGGGGCTTTTCTCTTATTTCCCCAACCCCTGGTGAATGGATCACTCAACACAAAGCTTTGCTACTTTGAGTATAGAGTAATGCAGATTAACTGCTTCCTGCATTTTTAAGTGTCCCCACTCAATTTTGTTCATTTTGGTTGCTATAGAGTCGTTTTACAGTGGAAACCTTTCTGAGAGGTCTCTGTTGGAAGGCAGTTGTTCTTTCACCATTAGTAGAGGATGGATGCTGGGACCTTCTTGCTTCCCCTCTGCTAACATCACTCTTCTCAGTTGTGTTCATTTGCTAATACTCTTTCCTTCTATAGATTTACTTTTCATACAACTCTTCCTTGATCTTGCGTTTCAGATTAAGAGGAAAGGAAAATGAAGAAGGGCACACATTATGACCCTCCACAAGCCCAATAGCCACCACACTTCGAGGAACAGGTTCTTTAAATATATATGCTAAAGGGAGGAAAAGCCCATGCTCCCTAAACTGCTTTCTCATCTGCTTCTGAGTGTATTTCTTTGAAGCAATAGTCAAACCAATCTAGCCTTTCTGAGGTCTTGCTCTACTTAAGGCGTTTAGCCACCTGCTGTCTGTGAACCATCTCACTTAGTGTTCACATCGTGTCTGTGTTCATTTGTGGTCTAACAATGCAATCTCTCTTTATCAGAGTTATGTCTTTCTTAGATATGGATACCACAGTACAGAGCAAAAGGGCTATTTTTAGACTGCTGGCTTCAACTGAACAGGTACAGTCAAAGAAAAACTTACATGAGGGGCAGTAAGTCTGAGAACAGCAATTCTAATGTACATATAACTAATTTATCATTAAATATAGATCTATTTATTAATCTCATGAACAGAAATGACAAAAAGGGTAAACTGAGGCAAGTCGCAGGAAAGAATTGAACCCTAAATTTATCCTTACTTGTGTCACATACTTTAGTTGAATTTTGATGGTCTAATAATCAATTTTCATTTTATTCCTGCAACTGGAAATATGTGTTGACATGGGTATTGAACATTAGGTAAACTATCCACTGAAAATCAAGCTATTAAAGTTAAAGCCAACAACATATTAAAAGAATTGCAAATATCAAACGGGTTTTTTACTTTAAGCAGTGAATTTGCAAATATTTAAAATCTTTCTGGTGAAGATAGCTTTCTAGGAGTGGAAGGTAATGGCTATTGTTGTGAAACATATTTGTAGTCAAATATATCTGATTTCTTTGTGCAAAATGGCCGTGTCTAGATGACAACATTCCGTCCTCACATTCTTTTTATCTCGCTCCCTGTCCTCCCTCCTCTTTCTTTGCCCTTATCTTTAAGAAGAGGACAAAGAAATAAAGGGGATAGAAAAAGAAAATCCTCAAAGCATAGTTGTCTGCCCCCCTCCTCACTCCATTGATGCTGATGAGACGGGACAACCAATTATCCCAGACACTAAGATAGGGGGCAGGGAGGGAAGATTGCATGCTGGCTACACAGCATGTCAATCAGTAAGATTAACCCCTATGAGTCTGTGAGTTCATACTGTCTTTGTGGTAGCTTCCGTAAAGAAAATAAGTCTTCCCCATTAAAGACTTCAGTATAAAAATAAGGTATTGTATTTAATGATTCAGTTCCTGTTAAAAACAATAAGAAAATGAAACACTTGCATAGTTAAATTAATATAAAATTTTATCAGTCATAGGTTAGAAATCAATGAAATACATACAAATAAGGAGCTACATAATATCAATTGGTTAAGAATCATTCAGTGTGCGCTGGAAAAAGGCAGATTCCATTTGTCACCACAGAGCACTCTCCTGTAGGAGAGAAGGAGTGTCCAAATCCATAACATTAAAAAGAAGACACCTTTCAATTAATAAATAGAAATAAAATCATTAGATACTTTAAAATCTGTTAGTATTAGTGCTTACATCTCTCTGTGTGGTTTGCATTTATGAGCTCAGGTTCACTCATGTGTGCTGAGGTCTGAGGACAATCTTTGGGAGTTGATTTTCTTCTTCTACTATGGAATTTGGGGATCAAATGCAGATCATCGGGCTTGCACAGCATGTGATGTTACTTCTGAATTTGTCACTGGCCTCAAAAAGTCACTTTTTAAATGAAGAAGTAAGATGATGAACAACTTGAACCATCGGGGAAAAGCAAATCAAAACTACTTTAAGATTTTATCTCAGTCCAGTCAAAATGGTTATCAAAAACCTCTGATATTTAGAAGGGAGTTTAATGACTTGACCATTTAGTAAAACAGCATCAGTTAGTTCTTCCTTAGTGTCTATGGCCTCCCTAGGCAATTTTTTAAAAGAATGTTTATAGCATCAAGGCATGAATTCCTATCTTTGAAGTAGGCCTCAAGTCCAATCAAGATGGGGATTAGTTACCTCTATAAACACCCTTACCATTATCACACATGTGGTACATCTTTCCTGACAGGTCTGTACTGTAACATTCAGCATCTAGTGTGGGGTAAGGTCATCGATGACGTTCCTCCTCCAGCAATATGCACAGCATTTTTCAGCCATCTAAAAGCTAGTCATCACAGAGAGGGTTTCCTGATTGGTTCAAGATTGATTTCTCTATGTCCTGCAACAATGTGTGTATCTTCCCATCTAATTATGAAAGGAAACCAAAAACTATGGTACTAGCCTGTGTTGTCTGGGTGCCTCTGGGGATACCTTAACCGATAAATCATATGTAGGTAAAATTTACCTAGCAATGAGATTTTCTTTTAATAACTCATGCCTTCTGGGAACAGCATTATTCACCCACATGGGCTACCTCTATACAAACTCACTTTTAAAATTATTTTTTAATTACCCTATGGGCTAGTGGAGCTTTATAGGATTTCTTCACACATCTTTAGCTCTGTTTGGGCACCCCCTACTCCAACCATTCCTTCGCCCCAGATACTCCCAAACCCACTTACACTTTTAACTCTCAGTACTTTCCCTCCCGACACTTTCATATCACATGTTTACTACTTCTCTCCTCTATAATATGTTTGACTTGGGTTTTGCAAGACCACAGTTTCCCTTGTAACATAGGGAAGGGTTAACCAATGTGGGCATGAAGAAGCTGCTTGTGATGGCTGTTAGGAGGTGAAGGGTCACTCTTTTTTGAGAGGAGGATGTCCACTGGCAGGTTGCCAATGCCTGGATAAATGATCCCAGACTCATGTGCAAATGAAAAGCACTAATTGGACTTAGTGGTTTAAAAATATTGACAACAGTAGAAATTCCAACAGAAAAAAAAATGTATGCTGATGAGAGCTGTGTTGATGAGGAGGAAAAAAGCCTTATTCACAACAGTTTACTAGGAATTCTGGGGATAGAATGTTCTAGTAAGTAACAGAGTATTAACTAGCTCAGCCTCTATTATTCAGTAGGCACTTTCTTCAAGACATTAAAAGTAGATCTTCCATATGATTCAGACATACCAGTTCTGAGTACATACCCACAAGAATCAAAGTCAACTTACTTGAGAGAGGCCTGTGTGGTCAGTTTATCATTGCACTAGTCGTGACAATCAAATTACGGAATCTACTTAGACGCTTATCGAAAGAGGAATGAATGAAAAAAAAATTGGCATATGATACACAGTGAAGTTTACTCAGCCATAAAGAAGAGTGAAGTTAAGCCAACTAACAGAAAAATAGGCACAACTCTACTTTGTCATGTTAGGTTAAGTGAGTCAGACTCAAAAATCAAAGATTGCTTTGTTTTCTGTCAGATGTGGGTACTGTTGGGTAAAATAGGAGATTTAATTAAAAAGGAAGACTAGCAGAGACGCAAGAAGGGAAAGAAGAAAGGGGAAAGCCAGAGAAGGATAAGGAAAGCAACTGAGGAGTGAATATGACTGCAATCCATTATACACATGTACAGAAATGTCGTCATAAGACCCTTTTGTAAAATTAATGCACACTAATAAAATAAAATCTCAGAATATAAATTTTCAAGTTTCTCAGATGATTACTAACCACATGAATGTGCAAAGTTCCCAGTTATACAGAAAAGAGCATTTGGAAGAAAAATTAAAGCAACGCCCTCTAGCAATGTGGGGACCAGATTTTATCATCCTTTTAGTCTTGTGCTTTGCCTAAGAATGAGGAAACATGTAATTCTCTTTCCTTGATAAAGTCTATTCTCATTTTCACTTGCCCATAAATTTCTGAAGCCAAGTTGGTATTTGACTATGCCACAGGCCACAGCTGGGTGTCAGCATTATGAGTGATGCTTCAGTTGAACTCCACACCAAACATGATAAAATGTTATTAAAGTGGAGCTGAGATTAGTGCCTTGTCTGCACACAGAGATGCAGAAATGAGGTTATTCAAGCTTTTGGCATAATTCTAAAGGTCAAAAATCCACTTCTCAGAATTGAAGAGATGGCTTAGTTGTTAAGAGCACTGGCTGCTCTTGCGGAGGACCCAGGTTTGAATCTCAGCACCCATATGGCAGCTATCAACCATCCATAACTTCAGTTCCAGGGGATCTGCCACCCTCTCTATCCTCCACTGACACTGCAAGTTAAAGGTGCATTTACACACATTCAAGAATACTCATACAACAATAAAAATAGTTCAGTTTAAATGAATGCAGCATCTCTTAGTGTCATTTCAAATGATGCCTTCTGTGCTCCAGATTATGTATCTGCAGGAACCATCCTCTAAGAGAATTTGGAAACAATGGCTCTTGTAGCACATACTAGATGTAGCTTGTATCCCCCTACTATGATTAAAGGAGATATCACTGTTATGTTTCTTGACACAAACTTGTGTGTCTAGGATATAGTCTTTTTTCTTTAAGGCTTAGGGAAATAAGAAAACCCCAAACTCTCTTCTCAGCCCTAGAAAAAAACACAGACCAGAATGGCAACATCATTGTTTTACAAGGGAAAAGTATTTGATGGTGCCTGAGGAATACCGAGTGCTATAATGAAAACAAGGCTGTGAAGGAAATGAAATGAGAAATAGGTTTGTTTTGATCAAGTAGAAGCAGAACCTATGGCACACACACAAACACACCTAAAATCCGTCAGCCTCTTCCTACTCATTCTTAAAAGGAGATGAAATAAAGATAGAACTCCAAGATAGTAAGACAAAGCGAGAGAGAGAGTATAAATGAAGCTGCCCAGGAATACAGAAGTGATTTCTTGAGGGTCAGTGTGACACAGGATGAGTTCAGATGAGTAATTTGCCATATATTTCAGTACTTGAGAACAAGTCTTCCCAGCTACTTTTAATACTAGCTTTGAGCCATGACTATCTAAATAGACAGTGGGCATTAAAGTTCACAGGGCTTGATATTGCCTATAAAAATGGAACCCAACAGAATTTGATTTTTATTACCCATCTTTTATTAGGACCATAGCCAATGGCGATTAAAGTGTTGTGGCATATCTGCCATCATGCATGAATGCAGAGGGATTATTTGTAACAGAATTTAAGTCTAGGAGCCAAATTCCTCTGCTATCAGTCTAGAATTCTAATTCTTCTCTTTGCGTCCTCTCTATCTGACCTATGCCAATCACTGGATCATCAGAATACCTGATCTCTGAATTCAGATTTTTTTTTTGACGTAAAACAGCTGAGCTTCATGCACAGTGAAGGGATCGAATCTGTAGAGATAAGGACGGGATCATTTGGACATGTGTGGTTCCAGTCTTAGTCTCCCTTTGACAAGATGTTAAATTGAATCTAATCTCAGGGGAGGCATTTCCAAGGTCAAATTTAAAGTTCTTGTTTCTACATACACCCTGGAAGTATATGTGTGCATATCCAGGAAGGAAGGATGTATCAAGGATAATGACGTTTTCAGAACTTTGAATCTGAATTAAGAAACATAAAGAAATATCAAATTTGAAACTTTTGTTCATTTTATGACTCTAGAACTTGGGTCAGTTTATTTTGGTGTGTATATGTGGTTTGTGTGTATAGGCATGGTAGTGTATGTGTGGGTAAACGTCTTTATAGATGTGCATGAACAAGTGTACACATGTTGAAGCCTTAGCTTGACATCACGAATCTTCCTTGACTGATCGGCACCATAGCCACTGAATCAGGCAGAGTCTCTTGGTTGAAATCAGGTCTCTTTGGTGTGACTAGTCTCACTAGCCAGCTTGCTATGAGCATCGCCTGTCTCCACCTTCTGAGCACTAGAATCTCTGCCATGCCCACAAGGCATTAAGGTGGATTCTGGGGATCCAAACTCTAATCTTCATGCTTGTTCAACAAGCATTTTGAGCACTCAGCCATTCTCCCAGTCCTGCTAATAGTTTTGAGGCTTTTTAATGCTGCTAAAAGTTCTTTTATTCCTGGTTTATTTTTTTTTTTTGTGGTTTTTCAGACTTGTTTTGTTTCTTTGCCTGTTTCTCTCTTGAGAGCTGATATTTGTCCCTTGAATTACTGTTATGCTTGTCTTTTTGTTTTTTTTCTGATACAATACCGCACTACACAGCCAGTGCATTATTGAAACAGGCTTGGCTGGCATAAGCATAAGTTAGTTAGCAAATATCAAATTTAACTCATTGACTCCTTTGTCCACCAATACTGACTTGGGCTTCTCTAGAAGTTGACTAAATTTCCTACTCTAACCCTTCTTCTTTCAATGATTCAACTTTGCTTCCTGTTGATTCCATCTGATCGCAATTTAGAAAACAAAAGTCTGCCATAAATGACATAAGCACAGGAGAAACATGTTGATTTCATGCAACAATGCACTGTAGCATAAAAGGCTCAAAGATTTTAAGGAATCTTTCTCTTCTGTCATACTTCCTATTAGAACTTCTATAGCTCTGGAGAAAGCTCTGCCAGTAAAAGTCATACCACTCAGGGAGGTATGAGAATCAGAGTTCAGATACACAGAATTCACATTAAAAAGTCAATCAGGGCAACATATGGCTGAAATCCTCGTATTGGGGCAGAGAAGCAGGAAGAGCCATCAAGCATGCAGCTGGCTGTTCCACCAAAAACAATGAGGTATAGGTCCAAAAACACTTCAGTCGTGGAGAGCAATTGAGAAAAGCACCCAGTGTTGACCTTTGGCATCTACACACATACATACACATTCACAGGCATGTATATACACACATACTTACATGTCTATATGCACCCCTATTCACACACACAGAGCTTCTGATTTTCAGTCTCTCAGTGGCCATTTGGTGGCCACAAGCATTGTTTTGACTAGAGACTGAAGAGCCTTTAGCTTGAACCACAGGCAAGATGCACCACTTTGTAATGGTCCTATAGTCTGTGTGGTTCATGCACCTCGCTGATATCACATGCACAGACTTCATAAGTCAATGGATTTGATTTGGGAACCCAAGAAAAGCAAGTGGAGATGGATACATTACTGAATTGAGGATCCATTTCTGCATCCACAAAATGGGGCAAACTGTTTTTAAAAAGTAAAAGAGTCTGTGAGTATACAAATACTATTATTAGCTTCTGAAATTCATAACTCAATCATGATAGGGTTAAAGTCATCCCTTTATTATGAAATGTTTATGATTATCAGATCCTCCTACTCATGAGCTTTGGATGTATACAAGTCTCAATCATTCTTCAAATATTTTAAGATAAAGTGATCAGACAACTCCCTTAGAGTCCACTTAGTCATAAATGCAATGACTTTCCTTCACTTGAGAGAGTTTTACTTGGTTCATGTAGACAGATTCAAATCTTTCTTCATATTATACAGAAATCACTTCTTGACTTTCTGATTCCATTTCCTTCTGCACTTAAGAATGAGCTTTTGTATTTCTGTCTCTAGAACAAATCTTTGAGTTTTGTACTGACTCTTATTTATCTATAGTATTTAACATAACATCTGGTTGGTTTTAGCTGTTTTGTGAATATCTATTTCAGTGAACATAAACACCATATTCACAAATTGTTTGCTATAATGATATATTAAGCCTCAATTTATTGATTTATAAAAAATAGTAAAAAAAAGCATATATTTTGAACTCAATAATTGCTATTTTCTCATAGGTTTTGATTTTTAAGCCAGTATGCTAGATTTACTAAACTTAAAAATGAGCACTAGCCATTTGCCAAACTTACACAAATGGGAAGCATCTCAGTCAGATGATAAACTCACTAACCGTGGTGCACGGCTCTGAAAGTCTCAGCACTAATGACTTAGCTATATTCAGATCTCTGAATGAGGATCTCAATTACTGAAATCTTCCTTCAATATAAGCCTATAAAACTCTGCATCAAATTGCCTGGACTTTGATATGTCCATTCATTTCTTCAAAAGTACATAAGATCTAAAAATCAATGTATATAGGAAGGGTAATTCTGTTCAATTCCAATTCTATTTTAATTTTTTAAAAGTTATTTTTCTTTCTTTAGTGGTGTGTGTGTGTGTGTGTGTGTGTGTGTGTGTGTGTGTCTGTTGGGGATTTGTACATGCTTTGGCATGTGTGTTAATCTTGAAGTATAATTTCTAAGCGTCATTTCTCTTTCTACCACATCCATTCTGGTAGTCAAACTCAAGTTGCTTGTCAGGTTTGACAGCAAGAGCCTTTACTCATTGAGTCATCTCATCAACCTCTCTAATTCTATTTCCAAGAATTAAAAAAAATAAACAATAAAGTTTGTATGGACAAGCATGCCTATATCAGTTTACCTTTTGTGGTACATTTTTTCTAAAATTTTAGAGTAAAGAAAACATCAGTGCCTATTTATTTCTTAGATTTCTTTCCAAATATAATCAATTAATTTTCTTCAGGTTAGGTAGTAAATCATTTTTATCTTTCAAACTATTTGGAACTTTTATTTCTGGCTTATATAAAAATAAAAAAAATCCCCCCTACCATTTAGAGAAATTAGCAATATTTCCTGCTACAGAATATTTATGTCCTTTAATACAATTCCATATTTAAAAACTGTTCCTAAAACATATATCAGAAATGTTGGCATAGATCTATACGTGGAATTTGGTTGCTTCTCTTTCTTCTCCTATGAAATGCACACATTTACAGGGTAATTATGTATGGTTTCATCAGAAGTCAATCATCATACACACATTACACATTTAGAGATAGAGACAACATTTTGCTGACTTGGAAAAAGTCTTTGGAAATGCTAAAGTAGAAGAACTTCAGATTAAAATTTCATACTGTGTCAGATCTGCCAAATAAGCCATTTTGGTTTTATAAGAAACAAACCAAAGGACACTTTCTATATAGTTAGTTAACAAGGACTATATAGTTAACAAAGATTGCTGTCATGTAGTAGTTAGGATTGTAGTTGATATTAATGACATGAATGTTACTAAATTTTCTGTAATTGGGCATATCTTACTTTATTATAAAAGGGACATGTTTTAATAACAGTGACTGTTTAGATTGGCAATGAGCATTTTAAAATCAATTTCTTTTTGTTCATTAAATATTTTTAGAAACTATAGAATGCTGATAGCAGCGAGATGCTTCTCTGTTATGGGCTGATAACACCAGTGAAGGGGGATCAAACTCTTTATATTGAATGTGATTCAACCTAAAAAAATCTTATGATTATTATCCCTAACTGTGCCTCAGGAAATATTTTGACTTCTTAGTCTTCTATGATTATATCCAGGGTGACCAATATTTTGTTATTATCACATTGGAGAGTATTCATTAGCATTTGCATATTCTACACTTACCAGACCCAGAGTTTGCTGTTTGTGAAAGTGGATCAGTGTTTTATACTAACAGTGTCTAACCTGCAGAGATCTTTAATTGCCCTTGAGCTTATGACAGGCCTTTTCAAAAACAAGGTCGGGATTTCATTTTCATGCTGGAGATTTTTGTGCAATCTCTGGTTGCCTTTTGCCATGGCCATTACTTACAACTTTTGTTCACCTCTCTATTTCTGATTTTATTCCTTCTGGACTTGATTTCTGGCTGCTCCTGACATCTGCATCAACCTGATAAACTGACAGCTCCAATTGTAAATCTTGTCCCATGCTTTCCTCCCCGACCCCTGGTTGAAAAATCATGTGTTCCAATGGGTTACATCGCTTTAGTTAGCATCAGGAATCCTGTCCCTTCCACTTTGGAGCTCTATTGTTTGGAAACAGACCATTCACTCCCTGTGTCTGTTAAACTTTGCCCTGTGTGTCTTTCTCCTCTTTCCTAGAGATTCTCTTCAAATGACCTCCCCAGACAAGTACCTTGACCCGCTCCTGCTAGTAATAGTCCTAGACCTGCCCAAAGGCTAGGTGAAAGTGTCTGCTCTGATTCATTTTATCACTCTGCCTCCTTTGTTATAATTACCACTCTTTGCCAGTGTCACAGTGTATCTTGTGCTTAGCAACACTTTTTTTTTCATTATCCATTTCATACACAGCAAACGGTCAGCACATACTGAGGAAAAGGTCAATGAATAGCATAATGATAACAGGCAAAAAATGGGGGCGAGGGAGGAACTGACCCCAAAAAATTCACACTGAGAAAAAGCGAAGGACTAGAATGGATAAATCAAGCTCTGAATCTGAATGCTATAAAAGCAGCCATGCAAATGAAATGTCTAAAAGTGTGTCTGTGTGTATGCAGATCTCAGTATACTTCCTGCACACAGCGAATCCTCCTTGGCAGAAGCACCTGCGTTGGACTCTGACATTGCCCATGAATATTCCGATTATAAAATCCCGGCGTTTAGGAGCCAGATGTCCTTAGCAGATTTTATTCAATTCAAGTTTTCAATTTAGTCCTCCTTTGAAAATTTCAGTGTTGAATTATCATGGATATTTCTAGCCGGGGGTATTCAAGGTTTTTAATTTAGTGGAGGATGAACGACGCTATTTGTAATAGAGAGTAAGTTCTTAGTTATAATTTTTTATAAAGCGTTGTTGCTTAGTTCTTTGCTATTCTTTTTCCTGTATGAGCAAGACAAACGTACAAATAGTTCTAACAATGTTTGTCATGTTTCTCCTTGCCGGAACTCCATTCTCCCCTGAAAATGTTCTAGCTTTCCCTTCAATTATTGGCGTGTATTCACATCCATACTTGAACATTTTTTATTATGGGGAGCAGCTCCAGGATGGCTGCCACTGGGACTCTTCTTCACTAGGTTGTATGGCAAGGGATATTTTCACTTTGCATCAATATATGTACGTATTTATATTATTTTTAAATTAACAGAGAAGGTCTAAAACACACATTTGCCTCAGCAGGCAGAGGAAGAGAGATATCTCTGAGGTTGAGAGACTTCTGGTCTACAGAGTGAATTTAAGGTGGGCTAGGGCTAGGGAGACCCTGTCACAATAATAAATAAATAAATAAATAAATAAATAAATAAATAAATAAGTAAATCCACAATGCAAAGTCAACTATTATTAATATCTTAAGGTTATATGTTTACTTATTTGTTCTATGTAGCTGTACATCCTTAGAATCATTGTACACACAAAGAAAATGGAAATCGTTTCACTTAATACTGCTAAAGTACTTATATTCAAGTCACAAATTGGCTTCTTGCTAATTTAAGGAGTTAGTTTTCTTAACTCTTAAATTTCTTAACTTTTTAAATATCCTGAGTTTTCTGACCATCCTTTGACTCCACTGCCTCACCTGTAACATAGTAATAAAATATTGCCCATCTTACAGTTGCCTCAAGTACTGAGGCAAAATAAGTAAAATAGTTCAAGAAGACACAGTAGTGAGAATTGTAGGAATGGTGCTAATAGTAGACTTTAGAATTCTTCATGCTTTTAAAGTGTTAGGTACTGTGTGAGATTACATTGTCCTTCTCTGCCTCTTTCTGCGAATTCCACAAGAGGTCACTCACAGAGAACATATATCTTGAGAGATGTCCGGCCCTAGGTAATGCAGCTACAGAGGAACCTCTACGTCTAAGGCTCATGGAACACGGTGGGAACAATGAATATTGTGGTGCACACAGAAGTCCACAACTAAGGTTTAAAGAATAAAATACTGCAGCGTGTGTGTCCCAGGATAGGAATTGTATACTATGCTTCACCTACCCATGGTATAGGGAACATTGTAGAAGAGGGGGCAGAAAGACTGTAAGAGCCAGGGTTGGTCCATGAACATAGGGAAGCAGAGGCTTTCAGATTACTAGAAGCTTGCTCATGTGATCTTGAAACAGTGGTGGCATTGTGCACAAGACCCATGCAAACTCAATTACACAAGGTTCAAGTATGCAGCAAGGGAAACTGTTGGTGGGCCAGTCTTAGACCAGGAACTGGCAATTGATTACTACTGGGTGAAGGAGCCTAGATCTTCTTTAAGATCTCTAGAAAACCTGGCTAGACTCCAGTAGATGAACTTGTACTGAAGGCCATCTGAGTACAAATGCTTGACTGAAAAGGACTTAACAGATATGATGAAAGGCATGAGGTCCAGTGGCAGGGGGAAAGGGGAAGGTGTGGTGGTAGTATGGGGAAGGGGTTCTAAATTTGTTTAAGAACTGTTGTATGAAATGCACAAATACTAGAGAAAAATATTTTAAAATAGTAATCTTTTTTAATCTTAAAGAAATCCCCAATGCTGTCACATCCATAAGCTAATGTAACTTCTTACAAAAAGCAACATGTGTATCCTTTTATGTACAGTCAAGTTTCCCAGTCACTACTCATCAAAGAAGCTTACTTTGCACCAGACAGCTGGTCATACACAGACATTGTCTATGAATTGCCCATGCCTAGCAGCACATCTATAATGTAGCCTCTACATCCAGGGCTCACATAATATAAAATAAGTGGTAAAGAAGACACTAATGAATCTGTCAACTCTCATTAATGAAGATTCTTCATGCAATAGAGGGCCAGTATCACAAAAGGTCACAAATGGCTAAACATGGAGATTAGGAATCTACAGAGTATGGGTCTCTGGACAGGACTCCTATATTGTTTCACTTGCCCAGGGCTCAGGGACCATTGCAGAAGAATGGGTAGAAAGATTATAAAAGCCAGTGAGGTGGTAGGTGACCATATGGAAATACAATCCTACTTACTGGTTCCTGGGACCCTAGTCATATGGACCTACAGCAATAGTTTTGGTATGCTCGTGACCCATGCAAGCTCAGGCAGACAAAAACCCATCATGGAACTGGTTAATGAGTAGCAGACTCCAAATTTTGCTTCCGAAATATTGGCAAATGGTTATTATTGGGTGAGGATAAGCTAATCTTCTTAAAGAAAAGCACTCTGGGTAGGCTAACAAGACCTTAGTGGATGAACTGGCACTGAGGCCATTTGGGGACACTAACTTGACACTATAGACCTTAGCATAAATAAGAGAATGTAGGGATTCCAGTTGAGGGGCTATGGTGTTATACTGGTGGGGAAGGGTGTAAAAAGATGATTAAGATTGATTGAGATGTTCTATATAGAATGCACAATGAATAAACAAAATATTTTCTTTTCAAGAGATGAAAGAAAGACGGTAAAATGTTGCAGAAAGGTCCCAACTTCTTGCAAAGTAGCATTAGATTTTTGTATTGCTGCTTTTTGGCCTAGCCTAGTTCCATTCACAAATTTGAACATCCTTTGCTATGAGGTTAATAAAACTCTAAAATGTGCTCAAACTAATTTGTCAACTCCTGTTCACCAAAGATTTCTTAGATTGTACCCCAAAGTAGACAGCCCAAACAGAGAAGAGATCATGCCTTTTCCAAGACGTGAGCCAGGACTGAGACAAAGAGGTATACAACTAATCAAAATGTTCTTTTAATACCTCCTGATTTATGAGGGATTGTGTATTAGTTAGTTTCTCCTGCTGTGATAAAACACTATAATCAAGGCTACTCATAGAAGGAAGAGTTTATTTAGGCTTATTATTCCAGGGGTATAAGTGTCCAGCACAGGAGCAGAGCCAAAGTAGGAGGGAACCAGATCAAAAATTTGTGAGCCCACATCTGAAACCATTCACAGGAAACAGAAAGCAAGCCCAAAGTAGGATAAGACTAAGATGTCTAAAAGCCTGACTCCAGTGATGCACTTCCTCCAGCAAGGCCATACCTCCTAGGGATTTCGTGAGGGCTCCAAACATCATCATCAACAGGGGCCATATAACAAATGTCCAAATAATTGAGCCTGTGGGGGACAATTATTGAACCTGCTACATGCTGCCATTCTGATTAATTCTAAAGATTCACTTTTAGTGTTTGTTTTTCCTATCAAACTCTTCTTTCACATGCTGTATTCCACTTCTAATACATAGTAAGCAAACAATTTATTTAGAATAACTTGCTCCGTTTCAGAAGACTTTCTATAGAAGGAAGAAAATTAGCAGGAAAAAGGATAAATTCTCACTCAGATAGATACACAGGACAGAAACGTAAACACATACAAAATAAGATGAAAAATCAAATGTAGATTTCTATGACTCCACAACATGGTCCCGAAAGCCTCAGAAGAAAGTTCTACAAGCTCTGCTCAGTCTTTAATATGCATGGCAACATCAAAACCCTCTCAAGTCACATAGCAAGTTGGACTCTATTGGTATAAAACAAATGAACTAATGGGAAGCAAACCTCCTCCGATCAAGAGGAGTGGACTCTAGCTAGTGTATTCTTCATGAATGGGCATGTTGGAGTAGTCACAGGAGACACTTTATCCGCTGGCAGACAGACTACAAGGAAAATCATTTTGTTAATTATTGAAAAGATGACCTGTGCTCGGCATGCTGCAAGTCATCTGCTTCACTTGATGGTTCAAGTTGTTTGAGAAATTCCACAGTTGTCTGCCCCACTCTTTTTTAAATCATTTCTTTAAAAATTATTGGATCATTGTGTATTTCATACAGAACATCCCAATCAATCTCAATCATCTTTATATCCATTTACCCACTGGCATCTCCCATATGCACTAAGGTCTAGTCAGCCTCTCCATAGTCACTCACTTTAAGAAGATTAGCTCATCCTCACCAATAGTAAACAGCTGTCAGTATTTTTTCAGTTAAGATTGGGATGTGCTAGACACCTTCTATATACCACTCTACTCTTACACGTAGCACTGAAGAGAGTGTCATACACTTTGTGTAATGGAGCATTTTCTGTGCCTGGTTTCCTGTGTAACTTTCCCGAAAGCTAAGCATTCTCAATTCTTGCCATTTAGGTTTCACATAGATATATCTATCTTTTTATTGGCACTAAATATACATAAGCTACACAGCATGCAGTTGTGTGCCTATATGTGTGCATAGGATGTATTTTGCTTGTATTCTGCTAGTGAAATCTATTCCTATTTTCTGCGTATCTGAAGTTCATTTATTACTTTTGATTTCTCTGAATAAATCTTAACTGGTTTATATTTTCTACTGTGGATGTAAATAGATCATTGGCAGTTTGGGGATGTAGTGAGTCTTTGCATAATTCTTTTATATGTCTTTTAGGAATCTTGTGCACATGTTTATGTTGGGGTCATAGCTAGAGCTGTAATTGCTTGGTTTCATGATACCCTTATATTCAGATTTAAAAAAATAACTCACAATATTTTTTCTAATTTTGATAATTTGCATTCTACTGTCATTATAAAATATTCCAGGGTTTACTCACCTCTTCTAACAGTAACTATTGTTTGTATTCTCAATTTTATCTATCTTAAAGGTGATAAAATTGAAGGACTTAAAATTGCTAACATAATAAAACTTTCATTCTTTTCGGCTATGATTCTGCATGTAAAAATCTCAAAATAACTCACAGTTAAATCAGTAATAGCAATAAGTGAGCTTGATACAATTAACAGGTAAAAGGTGGCCCCAAACCAAATTACTGGGTAATTCCAAAAATCAAATTTACAATAGAATTTAAATATTCAATACCTCAGAAAATATCGGACAAAAGCAAGCCAAATTACAAGGTTAATGAAAAATAAGAGTATTGAGAAAAGCATTCCTTAAACCAAAACAAATCTGTGGATAGTAGTAATGGTTGTACAAATTAGAAGCACAGCTCTTGCACTATAGCTGATAATGAGTGATCAATTATACACTACCTGTATTTGCCCCACAATTTAGGAAAGGAATTAAGTTAGTGAAGAAATACATGTCATTCTTTATGAGTCTACTTTGCACAAAGTCAATAGTCTCAAATTGTAATCTCTATCAAAACTTAATGAAATTTAATGATTTTTTGAACATCAATTTTACAGAACACAGAGCTATGCAGAGACCAAAATAGAATTTATGAAGTCTTAAATCACCAAATATTACAAAGAAATTTCAAATACTTTTATGATAAGATGGTTAGTATATCAGTGTTGAGTGGGTAAAGATGTAGATATGTGGAACGTTATAGAAAATAGAACCACAAAGTCTATGTATATGTACTGTTTTGAACTGTTCAAGTGTTTTTGATATTGACATTAAGTCTAATAAAAATGCATTACACTGGTAATTGATATTCAAGTACATGTAATAAGTACATAGCAGTAAAAAAAAATATGGTGTCTCCAGACTCAATGCAACTTGATTTAACAATAGATACTACTAGGTGATTTTCAGAGGAAATAGTATATGCAATAGAAAAAAAAATGGACTGGAAAAATATGACTTTTTATCTTTTTGTTAATGATAATATAATTGGTAAGGTATTTGGGTGAATGATTTTAAATTTCTAAAATTTTAATAAAATGCTGTAACTTATTTGTATACTATAAGTATTCATTAACTTTTCTCTAAAGTTTCTACCAGCTTTCAAGTACTTAAGACTACAGAATTCCTTAGCAAGTAAGTTTAGATACTTTCACATAGTGTGACCTTTTCAGGATTGTATGCAAAGTTGTTACATGTTGTTTCTAAAGAAATTTCAATTAATAAAGAGAATAAACAAACAAGCACACAGCACAGTTGAGGAGATGCTTGTGGTCAATAATCAAGTTCAAGTACAAATGTATTTTGGAAAGAAACCTTCCAATGTTGGGTGGCCATAAAAGCAAGATGTCTTCAAATTGTATTCAGTTTTATCTAAAATGAATGAATGAATCAACCTTATCTAACTACTCAGTATTTAAGCCTTAACCCTAGCATTTCTGATATGCAGTTTTCCTTGTGAATAATTGTGATAAAATAAAAGATTGACAACCAACACAGAAAAATACTAGAATGGGCTCGAAAGTACCATAAAATAGGTAACTATTGATGAGGTAGGTGTAGGGTGGCAATTGATATGATAATACAATGATACTCAACTTGGATGTATTTTTCTGATCCATGTTTAAAAGTTGACACTTCTCTGAATGTGATCAGTTGTGGAATGGTGTAATCATCTCCATCTGCTCCCAAAAGAAACTACTTTGATGATTGGTGAGAGGCACACTTGTTGGTAAATATAATAGTAGAAATCTAGAATTGAGCAAGAAATTACACTGGCTTAGGGATTTGACAAAGTAAGTTTTTTTTGTGGGATTTATGACCTCTCCAGCCATATTAGACAGCTGTTGATTACCCTCAAGATAAAAATGCCACTACTTTACCAGTAAACATTATTTGTTGGGCTGCTCATTGCTGTAGTTCAAAGATTTTACAGTTGGATGCTATCAGTGATTCATTTTTCTTCCTTGGCAGTTTGCATAGTATTTCCTCATACTATGAGAGCTCATCTTTGTGGAGGAGGCTTCCAGATCAGTTCCAGCTTAATTGCTCCATGTTCTGTCTCTGATGTCCTGTCTCAGCAATAGGGTCTAACCTATGCCTCTGGGAGGCATCCAAGCATGTGACAATAGCTTGTGTTATTTGTAGTGTCACTTGGACAACTCTGAACAAGAATTCAATCGGAAGTTTCCCCTGGCGGGCATTGTGATTTTTGTTACACATGAAAATCAGCTATATATGCATTCATACATACATGCATACATATGCATATATATGTACATATACGTGTGTGTATGTCTTTTTAGTAGGATTTTGAACTAAATCTACTTTTTCATGCCACTGAAATGTTATTTATCTCTCCTCTCTTTGCCGCTGTCTAGTCATCCTTTTGCTCTCCTAAGTTAAAATATCACCCATTTTCTCCATGTCTGTAATAACATCTGTCTCCTATCCCCTCTCTTGAGCTCCTTCTTCCCACTTAGCCCCATGGTTTCTTTACAACTTTCTTTGTTCCTGGCTGCAGTCACATCAGGATATATACTCAGATCTAAAAGACCTGGATCTGAGTAAGTGCCTGTGAAGTGTCTAGCCCTATGTGACACATCTACAAGGCAACTTCTACACCTAAGCCTCAGGAAACATCATCGAACAGAAGTAGAAGGAATATTAATGTATTTGTCAACTTTCACCAGTGAAGTTTCCTCATGCAGCAGATAGTGATTAACCCAGAAAGGCACCACTGACTAAAGTGCAGAGAATAGAGACTACAGGGTGCTTATCGCTGAGTAAGATAAACCCCTGCCTCCAAAGGCTCAGGGACCAGTGTAGAAGCAGGGGCAGAAAGATCCTGAGAGTCAAAGGGGGCTCACGACCACAAGTTACACAGGTAACTTAACAACCTTGACACCGTACACGTGACTCATGGATGCTCAAGCCAGACAAAATTCCAACATAGAGGTGGGGAAATGGGAAAGAAATCCCAACCACAGCTAAGGAACTTTTGGTAACAAATAACTATTAGTAGAAGGAGAGCTGGTTTGCATTAAGCATGGGATGCTAGCTAGGTTAACGAGGCTCCAGTGAATAGACACACATTGAAAGACATTTGGGGACACAAACGTGACACAATAGGCCTCAATGTTTATAACAGGGTACATAAAATCTGGCATGGGAGGGACTATAAGAGGGCTGCAGATGGAGAATGGGGGGTCTAAACATGATCAAAATGTAGTGCATGAAATTCATAAAAATTCAATAACTAAGAAAAATAAATAAATAACAGATAAAATGAAAGTTGACCCTTGCCAAGAAAACTTAGCCTTAATAAACAAATACTTCACAAAAAAAGAAGATATTGGAAATGGATTAATATTTCTCACATTTATAAAAACCAACTCTGTCCGTTTCATTTCATTTTTAGTGGCTCAGGTTCTTTAATTATTAGCAGACACTCCTGTTCTGCTGGTATGACTTTAGCTCCTAATATTGTTATTGAAGTCTGCAGGCAGGGATTTCCGTTTTATAGCTGCACTTACAAGGGTAACATGGGATAGGTCAATGACACTCTATGGGCAATGTTTCTTCTGCCACTGAGGAAAAAGGTAAATGAGTCTTCTCCGAGTAACTGTCAGAGAAAACTACAGAGCATATTTTATAGTCTTTATTTTCTATTTTTCCATCACATGCTGAAAATAAATTTTAAAAAATCCAATTTTTGTTCATTTAAATGTATCTCAAATGATTACTTATCCCATAAGAACATAAAGATTATGTTAAAAAAGTTGGAAAAGACAAAAAACAAATTCAGAAAGTCATATGAATAATATAACTACATCTGTGTTTTATCAATAAAACTTGATGAGGCAGAAATTGTATTTTCTCCCTGAGGCACTGGAACTCGTATACTCATAATGCTTTGATTGTATTCCTGGTGTCAAGGATGAGGTTAAAAACTGCATCTATAGCATTATTCCCAGCATTCTGGATACTAATGTACCAACAGGGGGTTATCTCTTATGGGCTGTAAGGGTTGAGTTCGAGAAAATGAGAAGAATAGGGGGTAATTAATCTAATTCAGACACCTGAAAACTTTTAAAACTAAATACTACCTAAGTAAACTTTTCTTCTCTCTTGGAGAATTTTCTTCTGCAATGTGTTTTTGAGATAGGTGACGCAGGCTCAGTCTGATCTGCAGGTATACATCAGTACTGTTCTAATTCTGGTTCAAGGACAATCCATGTAGGAATCATCTGACAACTGATTAACGGGAAGAATCCCTGGCCACTCCACACCTACAATCTTGTCAAAGTGTTTGTTATTTTAATCATTTTCCCTGATGATTGCCATTTACCAAAGAACATTAAATGGGTTTCAAATTTTGCCCTATTCATGAAGGGCTCACTAAAATAGATATGGCTGTTTCCACTCTAAAGTATCTGAGTTTTCCTCTTTAGAATAAATCCTGGAAATTGACATATCTAGCAAATTCACTCTCTAGCATCAATGGCAAATACTAGTAGCAAAGCAAAACCCTAAAAACCCTACAGTTTGTTTTTATTCCATCACAATAATAATTTTCAAATTCAAGTGTGTATAAATACTTACCTAGTGACCTGTTAAAACAAAGGTTCTAAGGCTTTACTGAAAAAAAAAAGTTAGATTTAGTATGTCTGGGGTGAGGATTGATAGCATACACTTCTAAAACATTGTCAGATATAGATTTCGCTTGTTGGTCTGGGGACCAAATTGGAGAAACACTGATCTAAATGACTTTGAATCATGTTCAACACTTGTACTATAGAATTGCAATAGTTACACAGCCACTGACTTGTCTATAAGTGAAAAGGATTAAGAGAAAGGCTTTTGATCTTTATTAGCAGTAAGTAGGTTAGGAACAAGTTCAGTTAGACGCAATGCTTGCAGCATTGGCTTACCACCTTAACACCCTCCCATCATATATCAAGACAAAGCACCCCGTCCATCTACTTCAGTCCTGGAATCTTATTCTGGTTCCAAAGTTTGGAAATTCCCTGGTTTTGAATGACCCCAACAGAGAAAGTCTAATTCAGTGTCTCTCAGTTGGAGACTAGCAAGCAGTAAGAATGACATAGATTGAGAAATTATATGTGTGTCTGAATGTTTAATCGCACAAGTGGTTGTGATTGCAAAGGCCAGAAGTGACATTGGCATCACCTGGAACTGGAGTTAACAGGTGATTGCAAGTCCCTAAATGTGGAGAATGAGAACTGAACTCTAGTCCTCTGGAAGAACAGCAAATGCTCTTAACTACCTCTCCAAATAAAATATATCCAAATGATGACTGCTTCTATTAAAGAATAAATGCTTGATTCAGAATTGTGTAATTCCGGAATTGGCAGTAGGTATTAGGCAATAGAGGCACTTGGTGCACAAACTTGATGACCCAAGGTCAATCTTCAGTACCCATATATGTGTCATGGCACATTTGTGCCCACATTTCTGAAAGAGAGAGAGAAAGAAGGAGAGAGAGAGAATTAAAGAATTGTGTAATTCAAACTAAATAGACTAAGCAGTATCTCATTTCATTAATGAAAACAATTTTTGTTACATTTAGAATAGCAACAATCAACAGCAAATCAAAATCAAATGATAAACCTCAAAAATGTTTTAAAAATATATCACAAATTAAGTGGATTACGAATATATTCACAGAGCAATCTAAAATTTGTTTAAATCTTAAAGTGGATGTAAAATGATAAGCAAGTAAAACAGGAATTGATGAATGTTGTTTCTAGAATTTCAGCAAATAAAAGTGTTGTTCATGAGAAAAAAATGAAAAAAGTTTTTGTGCTGTTAAAGTTGATGTGTTGTCTACATGAGCGTAAGGTCTGGATACACACAGATGTGTCATGTATGCACCATTAGAACTTCCTTTTCCGTCAGGCGCTTGACCTCATTTTGAGGTCAATGTTTCAAACACTAGCTTTTATTTCTATTTTTGACCATCACATGAGTTATAAGCTCAAAGTTGGCCCAAGATACATATGAGTGTGTGTGTGTGTGTGTTTAATATATAATGAAGTTCAAGATATCTGTCACAATCAAATTTTGAATTCTGTGTTTATATCAATTCTCAGAACAGAAAATGTGGGTCTGATCATGAATATCATCAATATCGCTTCCTCAAGGCTCTAAACGTAACAAACCTCTAAATGAAACAAACCTGGAAACGCAGCTCTGTTTTACATATAAAGATCAATAAGGAAATAATATACAGAGATCCACATGTCCAGGAAATGAACAGTACCGACGTTCCACAAGGTAAACCCAGTTTCAATCATGAGAAAACAAGACAGGGAAATTTGTTTGTTTAAAAAAAGCATCCTTGTTTTTTTACAGATATGCATAATTTTATTTTGAAGAAGTATGCTCACATAGTTCAACAATCAAAATAACATCATATACTAAGTTCCTGTATATGTTTTGTTTGTTTGTGAGCTTTTTAAAATATTTTTTTATTGAATCTTTGAGTGTTTGATACAGAACATTAAATGTATGAGGTAAAATACAAATATCTCATTTAGGAATTAGGATCACTTTTTAAAAATCATTATTTAAAGAGTTAAAATTTGGAATGATTGGTAATCTATAGCAATCAAGAATGATTCTTAAAATGTGATATTTGACTTCATTTTCTGAATGACGATCTTCAGAAATGAGTCGTCTGGAATGGCAAAGTAATTCCCTTTCTCAAAACTGAGAAGATTGTCCATTTTGAAAGCCATTAAAGAGCATGGTTCCTAGAATGTGATTAATGCTGTACCTGAAATAGTTCATATATGAATGTTAATGCCATTTGATGCCAGGTATGGTAGTGTGTGCCAGCAATCGCAGGACTCAGAAAGCTGTGCCAGGAATGTTCGCACAAATTCCAGCCAGTTTGACCTGCAAAATGAAATCTGGATCATCCAGAGATACATAGCCCTGTCTCAAGAATCAAAAGTAAAAGAAATAAGTTAATGATTCTCTTGATCTGTCCATATTTTGTCTACATTGGTAGATAAACGACTTCCTACTTATATGCAGAAGTATTATTTGAAATATATCAAAGGTATTTTGTGTCTTTTTAATGAAGGCAGATTAATGCGGAAACTGAGGATTGAAGGAAATCTGATTAATGGGCTTTGGAATGTTAATTGTAAAATAAGTATAGACAGATAGCAGTATTTGCATACAATATAAAACATTTATATTAGCAGTAATTTTTTGTTATTCTGTAAAGGTAAGCTATCATAAGCAAGACGAACATGTACATATAATATCAATGAGATATATGTAAAACTGTTTCACACTGACATACAGTCATATAAACATTTTGGCAAAGATATTTGCAAGTGCATAATACACGTTACTGATTATATGAATTCAAGTAAACACAGATACGCAAAATACTATAATATTTCATTTGCATTTCCAATTTTTTATATTAACATGTAATATCATTGATTCTCAAGGAACCCTGATATTTATGGAATTATTTCCCAAAATATATCGTAAATCTTCTCAGAAGTAAATAGACTGATAAAAAGGGGGCAGAGAAAACCACTCATGAAACCTGGGGACTGAAGATGTGTTTTCAAATGCCAATAGTTAGAGATAAAATAATTAGAGATAAAATTCCAATAGTTTGGGGACATTATTATAATATTGATCAGTTGCTTTGAGTTAATGTTCCCTTTCATCAGTAGCAATAAAAGATGGAAGAGGAATGAAAATGTATTTCAGGACAGGAGGCTGTCTTGGCAAATATGTCCACAGAACCATTTTTAATTTTGAGACTCTGAAATCCACTTTCATTTCTGCCCATAATATGCTGATAGCAAGTTGCATAAAATGCTGCTTATACTATTGCTACTACAGACTTTTGTGGTAAATGAACTAATCATTTATTAATTTGATTTCTGATGATGATCTTGTTCATGTCTCCTTAGGACCATGCTCCACATTTTAGAAAAGGCTGGCATGGATTGTGACAGAAGAAGGTTGTTCCTAGAATATTTCTCCACCATCATTTCAGTTTTATTTGCCGAAGCCTTTATTTACGAACACTTAAAAAACAAAATAATTACTCAACAAGGCAAAAACTCTTTTGAAACAACTCAGGTATTAAATAGCCTTCCTGCAGTTGAAAATGAGAAATTAAAATTCTTTTCCTAATACAAATCTTTTGAGAGAGAGATGGAAAAACTGCCCTTTTCATTGGTATTCCCAGGTTTGTAGTTATGGCAGAACCAGAGACATCTTTGGATAAGATAGTTTTGGCATCTCTAGCCTCCAGGTTTACTGGCAGATCTGAAGGAATTTCCAGCACTCAGCTGAAAAGAAAATGGTCCTTTCTATTTTGAGACCCTCACCCTAAAACTGCCTAGCCAGTTTCTACCCCCTGCTCCCATCATTCCCCGCTCTCATGAGGTGAACCCTAATTGCCGTTAGAGGATGTACAAGCAGACCACTCTAGTTTCTTCCACACTGAATAGGGTTATCAAGTGTAGCAGTCAGAGCATCCCTCCAGAGGAGGAACCCCAAAAGTACCAGGTGTGGTGAGAGAAGACAATCTCTAGCTCTTGTTGGGATGCAGAGAAAAAATATGAAAACAAGAAGCATTAAGGGAAGCAGGTGAGGGGGTTTAGAGTTCATAATTTTGTACTCTCAGGCCTTGGAGGATGGTCCGGAGGGCCCATATAGATGGAGTTACAAAGTTGGAGAACCATCTGAGTGTGGACTGACTTTTGAAGAGGAATTTTAATTACTCCGTGGACTCACAGGCATATTCCTCCATGACTGACTTGCCTGGTTTTCTTCTGGTTTTTCCTCCCTCTGGCCTCCAGGGTTTGATATAAGTGGTGAAACCAGGACTCAATTCCAGGGATCTTGATAGCTGTTGAAGTACATAGAATCACACTGTAAGTTTCTTCCCTAATCACCTCAAAACTGCTTCTAGATGGATGTCACCAGGAGTTCCCAGAAACTTCAGGAGTTACTGAAACCTAGGGGCCATGTGGTCATCCTCAGGAGGCTGAAGGTGTTCTCCTAAGTTTGAGAGATCTCCAGACAAGTCAAAGCAGGATTTCTTCTCTTATTTTTGGAGACAGTGTCTCACATTGAACCTGGAGCTGACTAGACTGCCTAGACCACAAGTCTCCTTTATCTGCTTCTCAAGCACTGGGACTAAAGTCATGTATGATCATGCCTAGTTTTTGTTTGTTGGTTGGTTTGTTTTGTATGTGAGTCCTGGGGATTGAACTCTGGTCCCCAAGCTTATACACTAAGCCCATTTTCCACAGCCATAAATTGTCTATTTTTTCTTTCACTCTCACACCTCAATCAATATGGAAGATTTCATTTAAAAAAATGGGCCTTTCACCTCATAAGTGAAAAAGCTATAGATTTTAGAGCAACGAGTACCATCTAGAAATCCTGAATATAATTCATTCTAACACTATACTGGAGACAGTGCCGTATTTTTCAGATGAGGGATTTAGTCCCCGAAGCTATGTTGCTCCCCAGTTGACATGTTAACTGCAAACCCCAGGTCATTTTCTGAGAATTTGAATTTTTACAAATTGAATTTTATGCAACCTCCTTGTTAACTTCCGTTTGCTTGAGTGACTGATAGAACTCATGGGAAGGTATTCCCCAGTGTGTCATAAAATATTTCGCTTAGGATGCAGAGGAGGAGATGCATAATCTCTTCATGTGGTTGGGCATCATACAGAGTTCTTACTGTCCTTTCTCCTCACACAGGCTCCATAGGAAACTCCCCAGGCTAGGCTAGGCAGAAGGCTGTGGGTTCTGGTTTCTTTTCTTAAGAAAGACTTCATTGCATAGTCACACTTATCAGAATACAAGTAGACAAAGCTGAATCTGCTAGCTCTTTGGACATTCTTTTGTATGAGAGTAGGATTAATCTTGCCAGGGCAAGCTCACCTAGCTAGGCAGTTTGTTTATTTCTGAAGACAGAAATCTTGGTTATAATTTGAAAATGAGTTATTGCCTTTCTTCTGACCATGAATAAGTGATTAACTTCTGTGTGCTGTACTTCAGATTAGCAATCTCTAGAACATGGGAAATTATCTTTCTAAAACTGACTTGGTTAAGATAATGACTGTAACAATAGGGATGACAAGGATGACGTCAGAGGTGATAATGAATCCTTTTCTTGGAGAAATGAATTTATCATTGCTGAGAATGAGGAAATAAGAACCAGTTAGAAATAACTGCAGTCTCCTGATGAGGAGAACCCACTCCTGGCATTCCCAACACCATACACTCTAGCCCCATAACAAATTTTTTTTTTTTTTTTTTTTTGCTATGTAAGTTCAAAAATTAAAACCTTTTCTTACACCAAATACATTTGATCCCTCTCATTCTCATGACTCTTCAATCTTTGTTCAAATGCCTGTCTTTGTCAAAATGCCCATTAACATGAGAGGGCATACATAAGCAGTGAATGGGGAATCAGTAGTCCTTATGGAAGAGGACAGAGGAAAACTTGCTATGTGGATAACATGCATGCCCATGTCTATTATGTCAATAATTTTGGCATAACTTACTACAAGACCCCATTTGCTTAACAATCAGTTCATACAATACTTGACCATATTGCTCTTGTTTACCCTCCAGAAACTGAAAGTAAGACCCTGTTGCTGAAGATACTACATACTTGACTCAGAGAACGTAGAGAAATCAAGCTGGTACTGACCTTAAGTTCTGTTCTTACTAGTGAGTATTCATAGTTCTATAAGATAGCAAACATGCTAACAGAAGAGAGCAATAATTAATCTGACCCAGAGTAAGCCCCACAAGTTAAAATAATGACTGGATTTGTGAGAAATGCCCCATACTGCACTGGCAGCATGAATGTAATTGTAATATCCACACATTTTCTGACTAACTTTAAATAGTTTATTTAATTAAATCATTTTAAATTTGATTTTATGTGTAAGTGAACTGCCGACATGTAGACGCAGCACTGTTGTGCAATGCTCACAGAGGTCAGAAGAGCGTGTCAGATCCCCTGGATCTGGAGCTACGAATTGTTGTTAGCCATCATGTGGATGTTGGGAATCAAACCTTGGTCCTCTATAAGAGAAGTCAATGCTCTAAACCACGAAGCCATCTCTCCCTCTGATTAGCTTTAAGGCTCACTCCACAAGGCAGAACACCATTGTCAGGGGCGAATATACTGTGGCTAGACTGTAGAAGAGAAACTATTACTACTCTTCTGTTAAATGGACATAGTATTGAACTGATTCTTAATGACCTGTCTTTATACTCATATACTAGTGCATTTTTCAACTTTCATCAGAGAGACTTCCTTTTTGCAGTAGATGGTTGTATTACTGAATTTTTTGCTGCTGTGACAAAACACTGTGTCCAAGGCGACTTACTGAAGGAAGAGTTTAATTGGGTTTCATTGAAGAGAAAGCATCTACAATGTCAGGGAAGGCATGAGAGCATGTGATAAGAGCAAGAAGCTGGGAGAGGGGGCTGGGGGGGATATGAATCTTCAAACCCAAAAGGAATGCGGAAAGAACAAACTGGAATTAGGGAAAGGCTCTAAACTCTCAAAGACTGCTCCCAAGACATTTTTACTCCAGCAAGGACATATATCATAAATCTTTATGCCAAATAATTTTCTTTCAAATCACCATATTCCTATCACTGTCCCCCAAAGGCTCACAGCATATCATAATGCAAAGTGCATTTGGTCCAACTTTAAAAGATCCCCTATTCTCCAGCAGTCTCAGAGTTGCTCAAAAGTCCAAAAGCTTCTGGAACTCAAGACAATTTCTTAACTGTAAATCCCTATAAAATTAAAAGGACAAATTACATACTTCTGACATACAGTGACAAAGAAGGAATAACCACATTTCCAATGGGGGAAGAATGAGGAGATGCTGCAACAGAGTCAGACTGGAACTGAGGAGGGCAAACACCGAATCCTTTAGCTCCATGTCCAATGTCTCTAGTTTCAAATGGCCTCCATGGCAGCCCCTGAAGCTTTGCTGCCTGAAACATACATCTTCCTCTTGGGTTGTTTCCACTCCCTGTATACAGTTCTTCTTGGCAAATATCTCCAACATCTTGGGGGTCCCCACTGATATCCAGGCCTTGCCTTCATAGTTTCATGCAATGGCCTGTCAAGGTGATTGTCCAGGGACTCCTGAACTGCCACATGTTCTCTGGTACCAAAGGCTCTCTGAAACCATAGAAGAAGAGTCCATTAGTCTTTCACGCTTACATTTTGCATGCCTCCCTCCAAAGCTAGCACTGTTATGGAAAATCAGGGAGCTAAGGAGACCAGCACTTTACCCCAAGTGTTGGAGAGCTCATCTTTTCCTCATTCCTAGTGGAACCAGATGAATGAATGCTCTGAGGTTCTGGGACCATTCCAAGCTTAGTTTACCACTTTTATGGAGTTTTACATGTTATCTTTTAGCAAGAATTCCATTGGTGTGTTCAAATTATAGTTCCTCATACTTTACAACACAGTGATCTGTATATCATCAGTCACAAGACAATTTCAGAAAACTTTTTTTTGGTTAAGCAATTAGAAGTTGACCTCAAAGACAGATTTACTGGAAGCCGGTTAATGATTACTGTAACAGAATTTAGCAACATAATTGCAAACAGGGGAGTTCAATGAAACAGTTGTTAGCTCTCTTTTTCCACCAGCTATGGTTAAGCAATTGGGATGGTAAATTAGCCATACAAATCATATCGTAAATAATATTAAATGTACAGATAGTACATTTTTCCTCTTCAGTATCACATGAAAGACTCTGTCAAGATGTGCTGCCATCTTGAAATGGATCCTCAACCCTTCTGACCACATTAACAGCAGCTATTTTCATGCTGAAACAGTTGCTTTCTAGGATCCAAGGATCTCCTTAGGCTTTCTCCCTTCACAAGCTGAAATCCTCTCTGAGTTGGTATCTTGCCCTGAGGGCACCCTTCCCATGGTTCCATCACAAAGCAGTGGGGCTGTTTGTATTAGTGCTAATCTTTTTAAAACTCAGCCTCTTTGTTGGCACATTCCTTGGCTGTAACATTGAACTTAGCAGTGCTCTGTTTTTGTTTTTGTTTGCTTGTCTTCCCAACTTTACAACTTTTGTTTCTTTCGAGCCTATTTGCTCTTTTTCATTTCAGAATCGCATTACAGAGATCAGTAATTACTAAGCCACAGATTCAATATTCTGCTTTTTGAAATTTGCCTCTGCCTAAGTAAGTAGTCCATTACTATCTAGCCTCAGGCGAGTTCTTAGGACTTAGGCAGAAGGCAGTCAGATTCTTTGCCTTAATATCACACTGAAGGACTTCCAGTCCAGTTGTTTACATTGTGCCCCTCTGAACTCTCCTCAGTCGGTCCTCCATAGCTGGTTTTGTTCAGCTCTATTGTCTTCCAGGATGCCTCTGAACTGTTCCATTAAGCTCTGCTTATAGCCATCAACTACTTTTCAAGTCCAAAGCTCCAAATTCTTTCATATTCTTCCAAGAACAACGTGGTCTGGTTCTTCATAGCAACACCCCCACTGTCCTGATAAGAACTTCTGTATTAGTTACTTTACTATTACTGTGATAAAACCCCATGAGCAATGCAACTATAGAAGGAAGAGTTTATTGGAGCTTAAGGCTCTGGACTGGGATTCCATCATGTTGAGGGAAGCATGACAGCAGGGTGCAGCAGCAGGAAGCATTTACAGACGCAAAGCAGAGACAGTAAACTAGAGGTAGGATAAGGCCATAAACTCTCCAAGTCCTCCTGGAGAGGCACCTTTCCTCCAGCATGTTCACACCTTCTAAATCACCACAAATGGTCCCACCAGTTGCTGACCAAATGTTGAAATGCCTGGGCCTATGTGGGGTACTTTTCACTCAAACCACCATACCGCTTAATATAGAGACCCACAACTGGTCAAAGTACAGAAAATAAGACCCAGAGTGTTCAACTCAAAATGGGACATCTGTACCATTCCCCTCCCCCCAGGGCTCATGACAGGGGAACCAAAGCTGTGGGTGAAACAGTGTGCACAGGAGAGGAAAAGACAGATGCACATATGGACTCACAGGACTTGTGAAGGCATGCACAAGAGCTGCATAAGCTCAAGCCATACACAATTCCAGCACAAATTCCCACCCATGGTTGAAGAGCTATTGGTAACTCATAGCTCCTAGAGGAGAGGAGTCAGCTTTCTTAAAATATATGACTCCCGCTAGCTGGATCATGACTTACAGAATGGACTCACTCAAAGTGGATTAGTGTAAGACAAACTGAACTCTCTCTCTCTCTCTCTCTCTCTCTCTCTCTCTCTATATATATATATATATATATATATATTTTTTTTTTTTTTTAAGAAAGAACAGAATGTTGGGTGGGTGTAGACGTGGGGTGGACCTGGTAAGAGGTAGAAAAATGGAGATATGATCAAAGTGCATGGTCTGAAATTCTCAAAGAATTTGACAAAAATATTATATAAAAATTACTTGGTCACAATCAATTGGCCTTCAGGTGTCACCACAAGCAGATTTAATATGTTGCTATTGTAAGCTTCTGGGTTCTAGAGACCCAGCAGATAGAAGGGACCAGAGAGACCCATGCATGTGCTATATGCAGCTGTGTGCACATTACCATGATGTTCTCACCTATACACACGTGTGTGGAGACCTCACAGGTTGATATAAGGTATCTTCTATTTCTTCCCACTGATACTTTAAGACAAGGTTTCTAGTTCAATCTCAAGCTCACAATTTCTTCTAGACTAATGACTAGCAAGCCTCCACAATCAATTTTCCTCCATCTTCTCAGTGCTGGAGTTATAGGAGCTCACAGACATTCCTGGCTTGAATGTGGGTGTTGGAGACTTGAACTCAGGCTTTAATATATCTGTGGAAGCACTCTACTAACTACGATACCTCCTCAGTTTTAAGAGCCAAGGGGTTTTGAAGATGAGACGGAGTATCAATTTCTTTACCAATCTGATATCCCAAGACTTCAGAAGCTTCAGCCTGGATAACCTAGAAAAATTTGACTGGGGGTTGAAGAAATATCTCATTTGGTGTAGTTCTTGTTTTGCAAACACAGAGACTTGCATTCCATCCATAGGACTGATGCAAAATGCTGGGTAGTATGCTGACTCTGTAATCTCAGCACTGGGTAGGTAAAATCAGGAAGATTACTGAAATGATGTTTGCCCATCAGTCTAACCTAATTGGTGACCTATATGAAAGATTCTGTTTAAAAAAATGTGTGGACAGTGTTCCTAAGGATGATATCTGAAGTTGTGCTCTGGCCTTTACATACACTTCCAGCACCCACCCACACAACATGTATATACATACATGCCTGAAAATACACAGTCAGTTTAATGAACAAACTGGAAATATAAATCATTTGAAATGTGTCTTTGGAGTATTAACAATTAAAATATAAGTAAAAACCTAATATCCAAGAGTCATTTATTGATTATTAATAAATCCTAGGAAAATATTTTCCCACTAAAACTCAAGTAGGAAAAAAAAATAACCTATCTCAAGAATTTTTAAATGAATTAATGTTCTTTGCAATGAAGTTTTCTTCTGCTGTATAAGTGCTTAACCTTTCTACAGAAAGAAGTTGTCAAAAGAAAATGTCTTGTCCATCTTTCCCTGATGACATTTAGTTTAAATCACACTCTATATTTATTAACTAATCAGATAAATGACCAATATAGTTTTTTCACTTTCATTTAGATAAAGTGATGCTGTTTAAAAGGGTGTGGCATCATTACATTAAAGGCAGTGGAACAAAAGAACTAGGCTTTCTCTAGAGCTGCGTGTCTGTTTCACTTGTCCATAAAAATTCCTACTTTCATACATAAGAATCCATTAATATAAACACATTCAGAGACCCACACATATTTTTACCTGTCATCTATCTATCTCTCTCTCTATCTATCTATCATCTATCTTATTTATTATCAATCTATATCATAGCTCTATATAATGTATTACAGATTAACACTAACAGAATGCTGACCATTTAACCAAAATATTTCTGAGTCCTTGTAAACAATGTGAGGATACATCTCGTAGTAGCCTATAAAGGAAAGAAGATTATAAACTCTATTAAATGCCGAAAAGGTTAATAATAAAAGACACATAAAGAATTATTTGAAAATTGGGGAAGATAGAAAGAGCTTAACAATTAGGACAATTAGGAAGAAATCTGAAGCTGTGGTATGTAGTATGATAAAAATACATAGTTGGGAACTGGAGAGATGGCTCAACAAATAAGAGTACTAGTTGCTCTTGCAGAGAACCCAGGTTCAACTCCTAGCACCCATAGGGCAGTTAATAATGTCTGTAACTCCAGTTCCAGGGGATCTGACACCTTCTTCTGACTTCCATGGCATTGCACGACATGGATGCATTGACATACTCCTGTGCCCAGGTTATAGAATCTTCTCAAAAGACCACCAGGGAGGGCAAATCCGATGCAAGCACAAAGGGTCTTTAGTTACAAGCTTGAGCTCGGTCCACAACCCAACGCACCAACGCAGTGGGCGGAGGGTGAGTGGCTACAAGGAGAGGTAGGAGGGGCTTCTTATAGGTTTTAGACAAAGGGAGGAGTGGGATTTGCTGTGCTCCCCCCAAGGTTGGTCACAAAAGCCAGCGAGCGCCAAACATGTCTTTAAATTGATTGGTTATGAACACCAGAAATGGGTTGAAGGGAGCACGGGGGTCTCTCATTGGTGTGAGTCACCCTTAGGGCAGAGGACTGTGCTGGCCATTACCTAAGTACATTGCAGGCTTTTGTTTATACCTTATTTGGTCCTATTGTTTTCAGGCATGTCTCTCTTTGTCCACAGAGCCTGAGACCTGTAATGGTCTAGTTGGAATGAGGGATATTTTGTGGGTTTTCTTAGGCCTCGTCCTCACAATACATGCAGACAATACACTCATACACATAAAATAAAAATAATAAGCAATTGAAAAGCAAATAAAAATTCAGATTTGGGCCAGGTATGTGATAGACTTTGTATTCCTAGGCCCAGGAAGCATAGGTGGAAGATTAGTGAATTTGAGCTGAGATTGAAATAAGAATCTTGTGAGAAAATAAGGTGACTTTTGACAGGCTACAAATCTTTAAGGAGGGAGTAGGCTCACTAATTTCCAGGGAGAAAGAAAGGGAATGATGTGGAGATGGTCATCTGGGAATTGGCTTAATTAGTCATGCCCACATAATGATGTCTTAAAAATATAAGAGGGGTCCTTTTGTAGATTTCCTTGTGCTTGAATACATGAAGACTCCTGGAGGACTGTGTACTTGGGTCAGGGAATCTCTGCATCACTTCTCTCAGACTAGACTTTCTGTGACTTTTCCATCTGGCAGTCCCTAAGTTTTGTTCTTTGATATAGTATCCTGGTTTTCTTTTAATAATCCGGTTATCCAGTAAGGAACAAGATTTCTTAAACTGTATGAGTTCTAGCAAACGATTTTCTAACTTATAACCATACTGTATAGAATTTGCAGATTAACTGGAGAACAAATACTTGTTGGATAGAGTGGGTGCAGACCTGTAGAGCTGATTCCTGTTCTGTTGAACCTGGAACTCTGGTACTATCTCTAGTAGATTATGTCAGAATTCCCTAAGATTCTCAACTGATGTCAGAGAACCGCTCACTGTTGAGAAGGTCCACAGATACGGTTGCAGTAGTGTTCTCTGTTGTGTTGAATGCATAGTGGAGAAGAGATTTTGTATTTTTCTGCAATATCAGAGCAAATTTCAACATTTCATCACTATGGTAAACAGAGCATGGAATTTATCTCAGTTTGTGTAGGCTGCAAAGAAATCAGTTTTGAGTAAGAAAATAGAAACCAAAATGCTTAATACTCTTCCAAGCATTGTTTGAAACAGAATAGGCGTTAAATGGGAGAGATTGTGTATGGGTTTGGTTTAAATTCTTTTATAGTTCAGCAAGATAATAAAGATGCCTAGTAGAAGAAAATTAGTTATTTAAATATTGAAGAGAAGACAAAGTTTCAGAAGCAAGTTTATAAACTGAAGATCCAGCAAAAACTTGCAAACAGCATTGATGGTAAATAGATTCTCTTGACAGGTCTCAGGCGATGTCTTCTCTCAGGACATATTATAGTCAAATATTACATACAGTTTCCCTGGCTTGGGTTTTCTTGTTTACATTAACTACTGGGAGTCTTTAGAGCTTAAATTCTACAAGGAGAGTAGAGTCCTGCTGACTATACTAACATAATGTATGCACAGCAACTTTTTTCAGAAGCATAATGGTTTTAGCAAAGGTGCCTGGGGCATATTATCAGGATGCTATTAGAAGCCATGCTGTGTTCATGGTTATTGATTCTCGCATGTATCTAGCCGGGGATGAACACTCATACATATTTGTTTATTGGCATTGCATTATAAATGGCTTTGAATTGTACATATAGCCAAACTGAGTTATGCATTTTCCCCAAAATATGATTTTGCTTGTATCTCTGAGGACTGACTACAAAATAACAAGATTAATTATTTAGTATACATTTAAGAACGTGCCATCATCTTCAGATTTGTCTCTATGAAAATATCCTGAGTTTACTTCAATAAGACTCTTTGCAAAGTTGTTTTTGGAGATAAAGTTTCAAACTTTCATTGTACTATCATGAAGATAAATAAATTGATTGAAAACCACGGTTTCATATGTATTTTTTTTTCTGAGAAATAGTGGCTATTCCTTATTTGATATAATATTTTGCTTTATGCTTAATTTTAAATCTAAAGTCATATAAATGAAGAATGTACATCTGACATCAGTCAAGTTAATATGCCAAATTTAAGCATTGATAATAACATGTAGAGGGGAAAAAAAATCAAGGGTTGTATTTTAACATCCACTTTTTGCTTGTGAAAGCAACGCAATGAGAAAGAATATGTGCCCAGCAGCTCCTAGGAGTCGTTGATACCAACTATAAATAAGAAGGAAGTTTGCTGACATGATGCAATTTACACCAGGTAAAACTGCATACACCATTTCCTCCAAGACCAATAAAATCATCTTCGTAAAATCAGCTAGGCTGACCATCAGATGTGTTAATCTTGATGTTAGGGAACACAAAAAAAAGAGAAAATACACTTATAAATCTGTTCTTTTTAGAACATAACATGGCCTTCAGATAAAATAGGTGTGTCAGATATAGTATTTGAAAACAATGATATAAAATGTATAACTTGGGTGTACTGTCTAGAAGGATACTGACTGCCTCCAAATAGGTTCTTAGAAGTGAACTAGATATTGTAAACTGCTAAGTAAACTTGTGACTACAGAGATTAACTCATTGGGTTAATCCTTGGTATCATATATTATTTTCTGGCAGAGCAAATTTGCTAACATTGTCTATAAATTGGGTTGACATTCAAAAACAGCCATAACATAAATGTCTGGTATAAATGAAGGATATTAGACTTCTCTATATATACCATAGTTGTTGTTTAACGTGTTTGTTTAATGCGTGAGTTAGAGTATAAGACACTTTATCTTGGTGAAATATAAAATAGTTGCCTGTGTAGCAATTATAAAACCTAGCATAAGGAGCAATACAAAATTATTTTATAATGATTGATAACTTGGGCTATTAAGTTAGTAAACTTAGTGGAATAAATATCTGAGGACACATTAAAACATTAATATAATCCACCATCAGAAAGCACAAACAGGTAGCTGTATACTGTATAAAAAAGGTACATGGTATTCAAACATTTAAATTAATAGAATATTTATCTATTGCCTTATGGGAAAATGGGAACAATTGTGTCATTGCAGATACTTCTGAAATCCTTTCTCCTTTGACTAATAAAGAACATGTATATAGCTATGGGTGGTACTGCATGCAGATGAAACAGTCTCAGTTTTGAGATTTGTTAGCTAATTGCATGGTTAATGAGATGTAATAGTAATTCCACAGCAGCCTCTGTTGCCCTTTGTTTCCTCTGTTTCTCCTTGCCTTAAACATTAAGTTGATGACTAGTGTTTTAGCAGTTGGTGTAGAGTGTAAGAACAAAAGTTACACCTTCAGACTAATAAGGTGAAAGACAGGTTCCAGTGACACCAAAAATCTACTGTAGTAGGTTTAGAAAGCTTTCTGCTGTGTTTCTATTAGTGCCATGACAAAGAAAGGTACGGCTTTTTTGGTTTAGTGTTTCCTAAGCTGTGAGGAACAAAAATTACCTTGAAGAACTACCTTGGGGATCATGAATTATATACACACAGTGTTAAGTTTAACTCCTCATGCATAGTAAATATATAATATTTATAGCTATTATTACTGTGAATAATACAAAGCAGATAACTTTATGAGGATCCAATGTTTGCACAATTTCCTACTATTTGAAAATAAATTTCTCAGTTGTTTCTGAATATTTTGTGGCTCAACAATGTTATCAGAAACCTTGCATCATTTAGATGCTAAAAGTCCTTTGTTCTTGAAAAGGCAAGCCCACTTCCATCTTATAGTCATGTCTATGGAAACGTATGAGTGGAGAAAAATTGTGCAGGAATAATTCTCACTTTTAATGTGCAAAATCTTTTAGAATAAATTTACATGGAAGAAATTCAGGTACTTCTTAAATATCATCAACCACATAATTTCCCAGCATCTTCCTTCATAGAAATCCCACTATGTGAAGCATCTTGACTAGTAAAATGTATAGTCATCATCTAGAACCTCTCTTTTGCTTAAATGTGGTTCAATGACCTGGTCCCAAGGTTCATTTTGACTAACACACCCAGTTTTGCCTATTTTCGGCTCTTCCTTTCTGCTGTTTCAGACTTGCCAACTCGGGGTATAGAGGTCTGGGCTTTCAACAAAGGTTTTCCAAATGAATTGCTAAATTTATTAAAAATCTGTGTGAACATTTGTTGGGATTTGTTACAAGCTACCTATTCAAGGGAGAGACAAAGAGGAGCCCATATTGTGGAAAATGGAACAGATGGTTTAAAAAAGGCAATCTGACATTCCTGGACAATTGCAATGTTTATATGAGTGGAAGATAGAATACCATGCCTTTTAAAGGATCCCAAGAGAGTATTACATTCATCACATAACTTTTTAATGATTCTCAACTAGTTTTCGCCCAATGTTGTCTTATAAAAAGGCAACTGAAATGTCATTTTTCACATTAAAAAAATTACAGAGTGAGGTGAGACTAGTTTAAATATAAATTGTCAATACTAATGAAAGTAGTAAAGTATTTACTTTTTATAGAATCTATTATTACCAAAAAATTAACTTTCAGACAGATATTTATCTCCCAGTAAAATGAATGTCTAAGAATGCCAATTTTAGGGGCTAGCAAGATGGCATCGCTGTTAAGAGCACCAAGGACCCATGTTCAGTTCCCATTGTCCACATGGTGCTTAATATCCAGCTGTAACTTCAGTACGAGAAGTTGTGACACTCTCTTCTGGCCTCTTTGAGCATTTCACACATTTCACTTACATATTGCAATCAACACACACACACACACACACACACTCACACACACATATATATATATATGTATATATATATATATATACATATATATATATTTTTTTTTTTAAAGCTGAGGTTTTCTTAAATGTGCATGATCGGCCAAAGAGATAGTGACAGTATCTTATCGTGCCATCGAAACAACATGTGTGTGTGTGTGTGTGTGTGTACCTGCATGTGCATTGTTAAGAAAAAAGTAAAACTAGATCTATAGATCTTTAAAACCGCTTTATCTCACAGTGATATATCTTAGAGTTTGTTTCTGTAATGATATCACTGTAAAAATAGAATCCCTGAATCCCATCATGAACTTCAATTGCCTTGCCACAAATCAGAAAATGTGCAAAAAGTAGGAGGAAAAAATGTTCTGTATTCCCAGTTGCCTAAATGGCTAATATCACAATTCAGACCCCAACTGCAAGGCCTATATGGAAACCTTGGTTAGAAGTAAAGTGGATCTTAGCCATTCTAAGTAGGGAAAGATGAAATCATAAACTGATTTTAACTTACATCTCCCTAATTATTAACAATAATTTTAAGATGCTTTTAAGATGTTTCTCAGCCATCTTTATTTCTTCTTTTGAGAGCTCTCTGCTCAGAACCTTAGCTTATCTTTTAATTGGGTCACCTGCTTTCTTGATTCTTTGTTTTTTTGAGATTTTTATATATTCTGGATGTGAAGCCTCTGAAATTTTCATTGTAGAGATATTTAATGTCTTTGATCAAATTTATTCCAAAATATTTTAATTATTTGAGACTATCATGAATTGGAGGGTTTAATTGTACTATTTCTCCAATTGCTTGCAATCGGTATATAGAAACCCTTCTTTTTTTTATTAATTTTGTAACCTGCCACTTACTGAAATTGTTAATCATTTAAAGATTTCTAAAGTGCAATTTTTGGTGATTCTTAGATGTAATATCCTATCATCTTCAGAACAGGACAATTTGATATCTTCTTTTCCAATGAGTACTCTTTAACTTCCTTTCTTGTCTTATTATTCTAGCAAGATTTTCAAGCACCATATTAAAAAGGAGTGGAGATAGTGTGCAGCCATGTTTGGCTCCTGATTTTAATAGGAATGCTTTCATTTTTCCTCACTTAGAATGATGTTGTCTATGGGTTTTCTGCATGCAACTTTGTTGAGGTATTTTCCCTCCAGTCCAGTGCCCTCTAGGACTTTTAACAGAAATGCATGTTTATTTTTGTCAAAGACCTTATCTGCATCTTTTGAGATTGGCATGCAAATTTTCTCTTTCAGCCCATTTATATGATTTATGATATTTATTGACGTCAGTATATTAAACCACCCCTGCATCTCTGGAATAAAGCTGACTTGATCATGTTGGATGATCTTTTTGGTGTGTGTCTGTATGCGGTTTTCAAATATCTTGTTGAAAATTTTTGCATTTATGTTCATTAAGAATATGGGTTTATAGTTCTCTTTTTGGCTTGTCTCTTTACCTAGTTTTGGTATTAAGGTGATTTTGGCTTCATAAAAGTAATTTGGGAGTTCTTCCACTGTTTCTATCTTTTTGAACAATTTAAGCAGTATTGGATGTAGATCTTCTTTGAATATCTAGTAAATTTCTGGTTTGAATTCATAAAGCCCTGGACTTTTTGTAGTCGGTAGGTTTTATATTGCGGTTTCAATTTCCTTATATATTATGGGTCTGTTTAAGCTGATGATCTTGGTTTAGCTTTGGTGATTCTCATGACTTAACATATATATTCATATAGTTTTTAAAGTGTGCCCTTGTAATGTCTTTCTGTTTTCTGTCATGATTGTCATGATGTTTCTTTTTCCTTTCATCTCTGATTTTGTTGATTTGGAGTTGCTCTTTCTTTCTTTCTTTCTTTCTTTCTTTCTTTCTTTCTTTCTTTCAGTTAACTGGGCTAAAGTCTGTCTATCTTTTCAAAGAAGCATCTATTGGATTCCTTGATTTTTTTTTCTATTGTTTTCTTTGTTTCTATTTCATTAGTTTCTACTGTGAATTTTATTATTTCTTCTAGTCTGCTGATTTGGGGGTTTGATTTGTTGCTGCCTTTCAAGATTCTTGAGTTGCAATGTTAAGTCATTTATGTGTAATCTTTTTGACTTTTTAATGTAGGCAACAAATGACACCAGATGTTAGAGAGGATGTGGGGAAAGAGGAAAACTTATTCGCTGTTGGTGAGATTTTCAGCTTGTACAATCCCTATGGAAAGCAGTGAGGAGAACTCTTAAAAAAAAAAAAAAACTAAAAATGAATCTACCATTTGACCCTATTATACCATTTATTAGCATATATCTAAAGGACTCATCCTACTTCAGAGACACTTTTATATCCATGTTTGTTGCTGCTTTCTTCACAATAGCTAAGAAATGAAAACAACCTAAGTATTCCTCAACTGACAAGTGGATAACGAATATGGGGTACATTTACACAATGGAGTCTTACTCCACAGTAAAGAAAGCCGAAATGGTGACAGTTTCAGGTAAATGGATGGAACTAGAAGCTGTTTAGCTAAGTGAAGTAACACAGAATCAGAAAAACAAATGATGTATATTCTACCTCATTTGTGAATCCTAGCACCAAATTCTTATTAGTGTGTTTGTATCCTGATGTAACTACAGGCACTAGGTAAATGAAAAGGAACAAGGGAAATAAAGGAAAAGAAAGAACCTGAGAAAGAAGAACAGTAGGAAACAGATATTCCTAAGAGAGAAATAGATAAAAAAGGGGTGTTTAAATAGGATGGGGGAGGTTGTACAAGGGACTATGGGATAAAGAAAAAGAGGGAGCTCAAGAGAGGTGGGGCCATAGGACATGGGAGAAATGGGAAAATGGGGACATTTTTAGTTGGGGGGCATGAAGGGAGGGCTAGACAGGGAGAGGGAGAGGGAGAGAGAAGAGATAAATAGTGCCTTGCTAGTGTAAAACACCAGAGGGAATCATATTAGTCTAACAGCCTAATGACAGATTCCACATGCAGTGTCTCTACAGGAGTCCACGTGTGTGGCTGAAGTCTATATAACAAGAAACAGTGCCAGACAAGAGAAACCTCCCTTTGAGTTGTCATCCATGGTTGTCCAAGAGACTTCCCAAAATTACACAGGTTATTATTGCCACAGCCTTTGATTGCCTCACATACTTGAAGGTAAGACCCTATTTTTGAAGACAGGATATACGTCAGACATAGGATTTAAGAGTAGTGGAGCTGGGACTGACCTGGAAGCTACCACCTTTGAAGTTTAGCTCTCATAGCTTTGGAAAGTACTATGTAAGCAGTCAAGGGAGAACATCAATCGATGGCCCAATGCCAGCTTCATGAACAAAAGACCACATCAATGGCTGATAGAGCATTTAACACTGGTACAGTCATGGAACTTTTTTCTCAGGGGCAATTAACAATTGCCTAATTGGTCTTGGAGATGGCTCAAGGGAAGAAAACTCAGGTACAGTATTATAATCATACCCAAACACACATGCTTGAAGAGGCCATAGGTATTAGAGAAATCCTTAAAGCTGTCACATCCCTAGACTAATGTATCTTCTTACTAAATACAAAATATGTACCACCATATTTACAGTCAAGTATCCCAGTCACCAGTCATCAAAGAAACTTCTTTTACACGAGATGGAGACTAATACAGAGTACCACAGCTGGTCACACACAGACACTGTCTGTGAATTGCTCATGCCTAAGCAGCACATCTACAATGCAGCCTATCCACCCAAGGCTCTCACGAAACAGAACAAGGGTAAAGCGGACACTAATGAATCTATCAATTCTCAATAATGAAGCTTCCTCATGCAAGAGAGAGCCAGGAACACAAAAGGTCACAGATGGTCAAAGCATGAAGATTACGAGTCTGAAAAGTGAGATCCCTATATTGTTTCACTCTCCCGGGGGCAGAAAGATTGTAAGATCCAGTGAGGAGGTGGTGACCATATAGAAAGAGAATACTACAAGCTCCTGAGACCCTGCTCATATGAACCTTCTGCAATGATGTTGGCATGCTCAAGACCCATGCAAAATCAAGCACATAAAAACAGCATGGAACTGTGGAAATGTGGAGCAGATCCCCATCTTAATGAAGAAATATTGTAGCTGATTACTGTTCTATGAGGATGAGCTTATCTTCTGAATGCAAGGGACTCTGGATAGGCTGACTAGACCACAGTGGATGAACTTGCACTGAGGAAGATTTGGGGACACTAACTTGACACAATAGACCTTAAAACAGGTAAAAGAATCTATGTGTTCCAGTTGGGTGGCTGGGGGGTTGCTGATGGGGGACTGCACAAAGATAATTAATATTAATTGAGATGTTCTGTATGAAATACACAATGATTCAAAAATAATTTAAAAATAAATTAAAAAATTTTTTAAATGTAAAAGGAGTGGGATTTCCTGACCTTCATGGGAGTAGCACCGGAAGGTTAAAAGGGGAAGATGACTGCTGTGTCTTTTGAGGTTCCAGAAGTTACTATCATGTTTTAAGGAATACTTGAAACTGCAGTTAAAACTTGTGTTAATCAAGAATATTGTAACTGGGACAGTCATGCTATGTATATAGACTATTTGGCATGATTTCTAGTGTACAATTAGTTTCTATGATGGAAATACACACACACACAAAACAATAATAAAGTTGAGTCAGAACTCTGTCTCCTCCTTCTAAGTAAATTGACAATAGCATGTTTCTGTGTGGATCGAAATGAGAAGTCCTTCAGACTCTGGAGAGAATTGGTTAGTCTGCTCTGTGAGATTAAAACCTAATGACTGTCTTCCAAAGGGTAGAATAACAATAAATGGGAGAAGTGCCTGAAAGGAAGCGGAGCCTAGACAGAGGAGACAGCCAGTGGCTTGCCATTTTGAAACCCAATAATCACACTCATTGATTACATTGGCCCCAGGCTTTTGCCAGTCTATGTAAATCACCAATGTTTTCTGAGGGAATAAAGCTAGGTGAGGCACCATAGGACTCAACAGAATGGCAGAGACAATTGGTTTTTTTCAAAGGAGGGAGAATTTTAGGCAACACTCACTTATTTTCCCTATTAATTCTACAACTAAAACCTGCAGGTGAGGTGTTTCCTGTGATTTACTGTTTTGAGGGTTTGGAAAGTTAAAATTTCAACACCTAAAATTTGACTCCAAATATTATTTCAAAGAGTTCCCAAATACTGTTGTGTTGATGATTACCAAATTGAGGGTAATCAATTTGTGCTACATCTGAAGTTCACTTGACAGTTTCCATGAATTCAAACCCGAATATTAGTATTGAGCAATTTCAGTTATGATGTGATATTTACCAGATTGTAGAACTCAGCATGCAATTAACAAGAACCTTTGATCAAAGAATGCAGTCAGTAGAACGTTACAAAATACCTGTTATATTCTCATTTTATACGTGTAAAACAAAAGGAAGGCTACATAAAAAGGGGTATACAAATTCATACAACTTATTTAATGGGAAAGACAGTCCAGAAAATGGATAGACCAAATTTTAGACATTGTTCATCTCATACGCTGTACACTTAAGTTATATCTCATTCAGTGTCTGTAATGATCCCATTTCACCAATAGACAGCTCCTACACAGTGCTTGACCTCCACCACTTTCTATCGGTGGCTACCATCACAAGGAATAGACGTAAAATACACAGCAGAAGCCAGTAATTTTAAATTAATCTGGAGAACTGCAAGTGAAATTCTTCTGGACTATGCTTGGTCTAGTGTGTGACTCAGTATCTCCCAAATATGGGAATGCAGTCATAATGCCCAAAATAAAAAAATAAAAGTCTATGTTCTGTTTCTTTGTTTCTAGGATAACAATCTCCTCTTCCTTTGTCCCTTCCTCAAGCACTAGTCTGTTTATATCAACTGCATGCAGTTAAAATGCAAAAAAAAAGATTACCTGGAGGAATTAGACACATCACAACTGAACAGCTAATGGAAATCTATAAATGTCACAAAATCCATGTTTCTCCTTCCTTCTCTCCCTCTCAGGGGAGATTTCATGTCATTAATACTATGATTTAGCAGAAATATTAAGAGTGTAAATTTAAAACAAAACAATGGGTACCAACGAAGACAAGGGAATGTTACCTTTCTAAGCTGTATGTTTGGAAAATCTTAACTAAGACATAGACAGAATGATTTGAAAAAAATATATATATAGACAAACAAGAACAATTGCTTTTCTTCTTTCCCGGTCTGACTGCATTGTGCAAAGTAGAGTTCATATGTTAAAGTAACACAGATAAACAGAAACCTCTGTAATTCCTGGGTGGAAATACACCCATAATAATCTCCTTTTCTGTCTCCAGAGAGCATTTGGAAGACAATAACACTTCAGAAAGGGAAACTTGTTTGGCAAGGATAACTAAAACAAAGTTGCCTAAATGAAAATCCTCCTGTCCCATTTGGACATAATACCAATGCAGTATTCTAGTGCCTCCAAGTGGGAGACTCTTATATTGAAACATGCAGAACAGAAATTAGACAAAGATGGGCGTATCTGGATGAGGATCTATGGACGCAAGTAAGAACAAGGACTATTTGTCTCTCCAACTCTAAAATAAGCTGAGCATTACCTCCAAAACTGAGACTCAGTCATCATATACTCCTACAATGAGAAAAGAAAAAGGAAGAGGAGGAAAAGGAGGAGGAGGAAGAAGAAGAGGAGAGCTCCAAAAAATACTTTCATTGAAATTTTGTCCACTGTGATAGGATAGTGAAGCCATGTAATGGCAGTAAACTAGCTTTAATTTAGAAGAATGTGTTTGTGAACAGATGTCCACATTAGCCACGGAGTTAGTAGCTCCCCTCAACATTCAAATGACAAAATTTGTCATTGCTCTAGATAAAGTCTGTAATAACATTTATCAAACAATAATTTCCATATATTTGGTGTATGTTGTACAAGCAAACCATTTAAATTTCTATCATCTGTTACCTATCTATCTATCACTACAACTCCTTTTGGGAGAGGCAGCCATGTCCTAAAACAAACACAAATTTCTCAACTCACAGGCAAATTCTAGCTAGTTTACTTGGGCTTACTAACAGAGAGGTGGGTAGGGGGTTACTTACAGAGCATGGGCGCCCTCCCTCCCATCCATAAGTTACATTAATAAACCCACAACGCCAAAGGGGAGGAGAAAGGGACTACTTCCGGGTGCCTTTAGTTTAAATACTCTCAGCACCTCCCATTCTCACATCCAAGGCAAATGGACTGTTTGGGAGGGGCACAGGACTGTCCCAGCTCCTCCTCTTTCCACGCAAGGTGATCCTGGGTAAATACCAACTCTGCCTGGGAAGGATGTTTGTCCACAGGCTTGTCCCTTAGAGAATTAATTTACTCTACACTGTCTATCGATCTATCATCTATCTATCTATCTGTCTGTCTGTCTATCACCTATCTATCTATCATCTATCTACCAATCATATATCTACTTAATATGTATAACTGTTATGCCTGCATGTGTTTAAGTGCAGCCCTGTCGTTTAGTGCCTGCAGAAGACAGAAGAGGGCATAGGATCCTCTCGAAGTGGAGTTACATATGGTTGCTAGCTGTCCTGTGAGTGTTGGGATTTGAACCTGGGTTTTCTGTAAGAACAGCAAGTGCTCTTAATTGCTGAGCCTTCTCTCCAGCTTCTTGCTATTTTTAACTTAAAGCAGTTATTAGTATGAAACTGTATGTGTTAATCCAAAGGAACTGCAGTAGAACTGTGCAAATATTTTACAGAGATACAGAATTGATGTGCCGTTTTATCGTTTTTAAGAAATGGTACATTAGGGAACTGAACATGTTACCTTGCAGAGTGAAAGATTGAAGACATAAAGTTATCTTATAGCCAACAGAAAGGCCTGTGGCCAAAGGAAATCGTACTTGCTTCCTGACAGAGGTTTGGAGGGCTGAAGTAACTCCTCCGCCATGAACCACTGTGGCCTGGGACAACTGAAAGTGAGCTCTGTGCCGGCCTCCTTCCTCTCTACTCTGCAGTGCTCGTGGCAAGGGTGTGGGAAGCCAGTCATGCCAAGGATTCTATGCCACATTCAGATCTGCCTGCCATCTAGATCCTGGTTCTTTCACTATTATTGTAGTGCAGCTGGCCGTCACACATACTACTGCTCTGGCTGTTGTTTTTATAAAGGGTTTCCAGCAGGGCTGGACACAGGTTTTATGCTTACAAGATCCTCCACAGACGCCTGTATTCTGTTCTACGTTAAAGTGTTTTTCTCAACAATGGTCATTTATGTAGGTTATTCTTGATGTTAACACACTGATTCATACAAGCAAACTCTTTATGTAAGATTAGTATCAATGATGAGGACAACCACAGTGGACTCCAATGTGTACATCCCTGTTACAAAAGGAGGAAGTCTCTAAAATGTTCACATCTGCTCTTCCTAATTTTGAGGACCTAGCAGGGCTTTGTTTTCCAAGCACACAAAATCTTCTAAGTTCTCAGGGCTCCTTCTTGACTACAGACACCCCATGTGTGTCAATTTTGTTCCTTCTTGAGCAGAATGACAGAATACAGAGGATGTGAACATTCTCAGTATTGGTAAGCAGTGTGTGTTCAGTCATCCTGCCACCATACCCAAGGACCCAAACAAGAGTTCCAAACAGTAAAAAAGAGGGACAGTTAGAGGGCAAGGCGGAGGGAGAGTTAGAGAGGGAGGGGGAGGGGAAGGTGAGAAAAGAGGGAGGGAGATAAGAAAAGAAGGAAAAAAGGAAAGAGAGAAAGAGAAAAATAGAAAGAACAGAAGGAAAGGGAAGGAAGGAAGGAAGGAAGAAAGGAAGGAAGGAAGGAAGGAAGGAAGGGAAGGAGGGAGGGAGGGAGGAAGGAAGGGAGGAACCCTTGACTTGACATCAACAACATACAGGAAATGCAAAATATGTTTCTGAGCCTCCTTTATGAACTCAACAACCCAGGGTCACATGACTTCATGTTTGACTTTAATATTCCTTCAGGGAATTCAATAAAATTTTTTTATTTCATTTGTAGCATTATGATTTACAGCCTTGCAGAACACATCTGACTTGCAGGGAATGGTCATGCACACCTGTAATCTTAGCCTTCAGGATACTGAGGCAGGAAGAATCATGAGTTTAAGAACATGCTGGGCTACATAGTGAAGCCCTCACTCTAAAGACAAAAACTATAATATTAATAAAAATGAACTCTATATAAATAGAGTCTATACTTATACTTTCTGTCTTATAATCCTAGTACATGGGCACATCAAGCTATTAAATAAATATTTTAATGAAATTTTGAGTTATTTATTTATTTCACTTCATAATGTTTTGATCAAACTAAGCAGCCCCTGGGCAATGGGTTATTTGAAGTTGATGATACACAGTGAATAGAGATGTACTATATTGCGTGTCTTCACTGTGAGAGAGTGTCCAGAAATTCCTCTTCATCCAATATAGGCAGAGATAATATTTCATACTTTGTAAGACAGAACTTGACTTGTATTGGTATCGTGAGTTTTGGAAATGCTTTCAGACTACTTCCAGTTTTATTTACAGACATGCTTTCTATCTAGGAAATTTCGTTCTTAGGATATAAGCATAAAATAGAGTCCATTGTTTATTGAAGAATATGTAAAATTATATTAAAATGAGCCTTTGAATACGCTAGGCCTCTACTCACTCCCTTCTCCATTTGATTGTAAACTTGAGTGGCTCTCCTTCCTTTGGGTTCTTTTAATTTTTTTAAATTATAAATTAAAGGTGTTACAAGGGACAACATTGCATTGATTGTACAATGCAGGGACAACATTGCGTTGATCATCCAATGCAATTTGTGAGAGTTATGGACACAAGCCTAACAGGTTAGAAAAATAGCTGCATTCTTCTCTGACACACACTTTTCATGATACCTCCTTTTTAGTGTTGTGCTTTCTATGTGGTTTCAGAAGTTCTATGGAGAGAAGATGTTTTAAAAATTACTGAATTGTATTATGTAACTTCGATGATCACCATAGACTAAAACTAGAAATCAACACGAGAAGCTTTGGAATTGTGTATACATAGGAATATTAAGTGCATACTCTTGAAGTCTAATGGGACATCAAATAAATTATTCAAAATGTATTAGAATTCATAAATGAAATTGAGCCTACACTATATCAAAACTTACACATTTTCTAACTTAATAGAATATATATATATATATATATATATATATATATATATATATATGTATATATATATTTTTTTTAAATAGTCCCTTAAAATGTTCTGGATCTTCTTGTTGTCTGTTATGCGGTTTCCTCTTTTTCTCTGGTTTTGTTGATTTGGATTTGCTCTTTCTTTTTTTGGTTGTCTGAATCTGTGTAGCTTGTTATCTTTTTAAAGAACAATGTTTTATATTCATTGATTCTTTGTATGGTTTTCTATGTTGTTATTTCATAAATGTCTGCTTGAATTTTATTATGTCTTCTAGAATGCTGGGTTTGGGTTTGGCTTGTTCTTGCTTTTCAGGATTCTTGAGTAGAACCATTAAGTCATTGATTTGTGCTCTTTCTGGTTTTATAATGTAGGCAATTACAGCTATAAATTCTCTTCTTAGGATTGCTTTTAGTGTTTCCCACCGGTTTAGTTCTGATATGTTATTATTTCTGTTCCAGGAATACTTTTGTTTATTTTTCATGTCTTCTTTGACCCATTCATCATTCAGGAGTGTGTTGTTTAATCTCATTGAGTTATGAACTTACTAGAGCTTCTTTTAATTTTGCTCTTAATCTTTATTGCATTGTGACCTGATAGAATGTAAGGGATTATTTAAATTATTTTGTATCCTTGAAGTTTGTTACGTGTTCAAGTATGTAGTCTGCTTTAAAGAAACTTCTGTGGGCTGAAAAGCAGAATGTATTTTTTGGGTGCTTGGATGAAAAATTCTGTAATTGTCTGTTAGGTCTGTTTGTGTTCTTAGTCCTATTTTGTGTTTCCATAATTAAATCTGCAATTGATTCCTTTATTTAACCATTCGTTTCTGCACTGCTTTGTATTGCTTTGAGTACTTGCTGTGGGGTTGGTTTGGTGGACATGGATTCTTTGACCTTACTCATACTGTGGAAGATTTTTCTTTCTCTTTTGACTATGAAAGATATCTTGGCTGAGTAACATGTTCTGGGTGGTATCTATGACCATTTAGAACTTGGATTACTGTGCTCCACACTCTTCTAACTTTTACAGTTGCCATTGAAAATTAAATTGCCTTGGCGAGCAGGGCAGCAAGAGCTCTCGAGTCCTCAGAAACCTGGAATGAAACTGACAAGACGCACAAGAAAGACAGCAAGGCAGTGTTCTGATCAAGCTGACACATTTTATTTTTTACAAAGCTCTTTTATCCTACTACAGCAGGAAGCAAGGTGGGGCATAGTAGGCTAGGGTTGTCTACATTTTGCAGGATGTTCCAGAAGATATGGGCATGTGTAGGACGGATACAACTAGGGGAACTTGTTTGTCAAGACATTAAGAAACTCTAAAAGGAACTTAAGAAACTCCAAGTTGAAACAATTTGCATCAAGTCTCAGGATGTTTTGTACATTTACAGGAAGGTAGGGCAGTCTCAGGATGTTTTGTACATTTACAGGAAGGTATGGCAAGGGTTTCAGGTTGGCTCCCGGCAAAAAATTCAGCTGCAATTCTGACAGGTTTTCCTTTATATGTAACCTGTTATTTTTCTGTAGCCTCTTTCAGTACCCTCTTTGCACTGTGCACTTAGTGTTTTTACAATGATCTGACATGGGGAGTTTCTATCCTGCCCCTGCCTATCTAGTGTTCTGTGCCTTTCCTTAATTTAAGGAAGTTTTCTTCTATGATGCTGTCAATGATCAGGTCAATAGGATAGACCTGATGAGTGTCTTCTCATTCCTCTATGCCTATAATTCATAGACTTTGTCTTTTTATGGTGTCTCATAAATGCTGCATCTTTCATTTTTGTGCTTTTATTTTTTTTCAGATATTTGCTTGAGAGGTTCAATTCTTCAACTTTGTCATTCTGTGATAATATTCTGTTTTTTATTTCATTCATTCTACTTGTGATGTTTTGTCCTGTCATTTCAAATTGGCTTTTTGAGTTGTTCAGTTCCATCTTTACTTCAGCCTGGGTTTTCTTCAATATTTTTATGTAGTTCATGAATTTGCTTTTCAATCCTGAATTGTCTTTTTCACTTCATTCAGCAGTGTATATTTGTATTTTCTGCAGCCTTGGTCAGGAATTTATACCTATTCTCTTTTATTTCTTTGGGCCATTCATGTGTTCTTTAAGTCATTTAATTCTTTGATCATTTTTACAATTGTTCTTTTAAGTTCTGTGTCCTGACATTTCTCTGGGTAGTCAAAAAAAAAAAAACACAAACAAACAAACAAAAAAAAAACACTTGTATAGAATTTTTGGGATTGGGTAAGAATGTATTATCTTATTTCATAATGTTTGTGTTGTGACCTAGTCATGTGATCCAAGGAGTGAAGGTTAGTTCACATACAAAGTAAATGAACAGCACATCACATCCACAGAATGAAAGCCCAAACCCTATGATCATTTGAATACTTTTGGGAATAACATCTCAATAAAATTCAACATTCCTTCATGACAAAAGCCCTCAGCAAATTAGATAAAGAGCAAAACACTCTATCACATTAAAGACTATATGTGACAAAACTACAGTCATGGTATTTAATGGAGAAAAAGCTGAAACAATTTTTTTCCTAAATCTGGAGCCCATGTTAACCAGTCTTATTCAGCATTATCCTGTAAGCATTAGTCATAGAAGTTAGGAGAAAGGAAGAAATAATGGACCTCTGACCTGGAAAAGATGAAATCAAATGTTTGTAGATACTATGGTAAAATTTTATACAGAGAAAAGCATGTTGACTACATCAATAGAATGTTAAAGCTGGCAAATTTAAAAACATAACAAGATACAAAATAACATGGAAAACTCACTAGCATTTTAAAAATATTTTATTTATTATTTTTAAATTTTATGTTCCTGAGCATAATTCCTACACATATGTAAATGCTCCCGTGTTGTACAATGACCGTGGAAGTCAGAAGAGGGCATTAGATCCCCTGAAACTGGAGTTACAAATGGTTGTCAGCCACCATGCAGGTGCTGGAAATCAAACACGGGTACTCTGCAAGAGAATTAAGTTTCTTAACCACTGAGCTATTTCTCCAGGCCTCGCTAACATTCTTATATGCCAATAATAAATGATGACGAGAAATATAAAAGCAATCTTATTCAAAGAGATACAAACACTTATGAATAATGCCAACCAATTAAATGAATGGCTCTGTAACAAAAATTTTTGAGCTCTAATGAAAGAAATTGAACATTCATAATAAAATGGTAAAATATTTCATGTTATTGGATTAAAGCATTAATATTGGACCTGGAAAGATGACCCAGTGGTTAAGAGCACTGCAGAGGATGCAGGTTTGAATCCCAGAACTCATATGGCTGCTAACAATTGTCTTTTAACTCCAGTTCCAGGGAATCTGACACCTTCTTCTAACCTCCACATACATTGCATGACACAGGCATATTTAAATACAAGGAGGCAAAACACTCATATCAAAATAATGAATTAATATTATTAAAATAGGTTTACCACTCAAAGCACTGTGTAGTTTCAATGCAATCCTAATAAAATTACCAAGGGCAATAATCATCAAAACAGAAAAAAATATGCTAAAATTCTCGTAGAAGCACAAAAGACCTCTAATAGTCAAGGCAGAGTTAAAAAGAGAAGAAAGCTGAATGTTTTATATACCTTCATAAGGCATTCACAGGGAAAAATAAGCAAGACCTTCATGTATTTGGATAAAAGGCAACATGTCAATCAATGGAGCATAATAAGACCATAGAAATAAATATGCATGTAAAAAGCCACTGTTTTATCAAAAAAAATCACCAAGTATGTGTAATGAAGAAAGGATAGATATCTTAATAAAAGCTGCAAAAGAATCAGTCCTCACATGTAGAAGAATAGAAGTCAACCTCTATGCCTCAGAATATGCAAGTATCAACCCACAGTAGTTCAAAACCTTAAATGCGAGTTTCAAATGTGTGTAACTATTATAAGACAGTTTGGGAGAGACATCCAGACAAATATATGCAGTGTTTTAGATGGGAACTCCAAAACACAGGTGATAAAAGCAAAAGCAGACCAAATAGATTTTACTCAAATAAGAAATGTCTTCACTGAAAAGGAAACAATTAGCAGAGTGAACAGAAAACCCTCAGATCTGTAAAGTACTTTTATAAACAATGAATCTGACAATACAAAACAACATAAGCATCCCATCTTCTGGAATTACAGGAATATGCCACTGTTCCTGGCTTTCATGTGCACGCAGGTTAACAAATTATTATCTAGTGTATTTACCTTATGTCCTATGAATCACTCTTTTTATTTATCCAGTATTCCCAAAATTATATTACCCAAAGAATACACATCTAAGCATGCTTTCTGTCTCAGTCTCTACCCACACCATCAGACACAGGCATAATTTCATATAAACAGCTTCTCTCATGTCCTTGGGACTTTTGAATGCAAGTAAGGAACTTAAAAGAGACACAGAGTAAAAATGAGCATCAGTCTCCTCTGTTGTGCTTTGACATTTATGTGGTACCAATATAATCGTAAAGCATAATGCAGCCATTATTGAATCATTATTGGTTTATTCATTTTATGTTTATTGGTTTAAATTTGCACCATGTGCATGTTAAGTGCTCAGTTAGAGACCTAGGTGTACAACATTTTATTCCCAGAGGTAAAACTGAAGTACCTAGAGATGCTGTGGTAATTACGGAGTACTTCAAAGTTGTATGCATGCAAGCACTTATGCTCTGCTGATTATCTTCCTGCAGGATTTAGCCTTGTTATTTTTTTTTTAATTCCACATGAGGTAAGGAATATTTCTGTGATGAAAGATAGAACATAGCATGTACTGGCAGTTCCAAGCAACGCAGACATATTTTTAACCTTATTTATTATTAATAATAGTGATTAAAATAAGAAAACTTATTGACCAGCAGACCTACAAGCCCTATTTTTTATGGTAAGAGATTTATATGATATTATATGCATATTATTATGTATTTTTATTGCTACAGACCCCAACACTAATGATTATGGTAAAGAAAAGCTTACCCCCAGGCCACAAAGTAAATCTGGCAAGAAACAAAGTTTCAAAATCTTGGTCGTTGTGTTGCTCTGCATTTAAAACAAATATTGTAAGTTCAGAATATTTACCAGTAGTTACTGTCTTCCTTTGGCCCTTCATCTTTAGTTCTTATTCTTTTTCATCTGTTTTTGCTCCTCTCCCTTATCTAAGGCATGACTGAAGTTTAATGCAATCAAAGAAAGTGTTTAGAATGTGGACTGAAAAAGATTCTGTAAGCTGGGCATTCTATGTGTTGACAAGTGGAACTTGTACGGATGGATTGCAGAAAGATGAACAACAATGCATATAAAAGTTTGAGCTTGAGAAATGGTACCCGTGATGAAGACTGCAGAACAAGCTTTATCATTTTGCCCCCTCTCCTGTCTGTCCCTTCCCATCCTAGAGAGTCCATGAATCTTTCTTCCCCACTGTGGATCACCGAAACAGGGACTTATTTTATTCCCATAGACAGCCATAAAAATCTAAGACTATTACTATTGACAATCTCCCATCTTTTTATGAAAAAGTCCATAAAGAATTTCTTTGATATGCCTTATTTATTGTAAGTCATAACATGTCCATTTCAGAAGAGTTCTGCATCATCTAAGAGGAAGGAAACTGTATGAAGATCCACAAAGACTACTGTTCTCTGCTCTGGGACCTTGCACAGGCAGTCACACAAATGACCCTACCACTGGAGTGTTTAGACAGGAGATCCATTAATCTGGATAGTTAGATTAACCTTATCAGTGAGCACCAGTTTCATAAAGAGATCCTTACTCCAGGAGACAGGCGGAGAGTTATCAAGAAAGAAATCTGGTCTCCAAACGCATGCTGACATATGTGCACACATATCTGCACACACATGTGCTCCCATACATCAACATACACATAAACCAAGATATATACACACATCCTAACAAAAGGAAAAATTTATTCATTGTAATGACACATCCTTTGAAAATTATATGAAATAGGGACTAACAACACTTAGAAATTAATGTTAATTTTGTAAAGGTTGATAATGATGCATTAATTATATTTAAAAGCATTTAATATTTAAGATAATGATTTAAAAAAATAAACTACAGGAGATTCCCCAGAATCTTACCTATCCATGACTTCCCCACACTCTCAGGCCTAGCTCAGCTCTGCGAGATTCTGAACCAGCCCAGCCAGATGAGATCTCTATATCCCCACCCATCTGTGCCATTCCCACACTCCCAGAAATAGCTAGGATCCTGAAGCCTATGAACATCTATACTGGTAAATGTCCCAGATGTCTATCCACCTATACCTTCCCAACACTCTAAGGCTTGGCTCAGGCAATAAAGCTTGTGTACCAGCTCAGGTGGATCCAGCTGGGAGTCACATTCACATGATTTCTTAGTTACCACAGAATTGGAAATACTCCTGTTTCTCTGATCAAACATCAATACTAAGTATCTGAATATCAGGGGAGTAACTAAGCACTTTCTACTTGGATTTAAGGTCTTCTTCATAGAATGGAGTTAATACCTGACATCGATATGAGTTCTAGGAAACTGAGGCTAGACAGGTCACAGAACATTGAGACATCAGGACATAGAGGATGTCTCAAAAGTAGTCTTCTACTAAATAGTTATAGTATTAAACTGACTCCCAATATTGTTATATTCATAGATTAATGCATCCCTCAACTCTCACCAGAGAAGCTTCTTTATGCAGCAGATGGCGATTAATACAAAAGCCTACAATTAGACTACATGCAGAGAAGAAAAGGCTGCAAAGTGCTTATCCCTAAATACGAACTTCTATCAAACTTCTGCCTCCCAGATCTGGCTCAGGGATAAGTACAGAAGAATCACCAGAAAGATTGTAAGAGCCAGAGGTAATGGATGACCAAAAGGAAGAGGAGTTTTCCAGACATCCAGTCAGTTACTCACAGTAGTGAAGACAGCATTCACATGTTCCATGCAACTTCAAACCAAACAAAATCCCAACATAGATGTAGTGAAGTAGGTAAGAAACCCCAAGTCAATCTGAAGAACTATTGGCAGCAGGTGGTTTCTGAGTAGGGGAGGGACAGTGTCTTTCAAGAATATGTTTCTTGGAAGGTTAACCAGCCTCCAGTGGATGGACCCATATGTACATCTGGGCACACAAATGAGAGAGAGAGACAGAGAGAGAGAGGGAGAGAGAGAGAGAACATTAAGTTGGCATGGGGAAGTAAGGGTAGGTGTGAATAGGAGGACTCTAAATACAATAAAAATATATTGCATGAAAGTTGGATAAATTCAATAAAAATATTGTGTATCTGATGTACTGATCTTCCAAAGTTTCAAACCTGGACTGACATCAGCCAAGTTTGGGAAACAAAAGCAAACTTCCACTCAGCAAAGGCCATCTCACCTCAGCATACAACCAACAAACGAAGGTCCAGGTTACACGTAAACAAGAGAAAAAGTCAAGGCAATACCCATCTCCCCACTAATCCCACTAGTTCTATAGAAATGTTATAAGATGAGAATTTTCTTGATGAACCCCAGGACACAGAATTAAAATGACAATCATAAATATGATCAAAGAATTCAAGGAGTTTAAAGGAGATTCAACACCTCAATGAGATAGAAATAAATTCATGAGTGAATGCCAAGAAAACACAAATATTCATTTTAATGAAATGAGGAATGCAGTTCATGGTTCAAATACAAAATTCAGTTTAGAGATATAGATACTGAAGAAAATTAAGGCTGAAATGAAGGTACAATTGTAAAACTCAGTAGCCCAATCAGCCAAACCTGGGGAGAGCCTTACCACTAGAATAGACAAAGAAGAAGATAGACTATCAGGACCTGAAGGTAAAGTTAGATGAATTGCATCACTAAATCAAAGAATATGTTTTTTAAAAAAAATAAATAAAAGGTATATATGTGAAATTTAGGACACCATGGAAAAGAAAATCAAATCTGTGGATTATGTGAATATAGGAAAAAGAATGCCCGGTCAATGTCATAGACTAGATCTTCAACAGTATCACAGAAGAAAACTTCCCTAAAGTAAGGGCAGACATTCCCCTACAGATACAAGCCCATAGAAAAACAAATAGACAGGATCAGAAAATAAACTCCACGTGGCATATTATATTAAAACAAAAGTATGCAGAGAAATAGAGGTTATTGAAAACTGCAAGAGAAAAGCCACAAGTCACATATCAAGGAAAGCCCAGCAGAATAAGAACTGAATTCTCAGGAGAAGCTTAGAGCCAGAATAGCCGATAACAATAAAACAAAGTCCTCCAAGTCATAAAGGGCCACAGATGCCAACCCAGACAACATTCCTGAGTAAAAATATCTGCCATAGTTGGAGGGGAAAGAAAAACTTCTCATAACAATTCATGACTATCAAACCTGCACTACAGAGAATACTAGAAGCAATAGCTGAAACTGAGGAGAGGAACAAGCAAAAGAAGTAAAAAAATCAGATGAAGTTATGATTACTGAAACACAAAATAGAACTAAGAGCAGAAACAGAAAAAAAAGATACACAATTCAATAATAATTTTAAACATCAATGGCCTCAACACTCCAATAAAATACACAGGTTCTGAGGCTGGAGAGATGGCTCAGTGATTAAGAGGACTGACTGCTCTTTCAGCAGACCCCAGTTGGGTTCTCAGCACCCACATGGTTGGTAACAGCTATCCCTAAGCATTTCCAGGACATTTAACATCTTCTTGTGGCTTCTGCAAACACTGGATACATTGAGACACTTATATACACGCAGGAAAACACTCATACATATTAAAAAGTAATTAATTAAAGGAAACAGGTTAGTTGAATGGATTAAGATACAAGATCAATCTTTCTCTTGTTTAAAAGAATCCATACTTTCAAAAACAGACAGCACTACCATAAAAAGGTAGATAAAGCTCTGGAGTACTCAGTTTCATAGAAAGCATCCTACTGGACTTCAGGACACAGCTTAACTTCAACTCAGTAATAGCAGACAATTTTAATACTTTTTTCTCCAACAGAGACTTCATCTGAACAGAAAATATGTAGAGAGGCATCATGCTTAAATGACACCATACATCAAAAGAATATAACATTTATCTACAGAATATGCCACATAAACACAAAAAAAATATACATTCTAACCAACAGCCTGTGGAAGTTTCTCTAAAATAGACTACTTGTTCGTATGCAAAACAAACTTAACAATTACAGAAACCTGAAATAGCTGTGTATCCAATCTGATCACAATGCAATTAACTTTAAAATCAATAGCAAAATAACTTTTCGTAATTACATAAACTCATGGAAATTATACAATCTATTGCTAAATGATAAATTGGCCAAATAAATAAATCAAGAAAGAAATTTAAAATTCCTGGAATTAAATGAAAATGAAAACTCAACCCAACTAAACCTTTGGGACAAATTAAAAGCAGTCCTAAGAGGGATTTTATAGCTCTAAGACCCTACATTTAAAACTCTGAGAGAACACAAATAAATGATTTAATTATGCCCCTCAAGAATCTGGAAAAACAGGGACAAACCTAACCCACATCAAGTAGATGGGAAGAGATAATAAAAATCAGAGTATAAATTAATAAAATAGAAAGATAGAAAACAATACAAAGAACTGACAAATAGGAGGGCTTACTCTTAAAAACATTAAAATAAGCCATTGATAGGTACAGCACTTAGGTACACTACTGCAAAGCATGGAGATCTCAACTAAAGCTTTAGATGGTATCTGATGACATTCTTAGCTCTCGAGTTCAATGTAGGAATCTCTTAATATAGTCCAAAAGATTTACCTAATAATTACAAGGATGTTAAGCACTGTGGTAGCTAATCTTAAGCTGTCTACTTGACATACCTGAAAAGACAGATACTTGATTGAGGAATTTCCTCCATAAGACTGGCCTGTGGTCATCTCTCTGGGACATGTTTTGATGTCCTGGGTCCTGGGTCCTGGGTTGCATAAGAAAGCAAGCTGAGAAAGAAGAACAAGCAAGTAAGCAAGCAGTGCTCCTCAGTCCCTGTGCCACCTCCTTCCTTCAGTTCCTTTCTTTCCCCTGAGGATGGACTTGAACTTGTAAACCAAACTAACCTTTCTCTCCCCATGTTCATTTTGGTTAGTGTTTTTGTTACAAGAATTAGAAGCAAATTAAGAAGCTCCTTCCCCCACAGGGGTGGAAGATAAATAAATACAGACAGTGGATAAAAATAGCAAAGATAAATTGTAATTAGGTTCTGGAACTGCAACATTCCAACTTTCCTTCTCCAAAATCCTTGATGTTCTAGTTAATCAATCATCCTTGTGAGTTGCTCCGGAGGTCATCATTCATAAAACAAATCCAAGAAGTTTAAGAAGGCTATTTATCAATTTACATAGGATAGGCTACAATAAGAGGAGGCATGTTTGGAATCGTGCAGGCTTTAACATTCCCTATTCTCTAGTGTACTTGGTCCAGTTTCGTTTAAATTTGTGACAGTTTATTTCTGACACATCAGACATTATATTTAAGGGAGATATTCTATTATTTGTCCATCACCGTGATGTATGGATGTGTTTAATACACGTGGCTTTACAAGTATTTAAGTTTTCCAAAAGCTTATTCAAAGGAAATGATTTGAGAGAGAGAGAAAAAAAAAGCTGGATATTTCAATTCTGTGAGACCTGCTCAGAAACACATGATCACTTTCCATTCAACTAACTGTACATTTGCTGCGAGTTTTGTCTTCACGGACCCTGTGGGCTAAAACACTGCCCTGTCAAAACAAAGCTCCAACCTGTCTTCCCTGCTTACCGATGTTTTTATCAGTAGCCATTTCAAAAGAAAGCTGCACAGTGGCTAGGAAAATGCCTGTTGGGAGGCCAGAGGCAAAAATCACCTCTCCTTAAATGAGAAAATATGTGACAAGTGTGCCATTTAAAATTATGAATTAAAATGCCTTTGGCAAGTCTGAAAGAGGTGCAGCAGCAAAGCCGAATTTCTGATTCCTAAATATATAAGATTTATTTAAAGTTACAGGTAGGAAACATGAGCAAAACAGCAGATAGTGAAAACTGGTTGAGAGCAAACAGCACGAGATATAATAAAACTAGTTAAGTTCTGTTGATGTTTATCAGGGTCTGCTTTAATGTTTGTATGTTCTTACTGTTTCTCAACAGCATCTTCATGATAAATGTTGAGATATTATACTCACTTGACAGAGAGGCCTGTACCAATCTTGAGCTAATCATCCCAGTGTCTGTTTCATACATACTTGATGTGATCTGTTCTTCCAAAGACAGAGATACAGATCTGGTTCCCCTTTGTCTTCCTGGTATAGTTATTATGATGAAAGTTTCTCCTCTGTCATTCTGTCATTATTTTCCTTTTGATTTATGGGACAAGTGGCATACCTAATTTTGGGGGAGAGTCAGGTGTTTAGCACAGGACTCTGGCAACATTATGCTCTCAAAGGTAGAAGGAAGCAAAATTTTCAGGAAATGACTTTCTCAAGGGGCAAAAGCGAATGCACATACTAACCTAAGTTTATTTATTTATTTAAATTTTTATTCATCAAATTTTCTTTTCTTTCTTTTAGTAACTATGATTTTTTCCAAATCACTACTCTGGATTGTTGTTAGGAAATGACCATCTTTTACTGGAATTCATGCTATAAAAAACCTATTCCTAATTATTCCTGGAGGATCAATAATATGTTTATACTATCAAGACATTTAATTCCTCATAGGTTCCAATTACCTTAACAATTTCAACACTATTCCTAAAGAACCTTGGACTGAATTTTCATTTGCTTTCAAAGAAACCTCTCATGAGATTAGTGCTTTGTCCCCAAATGACAACTTGCAAATGAGGCATTTTCTTTAAAACATATTCAACTTGAGGAAATCATTTATCCAGGCAGGGGATGCTCCTCATTGACCCCAACCTTGAGATCTAAGCTATACTTTCTTGCATTTCAAAGAAATAACAACAAAAAAAATTCTTACAAGACTCCTATTTTCAATACAAGGAAAAAATTGTCATTATTCTAGTGCTCTAGTGTTTGGTTGGGTTGAGTAAGCTCTTATGATACACGTCTTTTGGCATTTATTCCCCCCTTACTTAATGTTGAGGATGAATTTAAAATTATATTCCTGGTTTTTAGTAAGTCTCAATTTTAATGAAAATGTTTGAAAAAATAAGGCACCAGCCATTTGTGATGACATTTAATAGATTCTTGCTACCTGACAAATTGAATATCACATTTGAAATTGAATTGACCTACACACCCTTTTTCATGGAGATGGTTATAAGTACACACATCACCCCTGACATGCAAAAAATAAATTTTACTTTCTAGAAATCTTTATGTAACATTCAGATAATCCTGTAAGATTCTAGTGGGTAGTCATTTCCTTTGAAGTAAGTACAATTCAGGTAGGAATTACTAAATTAATGGAAGTTTCAATCTGATGAAACTGAGGCAGGCTAGAAAGACAGGGACAATTATAAAGGCATTGGAAAGAAGAAGCCTTTCACTTTTCTCTTCACAGTCTGGTTGACGCCTCTCCGTAGCTGAGAATGCAGGATTCTAACACAATAATATTTGCTTAAGGCTTTCTCTGTTCTCAGCTGAAAACTTGTAGTTTCCTAGGACCCTCATTTGAACCCCATTTCCAATAAATGACCATATCCTAACATCTGTAACCTTAATGGTTTCATCAAAGATCTAGTTTTTATCTGAATTGAGGGAAAGGCCCCAGGCTGATGGAGGTAACATCCTGAAACTTTGCCTCCATTGAGAAAACCAGTCTTAGTGTATTTCTTGATGTTGAAATGTGAGAAGACAGATATCCCTGAGATCCTGATAACCGGTGATCAACTGATATTTATGTTAATCAATTTCACTGCATGAGTAATTTCAGGGGATCTTCATGAACTCAAACATATATGATGTTTCAATGCCTTAAGTTTATAGAACTTACCTTCTTATTTCAAAAATTAATCTCAAATCTTAGAAGGAATTTTGGTTCAGAAACTCTGGTTGTCTTCTTGCTTAAAACATTATTGCTATTTACATGACACCTATTTCCCACTGTGAGCCCTCAAACATGCACAGTACAGTTGGTTTGGGATCTGAAGATCATATATTTCTTTTGTATAATTTCATGGATTTGAAAGTGTAGAATTTTTATTTTTTAACAAGTGTTCTTGAATACTTAATAACTGTACTTCAAAGACTGTACTGCTGTTTGACTGCCTTCACCACACTTAAAGCTTTAAACAGTATTCATTGTTCTTGGCTCATTACTATTTGCCTTTGTATACCGCAGTTTGTATTTCAAGATGCATACTGGTGATGAGGCACAGGATGTGATACTTCAGTGTATGGCACATGGGCATGCCAAGGAGTTTGATGTTGGAGTGAAAAGGGCAAAATCAGAAGCAAAGTCCTCAACCTTCTGCCTCCCTGTCTTCCCTCTCCCCTCCTGAAGTGAGTCATAAAAACCAGTTTTTTCTTCTCCTAGGCAAGTTATAAAAACAAGAATCTCTCTCCCTAACCATCAAACATAAAAGTGCCTTCCCCTCCATCTTCCCATGAGCTTTCTCACTGCAGAGAAGCCCTGCTCCTTTACCTGAAGCCAGTAATGCCACACAGAGAGGCCTGACTAGGCAAGGCTTGCCAAGCTTCAAACTCCAGTCTTATTCAATAAGATGATGCTTTATGTCCACTCAGGTCTGTATGGAAAAGCATAAAAATAGACAGTTTCTCTAGGTCTTTGTACAATAGTTCCTAAATATTCTGTGTTACATAAAATGTGACTAAATGAGTTTTTAAATTTTGTTTCTTCATAACTTATCTTTTGGTATTGGAGTGCTGGCTACTGTGACTTCTACTCTAGGTAAAGAAAGGTACCCCATGTTTTGCCTCTAAAATACATTGCAATTATTATATGTGAATTTTATTTTTATAAAAAAGGCTCAAAATATGAAAAGAAATTGTATGGTGATTTAGATTTCTGTTCATTATAAAGGACACTGAACTCCAAAACCATCCTGATGTGTCCGTTTTTGTTTACCTTATTAGACATGATAAGGTAGATATGTTTTTTTCAAGACATATAGCTACCAGGTGTGGGTGATTAAAGTCTTTAATAATTTAAATCTTTAGTTCACCTCTTTACAAAATGAACCCCTCTAGTTTTATGAAGGCACAGAAAAAGTCTGTGATGCAGATCAGTGCATCAGAGTCCTGCTTAGAGTTTCCAAAGGCTGCAATTAGGAAGGGTCTCATCCCATTATAGCCTAATATCATACCAGCTGAAGAGTGAGCTTTGAGTTGCTAGTGATGTACAGATATATCAAATTATCACATACAGGGTTTTAAAATTCTTTTTAATGCTTAAATATTTATGAACATGTGTATTTGTGAATATGCCTTGCGTGTATGGCTATCCACAAAGCCAAAAGAAGGCATTAAATATCTCAGAGCTAGTTACAGGTGAATGTGAGCCCCACAAACATGGATGCTATGAATCAAAGTCAGGCCCTTGAAAAGAGCTGAAAATACTCTTAACAGATGAGTCATTTCTCCAGCCCTATTCAGGGTTTGCATTTGCATTGTATTTATTTGTATTGTATTTTATTTAATTATTGGTATTGATGTAAAATTAAAATATTGAGAAAGTGATAGCTCAATATTAATTAGTTAACATATGTAGAAAGCAATCATAATAACACATAAAATCACATATGTATGATAAGAACATTGTAAATAAAATAATCCTCTGGAATAATATTTCAGAATTAACACTTGTAAAATTAAAAGGATGTCTATTATTATAAGAAAATGCTGTAATCTATACATCATAAGACCCTTCATTGAGGTGTCATATTAGGAACAGAAAGAACCCTAAAAGGAAAACATAGGATTTCCACGTATTGTTTTATGCATGCACACACATGTAAATACATATCACAAGATGTAACAATGTGCATTTGGAAGACATGCACATTATATGCACATTGGCTCTTGCATCTTATGTGACACCTTTTCTGAGAGGCTTACTGGTACTAACTCATAATTTTATTGCTAAGCATGTTTAAAATTTGGAAGAACGGACACGAGCTATTATGTAACTAATTTGACATTTTATAAACACATGCTGAGTTCAGAGAGCTAAAGGTTGGAGTCCATTTTTGCTAGAAACAAAAGGAGATGAAAGCGTTGAAATCTATGCTGCAGTCAGATATGTGTTCAAAAGTTCCCTCACAGTTTCTCTGAAAGTCTTAGCTTCACATAAATGCTGACTGCATTGCCAAGTGCTGTCGATTTTTCACCTTAAAAATAGATTTGAATTCATTTACCACAGGGCACGGAGGAAAGGAGAATAAGTCAGAAGGATCTCAATGTGGAGATGCTTAGACACAAGAGACACAAGACAAGCAGGAGGTAAAATGCAATTTTGAGGGAAAAAATCATAAGATAAGATTGGATTTTTCGGTATAATTTTTCTGAAAATGCAATTTGTAACAAGTTATATTGTCTGTAAAAGAATCCCTACTGCACTTCTAATGTGCTTTTTTAGTATCTGAAACATAAAAGCACACCAAAATACTTCATGTGCAAACCATGGCATTAAACAGATTAGAAAAACTAAATGTCATACAGTAACATGGTCGGTTCTTGTGCGGTTAATTTAGTAGAAAGGCAGAAAATCACTGCAGGAGACACTTTCTCTAGTTATGCACCCTGCAGCTAAAATACCTTGTATACCTTTTGCCGAAGGAACAATAACTTTGCTGAAGTGATAAATTTAAAGCTTCTGTGATTTTTGGATTGCACCTCAGTGGAATTGCTCCTGAACTGGGCTGTGAATTCAGAGAAATATATGTTAGAATGGACGAGATTCCAAGTCCCCCAGTTTCTTAAAGCTCTGTGTCCTGATCCCTTCTCTGTCAGACTCACTGATGATTACCTACTCCAATGTCAATGACAATTTGAATAGAAATATCTTTTTGTTATCCACTAATTTTAGTTAGCATTTTTTAAATAACTTAAATGTCTATATTTGTTACGTCTGATTATTTCCACTCAACTAGAGCAACTACAAAAGTCACTAAATTTTCTTTTCCATGCAAAATAAGCTTTTGACCACACAATTTTATATTTATTTATTTATTTATTTTTATTTCATATATATGAGTGTTTTTGCCTGCACACACACACACACACACACACAGACACACACACACACGCACATGCATACACACACACCTGTGTTGTGCCATGTTCATGGAGGTCTGCAGAGGATCTCTGGAGCTGCAGTTATAACAGCTATTTGCCACCATGTGGATGCGAAGAGCCAAACCCAAATCCTTTGCAAGGGTAGCCAGTGCTCAGAACTGCCGAACCATCTCTCCATCTCTAATTTCTGAGCTTTTAATGATTATTTAATTGAAAAAATGTGTATATTCAAGGCATATATTGGGATAATTTCCAAACCTTTATAGCATGTAATAATTACGAATATCAAATTAATTAACATATCCCTCACTACTCTGACCTTGCGTGTGCACGTACATACGCATGCCTGTAGGCTTTTGAATATGGTTAAGAGATTTAAATCTGCATTCTTCAAAACCTCCAGTAACGAGGCAACATTGTTCACTACAATCAGCCTGTTGTATATGTTATCTCAAGAACTCATTCATCTTATAAATGAAAGTTGACCGCCAACGTCCACTTTCTCTACAAGTGTCACCCTTGGCAACCACTGCTTCACTTCCAGCTCTGTGCTTAACATGTCTTTTTAAGGTTCCTGGTTTTCACATAGGCACAAAAAAGAACATTTTTTTCTGTCTTCACTTAAAAATAATACATTGAAGTTGACATTATCTGGCCACTAGGTCAGGAAAGTTAAATTGGGCATCATGTATTCTCCAGTGGTCTCAAAGCAAAGTCCATCACTCCTGTTAATTAGTGCTTTTCCTAGGGATTCTGACTGAAATCACCTTGGTTGCTTCTCTGACTCTCACCTGATTCTAATTAGTCCCCTTGGAACATTAACCCAGCTCCCTCCCCACAACCCTATTCCTACCTCATGATTCATCTCATTAGAAAAACTGATAAGTGGCCTCCTAATATCTGCTAGGTAAGATGTACAATTGTGAGCTCCTCCACTAAGCAGTTTGCTAATGATAAAGAATCGCCTTCCTTGTGGCTTGCATTAACAGAGTATCATTGCCTAATGCCCTTTAACTTGGGTAATTAAACACATCAACAGTAGGGATAATTTTTTCACAGTGGGGATGAAGGAGAAACTGGAACAACAACCACACACACACAAAAACAAAACAAAACATATGCCTTCCTCTATTCAGAGGGGGTATCTCTGTAAAGCATTTAAGCAGACTTAATGAAGGTGCTTTTCATATTGACGACTAAGCAGTAAGTATTCTCTTGGCCTCCTGAATTGAAAACAGAGAAAAAAGCATGGAATTGTAAAAACTTTCAAAGTTTCATGGAGATTCACGGGTAGTGGAAAAAATGACCCTTTTCTAAAAAGGCCACACCCTTACTTCTGGAATATAAATTGGAACATTACATGGCGGAGGGATCTGGCAGATGCAATTAAAAATTTGGACATTGAGATCAGGAGATGATCTTGCATTCTGTGAGTTACATGTAATCACAAGAAACCTTAAAGTCTGCGGGCAGAAACAATATTACAACACACACAGAAAAAGTCAGAGTGACACTTTGAATTCTCCTGAGGGTACACATGCAAAGATTTACATAGTATGTTTGGGGACACTCATAAAAATAGAAAAAAAAAACAGAATATATTTGGTAAAATGGTTGCTGCCCAAGCCAGAGGACCTCTGTTTGGACATTCAGCACCCACATAAAAAGCCCCCTGTAGCACATACTTGTCATCCTAGCACAGGAGAGGCTGAGACAGTGGATCTTTGGCTCAGCGAATACACAATCTACTTGAGATGGTAAGCTGCAGATTCAATGAGGGACTGTTTCTAAATAAATGGTGGAGTGCTACTGAGCAAGGCACGCAACATCAATTTCTGCCCTCAAAGTACATGTGCACTCAAGTACATATATACCTACATACAGAAGTTCAGGCAAAGGAAAAGGAACACACACACACACACACACACACGAATAGAAATAACCACATCAGACACAGATATGGTAGCAAAGTAATGGGAATTCATAGACATAGTATTATCTAGAACTAAATAAAATAATTAAAACACTGTAAAATATTGATGATCGAATCTAGGACATTAAGTGTGGTAGCCAAGCACTCTACATTTAAGCTCTACCTGCTTTCTTCTTACTTTACTAATTTTTTAAAAAATATTTTTTTATTGAATCATTGTATGTTTCATAAGAACATCTCAATAAATCATAATCATCTTTATATCCTTTTCTCCAGTGGCATCCTATCCCGTACCCAACTGGAATCTATATATTTTTAAATCTGTGTTAAGGTCTATTGTGTCAAGTCAGGGTCCCCAAGTGACCTCAGCACAGGTTCATCCACTGAGGTCTAGTCAGTCTACCCAGAGTCCCTCTCTTCAGAAAGACCAGCTTATACTCAATGAACAGTAATCAGTTGCCAATATTTATTCAGTAAAATTGGGGTCTGCTTCCCGTTTTCTCCAGTTCTGTGGTAGATTTTTGTCTGCTTGTGTTTGCACGAGTCTTAAACATGCCTAAACAATTGCTGTAGGATCACATGAGCAAGGTCCCAGGAGCTTGTAAGATTCTATTTCCATATGGTCACACCCATCCACCCATGGTTCCAACAACTCTCCCCTGCCCCTCATCTTCCACAATGCTCCCTGACCCCTGGGAGAATGATACTTAATATAAGAGTCCTTTCCAGGGACTCACACTCTGCAGATTCCTAATCTCCATAATTTAGCCATTTGTAACTTTTTGTGTTCCTAGTCCTTTGTTGCATGTTGGAGCTTCATTAATGAGACCTGAGAGATCCATCAATGCCTTTTTTATCCTTGTGCTATATAGTATGAGATTATGGTGTAGATGCTGTATTGAAGATGTGTGGGGAATTCACAGACAATGTCTGTGTGTGACATGCTATGGTACTCAGCATTACTTTCTGTCTGGTTTAAAAGTGGCGTCTTTGATAAGTGTGGTGACCAGGACACTTGACTGTAAAAATCAAGCTATGTATTCTGCACTTAGTAAGAAATTACATTAGCCTTAGAATGTGACAGCCCTGGATAGCTCTCTAAGATCTATGACTTTCTCTGCCATGCATATTTGGCTGTCATCACAGTATATGCATGAGTTTCCTGCATTTGTGTGGTCTCTAAGACCAATTAAGTAGCTGTTGATTGACCCCAAGATAAAAGGGCCACTGCTGCGTCAGTGTCCAACGCTGTGCCATTGATGTGGTCATTTGGGCATGAAGCTGGTGTTGGGTCATCAATTGATGTTTTCTCTTGGCAACTTGCACAGTGCTTTCCAGATCTAAGAGAGCTAGCCTTCAGGGCGAGTGGTTTCCAGGTCAGTTATAGCTCCATTGCTTGAAATCTGGTCCCCAAGGAAATCCACGTTTTCAGCAATAAGGTCTTACATTCAAATTCTGGGAGGTAATAAAGGGCTATGACAATAGCCTGTGTAATTTTGGGAGTCTCTTGGACTTCCCTAACAAATAACTCAAAGGAAGGTTTCTCCTGTTTCGCACTGTTTCTTGCTATGTAGCCAGCAGCTATGCACTTGGAGTCATGGAGAGATATTGTATGTGGAATTTGTCATTAGGTCCTTAGATTAATAGAATTCCCTCTAGTGTTTTACACTAGATAGGCATTATTTCTATCACCTCTATCTTTCTCTCTCTCTCTTTCTTCCTGTCTACCCCTCCCTTCATGCCTTCTTCTTTAAAAATGTCTCCATTTTCTCCATTTCTCTGTTGATAATACCAGCTTCTGAGGGCCCACCTCTCTTGACCTCCTTCTTTCCCTTTATCTCCATATTTTCTTCTATAAACTCCCTGCCCTGCTATTTAAATAACCCCTTTCATCTATTTCTCCTTTAGTAACACCTGTTTCGTATTATTCTTCTTTCTGTCCCTTTTCCTCTCTGGTTTCTTTCCATTTTCCTGGTGCCTGCAATTACATCAGAATACATACTTCCATATGAGGATCCGATGCTAGGATCCACAGATGAGTAAGAAGATACCTTGTTTGTTTTTCTAATTCTTTGTTACTTCACTTAGTCTAACAGTTTCTAGTTCCATCCATTTACCTGCATATGCCTTGATTTTATCTTTCTTTATAGTGGAGTAGAACTTCACTGTGTAAATATACAAGTTTTCCACTATCTATTTCTCAGATGAGGAACATTTAGGTTGATACCAGTCTTTAGAGCAGCAATAAACATGAATTTACAAATATCTCTGCAATAGGATGAGTCCTTTAGGTATATGCCTATTAGTGGTCTAGCTGATTCAAATGGTAGGTTCATTTCTAGTTTTCAAAGAGTTCCCCACACTGATTTCCATAGGGGCTGCCAAAGTTTAGAATCCCAACAGCAGCGAGTGAGTCTTCTTCGTTCCTCATATTCTCTCCAGCATTGGGTATCACTTGTTATCTTGATCTTAGGCAGGGGAAAGATGAAATCTTCAAGTGGTATTAATTTGCATTTCTTTAATTATTAATGATGTCAAATACTTTAAACATCCTCAGCCTTCTTTATTTCTTCTTTAGTAAACTCTCTTCATATCCTTAGCCGATCTTTTAATTGGGTCACCTGTTTCGTAATTCCTTGTTTTTTTGTGTTCTTTATATATTCTGGATGTTAAACCTCTGTCAACTGTGTCACTGTTGATGATTCTCTTCTATTCTATGGGTTTTCCCCTTCACTTCCTAGGTTGTTTTTATTGCTGTGCAGAAATTTTTTTAGCTTAATGAGATCCTAATTGTTGATTACTGAACTTAATTCTTGAGCAACTAACTGATGCCCGATTTAGAAAGTCCTTTCCTACACCTATATCTTGTAGATTCCTGCAAACATTTTCTTCCAACAGTTTCAGAGTTTCAGTTTTCACATAGAGGGCTTGATCTATTTGGAGCTGACTTTTGTACAAGGTGAAAGATAAGGGTATAGATTCATTTTTCTACAGGTGTAAATCTCATTTTTCTAGCACCATTTGCTGAAGGTGCTATCTTTCCTCAAGTGAGTTTTCATGACACTTTTGAAAACTATCAGGTGGCTGAAATTGCATGTACTCATGTTTGAGTCTTCAATTATATTCCATTGGTCTATGGGTCTACTTTTGTGCCTTTTTTATGACAATAGATCTGTAATCGAGTTTGAAATCTGGTATAGTATTCCCCCTGCACTGCTCTGTGCTCAGGGCTGCTGTTGCTTTGACTATTCAGGGTCTTTTGTGCTTCTATATGAATTTTAGGACTCTTTTCTAACACTGTAAAGCATGTCAAGGGTATTTTCTTTGAGATTGCATTGAATCTATGTATTGTTTTTCATTATGTGGTCATTTTCACAAAATTAGTTCTTCCAATTCATGAGCATGGGAGGTCTTCCATCTTCTGATGTCTCCATCAATCTTTCTTTAATGATGTGAATTTTTCATTATAGATGGCTTTAAAGTCTTTGGTCTGGGTTTATTCTGAGATTTTTTTTCTTTTTTCAGGCTACTGTGAATGGAAGGATTTCCTTGTAGTCTTTCTGCAATTGCTTGTTATTGGTACATAGAAAGGATACTGATTTTTGCAGAGTAATTTTGTAACCTGCCACTTTTAAATGTTAATCATATCTAGGAGTTTTCTGGTGGATATTTTGGCATCTCTTTATTATAATATCATGTCACCTGAAAAAAGGAATAATTTGACTTCTTTTCCAAAGAGTATTCTTTTAACCTCCATCTCCCTTCTTACCACTCTAGCAAGAGATTCAAGCACTATATTAAAAAGAAATGAAGATAGTTGACTGTCTTGATTGGTTCCTAATTTTAATGAGAATATGTCTAGTTTTTCTTCAATTAAAATGATATTGGCTGTGGGTTTTTTGTATACACCTTTAATTATGTTGAAATATGTTCCCTCCAGTCCAATTTCTGGTCGAATTCTGTTTATTAATCCATCTGGGCCTGGACTTTTTTGGTCAGGAGGTTTTGTATTATTGTTTCAATTTCCTTATATGTATGGGTCTGTTTAAGCTGTTAATTGTTTTCTTTGTTTAACTTTGGTGAGTCCCGTGATTTTGGATATGCGTCCATTTCTTTAAGGTTTTCAAATTCAAAATCAAATAGGTTTTTAAAGTATTTCCTTATTCTGTTGTCTATATTTTTGTTGTCTGTTGTGATGTTTCTCCTTTGATCATGCCTGAGTTTGTTGTTTTGGAGTTGTTCTTCCTTTCTTTATTTTTGTTAACTGAGCCAAGATTCAGGCTATCTTGTTTATCCTTTCAAAGAACTAACTTTGGTTTCATTGATTCTTTGTATCGTTTTCTCTGATTCTATTTCATTAACTTCTACTGTGATTTTTGTTATTTTCTTTATTTCTTCTCATCTGCTAGGTTTGGGTGTCATTTTTGTTGCCTTTCAATATTCTTAATTTGTAATGTTAAATCAGTTATTTTTGCTCTTTCTGATTTTTTAATGTAGACAATAAGAGCTATAAACTTACTTCTTAAGATTGCCTTCAATGTGTCACAGAGATTTTATTGAGTTTATAAACTCAATTTGAGTTTATATTTTTATTTCCAAAAATACAGTTATTTCTCTAAAATTTCTCTTTTGATCCATTATTCATTCAGAAATGTGTTGTTTTGTCTCCATGAGTTCATGAAGGTCTTCTTCCAGTGATGATTACAAGCTTTCTTGTATTGTGGTCTTATAGAGTGAAGGGAATTATTTCAATTTTTTGGTATTTGTTGACATTTGTTTTGTGTTCCAGTATGTGGTCAAGTGTGGAGAAAGATCCATTGGATGCTGAAGGGAATGTGCATTCTTTGGTGGTTCGATGCAATATTTGGTAGATGTCTGTTAAGTTTATTAGTTATATAGTATTGCTTAAATCTGATGTCTTTCTGTTTATTCAGTAACCTGCCTAATGTAGACAATGAGGTATTGAAGTGCCCTACAATTAGTGAGTTGGGACTAAGCTGTGTCTTAAAGTCCCGTATACTGATTTTACATAGTTGTGTGCACCAGAGTTTTGGCATATATGTTCATTGTTCTGTCTTCCTCGTTAATTGTTCCTTTAATCATAATGAAGTGACCCTCTTTATCTCTTCTGATTAACTTGAGTTTGTAGTTTATTTTGCCAGATAGTAGAATGGCAGTTCCTGTTTATTTCTTAGTGCCATTTGCTTGGAATAATTATTTTCCATCCTTTCGCATTAAGGTAGTGCTTGTCCTTGAAGGTGAGATGGGTTTCTTGCAAACAACAAAAGGATGAATTTTGTTTTTTGATCCATTTAACTATCCTGTGTCTTTTGACAGGAGATATCAGTCCATTGATATTTAAAGTAAATATCGAAAGATATGTATTGATTCCCATTATTTTAAATTCTGTTTGCATCTTTAGCCTAACTTTGTAATACCTTCATTTAGTTTATTTTTATTCCCCATTGGGTATAGTCATTCCTTTCTTCTGCTCTTTGTATTGCTTCAAGAATTTTCTGAAGGGCTCAGTTTCTGGATATGGATTCTTTCAACCTATTCATGTTGTAGAAGATTTTTCTTTCCTGTTCAGATATAGTAGATATTTTTGATGAGTAAAGTATTCTAAATTGGCATCTACATTCACTTAGAACTGGAAATACTCTAGTCCAGGCTTGTTTGTCCTTTGCAGTTTGAATTGAAAAGTCAGCTGTAATTCTGATGGGTTTTCCTTTATATATGATTGGTTGTTTTTCTTTTGCAGCTTTCAGAATTCTCTCTTTGTTCTGTACCATTAGAGTTTTGCTATGGTATTCTGGGATGAGTTTCTTTTCTGGTCCTGTGTATTTGATGTTTTATGTGTTTCTTGTAGTTGCATGGGCATGTCTTTCCTTAATTTTAGGAAATTTTCTTCTTTACTCTGGTTTAAGAACTAATTACTACCGTTTTCCTGAGATTCTTCTCCTTCCTCTATTCCTATGATGTGTAAATTTGTTATTTTCATCATGTCCCACATTTCCTGCATAGTCCATTCCTTTTTTAATTTACATAATCTTTGCTCGGATGCTCCAGGTCTTCAACTTTATTGTTCAGTCTTATTATGTTTTCCATTTCATTCACTTGATTTGTGCGGCTTTCTCCTGTCATTTCAAATTGGCTTACTGAGTTTTTCATTTCCTTCTTTATGTAAGCCTGTGTTTTCTTTAATATTTTTATGTCTTTTAAAAATCCAATCAAAGTTTATTCATATCTTCTTTTAGTTCTTTGTTTTGTTTTGTGTATGTGTGTGTGTGTTTGTGTTATTTAAATTCATTGAATTCTTTGATCACGTTTATGATTGTTCTTTTAAACTCTGTACCCTGGGTTATCTCTATGAGGTTCTTGTTGAAGAACTCTTAAAATAGGACTGGCGATGTTTGGTAGGGATATATTATTTGGGTTTTACATATTATTGTTTTGTTGTTGTGATCTTGACATGTGGATATCTTTGGTTGTTTGTCAGTATGATGTTAGACTCCTGCCTTCCTTTGTTCAGTTCAAGTTTGATTCTGTTTGCGTACTTGATGTGACTTGGTTGTTTCCTTATTGGGTGTGAAAATCTGGTTGGTCAAGGCTTCAGGTTCTCTCTTTGATTTTATATTCTCAAGACCAAATGGTTCTAGTCCAGCTGTTCTGTATTTCCCTCAGAAGCAAGGTTTTGGGAAATTAGATGCTCTCAAGCTCACTCTTAAGGTCTGAATCCCTCTAGTCAGCAGGCACATCACAATTTTGGAAAATTTCTAGCCAGAGGCTGAATTGATTCTTTCTTAGGCAGTTTGCAAAGGTCTGGGCCCCAGTGAAGAAGGCTGCTGACAGAAATCTAAGTCAGGTTGGTGTAGAGTACAGTTAAGTTAGATGGGAGGTCACAGGGATGCAAAGGCAAGTTGGATGTGAGATCAGCCTTTGAAGGTTTTAACAAACTAGACTGAAAAATTGAGCTGGTCTGAATAAGGGATTCAGGACACAGTGGGTGTGTCTTGACTAAGAGTTTAGTCTCAGGATCTGAGGTGCTGAGAGCAGGAGTGGGCTTGTACCTAAATCTAGAAGAAGAACAACTCTTTTTGTTTTACTATTAAACAAGGTCTCACTAAGTTGCCAGACTGACTTTGAACTTTCTCTGTAGCCCAGGCAAGCCTTCAATTTGTCACCCTCCTGAATCAGTCCCCCTAGCTATAACAAGATGAATTTGAGATTATTTTTCTACTAGAATTTTGTTTTATCAAATAAACATACAGCTTTTCACATAACTTCTTCAATGTTTCATTTTTCACTTCTCTGACTCATTTCTTTATCTTTGCCACAAAGTTACACTCAAGATTTTCCTTTCCACTTTCATATCAACTTTTGGAAAAAAAAAATTGTAAAGTTTTATTGGTTAACTAACAACTAAATGGCATGAAATATACATTGCTTATCAGAACATTCTTTCAAGCTTCAATTCAGTAGTGTATCCAGGCTGATTATACCAATGTTATGCTACAGGATTTTGAAATATTGTTAGCTGCTGAGAACTTGCTACCCACAGGAAAGATTGCACATAGCTGGATAAAATGAGATAGTATTGCAAAGGCATATGCTTAAACAGAATTTGACCTATATTATGATAATGTATTTGAATGCCAATGTCATTGTGTAGTTTCTGGCAGGAGTCTTACCATTTTTCCATCCAACAGTCACCTATAAAAAAACAAAACAAAACCTTTCCTTCCAAGTGTGGATAAGTGCTCTGTTTCCAGATGGATCCTAGGTTATGAAAGCCCAGATTTGCATGGAAACTGGTTTCAAAAATAAGCTAATATTCTCTTTCCACTCACATTTTACTTACATGACACTACAGTATATGATTTGTCCATTAAGAGAGTGGGGCAAGGTGGAGCAAGAGAAAGAACAACCTCTGTTGGTGACATTAGATGACCTTAGACACTGCTGGCTTTAATAGAGAATGACAAGAACCTTCATCCCAATGATGTAAAACTTTTAGACAAGGCAGATATTCTCCTGAAAGGAGAAACAAGTCATAAACAAGCTCTCACACTAACATGGATTCCCCACTCAGGAGTCAGAAAAGCCCAGAGACAATGGTCAGTCCAGATGGCAGAGACTGAGGGGAGACCCTGTGGATCCCAAGAAACTTGATGCCTTCAGTCCTAGAGATTGATCAGTAAAGAGAGTGTTTTCTGTGACTTGTGAAGGGAAGGAAGTTGGGTTGTTATCAAGATGGCCAAATCAACTATCTTAAAGGGTATACCCAGGCCTGAGTCTCAGAGCATGGGACTACTTCCACATCCTCAGTCTCTATCAAAAGTGGGGAATCAGTATAACTAAGTACTCTGAAGACCTCCTGGCATCAGCTACATTAATTTTGAAGCACTGATTACCACTCTGTTTTCTCTAACACTATCTACAGTTCCTATGTAGGCCAGAAGGGTTAGAGACACAAGGAAACTTTGTGGATCAGAGGAAAGTTGAGAATGGGAGGGCTGAGGTGGAAGAAGAGGATCATAGGTGTCTTTTATAAACTAAGTTGCTACTTGCTACATTTTGGTGTTGTTTTTGAACCAACAACATCCCCTGAAAGGCCACAAGCAAGAACCAGACAGGTGGCATGAGGCAGACAGTGAAGAACCCAAATATGGAGCCAATGCAACCAAATGAGAGCTGTAAAAGAAGCATTCTAGATTCACAGTGGTGGCGCTCAGTCTGGTTGTCACTGCTGTGTCTTGATATGCTGTTTCCTGAGCTTGAGGGTGGTTATAGAACTCAGCTCACTGCTCTTCCTCCAAAGTTTTCCATAACATCAGTTACGGTCCTGAAGTCCTGGCACTGTGACAGAAGTCAGTCACTGATGAAATCCAGAGGGTCTTTGACAAAGGGCTAAGCTCCTGCTGGGTTTTTAGCTGGGTCATGGTTTCTATTCCTTCATGGATCTAGAAATAGAAAGTAATAGTCTATTCGTTGGCAGTAAATAGCAGAAAATGCAAGTGACATCATCACCTTCCAAATCAATATCAAAATGAGCTGTCATTTTCTGGTCATTTGGGTCAGCATTGATGGAGTGATTAAGGATAAAGGGTTCTCCTTGCACAAGGAGACACAGAATCATTGAAGGTCTTCTGCAGTCTTCATACATGGACTCACAATCTGTTGGAGGTAGTTGTCTCAGATAACAAACACCCATTTATGAGGGTCCTGCAGTTATGTGCCTTAATGTATGACCATAGTGCTTGGATGATATCTAGATATATCTGAGTAATCGCAGATTATAGATGCTGCAGATGTAATTTCATGTCTACATAACTGAAAAATAGTCCATGGCATCAAGGAAGATAGTCTAGAAAAACCTACAAATGATGTGATTTTTAGATAAGCACTAAGTTTTGTGACCCTCTTTTTAAAATCAGGACAATGAATAGTGACATCTAAACATTGTGCTATTATACAATTTAACTTAGATAATATATATATATATAACTTATATATATATATATATATATATATATATATATATATATATATATATATAACTATGTTAGCCTTGAGCCACTGTAAATTCAGTTTGTTCTGATAGCTTCTGCTTATTTTAAATAATATCAAGATTTTGCAATTTTGTGGCCATTTATTGTCACTCTTGAGAGTTCTGGGGAATCTTTGTACTCTGTGAAGTTACTCTTGCAACTACAGTTGTGTGGCATCTCTGGGTGGAGCCATCTAGAGGTTTGCCTATGCTTTATACTCAAGAAGATTCTTTGCTAACAGACTGGTTATTCTTGGTGCCGTTCAGCCCAGAAGGCAGCTCTTACTGAAAGCCAATATCCACAATAGACTTCTTTATGTGGCTTGCAGTGCTCCAGGCACAGAAACTTTCCAGGAGGAAATATCCCAAGTTGGACATACACAAGAGGCACACATTTGTTTTTTAAAGGCCTATCATCTGATTTCCAAAACAACATGTTTACTTATAAAGAAATCATTGAATCCAATTCATATTCCAAAGGAAGTGATTAGATCCTAAATCATGTTATGAGAAGCCGGTGTCAATACAGACAATATGTGGCATTGTTTACTGCTTCAGTTTGATCTAATGTAACTTATGTTAATAACAACAAAACCTGCTAGTATTAACAGGAATGTTACTAGTAGTTATTAGCATCTGAACCTCAGTTTCTCCTTTACCAAAATAAGAAAATTTTAATGAGGTATATTCAAGAAAACATTGAGGCACTCACCAAAATGTAGAGTAATACAAAAATGTTTGACAAATAATTTTGGCTATTTTTTTAAAGATTTATTTTTATTTATGTGGTAGTGTGTTCATGTGAGTGTATGCCACATGTGTGCAGATGCACATGGAACCCAGGAGAATGTATCAGATCTCTGGGAGTTGAAGGAGGTGAAAAACAGTTGACATGGATGCTGGTAACTGGGCTAGGGTTCACTGGAAAAGCAGTAAGTTCACATAACCACGGAACCATCTCTTCAGCCCCAGTTTGGGTTATTTTAAAGAATATTTTTATTATTGTAGATCTTTAGCTATGCTGAAGACACACACACACACACACACACACACACCCACACACACACACGCACACACATATATATGTAGGGTCTATAAATAAATTTATTTTTCTATTAATTGAAGTTTGTAAATTTTTTAGCAAAGCTTGGGACTGAACCTAAGATTCATCTGTGCAAAGCAAACCCTTTACTACTGAGCTATAACCAAAACTTTTAACTTTTATATTTGTTTATTGAATCTAATTAATGGACTTAAAGATTAATTGGGTTGACACGTTAGTCTCTTGTCTTGATTATGACAAATCATAGTTTAGATAAAGAAATAAACTGGGATACACTTATTCATATTCGCCAGCAGTTTGAACATATTATTTGACAACATTAAAGAAAAAAGTATCATTGTTGATGTCTGGCAGGGGTAACTCCATTCTAGTAGGGAATTATAAAATAAACATAAAAAATTAGGAAAATATGCACAACTAATTGTGATATTTCACAATAATTATGGTCATTAAGTTGTTCATTTTAAAGAATCAAGATGCTTACATTCTTTGAATTTAAGAATGTTCAAAATGAACCATTATTGTGGCAGATCTGATGGTTTTAAATTTCAGAAAAGTAAGAACTATTGTTTATCTCTTTCCGTGGGTTTTTTGTTGTTTTGATCACAACTTTTTACATTCTACTCTCCTCCTAGAGACTCTTGGAATTCAACACATTGATTCAATGTCCCTGTGAATGCTATTAACACCACCAAAGAGGCAAGGGGAAGGGTCGTCTGAGCTGACATTCTCAGACTTTTTTTGAGAAACTCTGCAGAGGGCATCAATAAATAGCAGAGAAAGGCAGCCCTATTACTTCTGACCATTCTGTACAGAGTCAACCTTTAACCAGTGAGCAGGCTTTTAGTTTGATTAATACTTTAATTTTGTAGCAAAGAAATTACAAATTGAAAATATCTATTAGGTCATCTGGCTGGGTGCTTCCATATTACAATATGCATTAGGACATGTAATTATCATCCTGGAGAGAAAAGGTAGAAAATTTGACCTATGATATCTTCCATGACATGTCCCAATTTCCCTCGGTTGATAAATCCATCACTAAATAAGTCTTTTAGAAAGCCATCGTAGTGCTGCATGCATGTAAGTCCAGCTCTTGGAAGGTAGAGACAGAAAGATCTATAATTCAAAGCCCGTCTGTGCTACGAGACTCTGTCTCAAAAAAAAAAAAAAAAAAAAAAAAGAAAAGAAAAATAAAAAAGAAAAGAAAAGAAAAGAAAAAGAAAAAGAAGTCTTTTATATTCCATACCACTCTCATTCATAGGTTCTGCGTTAATTCTAGCAATTGCTGACTGATAAATATAACAGGGAGAGAAAAAGACTCAAGGTAGATGTAACGCAAGTCTGACATTGATGTTTTCCCAAACTCAGGTCTACCCACTCATCACCCATGAAAATCATGGTTTCTTTTCATACCCTCTTGTCTCTCTCAGTCCACTTTTCCTGTTACCATCACACTTCTCAACCCAGACATCTCATCCAGTTCAGGATTACATCCCACACCATTAACAGTACCAAAGTTGTGGCCCTGATCAATTGTATTTTTTCCCATTCGATGTATCTTTTACAGAAACACCTACAGGCAACTGGATGAAATACATAGACATTATAAAGAAACACAATGCAGGTCATTTTCGAACCATCATCCACCTCATTTTGTCTGTACACAGCTCTTAGCAACTGCCTTTTACCTTTTCTTCCTTATAAAGCATAGTTCTTTGTGGCTGATATGCATCATCCTGATGTCAGTTAAAATGTTTCTTCCTTCATTAGACTTACCCCGAGTTCACTGTATGTCTGTTGGTGGTAGTTTGTCCCCTGTTTTTCTTGCTCTTATTGCTGAGACACGGTTTCACAATGTAGCCTGGGCTTTCCTCAACTCACTATGCAGCCAGTGATGTTTGGAACCCCTCATCCTCCAGCCTCTGTCTTCTGAGAGCAGAATCATGGGCATTAGTATAGTACTCTGGCATTTTCTTTATAGTCTTTTTTTCTCTTAGTATTCTTTTTAGTGACAAGACATCATTGCATTATTGTGTGTATTGATATGACAGTATTTTGGTTCTTCAACTGGAATCATCGGCGCTATTATTTTTCCCCAGTGCCTAGAAGTATATTAAATACAGCTCAAGGTATATATGATAAACCTATGAATAAAAGGAAGAACAGTCTATTCTGATATAGCAACACCAACAGGACATTCTCACCATTTGTTCTTCTGGAGCACCGTGGATGTGGTTACCAAAGATTATTTTACCTGGAACTTAGTGACTATTCCAGAGATAGGGACATCCTGAAGCCCATAAACTTTCACATATGCCCAATGATTCATATGCAAATAAAACAGTGAAGCCTACTTACCCATAAAAAAATTTTCAGGAATGTCTCTAAATAACTAATACTAGTGCTAATCACTTTCTTCTTAGTTTCCATCAGTAAAACAGGATGTCTAATTATAAAAGTGTTTTATAAATTGTAGGATTCAAGAAAAACGAGCTCCCTGAAATATCATGAAAGTTTCCCAGAGGAGAGGAAGTTGGGTTTTCAGGTTCTGTTTTTTCTGTTTCTTAGAGTGAGTGACTTTAGTTGTATAATCTGAAGTTTGACAATTTCTGTAATTTCATAAGACATAGGATTTATTATGCTAAGAATTTCATGTAATAAGTCAGTTTGACTCAAACTGTAAATAAATTTGAATTCCTCTTTTCTTCCCATCATTAGCCCATGTTATTAGGTGAGCTGTGTGTCTGAAAAATGTATGCTGAAGTCCCAGCCCAAACTTTATTACCTCAATATGAAAATCATATGTAGAAACAGAGCTGTTGCTGAGGAAATTGCTTAAGATGATGGGATGTTAGGGCATGAAAAATCCCTATTCTGTATGACCTGTGTCTCTATGACAGATTGTAAAGACAAAGAAAAATGTGTGATCACAAAAACAGAGGTTGGAGTCTCACAGTTGCATGTTAAGAAATTCCTTCTGGTGGTACAGAAGCTAAGGCATCGGTCCAAGTCTCCCTAAAAATCATACTCTAAAAGCATGGCCTGGCTGGCATCTTGATTTTTTTGAAATCTCAGACTCCATGTACTTCCCAGACCTGTGATATCTGCAAGTTGCTTAGCTCCAGCACTCCCTGTCCACTCTCCCAGAATTGAGAGATGATATTTTTTTGTTTTAAGTTAGCCAGTTTATTATGCAGTCGTGCCTTTGTATCCACAAGAAATTGGTTTCAGAACCTCCCAAAGATAGACAAAATTGATAGATACTCAAGTTCACTATGTATATGGAATAACATTTTCATGTAATGAATGCATATTCTCTCATATAAATCTTCAAATAATTTCAGGTTGATTTTATATACTTATGTAAATCAGTTTTGTACCACAATGTTTAGAAAATGTCACAGAACTATATTATGAGAAGAGATGCAATTGTGTGTGTATTGTCTATAATATATGGTTTGCATATGTACATATATGTTTGTCTGATCATGTGTCTGCTTGTCTGTGGAGGCCAAATGTCAATGTTTGGCCTCTTCTTCAACTGTTCTCCACCTTATTTTTTGAAGCAGGCTTTTTTATTTATTTTTATTTATTTATTTATTTTTTTCTGAACATCGAGCTCACTAATTCATTAGGCTTTCTGTCCAGACAGTCCCCAATATCTTGTTTGCATTCTACACCAGCACTGGGTGTCCAGACTTGTACTGATTCCCCTGGCCTTAAATTGGTGCTGGAGATTTGAACTGTTATTCATGTTCTCATGGCATTTTATGGACTCCAGCCATAGATGCAAATTTTTAAATGTTTTTACCTGTCGTTATTCATATGTAGAATGTATGGGCATGGAGAACTGGCTCTACTTTTTATAGGAACATTAAGGTAGACAGCTTTTGAGACATATTCTAATCTCTCCTTTCATCCCATTACTCTTCATCACTGTTCAACACTTGTTAAAAATCATTTTAAGAACTTCTATTTCTTATTATTCATAACCTTCAGGTATTAGGTAGATGAATGTCTTAATGTTTTTCTTCTTCTTGGTACATATTTAATGGCTGTAATGTCTCATGTTCAACCCATCTCTCAAATCTAAAAAGAATTCTAATGCCAGTTCTGCAAGGAAGAAGTAACTAATTGCTTCTAAAAGAAACATGTCACCAAACTCTATTATTTGATATATTTAGACAGATACACCATCTTCTTGCTATATATCACAAGGATCTGAAAAGGGTACATATCATAGATCATTTGCTTCTTTTTTTTTAATGTGACTAATCTAAGGAGTGTGAGCCACATTTCTCGTAGAGAAGAATACAGTTTGTAAACATTGTGGTTTGTTACATATTCATGAGGACATGAGAGTTTTTTCCTCCAACCTGTTGAGTTGTTCGTTTTTTTTTTTTTTTTTTTCTCTGAAGCTGGTTGGACAGGTAATTGAACTTCTCCTAGCTCTTTTGCAGTTCATCACCTGACTTTACTTCTCAACCATTGATTGTCTCTGGAAAATCTGCACATGAGGAATGCTTATTGCTCTTCTGGTGGAATAGTCAGGTAGGTTCATATTTTAGACTGATTTATCCTGGGTCTTAAACCAGCTCTATCTATAGGGGAGTTCATCTCCCATTTCTGACAGCTAGCATGCCAATCAAATGATATCTGAGAACAGCTGGTCATCTGATTCAAGCTTCAATGCCTAGGAAGGGGGCAGGTATTCTTTATGAAGACAAAAAGCACCCTTGGCTGTTGTCACTGTTTAGGGAGGAGGAAGGCCATAGATGTATAATTAATGTGGCATTTCATGACAAAATTGTTTATGGAGAATACACTATGACTTGTTTGAGCAAATGATATTTATGTTAAGTGCTCATGGCTAAATATGCATTAATTGGGTAAAAGAATTACATATATTGTGCAATAATACTTCATTTACTTATTTACTTATTTATTAATATTTGAGTAAGCAGACAGACCTGATATGAAATTTGTAAGAAACTGGCAGAACTAGGACACTTAGGAAACCTGTGACACCAAATAATGAACTATCTAGGACACCATTCCAAATCCTTCATCATGACACCATGCCCATGGACTGCTCCAGAAACTTGTTGGTGGAAGGAATACCTTGTCCTCATTTTTACTCAAAGCTCATTTTAAATGACATACTTTGCCAAACTTCCTTGTTCACGGAGTTCGTCAGCTGGTATAGCCTGATTCTCCTCTGCAAAGCTCAAAGTTCTTCGTACCCATATTATTTTAAATGACAAATCCTGATTGTATATACTTAGAACACAATGTGATATTATACATTTATGGTATACAATGTAGTATGATTAAATCAAGCTAATTAACATAACCATCCTCTCATTTACCTATCATTTTTATGATGAGACATTTGAAATTTATTTTTAGTTATTTTGAAATATATATTATTTTTGGCTATAATCACACTGCTCTGCAATAGATTTATGAAAACTTGTTTCTCCTGTCTAACTTAAGCACCATGTGATTGACAATTCCGCATTCTTCCTTCACTAGCCTCCAAGCTCTGCAACTATCATTTCAGTCTCTTCTTCTGTGCATTGGCTTAAACTGACAAGTACAGCATCTGCCTTTCAATGCACAGATTACTTCACTTCTCATAAGGGTCTTCAGGTTCACATACTTGTATACCTGGGAATATATTACACACACACACACACGTAGATAGCAGGCAAAAACAAATTTCTTCTGTGAACATACGGCAATACTCTGTCCCTATTTCATGGTGTAGAATATCTTTGCACATTATAAGTATTTAGTATACATAACTGGGTAAATGAAAACAATTCTTTCGTTTAGTCCATTTATTATCCTTTCAAAGTTTTATGTGGAAAAAAAAGAGAGAGACAGGGGAAAAGGATTGAAACAGTGGACACAAAGAAAGGAGAGACCAAGTAAGGGAAGAAATTGAGGAAGTTAATTTTCAAAAAAATATCAGAACAAAATTATACCCCGTCCCCAATCTGGACACACTCCATATTCCTACCCCACTGAATTAAGATGTTTAGTATGAAATGTATAAAAATTCAATAAAATACATTAAACATAAAAAATAAAAATAAATAAAAATTTAAAAACTGCATCCAAAAACAGAACAGTTCCTCTCTCTGTTGCTCAAAGTACATGAAAGAAAATGTGAATGTAGATTCACTGTCTGAAATCTGGTTGGACTGCCAGTATTATTAATGTAAAGGTTAGTATCTGAATACTCCAAGAGAGATCATATGGCTTCTGCAGTTTGTGTGGATGTGTTTGTTTCTTTACTTTGTTTGTTTCATTGTTTGCTTTGATTTGTTTTTTGAGGCAGGGTCTCCCTGTAGTACTAGCTATCCTGGAACTGTAGATCAGGCTGGCCTCAGTCTCACAGAGATATATCTACCTGCCTCTGCCTCCCAAATGCTACAATTAAAGATGACCGCCACCACATCTGACCTAAACCTGTTGATTTTTATTTTGGATTGAAATATGTTTATTACTGAGACAAAACGAAATGTGATTTTTAGATTTAGCATTTTTTTCCTTTGACTTCTCATCTAAACCTGAAATCATAATTACTGTTCACTATTAATTTGAGTTAAAATGCTCTCTTCTTGAAAACTCTCTCATTAAATATGTAGAGAAAACAATCTGATAAAAATTACAAATATAATATTCAAATAAAGAAGAACCAAAGACATACAATTTATAGGATTAAAAATAGTATTCAGAAGTCAAGAGTCAGTAATAACTGACAGTATGGCTCAAAATTATAAAAGGCCATAGAATGCCGCCCCCCCCCCGACATAAAACTTACTGGTGCTAATAGTATCAGTTTATGTTTGTACTCAGAGGAAAGCAGGCATTTACCATAGCAGTCCCTGTAAAACGGCGCTACATATTGCCCATCAGAGATACAAAGAGAAAATTGGAGATGAGGTCTCATCTCTTAAAACAAACAGCGGTTTATTTTTATGAAGATTTGTCCCATCTGAAAGACTATGATTTGACATCTCTCCTGAGTATCTCTCCAACAACCCCGGCATCAGGCTGAAAGAGGAAAAAAAAAAAAAAAACAAAAAAAAAACGAGTCCCTCATGTGTCTTTGCAAAGGCAAATGCTGTTCTGATTTTACAAGGCGTTTTATTCAATTCCATTCTATTCTTCATGTGTTTCATAAGGAACTCAGCCCAGAATGCATCCTGGAACAAGTGTTATTTGGTCTGTTTTTTTTTTTTTTTTTCATCTCTGGCTGTACGCCTGTCCTTCCCTTTCCTACTTTCTTATGTGCCCTTTTTCCTGACCCCCTTTCAAAGTCGTGGTTGCACTGAAGATTGTCATGGTGTCGAACTTTACAATCACTCTTCCTCTTGGTCTGGCAAATGACTCTTTTTATTTTCTGTCACTAATACTCTTTTATTCATACAGTGATAAATTTCAGTCTCTGTATTCTTTGGATTCTGTTGCTTTTCTCAGTGACTTTTCATGAAGATGGGTGACAAACCAGACATTGTACTATGGTCTACACTTCTGAACACATTCTGACCAGTTCTTGCCTATGTACTGAGTAAATAAAGGGAAATTGATCCACTTTTGCTGTTGAATTCTGAGCCTACAGCATCATGTATCAGGTATCATCACTGCATCGTCTTTCTAGCTTTGTACAACAAAGTTTTCCAAGTCCCACCCTGTACCTACTGGACAATGCTTCTTTTCCATCCACATATAAACTCCCATCACTCTATTTTCCTCAACAAAAATTCTTTTTTTTAAATATAGAAATCTTGATTCTGCTTCTATAACCTATTATTCATTTATCAAGTGTCCTTTGGCATTCCTTCCCTTTTTCCTCATTGTGATTTTAATTTTCTTCATTCTTGAACCATCAAGCCAGCATTTCCAGGCTCTTCAGAGTCATATTGGTCATACCCTTGTTTCAACATTTTGTCAATCAAAGCTTTTTGAAAGCTTCTAATATCACAGTTTTCTTTTGAGGTAGTTACATTACATGTTCCACTTTCACATTTTCCATGATTTTAAACTTTTGGTTCTTAAAAAAGAGAGCTGGTATAAAACTGGTTTCTGATTTAAAATTTTACTTTGATGACTATATTTTGATTTATTATATTAGACATTCAGTTAATTTCTCCTGCTTCCTATCTTTGCAGTCTCTTATTCTAATTTTCTTTTTGTAATGAATATCCATTATCCATTCAATATATTTCTCAACATCAAGGCAGCAGTCCATCTGCTAGTTCTATACAAGTATGCCATTTTAAATTAAGATATATATCGACAGATTTCCCTATTGAAGTCTTTTAATAGACTTTGTTCCCATTATAAATTAGGTATTGAAGGATATATTTTCTGGAGCATGAATCACATCTTGCAGTATATTAAATAAGATTGTTATTTTAAATTTTGAAATTATACTTTACAATGAGTTTGAAACACTCTTGTCTATTAATCAACTTAATTATTTATATATTTTTTGATATTTTGATTTATTTTGACTTTATGTGTATGACTTTTTTGCCTGCATATAAATGTACCCATGTCCTGCAATGCCCACAGAGGCCAGAAGAGGGTGTTGAGTCCTCTGATACTGTAGTTACAAATGGTTGTTAGTGATCATGTATTTGCTAGGATTCAAACCCAGGTTCTCTGTTAGAGCAGCCAGTGCTCTTAACCGCTGAGCCATTACTCCATCCCTATTTATATATTTTTGTAAGATTTTTTTGTGTGCATATATTTGCCATATGGAGATTTCATGTCTTATTTTCCCGATAGGTTTTGCTCTTTAATTGCATTAAGTCAGATTTATTTGTGTGTGTGTGATGTAATTATACATATAAAAATACCCTATTAAGTACTTATAAATTTTGACAAGCATAATTTTAAACAAAGCCACAATCAAGAATTGGAACAACTGCTTTGTTCTAAAGTCTTTCATGCCCCTTTGGTATTGTGTTAGCTTTCTGTTATTAAAATATATAATTGGCATCTGAATATGAAAGTTTTGTTTTGGTTCAAAGTTTTTGAGGTTCAAGACAATGAGAAATTGGACTTGATGCTTTGGGCTCATGGCAAGGCAGCATATTTAGGTGGGGCATATGGTCAAGGAAAGCTGCTCTTATCATGAAGCAGGGACTAAGGAGAATACAGAAAAGACCCCATTCTTACAGTCACTTTTGGATGCATAATTTCAATGGCTTAAAGATCTCTCACTAGCTCCTACCTATCCAAAATTCTATCATCTTCCAATAGCATAAGATTTGTAGCAATTTTTTTAACATGTGGATCCTAACTATAACATTCTACAGCCTTTCTTCCATTCCAGATCATGCAAATGTGAATTTGCTGTCCATAAAGTTTTATCTTTCCATGAGTAGTCAATAAGTGAAATTATGCATAGAAGAGTCTTTCTCTGGACTCTGCATTATAAAGCTATGCTTTATTATATCCATGTGTAATTTCTTTCTACTTAATTCATCAATTGATCTTTGAGTAATAGGTCATGTGATTTAAAAAAAGCTTTTTATATAAAGGCTATCTGAAAAGTAATTCTAACTCATCCTTGTTCCACTGAAATATCATAAGTCTAATTCAATATCACATAAAAATTAATTAACTAACAGGATGCAATGTAATGTGGGCCAAGAAACCCAAATATCTGGCGCATCTGATCTGCCTCACCAGATCTCCTATAACTTTAGTATTCCAATCAATTTTAATTGCTGGGACAAAACACTCTGACCAATATCAAGGTGAGGAGGAAAGGGTTTATTCAGCTTACATCTCCTGGGTCATGTAGTTCATCACTGAGGGAACCCAAAGTAGGAAATCAGGACAGGAGCCTAGAGTCAGGATCTGAAGCACAGGCCGGGGAGGATAGTTGCTTTCTGGATTTATTCTCTGGCCCGTGTGCAACCTGCTTTCTTATAAAATAAAGGACAACCTGAGGGATGGCACAGGTCACTGTGGACTGGGCCATCCCACATCACTAAACAATGAAGAAAATACCCCCACAGACATGGCCAAAGGCCAGTGCAATGGAGAAAATTTGCAGTTGAGTTCCTTTTCAAGCCAGTTGTGTAAAGATGACAACTAAAGTTATCAAACACATGTGGTGTTTCTTTCAATTCTATTTTATGCTGGAAAACCAATTCACTTGACTGTTTAACCTCTTAATTCCATTGTTTCTGCATTAACTAGTATAGTTAGCTACATAATCTGTAGGCCTCATTGTCATTATAATAAATAATAAAATTAATCTATTGTAACATATAATCATTTGCATACAGAATCAATGAAATTTCTCTTTCATTGATTATTTAGATAATATGAAAATAGAAATGAGACTTCCAATTTGCAACAAATAAGGATGTATACAGAAGAGTAATAAATTTCTTTGAAACATACACTACACATGGCACATGGCTGGAGAGATGCCTCAGCAGTAAACAGCACTGACTGCTCTTACAGAGGACTGGGGTTCTCAGTATCCACCTGGAAACTAACAACTGTCTGTAACTGCAGTTCCAGAATATCTGACGCCCTCTTCTGTCCTCCGTGGGCATTGCATTACATGGGTGCACTTACATGCAAGCAATACACACATACACATAAAATGCAATTAACAAATAAAGTAAAAATAATGATACTTATGTTATATAATTTATGAGACAAATAGTCATCATTAAATATACAGGAGAAATAAGATATATTTTAGGTAACTGAAACTTAAAGGAAGAGAGATAAACTTGAAGATATGAGGTTGTTCCTCTAATTGTATAAGGATGAAGCATAAGAAAAAAAAAAGAAAGAAAGGAGATGGATCACCAGAGCAGATAAATAAGGCTGGCACCCAGAGAACAAACATCTATTGGGAGTTATGCACCATTTGCTATGTGTTTAAGATGGACAAACATAACAAAAATAGATTATTCTTTTAAAAATGAATGTCTAAAATCTGTTCCCTTCCTAGAAGCCTCCTATTGACCTATCTTTCTAATTCTCAATTTCATTAGAAGCCATCAGAGAATATATACACACATACAATGATACGTGTGGCATTAAAAATGCATAGAACTGTTGCTAATACCTATCCTCTAAAAGAAATCAAAGCAAATAAACATATCAACTGATACAGAGATCCCTTCATTCAAGAAATATTTTTTTTGAATGTTCATTGTATACAAACACTCTCTAGATACTAGGTTGACTTTAGATAAGGAATTTCAGCTGATTAATTCATTTTATACAATCATTGGCTGTTTTCTACTTCTGATCTGATAGTGAAAATGTTTTATATACAGCCCTTACTTAATCATTTTCATTAAATTATCTATCCCGATTTTTTTTTAAATAAAGTACTTCTTAACTATGATTAGTTTGGGGGTATCACTCTAAGACTGTGATGGGAAAGTCCTAACCCCCAGTATCTCACTCAAAACATGAGAACATTTAAATTCAGGGTCTTTATAAAGACAATAAAGTTAGCATTAAGGTACTATGGTGGCCATTAATCCGTATTACTGAAGTTTTCTAAGTATTTTATTATTTTTATTTTATGTGTATGTATATATTGCCTTCATGTATATAAGTTCATCTGTGTTTTATAATGCCTAGGTAGGAGAGAAGAGGGCGTCAAATTCCCTGAAGCTAGAGTTATGGATGATTGTTAATGGCCATGTGGGTACTGGTATACTAACCCAGGTCTTCTGCAAGAGTAGCTAATGCTTTTAACTGCTGAGTCATCTCTCCAGCCCCCTTTTACTGTGTTTTCATAAAAAGAAATTTGGATACAGATATAAACAGGCAGAAGAAAGTGATCTTTAGGGGAAAGGAAGGAAGGCATGAAATAAATGTTCCCTGATCATCTCAGAAATATCCAACTTTGCCAACCCACCAATCATGTATTTCTAGTGTAGAAACGTGAGAGAAAATGAATTTCTTTTTTTTTTTTTAACTACCTGGACTGTGTTATTGTGTTACAAAAATCCTGACAAAATTTTACGGTATTCCAAAGTCATTTTTAGTAGCACTGTTTTGATAATAGTAAAAAAATTAATTCAAATCAAATAAAAATTTAAGAAATAGCCTTGATGGACTTTAAAAATATTCTGCCCTACCAGACTCCCTTAATATATGCCAGGTTTTGAGACATCATCCCAGAGTGTAAATGTTTACCCACAATTGGAGGCATCAAGGCTACAGTGTCTTTTCAGAAGCAGCTGTTTCTTCCTTTGACATTGCATTCATTCAAGTAGCACACTGGAATGGTGTCAGGGCCTGCAACCATTGTATGAGGGATTAAAACACCAAGATCTAGGCAGAATTTGTAACTGGCAGAGTGAAGCCCTCTCCAAGGACCCTTCCTGTAGTCTCTAGGGTCCCCAGCATCCAAGAAGCATTGAGTGGAAGCAGGTATGGAGCACCTGCTCACACCCCTCAGTGCTAGCCGCTGCCAGCTTGGGCTCCTGCCTGGACACTCCCAAGTGAGTCATTGAGAAACAGGATCCTGGGATCCAATTTGGGAAATTGGCTTGAGGCTCTCATTGTGGAACAGAAAGAAGAGACTGAATGGTGAGAAATTCTGTATAGAGAAACAAGGAAGGCAGGTGGTTGCTTGGGAGGCACCAGGAGAAGAAAACATAGCAGATAAAGGAGAGAAGATGAATGCAAAGCACATCTTGAAAAGTGGGATTTCGATAACAATAAGCAAAGGGAACAAGAAAGGTATTCTCTGTCTTTTTAAAATGTTGATGCCTTTCCCACAACCTCTCCTTCACATTCTCACCTCTCTTGCCTATGCATCTTTTCAAGTCCATGAATGCCCTCTTTCTACTTTGCTCCCCAGGTATGCACATTCTAATCTCTTTGTCTCTTCTTTCTCTCAGTAGGAGGACTGGGCACTGATTGCCTTGCAAATGGCAGGAAGAATAACTATCAGTTCTCATGCTCTCAAATAATATGCAAATGTTTTTAAAAGCATCAGTGCCTAAAGCACAATTAGGATTTCCATAACTGTGGAAAGTTTTGCTTCATTTAGAATGCAGGTGAATGAAGTTGGCTTAACTTTAAAGTATGACTTTCTATGTAGAACCGGCACCTAACTGTATCCAGATGTCCTTTATTAATTAAAATGCCTCACCTAGCACTTTTCTATTAGCCTGTATGCTATACACACTGTCACCATAGGTAGGTCTTATCAACAAAGGATTTTCACTTTGTTGGAGAAATACGAAAACATTTTATAAAACAAGACTTACTGATAGTCCAGCCTTGCCACAAACCATTGCATCAGTGTTTCAAATGAGCATGCGCCAGAGTCAGGGAAACTAGGAGAACGCTTTCTCAGTGCAGTTTAGTTATCCAACATCTCCCCAACGAAGTACACTAAAAAGTTATTTGCATGTAAATTCTATTGACAGTATATTACTCTTACTGTGGAACTGTACATGAGAAAGGACACTTCCAATTGCTTGTATGAGCACAAACAACAGTATGTTTAATGTATTTATTTAAGTGTTGGTAAGAGAGAAAGCTCTACCATGTATAATATAGTAGCTGCCAGTAGCCCTGGCTATGCAGATAGAATTATAGCTGCCCCTCTTTGTTTTAATCATTAATCCTTTTTTATCATTACTATCTACACCACTATTTATTTTTATCGTTACTATTTCACCCCCACACATTTTTTTCTGAAAACATGTTGTTGTCTTTTTCACACTGTCAGTTACCTCTACTGAACATCCAATGAGTTAGCCATTAAAGCATGCTCATGTGTCTTTTTATCAATCAGTGGGCCTGTGAGTGACAGTACATTGATCACTTGGGGATAGAGACACAGAAATGAAGACACTGAAGGTACTTAAGCTGTTTACCAGAACAACTCTTTAATCAAAGACGGGTTTTCTATTCTATATTATTGTTCTATTAGGTTATTATAAAGATGTTCTTATTTTAGAATGTATGTGTGTGTGTGTGTGTGTGCGTGTGTGTGTGAGTGTGTGTGTAAATCTACATTTCAAGAGTGAGGGCCAGTGAGAGGGCTTTGTGGTAAAAGTACTTACTGAAATGACTGGAGCTCAATCCCCTACCCTACCCCACTGGGTTGTGGGGGAGAAGCCACTCCTGAATAGAGTTGTCCTGGGACCTCCACATGCTATGGCACATGCACGTATGCCTTTATTACCACACTATTCCACCCTAAAATAAATAAACTTAAAAATAGACATGAATGGAAACCAACCAGAGCTACTGATCACAAGCCTCAAAATCCCTCCACTGTGCTTCCTAAAGAAACACCCACATTTTCAGGAGGCATGATGGCCAGCTATGTATGTGCAAAGAATCCTAAAATGTCTCTTTTCACCATACTATTGATAAATCACTATCCAGTGATTGAAGGAAAGCAGCTCTTGCCATTTGGCACAGTAAAGGGATTTGTGGGGATGGTTTTCTTTATTCTTTCCAAACCTAGATCTATGAAGTATGCATATTAGAATGGGAAGGCAATTGGAAATAATGACAAATGATTGAACCGGTGTTGAAATCTTCAAATCTCTGCCTGCCCACCACAAATCCAGATTTGTCAGTTACTCAGAATTCCTTCTTCTTCTCTCTGCCTCTGTCTTTCTCTCTTGCCTTTCCTTCCTCTCTCCTTCATTTCTTTGTTCCCTCCCTGCTTTTCCATTTCTTCGTTCTATCTTTAAAAAATAAATTCACATTATCATGTGTATTCAGTGGGCTTTTCTGCATCAACTCCTTTGAACAAATGTTACTCCTCTTTAATCCCAGAACATTTCATCACTGCCCCCACAAATCCAGGACCTATGAGTAGTCAGAACTCCCTCCTCATTTCCTGAGAACCACTATTATCCTTCATGTCTCTGTGGCTTAACTGATCAAAGACTTTCATAGAAATGGAATCATATGTGCATCTGATTTCTTTCAGTATGTAATGTTCTCCAGGATTGCCCCTGTTGTAGTATAGCAGAGTACATATCTTTTCAAATCTGAATCACACTCTGTTGTACAGATTCTCCACATTTGCTTACCCAAATGAACAGTTCATGAACACTAAGATTTCTTCCTTTAACTACCTTTAATAACCATCAGGTTTTACTTAAAATGGTGACGTTCAGAAACTTTTTCTTACCATCTTACGAATGCACCCTCAGCTGTTGTATGGATGTTGACAGAAGACATTACACTAAAGATCAGAGGTACAGGAGTTTTCCACTCAATCCAGTGATCACTGTGAGAGCCACCTTGCAGAGGCCATCTGTGTCATGCAATTCTTAGAATCATCAGTTAGGCCCAGGTACTACTCTGCCGGAAATTATACTGATGAGCCTCAAGCTTATGAAGGAAAATCACTTACACAAACCACAGAAAAGCCTTTCCACACACTGCTGTGGAAGGATAGGTCTTCTAATCATAACTGATTGTAAATAAATACACGCCCTGTACCAAAACCATCTGTAGACTCCAAGCTCGTATGGTGTGCACAACGCTTGACGACATTTTTAAAAGGACTCTTTCAAATGATCTTTGTCATTATGAATTTTCTACTCTCTCCTCTTTTAAATTAGACAAAAATTAGCTCATTTACATGATTTGAATACATATTCACAGGGAGTAATGTGTAAAATCATGACTCCTTGCTTAGTCCGAGCTGATACGAAAGAAGTTATCTTTTTCTATTAGTGTTCTATAGCTCAAAGTAAATGAGAATACACTGAAATAGACTCATGAAGGTTAATGGGGTTCTACTGAGAAGGTGGCTTCCTATAGAAAGATTTGATAAACACGTCTCCTTAACAGCGGAGTCTACTCACAGAAGTGTTTCTAATTTAGAAGATTACACACATTCAGCATGACAAGTAAACAGGATGACTTAAAAACATAAAGAAGACCAAAAGAGACCATAGGTCCAAAATAGAGAAAGTGCTTGAATTAAAAGCAGTGTGTCTGTCATCATAAACTTTCAATGTGCTCCTAAGTGGCCAAAGGTCCTGTGAACAAAAGTTCCCAGAAAAACTGCATCTTAAAACTAGACATTCTGCAATGGCTAATCAATTGATTAGTAGAACTTCAATGATTGAGGTCAGTCTGGAATGTTGCAGGTCTCGAGCCTAATTACCATCTATCTTGGGCCATTTTTAGCTCCCTAAATAGCCATTCCTTGCCCACTTTTGTTTCTGACTTTACATTTTGTTACTAACAGATAAAAATATATTAATGGCAAACCACCAGCTTCCAGCTAAGTGTTATCAGATACCATGAGGCCTATAGCTCAAATTTCTCTTTTGCTATAACTGCCTACTTCATATTTCCACCAATGTGTTTTAAAAGTGTCCTCATTTATGGCTTTCTTTGCAATTTTTTTATAAAACCTTCATGAAACTTTTACCATGTTGGAACATGGAATTTGGGATGACCTGAAGCCCTGCTCCTGGGCCACAGTCACTCATATTTGGCTCCAGAATAAACCATCTCTTATAATCTTTAAGGTGAGAGCTGTGCTTTTTATGTCATGCATCGCCATTTATCCTTAGGAAGATCACAACCAACAGGGATTGACACTGCCACCCCAACCCCCGGCCACTTATGTCTAGGAGATTGGGATGCAAAGGGTGTCCACGAAAAGTAGAAAAGTAGCATCCATATTTATTAATGAAATGAAAAGTACAGATATTTCAGGTTTTAGTTCATAAGGTTTTGAGTAGCAACATTAGGTTATGAAAATAGAATACTGAATTTCCACCCTCCATTTTTATTTGGCAACAACTCATTCTGGGATATATATATATATATATATATATATATATATATATATATAGTGTGTATGTGTATCTAAAGCAATTGGAAATATGTTTGAGCTAAATGTACCATTATGGTCTGTCCTAGTTAGCTTTCTATTGCTGTGATAAAACACTACCCAAAAATAACTTGGGGAGGAGAGGGTTTATTTCAGCTTACAATTCTTAATTCACAATCCAACACTGAAGAAAGTCAGAAGAGTATCTCAAGGCAGGAATCTGGAGGTAAGAACTGAAGCCAAGACCATGGAGGAATGAATGCTGCTTTCTGACTGGTTTGCTTAGTTACCCCCTCTTACACAGGCTAGGCTCACCTGCCCAGGTTGGGGCTAGGCTCAAAAACATCAATTACCAATTAAGAAAATATCTCATGGCCACAGGTCAATCCAATAGACAAAGTTCTTAAGTTGAGATTCTCTCTCCCAGGTGTCTCTAGGTTGTGTCAAGTTGACAAAAACAAACCATGATATAGTCATATTCACAAGTCTTATTGAACTATTTTTATGTCAACAAACAAACTTAAATAGTCCTATTAATTTGAATCTTACTATGTGAAGCAGAAATTTTATTCAAAACTGTAGAAGTGGACCAAGAATGAAAATTCCTAGGCCATCCTTCTCCTTTATATCAGCTCCTGAGGAATATTAGGGACACTAAATCCCATATGTCACAGATAGAATGTAATCGATTTAGTCCAATAGCCCTGCCGAGGAAACAGGCTATTTGTGAGCAGCAGATCTGAGGAAGCTAATGACTAAGAAATGAATCTGTCAAGAAGGAAGACATAAAGAACTACTGTGTACATACATGCATCTATGTTTTTCGGACAATATTCTATATGGATATTTGGACATTTTCAGAAAATGCTTTATGTTTTACATAAAATATAAGTAATAAATGTGTTTTGTAAATCTAATTTAAATGAAAACAGCCCTCTTTCTTGTCCACTCCCAATACTTTGGACATTTTGTTTGATCTTTCCTAGCCCTAAGTTTCTAGGTATACATGCATGTCTAGGTGTATATGTATATAAAATGTACAATTATTGTGATGTGTGGGACTGGGCCTGGTCCTTATGTCTGTCAAGCAAGCCTAGTACATTGAATACATCTGTATTCTCGGGCAAACATTTAGAGGTTTTCCCTAATTCTCTGTAACATAACATGTCTGGGTTCCTGCACTCAGGATCAGGATCACTCTGGTAACTGACTTGACTTTGTTCTAATGGAGAGTTTCAGGAAGTTAAATATCACTTCCAAACTGCACTTCACTGTTCTACTAACTCATCATATGCATAGTAATCTCTTGGATAAAGTTATCCTTCATTTACACAACAACCATCATTGCTTCCAAATGTTCTCATCCTTTCCTCCTTCGTAGTCTTACTCTTGCAGTTATAAACAGAGGCTTGACATAACTCATACAGAGGGCAAGCCTGCTTGAACTGACTCAGATAACTTGGATAACCTCAGAGAAGTTTCTGGTCCAATTCTGAAAAGACCCTGCCATTTGCCATGCCTAGGGTTTACAAATTATATCTGAAGGCTTGGAGAGGGATTAAACCCTTCAGTAAAGCTGACAGGTGATTCTTCTCACCTACGAAGGTGAGAATCACTGTCTTCTATGTAGCCAATGAGAATCTTATGTCTGTTAGACCCAAAATGAGAATTCTTTTACTGCCTTTTAAAAGTGAGCGATTAGATTACAGGCAGATATTTTGCTCAATAGAACAATGATCAAAGCCAGAAAGTTGATATTCTAAGAAAAGGAGGCAACTGATTGAGTAACTTGAGATACAGTGTTGGTTAAGATAGTATAATAAACCATATGTAATCAGATATGTCTCCTGAAGTGTCTTCTTTTGAAGTTTTGGCCCATGATGCAATGCTCTACGATAGAACTATTTGGGAGAGATTGGATCATGAAGCTTATCACCCAATCAATGGATTAATCTATTGATAAATCCATTAATCATTAATCGAACTATTGAGAAGAAGCCTGTTAGCAGGAACTGTGCTACCAGGGTGTGTCTTTGAAAGATGTTATCTTGCCCAAATCCTTCTTCTTGCTCTCTCCCCAATGGTGTTTGTGAGGGGGGAAGTCCTACTCCATCAGAGAGTCCCCACCACAATGTTCTGTCTTGCTTCAGACCCAAAATAGTCGGTCCAGTTCATTATGGTTGGAGAAGTCTGAAACTGACCCAAAATAAGACTTTTCTTTTTTTGTCAAATGTTTTTGACATAGTGATGATTATATTAACAAACAGTTTCAGAATACTGGAGTTTGGCTCTTCACCCAACTGTTTATTATCTAAGTACCTTAAGTTATCCAAAGTCAATAGGATTTCATTTTATTTTCTGTGCAGTAAGGGTAAAAGTAGGCATAAGGGGCTAAATATGTTAGAGGATAAGAAGGCACTTAATTGAGGCCATACTGTGCATACTCAGTGCAATGCATAAATATAATTATTTTTAGTAGTAGTACAGTAGGGCCCATTTTCTGCATGGTCCTCTAATCTTGCCCACGTCATGTGGGAACTGAATAAAAAGTAAAGCAGTTAGAAAGTTTAAATGACTTTATAGCATGATCCAGTATATCAGGACAAAAATGAAATCACAAGTCAGGAGCACAGATAGATGCTTTAAGCAGGAAGTTAACACCAGCTCTATGCAATAAATTAAATAGGCACCAAATCTTCTTCAGCGTGGGATTTTCAAAGCTTCTCTCTTAGAAACGGAAGGTATCCAAAATACTCAGTGCATTCAAATGGAAGTATACCTTTCATGTGAATGCAAGGTTTTAGTGCCTGAAGCTACAGAGCCAGCCAGTATTATGGATTGTCCCCAAACCAGTGAAATCTACAAAAACAGTGTCAACTTTCTGGCATAGTCTCAGAGATACAAAATGCCATGGTCAAAGTTTCAAAGAGGACATCTGAGCCCTGGTGGGACTAACTCAAAATTATACTCTTTCCATTGCAATGCAAAGACAGGGTCAGGAGAAGGACAAGCAGACTGCAGAAAGAGAGGAAGAAGTAATGTGGAGGTGTCCCCGCCTCCTGGAAGCTTTAGCGTTCGCTTATCACCCCTCTTGCATCCAAGAGCTCTCCTGATTTTTTTTTTTTCTTTTTCTCAATTATTTCTCTGGTATTGGCAGTACCATTCAATCTCTCTGTCAGTGTCTCTCTTTTCTCTAAGAGAGAAAGATAAGCACATTTTCAGAAAGGAGCAACAAAAGGAGCTTATATGTGTTAGTTGAATACTTATTAGAACTCATAGGCTTCATTTAAAGATTTGGATGTGAGCTCCACACATGGGAATGGAGATAGAAAATGGGGCTTCAAACTCCTCTGTCTCCTGTGTCGCTGTTATTTGCATAACCAACAGGACACTGTGTCAGTTTGGGATGAATTAGATTGTTCACAGAGAAGGTTAAGACAAGAACAAGGGATTATGGTATATTTAAATGAAGTGTTGGATCCAGTATTTCTGCATCAATGTAGTTGAATAATTGCCTGCTTGTGGGGCCTTAGATGATTTGTTCAATTATACATGCTTTGGAAGAAACGAAATAGTGTTATCAGTGGTGATTGTTGTACAGCCATGAGAGAAAAATCATTCATTAAAGCTGCATGTTTTGATAGCTTCTGGTTTTCTGAAGTTTCCTGATTTTCAGCCCTAATCACTTCTGCTTATTCTCAACCATGAGTAAATTACAAAAGACCCAGACGTATTTTATTTATCAGGAAAATGTACATTTTGCTCCCAAATAAAAGGAAAATAAAATACTGCTTTCAAGTGGTAAAATCAAACTTTTAATGTAAAACAACTTGTGCTTAAAAAACTAGTTCTGAGGTCCATATAAAACAGGGGAATTTTGACAATGACTAATGAAATAAAATGACCTTTTAATGTGAATCAAATCAGTATCATTAAAATTTAGAGACTGTGTGTATTCTTTGTTCAGGAAATCTCATCTTACATTGTTTTAGTGTTGATTGTATTAGTGTTTTGGTGCTTGTGTATTTAGGTATTGAATTTTCTAAGGTTAGAGCATATAAATTAGAAATTTAAAGAGTGAGACTATGTGTACATGTATCTGTATATAAATGAGTGTGACAGCATGTGTGTGTGTGTGAATGACTGGATATGTGTGGATTGTGTATTACACTGTATGTATGTATGTATGTGTATGTGACATTGCATGCATATGTATGTCTTATGTGTAAGAGTATGTATGTATGAATGTGTGTGTCTGGACATATACAGGCTAATGGATCATTTCCCATGTAATCTCTCTCTCAGTTACCAAGAATCATCTGAAGATCAGTTCTCTTGGCAGAACAGTAAATAGGACACAGCCCTAACTCGATGAAGAATGCCAGTCTCCCTTATTTAGGAATGCTTTTTCAGTTTTGTGCTACTTTTGAGAAAATATGCTATGGTACTGCCTACAATTTGAAATATGATATAAAACCGATATCAGTATGTGTATCCTCTAAACCCTTCACCAAGCAACAATACTTTATGCAAACACATTACCATAACTTTAAGAATAAAAGTAATAAAAATATTTTACCACAAAGTCTCATCTGTTCTTTAAAGCACTTTAAGATTTAGGTCAAGTATTTCATTACTTTTATTCTTATTTTTTCAGAGTGGAAATTTTAATATATTTTCTGAAGGACAAAATAATTTGGTGATACTATTTGATTATCAAAACTTGTGTGCTCCTTACTCTAATGTCTTCATGTTATACCCATCCTGGAGTCACATGCTCCAACACTGTTAGTGAGGGGAAAGCATTAACCCCCCTTTTGCGATTGTTCTCCCGATCAAGAGTTACCATGCAACTTCTAGATTTCAGCTTTCACCTATATTAAGCAATATTAAGCAAAATAGGAAAAAGCTCCATCTTTGGATATATTCATTCCAATTACTAGTGTTGTGCTCCAATAATCTGCTATTTGGGGGTTTGTTTGGGGGAAAGTATTAAACAAGCTCCAAACTCACATGGTTTATATTTTATGAGATATCATGTGGCTACTATTGGACTTGAACTCTAGGTTTCTAGTGTTCTGGGTCTTCATCCTGGGTTTATCATGTACCATGTGGCTTGAACACTATCACAAACATCAATATATTTATGAGGAATATACAGATGATCCCGATTATCGGGAGCTGATTGCTGGTGAGGAAGAACTTTTGTTTTCTGTATTTTCTACCAGCTCCTCCCAGTTTTTTGTGATTTACTTATGAAAAGCTTTCTCTCTTTGCTTGCATATGTTATTTCCCTTCTCACCCCATCGTTCAATCTTGGGTCAATCAAAATTAGAGATGGAGCTGGACTTTGTTGCATCTGTCTCATGTTAGATTTCTAGTGGGGCCACAGTAAAAGTACAACACACTCTACCAAAACAACTGGCCCCATGGCTTCCAGGCTGGAAAGATTTCTATTTATGTGTTAATTATCAGGTATTCTGTAGCAGAACAGCAGTTCCACTTAAGCATGTGCCACATGACAGGAGCATAGAGGAGCACAGCTGGAGGAGTATGGATAATTGTGTGGAACCATTTATATGTATTCATTATTTCTTTACATTACTCCAGTCATCCAGTTATTGCACGTGAAAATTTTGAATAAACTTGTTGCTGCTATTATGTTTGCATTTTAAAGTTAATCTATTTATCATCTATCTATCTATATCTGTCATCAACCATCTATCTATATTTAGGGTAGAATAATAAAACAATTTGTAAACATATGGTGAGTGGTTGCTTTTGTAACAGTATTTCTTATATTCTGATACATATATGTATATATATACATATATGTATCAGAATATATATGTATATATACATATATGTATCAGAATATATATGTATATATACATATATGTATCAGAATATATGTGTATATATATGCATATATGTATCAGAATATATATATATATATATATATATATATATATATATAAACCTTGAAAGTTCTGCCTTTTTTATTCATCTAATGTGTCTCCCTGGAAGAACATGATAAATTATGTCCATTTTATATATGATGAGATAATCAGTTTTTATAAATTATGTCATTAAGTTATATTAGAGGCTTTGGAATTACCACCAATTAAAATAATTCAGAGGAAAAACTCTCAACAGTTGGAAACTTTATCTAATCTAGATCAAGCAAAATGGAAATTTCTGTTGGTGATGGAAGAGACAAAGTTTCTCAACGGGTTCAGTGTACTGGTTTGGCATGCATCTCCACTAACTGACAGAATGACAGGTCCAGGAAATTTGTTTGATTTTCAGTAACTCTTTTTGCTCAAACCTCTCCAAACTTAGAGAGAGACAAATACTTGAATGATTGGCACCTCGGTCACATTCAAAACCTACTTGAGAAAAATGGCACGGCACTGCTAAATTCCATGAGCTAAACTGGATTGGACATAATAAGGAGCACACTTTTTAATTTAATACACCCAGACTCTGTTAAAGCATGATGTTTTCCAGCACATCATGTAAATACTGAGTTGTTCTAGCAAAGTTCCTCTCTTCCTTGCAACTTCACTCACAGAAGAAAGACATATGTCTTCATCAGGCAGATTCTTCCAGAGTGTATACTTGTTTCAGAATTCAGAATCTAAGGTTTTCTCAGTCTGGATTATTTAAGACAGAACAACATAACAATTTGCAAATGAAAGCAACGCTTGTGCTGTGTGCTAGCCATCAGGGCTGAGTATTTCAGCAGTAATAAGGCATTTCGCAAAGCTGCCTGCTCAGCAGGGAAACTAGAAAAGTGGCCACTAATTGCAGTGTTCTAGGAAGCATCCCTTCCTGCCTTTAAAAAATAAATAATGGCTGTTGACATAGCTTCCCACAGACACATATCCTAAATACCAGTGCTTCAAGGATACTTTGCAGTCCAAAATTTCTCTAAGTCTTTACTTAATCCTCAATGGCCCATCTTTAACTCATTGTCGTATTCTGGATGACAAGTGGAGAAACTGAAATTTGTTCACCTTTCTTTTAGTTTAAATATCCAAGATCATTACTCTAGTTTGGGACAAAGATTTAACCAAATCTGTTTAGACTGGGTGGTTATCTAAAGAGTTTGGTTTTTCTGTTCAAAATCATATACATAAAACTATTCAGAGCTGGTGCTGAGATCAAGCCAAAGTATCAGGAGAGAAATGAGCAACTTCTTTCATTTTCTTGTACATCTCTTGAAAGAAATTTTGTTGATATCAGTGAAAATTCTTGGATCATTTATTTTCCCAAATTTTCTATTCCTAATACTTCATCACATGCTGCTTATAAATGTTGCCTCTATTTCCCCAGAGGCCCCTTAAAATATAGTATAATGGGGTGTTTCATATATAAGAATAGTTCTTTAAAGAAAATAATACAAGACATTGTACTCAGTTAACCAACATGCACACGGAATTCTCAAATTGTAAAGACAGTGATTCTTTTACATACTGAACTATGAAGGCAAGAAGATTTCAATCAAAATATCATTGTTAACGCAACTGAATGAGTTTACAATGAAACATAAATTAAGTACATTACAGCTACAAATAACAAAAAGAGTACTGAAGAGGAACAAAGTTAAAGCACTTGTTCTACTATCTATGAAATATAACTTTAAAACAATAGGAATTAAGAGGAATTCATTGGGGAGACTGGAACTAGAGATCAAAGCAAACGGGTAACTAAACCAAAAATCTATGAACCATAACGAAAAATAACAACTAAAATTTGATATAAATATTATAAATCAATGATTAAAGACAAACTTTGAATATGTATCTTTAGAACAAATTACTTACTTGAGGAAAAGTAAAGTTAGACTTTGGCTTTACACACAATTATAGGCACTGTAAAGATCTACAGGTTAAGCGCAACACTTTAAACTTTTATGAGCATATTTGTAACAAAAGGTTATTGCTGTAAGATCAGAAATAGATTTTCAGATTATACAGTTCAACCTAGAACATTAACCATTAAAAAATTAATCATTTGTTCAAATTTGTTCAGAATTAATGAAAATGAAAAAAAAAACAAGACAAACATTTGCATACAGTCTTATAACACATGCAAACTAACAAGCAAACACATAATGTCAAATATCCATAAAAATCATAAGCATATATAGTGGAAATTAATCATCTCAGTTTAAAAAAAAATCACAAGAATATCTCATACAGGAGAAAATGTGAAAGATGCTTGTGACAGAGTCTCTTTGTGACTTCAGGTTGCCCCACCAGGCTAGCTGGCCTGGGGGTGTCCAAGAATTCCCATCTCTGCCTTCCACCTTGACACCAGAACCCTGGGGTCATAGAAGAGTGCTACCGCACCAATCATACTTGGGTTCTAGGGATTCAGACTCATGGCTTCCATGTGGGGGCTATTATTTTCCACCTGGGATTCTTTCTATTCCTATTTCTGACATTTTGGTATTGAAACCTGGGAGAGAGTTCTCAGTTTAGAGCTCCTGTTCCAAATAAAAATAACTGTATATAAATATAGCAGATGACAACATTCATTGTAGGTTTGGAAGCTGGTCATGAATTTTAAAGTATTACCGACACTAATTTTAATACAAATTCTGGGAACATGTAATAATTTGTGTTTATAGGGGGATATAGTTATAGATCATCACTATCTACCACTACATTTACATCTGTTAAACGATAAAATTTCTCCTCGAGATATGATTAGGATGAGGTGATAAAATTATGTGTTATTTTAGTTCATTCTGTTTTATTTCTGCTTTTATCAGAGTAAGTTAATAGTGAATGATTCCCGAGGTCTACAGACATTGTTTCCAAGTAATCTTAGTGGAATAAAAATGTCTTCTTCCAACTTCACTTGTTAGAGACTATACCTGACACTGTTATCAGGGTCATCACCCTGAGACTACATAGATTACAGGCTATAGAGAAGAACCTTCTACTGTTATTCTCCAATCTCTCATCAAAGAAACTTCTTCTTGTAGCATATGGAGATTAGCACAGAGACACTCAACTGATCAATGTGCAGAGAATGTTAATTAGATCGTTTAGTGTAGAGTGAACAGCCCTAAATAGGACACCTATATCATACCCTGTCTTCCAAAGACACTGGAAATCTTGAAGAAGGAGTGTGTGTGTGTGTGTGTGTGTGTGTGTGTGTTGGGGTGGGGGGTGATGCACATAAAAATATTATGTTGGCTGGATACCATAACGACATTTTACATGTGAAAACACTACTCATAACAGCATACACACACCTGTGTAAGTCCAAGAGTAGGATGGGTGGAAGAGTTAGGCAAGAAACCCTAGCCCTGGATAAGGATTCATTGGCAATCGGTAACTGATGGGAAAAGGAATGCCAACTTTTATAAAAAATATGATGAGTGTTAGGCTGATCAAATTCTAGGAGATGGATCTTCACTAAAGAGTATTTGGGGAACAGAAATCAGACTGGATAGGCCTTTAAAAAAGAAAAGTAATAGGTCTTGAGGGGATTAGAAAGGGGATGAAGAGGAGGAAGGGGTCCGAATAAGATCAAAATACATTGTACAAAATTCTCAAAGAACCCATAAAATAAATACGTTTAAACGTCTTCTTTCACATTTCCTGGGTTCTAGTTGATGGATTATAAGTATACGTCAGAGAATGTACCTGCAATTGTATTCTTTCTTCATAGTTACACTAGGGTAATTAAAACAACCCATGCACATAATCTTCAGACATGGGGAAACACTGAAATCTTGACCTTTGATCATCATGTGCCTTTGATTTAGCTGCTTCTCACACTGTGGGAACATGAGAATTGAGCACTCTATGTTGACTTTCATCTTTAGTTACTCAGCAATTGGACATTTCCCAACCCACAGGCTTAATTTCAAAGTAAGTGAAATAGGTCGCACACATTCCAAGACCGCCTCATCTTTACTTACTGCAGTGAAATTTCCTAACAGATGTCACTCCTGATAGCAAAGCTGATAGGAACAGTTACAAACTAGACACTGCAGAGCCCACTGGGATGTCTGGCTACAGAGTGTTGTGCACATTTTAGAAAGTTGGAACAAAGACAAAAAGAGTCGGTATCAAATATTCAGAAAGGTCATCTTAGATAAGTTTTTGCAGGCAGATGTAAAAGATAGCTTTCTTTCAACTGTCAGTTTGATGTGAATTGAAATTTCAGTAATAGGGAGCACATAATCAGTTGCAATTTATACTGTTTTGTCATTAGATACAGCTGGGTTAATAAGCATAAAAATTATAAGTTGAGAGCACAAGCAGAGATAGTGGTGGTGTGTCATGGAGATAAGAAAGACTATCTGTCCTTGGTTGGCTGTTGATTGGTCTTTAACTTCACTTTTGTTTAAATTTGTTGTTTATTGCTTTACAGAACCCAAGGTTTATTACAAATGAGTTTTTCCAGATGACTTCAGTAGTTTGAGTGTTATTTTTTTGTGGTAGGGAAACTCCAGTCTTGCCAGAGAGAAGCAGGGATTGAAAATTCAAGAACAGTTTTGAAAGATAAAGAGGTAAGAAGACCTAAAATTCATTTTGCATTTAATGTCTCTATTACTTATCTCGTTTTCTTTATTGAACCTCATATGAGTAGGGGAAATGATAAAAGTCATCCAATCCCCTTTAAGAACAATAATTCTACTCAAATAAACAAAAAAGGAACTCAGAACAAATTGGATGGATAATGATGATGATATGATTTAACAGGGAATGTGATTATTTCTTTTAAAATTTAATTATGAATTCATCTAGTCTCTTATATGACATGAGATTTACCATCATCTTAAAAATATCAAGATATATGCTTGAATCATAATATTTCTAAGACAAAATCATCAACAGACTTTTCATAAACTCTCATTTAATGGCAAAATTAACTGGAAAGGAAGACTATTTTCATTAAATTCAAAATATCTCCAGGTTTAGTGAGAGACTCTGATGCAAAACAAAGGATAAAAAAAGAAACAAACAAATAAATCAGGGGAGAGGGAGAGAGTCACACACCTAACATCCACCTCTGACCTCCTCGTGTGCACATATGCATAGGTGAGCACAAAACACATTGTGCCAGTTAATTTGTGTCAACTTAACACAAACTAGAGTTAGAGGGAAGAGTGAATCTCAACTAAAAATTTCACTAAACAAATTTGTCTGGTGCTGTGGCTCTGAAGACTTTTCTTAATTGCTAGTTACGTGGGAAACTCCAATCAGCTGTAGGTTGAACCATTTCTAGGTAGGTGGTCCTGCTTCTATAAAATGGGTAGTTGAGCAAGCCAATAAGAAGTCTTCCTCCACACTCTCTGTTTCACTTACTTCTTGGCTTTCTTAGAAGCTGGAATGTAGTCTGTAAAACAAGTTGTGTTTGGTCATGGTGCTATCACAGAAGAATAAAGCAAACTTGAACACACACATCACACACAGACATGAAATCATGGCAGTCTTTATATCTCAGGTTCAAATACTATCAGGTATATCGCATTTTTGAAAAAAATGTGAGAAATTAGTTAATTCATAAAGCAGTTTACTGATTAATAGAATTATTCTATTCTATGTGACTACACAGCTCTTCAACAAAAGCAGTATACCTCTTTGTTTTATAAACTATCTTTAGCATATAACCCAGTAAGCTTAGAAATAATTTGGGCACCTTGGGGCATATACAGCAAGAAAACTCATGTTTTGAGGAATCTAGAGCTCATTAAGGAAGATTGCTATGAAGTTCTTCGGCTCCACCATCATGTGAGCCTTTCAATTCCAGAGACAGAAACTTTAGGATAAAGAAATTATCTAATGAAAGGGAATGTCTAATGAGGAATAGAGAAATAATTTAATCTTTATGAATAATCTATCTTACTTTTTTCAAAACTATAAAATCTTTCTAAATTCAGACAAGTATGTGAAAGGTTCTGGGTTCGAGAGACACAGCAGACAGAAGGGACCAGAGACTCAGCTCCTCCGCACCCACGAGCGGATAAACGCTAGCCCCATCACCCCCATCTTGGGGCTGGGGTTCCAGGGAACCAGGCTGGCATGCCAGGCTCCACATCAGGATGAAGGAGCTCCTGCAGGAAGAGTGAGAGAGGCAAACTACCCCAGCGAACAAGCTCAGCCCAAAAGCCCAAGTGCCAGTTCCAGTCCAAATCTAAGTCTTGAAGCCCATCCTAGTCCCAGTCCTCAAAGCCTTAAAGAACCCTCTGCCCCCTCCTGGCTTTTAGGGGAGGGGGGTTGACATGACATCTGATTGAGGTTTAAGGCAAGCTTCTGGCCAGGAAGTAGTCCTTTTTTACAGCTGTTTGTGAATTCCTTGAGTCTGGAATATTATCTGTTAAGGAAGCCCCATGTCCTTTGTGAATTTGGGGTCTGGAATCTTGTTTGAGCTATTTGCAAGGCTTAGATCTCTGAGTGGTTGTAAAAGTCGGTCTTTCCTCATGCATGTTTTGTAAACTCTGGCTCCAGGTTTCCTTCCTTCTTCCTGAGTCTGAAACTGTTGGGAGTATCAGTCACATCTTACATTCCAGCCTTTTGAGTCATAAAGGAATAGGGGCGTTGTTCTCCTCTAAGTACTTCCACCTGATTGTTGGGCGATGGTAGGAGGAATGGTAATGACACATGAGGCTGGAATGGGTTACAGTCCTCATCATGGTTAGGCAGCCATGCATATTTCTTGGAGGGAGGGTGAGCAGAAGGGCAAGAGCTGGTCGTGATCCTCCTATGGACTGGTGCTGAGACAGTTCCTCCTGCATAAGAGACTGTAGACCAGGTAAGGAGATAAACTTGACAGTCCTCCCCCTCCTACCCCCTGGTGGGATAACAGGACAGGATAAATCTTTAGAGGCTTAGCTGCTGGTAACACTGTTTCAGACCTGAAAGGGTTAATGAAATGGGAGATTTGACACTTTGTAGGATCTGGTCCAGATAGAAATCAAAGACAATTCTGAAAAAAAAAAAAAGATTTTTAGGGGATTAGAGCTGTGAGAAATATTGGTCCATGACGGAGGTCACACAAATGAGGTGTGTAAAGGTTAGCTTCATAGTCTTTGTTCCCAACTGAGACACATCCTGACATTATATCCAATCCTGAAGACCATGAGAAACTGTCAAACTCAGAGTCACAGACACAGATGTGGTCATTAACAATGGTTATTTGCTTAAGATGTCTGCATAAGATTAGATACTCCTCTTTCCTGACTCAGACCTTCAACCACTTACTTAGACTTTCTTATTTTCTTTTTATTCTGGAAATATCCAGCCCTCATAAGCTTACATAAATCCTTCTTTATAAAATATTTCCTGCCTAACCATGATGAGGACTTGAACCCATACCAGACTCATGTGTCATTCCCTATCCCCCACCATCGCCCAACAAGCAGCAGGAAGTAGTTAGAGAAGAACAACGCCCCTATTCCCTTATGACTCAAAAGGCTAGAATGTAAGATGTGACTGAAACTCCCAACGGTTTCAGACTCAGGAAGTTGGAAGGAAACTGGAGTTTACAAAACATACATGAGGAAAGACCAATTTTTACAACCACTCAGAGATCTAAGCCTTGCAAATAGCTCAGACAAGATTCCAGACTCCAAATTCACAAAGGGCATGGGACTTCCTTAACAAATAAGGTTCCAGACTCAAGGAATTTACAAACAACTGTAAAAAAAGACTACTTCCTGTCCAGAAGCTTGCCTTGAACATCAATCAGATGTCATGGAAACCCCCTCCCCTAAAAGCCAGGAGGGGGCTGAGGGTTTTTTAAGGCTTTGAGGACTGGGACTAGGATGGGCTTCTGAGATGTAGATTTGGACTGGCACTTGGGCTTTTGGGCTGAGCTCGCTCCCCTGGGGAGTTTGCCACTCGCACTCTCCCTGAGGGAGTTCCTCCATCCTCATCCGGAGCCTGGCATGCCAGCCTGGTTCCGTGGAGCCCCAGCCCCAAGATGGGGGTGATGGGGCTAGCCTTCCCCCATCTCTTCGGCGAGGCCAGCCCCCACAGGTGGCTAGCTTTTACCCACTTCTGGGTGCAGAGGAGGTAGTCACATCTGGTCTTCTCTCAGTAAAGCCGGTTCCAGTTATCTGCCAGCGGAGTCTCTGGTTGTTTCTGTCTGCTGTGTCTCTCGAACCTCTGACCTTACAGTATCTACTTACCGAAATTAGTAATTGTATGCCATCTTTATTACTGTAATAACTAAATCTTTGGAAATTATGTGCTCATGATATGCTTTGGCAGGAGCTCTGATTGGACGAGTTCTCAAAGGTCATTGAAGTTCTGGATTCAGTAAGTGTAAATGATGGAGTAATATTCTCATACTACCAGTGGATCTTCTGAGAGAGTAAAAACAGATGGTTTCTTCCTATTTTCACTGTCTTAATTGTGTTAGTTAGCAAGACTACGTGTATGCGTCAAGAGATGGAATTGCCCCATAATTCCTTTTGAGACATCAAGAGATAAATATCATTTATTTATATTTAACAGTTTTGGTTGAGATTTATTTATTTATTTATTTTTTACCTTTTAATGGGTTTAGGTCAAGAACGCTTTTACTAGCAGTATTAGGTATATAGCTTTTTCCAAATACATGTGCTAGCTTGAAAGTCTGTGCCTCTAGTTAATAATGTAAAGATAGTAATCTGATGTGTGGAAGAAAAATCTGTCACTAAATGGAGTTTTCATTGGTGTCTAAACTACTATTAAGCTAAGAGTTATCTACTTTAAAAGATAAATTGCCCTCAGGAACTCCATAGCCTGAGTACTATGGATCCAGGACTGCATGCACGTTGTAATCACCTGGAGGAGACTTGAAAATTCTAAAACTGAATTCCATCGCAGCCTGTATAGATGTGAGCTTCATATACCAGTACATCTCCAGTGAGATGCTGTCCATTATGAGACCTTTGGTAGAGAGTATTTCCAAGTGTATGCCCGATACACTTATTTTATCAGCATATTCTGATATGCTGGTGCCAATTTAAGCTGTGCAGAACCAAACTAGTTGGTCGTGATTGACACCAGCAAAGTGGTAGGAATGAAATTAAATCATGTTTCTCCCAGTTGAAACACCAAGTGCAATGCACTAGAAAGACAAATTTATTTTCTAGTAACTCCAGAAAGAGGGTCAGAGCTGTCAGCATATGAAAATAACTCACAACCAATAACAAAACATCAATATATGAAAGAAATGTTATTATATATATTTTTCAAGCTCTTTCCTCTAACAAAACTGCATGCTACAATTAGGGTGAAAAAAATTTCCTAGCATATGACTTTTCCCTTTGGAAAGACATAAAGGAGTAACATGCACTAATATCATAACTTTTCAGGAGACTGTCCAAGGGACTGTTAATTGTCTTGCCTGGTTTAGAGTATTGACAGTAACTGGAACAGTTAGATGTCTCGGGCATTTTAAGAAGAAAGGTGCACCCAAGACTGAATTGCTTTAGCATGAACCAACACTGGGGACAGAGGGTTGAAACACTATATACTACAGAGAAAGAAATAGAAAGAAACAAAAACTTTTCATCTGGAAATATCACAGAAAAATTAAGAGTCAACAGATCCTCTGAACCCTCATTAGAGCATGTAAAGCACATGGCCAAATCAAGCTGCTACTGGTCTGAAAGCTTCATCCCTATAGGCTAGCTTTCACAGTACCAGAAGGTGCTATGCATGCTATTGGGGGAGAAAAGTAATGAAATATTTTACCCAACTTGTGGACCTGCCATCTTCAAGAATGATGTGCTTGTTCACTGGTGCAATAGCTGGATAAATATTATGGGAATAACCAATCAATTGATGATTGCATTTAAGGTTCACTATATGAGATTAAACTGAAGCTTTTCACCATGATTGGGGCCAATTACCTGTCGCTTGACAGGAGGTCTTCAGACCCACAGGACAACCTTCTACTATTATTCCAATGAATGGATATAGTATTAAATTTTTAATGAGATTTTTATGCAGCACCTAACAAAAAAGAGACCCTATTTCAAACGAGGTGGAAGGAGAAGACTGCTACTTGAGGTCTTCTGGCCTCCACGTGCATGCTGTAACACATACATGCTTGAACTCATGCACATGAGCATAAACACACATGTGCACTCACATACACATCAAAGAACCAAATAATGAGAAAATAAAATTATTAAGTAATAAGACAATAAAAAGGCTAATATAAAGAATATAAACAAACCCATTATAAAATTACAAAATGTTAGAAAATGAAGGAATATGTATATATATATTCCTTATATAACATATATAATACATGTTAAGAATGAAAAGATAGAGGAAACAGAAAGAGTACATAAACTTATTTGGAATATTAATGTCCCCAAGCCCTTAAATATAAGAATGAAAGTTTATAGACATAGTTTCCCAATTTCAATGAACGAAAAGATATAAGCAAAAAACAAAGACACATCACTGTAAATTTGTCTAAAATCAAAGGCAAAAAGAGACTCTTGAGCATGAGAAAGAAAAAATGAAATATCACACGTGATAGAATTTTTATAAAATTATTATTGGATCTCTTAGATAGTTTTTATCTGGCAAGATTGGTATGTGAAAGTACTGAAAATGCTGAAAGAAAAAGAAATAGATTGGCAGCCAAAAAAATTAAATGTGAAAACATTGTTTTAAACATGATAGAAATAGTAAGACACTGTCATATATATTAGGAAATTAATCACTATTAGGCTTATCTTACAAGGAATATTAAGGTGTCCTTCAGTTTAGCATGGAAGTATTTGAGACAGCAACATAAAAACCTGTGAAAATCCAAAGAACCTTTAGAAAGGTGAAGCAATATAGACAACTTTTCAGTCACATACAGTTCTACCCTCTGTCTGTTCTGCCCTTTATCAGTGCTTAAATTATAGCTTTTCATATTGCATATTCTTTAATATAAATTAATAATTATCTTATTACTTTTGTATTTTAAATTCCATAGATGTAAAAGTGAATTGTGCTTCATTACAATAAAAAGAACTACCTGAATGTATTCCTCCTGATAACTTCTAATGTCCCTATAAACTATATACATTAAGAAATGATAATTCACTTCAACCACTGCAAAACCTCAAATTTCAGAAGTAAACAGCAAGACAGGAAAAGGACAATGTACCTCCCAAACATGAAGAAAAGAAATGAGAAGTTAAGGCATTCGGTCTTAGTAGTCATTGTAGCTATCAATGTGTTACTTTGCCCAGTACAGACATAATTGTCTAACAGAGTAAAGAAAAACAAATCCAGTTATTTTCAGATTAATGTCACGCTGAAAGAGACACATACATTAAAAGGAAAACATGGAAAACAATACTGATATTGCTACAAATAGGATCCTGTTGAAGTAGTGGTTTATACTATACCATACAAAACTGAGTGTAAGACAGAAAATGTCCCTGGAGTTTCCTACATAATCACAGGATTGACATACTAAATATGTATACCAATTATAGGGACATATGTCAGCTACACTGCAGCACAAGTATTTACGCAATGTTAACAGACAAGAGGGAGAAATAGCAAAACAGGAAGACCACAGGCTTCAATGTTCCAGTCCAGTTTTGGAAAGAACAACCAGACATAATATCCATAGTAAACTGAAGGCTGCTGAAAAAGATTATGGAAAGTGGAAATTAAATGACAAACACATATCAGCCAAATAAGTGGCACACACAAATAATTCCAGTACACAAGAAGCTGAGTTAGGAAGATCAGGATTTCAAGTCCAGCATGGATACAATGGAATACAATGTGAGTTTAAGACCTTTATAAACTGTATTGTGGAATCTTGTTCTAAAACAACAACAAAGTAAACAAAATAAGAAAATAAGTTTTGCTGAGGACATGCCTAAATTGGCAGCCATGTGCAATGTTGGGGAAAACAAGTCACTGCAGTTCTTGGAAAATCATGCAGAAGTGACTAAAAATTATAGAATTACCATATGGCCTAGAAATCTCACTTTTTGAAATATATATATTTTTTAAAAAAATCTTGAAATGATCTCATAGAAGTATTTATACACCAATGCTCACTGTAGTATTAGTCTCAAGAGTCAAGAGGGAGAGGTAACTCAAATGTCTATTTATGGAGAAAAAGGACCTGAGTTCAGTTCCCAGCACCCACATGATGGCTAACAAACATCTCTAACCCCAGTTCCTGGAAATCAATGATCTTTTCCTCCTCCACAAATATATCATGATGTGGGTGCATTTATATACATTCAGGCAATAGATATAATCATACACGGAAAAAAATAATTAAAAAGAAAGAAACATAAAGAATTATGGCATTCTGCAGATAAAAGTAGCAGAATATTTAGGAAGATTTTCCAATGGATATTAACTTTCATTTCTGCAATATTTGAAAATAGTAGAGATCTGCTATGTATAATTTTAATGTAGAAAATATCACTAATAGTAACTTAATATGATTAATTTGCTAAATTTTATACTATGATATTAGATCACAATTATAATAATAAACTTGTTAAAATTCAGTGATCAGGCATGGAAGATTGCTTTTTAAAGAAAGTTTACCACGTGATCATTATGCTGGGATCTTCTGCACAAAACACATGCATCAGAATACAAATTTAAATGTTCACATAAATAAAAACCAAATGTTTATTACCAAATCACAGCAGAATCAAAGATGTTATGCAGATACTCATGTTTTAGATTTCTGTCTTAAAATATCGAACATATGGCTAAGTTTACTTTCTTTATATTCCATGCTTGAGAGGTTTCATGTGAAAATACAAAGGCCATGAACACTCACTAGGAATCTTCTTTCATGTGTTTTCTAGCCATGCTCCCATATGTGAAGGCAAAAGTCTTAAATAAACCAAATTAGTGGTTTTAAAAAGACAAGAAGGTAAAATCCTGATTTATTACTACCGAGTAGCATTTCTGGAATAAATAACAGCAAACATTGTTTGGTACCGTTTTTCAAGAAGAACTCTGTAACTACTCAGAAATAAGGAGTATGTTGAGGATTAAAGTACTGGAAGTAAAACTAATTGTTGGTCTGATAATTGATGTGTTGCAGGAAGAATCTTAATGGCTACAAGAGGTATTTCAGAGATTAATAAAACTAAATTGAACTGAAGGACTGATGCAGGGCTGTACACACATGTACTTATAAGAATACTTAATGATTTCTTTCCAAAGCCATCACCTTCTTCAGTCACCATCATGTCTCAAACGAAGGACATTTTAACAACAGAAAAGTCAGAGGAGCAGAAACCCAGAAGAAAAGAATATTCTTAAGTGTTTCACTAAAAATGTTTTAATATTTCCAAGTCTAATTTCAAGACAGAGTACATAACTTGTGTATTTTGGTATTTTCTCTTTGAGCCAAAGCCTGCAAAAAAAATACTAAGTAGTTAGAATTGGAAGATGTTTTTATCAAGTTTTTGTGAAACTGAAATAATTTTGAGGAAGCAGAAGTATGAAAATTTAAATTACACAAGTGGTTTTGTTCCTCAGAATGTGAAGATACTCACACAACATTAAGAAACATTGAGAGAATATATTAATATGAAAGAATGGTCAGGACCCATTCATTTGTTTATTTTCTAATTCATTGCTATACTCTAAAATATATAGCAAACATTTAATACATCATTTGAATTTGTGGTAGACTCTAATAGAAAATTGTGAAAGATTCCTGTGTCCTCTGGTACATGCATTCATAAAACAGAATCATTCTAGAAAGACAGTCACAGAATAAATTAATAAAGAACACCAGAGAAAGAATTGACGTATAAGAGTTAATTTCCAGTTTTCTAAGACTGTGATATACTTACAACACTGCTTAAAAGCTGGAGTTTTGGGCCTGGAGAGATGGCTCATTGGTTAAGAGCACTGGCTGGTCTTGAAGAGGACCTGGGTTTGATTCCCACATGGTGGCTTTAAACCACCTATAACTCCAGTTCCAGAGGAACCCAACTCCCTCTTCTGACCTCAACAGGCATTGCACAAAATGGGTTCACTTACATATATGCAGGCAATAAAATCATATACACAATGTAAAAATAATAAATAAAGTACTTTTCAAAATATTGGTGTCCTGTGTCAGGAATATTGCTCATATTTACAAGTTGTCATAATTTATATCAAATTACTGATTGTTGTGTTCGTAAAATATTTATAGGTTAGTGACTGTGGAAATGATGCTCGTTGCACAGGAGGGAATGAAATGAGATCATGTCATTAGGAAGTCTTAGATGATTTGGTGTAGAGAGTAAGTATGTATAACATGGAAAGGAGGAAAATGTTTTGAGATCAAACGCCCAGCAATGTTGGAGCTATAGGAAGTCAAGCAATAAAGAAAGAATCTTGATTGGGCCAAGCAAGGGAAGAATCTACGCAATACCCTCTTCTTTTCCAAGATATGAGCACTCTTCCAGGTTCTCCATTTTTCTCCAATTTGTCAAAAATGCTAAATAAGTTTGTTAAATTAAGGAGAAGTGTTTTTTGTTTTTTTTTTTTCTTTAACCAGTAACTCTAAACTATTGCAATAGTAGGATGCATGTGGGGGCTCAAGGCAGCCTTTGGAGATATTTGTTTTGTTCTGATCTTTCTTGCCTACATCTTCTCTGCTTCAGGATTCTATGTGGTCATTGGTTGTATATTTCTCTAAGCTCTTGGAATGAACCCTGAAGAGCAACCACAACTCAGCTACTTCCTCTACCGGAGTCTACATGTGGATCCCATGTGACTCTGACAAACCATCTGGTTCACTTTTCAATTTCTGGACAATGAATATGTTTCATGACAGAACTATATTATTGCCCATGTCTAAAGGAATCCCATCATAAGCCAGACTTGAATTGTGGGCATCAAAAGCATCTAAAAATAAGAACATTCTCAAGGGAGAAAATGTGCCTGTAAGTGTGTGTGTGATACCTCCTGGGGGAGGAGAAAGAGGGAAGAGTCAGTAGGATGAATGGTTACAAAATTGTTGCCTCAAAAGGGACAAGAGAATTTATTCTGGAGCCAAATACAAATGACCATGTCCAGGGAACACAGATATAGGATATCTTAAATTCAAAGTTCCAATGATGCAGCAATTTTGTTAAAATTTTATGGGAACAGGAAAAAAATTTAACTCATAAATTGAGGTCATTTTCAACGCATTGAGGAAATATCAAATAAGTGTGTTGCAGCAAAACTACAGGCTTTAGGTGATATCTGATGACATTCTTAGTTTTTTTTTTCTTTTTTTTTCTTTTTTTTTTCTCTTTTTCTGAGACAGTGTCTCCCTGTAGCCCCATCTGGCCTGGAATTCACTATAGACCAGGTTGGCCTCTCAGATACCCACTTGCCTCCCAAGTGTTTACCACCATGCCCTGACATTCCTAAGTTTTGGGTTTGTGGAAGCTGGATGTCAGCTCATACATTGCAAAAGGACTCACCCAATAGTCACAAGGAAGTTAGGTTAGACATAGATGTGAGTCATAAATGCCTATTCAAAATGGGGGCCAAAATTAGTTCAAGATAAATTATAATTAGGTTCTCACCTGCAACATTATAACCTGTCCATAATCGCTGGAATTGTAACCAGTAAACCAGTATTTGAGAATGTCCAGTATAACCTGTGGCTCTTTCCTGAAACGTCAGTTCACAATATTTATTCAGTGCAAACAAAGGGAATAAAAATGCTTGGCAAAAGAAAGAAAGGATATTTTATCAGCTCATGTGACTAAGGTATCCACATACAGATTTGCCCACAGGTTTTTCAGAGTCTAGGTTTTCATAGAAGCTTACCTCTTCTTCAGTCTTTCCTTTCTACCTGTCCCCTTTCCTGTAATTCCTCTCATATCCAGCTGCCTTTCTTATTTCTTTCCCTGTTGCTGTGATTAAACACCCTGACAAAAGCAAAGACATAGAGAATGATTTTGTTCTGGCTCACAGTTCAAAGATACCAACATGGCATGGAAGTGAAGGTAGCAGCTGAAATCAGTTAGTTACATTGTCTCCACCATCAGATACAGAGAGCCAGCCACTGCCCAGCTCCTTGTCACCACTAATATAATCCAAGATCCAACCAGGGAATTGTGCATTCCTCAGTGGGTAGCTCTTCCCACCTCAATTACTGCCATCCAGATCATCCCCCCAGGCATGCCCAGAGGCTTGTCTCACAACTGATTCTGTATCTCATGAAGTTTACAGCTGAAATTGGGTTTCGATATATTTATCAATTCATTGGCACATCATTCCGCTAATCATCTTAACATAATACGCCACAGTGTCAAAGTAATGTTCCTAATGAAGGCAAAATGAAACAAAAGGAAAAACAGTGCTTCATCCCAGTGGAGAATTTCACTGCTTGCAACTGGAAAGAGTCACATTTTCTTTCCCCAAATTCCCAGTTGTCACACAGCTAGAAGGGCACCTGTGCTATTTTGGGTTACTATTAACACTGGTCACTGTATCAATTAAATCTTGATAAGCTCAAAAACTTTCATCCATTGAACTATCTATCCCTCCAAGAGGAAGCTGAACTATTGGGATCTCCACCTGAAACATTTTTAATAGGAAAAGAGTTTTTTTTCCAAAGAATGCGTGCCAGACAAACAACAAAGATTATGATACTTCTGGTCCTGACTGGTGCTGAAAGCTAATCAGTTTTCCTTAATTGTAAGACTGTATTTTCTTACTAGTGTTATGAAATATAAGTATTTGTATTGAAATAGTAAAGTACACCCAAAAATCTTATCTGCCACAGAAAAGAGGAGTGGAAGATAAGTTTTAAGAATTGAACTGACAGGTTTGGAGAGATGGCTCAGTGGATAAGAACACTTGCTGTTCTTCCAGAGGACTCAGGTTCAATTCCCGGCATTCACACAACAGCTAACAATGGTCTATAATTCCAGTTCCTGATAATCTGACCCTCTCTTCTGAACTGTGGTATTTATATGACAAGGGTGCCTGCAGGCAAAATACTAATAAATATAAGATTAAAAATAATAAATAAAATATTTTAAAACTTAAACAGAGAACAATGTATTAAATTTGTGGTTTGTGGAGATTTGTCAAAGCTGTTCAAGACACTGTACACTTAGCATGTGTGAAAATTGCTCTCACTTAGACAATCCTTTCTTTCTCTGGCCTCCACTGACATAAGCCTGAACATTTCTTTGCTGCCTTCTAATTGGTTGTCTACACTATATTTTCCAAAGACCTCCATGTCAACATTTAGGCAAGTGAAATGCCAGTGCCATTGCAAATAGGGGAATAAATGTGTAGCTTGGACTTTTTTATAATAATCACATTAGAAAAAAATGCATTCCAGGGAGTTTTTAATGGGTCTAGAGACTCAGGGGAGCAGAAGGCTATAGGCCAAAGAACTTCAACCACTGGAGAATAAAACTAATGGCCCATTAAAGTATGCCCTGGAGTGCTTCATCGTTGTCATTAGAATTAGAATATATGTCTTTGTTTTAAAATAGAATGTTGCTTTGATAACATTTTAACATGTAACCTGCTTTTTTCTCTTTTGACTATCAGTACCTTAAAAGTGCAAGCAGAAATTAAACTACAACTGAAGCAAATTAAACCTTTGGTTTCACAAAGAATCTAGAGATATTATGACAAATTATTTTGGGGGATATGAAGTTGTTCTATAATCCAATTATTTTACAAAAGAATTTGGATAGTAGGCATTTAGGCAGCTGAAGAAAATAGAAGGCTCTTGAAATCCTGAGAAATGCAATGCCTGGAATAACTCTCTATTGATTGACCTCAGACTCTAAATATCTGTTCAAAGACCTCTGAATTCCTTCTTTTTTCATTAGCAAGGGTTTAGCACTTAAATTGATCCATAATACTTGTCTATGATAGCATGTGTGTGGAAAATTACAAAGCTAGCATTAATTTTAAAGGCAATTTTGTTTGAGATCATGGAAAATCAATCTTTGCCATGAGTATGTAACCTCTGATAAACAATGGTCTCCCTTGTATCTGTCTAACTATGGTATTCTTTAATATCAAATGTTTGTCAGGAGTCATCTGCATATCAGTGCAGACACACTATTAATGAAAATCTCATGAAAACTTTCACTATCAACTTATACTAACAATTGTGGATGGAAGGCTCAGAAGGCTCAGTATATACTGAGCAAAGCCAATATATTTCTTCCCAAAGGTGAAAATATTGGAGATGAAGAAATTTAACACATAGGGTAATCCTGGTCCTGTTACAGAAAAGCAAGGTGGAAGTTTACTGTGAAGCCTAGGAGATGACTCGGTTGGTGAAGTGTTCCTATACAAGCATAAGGATTGATTTGAGAACCTCAACACCCATAAACAAGCTTGATGCTCTACTTTGCACCTGTAATCCCAGTGTAAGCAGACCCTTGGGCTTTCTAGTAATTCAGTCTTGCCAAACTGGTGATCTCCAGACTTGGTGAGATACCTTGCCTCAAAAAGCAATGTAGGGAATAACTAAGGAAGATACCTGATGGAGATCTGGAATCCACATAAACAGGTGTGTATATATACGCTACGTACAAAGTGTAAAACAGAATTTGACCAACATGTGGAGAACAATAGGCCACAGAGTACTTATCCATCAAAAGGACACCTGTATCAAACTTTTGCAACCCAAGGCTCACTGATCATTGTGGAAGAGGTGGTGGAAAGATTATACAAGCCAGAAATGGTGGATGACCACAGGAAATAGAATTTTCTGGAGAGTAGGTCAGTTACTTTTATGAACTCACTGCAATAGTGATAGAATGAACAAGTCCCATGCAAGCTCCAAGCAGAAAAAAGTCCTAGTATAGACATGAGGAAGTGAGTAAGAAGCTTCAAACCCAACTAAAGAAATTGTGGCAACTAATGCTTCCTGGGACGGGGAGAGACAGTCTCTTTCAAGCATGAGACTCTTAGTACTCTTGTTATGTTAACCAGGCTCCAGCAAATTAACCCACACTGAAGAACAATTAGTCACAAAGTAGACACTTCAAGTCATTATATATACCTGTATATATAATGTAAAATACATATATATATGTATTTACATGGCAGTAACTGGAGATGTGGATATGGAAATGTAAAAAAATAATATCAGATTATATTGTATGAAAATTACAAAAATTCAATAAAAAATATATAACACTAGTACATTAACACAAACGATTCACAAAGATGAAAGTGATTTTTACTCTTCACATTTTTCTTATCTAAAGACTAGATAAAATTGTTTGATATTTGATTTATAAGCTCAAGGAAGAAAACCTAAAGAGAATCTGTAAAAAGACTTTGGTCTCAGAAATTTTCTCAGCTACAAATCCTAGGATGTTCCTTTCTATGATCACTTCTTTAGAATATAGTATTTGCTAAAATACTACTTAAGGTGAACTCCTAAACCAGTGCCTTGACTCACTTTTGAACTGAGGATTCATCTTCAAAATGTGCATTCCATAGGTTAATAAATATGCATGGTTTTCACATATCAATCTGTGTTTTGTAATAGATGTCTGTACCAACTACAAATTTATGAGCATTAAGAGTAATTATAATTTAGTTCAACAATAATGAATGAATGAAAAGATATTTATAAATCAAAACTGTATGTCATTGAAATTTAATCATCATAAATAGTAGGTTTATATGTCTTTAAAATATTTTACATTAACTGTATAAAGAAAATGCTATCTAATTTGTGGCCAATTACATAAATACATTATCTTGGAATGATGTTCAAAATATAACACTAAGCAATAAATATTATTAAGAGTTAAGGCCAAATAACATGAAAATCAATAACCCAATCATTTTAAAATTATTAAACTTTTTGGTCATGGTTGGCCTTGGATCTCAACTTGCTACACATGGGAATCAGTTAGGGAATCAGTCAGGATCAGAATCAGTCAGTCAGGATCCTCAGTTAGGGAATTTTCTCTGTCAGACTGGTCTGTGAGTTTGTGAGGATGTTCATAATGTATTTTCGTGAATATTGTATAATGTGGAAGGACCCACCCTCCCTACTGTAGGTGGTACCACCCCTGGGCAAGTAAAGCTGGGTTATATAAAAAGGCAGGCTGAGCACAGGCCAGGGGAGCCAGCCAGTAAACAGTGTTCATCCCTCTGAGATCTGTCCTTTAGTTCCTACTTTCAGATTCCTGACCTGAGTTCCTGCCTGAAATTCCTCAAAGATGGACTATCACTTGAAAGTGTAAGATTGGATGAACACTTTCTTCCTCTAGTTGGTTCTGGTCACAGTACTTTATGATAGCAATAGAAAGTACCTAGAGCACTGTTATTTGGTTATTTCATACATATGCATACTGCACTATGATAACAGTCACTCACTGTCCCTATTGGATCCTCTGAAACCCCTTTTATGTATCCTCTATAAAACTTTCTCTCATTCATATTACTTTGTTTTGTTTGTGACTTGCTGAATTTAACGAGGGCCATCTGTATACCATGGGAGCCTAGTGGGATCACCAGGAGTTTATGTAACTGAAGAAGAAATACTCCCATCCCCTAGCACCTATCAGTAGTCAAAAGTTCTGCAGGAAGAAGAATAACTTCTTCAGCAAGCAGGACTCTGTTCCATGATTGATGGCTGACAGGCCCCGGCTATAATATCATAATTACATTGGTTTTGTTATGCCCAGAAGATAGTGTTTCCAGCCCTTCTTCCTATATTCCAACTCTTATATTCTTTCTATTGCTTTTTATTTCTATGATGTTCTCTGGCCCTAAGTCCCTTTTAGGGCTGAATATCTAATCATCTCTTATTCTAGATGTCCTGATTAGCTATGCATCTGTATTCGCTACCATTCGTTGTAAAGAGAAGCATCTCTGTTGAAAGCTGAGAGTAGCATTTTTCAGGCACAGATTCCCTTCTGCAGTTTGGGCTGTATAGTCAGTCAGAGTGGTTGGTTACCCCAACAACTCTCCTGCCACTATTGCACCAGTGAGCATATCTTGCCTGGCAGGGTCAGATGGTGGATGGTTGAGTTCACAAGTGGGTAAGACTGTTGATTCCTTTTCTTTCCCAACAGGCTGCATAAAACCTTTCTATTTCCACTATAAAAGCTAGTCATTAGGGAGGAAGATTTTTAGTGTAAATAGAGATTTTCTATAGAACAACGAATATTTTCTACATTGTAAGTATCAGTGCTTAGAGATTGCTTCTGTGATGTGTATCTCCTGCATTTGCATTTAAAACATTCAATTTAGATAAAGCAACATCTCTAGCTAATGGAAAGTTCAATTCAAATACAGGCACAGAAGTTTGAATGACAGCCCCAATTTGCTTGCCTTTTCTGTAACACACTACTAAGTAAAGTGTACCTGTGGGCAGTGTACATTGAATGGTGCTATGATGTAGGGATCAATTGTGTGTGTATAACCCAGCTTTGATCAAATTTTGTTCTTTTTTATCAAAAATCACAGATGGAACAGTTCAGGTACAAATGTATACACAGAAAGCAAGATTATAAAGCAAGATGTTGCTTCTACTTGGTGGAAACACTTGAACGTTTTCATATTATATTCTTTTCAACACAGGATGACCTATATCAGAGTAGGCTCCCAAGTTGCACATTTCCTGAATTGTCTCATTGAACCAAATTCTTATTCCATTCTTATATAATATTCATGGTGACAAAGGAAATTCACTCTGTACTGTAAATCCCAGGTATGGATGGATTCAGGGACTGAAGAGAATATCAAAGGTTCCAATTGATGCTAGCAGATTTCTTTTTTTTTAAAGTAAAGACCTGCAACTAATAGTTAATATCAAACATCATTGATAAACAGATGCAGTTTGGCATTCCTGGTGTCCTGGTGGTTGAAGGCTATCAAATACATCTATTTTCTTCAGGAAAAACTTGATCCTTCTAAAACAAATGAAATTTTCAAGTAACATATAATGCACATATTTAAATTATAAATGTCATGTCAAATAAAGATGGATGGTTACTGGAAAAAGGATTTTGGTGAAACAAATTATAGAACATTTCAATGTATAAATTAATCAAAGTCAGTTTCTAATTAGGTATTAAACTGTAACAGTAGAAACATTGCTCAATACATTTGAATTTTATTTCAATTCCTATCCAAAGAAGAAAATGAAGGAGAAAAAAGGCTTTTATTCTTCATTCATATTTTTTTCAGTTGCCTATGTCTTAATATTTTTCATAGACTATAATGTTTATGAAGTTTATGCAAATAAATTAGTGAGTTAAAGATCTTTTGATAAGCTTGTAATATAAATATATTACCAAAATAAATATTGCTCATATAGTTCCCAGTTGATAATTAATCTTTTAGTAGTTATAAGTAATGGAGTGTGTTTGGTTCAAAAGTGAGAACTTAACCCATTTTATTTCCATTTTTTCGAAGAAACTTATAAGAATGCGGTTAATTATGACCTCTCAAACATATACCCTTAGAATTTGTGATTTGGCACAATTAATAATCCTTAGAATTATAAGAACAGATTGGTGGTTCTTTAGTAGATATTTCCTTAATATTTAGGCTACAAAATATAACATTATAGAATCTTTGTTTGTTTTGTTTTGTTGCAACTCGGACTCCAGGGAATCCCATCTAGTCTGGAATTCTTTATGTAGACCAGGTTGGCCTTAGTCTCACAAAGATTCACCTACCTCTTCCTCCCAGTGCTGAAATTAGATGACTGTACCAACATGCCTGACACCATCTTTGTTTTGATAACGTTTTAATAATATATCCCTGCTCCTAATGATAGTGTCCTTGTAGGAAAAGAATAAGGCAAAGATAGGAAAAAATTGTGTTAGATAGTTTCAATTAATATTCCTGTATGGTTCTGTGGCCACCAGGTTAAAAGGTGGTGATTACTGAGAGTTTTAAGGTTGTCCTTAGCTATTTGACAGGGTACTTGCCTGGTGAGACAACTGAGGAAATTCATACAACAAATGGATAAAATGGGAAAATAAATGAACTTTGAGTCCAAGGACTCTGATGTTGCTTGGATCTGTCATTTACTCAGCCTGAAGAGGATCAGATTGTGATCCAAACTGTCGTTCAGATGTATGGGCTGATTTGAACTCAAAGCAATTGAGAAGAAAATCAGATGTAATAAAAACTCTTTACCTTTCTCCTTTCTCCCTAACAACAGGGTGTAAAGTTCTCCTGGGTGTTACAAGCAACCCCACCGCCATTCTTTCCCATGAAGGGAAAACATTTACTCTGAGAGACAGAGAAAGCAGAAAGTGGAGTCTGCATGCATAAAACCCTACTAAATGACCTTATGTTCCTTCACTTTCCCACACATTTATAATCTCACATTTTACCATACTTAGGGAGTCTTAACTCCTCTCCCTTTTTCTTCTAATTTCTCCAGTTTATTGTCCTTTTTAGCTCCTAACTGTAGTTGCTTCTTGTTTATAATGATCTCAATCCATGTGTAAAGTTAAATACAATGTGTTATAAAATCTATATGCCCTCAATATTATACTAAGGGTTTGGATATCCTTTTGCTAAATAATAGTCATTCAAATAGATGTGAAATATTTCATCATGCTTAAATGTTGATTTTTGTTATGAAAAGTGAATAATTAATAACTATGTCCTAATGAGTAAAAACAATATTATATAATGTCTTAATATGATGCTCTTAAAATTTATTAAGCTCACTGTTATTCATTTTTTAAGTATTTCCACTTCAAGTTATTTAGGATTCATGGGTAATACATATTGAAAGTAAAATTAATGCAGAAATGAAGACATGATTGACTATCACTTTATTATCTTAATTAGAATAACTATCAGAATAAAGAAAGTTATGAACTATTTAAAATGCATCATATAAAAAGAAGATATTTGGCCCTTATGCTGTAGAATTTGAGACATAATATTGTTAGACATTCATACCTGGCCAATAATCTACACATTTTAAAGAATTATATGTAATTTTTATGGCTATTGGATTAATTGATAAACTCAAAATTCACTTTTCTTCCATTTCATAGAGAACACTTTTATCAAATTTAAACACTTGAATCAAATATTGATATTTTTCTATTTATTTATCATATTCAATTACAGGGTAAAATCAGCTAACGCTGGTAAAATATATTCTAGGAATTTATATGAACTTCTTTAAGAGTAATTTGATAGGCATATATTGAAGAGAAAGCATCATGTAACTTTTACCAAACACAGAATATTTATATATTTAGAATATTCAGTACTATTGCTAAGTACATACATATACATATAACTCAATTAATATTCATTATAGTTTGAGATATCTATATACATTCATTTCAGCTTAAAATAGGAACAGCTTGTACACATATGTTTGTATAGAAAGAAATATACATATGTTCATAAATAGATATATTTCTGTGTATATGCATGTGGATGAGTTATTATGCACACACATGTCTATTTTAATTTCTTGGCAAATAATTCACTCAAATCAATTATGTAGATATACTTCACTGGATGTTACAGACCATTGCTACTTTTGAAAGAAAACATTATGGAATACCTAGCGCCCGTGTTCTTAAGCAGCAGGCTTCGAAGTGATTAAGGGTTAACTGTGAAAAATGGTGTATCAAAGTCTGTTTAGGGAGACTTACCCTTGATTTGCTGAAACCTCTTGTGAGCGCAATTATAACATTAATTTTTATAGTAAAGAGTTTGAAATAAATTCAGCTTACTATAAGAACAGTTCAAATTCAAGTTTTCACATCAGTTATGATCTTAAGTAGGTAGGCAGGCTAAAAGGCTATATGCAGGCAAAAAGATAAGAGATACTGAAGTGAGATTAGCAGTATTTAAACCTCTTTAATGAGTGACCAGCTTTTATTATCATTGGCAAGGCTGCATCCATAAATGACACTTGGGATTTGACATCTAATCTTATCTGATTTCCCACTCTCTTTCTCTCTCTCTGGGTGCAGAGAGGGATGTTGGAGGCTTGTACTTCACATAGGAAACATCAGTAGGAATGACCTTCACATTGCCTAGAATTGATATCATAGATGATTGTCATTATTGCATCAGAAAGTATATTTCTACTTTTGGCTATAACTACCCATGTAGACTAGAAAGAGCCATGGTTGGTCTCTCCTACATTTTTGTGAGTACCACCCAGACAGTGTAGAGCCTTTCTAAACGTTTGATGATAATTCTTCTCAGTGAACATTTAATAATGATGTGTGCTTAATGAGGAAGTAAGAACTCTCCTGCAAATTGTATTCTAATGTCTTCAATCAAAGGAGATCACAAAACTCCTTTCTAAAGTACAGGAGTATTCCCCATGCAGTTGGACAGTTTCAGTGGAGAGAAAAAGAATTGATGGGATGTCAGCAGAAGATCAGCAGAAGAGTTTAGGTTCTCTGTCTTCCAAATATTTATGGCTTGATATGATATAGAATTATGCACATGTGTGAGTATATGAGATTTTGGACCTTCCTTCATCTCCCTTCACTTAGGTCTCTAATTTTTCCTGTAATTTCTTCATTCTTTCCATTTCAGTGGTCAACAGTGTTGAGATCAAAAACAACTCCATTCATTTTCCAATATTAGCAAATGTAAGGCTGCAGGGAAATCAGGGCAATGAAATTTAAAAAGCAGGACTTTCAGCAGGTGAGGCACGTGTCCCCTCCCTGAGCCACCCTCCAGCCTTTAATGTCCCTATATGTAAGGTAGGCATTTCAGTTGAATGACCTTATTATTGTCAAATTCTCAAAACGTTCACAAAGAAGATCCAACTCTGGTTTGAGAATGGTATTCTAGAGTGGGTCTGTAATAATTCTAGGAATTTTTTTTTAATTGAAGAAATGGATATACATAAAATAAAAGTAAACAAGGGATAGTATTGATTCGATGGTATACAGAATATTTCTTTAGAATCGAATCTTGCCATTTTGCAAGCTTACAATTTCTCTGAGCTACGTTTCGGATACTAAAATTATGCATAATTCACAAATCTTTGTGGAAAATGAAAGTAGCCAACATAGAGGAAACCACGAGCCGTAAGAAAAATGCACCAGGACGCCTAGCAGAAATAGTTTCAATTCATTAAAAAACCCAACCTTACTGCTGTCAGAAAATGATTGTTATTACATTGAGATATATCTTGTTTGAGTCACTGGAAATGTTCACATTAGAGGACCCAGGGCACAACATATTAAAGTGAATAATATGTTGAATTATGTTGAAGGTCTATGAGAACACATGGAAGCATGTCTCATCCATCCCCTTTGAACACAACCTGCAAGGTAGGGGCTAGCACTCAGGATGTATATACAAGTGTGATTCAAAGACTGAGACTGCCATGGAAAGAAGCAAGCTGGATAAGGCAATGTAACAGCAACAAAGCATCCCCCAGATACGTCAAATCGTTCAAATTCAGAAGGAACTCTAGAGCTGATGCTTTGGCTTTTTTCACAGTTTATATGAAGAGATAGATTGTTTTGTGATACTTGGATTACTTGGGATTGGGCCCAGAGTATCACACATGCTAGACAAATGCATTACCACATGCTGCATCCCAGACCTTTAAAAATTTTTAACTTTGAGGTATCATCTGACCCAAGTGTGGAGACGCCCCTGGAACTCATTAGGTAGCCCCAGCTAGTTCTACACTTGGGATCCTCCTGTCTCAGCCTCAGAAGTAGCTGGGTTCTTAGATGTACAAAGTCACACTAAGTGTGGCTTTGATATTACCACATTGATTAGTTTTTGATGAAGGCTGCCTCTAGAAGAAGACATGAATTGGGGCCATTTTTTTTAAGTGTCCATTCTTAAAATTTTTAACATAGTAAATCTTTCTTAAATGCAAATATTTCCATTAGTATTTTCACAAGCCATGAAGATAATTTTAAATTTCATACATCAGATCTGGAAGGTATACCACAAAAAAGCACTTATTGACTCTGACTACTAGGGAAGTGAGTTTACTAAAAGAACACACTAAATAGAGGATGCTTGACATTGATCTTATGTTGAGACTCAATAAATTCCATATAATCTGTTTAAACACTACATACATATAGAAATATAACTCCTTACAAACAAATGTTCCAGATATTTGATCTGATAGTGCACCGTATGAAAGATGATCCAGTTCAGATCATGACATCTGAGGATTTTTTTCTCTACTGAAGAGATAATTTCATCTAATAAACGGCAGGTTTACAATGATATGTCTGTTTTGTTTATTTGACATAATTTAGACTTCATAAATATGGAGTGTGCTTTAGAAGAAACTAATGTTACTCATTGACCTAGCCACAGGTCATCAACAGATACTTAATATAACAATTTTTGGAAGAGTGGGCACAACAATCTATGTATGTTCAAGAACAACTGCAGAAATTTGCTTTTGTGTTGGCTTAACTGTTTCATGGTGCATTAATTCTTTTTCATTTCAACTCACCTTGTAACAAATAGAAAGCCTATCAACCTCTGGTTTGCAGAAAATAAGCTACCAAAGGCATTTTGTAATACTAATTCATTGCACAAAGTTTCATTTGCACATTGCTAGCTACCATAGTCTGTTACATCCTGGGAAACTGGATTCTAAGGAATGTATCTCTTCATCAGCATCCATCAATGGCCTTCTGTGTTACCTCACCACTTTTTATGTGGCTACCCAACATGTCTCTTTTATTAGGTCACAGGTGATAATGTGGAGATACTCCATTAACTTGAGGTTAGCCATTTCACTTAGCACCTAATACGCATAGAATACAGTCTCACTTCATTAAAACACGTGCACTTCACTGCTATTAGACCATAATTGTTTCTCACTGACACGGAGATATCTTGTTTGGCTCACTGAGAATCTTCACATCCTTAAGATGACTCAAGATACAGACCTGATTACATACACAAAAAAAATGTCATTTAGGGAAAGACCAAAAGATTGAACAGAAATATTAGCAGAAATAGTCTAGTGAATATAATGTTGCTTATTATCTTATATAAGTTGGAGTAAATATGAATAAAACCATTTTATGCCCAGATTGGTATTCTGTGGTCCCTACCAGGGTTAGGATTTTGACCTTTTTCAAGCTTATGCCAAGAATATAAAACATGTTATATTATTACTAATATCATTTACTGTCTTTAGGACACAAGTATCTAGTAGCAGACAGTCCTTTCTAGTATCCTATGTATCTGACAGTACACAACTAAGCCTAGAGGGCCGTTCTGAGCTTTTCTGAGGTTCAGTAAGATGTTAGTTTTAGACATACATTCTAATCTCAATTCTATATCTTCACTCTGTACAAATCATTCTGTTGAAATAGTCTATGTTTCATTTGCCTTCTTATTATTTCCAGTGGCATGTTTTTGTTCACTATGTACTCTAAACAAAGAAAAAATGTTTTCAATATGACTGAAATGTGTCGCAGGTAGGACCATCAGTGTCATAATTATTGGTAGCAAGGACTTTGGGCACTGGTATTACATTAAAAAGTGATTAATGTATCCATGAAAGAAATCAGTAAATTAGTCAATAGAAATATTTTATTGCCCTAAATGGTTAAATTACATATATAATAGAATGTCTTTTATTAGCACACAGTATAAAATACAGAACATATATATATATATATATATGTAAATATATATTGCATTTGCATTTCTAATCATATGACACTATGAAAGGAGTTTGCTATACTAATCTGAAAGAAAAGTCTTAGTTGTACAGGCCTATCCATAGAGTCAGAATTGACATAACAGCTGGGATGGATGACTGCTCACACCTCTGGAAAGGAGGGGCAGAAAGAGCCACGGAACACTCATCTGAGTATCCAGTCACACCTCGAACCAGTGATGAGCAGTCCAGCCCTAAATGCACGGCGCATGGCCTTACAGCTAGAGTATACAGACAAGGGAAGATTAAAGGAGGGGGCCTGTCTATGCAGACATGGGGGAAACCTTCTTCCTTCCATGCTTAGGTAAAGAATTTCTGTGACCTTCGGGATTAGTAGCACCAACACTTCCACAAGTATCTGTTTACCCACTGCTCTGTGAGTAATCCCAATAAACTTTAGTGGTTCCTCACAGTGCTCATTGCAGGAATGTACGTTGGTTTGTCCTTGGGACCTTGGGAGGTAGGATGGACCTCGCTTATTATCTCCCCTCCAGAAAGAATTTTAACAACGGAGACACAGTCAAAAGGCACATAGTCTTATATGCATATATCACTGCTTATGAAGACTGTAACCTGTAATCAGGAAACAGGAAACTGAAAAAAGAGGAAGCCTTTCTGACTATATTTATAACATCTCTCTGTACTGCCCTGCCTCAACAATAGTCCTGATCTCAGATGAATATTCAGTTTCCAATGCTGTTGTGACAAAAATAGTAAGATGATATGGCCACTGATGGCCCTTGGTATTCAGCCAATTGGATCAGCAAATGATCTTATTTTTAAGGTCAAAATATCACTCAGAGAGAAGATGAAGTATGTGTGAATTAACAACTAATTTGGTAGAAATTTGTACACCTGTAAAATGCTAGTAGTCCTAGTCTTCTTCACACCAACTGTGACTCACTTGTGAAAACAATGAATCTATTTCCCAAATGTCAAGGTTATTCTCTCAACTACAGGGAAATTATTGATCTTTTAAATAAAGCATTGAAGGTATGTGTATGTGCTGTGTATGCATGCTGGAAGAGGGGAACGAAGGCAAATTCTGGAAAAAAAAATGACTTTGAATTTAGATAGCCACTAGACTTCCCCTTCTGATTTTGGCAAGATACACGTATACACACAAGAGAGAGAGAGAGAGAGAGAGAGAGAGAGAGAGAGAGAGAGAGAGAGAGAGAGCGAGAGGGAGAGAGAGAGAGAGAGAGAGAGAGAGAGAGAGAGAGAGAGAGAGAGAGAGAAATACCGAGAGTGGGGAATACCCACATAGATCTCCAGATACATAGACACACACACGTATATATTTATATATCCCTAAAACATGAGTTCTTGACTAATTATCTATGAACAAGTAGTTTTATTTTCTTGAGGAAATTATTTCCCATTCTGAGTCTCATACTAAGATGTTGGGAATAATGTAAGGTGGGCCAAGATAAACCACCCACTAGGAGGAAAAAAGAAATGGTTCCTGTGGGTGTGGCGTTCTTCTCTGGCTAGTTGTGAGACCAGCATCTGGAAAGAACCTGACTACCTGGGGACAAACTTACTATTGGCTGTATTTGGGACCCCACCCCATAAGGTCATTGGCTATCCAGACCTACAAGAGCTTGTGTACCTATTCAATAAACGAGTTTGCATTGCCACGTGCTTGGGCTGCTTCCCGTCCAACTCCCTGAGTCTGTGGCTTGACTCTGTGTCTACTCACCCCTAACCCCTTGTGCTGGCCCCTCAAAGTCCACTCAGGCTGGTCCCGAGTGGAGTGACAGGACTGTAACTGACACGGCTATACTAAGATATATAATTGTATTTAATGAAGAGTTATAGTGAAATCAATGAGAGAAAATAGACTATTTTACATATGCATTCAAACTTAATAGCTGGTAGGGATGGCTTCTGCTTTCTTCTTTCTAATATGGGAAAATGCTAGGTCTCGGAAGGCCTGTATATTATAGGAATACAGAGCTAGTCAACCACTTCCTAAGCTCTCCACTGTTTATTAAGAGACAGTGGAAAATGGACCTTCTGATGTCTAGTCCTATCAAAAACCACTCTCCAATGAAAGTGGTATTTATGTTTAATATACAGAAGCAACACCAAAAGTAATAGTTTCATTTTTATCCAAAAACAGTGTTAGGTGGTGAAACCAGTCGAATAAGAATGCTTAGGGCATGAGAAAAGCAGGTGAGAGATGCTTCCAGACAGCTGACAGGAACCTATTAACCCATCACATTTGCTTCATGGCATTGCTGATTAACCTGCCTGGAAGTCATAGTACCTTGGATGCTGAAGCCTCCCTTGAGAAAGTTCGGAGTTCCCTCCCATGCAGGAAAGGGATGCAATCAGGTGCTCCTCTCACCTTCTCTTGCACTTTCCTATTAGAGCCCTAGCTCCAGGAAGCAGTCTGCCCTAGGTGTGGTAGGGATTAACAATTCATCATAGAGATTCTCTGTGCTTCACTTATAACCTGCAGAGGGGAAAGGACATAGTAAGAAAATTACTTATGGGAAGCATAAAGAAAACCTTTAGACTTTGACTTTGGAAGAATTAAAATGCAATCATAGCTAACAGATAATTATAGCACCATTAAGCTAATGAGTTAATTATTGTATTAATTGGTAGGTTAATGGAACTCAAATATGAATTTTAAAGTCTGTGTTTAAATAACAGAGAAACTCATTGCCTTAAGAATCTTCTCAGATACCATATCTCTGAAAAGTAGTTTAATTTCTTCTACAAAAGGTTTCTGTTTCAGTATTTACTCTGCTGCAACCAACATCTTGGAAGTACCTAAACAAGGCATGTAAGAGATAGAGTCTATGATGAAGTGATTATAGATACATTAGAAGTAAGCATGTAATTTGGGATAAAACAGCAGATATGTTACAAGTTGTTTTGATTTATTAGAAGAAATCTCATGTATTATGACATCACCTTGATTGAAATATTTTCACCTTTTTGCATTTTTTTATATTGAGTTACTTTCAGTTCAACATGGAATAATCCATTATAATACTTTGAATACTTGATAACATTTCTCTCCTCTTTCAATTTGGTTCACCAAAGACTGAAACCTTTAATAAATAAATCCCAAAGTACTGTGATTTGAAATTTATTGGTGCTTAGTATAAAGAACATAGTATTTTCTTTGTTGTTTCACAGCCTAAATTCCAACATGCTCTCCAGTTGGCTGAACTTAGAAAAGTATCAATTTCTTATATTTGTCCCCTCGTCTATAAAATATTTGATATTGATGCTAAAAAAACCTTCATTAAAGTTACAGATACTCTAAGTGCTAGATTCCTGAGACTTGATTTGTTAAGAAGAGAGAGACAGAGAGAACAAACAAGTGAGAGAACCAAGTTGCTTTTAAACATTACAGAATATTAGGTATACACCCACAATGTTGATTTTAATTTTGAAAAAAAAAATATCTATTTTATGTATATATTTTGGACAAATGTATGTAAATGCTGCATGTCATATAATGCCTACAGAGAACAAAAGAGGATAATGGAACCTGGAGTAATAGATGGTTGTTAGTCACAATGTGGGGGCTGGGAATTGAACCTGGGTGTTTTATAGGAGCAGTCAGTATTATTAAACTCTGAGTCATTTCTCCATTCCCCTGTCCTCCATTTTGATTTAATAAGTATATTTTTTAATGAGAAAGAAAAATATTCTTTCTATTATAACTATGATATAAATTCCTTTGCAGTCTATCATATAATACTTGTTGAAGTTTCTTAAGGGTTTTTGTTCCTACACAAAGCTTCAAAACTCCTTTGAATTTCTTGAGTAGTAGGAAAGGAGTTTTTTTTTTTGTCTTGTTTTGCCATAATAAAGGTGACAGGACCCTTAGTCTCAGGATGAGAATTTATCGACATAAAAATCCAACAACTGATTAGAAGATTCAAACTTTCAGTCCCATCTAACTCTGGCGATAGGTAGCCTCTTGGAGATTAAGTGCAATAATCTGGCCAACAGTTTGTTCAAGTTTATTAATGTAATAAAGCCCAAGATATGAATTTTGAGTTAGGATCAGAGAGTTTTCTGTATAGTGACCATGCTGAGGAGCCTGGGTTGAGGTTCTATAAGGAGAAGTTTACATGCAGGATCCTTCTGGACCTCGTTCTCTGCAATTCATGGAAAGTTTGTGTCTCTCTCTTTATGATATTACGATATACTAACAAATGTAAATTTGGTGTACATACCCAGTCCCTAGAAGAGAGTTCCACAAGTTCTTTTGATTTCCTGAGTGGGATTGGTGAAAACAGCATCTTTAAATATAACATCTGTTCCTTCCTTCTGAGTTTTGTCACAGATACTGTGAAACCTGAGTGACAGGAGTGATATGAGCCTTGTTTATTTGTAACAAGCCCCTTTCAAACTTACCTGTGCTTGTTCTGAGGAGGTGATGCTTAGTGGGATGCTAGATAAGCTTCAAACTGGACACTGGTTGTCACAGTAACCCACCGGAATAGAGGAAGTTTGGAATTTTTTGCTCTAACACACACTTCAAACTATGGGAAAAGGGGACATATTAAATTTTAGAAAAAAAAACATGATGAGCAATGATATAATCAAACATATGTATAGGATGGAACACCCAGTAAACACTAAGTGAAGAGGTTGAAAGGGTGTAGGGTTGATAAAAGTGTCCGCATACCAACACCATGGTAACACACAGCCACACGTGTTCAGAAGCTCCTGTGCTTGAAACTTCAAGACACTTTCACTTGGAGTCTACTTGAACCTTTCATAATAACTGATTACTATAAGTTAAGTACATTTTCTTGAATTCTGTCAGGAAGAAGGGGAGCATGGGAACTCACAATTCATAAATCTTTGAACAAAGGTACAGGTTTTATGATAGGTCTTTAAAGAGATGAGCAGTTTCAAGGAACAAGACCCTTAATTTGTGGTGTCAGGACTCTGACCACATTCTAAGTTACCAGGAGTTGATAGAAAATTTTTTGGCATGGGGAAAAATAACCATATGTTTTGGAAACCAGAAATTTTTTCATTATTTTGAAAGCCTTACTGGGTAGCTCCGGCTGGCCTTGAACTCTGAACAATCCACCTGCCTAGTTTCCCAAGTGCTACTATTAGAGGTATGTTTTCCATGAAGCATGTCATAGTAGTTGTACCACTCAACAATCAAGTATTGAAACCAAGGTGGCTGTTTAGGATAGAATTAGACATAATTTCTTTAAGAGAAAATGTCAAAGAAGGGGTTAGTTTTTTTTTTTTCCAACACATGATGATACACAGAAAATGTAATGGATTGTCAATAAAAAGCGCTTCCTCACTCACTAGTGAGTTCAACACTTGTCAGCATCTTCAGCTTATGTGTTCTGGTCTCCAGAGCTGTGAGAAATATATGCTTGTTGCTTAAGCCACACTGGGAATTCTACTTCATTATGTCCGCCCACAGAAAGACATTGTCCTGTGTATTTCTTAGTTGTTCATTGGAACCCTCAATTATGAAATGCTAATTCTGAGTGGAAACATTATCCTGACTTTCATGTCATTTTAATGAATTCTGGAACCTGAAGTTAAGTTGTGGGAATCCCTGAATTTGTAGCACTGCTGAGCAATTAAACTTTAGACGTAGTTTAAATACGAATTCTGAAGCTATTGTAGAATTATATGTCAGTTTTATTTTTTTACAATTAAGTCAGTGTTGTTAGGGATTTGGGATGACATTTTTTAGCTTGGCACTCAACAATTAGCCTTTTGTTAATCAAGTTAAACTGAGATTAAAGATAACAATTGGGTCTCAGTTTAAAGAATATTAAAATATGTCACTGTTCCACTGTAGTTCCTTTTTTACTTTAGGGCACCATAGTGCTCAAGAAACAAATAGCATGTCTTCTCAGAGCTTGCCTTGATTGGAGACAGAGTCCAATTTACAAAACTTAAATTTGAGAAAAACGAGCAGCTACTCTAATATTCACACTTCCATCATTAAGTAGCTGCAGGAAGGCTCAGGAGAGGAGGGTGGTACATGTACAACTCGTTCACTGATAAGGAACAAAGTTTTTCACTGAAATTTTGTACATCACCTTTCTTATAGAGTGGCACCTTTGCCAGACCCAACAATTCTGTTTACTTTTCACTTCATTTCACCCCAGAGATACTATGAGTCGATACATGAGGAAAAGAGATTGGGAATAAAAAAAAAAAGGTAACAATAAAAATAGAAAGAATTTCAGTGTAGGTGATGGTGGGCCACTGACCTTTTGTGCATTTCTCATTTTCATCTTGGGAAAAGAGTGAACATGGAGGGTTCTAAGGTTGTTTAAGTAATGCCCGATGTAAACCTTGGCCACCGTGTGTAAGACATTCCTTCAAGATCCTATGTTCATCCTCATTCTCTGATTTCTGAGGAGTATCTCCAATTCCCTCAGCATTTTGGACACTCTGTGACTTCTTATACTGAATAAGCTCCCGAAAATGGGGACCAAGAGGTTTGGTAATCTTTCTAGAAATCAGACCCTGGGAAATAAATTGCAAGCAATCTTCCTTACCGCACTTTGCAAGCATCAGTCAAGCCTGTTTTCTATCATTTTTCATCACCTCTAAGAAACTTAAGAAAGAGAGGTGGCCCAGAGAAGCCGTACTGGCACAGGCACTGAGAGAAAGACACTAAGATAATGGTTTCTGTCACAGAGCAGAACAGCCTGAGATGGCTTTTCTGCAGGAGTTATAGAAGTGAGGCGAACTCTCTGTGTGAATTCTGCTGCCTGCCTCTGTCACTGAGAAACAGGGAGCTCATGAATACTTCCTTTTCCAGCAGCTGCTGCGGCTTCGCTGCTCCGAAGAGGGGACAGGCATCTTCAGTGAACCCGCAGGTAAGAGCAAAACAGAAGAAATGTACTTATACATGCCGGTCTTGTGTCTCCATGTGACCCTCCCCCATACGCTCATGGTCAACGTCAATGTCAGTCAGTTCTTTTGTTAGCTCTAGCTTTCTTCTGTTTATATCATTGATTTCTCTAGTTGATTTTAATTTCTTCTGACTGGGTCCACTGCATGCTTGTTAACTGATTCAAATAACAGTTTCGCAATGCATTAGGTTATTTGTAATTAATCATCTAAAAATGAGAGTAATCTCTAGTCTAATAATGCAAGTCCTGAAGATTCACTTCTCGGGCCCACCTTGACCACACTGGACTCCTCCCCTACCTGGCGCTCTTAGGTTTGTAGGACCTGTGACCTCTCACATTCACCACTTTTTTTTTTCTGCTTTTTCACTTTTTCATCAGACTTAGCAAATTATCCTGAATCTTAATGTTAGACCCCTGACTCACCTCCAAGAGTGCAATTATTTACTTAAGATTACTAAGCATCTGGCCTTATCAATGGATCAACACCAGAGGAAGTGTTAAAAATGAAGATTATTTGACTTCACCTCACTCTATTGCTCCTGAATTTCCTAAGAGATTCTGCAGGTGAGGCACAGCAATCTGCCCTTTTATCAAGTCCTTTAGGTGATATTGGAGAGAAACATTAACAAAGTCTTCTACTTTGACTAATTTTGTGTCCGGAACCCAAACATGTGTTAGCACCTTAGCATCAGCTCTCCCCTGTTGAGGTACTAGAATGAGAAAGAATGCAGGCAGATGCCACTGATTTGGAGCAATTGGTTCTGATTATGAAACAAAGAACAGACAAAATATTGAACTAGAGTAAACACAGATACATATACTCACCCTCACCTCGCAACCCCCTGCTATAAGAATTGCAAATGAAAATATATCAGAAAGGAAAACGCAAAGATTTAAAGAAGCAAGAATGGTGAAAAAATCAACAGTCACTTTAAATAAGGCTTCAAGAACAGAGTTACAAAAATATAAGTCAAGATTTTCTAACTTATTCAACACAAGGTTCTTAGTCAATAGTTGGATTAAACCTATTGTCCTGACACCCATTAATCATGACCTAATCTCAATGGATATGAATTATGAGAAAGTAATTTTCAGCATAGTATAAGAGAAATTATATCTCACTCAATGAATTCTTTGCTTGATACAGCTAGGGATATTATCACTAGAACTGGTTAAAGAATATTTTAATGTGTTCATGGTTAGAGTAAGCTCTTCTTTTAAAACAAAGTCATGATAAGGATGTTACTATAAATATTTAAGTCAAATTTCATAATATGGTGAAACAACTGAACATCTAAGTAACAGTGAGTATAGCTTTATGATTAAAAATACTTTGTTGATGAAGAGCAGAGAGCACATATCTTTCATGATATCATAGCTGCAACCCAGGAATTGAAAATGTCTGGTGCTAGGACTGAGGAAGTAGGTCAGTGGCAGAGTCCTGCTTAGCATGATTGAACTAGGTTCAATCATTAGTGACCTCAGCCCCCAAATAAATATCGATTTGCTGATTAATGTTAAGTTTACATTTTCATATTGCTTATTTGCATTTGAACCTAGAACATGTCAGTTTCCAGATGGATTCAAAACTAGCAGAGAAACTAGCAGAGCCATAGTTATGAGAGTTCACTTGGTAGAAGAGGCTGGCACAGGAGTTTCAAAAAATATGAATGACAAAATGGAAGGAATGACAAGAAAATTACAGCTTCATGACTCAGAATTTTAGACTGGTTATTTACCTGCTAGTAATTCAATACTTAATTGACTCAGTGAAAACACAGAATTTAAAAGATCATAAACATGATCAAAGAATTCAAGGACACACAAACAAACCACTTAAAGGACTCAGAGAGGAAAGGAACAAACTTCTGAGGGAAGCTCAAGAAAATATGAACATATGGCGGAATGAAATGACAGAGAGAATTCAGAACTTGAAAAAGTGAATCCACAAAACAGATAGAAATATTGAAGAAAACTCAACCTGAAATGAAGAGAAAGATGCAACACTCAGTAATCCAATCTGAAACAATCAAATAAAGCCCCATAAACTGAATGAAAAAGATGGCAAACATAATATCAATGTTGAATTTCAAAGTTCAAGAATTAGAACACTCAGGCAAAGAAAATTAAAAATATGCCCAAAATGAGTGATACCATGAAAAGACCAAATCTACACATCACCAGCTACATATCTGATGGGAAATCAAATTGTGAAATATACAAAGCACTAAAAAATTCAGAGAACGAATTAAAAAAATGACCCATTTAAAAAGGGGTCTTGGATTTGAACAGAATTCTCAAAAGAAGAAATAAATACAGTTAAGACGTTCCTTAAAAATGGTCAATGTCCTTAGTAATTAGGGAAATGCAAATCAAAATTGCTTTAAGTGTTCATTTTACCATAGTCAGAATGCGTAAGATCAAGAGAATGAATGGCATCAAATGCTGGCCAGGATGCTGAGAATAAGTAATCATCATTCATTACTGGTGCCATCACTGTGGAAAGCGGTGTGGAGAACTCTCAAAAAACTAAAATAAATACACCATATGATCCATTCATATCACTGTTTGGTATATACTGCACAGGTTTATCCTATGGCAGAGTTATTTGCAAGCCTTGTTTGTTGCTGTTCTTTTCACAGTCACTAAGTAATGGAAACATCCTAAAAGTTCCTCAACAGATGGATAATGAAAACACGGTACCTTTAAACAATAGAGTGGTAAGGAAAAAGGAAATCATGAAATTTTCAGGAAAATGAATAGAACTAGAAATTGTTATACTAAGTGAAGTAACAAAGACCCAGAAAAACAAACAACTTATATATCAGGAAAGCAAATGTTTCACTTACACAGATTATTAATTCAAAATGCCACAGGAAAAGTCCTGATTGAGCTTTGCTTCCCCTATGAAGCTTTACAAGCCAGGAATACAGCATCTGCATTTCCCTCCAAGCTTACACAGAATAATAACTCATTGAGCTCTGCACTCACTTTGAGCTTTCCTAGCTTGAAGCTCTAATACCCTTCCACAGTCCTCCCCAAAACAACCTGATCAGGTGTGTCACAACAGCATCCCATATACAGTTACAAATTCTATTCAATTAAGAAACTACACCACAGATAAACCCACAGGCCAGTCTGTTGGAGATAATTCCTCAAATGAAGATCTCTTTTCCCAGATGACTCCAGATTTGTGTTGTTAACAGCTGAAGCTACTGATGCAAAGATTGTAGGGGTGCTACACCCATAAAGTTTCAACAATATGGTTGTGCAAAGAAGACGTGCATGACAATACAGTTGACATACCAGCTGGATGGGTGAAATTTCACAACCAGATGAAAAACTACAGGTAGTCAAGGGCTGCTGAGAAACTGAGAATCAGTTTTCTCCAGGAATGAGCTCCCACCGGATAGGTAGTCAATCCCAAGTGGTCAGCCCTAAACCAGTGTATATATGAGCAACACTAAAGGGACTCAGCAACTTATGTATGTGTTTGCATGTGTGTGTGTCTGTCTATCTGTCAGGGTATGTGCATGTGCATCTGTGTAACCATAATAATTGTACAAGGAGAGGTCATAAATCTGACAGAGAGTAGAAGGGAAAGGAATAGTTGAAGGGGAAGACCGAGGGGTGGAAGTTATATATGTTCAATGTATTCAAGTCTGAAATTCTCAACAATAATCTTTAAAAAGGAATCTAAATTAGGATCAGGAAGAATTTGTTGGGTTAGAAACAGGGAAGAGTGAGCAGTGTATTATAAATTCCTCTTATTCTTCATTCCTGCCTAAGAAAACTGAGTTCAGCCGCTTTTGCATAAAAATTACCTTGAAATGGAACTGAAATCTTTGCATTGCTTTGTTTAAGACAGTACCATCTCTGTGAGGTCTGTGAATAGCTACCATCAGCCTTGATATCTTTGACTCTTCTTTTTCTTTGTTCCTTAAGCAATACTCCTCTGATTAATACAGTACTTATCCAAATCAGAACACTGCATCTTTCATTAATTTTAAAAAGAGAAATTTGAAACAAGGCAGGTCTACTTTCACATGAATACTTTGCTAACTCTAAGATTATAGCCTTGAAAGATATTACCTCTTTTTATCTGGGTGTCATATATATGAAACATCTTTAACAACCCAAACCTACTTCATAGGTTTATTTTGAGGGAATAGGAAAATAGTGTCTGTCATCTTCATCTTATGGGTTAGTCAGTTCAGGTTTAAGGAAATTAAATGACTTAATCAACACTGTAGCACGCCTAAGTACATGATTCATGAATCTAGCACAGAGGTAGTAACCTGAAAGCCCACCTGTTCAACCAGTACTCTACAGGGGAACTGACTGGGCTACTGTAAGAAATCTTTTACTGTAGAGAATAAGCTCTAAAACCTTATCCTTTCTAAAGTCTGCCCACCAGCTGTGCCACAGAACGTGGTGAGGAAAACATCCCCTATTTAGCATCTACCTCTGTGGACACTCTCTCTCTCCTATTGAAACCCAATGTGGTCATACCAAGCACTCTTATTTTTTTACTACTTTCATTCTGCTGATGTTTTATTGCCATCATTAGGAAAAAATTCACTCCTGTTATTAATGGGAAGAAATTGTCTATTTGTAATATGCAAGAGACTATGCTGTAGCAACAAATAAATTTCAGGTTAACAATGACACATGCGCATTCAATCCCACAAAATCCAACCAGCTAGCTCGGCAGTTATCCTTCTTACTTTGTAGCCCCTGAGAATGTTCCTTAAATAAAAATCCTTCTTTGTTTTGTAATAAATGTATACATAGCATATAGTAACAGTTAAACACCTGTACACACACTGCCGTTCACATTAACTACCACCACCACAGGATTCCTTCTTGCCCTGCGTTTTCTGGAGCCCCAGGAATATGTAGACTTGGCTTGCCTCTGTTTTTCTTTGCCCTTCTCTTGTGGACAATTTGTTTTAGCCAGAACGCCTGGCCTGTGTTTACAAAGCTTTGCATCTTAAATCTCTCCTATGACCTAATCAGTTTCTGAGTGGCTCATCAATGAAACTCTTAGTACATTTAAAACAGAGTTTGACTTCCATCTTACTGTACTTCAACATAGTTCTGACTTTCAAAAGACTTTATGAGCACAGTAACAATAAGATAAATTTATAGTACTTAACATCACCTCAAAACAAACTAAAATTTAGCACCTCATTGACCTCCTCTCTGCCGAAATTACTCTTTTTCTGTTTAATGTTATTTTTGTTGAGGCTGCAAATCTCTTTCTTATTATCCAGTGTGTATTTTTTTAATCATTTCCACTGTCCTTCATGGACATACCCACAGTTATCATCAATTATGGAATATATATGAAATTCCTTTATAATTTAAAACTAACAATTTCAAGAACAGAACCAGACCAAATTTATGCTGTTACTGTTTAATCTTGAAGTTTCTAAACATCTCCATTATTTAATTCCTATGCTTCTTTATATACATAATAACATTTTCGGGGCTCATCAGTTAAGAGCACTGACTGCACTTGCAGAGGACTTATGTGCCACATAGCAGCTAACCATCTGTAATGAAACTACAGTTCCAGGGGACACCCTCTTCTGACCTCCAAGGACACTGCATGACATAAGTGCACTTACATACATGCAAGCAACACACTCACACTCATACAGGTATAATAAAGGTAATAAATAAAATATTAAAATAATTCTTCATTATATGTCCTCCTATTAAAGTACTGTAGCTTCTTTTATCTCATTATTTTTATTTTGAAAAAAATAACCCTTCTTAAAACTGAAATTAAAAGTATGAGCCTGCAGAGTGTGTGCCCCAGAATAGGTCTCCCTTATTAAATCTACCCACCCATGGCTCAGGGACCATTGCAGACAAGCAGAGAAGAAAGGTTGTAAGAGCCAGGATTGATTTATGAACGTAGGGAAACAGAGGTTTTGAGCCACTGGAAGATGCCTCATGGGAACTTGAGGAAACAGAGGTCACCTACAGACCTACGCTGACTCAATCAGGTAAGAGTTCAACAAGAGGAAATGTGTATTGGGCCCCTACCTTATCCTGGGAACTGTTGATAATTGATTACTGTTGAATGATGGTAAGTTGATCTCTTTAACAACTCTAGACATGCTGATTAGACTCCAGTGGATGACCCTGCACTGAGGGGCATTCGAGATAGATGCTTGACTGGATAGGACTTAACACATATGACAGAATGCATGAAATCTGGTGGTGGGGTGTGAGGGCCACAGATGGAGGATGGGGTCTAAATGCGATTAAGATCTACTATGTTAAATGAACAAACCTCAATATAAGATTTTTAATAATGCATATTTGTTCTGTTAGCATTTGGGATTGCAGAAGTCTGAAATTAGTACATTTGGGCACAAAGCAAAAACAATGACCTTTCCTCCACAACATTAGAGTCCTTAGGGAAATATCCGCTCCCACCTCATTTAGGCTCTCATGGCTGCTGGCTTTTCCTGTCTTGTGATTGGGTCAACCCATTCTTCAAGGTTAGCATTTGCAATTGTGTCTCTACCCAGTCTGTATAGACATACATTCTGTCCATGAATAAAATTACTCCCTACATTTCTCTTAATAAGAGCTAATTATAGTGAAAGCTCACACTGAGGTTTCAGGATAATGTATTTCAAGATCTTAAAAGTAACTACTACAATTATTGTGTAGCCAGAGAATGTTCGGTGGTTAAGAGGATGTACTGCTCTTGAGGACCCAAGTTTGGTTAATGGTACATAAATTAAGTAGATTACAACTGCCTGTAGCTGCAACTCTAGAGCATCTGATGTTCTTTTCTGGACTCTGCTCGTACCTGTTTTCAGAAATGCATATACCCAGCAAAGCACACATATACACATAATTAAAAACACAATTAATCTTTCAAAATAATGATTTTCTTATAGAAGTTATATAAAAAGATTTCAGTCAATGAGGCGTGGGGAGCCATTTGTACCATAGCATAAGTGTCTTGGTTTATATTTTGGTGTTTATATTTTGGTTTTTATGTTTTACTTTATTTTTCTTAATGCTTTACCTTTATCTTCTTTTTTATTATACATTTTTATTGAATTTTTGTTATTTCATATACAGCATCATAATCATCTTTAAACTTCTTTCCCACTGGCACCCTCCCATAGGCCTCATCCTCCCTGAAATTCATGCATTCTTTCATTTGTATTAAGTTATATTGAGTCAAGTTAGTGTCCCCATGTCCCTCAGTGCAAATTCAACCACTGAAGTCTAGTCAGCCTATCTAGGAGTCTTCTCTTTAAGAAGATCAGCTCTTCCTCACCAGGCTATAGCTGCCAATAGTTCTTCAGCTAAGATTGGGGTCTGCTGCCCCTTTCCACAGTTCTGTGCTGGATTTTTGTCTGCTTCAGTGTGCATGGGTCTTGTGTGTGCTGACACCACTGCGGTAGGTTCATATGAACAAGGACACAGGAACCTGGAGGACTCTGAAAAAGAGTTGCATGAAATAGTCATGCACTTCTTCCTTGACACTTACAATCTTTGTACCCTACAATGGTCCCTGAGCATGGGAAGATGGAGTTCAACATAGGAGTCATATCCAGGACCCACACTCTGCAGACTCTTATTCTCTACATTTTGGCCATTTGTGTCCTTTTGTGTTTCTGGCCTTCTGTTGCATGAGAGAGTTTCATTGATGAGAATTTAGAGATTCTTCAACGTTGTCTCTACTGAGCCTTCGGTGTAGACGTTGCATTATAGATGCCACTTAGGCATGGGCAATTCCCATACAATCTCTGTGTTTGACCAGTTGTAGAACTCTATAAAAATCTTCATCTGTTGCAAAAGAAGCTTATTTATGAGTGGTGACTAGGATACTTGTCTGCAAATATAAAGATACATATTTTTCATATAGTAAGAAATTATATTTTTCTAGGTATGTGATACACTTGGGGATTTCTCTAAGATTTATGACCTCTCCAGTCATGTGTAATGGCTATGTTTGCAGTACCACACGTTTTCTCCCACTGAGTAGGCTTTACTCCAATTAGGTAGCTGTTGATTACCCTCCAAGACAAAAGTGCCAAAGCTGCTCCAATAGAGTTTGCTGTGCCAGTCATCAATGTGGTTATTAGGCCATAAAGCTCGGGTGACCCAACAATTAATGTTCTCCCTTATCAGCTTGCGTAGTGCTCTCCAAAACTAGGTGAGCTAGCTTTCAGAAAAGATGGCTTCCAGATCATTCCCAGCTCCATTCCTCCAAACCCTGTGTCTGAAGCATATTTTGTCTTCAGCAATAGGGTCTTACCTTCAAGTTCTGGGAGGCAGTCAAGGGCTGTGGCAGTAGCCTGTGTAATTTTGGGAGTCTCTTGGAATAGCCTGGCCACCAACTCATATTAAGGTTTCTGCTGTCTGGCACTGTTTCTTGTTATGTAGCCTTCAACTATACTCATGGACTCATGTAGAGATATTGTACTTGCAATTTTTAGTAGATTTATGCACTAATACAGTTCCCTCTGTGATTTTTTTATACTAGCTGGGCATTAGTTATCTCCCCTCTTTCTCTCCTGAGCTAACCCTTCCTCCAGGCCCTGTCCAGTTAAAGTATCTTCATTATTCCCATCTTTGCCTGATAATAACCATCTCCTACATTTCCCCCATCTGTTGAATTCCTTCCATCTCTTTAAAAACATCTGTAACCCTCCCTCCCTCCCTCCCCCCCATTTAATTACCACCATTTTTTTCAATTTCCTCCTCAATAACACCTGTATCCTACTCTCCTTCTACCTTAGGTTCCTCCTTTCCCTTTACCTCCCTGGTTTCTTTCCTGTTTTTTGGATTCTGCAGTTACATCAGGATATACAATCTCATGTAAGTGTTTGGTGTTAGGATGCCCATGCTAGGGAGAGCATACATCATTTGTTTCAGTAAGTCTGTGTTACTTCACTCAGAATAACAGCTTCTAGTTTCATCCATTTACCTGAAAATTTCATAATTTTGATTTCTTTATCACTGAGTAGAACTCCATTATGCAAATATACCACATTATCATTTTCAACTCATCAGCTGAGCGACACTTAAGTTGCTTCCATTCCTCAGCTATTGTGAATAAAGCAGCAACAAACCTGGATGTGCAAATATCTCTGAAATAAAAAGAGCCCATTGGTATACACCTTCTCCGCTGCTATCATTAATGTCAGAATATAGTTCATTGTCCTCTGTATAGGAGTAATATTCAGCATACAATATGGATATTTAAGTATATGGCAATATCTGAACATAAAAATCATATTCCAATAGTCAAGAATTAAACACAATTCAAATTTTAAAGCATTGGAGTTTTAGTTTTCTGCTTTCTTCTGTCTCTCTCTCTCATATATATATATATATATATGGCAAGTGAGTGTATGTGTTTGGGTACATTTGTGTGGGGGATGAGGCTGCATGTTTATGGATGTGTGTGTGGAGGCCTTAGGAAGGGGTCAGATATCTTCCTCAGTCACCTTATATATTGAAGCAGGGCCTTTCGTCTGAACCCAAGCAGAGCTTACAAGTCAGCCAACCCAGTCAGCTAGTTTGCTAAGGGAATCCTCTATCTCTGCATCCATGCACTGAGATTACAGGGAGATTGCTACATCTACCTATCGTTTATCAGTTATTGGGTCTGAATTCCAGTCCTCTTGCTTGTATGTCAAGTTCTGTAACTCATGAGCCATCTCTGTGGCCACTATATTTACTGCTTTCTGAGTAAGAGCTCTAGGTAGTTATAGGCAGGATGGCAAAGGAGTGAAATTGACTTGTTCAGTTGAAAAAGAATGTCAATACATCTTTCATTTCACTTTTTTAAAATGGAAGACACACCACATGATAGGTAAAGATTCAAAGGTAAAAATCTGTCTTTCTGAGTTTCCTATGGGGAAATCAATGAATAATAGGCATTCAATACAGATGTTTTGATCTCATAAAAAGAAGAAATGCATAACTCACAGAAAGAAATAATACTCCTTATTAAATAAAAGAAATCTTTACCATTCGCAGGTACATTTGAGAACATGCATGACAGGTATTTTCTCTAAAGCTGTGATTCTAGATGGTGACAACAAAACATTCATAGTAAGCTCACGATGTACTTGTAAAATTTTCAAGATATCTGCAGGTAGGTGTATGAAAAAAAAAAAAAAAGAACATCCTTGAAGCATTTCCAAATGCTTACCAAATCACAGTCAGCCTTCATTTTGGATCCTTTAAGCCTTAAATTCACCTCCTCCAGGATCCAGGCAGCATTTCAGAAGAGGGAGAGGGAAGAATTTAAGAGCAGGGAATGGGAAGGAATGCTGTGGAACGCTGTTTTGTGGGTATGACATGGCCATTGTACTCATTGTACACAAAGCAGCTGTGGATACCAGCGTGAGAGTGGACCCTTCAACATGCCATCACGGACTTTCGGGGGGGCGATCTTTAGTCCCACACGTCCATGATGAACTATTGGGAGTTAATCGTTTCTGGGGGAGGGGTAATTTTTCTTTTGTGATGTAGTCATCAGTATATTATCTGTGCTGTGGTTAACAACCCCCACTCATGTTCATGAAGCAACCCTAATTAAACTTAGTAAGTCCACAAAACAGAACAAAAAGATATGATTAAGAGCGGTACTAATTGAGAAGAAGGACTAGCAGGAGTCAGAAGAAATAAGAGACAGCAATTGGGAAAGAATATGGTCACAATACATTGCACACATGTGTGTATATATGTGTAAGTGAAATTATCAAAAAGGATGCTAAATTTCAATAAGTTAGTTAAGAGAAACAGCATTACAGCCACAAAACTCTACGAAATTCAGAGCATTCAGAATATTGTTTTTTCCTTTCTCTGTCACAACTTTTGTTTAAATACCAAGCGAAACACCACACAAATTTGAAAGTTGATTATGAAACATAAACTTAGCTTTATTGACATTACCAAGCAGTAGAACCATAGTTGGTATTAGAAATCAAATCACAGAAGCAAAAGGCCCTAATGTTTTTTTAAGAACTCCAGTCCAGTACACATAACTGCCTGAAGCATAAAGCAATCATACTTTTAAAAAATGAAAATACTACTGTATTTTGAGTGGATTCTACGTGTTTCAATCTGCACATTCTTAAAGTTTTTCTTTTAATATAATCTTTGTGCACTTCACACGGAACATTTCAATCAATATTATTCATTTTTGTATCCCCTTCCTCACCAGCATCCCTCCATAGGCCCACAGCTGAAATCCACACATTCCCTCATCTGTGACAAAGTCCACTGTGTCAAACCAGTGTCCCCAGAGCGCCCCCCCCAATGCAAGTTCATCCACTAAGATCCAGTCTTCCTTTCCAGAGCCCTTACCCAGAAGATCCAACAGCAATCAGGTGTGAATATCCCGTCCTCCAAGACTGGGGTCTTCTGTCCACTGCCCCAGCTCCACGTTGGTTTCCCACCTGCCTGAGTCTGCATCCGCATGAGTCCCGTGCTTGTTGCTACCATTGGGGTAGGTCCACACAGCAGGGCTCTGGAAGCCTATAGTACTATGCCTCCACTTGTTTATGCACCTCCTCTTTGACTCCCATAATCCCTCTGCACCCTCCTCCACAACCTTCCCTCAGTCATGGATGGGTGTAGCCCAATATAGGAGTCCAGTCCCAGGAGGAGCACTCTGTAGACTCCCAATCTCCATGTCTCTGCCATTCTTCACACACACACACGCACACACACACACACACACACACACACACACGCACACACCAAACCCTACCCCTGCCCGGTGTTCCTGGTCCTCTGTTGTACCCCTCAACGACCCCTACTGTTCCATGTTCAGTGGGTCCTAAGTGCCTAGGTGCCACTCAGGCTTTGGCACTTCACAGACACTGTATGTGGTCAGTTGTGGTACTCTGTAATAGTTTTCATCTGGTGCAAAAGAAGCTTCTTTGATAAGAGGTAACTGTGATATTTGCCCGTACATGTAAGGATACATATTTTGCACATAGTAAGAAATTACATTAGTCTTGGGATGTGGCAGTCTTTGGGTTTTCTAAGATCTGTGATCTGTCTAGCCATGTGTTTTTGGTTTGTTTACAGTACCACACACGGGTTTCCTCCCATTAACTCTGCTTTAAGTCCAGGTAGGAAGTTGTTGATTGCCCCAAGATAAAACTGCCACTAACACATCACTGTAGTGTGCTACGATGGTCATTGATATGTGGTGGTCATTTGGTCTTGAAGCTGGCACTGGAGCATCCATTGATGTTCTATCTTAGTAGCTTGCATATTATTCTCCAAAGCCATGAGAGCTATCCTTCAGGGGAAGCAGCTTCCAAGTCAATGCCAGTTGGATTGCTCTAAATCCTGTGTCCGAAGTATGTTCTTTCATTAGCAATAGGGTCTTATCTTCAAGCTCTGGGAAGCAATCAAGGGCTGTGGCAATAGCCTGTGTAATTTGGGGAGTCTCTTGGACTTCCGTGGGCAAAGAAAAGTTTTTCTGGCACTGTTTCTTGTTGTGCTTTAGCTACACACACGGACTCCTGTAGAGATAGTGTATGTGTAATTTGTCATTAGGTTTTTGGATTAATGTGATTCCCTCTGGTTTTTTTACACCAGCTAGGCATTGTTTGTTTCTCTTCTCTCTATTCCAATCTAACACTTCTTTCATGTCTTCCCCATTTGAAGTGTTCCCATTTTCCCCATCTGTCCCTTCATAATACCAGTCAGAACAATTTTCATTCTTACTGAAATTCTAGCATAGTCATAGAATAAATTATGCATTTTGACAATTAGTAATTTCAGGATATATATATATATATATATATATATATATATATATATATGATGCAAACCAAAGATGATGAATCTCAGAGAGGTGTTTCTAGAAAAAATAAAACACTCATCACTGTCTAATATTTCTTTATCCTAGATCTTGACAATATTGCACTTTACCCCAAACAGTACTTGAGTCCCATATATTAGTTATTCTTAAACACTTATATGATATAAAGTATGCCATGGTTTCTAATTTTTTATTTTTGTTTTATATTTATAAGTGTTTTGCCTGCATGTAACTGCACCATGTTCATGCAGTGTCTACAGAGACCAGTAGATGGTACTAGCTCCCTTATTTGTTAGACACCATGTGGATGCTGAGAACCAAACCCGGGTCTTCTGCAAGAGGAGCCAGTGCTCTCAAGCACTAAGCCATCTCTTTCGCCCCTCAAGTACGATTTTAACAGACTGGACGGAGGAAAAAGTACTAATAATTAGTGGGAAAAGCCCATAGCTTGAGTTTTGATGAAGAAACAAAGGACTAAGTCATTAGGAAACCAGGTGCTTATAGTAAATCGAAAGGGCGGGAGACTACTAGAAATGGCAGATGAAGAGAAAGGTGGAAATCATGCAAGACCTCCCTGAAACAAACGCAGGGTGAAACCATTCAGGATACAGATGTTAGAAGTTTATTATATCTAGTCTGTAAAGGTAGATTCGTTGGTGTTCTGCCAAATAAATCTATTGGGGTGGACTGAAAAAAGGGTGTTAAAAAGACTAATATGGACTAACATCAGCAAAAGGAAATAATAATCTGTTTAGCTAAAATTGTCTCAGGATGATTAGAGTTTATTCGAATGTAGGGAAAATTGAAGTATGTTTTTTTTTTTTTCAGCACTCAACTAGCCAGGGGTTCAAATGCTTGACAAAGCCACATTATAATCGAAGGCAGTAGGAGACCCCCTGCCCCCGCCCCAATATAATCTCCTTTGCAACTTGAAATAGATAAGTCCTGGTAGAGACATTTTGAGTGGGAGGTTTTGTAGTGCTTTTGTAGATCTGGGGGAAGAAAGTTGGCTGAACATTCAGGTAATGTTTGGTTAGCACTTAATGACCATGCAGGTGGGTAGGGAGTGGGAGATCAATGAGATACCTGTCATTTCAGAAAGCAGGATACAAAGTAAATTTATTTTCCTTGCCACCCGAATTTTAAGTTCAGTTCACTGTAGGATGTATTTTTAAAAATCCCTGGTGCAGTAACTTGCATTGTATAAGCATTCCAAAGAGGAGAAACCCACCAAGAAAATGAATAGCTTCCAAATTTAACAAATGATTCATTGTGAATAGGCTGTATTTCTATGGATGAAAATGTCAAAAAAATTAAAACTCAATTTCACAAATACGATCAAATTTTTCATAGTTAAAAAAAAAGACGTCTTAACTCCTGAGAAGCAACAAAAAGTTTAGAGCTACACATGTTGATATGTATCTGAAGACACTTAAATCCTTTTGTACACGTATGTTTGAAGAAATAAGCATTTTATTTAGGTTTCTGTGATTAGTTGACTCCAGTGAGTTGGAGATTATTTGTCTGCTCTTACAGATTATTACATTAAGGAAAAAGTGTATTAACACTATACTAATTAAGATAACAAGGAGAAAAGTTGTTGAAATATTTCAACATTGTTCAGGTTATTTGTGTTGTATTGTGGTGTACGCATGTGTGTGTGTGTGTGCTATCTATCGTCTTCCATTACTGTCGATTTTATCTTTTTTAGGCCGAGTCTCTTCACTGGATCTGAAGTGAGACAGAATAGCCAGTGAGGCCTTGGGGTCTGCTATTCTCACTCCCAGTGTGGGACTAACAGGCATGTACTGTCAAGCACAGCCTCTACTTGAAGGTTGGAGATCCATACTCAACTGCTCATGCTTGCATAGCAAGTTGTTCTTCCATTGAGCTGTCTCCTTATACCATCATTTATATTTTACTTAACACATTTTAAACTATTACCCTTTCAAAGGCTACCTGTGTGACAGGAATGGTGAGCAAAATTTAATCATGAATTATCCTATCTTCCCCAGGCTCCAGAACTGGAGTGCTCGTTTTATATGGAGAGCTGTTTGTGAAAAGTAGAACATATTCTCCAGAAGTTCAAAATGCTTCCAGGTCTTGGAAAATTGTAAAATGAACAAAAAGAAACAGTCTTGAGTACAGGGCTCAGAACTGAGTATTCAAAGAAGGACAGGAATTTTCCTGACACAATTCAATGGGGTGGTGCCATGGGTAGAAAAGTAGAGACCAAGTGGAGTAGGCTCACCTGGAAACTGTGAGAAGGAATCACGGAGACACTGGCTGCACCCACTCTTCATGGTGGTAAATAAACCCTGGAGTGTCCTAATTCATTTACACTTTATTGAGTATAAGTATTACCTTAAGAAAAAAATGTGAATTAGGATTTATCTCATGAGGGGCTGAAGAGATGAATCCATGGCTAAGAGCAGTTTGACTGTAAATGCAGAGGACTTGGGTTCAGTTCCCAGAACACACATGGCAGCTAAAAACTATCTATAACTCCAGTTCCAGGGAAGCCAACACCTTTTTCCAGTCTTCTCGGGCTCTACAAGACATGGATACACTTAAATATATTCAGGCAAAACACATAAAATTGAAATGATAAATAAACTGTTTTTAAAAGATTATATCATGAACTAAACAAAAATCATTAAACAAAAGCAAAGGAATTATAATTAAAAATCAAAGATAAAAATACAACAGAAAGTATCCATTAATCTAAAGAAAAAAATACACACATATGTGTATATAATATGCATGTATGGGAAAAATATATGTGTCAGAACAAAGACTATGGGCTGGAGAGATGGCTCAGCAGATAAGAGCACTGGCTGCATTTTCAGTGGACTCAGGTTTAGTTCCCAGAACCCACATGATGACTAAAAAGCATGTGTAACTCTAATTCAAAAGGATCCAACATCTTCTGGCTTCAATGAGCACAGAACGTATATGATACACTTACATACATGCTACCAAGAATTCATATATGAAAATAAAAACAAATAAATAAAAACATTTAAAGAACAAAGCATTTTCAAAGATTTCGTAATGGTAAAAATCATTAGAAAAGTTCATCTGCTGAGAGACTTGTGTCCAAAATGAATAAGAGCCCCTAATAATCATACAACATCTGACTTTTCTTAATAGGCAAGACTTGAAGTGGTAGCTTACCAAAGAGCTGATTGAATGCACACGATTCCATTAAGGGTAGAGAAGTATCACTAATCATTGGTGAAATTCAAATAATGGCTAAAACTGAATAGCCATATAGGCCGATTTGAAGTATACACGTACATAGCTTCACAGTACATGAAACCAAATAAGAGAGAATTTAAAAGCTCATCTTTTAAAGTGAAGATTGGAATACTTTCCCCTAAATAAAGAAATAGAGAACCATTAAAGTTCTGGAAGATTGAAACAACTCTACAAGTCAAAGTGATCGATCAACATTAAGGCTAATTATATCTAAATAAATATGTCATTTATAATTAAATATTGACTAACACCAAATAGGCTATATTTTCAATCATATGATAAATCTATGAAGACATAAGTTACAATTAACAGCAATAAACTGCAAATTCACAGACATTAAAGTATACTAAGAAAATAATGAAAGCAAAAGTGCACTAATACATTCAGTGACTGAAAAACCCTTAAAAGATAGATCTTAATATATCATCACATTTGATAAACAATGTGAAAACTAACCAGCCTCACTCAGTAAGAAATAAGTACCTTGAATTATCTTCTATTTGTTAAATAAATATAACTCCTACTTATGCAAGTTCTCCCAAATAAAGTATGTGACCACACAATATCTACAATAAGTCTTATTGTGTAACAAGGAATATGTAATTCCATATAAAGTCTTCCTTCAGAATGCAGAAAGAGAAGTGACATTTCTCAACTCATTTTATGAGTCATTGTCACCCAGGGCTAAGATTAGACAAAGGCAGATTAAAAGGTCTTTAGAGTGATCGTCTTCATCAATGAATTATATGTGTTTTTTTTTTCAAAATATAAACCACTCAAATCGAGGAATAAATTAAGAAAGGTAAATCATGACCAAAGGAATTTTTTATTAGGAAGAAAGTAATGATAAATATTCCTAATCTCAGAAGAACGTTTCTGCATAGACATTAATAAGGTAATACTCCTACATCAGGACTTTCTCCATTACATCTCACCACATGTTCAAAAATTAGAGTTCAAAATATTCTGTTGGCATCAGGACAGACATGGGATACTGTTACAAAACCCACATTTTAAAGTAGACTTATGTAAACTTAAATGATTTTCTAGGAAGGTAGTAGGCAGTTTAATGGAAAAGCAGGATTATTTCAACATGGGTGCCAAAACATCTGAATCTTAATATGCAATATAATTAAATGAAGAAATAAACCTCATCCTTCACCTCTTCCTTGTATGGCTCATCATCAAACAGGTCTCAGATTTTGTTAATACGAAACAACTAAACTCTAAAAGAAACAGAGGGGAAAATAGAAGTGATTCTGTGTTACAAAAAATGATTTTAAAAAAGGAAAATTAACATGAAGTAAGGAAATGACATACCAGACTTTAGCACATTAAGTCCTAATTTATTGAAAAGACACTGCTAGAAAAATACACATGTAAGCCACAGACCAGGAAAAGACCAGTTAGAAAAGTTCATCTGATGAGGGACATGTGTCAAAAATGAATAAGAGTCCATAACAATCAAAATACCTGACTTTACTTGATGGGCAAGACTTGAAGAGGTAGTTTACCAAAGAGCTAAGTGAATGCACATGATTCCATCATGGGCAGAGGAATATCATTAGTTATTGGTGAAATTCAAATAATGGGTACAATTGAACAGTCATGTAGACCCATTAGAAGGTCTAAAGTGAAGACTAACAATACACATTTTGGCAAAACAGCTAAATGTCTGCTCCATGTCTTGCTGGTGAAAATGAAAAGCAATGCACCAAGTTTGGACTACAGTGTGAATGCTTGTTATAAGGCTCATTATGCACACCCACAGTTCCCTACCAGTAGTTCTCCACTTAGGTCATTGATCAAAAGGAATGAAAGTACAGGAAGACATTCATTCAAACATCCATAGCATCTCTCTTTATGACAGGTTAAGAACTGGATACAATGCAAATTCCCACCAACTACTGAAAGGATAAAACCCTTATATTTCTAAAGAGGAATACTACTAAGCAATAATAAAAACAAAGTCACTACTCACATATACAACTACATAGATGATACAATATTATACTAAATGAATAAAACCAAAAACAGACACTGCCTACTGTACGCATCCATTTGTGTTCAGCTCACTAGAGAATGAAAAGATACAGTGAACACGTTTTATCAAGGCCTAAAGACTGGTGGGAAAAAAGCTGCAAAGGACGGCATGGAATATATTAGCCATGAGTAAAAGAATCTCCGTGTTTTGTAGTGGTTCTATTGCTATGCACGCTTGTGAAAAATCTTCCAACTGTTCAATGACAGTCTGTGAATTTCACGACATATATGTACATACCCGTAAAGATAGATTAAATATGTCATATAAATTATATTATTAATACAGAAATATGAACATATATTAAATATATTATATTAAAATAAAGTGATATCTGGTCTAACAGTGAAGTTTTCAAGAAGAACTGACTGATGAATGGGAGATGTTGGTATGTTTGCATTGTTAGGGAAAGACATAGCTGAAAGTCACAGAGACTCAGCTCCCTGGTGACTGTTTCGAACGACTTTCCTCCTGCTTGTGTGGAAAGGAATAGGATTCAGGAAAGTGTTCTCTGCTGTGAGAGATTGTTTTTCATGAGAAAGAAATCAATGTTCAATGCAGGCAACACAAATGCTTCAGACATTTGTTGATTTGAGGTTACTTGGCCAAATATTAATCTTCATTTTCATTAAGGATTTGATGTTTGGCATTGGCATTGCCAATAAATCTAATGGATTAAATTATGTGGAAGAAATCACAAACTATTGATCGTCATTTCAAGGCTGAGATGGAAATTACTTATATTGAGATCTGAAAGACTATATCAAAGTCGTTGACTTTACAGGGAGTTGTCTGAGCAGAAAGGAAATATTCCTGTTCCATGTGCACACAAATTACCTTAGGAAATTAAATGACAGCAATCGAAGCATGTTTTCAGTCAACTACAAGAGATTTAGCTAAGATTCTTCTCTAAAAGTAAATAACGGAAAACAAAAAATTTTAAAAATTTGTGATAAAACATATCAGATGCTATTACACGGAAAACCCCTAAAATGTAAACATTGGTATCTTATTCCAGACTGCTCTATCTTCTGAATGAAATCTTACTAGAAATTCCACATGATAAGCCAATTAACTTCCTAGGGAGAGAACAGAACGGGAAAAGAAGCGAGACATCAAAAACTCCTCATTTGTTACTGATGAATATAATCTGCATTCTGTGCAACCTGTTTGAGCATTCACCATTTTATCAAATGCTGTCCTGAAAGGTTGTATTGGAAAATGATCTCTTCTCTGCACATCTTTCAAAGGTGACTCCATCGTCAGTGTTTGAAGAGAGTGCCCCTCAGTAACAAATGATTATGGCTAAATGAGTCCCAGAGGTTTGCCACTAATGCAGAACAAAGGGTCAGAGGAGGAGTTGCAGTTCAGGATCTATTTTTCATCACTGCATAATGTTTTGCTTCACTGATCTATTCCTGAAAACCAAGTGCATGGCAGAGGCAGAGTACAGCCCAGAAATGACAAACACCTCAAACCTAGGATTGCCTCAGGGCTTGAGCAAAGTCACTGACTGTAGAAGGAGGGCTGATGGGCTAAAGTTTCTTTGAGTTCCTACACGAGGATGAGCAGGTGATGCACACATTGGTAGAGCCCACTGCAGCAGACCAAGATCCTCCTGTATTCACATTACTGTCAATCTGCATGGTACTATGTACCTTGGGGCAGAGTCATTTGGAAGCAGACAATTTTTAAAAAATCTTTTTTTTATTGAATCATTATATATTTCATACAGAACATCTCAATCAATCTTAATTATCTTCATGCTTCCTTCCCCAACAGCACCCCCTAGAATGCCCCAAGTGGAATTTATACATTCTTTCATCTGTGTTAAGGTATAATGTGTTATGTGAGTGTCCACAAATGACCTCAGTGCAGATGCAGATTCATCCACTCAGGTCTAGTCAGCCTAGTCAGTCCCTTGCTTTAGGAAGACTAGTTCAATCTCACCCAAAAGTAATAAGTTGCCAATATTTCTTAAGCAAAGGTTGGGGTCTGCTACACATTTCCCCAGTGCCATGCTGGGTTTTTGTCTGCTTGAGTTTTCATGGATCTTGAGCATGTTGAAGTGATGACAGTGGGGTTCACATGAGCATTTTAAAGGACTATAATCCCCTTTGTTTGCAACAGTGATATTGAAAATCACCTTTTTATTACAAGCCTGTCCAGTTCAGTGTCTCTTCTCCTCATTTTATCTCGTGCCCTTGCATCTTGCCCTGTATTCTTCACTAACCCCTTGTGGCTGCTGAATATCTGCATAAAATGGAGATGCTGCGCCGCCTCTGTTATTCTAATTAGCAGGGAACTCTGCTTCAATTTCCAGATGTTGGGGAATGACCTTCGCATCCATTTTCTGCACGTAATTATTGCAAATAGCTAGAATGTTTTTCTAAAGAATTTCCAAAATCAAATTAATTATGAATCACAAGGAAGATGAGCTTTTATTACCGTATCCAGAGAGGCAATAAAACAATGCTTTCAGACAGAGAAAGGAACAAATGACATAAAAATCCTTTGCATAGAACTATTATTTGTAATGAACGTTCCTATTGTAATTTTCAGCTATTGATTGAATATTAGTGTTTATAATTAATGATAAGAAAAGGGCCATAGTTTAGGATTCTGTTTTAGATTAGTAATTGTTATGACAACAAAAATATTTATTTCAGTTTTTTTCTTTTCTTCTTCCTAATGCTGAATTGTATGCCTTTTTGCAATGAGAACAAATTTAGACATACAGATATATCCTAGGCTCCTCTATTTTCGATGGTAGGTGCAGTAGTTTCTCACTCTACATGTCCCTTGTATTAGACACATTTTCTCACATGTTTAATTCCTCCATGCAGCCGCCCACCCCCTTACACTCTCAAGTTTAATTTGCCTAATCAACAAATTAAAAAAAAGCACTAGGGAACTAGAAATAAGGTGATTATCAATGCTTCAGGATTAGCCTTTAACAGGACAAAAGATTTGCAAAAAATAAAGTCACTCCATAGTATATAATTGATTGAAGTGTTCTTCCCAGTTGGACAGCACAAGCATATGCCATTTGATAGTTTTTAAATCAATGCAGAAAGGTCATCATGAGAAGAAGAAACTTTTGAACTGAGGTTTGAAGGACAGGGTGTTCTTTTTTTTCACAATTAGACAAAGAGAACGAACTGTAGACATAAGGTAGAACAAGAAATATGGGTGGATAGTTCAGGTATGTTTATTCAGATACTATGACTCTACACTGCATGATATTTAGGGTGAGGTATGGGGAAGGCTGCAGCATAAGAGGTTCAACATCAAGAACTTCATGAGTTTGGGTCTGAAGTTTAAAGACTTTCAATTGGGAATCACTGAAGAACTGAGAGCATAAAAAACCATTACCACACTTCAAATATAAAACCCTGCAACTTTCATCTATAACAAAACATTCTGTATTAAAATTTTATAAAACTATTTCGTGTATGTGATATATGACTCACTATGGTATTATATATATATTATCATGAATTACAGTGATGTGTATGTTAAATATGTTCTTTTAAATGATTTGATGAGCCATAATTAAGAAAAAATGATCATGTTTTATTCATATGAATGAAATAGTCTAATGTAAGCACATTAGTCTTAGGGTTGCTAACTTCATTTGAGAAAGTGATAAGTAAGAAAAAATTAACCTCTCTTTCAAAAAACATCTTTTATCTCCCACTCGTTCTTGTGCTTTCTGTTTCTCCCCCAAGTAAGTTCTGCTTTTCTGTCATTCCAACTACCTCTTGTTATTCCCACCATCAAAAGGCATCATTTCCTACACTGAAAAGGAGACCTTTAATGACATCCACATATATAAAATGAATAGTTAGAGATGGAAAATACTTCCTCCTGTTAGGGAAATCTTGAATAAATTACTGCTTTGTAGTTCAGACTGGGATGAAACTCCTAATCCTCTGGCTTGAAACTCTCCAGCAAATAGATTACTGGTCTTCTCTCATATGTTGAATTTAGATTATATATATATATATATATATATATATATATATATATGCACTATGCATATAGATACATACATCTCTCTCTATATATATATCTTTATATATGCCTATATGTGTACAGAGAGAGTAAAAGTAGAAAGGGAATTATTTGGAGGTGAAGGCCATCATTGAGAAGGGATAAGATAATTAAAAGGTGAAATATGACAAAAGTACCATGATATACTTATATGAAAATATTGTCATGAAATCCAATAACTTGTATACCAAGAAAAAGTACATGGTTTGACATCTTCACAAAATTGAGATAATACATGCAAAACCATTCAGTATGATAATGTTTTGTATGATCTCTGTGCATGAGTTCATGTGTGTATGGCTCCTTACAGTTTTCTCAGGTAGCTATATCCTGGCTACAGTGATTCTCTTCTGTATTTAGGAGGGAAAATCCTCAGTGTTAGTTCTGAAAATGAGAGTATATTTTCTAGAAAGCACATTCCCATTGGATGTGGCAGAGATAAGTTCTATTACCACTGATTTTTTCCTTATCTTGAACAGTAAGATTTTAAAAATTTTATTTTCATTTTAAAAATTTTGTGTTTGGGTGTTTTGCTTTCATGCAAGTTCACCATGTGCATACAATGCCCTTGGAGGGCAGAAGAGGGCATCTGAGACCCTAGAACTGGAATTATAGACAGTTGTGAGATGTCATGTAGATGCTAGGAACTGAACATGGGTCTTCTGCATACCAGCCAGTGCTCTTAACCACTGATGTATCTCTCCAGATTTGAACAAAAGATATTTAAGTGATCTTAGCATCAATAATTATATTAACATAAAGAAATTATTGGGCCTTCAAGGTAACTGACTAATTTATCCTCATGGATATACAACACACAATTTCTGGTAGCCTGGTAAAAGCAGTTAGGTCACACCAGCAGCTGTTTGAATTCCCAGGTATAGATAGCATCAGCATGCAGCATTCTCAAAACACCAGTGGAATATGTTGTAACTTCCTGTATGTAAGCTTTAGATTCTTTTGCAGAAAGACTCTCCAAAGATGGCTGGAAAGGAGGATTCATTTATTTCATGATGTGTCTGTCTTTCATTTATTTCATGATGTATCTCTCTCATTTATTTCATGACCTCTCTCTCTCTCTCTCTCTCTCTCTCTCTCTCTCCTCTCTCCTCTCTCTGTCCAAAACAGGAAAATAGGTTCCAGAAAAGAGCTTTAAAGATCTCAGTCAGCAAACTTTTAGGCAAGAGAATATTGACTTAGGTACAGTCTAAGAACATTTAACATACAATGAAAAAAATGAAATGTTGAAATGTGAAGAGCTGCTGTGATGTCAAAGCTGTCCAGCAGTGGACAGTCTTCCAGGTGGCTGTCTCCTGCCTTGTCAATAAATGCATGGTAGAGTGATCTAAATTTCTAGGAAGCCAGAGAAAGATGATGCCTAAATAGTCTACAATCAGACTTAATATAAGAATGGGTGTCCACCAGTCTAAGTCTGTGTGAGAAGAAATGCTCACTCTGGGCTGATGACGAGAAAAGAGAGAGAACTCTATAAAGATCGAAGCATTTCACAAAATGACATATAAAGTTAATCTCAGGCAAAATTGGAATATTTTTCTTTGAGATTACTGTGTGTTGCCCAGTTGGTTCCAGAATTTTAAATGAAATACTCATCAAGTTAAGAAAAAAAAATAGAAACTATTATTTTATCAAACAATTCAGTTCTATCAAGACATGAAAGTACAACAAGAGTAAATGTCTGGTAAATCCCAGAACTATGGAGGTAGAAACACAAGGATCAAGAGTTTGAGGTCATCCTGTGCTTCATAAGGAATTTGAGGCCAGCCTGGACACAACAGGACAGGGAGTTGTGGTGTATGCCTTTAATCCCAGCACTGGAAAGGCAGAGGCAGGAGGATCTCTAGTTCAGCCTGGCCTACATAGTGAGATCTAGGCCAGCTGGGGCTACAATGAGATCCTATCTTAACACTCCCCCGCCCCAGCAAAAATATGTTTTTGAAGTCAGCACATCCTAAAGCTCACCTTCTTAATCTTAATCATCCTCTTCGCTTCACAAACGTAAACACCGGTTTGCAGAGCGATTTCCATTTAGGATTGGGGCACATCGTTGGGAGACAGGCTCCAGTCCAAAAACATGATTCATTTTCGGATTATCTTGAGTTAACTTATTTCTTTAGAATGAATTTCACACAGCAGCTGGCTAATTAATGAGTCTAAAGGCACGGGTATAAAGCAGTTGGCCTTACAGCAGTCCCTGTTTAATAGAAAACAGTGTGTTTGATTGGCTTCCCCAGTTAGAAAATCCTGTTTCCAGCCCCATACGGTGAGGTTTAAATACTTTTTTTCCTGCCCTTGGGGGTTTGATATTTTTAATGACTAATTGTTTTCTGAAAAAGAAATAAAATGTAATGTTTTTTTCACTAGGAAGTCTGGTTTAGGTGACAATTGCAAATCTAATTTGGAAACCTGAATTAAAAATAAGCTTTCCTTTAAATTCATTTTGTTAATAATGTGATCAAGGCTTTCCACCAATACAAAGAAATAAGAAAATACAAAGAAGGGCCTCCCATAGTCCTCTCCTTCAAGCATTTGTTATTTCACTAGGAAAATAACCCTGAAGGAATACATACTTATACACCTTTAATTATAAAATTCCTATAGTAAATTCCTTATGGTAGGAATTTACTTATATAAAATTCCTTATAATAGATAGTAAATGTATGAATGTTCAACTTGGGGTGGGGATAGGTAGCACTTTGAAAACATAAAGAGGGACAAGACTTGGAGCACTTGGTGGACAAAGGACAGGGTACTCATTCATATATGAAGGAGGAGACATAAAAGGATGACTAAGTAAATGTATTTTTGTTCCTTTATGAAATAATAGTTCAGCTTGCTAAAATTAAACCTAAATAATTATGCAAATATTAATCCAAAACCTATGAATTTTCAAAAATTGGGTGGGGGATTAACTGTGTGTGTGTGTGTATGTGTGTGTGTGTGTCTTACATTAATTGTGGTAGCACACACGTTTAATCCCAGCACTGTGGAGGCAGAGACAGGGAGATATCTTTGAGATCTAGGCCATCCTGGACTATATAGTGGGCTCCAGATGGGCTGGGGCTATGTGGACCCTGTCAAAAATAAAAACAAAATATAAAGCATAAAAGATTTATATATATATACATATACATATATATGTATATAAATATATATTGTCTCAAGAAATTTGGAAAGAAACCCTTACTTGGTAGGATCAAAATTGCCCAATGAAATTTTTTTTTCACAATCATAGTTTGATCTAACATGGTATCAATCATATAGTCAACAAAGATGTTCACAGTCTTGTCCATATCCATTTCCCAAGCTCATATCCTTTATAGCAAGACTTACCTATGTTGAACATGATCTGAGACTTGTCGAGTCTCATCAGTGATTAGTAAAACATGCACAGAACTCATTCAGAGCATTCCATGACTAGTTTCTGTATTTCCGAGTTCAGACTCCTTGTCAAAGCAACAGGATAAACAAATTCAAATAAGAAGTACAAAGTTAGTTACTCCCAGCACTCAGGAGGCAGAGGTAGGTGGATGTGTGAGACTGAGGCCAGCCTGGTTTACATAGTGAGTTTTAGATGACCTGGGGCTAGGGAACCTTATCAAAAGCATACAAACAAAAAAAAAAAAGAAAGAAAGAAAAAAAACACGCAAAAAATTAAAAGACTGGAAAGCTATGATTACTCTAATTCTTGTTGAGCAATAATTCCATGACTGAAAAGCAGAAGTTCAAGGTGCTAGGGTTTCCCTCATCATAACAACAGCTCCTCACACATGAAAGCATTATTTCAGTGCCAAATCTACTGGGAAGGATGAAATTGTAGGTACTAATAGGAAATTTAGCTTGGAGATGCCAGAAAATACATGGCATCTGAGTCTTAAATACTGGCCGGTTATAAGTGTTTCTATCTCAGGGAAAAATGAAATCAAGTCTAAAATTAAATCAGAGATCGTAAAACAGATTGCATGATTGTTGTCCACATCATGTTTTAGATATATACTGCACAGTACAGGATTTCATGTTAGCTCTAATCTTATTTGCCCTGTTTTGTAGTCAAGCATTATGTGTGCTTTTCCTTAGATACACAGACTATTTTTTTGCAATAAAAAAATAGCAACCAAGGAAGATAATAACAGAAAAATTATTAATCATCATTTGGAATAATGAATGCCTAATTGAATCAGTATTTTGAGTACCATCATGGTTAATCTTGATTATCAACTTGCTGATACTTAGAATTGCCACGTTATAAAAACCTGGGTGTGTCTGTGAGAGCATTTCTAGAAGATCTACTCTGAAAGTGGGTGTTGCCATCTCATGGACTTGGGTCCAGGACGAATAGAAAAGGGAAATGAGTTGAGCATGCACGTTCATCTCTCTGTAAACCTAACTATGTAGAAAACACGACCTGACACCTTATGTTCCTGCTGCATTGCTATCTATGACATGTTGGAGTAGATCTTCTCCCTATAAACAAAACAAAACAAAACAAAATCTTCTTAAGATGCTTCCATCAGGTTTTGTTGATTTCGAGGGGTGAGAAAGAAAGCTAATACAAATTCTTACTCTTTATTCTTTCTCAGTAATATCCACTTGAAAAGCATATAAAAGTTGAATAGAAAAAAAGATATGAAAAGAAATAATACTCTGCTAAAATACTGACTGAATAATTACATTGCATTGGATTGACTGAGGACACAAATCTGTCTGTCACTCTTGAGGACATGAATTGATGTCTCACTGCCCAACGCTAAATAATTGACTGGCACCATGAGCCCCATGCCACCCAGAGTATGAATTATTTCTGTTCCACACTGGGCAATCAACAATTTGAATTCATTTCTTAATTGTGGATAAAGTGCTTCTGGGTGAAGAAAATGTTTTCCTAACCACCTTTTCTCCATACATCCTCAGTAACCTTTCTCTTCTTATTGTAGTGTGATTTGTTTTGGTTTCCTCACTGTTGTCCAGACAACCTGTCTGGCCCTCTTTTCTCCATGCCCCAACATAAGCCCAGATTTTCTGAGTAGCATCTCAAAATTCTGTTTAATTTTGACTTGTTAACAAATCTGCTTTCTTTGAATCAAGTGGAAGTCTCCAAAATATTGTGCTGCCAAATATGTAAATGCAATAATGAATACTGGTCATATAGACTATATATTTTCCTTCAAATTAATGAAGCATAGAAATAGGAACATAAGGATGATTGTCACTATGCTAAAAATAATATAATTTGGGAAGGCAACCCTATGGGCTTGATATTTCTCTTATTCCTGCCCAATCAGTGATTCTCATTCTAATCGTACTTCTTTCTCTTAGAGTTGGGTTTGCATTAGTCAATAAAAGAGATATTTAACAAAAGTCATAAAGAAAGGTTTTAAAAAATGCAAGATAGAATTCTTTCATGAAAATCTTCATTCATAAAGGAAAGAAAGGATGATTTTTAGAGAAAATGGGAGGTCTCAGGTAAAAAGTCCAAATGCTAAAGACACGTTTTCAAAGAATAGAAATATACCAACCCAAATATTTGTCTGTTTTATCTTTTAAATTAAGTAAGAGATTCTAAGACACAGTGGTTTGGATAGTGTTCTAGTTTGCCTTCAATTGCTGTGACGAAACACTCTGAACAATATCAACTTGGATAGGAAAGGGTTTATTTACATTGCATCTCCTGAGTCATAGCTCATCATTGAGGGAGTCCAAGGTAGGAACTCAGGGCAGGAACCTGGAGGAAGGAGCTGAAGCACAGGCCATGGAAAAATGCTGTTTACTGGCTTGCTCCCCTGGTACAGACTCAGCCTGCTTTCTTCTACAATGCACAACCACTTGCCCAGCAATGGCACAGCCCACAGGGTGCTGAGCTCTCCCACATTATACAACAATCAAGAAAATACTCCACACACATGTCCACAGACAAGTCCAATGGAGGAAATTCTCCAACTGAGGCTCTTTCAACCCAGTTGTGTCAAGTTGATATTAAATCTATCCAGCACAGAGGGGAAAACAGATGCAAGAATAAATGGGGATTCTTTTCAACTTAGAGGTATTGTTGTCACAAATTCAAAAGTATATGGACCACTAAGAGGACTTGTGAATACTATATTAGGTCAAAGAGAAAATAATGACAGTAAAATCAAATCCCAGACTTTCATATTTCAAGAGAAACCAGAGACAAGGGAGAAATCCACTATGTAGAATGGCTTTCTCAAACCTGAATTTTGAGAGATATTGAATCATTTACAATACAATTTCCTAGGTAGTGAGGCATTGATGAGTGGAATAACTACATTTAGATATAAAAAAATTGTCAAGCTATATTATTTATTGCACATGGAGAGGAAGAGACTGAAAAAAACCTGGTACTTATAAATGTCAATGTTACATAGCTTGGAGGTGATGAAGGTAAACTATAGACTCAGGATCACATCGTGGTTCCAAGACAAAATCCTCCTGTCTGGTACTGCAGTTTCCAGGGATTAGCATATTGTCACTGTTTAAATGGATTTCTGTGATTATTTCTTCATGTTTTGAGCTTAGAGACAGCTCTACTTTGAAAGCTGAATACAGAGGCTGACACTTATCATAAACTGAACGCACAGATTAGGGAACCATAATGAGGCACTTTCAAGATCTGAACTAAGCAATTTTTGGTGTTCACAAGAGCTTTATTTTAAATCATAAAACCTTCATCTCCAGAACTCTTTCTCTCTCAGTTCTTTTATCCTTTAGGAAATAAGTGGATAAGATACCAGATTAAGAAAACATTTCCTTAAAATCCCTGGTGCTCTGCCCTCAGAGGCGACAGCTGCAAACTCATATAAGCAAAAGGAAGATGTCACAGGTGTTAACCAAATAAATTGAGTTCCACACAATCACATATTTACTTGAGTACAGAGCAAAACTATGTACCCTCATTGTCAACATGTTGGACACTTTAGAGTGTGTCTTAGCAGCCAGGCTAAATTCTGATAGAAATACTTGATTGCCCTAAACTCTACTTAGGAATTGACATGTATCTACTCCTACATAATATTAGGGACTCCGATGGGAGTGTGGAGTATTAAGGCATGAGTAAATATAAATATATACCCTGGAAATTTACACATCCATATTTGCCAGCCCATTATTACATGTATATATGTGAAAGCAGGTTTTTTTTTATTGTCCTGTCATGATTCAGTTACTTGAAGAGAATTAAAATTAGAAAGGTTAAAAAACCTTTTGAGACAATGTCTCATGTAGCATAAACTAGCCTCAATATTATTATATAGTCAGAGATGACCTTAAGTTTCTGATCCTCCTGCCTCTATATTTCAAGTACTGGAATTACTAGTATATGCCACCATCCTTGGGTTACAGGGTTCTTGGGATCAAACCCAAGGCCTTGTGTATACAAGGCAGGCATTCTACCAAATGAGTGATACTCCCTGACCATACAACACAATATCTAAAATCAATACTAACAAACATGTTTTATTTTTGCACATGATTTAAATTGTACTGACCATCAGAATTAACTAATTTTAGACAATAACAGAATTTTTATATCAATTCTTTCCATAATTAGCATGAGCATGAACTGGGCCTGTAGGTATTCTCTGCCTCAGTTTCCATGTTAATAGAAAGTTGACTGAACAATTGTGAATCTTTTTTTTTCTTTTTAATGTAACTTGTCAGCTGGAAAGAGTAACTGAATAAAAAAAAAATACCAAAACTTTTGCAGATTATTTGTACTTTAAACTCCCCAAGGGTCACAAGACAGAAGTAATATGACAGATTTTTATTCATTCAATTTAGGAAGTAGGGGAAATGAGGCGTGGGAAATTTTAGTTTTCCACTCTCAGTTTTCTATTTTGCATACTTTTATAAGATGCAAAATACTAAATAATGTACCTTGCAGTCAAGCACTCGAAAGATAATGCTGTGCCAAGCCCTAGTTTAAGGGGATATCAAAAGGGGCAAAATAAGTTTGGAAAGTTCTAGTTTCAATAAAATTAAAATCTAATGTGGGGGTTCCTAAAAAAGGATATGCAAAATTGAATTGCTTTTAATCTTTCTTAGCTAGAGAAGTTGGCAAGGCTTCACAGGTGAACAAGGACAAAAAGTAACCTTGAAATAGACTTTTTGTTTTCCAGTTTCTGAAAATAAAATTTGGATGATTTTTAAGAAAAATATGCATAAATATACTTGACTTCTCTTACCTATGACTGATATTTCCAAATTTACTTTTTTATGTGACAGGAAAAATTAAAGGATGAGTCTAACCTTGGATGGTTTGATCATCAGGGAGCAATAAATGTACATGTGTATATCTATATGTAGGAATGGCACCTTGGTCCTGAGAGACAGCTGATTGTAAGGACTGAGAAGTATTCTCAGTTGTGCTTGACAGTCTTACAAGTAGTTTTATATGTGAGGACAAAGTGCCCAGTGCAAAGACTTATGCAACTTAGAGTTCCACTGTTTGCACTCCAAGAAATTAAAACATTTATTGATTCTTTGAAATTTCCATAAAACGTATTTTAATCATGTTCAGAACTCCTCCCTCATCTGTATCCCTAACCTCATATAAACCACTTCATGTCCTCTATTATTACATTCCTTTTATAAAGGCCTATTGAGTCTAATTTGTGTGCCTCAAATGATCTTAGGTATGGGTCCATCTCTTGGAGTTTGGTTAGTTTACCAAACATCACAACCTTAAAGAAAACTGACTCTCTCTCCCACTACCAATTACCAATAGATCCTCAGCTAAGTCTGGAGTGTCTTGCCCACAACACTTATCCATGCTTGGTTTTTGTTTGGCTTGAGCTTGCATAGATCTTACGCATGCAAACACAAGTCCTGATTTCATATGGCACCAACCTTGTGGTTTCCAGCCAACATATCCTCTTAGTATTCACGTACCACCTCTGACTTTTACAATCTTTCCAGCCTCTCTTCCACACTGATTCCTGGCTCTTGGGAAGAAATGGTGTGATATAGGTGTTTCGTTTAGTACTGAGTATTCTTTAATCTTTTAAATTCTTTGAAGTATGAACCAGTAATGCATATCTATGTTGACTGCCATCTGCTGCAAGAAGAAGCTTCTCTGATGAGCGTTGAGAGATGCAGTATTCTATGAGTATAAAAAGAAGACATTGGGAGTCAGTTTAATACTATGTCTATCTAGCAGAATAACAATGATAGCAATTTCTCCTCTATGGCTAGTGACCTGCCTAGTCTCTGGTTCTTGGCCCTGAAAACAGTGGAAGTTAGAAGCTAGTCTTAAATCTAGTCAGAAGGATGATGTTACTATCATAACAGTGATGCCACAAATTAATGTTTTTCTTGTTGATTTTTTTTTAAACAAAGCCTTCCTGTAGCCCCACCTGGCCTTGAACTTGAACCCTCTAGGAAGGCCAGGGTAGCCTCACTTTCACAGAGATCTGCCTCTGTATCTCAAGTGCTAGGATTCAAGGCATATGCCACCATACTTTTCCAGAAAAGCACTTTTGAGTGTTGACTTCCTCATCAATTGCCCTTGAAGAAGTTTCATTCTGTTGCATTCAAGGGACTCTGAGTTTCTGTTACCTGCACCCAGACAGAGATTCAGTAGTATTATCACAGATCTGCTTTTGTCTTCAATTCTTAACAGGCAAAAATTTCCAGTGGAGTCTCACCTTTGCCACTTGTCTGAAGAAGACCACCTGTTCCTTCAGAGACATCCAATGCTCCTGTGTTTCTGAGGACTCTGTTTCATAACCAGGGTTTAGCTATGTGTTTTAAAACTCATCAATACTAGCCCACTATAAAGCACTCCATAATATCCCATTTTTCAAGACAAGTCATAAACTTCTTCATTATGCTATGTGAGCAGACTGACATTTAGAAATAAACAGGAGTGAATATCAAGCAATTAAGGAATTACTTGGTAAGTTTCCAACCACAGGGAAGGAAATTGTCTGCTTTCGTAAGAGAAGGCTGTCAAATACTACCGCTACCAAGACTGCTAGGAGAGAGGGTATTTCCTATTTCCTAATTCCTTTTCCTTCAGGTTTTACTTTCCAAGAATGAGCCCATATTTCATGCCCAGAGAAAGCAAGCAAGGCTGAATGGTTCTCCCTATTGAGTCTATGTTGACACTCCAAAACTCTTGGGACAGTGGAGAATAGGGTATGTGCTCCACTATGATTCTAAGACTGGTGGTTTTAAACAGTTTTCCCCTTATATTACAAACACAACAAATTGAGTCATCTGTTTCTCTTTAATATTGGGCTCCCAAAGCTTAAACATAACAATATGCTCTATAGATATGAAAACATAAGATTGCTCCACTTCCGAGTGTTCCAGCTTGAAGTTGTCCCTATGTCAATTATCTCAGGAGATGCATTGTAATAGGAGTTGGATTCCTTGCTCTTGTGGAGTTCTCCAGAAGTCATTGATGAGGCTGAGAAATTAGGTACAGTGACTGTCCAAATGAGGGCTGTATCTTAAACTGCAAGCCATTCATTTCCTGTCGGGCCTATGGGTGTCCAACTGCTCAAATCTTTTCTCTATTGTCTTTCTACCTAGAATTAGAAAAAGGTAGTTTCATTTCATTTGTTGAAAAGTGTAATAGCTAATTTACTAAAGTAATTCATGATACTTTTTTGTTTGTTTGTTTAGGGTACAGCTTTGAGACAAGAAGCTTACATTTTAGGAGGTCTTATGAGCTAAGCTTTCCTGGGAGAGAATGTGATCCTCTTAGCCAGACCACTACTGAATATGTCTTTATATGACATGAGAATGGTTGATGGAATAAGTAGTTATCAGTGATCAGCTTAACTATTAGTCCCTTTCTCCAGGAGAGAGAATGCAGGTCTGAGAATCCTAATTCTCTAGTCATGTCCTAGATTCTGGAGAAGCCAACCCCATTATGGCACTATCTGGAGATTCTCAGACTCCCTTATCTATCCCAGAGCAGCTGTTATTGCTGTTAAGAGAATTTCATGGTTATAGGAGATATACACTGGAAAAGCAGAATAAAAACAAAATACAAATACCTTTAAAATCTCTCTGTGTGTCTCTTTCTGTCGCTTTCTCTGACTCTCTCTCTCTCTCATCTCTCTCCTCCTTTTATTTTCTCCATCCTCAAAGACACATTTTCTTTCTTGTCTTTAAGTTTTCATCTCAGAAACATTTTCTGTACTGACCCCTATATGTCTTAAAAATATAAATGTTTATTTAAAGAAAAGCTGTGGGAGGAAACTATTGAATCATTAAGTTTGCTATTCATTCTGAAATACTGCAAAGACTACACCTTTTTATTTTAGTTTTTCTGTATTTGTATTTGTATGTTGTATGTGTATGTGTATATACAAGTTTGTATATGTAAGTACTTAAGTGTGAGCATACCAGAGGTTGGAATCTGGTGTCTCTATCAAATGCTCTCTACCTTATTTTTTGAGTCATTGTCTTTCCGTGAACCCAGAACTCACCATTTAGTCAAGACCAGATATCCAGGAAGGCTTCAGGATCCTCCTATCTCAGCATCCCCAGAGCTGGAATTTTAGGTGTCCTTGTCATGCCTGGTTTTACAGCGGTGCTGGGTATAAAATCTCATGTCCTCTAGCTTATGTTGCACACACATTACTTACCGAATCTTATTTCTAGCCCCCAAATAGGTCATCTTTAATCTTCCTGCACTACAAGCAAAAATAGATATTGTGATAACTTCATTTTATGGTGGAAGAAATAAGATTCTCTCAGATTATGTACTTTTTGAAAATCATAGCTCACAAGGACGTGAGTCCTAAGATTAAATTCAGGACCATAATTCTTCTTGCTCACCAGTTCTCTTCAAAACCCTCTTTCCGCTTCAATTTCTCCAGCAGACAGCCTTTCAATGTTTTTCTTTGTTTATTTGTTTGTTTTCCCTAGCATTTGTTGTTTCTCTACATCTAAATATATTGTTTTGTTTTTGACTCCTGGACAGAGATGGGAACAAAATCACTAGAGAATTACAAAATTCAAAACAAAACAAAACAAAAAAAATCAAAGTAATACTCCAGCGATACAATAGTTCAAGAAGAGACAAAGGCTTATATTCCATGTACCCTAGAGGTCAGTGTGGAAACAAGGCGTTGGCTCTGGGGATCCTAGAATTTCTATACAATTGAAGTTTATATTCTAACTGTCCCAGAGTTGACCAGGGAACTAGGCAATTCTCTCTAGTGTTGCCAGGGTGAATCTGGGATCACTGCTCCAGTCCTCACAGAGCTCAGAATGTTAGGATGCATCTGACTCCATCCACTTGCCCTGGTGACCAGTGTGCAAAGTCTATCGTTCTGCCACTACTTAGCTAAGAGCAGATCTCAGCAAGTCTACCTTAGAATCAACACAAAGCTTTGCTGATCTCTACAGCTGATTTCATGTAGCCATCCCTTTAGGAAGAATCACAAAAAACAAAACAAACAAAGAGATTCAGAAGACGAGGAGTTTAAAACTGGAAGACTGATTCATGACAGAGCCTAACAAAACCTGACAAGGAAACATGAGGGATATAATACAACTCCTAATCATGACCCATACTCACCTTCCAACTCCCATGTAATGGAATCCAAAACCACAGAGAAAGCAGAAATGTCTAAAAAAGTTTGAGTGTCTTAAAATTAAATAATGACAGCATTGAAGATTCATGTTACATGAACCCAGGAGAGCTGTGACCATCCATGTTTTGATAAAGGTGTCAAAAATTATGTAGGGGTGTTGGAGAGACTCTGCATCAGTGAGAGCCTTTGTAGAGGAGCTGGGTTTGGCTCTCAGCATCCACATTGTGGCAAATGTGGATATTTAGGGACAACAGACCCGCTCTCAGTTTTCTGAGGGCAGTGTATGCACAGGTGTACTTACATGCAGGCAGAACACTCATACACATAAAATAGAAATAAAAATTACAACAAAACATGGGACATATAGTAGGTTAAAAGTCTGTTCATGATATGCACTGGAAAAACTGAATATCCAGCTTCAGAAGGATACACTTAGGTCCATATCTTTCAAGCAGTACGAAAATCAACTGTATGTGGATCAAAGGCATTGTTTAAAACCCGAAATACTGAAACTGCTGATGGAAAACTGCTGGGGAATGTACTTCAAGTTATTAGGGTAAGTAAGAATTTCTGAACAGAATTCCAAGAGCATAGGAACTGGTTAGTTCAAAAATCAACAAATGAGACTATGTTACATTAAAAAGTGCCTGCATAGCAAAAGGACCTGTTAGGTGTACAAACAAACAGGCTGCAGGACTGAAGAAAATCTTTACCAGCTTCAGATGCTGGGGTTAGTATTCTGAATTTACAAAGAACCGCAAAAGACAAACACCAAAAGATCCAAACTGCCAATCAACAAATGGGCTAATCAAATGAACAGACAGTTCTCAAATGGTCAATTCCCGAATTAGCTTTCTGTTAACAATGATGAACATGTAGGTCAAAAGCAGCTTGGAAAGAAATGGTTTATTTGGTTTACAAATTATAATACATTGTTGAAGGAAGTCAGGGAAGAAGGTCAAACTCGAGGCAGGAACCTGAGGCAGGGAGTGAAACAAATATTAGAGGAACCCTGCTTATCGTCTTGTTTTGGGGGCTTACATTCAACTACTTTCTTATACAGTTCAGGCCCACCCTCTAAAGGATAGAAATTGAGGGAAATAACCTGGGTAAAGGAAAGCTAAAATGTCCCAACATCAGAGGTATATGCCCTGGTCGGTCTTACAAGGACTCTGGTTGTTCCCATATGAGTGGTATTGGAATGTTCTGCATAATATCATGAGTCATTCCTGAAAGAAGTTAGCATCAGCTCCTGTTTTCTACCTACCAAAGAAAATCATCCAAAGAAAGACAGAGATCAAAACTACTAAAAGTAGGGAGAGCAGTGCAGAAAATGGGCTCTAAGAGGGGTGTCAGTAGTAACTGATTATAACACTTAAAGGAGAATAAATATAAATAAAGCTCAAAGTCCTGAACACAGAAGCCTGGCCACTAGTAATCTGGTCTTTGTTCACCTCTACAGTCCTCTTTGGGGGCTACTGGGAGCTTCCTGATAATATCTAAGCTGGAGCCATGTTTAGAAAAGTTTCCAGGGGTCTTTATTTCTTCCAATTTTCCATTCCTTTAATGATAAGATTTTTGCCCTTTTATGACTAGTACATCGGCCTGATGTTACAGTTCACATTTTGTTTTGTTGTGACTTTAAAAGTCATCTATAGGATAGATAATTGGTAAATAATTTTAAAATAGAAAATATGTTAGTCTACTGATATGAAACAAGAATGGATAAATGTCACACCTTTGCATCTAGAATATTTTATCCTAAAACTGGGCTTTGTTCAACAGACGACTCCATTAACAGTGACATTTCTAAGACAAAGTTTACTACAGTGTTCATTTTCCATAATGATATGCATTTTAATTTCATCTTTAACATTTATTAAAGTAATAATTCTTTAATATATTTTTATAAAACAATTATGGAAATATTATCAAGTTCAAACACATTCTGAAAACCTTTTAATTTAAAGAAAGCCCCCATTGCCCTTCACACTGATTATTCTATCTAACCAGGCACTTAAAATGACAAGGTCATACTCTTGGATGTGACATTTAAACCCTTTGAATGCCCTAAAACAAATTATTCATTATTCACAAATTCAAAATAAAATAGCAAGGTCAGCAAAGTGCATCCCCCACATTTACAACCTGAACAAATCATTAAGTTTCTGTAATTATCTCTGTTTTATCAGAAAGCCAGCAACCTCCCACTCAGCCATACTCTAGTCACCATGTCACTATGTCCTTTTACCATTTCACTGAAAAATAATCAATCAGGAACAATGGCGCCATTTTGGTCTCGGGGAGCAAATTAAATAACAAATGGTCAAATATTATTAAGAAAAAGAGCAGACTGAACTCTGGGTAACATTACAAGTCAGTCCTTGTTAGCTTAAATCTTTCTTATTACTTCCCCCTGCTGAAGTCTAAAGTTTACTCAAGTGAGGTAGGTTCTCAGCTCTATTGACTGCAGAGTTCTCATATGTTTGTGTGGACAATTTTTGAAACAAGTATGAGATCATATGTTAATGACCTCAAGTACTTTAATTGCTCAGAATCATCACTTCTTTATCAGTCAATGTAAACTGGCTAAAAAATTCTATGACATTTTTTCAAAGAAGTCTTTTAATCATTTGTAAGGAGCTCTCGGTATGGCCATATTCATTTTCGAAATTCTGTGTCTTATATTACCACACTTACTCACTTATCCTCTGATGACTACTACTCACACACACACACACACACACACACACAAACGTACATGCACACACGCACACAAACATACACACATTCGCACGCACGCACACACAGGTACTGAAATATCTCTCTTCCCTTATTCAAGGTGTCATTAATATAAATTACTGCAGCAACAGAAGCAGAGCTTAGTTTTTATAAAGCAGACTAAAGTTTAAGCTTTATATTGTTGATTACAAGGAGAATTGAAAACAAGTAAAATCTTGACACTGAATATCAGATATGAATATTATAAACTCTCTCAGATCTTTCATTTCTGTGAGTTCTCCTCAATTATGAAAAGGGATGAATCTCTAAAAAGAAACATTTCCCAAGAAACAAATTAACAACAATATAAATAACAAACAAAAGCACAACTAATATTGATGAATATCTTCAGAATTGCTTAATTTAATATTACCAGAAACCGTGGGTGGTTGATATTATCACTTTCATACCAATTGAAGTTTATGATGTTTAACTAATTCACTCAACCTCAGTGTAGTTGATAAGAAATGGAGCCTGAACCTGAACCCCAGTATTTCTGATAAAAAGTTGGATTGTACTTTGGTTAGCTCTCCAGAGGTTGGATAACTGATATGCAATTTGTCAAACTTTCAGAAGAACACACAAAATACAAATTTTTGAACAGCAGTTTAAATCATCTTCCTCCAGCCTATTGAAGAGGCAAAAAAGAAACTTTAATCTGAATCAGCGACAGGAGGAACTCATTAAAAATTTTTAGCTGCCGCAGTATCGTATGGAGATTTAGCCATAGAATGTTGATTTTAAAACTGTTTCTGTGATGACTGTGCCATGATTATAAGATCATTGAAGGCATCTGAGAAAACCTTGGTGCTACAAAGATTTGTTTTATTTTTGCTGTCATTCTTAGTCACTGAAAGTGAAAGTACACTTGCCTTTGAATTGTAAATGGATTGTTATCAATAATCTGGCAGGAACACCTTTACTAACAAGAAAATTGATATGAGGTTTTTTGATAAATATTGTTATCTAGTTTGGTGGAGAAAGGGTGGAGTCTGTTATATACCACTTGACTTTTTTTTCAGATTCTCTCTTCATTGCAAAACCTAAGCTACCAGTAGGACATCCAGTGATGCAAAACTGGGAAGAAGTGCTGTTCTAGTTACTTTCTATTGCTGTGACAAAACACTGACCAAAACCAATTTGGGGAGTAATAAGTTTATAGCAGCTTCCACTTCTGAGGCACAGTCTATCTTTGAGGGAAACTAGGAAGGAACATGGGTCAGGAACCTAAAGCCAGGTAATGAAGCACAGAGCAAAGAGGAATGCTTCTTTCTGACTTCCTCTCCTGGCCCATCCATATTTTGCCTGGTTTTGTATACAATGCAGGACCACCTGCCTAGGTGTGACAGTGCCCACAGTTCACTGGGCCCTCCCTTATCACTCAGACATCAGGAACATGCCTCACAGACATGTCTACAGGCCAGTCTGATAGAAGAAATTCCCCAGTTGAGGGTTCTTCTTCCCAAGTGTGTCAAGTTGATAACTGAACCTATCCAGCACAATTACAAATGCTAAATAAAAAAGAACCCATAAGAGTATTTTCCACAATACGATTGGAAGCCTGAGAAAGAACTGATCTATTCAAAACTATACTCTCTTTAGCCTGAAATTAGAACCAAGTTGATGTAAATTTGGATCCCTTGGTGCACAAGATTTTCATTCTCAGCACCAACTTTTGCATTGTACTATAAAGGCAAATCTAAGCATTGTCAAGGTGAGTACAATAGCAGAATGGAGAAAGATGCAATTATCCTAAAACCTAGGAATTCGGTCATGGTCTGAGGACATATTGGCTCCTTATCTCACTAACTCTTCCTATTTGAGATGATTTAATAGTTTTTTTTTCTTTCACAGAAGATGTCAGTAAATTCCATCATGAAAAAAGATGCACAAACTAATAATGGGATAGTTGTGTTATATTGTGAGTAATAGCCCAGGGCTTGGAGTAGACCAGAAATAACATCCATGCGTGATTTCCTCATTGACATGGACTAAAGCTTTGGAAAACATAATCTCTCAAAGTCATGTAATGGTATCAGAACATATTCAAATTTTGATTATTAATATTATACATGAGCCTAAATCTGTGCACCTTGACTGATATATAATAGAGGGTCAACAATAAAGAAGCTATTACTAGTTACTCATAATAATGTTATTATATTTTCAAACTTTTTTTAATAGAAATAGTTCATTGAACTGTAGAAAACAGAATTAGGTACTAATTATTCAAATAAAAACAGAAAAGTGATCAGTTTGAATATTTGCTTGCCTATAATATTCTGTGGGGAACACTTTTATTTCTAGATGTGATATATATTGCTCCAAATGTCATTAATCATAGTTTCAGGAGAAAAAGACCAAACCTTTAGTATTAATCTGGAAATCACATCATCCTTTAAAGCTGCGTGATTCATTACACAATATTCAGAACCATGTGACCTCAGTTAATGTTATTTAAAGTTCCACTTCATTTTCTTCTAGAAGATTCACCATTGTATGCATACCTTAAGCTAATTTGATTTATTAAAACTTACTTAGACACATATTCAAAGTATATTGCTTCTAAAACTGCTTTTATCCTCTTATGAAAAATTCTTACATATTTAAATTATTTCACAAAATATCCCAGAATATAATACCAGTAAATATACTCCAAGTGAACTTTACCAAAGCCCAGTGCTTGTTGTGGTCACTGATATTTTTTTCATTCTTTTTCTTTATAATCAAATGTTGGTAAATTATGGAAACAATGATACGTCCTACAGAAAATACAGATCTAGATTTTCAAATATTTTTCACTTACTGGCTATGAGGAAGAGTGACCTAATTACTTTTCTCTATTAAAAAATGGCCAAATATGTTGGAAGTTTGGTTAAATGATTACGGTTTTATTATAAATTCAATAGCAGAAGCATACTAGGTGCTACTTTGGTGGGCCATGTGGGTTGGACTGCATGCCTAACTGCCTTCATTGATGACATGCTGCACAAAGCAACAGGCCAGATAGAATAATACTTATGAGAGTTTATGTGGAGAATTTTGCAGGAGATATGGTTGATTCTATCTCTCCTTTTTTAATGCTTTAAGTAATTGAGAATCCATTTTAAAGAGATAATGACACATATACTCTGCTCAACATGCTAATTTCTAGTACATCTGGGCTGGTTACAAGTGTCAGGATTGGAGTTTATTTCAGTCAGTTACAAGCTGCACAAGTAACTAAAGTTCACTCATTCCCTCTATTTCTTCTTCTGGCAGATATGATTAAGCTGACTAATTTGCAAGTAAATAAGAAGCTTTACAGCACCAAATAACTACAAAAGGACAGTTATAATTGGCAAGGGAATGTAAATCCTTTATTCTGGCATTGCAATGAAATTGATTCTAGGAATGACAATTTCTATATGTGAATGCCTTATCTTTTCTATCAGTACCACTTACATCTCTCTATATATTTCAGGTCTGGAAGCAACGTGTAGATAGATATTGTGTCTTCTTCCTAAAAGTTATACAATAAATACCTAATTGCTTTCACCATGGTATAAGAAGGTTATTTGATATTGTTCTAATGACAGTGCTGTTTTTAGAACATATTTGTCTTCTGAACTTGTTTTAGTTAGTTAAAGGTTGTGTGTGTGTGTGTGTGTGCATGTGTGTGCATGTGTGTGCTTGACAAGGTCAAACTGAAATACTTAGAGAACAGATCCTCTGTTTTATTTACATTATCTTGTAATTCTGATTCAATTTATATTTAATTTCTGCACACGTTATTATCACTGTGTATCTCCATATCTCCATCATCCTTTCTTAGGTACAGTTCTAACTCTTTGATAAGATATAACAAGAATTAGAGAATACTAATTAGATGACACTTGAATTAGAAGAAGGGTATGTTAGAAACAGAATCGTGCAGATACAATGTTTCTCCTCCATCTAAATTAAGGACTTGAAGATCTTGAATTAGGATCAAAACCACAGGGTTACTGATGACAGAAATAAATCATTTATCAGTCCACACCTATAGACCTTACATTTCATTCTCTTCCTACTATACTTCTGTGGTTCTAGAAACAGTTATTTATTTTTGTTTCTGTTCAAATATAAATTCTAAATAGCACAGCTGCTAAAATCTAGGGTTTAAGTACACGTTATGGATTATGGACATGCTTGTTCATTCTGAGAATCCCACTATCTTAAAGAGGCTCTTTGATTTGGACAGTTGCCTGTGAAAAACTGGCTTCCGTTTGACAGAACTGCTTCTGATTCGATGTGTGTGTACCTGTCCCCTCAGACACCAGCAGTAGTTGTGATTCTTGGCCGAGGCGATTCCTCTTACTCCTGCTGCAGGTGGTTAAGGTTCTCACCTGGAGAGCATTCAGGTGAACATCTGCCACAGTGTGTCGCAGCGGAGGGGTGGGCTACTCCCCCACTGTTCTCATTCCAACAAAATAGCATGAGGTGGAGCAGCATATTTCCCAGCTACATGAGAAGAATACTTGTGACTTTGAGCTAACAGAATAGTACTGATTTCTTTTTTTCCTCCATTTTACCTGACTGGATTTTATAAATGTGTTTAATCTGTGTTATTGTGTGGCTGAGCATATCCTTTATATTAATCAAATAGCTCAGGGTACTTAAATGATCCTTTAACTCAGAAAAAGAAAAAGCATGAGACATGGGTGCAGATGAAATATATGCAATATACACGTACACATAAAATTTTCTTATTATTCAGAAAAAAATATGTTGAAGCTTCAGGTTTTCTACTCAAAATAGATGCCATGTTGGTGCTTGGATTCAAACCCAGGTCCTTTCCAAAGCAGTCAGTGCTGAGCCATCACTTCAGCCAAGCAATCCGCTTACTACATGTAAGTTAACATAGAGGATTTTCAACTAAACAGACTTTTTTTATGTTGATTCTGACATAAGTCTTTACCTTACTAAATCTTCCCACACAGGAATCCTAGCAGTTACTTTACAGGGAAATATACAACCTTAAAAGCAGCTGAATGATTAATAACTTACAGTAAAAGAGACAGATTAATGCTGTCAATGAAGCAGAATTACAAGGTCAAACAATCACTGAGAAAAGTGGCAAGATATTCAGATTTAAAAATCAAGGAGAATGCCAGGCAGAGTTGCTTGTCTTTAATCCCAGCACTGAGGAGGCTGAGGCAGAGTCAGGTAGATCTCTGTTAGATGGAGGCCAGCCTGGTCTACAGAGAAACTTACAGGCCAGTTGGGGCCAGAGGGATATCTTGTCTCAAAACAAAACAAAATCAAGAGGAACTTTAAGAAAATCAAGCAGTTACAGGTGCCCTTGTTTGAAAAAAGACATTTTCCAGATGAACTATTCATAATATTTTCCTGACACATATTGGGCCTTTTGAAGTTCAACTGTTTCTCTCCTTGAATCAGATCAAATGGAGAAGACAAAAGAAATATACTGTATGCGCATGTGTTCAGGAGGAAAGGAGACAGATTAAAGAAATATTCTAGAGTAAAGCATGGAGGGCCAGGATGGGGGATATTTTCAGTTCTGTCATTTATAATACTGCCTTCCTTCTTTCGATACTTTCATTTTTTCCCCTGAGTCTAAATAAATGATGTATCAGTTGAAGCAATCTTTTCTGAGAAGTCTCAGAGGGTCTTACCAACTGCATATCCTCCACCTTAAAAAGGCTCACAGAGTTGAAAGTCCACAGTAGTCAAGTAGCACAGGGAAACTGGTGAAGTGTTATAAACTCAGCTATTTGACATAATTCAAAAGACACAAACTGATTCGAGCAGAAATAGTCATGCCATCTGAAGGTCAATTGTCCTCAGTGGATCACCAGCCTCTGGGCATTTCCTGACAGGAATGTGTGGTTACAACCTAGTAAGATTCTCAGGAATAATGAGATTGAACGTAAATGCTAAAGATACAGAAGTAAGAGAATATATATGATTCATTGAGGAAGAGGGTAAGATAAATAATAAAAACATAGGAAATAGTGCAAGTCCTAAGCAGACAGAAGCTTTGAGTGCACAGGAATGATGAAAAGGAGCTCTAGCATGGAGAGAAATTGGGGTGTTGAAGCCACGGCTCTTTAAACACATTTTCCTCTCACGCTGTGTCGGCAGAATGAAGAACCTCACACACCTGATCCCAGCAACTGATCCAGAAACAGAAATAACTGTGATAAAGCCAGTCATGGTGATGCACTCTTGAAATCCCAGGCCTTGAGATATGGAGACAAGAGAATCAGAAATTCAAGGCTGTCCCTCTATCAAGCAAGCTTTTGGCTAGTCTAGGCTATGTCAGACACTGTGTCAAAATGAAACAAACAAAAGAAACTTGTATGAGAGCTATCGTATATTTTAAACAAAATCTCAAGTTTTAAAATACTTTGTTCTATTTGAATTTTTGCCATTTGGCTTTTTCACTTTAGGATTTTTTTTTTAATATCTAGGTTTCTTTTGTTTCTTTTATAGTCAACTAAAGGACCCTTTTACACACATCCACTCCTTCCCATCCATGTCTGTGAGAGGAAGGTGACAGTGACATGGTGCTGCTTCTGAGGCCAGCCATTAGGAAGCTCTGAGTGTTTTTGCCAACACCAATGCATGAGTTCAACTCTTGTGCAGAACAATTCTTCACCCTGTCACTTGCTGACTCCATGGTGCAGAAACCACAAAGGGCAGGTACAGCACACCTGAATTTGTATTTATTTCATTTCTTTCTTTAGGCTAAGAATAGAACCTAGGTCCTCATGCATGCTAGGAGCGCTTTACCAGTTACTTGTACCTCCTAACCAGGCAAACTTGGAGTTAACTCCTAACAATGGTTAGAACCTCAGCTCACCCTCAGGTGATGCTTGACAATTCATGCTCACCAATGTATGTCACCTATGTTGTTAAGTTGGTAGCCATGCAGTAAAAATAATATATCTCAGCTTAAATTTTTTTTAAAAAATCTATTTAGTATTTCTTTAGGATAAAAAATTTAAATCAGAATAATATTCTTTATGAATCCATGTGACCGCAGTAACATCCTTTACTGAAAGAAATGCTATAAAAATTCGAACCCTTCATAAAGTCCTGGTTTGTTCCTAGTCCTAGGTTTCCTGTAATCATTTTTCTGTGTCAAATCTCTAAAATATTTAAAGTATTTGTCTTTTTTCACTGCCATGATTTAACGAATATGTACAATTACTGCTTCAATGCTATAAAAAAGTGTCAATAGTCAGAGAGATGAATAATTTAACAACAAAACTAGGATCAACAGAACTAGGTGTGGGAATAGGGATGGTGTCTTCCCATTCCTTATATGATGATTAAAACCTTTCAAAATGTGAGATACGTGTTAATCACCTTTCTGTTACTATAACGAATACCTGAGATAATCAACTTACAAATAAAAAGGGTGATATTGGCTTGCAGTTTTAGAAATATCAGCCCATGATTAATTGACCTTATTGTTCAGTGTCAGGTAAGATAGCATATGATGGCTAGAAACATGTATGGATCAAAACTTGTGGCCTCATGGCTAAAACATGAAACTCTGGCAGTCCAAAATGCTATTCAATGTCATGCCCACACTCAACTATGAACTCTATGGTAGGTGCTGACATGGAGACTGAGATTTCAACCCACACGACCCTGCAGACACACACAGTAGAATGATATTTTCTTATCACTGGAAAAGTCAGTACTAAAATCTTATATTTCACTCCTGAACAGCTCCTTTCCTTTTCTTTTCTTTCCTTTTAATTTTCCCCAACAATTTATATATCTCAAGTAGAAACATTATTTCCCTTGGGTATCTTCAGGCACGCTGGGAATCATTACAGTAAGTGGTTAGACTGATTAGTATCTTTAATATTTTAATTCTTTACTGAATTTTTGTGATTTTCATACAACATAAGTTAATGATATTTAGGCCCTTTTCCCACCAGCACCTGCCCCATCCAGTTCAATTTACTCCAGTATAGATAAATACTGCCTATGGAGTCTGATTTGTGTCCTCTCATGTCCCTCCACCTAGGTTTATCTGTTGGAGCCAAGAGTCCTGTCCCTTTAAGAGACAATCACTCCTACACCGTATATCCATCAGATGCCAGAATTTGCTTAGATTTCTTACCAACTTCCTCAGGTCTATTCTGGAATTTTGTCTGGTTTGAGCTTGCAAGAGACTGCTTCATGCTGTTACTATTGTTGTGAGTTCATATGAGTTAATGACTATCTAGAAAACTGTTTCATTTTGGTAATCCACCACTTCTGGCTCTTACAATCTTTCTGCCTCCTTTTACACAATGATCCCTGAGTCAGGATGAAGAAGTTTGAAATAGGTGTCTTATTCAGGGATAAACACTCTACAGGATTTTATTCTCTTCACATTGGCCAGCTGTGAGTTTCTATATTAATCACCATCTGCTGCATGACCAAACATCTCTGGTGAGTGTCAAAAGATGCATTCATCTTTTGTGTAGAGGTTGCATTGAAAACGTGTCATTTATTGCTAAGCATCATCTCAGAGACATGTATTTTCTGCACTTGACCAATTATGGAGCTCTATGTCAATCTCCATGAGTTGATAAAAATAACAGAAAAGTTTCTTTAATGAATGATGAAAGGACACATATTTTCTATACTATAAGAAGTTACATTCATCTAGGGATCTGGCAATAACAGATTCTGTGTTAGAATCTATGACTTATTTAGATGTGTATTTGGCTGTTTTAATAGTACCACACATAAGTTCCTTCCCATGAAGTGAGCCATAATTCCAATTAGTCAGATGTTGTTTAACCCTAAGTTAAAAGTGACACTACTGGAAATCAGTATGGACAACCCTTAAAAAAAACTACCATATAGTCCTGTTATACCACTGCTTGGCATATACCCAAAGAACTCATTCTATCACAGCAGGGGTATTTATACAGTCTTGTTTGTTGCAGCTTTTTCAGAATAGCTAAGATATGGAACCAACCTAAATGTCCCTCAACTGACAAACTGACAAATAAATAATGAAAATGCAGTACATTTGCATGATGGAGTTCTACTCAGTGGTAAAGTGACACACAACCTTGAAATCTCCAGGTAAATGAATGAAACTAGAAACTAATTTACTAAATGAAGTAACAGTGACTCTTAAAAACAGTATGTTCTCCCTCATTTGTGGACTTAGTTCCAAATCCTAATATGTGAGTATATTTCCTTATATGTGAGTATACATCCTGATGCAACTGCAGGAGACAGGAAAATGGAAGGGAACCACAGAGGTGATGGGGAAGAAGGAGCTCGAGAGAGGGAGATAATACGAGACAGGTTTTATCAAGAGGGTAATATTTCAATTGGGGAGTGTGTAGAGTGTGTTATACAGGGGAAGAGAGAGGCAAAATAAGCTCTTAGAGGGTGTGAAAAACCAGAGGAAAATATATTAGGTCAATATCCTACTAAAAATAAAATCTATCTACCTATCATCTATCTATCTATCATCTATCTGTCTATCTGTCCATCTGTCTATCTAGCTACCCAGCTACCTACATATCTATCCATCCATCTGTCTGTCTGTACATATCCAGGCAGGAAAAACGTAGCTCTGATTTGTTGGTGAGGGGAGTCAAGAGACTCCAAAAATAACAAAGGCTATGGCCACAACCCTTGATTGTTGCACAGATCTGGGAGGTAAGACCCTGTTTTGGAAGCTAGGATATACTTCAGACACAGAACTTGTAGCAATGGACCTGAAACTGACCTGGAAGTCTCCTCCCTGAAGACTAGCTCTCACATTTAAAATTAAAATCATAATGGTGTCTTATGTTTATATACATTATTGTTCACCTGTAGAACGGAGACCAGCACTATTTTCTCCTCTCTTTCGAAGCTCTGCATCACCACAGACATCCCAGGAGAGAAGAATGATATGGTATACTTGTGAGAAAGTACAATACCGTTGTCTCATCTGTCAAAATGTCTGTCAAGGTTTATTTATAGTTGGGTAAACTTTAAGAGTTTTGACTACATTGCAGCCTGTGAGAGCTCGAACCTGACATGAAAGCCTTGTCACTGTCTTCGCTGCATCATGAAATAAATGCTAAGAATAGACAGGACAGGGGTCAATATGACCATATCCTTGAGTTTTAAGTCATTCCTTAGAGGTCTTTGTGTGTGTGTGTGTGTGTGTGTGTGTGTGTGTGTGTGTGTGTGTGTGTGGTGAATAGCCAGAGGTGTCCATATAATAGCCCAGAGGTCAGAGGAGGAACCTGGGTGGGTTTCTCTCCATGTCCATCATATTCACTTGAGCCAGGATCCTTCACTGAATCTGGAGCTAGACTGGTGGCTAACAATCCCTACCATCCTCTGTCTCCACCATTTCTTCACAGAGCCAAGGTTTCAGGCATGTGTCTGACCAGGTTCAGCTTTCTCTCTGAATTCTGGATATTTGAATTCAGCTCACCAAGCCTGTGCATTCTCTCCAGTTCCCTCAAAGTGTCATCTTTAAGTTCTTTTTTTTATTTATGCATATATTGTATGTTCCTGTATAGTGCTGGACCTTTGAGTGCAGTGACCATGGAGGCCACACAGGGGTATTGAATCACCTGGAGCTGGAATTACAGATAGATTTGAGGCATTGAACCATTTATCCAGACCCATCCTCAAAGTTTTTGTTAATATACTTGTGATAACTCTGTAGTATTCAATGATTGGTTCACTGAGGGGCAGCCAGGCCTTCTGTAAGAATTTTTACTGCATTACATTAACATTCATGATTTTTCAAAATTCAAATTCTCGTAGATGGACACTGTCTTTTGTTTATTGTAGAAGGTCAACTTCTTTTACAGACAAACTCTGAAGCAAGATTAGTATGCAGAACAATTTAGAGTGTTTTCTCTCCTCTCCACAAGTTTAACTAGGATTGGGCAGAAGAAGTTTGGCTAAAATGTTAAATTGAAAAAGGTCATGTTTGTCCTAGGTTAAAATCTAGAGCTAAAACAGTTCTGCTTAATTATCCTAAATTAGTCCAAAAGAAACAATCCTACTGTAGAACTAAGCCTATCAATCTACGGATGTGGAATTATCCCCAGAAGAGGGATTTGGCAAAATTTCCCACACTTGAGTAATTTGGTCTTCCTCAGCTTGAAACAATCTTCAAAGGAGACTTCACCCCAAGCCATCCGTCACAGCATCATCTTCACCTGTTCTGATGAGTGCTTCTGTGGTGAAAGGAAGAGCAGAACACTTCCAAAATATTTCCAGATTTACATCCACAAAATGAATATTTCCCTTTATTGAAGGTAAACCTGTATTTCCAAAGAATAAGAGGGAGGTCACGAATCAAATTTTAATATTTGCAGACTCACCAATATCGGGACTAGGAAAATGTTTACATCTCAGAATGTCAAAGAATTTTAGTTAGTTAATTATGCTGCAGGTGGACAGATGTAGCTAGAAGTAGATATTTGCAGATGCAAATTGGGAATTTTGCATGTATCAAGGTAAATACCTAAGAAGGCTATTAAAGCAAAGGGAAAAATAAAATAATATAAAAATGCAAATGTACAGTGACAACCTCCTGAGGCACTTTGCTTGTGAACCTTAACCTCCGCCAGTCAAATGTCACTACCCTTCATTCCAAGTTCGAGTATTTGTCATAATAAGAAACAGTCTCAGAGTATAGCCTCCTTGCCCCAAAAAGAACATTCACTGACCCAGATCTCAAGGTTAAAATTTTATAAATTATTAATCCGAAGCAAAAGTCACCATCTGTATGCAATAGGACTGACGTGAATGCCATGTGTTACCAATACCACCATTTTTTATTGTCCCATTTCAGATTTAAACACGTCTGATTTTCTTTATTATGTCAAGAGCGTTGTTCAAGAAGAAAAACTGATTCTTCAAAAATAGTGTCTCTAGAAGATGTATGATCTAATCTCTTTGTTTACAGTCTGCTATGGACTTGGATCCTATGTCATCCTCTACAGAAAATTGCATGCAAATGTGTCATCCTGTTCCTGACCTTTTACAGTTGCAGTTTGTGCATTTCTGTTTGTGGGATTAGTCTATTCCCATGGTGCGTTTCTATCTCTCTTACTCCTGTTGAATGTTTTTCCTTCATCTTCAAAGGTATCCCTACATCCAGTCATGCATTCCCTCCCATATCTATTCATTCACTGATAATTTTATCAATACGTGCAGATTTCATCCTAGGCAATAGCCTAATATTAGAATTATAAAAAATGAGTCAAGTGTGACCATCATTCTCATGTTTAGTGGGAAACAAATATCACTATCAAGATATCTCACCTGGCCTTTAGAATTTCATTAAGTGTACATGTCATGAACTACAGTAGAAAGAGGCATCTGTGTGAGAAGCTCGTGATTTCAACAGCATGGCAATTTCAAGGAACTCTAAAAGTGGACTGTGGTAGCAACCAGAACCTCAAACTAGGCAGGAATCAGGGATGTAGGGCCCTCACATCATGGCATCTTTAAAAAATGTACTAAAATAAATATTGCTTGTTTTAAATATCCTTTTGAATATACAGAATTGTCACAGTGTGTCAAAATTCTACCAGTGTGTTCTTTAAAATACAAATTATATAAATTTTATAGAAAAGCAATGCACTGCACTCATATTGGATTTGTGCTTTCATTTGTTTGAGGGTACCAAATCTCTTAAATCTGCAGAGACATGTAGGTATACTATATCCCAGAATTGTGTTAATTTTATGAAAGTATCTCAAAATTGCAAACCGTAAATGCCAAATTGTCTCATTGTAAAGTGAGATTTGTTCTTGGAATACATACAAGGTTTACTCCTTGTTGATGTGGTTCATTATCACTTCAAAGATTGTTGTATGCATGCATGAACACCAGAGAGTAAATTTGGAGAGTTTGGGCGGTATAGGAAAAGCTTCGCCTACAAAAGACTTCATTAAAAATGTAATTTTGAATGGTTCCTTGTTCAAGGCTCAGCATTCAGAACACAAAATCATCCTGGGCCTCTTTAATAGCAAAAAGAGCTAGAACATCACCTAAGACTCTTTTGTGGTTTGTCTTGAGTGTTATATATTGCAGACACAATAACTCAAATACACAATAACACAATAATTCAAAATGTCTAATTTCAGATCTCAGTTGTCTTGCACAACATTAGAAATGAGTATTCTGAAAGGTTTAACAGACAGAATGAAAACTTGAGAAACACACAATGTTAGGACACATGGAACTTCCCATTTACAGTTCTCCACATGATTGGGCTTTACCAGACTGCACTCTACTCAGGAGTAGAGTAGAAATAGAGTAGAAATCCTTCAGTAGGTAGGAAGCACACTTTTTCTTTAGTTGAATCAAATTTTATCATGGCCAAAGGACAGTGGTTTGGAAACTTTGCACATGAATAAAAATAAAATAAGGTGCTGAAGTTTGTCAAGTTAATATACTGGAAGTGTTATGATAATAGATGATTGGATTCATAATTCTACTCTCATAATATAGTTGAAAAATAACTTATTATTAATCATATATTAAATTTAGATTAGAAAATTTAACTTTCCAAAGCAAAATGCCTTGCCTGAAGTCACATGACCTTTATTACAACGCCATTTTAACACTTTTGTTTTGAATGTGTATCTATGTTTATATACCCACTAATATAATTATGACTTTTATTTTTCAAGCCAAGGAAAGTTTTGAAAAAATCGTCCCTTGAAACAATCTAATCTTTGAAAGTATAAAATTATCTTGAGACAAAATTGCAAAGTTTATTGAAAAGGCATATTCTTCGCCAAGATCTTGGGAATAATCAGTAATTATATAATAATGATATAATATAAAAATTGCCTCAGAATGCTTCTAAAATTCTAGCAAGTAAGAAGATAGAGTAAACTTCTTATGAGAAAATTGTTACTTGGAGAGTTAGGATAATTTGTCGAAGGATTCAGTGCTAGCAACTGTTGGATATATTTCTAAAGACTGATTTATGATCCTAACCATCGAACTTTTACATAGTAATCACGTAACAATGTATGGGGATGGTTTGTACAAGGATAAGAAGATGCAAAGAATAGCATGGGTTTCCAAAAATAAATGTCATTCTATGTCAGGAATATATTTGCAGGAAATTCCAGGCAATGATGTAAGAAAGAAGAAGAAAAGTAGGCAGGTGTTGGGTTACATGGATTTACTTTCTTAAAAATTGAGTTTTATACATCCCATACAATAGTACTTAATCAAATTCCACCCTGCCTGCTCCAAACCTCAGGACCTCATGTATTCTGTAGTGCATGTTAAGTCCTATCTAGTTAAGCATTTGTGCCCAGATATCCTTTAGTGAATTCATCTGTTCAGGTTATCTAGAGATCATTAAGTAAGGCATACTCTCTCTCTCCCAGTTATAATCAGTCTCCAACAGTTCTCAGTTTATTTCTATTGCTCCACGGTGGGCCTTGTCTAATTTGAGTTGGTGTGGGTCCTTGGCTCAAGGGCACCATTGCCACAAGTCTACATGTCCAAGCCTCCAGTGGTCTGAAAGCCTCTAAATTTACATGAATTCAGTTTTATACCAAGGTCTACAAAAGTTGTTAAACAGCTTTCACGAGATGTTTTCTACATTTCAGTGTTTTAGGAAGATCCTTTCAGAAATAATATGAAAGGAAGAATGAATGAATGAATGAGTAAGGAAACAGTCATTTTAAACAGTCATTTTAATCACCACATAGGATAGCCTGTCATATTTGCTTGTAGATTTTGGGGTAGTGGAATTGCTCTGTATCTTACATCCAGATCAAAATATGGGATCGATGAGGTAGAGCATGCAAGGAATTTTGTAAGTTGTGCTGAATCATTTTGATCACATTTATCATTATTCAGTCCATTTATTTTGCATTTTTTAGACATTCGCAAGGGACTGGCACAATACAGGGACATCTGACTCAACACAAAATACATTGATAAATTTATTTTTCACTTGGGTTTGCAAGGAATTGAGTTAGTAAGCAGCACTCCATTTGAATTTTCACAGACAGAAAACAGATTTTTTTAAACGTCATTTATACCTGCCATTGAACATACCAAATTTTAAATAACAGATAATATTTTGTGATATTCTTTCCTTGGCAATCTTGTGAACTGTATATTTTTCATCCCTTTAATTAGTCTTTCGTCTTAAATAGGATGATAATTCATTGGGTGATATTCAGTAGAAATTTTGTTGTTGTTGATAACGCAAAACTTACAAGGGGAAAGGGGAGAAAGTCTAATTTGCTGAAGAAGAACAGAATATAAAAATAACATTATTCATTCAGTTGGACTGAAATCTTGGCAGCTGCTCCTCAAAAATGTTGCTGACATGGTTTATATTATATTAAAATTCAGAATTGCTGCATTTTCATCAGTTTCTCTCTCTGCATCTGGCATATCAGGGTGTCAGCATCTTGGGATTTTACAAGCTTCTGTACATTGCAAGCATGCTCCTTCAATGACATTTTATATGCATGTTTTTAATTGTCATACTATGTTTCTGTAAAATATAAGATAATGTCACAGAGGTCACAATACTTCAAAGTATAAATCATCACTTAATGTGTGTTAGGTTTTTTTTTTTTAAAGCTCAATTTTCATAAGATGTGCTGAAAAGTAAAATAGCTCATCTGGAATGATTTTTCAAACAAATGTATTTTTATATTTTCATAGTCATTTATTATTTCAATAGGAAAATTGTTAGAGGGTAGAATGAGAGAGGAATTCAAAAAGCTACATAATTTTTAAAATGAGGGTAAAGAAATTTCTATGCTCAAAAACTCTTTTCAAATAAAACTTTTGCCATTTATAATGCAATAATAACATGGTATGTTCTTTTAATGGAGTTACTGGTCTCACATGTTAAATGCATATACTGCTACTAATAACATAGTAAACGTTGTTTGGAGAATGTTGAGTTTTAATGCCTTGCCTGTGAAGAATTCAGAGCTCGTTGGAAACTGTAATCAAGCCTAGCAACTCAAAACTTTCATAAGGCTTTCAATAATGTTAAAATATGTATGTCTACATGTGGATTCTGCAGATATTTATAAGCACTTATGTGGTTATGATGATAAAACTAAATTAACATATTCATATCAACTTTAGAGAAATCTTAAAAATTGGATTTGAGGCTAAATAAAGCTGAATTCCTTTGTACATAGAAAATGCCTAAAGCAACTTTGATTATACCTGAAGAGCGTAGCCGATGAATATTTGGATTTTAAGATAATAGTTTTGACAGTTCATAATGCCCATTTAGAATGTACATAGAGAGGTTGAGAAACACAGGTGACCTGAATGCTTCTTTCTGTGTAAGGGAGGCTAGACATAGACAGAGTGCTCAGAGTCAGAACTGTGACAAGAAAAATCTTACTGTTGGGCTTGGACACTGCACCAAACTACCGCTTCATATCTTAAACATACTCATATGGATAGTCATACATCACTGACCTCAGCTGTGCATAATTACCTAAGGATGGGATGTATTAAATTGGCCTTTGTATTAGATAAACCAGAAACTACCTGATGATTTCAGAAAGAACATTTATGATATCTACAAGTGGTGAGCAGAACCAAAGAGGAATCAGAAATGACAGGTGTGAATTCTAGTAGCTCCAGATCCATTCTCAGCAGGCATACACACAGCTTTATGGAATCGAGATGTTGACTGAAACTTTGCTAAAGCTGAGATACATTTTCCACCATCAGTGAGACGGCGATAATGGTATTTCAATGTAATTGATATCATTAATTTATAATTATTACTTTCTCTAGTTAGAAAATATGAAAGTGAAAGTTTTGACCAAAGAGCAATCTCAAGAGGGAAATTAGACTCCATGTGATCAATACCAGCAGGGCGTTCTGAATCTCTCCCAGTTTCCATTAGCTGGAAGGAGAGCGCATTTAAAGGAATGCTAACAAGTATTGATGTTTAAATTTGATTTATCAATGTTATTTAAATGTATATCTGCACTGTGCCAAGTTTTTTTTTTTTCACATTAAAGATTATTCAGTGATATCTCCTGGGTTCAGACAACTTCTAAGCAAGATAAAGCACTGTGTGAATTAATTTATTTCAGGGAAACAAGAAATCGTAATTTGTGACTTCTTTTCATTAAATTATTCTTTTGTGTATTGATTTATTGGGAACCAAAAACTTATTTACCTAAGGAAACAAAACACAGATACAGCATTCTGTCATTCTGGTTACTCCTTTTCTGTGGAAAGTGCAGGTGCCTGTAAGATACGCTAAGGAGTGTGCATCTATGCATATTTCTCTCTGCCTTCATTCACACCATCACACGTATTGTTTTATAAGAGAAAATGAGTATTTAGTCCCTTTCAATCATAGACCAAAGAATTATGGTCAGTTCATGCTTGCTACCTGCTTCTTTTCATATTGATTACATTCTACATGAACATTAAAATTATTGTATCATCAAACAAAATGGTTCAGGTCCAGCGTCCATTGCAACATAAACAACTGGAAACACCCCCAAGATCCCACTTGAGACGGATATAACTAAGTCAAAGCTAACTCCAATATCAGAGAATTTACAACTGAAAAAACAACATATTTTATACGACCTATTTCCTCGTGTGGCTTTTCTGTATGTAGGGATATAAAGATGTTATTCATCTGTTAATTTTAATCTGCAAGCAAAATACATAAATTACTATTTACTCAGAAAGTGTTTAGTCTTGTGAACTTGAAGAGGTGAATGGTTCTTAAATTTGGTCTTTTAAGAGCAGTTATGTTCTGATGATAGCATTGACGCTGAACCTGCAGAATCTATCATTATATGTTGAAAAACCAACCTATCTAATTAACTTGGAATATTATACTTAGGGCTCTAGTTACAGTAAAATCCAATGACCCATAGTATACACATCAGAATATAATATTTTAATGAGATTTATGACATTATTCATAATTTATTCTTTATGTTGGCAAAGTTTTGGTGAAAGATCAAAACAATGTCTTCTAGATGAAAATAAAATTCTGTAGCAAGTTTTTTTAGAAAACATTTTAGAATGAATTCTAAAAACTAAAAAATGGCTTCTTTGAATTCTAGATCTGACAATAGGAAATGTTCTTTTCTTATTTGGGGTTTAATGTTGAATATTTGTGGCTCTGGTGTCACTGGTTATCAGGCACACTGAATTCATGGTATTATCAAGATCCGCAAATTTAAAATATAATGGAAAATCAGTTGTAGATATTGTAAAGCTGTAGAGTGTAGTTAAGTGAGTGTGAGTGGAATTAACCAGTCTACAGTAAGTAGCAAGAACCAACACTGAGTAACAATCATGCATCTTTCTTTGCAGACTGTTTGTCTTCCCCTCTTTATTGCTCCACTGAAGGAACTTAAGATTCAAAGTGATGGAAAAACGCGTTTCCTTAGATTGCTGATTCTTGCCTGGGATTGATAATGGCAATTACCTAAGAGACTCTTTAAAGCTTTAGAGTACCAAGTCTCAACCCATGTATGAAAATCCGAATTCCTGGGAATATTCATGATTTTATACTTCTCTGCAATGGGAATAAAAAAGTCACCATTTGTATCTTACTGGAAAAATGGAAACTCATGGTAGGCTGACTGAGTGACCTTTGTTGAGCTATACTAGAGAGACGGTTAGATCCTTTGAATAATCAGAGTCCTCTCATTAGTGATGACTCAGAAAAAATAACTCCTCACAAGGACCTTCCCCAAACATCTACAGCCACTGGTTTTCTTGTCAAGCTATAACATTGTTCCATTCTGTTTCTTTTTAACCAAGTTTGTTTTCACTACCTGAAACCAAATTATGAACTTATTTTCATTTCTTTCCTTACTAAAATGAAACTCATGAAAGTAAGAACTCTCCCACTTGGCACCAGATCTTCCATTTAAACATCCTGAAGTCAATATTTACTAAATAAGCTCAGCTTAAATTGAAGTAGTACAGCTGAACTGCTGTGACTGAAGAGTCTGGATCAGGGAAGATACATTGTTCATCCATGGGCATTTTACTAACAGCTCATTGGTTTAATTTCCACATTTGTAAATACTTAGTAGCCTCTATCTATCTCATAGAACTTCTGTGATATTAAGTAAAATAATTGGTTCCTAATGCTTAACCCAGTGCCTGATACACAGAAGATTCAATAATTATCGCATTGAAATCTAATTTAATGACTTAGAAATTGCTGGAAGTTTGTGACAGCTCACCTTTCATTATGTGTCAAACTATCTAAGATAAAAGACTTAGAAAGAGGAAAGGTTAACTTTAGCTTATGTGTTCAAGGGTTCCCATGTGCTGACCTTTGTCTCTGTTGCTTTGGGCCTGTGGTGAGGCAGGCTATCAAAACAGGTGCATATAGCAGAGAAAGCCCGTTAATCTCACCATAGCTTCCAAAAAAGAAGGAAGATCAAAGGTCAGAATAATTTTCAAGGACTCACCAGCAAAAACCTGCCTTCCTTCCATTAGGTCTCATTTCCTGCATATTCCAGTAGCTTAAAGGATACAGACTAAGCTTTCACTACATGAACCTTGGGTAGCTGTAATGGCTGCAATTCCTTGCTAAGATTAGATGTGGAATTCACTAAATGTAAGGGACGGTCTTGATCAGATTATTTGAAACTTGAAGACCCACCCTAAATGCAGGTGACACCTTCTAATGGCAGCTCAGCTAAGAGGAAAGGACAAACAGTGGCATTCCTTAGCTGATGTCAGGTTCAGCTTCCTCAGGCTTTCAATAGACTGAATACTACTAGCAACTATCCAGGAAACTCCTAGGCCTTCAGCGTCAGATTAGGACTGCTGAAGTTGCTGTCATAGACTGAGCAACTACAGGAATCATGAAATCATAAAACACAATTTGGGAAAGACTGGGCTATAACTCAGGGGCTCATTGAACAACGTTTTTGGCAAAAAAATCTTTATAACTAGCCATCTGGTGTGATTCATGTGATGGGATAAAATTAATAAACTTTTGGCTCCTGATCCAGGCATGTTTATCCTCCACTACTATCCCACTTGATTGACAACTGAAGATGAAGCACTTCTCCATTATCAGGTACCTTCATTACTGCATTTACCAGCTGATGTCCAAAACTGATACCTACCTGTGAAGCCAAATGTTGATTATGCCACCATATATGTTAGTTACAATGTGTCAGGAACATGTCAGTCCTCAGAAAACCAATCTAATATAAATACTGCCATTCCCAATGAACACATGGAGGTGTTATATATCACAGAAGGTTGAATAAGTCAAACCACAATAATCAGAAGGGCTGGAATTCCCAGATGTTAATAATAAAAAGGAAGCAGGAAGCAGGTCAGAATTATTGTACTTCCTGGAAGCAATGGTCTACTATCTTTGAGATGGTAAGCACACTGTTGTTGTTGTTGTTTTTTCTTTTTCCTCCTCATTACTGTGGAATTCTCCTGTGTCACATACTATATAACTTAACTTTTAAAAACATGAATCTCCTGAAGAAAAGTATCTGTGTGGGTACAATAAAGAACTTGAAACTCCTTTAAATTATATATTAATTTTGATATATGTATTTATATATATGTACACACATCGTATTCCATATTTTACATTTTATATATATATGTATATATTCATATGACACCAATATACTGGATATGTGTACTTATTATTTCATTTAACTCACGCTACACTGGAAATCCCTTAAGACAGATAATGTAAGTGCAGTTCTATTCTTCTGGGAACTTCAGTTTACGAACTCTACTGAAAGTATCTGGTATAAAGATGAGCGGATATGTGCTCTAAACGAGATGGGAGCCCAAAGTCCCTGAAGTCATTCGGGATGGTCTCTAAAAGAAATGTCCGTATCTGCATCTGGATTTTCCAACAAGCAAAAGTAAGAGCTAGGGACGATGTGCATGGCATATGGAAAGAAGGTCCTACAAGCTCCTAGAGTACTGCCGTATAAACTTACACTAATGGTGCATCATGGGTAGGACCCATGAAACTCAAGTGGAAAAAATAACCCAAAACAGAACTGGGACAATGCACATCAGACCCCAATCTTAGATGAAGGAATATTGGGAACTGATTACTGCTGAACGAGAAAGGACTGAGCTTTCTAAAGTGAGTGACTAGATAGGCTGACTGAACCTCAGTGGATGAACTTCCACCGAGAAATGTCTGGGGACACTAACTTGACACAGATAATAGAATGAATAAATTCTAGTATGCAGACTATGGGGGGCTGCCAAGGGGCAGAGGGTATAAAAATGATTAAGATGGATTGAGATATTCTGTACGAAATACACAAAAAGTTCATAAAAATGAAGTTGAAAAGTCATTTTTAAAAATATCGTCATAAGTAAAAGCAACATATGCAAAACTCAGGTCTTACAAAAGGCTGATGTATTTGGGAAAAGGTAGGCCTAGTTTGCTGCTAGAACAGAGGGTGCAAGGTGTCATGCATACAAACGAGAGACAATGTAGATCTCTATTCATAACATACTTATTTAAGTCAAAATTAATCTCCATTGAAAATCCGTGAGGTATCCCCTCCCCCACCTGCCACAGGCAGTGCCCCTAAAATCCTTTGTGAGTTCTGCAAGTTTCTATCACTGTACAATTCTGGGAGCTGCTAATACGGCAACATTTTAGAATGTCTTAAAAGACGTTTTTAAAATTTATTTTTCATATGTAAGGGATTGACATTTCCCTTTCTTCTTTGCTTTTTGCTTGCTAGTCTGTCAGTATTTACCCGACTCACTCATGAGTTTGAAGAATCAGTTTACATATGCTCAAGAAAGAGTACAAAGTGTCAGAAGACTTCTGAAAGAGAATAACATCAAATCTCACCTTTCCCTTAAAAAAGTCTACAGCATGTGGAGCTGAGGCCCCCACTAGGCCTGAAGTGTTCTGTATGATATGTGACTTCAACCAACACTGCACACCACTCCTGAAACGAGCCTTCTGTGTTCTCACCTGTGAGATTACAAAGTGCCACACAGGCACATTAAGGGAATTTGGACTTCCTGGGGTGAGCTACATTTTTCTCTTCAACCTAAAATAATTTGCTTTGATATCAAAAAAATTAGGCTTTTAATCATAGCTTTCACACTTTTTTTTTTTTTTTTTTTTTTTTTTTTTTTTACTGAGTGAATTCAAGAAGGCTGATTAACCACTCTGGACTGTGATTTCATTATCTACTCCAAATTAGAATATTATTATATTTCCTGCAAGATTGTTATGAAGACCAGCTGATAGATGTGAAGTGCCGAATGCGGTGTAAGTTAAAGAATAAGGTTCTCAATTAATGGTAATTATGATCAGGGTATATTGATGATAATGAGAGGGAGGGAGGAGCAAGAGAGATGAAGGAAGGGAAAGGAAGTAGAGCAGTGGAGTGTTTTCCAGAGCAGTGCTGGGAAATGAGCTTTCACTTTCATTAATCACTGTATCAATTACACTTCTGTCTTGGTTTTAGAGTGCCATTTTTCCCAAGGATCTTGTCCTGAAAACTAGAGTATGATGCATTCTCCTTTGTTTCAGGCCCCGTCAATAATCTACCTCTCTTTATTTTCAGGTTATCAGACCTCAGTTTTTGGGTGGATGAAACTATTTGGAACATTTATCTCCTTGTTTAAAATGATTCTGAAAAACACAAGTTATTTATCAAACCATGTTAGTACATTCAGTAGTTTTCTAGGTCTGTCCCAAAAATTAAGTTTTGTTTTGTTTTGTTTTTTGTTTTTCTTTTTTTAATTCTGCATCAAATTTGTGAGCTACCAACATGCGCAAAGCAAACGATGGGTTTGCACTATTTACCAGCAGTGTTAGTATCATTTTGTTGACCTTGATCATTCTATTTCTTTAAATTGCTTACTCATATTATTTTCACTAATCAGTCCTATTTGTACACACATATATGTGCAATGGTTTCTTGTTATATGTGCACTAAATACATGTTTAATGTTTAAAACGGATGTGAGGTGAAAGACCATCTAAAAATCAGAGTAAATAAATAAATGTAGAGTGGCTAGTTTGCAGAAAGGAGATCAAGGCTATGCAAAGTACCCAAACTCATTGCCCTTATGAGGACCTTTGGCAGCTACTGACGGGTCTAACCTTGTTTTTATTTTCAACCCTCCTTCATCCTTACATTTTTTGAGATTTTAAGTGTTTATACATGTGTGTCTGTGTGCATGTATGTGTTGTATGCTGGCAGAGGCTGCCAGTGGATATCTGTTTCACTTATATTGCTCTCGACAGTCACTTTTTGAAACAATGTCTTTTGCTGGACCTGTGACTCACTGGTTTGGTTAGGCTGGCTGGCCAGTGAGCTGCAGGTACCTACCTGTCTCTGCCCCCTACTCAAAGACTGGAGTTTCAGCCTCCATGTCAAGTTACTTACCTGGGATCAGGGCATCTAAATTCATTCTCTCCTGCTTGCCCTTATGGGAACTTTACCCAATGAATTATCTCCCCAGTCCACAAACCTGATCAGAATATCTTTTGTGCCTCTGTACTTTATTCTTTTGAACATCATTAGGAAGGCAAGTCATCCTTCTAATTTACTGAAAAGAGTTAATAAAATAGGTATTTAGTTAAAAGAGATACAGTTGGATACAAAATAATACCACAAACCCTAGAGGATAGCCTGAGATGCTGCTTTTGTTAACAAAGGAAAAACGGATAAATGGAGTAGATTTCTCTGTTTGCATTTTAGTTTTCTTAGTAACGATAAAAGTGACAAGTTTTACTCAAATGTCAATAGAATTCATGAAACTTGCTTGAAATGCTCATGTAGTTTCATTTTCTAATTTGCTTTGCTTTGCTCTGGATTGTTAAAATGCTCTGATTTCTTTTCAGGGATTTTGGAAAAAAGAAGAATGCTTATATGTAAACATACATGTAACATTACTTCCTGGAGGTGATCACTGTAAACATTGTTTACATTTAGGTTGTATGAGATTTTTTTTTCTTTTCATTTATAACAAGCAAAGTACAATTCATAAAGATCAGCTGCAATAAAAGCAAAGCCATAAAACTCTTGAGGACTCCCTGCACTTTCATGGTCACAGCTAATGGGGCAGGCATGGTGGGAGAATAGGGAATAGATTATCCAATACAGCATACCATCCGGCCTAAACAGCTCAGTTTATAGTTCCCCCTGTGATCACTTCAACTGTTATGGAAATTTCTCGGCCCCAAAGCTCCACTTTAGTATATTACGTAATTGTCTTCCTGCTGAAGGAGCCATCCTTTTCCAGCAACCCAAATCCATGATACACAGAGCTCAAATTGGTGGAAAGATTTAGGGAGACCCCATGGTATTCTATGCAGACATGATGAGAATTGATATCCCACAAGCGTGGAGCAGCACTTAGAACTGACTACTTTAGAAGCCATTTTGTGACATGTTCTATCTATGAGCCAAGAGTGATGAAAATAATCCAGTGGTGCCCATGAGGACATTGACTCAATATTTGAGGAGGTGGTGTGGGGAGGAATCTACTCATCAGAGATTCCAAGTGATTTATTTCTCTTTGAATTTGATACCTGCAAGCTCTAAGAGAGCAGGGACTCTGTTTACATTTCCTTGACAGTTTGTCAGAAACAATCCTTCACAGAAGCAGGAGTCCAGGCAAAAATGGGTGGCTTTTGTCAGGACTACATACATTTCTGACCTCCTAAGACAACCTTTCAGCCAGGAAAACAGCAGCCTTCTGGTGCTGTTTGCAGGCTAAGTTCTGAGCCATTGTCCCTGAATGACTTACTCCTCCTTGGACTCTAGTTCTCTACATACCTTGAAGATGAATGAAGGCAGACATCACAGAAGATATTAAACTCGATAGCTCTCTTCTGGTGTTTTGTTGCCTTTTGCAAACTAACTTATTCTTATTGCTGCATCAGGTTTTTGGAGGGTGTGTATGTAAGTTTATATATTCTTTCTTTTACTAAGGAATATGTGTATATATATATATATATATATATATACATTTACAAATATATGTGTGTATATCCCACAGTAGATATGTACAATTACATTACATATGAAATTATATGAAGATCTTACAATTATGCCTTCCTTTTATGACTGACCAGAATCTTTGTTAATAAGTAGAAAGCTCCTGAAGTATCTGTATGATATATGTGAAAACATTTTTACAGAAGTAATTCTCAATTCAAATGTTCTTGAATGGCCTCCGTGGATGTGTGAATTAAGAACTATACTCATAATGTAATCAAGGCATTAGTCTCTCTTAGGAGAATAAAATTAACACTTGCATTAATGATATCAAAGTAATTGTAGCACTGTGGGGGCCTTGGCATAAACCAAGCCCCCCTTAACATTGACCTATCCTGATGTTCAATGCATTCTCACTTTCCCAAACTTATCTTGAAAGATAAAGTGTCACTCAAGAATAGCATTTGACATTGTTCTTTTTAATATATTGAATAATATCAAAAACAACTCAACTATATCATGAGTTATGCCCACCTTAAAGAAAATCTTTTGTTGACTTCTAGACAAGATTTATTAGCTGCCTATTCCATGTAACACTGCTGTTTTTATTTAAAATTATGATTAATTTGTCAAGACCATCCAGCTTCTAACACAAATTAGAAATTCATAGTTTGCCACAGACATCCCTTAGGATCAGTCTTTTCTAGATGGCCTCAAAGAGTTAGATGAAGGCTTTCAGCTGTTCTACAGACAGTTACGACTTCTGAGTGCTCCTCCTGTTGCCATGAAGCACATTATTCCTGGCATTGGTGTGTGGTAACACGCAGGGGATATTTCCAACTATAAAGCTCACTTATCTTTGCTTTCCTGTGTTGATGAGGTAGGGGGAAGATTGTGAAGACTTGGTTGACTGACTTTAATCACTAAACTTTCTAAATGCTACGCTAAGATAGCTGAACCTATATATATATATGGAGAGAGAGAGGACATGAAAATGAATTGGGTGAGGGTACTAAGAGAGGCTGCAGGTATGGAGGGGCTCTAAATACAATAAAAATATATTTCATGAAATTTACATTCAATTAAAAAATTAGATAGCTACAAAACTAAACAACTAAAATATATTACTAAAGAAAATGCTCAATTTTGTGAAACATGTTTGTTCATTATTTTTTGTATATGAGTGTTTGATCTGCACATATTTAAGTGCACCATGTGCTTGCAATGTCCATAGAGGGCAGAAGATGATGCTGGATCATTTGGAAATCGAGATTCAGGTGGCTGTTAGTCAATGTGTGTGTGCTGGTAGCCCAACAGAGTTCGCTGCAAAGCACCCAGTGCTCTTAACCACTGAGCCAACTCTGTAGTCCCCAAAATACTCCATTCTTGATGGAGTATTCCACAAAGTACTAGTACTCCACTAGATTATGGAAAATGTGTGCATGCTACAAAATTTGACAGATTCTCAATATTTGGAGAATAGTAGGAAGAGATCAATGCATATGAACAACTTTTAAAATATTCTCATATGAAAAATATATAATTAAAATATTTTCCAAATGATTAATATATAATAGGATAAGGTTATATAATGTTAAAAGATCCATTCAAAGGGCAAGATAATCTTATTAATTTTAGGAAAACCATGGGGGAAGTTCCCTGATCTGGTTATTAGATTCTAATTTATACCTAACACTTAAACAATTATCACATGGTAAGTTTTGGTATAATATCAAGAAAAGAGTACCCATGATTATCCAATAAGGTGCTCTATTTACTTCTTTACTATTTGTCACCTTGGATTCTGTTTACATACTATCACTAAAATACTATTCTTCATAGATTTAATACAAACATAAAAAGTATGTGACTGTTCAGCTAAATCAAAAATTAGAGGGAATGACTAAACTATATGCTCATACTTCTCTTTATGGGAGCTGTTTTGTGAAACAATATTTTCCTTAAATATGTCACATTTATTAACATGAAATAATTTTTAATAAATCAATACAGAAACATATGTTCTTACATTTATGTTTTATTTCTTTTCAATAAATCATGACAGATTTCAGACACATCTTATAATGTTTTTGAGGTATCAGTAGTCATAAATTAAAAAAAAATGCTCTGAGGCCAAAAATGAAAATAGCTAGCTAAAGAATATTATTTCAAACTGCTTCTTATGACCTTAGTCAATGTGATTTCTAATTGAGATACCTGCACTATTGAGGCAAACCTGGGAAAATTCCTATTTTATATACAAAATATTATTGGGACACACTCATTTCCAATTATTGAAATATTATTTATGGCTGCTTTCAGATGAATTGAATTGAACAGGTAGAGCAAACATGAACAATAATGACATACTATGTATGTATACATGTGCGTGAATGCTTGCATACACACACTCTATGATACAGCATACAGGGCCTTGAATATTTAGTACCAAGCAAGCATTAAATATTTATTTATTATATATTTATTTATTATATATATTTACATTTCCTGATTCTATGAGACAGTAAATCACCCTTTGGTCTTGACAAGAATTCTTATAAACTGGGGAGAACATTTGAAGAGAAAAGGAAGTGAAATAAAGAGCATCTTGTCGTAGGAATTATTATTCTTATAACACATTAGTTCCATTGCATGTGTGAGAGTCTATGTGTGCACCTGTTGGGAATGGTGTTATATGTTTTGTTTGTTTTTCACTGCAGATCACAGTAACATTTGAAATCAGTTGAAACCTAGAGCAAGCTATGTACAGTAAATTTCCCAGAATGTATTATTGTTGACACTGCCATCCCACTTAGGTTCCCCATGTCAGTAACTAGTGTCATATACAACCAAAATAGATAAATTGACACATTTGTATCAGTTTTACTGAAGATATACAAATAAATTTATAACAAAACAACTCTAACAGTTTTTGTAACATATAACTTACCCCCTAACGCTATAAACTTGGTTATGGTTCATGTCCGATTAGTTTAAAAATACTAAGTTAATCTCATTAACAATATGAAATTTATTATTTGTATGATATTATACTTGTATTTTTAGTATACAAATAATAAAAAGTGAATATTTTTAATGTTTTCATTGACGTTTAATAAGTACACATCATGTACACCTTACAAAAACATAAAACCGTGAATATCTGCAAACTGTACGTACTCATGTAGTCAGAGCATAGATATTTTACATTAAATTTTAGAATGCACCAGAACTATATTAGTTATTGCAACTGGTAATTTACAAAACATGATGTTAGGCATTTGGGAACATAAAGAATGAATGCAGCCATTCACTGTGATCAAACAGTCTGAACTTAAGATGCTGACAGCTAAAATAATGTGTGCATGTGCGTGTGTGTGTGTGTGTGTGTGCGCGCGCACGCACGAGCATGCAATACCTGCATGCAGGGTATATGATTGGATTCTGAGTTTAGACTGAGACTGAGAACCTGCAATCTTTGTAGAGAGCATGTTACACAGACTTGGTATACTGAGGTGTATTGGTTACTTTTCTCCTTGCCATACAAAATACTTGAGAAAAGTAACTTAAGGAAGGTTTTATTTTGGGTCCGTGTTTAAGAAAGAATGCAGTCAATCATAGTGAGAAAGGATGGGCAGGAAAACATGGCAATCAAAGTTTAAGACAGCTTGGCACATTGCTCCATAGTCAGAACAGACTGTTCTTGGTACACTTTCCCCTTTTGATTCCATCCAAGACCCGAGCCCATGGGATGGTGCTGCCCACATTAAGGGTGAATTTTCAACTCACGTTTAAATATTTTTTAAACATCCACATAGCCAGCTTCAGAAGTATGTTTCCACGGTGATCTACATCCCAATGAAGATTAACCAGCATATTGTGTGCTAAATAAATAGTATCTTTTTAAATTGAAGACAATAGCAGCAACATAAAAGATCCAGGCTTTGTGTTTGCTTCTGCACTGTCCCTAAAAGAAGCTAGGACTCATGCAGCATCAGCAGAACAGAGACAGAATTACTTGGCTAGGGTCATTTTATGTTGCATTTCAGAACTGTGAAATTCAATTCCCTAAGTTATTTTCTTCTTTCTGTAATGAGAGTTCCAAGGTGTATTCAGGCTCCCAAATCATTTACATCACTGTACATTGGAATTCTTTGCTGCTGAGGGAACTAGGTTCTTTTCTAGTCCTTTTCTATCTGTTCCATTTTCAAAGAAAAAGATAATTTTTTTGGAAGCTTTGTCTGGGGGAAAATATCTGCCATTATTAAACTTAGGGAAGTCAATCCAGAGTAAGGTAAAAAATTAATGGTACTTTACTACATTGTGTTAAAATGCATTCCACTCTCTCTAGTAACACTTTGACCAAATTCCATACATGTTATGTGAACATCCTGTTAATAAAGTTTCCATTATATCAGAAATCCCCTCCGTTACCTAGACGTAATAGACATATATACTTTTCATTACCCTGCCACAGATCATTGTTCCCAGTAATGAATCTCAACATTCCTTCTATTTAATATTGACATGTTCGGGGTCCCAGCACTCAAGGCCAGCCCGAAGAGGACCAAAGGATCTCCGCTGTGGGGTGAGGGGGTGAGTAAGCGCAGAATCAAAACACCGACTCCAGGAGTTGAAGGGAAAGCCGTCAGTGGCAGTCTGCTGCAAACTTATTTATTCAACAAAGAGCAGAGCGTCTTAAAGGTCTTGTTAGCCAATAGCCTTATGGGGTGGGGTCCTGACCACAGCTAATCACAGTTTGTTCCCACGTGGAACAGGTTCCCTCCAGGTGCTGGGCAGAAACTGGTTTCACACCCATGAGAGTCATTCCTCCATTCCTCCTGGCAGGTGGCCTAGCTAGGCTCACCCTGCATTATGCCCAACATTGACACATTTGTAAAAACACAATTTCTGTGAGAATTGTTTCGCCTGGCTAGATAATTGACAGTTTGTCGTTCTATGTGTATATGTACCTGTGTATATTGGTTAGTGTACAGGGAGGTGTGTACCTGTGTGTGGGGGGGCAACACATGAGAAGCCTAGAGGGCAGCATTGACTGTCATCTCTCACTACAGGTGCTAGCCACAATCCTTTCTTTAAAATGTAATTTTAAGCCAGGTGTGGTTGTACATGACTTAATCCCAACATTCAGAAGGCAGAAGCAGACGGATCTCTGTGATATCGAGGCCAGTCTGGTCTCTATAGCAAGATCTGGGCAAGATGGGGTTACAGGGAGAGCATATGATGTGTCAAAAAAAACGTTGGTTTCACAGAATGGCTCAGAGACCACACTGGATTCCTGCTTTTACATTCTACCTAGTGTTAGTTGCAATGTAGAGTTGGTATTTATTTATTATGCAGTAAATCTTTGCTAAACCTGTGTTACTACTTTTTAAAAACCAGACATTATCATTCATGTTTTCACGGAGCATTATTATCTTTTACCTTGAAAATAGAAGCACATATGACTCAGGAAAATAAACCTTTGGCAATTTTAACTTGTCTAATTTTCCTTGTAAGCTAAGAGATTCCACAGGACCAGTGTTTATGAATGATATGTAAGTTGAAATGAGTTCTGTACTCTGGAAAACCTCCATTTCTTAAAGCAAGAAAACATACAGTTGACAATCCTTTAAGCCTTTTTACCTTTGAACAAGAACTCCAACAGTCCTACCATGACTATGAAGTAAAATGTGAGGGAAAATCTAGACATTCAGAATTGCCAGTCCATACATCAATAAACCACTCAAACAACTGTCACGTACTAGTAGACTCATGTGAAGTTAGAGAAACAAATCATTCTTTGTTTAACCATACTTGAGAAATTTACTACAACATTGAAAATGCTGCTAATGGAGTCATAAGGCTTTACTTTTATTTAATGCTAACAACTATGAGCCTATTGTCTACAATCTATACAATTTGTCCATCAATTCTTAAGTATTCTGTGGAGAGAAAATGAAAGAGAATAAAAGACCTACGAATGAGTGAAAAAGCACAAATAGGAGTCAGAAAACATGCACAATTATTTGCCACAAGACCTTGAAAGTGACTTCCAAAGTCAAGGATAATGAAGCATGTGAGGACTGCATGCCCCAGCATCTGTGAGGAAGCAGGCAGCCAAGGCTGACCTAGGAGTCCTGCCTAATTTATGGGCTGGAGAGGAAATATACCATCCTGATGTTTACAGAAAGTCATGAAATACTTTCACAGTTTGAAAAAGAGCATTAAGCACAAGTTACCTTGTACTCACAGCCATCTGTACCACACTAGACAAGCTGACTGCATCACCATACATGATATACGGGACCATCAGCACCCCATGTTCTGCTATAGACAAAATACTACACAAGATACATCCAGTCACTATTCTGAAAATGCCCATCTTCTTACTTTCTTAGGAAATATATTATATATTTAGCTTAACATAATTTTATCTTTATACAATTAACTTGAACATTGACCTGAAGCATGACATGACTGACTCTTCTCTGATGTCTCTTAGGGAAGAATATGAATTTCACTTGTTCTAATGGACCCAGGTTGAGGAAAGTAAACTATATTTGGGATACTTGAAATCTCAAGCTATGCTCATTTTACTTCCTTAATTATGTAATGTTTTATACCATAAAACATATCAACTCTAGTGAAAATCAATTGTCCTCTCTCTGAGACCTGAGTCTAAGTAGTTTTAGTTTAAGTGTAAAGCAGTTTTACAGACAAGGTCTATTCTAAGGAAATACACTATTGGATAGTGATCAGCCAACTTCATCGTATCCTTTTTCTATGTAATTGAACCATGAGCCACATAGATATGGGAGATACACAGAAAAAACACAGAATGATGAAGTGAGCAGACGCCATAAGGAAGCGTGACCCAGGAGTAAGAAACAACCAACCATGTGATAATCATGATGGGAAAGAGCTAACAATGCTACATGAATGTTTCTAGTTAGGATTAATGATATTAATAGGACAGATGTAGTGATTTTACATATTTGAAAGATATTCTCATGGGCACCTATATTAAGTTAATTCATCTGTAACACATATCTATGAAGTGTACATATTATCTCCTTATTCTAAGTTTTCCTTCAGCACAATAGACATTCTGGCAGGTAAATATCCTTCTACAATTTAAGAAATAAAGTTACCTGCATTAGTCCTTCACCAAAACTGCCACTGCCAACGTCAGTCATGCCTGTGGTAGCTCATGGGGGGCCTCCTGCTTCCTAATGAAAGGTTCTGAAAGCATGACAGCCTGTATCTTCTCACTAAGATCACCAATGAGCAGTTCCAAACCAATGGTCACAGTTCAGCCTTGGTTAAACTCAGTGTGTCACAGAACAAAGCACCAGGTCATGAATGGGGAGAGGGGTTTGTAAGGACAGGGGATTTGCCAAAAGACAAATCTAACTTTTAAAGGAAAAATATTTGAAGAATATTTGCAGGAGTTTGGAACATGTGTAGTTAGAACCCAGGGTCTCTGGCTCCCACAGAATTGCCTCTTGCAATACAAGAAGGCTATCTGACAACAGACAAATAATGCTCTCTTGTTGACCTTGAGGCCAGGCAGTTTTTGTTGTGTCTCCTTCATTTGGCCCTTGTATCTTTGAAATAAGCCCTATCTAACTCCCTCTGGCTTTGTAATGTAAAAAAAGAGGAACACATTCATGAGATTTTAGAACTCATTGTGCTGTTGACCTCGGCCATTAGTGTGGGCAAATAATCTAATCGACCTTTGACTTCTCTTAGTAACCTAGGAATGAGAACACCAGTGTCTGAAAGGCACAGTAGATATAGAGAAAATTCTGCAGACTGAAGTCCTTACCATCCCTAACCCAGGATTTGGCACTAGTACTTAATAAAGTTCTTTTTTTTTAATTGAATTCAACCAAACTCAAAATGTTTGAAACAATATTTTAAAATGTTGGTCGAAACTATGATGCTGTTTCTATGAGAACCTGCTCGTTTTCTTCTCTTTGATTTCTGCTGGATCACATTGGGGATTAATTCTGTGCCACAAAATGAATCTTTCACTCAGAGGAAAAATGAAAGTGGTAATATGTTCATCATTTCACTGGTTTGAGGGGTTTTTCTTTGTACATTAGCTACACGGCATCAATATCACTTTTTCTCTCCCTGCAGGAACTGATCTTACAAATCACTCATCAGTTTTCAGCAAATATTAAAGTCTTCTGAGAAGACTCTTGCCTCAAGGGAGTACTTAGTGTCAACTAGCTTTCGAAGTAGCTGAAATAACATTGCTTCACTCAACTAATATCACCTCTTGTATCATGTTTTTGAAAATATAAATGTGAACAGTAGAATAAGAAAGTTTTCTTCTTTATCTTATGATTAGTAGCTTTTCTCTTTTTAGTTAGGTATATATGCTTCAACATCCTCATTCAAGGCTGGGGCATCAGTCCATGGTTCTGAGATATTTTCAAGTTTTCTTACCTTTAAGTTTATGCATGCTGTCTTACATACAAATGAATGCATAAGATATCAGTTGATGTGCAATTGCGTATGTGAGCACATTGACTAATTTTAAGCCATCAGCTTTAAAAACATGTCTACAGAGGACATTAAGACTCAGACTTTCATTGAGGTCAACAGATATCCCATTCAAGACATTTTGAGCATCTGTAACTAGACAGACAACAAGGCTATCTGTAATTTCTTATTGAATTCAAAGTAATTCTTTGAGAGAATTAATGTCATTTTACACCTAAGAAAAATGGTCATGGTAATTATTCCAAAAGGCCCATTGGTAGTAAATACTCATGACTGGAATTTGAATTCAGGTCTGTTCAAGTCTGTTTTCAACTAATGCACTATCTATGCATAAAAATACAGAGATTTTATTTAAAATTCAAATTAACTCTTCTCACTACTGACTTCTGAGTGGCACAATCTATATCATAAAAATAATATAACTGGGGACTGGAGAGATGAATTAGTGGTTAAGAGCACAGGCCACACTTGCAGAGAAACTGGGTTTGATTCCCAGGACTGAACATGGCAGTTAACAACAATCTAGTTCCACAGAACTCTAGTTCCATGGAACCCAACATGCTCTGGCTTCTGTCACTCTGCATGACATGAGTGCACTTTCATACATGCAGACAATGAACTCATAAAATAAAAATAATAAAAAAATATTTTAAAATAACTCCATCCTATCCTGTTCTCCTTCTAGACCTGAACGCAAGCCTGCTCTTGCTTTTACTAACCCAGATCTCTGGTCTAACCTCTTGGTCCAGACCCACACACTCCATCTTAAATCCTGTACTCACACCAGTTCAATATTTTTCTAATTTTTAGAGCCTAAGCAGGCTGTTCCAAAGCACAGCTTTCCTCTGCCTGCCCTAGACCAGCCATCTACACTAGATGTCTGCTCCCACAACCTACTTTGGATGTATGTGAGCAATACAATGCCTCCCACTTCCTATCTACTCCACTACCAACTGAGAAACTCCATTTCTCTCCCATCACACATCCTGTACTTCTCCTAGCTATAGGCACAGGCCTGCTCTTGCTCTTAGCTTCCCAGATCTCTATACTACCATTTTAGTCCAGACTGCCTGAGAAACCCTGAGTTCAGCCTCTGCCTAGCAATCTTTCTAAATTGGGCTGTTCTGGCTGGCTAGAAGGGCCCATACTTTAAGACAGAGCCTGAGAGAATGTAATCTCACCTAACTTGTGATTCTAGGGAACTCCTGAAATGTTGGACTAAAGCCATCTGGCCCTACCAATATGAAATCAAAAGAGAGAATCAGACATCTTGAACAACCAGTTTTTCATACCCAATTAGAAAACAACCAATCACATAAAGTACCTAAATAGAATCAGGCTTCAACTCTGCAAAGGAAGGCTCGAGTCTCATATCAGAATCACAAGCAACAAAAGAACTTCTGACTGACTGAAATATTAAAGAAAACTCATGTTGAATTAAAGAAGGAAGTGAAAAACTCAATAAGCCACTTTGAAATGATAGGAGAAAGCCTCACCAATAGAATGAATGAAATGTAAAACAGAATATCAAGACAAGACAATAAAGTTGAAGAATTGGAGCACTCAAACAAAGATTATGATTTTTTAAAAAAATAACCATTGGAATGGAACATGCAGGAAATATGGGACACCATGAAAAGACCAAATTATGCATTATATGCCTAAGGGAAGGAGAAGAATCGCATGATAATTGTATTAACTAGATATTCAACCAGTTTGTAGAGGAAAATTTAAGAAAGACAAGTCCAAACAAATACAAGAAGCGTAGAGGGAATTGGACTGGAGGAAACATGCCTCAACATAATTGAAACAATATACAGCAAAACCTTAGCCAACACCATTCTAAATGGAGAAAAGCTAGAAGCATTCCCATGAAAATCAGGAGCCAGACAAGGCTGTCCATGATCTCTACTCCTTGTTAATATAGTGCTTGAAACTCTTGCTAGAACAATAAGACAAGAGACAGAAGTTAAAGAAGTAACTTATTGGAAAAGAAGAATTCAAATTGTCATTTTTTTTTGTAGACGACATGACATTATACCTATGAGATGACAAAAATTTCATAAAGAAACCCCAGGAATGATTAACAATTTCATTAAGTGTCACATTACAAAATCAATCCCTGTCCTTTCTATAAACCAATATCAAGCAACTGGAGAAAGAGTAAAAGGAGACCCTCCCATTCACCATAGCCTCAGAAAACAACCTCAGAATAATCAGGACCAAAGATAATAAAAATATCTACAATGAAAATTTTAGACCTTTAAAGAAAGAGATTGATGAGGACACCAGAAGATGGAAGGACCTGTCATGCTTATGTATTGGAAGAATCAATATTGGGAAAATGACTACCCTACCAAAAGCAATATATAGATTCAATGCAATCTCAGTCAAAATCATTTGACAGAATTAGAAAAGAATATCATTCTAAAATTCATATGGAAACACCAAAACCCCAGAGTGCGAAAGCAACCCCGAGTGCAAAGAGCACTTCAAGGAGAATTACTATACCAGATTTGAAATTACATTACAGGGCTATAGTCATAAAAACAGCATGGTACTGGCCCCAAGATGGACCCATAGAGCAATGGAATATAAGTAATCACAAATAAATTCTTACAAATTAGTACATGCAATTTCAACCACCTGATATTAAACAGAGGAGCCAAGAACACTCAATGGAGGAAAGAAAGTATGTTCAGCAAATGGTGCTGGCAAAACTTGATTTCCACCTGTAGAAGAATGAAATATTTATCATTCACCTTGCAAAAGGGTCAAATCCAAATGGATAAAAGACTCAGTTTGAAACCTGAAACTCTGTAACTGTTAGAAGAAAACATTGGCAATAACCTATAAGATATAGGTGTAGGAAAGGACTTTCTCAATCAAACATCAGTTGCTCAGGAAAAAAAAAAAGGTCTAGAATCAACAATTGGGACCTCATTAAACTAAAAAGCTTCTATACAGACAAATAAACAACCAAGGAAGTGAAGAGAAATCCTATAGACTGAAAGAAAATCTTCACCAATGAAACATTTGTCCAAGGTTTAACATTCGGATTACATAAATAACTCAAAAAAAAACAAAGAATCAAGAAAGTTACTAAAGGCTCTGAGCAGAGAGTTCTCAAAAGAAGAAATAAAAAAGACGGAGAAATATCTTAAAAGGTGTTTAGCATCATTAATAATTTGGGAAATGCAAATTAAAATAACTTTAAGATTTCATCTTCTCTCAGTCACACAGGCTAGGATCAAGAGAATTAAATGATACCAAAAGCAGGAGAGGATGTAGTGAAAAACACTCGTCCACTGCCAGTGGATTGTAAATTCATGCAATCCCTATGGAAGGCAATGCGGGGAACCCTTAAAAAATTTTAAATAATCTACCTTTTGAGTTGGTTCTACCACTCTATGGCATATACCTAAAGGACTCATCCTGATACATAGATAAAGAGATATTCAAGTTTCTTGCTGTTCATTTCACAATAGCTGAGGGATGGAAGCAACCTAAGTGTCCCTTAACTGATCAGTGAATACTGAAAATATAGTACATTTACACAATGGAGGTCAACTTAGCAGTTAAGAAAAATGAAATTATTACATTTGCAGGTAAATGAATGGAACTATCATTAAGTGAAGCAACAGAGTCCTAGAAAAATAACTGATGGATGTTCTCTCTCATCTGTACATCTTAGCACCAAACCCTTAGATATAAGTATATATCCTGTTGTAAGTGCAGGCACCAGGAAAATGGAAAGATGCCAGGGAAATAAAAGGAAATAAAAAAGAATCCAAGAAAGAATAATAGTAGGAGACAGGTCTTACTAAGGGAGAAATAGATGAATAAATGGGATAGGGGAGTGAGGGCTATACAAGGAACTGTGGGGATAAAGTGAAAAAAGGCATTCAAGAGATGTGGGTTCATAGGAGAATGCTATTATCAAGGGGATAAATGGGGAAATGGGGAAACTTTGTGGAACTTACAGAGGGAGTATTAGACAAGGAAAGAGAGAGAGAGAGAGAAGAGAAGAGAGAAGACAGAATGCCTACCTAATATAAAACTATAAAACATCAGAGGAAATCATATTAATCTAAAAATGTAATGACAAATTCCACATACAATATCTCTAAATATGTTGATGTGCCTAGCTGAAGGCAACATAAAAAGAAACAGTGCCAGACAGGAGAAATTCTCCTTTGAGTTGTTAGCCAGGGTTGTCCTACACATTCTCAGAACATACAGATTGTTGTCACAGTCCTTGATTACTTCCCAGAATTTGAATGTAAGACCCTCTTGCTGAAGATAGGATGTCCGTTGGAGAACGAATTTGGAGCAATGGGGCTGGAACTAATGTAGAAGCCGTTTCCCCTGAACACTAGCTCTCTTAGTTCTGAATTTGCACCATTATTCATCTCTCTCTGCTTCCTGATTGCAGATCCACCTTACAATCCTGCTACTCTGGGTTCCCTGCCATGAATGACTATATGTTTTCAAAATATAAGCCCTAATAGACCCTTCATTCATTCGTAGCTTTCGTCTTTTTTTTTTTTTTGCAGCAATGAGAAAAGTACTTAAAACACCTAGACTGGGGAGAAATTAAATATGTGGCATGAAATTGTGAGAAATTAGGAGACCTCCAAGATATGGGAGGAACTCTTAATTAAGCAGAAATTTAAAATCCTGTTGAAGTGGTGGGTCAGTGGTTAAGAGCACTGGCTATTCTTGTGGAAGACATGGATTCAGTTCCCAAACAGCACATAACTGCTAACAAAAGCCTTAACTCCCATTCCAGGGGATTCAAGGCTCTCTTCTGGCTTTCTGGGGCTGTTACATATTTGCAGGCAGAACATTCATACATATCAAGTCAAAATAAATTAATTCTTTAATTTAAAATGTTTAAAATGAAAGAAAATTCCATTTGCCAAAATGTTCAAATGTCTACTAACATTGGGATGCTCCATATTAAGCATGAGGATGTTTGGTCCATGTGACTGTAACACAACTCTCCTGTGACTTTAGGATCACTTTAGCTTGTGAATTCATAGGTACATTTTCGTGGAAGATAATCACCCTGTTATTAACAACAAGTGGAACATGACCTAATTATGGAGACAACAAAGCAACCCACATACAAATTTCCAGAAGCATCTCAGAAGCAAAGTAAAAGTACAACCAACAGATATTCTGCCTTTTGCTTGTTGCCGAAACTCCACACAGTTGTAGCTCAGTTTATACCGTGTGATTCATTTTATGTGTTTGACTTTCAAAAGTCTTGGTTTATATTTAGTTATGTGCTGACCACAATGTATCTGACTGAGTATGTAGCAACCAGAGAGATTCCATTTAACCCATGTTTTCCTCAGCAATATCAAGACAATGAAACTATTAAGCTACAGTAGACATATCAGTTTTTTACAGCTGCCTTCACCCAGTACATTTGTATGCAATATTATAAAATAATACATACAACATAGCCTGAGCTGTACAGTGGACCATACTATGTAGGTATATATATATATATATATATATATATATATATATATATATATATATACTCTACAATATACACAAGATTGTAAGGTGACCTCAAGTCATATTTCTCCAACTGTATATCTGCTTTTAAAAGTGACACACATTAATTACAAACAAGCTAGCTGAAACAATGGAAAGCTATTTTCTCAAAGTTCTGGAAGGCACAGGTTCAGTGTAAAGGTCAGCAAGGTCAGTATCTGCAGATGGATGCCAGGAAGAATGTGCTCCCAGTTTCCCTTCCTGGTTGATAGATGGCTCTTTTCTATGTGTCTCTTGATGGATTTGATTTGATTTTCTGTACATGTGTCCAAATTTTTTTTCTTAATATGGACTCTATGATATTTAAACCTGATTATGCTAAGAAATACTTGTCTCCAAATAAGATCATATCTGAGGTACTGAGAATTAAGTCATCAGCACATAACAGTGGATAACAAATTTGAGTCCAGAAAATCACAGTGGGTTTACTAAAATCTCTATGGAAGAACCCCAAATTTCTTCCTCTAGATAGAATGTAGCGACGGAGAGGGGACAAAATTATGGGCAGATATCATGGACAGAACCAATCCTTTCCTTATTCTCCATAAACTCACAGGACAGACATGTTCCCCTGAAATCCGCTTTTTAGCAAAACTCAAGAATAACATATATCATTGGTTTTCAAAATTATTTCATACAATCTGTACCAGGGTACACCCAACAGAACAAATTCCATCTGAATTTCAAATTATGACAACTGTATTGAGACACAAGGCCTGTTTGATGATGATGGCCAGAATATTGTATGCCTTTTCTTTGAATTCTCAATCTCAGTATTGCTGTTAAATTTCTCTCAAGTATTTCATAGCTTTTAATTTGTGAGGCTGTTTTTTGTTTTCTTTTGTTTGTTTCATTTTTAGAGACAAGAACTACCTGTAGCCTAGTTATATAGATCAGGCAGACCTTTATATCAGAGAGTTATACCTCTATTTCTGCCTCCCAAGTGCTAGGATTAAAGGTTTGTACCATCTCTCCTAACCCTGAAAATTAAATGTTTATAGTGATTGTAAAACTTTATACCATAGTGCCTTCAAACATCCCTTTTGAAAGTAAAGTATGCGTTAAGATTAATCTTTGATATTTTCATGTCTTTTAAATTTCTTCTTCTTTGTAAAGATGGCATTGTCTTGAATGCATAAGTACATTCATATTTTAAAATGTAGAAGTTAAAATTTGCATTATAATTAAATGAATAACTGTCCTGTGTCTTACTCTAAATCGCAAAGTTCAAGTACTCTATCTTCAGGGGCAAGAAGTCAAATGTTCAGTCTACAATAAAGAGTGGGGGAAAAATCATAAAATTCAAATTTTTATTATAATTTTAAAAATAGATCCACCTCCTATTTTCTTATTTCTACATTGTCTTCATCCATGTAAGTCTATGACATAAATTTTAATACATGATTTATGGTTGCAAATTCATTTTTTCAATCTCATTTATTATAGGGTGTCACATTTTATCATGCTGGCATTTAATCATCTCCTGTCTGCATATTAATGGTTACAAATATGATACCTGTATAGACCCAAGAAGCCAGGAGTTTAGCTGTCTCAGAGTGAAACGGTTGAATGCCTTGAAAAGTGGGGTTGGGAAATAAGAAAATACAAAACTTCAGAAGTCTGTACATGCATATGCATTGCAAATTAGCTCACGCTGCCATATAGAGCCAATCTGTGTAAATTAATTTTTCATAAGCCTCCATAATTTTTACATTCGTAGCTGTATAGAACATATAATAAACCTTGTCTCAAAACAGCTGAAATCAAAATGTTGCTAAATTTTAATGTCTACTTTAGATTACCAAGAAATACACTAACACATCATGGGAAACTTCATTCATGTTGACACATATATTCCATCAGTGGACAAAGTACATCAATGATAAAGCATGATTGACAGAGACTTTATCTAAACTTGATGGCATGATGTTTTCAGATATGACTACAGAATTTGCATTTAATAGTACAAAAGGAAACATATTGCTAAAGAACATGGGTGTTTAACATAATACTTTTTAATAAAGTCATCCTTCAGTGACCAAGGGGATGGATCCAGGACCCACCACTCCTCCATACTCCATGGATTCCAGTATCAGAGGATATGCAACTCCCTCCTGTCAATTAGTACAATATTTGCATTTAACCTACACACATCCTCCCATATGCTTTAAACCATTTCTACATTACTTTTAATATCTACCATTATGTAAATAGATGTTCTTTTGTGTCACTTACAGAAAAGTCACAAAAGAAATAAAGTTAGTACATGCTTAATAAGATTTATCCAGAATTTCTGATGTGTAATTAGTTGAATCTGTAGATATGGCATCTGCAGATACAGACAATGTGAAGTATATGTATAATTCTCTTTTCCTTTACCAATAATCAAAAATAAAATAAAGAGCAACTGAGAGTTCCACATCTTATGTTAGAGCAAATGAATTGCAATACGCTCATGAAAATCGAATGGTGAACAAGGTATGTGGGAAAGGGTAGACTGAGTTCTTTCAAAAACCACAAGGAAAAGATACAAAAGCAAACAAAAGCAGCATAAAGAGCACATTGAAATGAAGACCAGTGAAAAGATGTGTGTAACAAAGACAGCATAATAAATTTGGAAGAGGATGCAGTTTGAGAAATAAAGTGGAAAGCATTAACATAATTGAGTAGAACCATGTCTGAGATCAGTGGCACAGTGTGTGCTGCTGACTATGCAAATTGAGGTTAAATCTGAGGACTTCAAGAACCCATGGGGAAGCAGAGGAGTGTATTAATTGAGAGGAACTGCATGCATGATTGGTATTATAGTCGACAAACAGAAATAGGATGAGGTGTCATCCTTGCCCTTCAGGATGGCTAAATGGCAAGTCTAGTCTTACTACAAAGAAAATCCAAAGATGAAAATCACTGGAGACATGTTAAGAGCAGGAAGCTCAGAAGAGAACATAGTTTGCCATGGGTATCTAGGTAGCCACAGTCAGTAGGCAGAGGCACAGGGAGAACCAGCCTATTTTCAAAATGGATTTTGATCTGAAAAGGACCCAGGCAACCCTCCCCATCCCCCAAATCTCTGTTACACTAGTTTCTAAATGCTATCATAGCTTCTCAGGGAGAAAAATACACTTCAAAACATAAGTGTCATTGTTTGAAAAAAAAAAAAAAACAGGTACCTATTTAATCTTCCACGGGTCCTTTGTTTTATCCTTTTGGGCAAAACTAGAAGGTCAAATCCTCGATGTAATAAAACAGACCTGTGGGTTTAATTAAGCCATTCCACTGACAAACGGAGGTTTCTGGGAGAGAAGAGAACCCATGCTTACCATTCCAGAAAATTCTTCATAATGATTTCTATCTTTTCGTACATGAAGTCCTCATGAATAATAACCACATAGCTGTTAACAGAATTGGCAATCATTTTCCAAGGATATAAAATTTTCAGTTAAAAATTTTCAACTGCTATGAACAGTATCTCAGTGATGCCCATTTGCAGACCTATATGTTATGTGGATTTTCACACATCCTGAATTTAATTCCTGTCTGCTTGTCTCCCATTCAAGAACACATGCTGTAATACAACATTACAGGTAACTAGTGTCACTGCATTGATAAATGCAATCTATCATACTGTATGAACTTTAATGAGCATTTGTTTTAAATCAATTACCTGTAATACTGGAACAGAGATTATAATCTCACTGGCTGAAAACGACAAATGTTTCACCTTTCCCCAAGAAGTAATAGGTGATACTTAATATGACTTTATAAAGTAAATTTTTGAAAGTACTAGTATTTGTTTATTTTAGTTGACAGGTATGTCTATGTTTTGTTAAATATAATTTAGTTATTTGCTGCCAAAGAGTAGAATTTTTACGTAAAGCAGCTCAAAAGAATTCTCCAAAAAAAATGTACATTGTAAATTCAACACATTTTTATTTAAGGGATTAGATATTTTTTTAATAAAAATATCTAGATATAAATAATTGAAATTGTTAAATTCATAAGTAATAAATTAAATTCATTAAATATTCATTTTTAAGCATTTTAATTGTTACTTTTTAATATTATTTTTATACTTGACATGTGTTATGGATTAACCTGAGGCTCTTAACCAGTCTAAGCAAACATGTGAGATATATCTCAAGCCCTTTTTATGTTTTTCTTTTGGATTTTATTTGGACAGAGGATTTCTTTATGTAACTTGGGCTAGCTTGGAATTTATAATCGTCCCATTTTTTGAATCCCAAGTGCTAGTATTACAAGAAAGCTCCACCATACCTCGCTGGTAATCTTATTCTTCCAATTTTATGTGTAATTAAAAGAACACTGAAAACGGAGCAGGAATGCTTAGTTTCAAATACTGCCAATGCTATCATTTTTCCACCATGTGCGTGTATGAGATTCTGATTTCTTCTCATTTCTGTCACATATATATACATATATATATATATATATATGTGTGTGTGTGTGTGTGTGTGTATATATATATATATATATATTTAGAGAGAGAGAGAGAAGACAAATATCTGTTGGAGAATGAAATGAGGTAAATAATTATAAAATGGCATGTAAAACTCAATTATGTTATGTTACTAATTATAATTAATAGTCTTTTAATTTACATATTACACATTGCCTATGTAATCACAAAATTATGAATGATTTGTTATCTCAATTTTGTTAATGTTGTGAGAGTCAATGATATCACTTCAACTACTTCAGAGAAATTTTCAGAACATTTTATTTAAAATATAATATAAAATAGCCGGGCTAGAGAGATTGCTAGGGGTTCAGAGTACTGTCTACTCTTGCAGAGAACCCAGGTTCGATGATCAGCATCTACATGGCAGCTAACAACTGTCTGTTACTTCAGTTCCAGGGGATCTGACACTCTCTTGTGACATCTACAAACATTGCACTGTACTTACACACAAGCAGGAAATACACTCATACACATAAAATAAAAATAATGGATATTAACATATATGTATATGTATATATATATATATATATATATATATACATATATGTATATATAATACCAAACATAAGGATTCAGTTCATGGTGTGTGGTAAAGATGAAGATACTCATGAGTTTTCAGAATTGCATCCATAGGAATCACTCAGTAAATGTCAGCTGTGGTTATCGTCATCAGTGTTCATGCTAACCATCACTTGATCATTAACTTGCTGGATGATTTTTCTTGTGGTAGTTCTCATAGCTTTTACACTCTTTGATCTTTTTGACATGTTGAAGCCAGGCAAATCTTCATAAAGTTAACTTAAGTCTTTCCACCGGTCTTAGTAAAGATTGGCTCATTTCCAAAGCTTCTCCTTCCTCACTTAGCAGTCAAGGCTGCTCACACAGGTGCCATCTTAATTCCCTGGTTTGTTTCTTAGTGAAGCATCTTACTCTTCACATCAACAATTGATACAAGAAACTAGCAGATATCATTTGTTCCTTTGATCAGCATTGTTCTTTTACTTAGGGATCGCTTTCCCCCGAAACTTTTTAATCTCTCCTTCCTGACATTATTTAACTTGAATTTATCTCAGAGTGTGTGATGGAGGAAACTAAAGAATTCTTTAAAAGTTCTGTGCAATAAGAGTCACATGAGGTTATGGCTCAATGAGGCAAATGTAGTCAACATGGAAAACTAGAAATGCTATCTTGTCATGCCAGGATTTTATGGTCTAGTCCATCGGGTATGTCCAATCTTTCATATTTATGACACAGTGCTTTTATCTATAAAGTTCACACTCAAGAGCTGCCCACACACTTAGAAAAAAATTTTATAAATTATAAATAAAAAATATCTCATGGTATTTTAGAAGAGTTCACAATTTTGTGTTGGACACCATTTATAGCTATCCTGGGACCAATGGAGCCCATGTTCCATGTGTTGAAGATACCTGGTAAAGGCGAAGTGATACAAAATGCTCTCACTTTAATTTCACTGGACAGACTCAAAGCAATCACGTTACTAACTACAAGAGAAACCAAAATGGCGTACAGTATGTTGAAATGTTTCAGAAAATATTTTTTAAAATGACATATTTTCTCACTACAACACGAAGAACGATCTGAAATGTCTATGATATCCTCCATTGTTCCTCAGAGTAACGATGATTTACCCTTTAGTCTATGACCTATCTTAAGACTATTGTTGTGATCAGGCTGTGCCCCATTCTACATTACTCTGTATTGTGTGGAGAAGAGCGTGTCTTGCCTTGAGAAACTTCATTTTAAAACAGCTTATGACTTCATTATGAGAGTATAGGACATTCATATGCCGCAGTGGACCCACAAACACTTTCACCTGTCAGGCACTATCCATTTAGCACAAGCTGATAAGTCACTCATTCCTGGGAGTATAAAGGGTGTCACTGTATCAATTAACGAGGGTGACTTGAGACTTGAGGGACATATAGGTCTATTAAAAGTGTATCAATGAACCCAGGCTAAAGAACATGTTGGACACTTTAAACCAGGGAAAGAATGTGACACCCTCACCTGGATGCCATGAAATGTGAGCAAGTAACATTGTTTTGGCAACACCCAACACGCTATCATCTGATCACTAGTGTGTGCATTAAAGAAGCACAGAAACGCCCTCATGCTCGGCACAGCTCTGTCCTCTACTGTAGATTTGCCTACTCAAGGGCTGCCTGCCTGTCTGCTTGCTTGTTTGGCTACACTTGAACCTATCTTTACCACTGTGACTTGATTCTGTCATTTCTTCAGCACTGCATGTTTGCTGGCTCTCACCCTGACAGCATTCATGTCTTCCCTATTCCTTGTCTTGGTTCATTGTCTTGTCAATATGGACTGTATGAATTTCTCCCTCATAATTCTGAAACTGCTTAAACTCTGCTGCAGGCTCTTTAACTTGCATTATTTCTGTAAACACATATGTAAATATATATATATATATATATATATATATATATATATATATATATGTATATATACTGTTCGTGTCTGTTCTGTGGTGTGAGATTTAATGTTAGTATTAGGTTATTCATACTAATATTAGATTTAATATTTATATTATTACTAATTAATTAATCAGTGTAGTATAAAAAGAGTTGGGCATGGTGGCACATCCATTTTATCTTCATACTCTGGAAAGCAGAGACAGAGCAATGTGAGTTTGAGGCCAGTCTGGTTTTCATAGAGAGGTCTAAGCCAGCCAGGTCTACATAGTGAAACCCCGTCTCAAAAACAACAACAAAAAGATTAGAATAAAGGAACCTGAATTCCACTTGGTCAGATTACCAAAGCAGGTAGGCTTATCTTTGAAACTGATTAATGCTGTGAATTTGCTATTATTCAATAAATTCTGACACTATAGAAAGGCATAAATGTGTTCATCTATATTTCTGGCATAACACTCTCATGACAAATATCAAATATGAAGATGAGTATCACAGTATCATATTTATATATAATCTTTCCTATGATGGCGGTGGATTCTAGAACAGGAGTTTTCGAGGTTAATTTTTATTTTACTATACCCCAAGACCCTACTCTTTCTGGAATTGGGACTTGATCATAGAACTGCACAAAACTTAAAACAAGCCACAAGAAGAACAGATGGATGATGAAGTAAAAAGAGAAGAAAAGAGAAAGCAAACTGAAGAAAAGGAAGATTTTATTGCAGATTAAAAATTATGTTTACCTATGTTTCAATTAAAAAATCAACAGTTAATCCTTTGCCAATCCTTAAAGGATATGGTTGAATTACAGAACCATTGTTTGCTTTTCTACTGCTATTTCTAAACACCTTAAACAAGGCAGAATATAGAAGCCAGTGTTTATTTTGCCTGTTATTCCAGAGGGACCATCTAAAATGGTGAAGGGAGTCATGGCAGAGGAAGCCAGATCAGAAATCGGAGAGCTCATGTCTTCTGGCATCCACAGGAAACAGGGAGAGCAAAAGTAGAAGCAGAATGAAGCTGACCTCTGTTTGCCTCAGTTGACATACTTCCCCTAGGAAGGCCATAGCTCCTAAAATAACTTTTGATCAATTTTCAAATATATGAGCTTATGAGAGACATCTCCTTCAAACATCATTCTACTCCCTGAACATAAATGTTTTCAATGAAGGAATTTTTCATTATGATTTAGGCCAAAACCACCTAGACAATACTGCCAAGTTTAGATGTTAGTTTGGGATGAACCTTGACTCCCTTCATCCACATTAGCTACAACTTTGGTGTGTTGAAACAATTTCTTTCTTGCAGCAGAACCTTCCCCCACACACACATGATTTGGAAGTGTGAGGTTTTTCCCTAAAGGCACTCTTTCCATTAGATCACATCCTTAATGTCATCAATCTCCTTATGATGACAGCCTCTCTTCTAGCACAAAATTGGGCTACAACATTAAGCTTGCTAGTACTCTTTTCACCTTCAAACTCTACATTCTGTATTTCTGCTCCGTTTCTTTTCTTTGTAAACCTGCATAAACATCATCACTAATAAGCTTGACACAGATTCCATGCAATGCTGTCTTGAAATTTCTTCTGCCAAAGAAATTAGTCTATTGCTTTTAAATGTAGACTCAGGGAATGTCTTAGAGTTCAAGCAAAAGGAAGTCAGAGTCTATGACAAGACATCTTGCTGTTAAAGTCCTTGCTTCCTTCTGAAACACCTTGATCTCTATCGCTTTAAGTACTGTAGTATCCCAGATCCTACTACAATTGTTCATTGAGCTCTGCTTATAGCATTCAATTGCATTTCTAATCCAAGTTAAAAGTAGTCTACATTCCTCTGAAAAACGACATGATCAGATACATTATAGCAACAGCCCACTGGTTTATCATTCTAGAGGGAGATTCCGTACTCACTAATGCCCCATATTAATGAGCTTCTTTCAGCAAGTCCACATACTTTAAACCTTTGAAAATGGTGCTATCATCTGTCAATGAAGTTTCCAAGTGGTGGAACATTTCTCCTTTAAAATCACCACCTCCATTTTATGCAAAATTTACTGGAAACAATGTAATTGAGTTTTTGCACAATTCATGCAATATATCTTGTTCATATTTAGACCAAGTCCCCTGTCTGTACATTATTCATTATGCTCTGTGCTCTGCCCCCACCAGATTTCATGCATTTTGTCATATATGTTAAGACCTATTACATCAAGTTTGTGTCTGAAAATGTCCCTCAGTGTGATTTCAATCACTGGAACCTTGTCAGCATATGTCAGGTCACATCATTAAATCAAATTAACTATTCTTCACACAGCAGTGATCAGTTGTCAATTGTTCCTCAGCTAAGGTTGGAGATTCTTACTCTGTTCCATGTCTATGCTGCGTTTTCATGTAGATTGAATTCGAATGGGTCTTATTCATCCTTGTATCATTGTTTTAACTCCATATGAGCAAATTTACAACCTCCTGGAAAACTCTGTTCCCTTCTTGTCCTCCAACACCCCTGGCTCTACACTCTTTCTATTCCCTATTCCACAACAGTCCCAGAGCAATGAGTGGTAGATGTTTAACATGGAACTTATGAAGGGACACACACTCTGCCTTGCCTTGTATGTTTTGGTGGCAGAGAGGTTTCATTTTACATGTGTCACGTGAGACTGGGTATCTCACATATTCTCTGCCTTTAATCAGTCGTACAACTCTTCAATAGTCTCCATCTGTGGCAAAAATAGCTTCATGAGTGGTGAAAGTCTACTTCCATGTAAATATAAAGGTACTTACTTAGTATTCAGTAAGATATTATATTTGTCTAGGGATGTGACAGATAGAGGCTTTTCTTGAGGATCTATGACCTTACAAAGCATATGTATTTGACTCACTTTTAATACCATACATGAATTCCTTCCATTGATTGTACATTATGTCCAACTATATAGCTGTTGATTATCTCCAAGATAAAATTACCACTACTAAACCAAGAGGGATTACTTGCTCCAGTGTTCATTGTTGCAGTTATTAAATTTTACAGATGGAAATGGGACATTGATTGGTTTCTTCCCTTAACAGTTTGCATTATATTCTCTGATACTGAGAGCTAGTCTTCGGGAAGGAGGTGTCCATGTTAGTTCCAACTAATTGCTCCAAGTCCTGTGTCCGAAGTACATCCTTTCTTCATCAATGGGGTTTTACCTACAAGTCCTGGGAGGCCTTCAGAGCATTCAGGGGCTGTGTCAATAAACTCTGTTGTGATGGGTGTCTCTTGGTCTACTCTGACTAAGAACGCAAAGAGAGGTTTCTCCTGTCTGGTGTTGTTTCTTGTCGAATACCCTTCAGTCACACACATGCACCCATATACATGTACACAGATACATATTATTTGAATTTTCAGTATGCTTTTAATTGAATGTATTTCCCCTCTGGGTTTTTTTTTTAATGAAACTAAGCATTATTTATTTCACCCCTACGTATCCCTTACTCCTCCCTCCCCAGTCACAGTATACCCGTTTTCATCTTTTCCCTTGATCACACCTGTCTCCTATGTCTTTCTTTTGAGCTCCATCTCCTTTACTCCCATGGTTTCTTGTAAAGCCCTCACTTCCCCAGTCCCAGTTAAATACTGCCATTTTCCCCACATTCTTCTTGATAACATCTGTCTTCTACTGTCCTCTCCCAGAAGCCTTCATCCCCTTTATCCCAGTGACGCCTTTTCCTGGATCCTGCTGTTACATCAGGATATAAACTCATATCAGGATATAAACTCACATAAAAAGGATTTGGAGCTAAGACCCATGAGGGAGGGAAAACATAGGATACTTGCTTCTCGGAATCTGTGTTCCTTCATGTAGTATAACAGTTTCTATTTCCACCTATTTACCTGCGTATTTCATGATTTCTTTTTTCTTTACCACCAAGTAGACCTCCACTGTGTGAATGTACCACATTTTCATTAGTTGAGAGACATTTATGATGTTATCGTTTCTTAACTATTGTGAAAAAAGCAGCAACAAACATGGTTATGCAGGTATCTCTGCAGTAGCATGAGTCCTTTGAGTACATTTGAGAGAACGGTATAACTAGATTTTATAGCAGATTTTGTAGGTCCCTTTTTAGATTATTAAGAGTACTCCAAACTGCTTTCCACATCAGATTACAATCCCACCACAGCAAACAAGCATTCACCTTTCCCTTCGTCCTCCATAGTATTTGGGCTCAATTGTTCTCTTCATCTTAGTCTGACTGACTGGGATAAAATAAAACCTTAAAGTAATTTTGACTCGCATTTCCCTAATGGCTAAGGATGCTGAAGTGTTTTTAAGATGTTTCTTGGCCATTTTTATTTCTTCTTTTGACTGTTCTTTGTGCAGAGCTAGAGACCACTTTGAATTGGGTTGTTTTCTTGCTTCTTTAAATAAACAAGTAGAAAGCAAACCAACCCTTTGCCCCATCTACATTTACAAAACTCCTCTACTATGTGCTTGGAGCATCAGTGAAGGTGCCCATTGCTTTCTTCTGGCCGTCAACATTTGCTGAATCTACTACAGAAACTCAGATGCCCCAAACTAGCTACATGCAAGAGTAGATTACTGTTGTTGACAAGCTTCGTGCACAAAGCCACAAAACAAAAAAGGAACAACTAGATGTCTGCAAATCTTTAGAAACCCGAAAAAAAATGCTCAGACCAGAAAAGGCGCCCAGCACATAACAACAGTCTGAATCATTGAAACTCTTGTGTGGAATAAAAAAAAATTAATAATGCCATTTCTGTGAAGTCTTTTAAACACAACAAAAGCTCACAGGAGACTTGGAAATAACTGCTGTGCTTCATCAAATCTTTTTGACTACTACAGGAGATAAGGCTTATTTTTTTTTACTATTGATTATTCAGGGCAGTGTGTGTGTGTGTGTGTGTGTGTAAGCATGCACTTTTTGTTTCCTTTAAAAAGTAAAAGGGGACAGGTAATTAGGTAATTTAACAATAAAACAACTCTTAATTTTACTTGGCTCACAACGGGATTAAATATGTTTTGTGAGCAAAAAATAATTACATTATTTTAAAGGACTTGATTGTTGGTGTCTGAATTCTGTAGCCTACGCCAGCCATCCTCCTTAGTAAATGGAACAGTAAGAAATTTTTCAAGGCTCCTTCCAACAACTCAGTGCATAGATTCAGTATGTGATTTGTTCACAAGGCTAAACCCATCTTTAGCCCCACAAAGGCATTTCCTCTTGAAAGGAGCAATATTGGGTATTATAACCTCTCCCCACAATACATTGTGATTCCTTTGACTCAATGGAATGCCAAACATACACCCCCCCACACACACACAAGAGAGAGAAACACAAATGAAAACATGTATCAGTATCTTAAAATACAATCTTTCCTTCTTGTTCAGATTTGCAGCCTTATTGTGGCCCTGTTTAGTTTGACTGAGTTAGTGTCATGCTGAAGCTTGTTTCTGACTCCTTTTCTGGGAATAAGGACTATGTCAGATCCATTTTCTTCATATTATAGAAAAGGCCTAAGAAGATAAAAGATATTAACAAATATCTGCAACAAAATATCTAATGAGATTAATGCCCTAGCAGAGGTTATATATAGTTTGGAGTTTTGCTGAAAGTTGGCAGATTTGCAAACAGATGTGTTATATACTAGCATAATATGTCTGTAGTTTCTTTCTCTATAAAGTAAGGATGGTAATGACATAACTTTTGGGGAGATTGTTTAGAGTACTTGTGAAAAATGTTTAATGAACTGTTATGTACTACATGGCTGATCCAATAGACCCAACAACATCTCACTTGTGTTAATGACAGTGTTCCACATAATAAATCCAAAACTTCAGTTTACTCTGTCTTGTTATTTCTCTGTTGATTTTACAGCATGATCTTCACAAGGTTAATGGCATAAATTCAAACAACCAGATCTTTGAATTGTATTGGCATTAATTAGTAGTTGCAAGATCCTGCTCAATAATTAGCCATGGGACTTGAAGAAACATCCTTAAAAACTGGCCAAAAAAAAAAAATATATATATATTATACATACTATATTATATAACTCATATATACTACAAATAGTATAAAAGGGCAATATTGCATTTGAAAAATCACAACTGAATATTTAGTACATTAAGACATATAAAAACTATTATTCTTCACCTAGGATTAAAAGTTTTGAAACTATAGCTATGAATAATTTGCTATGAACATTTTAATGGTAATCACTGATGTCCCCTGATCTGTATACGGTTAATACCACATGCTTTGAATGAACATCTGCTTTAATATTCAGTGTCTAACAGAACTGCATAGTTATTTTCACAATGTGTTTTCTCTTCTAGGTGCATAGTGGAAGCCTCATGAAGTCTGTCTTGCTTCCAAAACCTGCTATGTCAGCAGGAATGACTTCACAAGATTTTAATTCTGGGGCAGCAGGGGCTCTGAGGAACAGTGTCATATTGAGAGAAGGGACAGAATAAATCTATAAAGTAAACTAACATTCTAATTCCATGAGATGCAACATCATGTAGCATAATGTTTAATTGGTGGTAATTTAACAGAGATTCATGTTGAATGGCACTCTGGATAATCCAGAGATTCAGATGACCTTATGCTAAATTCCTCAAGGTGCAGTAAGAAGGCCTCACATTCTTGTTAAGGACATGTGAGGCCATCTGCAACATATGCACTGAATGGCTTCATAACACACATGCTCTCAAGACGTGATTATATGGGAACATGACAGTCTGAAGGAGAAATTTCTATTCCCTTCTGTACAGTTGGGAAGATTATTGTTTTGCATTTAAACTCAATAAAGCCTCACAATACTTATTCTTGAAATATGATCATCTCTTTGGAATTCTTCAGAGAATATTCTCTCTTGTTTCTTACATTTTTTTGAATCATTTTTGGAATGAGTGTGAAGCTTGAGGAGAGGTCAAAGGGTTTGCATGTTCAGACGTGACCTTTTACATCATCAGTATTAACAATTTCAAGTCAATTTTTCAGTCTGATGACCATTCTGCATACATAATTATATTTAATCCTGACATCACAGCTGTGATTTTTATAATCTCCATTTTCTGGGTCAGAAACCTCATACTTAAAAGATAAACAGTTGTCTTGAATTAGAGAGATAACAGAAACTGGAATTTGATTCTCAAGATAACCTGGGATCTTATTTATCTTCCACATGACTAAGATAATGCTTGATTTGAGGATACATGATAGATATGTGATAAAATTTGAAAAAGTCAATATCATAATTTTGAAACATTATTCTTTATTATTTTTATTTTATGTACATGTGTGCATTGCCTCTTACTATATAAGTGCACCTGTGTCATGGAGTTCAGGAGAGGGTGCCAGTTACCCTAGAACTGGAGTTACAGATAGTTGTTAACTACCATGTGGATACTGGGAATTGAACCTGAGTACTTGGAAGGAAAGCAAATCTTTTTAACCACTGAGCCATCTCTCCAGCTCCAAGATCTTTTTTTTTTTTCAATCAGGACTACAGGTCCTATATAGAGTTGAGAGATATTTGCTTAGTGAGATAAAATTGTATACTATTATATATTTTTTAATGAAATCCAACTTGTGTAGCTTTATAGTTGTGACAATCCATTAGATACATGGATTTTACTTAAATATATTTAGGGAATGTTTTGTCTTACTATCCAAGATAGTTGATAATCGTCCAGCAGCAGCTCCATAATCAGATCACAGGATGGAGAAGAGACACACGAAAAGGGGACTATCCACCGTCTTCTTTTTTAAAATCCTTGTTGCATTCATGCACGAAGTACTAGCTTTGTCACTTATGGGGGTCCCATGGACAGTCTATATTGGTAAATTTTTTCATCACTTTGACAAATCTTTGATAGAAACAATGTATAGAAAGAAGGGTCTGTTTTGTCTCACAGGCTCATGGGGTTCCATTCACATTTTATTTGCCCTGGGTGTTTGGTCAGAATATCTGGCAGCAGAAACATTGACAGAAGAATATTTCCCTTCATGACAGACAAGAAAGAGAAAGAATATGATAAGGGACAGGGCTAACTTATTCTCTTGAGACCCCCTTCTTTCAGCTAGATCTCATCTCCTGAAGAGGCCAAAACCTCCAACAATATCACCACTCACCTATAAAGGCCAGAATACCTACAGAGGCCAGAAGGGGGCACTGAATATGGATGGCTGTCATGAATGGGTCCTCTCTAAAATCAGCCAGTGGTCTTAATTACTGAGTTGCCTCTCCAGGCCATGGAGTGACTTTTTAATTCAGCAGTCCTTTCAGGTGACAACTCACAAAGAAATCATAACACAGAATATTGGGAACTGTGATCTATTCTGTGAGTAGTGATGGAACCAATTCAAATTATGGCTATGTACCAAACTAAAGTTGAAGGGAATAATGGATATTGGGTACTACTAGCAACAGATACCTCAAAACCTAAACATGGTGCTCACTGAAAAACACATTCAAAATTCTTTAACTGTGTTTCTTTTCTCTTTTGTGGGGATGGGGATTGAACCCAGGGTCATGTGCACGCTAAGTAAGCATTGTAACACAGAGACATATCTCCACCTTCAAGATTATTTTCTTTTAAGATATATCAAGTACTATTATTGTTGGTATCATATGGACAACTTGATCTTTCAGTTTATAACCAAATTTCCTTAAAATATCGGGAATTGCGTTTGCATTTCTACTTATAATATTATCAGTAATGAATAACAGTATCTGAATTGTTTGACAGTAAAGAAGAGAGAAGTGTGGCCAGTCTACACTACCTGGGATATGCAGGTGTCACACAAATACAGCATCTTCAAACCACATTATAGAAAAAAAACTCTGATAAAGACTCAAACAGAAAAAAAAAAAGATTGAGTTTGGTTCTGCCAGCAATTATGGTAAGAATTGTCAAGACTTTTGCAAAGGTCTGCTGTTTCATCACTCACAAGACAAGTAGAGACTTTATTCCAACAAAACAATAAGAATTGCCAAGAAATAATCATGGTTTTGAATGTGACTTTTATTCATTGTAAATTCTGTGTCCTCAATTGGTGGTAGTATAGCCTTTTATTAAAACTTCCTAACAGTCTGACATTTGTTGCAAAAATTTATTATAAAATTTGTTTAAATTGGTGCAGCTTCTAGATAACATCTTTGAAATATATTATTCTATATATGATTAACCTTCAAAAACAGACTTACAGCAGGCTAGTAAGTACACTTACCACTTGTAGTGGTTAATTTCCGTTACTTTTCAGTCTTCTGATGAACGGACCCCACTCGCTGCTAGGCTGCATGGTTCCTAGTTTTAGATTAATTGACACTTTTCTCTCCAATTCCCTCTTCTGAGCATCCATCATTTCCTTCTATGTCCCCTGGGTGCTTGTGTCATTGATCAGGAAAGATTTAAGGCCGGTACTTTTGATTGCTCATCTTGAACACTGTGAAATATAGTGTGTGTGGAAAATCATTTGGGCATTTCATAAGCATGACTGATGGACTGATGGGAGGACCACATGAGCAGAGGACTGTGAACATGTGGAAATGAAGACAGCTAGGTGGACCTCATTCAAGGAAGGATTTTATGACTAACAGATGAGAGTTTCCTTAGCTTCAGCCAGGTCCCTGGAACCATATCAACTACCTGGAATTGTCTCCAATCTCAGCTTACAGGCGTCCTGCTACCAATTCTAGTAACTCAAGGAAACAAGGTACAAAGATCAAATCTTTTGGGCAGCACTACTATTCCACCATTGCAGTTACCAGAGTAAAACCATCTGGCTCTGAAATTTAGTTTTCAAGAAAGAGCCTGAACTCTGTGGACACTCATTTCCACCAAATTAAGAGAACAGAGTGTGGAACTGTTCCTGGAACTGTGGCTCTGAAACTGTTATCCTCAAGTCGGGCCCCACCCGTGATTTTAATCAAAAGAGGCTCTCCAGTTTCAACTGAGGAAGTACACCATTAAATCCACCCTTATCATCAAGCATTCCTTTCAAACTCCATGTTTTCCATGAAGAAGAGCAAGCTATCTTTCCACACTTTGACAGGTTAATTCTCAAGCCCACTCAACATTTATTCATGGACATGTTGGGTAGAGTACCAAACTCTGATTTCCAGAAAACAAGACAAGGCGCCTTGATCACAAAGCCCAAGAGCAGGTTGTTTTCCACGTTAATTTATGTCATTAGTCCAGATCATGTCTCTTTTATAAAAGTTATTCCTGTGGTTTTGGACACATCTCAGAGCAGTTTGCACTTGTTTGCAGCCTTGTGAATTGTGCATTGCAGATTCACCCTTCATTTTGTGCTGATTTCTTCCACATTTCTTCATATATAATGATCCCCAAAAAGCATGCTGTCCCAGAATGCTCTAGGGAGACTACTTTGTATATGAGGAATGACTGTGTTGCAGGTACTAGGCTGTAGACTTCCCACTGCCCCCAATGCACACACACTCTTATAGCTTGTCTTTGATTCTCTCATTATATTTTTCAGTAAGTACACACATTGCATCCCCATTTTACAAATGACACTAAAATAAGAGAAAATTTCCTACTTAATCCAAGTCATATACACAGTAAACTGTAAAGTGAATAGAATCAAATCTAGCATTTCTTTTGTTTGCTTTTCTAGTATTTTAAAAGTGATTTAATGAATGTTTGCATTTAGGCCAAATTTTGTTAAATGTAAAGCATGAACTCATGATTTAGATCATAGAAGTCCCTCCTTGCCTGAGTGATACCCATGGGACAGAGGAGAAGGCAGACCTTGTCCAGTTAATCAGATTTTCAGACATTATACCACCTTTTATCTAAAAGGCAAAGTGGTCAGGAGAACGTCTAAATCAAGATTTTAAACAATCATAGAAAATATAGAGAGTTCTAAGTGGAAATATCATTCAAGATGAACTGGGAATGGGTAAAAATGCTTATTCCACATTATGACTGAAGTTTTTAACTCAGAACCCTCATAAATGTCAGGTGTAGTCACAACTTGTCTATAAATTCCAGCATCAAGAGGCAGAGACACAAGATCCACAGACCAGTATTCTACAAAGACTAACCATGTTGCTGAGATCTGGGTTTTTCTGAGAGACCATAGCTCAAAAGAAATTTCGATAAGTGATTGAAATTTTCCTGACATCAACCTCAGGCCTCCAGAAGCATATGTAGCACACACCACACACACATACACATGGAAGGAAAGAAAAATTAAAAAAAATAAAACCTTTTCATCTTAAATCCAAGGTAAATTTAATGTAGCTAAATAAATAAAGAAATAATATTTAAGGTAGAAAACTAGATTGTAAAAGTCCTAGAGCAAAGTCGCCATAGTAATAAGGAAGATCCATGGAACCAAATCAGAGAAAGAGAAGATCAAAATGGAACCCGAGAGAAGGAAAGATGTTCAGGGGATGAAGTCAGTGTTTCCATTTATGTTGTGTGATGAAGGGAGTTTAGTAATTACAGGCAGATTTTCATTGTGAAGTTATCATTCCTTTGCTTTTTCCTCCTTTCTACTCACTCTGTCTTTCCTTCTACCTCCTTCTCTTATCTCTCTTTCTTCAAGTCATTGATCATTGGAGAAAGGTCACATGGATGAAGCCTTCTAGAAGTTCAATCCAGATTTAATGAGAACTTAAAATGAATATAGGAGGAGAAGATTAACACTGAGTTGTGGGCTGTTCATGCTGTACTTGAAACAGATATTCATCAATATGCATTTGGACAGTGTTTGGGTGGCTTATAAAGAACCTTGATTATCCAGCTAAACAAAGCAGGACATCCACTGGATTAAACAGTTCTATAATGGAACAACAAATTTAAGATAATAGACCCACTTTCAAATCCTGATGAGGGAGAGGAGGCAGTGACTTCTGAGAAACAAGCTGCCCAAGAAAGGCATTAGGAGCCATAATTCTTCCCACTAGTCCATCATAAAAATATGTTCATACTATGTAGGGCTTTTTTACAGTACCTTAAAGAGTCATTCTGTTTTACACACTAAGCTTCATGGTTTATAATGGAGCTTCAAATTGATAAATATCAAGTGTGTTTTTGATATTCTTGTATCTGATCACTAATTTACTCAAATTATAATGCATATGGAACTTTGCCTTGTTGCTAAATCATCGTAGCGCTCCCAAACAGATCAGTCCTTCACTTTAATAATGTATCAGCGTGTTCATGAACCATCTCTGAGGATATTGGCAATTTCAGTGGCTATGCACTGCTTGTGGATTTATCCACTGTGTTCACCCATATTTTTATACTTTCAAGTAATTTAATGATTGCTTATTCTTATGAACTACATTTTCTCTCATTAAAACAGATAACAAGCTAGCTAAAAGCCTTTTATTTTTGAAGGAGTGCTCATATTTTAACTAACAAGAGAGTTCAGAGCTCTAAGGTAGAGCTCAAAGAAACAAATCAATATTCCACCCAGTAAATACACACTTTGCTCTCAAGAACCTGATGGTTTTCCTCTTCCTCTTTATTCTTTTGGTCCATTATTTGGGTCCATTTTCTACACAATTCCAGATGTCTCTTTACCAATCCATCAAATCATGAGTGCCTCATGTTTGAAAACCTGGACTGGCTAGCTGCTTCCTACAGAATGAGGTTAAAGGCTTTTCGAAGTCTGACATCCAGCATCGTTTTCAGTCGTTTTTCTTCCACATATCTTCACAGGTACACTACACTCTTCTCCCAGAATTGCTGGTGTTTTCTCTCAAAAGGTACATCCGCTTTGGTTTTTCCTTTGCTTGTCCTTCCATTCTGAATTCCCATCCTTTGCTGGGAAATTACCATATTAGAATTAATTTCTCATTTTACATATTGCTGCCTTCCAAAGAGCTTCCTTGGGTATCTTTTCCCCATGTTTCACAAAGGCTTATGATGATTTCTATCACCTCATTCATCATGACAATTTTATGTTGTGCTCTCTACTTTATTCAGTTCCTATAGCGCTTTCTGTAGGTTAGAGAACTTCAAGAAGAGACAACAGATATACCTCAATGATTTATTATTTCCTGTCCATTTGTTCTTCATCAAACAATGGGATTTCCAAAATGGAAAGTGGATGTTTATCTTTGAGATTTAGGGGTAAATTATTTACAATTTCTCATTTTGTAAAGCCTGGCTCACAATAAGTGTCCCATTGAGTAACATAGATCCTTATATAGAGAAAGTAAAGAAATAGGCTTATTGTGAAAATGATATTATTCTGCTTCGGAATACAAAATATCAGCATATTAACTCTTAAAATATTTTCTCATTTCCTGTGAACAGGTATTGAATTTCAAAGATCATTTTAGCCTATCTTGTTCAGAATTTTTTTCTTTTTTTGTCCTCAAAAGCTTTGGGAAATCATTTTACTATCATTTCTAGACTGGGTAATTGGTACCAGGGAGAAACAAAGGGAGATTCTACCCAAAATTAGAGTGAGATGTAGGCTTAAATATAAGCTCTATAAAAACTTCAAGGTTTGTGTTTACTTAAGGAAAATCATAAAGTGATCTAAAGAGTATCAAATTTGGGAGGGTATATAACATTTTATTTGAGAACCTTAACATGATAAATTCCGTTGACACACTTACAATATAGTAAAGTGAACACTGGAATTATTATGAGAGGAGGTAAGAATGGATTTAGATACTTCACTTGCTACTGTTCTGAAGTCACATCCATATTATTATGTTTAGCAGAGTAAGGCTTCTCCTAGGAAAGCCAACAAATAATCTGATTTATATATCAAAGAGAGAGAGGAGATTTATAGCAAGAGACTCAAGAGATTCTTTCTAAACTCTCTGATTGAGCTCTGGCAATGTACTCACAGAAGATACCTGAAGTTCATTTTTCAATGCATGGGGAGCCCTAGAACACAGTGTGGGAACTTCCAATGTGTTGGGAGAGATTGGAGAGAATAAAAGTACAGTCTCAACACATCGATGCTGCATCCTCTACATTCAAATCTTTTTTAAGTCTTCTAAGCTTCCTGTTTATTTCTTTGTCAAATGTGAATAGGGAATGCATTGCAAAAGTGCAACAATCATTGAATTATTATAAGAAATTGATCATAGTGGCAAAGTCAGCACGAAGCAAGTAGAAACTCTGTGAGAAGTTTCTGTCTAAACATAGACCTGGTGTCATCTACTTCAATTTCTATGAAATCAATAAAAACTAAGTTATTTATTTTCTCTTCCAGTTTTAATGTGCATTACCATGTCTTTTTCTTCATGTTGTTTTTTTTAGGAACAACTCAAGGAAATATGGCCAGTGTTTGTTGACATCATATTCAAACTTCTGCAGTTCAAATATCTCTAGATTCTTCATTGGTATACCTTGTTTTCTCCTCCCATGCACACCTGAGTGTCGTTCTCAGTAAATGACAATCGTTTCAATAATTTTGTGCAAAATGAAAATAATATAAATAGTAATGTTATCCTACCATTGTTTTTGTTAGTAAAACACCAAAGACTCATATTTAAAAATCTTGGTTAAATGTCACATGCTTAAAATTATTAATGAAATTATTATTGTTAATTATGATAAGTGCTTGAGTGGGATACATTTATTCACTTCAATAAGAGTATCCTGCTTGAGAAGAGTCAACTTTTATTTTTACAAGGCAAATTTAAAGTCCACAACTAGGAATTTTATAGTAGTATCATGTGGTAAAACCCATTCTGTGTCAGTGCTTACCTTAGATGAGCAATCTTTTGTCTCTGAAACAGTTTACTATCACTCTCAGCGCTCTGTATACCATATATGCATTTGGGTTTCCTACTATAACATCTCTTGTCCTATCTCCATGTCTCATTTTATTCTAGATCATCTTGTCATATGTCAGTCTTCCATGAAATTCAGAAAGAGCTTCCTTTTCAATTATTTTCCTTAAGACTCTCACTGATGTAATCAAATAGCATCCATACACCCGTGGTTCCTGTAGCCAGAGGACACCTTGAATACCTAATCAAGCCCTCGGATCTCTGAGCTCAGTCAATATTGACTGGCTTTCCGTTTGTCCCTGGGCTTGGCTCATGTTGCAGTTTTCATGGTGACTAATGTGTGGTATCTTCAAGATACTTGTGTCTGAAGATACTTTCTGCAAACTTATTTGGATAATATATACAGTGAAGCAATCCTATTTTAGGTTAAGTGGAGATTTGTGCTTTCTTCTTTTTGATCTTCCTCTTCTTTCTTCCCCTCCTTTCTCTTCCATTTTCTTTGTTTTCAGCTAATCTCTCCCATCCCTCTTGCTTTGTTCTTTCAGTTTCACGCCTTATCATTTCTTGTCTTCTATCAACACCATTTGACATGCAGTTTCTTCCATAAATTCTGACCAATTGCACATTAGTAATACTTGGAATACCTGTGATTTATCTATGCCAAAACTTTCTCTTTCTTTTGAAGACAACACTAGACAGACACTTCTGAACCTAATTCTGCAGATTCAGAAACTCAGCTTATAAACGCAAATCTCATCACTTTGTTAGCTGATGGTTTACCCCAGTCACCTCTAAACTTGGCCCCAAGCATCCAAGCAGTTTATATACAAAGTATGTCTCCTCAAAAAAAAAAAAAAAAAAAAAAACTCTTGATTTCTGTCCTTTCATAGACAAAGTCTTTCCTGATATTGTTTTCCCTGCAAAGCTGCAAAGCTCCACTATCCCACCCTGACTGCCCCTACTCCAGACCTCTTCCTTTCATTGCTGGGACTTCAAGCTTAGTTCAGAACTTGGTGTGAGATTTGTTTTCCTTTTTGTAACCCCCAAATGGAGCATTCAGCTAAAAAACAGCAAAGAGCTCATCACAATTCTGCCCTAAGAGGTCCAGTGGGAAGATAGATTTCACCTGATAGCTCAGGCACATGTCTATACATAGGAGTTGCTATCAGTTATTGCAGTCATCAGAAAGAGTGCTTCCTTCAAATTTGCCAAATGACAGGTTTGCAGGGCAATGCTTCAAAGCAGCTCTTCTCTCCCTTTGTTATTAGGGATGAGGGTAAGTGGCAGAGATTGGTATCTTTGGAAGAAAGAAGCTTAGAAATCTGTCACAAAAGCATCAAAGGTGATGGAGAGGAGTGTGGAATCATGCACATAACAATATCGAATGCCAAGGAAACCAGCTCATAATCACTAGTGAGAGGAAAATGGACAAATTACCAACCTTGAATTATGTTTATTGCAGGTGTCTTTGCTGTAAATGGCATACTCCTAAACTAATTATATCCAAATGGCTACTTAATAGTGCCAGATGGCTTCCGGGTAATTTTTTCAGTCCTCTATTCAAATATACACCTTTGACAGAATATAACCATGAACAAACAATACAATATGCTCCTTTCCATGAAGGTAGAGGATGAGTTTAATATTTCAAGTATCACTCATTGTTATGCAGTTAGTGAGATCATTAAGCATGGTTTCAATGTCACATGACACTTTGTTCCTAATGAATATTGGTGTTTGTGCTCAACTGACAATGACACATATAATCATATGAGCATTTGCTCTGGTTGCAAATCAGAAAGGTCAGATCATACGGCGGACTCCCAATGTGATCAGATTAAAGCCCCTATGTAATATGTCTATTCAGAGCATTGCTGAAACAAATTAATCATATCTCTTATCTTAAGTATGACTATCAAAGAGCCAATGGGGAAAAGCCATGTCAGGGGCACAGGTTCATGCCCGGAAAAAGACAATGTGCCATACCACTATCCGTTTGTAATTTTCTGCTTTGTAGCTTTTCTCATGGTTATTTTAAATTACCTCTCTTCTTTTTTGATAACATATAAAAAGGATTCTTTGGTTACCATGCATAGCACATTAGTTACAAGTATATCAATACACCTTTTCCTGTTTCTTTATGAAGTTTTTGATATTTTTTTTTCTTTCCAGCCTCCTTTGGTGAGCTCCTTCAGAGCAACGTTAACTCATAATTGGTAATCAGCAGACTCTCCTGAGGAAATCATTTGGAATTGTTATACTGTTCTAATAAATCATCATTTTACAATTTTAATCAGCAAAATTTGGATTCCAAATATGAGATATTTACAATGGTCCATCATATCTAGATTAATACATCTAATACAATATAATATACATGATATATTATATGTGTGTGTGTGTCTATAATTATCCCTATCTATAAAAGTCATTATAGGTGACTGCCCCCTTCCCCAACATGCCTTGGATTTGTGAGCAGCATTCTTCACTGGTAAATCTCATCCAGCCCACTACCTTTCCACTTCCCTCCTACCTGAGCAACTCCAGCATCCCCCCTGACCCATATCCTGTTCCTTTCTAGCCTTGACCACAGGCCTGGTAAAGCTCTTAGCAAACCCAGATCCCAAGAATCTCTTTTTCCAGACCCACCCACTGCGTCCTGAATCCCATACTCAGAAAGCTCAGATTGTCAGTCTAGCTTGTTAGAGCAAGCACAAGCTGGACCCACCCCCAACTTGACATTGCATTCCAGAGACCACCTGCTACCTGGGAGACCCCAACCCCAACTTGCCTTGGATTCCAGAGATCAGCCTTCTTCCTTGGTAAATCTGATCCTGCCCATTGCGTCTCTTCTCGTCTACCACCACAGGAAATCCACATCTTCTTCATCTTGCCATGGGCACAGGCACACTCGGACACTTAGAGCCCCTGACTTCTGGACTATCCTCTTTCTTCTGGTCACATGTGCATTCTCCAAATCGCACATTGTTTATCCCACTACAGTGATGCTGTCTTCAGCCCTCCCACTGCTGCAGGGCTAGGCTTCTGTGCTCTTTTAAAGGGGCACCTATGCAGCAGACTGCCTGAGAAAGCCAGTCTAGCAATCTTCCCAATTATGCTATGTATGCCACTGACTAGCAGAACCCAGACCTTAATAGAGAGCCTGAGACCATTTAATCTCGCCTAACCTGTGCTCTGAGGGGACTCTGGAGCAGCTGGCATAAAACCATCTGGTCTCTCCAATATAAAATCAAGAGAGAACCTGAACCCTTGACTAACCAATAAATAAACAACCAGATCACATCAAGTATATAGACAGAATCAGTCTTCAACCAAACAATGAAGAATCACAAACGACTAGCCAAGATCAGAATGAAAAAATAATAATATGAACAACCCAAGTAATATGTCTCCACCAAACAGCACCAGTCTTAAAACCCCATAGAGATAACTCAGGACACAGAGTTTAAAAGAACAATCATAAACATGATCAAAGCATTCAAAGAATTTAATGAAAAAATAAACAAATCAAACAACTAAAAGAAGACAGGAATAAACTTCTGACTGAGTTCACAAGAGAGATGGAAAGAAAACTCAGATTGAAAGGAAAAATGAACTGAAAAACTCAGAAAGCCAATTTGAAAGGACAGGAAAAGGGGTCACAAATAGAATGAATGAAATGGAAGACAATATCAAGATTGGATATTACAGCTGAAGAACTGGAGCATTGAAGCAAAGATTATGAAAAATTTAAAGAAACACAGGAATGGAATATGTAGGAAATGTGAGACACCATGAAAAAGCAAAATTTACACATCACAGGCACAGAGGAAGGAGAAGAATCTCAGGATAATGGTATTGACAGATATTCAAAGAGATTGTAGAAGAAAATTTCCCAAAATTAAAGAAAGACATGCACATACAAATCCAAGAAGCACACAGAACTTTAAATAGACAGGATCAGAAAATAAACTCTTCATGGCATATCAGCAAAAACTGAAACATCTGAAATCTGCAAAAAAAAAATAATAATAACAAATCACATATAAAGGAAATCCTCTCAGAAAAAAGACCCAATTAAAAGATGGCCAAAGAATCTGAGGAGAGTTCTCAAAAGAAGATATAAAGGTGACTGAGAAATATCTTTAAAAGTGCTTAAGACCATTAATAACTAGGGAAATGCAAATTAAAACCACTTTAAGATTTCATCTTACCCCAGTCAATCTGGCTAAGATCAAGAGAACAGATAATATAAAATGTTGGAGAGAATGTGGAGAAAGAGGAGTGCTCATTCACTGCTGGTGGGATTGTAAACTCGTGTAACCCCTATAGAAAGAAGTGTGGAGAACTCTTAAAAGATTAAAAATGAATCTTCTATTTGACTCGGTTATACCACTCCTCAGCATATACCCAAAGGACTCACCATATTGCAGAGATAACTGTACATCCATGTTTGTGGCTGCTCTTTTCAGCTAAGAGATGGAGTCAACCTAAGTGTCCCTCAACTGACGAGTGATAATGAAACAGTGGTACATTTGCAAAATGAAGTTCTACTCAGTGGTTAAGAAAGATGAAATCATAAAATTTGCAGGTAAATGGATGGAACTAGAAACTTTTATGCTAAATTAAGTAACACAGAATGAGAAAAACAAACTATGTACCTTCTCTCTCATTTGTGGACCCTAAGACCAAACCTTTGTATGTGAGTATGTATCTGCATGTAGCTGCTGGAACCAGGAAAATGGAAAAGAACCAGGGAAGATAAGGGAATGAAGAATCTTAAGAGAGAATAATAGGAGATGAGTATTACTTAGGGAGAAACAGGTAAAAGGGGGTATCCAAATGGAAGAGGGAGGGTGGGTTATACAAAAGACTATGGGGATAAAAGTAAAGAAGGCGCTGCAGAGAATTGGGGCCTTAGAAGATTGGTATTGACAAGGGAGACATGAGGGATGGGAACCCTTTAAATAGGGAAGACACGGAGAGAAGTTTAGACAGGAAAACATAGAGAGAGAGAAAGGAGTGATAACGCCTAGCTAGTGTAACCCTCCCCCAAGGAAATCTTATTACACTAACAAGCTACTGACAAATTCCACATACAGTATCTCTACATGAGACCATGTACATAGATTAGGCTACATAACAAGAAACAGTACCCAACAAGAGAAATCTTCCTTTGAGTTTTTGGCTAGTGTGACTAGTCCAAGACACTCTCAAAATTACACAGGCTGTTGTCATAGCTCTTATTTGCCTTCTATAACATAAGGTAAGACCCTATTGCTGAAAACAGGACATACTTCAGAGACCAGATTTAGAACAGTGGAACTGGAGCTACCCTGGAAGTCACTTCTCTGAAGAACAGCACTTACAGCTCTGGAAAGCACTATGTAAGTAGACAAGGGAGCACATCAAAATTGATTGCCCACCACCAGCTTCATGACCAAGTGACCACACTGATGCCTGGAACAGCACTTAGTAGTAGTGCATTAGTGGCACTTTTATCTTGGTGCCAATCAACAGCTACCTAATTAGTCTTAGAACCCATTCAATGGAAGGAAACTCATGTGTGGTACTGTAATCATAGCCATCTACACATGACTGAAGAGGTCAAAAATCTCGGAGAAATCCCCAAGGCTGTCACATCCCTAAGCTAACATAACGTCTTATTAAATACAAAATATGTACTCTTATATTGCAGTCAAGTGTTCCAGTCATTACTCATAAAAAAAAAAGCTTCAATGGAGACTAATATGGAATACCATCACTGGTCACACACAGACATTTTCTATGAATTGTCCATGCATAAGCAATCAAGGACTAGTCACACAAAAGGTCAGAAATGGCTAAATCATGGAGATTAGAAATTTGAAGGGTCTGAATCCCTGGACAGGAGTCTTATATTAATTTTTGCTCACCCAGAGCTCAGGGATCATTGTGGAAGATGGGACAGAAAGATTGTAAGAGTCACTGAGTCGAGATAAAGTTGGTGGTGTCTGACAATATGTATTTGGCATCCTATAAGCTCTTGGAATCCTGCTCTTATGAACCTACAGCAATTTTTTTGGCATGCTCAAGATCCATGCAACCTCAAACTGACAATAACTCATCTTGACACTAGGGAAATGGGTAGCAGACCCCATCTTTTCTTAAGAAATATTGGCAATTGTTGGCTCTTGGGTGAGGTTGAGCTAGTCTTCCTAAAGCAAGGGACTCTGGGTCAGCTGACCAAACCTCAGTGAATGAACCTGCACTAAGATCACAGGGACACTAACTTAGCACAAAAGACCTTATCAGAGTTTAAAGTCTGTATGGATTCCCCTTTGGGGACCTATGGGGTGTGCCTGTCGGGTAAGGAATATAAAAATGATTAAGATTGATGGGGATGTTTTATATGAAACACATAGCGATTCAATAAAATAAAATAAAATAATTTATAAAGTCAGAGGTGCAACTAAGCAAGAGCCCAATGGTTCATTAAAAAAGGAAAATCAAAAGTCAATATAAAACAATGTATAGAAATACATTCATAGCATGATTTCTGTGCTTGGGAACTGTGTGGTTTACACTTCCTGTTGCTGTGCTAAAATGCTGTGAGAAAAGGAACTTAAAGGAGAAAGGACTTATTTATCACAATCTCAGTTTGCTGTTCAAGGCTACTTGAAGCAGCTGGCCACATAGTACCCACAGTCATGAAGCAGAGAGGAATGAGGCTGTGCTCAGCACTCTTTTTCCTTTTTATACAATCCAGGATTTCAACACAGGGCATGGAGGCACCAACACAAAGTGGGTCTTCCCATTTAAATTAACTTAATAAAGATAAATCCCCCAGGGCTATGCCCAGAGACCCTTTTTGAGATCTCATCAGTCTGGCCATTAAGATTAACTAAGCATCACAGGAACTTAGGGAGAAATTCTGATTCCGTAGTAACAAAAATTTATCTTGCATTCTCCACATACATAGTTTCTCTCCTTGTTTCTTAAATTTCCTGCACTTTATTCTTTCACCGGTCACTTTCAACAACATTACACAAAACCCATTCGCACCATGTCAGTGTCTATCTGTCTGAAACATGATAGGACACAATGCAACTGTCATCTGGGATACTTTTCTGAAACTTCTGTTTAGTGAAGGAAACTCTGATAATCCCCAAAGAAAGCTGAAAGCTGGAAGAAAATAAACACAGACAACAGAGCATCAGACATCTGCAAAAAGCTCAAAGCTTTAATGAATGATGTAATGAAGTCAATTACAGGATGTCTGAAGTGGACCCTTCAGCTGAATTGGATTGGATTTCAGACACCCTTTTCTATTTTAGATCTTTTTTTTTTTTAATCACATCTTTTCTAGTCTGCCATTCATTTTGAATTCTCACAGAATACAAATTAAACCCTTTGAACTGTATTTCCGAATACCATGTTGTGGGATTTAAAAATCATAGTTTTTTTAGGGGATGAGGTGATTGAGAGTTGTTGCCATATATAATCACCACGAGAAGACTGAGTTTATTGTTTCCTCATATTGTTTTACAGCATGTTCAGGGATCACACACGGATTCTGGCTTAATTCACTGAACTAGCTAGCCTCAATATCTGTATTTCAGAAACTGGAAAAATAGAGATACTTTTGCACAGCCAGGTACAGAAAAACTCTGGAGCCTCATTTAGTGTGTTTTATAAATTTACTCATAGTCTGGGAAACTACTAAGGAGCAGGCTCTCCAACTCTGAAATAGGACAGGATATTCCTAATATGTTCATCCATCTGTTCACGCATGAATACCATGAATAACAGGTGAATAGATACCTTGCCATGCTCCGTCCTAGTAACCTCAGAGACAGCAATGGCTGAATTTAGAAAGTTCGTTTTCAGGTGCTTTACTTGCCTATAGGAATGAAGGAAGTAGAGTAGATTTAAAGAAAAAATGAGTTTGACTAATGTTCTTCAGAAAATGAAAATGCTATGAGCACTCTAAATAAGGGTGATGAGTGTAGTGATGCCCAAATGTGGAACAATTATGGAGAAGAGATCTGGGTTAAGTATCCTCTAGGAAGCTCCATCTTGGCTACAGCTTGAATATGAGCAGACATTTAGCATGCTGAGAGCACATCCTAGGCTAGAAGCATTTAGGCACCTGTTATGAATAAGATATGAAATGTTTCCCACAGACTAGTGTTTTGAATGTTTTGTCCACAGTCAGTGGTGCTGGTTTGGGAAAGCTGGAGGAAGAAAGTCAGTTTAGGCAGGTCCTTGGTTCTTTCCACGGTCTCTTCCTGTTTAATCTGCCTCCTTGTGAGTTATGAACTAAACAACTGTTTTAAACCACAACGGGCTTTGCTACCATGATATTCTGCCAAGTGGGTGGATTAAAGAGAACACGGACTTCTGTGACGAGGAACCAAAGTTCATCCCTCTATGTCACTCCTGTCAGCTACATCACCACAGCCGTGTAACACCTGCACAGAACCTGAGATAGGATCTGGTGGAAAATGTTGGAAGAACAGTTTCAAAGATGAGTAAAGCACAGCAGGACTTGAGGGAAAGTGGTGGCTCTCGGAACAAAAGGACGGCAGAAGCCACCCCAGGCAGTATCTCCCTGAATTTTGTTCTTATATGTAATGGAAACCTTTGATGTTCTGTAAATAGAGGGTGGCTTCACTATCTATGGAGAAGAAAAACCAGGACCATAAAAGGCAGTTTCACACTTGGATGCTAGGAATGACTAGGGAAAAGACTGATGTGACCCTGTTGATGTTTGAGTTGTAGAAGTTTGCCAGTGTTTGTTTTGCCATCACCCAAGAAGAACCTATTCTTCTTCTGACATGTGCATTTCCATCTACAGTTCCTTGATTGGAAAAGAATATGAGGACTCATAAAACTGGAATACAAATATTAGGCCGGGTCCTCTGGGTCCCTGATCTAACCCAACGAGCAGAAGAAGTACCAAAGAAATCTATTCCTGCTCTCACCGTCTGCACTTGGCAAGTTTTTCCTTCCATATTTTAAGAGAATTAAAATGACATTCTTTTCTATTTTAGAAATGGTATAGAGAAGATTAGGGTGATTCAGGAACTCAGAAAGAAAGAAACAGGACTGACTCAGGGAAGAATAAAAAAAGCATTTTTATCTGCATACCCCAAAGGTTTCCAGCCTATGGTAGATGTGTTGTGTTATGAACCCTTTTAATACTCAGATTGCCTGAAAAGCTAGGAATCTCTAAGTTTGCTTTATAGAAAGTTCGTAGTTACCAAGACTGGAGGCAGCATTTGAACTTAGAACCCAGACAGGTTTTATTCCATTTTCAGTGTTAGTAACAGTTTATCATTCTTTTTATTGCCAGTTTCAGGTAATGGGTTGGCAGCCTGAAATTGCCTCTATGAGAAAGTAGGACAGTGTACAACACAGACTTCTATTTCCTTACTTTCTCATGTCCACACATATTACATTATTTCCCAGAATCATAGTGCAGCTCCTAGTATAACTAAAAGGCAGGCTGATAATAATCCATTCTGCAAGCAAGAAAAAGGTACCCCATAGCTTTTTTTTTTTTAAATATCAGAGCAACTTTTCTTTATGTATATTAACCCGGATATTTAGAAAGTCGTTTTACTTGATGATGAGTTAGCAAAATAATTATATTGAGTTCTACCACAGTATCTATGACCTTCCTGGTTATAACATTTGATTGGATTTACACTAACAGACATGCATTTTCTCTTGTGGACCAGATATCAAATTCGATCAGAAAGTGGTTAGTTAACATTCATAACCCTTATAACCACTATTGCATTCGTAGGCTCATCTTCCTGGCTCAACAGTACTGGTCTAGTACTGGGTAAGACCACTGATATCTTTTCTCTTCCAGCAACCTGCATAGAACCTTCCTGTTTTAGTTATATTTTCTTTTATAGTTTCAAACATGAATATTGAATTTGTACCATTTCTATCCCTTCAAGTCCCCCTCCAACTCCTCCGACGCCCCCTGACACCTCCCTACCAAGTAATTGTCACCTTCTATTATTATTGCTACATGTGTGTATGTGTGTATATGTGTATAAACATTATTCATTGAGACCATTTACTTGTGTTTGTGTGCTAACAGTTACCCATCTGGGACTAGATAACATCTTAGGAAACTAGTTCCTGCAAAAAACTGATACTCTCCCCCACAGTTTCCATTAATTGGCCAAAGCTCTTCATCTTAAGGTGGGACCCTGTGAAATTTCCTCCACCCACCTTGGCATGTCAACTGGTTTTGTCATCATACAGATTCTTTTACACTACCATGCTGCAGAAATTTCATTGATGCAGATTCCCCGATCATGCCTAATGTCTTAACTAATAGAAGGTGTCTTGTCTCTCTGACTCTTACAGTCTTTCCATCCCCTCTTCCATGATGTTCCCTGAGTATTAGGTATTACAAGTTGCATTGCAGATGTGTCACTTAAGCCTGGGCAGCCCACAGTCATCTGTTGTCTGTATTTAACCAGTTGTAGAATTCTGTAATAGTCTCTATCTGCTACAAAAAGAAGCATCTTTGGTGAATGATGGGAGTATTACCTGCCTGTAAATATAAGGATACATATTTAGAATATAGAAAAGAATGACATTGATCTCGGGAAATAACAGAAGCTTTCTCTCTAGTATCTATGACCTCTCCAGGCATGTGTACTTGGCTATGTTTACAGTACCACACATAAATTCTTTCCCATTAAGGTGATCACATAGCTTCTATAAAGCAGAATCAAGCCTACAGATTTTATCATCACTCTTTCTCCAATTCTTTTTCTCTAATACTAAGTAAGCTCCCTTTACTCTTCTGAAAATAATGTGGGATACAGTTCTGACTTTTCCAAAGCCAAGGATTATCAGGGCCTCAAAGAAGATCCTGAATGTTTCTTGCTATCTGAAGCTATTGTCTAATAGTCACACATGTATGGGGCACATGTAACACATACTATAAAATCTGAGACTTTCCAGTGCTCTGTGGAATTCCATGATTAATTATAAGGGTTCAAGAAACTGTGATACCTGGTGCTGCACAGAAAAGCAGTTTTCTCTCTGTGCTGTGAGAGCCGGACTTCCAAATGCGATTGACATCCAACTAATCAATGACTTAAGGGGGGAGGTTTAGGGGAAATGCAGGGAAGGCTGGGAATGAGAGAAGCAGACACAGCGCCAGGGCATCATTCTCAAGAGCTTGTTCCAGAGGTCCTGGGTGGGAACATATGAAAATGTGGCCCCACCATAAACACCTCCATCTCCTTCTCTCCCTGGGATGAATCCTTTGAAAGTGACCTAAAATAAATCACCTTCTCTAAAAGAGCATTCTCTGTCGGCTCATTTGGTTCAAACTTGAGGGTGGAGTGTGGCTGAGTAGCGGAGCCTCGCCTTAAGAAATTCATGATACACCTGGCATGTCTAATTCACAGGATGGTCACTCTTCTTTCTTAGAGGGTCTCATTTTCATGCAATTATCCTCATCTGAAATATCCTCCTTGCTGCCTTTCCAGACATTTGCAAAGCAAGCATACTGCCAAACTTCTGTCCTTATTTAACATCTTCCTTAGCCTCATCTTTGACGAAGGCAATTAGTAATTGAATTAATTTGCTGCCCCCTTTACTGCTTACATGAGGCATAACCATTTAGGCATTTATCATACTGTCTGTTCAAGACCTTTTATGTGCTAAATACAGAGTTAAGAATTTGGAACACTATATGTCATTAAGACATAATCTTGGTCCTTAAGGAACCAAAATTCCAGTGTCAAGATTAAAAAATTAATACATAATTATGGAGATGCAAAATCTTCTAGAAGCCTCTGCAGACATGTTTTTAGTAAGTTGAAGCTATGACTATTTAAATCTGTAGATCATGTAAGAGATGTTTATTTTCATGTATTGGTTGATAACATTTTGTATGTATCACTCATTTTTCAGCTTATCTAAAAATTACAATTTTATTTTAATGTATTATTAGTTCAGCATATCATATGCTTATGACTTATATTTTGAATGAAATACTTGAAGAGAGTTATGTGTGTATATTTTAAGAGCTACTTACAAAGTAAATAGTATACTGTTGAATTTCTTTCAGTTTTTTATTTGATAATTTGCCACATAATTCAATGAACTGCACATAAAATTACATCTTTAATAAACTGTCAGAAATCTTTCAGTTGTGATCTAAACTGCTTATATCTCACAGATTATTTGTCCTTTATGGATAGCTTCATTTTGGTTCAAATTAACAGCTACAGAGTTTATTGCCTCTTTTTTAAAAACTATATCTATAGTACATAATGTATTAGTTAAACTTCATTATCATAGGTTCTTGTCTTCATTATTTCTCACTGCTAATTGCCTTAAAGCATAATCCAGGTATCAATATCAATTTGTCAAACTGTAGTCTGAATAGGGCATGCACAATAATATTTTGCATAAAATTTGCAGGCAGAAATAAGGTTGTAAGGGGAAAAGAAGAATGTTATTTTTTGCTTAAAACAAACTAAATTGAAAACACTTAACAATGAACCTATACTCTTACCATGGCAAGTTGCCTGCATTTTCAACAAGATGACTTGCCATAACAGTATTCAACAATGGTAGTTTAGAAAACGTAAAATGCCAATATTCATCAATTTTCTTGCAGAAAGTTCTTTCCTAAATACAAAGCAACCAGTTAGTGTTCTTTGTTAAAGTAGTCCTGAAACTCATTGACTTCTGTCACTTTTTAACTAAACCTTTTAGAGATAATGTCTCTGGATATCTCAATGTTATTTATGTTTTTAGCCTTTTATGTACCAGTCGTCATTGCTCTAATTCATGGATTCAGATGAAAATCCTCACATGAAGATAAAATAATTTTGCCAATTATTCTCAGGAATTTTTTTCTACATATTCTATTGAGTATTTGGATTTGGATTCTGTTCATGTACTGAGCTTTCTTCATTATCACTTCCAACAAATCTTGCACACTGTTGTATTTAGATATTTCATATTTTGTGTATGGAATAATCAGGCTTCATGGTTACTCCCTCAACATATGAGCCTTTTCTTCTCATGTCAATTAGTTCCATCATTTGATCACTATCAACTCAGAGGATATTTCCATCCTGTCATCTCTAACTGCCCTAGGTGTGGGATGATTCTGCTTGGAACATCCAGAAGGGGGACCAATAATTTACACTGAATATTTTATTTGCTCTGCACATGTGTCTGTTTTGTTTACTGAACTATCAGCTTATTGGAATAAGAATTATGTTTTCTTCATTGCCATCAATTCTGGTGGATGGTTTTTGTACTCTAAAGGAGCAAACAAACACAAGAGCTAGTCCTACCAACTACCCAAAGAGATGTAGAAGCAGCAAAGCTCATTAATAATGACTAAGAAACCTCTCCAGGATTTCACGCAGAAGTACAAAGACTTAGTTTAGGAATGTCTGAAAAAATTTCTTGATTTCCGTCAGGTAGGAGACCAAGGAAAGGGAAAGACTTCCAAATCCTAAAAACTTGGCTAAGCTAAAGGATTTCCCTCAGGTAATCTGGCCTCAAAGAAACAGCTAGAATAAAACTAATCCAAAATAAACAGATAAAAAGTAAATTGTGCCTCTCCAGTGCTGTAATGGCCACACACTGAATCATAAGTAAATAAAACGAACAGTTACTTAGCAACATTTGCAGTTACACAGTATGGGAAAAAAATGGCTTCCCAAGACAGTAGTTTCTAAGGTTAAAAACCTATTACAGAGTGGTTTAGTAATTCTTATCAGTAGTAGTTATTATTAACCAATGACAGATCATTCTTAGAAAATAAGCACACTGTTCTGTGCATGTTAAAGATGAAACTGAAAACTGGACATGACGACACAGGACTGCGATCCTAGCACAAATTAACAGTCTTGGGTTTGATGAGAATACTTTCTTCCTCGTGGTCAACATTGAGTCCTATCTCCTATTTCCTTGCTAACACTAACAAGGGAAGCCCCTCCTTAGAATCTAAATTACCATTTTAAATTTGGTAAAGACTTCTTTGAGGCCTATTAAAGGAAAAAGACTTCCTCCAGATCAGAAATGTTCTATGATATACTCTCTACTGCCTTTCCTCCCATTCCCATCACACCTAGTTATTCTTTCTCCGATATTCCGCTCTCCCCCTTTATATCAGTGCACTCAATTTCTCCTCATATGAAGCCTCCATGCCATGGTCCCTTACTTGTTTCCTGATCTCTATGAATTTTCCAGTTGCAACACACATATATAATGTTTCAAAGCTATCATCCACTTATGAAAGAGAAATGTGGCATTTGTCTACATGAGCCAAATCTCACTCAGGATAAATCTTTTCAGTTCCATCCATATGCCTGAAATTATTATAATTTCATTTTATTAATATCTGAATAATATTCCGTTATATAAATGTATCATGTTATATTTATTCCTTCGTCATTTGATGGAAATCTAGGTTATTTCCATTTCCTGGATCTTGTGACTAGAGCAACAATGAGCACAGGTGAACAGGTATCTCTGTAGCAGGATAGAGACGTATTGGGTGTAGGCCCAAGCGTAGGATGGTTGGATCATATGATAGATCTAGTTCTCGGCTTTTTGAGTATTCTCCAGGCTGATTTCCATAGCGGCTTCATCACTTTTCACTCCCTGCAGCATTGTATAAATGTTTCCTTTTCTCCATTTCTTTGCCAGAATTTTTGAGGTTTGGATTTTTGCTCTTAGCCTTTCAGACTGGGATAAGATAAAATCTCAAAGTATTTTAACTTGAATTTCCCTGATGGCTAACAGTGTTGAACATTTGAAAAATATTTCACAGTCATCAGTGTTTCATTTTTTGAGAACTCTACGTGTGTAGTTTCTTGCCCTTATTTTTAATATTTTATGTATAGGGTTTTGGGTTCTTTGTAAATTCTGGGTGTCAACCTTCTTGCAGAGATTACACTTAAAGGACTTAGAAAAAAAATATCCTATGGAAGCCTACCACTATAGAAGCTTCTGAAATGTATACAATATGAAAATAGATCAGATGAGGTTCCTCTCTACATTACCAACTTTGGAAAGCATGGTCTAGCAAATAACAAGCCCAGTGCTGGGAATGAATTCCTTGTGTTGAAGCTGTTGAGCAGGGTTCTCCTAGAAAATCGGATAATACTGGCCATTGACTCTGTTCTTTGTTCCCCACCAGAACTTGACCAGATCTTGCGGAAGATACTACATACATGAGTTTATAGAACAATCAACGGAAAAGTAAGCTGATGCTGACCCCAAGGCTTCACCTCTCCTAGCTAATTTTCAAAGTGCTGGAAGATGTTATGCATGCTACCAGAAGAAGAAAGTGATCAACTACTGCCCAACTGTGAATCCTTCCAACTATAAGAATTGGCCTAGCAAGATATGTCCACTGTGCAGTAGTGAATGTTTTGGGAGTAATCAATCACCTTCTAATTGAAGTTAAGTTCTGTTTCTGAAGATGAAGCCCATACCTGACACTGATTTCAAGCTGAGAAACCCATAGGTAGAAAGGTCACAGGCCATTGGGGTAACATACAACTTTATTATGCTAAGTAGACATAGTATTACACTACTCTAATGGCATATTGTTATACTCACTAATGCATCAGATGATGATTAAAACAAAGATCCACCACTCGTTAGCATGCACAGAATATGGACTTGAGAGTGCTTGTCTGGAATTGGATACCTATAGTAAAAGTCTCTCCCCCAAGATTCAAGGATCATTGAAAGACAGAGGGGACAGGAAGATTTTAAGAGCCAAAGGTGGGAGATGATCACAAGGATATAGTTTTTTTTGTTTGTTTGTTTTTTGTTTTTTGTTTTGTTTTTTTTTTTCAGAAAACTGTGCAGTTACTTACACAACTCACAACAGCTGTGACAGCACATACAAGGCTTACTCAAACTAAATTAGAGAAAAATCAAAATAGAACTGTGGAAGCACATAAGAAGGCCAGACCAAAGCTGAGGAACGGTTGGCAAATAATATCGGCTGCTAGAGGGAAAGTCAGATTATTTTAAGGATGTGATGCTGGTAAGTTAACCAGGCTCCATCGAATAGATGTACACCAAAGGGCATTTGAGAACACAAAGTAAACTCAGGGTGTGTGCGTAAAAATAGAATACATTATTAAATCAGGTAAAGGATGATATGATGGAGGTGCCTAAATATAATCAATAAGCATTATGTGGAATTATCAAAAATTTAATAAAATAAATTTTAAAATATTTTACTCCTGGAAATAGGCAGACATTTTAAGCCACCCAAAGGTTTATAGACTTCTGTGTCTTCCTTTAAAGTTGATCCAGCTGAACCTGTCAGTCATCTGCCAAGAAGGGCCACCCCCAAAAATATATGGTTCACTAATGACGTGCTAAGTAGTAGGGAAAGTAATTATATTTATAATGAGATAATGTGGTGTTTTCTCCCAGAAGACCCTCCTCAAGGCAGCTGATTGTACAGACTTTGTCGGGAAGAATTGGAGTTCTTAATCCTTGCAGGAATCTCCAGTCTTCCTCTTCTTCCTGTGGCTGCTTGAGGATGTGATCCTCTGCTTTCTACTCCTGCTCTGGCACCTGCTGCCACCACACCTCCCCACACTGACAAACACTAATTCCCCTGGAATCATAAGCTCAACTAAACTCTTCCTTTTATAAGAAGTTCCCTTGGTCAGAATGCTTTATCACACAACAGAAAAGTGATTAATATTTTGGCTTTTCTGAGTTTTAAATCAGAGAAGTATAACCTTTCCTTGATGTCCCTTATTATCCGTTTTCCACGTATGGGGCGTGAAGTTAAGCATACTTTCCCTGCACTCTGAGCTGTGTCATTCCTTCCCTGATGTGCTCTCCCGTTCTGCCCTGAAGTTACGGCTTTCTCTCAGGCCCTCTCCATCTCTCATTTCCGGGCATGTCTTTGTTTGCATCAATTGCTGTGTTAAAACATTGGGACCAATACCAACTTGGGGAGGAAAGGGTTTATTCAGCTACCGTCTCCAGAATCACAGTTCATCATTGAGGGAGCCCAAGGTAGGAACTCAGGGGAGGAACATAGAGACAGGAGCTGGAGCATTGGCCATGAAGAAAAGATGCTTGCTTTTTTGTTCCTCTGGCCCCTGTTCAACCTGCTTTTTTATACAATACAGAAAATCTGACCAGTGGTAGCAATGTCCACAGTTGGTTGGGCCCTCCAAAATCACTTTATCAAGAAAATGCCACAAAGACTTGGCGACAAGGCCAGCCCAATGGAACAAATTCCTCAACTGAGGCTCCCTTAACCCAGTTGGGTCATGTTCACACTAAAGCTATCCAGCTCAAGGCAGCTGCCAAGATTTACATTTTTTCCCTCTGTTGTTTTTCTCTTAAACTGAAATGAAATAGCTCTGGCACTTCCTTCTGAGTCTATTTCCAAATTCTTTTAGAAAACCAATTTTAAATTTTCAAATATTTTCTTATATTTAACAAAAAACACAGTACCAAACAGAAGAAATCTTCCTTTCAGTTGTTGGTCACTGTAGTTCAAGAGAATCCCAAAATAATGTAAACTATTCCCACAGCCTTGATTGCATCCTGGAACTTGAAGATTAGACCCTATTACTGATGAAAGAACATACCTCAGGACTTGGAGGAACTTAGCTGGAAATGATCTGGAAACTTCCTCACAGAAGAATAGTTCCCATAGTATCAGAAGAAACTATGGTGAGGCTCCTCAAGATTAGCCATAGCTGTATAGCTACCATGTTTAGCTAGAAGTTATGTAGTTAAACCTGGAAATAGTTTACTGAAAGTATGGGAATGGGAAAGTTTGACAAAGGTATGGGTTTGAGGAAAGGTCAGCATGTATGTGGTTAACATGGCTAAAGGCTGCTTTATGGCTTTTTTACTTTCTTCTTGACATGTTCTTGTACAACAGGAGTTGTTAGAGGGACTCACCAACTCCAAGGCTTGGGAACTTAAAATTTTCAGCCCAAGATATATTTTATTTTTTTCCTCCCATGTATAAAGCTGACGCTAAGAAAAACCTGTGTGTAGGGCAAATACTGGTGTCTCATGAAATTTATTTCCAGTGCCTTACTGGTCGGGGTCTTGCCAATCCAGTAGAATAAAACAGAAACTGGTCTTCCATTTGGAAAGACTGATTTATTTAGGGAAACTCAAAAGTTGTTGTTTAAACATATGGCTTGCCAGTGGCTGCCATTTCTTTGGCAAAGTCCGGTACAACGCCACAGTGGTGTGTGGCTCCTGTCCCATTCCCGGCCTGAATTCCGTTTCCACTCACACGATTCTTAGGACTGCAGAGACCTGGAATGCTGCCATATGAGTCCTGGCCCTCTGTGGGCTTAGGGCCATGGCACTTTCCTCCCATGTGGCTTTTAGTATTCTCAGTGCCCCGTGCTGTGACTCTCCGCCATGTTTTCCTCTAACGGCTCCCTGACTTCCTGCCCACCTATTGCTTATTAGTCAGAGAGCAGGACTTGCTGCTAAATGAACAGATAGTAAAAAAGAAAAAAAAAAACTTCATAGAGAAACATGTATCCATGTATCTACAGTACAACTTGTAAGCTGACTATTAAATACTTTTATTTTGGCAATATCTTATGTCTGAATGGTCTTCTCTGGTGAAATACCTCACAACAATACTGTGCAAACTGCCAAGTCAGAAAACCATTCAATGATCCTTTCCACCTGTAAAGTCTATGAATCACAATGACCAGCACAACAAGTAATCTCTACTGGTCCAAACTCTAATTGAACCTAAAATCCAATGGGAGAGAACTCATGTGTGGTATTATAACATAAACAAACACAAATGATTGGAGAGGTCAGTGATCCTAGGGAAAAGCATACTTTTTTCACATCCCTATGCAAATCTAGTTTCTTACTGTACTAAATATGCATTCATATATTTTCAGTCAGTTGTACCTCTCACCACTCAACAAAGAAGCATCTTTGTACAGAAGTTGGAAACTATTTTAAAGTTCACAAATGGCCAAATGCAGAGAATACATATTTCTGATTCCCAACTCAAAGTCACACATCTACAATGCAACTTCTATACCTAAGGCTCACGGAAAGCAGGAAAAACACAAAGTAGAAAGAATGCTTATGTATCTATCGACTCTCACCAGTAAAGTTTCCTCATGCAACACATGGTGATTAATACAGAAAGTCACATAACTGAAAGAAGTTCAGAGAATAAGACACTGCAGAGTGCATTCCCCTAAATAGGACACCTATACAAATTCTATGCCACCCAAGGCTCAAGGACAATTGCAGAAGAGAGGCCAGAAATATTGTAAGAGCCTGAGGTGGTAGATGATTTAATGAAACCATTTTCCAGACAGCTGTCCAGTTACTTGTATGAAGTTAAAGCAACGGTAACAGCCTTTAAGACAGATAAAATTCTAGCATATAAATGAGGAAATGGGGAAGAAGCCCCAAATTTAGCTGAGGAAGTATTGGCAATGGATAAGTGATGGGAGAGGGAGAGTCGGTAGTTTCCTTTAAGAGGGTGGTACAGGACAGGTGAACCATGCTCCAGTGAATGGTGGAAAACTGAAGGACATTTGGAGATGCAAGTCTTTTCAGTAGACCTTAAGATATATGACAGAGTATATAAATTCTAGCTGAAACTGTAAGATAGGGAACAGTGTCTAAATGCAATATATTACCTAAAATTCTCAAAAATTCAATTAAAACACTAATGGCCAAGGTTGGGGCCTCTTGCTCATTTTCTGACACTGTTGTCTGAGGGTTAATCACAGGCTATTTAATTCAGAGCCCTCTCAATGGGAGGGAACTAATGGGTAGCACTGGAAACACTGTCATGGCTATGAGAAGTCATAGATCCTAGAGAAAACCTCACTTCTGTCATATCTTTAGTCAAAAGAAATTTCTTACTGTATTGTTAATAAGGGTCCTTATATTTACAGACAAGAATACCATATACTACTTCTCAAAGAAGCTTCTTTCTGCAGCAGATGGAGGCTACTTCAGCATTCCACCACTGGTCACACACAAAGAATACAAATCTGAGAGATGGCGAGTCTCACATGGAACCTCTATACTTGAGTCTCATGGGGCACAGTTGAACATGTGGTACAAGAATATCAGTGCATCCCTCAACTCTCACCAGGGAAGTTTCCTTATACAACAGAATGTGATGCACACAGAAGGTCACAATTGGCCAAGTTTTAGAGAATAAGTGTCTGTAGAGTGTCTGTCCCTGGTTAGTATTCAACCTCACCCACCCCATGGTTCAGGAATGGGGCAAGACCCGACTGGGTGAGGGAGGATAGACCCTACCTAAGATCACTAAATAGGCTGAGTAGACTCCAGTGGATAAATTTGCACCAAAGGAGACCTGGGTACAAATGTTTGACTGGATAGGACTTAGCATATATGGTGAACATCTAGCATATATGTATGAATATCTAGTTGTGGGAGTTGAGGTAGAGCATGGCTAGGGAAGAAGGGTCTAAATTTGATTAAAAATTTTATATGAAATGTACAAAAGCTCAATAAGAAATTAAGAAAAAAATTAAATAAATTAAAAATAATTGCAATTTAAAAACATGTTTTAATTTTTTAAAGAATTTCACAAAAATGCTGGGTGTGGTGGCACACACCTTTGATCTCAACCTTTGGGAGGCAGAAGCAGGCCACTCTGTTTCACAGAGAGAATTCTAGGTAGACTGCAACCCTGTCAACAACAACCACAAAACAAAGAAAGAAAGGCAACAACAGTCTCAACAAAAGATATTTGCACACAAATACTCTGTTTATATCATTTTTTACACTCCACCTCTCCCTTCCAAATTCCTTTATCAAGCATTAGAACACTCAAAGAAACCTTTAATTCCACAATACCACTGACACTTGGGAGGTAGATGTAGCAGCATTATTCAAGGTCATCTTCAGCCACATAGTGAGTTCACAGTCACCTTGGGCTACTTAAAGTCCTGCTGGCAAATAAGTAACAAATGAAATGGAGGTTGAAAGAAATCAGCAGTTTGCTCAAGGTCACCAAAATTCTCAAATGAAACATTTTGACTCAATCTTTTTAAGAATTACTTTTCCTTTTTTTTTTATATTAAGAATCTGTGTTTATGTGTGTGTGTGTGTGTGTGTGTGTGTGTGTGTGTGTATGTATAAATTTGGGCATGTTCATGCGTGTGTGCAGGTGCCTGTGAGGAAGAAGAGGTCAGAGTTACACGGGCTAGAGATAGGTGTGATTACAAGCATCAGGCCATAGGTATTGGGATCCAAACTTGGGACCTCTGGAAGAACAGCCAGCTCTTTTAAACACTGAGCCATCTCTCCATCTTTGACTTGATATTTTTTATTTCAAATCGATATTCTTTCTTCTTCCATTGTAAAATATAAGGAAACAAGGCATTCTTGCATGAATGATTTTCTACCAGAAACAAAAATATAATATTTTAGTTCCAATGAACAACTTGAAGAACTATGTAGGAAAAATAAAAGTTACTTAAAAGCACAAAGATGTTTTTTGAAGAAAAATGAGTCACAGAACTCAGAAAGCATCTAATTAGCTGCACTTTTGAGGCCAATCACTGCTCCCTATTACTAAGCCCATTAGTCAATAACAAGGCAGTCACTTAAGAGAAATATCTGCCACGCCTGCACGGCCCTGGGTCCGAGTCCCTGCGAGGAGCGGCAAGGCTTGATGAAAGAACTCACACACACACACCATGGAAGTTGAGAAGAAGAAGCCTTTACTACAAAATGTCTCTTCCTTTTTATACCGTTTCCATACGTCATTATACAATCTAACAATCCTTGAGGAACGCAGAAGACCAGGGACCACTGACCCAGTGGCCAAAAATGATAACAACCTCTGTCCTACGTGACAGAGCACCCCGTGCCCACCCAGGGACTCAGCACTTCAAGGCATGTTTACTAGGCCATAAAGCAGAGGCAGCACAGACAAGATAGTCTCTGCGAAAGGCGGAAGAATGTTCTGTGATTGCGGTCACAAGTTAATGAACAGCTCTTAAGCTAAGCAGAATCAGACACCATGGCGCAGTCATGGAGGGCCCGCATACCATCACGCAGCCATGGAGGGGGTTTGTGTTGGGAGGCCTAATTCCCCACAATATCTTTTAAACATCAATGTTTTAAGTCATATACTTTTTTTGTTGTTGTTTCAGGGGAATTTTTGGTTATTTTTTTCCTGTTTTGTTTTGACAGACTATCCCTAGTTCCAGCCCGCTTGAAAGTCATTATGCTACCTTAATCTCATAGAGATCTGCCTGCCTCTGCCTCCGAAGGGCTAGGATTTTAAAGGCATGCACCAGGTTTTAAAATTATAGAACTTAGAGCTTTGAATAAAAGTTTTCAACAAAAATGTCACAAAAGGGTTAAGGAATGAAGTAGTATAAAACAATATTTCTAGCCATTTCAGCTTCATTTTTTGTACTGCTTTCTGAACCTTGCACATTTTATTTCTTTCATATATTGAGTGACTTTTCAAGTGGGCCTGCCGTGAGCCAGTAGAATTACTAAGAGGTTTCTGATTTCATAGCTATTTTTTATTATATTTGGAAGCTGGTCTTAAGTAGAGCTAAAACTCCAGGGCCACTATTTTTGAGTAGTAAAGATTGACATCTAAATTATGATCTAAAGAAAGTACCAGGCCACAGCTTTCATCGAATGTAGGAAGGAATAAAAAATGTATTTGTCTCCGGGAATGCTGGCTATTGACGTCTTTGAGAAATTTTTAAGAATGTTAAATTTCTGATTTCAGCAACGAAAATGTAATAGACATTGGCTTACATCTATTATTCTTATTTAATCCTGAGTTAGTTCTTAAATCTTGTACTAAATGGCTCTCCCATTTATTTTCCTGGGAAAATATGATTGTATATGATTTAAGAGTCTAAAGTGGATGTTTTAGGGATTAGGAGTAATCAATAGTAAGACTTAACCCAGAAACATAATTTGTTGTAAAACGAAGAGCAGGAAGACACTTGCTGTCTTGGCTCAGTTCAGGTTTTAGTATAGAATTGGGAACTTTATAATTTTTAAAGTTAAATCTACATTCATATGAACTTTTTTTTCCCCGTATTTTCTAAATGAATGATGACTAGAGAAGTTAGGAGAACAAACGTCTGAGATGACTGGGTACAATCCCCAGGCAATCAGAGTACAGTTTGTCTTTGTACATTTATTCTGTTTATCCTTTGGAATTCATTTCAAAAGATTCCTCTAAGGATACTCACCCCTCATCCTTATCATCCTTCATGACAGAGATATCAAGACTTTGTATTACTAGCATATAATGAAGGTAAAAGAGAATAATAAATCAGTTGAAGTGACATGCACCCTTTTAATCCCAGCACTCAGGAAGCAGAGGCAGTCAGATGTCTATGAGATAAAAGTCAGCCTGGTCTACATACAGATTTCCAGGTCTGCTAGGGAGATCCTATCTCAAAAAGACCAAATATATAATAAAAAGCAGAATGAGGAGCTGGAGAGATGCCTCAGTGGTTAAGAGCACTAACTGCTCTTTCAGAGGAACCAGGTTCAATTTCAAGCACCCACATGGCAGCTAACAACCATCTGTAACTACAGTTCCAGTGGATCTGGCACCTACCTCCTAGGACACTGAATGGCCTGGGTGCACTTTACACACATGCAGGCAGTACATTCATACACGTAAAATAAAAATGGTAAATAAAATATCTTTTAAAAATCAGAATAATAAATATTTGCCATTTCTTCATTTAACTCACCTTATAAGAGCTATTGAACTGGGTAGCTACTCAATAAGTGGTACATATCACGTAATTAGAAAATAGTAATCGTGTAAAATGACATAATACTATCCGACAAAAGTCTATGTAACTTCCAAAACCATGTTTGAGGAGGCCAAAGCTGAAAGGATATGGGGAATAACCTTGTCAGACCAGGGCTCTCAACATGTGCCTGCCTCTTGACTCTCATATTCTGAAGACAAACAGAAGTAATGGAAATTGCTTTAAAATCTACATGTATCAAAACTGTTCCAAATATCAAGTAATAAACCAATAATGAACTGGACACCCTCATATGGTCTACTCTCTTACACAAGCAAAGAGAGCTAGTCAGTCTAGGTAATTAGGTAAAATTGGTCATTCAAAGGTAGTACCCATATTTGGTGTAAAATACATAGAGGGATATGGTTCTTATTTTAAAAACTACCATATCAAAACATATCAAACCAGTTTTTTTTTTTTTTTTTTTTTTTTGTCAAGTTTCTAGGGAAAAGGGAAGGGTTGCTTCTCCCCTCTACAAATGATTGACACTGGGAAAAGGAAAAAAGAAGGAAAACAAATAGTGTTACATTATGACTGCCCAAACCAAGGCTCTCAACATGTACCTACAACTTAACTCATATTCTAAATCCATACAGAAGTAATAGAAGGTGACTTAAAATCTTCCTGTACTTAGGGCTAGAGAGATGGCTCGGTAGTTAGGTTAAGGACACTGGCTGCTCTTACAGAGGATCTGGGTTTGATTCCCAGCACCCACACGGTGGCTAAAATTCATCTGAAACTCCAGGTCCAGTGGATTAAGATAAAAAATAAATAAATAATTTAAAAAATATTCATGTAGAAAAATTGATTCACGATGCATTCTACTAGAATATAACCATTGTTATAGTCTGATCATGTTCATATATAATATGTACACTTCATTTGCTGAAACTGTGACTAAATCTCTTATGGAATAGAAGGGAGTCACATCATTCTGTGGTCAGATGTTCAATCCCAAACTATGAATATAAATACAGTTAGGAAGGTGCAGAGTGTGCATGAAGAATTAGACCAAAGATAAGGCTGTGTGTTCTGTCACTGTCTTATTCTGACAAGATTCTGACTGTGCTTGTGCAAGAAGAAAGGGCTGAGGGACACAAATATATACATCTCAAGGTGGCATATAGCAAGGATTCAAATTCCTGATTATTAATACTATGTTTATCCATAGTTTCGTGTCAACTAATTTCTTAAGATGTTAGTGATACTATTCATTTCTTTTGAGCACACAGTTGATGCCTAGAACCAGGGAGCAGTGAGTGGATACTATTTGCTCAAGACATGTATTTCACTAATAAAACTAACCAAACCATAGACACATCATGTTACAAATCTCATATCATTTCCAAGAAAATATTATAAGGATATTATCTTCAGCTTCCTGGAACTATTATATCTAATGTAGGTTCAGTGGATTTCCCTAGTTAACACAAATAATGTGGAATAAAATCCAAGTTTCTGATATGAATCATGATACTGTCCCTCATAGTTTCCTTTTGGTTTTTACATACAATATGATCATATTATGAAGTGGAAGATTTTCATGGAATAAAACTGTCATGATTATTGTTCAGATGACTTCCAGCACAGCATTTGTGCGAACTACAGAATTACGGCATAAATGGCTATTTTATGAGAATATGGTGCCTGTCGTTTTATCACTTTTCAAATAGCTTAGAAACTATTTGATAGGAGAAAGAATGGGATGGTGAGTGTGATAGATAACAGTGTATCATGACAATTATGTCTGAAAATGTCATGGTGATTCCATTTCTGTATATGATAATGGGCTATTTTTATTTTTTAACAAAGTGTATCCCAGGTTGACGTCTTGTCTTTGCCTCTTCAGAATGCAATTTTCTCTGAGCCAGCATACCTTGAAAAGCTTAAAGTTTTAAAGATATTTAGATACAAACAGAGGAGGAGAAAAGGGGAAAAGACAGGGCGTGATAAGATACTGGAGGAGGTGAATATGGTCTAAGGGCATTGCATAAATGTATGAAAGGATCATACTGAAACCCCTTACTTGTACAGTGAATAGACACTAATCAATTTAGAGGAGAATCCAAAAAAAAAAAAAAAAGTCTAATGATTTTTGAGTCCTGATGAGTTTTAGGGAAAGTGGTGATGAATTTCTGTATTTATTTTACTGTTCAATTAGCACTGAGAAATGACGTCCTGCTTCAACTACTATAAAACTCACACAGCACACCTCACTCACACACACAATGCAACACACACACACACATATATATATATATATATATATATATATATATATATCACACATACCACCTCACACATGTAAACACATTAGAGCTGAAACACACACACACACCACACAAACATCACACTCACACATCATATAAGGATACTATATCCACACCACTCATAACAACCACAACTAGAAACACACACCCCATACCATACACACCCACACACACACACCCACACCCACACACACGCATACTCTCCTTGATGTTCAGAGACATTTTCTACTGTACATCTTTTTGTTAAGTCCAATTGTTAAGTGATTACAACATTATCCAGCTGTTTCTGTTAAATGCTAAGTGCTGGGGAAAATAACTGAAATTACATCCATTAAAAAAGCATTACATACAGTGTTTCAGGTAATGTCAATTTATTATTAAATTTTCAGATATTATTCTGCTAGCTGTCAGAGTAGCCTGGCATGGTTAATCTTCTTTTCATAAAATGGCATACATTTCTGTAATTTATTCTTAAATAATACTTATTAACCGTATATACTTTTTTTTTCTCTTTCAATAAAAGGCCCAGGATGGTAGTCTTCTCTCTAACTTTTTAAAAGTTTAATCACCAATATTGATCTTCATTAGACTTCAGACATACACCTGGGTGAGAACAATCCCTGAGTCACAGTAACATCTTTTCTAAGTATTTCTCTGGTGCTTGGAGTATCAAAGAACATACTTAAGATTATCTATGGCTCAGCTGTCTCAGTTCCCAGCCCTGTTAACAGTGTCTCCCTGAGCTTCTATTATCACAATTGTAACACACATTCTTAGACATTATCATTCTAATGTGTAACAGAGATTAGAGCACCAGCCTCTTAGACTGCCATTTGACAATGTACATACCGTGCATTCAGAAATATTTAAAATGTGGAATCAAACAAAAGAACTATACAGATATCAAATGGCTACATGTAAAAATATCTTTGGCATTCTGCAATGAAAATGTTTCTAAATATACCTAGTATATGGCTGTATCCAATTTATAAAAAGAATGTAATTAGTAGAATTTTAATTTCTATAAATAGGTATTCATTTAGGATTTTAATTCCCAAGAGTCTACAATTAAGCATAATTTCTATATAGTCACAGTTCATAACATATGCCCTTTAATTAAATGAACTAGCCCCTTGCAAAAACGATTCAAATATGAAAGTAATCCTTATTTATGATCCATTTCTTTCAATTTTGTGTTTTTGCTTTCTCTTAAACTATAGATCAACTGTGCACAGATATTTTAAAGTAAGTATGAAACTTTCTTTTTGATCAGGAGTCAATCTTTTTGTGTTGATTAAAATAGCTTTTTATTTCTGAAACCACTGTAGAATGAACAACAGGCATCGTGGTGAAGATAGGTTTATAAGCAAAAATCTCTGGCACAATCTATCAGTTAAACAGTTTATTATTTTATAATGAAAAGACACTATCACTAATAGGTCAAACAATTTTTTCATTCTCATGTTATTTTCTCCTTTTTGTCATGGTAAATACAGTGCTGTTATCTCTGGACAGGATGACAGCTTCAGGCAGGAGATACAACTCAGGGGACTAGAACTTTAATTTAAAAAGCCAGGAGGAAAAAGCACAGGAGGAAATCAGGGAGGACAGGTCTGCAGACAAAAAGCTGCATTTCATAATCCAAAACCCTGCTAGACCTCAACCGGCCTCTAGAGGCTGAACTTCCAATAGCAAAATGAGGAAATGGGAACTGACAGACATCTCGTTGTTGAGAAGGTGGGGGATGAACATTTAAGAAAGAATGCTACATGGGCAGAAGTAAAACTGAAGCACGACAGAAAGATGGCAGAAGATGAAGGGCCTTAGGAATGGAATGGGGCTGCTCATCCCAGAGTCTCCCACCAGGAGAAGTCAAGAATTCTAGCACAATGAACAAGTATGGCTTTTATGAAGAGACATTCCAAATGAGCACGTTAAAATAGGAATGACTCATACTTAAAGCCAAAGCGTATGTGGCCTCACCCCTTTCCTAAACGAAAACTTGCAAGTGTCTGAAAATCTCACGGACAAGACTGTAAATTATAAAACAATTTTCACTCTGTACAGCCTTTGTGAGCAATAGTTTCGTTTTTGCAGCTGTAATTCTAGCTAGTGTACCATAGGAACTAGCAACCTATGATCTTTTTTAAGCAGGATGTACCTCTTTTCTGGGCTTCTTCCTCTGTTCTCTGAGGTCCTGAGGATACCACCCCTTCCCCACTTGTCTATAGTTACTCTGTGTGCCAGTTTCCTTGGAGATAAAACATTTCATCTTGGAGGTATGTTCTTTAGGAAAAAGGATGTTAACGGGAGGTAAAACAATAGGATAGTATAAGCGGAGGTGAAATAGTCCATCTTACAAGAAAGCTCATTAAGCTCAGGAAATAAACAACTCAAAGGATTTAGGAAATTTCAGAAACTGAACATATATACCAGGTCCTTCCTCCTGAAGCAGATAATAAGCCTTAAGAAGCCGAGGGATACTTAGACAAGCTAAGGTATCAAGAAGAAGCTAAGATGAGGTAGAAACCGGCCAGGATGCCTGAAAGAGGCCCAGACAAACTGAACTACCTGGATAAGACACTCTCCACCTTGCCTGGCTGTCTGAAAGTTAGGCAGTGTCCTGGTAAGTTTCCAGAATCTGTGAGCTGTCACCCACACTGGGCTGGGTTTTGGGTAATAAAGTTGTGGACTCATTTGTATTCCTGTAAGTAACCCCTTACCTAAACTATTAGAACCCCAATGAAACCCCTTTTTTCACCAAGTTGGACTTTAATGATATTCTTCCTTTGGTCAGTTCTCTATGTGAGGTGAGTAGACACTTGTTCACATCTCCTTAGGAATAGTGTCACACAGCATTGCTTATGAACCTCCATAGCAGATGCTAACTAATGGCATTGATGTAGCTCAATGGAATATTTTAGGAAAATCAGGATTTTAGTTCTTGTTTTTTCGCTCCGTCTCTGTCAGCAAATTTCAGCGGACAGGTTTTTTGTGAGAACACTAGCACAGCTAGAACCACTGGCCTTCTGCAATGATTTTCAGACAGAGGATGTTTTTAATGTTTGTTTTCTTTCTAAATTTATTGTAATTTGCCCAATTTTGAGACTGTAACTAAGTGTCCTTATCACTATAACTCACTGCCTAAGGTATAAAAGATAAATGCATCTTCCTTTTTTGGGATCTGGACATTGAGACTTAAGTACTTCTGACCAGGCTGCAGACTAAACAAGCCTGCTTCCTCCTTCTCCTGGTGTCATCGTATCTGTTGGGAAACAGTGCAGCAAGTCCTTGTTACCCTGAAAGTCTAAAGAAGTGTTTTTTTTTTTTTTTTTTTTATGAAATGGTTTTCTGGCAAATGCACTGTGTAATAATAATTTAAAAGTGAGTCTTCTTCAGTCCATCAATCAATGAGAAGTTTCTGATCATTTATTAAGTGGTAAACATAGGCAAAGCAGAGATGTAGACTTAAAAACAATGTAATGCAGAGCTGAGCATTCATTTCAGTGTTGTAAACAAGAAATACCAGGGCCCTATAATTCTTAATTACATGAGATAGTACTGCTGAACTGTTGAAAGCGTGTTTGATTATCAGTGGTGTAAACTCAGGAGCTGGCAAAAGACTGACACGGCATGTCCACATCAGAAGAATCAGGAGACCCAGCCCTCCCACTGCCTTTTAACAGCCAGGACAGTTCTTTAAGAGGTACTTATTTAGGAGAGGCCAGCATTCTTGAAGATAGACAAGACTCACAAGAAGCAGGAGTATGAAGCAAAGTTGGAATTGTCTAAGAAAAGATTTAGCATAGATTTAGACACGAGCAGTACTGGAGATGAGGAGAGATGTTTAGAAAAACAGTGTATGTGTAAGAGCAGACGTGGGCTTCTCGGTAGAAAGCTGAACTTCAGCAGCTTAGAAATAGTCAAAGGAATTTGGAGGCTTCTGACATAACATTCAGATCTTTCTTATAAAAGATCTTTCTAAGGATCTTTTATTTTCTTTAAGTCAATGAGATCAAATGATATTTTCTGAAGAATATTTGGGGAGGCTGTAGGTCGATAAGGTAGAAATAGTTTAAAGCGGTCAAATGAGTCTACTATTTCAACATTATCAGGAAGTCAAAGAGGGTTCATAATCTTGTATATAAGATTCTCAGAAAATTATAGATTTAATACTGATCAAAGGTAATATACACTGAGGTATTAAACGTGCTTCATGGATATTTTAAGATTCTTATTTGAAATACATTATTTTTAGAAATAATTCCTGTCTCTACGTGGGCCATCTTTACAGTGAATTTTGATACTTATACTGAAATTCTTGTGTGAAAATATCCACTGAGACCCCAGGGAGGAGTAGCTTCTTTCTATCCCTCCCACGTCCTCTCGGTTTTTCCAGTTTCCTCTCTTGCCACACACATATTCCTAGAATTAAATACACGAGAGAGAAAAGATGGAAAACCTCAGACATTTTTGGAGCAGCACAGAAACATTATACAAGGGAAGGTAGTCGTCTAGTCCAGTCTTGAAGAAGTAGACATTCAGGAAGTATCAGAGGAAAAGTGGCCTGCTTCAGGAGAAGTGGAACTGAGCGTAAAACTATAGGAAACTTGCTGTGTACAAGTATGATTGGCACACAACTAAAGGAAATGATATTGAGGGGAGACAGGAGGCTTTTTTCTGGATGTTGTTGTTGATTATTTTCACAATTTTTTCAACATTTAAAATTCATCTTGTTTTCATTGACTGCATTAAACTTTTCAGAAAGTTTGCTACAATTCATTAATCATCATAAAAATCCAATAAAGTTAATGCAATTCCCAGGACAAACTGTCAGAATTTTCTAAAGCCTAGAAGAAAATCTCAATAAAGTTACATAGGTTAAATTAAAAAAAAATCATGGTTCATATTTACAACAAAGAAATCTTATCAATTCAGCATGTGAACACTGACTGTCAATCTCATGGTGATTAAATGTTGTGAATGATAGATGTACATGCCTTTGAAAAATAAGAATGGAGAAAAATAGGCAGTGATTTAAAATGCATTTCATTTGCTAGACAAAGATAAAGCATGGATTTGTAAAAAGGTAATAAAAAAGATCCTTACTTGTGAAACATTTGAAAAATATACATAAATCCTATTCCTAATCTTGTTTTCCTTATAAGTGTAAAACCTGAAATGAATTGTTTAAGATGCCTCGCAGATGACGATTGTAGAAGACTAAATTTGTTTACTGGCATGAAAGTCTTCTACATTCTAATTGCACAGCAAGCATATATGGTATTTCCTTCGAAATTCTTGAATCAATTGCTGATGTGAAGGTCACTGTTTATGAGGCAGTCAGAGAAGTTAATGAGTTTTTAGTTAATATCTGATACAAGGAGACTTTTTTTGTATTTCCAAATTGGCAAGTTAGCAAGGACTTCTGTCTGACAAGTGTTCAATATCTTTACTTTGAAATTCAGCTCTGTCCCCTCCTCCTTGGCATAATATTGATCATCCTTTTCTGTAGCCTGGTTCAGATCACACGGAACACTTACCCTCTAGCTCTTTTGGAGCCTAATGTAGTAGAACAGGCCTATAATTCAAACATTTGGGGGAGAAAGCCAGGAGGGCACACTGTCACAAGTTTGGGGCATGATCCACATAACAAGTTCTAGCCCAGTCCTGTCTACTTAGTAAGGCAGTCTCAAAAAAGCCACAAAAATAGCTGCTGGAACTGATATCGTACTACACTTAATCTATCAGTTTCAGGAGAAATGTCATCTTCACTCTGCTGAAAATTCAAACCCATAGCATGGTATTCTTACAGATTTATTTAGATCTATTGTTTTCATTAGCCTCTTGCAGTTTAAAGTAACAAAATCATACACATGTTTTGCTAAGTTTTCATCTAAGAATTTCAGCTTTTTTCAGTGAGGATAAATTATATTTATCTCTATTTCCAGTGACTCCATTTCATTATTTCATATCTGTAATTAATTCTGGAGTTTTGGGTCATTCACTGGAATTTTATGCATACAATCATGTAATCTGCTAACGCAGTTAGTATTCTTCATCTCTATTCAGTATACTTTTCCTTTCATTTTAAAAACATTTTATTTATTTTTATTTTATGTATATGAGTGTGTTGCCTGCATCTATAGAAGTGTTGTGTTGTGCAAGACCATGAAGGTCAGAAGAAGGTGTTGGATCCCCTGTAACTGGAGTTACTTATGGGTCTTGCCTCTATGTGAGTGCTGGGATTTGAACCCAAGTCCTCTGCAAGAGCAGCCAGTGTTCTTAACTGCTGAGCCATACCTCCAGCCCCAGTATAACTTTAATTTCTGTTCCTTATTACTCTCACGGACTAGATCTTCTGGCACTACATTTGAATAAGAACAATCAAAAATACTTTTATTATTTCTTAATGGCATTTGGAAGAATGCTAATTGAGGTGATTTTGTATATGCTCTTTATCAAATGGAAGAGGGTATTCTTTTATTTCTTTTTTTTTCCTGGAAATTAAAGCTCTAATCAGCATTAAAACGTATCAGATCTTATCTCTACATTGATTACTAAGAACATGTATTTTTCATTTCAGCCTGCAGAATAGTGAATCAGATTTGCATCCTGGGAATAAATTCCACTCGACCATTGTGTATAACTTCGCACATTTTCGAATTATATTTTCTAATGCTTTGTTAAGAATATTTCTTTCTGATTGGGGATGTAGCTTAGATGGTAGAATGGTTGCCTAGCATGTATAAAGCCCTGAGTTCAATTCCCAGCACAGTATAAATCAAGAGTGATGGCAAATGCCTGTAACTGCAGCACTTGAGAAATGGAGACAGGAGACTCAGAGAGATGTACAAGGCTTTTGAGGACTATATAGGATTCTGAACTAAGCCTAGGAACCATGAAACCTTATCTCAGAAACAAAAATCTTTCCTTCTATATTACTAGATGGAAATAAACTATAATTTTATAATCTACTTTCATCTTCATCTAGATCTTCAATCAGAGTAGTATTCAGTTTCATAAAATAAATTGGAAATCATTATTTTTTACTTCCTCAAAAATCTTGTGTAAAAAAGGTGTTAATTTTTCTTTAACATTTGTTAGAATTCTCCAGTGAAACCATCTGGGCATAGAGACATCTATTTTGGGAGATTTAATTTTATATCCAATTTACTTAATACACATAGCATTATTCAAATTACCTATTTCATATTGGGTGAGTTTTGGTAGCCTGTATATTTTTTTTAGACCTGGTCCATTATTTCCAAGTTGTGAAATTTATGCATGTGGATGTCTCAAATGTTCATTATTTCTTTCTGTGCTGCATAGAATTGGGGCAAAACCCTTTCACTTTTAGTTAGAGGTAATTTGCAGCTTTTCTTTTCTCTACCAGACTTTATAGAGTTTACCAATTTGGGCAATTTTCTACAATATTTCTATTTATTCCACCATTTCTGTGCTAATAGTACTTCTTTCAACAGCATTCCCCCTGGTCTTGGTTATCCAGTAACTCTGGATGATGAGTCAATGTTGCTGAAAATATGTCATACAGGAGATGCAGAAAAAAAAAAAAAAAAGAGAAATCAAGCTAGTATTGATTTGATGCTTCAGCTCTACCAACTAGCTTGTACAGTGCTGGCAGGTGCTGTGCATGCTCACAGAAAAATAAATCATTCATCTCACCTAGCTGTGAGTGCTATGTGCTCAACAAGACCTGGCCTGGCAAGATATGGCTGATGGTACAGTAATGGCATGCATATTATGGGATTCACCAATCAATCTCTTATAGGATTTATGGTCAGTCTCTAATAGGATTTAAGGTCTTCCTCGTAAGATGAAATATATACCTGACACTGGTATTCGGCCTAGGAACTTGTGGCTAGACAGGTCATAGGCCACAGGGGAGAACTTATTACTATTATTCTGTTAAATAGATATAGCATTACCGTGACCAACTCCTGATATAGTGCTATAACCATAGATGAAGAAATCTCTGAACTCTCACCAGTGAAACTTCTTATGTACTAGATGCTAATTAACATTAAGACCCACTATTGGCCAATGTGCAGAGCGGTTCTATATTGACTTAGACACCTATATCAAATACCTGTCCCACAGGATAAAGGATCTTTTTTGAAGAAGAAGAAGCACTGCCTTAGCTTTTATTTTATTACTGTTTTCCTTTATGTTTATTTATAGTGCTTTTTCTCGATTGTAACCTATGGGCTAGATTGTTTAAAGTGTTTTTTTTTTTTTCCTTTTCTCTAATGTTTGAATTTGTTTCCACTCAACAGTGCATTGTGCTCCATATATTTCATTATGCTGTATTTTCACAATGATTTTGTTAAATCCTGTTTGCTTGTTTGCTTTAGACAGGCTCTCAGTGTTTTCCAGACTGGTCTGGTGTTAGCTGTGTAGCTTGATCTTGTCGTCCTCGTGTTCCAGCTTCCCTGGTACTGACATTAGAGGTTTGTGTTACCACCCCTGCCTGTCCCATGTAGTGTTCCTTTTTTTCTAATTTTCTTTGAAATTTCCTATCTAGTCTAAGTTCAATTGTGACAAATGTTCCTGGGGAATTTAAAACATGTGTTTTTATTTGTATGCAATACTCTGTAAGTATCAGAGTAAATATTTTTGATGATGTAACTGAATTTGTTTATAGTTGTGCTGTTTTAATTTTGCTATATTGATTGTTAAGGGTGGTGAAATTACAAGTTATGATTGTGCATGATCCTCTTATTGTTTGGGGTTATAGTCATTCTTGCTTCTACTCTGCTATATTCTTTAATTTTAATTCTTTAATGTTGATAACTTGGTTAGAATTTTCCAGTCTTCCTGATGGATGGGCCCATTTGTCATTCAGAATGTTGCCCTGTTTCTACTAATTTCCATATTTTCTAGGTTTTTCTTTATGGTCTATTAATAATCCCACTCCTGATTTTATTTGCTCAATGTGTCTTTCCTTCCTGCTAACATTACATCAAGAAGCAGGCTCAGTTGTTTCTTGGAAAAGGAAACTGAGAACAATGACCCTTCAGAAACGAACTTTGTTAGGAAAAAGAGCATTTCACAACCTTGAAACCATGACATGACATGGGTCCTGAGGTGGTGAGTTTTAGATAGAACAGTATGTCATACCACTGATAACACCATCGGGGTGCAGGGGTGTGGAATATTACAAGCACTGTGACAATACACAAAGGGAACGCTTCAAGTGGAAGGTTAGGAGAGATTCCCTGCATGGACAGCATAACAGCGTTGGGATGTGGAAGTCTTCAAGGTTAAAAAAAGAAGCTAATTGGTTCATGGAGAAGGAAGCTGAGGCCACTTACCTTTCGGAAATGGACTTCAATAAGCAAGAAAGAACCCACCATCGTAGGGTTACAATTGGGGCTTGAGTTAGACAGCAGTTAGGAAAGCTAGAGCACCCAATCAAAGACAACATGACTAGGATTTAAAGAGAAAGAAAGAATTCCCTTTAATACCCCAAACCTGGATCTTTACAGAAACAGTATAAAAAGAGAAAGAGACAGTTGCCATGGACAGTGGAGAGAGGGACAAAATCTCAGAGGAATAGCCTCAACAAACGCATTTACTGTGGCTTTCATACCTGCTTCATGTAGAGCTTGCTTTTGTCTTTGTGGAGATCTGGAGACCTGTGTGCTCACAGCAAGGACTGTGAGATCTTTGTCTCAAGAGATAAATTACAGGGAGACTTGTCCTCATTTTTCTAAATCTGATCTCAGAATGACCAGTATCTCGAAGTGGCAGGCTCATAATCTAACACCTTACCTTTAAAGTGTGTTTGATTGTATCAGAACCAAGCATTTTCCACGTGAAAGTAGTTGAATCCCATATTTTAATTTTTGACTGTCTGACTTTATTTCTTTCCTTTTTGTGATGGATGAAACCCAGGGCTTCTGTGTATTAGAGACCACTGAGCTAAATCCCCAGGCATTGTTTTGAATCGCTGTACTTGTTACAGTAGGCACATTAAGTGAAAGATTCTTCTAATCAAGATAATAGATTCTTTGGCCTGTGGGAGACTTCATATGTTTATTTTTTGTGTGTCAAACTCCAGGTGTTCTAAGATCTGGTATATCTGCTAATATGTTGATTTTCCCTATATTTTTGAAGGGTGATTTTACTGGATACAGATTTCTTTTCTTTGAGCACTTGAAAAATACCATGCCTACTCCTTCTGGACTCCATGTTTTCTAATGAAATAACATCTATCATTTGAAATATTTTCCCCTGTAGGGAATGGTTCAAGTTTATTTCACAATTTACCCTTGTTCTTATCATTCAAAAGTTTGATTATGATGCCTCTTGGTGTCCATTTTCTCATTATTTTAGAAGAATATTCAGATGTTGCCTAATATGTTGATATTTTTAGGATTTATTATTGTTTTGGATATGAGTTTGCTTAAATGTATGTATGTGTACTACATCCACAATTGATGCCTGTGGAAATCAGAAAAGGGAGTCAGAGTCTCTGGATCTGGTGTTTCAGACAGGTGTGAACTGTGGGTACTAGGTGGGTACTGAGTACCAAGCCTGAGTCTTCTCCCAGAGTGCTCTTAACAGCTGAGACCCTAACTTGTTGACTTTGAAGTTGATGTTTATTTTTCAAATATGAGAACTTTCAGCCAGTATTTTTCAAACCCCAACTTTCTTCATCTTCATGGGAATTCCAATGACAGCAACCTTGTTCTGTAGTCCTAAATACCGATGATAAGTAAGTTGTTTCTCAGGCTATAAGTAAGTTGTTTCTCAGGCTATGCAGGAAACAGCCTGCCTGCTAATCTAGGGTAATTTAAAAAAAAAATCATTTTCACTGATCCTTTCCTCTGCAACCTCAGTTTTACTTATAAGTTTATTTATTGAATTTAAAAATATTCAGGTTAATACCTATTATATTCATTTGATTTTTCTTTATATATTCTCTTGCTCGGAAAAGTTATGCTTACTTGTTTGATCAGATTGATTTAGTTTATTTGGATTTCTTATCACAATTCAGTGGGGGTTTAAATTCTGACCACTTTCTCAGCTATTTGTTACACAGTGGAACACACTACAACATCCTGAAAAAGGTAAGAATCTAGGGCTGGGGTTGGATTTTTTTTTTTTTTTTTTTTGGCAGTAAACAGAGATTAAGCTTGAAAACTGTGGTAAATTCTGTGGCTGGAGTGAGGATGTTGTATTAGGTTTTATTTTCTTTTTCTCCTGCAGTTTCTTAAGTAGGAACCTGGTTGTCATAATGTTGACATCGTTTGCATTGCACATTCAAATTTGTGGTACTGGTTTCTTCAGCTCCAAATCCTCCAAAATTGGGCGAAATTAAAATCCAGGGAGTTCATTACATTTTTACTATTAATTGTGTAATGACACTGCTGGCTTATTTGTCCATTCATCTTTTTTCTTTCTTTTTCCTCTTTTCTTTTTTTTTTTAATTTTTGGGGGCCAGGGTTTCCTTTTAGCCCCAACTAACCTGGAACTTGCTATGTAGTCCAGGCTGGTCTTGAACTCAGAAAGATCCACCTGCCTCTGTCTTCTGAGTATGTGCCCACCACACCCAGCTCTTTTACATTTTCAAAACATGATTACCGTTGATTTGTAAGTAATATCTATTAAGGAGAGGAGAAATTGTGAGTTCACTTGGTTTTGTGTAGAAGGAAGCTGAGAACAATTAACCTTCAGAATAAACTTTATTAAAAGTGATAGACTCATAATGCTAGGACCTCACATTTTGAGTCAAAATGAACACTTTCTAGGGCCTACTGGTAAATATTTTTGTGACACAGAGGCAGACCAGATCAAGGCTAGCCCGGACATCTACCTAGCATGTTGTAGGCCAGCTGGGGTTACAGGAAGACCCTGTCTTAAAAAAAAAAATTAAAAAATAAACATTTCCTTCTGTAAGTTGTTTTTGTCAGATACTTAGTCATATCAATGAGAAAAGTAACTTATACAGTGATATTTTTCACATCTACATACAATCTTTGCTTTATGTGTTCAGTTATGTTCTTAGACTGGAAATAATGACATTATATGGGAAACTGCTGCCTGGGATAATGATAAATTCTTGTTTTCATTTGTAAAACGCTAATATTGGAAAACAGGAGAGTTTTGAGAAATCTTATCATAGATGTGTTCTTTGTTCTGGACTGTAGAACCATAAATGTTTTTCCTTTCAGCTCATGTATAACCTATACAACTGTGAAAATATAGGTTTTCAAATTATTAGCCAACCTCTAGGAATAATGCAGTGGTTGATGTTCGTTTTAGAAACACTATGATCTGTTTAACTCTTGTACCCATCTTTCTACATCTTTAAAAGATTAACATGTCAACACAAACAAAACAGTAAACTAATAGGATTTCTAGATTCAGGTAGAAAAAACGTAAGGAATAATAAATAGATTTGAGTAAATGAAGTTCAAAGAGGGTGGATGTGACTTGTCCAAACCTCCATGCCTACTTTCTGTAATTTATAAAGTTTATTGAGTGAAGGAAAATACATATGTCAAGAACCAGGATGACAAGTTCAGAGTTTTGTGAAGTCATGTAATGCACTATCATTTTTCACACACACACACACACACACACACACACACACACACACACACACATACACATACACATCCTCCCAAAATGAATTCTAGACAAAGAATATCTAATTGGTAGAGTTCTTCATCCTAAAATAAAGACATATAATTCAGAATGCTTTTGCATAAAGAGCAGAACATTTGTACATTTTGTCTTGTTAAAGTATCCAATAGTTCACTTTGCTTTTTTATAACTGTTTTAGATATAACATTTTACAACTAATGTACCTGCATGACATCATTGCATGTGGTTTTTGATATTCCATTGATTAAAATTAACATAATTAATATAACTCATTATACCAGGTCATATGTTTGAAACATTACCATTGCATGATCCAATCCTTTATTTTTAGTTGCATCCAGATACCACTTCATATATTTCAAATTTTCTTTCATTCTCCAATTTACATTTCGTATTATCAGAGCTAATTTAATAGCAGAGCCTTTGTAGTTAATTCCACCACTGATGACTGAGCACTAATAGCTTGTGAATGATGGATGTCTAGTCCATAACCCAGGTTCCTGTGAGGGAGCATTTGAAATCCATCATTTGCTAATGTCTTCAAGTTGACAGACATTCAGCAACAAAAAAAAAAAAATGGAGAAAGAAGTATCTATTATCACACTGAAACCAACAAGCAACCCTGCTGGCAATGGGGTTAAATGTCTCTGTAGTAGCAGATAGACCTTTTGCTTTCTTTAGAATAAATTTTCCATGGTGAGAGACAGCCGAGAAGTGAATCAATAATTAATATTTTAATGATCTCTGTGTTGTGAAGAGAGGCCAAAAAGAAAAAGTGATATTTGCGAAGTACTTAGCAAACAAGTTTTTTTTTTTTTTTTTAATCTGTTGGACATCTGCAACAAAATAGCACAAAGCAGTGGCTTATAAGTATCCTTTCTCCCCATTCTGGGAGTTTTAGGGGGGATGTGCTTATTGACCCAGTGTTTGCTACAGGCCCTTTTCTCTTAGGTAGCACTTTATTGATGTTCTCTGAAATTGTGCAAAAGGACAAAAGAACTCCAGGGCCTTATTCATCTGGACCCTAAACCGACTCACTAGAAGTCCATTCTCCTATCTCTGCCAAAGTCTCAACTTCGTAATCCTACCACATTGTGAGATATGGTGCCAAGTGTATATATTTTGTAATGAAACAAACATTTGGATGCCAGCAAGAAGAGAGAAATGCTGTCATTCCCCCGTGCCTGCTCTCTCTTTTCATCTTTGAAAAGAGTCTTAGGAGATGCTTTTATTCCTTCTAATAGATAATGTGCGTACTTCATTATCCCTCCCACAAACAGCTCTTTAACAAATGAACCAACACGAAACTTCATGAGAGTCCCTGCCTAGCAGGCATGTTCAAAGCATCACTAACATGAACAAACTAATAAAATAAAAAATAAGCAATTAAGAATGAGTTTAGAGTCTTTAATTTGGAGCAGCCTTTTCAAAGAGGAAGAATCACAAAATTGGGGCAGGAGGGAGGGTTATAAATAAAAGTCTAGACATTTTAATGTTTGAATAAGCAAAGAAAGTAACGTGTCAGATATTCATGTCTGTGCATCTTAATCTTCATAAACAAGGAAAATAGGATTTTTAAACATTTTATGACTAAAAGGGAGGTATCAATAATGTTGTATACCTATTAAAGTGCAAGCTGAAAATTTTACTGTGACTTAGATGACCTCATGCACCAACCTACAAAGTAACACCCCTGCCCGTGAACATCTATTCAACTTGAAGGTTATTAGATGCAAGTCTCTAAAGAATATGGTCTTCTTTATGTCTTAAATAGAATGACATAGTCAAAAACAAAGTGAGTAAATGTGAAGTCTGAATTTTATTAGATAGTACCCAAACATGGGAAATTAAACTAAAATGTGGAGGTAATTCTGATGCTAAGAGGAATATGTGTTTTCTAATACATAATTAGTTAGTTCTCAAAGGGAAAAAATGAAACAAAACAAAAGTGGACCCTTGCAAGTCGATTGCTAAAAGAGAGACAAGGAAAGCACACATGTCCATGGCCTTTTGCTTTCAGGCCCTAATATGTTTGCAGTGAGTTAACAAGTTAAATAAGACATGAACATTTTAAAAGTGGAGGCAAATATAGTGTATCTTTCAGTCTCATGAATCTGATAGATTTATTCACATAAATGTAGTTCAGAAATATGTTGCCATTATTTCCAGTTATATGAAGGAGATGTAATATTAACATGATGAAATGTTTCATAAAATGCAAGAAATCGTTGATATTTTATTAAACAGAGGGCAATAAACTTCCAAATAAATATATAGTAGTTATCAGGGCTAGTAGTAAAATCTAATTATTTTTTAATATATGTTGATTTCAGCAGTATCGATTTTGTTTTATTTGTATTAGGCTTTTGAAGTTAAACATTAGTTATGCTGGTTACTGTTTAAATTGGCATATTTATGTCTTTTGTTATAGTTATGTAATTGGTTTTATTTTTATTATGCCACATTTTTGTTGAAAAATTTTTTTCTTTACCATTGGCTTTATTTTATCATATAGTTCTTGCAGAAAGAAAAGTAGCCATGGGAAAAACAAACAAACAAACTAAAGTTTATATTCTTTTCTTCTTTTCCACGTAGTTTCTTACTTATTCCTTCATCAGATTCAGCTCCAGATAACATTTGCTGAGCATCTACCCTATTCATCTCTATTAGGCATACTTAGAAAGGGGCCTTTTATTATCTATCTATCTATCTATCTATCTATCTATCTATCTATCTATTATTTATTTACTTATACATTTTCTCATATTTCTCAGACTGGCCTTCAATTTGCTGTGCTCCTGATCAATGCCTTGATCTTCTGATCCTTCCACGCTCACCTCCTGGGATGGCAGGTGTGTTTTAACATGCCTCGGTTGTGTCAGGCAGGAGATGGAACTAGGACTACGTGCATGTCTGGCATGCACCTGACCTATATTCCCAGTCACATAAATAGGCCTTTTCAAATCAGTGTTTTGAAAGGAATTCCTGAAATCTGTCTAGTGACAAGAATCTTCAAGAATTTGGGGAAACCTAGGTGGGTGTTGTGAATATATGAGCTAATGCAAGAAAATTGGGGTTTGTGAATAGATGAGCTAATGCAAGGAAATTTGAGAAAGACAATCTGTAAACATCACCATGAGAAACGAAACCAAGCTAGCAAGCACTTGCATGGACTCTCTGACTTTGCTTTTAGTTTACCTAAGTTTAATTGATTTTAAAAATCACAAATTCTGCTGGTCATACAACTAAGCAGTGTGTGTTATTAGCTTTCCACAAATAGCTCAGATATGTTATAACTGACCTGTAAGCTTGCTGGAATTTTCTGCTGGGGCTTGAAGACTGACTTTGTGTGGAACCCACCGACTTTTCACTTGGTCCTGTGCAAGCATCTGATAGACATCACCTTATCATCGCGTTACTGAAACCCATCTCAACTCATGCTGATGCTGTCCCATTTTATGAGCATTTGTTTGCTGAAGAGCTAAAGAGCTTCATTATGCAAGCAAATCCATCCCACTGTCTTCACCACCATCATCTTTTAAGGTTCCTTCAATGGTGTTCTTCATTCTGCAAATCTCCTTAAACTCTGTTTCTGTTGGTGGAGTTGAGATATGTCCTTCCATCTCCAGATGGTAGGCAAATTAGCAAATAAACCCTATTCAAAACTTTTCAGTCATTGGCAGATTTTGCAAAAGTCAAATGGTCATGGTTTAGTAAAAGAAACTTTGAAGAACCTCTCTCTCTCCCATCTTTTCCTTCCCCTCACATTTATTATCATTCAGTACAAACTACCAACTCTGAACAATGCTTCTTGTAATTTCTTCATCAGAGCGGAAAAGTACAGTCAGTCACAGTTGATTGAAAGAAATAAGTGTCTCAGCCTGAATGTTTTTCTTACTGGAGGTAAGTCCTGCTGATCTTTCATTTCTCTGACTGTTCTCATCTTGTGTTCGAATGTGTGTAAATATGTCTGTGGGTGTAGGTATCCACATGCATTCTTATTACTGGTGTGAATAAAAGAGTCTAGTAAGTTTTTGTAAAGAAAACTATTTCAAAAGCATTGATAGAATTAACAAGATTTATGGTTTTCTTCTCCTGAATCTTTCAAATATCCAAGGACTTAGAATACACTCACATCCTCAAACTAATCTCTTTCCCTTAAAAGACAGAAAAATGGAAGGTCCCAAAGGTGTTTGTTTTGATTTACGATCTAGTTATTTTTATCTTTGATCCTAGCAGAAGGAGAAGTTACAAGTGCAGGATCCATGAGGTTTGAGGAGGAATATAGTTGAGTGGATGAGATGGATTGTGTGAGTAAAAACTTCCAAAGAAAAGCAAGGAGTGAGGCCCCAACAGCATGTGCTAAGACATCCACTTAGCAGCAGCATGCTAAGAACCAATTCCTTAAGAACTTTGGACATGGTACTTGTTACACATGCTGCAGCTGTAATAAATTTTCCAAAGTGCTTTATTGTGATAATATATATATATATATATATATATATATTCATACATATATGTGCTATTTATGTTCATGTGAGTATGTGCATGCATGGGTATAGTCGGGCATGTATGTGGATGCCAGAGGTCAACATTAAATGTCATCCTTGTGGCTTGAGAGATGGCTCAGAGGTTAAGAGCCCTAGAGGCTCTTGCAGAGGACCCAGGTTAGGTTCCCAGCACTCACACTGCAGTTAACAATAAGTTTCAGGGGATCCACCATTTTATTCTGACCTCCATGGCCATGCAGGCAATACATTATATATCTAAGTTTTAAAATGGCATCCTTATTTCCTCTCCACTTGGGTTTTCTGAAACATGGTCTTACATCAAACGTGACACACTGAATGTGGACCTCATCAATTTAGTTATTCTGGTTAGTTAAAATCTTGATTTTTGTCCTGCTTTTTATTAGCACTTATTATATAACAATGGTGCCAAATTTATAACACATCATCTCATATTATTTTAATCAAAGTTATGATATAGATATTTTCCTCCTACAGAAAAGTAATAAATATGAATAACTGATAAAGAAAAAAATCACAAAGAATATACATATATGTTCAAGTACTTGTATTAAAATTCATACATATGTGACTTTACGTCCCCGAGCTTCTGACTTACACTCTTTTTCATTGTTTCTTACTCAAAGAAATTCATATCATGGAAACTTACTGTATAATGTTTAGCATTCATTGTAAACTCAACTCTATTTGGAATCAGGTAAGGAACAAAGCTCAGAGCGCGTGTTTCCAGAGAGGTTTGACTGGGAAAGGAAAAAGGTGGCACAGACACATGGACTGGGTTGCCAGACTAAAGACGGGAAAAAAAGAAGCCAGATAAGCACTGTTACTCACACCTCTTTGTTTCCTGACGACAGGTGCACTGCGACCTTACACCTCATTCTCCTGCTCCATGCCTTCCCTACCTTGATGGACTGGATCCCTTTAAAGCATCAGCTAAAATAAACCTCCAGTCCTTAAGTTGCTTTTTTCGGATATATTTCATAACAACAGGAAGAATGTTGTAAATATCGTTAGATTTGTGCATATATAGACCCATCTTCAAACCTTCGTAATTCTCTGAATTTCTATTATGATATTATTAATAATTTTGATTTTTTGTGGATAATATTTGTCTAAAGTTCATCAATTTTTATGGTACAAACTTCTAGAACAGTTTTAACTGTTGTGTTTTAGATACTCAAGCAATATCTGTTGTAGATTTAATCTTCACATACACAGTTTAAGAAAAACAGTATGCATTTGAAAAAAAAGTATATATGAATACAGGGCATTTCTGTTGTTTGGTTGATTGGTTTGGGTTGTTTATTGTTTATTTGCTCTAGTTACCAGCCTATAATTTCATATACTTAACAATATCTTCTCCGAACACTTTCCATCCTCCTCCATTCTTATTTGGGTCTTGGAAGGATTACTTTTTAGTCTACATTAACTGTCTGTCCTGGCTTTTTATATCTTGCATCGGACTCAGCCAATGGAAAACAACAAGAAATCAAATCATGATATAGACGTAGATTAAGGAATTCAACACTTTCCCCTCACAGTGGGCAGGTGTTACGCTAACCAAGGCCATAGCTTGGGTCAGCATTCTCCCTTCCTATTTTGACAGTTATAGTGAACAACCGTCATTAGTTTCCTACAATAACAAAACACCTGCTCTGGTCTTCTTATGAGAAAAAAAAAAGTTTCTCATTGTTCTGAAGGGTGGGAGTCTGATTCAGGTATCAGAAAATCCATGTTCCCTTTGAAAACAAAGAAGAGAGTCCTAGTTCACCTCATTTGAGAACCATAGGTACTTAATGTTCCAACTTGGCTTCTAAGTGTATCACGGTAATATGTGCCTACATCACCACATGCTGGTCTTCTTCTGTATGCAAAACTCTCTCTCTCTCTCTGCTTGTGATTCTTTCATATAGGCACCAATCATGCTTGATTATGTTCCTTCTTAGTCTAGTATGACAGAAATAGCACCATCTGCAATGCTTCTGTTTCTAAGTAGACTTTCATCCTAAGGTCATAGAGATTAGATTCTCAACATATCTATTTTTCTGGAAGTAAAATTCTATCTATAACACAACTGACTTCTGTCTTCTTTAGGCTTGGGTGTGCTAACAACCATATACTGTTCTGTCCCCCATATGTGCTTTTATCATGTTGTTGGTTTCAATCAATTTCATGTAAGCCTTTCTGTACACACACACACACACACACACACACACACACACGTATATATGTCTGTGTCCTGCATTCAACTATTCAAATATCTTGGTTATAACTCTTGAGTGTGTCCTTCCAGGACCCTTATCAGGATCAATTTCAGTCTCCATCTTTCCAAAGATAGTGTAATGTGTATGAAATTCCTCCACAGTTGAGGAATGCAAGAGTTAGAGATGTATGGGGACAAATATTAAAATACTAAAAAGGAAGTATAGACTAGAAGCTAGTAAAAGGCTTATAAAAAGACATCATAATACAAAAGAACAAGACACAGAACTTTTTGATTTGACCTTCAGAAGCAAAAAAAGAAGGCATGTTACAGTCATCTGATAAGTGGGTGACATCATCAAAGTTCTTGGTAGCAATTACATTTTTACTGATGTACTCAATCTGTCCTTTAGACATCAGCTGTAATGGAAACTGACAGCAGCTGGTAGAAAAGGTAAAGTCAAAATTTCAAAGCCACTTGTGAATTATAAATAAAGTATAATACTATATATTGAATTGTCACTCCAAATCCCTCTTTCAGTGATGATAAGGAGGTCTGCACCTGCTTTAAAGTTTAATATGACTGTCACTCGCTAAATTCAAGTTATGTTGCTTTAGAAAGTGATTCATATGTCTATATTCAAACCCTTTCTTTAGTATGTTCACATATTTTCTCTCTCTCTCTCTCTTTGGCCTTATAAAAATATCTGAGAAGTGATTTGTCAACTGCCATTTTCATGTGATACAAATCATTCATTTGAATTATGAGATTATATATATATATATATATATATACATATATCTGTCTTGAGCAAAAAGATTCAGAATTATGACTTTGGCTACATTAAATGGGGTAAATTTATGCATACATATGTGTGCATGTACATGCCTCTGTGTGTGTGTGTGTGTGTGTGTGTGTGTGTTGCTACAAATCTATTAGCAATCCTTCATGTAGAAATCTTCTGGTCTGAGTGATAAAATATTGAAGTCTATATGAGAGTAACCTTGAGAATTTTCAATATCGTTTCCTTTTACACAGACCAAATTAGTTCATTATTCCTGCTTAAGAGTCCACAAATTTTCATTTTACTTTAATGCATTTCTTAGAATAAATAATGTGAATGTATTCTGACTGGAACAATTTCTATCGAAAATATCAGAATAACAATATTAGCAAATGAAATCATCTGCTTATTCATAGAATTTTAAGTCACCTATTTGCCTGTCTTTCATCAGTCTGCCCCCATAAAGATGAATGCTCTTGGACACCACTGTCCATTTTGGCCTTTTAAATGCAGAAAAACTTTGTAATATGGAAAAATGAAAGGCCACTGGAATTAGAGTTCCATATCCCAGTCCTGGATCTGAGCAAATTAATTCTAGCTGATGAGAGATTTGCTTTTCTGTGAGGGTGTCTATATATTTTTCTAATCTATGCATTGTGAATGTTACTTTAAGTTATCTTTTGTTTCTTATCCAGTCTTGATTCTACGAGATGTCAAAGTAAGGAAGAACCTACTATGTCGCATATAGTGGATAATTATTTACGTATTACTCTCTTCGAACCTGGATGAAAATGATAGGGGCATGTCCTCTCTGTCTATTAAGGGACTGTTTATGTGATCAATAACTGCTCTTCTTAACAATTTCCATAATTCAGCCTGGCGTGGTGGCGGAAACCTTTAATCCCAGTACTCAAGAGACAGAGGCAGTTGAAACTCTGAGTTCAAGGTCAACTTGGTTTACATAGTGAGTTCCAGGTCAGCTGGGGAAACAATGAGACTGTCTCAAAACAACAATGACAAAAGAAGATTTCCGTAAGTCAAGTCTTACTGTGTATTAATTTATTTTAAGAAAACATTTGACAGATACCATCGGAAATATGTGAGAAACATTTTGTGTTACCTAATTTCTATGATAGCTTTCAGTACTCTAGTTTGATGTTTTTTTCCATGTACATACTTACCATTGCATCTAAGCAAAGCTTCAAGATTTGCTTGTAAAGAATATAACCAAGAAGAAGTGATAGGATGGCATGTCCCAAACTAGGTTCTAAAGGTCTTCTACTAACAACTTCCTCATTTCCTTTGAGGATCAGTGTTTCTTATTTGTTTTGAGGAAGTATACTGCCATGCTGGAAACCACACAGAAGGCCAGATTCCAAACTTTCTATAGCATTTGACAAATAGTCAGTCTAACTGAATATAAGGAACTGACTCCATTAAGAAAAAACATGAAAAAAGGGGATACTTTGCCTTGTTAAGGTTTATAATAATGACTTTTAGGTGAGAACCCTAAACAGTGTTCCTATAAACCACATTAGAATGAATTAAAAAAAAAACAGGAATATCAATATTGTTTAAAGCCACTATATCTGGGAATAATCTGTTAAATGGCAATTAATAATCAAAACAGGGCATGGGTATAAGAGTCAACTTGTTAGGGGAGAAAAAGAGTCATAGCATTATCTAAGGAATGGTTGCAAGGGTGAAGGTTAGGTACCTTAGCTCCTGGAATGCTTGATTCCCAAGATAGAAAAACTAGATCTAGAAAACAAGTTTTAGCATTAAGAAAATAAAAGTGAATAAATTTAGCATAGGTCTTTCAAAAGTTGCCTGTCAGCTGGGCATGGTACATACACTTGTAATAGTGTGCTTAGTGTTAGCTGTTAACAAGACACAACATAGAATGACCTGGGGAATATCTCCATGAGGAATTCTCTAAATCGAGTTGCCTGTGGGGATGTCTTTGGAGGTGGTCTTGATTGCCTTACTTGATGGGTAAGGACCCTGCCTGAAAATGGGAAGTACCATGTTCAGTTTTGGGACCCTGGAGAGTATAGAAAGCTGAGTAATATACATGAATGCATGTTTGATTTCTGTATTTGACTTGATATGATATGACTAGCTGTTTAAGTTCCACCACTGTGCCTTAGTTACAATGATGGACTGTAAAATGGCATTACAGGCTGCATAAACTTTCTGCCGTAAGTCACTTTCTGTCAGGATATGTTATAGCAGCAGCAGAGACAACAATAGGACACTTGACATTGAGACTGAGATAGGAGACAGACAGGTGAACATAAGGAATAGCCTAGCAACCTGGGGCTCCACTTGACTTGGGCTGTATACACACCGCTCTCAGAAAAAATGCGTAATCTCATATAAGAGAAAGTTCCAAACATTAATGAGACCCAGAAGTGGCTTCATTCTTGTGGTACATTGCCATTCTTAGCAAAGTAAGCTTCTGATTTGCTTTGAACAAAGTGTCCTTGCTACTTTGCAAATATCTGTGTTCTTGTTTTTATGCTTTGATTAAGGTACCAAGAACCTAGAATCATTCATCTCACTTGTATGAGGGTAGCCATTTTAAAGTAAATTTGGCCTACCTTCATAGTCCCTTGAAGGCCAACCTGCATTACATACATAGAATCAATGTCAAAAAAGTAAGTAAATGTATTAATCCAAGACAGCTAAAAAAGGAAAACTGACAAAAGGAATATATATTATTAGATAATATCTATGGGGATTTGTTAGTTTGGCTTACAGGCTCGATTCCAAGAAGTCAAACAATGACTATGAGACATTGGAGAGGCTGAGAATCCAGCATTTACTCAGTTCACACTGCTGGATATCTCAGCAGTCCTGATCTGGTGCTGAAATTCTGAAGGATTCCTGGAGATAAGCTGGTCTTCAGTCTATGTTGAAATCCATAGAAGCTGGTTCTAATGTCTGTGAAGCAATGTCATAACGGCAAAATAAATCAACATGTCGGTGAGAGGGAAGACAAGCTGGCAAAATCCGAAAGCTCCCCTCTGCCATGGCCTTAATATGGGCTGCTACTAGAATGTTCTACCCTCCTTTAAGGTGGGTTTTCCAGTTTTTATATACTCTGATCAAGGAAGTCTCTCAAATTTCAGTTAATTCCGATCCAGTCAAGTAGACAACCAAAATTAGCCATCACAGTAAATAAATGAGCAAATGAATGCATAAATAAAATGACTGTTACTCCTGTGTTCTCTGCTAGTGCAGCGATGTATATCTGTGCTGTGATCTATGCTTGTTTTGTGATCTGTGTCTGTACTGTGTTCTATGTCTGTGCTGTGTTCTGTATATGCTGTGATCTATGTCTCTGCTGTGGTCTGTGTTTTTGCTGTGTACTATGTTTGTGTTGTGATGTATGTCTGTCTTGTGTTCTGTGTCTGTGCTGGGCTCTATATCTCTACTGTGATCTATGTTTGTGCTATGTACTATGTTTGTGCTGTGTTACATGTCTGTCCTGTATTGTATGTCTGTGCTGTGTTCTAGATCTGTGCTGCATTTTGTGTCTGTGCGGTGATCTGTGTCTCTGCTGTAATATATGTCTGTTCTGTGTTCTGTATCTTTGCTGGGATCTATGTTTGTGCTGTGATCTATGTCTGTGCTGTGATGTATGTCTGTGTTATGTTATGTGTCTGTGTTGTGATCTATGTCTGTGCTGTCATCTATGCCTGTGAACACATCACAGTGCTAGTATCTCTGTCTTCTATTTTTTCCAACAAATCTGCCCTTTCACACAAGATGTTCTATCACCGTGATGCTTTCTCTTCCTGAATTGGTCTTTTTGCTATTTCTGTATCTCTGGCCTTTTCTCTTCCTCTACTCCTTAGGTTAATATCATTTTTAATGAGCTCCACATCAGTGAAGTTCTCTTTCTTTTTATCTCTAACTGTGTTCCTTCATGTTCTGATATAAAGTTATGTTACTTCAGCTTACAACAAGTGAGAAAAGCAATTCATTCATGTTTCAGGATAGAGGCCAGTACTCAGAGAAACTAAACACATGAACTGATGTGTATCAGACAGGATATTTGCCTGAATGTATTATATAATTCAGAAATTCTTAATAATTCACTGAGATATTACAAACATTGGAAACATTTTGGTAATGTATTTTCATTTTAATGTTAAATTAAAGAATGAGAGAGTGGATTCATACCTCAGGCTTCTGTTTTGAGACTGCCCATTGTCCGACACTTTTAGGTACTGTGTAAGTTTTGTAGTTAAAAATTTACCTATAGGAAATGGAGACATGATATAAACAACATGATGGTCTCTTTAATCTAAAATTCTTTGGCATTTTATTTAGATCTCCATTTCATAATTTTGTTTATTTTCTGTTACATGACTCCAGTGCATTATTATTGCTGGACTTCATGCGCATGAAATCACGAGATTCTAAGCTTTTTGTGTAGTTGATTCTGAAAGGGTATGGATTCCGCACTGCTCCATGCTTATATAGACTGTAACAGAATACACACACTACACACACACACACACACACACACACACACACACACACACACACCTGATTTTAAAAAAGTTAAGTGAGGTTATCAAATAGACATCTCTGAGATTTTGCAATGAAGCCTGAATATTGGTCGAGAAATACAAGCTTATTGCAGAATGTATCTGGAAATACTTGGTAGATTTTGTTATACAGCAATACCTAATTTGTATAAGTATTTCAAAGGGAAACTGCACATTTGTTTAATGGATTCAAAACATCATATATTGTCTGAGTCTGTAAAACAACTTTTGGGAAATCACCATTCTTTTTTTCAGTGTTGACAATCTTGAGCTTGATTAAAGAATAACATAAGATTTTTGGTTGTAAAGACATCTATGTTTGAAAGCCAATGTGGAGCACATAATACTTGATACTTAATTGTTTAAAATGACCTTACATAACAAGAAAAGGCACAATATATGGCTTAAGTAAAAAGACAGGCAAGAAATACGTGCAAATTAATGTCTAGGAAGGTATTTGTTTGGATTTTAAATTCTCTCCATGTATATACAGTTTTCTTACATATTTTACTATATGTTTATCTATCTGTGGTATTTACCTTTTCATGAGTTATAAATAAGATCATGTCTGCTAATACTATTTCATTTGCACAGATTAGACATATCTACCAGGCAACATTGATCAGCTCAGGTAATTTGTTTTTATAGTTACCTTCATGATGAAGCTGCAAATTCCTTTAGGAAAACGTCTGTGTCCTTTATACTTTATTTCCCAAAGAATAATTCCTAACTAATAAGCAGAGCATAATAAAAGTTTGACAAACTGAACTAAGTTAAATTGAAGATCTACTGAACTGCACACCTGTGTCTAGATGGGTAAGGAGTTATGTCCTAGGGGAGACATGTGAGCTAAAAAAATAACCCCTGTTTACTAAATGTGTGTATTACCATGTGTCTTCAGATAACATGAAATAACAGGAAACAATTTTCTATATGTAAGAACATTTGGTGGGTGAGGTTGATTTAAAATATTTTTACACTAAAACGTATACTGATATATTTTTAGGATGGTGACAGCAAATTATCACAACTTTCAAATGTCTCAGGAACTAAATAATTTTATTTAAACATTAAGGGTTGCATTCATTTGCCTCCTCAATACTACTTCAGGAGAAGAGTGTGCACTTAAAAGCACAGCAACCATCAGGTAGACTAGAACTTTAATTCCTTTTTTTATTTTATAAATACTTTTATTAATTCTTTGATCATCTCATAAATTGACTTTGATTGTATTCAGCTTCTCGTCTTCATTCTTCCTATATCCCCCTCACTTACCTACCCATTGACCTCATGTTGTCTCTAATTGTTTAAAACTTAGTAACATATCAACTCCACTTTGTGTTGTCCAGATACTTTTAGGTACGAGGCCCTCCACTGAATCCTGGTCTACCTATCAGGAGACACATCCTTAAAGAAAACTGCCTTTTCCTCTTCTGAGGTCATCAACTCCTTAACTCCTCAGTTAGTGGTGGGGCAAATGAACCCTTCCAGCTCCATGCTAGACTGTTGACAGGCCTGATCTTGTATAAGTCTTATACACGTGAATATAACTGCTGCAAGGTTCTGAGTAATGCCATCTTGTAATGTATTGGAAGCTACTGAATTTCTCTGGTTCTCACTGAACTCTGGCTCTTACAATTTCTCCATCACTAGTCTAAGATGGTCTTTGAGCCTTGGGGATAGGATATGATATGGACATTCCATTTGTAGAAGAGCACTCTACTGACATTCTCTGCCCTTTGACCAGTTGTGAGTTTCTCTATTAACCACCTTTGTACAAAGATACTTCCATGATGAAGTTTGGACTAATCAACATTTGGGTACAAATTTAGAGGCTTGTTTGGTACTATGCATATATAGCGAAATAATAATATTGTGTTCAATCATGGGACTTATGAAAACCCCAATAATTGGTTCTTGACTAGGTTTTGAGTACTAAGCATTCTAAGTATGAATTTTCTTTTGGTTAATACTTATTTGATTTAGCCACATCCCATGACCATCGTGCATGCTGTCTTCAGCAATATGGTTTTACCATAGAGTTATGCTGGGCAACTGAGTGCAATAACAATAGCCTGTAGTATCACAAAGGTCTCTCAGACACCTCTGACCAACAACTACAATGGAGATATCCCATACTTGTCTCTAGGTTTTCATTTGGCAACCTTTGGGTTTCTGCAATGAGCATAATCCTCTATGTAGCATAACTGCAATTAAACCTTTTAATATGAATATACTATATTTATACACATATTTATGAAGCTTCTGAAATAGGTGGTTTCCATATAGTCTTTTGGAGCATCTTTAGAGTTAGATATCTCTCCTCTAAAACCTCCTCTGTCTTCTTAAAACTCTTTCTCTGTTATTTCTCTTTTTCTCTGTGATTCTCCTCATCTCACTCTAGTGTTAGGTACATTTAGAGATGTTTAGTAATGATAAGTAGGTAGGTGATAGATAGCTCCATTAATCTTTTTAATTGACATAAAGTACAAATACTTAAATTTTTAATAAAATTATAAAATAAAAGAATATATTAATTTAGGAAGGGGTTAATGTTTGTATTTGAAATTCTCCCCGTGAATATATGCTTCCTCTATGTTCTACCATATGTTTAAATATCCGTGGTACCTTACATTTTATGAGAAAATACAAAACATGTGTGCTAACATCCTCTCATTTGAACAGATTTTAAATATCTAACCACAACACAGATTAGCTTAGGCATAAAAAACTAATACATACAGGAGCAGCTAAATTATGTATTAGAGAAAGTGGTGTCCTTTAGAAGACACGAAGCCACAAACTATTTCAAAATCTCATAAATGTATTTATCAGTATATTAACTGATCTCAGTGTTTACACTTATGGTTATTTTACCATAGATATTTTTTTTGAATATTTGCATTTACAGATCTATGCAACACATATAAACTGCTCCTACCAAAAGCCAAAAGATGCAGGAGGAAAAAAAAAGTCTCCTACAGCAGCTGTCCCTTTGGCAGTTAAAATATGTTGCAGGCTACTTCTCCATTCCCGTGACAAAACACTCTAACCAATACGAACTTGGAGAGGAAAGGGTTTATTTAACTTACATCTCCCAGGTCACAGTTCATCACTTAGAGAGTCCAAGGTAGGCGCTCAGGGAAGGAACCTGGAGGCAGGAGCTGAAGCACAGGCCATGGAGGAACGCTGCATACTGACTTTATTCCCTGGCCCATAATCAACCTTCTTTCTTATACAATACAATGGCACTGCTCACAGTGGGCTGGGCCCTCCCACATCACTCAGCAATCAAGAAAATATCCCACATGCATGGCCACAGACCAATCTAATAGAGACAACTCCACAATTGAGGCTCCTTCAACTCAAGTGTGTCAGGTTGACTGTATAGCTATCCAGTACACTTTTACACAGACTTAAAACAATGAGATATAATACTATAACACTTCTACAAAGCTTTCACAGTATTTATTAGGAATCTAGCTATTTTTAAGCTTAAAATTGAAGAACTGTACAATGAATTGAAGGTATGTGTCTCCTCCAAATTCTTTGTTGTATTCTTAACATCTGGTGTGTGCTTTTAGGAGTTTGGGTTCTTTGCGAGATGATTAGGTGATAAGGAGCAGAACTATCATGAGCTAGACCTTCATACTTACAACACAGACACAAACACACACACACACACACACACACACACACACACACACACATACACACAATCTATTAGTACCTAAATCTCAACTTCAAGTCTCCAGAATTATGAGAGGGTTTGTTTATAAGCTGTAGTGTCCTTTTAAAGTAGCTGGATGGATGAAAATAAAATATGGGAAGAATTAAAAGCATGAAATTTGGAATCAAAAGGCATTCAGATCAATACAAAGACTAATAGCTAGCATGTTGCACATATTTGCTATGGCAGGTCGCTTTAAGAATGATGATTGCGGGAGAGTTTTGTTTGTTTGTTTTTGTTGTTTTTTGCTTTTTGTTTTTCCTGCAAGTCTTAAATTCAGATAACTAACTTGCTCAAGTTCATAATGGACATGGTGAATGCTGAAGGCATATTTCTTAAGTTGAATGATAAACACCTCCTGGGAGTTGCACAGAAACACTGGCGTCAAAACACACCTGAAGGGAACAGTAAGAGATTGAGGCTTTTTTATCCATGATTCTCAGAGTTTGCAGCTATGTGCCATAGAATCCTTGGACTCTTAATAAGTTACTAATATGTAACATAACTTATTCATTATTTTGATTAGGAAGTTTGGTACTAGGAAACAAGGTGATTGTAGGAAAGAGAAGGAATATCTACTTTGCCATTATGAAGAACATTCTTCAAATTGTTTATATAATGGTGTGGATAGATGATCTCCACCATCTGAGGTGTTTTCATGCTGACCTAAACACAGCTAGAATCTTGCATAACTATTCATCCTCAACTGTAGTACCTGGTTCACTATTCTGAACACTGTCCCTCCTATCCTATCTGAAGCTCCAGGGGAGAAATTTGAACAATGGCAGTTGAGCTTGAGACATAGAAGCTGTTTATTGAGGCTGATGAGTTAAGCTATATTCTTTTTCTGGTATGATGGCCCTGACTCCAACATGTTGATGAGAGCAGAGAGATATTTTAAGTTTTGGATGAGCTAAAACATTTAGGTGCTGGGATGTTTAAGATTTAAACGAGTTTCTATACTATAATTATTTTTATAATCTGTCTGCAATACTAGGTCTGTATATTCAGTTCTGTAAGTTTCCTAATCTGTTTCTTCAAAATAGAGATTCCCAAAATTGTGATTGCTAATTGGAATGATTCTAATGCATACAGTATATGGTCTTATATTGAAAAAAAAATACTGCTATTATAGCATATAAAGATTAAACCTTAACATGATCCACAGAGCTATTGGCAATATTACCTCAATTTACCTTTTGAGCATTAATACCCACTAAGTTATTTCTTGAAGCTATGTCTTTTATTAGGTTAAACTCCTCAAGTCATACTCTTTACTGTGTCTTAAGGCTCTATTAATTTGCATACATTAACAACAAGTGGGATTTCAATCAGTCTGTTAACCCCACACTTTCCTACTTTGAACTTTATTAGTTGGCACAAAGCTTTGACACACAACAAGCATTCTCTGTATTAATAAATGCCAAATATATGCCAGATTTACTTTTGTACATTCACATATATTCCTGCTCAATAACATTGTATAATAACATAGAATTGGCAATTTTCCCAATCACGTATATATTTATACAGATAAGAGATTTTTCCCATGCTCAAACAATGAGTAAGAGCTGGATTGGGAACTGAATTCAGGTCAATTAGATTCCAAAGTCCAGTCTCATTCTATTAAGCCAGATTGCCTTGGTTATTTTTGTAGCAAAACAAATATTCAAACTAGTTTTAAATTAGTTTGGAACTTATTTTAAAGCTTGTATATACTCAGTGTTGCCAAAGAATTCCCATCTTTATGTAAAAAGGATGCGACAATGCATATAAATTACCTTGTACTCAATAGTCGCTAGTTCCTCCTCCACTTTCCTCTAGCATCTGTGATATGGTTGATGATGGATGTTTGGAAGGTGGTATGACAGATGGGACCAACATATCTAGCTTCAGATTAAGAACTTAAAATTGGAGATTAAAATCAAGTATCCTAACAGGAAGGATTGGAAATTTTAGAGACTGGGTGATGCTCTGATTCTCATCAAGATTCAATCTGAAAAAAAAAAAAGTCTTTCCATTTTAATTAGCATCGTTTTGGGCTACAAATACCACTGTATCATTCATCTAAATGAAGAGTGGATGATGTTTTTCATGCTAATAATGAGATGATTTTTTGGCCATCAACATGGCCTCCAAGAGCCATCTGTTCCCTGCGTCGGTGAGGAGTAAGGATTTATGAACAACTCCCAACGAACTCTGTGTGCGACAGGGAAGGGGGAATCCAGCTGCTGTTTATTTTCATCAAACATCTTGATCTGTTCTTCAAACATTGCAAATTTGATGAAACCCAAACAGTTTGTCAAACACTTTTCTTCTCTAATTGGGAAAGCGATGTGAATGTTAAGAGCAATTGCAAAAGGCAGTTTTGAATCATTCCTATTTACATGAAGTCACCCAAGCTGTAGATCTTATCAGTGTCCCAGAACCTCAGTGTCTACCACAACAAACAAGCAAGTGAGAAGGAGCGCAGATAGTCACACACTAACACAAATGTAAATGTGATTTTCCTCCTAATAAGTCTAAAATTATACAGAGGTATGAACTTTGGGAAATTGGAGGATTTTTCCTTTTAATAAAGACATTTATCTCAAATACCACTGAATGAATACCACCATGATTGCTAATAATTATCCTTAAAAATTTATTCAGCATTTCTAAAGCTCTTTAAGTGCTTTCTCACACATTTTTTGCTCTGAATAATAGGACCAAAAGGATGAGGTTGAAAGCTATCTTGAGATCACAGACCAACCCTATCATTTTTGAAAAAAAAAAAAAAAACACCATGAAGGTATAATTTTGTCTGTACTAAGATGTACCCTATTTTAATGTAATAAAAGATCTTTGAATTTTTACATATATAGGCTTTGACAACACTACATGATCACAGAGTATAGTTCTTTCACTATTAAAGACACTGTTACTCCCTTTCTCAATCTCTCTTGCCTATCTCTGTCCTAGATCAAACTTGATGTTTCATACTTTAGATTGTTTTAGTCTTAGTTAGATCTTATGGCACATAAGACGTTGGGAGGTATCCTCATCTGCATAATAAATTTGAGGCTATCCTGGACGACATTAGACTGTGTGCAAATTAAAAAAAAAACCAACTACTCTGATTTTAATGTGAAATATCCTTCATTCGTTTATGTGTTAGAATACTTGGTTCCCAGCTAATGGTAGTGCAAAGAAGAAGAAAGACGGAAGGAAGCAGATAGCAAGAAGCCAAGCAGATTATTATCAGAAACTACACCGAGAGGAAAACCCCTACCTCCCAGAGGCTGGAGTAGGTGTACATCCTCAAAACCTGGGATCTGAAGGAGAACACACCCTTCCTTACAGATTCATGGCTTTTATATTTTTCCCCATTCCAAGAGACAGAAAGGATTTAGAACTGAGGTGCTGGGTCATCTTTGGCAGGTTCAGAGTACATTTCTTCATGATGAACAGGGTCAGTCATGCAAGACTCCAGACGGAGGAGTGTCCTTGGATTGGAATTGAGTCATATCAGAGTCCCCAGTCAAGTTGTGGGTTGCCAGGTGGGTTGGCTGTGAGACACAGCCATCTGGTAAAGCTGCCAAGGAGTTGGTACCATGTGAGAAATGTTCAGGATCTAAGACTTCTCCTTCAGATTGTGTTTGGGAAGACTGTGGAAATCGTGAGAATGTGGAGCCTTGCTGGAGGAAGGAAGTCGCTGGGGGTTGGCTTTGAACTTCTATAGCCTTTCCACATTTCCACTTAATTCTCTGCCTCCTGACTGGCAATGCAATGGAATCAGCAGCCTCCTGCTCCTGCTTTGACGGACAGGATCCCTTCAGCCATCATTTTCCCTGCCTTCTCTAAATTAGTTCTTGACCAATATTTTGTCTCAATGCTCAAAAAATAACTGATCCAGCAACAAAAGGACAGATTCCATCCTTTTTAGGGATTCTTATAGATGGTGTCCTGCTGTACATGTCTGTAGTTGATGTAATTTATTTGAATCTCTTTATTTTGAGATCCATCGATGTTTGTGGCTATCTTATACTTAATTTCATTTTATTTTTGTCATTTTCTTGCGGATATTTATATACTTCCCTGTTGACATCCCACTTTGTGTTTCTTTTTACTATTTTACACGGAATTAATAAAAACATTTATCAACTGTCCAGATTTTTATATAGAGACATTTATATAGATATTTTATATAGATATTTTTTCCAGATTTTTGTATAGACAAATACCTTTTTTTTTCTTTTTGAAAGTTCCTCAGTGTACAAGGAACTGGCAATGATTTTTATTAAAGATTTATTATTATTGATTTTATTATTATTTTGTGTACAAGTGTTATGCCTGTATGTATGTAAGTGTACCCATGCAGTGCATTGCCTGAGGTGAGAAGAGGACATCAAGTCCCCTGAAACCCAGTTTCTCTGCAAGAGCATCAGTATTCTTAACTGTTGAGACATCACTCCAGCCACCTGACAATGATTTTTAAAACAGCTGCCATAACAATGCTTTAATCATAAGTACACTTTGGAAAAATGAAAAGAAGTTGGATGTTGTTCAGAAATCATATGCTTGCCAAGTTGCACAGGACTCGGGACATGACCCATTTGCAAAGGAAGAGAGAAAGGAAGGAAAGGAAGGAAGCATTTTATCGAAGAGTTGCAAAAATATTCTGATAGTTCTTCTTTATATCTATTTATTAGTTTTATTTTGTATGTATGAGTGTATTACTTTCATGTATGTAAGTGCACTTGTCTCATGAAAAGCTGTGAAGTTCAGAGAGAGCATCTGATTGTCTAGAACTGGAGTTACAGTGAGCTGTTAGCTGCCATGTGGGTACGGGTTCTCTGCAATAGCAGTCCGTGTTCTTAACCACTGGGTCATTTCTCTAAACCTCGGATAATAAATTATTTTTTAAAAAGAAAGAATTAAAAATTCTAAAAATGAAAATATAATCAGTGGTAATAAAAATGACAGATGAAATGGGAGATAAGATAAAAATCATACACTAGAAAATAGGATACTTGGATATTTTCAGTTATAAAATCTGAACAATATAAAAACAACTAAAAAGACAGAGAATGTTACGATAAATCAGGCAGTAGAGAAATCACGCTGTTATTAAAATTTTCTTTGGGAGAGGCAGACCTACTTAACCTGCCTCTCTCTCCCTGCCTTGCAACCCCAAAAACCTCCCCGGGCCTTGCAACAAACACACAAATTTCTCCAATCACAATTAAGCAATTAAGTAAGCCCAGTTTACTTGGGCTTACTAACAGAGCAGTGAATAAGGGGTTGCTGACAGAACACAGGCGCCCACCTTCCCCTCCACAAGTTACATTAGTAAATCCACTAGGAGGCTTGGATCTTGCAACTTCCATGGGAACAGATCAAAACGGCCCCATGATGGAGGGGAAAAAAGGCCAGCCTCCTGGCAACCCCAGTTTAAATACATTTAGCCCCTCCTCTTCTCACATCCAAGGCCAATAGACAGGGTGGGTGGGGCATAGGACTTTCACAGCTCTTCATCTTTCTGCTCAAGGAGGTCCTGGGTGATACCATTCTGGGAGGGGTGTTTGTCCACAGCTCATCAGGCTTTTCCCTCTGAGAATCAATCCACTCTACACACTCACTCACCTGGACAGGTAGAGAACTCATTTTATTATGCTCAGGGACCCAAACAAGCTAGCACTCTGAGGTTCTGGTCCCCAGTCACAGAAATCTAAAGCCTTTATAAGGCATTTCACCACATTCCTTAACAGGTGCAGCATTGCTGTGTTGCTTATGTGACTTTCAGAAAAAAATATCTACAAGAAATGAGCCATTACAGAAAATTCTTTAAACAGTGTGTTTATGAAGGCAGATATTGTGGACAAGGGCAAAGACATCCTTAACTATGTAATTTACTATATAACTATGTAACTATATAATGGTCTACAGAGATTTCACCAGATAAATATCAAATTTGCTTCTGGGCTTCTTGTGTTCTCCATTTTAGCTTTCAGTCTCTATCAGTATAATTAAGTATTTACTAGCAAGGCATTACAGAGTGAATTCTATTTGGTGGAAAGCATAGTAAAGTATAAGAATCAGCCATTCTATCTATCTAACTATCTAACTATCTCAGACACACAGAGAGCAACATTAAGTCATGGGCATATTTCTTATCCTCTTTAAGAACAGAAGCTTAGGGAGATGGTGATATAAACCAAGAATCCCAGAAAGGGAAGAAAAAGAAAGAGGAGAAGGAAGAGGAGGATGATTAGGAAATGGGAAAATAATAGTCAAATGGAATAAAATTAAATAGAATTCCAATAATTAATGTCTGAAGATTTCCCCATTTTTAGTAAATGAAGTGTCTCCAGTGTAGAGAATGTGTGCCAACTCCAGATCGGAGAAAGCTTAAAAAGTAATAAATATGAAAAATAAACAAATAACTACACTGAGAACATCTTAATCAAACTTCTGAAAACCAAATGCAAAGGAAAAAAAAAAAACCTCAAAAGCAGAGAGAAAAACACAAGCTACGGTAAAGATTCATTGAAAGATGAAATAACTGACATACAGCTTTACAAATGCTAGAAGAAAAGACCTGTTAACACCAAATTCTATACCCACCAACCTTACCCTACTGTTGACTTCCTTACGTCATATTAACCTTTGAAACAATAATTATAAAAGTTTGATGTAATCCCTAATATGATATAGAAAATATTTAATGCACTGGAAAGTGGAGAAATGTTGACGCACTTGGTATTTACAAGACTCTAGAAGAGGTTAAATGGTAACATTCACAGACAGGTTAATTTATGCTGTCTGTGATAGCACATGCATTTGGGATGCAGAGGCAGGAGGATCTCTATGATTTCAAGACCACCCAGGCTAGCCATGGCTGTATAATGAGATTCTGTCTCAAAAACAAACAAAACAACAACCACCACAAATTACATAATAACTTCAGAAATCATTGGAGGAGTTATATCAAGAATAAAAAAAACTGTAAAAAATAAAAAATGTGCTTTAAAACAATGTTGAGATAATCCATAGAGAAGCAGTAAAATGAAAGAAGACTCAAAGAACAAAGAGTAACAAAATAAAATGCATTTAGACCTAAAAGGGAATATCAAAATATTAATTATGTTTGGTTTGAATATCTTAATCAAGAAGGGATTTCTATGATTCACTGTGAGAAAAACTGTTGCTGTACCTTATCAGAGGGTAGAGCAAAGACAAGTTTATACCATTTGCTGGATTCTGCCTACTTATGATTTAATAAAATGTTTAGTCATATATAGTAAATGACTCAATGCAGATTCAGTTCCAATAATTTTAGGATTAAGCAAAGAGTTATAACATTAACATTCACACAGCACAGAATGTCCAAGACTAATCATGTTAGTGCAAAACCAGAGTATCACACCAGGACAGTACCTGTTTCTTAAAATCTCCATGTAGTCAGTCTTAAGAGCGTATGAACCTGTCTTGGAGAGAATTTGCATAGAAAATTAAGGGAGAAAAACTAATGAAGCCATGTAGAGTGTTGGAAAGGCAGAATGAAGATGATGGCAGTACCAACAGAGAGGTCCACCTGCTTTCACTTTGAAGTGAATCTTGGTTTGTGTCTGGCAACAAAGAGGGTGAACTGCAAAGAGGAGAAATATATCCTAAAGACAAGAGTAGAAACAAACAAACAGTAATCGCCAGTAACACCAGAGTAATTAATATTTCAAGAACAGTGCTTGTGCATAGATATGCGAGTGGGTTTTGTTTTTAATTGGAGAAAATCTTAAGCAGCCACAGATTCTAATGTAAACTAGGCTGTCCTTGATCTCAAGATTCACTGGCCTCTGACTCCAGAGTGCTGGGATTAAAAGTGTATGCGCAACCATGCTCCACCTGACAGAATGTCCTAATTTAGGACCTGAAAGGTAATTTTTTTTCTAATTATAAAGCTGATTACTGTACGTATCTATTCTTCAGTGTTTTGTAGAATCTTTTCTTTGGCTAGAAATGGATTCATTTCACTATGATTTAATGGACTGTAGTATTTCTATCCCTTGCCATTCAGGGTTTAATTTCTGGATCAACATGACCAAATCACACTTAGGTACTTCATAGAAATCAGAAACTCGGGAAGTGTTGCAGAGCTGATAAACCAAGCTTTCTTTTTACAAAAATTTGATATAATCCTGTGGACATTAAAGTGCAAGTTAAACTTTTCTAGTTGATTAAAATACTAATAAAATATAATAAAATAATGACATGATCTATCAATGACAAAATCCATCTATCCCTTTCCTCTGAGAACTGGACATCCTAACTTGACACCCACACGTTCTTACAGTGATGGAAATTTACTCTCAATGTTCACACGAATTAGGAATGAATTAGGAAAAATTGAATTTTTATTTATTACCTGGCATTTAAACTTAAGTTTCCGGGTTCGATTTTCAGGTTTCTAAGTTTCATTGTTCTCTATTTATGATAGTGAATATTAATAATTATCTTTTTAAATTAATGACTGATATATATTTTATTTAGTCATAATTTCTTTCCTGTATGAAGAAGCTTAAGCTCTGATTTGTGCTCAACATTAAATCTGTTTTTTATTATCTCAAAACGACAAATATGTGTATATCTCATGGGATAAAAGCATCCAAGATCTTGGCATTTTGTCTCAATGGATGAACCTATGGGGTTTTGTATATCAACATGTGATGTTATGAAGAATGAGAATTGCATCTCGTTACAAATCACATTACCAACAGGCATTTCCATTTTTCCCTTGGGCTTCTTCAATAACTCACCTGGAAACAGGTTGAACCTATACCATCCTTAGGGACTTCATGGACTCCTGACCACTTCTCCAGACCTTCAGCGAAGTGCATTTACCCATCCAGCTGTTCACCTTCCATTTTCCTAGAAAACACCACTTTTCCTAATAGGAGCCCAGCTGTAGCCCTGATTGAAGCATTCATCCTAGAACTGGGGCAATCTTTCTCAAGCTGCAGCTGGAACAGGCATTTGAAAGGATTACATTTTTATTCAAATGCTTCTATTCTTGCTGGAGGTAGAAACCCAGTCAAGGGCTCAGAGGAGGAACAGTACAGGCTTTGGGGATACATTTATTTATACTATCTTCTATTTTAAAACTTTTTTTGGACCATTTTTTTAATCCGAAAAAAATTAATTAACAAAAATCATAGGAAAAGCTTAGCATGGGATCTCTTCGTTAAATTGTCTAGTTGAAAAGATTATTAATATTCCCTTGACTCACATCATGATTATGCTGAAAGATACCCAGAGAGTGCCCAGGGGAGAAAATAATATAACAGGATAGAAAAACCTCAGTGTTTATATTACCTTATAAAGCAATAGCCACTTTAAGGAATGGAAACTTTGGGTTGTCATAACTTGTTCTCTTTAAACATTTAAATCATATAGTTATTTTCCACCCACATCAGTTTAATGTTCTCCAAGAAATTTTGATTACCATTCCTTCCCATATATTTTGCTTATGGAAAAAAAAATCAAATGATTGACAAATATAAGAAATAGCAAGAGAACATCATGTTCTAGGGAGTACCTGGATGTCCAGTAAATATTACTCGACCAAACATAAAATGTCCGTATTTTCACTTGACTTCTGTAGCCCAACATGAAGCAACATTTGTTATGGCTTGACAACCTCCTTGGATATCGTCAGTCTAGGGACAAGATTGAAGGCCAGTCCTTGCAGCTTCCAAATAAACTTTACTACAGACTCTGGGAAGTTTTTGCTCCTTGTAATATGGTGACTTTCACCGTAATCCTCTTTTTTTTTTAACATAGGCAAAAACAGTAGAAAAAAATCAATATAAACCCATATGAAAATAATACAAAATAAAGTTCAAAATTCTGGTTTCACACTAATCCTCATATATTATAAATCATATCTTCTTATCCAAGAGGATTTAGGTAAACTGAACATATGTGAATTATGTTTATGTATTAGCATAATAAAATTATTTCCGATTATTATCCTCAATGCCAGTGACCAGTATTTCTGCTACTTCTCTATGCAGGACGTATCCTGTCTTATCTGCTATAATTTAAGTTGGCTTAGGAGACTTTCTGCCTTATCTCCCTAATCAGCACAGCACTGGAAAGACTTTATTGCTTCTCAAATCAGAGTTCTAAACTTCTGATAGCATTTTATTTTGCTTACTGATTGTTCCCATGGTGATTTTTCTGAATGAAAGAACAATGCCCTTGATCAGAGGGCCCTGGTTTTCATCTTAGGAGGTTATCCTAATGGTGTTGTACACTACATTTGAAGTCATTTCATTCTAGAGACTCAGCTTGATGCTCAGGCACAAAGCTTTACAGTGAAAAGACTTCTTTTCTTTTTGATTATATTTGATCATTTATACCTGAATCATTTGCCTGTTTCCTTCCTGCTTGATGAGTCTGACATCATGCTTTTAGAATAGAGTCATTTTTCTTAGTGTAATGTGTTTTAGCGAAAGATCTACACAGGACCAAGGATATCCTTTCACTTGGCTGTTTCTCCCATAGAAGCAGTAGGTACAGAAGAAAGAATGTTGGTTCAGAGGTACATAAGATCCCACGATTAAGATGGATATTTACGTTTCATCATACAGATCATGATCCTTCAACAATTCATTAGACAGAACATGATCCCCAGCAATCATCTACATTTTAGACTCTTAAAGGTGACTTATACAATTACTGAAAAAAAATAGTAATCTAAACAAAAAAGAAGGGAAGGAAAAAAGGAAGAAAGGGATGAGCATATGAAGGGCGGGAAGGAAGAAGAAAGTGGATGCTTGCATTTCCTTCACTCCTAGGTAATTATATGAACACTGCCCATTCTTGAAACTTCACAGAGGTGAGGAATTTATATTATTCCTTGTACTTTTATTTATTCTTTGAAAGCTTCATATATGTTTTGTATGTAGACAATATATCTTGATCCTACCTCCCCATCATGACCTTATTTAGTTCTATCCACAACCCCATCACCTAACTCCTTCCCAACTCATGTCTTTATTTTACAGCTTTGCTCAATTAGTTTTTTAACCTGAGTCTAAATGATGCTGTCCACGTGTGCACGGGTGTGGGCTCCTGCACTGGAGTTTGGAGAATGTGCCAGTGGCAACAATCCTAAAATATAAGAGACTCTCTGTCCACCAGCAGCTATCAACTGCCAACAGTGGTTCATCCAGGCAAGAGAGCCTCATCAGTTCATGCTGGAAGCAAACACTGGTTTTACCTTGCACAGATCTTGTGATAGCAACCACACCTGCTGTGGTTACATTCTCTCTGCCCCCATTCACACTGTTCCCGAAAACCTTTGGGGAGTAGAGTGGTTGATGCAAATGGTCCACCTACAGATAATCACTTAGACTTCCTTATTTTAAGCACTTCAGGCAGTAATGAGTCTCAACCTTAACCAATATTTACGACAGTAAGTGTCTTATCTCAACTAGAAATGATAATTTTTAAAAACACCATACCAATGAATTCAGACACACACACACACACACACGCACACATACACACATACATTACATTTCATGTTCGTTCTTTGAATTCTATCTCAAGTTGTAACATTTTTAATGCAAAATAAGTCCTTTTATGGGGAGTCTTCACTTGAGAGTCAATGAGCAACTGTTACCTCATGGGAGAAATCTGAATTAAAAAAATTTACTTGTATTCTATGTGTAGAAGTGGATTCTTGTATGTATGTAAGTGCAGTCATGCCATGCAATGCCTTTGGAAGACAAAAGAGGGTGTTGGATCCCCTGAAACTGTAGTTACAGATGGTTGTTAGCCACCATATGAGTACTCGGATTCAAAATTGCATCCTCTGCAAGAGCAGTCAGTGCTCTCAACCACTGACTCATCTATCTAGCCTTGGGAATATGAATTTTAGTGAATATTTTTCATTCTTTGACTACTTCCATATGCTCCAATTTCATAAATGCTAACGAACTTAAAAATAAATAAATAAATAAATACAAATTTAAAAGGAGGCTTCTCAGTCTAAGGTTGGGAGCAGTACAAATCTATGGATATAAACAGCAATATTTGGAAAGCAGCGTTTTTTTGTTTATTTGTTTGTTTGATCATTAAGAAACAAAGCATTGCTAGGATTCCCCCAAAGGGTCAATGACTCCAAGATCCATATATTTTGACTATGTTTATGGCATCATCATGAGTTCTCTCCTGTTCAGCAGGCTTCAGATCCAGTCAAGGGAGTGATCCGTTATTCTCATAAAGTTTTACCACTATTTTTCCAGTGGTTACTTTTTTCGTATTAGATTCTCTCTGACACAAGCTAGATTCTACCAGGGTAGTGAACCTCAGTTGAGAAATTGCCTTCATTAGATTGTGGTCATGTCTGTTGGGCATTTTCTTGATTGCTAATTGATATGGGGGGTGGGGTCCAGCCCACTGTGAGCAATGACATCACTGGTGGGACACCTGTGCTGTATTAAGAAGGAAGCTGAGAATGCCAGTATGGTACATTGTCTATGGTTTGTGCTTTAAGATCCTGCCTTGGTTGCCCTGCTTGATGGACTGTAAAATGTAAGATGAAATAAACCCTTTCCTGCTCAACTTTGTTTGGGTCATTGTCCTATCACAACAACAAGAACTACACTAGAGTATATATCTTGCTTGGCAGATGGGGACTTTTCACTTGCCAGAGTCCTCTCCAGCAGCCTGAATAGCCGCTTCTAGCACCACTAAAGCTAGTTGCAGGGTTTTCTGGTGAGTTCACGATCGATTTCTATGTTTCCTGCAACCAAAATGTGTATATAGTTTCTTAAGCACTAGGGTGAGGATAATGTAGTAGGGAATCACAGAGAGTAAAGGCGACAGTGTGCGTTGTTTGGGGTACCTCTATAACTTCTTTGATCAACAACACAAGGGAGATAACCTCTGCCCAGAACTGTGATTTTTCATTTAATAACCCTTGCTTCTGGGAGAAGCATCATTCACTAATGAGGATATCATTTGTTTTCAAATTCCCTTAAAAAAATGTAAGGGGGCGGGAGAGACAGCTCAGCACAGATTGTTCTAGAGGAGGACCTCTGTGAGCATCCCAGCTCCTACACGGTGGCTAACAGTCTGTAATTTCAGTTCCAGGAGATTTGAGTCCCTCTTCTGACCTCTGCAAGTATTGTACCTACACACATGAAGGCAAAACACACATACATATAAAATAAAAATTAATAAGTAAAATATTTTTAATGGCCTTGCAGACTCATAGGGTTTCCTATGCTTCTACATACACTCTTAGTTTTAACTGAGCTGCCCCGGCCCCTCCTTTCTCCCACTCCCTTGTCTGTGCCCAGTCTCACTTAAGCCCTCAGGTCCCAGTACTCTTCCCTGTTTGTTCATATGACACATGTCCTCTCTCATGTTTTAGCATAGATTGCAAGGTCATAGACTCCCGGTTAGCCTCTTTATGTAAGTTCACGTTGTTTAAGCTGTAGTCTAACCGTCATTTACATACTCTCAGTATTCTAGCATATGCTTCCAAGCTTCCGCCTAGTACTTCCTCTCTTTGCTTCCATTTATTCTATATTCTATTATCGCCCTCCCTAAATGTGCACTCTCCTTCCAACGGTCCATTTGACATTTCCAGCTTCTCTGTGTACTCCATGTAAATAAAGAAAACATATTTGAAGCTAAGCCCCCCTTATGAGAGAGAATAGGTGGTGTTTCTTTCTCTGGGCCCAAATGACCTCAAACCGTATAATTTTTTCCATTTCTACTCACTTACACACAATTTCATGATTTCATTTTTGCTTTACAACTGAATAATTTTTATATATATATATTCATATATATCACATTTTCATTATGCATTTGTCAGTTGATGGATATCTGAGTTGATTCCATTTTCTAGCTATTGTGAATAGACAGGCAATGAACACAGATGTAGAAATATCTCCATATTAGTGATTGAGGGGTGTATGCTCAGGACTGGGATCTCAGTCACACAACCCCACCAGAGTTTGTTGTCATTTTTGTTCTTGATGATGGTTAGGCGAACTGGGGTGATATTGAATCTTAACGTAGATTTAATATGTGAGGAAATTTAGTTTCTAAATGGCTTGCTTTATATTTCAGGTCTGATTGTTTCCTGTAAGGCTCACCTTTACTGTTGTATAGCTTTAATCAGAAATGCATGTCAAATTTTGATGACTTCTCTTACGTAAAACAGACATGCTTTTCCTGTGTGAGTCCCTTTCACCTCCTGAAAGACTGAAGATGCATTTGCTTAAAACTTTGTTGTCTTTCCCAAGAAAATTGTTTTTCTTTCTAAGAAGAAGGAATAATGATAAGTAGTTTGATTTGTAATTTTAGAGATGAATACAGTGAGTGACAGCATACGGGAATTTGGTTTCTGAAAATTCAAAATTATGATTTTTAAGGCTGATTGTGAGCAATGTGTGTAATTCACAACTGAAACTACCAGAAAAAATATGTAGACATTTGGACATAGGTAACAAAAATAATCAATAAGTAAATGTGTTTATACACATACATACAGAGTCCTATCTTCACATGTACAAAGGTCCATACACGTATAAGCTGGAATTACTAAGAACACTTGAAATCTAGTAGTTGGAATGGTGGGAAAGTTTCCCAACTTTATGTATAAGGTTCTAAATATGAGGGTTTAAGTTTCTCCTGCTATACACATGATACCTTTTAACTCTATGGTTTAAGTCAGTCAAAATTCTGTCCTAACTCAAAGAATAAATACTCCAGAATATCCAGTCATTATTGATACTGGTATTAGAAGGCATTTTTAAAAGCATATCAGCAGGCATGATGGTGAACACCTTTAATTCAATCACTAGGGAGGCAGAGGCAGATGGAATCCAGTGAGATCGAAACCAGCCTGGTCTACATAAGCTGGTTCCAGGCCAGCTGCAGCTACACCTGTCTTGAGACCTGCAGAAGACTATGTCTTGAGAAAACACCACAACCAACAAAAAAATTAAGAAAAACAATTTCTATATTTATTTCTATTGCTATGATAAAAATACCCTTTCAAAAGCAACTTAGAGCAGAAAGGGTTTATTTGGCTTATGGTTCGGGTTATGGTCTATTGTTTCTCTTTTGCATTGACTGAGGTTCTTATATAATTTTGATAGCATTTTTTTGAAATACATGTTTTTCACATAACTTCTCCAAATTTGTAGACTATCCTTTCACTTTGTAATTTGACATAATCATTATTTATTATTATTTTGCTTGGATTGTTGGATATGCAAAATGCCACTGTTAGGACTGTATCAAGGAGAAAAAAATTCTCGTGATTTCTTCTATGAGTTTTAGGTTTTCAGGTTTGGTTTTTAGGTCTTCATTCTATTAGGAGTTGATTTCTGTGGCTGTGTAAGGTAAGGGTCCAGTTCCTTCTTTTACCTGTGGATATCCATTTTTTCTTACCCATTTATTGAAAAGATCATCCGTTTCAAACTTTGTGTCTTACTGTTGCTCTTGCAGAAAATTGAATTACTATTTATTGTTGAGGTTTTTTTCTGCGTTTTGTATTCTGTTCCAGTGTCTATGCTTTATAGGTGATATAGGAATGTCACAAAGCTCATCTTGAGCTGAGTCTAGGGTAAAACTTGATATGCACTCAATCTCTCCTTCCAATCATGTATTATTCTGTTTTGGAGTATAACAAATATTTCTTTACATTCAGTCTATATGAATTCATACAAGCTATGTAAATTACTTCAATATTAGATTATGTATTTAAAACAGAATAACAAATGTTTATTTTACTATGACATTTTGGAAATTAATAAGAATTGAATATATGTGATATGTGTCTGCGTGTGTGTATGTGAATCAAAATAGGGCCAGCAATTCAGAAATATGTTAGTTCACTTAACCCCAGACACAGGCTGTTCTTTTCCCAGCCTTCTTATAAAAACATGCAGGTATAAATCTCTAAAGGACACACTCACTATGTTATATAAAGAAGAAATGTAGTAAGGCAAGTTGATGGTGCTTACACTTGACCATCTAGTATTTTTCCTTACAGGAGAAGATTCACTGGGAGAGAAAGGTTATCAGAGATAGAGTGAAGTTGAAGACCCTGGAATGTCCTGAATGAAGAGAGTTAATTCAAACTAATCTCTCCAAAGACCCAAGCTTATCTTCTTATGATCCAAATGAACCTGTACCAGCTGCATTCCCTGATTCTATGAAAGAAACCCATGAGCAAGTAAACTTTAGGAACAAAGAAAGGGCTTCTTTTGGCTTACCATTTGAAGAGAAGCTCTCCATCCTGACAGAGGAAGTACCACAGTAGGATAAGCTCAATTTCTCCTTTTTTAAAATTTTTATTCAATCCAGGAATCCATCCTGCGGGACTGTGACAACCGCATTCAGGGTGGTTCACCTCCCATCAGTTAAATTTCTCTGAAAGTACCTTCTCAGACACATTCAGAGTTGTGTCTTCTTGGTAAACTGACAGTGAAGACTGGTCCTCACAGAATCCAATCATAACAGCAGCACAGAGGAAGGAATTTCTTGTCTGTACATAAACCTGATTTTCATTATTATGTTTTCCACTGGAAAATATTTAAGAAGGTTGGGAATTTTTAGTTATTCTTATTCTGCACTGAGGAGGTCCTCAGTAGTGCTCTGTGGAAATAGACTCACTGCAAAATGTGAAAGGGTAAAATTGTGTAGCCTTATGAGTTATTAGTGTGTCATTATCTGCAACAAACTGACAAAAATAAAATGAAATTAAGAACTATATACAGTTTTGTATGAAATATCCCTTTTATTGAGGCCTACTGTGATTCAAAACCAAATGTTATTGATGGGTTTTGCCTTTCTGTCTACCTTTGTCTTTGTCTCTGTCTCCGTCTCTGTTTCTCTCTCTCTGTCTTTCTCCCTTTGTTTCTCTTATGTTCTCCTTTTTTCTCTCTTTCTCTTTTTTCCTCTCTCCCATGGAATCACATCATATTTTTGAGGTCAATGTAGAGAATATTTTAAATAAAAGCATTGTGAAAGATTTAGGAGAAAGTACAGTATTAATTATTTATTCATCCAATAACATTGATAGTGTGTTTGAATGGAAGCCTTGATTCCTAAGATGATGCTTAAACTTCTGCACCCTCCTGCACTTTCAAATGTGAGGAGGAATGTGGTAATGAGTTCAGAAAGGAGAGAAAAGGCTGAGGGCTAGAGTGTTTAGCAGAAGTTGGTAAATTAACATTTATCTGGCAGTAAGCACTTTTTTTCCTCATTTAATTCTCAGAGTAAAGCAAAGTGATAAGCATCGTTAGCATTCATTTTACATTTAAGCAAACTGATGCTCAGGAGGTTAAGGAACTCACTCCAAGTGATGCAGCTGCTAGAGCATGTAGCAAGTTAAGATTCAAGACTTCCATTCCACTGAAAATTTAGCAAGTGAATAATTTTGGATCCAGACTGGTATTGTTTACGTATTCAGTAGCCTTGGCTTAGTACACTGTATCTCAGGCTCTTTAAATATTAATTCACTCAGAAAGCCAAACATAGTGTCTTTTACTCAGCAGGCAATCAATAATCATGAGTTACAGTAATGTTTCGGAAAGTAGTTGGATAGAATACTACTTCATCATTCATCCTTCACCTTGCTGAGATTCAGTGCTTCTGTTTCAGAGATTTATGTACTTGTAGACAAAAAAAAAATTACTTAGATCTAAGGAGGAGGAAGAAATAAAGATGGAGGTGGAGAAATGGATGAGGAAAATAATTTTAGAAATCATAAAATTAACCTAATATTATTTTAATAGGTTGCTTATTGCATATGACATTACAAAGAAATGTCAAAATACTTTTTTTTTGCTATAGACTTTTCCAATGAACTGAAAGATAGTAATTACGATGGACTTGAGATGACTTTTACCTGTTAATTGAGTATTGTAGGACTATGACTTAAACAAGACTAAAAAGAAATAAATCACAACGTTAAGTACATCATAGGCAACTGATAATGTAACCGATCTAATTGGCTCACGTCTGGATGAGTTCAAAGTTGAAAAAATATAGCCAAGAGATAAGTGAGTACAGAAAGATTTCATATCTAGAGCAAAGAAAATCATACAGTTATTATGTGCTTTCCACAAACAAAGGAAACACTGAGATTTACCTGGGAAAGTTTGTACATACCCATGTAGAAAAGCCCTTTAGGGTCAGGCATATATGTGCATGTGTAGTTTGAGAAGCACATCCTTCAGCATGTGTAATTTAGTCTAGTTATTCAAGAGGAAAAGATAGCAGACATTTTTTTCTGGATATGCTTAGTTCAGGGTCATAGAACACCTGTGCAAAATGTTAAAATGACGGGAGTAACCCCTCTGAGCATATTCACTTCCTGCCAAGATGATGATGTCATTGTCATTTACCTGAGTGATTCCCTCTTTTATTTTTGTTGTTTGGTCTCAATGCAGTCTTCATAGTTGAGGAAAAATTAACCATTAAACCTTAAAAAGAAAGAGGTTACCCCAACCTCATGCAAGCAATGGAACCAGAAGATTTAAGATATTGGAGATCTTGACCAAGGACCTAATGACAGTCTTATTTACTCTTTAAAACATCATGAGAAAGCTTTTTAAAAAAATATTTTGCAATTGATACCTTCCTCTATGAAGGCAAAAAAAATGCTTCTCTGGACAGCTACTGTACCCAGTGTGCTCCTGATGTCAGAAGAAAATCACAACCAAATTAAAACTGAATGTTGATATTAACCTTTGAATTCTGCAACAAATTGAGGGACTGCAACCAATATCACAGAAAACTATAGCCTTAAATGTGTATATCGGAAATGAAAAAAAATCAAGTAATGAAAAATGAAATAAAATAAAATAAAAACAATTGTCATTGAGACCCAAGACTCACATTGACATCTAAATATATCAAATTCTGTTTTGATCTAGAAGTGGTTCATATGGGAAAAAAGAAATAAAGATATGACAGAGTAGGGGTGAAGACAGACAGAAAATAGGGTGACGAAATATCCCAGACATTCCTCTGAGAAGAAATATATTATTTGCAAAAAAAAACCTGTGTCTGTTTGCAACTAAGCCATTGGAACTAAAACATCTTTCCTATTAGTCATACTTTGAAGACTCTTTATCCTTATTGTGTCAAGACAGGACTCTGAAGTACTTACTGTCCTGAGGACTGAAGGTCCCCCAGATAAGAGCTACAAAACTTGTCTCTGAAATGAGGATGCCCTCAGTGTCAGTTGACCTCTGACCCAACCGTCAACATCAATTGGATAGAAGTTTAGGTAAATCCTGAAATTGCAGATAAGGCTGTAGGCCTTCTCCATGTTTGGAAGACCAGATACTCTATTTTGGACAACTGACGAAAGTTGTCTGGCACTTGTCTGGCAGTGGGTAAGAAAGGAACTCCTGAGATCAAACATTTTGTTTGCTTTTATGCTGTCTTTGGAATAATCTACTCTTTGTCTACAATTTTCTAGCCGTGCCTGAATGTCCTATCCATCTACTGAGCAGAACTCTATTGATAAAATGTGGTACCAAAATGATCTCCTTCTGTGTTCTCTTCCTTAAAGGAGACTTTCCTTACCCAGAAGTAATCGGTTGCCAATATCTCTTCACCTAAGGCTGGGGTCTGCTGTCCATTTCCTCAGTTCTATGCAGGGGTTTTGTCTGCTTGAGTTTGCATGGGTTTTGTGCATGATGACACCATTGCTGTAGGTTCATATGAGTAAGGTCTCATATAAGCAAGCTTGTAATACTCTAATTCTATATGGTCATATATCTCTTCCCTGGCTCTACAGTCTTTTGGCTCCCACTCCCACAATGTTTTTTGAGCCCCACAATGCTTCCTGGGTGGAATTTAATATAGGAGCCCCGTCCAAGGACTCACACTATGAAGATTCCTATTATCTACGCTTTGGCCATTTGAGACCGTTTGTGTTCATTGATACCTTGCTTTTTAAATTTGTATTTTTAATTTATTTTTAAATCTATGTCTCATCCATCCATCTACATTGATAGGTAGATCCACAGTTAGACAGAAGATAGATGATAGATAGATTGATTGACTGATAGATATCAAAAATATGAGCATATGAGTTGCAGATTTCTTGTAAGAGCCAGAAGTATTGGAATTCTGGGAGCTTTATTTACAAGAAATTATGAGCCACCCAACATGAGTGCTGGGAATTGAATTTGGGCCTGTGTGGAAGAACAGGTGAGCCTCTTAATTTCTGATCCATCTTGCTCACCTAGTTCTCATTTCTTGATAGTGTATTGTTAAGCAGATATTTAGATAATAGCAGCCTTGAAGGTTATTAAGATTGGACCTCTTCATCACAATAAATGTCTAGGAAAACCAGGATCTGAAACCACATGATTCTGATTGTTAATCAAAGGAGCAGAGTCTGTCCCTTAGAATGTGTATAGACACAACATTCTGAAGTGTCTGAAGGCCATTAATAGATAACCACACAAACCTTATAAATTTGCTCTCCAGCTAGAGTCTTTCATATAAAATTCAAATACTATTGCCCTAAGTCTTAAAAGTCAATCAATATGATCCCGTTAATCGCTAGATTGAAAACACCCTTCAAAGGATGTTGTGTTTCCTAGAGTCTTTAGTAATAGCATGAACTATATCCGTTAGTTAATTTTCCATTGCTGTCATAAAGTACTATGACCAAATGCAGCATACAGGAGAATTTATTTTCAATTGTAATTCCAGAGGGAAAATCCATAATAGTATTTGTGGGTTTGGGAATGGATCATGGCATCAGACTGCTGGAGTAGGAAGCTGAAAGCTCATGTCTTCAAGGAAAAACACAAAGCAGATAATGAACTAAAAGTGGGATAAGACAATAAACTCTCTAACCTGCCCCCAGTGAAACATTTCCTCCAGCAAGAGGAAATGCACCTGCCCAAACAGTGTCAACCCATAAGAACTTCGCTCAAATATGTGAGCCTAAGGGAGACATTTCTGAAAAGTTTTAACATTTTTCATTTTTGAGTATTCTGCCTGCATGTGTTTATGTATGTCAGTGTACTATGTGTTTGCAATACCTACAAAAGGCAGAAGGGGGCCTCAATCAAATCCTCTGGAACTGGACTAACATATTGTTGTTACCTGCCATGTGGATGCTGGGAACTGCACCTGGGTCCTTTACCAGAGCCAGCAGTGTTCTTAACCACTGGGCCATCTCTCCAGTCTTCAAGGGAAACATATTTCATTCAAACCACAATTCTTACCTAAAATGTTGATTGGCGTGATGGTGGACAGTAAAGCCTCTGATCATTCTCACTTTTCCCCAAGGGTTAGTTGAACAAAACAAAAGCACATTTTGAATCTTCATTAACAATAATTTTTTTTCTAAAATTCCTGCTTGGCTTAGTGAATACCAAGATAAATTATTCTTGTGGATATATTTTTAATTATGTTTGCTTTCTCTATTTTACTATTATCTTGAATTATCAGGGGTTCAATACTTATGTGTTTGTAATCTTTTTACTCTGATTTTTCCTTCCTCACCAACTTTCATTTCTTCTCTTTTTTTTTTCTCGCACTTTATTAACATTCTTTACTCAGAATCCCCATATCTGTTTCTTTTAATTATTTTTCAGATTGGTACAAGAAATATTAAGGTTCTTGGAACTTAATCCAAAGATAGAGATTTGTGCATATAACTTTCTGGTCTATTGTCTATCTCAGTCATTAGTAGATTTGTGGATGACAGTTAATTTCTGAAAACTAAAGAAACCTGTCAGTGTTGTGAAGGAAGTGTAGGAAGTTTGTATTCCTCAGAGAGTAGAGGTTCAAATACAGCATTGATATATGTACTATCATTTTAGCCATTTCTTGGACACAAGGAATATGATGATGTCAAATGCAATGATTTTAGTAATATTTAATACACAGAATGCTTATGAGACAGACTTATCATCATTCTGTTTGTTTTTGAGGCATGTTTCATGTAGCCAACGTTAACCTTACATTCACTAGAAGGAGAGGATTTTTGGCCATCCTCCTTCAGTCTTCTGCATATTGCTATTACACGTGCATATCACCACACCCTGTATACACGTCACTGAATCCAGAACTTCCTACCAGCTAAGCAAATGCTTGCTAAATGAACTACAAACTCAGGCTGAGACAGATATTTCTAAAAAATTCTTAATTTTGCTAGGCCTTTGCACAATTATTCCTTATTGAATACATAACATCAGACAAGTGTCAAGATATTGAAAAGTTTTGACATGTAATTGTCACAAAACCATAAGCCTAATAATATATCAAAGTCTCCTAAAGTGGGAAAGCCTAGATTTATAGAATAATGCAGTTTGATTCAATATTAGTGTGTTCTTCACTGCTATAAAAAATGAAAAAACTTGGGACTGTTTAATAGCTGCAATTTCTCCCAGAGTCTTGTAAAGGAAGGACCATGATACATACCTTCATAACAAAACGTCGTATTGCTAAAATGGTTAAATGCATGACTCATTGCCAAGGAAGTCTGACTTTTGGTTGCTGGTGCAGAGACATGTTGCTGTTGACTTTAATGCCAATGACTGAATGCCAAGCCATTCAGTTGGGGTAGTCAGGATTGAGTGGAATATAATTTATAATGCAAAACACAGCAAAAACAATCAGAAGCAGACTAGATCTCACCAGCCTGCTCTGTGTGACATGAGAACATGTGGAGGAATGAAGTGTTTGTAATTATGAATAGCAACTATATTACCATAACTACATTATTCATGGCTTCAAATGGAAGTGCTGTCTTAAAATTCCATGCCACTGATTTTTTTTTTCAATTTTAACAATAACAATTACTCATGTTTTATTGTTTAACAGTTCTACAAAGCTTCAGATTCCCGTAATGGGGTTGACGAAAATTCTTCCTTTTAATTTCTAAATATGACATGCTATGTTGGAGATAAACAATAGGAACAATGAAATGAGACTTATGAAAGTCAGTCTAGGAAGATGGGGAGAGAGGACCTATCCGGCCATAATTATCTGCAGTCCACTGAGGAGTGAGGAAATGGGATGTTGATTGCTGCTCTCAAGTGCTCTTTTACCCTTGGGTGCCAGGGCAAGACGGGGTCAACAGAAATTCAGTATGTCAACAAAACTTCTCGCCAATGGCTGGGTTAGAGTTTTAATTTACTGCCGTTAGAATCATTTAAGGAAAGCAGTTTCTCAGTCAATTTTTGTTTTTATTTTTTAACACAAGCAAATATGAGCACAGTTATATTCAATGGGGGTTGGGGGAAGAGATAAAGGGAAAGGACTAGCCCATGCTTTTTTGGAGTTTAAAATCAAATAAAGAATTTAAAGCATTATTTCATTTTACTGTTGACATTGCAATGGAATGTATGAAGCAGACGGTATTTTTACCACAGAAAACAAAATGGAGTAACCACCATTTGTAGTGTTACCTGAGGTCAGCCAAAAATGTAGCAATGCTGAGCGAAATCTCAGAAGTCTTCTTCAAAGAACTTGTCAAAAGTTCACGGGCTAGAGAGCGATGGCTCAATGGTTGATGGCGTTGGCCTCTTCCAAAGGACCAAACTTTGAATCCCAGCACAAACATGGTGGCTAACAACCATCCATAAATCTGGCTGAGAGAATATGGTGCCCTTTTCTGGCTTTGTAGGCACTGCATGCCTGGGTGCACTTGAAAACCTCCTGGCAAAGCATTCACATATCAAATGTTAAAAGTCCCTGAAACAAATTTTTAAAAGAACTAAGTTCATGTATTAGTTTTTGTGCTTGTCATTTCCTTTATGTCTTTCTGTCTCTGTCTCTCTCTTTCTCTCTCTCTTCCCTCTCTCTTTCATTCTTAAGACTATTCTATGTGCATATTTTACCTGCATGTATGTAAGTGCATTACATTGCATGCAATACTCATTGGGATAAAAGAGGGATCTAGATCCCCTGGAATTAGAGTTACAGACAGTTATGACCCACCATGTTGATGCTAGGAAAGAAACCTGAGTCCCCTACAAGTGTAATTCATGTCTTCATCCCTAACTCGCCTCTCCAACCTCTCCTTTGTCTCTTAATTTTCTATTTATTAAGTCCCTTCCACTTCTGCCATTGCTTAAAGCACATTTTCTTTCATCATTGAAAATAATGTCCATTAACAGATAGTCTGTGTTTCTGATTAATGGACTAGTTTTTATGGCTAGTGAAAAGATAAGACAAATGGTGGTAGTTGACAAAAAATGCTTTACAGGAAGCTGGGTAGATGGCTCTGTGGGTACAAGTCTTTGTTGCACAAGCATGAGGACTTAAGTTTGAATCTCCAACAGCACATAAAAGCTAGGCATGAACAACTACCAGGATAACACTACTGTTATGGGACAAAGAGGTAGGAGGCTTGCTGATGCTTGCTGTCTGTCAGGCTTGCTTCAGTTTCAATGAGAGGTCTTGTCTCAGTAGAACGAGATGGCAAGTGATAGACCAGGACACTGAAGTCCACTTGTGGCCTCTGAATGTGCATGGATTTATGCATTCATACACTTGTATGCATATACCACACATATATACAATCCACCTAGACATAGACAGATACATGCAGACACAACCCCCCTCCACACACACAGAATGCATTGTAATTAGTGCTGTGACATCCATTATGAGGCTCATATTTGCTGGGCCCCTGCTTTGTGATACTGACAATCATTCATCATCTTTGTCTAGTTTGTTATGATAAAATATTTCAACAGCTTTATAATTAAAAGTAGAAGTTGGCTTGAGGCCAGCATGATGACTCAGTAGGTAAATGTGTTTGTGAACAAACCCGATGGTGACCTGACTTCATTCCCTAGGTCTCACACGTTGCGAGGAGAAAACTTCTTCTTACACGTTTTCCTCCCTGAAAGTAACTGGCAAAGATATTCACACACATATCCACACAAAATAAATAGATATAAGTCCACTTTTAAAAGAATAGTGGTTAGTTAGAAGACTAAGTCTTCAACACATGTTTTAGACAACTTGGGATGAAAAACAGAATTTAAATTGCTTGTACAAAAATCCCTACTGGCTGAGACCTATGGATTAATCCCTACTGGGCTATCAGCTCCTATTTGCATATATTAGAGAATACCTATGCAGATACAGATGGAGCAGACAATTGTCTTACATTCTAATTATTTTCCTACAATTTTGGAAAATTGTTTTATCATAAAATCAGCATTTACACTTATTCTTAGTTTACAAGGAAATTCATCACCATAATTCATAAAATTCCTACTCAGAAGCCTGAAAAATGATGTTTCCTATTTATACTGTTCCAAGTTGATTTCTCTAATATCATAAAGTAAACATGAACACTGTATGGAAAAATAAACTAACAACATTAATAATCTTAATAAAAACTGTTCCACAGTTTCACCCAACCAGAGATAATTGTGGTTAATTTCTTTTCAGATACTTCCCAAGAAATAATTATATATAGACAAAACTAAATCTAATCTATATCAGCTTGGATTACTCGAGATGAAAAGATTAACATATAGATTCTGTTTCTTTGAATTTTCAACCAAAAAAGATTATCAGCCCCTATTTGAAGAGATAGACTTAGAGATATACCCTGCAGCATGTCTTGAGGGTTCCACTTATTTATGCAAATTTATGCCAGGCTGACCTCTGCTTTGGAGAGAATACAGAAAGGAATCTTTGCATGACTATGAAGTCTAGACTTCTTTTCAGCCTATAAAATGTATGTAGAAAATATAATTTGCCCAGGAAGCACAGGGATTTTTATTTTTGTGTATTTGAGAGTCAGTATGGAAATGTACCCCTTTCCAAAATAAAACCATAGGTTAAATAAGGTATGGATAAATTAAAACATGATAGCACAGGAGACAACAAGAAAAGATCTCCTGGACATGACCAGTGAAGGTACATACAGGGAGGTATTCACATAGGGAACAATACTTGCTTTAATATGCTTCTGCTCTGCTCTTGAAAGTCTTGATTTCAAAGCAAGGAGCTGGTCTTTTTATTTTTCTTTGTACTCTGCAAATAACTTAGCTAGTCCTAAGGAAGAAAGTGATCAGTAGGCTGGTGCTGGCAATGAAAGAGACCAAAGGACTGTGTTCTTCTGAAGTCATAAGAAGAAGATAAGAAAACATTTTGTATTGGCGTTCTTTCCCTTGAAGGTAGTTGTCTGTATATGTGTGTGGACATGTGGGTGATGAAAGGCCTGGATTATAATAAAAGAAATTATATATGAAGGATGTGCCCACATCAACAGGACTACACACTATTGAAAGTAAAATGATCAATTATTTCATTCTTGAAACACTAAATTGATGAAAACAATTGCATAATTTTAATTGCTGTATATTATAAATGCTGTGATCTATTATTAGCTGCTATCATTAATCTCTCACTATGACTAATTATGAGATCTACTCTGTCATAGGTATGTATACACAGGACAAAAATATTGAAATACAACATTGATATCTTTCTCCATTTTAGGAGTCTTCCAGGAGGCTTGGTGCATACCAAGCGTGGATGAGAGGATATTATACAGTACATGTTTCTTTTCAGTAATTCTTCTGATTATTCTGATGGATTTTAATGTATAAAGTCATCTCTTAGGCATAGTGCCTATCTCTTCTTGCCTTCATGTCCATAAATCTTAAAACATTACAACCTGTTGTGACCCTGACATTGTCCTGAGTCACAGGCAAATAAAAAATTAAAGAGATAAATGCTCTTTGCTGTTTAAGAACATTCTGCAACATTCTAGATATGTAAATCTAGAACCAGAACAATGAAAGAAATGTGATTAAGAATGGATTCTGCCCCAGCCCATAGACAGAGCACACAGTTTTCTTACACAGTGACACAAAGAGTCTACAGTTGTGTCTAGGTCTATATTTGATTTCTACTCTGTATTCTGGATCAGCTGAAGGTAAATGTTTATATATTACACATTCCCACACCAGAGAAGCACTCTACAACACAAATGTAATCCACATTAACAACAATAATAGCATAATATTGTAATATGCACACTCCTGCATGGTTTGGTTAAATTTAACTTAAGAATATATTGCTATTTCTATGCACATCACTAAATCAAATCTGCATTTAAATTTGTATGTATGTATTGACTATGTGATTATCTATGTTGTGGTTGTACGAAAACACTTTTAATTGTATAGACAGTCTACCACTGTTTTTTCAGACTTTCTAAATATATACTTTTTATGTTTTTGAGAATTCATACATGATTACTGTATATACATCAATTCTTAACCTTCCTCTCCAACCCTCCAACTGCTCCCAAGTTCATTTCTACTCAATTTTGTTTCTATTCAATTTTGTGACTTAATTATATATATATATATATATATATATATATATATATATATCCTTTTGAGTCCACTAGTGAGTCCATTTAATGTTGCTAGTATGGTTATGATTGATCCAAGTAACCAGTGCCCTGAGGATAGAAATTGGAGCAACGAGGTACTTTTTCTGAAGTGACAAACTCATCAAGGTATTCCCCCTAGATTTGAGTGTTTAAATACACTTATAAGATGACTCTCCATATAGAAGTAGAACACAACACACAAGCGGTGTCTTCAGATGATGGTTCATTAGGTTTGCTGTAAAGGTCAAGAGAATTCAAATACTCATCCTCTGTTCTTGTCCGAATCACAGTGTTGTAATTGCACTGAAAAGCAGGCCAATCATTATCTCTAAAAGCAAGTCACCAAAGATCCTATAATGTTTGAATGTAATCTATTGTTCTATTGCACAAAACCCTGTAAAGATGTGTTTGGATGTAAGCTTTTATAAGAAAGATGATAGCAAATGTATGATTATGGCCACTGAATAAGCCTTGACTAGAAATTGGATTTTGGGTCCTTTGTCAATAGCCTCATAAACACCGAGTGTGTGCCTCATATTCCCTGTGCTTTTGGATATTACCAACAGCAGGGAAGGCACACAGCCATATAAATTAAATGTACCAGTCCGAAATAAACAATAAATGTTTTTCTCACCTTTTATATAATAACATATTGTTTTTGATAACACAAGGCAGTTGATATTTATTGCAAACAAAGAGTCTCAAACCATGTTTCACCACAGAGGGTAGAAAACAAGTTGATTAACAAGTACAAAAATTAAGGGCACATGGTAGCCTTATAAAATCCACTTTGCTAGTCAGAGTCTTGGTTGGATATAGTTGATTCTGATTAGCTTAAGGGTCAGTGAAATTGAGTAGGCATATGGGGCCTAAATAACACCATCTCAAAGGCCAAGGAACAAGGCTTGAGAAGTTGGTGAGTGACAAGGGGGACTCAATAATCGAAAAAGAGACAAACTGTGTTTTCTTTTCCTTAACTGAAATTTATTCCTTATAGTCTGTGCATGTGTAGAATACATTCTGATCACATCCACCTTCCCTCGCTCTTTCTTATGCTCACTCCTCCCTTGTCAGTCCCCCCTCTAACTTAAAAGTCTTCCTCACATTTCCATGTCATTATTTTTTTCCAATTTGTGACCCACTGAGTTTAACCAGGGCCCTCTGTGTAAGCCTGGGTATGGAACTAGTCACAGGAGCATGGTGTTCTCACTGGTGGCTACACCAATGGAAATAATAACTGTTCCTTTTTCCAGCATCCTCCAGGAGACAGTCACTTCTCAGGAAGAGGCAGGACGGCTGGTACCGCACTTGCATGCAGGACTGAATGTTCACAGTCTTCTGTAGGCAATCACAGCTGCTATGAGTTCATGACTGCAATTCCCTTGTCAGGCCCGGAAGATAGTGTCTTACAGCCTTCCTCCCGTTTATCAGTTTCTTGCATCCTTTCTGTCCCCTTTTCCATGATGTTTCTTGAACTTTTTAGGGAGTGATATAGATGTTCTGCTTATGGATGAGGACTCAATAGTCATTAATTCTCAGACATAACAGGATATTTTCAGGGTGGTATGGCCGTAGATAACAGTTGTGTATTCTCAGCAACCTCAGCAATCAGAAACTACTTCAGTCACTGCTGTTCACAGCTAAAAACAAGCCTCTGTGATCAAGGCGGAGAGGAGAACTTGTCTAAGGGTATTTGTCAAAAGTATTTACAATGCCGTATGATACCATGTTCATTTAGCAAAATAACCCTATCCCTAACCTTAGTAAGTTCCTCCCTAGTACCTGTGAGACACCCCAGCCCTCCCAACTATAAGCTTTCCACCAGGTTTATAGTAATAGTCATGAATTCCCTCTCTGGAGAATTCCTCAACGAATCAGAGATTGGTATGGAATGGCGGTGACAGTCATGCCATGATTGCTCTAGGAGGCATATATCTTCCTTGGCAGAGTATTATATTAGCATGAAAAAGTACACTGTTCAGTAAAATTGTTGATAACTTTTCATCCTTGATTATTTGTACAGAATCTTCTGGCATGGTAAAATCTAGTCAGCAGGTGGGAAGGAGCCATTAGCTTGATTTCTCTATGTCTTTTAACAGACATGTGATATCTTTAGCATTAGGGTATTATTTAGTTATAGTGTACTACAATGAGCATTGATAATATCTTGTGGTTGGTGGAGAGCCCCTGGGGTCTTGTTAACTAACAATTAAAATAACATTATCATAGAGTTGAGACTGAATGAGATTTTAAGATTTCTGTGTCCACTCATAATGAAGTCAACAGTCCACCATGAACATGGGTGAAATGCCTCCCTTCTTCCTCAGAACAAATCATCTGCAAAGACGTGAGTCCTGATTATTTGAATGAGTCATTTCAAGCACTGAAGCTTTCTAAACTGTAGGTGTAATTCATTACTCTAAAAAAGAGATGACATTTGCAAATTTGGATTTTTTGATTTTTATTATTTTTTGATAATTCCATTAGGTGACTTTTTAATTATATCCCTCCCCCAGCTCTTTCCTGATCCATACCCCTACCTTTCCCATGGAACTTTATAATCTCATTTTTAAAAACACGTCATGTCCAATTGTGCTCCCCATATAGTCTTGTATGAGCATAGGCATCCACTTGAATATGGTCAACCTACCAGTGGCCATACCATTAGCGAAAACTGATTGTCCTTATCTCAGAAGCTGTCAATTGCCAATAGCTCTTCTGCTAGGGAGGGAATTCATACTCACATCTTCCATTCATATTGAATTTTTAAAAATTATGTTAAATCATATCATTGGGGTTTTCATATGTAATTTCATGGTACGTGGATCCTCTCCTCTACCTGCATCTCTCCTCATTTCCCTTGCCAAATTTAATGTACTCTATTATACATAAAATAATGCCTATAGAATCTAATCTGTGTTCCCAAATGAAATGTCCTTCAGTGTGGGTCCATGCACTAGAGCCTAATCGACCAAGAATCATATCTTTGAAATAGATTGCCTCTCCCCATCCAATCAACTACTGGTTGTCAATAATTCCTTATGTTGGGTCAGGATTTCTCATCTACTTCCCAATGTCTACACTGGGACTTGTGCATGCTGTCCCCATTGCTGTGAGTTCCTATGAGTAAATGACCATCTGTATGGAAAACTCTGTGTCCTTGTGGCAACGCACCACCTCTAGCTTTTACAGTCTTTCCGCTCCCACTTCTGCAAAGTGCTCCCACTTCTGAGCCTTGGGAGGCTAAAGCTTGATGTTGGTGTGCTATTCAGGGATAAGCAGTCTTCAGCCTCTTGTTCTCTCATATTGGCCAGTTGTGGGTTCAGTGATAATCACTATATGCTGCATAAGAAAACATCTGCTGAGAGCTGAGAATGCTAATCTGTAGGTATAACAATAAATCATTAAGAGTCAGTTTAATGTGAAAACTATTCAGTAGAAAACAAGTATTAGACTCTCTTGTTCCATGAGCTGTCTAATCTCATGTTCCAAAGCCTAACAACAAGGTCAGGTATTGACTCCATCCTAGGAATTGGACCTTAAATCAAATTAGAAGGTTGTTTGTTACTCCCATAATAGTCATGCCACTGATACACAAGTGGGAATATCTGTTAGATCAGTTGTTATAGTTCACAAGATTCACACCTGGATGAGGTTGATGATTAGTTTCCTTCTGGTAGCATTCATAACATCTAGCACTATGAACAATATTCAATAGATATAAGGCTATGAGGTAAACATCAGTTTGATTTCTCCTTATTTGTTCTACAGCTTATGTATGTGGTGTCTCCAAAAATAGGATCATATCATAAAGTGATGGTGGGTGGAACAGAGAGCAGGGGCAGTGGCCAATATTTTTTGAGGGAGTATGGATCCCTTAGTCAGTAGGTTCTACAGAGACAGTGCATTCCTGGCATTGGGGGGTTTTGTTGTTATTTGCTTCTTTTAGAGGGATTCTTTTGTTAGCTTATAATATCTGGCAAGGGCAATGTCCTCCTGTTATAAAATAATCCCTGTTAATCCCTCTGTATAATGTATGTGCATATACTTTAAGAAGATTCATAATTTTTTACTGTGGGTTTTTCTAAATGCCTTAATGTTATTTATCCCTCCCTATGTTCCATCTTTTGACTGCCCTCCCATTCCTCACACCATTTTACCCTTCCTACTCTAATGTTTTTCCTTTCTTCCTTCATATATCTGCATTCTATCACCCTTCCCAAGAAGTCTTCTCCCCAACAACAACTGTTTATTAGGTTTTGACCACACCGGATTTTCAAATGGATACATGCATGTCTACATACTGTGATTTTATCTGGCTTGAACTTTCTCAGATCTTCATGCTGTCACAACTGCTGTGAGCTCATATGTGCCACTGGCCCATTGTGCCCGGAAAACACTGTTTCATTGTAGTTATTTACCACGTCTTCTTCTGCCTCATCCATAATGATCTCTGAGGTTTGAAAGAGGGTGATATCTTATAGATATTCCATTTAGGACTAAGAATTTCTTAGTCTCTTATTCTCCGCAGTTTGACCAGTTGTCAGTCTCTTTGTTAATTGTCGTCTACTGCAGAAAAAGCTTCTTCTCTGATGAGGCTTAAGAGATGCACTAATCTATGAGTATAACAGGTCGTTAGGAGTAAGGTTAATAGTATATGCCCTTTTAGCAGAATGCAGTAGTAGATTCTTCTGTAGGACCTACATCTTGCCTAGCCACTGGCCCTTGACCCCTATAACAGTACCAGGTATGGCTTTCATTTTTTAAATACTTGCTCATCCACATTCATTTCTGATCTATTAATAATAGCTAGGACATGGAAATAGCCTAGGTGATCCATCCACTGATGAGTGGACTATGAAAATACGATATATTTGCACAGTAAGCTCTTTTGCAGCTATCAAGAAAAATGAAATTATGAAATTCAGAGGTCAATGGATGGAACTACAAACAGTCAGTCTGAGTGAGGAAACCCACATCCAGAAAGAGAAACATTGCATGATTTCTTCACTTGTGAATGCAAAATTTCAATCTTTAGATACATGTGTTTCATTTGGAATACCTATAGAGGTTAGGAGATTAATAAAGTTTCATGGACTAGGAGCTTTAAGGAAGGGGAGATAGAATACAGTTGTATAGAGGGATAAAGAGAAATAATGGTATAGGAAGTTTTAAAGGGGGTGGGGTGATAGGAAGGCTTGGTAGAGGAAGGGGTAGACCTATTGAAAAAGCAGCTTGGAAATGCACAGCAGTGTAAACTGCCTAAGATATATACATAAACATATATAAAAAGAGTGATCTTTTTATTAGAGTTATCGACTGTAAGCAGACAAAGCCTCTGTTAGAAAACACAGGCTAGCAAATAAAGAACTTAGTTCCAGGAATCAGTTCCCTCTTGGAGATCTTAATCAGATCTTAATCTTTCCTCAAACATTACAGGCTATTGTCTGCTTTTGAGCATCCTCTATAAACCAATGATAAACCAGGTTTCTGAAGACAGCACGTCCTTCAGTCCTAGAACATGGAGAAATGAAGGTGGTATTGACCTGGAAGCTGCATCACTTCTGACTAGCTTTCACTTTCATGAACACTACCACAGGAGAAAAGGAATCATCAGTCTCACCTGGACTCAATCCTGTGAGCTACAATAATAACCAGCCTGGCAAGATGTGCCCACTGATGAAGTAATGGCATGGATGGCATAGGAGTAACCAACCACTTCCTAATGGAATTTAAAGCCAACTGCCCAAGATAGAACACATTTGGATTTTTTCTGGCACTTGCTTATTTAGTAATGAACCATTCTTCACATTTATTGGTTCATAAGAAATTCTGAATGAAATCTCTTTTCTTGGCATTTATTGTGTTCGTTGCTTGACAGTTTCATATGTATAGAGGATTGGCTGCTCCATTTGAGAATGAGTGATGACTGAGCACTCAGCCCTAAATACAACATTTATGCCACTTCCTATAAGGCTCAGGGAACATTTGGGAAGAGGAAGAAGAAAGGAAGGCCTTAAGAGTTGGAAGATAGAGAGAAGGACTATGAAAAACCTTCTGAACATGCTGCAGCCAGTGTAGCCATGGCCTCACAGCACACATGGCTGCCTGCAATGGGCCTGCACAAATTGTCCCATAGATAGTCAGTTTGGAAAAAGGAGGAACTTATGGGGCCTTTTGCTGAAGAATTGGCCACTGAAGAATTATGGGTGAAGGGCAGTCACTGTCTTCATTTATGTACCTACTAAGGAGCTCGCCAGTCTCCAGCAGAGGATTCAAAACCTGCAATCATTTAAATTTAACGAGACCAAAAAATAAAATCAACAAAGCAACAAATTGAGGATTGGAGGAAACAGACTTTCAGGGAGGAGGAAGGGTGAGAGAGGTGAGTGATCTAGAATGGGGTCCATAGTAATCAGATGGCATATTCTGCAGTCATGAAACTTTCAATATGATGTTTTTTTAAAAAAAATCCATTGCTTCATCAACAGGACAACATGCAGTCCCATCTCTGTTGCCACTGGAATGTGAGGTTAGCTTCCTCCTTCGCAGGAAAAATTATAAACAGCCTTTGGGGTCAATTCTTCAGATTCTACCTAAGACAAAATTATTGAATATATTGTTTAGTTTTGTGGTGTGCATTAGTAATTTTTCTACATATTGTAGCAAAATACTTTTCAAAGACATCTTAAGGAGTATTATTTTGGCCCATAGTTGAAAGGAGTAATCATGTTGAGAAGGCGTGAAAACAGAAGCAGAACCTGGCAGCCCACATTGAATCTGTAGCTTGGAAACAACAGATGAATGCTGGTGTGGGACTTTGGATCCTAGTCTTTGCAATGATGTTCCTCGCATTTAGGGTGGGTCTTCCCACCTCAATTAGCACCATCTAGAGACTCCTTCACAACATGCCATAAAGTTTGCTTCCTACATGGTTCTAGATCCTGTCAAACTGAGAATAAAAACCTTCACAGAGGATAAACCTTTTATTTAATTTTCTTTTGATAAAAAAATCTCACTAAATAGGCTAAAGGAACTTGATGTCTCTATGTGGCTCAGAATGTCACTGAATTAGGAATTCTCCTGCTTCAGCCTCACAAGTGCTATGTGATGTCGGCTTACATAAGCATGACCTGTCATTATAGCTAATATTATCAATATAATTGAACTGAGAATACTTAGGGGATTAGTAAAGTCCAGTTGTGGATTTGTCTGCGATGGAATTTTCAGGGACAATTAACTTATTAACTATTTTTTTTCACCCCTATAAGTTTGTATTTATCTGTAAATTTACCAGTAAGCATGTATTTATCACAACAGTGAAAATGCTGACCAATACAATTTCATGCTTAGATGTTGACTAGAGTGACTAGTGCTTCATGTGTTTGCCGACTCAATTATTTCTTGTTTGTTCTTTTATATCCTGGTGTCATTCAAGTTTCTGTCACAATAAATATTTCATTCTCTCTACTTATTTTCACATCTGTTCCCTCTCTCATGTACTGGAGTGAAGAAGCTCTGACTTGCCATTATAGTCTCAACAATACTACCTGGCAAGTTGGTGAACCAGAGGGGAGCTTGTGGATTTTTCTCTGAACTACATTCTAGCATGGTTATTACTTCTTAAGTGTTTGGAATAACTGTTGAGTGAACAGAACAGGAGAAAACTCTGCTTAGCAGGACTAACAGTCATCCTCACGTTTTCAGAAAACATGCATCTGTGTTTGCCACCCTTTGCCTTATGGAGCTAATGAAAATAACTGTTGGTTTATGCATTCTGTCTTCTTGTAATCATCCACTTCCCGGATACAAAGAATACGTTTTAAAGCAGAATTTTATGCTGAAAAGCATAATAAATCCTCTGGAAATGCTATAAATGTTTATTGAATCTAATTTAATAATTGTCAGAATTTGAACTTCATGAATTTTCATCTGTAGAGTATTAAACATTTACCACAGTAGAAACTAATATCTCTATTTTGTAATCCTTTACTTCTTGCTTTGGGTTGTAAATACAAAGATTTGGAAATTACATGGCTTTACATTGCAAAAATATTGCTTTACAGTATCTTAAAATATAAATGTCTTCATCAGTATTGAAATGCTCTAAGTACTTTAAAATGAATATTTGCTGGAAAGCATCAAACTATGATGAACAAAAAACACAAAAGGCAGCTACTTTTTACAAATATATTCCACACAATGTTAGACACACATTCAATAACTAAGTCATGAAGTAGTTTTCTCAGTAAACCCACTCTCTAGAAAACAAAGTTAACACAAAATTTCAAGACTTTCCAACCGCACAACATATTATCCTATAGAAAAAGTTTAACAATGGAAAGATGAAAGGAAAATAAATCATTTTCACAAAAATATATTCCCAAGTATTGTGGAACACATACAAAGAAGGATAAAGGTGTCTTTTATTTTCTGATCACAATGAGCATTTGAGTTGCACAAATAAAAAGTTCATTTAGAATTTATCTTAAATCCCTGAATATGTGTCACACTTGATGTTTCCATTGAATGATTAAAATACAAATTGGAAAATATAATTCTCTGACTTAAGTTCATCTTTGCTCTTATTGAGTGACATTTCAAATTATATATTTGTCATGTTTTTTCTTGCTTTTATTTTTTTAAAATATGAATACACTGAACAAAGTAAAGAAAACACATTCAAATCTTAGTCATTTCTTTTGAGAGGCTTTTCATAATATTTGTCATTGCATTTTAATTCGTACTAACAGCAGGATGAATAAAACATTCATCAATGAACAGGAAATGCAATTCTATTCTGTCTCATTCCTTCTCTGTCTCCCTGTCTCGTCCCACTACAGTCATTTTCCAGGATGTCAGAAGATGGATAGTCTCCAAAGTTAGTTAAAATCATACCAATGGGAAAACAAGAACTACAATGTCCTTGTGCCTGAGTCTGACAGCCTGAGTCAGTGCTGGTTTTCCCGAAGAGATCAGACAGACTGTGTTTTTCTCCTTGTTCAGAGAGGCATGGTACCTCATGTCAAGACTTCCTTCCCTTCTCTCACCTCTGTTCCAGTACTGCCTGCAGAGGTCAGCACCAAGGCTCCAGAACATCCAGATATATTCCACAGGAAACTTGACTTTTCGGATCTTCTAAAACAGAATGCCTCTCTGCTCATATCTCTGCCAAAGAGCTGTCACTTTCTTGGAAAGTTAAATTTGTCACAAGGAGAGAAAATTTCACCATAGCCTGTTTAAATAAGTTAGAGAGCAGAATCTTCTCCCCAGTGCTTTCGCCACATCAAGCAAATGTATCAATCATTTTATTCTCTGCAATAACAATTTATTATCCATGCAGGAGGCCTCTGATTCAATCTGCACAGTGTTCTGAGTGTCGCCTCAGATACGAATACCTGTCATCAGTCTTTATCAGGGTAATCACTCTGCGCTTGTCATCAGGTTTTAATAATAAAACTATTTATTACCTCAATAATTATTTATGACAAGAATTCTACCATTGAAATCATGAATAAATACTGATAGATTGCTTGGTTAATAAGCTGGTACTGTTTAAGTGGCTCAGAGAATATGGAACGAGAGTGATATTATTACAAAGCATTATTACAAAGAATGGTGAAATGTTTATCATCTACTGAAAAGATTATCTTTATCCAACAGGAATCCCTTGAAAAGAAAGTAAAAAATCTAATTTGTAAAGGACAAAGATTCAGTATGAAACACTGAAGAACTAATATTAATCCACGAAAAATATAATTCTCAGGCGGTTTATCTAGACGTCTGGTTAAACCGAATAAATTAATTCAGTTTGTGGTTGCATTTTTGTGAGTGTGCATGTGGTGGGTGTGTTTAAAGTAGAAATTGAAGATTTGGGAACCACATTAAAAACATTTCTTTTTAGTTGAGGTCAGTTCCCTAAGACTGCAGGTTTTTTAATGTGCCTTTATGACAGACTGGAAAAACAGATTCTAAACTGGAGTCTGAAATAAAATTATGCCTCACCCTCTTATGAGCTACTCCTGTGAACACATGAATAGAATCTTTATTTACAGTATATTTCCCTTGGACCATTTTTATGGTCCTCACAAAGGGCAGAGACCTTGGCTGGTCACCTGGACATTGAAGGAAGATGATGGGACACGCATATTAAAAGACTTACAAATGAGAGTTTCCACAGAAACAGTACTGTATGTGGGGATGTGTAAAGACCTCCCAGTTAGGCCATAGTGGGCATAAAATAGACTCTAGAGGAGAAACAATTAGGAAAGTTTGAGAAATGTTTCCTGTTTTTTTTTTTTTTTTTTTTTTTGTTGTTGTTGTTGTTGTTTGTTTGTTTAAAGGGAGGTCAAGTTAGAATCTGCTACAGGAACTATTAAACAAAATTCGTAAACTCCATCAAGATCATGGCTCTCATAAGCTTGTGAGGTTAAAGGAAACAGAGACAGGAAGGATTGGTAGCACAAAATAACTGTGCAGGGAGTTTTCGAGGAGACTCTGATACAAAGATTTAAATGAAAATGGTCAATTTGGGAGGTGATGTCAGGAAGCCCCTGGAATGCAAAATGAAGAGAGAGAGAGAAGGAGAGAAGGAGAGAGGAGAGAGAGAGAGGAGAGACAGGGAGAGAGAGAGAGAGAGAGAGAGAGAGAGAGAGAGAGAGAGAGAGAGAGAGAATCAAGCAAGATAACACAAAGAGACCTGAAATTCCATAGAGTTCACTGGTGAGCTCCAGGGCACAGTCTAGATCATGCATAAAAGTTGACTCAGAATTGAGACAGCTGGGCTCTTTAGCTTTCACATTCCAAGCATCGATAGACTACTCTGGATGCTGCTGTTCTGACTCCTCTGATGTCCAAATTTGTTAGCTATAAAATCATGGATGTTTGTATACAGATATTATAGAAATATGTATAAAAACTGTTAGTAACAAGAAACTTGTCCAAATAACCAACATTTTCTTTACAACGAAGCAACTGAATTAATTTTCTGAGAGTTTGTTGTGATCAAAAGTGCCTCATGAACATAAGGGACATCACGGAATCAATGAAGAAAAGCAACATGACTTGAGTTTAAATTTGAGTGTTTTGGAGATGGAAACATTTATGTACACTTGCAATGAAATGTGTGTATGGAGGGCAACAGCTGATGAAAAGCAAATGGAAAACAAGAGTGGGCAAGAAATGAGAGGGACCAAACACTCAAGTGAAGCCCACACATTTCAGCTCTAAAATTGTACTTCTACAACCTTGGTCAGGTTAGAGCCTGGCATACATTGAGAAAGAATGAAGTGAAATAAGATATGGAAAGAAACCATTTATAACCTAACAGTATATGCACAATAGTGTTAAATACTTGACTATAAATATTATAAATAGGTATGGCCTGGCAAATCCAAACTTAAGACATGCCATTACTACAATACCTAACATCGAATACCCATGTGTCTCATAATATATGTGTGTGTGTGTGTATATATATATATATATATATATATATATATATATATATATATAGAGAGAGAGAGAGAGAGAGAACAAATTTAACACTACAAGTGGACTTGTGTGTATATATATATATATATATATATAACACTACAAATGTGTGTGTATATATATATATAGAGAGAGAGAGAGAAAGAGAACAAATTTAACACTACAAATGGACTTTATTTTACTTCTTTATAATTTCTCACACAAAAGATGTGTATTAGCACACCTTGGCTTTTTCTTTAAAATCAAGTATTCAGGATTCATCTTAATGTTGGTCTTAGCAAACTCAGTATGCAATAGTTTTTTTTTATTATTTCTTCATTAAGTCAAGAAGTTTTACTTTTTTTTTCAGTTATTTAAAGCAATTGGAAACTTTTAAACCTGAATGTCTCATTCACTGCTCTTGTACTTCAGAGATATTACTCAGTAAAACAATTTTACTTGGACACAGCACTGGGGCACCTTGATAATGTGATGATGGAAAATGACTGTAGGTGACTAACAGGAGTCTAATGTGTGCCTCTTAGATATACTGAACTAAAGAATGAATCACACCATTGGTGGGATGGAGTGGGATATCAGAACACTGAATCACTGCACTTGGTGTGCTGTTTATGACTCACACTGTTTAAGTACGGAATTTTCCACCTAATAATTTTGGATGGCAATTGGTCTTGGTTAGCTAAAATTTTGTGGAATCAAAACTGGGAGTAAAAAAAGAATACATTGGTTAGGTTCCTTATGAACATGCTGTCATATACTGAATGTCTTGGAGTAAAATTATTAGTGTGGTGCATTCTTGAGACTGTCATTAATATTTGAGATGGAAAGGATGAGGGAAAGGTGGGTGATATTTTAACTCAAGAAAGTTTTACTTTATAAATAGGAACTTAGTTTGATTATTTTAGCTGAATTGATTCAAATAATTTTGATAAGACATGCCAATTGCAGAAACCTTGTTGGAGATGAGAGTCCGGTGGTCAGGGAGTGTTATTTGGAAAGTCATGGAAGGAAGTGGTTCAGACACAGGGGAGACTATAAAGGGATAGATGGCAGAAAGAAGCAGAAAGTGCTGACTTCTAAAAGAGAGTTTGCATAACCTGAACAGAAAAGGAAGCCGTGAGTATAACATAAGAAAGGCTGTAGATTACATTTCTGTCTGGCCACACTTCAGAGACAATGTCATCAGAGGCACAGCAACAGATCTGCCATTAAGTTGTGCACAAATATCGATGTGAAAGCTGTTGGAAGTGAGATTTAAAATAAAAACCAAAAGAAAGGTGTCGAGGGTCAGAGAAGAATAGGGGAAGAAGTGGAGACAACTGCAACCTGCCCAGAAAAGACAGAATGATTGTTTGTATTGAGGACAAGGATCATCCATTATTATCAGAAAACTGAGCGTCAAAAATAGAAAGTGGAATAGAATATGATGCCTCTGCTGACTGTGATGGCCCATTGAAAATGGTTTGAGATGAGAACTTAATGTTAAGTACTATTAACTGCTTTTAGGTAAGGATTTTGTGAGATCATTGGTTAAAAGGAAAAAAACACCTTAAATAACTATATTGACAGGTTATGAGACTCCTACTGTATTGAAAACTGTTAGTTAGTTTCATTAGTAGTCATCTTCCTGCAAAACGCAATCACCAAAGTGCTGGCAGTAATTAATGCACCTCAAAGATCACTGTAGCTGGAACCATATAAATTCTCCTAAGGAAATTCTGAGTTAACACTGATAAACATAGGTCTTATGATGTCCAAACACTTCCCAACAGCTTGGTTATTTCAGAGCATTTACTAATATTGGGATTCATGTTATGATTATGTGATTATAGACTATCAAGTGTGTGGACAAAGATAGGACTTGATTTAATCAGGCAGGGTAACAATTCCCCTAAAGGAAATTGATTTTTAAAAATTTTTGAGAATTTTATTCACTAGTACTATATTCACATGCCTTCTACCCCTCCGTCACACCTCTCCAGTTTTTCACAGGTTCCCATCATGGACTCCTTTCCTATTTTCTTGTCCTTTTTTATGTTATTGTTGTTATATACACACATACTATATCTACATCTATCTATATCTATATCTATCTATCTATATATATATATATCTGTATCTATATATCTATCTATATATCTATCTATATAGCTATATTATATCTTTATCTATATCTTATATATCTGTATCTATATTTATATATCATCTATATCTTTTTCTATGTCTATATCTATCTATATCTATAATCTATCTGCATATATATATAAATTTATATATATTTATATATATATATATAATTTGCTGACTCCATTTAGTGGTGCTCCTATGTACTTGAGTTTAGGACTGACCACTTTGGATTAAATAACTGAAGTAACTGATTCTCCTTTCCTCTGGGAGTGAGATATTGCTAAATTTCCCCCTTCCACACTGGCATGTCAACTGGTGTTGTCATTAATCAAGCCTTGTTTAGTCAACCATACTGTGGCTATTTCATAGGTACAACTACTCCGTCATATCCAGAGTACACTATGTTACAGAAGGTATCTGATTCTCTAGCTCTTAGAATATTCCTGCCCCCCCCTTTTCTGAAATCTTCCCTGAACATTAGTCATTACATTGTAAGTGTATCAGTTTAGGCACCACAACTTTTCTTATTCTCTACGTTTTGATCCATTGGTGAATTTTGTAGTAGTCTTCATCTGCCGGAAAAAGAATCTTCTTTGATGAATGGTGAAAGTTTATCTGTGAATACAAGGATGGGTATTTAGAATCTTGTAAGAAATTACAGTAGTTTAGGAAAGTGGCAGTAGTCAGTTCTCTTTTAGGATCTATGACTCCCCCAGTCGTGTCTGCATGGCTGTGTTAATAGTATCATGAATGGATTTCCTTCTATTGAATTGGCCTTTAATCCAATTAGACAGCTGTTGATAGTCCCCCAAAATGAAAGTGCCAGTATTGTACTTTTTTTGCCAGGCCTGTCATTGGGGTTGTTTGTAGGTTTTATAGCTGGGTAGGATAATTGATTGTTTTTCATCAATGGCAGCTTGCAAAACATAATCTGATACTATAAGATCTCATTTCTAGGAAGGAGGTTTCTGACAGAATGTGTACATTACAGGAGAGACATACCCTCAATTAGAGAAAGCCAAGCTATAAATTCCTTAAAGTGGACTACTGAGACTAAATTGGCAGGCTGGCCTGGGTCAAGTTTTATCAACTGGTCACTCTCAGAACTGAACTGAAGAAGATTGTGGATCCAACCTGTCTCCTGTAGTATTCATAACTAGCCTGCAGTGCTTGAGAAAGTAATCTTAAAAAAAAAAAAAGAAAAACTTTAATCACCCAAGCTAACCAGATCCTTGTACCAAGTAGATACCTGTGCCTGTGTTCCGCAGAGTGTCTTTAAAGTCCGCCCACCCCTCCTCTCGATACAGATGCCTTCTTTCTGAGGTAAGACATCTGTTCTTCACTGTGTTGCCCGAATTACAGACACATCCCTTGCCTGTTGCAGATCTTGCTCTGATTCCCACTCCCAAATTCTAAATTCCTTCCTTTTTCTGTTCTTCTAAATCTACTAGTTTCCAGATCACTTTCAGCTCCATTTCTCCGAGTACTACGTAAAAGTGTGAGGTCTTCAGCAGTAGGCTCTTAACTTTAAATCTGTGTAGGCAGCCAAGGGCTGGGACAATAGCCCATATTATTTTTGGTGTCTCTTGAACTACCCTGATGAACCATTTGAGGAAGGGTTAGGGTTTCTAAGCGCTGAGATTTTGAATGCAGGATACAAAATTTATACAACTGTACAAAACTTACTTCAGTGTGGAATTTCTTTAAAATCTGATGGTTATCAACTGGACTAAAACTTCACAACTCCACACTGCTTTTGAGTTTCTCTCATGGTTTATCTGGGTTTGGTTATTGATTATTTTCTTTTTAATGAGGATTATATATATATATATATTGTCCTAGTCACATTCTAATTTCTTAGCTGTGGGGATGTATTAGAGATCTGCATTTAAATAAAATTCGGTAGACAATTGTGTCACAAATATACATTTGTCAACCTTACCGACTGTATGTTATGAATTTAATTAAATAGAAAGAATGTAAGGCAAGTTATCTTAGTAATGTGTTATTCTCCCATCATGTAATAAGATTTTGTTATGTGTAGCCATTACGGCTGATGAGACGAACTACAAACTATAAAAATAAAAATGAAATAAAAAAACCTCAGTGCAAAACCAAGGGGAATATGTGCCTTTTGAGAGTTGGCAAGGGAAATATGAAGGAAGACAAGTTTGAGATATGGGAAGGAAACAAGGCAAGTGCACGTCTGTCAAATACCTCATAATAATTACAGAGCTTAAACATCTCGTCAACTTCACTTTTATCACTGTTCAACCAAAATGTTCATAAACATTGTGAAATGGGGCCTAAATTACATATTCTGCCAATTATCTGTACTTATGGATAACCACTCAGAGGATTTCCCCCATTACCCCGAATAATTGAGAACTGGCTATAGAAGCAGTTTCCCTTCCCTCCTGAATGAATGTGCTGTGTTTATATCACCCGTTACCAGGTGGCAGACGTAATGTTCAGCGAAGTGTGTTACTTATCTGAAACTTGAAACTCCTTTCAAGGTTCAAGCTCACCAGTTAATAGAAGATCATCTGTATGGAGCATAAATTCCAAGGAGCTATCTACGATAAATCTTTCACGAGTCTCTGCTTTACCAAGATAGCTCTTGCCAGAGCTGACTCTATTAGTAGTAACAACCATTTGCACCAGGACACTGACAATGATAAAGCTTGTACATTATAGGAATTATAGTGGACATATTCTCTGTTTTCACTTTCAATTGTTTACTAACAGACCTTAAGATAGAAAGCTTTCAAATCACTTGGTAAAATATAATTAAGAATCACTGAGACATGTAATTTAATCAAGAGAATAGGAAATACATAAAAGTTATAAATGACTTCCAAAATGACTTCAGAATTCTTATTCATACTAATTCTTTTATGATGCAGATTAGGGAAGTGAGTTAGATGGATTTTAAATGTTTGGTTTTCCTACTATTTTAATTAAAGAAAATAAAATCCATGTGGTTAACCTAAATATACAAAGATAATAATTATAACTCAAACATCTTTAGTGTCTAGACTGCTAAATTATGTCTCAGCATTTTGAATGTAGGGGAGTTTTACAGTAAGATAACAGTGACATTAGTGGGTATAGTATGTTGCAGTGCATTTATGTTTTAATGTTGTCTTTATTCTTCTGAATCTTAATTTTAATGAATTTCTAGTAAGTATGTTTTGAAATTATGGACAAGCTTATTTATTTCTTTGTTATCTTCCTAGGTATAAGAAATCACAGATCACTGTATACTAATGTTAATTCAGTTTTTCTGACAAAGGTAAACTATACCCAAATTTTCCTCCTATTAAAGAAAATTGGTTTTGATATCCAATTCTCTTCCATGAAATCTATCAAATATAATCTCTGAAGCAAGGAAAATTCATCCAGTTCACATTTGTATAGGAAACATCTTTTCTAATTTTGCATATGTAATCAGTGTAGGAATAATATCTTTAGAAACGAAACCTCAAACGACAAGCTGTGACTCTCGCTGTGATGATAAAACATTCAGCAAACATTTCTGCATCCACCAGCTCAGACTCAGTCAAACATTTCCATACCATCTGTTTTCATGGTTCATGGAGGCAATCCAATATGACAAAGGGATGTGTGTAGACACCACAATGCTCAATATGACCCACATTTTTGGTTAAAGACATTTTGTACTGATGCTATTGCAACTTGCTTTGATTTAGAAAGGACTTGGGCCTCTTCCATGACATATCTGCTTCTCCTGCCTCATTGCTGCTAAGGTAACTTTTTTTTCTACAGCATTATGTACATGCTGTGCATGATGACTTATAGATAGAATGATTTCTTTGAAGTCTTACATTTGATGTCAAGTTCCATCCCTTTTCGCTATTGAGATACTGATCAATTATTTTTAATTAACTTCATCACACTATTGTTTCATTATTTGAAAAATCTAGATCCAAGTGAACATTAGAAATTGAACCAGGTGGTAGATTTTGACCTTTTAAGTGTTCTGTTGTCTATGGAGAAGCAATGCATTGTGGTTCATAGAGTTAATTCATCTGTTGATTTAGTAAATGTCTGCTGAGCATCTGTTAGGCTTAAAGACCTCACAGGTGTTAAACAATACTGGTAATCAGAATATAGTTTGACAGCAGGACTGCTATCAGACAATACCTCCACTGCAAGGTAGGAACTCTAATTCCTACCAAAGAAACATTGGTTCTGGAAGCAAAAGGTCATTTGTGTTTCGGATTATGAGAAAATTCTTTACCAGTCATGTTACTTTTAAATGGATATTGAAGATTTATCAGAGTTCTACCAGACAGAGTCAGAATTCAAGGCTTCCCTACAGAGAAATCATCAGTAAATTTTAACATCAGTTGGGGATACCTGGATTTATTTATATTTGATTTTGCTTCCTCTTTTACTCTATGCTTAAATTACATCTATAACATCAGTGAAAAGATTTCTTCTACTAAATATCTCAAAGGACAGCTAATTCTGTAGTTGTCAAACAGCTCCTGCCACTAACTTATTCTTTAATTCAAACTAAATCACAGGTCTTTTGATTTACAGCACTTGGCTTTTATTCAATGAACTGCATTACCTAAATAGTGATAGTATTCAGTTTTCTCAAAAATTATCTGTCAGAATTGCTCACAGAAAATATGGTTCACATTAATATTGGCAATGGAATTAAGGTTACTAATCAGCTGACTTTGAGAGAACAAGGTTTTCTTTGCTAGGCTACCTACATGGGCCAATCTGATCATACAGACTTTTTAAAACAATTTAAGGGAGAAATGTTTATTGCAGATACCAGTTCAAGGCTGTAGTCCATCACTGTAAAGAAGGCACAGCCTCAGAAAATGAAGATTGCAGGTCTGGGTTGCATCACATTCATAATCTAGAAACAGAGTAGGGTCAGGTACATTGATGTACGTCTTTATTCCAACACCTTTATTAAAGCACTTGGGAAGCAGAGTCAGGCAGATCTCTGTGAGATCAAGTCCATTGTGGTGTACACAGCAAGTTCCAGGCCATCTGGAATACAGGGAGATCCTGCCTCAAATACTTAAAACCTAAAGAAAATAGAAAAGCAGATGGGAATGAATTAATAATTACTTGCTAGTGCTCAGCTCAGTTCCTCTGCTCGTAAGCAGTTTAGTATCGCCTTCCTAAAAAATGGTTCCTCCCAGAGTGGTGAATCTTCACACCACAAATTAACACAATCAAGATAACCCCTTACAGATGCCAACTTATTGAGATTCTTCCCAAGTGATTCTAGCTTGTCTCAAGTTGACAGTTAAAACAAATCACTTCAAGATGGTTTGGGTGCATGGAGAGACAGAATATAACTTTCTTTCTTATTTTATTTTATTTACTATTTTTATTTTAGTATATGAGTGTAAGTGTATTGCCTGCATGTAAGTGCACTGTGTCTTGCAATGACTGTGGAGGTCAGAAGAGGCTGTCAGATCCTTCTAGAACTGGCATTATGGATGGCTGCTAGCTGCCATGTGGGTGCTGAGAATCAGAACTGGGTCTTCTTTAAGAGCAGCCAGTGCTCCTACTTACTGAGCCATCTCTCCAGGCAGAACACAACTTTATCCAATAATCAAAGCTGATTATTCCTAAAAGCAGTGATTCAATTTTAGTCATTACACACCAAGAATATATTTTTAAATTTTATAACTTTTTAAGAAACAACAGAGTTGATAGAAAGTCCCAGGTGTATACTTCATTGTTTATTGTTTTCTATATTTGGTTAAAATTTTTAGCAGTTTTGAGTCTATCATCAATCTATAAATATATAAAATTGTCTCACAAAAGTTTAGTAAATGTTATAAAAGATCTTTTTCAGATGGTGTAGAGACTGGGCTTGGAAAGAAATCAATTGTCAATAAAGGTCAATATTCTTAAACATAGAACACTGAGAATCAATTAAATAAAGAATTTTTATTTTAGATATATTCATATTATTTTCATATATGTAATGAAAAAATATGGTGTCCCCCTTTACATAGTTACACTATCACAGATGTTTTCAGTTTTAACACTACTCACTTACAGACAAATATATATTCTACAATATCTGTACCTATATCTCTAGATATTGTTTAATCACCACCACAATTTTACTTCTGCACTTTCAGTTATCTCTGGTTACTTCTAGTACACAGTCATTAAAAGAAAAATCCCAGAAATATAGAATTCACAAGTTTTAAGTTGCTCACTCTCCCAAGTAGCACAATCAATCCCATGCCGTCAGTTTGTCCAGCGCATCCACACTATGTGTGCTGCTGTGTCACTTAGTAGTGCTTCTTCTTGTCAGATCAGCTATTGAGATACTGTAATTCCTATGTTCAGGTCACTTATTTTACATAATAATGGACATAATGTTCAAAAGTGACAATGATGGAATTTCAGATATGCTGAAGGAAAGCTACTGTGATAATTTGGATATGAAAAATGTAGTATAAATATATATGGATAGCAAAATAGTTTTCTTCCAGGGTTTCAGGTGTCAGCTGAGGGTATTGCAAATACTCCCTGAAAATGATGGGAGACTTCTATACTGACAAGACATATAGTATATAATGTGCTTACATATTGAGGAAAAATGGAGATGATAGCCACTATATCATTTATGTTTTGGGTATTTATTACTTTGTTTTGTTTTGATTGCTTTTGCAGACAGGATCTCACATTGTAACACAGGCTATTTTTGAACTCACGGAAATTCTTGTGCCTCAGCTTCTCAAGTGCTAGGAATTACAGGCATGAATCCCCTAGTATGGTAGTGAATCTATTTTTAACAGAAGTACCTGAAAATATGCTATCAAAAATGCTTCCTATTTTTCAGTTGCTCATGTAAGGAAGTGGCTCTTCTATGCCAAACCTGCTCTTGCTCATGTACACACAGACTCATAAGGATAAAGATTTGGACTGAGCCAATGTAATTCTTTGTGATCTGGAACACTTCAGCCATTCTCATCCATGTGCATTTTGGGAAACTATCATAGAGCATTTCCTACCAACCCCTTGGACTGTGACAAAGTATTTCTGAAACTTGGTGCCCTCCCACTCACTCAGGATTTTTGCTTTCAAATTTATTATTCCTTTTTGGCAACAGGAACAAGAACCACTTGGATACAGACCCTTTGTCTCTTCACTGTGTCCAAAATAATGTGTCCTCAAGTGACTGTTAGTACACTGATGGACTGGATACTCTGGTCTTCTTACCATCTCTGTGCTTAGAAACTGGGGGAAAAAAAAGTCAAAGCACAAAAAAAAAATCTTTCAAAAATATCACCAGCATAATTATTGTCTAGATCAACTGGGAGGATTTATTAGTGTGCTATAAAATTTCCTTTAGATAAATAGAATCATGAAAATAAGCACAATCTTGCTATAATTCAAACAAGGTTTGTTTAGTGCTAAGAAAATTAATTACCATACATTGGATGGACTTTAAAAAAATTTCTCTTAACTGACATATATCCTTCTTTAAGTGATTTTTTTACCTCCAACAAATTTGTTAGAATTCTACTGGGTAGGACATTCAAACAAACAAATTTAATAAGATTTAGGGGAATGATGAGGTTACAGAATATTACTGCCCCAATGGAACTGAATGCTCATGTCAGAGCAAGGATCAGAAAAGAAGGCCCATGGGCTTTCCATTCTTGTAGGATCAGGATGATTATTTTACTACATTTTCAATTACATTTGACACTGAAATTAAGCCCCCCAATATTTTTAAAGGTATAAAATTTTTTGCAGGAGAGAGAAGAAAATTAAACAAATTAATTGGTGTCCCTCAAAGATGACAAAAATCACTTGTTTGGGGTTCAAACTAAGACCAGTTCAAAATGCTCCTCGCCCCAGAGTCCTGTTAGAACACTGCTCAACTAGTTAAGCTGTGCAAGTGGTACTGAGACTAAGTAGTGCCTACTTCAGGAAGTTAACATAAGAACTAGGTGAAGCTTTTGTCATTCAATTTAAAACTTAAAAATAATAGTTAGAAATTATAAACTCAATGTCTAGTCATCAAAATGGTGGTAATTATTAAAATACTCATTGATTTGGGGTATTTATTTACAGGTGCTAAGGATCCATACTTTAGCATTGTGAGCAAACATTCTGGCACTTACCCACATCCCTAGATGAACGCATTCACTGATTTATAAAGCATTAAACTTAATGAGTCATATATCATAAAAATCACTTAGTAGCCTGAACAACTTATCATTTCTAAGGGCTCGCTGGTACCTCACTGGTAGGCCACTGCCTACCCTTAAGATGCCTAGGTTCAATTCTCAGCACTGCACAAATGAAAAATAAATATTTTTCTAGTGATAAGTACAAAAAGACAATATCAAGAGCTGGAATTTTATTCTTTCTCCAAATCACTGGGACTCAACTTTGTCAGTTTTTCTCTGCTATTTTCCCATTCAATTTTCATTTTCCAGAACACTGTCACTTTTGATCTGCTGTGTCTTGTTCCTCTTGTTGGATCTTGTTCTGTGCTGGCAGATAGAGGTTGATTATATGTGTCATTTTAAAATGTGATATTGATCAGCAATATCTAAATATAAGTCTAATAAGTGCTTTTAAAGAAAGCACAAAAATGCGATTGAGAATCAGAAGTAGGAGATTATCGATTTTTGCCTGGTGGTAGATTCTGGGAACTTTTAACAAATCAGAAACATTTTGAAGAGCAGGGTGGATTGATTTTAGATTCAAAATAGGATGAGAAACAGAGTACTTGCATAATTGTTTGGAAGATGAGGCTTCGGTGAGAGAAGCATTGCCTAGGTCTTTTAAAGAAAAGTTCTGCTGGATCGGAAGGATTTAGGCATTGTTTGCAATGTCCATGTAAACTGGAGGAGCTAGGGTGATATAATCAGGCTTACATTTAAAAATAACACTTCTCAAAGCATCTTGAAAAAGAAATCAATGAGAGAAATGCAGGTACAGACGATAGGTAAAAGGCTGTTGAAAGAGACAAGCCCAGAAGTGAACAGGGCTTGAGCACAGAGTTTATCTGATCAGCATCACAAAATTTGATTCATTAACTCATTGTGTCATTTTAGAACTCTTACAGGGTAATGCTTCTCTGAAGGACTTAACATACTTCTCCTTGTTTATTTAACCCTTCCTTTACCTTTCTAATTCCCAAATCATCTCTTTCCTAAGTCCTTTCTGTAGACATGATTCTGATTTTTGAAGGGCTTATGTGACAATGAAGTGATATCCATGGTTCTAATGGAATTGCTTTCCCATTTTACTCCCTATAAAATACTAATTATGAAAATTTGCACTGCATTGTTGATGCTGTAAATGAAATCTTACTCCGCTCTATCATTCCAGATGTCATAAACAGCTTTTCCTGTCCAATTGGGAAATAGCACATTAAGCCCAAGTTTATACCTACATAAAATTTCATTGGAAATTATTTGAAATTGGATAACTGATGAAATTAATTGGGCTTTTAATCTGTGCTGGTTTGAATGGAACATTTTGTTTAATCTCTTCAAATATGGGTATTTAAAAGTAAAACATTTTTACTTTCCTCACAAAACAACCATTAATTTTTCAAACATAACTAATTAGCCAACAAAGTATCATAAGTTTTGAATGCCAGTTTTGTGCAACTTTGCCCTCTTGTAAGTTGAAATTAGTTGGGTATTTATTATTCCCAGTAAACCACATACTTTGGCTCGTATGCCAAGTTGTAATGATTATGTTGTGTATATTTTGAAGATTTTATGAACTTATATGAAGTTTACTCAGGGTAATTATTTATACATTAAAATATCATCATATTTGAGTTGAAATACACCAAAACATGAACGATTTAGATTAGTCTTTGGTCTCCTGAGGTAAATCTTTATTCCCAGAACAATTTCAAAATTTACCAAATTCACAGTGGGTGAATTAGACATCTGGTAAACCTCAGCATAGGTTTTGAAAATAGTCTTCCCAACATCTGTGATACTTTACTCTAATTATGTCAAAGCAATACAGGAATAGTTGAAAATGAAGGCCTCCTAGGAATTAAGGTCATGAGGGAAAACATCACAAGGTGTTGGGAATTTTTTTTTAATTCAGTGTATTTGATTGTATTTAAAATAGTTGTTCTCTTAGTAGGCAGACTTTCCTAAGGAGATATATTAGCAAAACGATGGTTTGGTAAAATGATGCTGTAAGGGATGGTGACAACTGTAGATAAACCTGAGATTCCCCTTTTAGCTATGAAATGTTCGTTTTTTAACACCTGTGTTGAATAGAATCAGGTTAATATTATAATTTAAAATAAAATGTGTTCGAGGGTCAGGTCTTTCAGCGCCCAAAGGAAGTTTTTAAAATAGTACAATTTCAAAAATTAAGAGATATAAAGGTATTATGAGTTTGAGTTTGAGTTCTCCAAAAATGATTGCTATGCTTAAATAACATGGGCCCAGGTCATAACCTAATTAGGCAAAGGAGAAAATCTAAATTAAGATGGTCATGGTGGCACATGCCTTTAATCCCAGTACTTGGGACACAGAGGCAGGCAGATATCAAAAAGATCAACACCAGCCTTGTCTACACAGTGATATCCAGGCCAGATGGCAATATAGGAAGACCCTGTATCAAAATGACCTGATATCTGTAAATACTTATAATATTTATGATTTTTTTCATAATTACTTATAGAATTATATTTATCACTTTCCATCATTGTGTAAAAATAGAGGGAAGGTTTTTAGCTGATGGTTTTAGAGGTTACAAAGGATGTTGGTTAGCTTCCTGGTTTCTGGGCACATGATGAATCAAATCCTCATGTCCCCACATTGCACTGGGGACCAAGGAATTCATTTATGCTTGATCTTTAGGTTAATCCCATAGATTCTTAGAATGTAAGACTAAATTAATTACTTTCTACCCAGTGCATCAGTTAAAAGAAGTAACAGCACCTATATTCCTATAGCTTCTTTTGTGATATCTATTGCCCCAATCATTTGTGGTAGGATTTTTATCTCTAACTAGCAGATAATATTAAGTATATTTGAAATGTTCCCAAAGGGCTTTCGAATTGAAAACTCTGTCCCGAGTTAGTATATATAGTCATTGGGAGATCAGTGCATCACAGAGAGTCTGATGTAATCAGTCCATCAAAACCTTTGTGGAATCAGGGCATGCAGTTACTGTAAGGGGTTGATAGGAACTAACCAAAAGGGAGAGACTAGTTAAAGAAATCGGTCTCAGGAACCTACTAGAGAAAATGCTCTCTATCTCCTTGACCTTTTTCTGTCTCTCTTTTCTTGCTTCCTGGCTGGCATGAGGTAAGCAACCTCTGCCATATTTTTATGGTCATGAAATGCATTGTACCTCAGGCCTAGAGTCATGAAATCAGCCATCCATAGCCTAAAATCTCTGTAGACATGAGTGAAAGAAACGTTTCCCCTTTTAAGGGATGTTCTTTCATCCCAGCAGTTTGTCATGGTTATGAAAAACTCTAACATACATAACAACCGGGATGGGTTGCTGTGGAAACTAAATTAGCAATATATTCACTTGTTTTAGGCGCAGATTCTAACAAATGTTAGCTGTTACTAATAATGCTTTTCATCATGAAGTCAATGACCTGCTTTATCTACCATAGGAAAAATTAACCTAATATGAATAAATAAAACACACAAAATCTACAGTCTTTTTTTTTTTTTCTGCTGTACTGACGTAAGTAGAAGTAAACTTTGGTAAACTGCAAGTCTGTACTCTATGGTGTTGAGCAGAGCCAGATAAGCTAACACCTCGTCATGTACAAGGTGTTCACTCATGCTGTTCTTTTCTCAGTAGCTGGGATAATTCCCATAATTCTCCCTAGTTTTCCTTCCTTATTCTTACCTAAGAACTGAAAGTTTCTTTTTTAATGTATAGACAGTCTCTTCTTTAAGAGTAGAACCTGTATTTGCTTAACGTTACTCCAAGCTCAGTACTCACCATGCCTCTCTTGTTGGACCTCTCCCATTTGCCAAGCCATTAAGGAAGAGGAATTTGCAATAGAACATAAAATTTTACCATTTGTGACAGTATGGGTGAAACTGGAGATTATGATGCTATATGAAATAAACAGGGAAATGAAAAATACCATATGACTGTACTAATATGAAGTATCTGAAGTCATATAAAACATAGATGAGAATCGGAAATTAACTGCTAGGGGATAGAGTTGTCCATCAATAGGAATTGATTCAGAAAGATAATACATTTCAGTATTGTAGTGCAACATTGTACCTGAAATTAACAATAGAGAATTGTGTACTTAAATAAAATAGGAGAATGGATATATGTTTTTAACACACACACCCACACCCACACACACACACACACACACACACTCATACACATCAGAAATCAAAACATATGTACACAAATTGACACAAGGGAAGGTTTGAAGGTGATTGATTTGTTTAGTTGTTGGTAGTGGTAAGGATTCACAGGTACCTGGATTTTTAACTTTAGCAATGTACATCAAATTATAAGGTTCTTGTTATATCAGTAAGAATGATTTTGAAAAAAAATGCAACGAGAAGCACAGTCATGGATATTATGACTGCCTGCTTCACCCAAGAAATTGCTCATTCCGTCAAGATATGCTAAGTCTTCAAATGAATGGCAAGTTTCTTACAAGAGTGTTACGTTTAGCATTATAGTCTGTTTACTACTGGAAAGGACTGCTCAAAGTTCAGCTTTATTAATTCAATTCTATGCCAAATAAACATATTCAAATATAATTCATGGCTTTAAGATTGTACTAGGTTATTTTCATGACAATCCTCTGAAAGAAATGTGTGACACAATTGAAGCTATGTAAATATAAGCTTAAGTAAGTACTCTCTGCTGGCAACTAATGGAACCTAATTGAAGTAAAATGAAAAATTGCACGGTGCGTCTTAATGTCAATGATGGCAATCTATTTGTGTCATGTGTAAGGTATTAATACAAAAATTATGTAGCTGTTCTATTTGTTTATTAAATGAATGCCATGTTTTCTAATCTGGGGAGAATTACTTTTCCCTGGTGATCAGGAACTCTGTCATCTGTTAAACTTTCTGTTACTGAGTCTTTAGTAGAATGTAGACATTATTTAAAGACATTAACAAATGTTGAATTACATGGGTGAAATTTGTTTTTTATTTTATTTGTTATTTTTATTTTATGAGTATATTGCCTGCATGTAAGTAAGTGTACATGTGTTATATAATGCCCACAGAGGTTAGAAAAGGGCATCAGATCATACCTAGAGTTCATAACGAGAATAAAGAATGGTTGTTAACTGCTTGCTATATGGGTGCTAGGAATCTAACCCGGGTCTTCTGCAAGAGCAGCTAGTGCTCTTAACTGTTGAACATCTCTCTAGCCCCACATGGGTGAAGTCTGTAAACACACTCAATAGTATGAAGTGCTGAGACTCTGGGATTTTTGCCAACATTTGAAGAGCTGATTCAACACATGCAGGTAGGACTATTCCTAAGTGTTAGTTGCACATGTGTGATTTTAGACTATCATTAAGTTTCATTACACAGATCTAAAGGAAGAGTGTGTTATCAAACAGAGCAATTGAACAAGTTTAATCTACTTACAGAAAAAAAAATTTTCAGTTCCTCTATAGTGCTGAATGCTCTTAAAAACATCTAAGTGAAGTGCTCAGTGATACAAAAATTTACCTTCTTCTTCCGTTAATAGATGCATGAAATATTATAAGACTCATTCTTCCTGAAATGAATTTAACTCAGCACAGTTCGACTTTTGCCAACCTATTTTTTTTTTCGAAAAATGAAGCAAAATCCCACAGCGATGGTAGGATGGATTTGTGTAACGATTGCCAGAAGTAGTTGCTATGAGAAGAACCAGAAGTCAACTACTTATGTTTGATACATGAAGTGTCTAAGAACTGTGATGTTAATGATATAAAGTAATAAGTTAACTGGTCTGATGTCTCAGGGGTTGTGGTAGAAGGCACAATAAGAGCATGTATATCCATACTTGATCTAAATGCCAAGTATAGAGAATAAAAGGCAAAAACAGCTTCCTGTTGGAGCCAGGAGTTTGAAATGAAATGAGATTAAGTCTAGAATGAGAGCACCACATTAGACATGTTAAAAGATTAGGGAAAAGGTGATGCATGGTCTTTTGCAATAATCAGGACAATTCAGTATTTAATATACAGAGGGTTTCAATAATGTTTATGTCAACAATGGCTTTCTTTACCACCTTTTCTGACCTGAAGAGATTTAATTTCCCCTATTGATGAGGATCAGTGCTATCTGCAGACAGAATTGTTAGCATGTAGCAGACAGTGAGTTCTTTAGCTAGACAGGCACTGTGGTGGTTAGTGTTGTAAACTTGACTAAATCTAGAATCACCTGGGAGAAGAGCCTTTGGCTATTCCTGCATAGAATTATCTTCATTTTGTTAATGGTATGCAGAATCATTCCCTGAACAGAAGGATAAATAGGGAAAGCAAAACTAGGATGTATTTCTTCTTGTCTGCTTTTTGACTGCAGATCCAATGGGAATCCTCCCTCCCCAAAACTCTGCCACTGTGATTTTCCCTTCCACCACAGATGGTAACCTGGAGCTGTGAGCCAGATAAATGCCTTCTCTTATAAATCGCTTTTGTCATATTATCTTCTCATAGCAGATAAGAGGCAGATAAGAGAAGGCAGATAAGAGCTAAAAGTTTTAGGGAAGAATATATGACAGCAAAAAAGGAACTCGAGTAGTCTGAACAGAATAGTCTTTAAATATACTGTTCATGTGTACATTTCTGGGAGTGGAGTGAGTATTGACCAAACTCTCTCAGGAAGTGACTTCTCTGTGTGATTTTGCTTCTTTAGTTATAACGAATATTGTCCTTTCCATTCCCTACATCCTTCATTCCTCTCCTTCCCGCCTTCTTTCTTCTTTCCATTCCTTTCCATTCCTATTACATTTCTGTTTGTCAACCTGATTTTCCTATTCATCGATATTGAACTAACTGTTATGCCCTTATGTTTTAATGCATTTATGATTGTCTATTCAATTTGTATTTGTCTGATTGTTCTGGTACTTATCATCATAGAAACTAATTCTTCAGAAGTCATCATAAATTCCTGTAGAAACTCTTCCAAATGCTTAAAGCAAACGAAGAACTACACATGTTTGCACATTTGGAATCGTTCCTGAATTTTGGAAGTCTGATAGACTTTCCAGATGTAAGTAAGTTTATCACGTTCTTATAGCCAAGCACACTTGTGATGTGTGTTGATGTTTTGTTTTCAACACTCTGGGCAATTACAAGAGTGAAACAATACAAACCAAATAAAGAACATAAAGAGGCCTTCCAGGCCCTTTCTTTCATCATCTGGGGAAGTTGGAAATAATATTACTTCTTCTGATTTCTTTTTAATCCTTTTAGACAATCTCATTCCTGCTAATACTCATATTTTTTTTTCCTATCAATAGGCATGAGAAAATCATTTAACTGTCTGGAGAAGGAAGGTTGTTTAACTCCCCACTGCAGACAGATATTCTAACATGCTTTCTTGTCATTCTCTATGGCTATAGAGCTCTTAATACAAAAAATCTGTTATTGTGTTTTATTCAATATCGATGTATTTAAGCACTTTCAATATGATAGGAAAACTATTGAAATGTATTTCTATACCACAACGCAAGCATCAATCAAAATTCCCTTAACAACAACAAACCAGAATTGCCAAACCAAGTGCTAATGCCCATTCCTTTAGCAAAACCTCATGGAGACTTACGCAGCAAGATTTCAAGACAGTCAACTACTGAAGCTCTGTTTCAAAAACAGTGACACTACCCATTAGAGTCCCAGTCAGAGAAAATGCAAACACCAACGTCTTGAGGAAAGAATGAAGTTATTTTCAAAGAAGCACAGGCCAAATCAGGTAGGTATGATAAAGCTATTTTGAGTCCACCTAATTCCTTCGGCAGTTCAAAGGTTCATTTGTGATTTAAAATATTTTATTCATTTTCCATATGTGTTTTGTTTGTTTTCTTGGCTTTTTGAGACAGGACTTTGCCATGTAGCACAGGCTGACCAAAAACTCATTATGTAGCTTAGCTAGCCTGTAACTCAGAGCCTGGGATACCTGGTCCAAATAGAGGTAGATTTCTCCCATAGATTACTTTTCATTAAATCAAGCAATACACACTTTCTTTTGCACAAATGAGTAGTGACTGATTAGGCCACTATTTATTTCTCTAGAGTTTTGATGACTAGCACAGCAGCTACAAAGAAAATTCTAGATTGCAAACTAACAGGGAAGAACATATAATATCAAATAAAAAAAATAGCATCCAGAGAGTATTACATTTGTGGCTGAAGGCAGATGTGTGGCCACACTTTTCGGTTTGGTTTATTAAACAACAAATTTCATCCTTCACTAAAATTGTTAAGTTGGATATCTCTTCCTTCGGAGCATATTCACACTTTACATTAATTTCCTGAATAAGTTTATTTTTTGTGTCTAAAGTCAGTGTGGATAAAGTTAAGGGAGAAGATTCTCAGGAGAGAAAGACCAAATGACAAGAAGAAAAGACATTATGATTATAGCAAGAAAATGTATGTATGCCCTTAACTTTTGACGTAATTTAGAACCTGCCATTTTAGCTATTGAAAATGGATACTCTTTCAAGTATATGATTTGGAGGCAGAATGATATCTCAGCAGCTATGAGCACTTGCTGCTCTTCCAGAGGACCCAAGTTTGGTTCCCAGAACCCACATATGGTGGCTTACAATCACCTGAAACTTCAGTTCCAGGTATTTCCACTCATCCTTTTTGCCTTCACAGGTTCCTCCACACACATATTGCCTATACATATACAAAGACACACACATACACATGACACATACATATATGATTTTAAAGGTTTTAAGTTTCTAATACTGTAAAATAGTTAAGTTAGAGTGTAGTTATATCTTTGGCCATCCCTCATGGTTAGAAATGATGTGACCCCTCAGAAGTTTCATGTGCTAAAGCCTTAGTTGCCAGCTGGTAGATGGGCTTTGCAGGAGCTTTGGATCAAGACTGCTTTGATCTGATTCTGGAAGTTATTCTTTGAGAAAGGCACAATTTGACAGGGTTAGTGGGAAGTGATATAAACTAGGAAGTAGAGCCTGATTGGTCTACTGAAAGTGTGTCTTTGAAGGGCATATATAGTCCCTGTGCCCTGCGTGTCTCTCTCTGTTTCTTATCAATCATGAAGAAAATCAGATTGCTCTCTCACATGATGTTTTGTCCCAGCATTCTTGGGACAGAGGCCAAGGAGCTAAGTGAACATGAATTTTAGCCCTTTATTCAGCAATTCAAAATAAGCCTTTCTTCTTTTATCTTGTTTATACAAGTATTTTATCACGCACAAAAATATATAGCTAACATAGGAAGGTAGTTTTCACAAATAAAATATATGTGTGAATCTATGGAATTTACTAGAATGAAGTCACCTTCACCAGTTTCTATGATTATTTTAAAAGAAACAATAAAAGGCCATATTTTTGTCTGTGTTACTAGTTGCAAATTGAGTCAATATATACTTAGGGAATGAGTGGAATGCATGGTAAGACCGTCCTCATATTAATAGGAAGAGTGAGTGAACTGACTCTGTAGGTGTAAAAGATCTGAAGGAAGGGGTCTGCAAATCAGATATCTGACTCATTGTGCTGGGCAAAGTATGCTCAGTGACTTGTGACCCAGTATAAAATAAGAATGCTGTGGGAGCTGAATGAAAGGCTCAAAGAAAGTCTAGGTCATGAACTTGTGCACACTGTGGATTTCTCAGAAAAGGAAATGGAATTATGCATCTGAAGACGAGCACATGCTACTCAGTCTTTGGAGGGAGTTGCTTTTCTTGAAGCTTGTAAAATTTAAAATACTATGATATTTAAAGAAAGGCACAAAGACATTGAAGGATTCTCTATTCTACTTTCTTATCATTAACATTTTCAAAGCATGTTACTTTTGCTGTAAATAACATATTTTTATAAATACTGAATATGTTATACATGACATTTAAATTATATATAATGAGTTAAAATTTAATGATATATTATAAATTATATATATTTTAAATTACATGTAATATTGTCAGAATTGAGCCCAGGGGCTTGTTCAAGCTTTGAAAGTGCTTTGCCACTTTCAAATGGGCACCTCTAGCTTGATGCATTATTAGTAATTAAATTTTTTAACTTAAGATTTTTCTACTTTTGTCATAATGTTGCTTTTGTATTCTTAGTTCCTATGCAGGTTACCATATTACATGTAGACGGCATATTTTAGGCTTTTGTTGGTAATGGAAGTTTTCCAGGGTTTCCATGGTTTTGATAGCCTTGAGAGCTTTGAGAAATATTGCAGGCAATTTGAAGTCAGTTTCCCCACTGGCCTTTGTCTGATACTTGTTCTCATGACTAGACCAGGCATTTGAGTTTGGGAGGTACAATGCCATCTTCATTCAAGGGCATGAAAGGATCTACACTACAACATAAGTTGTCACTATTTATGTGACCCTCCATCTCTTGAATGAGGTGGTACTTACCAGATTTTACAAGGGCCACATTACTCATTTTCCTGTTTCTATGCTGTCCCGTTGGGCACACAGCCCACACATATAGGCTTGAGGAGACATACCCCACGTCATGATTGTGGAGGAGCTGCATAAACTCTGTGAAATGTCCTTCATGGTAAATTTATCTGTCTTTAGTAAGAGACAGATTTGTTTATTCAAGTAATTATGTATATCAGTATGGTCCTACAAATATTTTATAGTTTGTTTAATAACCCAATGCCATTTTATGTTCCTGCTTAAATTCTTCTGGCTTTGACTGTTAGAATTTCTTTCCTTTGTTCCCTGTCTCCTGTGGTCTGATTTACTCTGCCTGTGTTTAGTTCTTCCTTATTCCTTCCCCATAAGAGGCTCCAGGTTCATCTTTATAATCTCTGTCACTGTCCTGGATTCAGTTATTTCTCAGAGGAGCTGTGAACCTCTTTTTAGGATGCATTTCTGCTTTTAGATACATTTACAGCAGTGCTTTAAAACTTTCCAAACCTGTACTCCTGTCCCTGCTACTAATTGGAGTGAACCAGATAGATGCACACATGGAAAGGATGAATTCTCACGAGTGTTGTTTTGCTCCCCATCAATTCCTAGTATGAAGTAATCTGAATCAGCACAAGCTCTTCCACATTATTAAAATCAACACAGTAAATCACATGATGTTGAAGATACCTCCATGCGATACATCCAAAGATGTCAAACCTAAATTATGATGATTTTTCTCTTTTGAATTGTAAAATTACCTTTATTTATTGATTGATTATTTTTGTTTGTGTGTGTGTGTGTAAGTGAGTGAGTGTGTGTGTGTAGGCATGTAAATGCCATGGTGTAGATATGGAGGTAAGAGAACAACTTGAAAGGATTAGGTCTCTCTTTGTGAATCATAGAGATCAACACAGGTAGAAAAGTTTGGCAGAAATCTTTATCCAATGAGCCATTGGAGCTCACCAGCTCCTCTCTTGACATTTTACTCATCTATCTATCTATCATCTATATATCTATCACTCTCTCTAACTATCTATGAGAAAAAGAAAAAGAGTTTTCTCACTATTGAAGTTTCCTATAACTGGGTCAATTGGATATACAATGTCTCTGGTTAATCAAGATTTAATGATTTACCTACTTGGTATATATCCAGAGCCTAGATCTACTGAATATTGGATTGAATATTTCACAGTTGTTTTTGGCAGAGTACCTGAAGTATTATTTGGGGACAAGGAATTATTTGAAAACTGGACGCATAGCAATTATGACAGATAAATAAGTAAAAGTTTTGTTTTTATGACAGTACAGTCCAAGTCTTCAGGAATTAACTTAGCATATTTCTTACCCATTCTGGGGAGGTGGATCCCTGTTCTTTCCAATCGGAAAAGCAATCGCCTAAGAAGAACAGCTTTAGGACCTTGAGGGTGGTACCCAGCTTTCAAGCCCATCGTTTAGATGCCGGCACATTAATCCATCACTACACACTTATCCCCCAAAGTAATTTCATCACCCTGATCCCACACCCTTGTACTTGTTTATGTTTTCCAACAATAGCATTTGTGGGTTTATTTTTCTACTATTAATTTTGAAGATTTTTCCCCCTAAGCCATTGATGCTTTATACTTTACATTTATCATACTTCACCTAAAATAGCACATTATAAACATCAAGTAGTAGATGTTAAATGTATGGTGAATATTATTAGGTATTGCTAAGGTTTTATCTCTAGGCTATATACTGTTTAATCATACGAATCATGGAATCTTTTTCAGTTAAAATGACAAATGTTTTTATGAAAACTCCCAGAGATCATTTGAGATGGATAACATAATACAATAAATAACAAAGAGCAAGGTTAAACAACTAATATGCTGGCTGAATCAAATATGACATTCAGCACCTGTCCACCAGTGTTCAGATGACTTACTGTCCTAATGTCACATATGGCTTTATAACTACTGTCTTAGCTTCTTTAGTGCTGCTATGACAAGTTAACACAGACAAGGTGAGTTATTATTTACAAAAGTTTATTGAATCACATTCTTGAAGATTTGGAAGTCCACGACTGTGTTACTATCACACCCTAAGGGCTTTACTATTAAATGAGTCTATAGATGAAAGTGAAATGCAAGAGTGAAGTCTCCAACCCCTTTCGCATCCTTGTATGTAGAATTCTCACAGCCTATTTAGCTCTTAAGGGCCCCATCTCTCTTTTACAGTAGCAATTAAATTGGGACATGAGTTCTGAAAGAAATATTCATTCTATAGTGGCTATGTACTCATTTTGTTATCTAAAGCATATTTTGTCTTTAAAATAATGAAGATGAATTCTCAACATCATGTTCAAGAGATTATAAGATCTTTGAAAGGCAATAATCAAGGCAAAATGTAGATTCCTGATTAATATTTCTGAAAGACATTTTATTTATTTTTTTCTTCTAGGGACACAATATGCTGTACTGCTGATTGCATGATTCAAGCCATTTCAGAAGGCTTTGCATCATGTTAAGTAGAAAGATGTGGGAGACTGGAAGCATTGTTCCAATTATAATATTTACAACAGCCCTCTCCTGATTCCTTAAATATGGTATTCTGGTCAACCCAGGAAAAATTGCAACATTAAACCTTCAAGGAAAGCAGGAAACCCTCAATCAAAAATGGAAAGATCATTTATCACTCAATTGCAACGGATGTTAGTGCTTATATGACAGACAAGACCATGAATTGGCAGTGAAATCAGAAAACTAAGTTTGAAATTCTCCTTTCTATCAGTTAGCTACAGAAGCTGGGCACAGTTACTGCTTAAGCCTTTGCTGTTTTACATGTAAAAGGAAGAACAATAATTCAGCGTCATGCGTTCCTGTAAATTCACTGCTATGTTACATAATCTCTGACCACAGTCAACTTTTGTATGTTTGACTAACTTATTTTTATGTTGGGTATGTGAGTGATTTGCCTGCATGTATGTAATGGGATGCTTGTGGATCCCCTGGGACTAGAGAAAGGGATGGTTGTTTGTCATCATGTGGATAATGGAAATGAAGCAAGTTTTCTCTGAAGGAGCACCAATGTTCTTAATCGATGAGGGATCTCTTCAGCCACCGTCCAGAACTTTTATGACATTTTTTTCTTCTCATGTGTTTTCTATGATGTATACAAGTTTCTTAATATTGCTTTACAGTTCATATGTTTCTGGGTACATGCAAATTCATTCATATAAATTTCCCTTATCTAGAAAAAGTGTCAAATCTAAACAAATTCTAATATGAGCTAAAGGATAATTTTTAGTCAGTACTGCGCTATCACTATAGGAAAGAACCCAGGAGAAAATGAACTGAACTTCAGTGTTTACATGGGTAAGCACAAACCATATTATGATGCAGTAAGAAGTTCCTCATTGGGTGTAGCTCTGTGGTCTTGGACTGCCTAGACTTTAGGACCGTCTGTTTCTGCTGCTGTTTATAGCATACTCAGTCTGTGATATTCTGTCATAGAAACAGAAAAGAGAGTCAGAGAGTAATTTAATATGTGTACCTTAGCTTTATGGATCAGGGTATATGATATTTGTGAAGAGAATAAATAGATCATATGTATTCATTACATATTACATATTGTCATATTTTCACATTTGACTAAATAAAACATTTCTCACCTTTATGGTGTGTACATGTGCTTGTGTGTCTCAGGGGGGTTGTTTGATATCCATCCCTGCTGGCCTCAAATTTATAGAAATCATCTTGCTTCAGCCTCCTAAGTTAAAAAATTGCAGGTGTATGCGCAATACGCTCTCACATCCATTTCTTTGAAGCAATCATTTTGTTTATTTTTATCTGAGAAAGATAAAGTACAATATCTGTGCTTTGGCAATTAGAATTCACAGGCCACCACAGATGGTGGCTGTCCCCTCCTGTTCAGTCACCTGGATCATTTTAAACAAATTTATATTTATTTTTTCTTCTGGAAAGTTTCTAATCAAATCTGGAAAATCAACTCTGTCAAATATTCTCTGTCCACCCTATATACCAATTGTATGCAGAAATAGAAATGGAGGGAATCATGCCCTTGAAATGTGAGTAAAGCACCGCTCAGTTAGTACTACAAGGTACCAATCGTTACTTCAGTTGAACAGATGGAAGAACAATTACAGATGTGCAGCTGTTTTCTAACATCAAATTCTCTGTGGAGAAACTGGGGGTGATTGCTATGTCAAAGATGTATTTTATCTCACAAAATAAAAGCGTGAGGTATGTAAATTTACTAGCTAGAAGCAGAGACATTGGAAATCGGAGTATAGTTTTGTTTACATTAAGAAATTACAGTTATTAGCGTAAATCATCCAAATCATAAATTATCATAATAGAAGCATCTCTGTAATAAAAAGCTGCCATTCTATTACCACATAGCTTTATTTCTATAAGACTTTATTAGCAATGAATATCAAGCAGGCCAAGAGATGTAATATATTGCTTAATGCGGTATTGTTGAATGGAAAACATACCCCATGAATATGCAAAATGTATTTCCATACATAAAAAAGCCTCTATAAATATATGTCTAGTAATACCAACATAGTTATATTATTTTCTTAGCATACTTCAAATCACATATACCTGTCGCTATCTCATATTTAAGATGCATTTCTGTTTTTTCAAGAAATGGAATTATATGTGAAGATGTACTCTGGGGATCTTTCATAGACCGGAAGACATTTGTGGAAGAGATGAGTAGGGAGAAGAGAGAGGAAAAAGGAGACTCAAGGCGGCGGAGGGGGGAGTGTTTGATTTTTACATATGAACTTTAAACCTTCCTACAATCATTACTGTGGCATATGATCTCCATTGCAAATATAAATAAAAGAGCCCCAAATGAAGAGAGCTCTTCTCTGGTCACCCATTATGTGAGGACTTAACTCATCCTTCTGGACCTCATGTTCTGGTTTCCTGGAAGAGAATGGAAATGACCATGGAAACTGGATAAGCAGACCTGGAGGCAGGTAGTCTCATGGCCACAGAACTTCTTGCCTTTTCCTTCCTTATCAGAACTTCACGTAGTCTTGCATGCGAAGATCTGTTTTTTAATAACAAGTATTCTCTCCTGTTCTTTGTCAGTTTGTAGACTTATCAGCATGGCAAGAACCAAACTACCCAAAACCCTACACTATGGTGAATATTTCAATTATGAGTAAACTAGGTTCCCTGTTTAACTCAAAGAAGTAGTAAGAAATCCTGCGTAGTAAAGACTGTGGGAGGTAAAACTTGACTCTTATCTTAGATGAGAGAGTGAGGAGATATGAGGGAAGGTCTCACACTGCAGGCTACATCTCTGCTTCCAGAAATCTAGATTGTTTTTCTTATCAAATATCATTCATCACCTACTGTAAGTTTCACCTGGCAAAATTCTTTATTATTATTATTATTACTATTTATTATTGCTATTTTTATTCTGTTATATTTGTGCATGGGTGGTCTTGTGTGTGTGTGTATGATGTGTTGCAATTATGCTACAATATTCTTATGAAGGTCAGAGATCAACTTTCTGGCACTGTTCTCACTTTTACCTTTTTGTAAGTTTTTGGAATTAAACTAAATTCGCCAGACTTTCTTGACAGGTGACTTTACCTGCTTGGTCATTGTGCTAGCTCTGAAATTTTCTCCTAGCTCCCAGTAATGCGCTGTTGAAGATCACGTCTTTAACACATGGGTCTAGATGAATGTCCCATATCCAAACCATAGCACTTCATTCATATTAGTTAAAAGCCCCCTCATTTGTATAGAAGGCTATGAGTCATTGGTTGAAACTTTTTGCTTACAATTCCAACATCCAAAATGTTTAGTTTTTGACGCAGGCTGGTTTCTCTTGATCCCGTTCCATCACTGCTAATATTTCCTCCTAGTTTAAGATAGGAGTTAATACCACAAATGTTGGGAATCAGGTTGTTTTTTTGAATACATATTTTAGCTTGAATTCTAGTTGTGGTACTTTGAACAATATTGAATCGTGTGTCCGTTTACTTCTTCATGTGAGATGAAGATAAACACGGTAGATTTTGCTGAGGACTAAAAGATGCTGTTTATCACAGACTGGGGGCAGCACAAAATCTGTTGTAAATTAGCTACTTGATTCTGTTCAAACTAGACCAAGAATATTAAGTATGATTTAAATTTCTTGCAAAGCTCATCAACACAGGGTTGTCTTTCTTCCTCTATTTACCAAAGATAAAAAGGAAGAATAGACTAATGTCTCAGGAAACAAAATCAAGCAGCCTTCCTTGCACCGGAGGGTGAAGTGTCTTATCAGTCCAATCATCACTTTGTTCTGTTCAATGTAGGAAATTAGAGAGTTGATGAGATGCCACAAGATTCCATATTCTCTCCCCCTGCAAAGAACGCTGTGTCTCCACAACTAATTAGGTAATCTCTGATTGATGGCATTCAGAACTCAGCAAGGAGGAATATGTAACTCTGTATGTACCAAATCTTCTAGAATTATTTCTAAAGGAAGTTAGTGCAAATATTCATGTTCATTATATATTTTCTGGGACTTAATTTATGATGACTCTTGAATTTCAGTAGTCAAAGATAGTTTACAACTATGTATAGTAAAACTCTGTGTAGCAAGGTGCCTACAAGAGGTAATTGTTTTGCGAGATTGCAGTTGTCCTGTATGGTCCGTATTTTGGCTCTTCCCCTCATTAATGTGTGGTCAAGGGTGAATCATAAATCCAGTTCTTTCATCTGAGATTTTAGTCATATTTTACATTTAAGGGATATTGAAAAGATTAAATGAGATAACACAGAAGTATCCACACCATGCATGGTACATATATGCGCACATTCGTATACATATATGACATGCTCCGTCTTAGTTCTTTTTAATATGAAGGCTTTATGCTAATTACTGTGAGGAGTGTTGGGGAGCTTGGAATCCAGGGACCTCTATGAAATCAAGCTAATGCAAGTGGAATGAATATAAGTTATATATGCTTTGCAGAGTGTAGAGCAGGGAACACATTACCACAGCTCTTCACATGCTAGTGCAGTACTTCATGGATGTTCATTTCTCTTGTTTCTCACATTCTAAAGCTGCCATCCTCACCCCTATTGTGAATGTGAGCACACTGAAGCTTTAAAAGAAAGGAAGATCATGGCAGTCAGATTCAAGGCAACATTCACTCATCAACAGTATTCACACTTTCCACATTCTACTGTCCTTCCTAGGTTTATTCTGTCAGAATGGGTTTGGGTAAAGCTTAACTGATCTACATGCAATGACTTTCTGAAAAACCTTGAGTGGTTATTAAGTTGCTGAAAAGGAGATAAAGGGACTGAATTTCAACTATGCAGGTGTGCACACACACATACACACACATCATATACACTACTTACAATTACCTATGGACTTCTTTTATGTTGTGGAAATTATTTTCTATTAGCAGATTGTAGAAAAAAAGTAGTATATTAAAGATTGTCATGTGTTTATTTATGTCTGGTTTTGGCGAATGTATGCCAGTTTTTGTAGCCCTAAGCTCCATCCAGACTATTAAAATTGCTCTATACTTAAGATATATGCATGATGATTTGATGCATATATGTATTGTGAGTTGATCATCAGTATTACAAATAATTCATATAGCATCACCTCCCACAGTTACCTTCTTCTGTGAGATCCCTGTGCTAGGAACTTTCAAGAATAGAATAGATTATTACTCCTATAGCCTATTCATTGATTACCAGTTCCCAGGTACTTACTTAACTAATAACCAGGCTTTTGCACTTTTTGACCAATATCTGATCCTTTTCTCCAAGTCACAGCTTGTGACTTGCACTAGGATGTTGACTTTTTATTCTAAATATAAATAATATTGTGAAATAATTAATTTTTAGTCTGGCTTGTTTTCATTAAAGGTCCTCAAGTGTCATCACACAGTTGAAAGTAGCAGATTTTCCTTTTTAAAACTCTGAATAATGTTCCCGTGGGGTGTGTGAGTGTGTGTGCAGCACATCATTCTCGTCTCTTATTGTATGGAGGGATGCTTTTATTGCTTCAAACTGAGCCACAAAACCAATTTGTTTTCTTAATGGAGTACTGGCAATTGTTTGAAATCACACAGTGTCTTTGTAACATTCCAACTCGACTCATGTGAGAATGCAGGAGTGTAAATTCAAGGCTTTCTAGGAAGGATAGTCATAATGGTGAAATCAATTTTGAGGGTGAGGCTAGACATTGATGGTACTTTTCAGAAAGGGAAGGAGACAGTAAATGTAGGGATAAAAAATAAGCATGTGTCATTTATCCTTCGAGTTTAATTCAGTAATATGTATGAAATACTTATTCTAAAGTAGGCAGTTTAAATTTAAAGTTTTATTAAATAATGATCAATGTAGGCACTCTATGAACTAGAAAGAGAAAGATTGGAGCAGAGAGAGACAAGAGGAAAAGAGGCACATACAGATATGGAGAGAAATAACTGTGTTAAAGAAATAAGGTACATAATTACGAAGAGTTAAAAAGCTAACATACCCACATAAATTTGTAAGAGCTAGCATCATGCAGAGAGTGTTAAATACTTTGTATTTTGTAAATCTTAATCTTAAAACAAATATATTCTATCCAATTTAGAAGAATCACCCAGAGGTCCATGGGCTTCTCATGATATTTTTAAAAGCCTTCACTCTTGTTTATACAAGTGAGTTGTAAAAACTTGTGCACACAGTCCAATCTTAATGCAAGTGGAAATGTGGCTGCATTTGGAAGGTGGAACAACAGTTGTGTTGTGTTTGCTCCCCTTGTGGCTAGGGGAGCTGTCCCTCATTTCCCAGGGCATGGGATGCTGTCTCAAATCTCATGGGAAAGTGACATTGTGAATGAGTCCATAACCTTCAGAAATGCACTTTTCTTAGGGATAAAGAGCATTCAGCACTATGCCTCACAGAAGGAGCCTGTTCTCCCTGAGCAGATGAGTACATTTCACTGCTTGATCCGCTTATGACAAAAACAGCAATTTAATTCATATCCGGTTAAGCGTGAGCTTCAATAACGGTGATGGCATTGAATCTATAGCCTGCCTGTCACTGACAATACTTGAAATAGAGCACTGTAAACATTACAACTGGGAGATTCCCTCAACAGCTGTTGAACCTTACTGTAAATGTCTATTAACTCGGAGGAGGGGTTCCTGTCTGACAGTTTTGCAATACTTCTGTGTTCAGGGGACAGAGACTAGACTTACTTAGACAATCACAATAGGGACAACTGTGTTTTTCTGGAAGTGATGTATTTTACAGAGATGCTTATAATTTACATTCAAATTTGGAAGCAAAAATGCATTCTTCGAAAAATATTATTTCAGCAGGGATTCTTTCAAGTAACTGGTGAATGCTATTTTTCTATACATAGGCAGCACTCAACCATGTGGCTTAAATTCTACAAAGATCCATGCTCTCCCATGTGGGAATAACTCACATCAGGTTATATTACTTTTCTCTTTAAGCGTCACCTCTGAATTACATTTTAGTAATTTTTGCAGGTCTGTGATTACTGTATTAATTTTTGTAATCATCTTTCCCACAAATTTTCTAAGAAGTACAATTGTGTTTATGAAAACACTCACATATTATTTTCTATAATCTCTTCATGGCCAAGATCTGCTGAAGTATCTCAGTCTTTATGTTCAACACAGAAGCATACTTTCATAAGGCTCTTAATATTCCCACTGTTTAGATGGAATACTGCCTCATCAGGCAAGGCACTAGAGTCATTAGACAGAACTATTGTGGGAAATGGTTCTGAAAGACCATAGGAAACAAGGGTTATACATACCAAAAACTACTCCTAAATGATGCAAGAACAGCTTGCAAAATGCAACATTATCTGTTGTTCTGTTTTGTGTAAGTGTAGTTTTTGTGGTGTCTGACCATTATCAACAATGACTAGTATAAATGGTCTCCTTACTCCACAAAAATTGATCATTGGAATATCTTTACTAGAGTGGTTTCCTATTGAAACATTCTGTACTCTATGTGCCAAATCCTTGGATGCAATGCTCTGGGAAAATTCTAGCTAGTTCTATTTATTGCTTTTGCAATTTTAAATTGAGGCAGTGAAGAAGCATAGCTAGTCTCTGGTGTGTGAGGCTTGATTATCATACACTTATAAGATCAAAACCCATGATTTTTTTTTTTTTTTGGACAGGACCTTCTAAGTATACTCAAGATTCTTACAAGGGCTTGGCCCCTTCTTAAGACTTCTAGGACTTTGCCTCTGGTCCTCTTGAGATTTTAGAAGTGGGCCACTGTTGGGGGTTGCAGCATTCAGGGCCAACCCAAAGGGGGATCAAAGACCTCCACCAAGGATGAGGGAGCAAGTAGATGCAGAGTCAAGACACCGACTTCGGGAGTTGAGCAGAAAGCCAGCAGTGGTGGTCTGTTGCAAACTCATTTTTTCAAGAAAGAGCAGAAAGTCTTATAGGTCTTGTTAGCCAATAGCCTTACGGGGTGGGGTCCTGACTACAGCCAATCACAGTTTTTTCCCAAGTGGATCGGGTTCCCTCTAGGTGCTGAGCAGAAACTGGTTTCACAACCAACCAATGTGGAGCCCCACACCCAAGAGAGCCATTCCTCCATTCCTCCTGGCAGGTGGCCTAGCTAGGCCCACCCTTCATTAAGCCCAACAGGCCACATACATGTTCATCCTAAGACTGATCTTAGTTCACATGGTCATTATTCAAGTAAAAACCTACTGCCATCTGTATGTTGTTACTTTTCTCATTGATGTGACATATATCCCACAAAAAGCATCCTAAGGGATAGTTTATTTGGCTCACCATTTAAGGGTAGTGTTCTTTGAGAGACAGAAGACACGGAAGGCGAGCACGGGGTGAGTGGGCACACTGCATTGGCAGTGAGAATGCAGAGAGAGAAGTGCTTCTGCTCAGCTTGCTATTTCAATTTTACTCTGTCTCATTCCCCAGCCGTGGAATCTTGCCACTCACATTCCGAGCGCATTTACTCTGTTAAAGTTATACCTCTCTGGTAATGACTTTATTAATAATGGTCTCGAGGAATTTTCTCCTTTGTGACTCCAAATTTTCTCAAGTTAGCAAGACCAATCATTAAAATACCTAAGAAAACTATTTTCTTCACCTCATATACCCTGTAAATTATACTTGAGACCCCAATAGCTTGTTCTTTAATCTATCTCTGATTTGTTTTAACTTACTGCAAAATAAAACACAGACACATTCTATATTCTCTTTGAAACATCTTTTGCTAGTTACTCAAAATCATTATGCACATTTTATGCTGGTTCAAATTACTCAAGGCAAAAATTTATTAAATTTTTGCAACTACATAGAGTCTTTTTTTTCCACACCTTTGTAATACTATTTCTCACATCTCCCCAGTTTTCACCAATCAGAGCCCTTTTAGCTTACACCAAATATCCTTTTAAGGCTTTTTTTCTGTTTTTTTTTTTTTTTTTTTTGTGTGTGTGTGTGTGTGTGTGTGTGTGTGTGGCCATAATGGATACACTGCCTATTTTAAGATGTTTGTCTATTTTTAACTTGTTTTGATATAGTTCTCATAATTACTATTATTGTCAAACCAACTATTCCAGGAGTCGGTGACACAAGGTGCCTTCTTAACATGCACATGGATATTGTGGGTTAAGAACTTTGACCATGTACAGTACAGACTGATTTACAATATCAAGGATTTCAGGTGGTAAGATTTGATGTGGCAGCTAGAGTCAGGTGAGGGGCCATGTTTCACATGTCGTGATTTGGATCTCAGAGCAAACCAGAGTGCTTGCAAATGACAGTTAATGCATCATGGACATCTGAGAAAATTTGATTTTCTTGGTTGCCTTTGTAACTGAGCCACAGAAGTTGATAGTACTGCCTTCAACATTCTTCTTTGTACAGTGTCATCCTAGATCTAACCCAGTTCAAAGAAATGATGAATCTCTAATCTTTCAATGGAGAAAGTATCAAGATGACACAGAAGAATACATGTGGAATAAAATATTTGTTGAATCTTTCCTTACAATATACATTTAACTCATTAGTTACCAAAATACCACAATACATGTTATATTTTCAGTAAACATAAGAAGATAATCTATTGTACTAGTATCGTACATAAATCTATTTTGTGTATGAAATCTATTGCCAACTTTAAAAAATGAATCTTTTCATGAATAATTACTTACATTTCTAGCATTTCTTGCTGTTCTAGATCAAATGAGTCATTGTACATATACTTTACGTGAGTTGCAGAGAAGCAGAGTTTGGACCCTGGCCATGTAATACAATTTGTTAAGTGTAAAAATTAAAAGTCACATTTTATCTGTGCTCAGTGGTTCTTCTATTCAAGTAAATAGCTTTTCTTCTGAGATTTTTTTTAGTATATTTTCATAAGGAAATAACTTCCTAGCAAACTGTGTAAATGAAAAAATTTCAAAGTGATTTCATATGAATAAACTAAAGTTGATTATAAGCCACTAAAGAAAGAAAATTTTATTTGAATGTGTAATATATTAGACAAGTTCCTGTTATTGTGATAAAGCATCAAAGAGACTATTGAAATGGAGGAATTGATTATTTTTTCTCATGGTTTCAGAGGATTTGGTCCATGGCTAATTGGTTCAAATTTTGGCTAACTGTTCATCACACAACTATTAGGGGATATTGAATACCCCAAACCATAGAAAGTCAGTCAATTGTATTTTCAAAGATGTTATCCATTGAGTAATGATTCAGACATTGTTGATTCATTTTAAGTACAGTAATGAATTCAATGTCTCCATTTAATAAAGTAAAATCAGAATTAAAAGTAAAATTGCCAAAGTCAGGTTTGGTGGTGCACACCTTTAATCCCAGCACTCAGGAGGCAGAAGCAAGTAGATCTCTGTGAGACCAAGGCTAACCTGGTCCATATAGCAAATCCCAAGCCAGCTGGGGCCACAGGGAAACCCTATCTCAAAACAAACAAGCAAACAAAACAAAACAAAATAACATTGAATTTTCATGCAAGATAGTAGTGAAACTCTTGTGGAAATCTGTGTATGATAGACCAAAATATAATAATAAAATAATATTGTGCATTTGTTCTCAATCTTAAAAAAACATGACTAAAGACAGAATACCAACCTACCATTACTTTCTATGAATAAAATCTAGCTAACTGATCTAACATTATTAGAGACAAAGAAAACTGAAAAGGTAACTTGTTCTCTCATCCTCTTTGACTGTCAGCATCAGATGGTTGTGCAATAAAGACTGGTCTGATGAGAGATAAAACTCGAATGAATACAATGAAAATTACTTGGGGAAAAGTGTATTTATATTGAACAAACCTCAAAAATAATTCATAATTTTATCAATATTTATGACAACAACTGTCAGTAAAATATAGTTTAAATATTAGGAAAGTAGCAAGATTATTAATCTTCCCATATCTGAAGTTGTTAACTGATACTGATATCAAGGATTACTGGAGAAAATGAGTATAGTAGTTGCTGAAGCTATTTTGACAGCCGTTTAATATACATGTATATGCATATGCATATATATGTGTGTGCAAATACAGACATGGATCTATTTATACATACACATCTATGATAATTGAATGCATCAATGTTGTTTTACCTTCTTATCCTCCTGTGAATTTATTATAAGAACATGCTTGAAAATGTTAAGGTATAAGTTAGAGAATTCTGCAATATATCCATAGAGTAGAGAAACATACAGAAAATTAAAGCTGAAAATGATTAAATAATATATCATGGTTGAATACAATATCTATATGGATTTCTATTTTCTTTAACAGTTATTTTATGTTTTTTTAGGTTTATTTTGCTTTAAATAGTGTGTAAACATTTGTTTGTGTGCATGTGGGTTTATGCACATAAGAGTATAGGTGCCCATGGTTCTGAGAGCTGAACTCAGGTCCTCCACAAGAGCAGTAGGTACTTTTAACTGGTGAGCTATCCTCCAGCCCCTCACTGTTACTTCACTATAAATTAAAAATATTTAATCATAAAGAAATACTGTGTATCCATGAGAAAGACTGTTGGTTTTTTTCTTCAAATAAATAATAGGATTCAGGTCTCTCTTTCTCTTTAAGGGAATGTTCTCATTTGTCATAGAAGAGATGCAGTCATCTGGTCCCTCTTGACTCACTTTAGCCTACAGGATGAGGAGAACAGCATGGAAAGATAAGCAAGAATATGCAAAGAAGCATGCTTTATGCTGCACTGTTAGAATAAATTTGACAAACTGTGTAATACCATGAAGAATTTTAATGGTTTCTTTGTTTGGGGTGTGTAAGTGTGTGTGTGTGTGTGTGTGTGTGTGTGTGTGTGTGTGTGTGTGCGTGTGCACATGCAAACCTGTTGATTAAATACACATACCATGTTCATGTGTATGTATAGATTAATTAAACTAAAATAGCTCCACCCTACCCAGAAACCTTGTTAAATTCAAGTAGATTGTGACCTCCCCATGATAACAGGTGATAACAGGTTTTGCCGAGTATGTTTTTATTTCACTGTGGCTAATATAATCAAGAAGTAGTCTCCTAGAAGATGTTATGTTGGACCTTTGGTATGTTCTCATGATTTACTTCCAAAGTTAGATGGGATACCAGTTGCCAAATTTACCACCCAATAAAATAATAATTGAGTCTGTTTAATTCAATCAAGATCTCATTCAGTTTAGAGCACCTTCTTTCCTTCCTTCCTTCCTTCCTTCCTTCCTTCCTTCCTTCCTTCCTTCCTTCCTTTCTTTCTTTCTTTCTTTCTTTCTTTCTTTCTTTCTTTCTTTCTTTCTTTCTTTCTCTGTTTCTTTCTTTCTTTGTTTCTTTCTTTCTCTATTGATTTTACCCTGTGCATTACTACCATACCACTTTTCAAATGCAAGTTCTGCTAAATTTCTGGTCCGTTCTCTGTTCATTCCGGCGTCTCTTTGGTGTTTTGTCTCCCAGTTTCCCACTCCAGTTGGTCTCAGACAGCCTTCTGCAACAATTCTAATAGTAAACACCAGTTTGTATTTTATTCATCTTAATACAATGCTGATCTTAGGGCCATATATCTCAACTATGTTTTTCTGGGCTGTGAACTGGACTTAGGAGTGTCAGAAGCACTCTTTCTGGAGCGAAACTATTTTGCTATAATCATCTTCTTTGAATTTCTGCTGATAGGATTCCCTTCTCAAGTTCTAGAATCTTCACAGTGCAGCAGATTTGTACTTTATGAGTGGGGAAAGAATTGGCATGAGATTTCATCTTCTGAATGCTTCTTCAGAAATCATGTCTGGTAGGAAAACCAACTGCACTATCCAAGGTGATTTTAATAGACATAGATAAACAAATGAATACATAAACCCATCCGTACACACATACATGAATACATAAATATTTAAGTTTAATACTTGCGTATTGGCTTTAATATGCTGGAAAATACTTTTACAAATGATCCCAGAAATGTAAGTGCAGTTCTATCATGTTTAAAGGAGCAAGCTAACATTTTTACTATATTTTTATTTAGTTAGTTTGGGAGGATAGAGGTGGGGATCTGTGCCGCAATGTAGGAGGTCAGAGGGAAAGTTGAGGGCTCCATTCCATTCCAAGGACTGAACTCAGATTGTCAAACTTGGTGATAAGAGCCTTTATCTGCTAATCAATGTTGCCAGCCCCAAACTAAGCTTTTGAGTCTGAACTTCCAGACTTGTGGCTGACAGCAACATCCACTGAGATATTGTATCCTGAACACTAGGCACCCTCCTCAGGCCATCTTTTTTTATTTTCTTCCATGCTCTGGTGTGTATCAGTGGTGTCTTGCATTAAAAGCTTGAGCCCCACAGGAGCATGGCTATAAGATGCTGCTGATGGCCTTTAGGAGACAGGGTTTTTCTGAGTGCTCTCAGGTGTTTAGGGGCATCTCCTCAAAGGAGAGCGTGGGATTCAGGCCTATTCTCTTCATCTCTTCTTTCTGGCTCATGAGGTGAATCATTTGCTCAGACATACCATCTCACCATGGTGTTCTGCTTTGTAAGAAGCCCCAAATCAAAGGCAACAGATTCTTAGAACTTCCAGAAACGTCAGACTAAATAAACCTTTTGTCTTGATATACTAATTGCTTTCAGTATTTCAATATAATGATAAAATGCTTATTATTCAATTCACACATTTCACCACTTTGTTTTGAACATATCTCTTTAATAGTTTTGCAATACATACCATTTTTAAAAAAATGAGCATTTCTGAGGTTTCTCATCCTACCTACATCTGAAGTAGTATCTCTATTACTTTCCTGTCTTGTATACACATATGTGAAATCTGTCTTTTTTCTCAGCCTGCAAGTATCATTTTCTAAAGGAAAAGAAAACACAATTCATTTTACACTCCTGCTTAGAGGTTTTGTTGCTTCCCCCATAAAATATCTATTAAAGAATTGGAACTCTTTCTTATGCTTTTATACCAGAAATAAGGAGTGGCTCATTCTTCAAACTTGATCTTCATTGCCTGATTTCTCCCCTCATTAAGTCTTTGTCTTAAGACACAAGCAAAAGACATAACCCTTCATAAACATGATTTTTTTTTCTAAAGTGAATTTTTTTTCTTGTCTTGGCTCTTTACTAAACTAAATATAGAAAATGGCATCTTTACCTTTTATGAAGAATTTTAAAAGTCACTATTTTTCAGAAAAGATAACAACAGCTAAGGGTTCCTGGGTTGGGTCTAAAGTTGTCTGTGTTGGAAAAGGAGCAGCTCCTTCCTAGGCCTTTCACCACTGTGCCTGCATTTCAGCATTGCATGCTGGGAGCCAGAAGCTGCCTTCATGTACTTGGCAGAGAGGAAGAGAGACCCTGGAAGGGCTGCCAAATTTTGAGCAGAGGAGCTTTCAGATCCAGAGCAGGGATCCTTAAGGACCAATGGACTCAGTCCGCCAGCTTCATGCCCAAGGACTTGGCAGACACAGAGCTGTCCTCATTAAATCCCGTTTGGATCATGGCACTTTTTTATTCGTATCCAGCTGTAGCCAAGGAAAAATACAAATGATAGGACACACACACACACACACACACACACACACACACACTCGCAGGTATTTAACCCAGAAATAAGCAAAACATCAATCCATTCTTAATTGTCTGCGGAAAGCTGTACAGGTAATCATGCCTCCTGAGTCTGCCTCTTACATCTGTTTTTTTTGTTTTTTGTTTTTTGTTTTTTTTTTCTTCTTACTGCCCTAATTATTCCCCACTTAAAAAATCCCCCCACTGGTTTTAATTAAACTTTCTGTGGTTTCAGCTTCTTTGCCAGCCAGGTTTCCTTTCTCGTTCAAAGCCCAGCCTCGTTCTTGTGTCTAAGCAATGAGGTTACCAGGGAAGTTTGTCAGATCCCTGTTTCTTCTGCAGTTTCTCTCAAACTCACTCTGTGATTTCTTTGATTCGTCACTAAGAGCTCAGCCCTAAGGAGGGTCTCTGTTTTCCCAGATTAGAGTGGCAGCTGCTGTGCACACAGATCCTCCCGTAACTTCCCCTCATCTTTCCCTTTCTAATTGAAATGCACTTCCCTCTCATTTTGAGTTCACAAAGACTATTAAATCTTGAATTTAGTACTCTGTGGTTTTTGCATTCCCTAGAAAATATCTACAGCTAGTCCTAGAATGCTGGGTGAGCTGGGGTCTCCTGGAAAGTAAGAGATGCTTTTATGATTGGTGCAGTGCTATTTTCCTACATGTTTGCGCTCTATATGTTGTAATGAAACAATCACAAAGCCATTGCCAAGGTCAGGAAAGGTGCTCCATTATGAAAACTCAGTCTTTGGTTTTATGTTTTTCGTTAAGTGAAATCATTTAAGGTTAAATTCTAATGGGCATCTTTTCTTAAGTAGTATATTTTTCATTCAGAGGACTGAAGAAGGATGTATTTGGCAGGAAATATTTGTTGCCAAATGAAAAGGAAAGAAAGAATCCTGTGTACTTTTTGAAGGATATACTATGTAAGCATGGAAGAGACACAAAGATGGCCAAATGCTGGCCAGAGGCCTTATTAAGAACAGGATTTCAAAGCAGAAGGACTGACTGAAATAGATAATAGAACAATGGGATTCTGAGAAAGGTCTTTGCATGGAGAGGCCCATGTTATTCAAAAGCCTCTCTCAACACATAATTGTTGTTGTTGTTTTTCCTATTCTCTGGTCATTGGTATCTGTTTCATTCTTCTCCTTTCCTTGATTTCTTTCTTTGTCTTTTCAAAGAAATGGAATCCTTCAAGGCTTAGATGTTTCCTCAGTACAGTGGGCTAATAGAAATTATTAAAAATCTATTCCAAATTAGGTAGTTCTGAACAAGATAGATTGTTTGAAATTCTCAAATAAAATAAAAATTATATATATATATATATATCTGTTGCAAGTTGTTGGGAAGAATCATATTCACTCAGCTAAGGTGAAGAGCTTATAGCTAGTTCAAAGGTGGCAATGGCACAAGCGTCGAAATACTGAACCCAATTTTAGTAAATACTACGAGGACAAAATATTTGAGAAGGAACTCTTGAAGTCAAGGGCAGATGGTGTTGGTAAATATGGGTCTAATGAAGGAAATATAAGATTTAATGGAGACCTTGGTTTTCCAATTCACCTTTAGTCTGGGAGAGTGAACTCAGCACAAGATGCTCCATTTACAACCTTCTAGGATTCATTAACTCCTATCTGGGTGTGGGGTAGGGTGGGACAAAGCACAATATCTTAATCTAAGTGTTCAGATGCAAATAACTTGAACAATTAGACTTGCATTTGACTAGCTGGTTGCTCTTTCAGATTATAAAATTATACAGATTTGCTTATTGCTTTTTGGAATTCCAGTAATTTATTTTCTTGGTACGGTATAGGGGATGGGAAGTAAATGTCATAATAATCCAAGAGGTAAATGTAAAAAACCTCTCAGAAAGCTACATTTCCTCTGTGTATGTGTGTGGGTTTGTGTATGTGTGTTTGTGTTTGTGTAGACAAGTTGATTGAGTGCTGGGACAAATGTGTGACATCATTCTTAGATGTGGAAACTTTTAAGGACGTATATTTTTTTTTCTAAACCACAAATTCTGAATGTCAGATAATACATATCTTCAAAAATGCTTACTTAAGTGAAATATTCACACTTAAGTTACAAAGAGCAGACCAAAATTCATTCCCCGTGATGGAAAGCCATTATGAACACATTCTGACCGAGTTAGTATGTCTATTAGAAGCCTATTCTATGCCTGGAAGTTTTGATTACAGGAATCTTTTTGTTTTTCCATGTCAACAACTGCAGTAAAACTTCATAAAATTAATTTTCATGTATAATGTATAATCAATATACAATAAACATAATTCATTAAGTCATGTTTACAATGGGAATAATACCACTTTAAAAACTTGAAGAGCTGAGTCTACTCTTTGTATGTTCTGTATTCGTTCCTCTGATACTTCTCCCACCCATTAACTTTGATGGCATTGGACATTTTGTTCCTAAGTCATTTGTGATGCTGATTCTTCTGCTATGTACACGGTGATATTCTAGCTTTCCTCCTAAAATCAGGATTCCCTGGAACTGAATACTTGACTCTCAGATCCCTTGTATGGTTATGCTGAAGAGCACAATGACATTATCAATTCTGAGATTCTGTGTTTCTGCCACAGAACCTATGGTGTCATGTCAGTGGTCCCCTTAACATGACTTCGTTTTCAACATGGAACAAACTCATTACTCCATAACCCCATGTCAGAACACATCCGCTGTGCCTTCCTACAGATATGGATAACAGCTGCTTGTCTTATAAGGCAGACAGCTGTTTGCCCTGTGTGGCTCCAGAGGTTACAGCAGCTTTTGTCTTTGGTGTAAAGATGACTCTTTACCCTTTGGATATTCAGATGACAAAGTTCCATAAGGTAGATGCAGTCAGGCTTCAAAATGCTGATAATTTTGAAGCATCGCATTTCCTCTTTCCTGGCCTGGTGAGGTGAAACCATCTGGCTTTTTGCTTGCCTGTTCTGATTAAAATTATTCTCACTGCTCGCTTCACAGGGTTTGTATCTGGGCAATTATTTTCCTTTCTTTCTTTCTTTCTTTCTTTCTTTCTTTCTTTCTTTCTTTCTTTCTTTCTTTTTTTTAATATCAGGATACACAGGACTTACTGTGTCCTGATTGTACAATGTCACTGACTTATCTATCAACATGTTAGCACATGAACACATATGAACAAGTTTATTCTCCAATATCCTATGACTAAAATCACATAATTATTGAGTGGATTTATTTTCCATAAGCAGTACTGAAAGAATGTGGCTTACTTAGCCTTATTCCATTTTGGAAAATGCCCCATAAATCTCTATTCTTAGAATTTGAAACAAAAGAACTGTTCTGTTCTTTGCTTTTTCACTAAATATTTATTTTCATATTTAACTATGTATATGTTCTCTCTATGTATGTATATTGTACATGTATGTGAGTGTGATGTTGACACCAGAAGGGGATGTTGGGTTCTCCAGAGCTTGAGTTACAGGCAGTTGTGAGCCAACTGATGTGGGTGCTTAGCATCAGACTCTGGGTCTCTGGAAAATCAGCAAGCACTCTTAACCACTGAGGTTTCTCTCCAGGCCTAGAGCTGTTGATTTTATTTACAGATAATATAAATGCCGAAGAAAACTTTTTCTACTAGAGATAGAGATATTTGACATTTGCAAATTTAAAAAATAGAAGTAAGCAACTATTAAATTGATTTTAGCAAGAACTATTTTTTGTGAATTTTCCTTTTTTATTCTCCTTTGATTAATTTTCTATTCTATTCTTCTCAGGATATCAATTTCAGAAACCTATTAGTATATCAATAAATTAACTTAATGATTCCTATATTATATATTAGTTAATTTGTTTTTGTTTTGAAAAAGGGTCTTGCTATAGAGTTCTGAGTAGTTAAGAATTCACTGTGAACAAGGAATGGCCTTGAACTTAGGGAAAAATTTAGAATCCATTTCATTGCTCAAATTACAAGAATTTGCTACTATGCTCAGCACAAGGTTTCTTTTAATTGACTAATTTTGTTATTTGACAATTTCAATATATGTCTAATCGATGCTGATTAATCTCCCTCTTTTTATCTTTCTCCCATCTATATGACCCTGACACTTTCTTTACCAGAACTTTTCCTAGACAGATGACTATTGGTTTGGATTTGTAATCCATTTAGTTTAACTTACACACAGCTGTCTGTATGCTGCTCAGGATCTTGTCACACTCATGACCAGTGCTGAAAATATCCTTCATAGGTACCTTATCAACAAAATGTAGTCCAATTACATCAACTTCTTTCAGTCACTGAAAAGAACTTATAAAAGTATGTGTGTTACAATTGTTGTGATGTGTGTGTGTATGTGTGTGTGTAAACATACGAATGTGTGTGTCAGGTTGACTAAAGTTAAAAGTGCCATCAGGAGAAATTCAGGCTTCACTCCAAAATTCTCATACTCTAATGAAAGAGAGACAAGTTCAGAATGATAAGAACAAAGAAAAATTTTGTGAAATGTTAAAAATAACTATAAATGTCCACATCTGCTGTCATTGATGATGTACTTTGTGTAAAGTGTTGTTAAACAGTAAATGGAGACTCAGGGTCTAGCAAGAGGAAGCTGTAGTGTGCATGGTTCATGATGGTACTGGAGACCAGCTATGCATTTTAAAGCAAAACAAGTAAAACCAAACAAAATGAGGTGAGTGCAGGATGGTAACAGTTAGCAGCCTCCCTACAAGTGATCCTTGAAATAAAGACACACAAACGTATCATTTAAGGCCTCTGAGATTGAGGGAACAAAGGTACTGATTTACAGTCAAAGCAATACACATTCCCATGCACTGACCTTCCCTCTTCCACCTCCTTTGTCTTCTAACCCAATTCATCTCCTTTCCAGAAATATAATTTTTACTGTGTGTTTCATAGCTTCATTGGACACCTTGACACATCTGGAAAGAAGGAAACTCAACTGAGGCTTTTTCTCTATCCTATTGACTTGTGGCCATGACTGGTTGATGTGGTAGGTTCAAACCCATTATAGGTGGTAGTGCCCCCCACCCAGGCAGGTGGTCCTAGGTTATATGACAGCAGGTTGAGCATAGGCTATGGCGTCAAGACAATAAGCAGCATTCCTCTGTGGTCTGTGCTTCAGGTCCAGCTTTCAGTTTCTTACCCTGAGTTCCTGCCTCAGTGTCCCTGGATAAAGCTGTAGGTTAAATAAACCTTTTCCTTCCCAAGTAGCCTTTTGTCATGATGCTTATCACAGCAATAGAGAAAACAAATTAGGACACACCATCCCGTCAGAGGTCCATCAAATATTATATGGAAAAGAGAAAGTAGCAACCTTTGTATAATCTAAAATATATGATAACAAACTCTCATAATATTTAAGACTTTTCCTGCAAATCCCACAACAAATTGGGTAAGAGATTATTTAATAACACAGAGTTGGATGTATTCAACCAGAACTTGTGAAGATTTCTTGATTATCCAGTATATTAAATTGATGCGGACAGCCAAATCAAAGTTTCAGGCCAAATAAAATTTATTTTGAAGCCTCATTAGTTTAGTGAAATTAACAGAATTAACCAGATAATTGGCAAAACTATGTTTCTGTTTGTGTGATATGAAATGGATTCAAGTGACACGGCATTCCCAGGTGCGTGTTAGACACAGCTGGGATGCCATCTGTGGGCCTCTGTGCTTTGTTATCTGCATTCCAGAAGCACCAACTATCTTACTTTTTTTGCTTGAAAAAGATTGGCATCATTTTAAAAATGGCATATTTGTATTAGACTACTCCGTATTCCGTTGCTTATTGTGAGGCTTTGATAAAAATTCTTTTCAACTTTCATCTTACTTTTTCTAATTTACATAAGGTGGTGATAGCTGTAACAATCAATGGTACTGATGTGAAAACAAAATTTATCATACTTAATGTGTTTAGTATAATATTTTCCATTCGGTCAATACTCAGTGTACATTATCATGACAAGGTTACTGTCATGATGTCATTAATGTGCCTTTGAAATGGAGCTTTACCATAGGCCCCTGAGATTCACATTGGAAGAAAGATGGTGATTTGGGAGTGTCTACAATATCTTTGTCCAGTAGCCCAAAATTAATACAGAAAATCAGTCAATGACTTTTAAATGATGTAAGTACACATTATATAATGTGGTTAATTCACTGCTTAAGAATTTTTCTTATTACAAAAGATGTACATTTTAAGTTAGGACTAGGAAAAGATAAAGTGATTTCATAGATCAGTTTTTACAAACGTAGTAGATGGATTTCCTGTTTTCTAGTTGCTTTGGTAATTTTACCCTTTTGATGTTGTATTGTCAGTTTTTTAAAAAATAATTTTAGAAATGTATCTGTGCATACAAAATGTTTTAAGAAATGGATGTGTATAAATATCTACACATATGTGTGGTATATATATTTGTGATCAAATGCATGTGTGATATAAGCATGAATTTGTATACTATAGATATATTTTCCATTATCATCATCAACATCATCTTTTCCTCAGTAATAGATACTTAATTTTAACATATACTAAAAAGAAATTATCAGTTTTGATAGGAAATAATGTAAATCACACTTTTAACAAAGAATTATTTTCTCTTTCATTTTATTATCAGACTAGAAATTCCAGTAAATTAATTTCTTTTATATTCGCAATTCTAAAGATTGAACCTGAAATCTTTTATATGGTAGGTAGTCAGCCATTGTAACAGTGAGCTCATTACCAGTCTGTCATTCTAGAGGGTTCAAAGCTAAACGTGTAAATACCATGTCTAGACCCTTTCTATGAGCACCTTCTAGTCCTTGGTGCATATTTAGGTATTAGGTGTTTGACAGACTGAAATAAGCTAAGTCAGTCTGAACATTACTTTCAAGAATATACCAGTTCTGAAGATCTCTAGATAGGCTGACTGAACTCTAGCGGATGAACTTTCCCCAAAGGACATCTGTGTACAAATGCTTGACTGAACGGAACTTAACATGTAAGACAGGACACGAGAAGTCTGGTGAGGGTGTGTGTGGGGGCATACATGAGGGAGGCAGGTTCTAAATTTGATTAAGAACTGTTGTGTAAAATGTACAAAACCTCATATAAAATATTTTAAAAAGAATAATGCCAATTCTTGAAATGTCTTTCAAGGGATTTACCAATATATGTATTGAGATCTTTCTCCCTCATCCCAGCCAAATGTTCCAGTCTAGTTTCATGGATTCTATAGGTACTCCAAATTAAACACAAATCTAAAGATTCAACACTAGTTCTACATCTGTATGAGAACACATGAACTTTGTTTTTCTGAGTCTCCTTTGCATCTCTGCAAAGAACATTACAATGTTCACTAGCTTCATCCACTTACCAGAAATTTCATTTTTTCTTCACAGTTGAAGTAAATTACAATGTATACAGGTATCATGTATTCAGTGTTTATTGGTTTATGGACATCTAGCCTGTTACCTGTCCTAGCTATTGTGAATAAAGCAGCTGTGAACATGCACGAGCATGTGTTTCTAAAACAGGAAATGGTCTTTTGGTCATATGCCTAGGAGATCACACACATTGGTCAAAGGGCATGGAGGTATCAACTCAGCATTGACTAAGAAAATTCATCTTTGCTGGCTATCTCTCAAAGCACTGAAAGGTGCCAGCAGGATACAGAGGGGAAGAAGTCATCAACAAGTCTTCCCCACTTCAGGTAGTGTTCGATTCTGCCAGCAGGCTCCAGTAGGAAACCATGGTTGGAAAGCTCACAAGCTCCACTGCCCCATTATTCCCCATAGATCAGTGTAATCCTCATCAGAGAAGTATATCTGTACAGTGGAAGGTGCTTAGCACAGAAATTTACAGCTTGTGAGTGTACAAAGTATAAGTGACTGTGGAGTGTTCTGCTGTAAGTGGAACATCTACATCATATGCCAAACCAAGGCTTAGGGACCCATTTGGAAGAGGGAGTGCAAAGGTTGTAAAAGACAAAGATCTGGGAGGAACAGAGCAAAAGAGTGTCTTCTATACATGACTGGGATCACATCATTCATGAACTCACAACGGTTTTGGTTGCCAGCACAAGAGCTGCACAAGATCAAGTCAGTCAACCTTCTAGCATGGGATTAATTGGAAAAAGTTCATTTGGTCCCTTCTAGCTGAGGAACTATGGACAGTTGATGGCTTATGGGAAAGGGAATGTCAAGTATCTTCAAGGGTGTGACTTCTGGTAGGTCTGCTATGCTCCAGTGGATGGCCCCTCATACTACATCCCAGATTCGAGGTGATGGGTATTTAAAAACATACAAAACATGAAGGTGAAGGCTAGAGTAGTGGGGTGGACCTGAAAGTAGTTAAGATGGGGGAGTTGGCAGAATTTGACCAAAATGCATTGAATGACGTTCTCAAAGGATTAAGAAAAACATTTTTTTTAAAAGGAAGACAATAATAAGGAATATGAAGCTACCTTTAGGGAATGGAGAATGAGTTGAGAATGAATAGATATAAACTGATACAAATTCTTTAGACATCGAAGTATTTATATCCCATATGCACCCATGATGATAAAGCCAAGATGTGGTAGCCAAAGAATGATATAATAACATCCACAGCAAGATTATGAACAATAGAAAGATAATCCCAGTTTAAAACTACCCACATTACCATCAAAAATGGAAAAAGTTTGTGACCTAGACATACCTTAAAATTATAGATATACATGAAGATGGAACGTTATGACATAGAGTGTACATGAGTCCCAGAAACAATGTTGAGCAACACAAATCAGAAATATGTGTGTCCTGTGAGTTTAATTTACATAATATCCACACCTACACATTTGTCAGTGGCTCTAGAAGTTATTATAGTTTCACATATACATAGCAGATGGGGACAGATGGATGGGCATTAAATGGAAGGAACCTGAGATCATTTCTGAGGACAGAGAATAGCCTTTAATTTTAAATTGGGACTCACCAAAGGGTAGATATATTATGAAATTTTGCTGCTATTGTGATATATGCACTGAAACAAAAAACAGGCATGCTTCCATGCACTGATGAACCTCAGAAATATTTTTTACCATACGAAGAGCACCCGCTATTGTATTCTTTTCTCTTGTTTTGTGTTTTGTGTCCTGAATTTAAAGCTTTGTCCCACTCCTTGATCTGATTTCTGAGCAGATATACTTTTCTCTGGCATGTGGGTTTCATCTGTAGCTGTCTGCTACTCAAAACTCTCTGCTCCCAGGTCTTTGACCCAAGGGGCCAGCAGCCCATTCCAGCATTTTCCCAGCCCTGCCAATCAGCACACCTTCAATGCTCCTGTGTTCCATTGTCCTTGCAGAGTGGTGCTTTCAGAGCAGGCCATGTTGGCAGCCTTCAATGCTTCTCCCCCCAGGTTTGGCAATCTCACGCCTGTGATGGCCCTAGGGTCTGCCAGGGCTGGGTCATTTCCAGCACCTCTCCTGTGAGAGGTTTCCTCCCCTACATTGTCCAGAGGGTTTATATTATTATCATTATGGGTAATGGGCTTTCTATCTATCAGTTGTCAAAAGCATTCACTACACTTTATTCCCACAGTCTTTTCATTTTCAGTTTTTAACTGAAAGCAAAACAAACAAGAGGTTTATAATCACCTCAGTTTAACATTTGGAATGACAAAAAAAAAAGGAAAAGAGAAAAATTGGCAGTATCTGAGGCTATTAAAAAGCTCAGCTGCCTGTTGGCTTTTCTTGTTTTGTTCTATTTTCCTCTTTACCCCCTTCCTCACACTGTCCTCCCCCTGCCACCTTCCTGGAGCCTGAGAGCTATCCACGTAGCGATAGCTTTCAATACCTTCTCAGCCCTGTCATTTAACCACGGGTTTTAACCTCTGCTTTATAGCAGCTTGGTGCACTATTAAATCAGTAGTCTTGTCGCAGCACCAGAGAAAGACTTGGAGAGCTATTAAATTCAAAATAATTGTTTTGGAAATCGTGATTGCATGCTGTACCCACTAGTGCAGTCATAGTTAAGAGAGCATTAATCTGTTTTTCCCTTGAAACCAAGTGTTTTGCAAAACTTTGCAGCTTGGCATTTTCCATTACCCAGGCCTAGCAGTAGATACGACTTCCAGTAAGAGAAGTAATAAAGTATTCCTCATACACAAAATAATCAAGGAAATATGCATTCAAATGCATAAGGAAATGGAATCCCAAAGCTGTATTTGTGTGTCTCTTTTGCCTTCAGGGAACAAGCAGAGGCTCTTTTTAATGGAAAATGCCTTGGCCAGTGACCAGAATTGTGGTAAAGGATGTTTTAGGAAACTAAAATATAATAATTACTGTAAACAATTTCTGGTACAATGATGGAGTTTACATCTTTGAATGCATTCGTTTCTGCATGCCCTCCATGTTTGTGGATTGCATTTTATAACTTCCTTCAAATAAGTATCATACAACCAGAGAAATGGAATAACATTTTCAATACTAAGTTATTAAGGGATCTTGGCTGTCAGGTTGGATGTATTCTTACTCACTAGTTCTGAGGGAAACTGTTTTCCATATTGTGAGCTGTTCTATAGAGAAGTCCATGTGGCCATAAAATGAAGGTGTCCTCAAGTTTAGAGGAAACTAGAGACTGAGTTCTCCTCTAAGTTCTTCTAGAAGAGCTAAGTCTAGCCAACAATAATAGGAATGACACCTGAACCCAGAGGGACTCTGTGACACCTCAGCAGATCCTGATCCACAGAGGTAATCAGGTCAGTCTTAGGACGATACCTTGCACAAGAACAGTAATAATTAAAGATTGTTACAATTACTTGCATCGTAGTTTGTGTATTAATGTTTTTTTAAAAGTATATTGCTTCATTTACGACCACAGATATATGTATTTGTAAACATGTATTTTTAAATATGTAATTTTAAAACTGTAAACTATATTATCATTGAAAGTTAGAAATGCCAAGACACTAAAGTCCTATCAATAGAGCTTCGTGTTCAGCATATAATGTTCTATAGACTTTGATAATGAAAATTTCTTGAAGAATTTACAGCTTTTAAGTACATCAGTTCTTACTTTCTCAAGGTTAAAGGAAGAACTCAATTGAAGAGAAGAAGAATAAAAAGAAGCAGAGCTGATCAAATACGTGAAGGGAAAATAAAGATTCAGTAAGTTTGTAAAAACCATGACACAATTCCCAAATTAGTTTTCACAGGTAATATTTCAAAATATTTCCTTATGATGGATCTCCTGAAACTATGCCATAAATATTCAGAAATTACCATACTAATTAATAAATGTCTGAAATATACTAGTGATGAAAAAATTAGGAGGAGGATGTTTTCCATATAATATTGAAAATACATTCTCTCCCTCACTCCTTCCCATTTCTTTGTGTATGTGAGTTTCTACATGTGTGTATTTGCTTATTACACAAACACTCAAAGCACAATTAGGAGACATTCAATATGAAAACCACAATGTTTATTTCAAAAGGTTATGTATCTGAACCATAGGAATATGTGGCATTAATTTCTTATATACTAATAGGCTTATATTGTTTTCAATAATACATTATGTAGATGTAATGTTATTAATCACCATGGCAACCCAAACCATAAATCATACTGTGTATATTCTCTCCATGTAGTATGTTAAATGAACTTAATCCCCACACCCCACAAAGTGTTGATCTTTTATTTATCTCTTCCCAATTTAAGGAAGAATGTTTCATCTCTAGACATGCAGATTGGGAATAATATCAATTGCACATTAATTCCATAACAAATTATCACCAATTTAGTTGCTGAAAACAGGACAGACTAATTATCTTGTTGTTTAGGAGGTAAGAATTCTTGAAAATATGCATAAGAGGTGAGTTGTTTTCTCTGATTTTCTGGCTTCTAGAGGCCACCTGTCTTTTTTACCTGATCACTTTTTTTCTACACCCTCAAAGCCAGTAGCAAAATGTATCCAATTCTCTCTAATCTCTGTTTGCATCATCATTTCTCACTCTGGCCTTATGGTATCCCATTTGTAAAGACCTTTGTTATCTTATTAAGTTCAAATCAATGAGTGGGAAGTATCATTCCATCTTAAGACACTTAATATTATCTTCAAACTCATTTTTATTATGGAAGGATACCATATACTCAGGATTTTAGCTCTGAAGGATGTTTATTTTTCTGTCTACTATGGGGTCTAGTTTGGTTTGGAGACGATCTCAGTAAACAAGACCAAAAGAAAGCATTATAACTTGTGAACTCAAAGGACTTTGTTTGACTTGGCCTGACAGCTGGCAAAATAATTTGTCTCCTTCGCCTTCTTTTAATGCCAAGGAAGTTATTGATGTACAAACCTAACATGACTAAATGGTTCATCTGTAAAGGCAGTTTCCTTTCTTCCTTCCTTTCATTTCTTTTCTCTTGATTTGGAGCTAATAAATGCAGCAGCAGTCCTTCAGAAAAAAATGACATACAAATTTATTGAAAAAATGCATAAAAGACAAGGACTTATATTTCCTCTGAGTGGCTTCATTGTTGCCAATGAAAGCTATGGACTTGCCAATAAGGATATATTAGTGATTCAAAACAGAATAAAATGACTCAGAAAACCAAAACATTTTTTACTTCCATTTTAATGTTTTACAGTTAAGTAGAGAAATCAGAGAATCTAACAGGGCTCCTTTTTCTGCTGTTTACCTACATGTAATCCAAATAAGTTAATTAATATCTTGAGACTTCATATTTTTCATCTGTGCTAAAACTTGCAATTTCATGAGGAAAAGCAGGTGACCTATTCAGATTAGTTCTTGGAGTGCTTTTGGCCAGAGTTCATGCTGCTTAAAAACAACAACATGAAAAGAACCCACTCTGTTTTATTTTAAGTTTAAATCAGAGAATAATGCTAGTTTGATTATAGAATATTCTCAAAAACATAAAAAAACGCTCTCTTGTATTTGAAATTAATGAATTTTATAGCTATTTAATCAGAGGTCTATTGAATGGCAATGATGTGAGGAACCTCCTGCTAAGATTCATGGGGGCTGCGAAGAGTAGTAAGTGGGTTTGCCTTCAGAGAATAATAACAACTGGTAGAATAGCAGCAAATATTCTCAGAAAACATAAAGTTTATTTAAGAGAGAAGGGGGGAATTGTGGTCTCAGTCACCTCTAGAAAGGAGTTCACTGGCTTTTCTCGCCATCTCCCCATCATATCCGGCTCCTACACTCCTACACTATGTCATTTAAGTTTGCTTAACTCAGTTGTATATCAGACTCATATTTAATTCTTATTTTACATCATAATTATTTTTATTGGCAAATCTTATCATATACCAAGTTTATTTGTAGTCACAGCTATAAAGATGATCTTATTATGAACATAGCCATTAGTCTGCCCTAGGAAAGACGGAAATATGTGACTGAAAAGATGGCTCAGTATGGTTGAGTGCATACTGCTCTTAGAGAGACCTGAGATTATCTCCCAGCATATACAATGGATAGTTTACAACTTCCTTCTGGCTTCTGCAAGCGCACGCCCTCCCCCCCCACAAATAATTTTTTAAAAAATATGAAGATGTCATGTTTGATTTGAATGAACTGAGAATGAAAGAAGAGTCTATATAATCTTTGGAGGAAAAATGAAGGGTTTCTTATTTAACTAAGTTTTATCAGTCAACTCTGTGAATAGGATGTAACTAATTTTGTCATTTACCCCCACATCCAGGATGGTGCATACTATTTATTTATCAGTTGTCAGTCTACTCTTAAAATTATTGATGAATCAGTTCTAAAATAAACTTACTTAATGTCTTAATTAAAGTACTAAATTTTAGTATAAAAACTATAGTTTACTTAGTAACACTTTGATTTTTCTTTAAGATTTCCTGTCAGTATTCATGGAACAATGTCATTTTTGAAGTAGCTGAACTTCAGAAACATGTTTTTGTTAAAATATTTCATTTACTATTTTTATTTAATTTTTTATGTGCGTTATTTGCAAGTGTGCATGCAGTACCCACAGAGGCCAGTAGAGGGAGGAAGATCCCCAGGAATTGGAGTTATTGATGTTTTTTTTAGCTGACTTATGGGCGCCTGGAATCAAACCCTGATCCTCTGGAAAAACAGCAAGAGATCTTAACTGCTGAGCCATCTCTCCCTGTCCCAGAAACATGTATTTTGTTCTTTATGTTTTTGATTAGGGAGTACTTCTAATATGGTTGAAATAGAGACTTAGCTTTCCTTTGTTGTAGCAGACACTGGTTTACTCCCTAGGAATTCTTTTATAACTTAACACATTTCTTCACCTCTTTATAAAGTGCGTTGCTATTAGTGGATATCTTTAGGTTTTCCTCACTCCTCACGTATAACGCAGGTGAACGAGTCCCCTAAAGGCTCCAAATTCTCCCCAAAGCAGCTCTCCGCTAACAAACAGTCAGCATTGCAATGCAAACAACTGTCTATTTGCCAGTATTCGTTACAACTCTAAAGGATTATACATGAGATCTTCCCGTATATACAAGTGAGATTTTTCCTGTATTTTTTTTGTAGCTTGTCTCCTCTCTCGGGTCAGTCCTGCTTTGCTTTCTTCATTATTTTGTAAAAGAAGACTACAGTATTATTACTTAAATAATGTCTGGTAGGTAAATTTCTATCTCAGAGTAGTAATTAAGAAGGAATAGTTTTGGCATATATGTGCGAGTGTTTCCACAGTAGTTTAACAGAGGAAGAAGGAAAAATCCTGAAGGTAGGTGGTTCCATCCTGTGAGCCAAGTTCCCAGACCAAGTGCAATGGTAAAAAAGGAATTTCTGAGGAATTCATTCTACTTTTGTTGATAACAGAAATACTCTGGAAAGGGGAAGGCAGGATGAGCTTTTTGGATGGATGACCTGACACCTAGATAACAATTAAGGGGCGATCAGTGGTTATTGATTGAGGCTGAAATAGTTCTGACAAAAGAGGCCAATACAAGAGTGAAATACTTTACCAGTTGTTACCTGGTTATTATCCTGGTTTCAGTAAATGAAGTAGCTCTTTCTATATTAAAGGAAGCATTTGCTATGGTGAAGTAGTAATTGTATGAACAGTGGCATTGTAGCCATTGCTAATCTTGAGTGCTGTAGAAAGAGCTAGCAAATATAAAAGCAGTCCTTCAGTGTCTACTGTTTAGACCCATAAATAGCTGAGGAAAGAAATAAAGGCATAAGGATGGTGCTTAGAAAGTCAGATAACATTTAGAATTACAATAACACTTGGGACAGAAGGATGCAGGGATGCAGGCAATGAAACAGTAGGAAGATCAAGTATTAAAATATTCAGGTCACACAATTTCACTCTTCAAAGACCATCTATCACAGAAAAGACACAAAACTATTTGTTAGAATATTTTTGTGCATTTAAGTGTGAATTTGTATTATCCTCTAGTAGAGTCTCTGCAACAATTGTCCACTTAGAGAGATCTGACCAGTATAAAATGCCATTTAGCATCAATTTAACTCAAGAGAGTCATTTCTTTAAGGATGATATGGGAATGGACCATTGATTATACATTCCTCCAGTCATATGAGAAACCATATTTCCCAGAATCTGTCAGATTGATAGTTTAAGTCACAGATGGTGATACAGGTTGTGGATACACCTTGAGAACATGAAGAATTGTTCTCAAAGATAAAGCTATGTTGTGGGCTTTAAATTACAGATTCAGGAATCCAGAACATCCTTACTTAACATCACATTTACTTTTCAAAAACATTTCTGATTTCTCTTTATTTTCTTCACAGCTGTGAGATTAAACTCCTGGTTTCCAAAGGGAAAATAATACCACTAGAGATTACCAGAGTCCTACTGAAATATAAATACAAGTACTTGAGTAGTTCAAGTTTCATGAAAAAAGACCAGACCTCATGCCACATGATAAGCATCTTTACAAAGATAAATAAACCTGTTTAGCCAGGAAGGCAGAGGTAATGTGATATTTGTGACTTTCAAAATAATGGCAGAATCTGGCACATAGAAGTGATTCAGTTAGATAGGATTTGCTTTACATTGTCCAATTCTGAGAGTAACTGAACTGTTATATAATGCCTGCCTACAAAGCATACAATACGTGAGTTCAGATCTCACAAAGATATTGATCTGGATCATGCCACTATGCAAGCTAAGTAGTTAAGTAGAGCTACTAAAATAAGTATTAGAAGATCAATACATTATCAGTTGTAATTCCCACACCAGCTGTCTATGGGAGACTATAATTTACATTACTGTTATGATTAAATTGATTGTCAACATGATGGAATTAAATAATACCTAGGGCATTGAAGAGACATACTTTTGGCATGCTTCTGAGGCTGTTTCCAGATGGTTTAAATGAGACAGAGAAAAAAGCCCAGAATCCCAGAATGTGGATACCATGATCATTTGGGCTGCAAACTGAGGTGGAATGCAAAGGGATAAATGAGGAAGCCAGGGGAGCCCCAGCAATTAACTCGTTCAGCTACATGATCTACCAAGATCCAAGTAAGCAGCGTTATGCCATCATGCCTTCCCTGCCATGATAGAATACCTCCTCAAACTTTGAGCCAAAATAAACTATTACTCACTTAATTGGCTTTCTCTAAAGTATTTATCATAGCAATGATTAAACTGGTACAGAAAACCATAGGTGTGGAATCAATACTGTGATAAACCTGACCATTTAGTTCATAAACAATCAGGGGTAGTTTATTTGGAAGATTAGACTGTCTAGAAATATACAGACAGCTGAGATCATCTCAAGAATTTTCAAAGGGGTTTTAGAACCCTATTTGGAATTGGGATAGAGGCTGTGAGTATCACACTGTGACATACACAAAAAAAATCTGAATGTATTCTGTCCATGTCATGAAAATTGACATGTGAGTGAGGCTGAATTAAAAAAAAATGGACTAAGGTTTTTGATAGAGAAAATATTAATACCCAGGTTGTGATATGGTAACTACTCATTGCTCACATCCTCCTATACAATGAGAGCAGAAAAGATACACAAAATATGCAGTTCAGCAAGAAAAAGAGTGATTGTGTTTAAATATGTAGACCTGGCAAGTGTAAAATAAGTAGCTGTAATTGTTAAAGAAATCAGTGCCAATACTCTTTGCCAGAGTAATAGATAGGTACCCAGAGGGCAAGGACCTATCTTAAGCTTAAAGTTGGGAAATGCAAATGTGTTTGAAAGTAGAGATGCTGAGGTAAGGATGCTACTGAAAGAGTTCTTTGCTCAAAGCCAAGCACCATCTGTATGCCTTTTTTTTTACTGATCTAGGAAAATGTGTCCCAGGTTCAGTCATCAAGTCATACACAAGTCCCAGTATTGTAGTAGAAGGGAACCAGACTAGTTCTCGACGGCAGCAAAACTGGGTGCCATTGTCCGTATCTTATTGGAATAATTTTTAGTCATTCAAAATACAAAGAATTTGTGAAGAAGTTAGGAAGGCTTGCATAAAAGTTCTAGGAAGGTGCTACTGTTAGGCAACGTGTGGAAAGCAGAATTCCCAAGACATAGGCTCTGAGATGCACAAAGAAAAGCCATAAAGAGAAAGCCTGTGTTGCAATAGAGAGGAACTTGGAGATGCCAAATCATATTTTGAGGGGAGCAGGTACTTGAGCCACCTCAAGAAAGGGGCTCCATGTGCTACAGGTGGCAGAATTGAAGGGACAGAGATACCTAAGACTGTTAAGGGTTTCTAAGTGTCAAAAATAGACACAGAAAGGAAGCTGGAGGATTGATATTTTTCTTGTTGTGTTTCACTGTTGCTGTGGCCTAATCTTAACCTACTAAGCTCCCATTTTCTTTGAAGTGGGAAGATTTATTCCATGTCATTGTATATTGGAATTATGTAACATATATTTAATTCCGCAGGGGCTCACATTTAACAACTTGTCTTGAATTCCAGAAGGCAAATTGAACTTTTGAGCAGTCCTGGGATTCTCAAAACGTTAGGAGTACATATGAACTAAATATGTTTTCTATTTTGAGATATCCATGAGTCTTTGAGGACAAGTGGTGTAATGTTATGCCTTAAGCGTGCATATTTGGGTTCTTGTTTGTTTGTTTTCAACTTGAAAAACTGATGAACTTGCAGTGTTTAAATTTGATTGTCAACTTGAGTGGATTAATAAATAGCTTCGGTATTACAGAGGAACAGATTTGGATGTTTCTGTAAGGAAAGTTCTAGACATTGAATGTGGATAGAGCATTGACATGGACTGTGGTCTCAGACTGAGTAAAACTGAAAACAAGAAGAAAGCCAGCGGTGTGCTGGTATTGATTTTTCTCTGCCATATATCCATTTAGCTATAAATAAAATGTTTCCTGCCACCATTCCTTCCCAGAAACAATGGGCTATGCTATCTACCATGTTTGAAAAGTATACTGTTTCTCCCTTGATGCGCTTTGGATTGTTTTGTCAGTCATGACAAAAATAGTTAATCTATCTTCTGACCCTCACTAATTATTTCCTAGACACTCATTGTCACCTGATTCTAAAAGTTTATATTAAAATGCAAATATATTCATTGGTTGGTAGCATATTCAGGCTGGAATATACTGAAAACTCTGAAAACTGGAATGTATTCATCAGATCTTCTCTGAGGAATGAATTTATAGCTTCAAATATTTCTGAACCCTCTTTGAAGATGAGTCCAATCTGAAAGTGTCCCTTGCCTCAGGTATTCATTTCTATGTGCAGACATTTTGAAGTTTAATCAGTGTGGAGACATTGAAGATGCTGTCTTCATAAACTTCATATAACATAAAACAAATCCAGAATATTAAACCTGCTTCAGAGCACTTCATATGTGGCTCAAGATCTTTGTTAAGACTACAACATAGTCTCTTTTCTCACCATACCCAGTTCTTCTTCTTCTGTGTCCTACATGTGGGTTACCAAAGAGCTTTCCCCTATGAACTTCCAGAACATCAGTCTTTTTCTATTTGGTTTCCTAAGAAACCTAGTCTGCAGTATTTTCTCATTTCTTACAAAATTACTTACCTCCATCTCATTCCATAGACTATGATCTTTAGACTCAGTGTTTGAATCTCATCATATTTGAAAGTACAGACCTGAAACATCTATTTTAAGGTGCTCCAGTTTTCTGATTGTGCTATGTGCTATGGCTCAAAAAGCTGGAAGTGTTTCCTCTGAAGTCCATACTGGGAAATTGTTCATCATTACTTCAGACAATGGCTTCTTTTCTTTGTTTGAGACAGGGACACCTGTAATTCAGCTGGTTTAGAACTCATTATACACCCAGGCTGGGCTTGAACTCACTGAGATCCATCTGCCTCTGCCTCCGGAGTGCTGGAAATAAAGGCTGTGCTACCATGTCCCGCCAACAATGACTTTCTTCTATTCTCAGTATTTCTGCAGTTGGAAGATTTTTAACTCAACATTCCTTATTTTGTTTTATGATTTTTATGTTTTATGATTTATGTGTTTGATTCTTTATTCATCAGACACCTTTTACTAATTCTGTAAGCAATGAAACTACTTCTATTATAGTTTTTGCATAGCAATGTATTAATTTAACGTCAATTTTTATGAAACCAAAAAAAAAGTGGTATCTGTCATGACTGTCTTCTTTCCTCCTCCAAAGTTAGATATGCTAACAGAAAGACACAGAGGGAAGAAAAATAATAAAATAACCAATAAGGTTGCTTCTGAGGCTTATTAGCATAAACCATCAGAAGCTTGACTTTCTGTTTGCTAAACTCTTTTAGACAAGATAATTACGTTAAAGTGCTTGGTATTTCCAAATTATTGCATAATGTCAAGAGTCTTAGATGATTTAGTCTGGTTGTGCTCTTGATAGCAGAGTCAATGAAAAATTTGTTAATATTAAAGGGGAAAGTTTTCAGAGATGTATTTGGGAGGTTTGAGCTGCGTTTCCTTTTGTTCTGGAGTGTGGGAAGATTTTGTTGTGTGACATCAAAGAATACAGCATGGGTAAACTTTTAAGGGTTGTTATTGTAGTGAAAAGAGTTGGTGTAGCATGAAGAACATCAAAATGAAGCTTATTGTGGCAAGACTTCTGGGGTGGAGAGCGAAAATAGTGCCTTCTCGCTGTGTCCTCTGAGCTCTTCTCGAGCTTCTAGCCAACATTTCCTTTACAGGTTTGATGTCTTTTCATTAGTTCATGGAGATATTTTTTACTTGATTTTGGCTTCCTCATGGTTGTCACTTGTGTGCTCACATCCTCAATTGTAATGACTTTTCTGTTTCCTCATCTTTACTGCTTTGCATGTTTCTAATAGTCTTAATTTTCATCCTCAGTTCTTGGATAAACTATTTGCAAGAAACTGGTTAGCCCAGGCAGACCTCATACGAAGTTATTGCTGAATGTTTGTTTTTGTTTTTTGTTTTTTTAAGAGATTGCTGTCATTTTGCAACCTGAGTCAACAACTTACAGTTCTGTTGATATCATAGATCTATAGTAATAACATCCTCATATCATTTACAATGAATTCCGAACTACAGGCAGGAAGCTACGAAGATGGTACAGCTTCTCAGATACTGTGTGTCAGTTACTCCATGTCAGCCACTACTTTGACCAATTTCTGCTGAAAAGCAGAATGTAGAACAAAGGTCCATGTGCAGTTATCTGGGGTGTGATATACAAGAGTAGCAAGGGAATGTAAGAAGAGTGATATCTAGGAGAGTCAATGTAAATTGTGTCATGTGCTGCTTATTGCTGTGATTAACTAAATATAGCATCACTTAGGATCTTGTTTGTTGTTTTATGAAGTGTGTCTCAGTGTGTCAATGACGGATGGAGGGAGGTATTTCTCCATCATCTCCACTTAGTTATGGGGGGTCTTGTGGGAATTAGTATTCTACTCAGTGAAGTTGCATGTATTCGAATACAGAGCTGGCATTTCACATCCCTGTGATATATGATCTTAAGTTTCTCAGAACAGGAAAGAAGATGAGTGTGGAACAGGACAAAAGAGGTTTTATTTTTATACAGCTATACAGTGCTTTGCAGAAGGTCGCCAGTAATTTTTGATGTACTGTACACGGCATGTCCAAATCAATCAGGTTTTATGTTCTTTCAATATGGCAACTTCTAAATAGCCACATTATCTCTTCTGACTGCTTCTTCCTCATCAGTTCTTGCCTGGAAAATTCTAATCTGTCTTCTCATTTACACTACCAAATATTTATCCTATTTTCTTCAGAGGAGTTAAAACATTATCATGAGGACTCAGAGGTGGCTTGGAGGTTAAGAACTGCTGTCTGTAACTCCCATTCCAGGGGATGTGATTCCCTCTTCTGGCCTCCATGACGACTGCACATATATTGTGTACTCTTACGCACATGTAGACAAAACACTCATACATATAAAAATATACAAACCATTATTTTGTTTTCATTAAGATTTTATTTTCAGTGTTATTTATGATTCTCAAATATTTTTTTTTCTTTAGGAAACAAAACCTATCTCTGTGAAGAACACAAAGAATTCATGATTGTGTATTTGTCTGTGTCTAGTTTTGTCACCTAATTTCCCAGAATGCAAATCCTGTTTCATAGCAAGGTACTTATTACTTCTTGTAGGCCATGCCCAGATTCTTCTCTTATGCTCTACATCTCAGTAGCTTGTGCTACATTAGGATGAAATGTTGTTCCCTTTAGGTTGTAACATACTATTGGCTAAGGACCACATACTACTTTGTATTTCTTAAAGTCCTAGTACTTTGTTTTAGGGTTGATATTCATAATATATATGAGGAGAATTAGTCGAAAGGAAATAAATATCATACTTGGAAATTTTGAGTCAGAAAGATCTTAAGTTCAAGTACAGAACTACCTAGGGTACAAAACATACTCAAGACTAACATGGGCTACTTAGTGAAACCCTATTTTAAACTAATGAAAAAAATGTTAACAAACAAATAAATAACAGTTGTGGATAGAGTGGCAATACTGGGTAGTTAGCTAGTATGGGTGAGGTCACAGATGAAATTCCAAGTCTTAAACTAAAAAACAATTAATATTTACTCCCTTTGTTTTTTATCCCATAGTATTTATATTATAACTCCTAATTTTCTATACATTTCTACATGGACACCTGCATGGTTATTACTATTTTCTGTAGCTTTGGAAGATACTAAAATCATGTTGCTTGGAAATGTCATAGTCTAGAGGTTCACAGCAAACAGATAAGATATTAATCTATGTTGGTCTTTGGGGCCCAGCTTTCTGATAGTCTAGATGAATTATATTGCATATATACAATGCTGTTGGAACATGTGTTGTTATGTGAATCTAAACTCCTCCTACAGTAAATGAATAAAGGAGAATTACTTTTACATATTTTGTATATATTCAGTGATATAAATTGGTGGTGCTTCTCTGGGCACATGTGGACAGTATTCTCAGAAGTGCCATTATTCTGATCAATCATAATCTTTGTGATATACAAGAGACTATCACCAGTAAGGGAATAAGTGTAGTAGGCTCTGATTATTCTCAGTAAACAATTCTTGAATATAATGTGAATTCACTTTCATATTTAGAAGGCTTCTAATTAAAACATTTTTTTCCTAAGTGGGGGAACAAAAATAAATAGCTACTTCAACATTAGTGAGGTCTGTCTGTATTATTGGAATTGCTCAAAGAATGTGATTTAATGGTGAAACAGAGACCTGTGTTACTATTCTGGAACTGGACCTGGGTGGCTTTGGCAAATTGATTTTAACACTTTAAAAAAATATGAGTAGTGTCTTCTTGGACTTGGACAGGTACAAAGGCAGTGGTAATGTGTATAAAAGTTCCTTAAATATCAAAGTATTGAGTAATAATTAAATAACAACAGTGTTTTCAACTTTCAGTTTATTGATAATATTTTGACATAAGTGATAATAAATAAATATCAGAGGATGTGAATTTGTTGTAAATGTTTGAGAGATTTCAGCATCTGTTACATGATTTCTCAGGATCAGTATCCCTGTTGGTGATAGGTGAATGATCTAACTTCTCTTCTGCACTGACCCAGTCATCTAGGGAAATGGTAGAAATATGGGAGACCATACAATAACCATGTAAAAGAAGCTAAGACGTCTTGAAGCCAGAAATACATATAACCAAAAGACATAAAACCCTCAGTTGAGTTCTATTCTATTTATTCATAAGATGTGCAGTTTGGGAAATTACAGATTTTTTTTCTTCTTTTACTCTTACTTTGGACACTATATTTGAGATGAGATCCTAATCCCAGGATGGCCTTACAGTCTTGGACTGAAATGATAGATTGACAATTCCCCGGTCCCCAGAGTTCCAGAAACTCAGGCCACAAGCTACTGTGCATATTTCTGTCATGTATTTTTACTAAGGTACGGTCTGCATTAGACAAAAATTATGGTTATGTCCACCCAATCAAATGGAAGCAGCTACATTTCAAATAGACAGATGGCTTAGGATACAACTGAAACTCCAGGATTATTTATGTTAATTTATGCATTAGTCTTTTCCAAGGATACACTCAAAATATCAGTGCATTATACACGAGCTAAAATTAGATTTAGGAAAGTAAAGGCAGGGACAGATAAGGTAAAGGAAATGAAACTCATGAATATGCATATTTGAAATGAATATGTCTTAAGTCTTAAAGCCTGGAAGGAAGCATTACTTTCTTATTTCCTTAAGAACTGAGCAGATAGGATGTGACTACACTACTTAACAAGGCGGTTTACATCCTGGATATTTATAATGGATTAATTAATTGAATGCTGCACAGCTGGTTACCTGATTCATAGACATTTACCAGTGTTAAGCTACATAGGCTGTTCCTTGCCATGCCTAGGACACACTCCAAGATGAATCCTTAGAAATTGCTGACGTTTGGAAGTAATTGATTAGCCAATAATCTGAAAATTCTTCTTAAAATGTTCTTTGGAGTTCATAGAGTGAATGCAGATATCTTACAGGGTAAATCTATAAATAAATTGATCTTACTGCTCTTGAAATAAATTTCAAGAATTTTGCCAGAGTACTGAGTCAAGTATTTTTTTCCCTAATCAAAGTACATGCAAATAGCTTATTTTCTTTGAGAAATTGAACTCCAGGCAAAATGTTGTAAACTAATAAGAACCAAAACATCTTATTGGTCTGTTATTTTTTAAAAATAATTTCATCTTCTCTTCAAAAGAACAAAAGACTACATGTGATCTGTTCAGAATCAATTGCCAGTAAGGATATTAAACAGTTCAATGCAACTTTTCTCTTTTGATGTGGTAGTTTTTTTTTGTTGTTGTTGTTGTTGTTGTTTTTCTTGTTTTATGCTTTTTTTTTTTCTTTTTTGAAAAAAAAAATAACCCTCTAGCCTCAGCTGGCCTGGAACATTCTGCATAGTCCAGGCTGACCTTGATTTCATGAGATCCAGATTCTGTTCTGAGATTAAAGACATGCACCACACCATACCTAACTGCAATGAGATGACAATTTAATTAAAGGTAGTACTGGTAGAAATCTGATATTATCTGAGTCACCTGTCTTAGTCAAGCATCTCAGTTTATCTCATAAGAAATGTCATGGCTAGCTGGACCTGATGGTGCGTGCCTTTACTCCCAGCTCTGAGGAGGCAGAGGCAGATGAATCTCTGTGAGGTCAAGGCCAGTATGATCTACATTGTGAATTCCAGGTCAGCGGGGGCTACAGGGAGACCATGTCTCAAAAGACAAAAAAGAAAAGAAAGGAAGAGAAATGTCACATCTTAGTTACAAACATTCACAAGGCATGCATGGACATATAATAAAAACATACAGGCATATATACATATATGTATAATCTATACATATATCAGTGTGTATCAAGTACACATAAATAAAAATACCAAGTAGTTGTACACATGAGCATGTTCAAAATAACTGTGTAAGTTTCCAATTACATAGTTATATTACTGTTGCAGGGATAAAACTCCCTGCCCTACCAGACACAGAAAACTAGCAAATACAAAGTCCAATGTCAGGATTGGACTCCCTGTTTCAGAACTGTTGACCAGTGGACTTCCACAGATCCTCAAACAATAATGTCTGTTGTCACCGCACTAAGTTATCCACCAGAAGTTGGTAAGACACTATTGTTCTGCTAAATAGACATGCCCTCTGTGAGTCAGAGAACAAAGGAGAAATCAAGATAGTATTGACTCCAAAGCTTCATCCCTGCTGGCTAGCTGTAGAAGTATAAGATACTCTATAGGCTATGGATATCATCATCAACCTAGCTATATCATCTTGCCCAGCTGTAAATCCTGCAAGCTACAGTAATGGCTGAGCTAGAAAGAAATGCCCAGTGTTGGTTACTCTTATAAAGTTCATGCCACTGTTACAACACTGGGCATTTCTTTCTAGCTGAGTCCTAATTATATTTGTTATACTCATAGATTAGTGAGTCACTCAACTCTCATCAGAGAAGCTTCTTCTTATAGCAAATGGTGACCAATACAAGGCTGACAAATGGTTAATAAGAGACCTAAGAACCAAGAGAATGAACATGGCTGTAGAAAGGTGATGATGATGGATTGGGAGGAGAAGTGGAAACCAGACTGATCCCAGGTTATTAATACCTACAAAATTCTCTCTTTGCTTCATTATATGAATAGTTAAAAATTAAAAAAAAAACATTTAGGCAAAGAAGGCTAGGAGGATAAGTGTCATTAAGAGCACATACATCTATCTACTCACAATATAAGATATTTTCAAAAGAAAAATTGGTGTAAATTTGAAGAAAATGAGGTCAGAACAAAAATGTTGGGAAAGGACCAAAACAAAATTCTGAGGTTCCATCTGTGATTGATTAACATCGGTGTTTGGGTTAATTTACTGCATTTTATGAAGAGCCATATATAGAGAAGCCAGGCTGCTAAACTTTTATAGTAAAGATAATTCCAAGGATGTTACTTCAAAATGACAGACAGTATTGGAATGAGATAGAGGAATTTCAGTAAGAAAATATTAGTGTCACTTATAGATAAGCATGACTGAGTGTCACTTGTTTTTGACTTGAAGAGCCAATCCTGACTCAAAGCATCTTTGTGATGCCCTTCTCAAGCCTGGACAGGTAACAGAACTATACCTCATTCATGTTTCTTCATCCCTCATCGGGTTACCTAATCAATCATGTGTTAATTAACTAATATTTTTGTGGAAGACAACTAACACGTCTTGAGTGGCTAATATGCCAGTAATCATCTCTAAATGCTAAGATATATTACAGATTACAATAAAAACCCATGTCTTTGTGGAATTTACACTCTAGTACACATTCTTCTGTTAAGAAATTGTCCTCTCATATTTAGTAGTATATGTATCTGTTGCAGAGTCAAGATTCTGTCTCTTCTGTAGAATTTCTGTGACTCAAAAACAGCTAATATTGTCAGGTTCATCTTGTTTCTTCAGTGTCAAACACAATAATCATAAAATGAAGATCTATAAGTAGGTATGTGCTAGTGATGGTTCAGGATGACCAGCAAAGATCAACAACATATTATACTATCATTTAAATGAATGATATTTAATGATTTAAATGATAACCTGGCTGCTTTATTTCTTCTCAAATGTTTTAGTCTTATAGAACTATGGTGCAATAAAGTTCTCATGTAGTCAGAGAGACAAAGAAAAATATTTGAAACAGATTTATGAATATATTAAAAATTAAAGGGTTACTTATATATTTTCTAGTTTAAGCAACAATAAATGGGTGTTAGCGCTGATTAAATGCTTGTACTTTACTTCAATGCTTAATTTGTTTTGCACAGCTTGTTGAAAAAATAGGAAAAAATAGAAATATGTTTTTCTAGGAGAATATCTTCTTCCATTACATGCACTTGGAAGTGACATATTCTAGTGTGCAAAACAATTGGAAATAAGTAAGCTTGGTCAGCAAATCAGAACCAGGATGTGGTCTGCACCCCCAGGGAGTAGATGTTTTAGAGGTGGATCATTTTGGTTTGATCAACTTCTAAATACATAGCATTATATAATTTGTTTATATTCTCTGATCTTTCATGCTGTATTTGTAAAGTTGTTGCCAAAATCAAAGTTTACCACTCATCAAAGAAGCTTCCTTTACAACAGAAGGAAATTATTATAGAGTGCCACAACTGGTCATACATAGAGATTGCCTGTGAATTGCTGAGCCTAAGTTAAACATCTACAATGCATCCTCTCCACCGAAGGCTCACAGAACATAGTGGAACAAGGGCTAAAGAGAACATTCATACATCTCTCAACTCTCATCAATGAAGTTCCCTCGTGCAACAGAGGACCATGGACACAAAAGAATACACATGGCCAAAGTGTAGAGAATAACATTCCGCAGAGTGTGGTTCCTTGACAGGTGTCCTGTTTTAAACTTCAACCTGTTAGGGCTCAAGGGTCATTGTAGAAGAGAGGGACTAGGGAGAGACTGTAGAAAGATTGTAAGAATCAAGGAGGAAGTGCACAACCATATAGAAATAGAGTCCTATAGGTTCCTGAGAACTTGCTCATATGAACCTACAGCAATGCTGTCAGTATGCACAAGATTCATGCAAAATCAAACAGACAAAAACTCAGCACACAACTGTGGAGATGGGCAGAAGACTCCAATCGTAGCTGAGTAACTGTGGTGGCTGATTAGTGCTGTGTGAGGAAGAGCTCATCTTAATGGGAGGAACTCTGGGCAGACTGTTAGACCTCAGTGGGTGAACTTGCACTGAGGGACATCTAGGGACACTCTCTTGACTCATAGGTCTTAACATAAATGACAGAATATATGAATTCCCATGGTGAGATTTCCAATGTGGAAGAAGTACAAAGATAATTAAGATTTTCAGTATGAAAGACATAAAAAATAAATAAAAAAATATTAAAAAATCAGTTGATATCTATGTTAATGAGTAAACTCATACAAACTACTTAGCATACAATTGGACTAGTAGCAAGGCACCAATCCATATCAGTATGTGTGATTACTATTTAATACAGAATTAAATCCAGAGTGTATAGGCAATTTTGTCATTGGTTTTCTTAACAGTTTAACTCTTTATACATTCTAAATTCTATGCAGGAAGTATGTTCATTTCCCTATTTATACAGGTGACATAAATAATTGTCCTGCAAAGAACTGTGTGCCAAAGAGCAGATGGGGACAAAGGTTTTGTTTTCAAAATCCATGCACTTAATTATTATAGGGCATTGACATCTGAGCAATGTTTGTGTGAATGCATACCTGTGCTATCAAATAAGTGAAAGAATGAACGCACCACAGACCTAGAGACAGGACAGCGACCAGGTAGAGCATTTTCTTGGTGACAGAAAGGAGGAATCCCTGAATGATCTGTAATTTTAGTTCTTGACTGGATGATAAAATGGACATTCTTAGACACATAATAAGGCCCATCTTGAAATTAAAACAGCTCTTTCAGGTACAAATGAATAATTCTATCCTAGAAAATGTCCAGAGATGATATAAACTGTTTGTGAATAAATTTAGGATCACCAATAATTTCTGTCAATAACAGGAGTTATTTCCATTTTATGTAATTAAATGGAATTATAAAAGTATCTGGATATGAATTAGGCATACTGGCCAGAAAAACAAGTCATACAATAATTATTTGTAGTAACTTAGCATCCTATAATTATATGGAGAGGATTTTTCCTGTCTTTTATTCTGGTTTTATTTATTTATTTTTCTTTTTATGAATTTATTTATTTTTATTTTATGTGTGTGTATTTTGCCTTCATGTGTGTGAGTGCACCAGTATCATGCAAAGCCCACAAAGGTCACAAGAGGGCAACGGATCCCCTGGAACTGGAATCACCTATAGTTGTCAGCCCCTATGTGGATGCTGGGAATCAAACCCACGACCTCTGGTAGAGCAACCAAAGCTCTCAATGGCTGCACCATCTCTCCAGCTCTCTCTCTCTCTCTCTCTCTCTCTCTCTCTCTCTCTCTTTAATGGATATGTGCGTGTGCAATGCCTGAGATCAGAAAAGGGCCTTTGATCCTTGGTCCTGGCGTTCTGGACAGTTGTTATACTGCATGTAGGTGCTGGAAAGTAAACCTGGGTCCCCTGGAAAAACAAGCAGAGCTCATAACCACTGTGCCATTTCACATCACCTCTATCCTCCTCCAGTATTCCTAGACTCCCTACCTCATCCCATCGATATTTCATGTTCTCTTTTCATAGCACACTGAATGTGATCAGTACTGTTCTTATGTGAATGTTGGAAAGGACTATCCACTGGATCATGGACATCCAAACAAGGGACATTGTGCTGTTGGAGTTTTGACTGCCTTGATATTGTATAGATTTTGCACAGGCAACCGCAACTGATATGAATTCATGAGTACAATGGCACTGACATGTCCAGATAATTCTGCATTGCTGCGGCCTCTGTCTCTTACAATATATCTGCCTCACTAAAGCTCATTATTAAACGAGACATCTACATCCTACACCCTACCCACATGACTCACGGAAATTTCTTGCTTCGTTTAAATTTACCATGTGTTGTTTATTTAAGAATAAATTTTCAATAATAATCCAAGTGTTTTTGCATGCTTGCATCATTAACAATGTTGCTAGTACTACTTTATACTTATTTTGAAGAATGAAAGAGAATAAATATGACGATATTTAGTAAATAATTTGTCTTCATATGATCAGCAACCTTTAAGAATAACAAACAGCTCAAGAAAGTACTGTCATGATTAAGATTTTCAAATAGTTATGAAGCTCTCACTTTTATGTGAACTAACACTTAGATGGACATGTTAGGAATAACCTGTGTTAGACAAAATTACATTGGTAATTTATTTTGGGAATAGGAACATGTACTATGCTATCAAATCTTTTCTCTCTATTGGGCAATAGATTATGATATATTCGATAATGAAATTATTGATATTTTCCCCTAGTGCATCTTCAGGTTTAGTTTTCTCTAGAAATACTTTGAAAATCTAATTTGTTGCCTTGAGTAACCATGTATATTCTCATACACAGAAGAACTAAAAATCATTATTATCTGTTCATAAAATATGAAGATTATGCAAATACAAGGCAGGTTTTTATTCCAAAATATCTCAGAAAGCTTCAGAATTTTGATTAATTTTCTTTTGAAGTACACATAAAGCATATTTTAAGAAAATGCTTTGTTTGCCTTTTGTGAATACCAGCTGTCTTAGTCCATTTGTACTGCTAACTCAAAATACCATAGACTCAGTAATTATACAAATGGAAATTTATTTTCTCACAGTTCTGAAGGCTAAATCCAAGAGGAAGACATTGGCATATGATTCATTAAGTTGCTGTCTGTTGACAGTGTACTGCATATCACCCCATGGTTAGCTGATGAGGACTGCTTTCTTCTCTCAAGATGATTTTTTATTGTTGCCAGCTTCATAGGAAAGGGATTTTATCATTAAAAGTCAAATCAGAAGGGCAACTGAGCCTGAATGCTGTATGACATCTCTTTCTACTGGCACCTTAATTCCATTCATGAAGAATTTGTCATGGTCTAGCCATCTAAGTGTCCCGCTTCTTAATACCACCACATTGGTAACACTCGAGTCTTACAGAGGCCATGCTCAAAGCATGGCATTAGGCATTCTTAGAAATGGCACACTTAATCCACTCACATATGTTTGTACCTGATAGAGGGGAATCCTTTTTCCTGCATGAAGCATCCAGATTCACAGAGAATTACATTTATGAGGATGTTGATTTGTTTAATATTAAAGTTATTAACAGACGTGACCTCTGGCTTATGAATCATACTACAGTTCTCACACCATTATCTGCCTTTTTTTTCTAAAATAAGAAGAGCAGAGTTGACTGTTCTTTTCATGGTTGGAGAAGCAAAGACAGTAGGGAGTAGATAAGGTTGGCCCTATGTGTTTGTGAGTTTTGCATCCATGGACCCAACCAAACACCAATAAAAATTAACTAAAAAAGCGTTGTCCAGATATAACATACAAAGAACTTCTGGCATTATCCCCTAACATTTATTACAACTATTTATGTAAGATTCACATTTCATAGAGTACTATGAATAATCCATAAGTGATTTTAAATGAATGTATGTGCACAGAGGTTACATGAAAACAATAGACCATTCTACACAGGGAACTGAGCACCCGTGATTTTTGGTGTTTGTGGGAGGTGCTGGCTGTTCTTCACAGGCACTTAGGAAGGAGTGTATTTATCATTTCTGTCTTTTAGTTTTAAACTAAAATGGTATTTTCCAAGTATCCTTTCCACCAGGCTGTGTCTGAGGACCTCGGCTCTTCCTGAGGTTCATAGAAGCTGACCTATGGGGAGGACCATGACTCTGCCATGGTGAGAAAGCCAAGCTGGGGGATATTTGCCTGAGCTTACTGTGAAAATCACCTGAGGGCCCCACCCACATGCTACTTCCCTCTGTTTAATCATCTCTTTCAGGCCTCCTTCTGTCTATATCCAAGCCTGCATTTGACTGGATCGCAGATCATAAATGGCTAGAAGCTAAGTCTGAAGGACTTTGTTTCATCATGAATCTGTAAGTCCCCTGTGGCTTATACCTGAGTCTTCTTATTTGCGGTTAGGTTAACCCAGTAAATTCACTGGAATGAGATTAAACATCTTGACTACTAGTCCACAACTGACATATAGCCCATCCAAGCTCTGGGATATCACAGTTTATAACACAGAGGGAAGAAACGTTTCCTTAATAATAGTTGAGTTTTTTTTATTTGATGTCGTATTTTGCAGTCCAGTGATCTTTAGATTTAATCAAAAAACTCACTCATTTTCTTATTTTTCCATAATCATATAATAATTCTGTCTTGAAACTTACTTTTCATGACAAAAATAACCCTGTTGACATAGCAATGGAGGAATATTCATTTTTTTCCTCTTTTTAGTCAAAAGTTTAAATGTTTCATAATGATTTTTCACTCATTATTTTCTTACTATTTTTATTATTAGTTAATATAAAAGCTAATTATGGCTTAGCCAAGTTGACTGACCTGTCCAAGATCACTCAACAAAGCTACAGTTGCATTCTAGTTTCCATGTAAATTCTCTTTCTTTTCCAAAAGAATCCAATATTTCAGGCAAACACGGCAATGCACAAAGTGGGGTCCCAGGACCTGGAGAAGTAGTGATACTCATTGTCCCAGTGTCCAGAATTCCGAAACTCTCAACACTTACAGTGTTAGAGAAAGGCTGAGTACCTTGCAAACTCTTACATTTTAATAAACGAATAAACCTGAGTTTACAACAGATGATTTCTGCTTTCTTTTTCTGAAAATATATATAAAAAAGAAACACAGACAAACATTTGTAAAAGATTGTCCAGAGTGGGATTTGGTGGTAAAGGAGGCAGAGGGTGAGGGATTACTGGGTAACGTGCTTGCCACTTGTACCCTAACTGTAAGGACTTGAGTTCAGATCCCCAGAACTTCCATAAAGCTGGACACAACGGCACTCATTTGTAATCTTAGTGCTCCTATGATGAGATGGGATGCAGAGGTAGAATGATCCCTAAAACCTTACAGGCAACAGAGCTATAAAAAGTAAGAGATTGGGTCAAACAAGTGGAGAGGTGAGAGCTATGACCAGAAATTTTCCTCTGACCTCCCCACATGCTCCATGGCATGTATGTACCAACATGTACACACAGACACACACGGACACACACAGACACATACATACATACATACATACATACATACACACATGCACATGAAATAATTTCATAATTTGAAAAGGCATAGCTAATCATAATCATAGACGATAGTATCTTAAATCACAATATCCATTGTGAAATTCCCTCAAACATTCAAGATTCTCAAAATCAAAAATCTCAAAAGCTCAGTTCTGGAAAGTAACATCGAGCATATTTAAATCCTGAAAAAAGAAAAAAAAAAAAAAACTAAAATCCCATAGATATCTACTTCAATGCAATAAGATTTGTCTAGGAAGGGTTACTGTCAGCTTTTGGAGAATGGAGGTATTATGCATAGGATAGTGCCATCGTGTTAAAAACTCATATCTAGAAAGACCGTGGAAGATTAATTTGGATGCACAGGTGATGCTATTTCCAGAGGAGTTTCAAGTTTGACTCTGGAGGAACTAAATGTGTCAGATTTGCCTTCAGTGTAGGTGGGTTCTACAGAGACCCTGAGAGGTTGGAGGCCTAGAAAGAATGGAAAACGAACTGGGGTGTCTCTGGAAATAAGGCGTGGAATCTTTTTGCTTTCATAGGCATCAGAACTATAGGCTCTACAGACCCTGGACTTCTGGAATTGTATAACCATATCATTCCTGTAATACTGTACAGGTTCCATTAGTATATCTTATCATTTATGATTCCAAATCATATGTTAGAGCTTCATATTATCGTTTAAGGTGACCTATAAAAAATTTTATGTTCTCCTTTTTCTCAAAGAAAATATGTAATTTTTTTTTACATGTAAATAAATGTCTTTTCAGTACTTTTTAAATCATTTTTTCTGAGAACAATGATTTTAGGATGGTGACTCATCCATAATTTTAAGTTACACGGGTTTGTGACATTCCAGATTTGGTCTTTGGGGATTTCAGAATGGATTATGTTATTTAGAATTGCGTCTTTCACAATTAGATATCACGCCCACTAAAATTAGCCAAGAGTACAGTTTAGTTAGACTCATGCAGCAAGAGACGGAAACTGTATAAAGCTGAGCTTTCTGCTGCAGAGAATCCAAAACTGTTGTGAAACGTGAGAGACACCATAGGGTTAGGACGCTGGTGATGGGGCTAAGTCAGGCATAAAGTAACTACAGCTATCTAGAGGAGCAACCTTTTTTTCACACATTTTCATGCATTTAGGGAGCTGTTCACAATAGGGCAAGTCATCTACTTCTTTGATCAGTAATTATGTATATACGTTTTATGTGGGAGGGTATGTGTGCATGCAGTTTGTGTATCTGTATGTGAAAGTCATCAGTCAACCTTGATTATAGCTTCTCAGGAGTTGTTCACCTTGTTTTAATGAGACAAGGTTCCTCATTGGCCTGAAACTCACACATTATCCTATGCTGGCTATTTAAGGAGCCCCAGGAATTTGTCTCTCACTATTACCCAGTGATGAGATTATAAAAGCATGTACGTTACATTACACATCCAACTTTCTTACATGAGTGCTGGGCACTGACCTCAGATTTTTCTGTTTGCAACACAAGAACTTTACTGGCCAAGGTCCCCCGCCAGTTCAAAGGCATCTACTTCTGAAGCCCAGTTCTTACAATTCCACAGATACTGAACGACAGGAGAGATTCTTTCCTAGATGTCTGTATCTGCTGAGTCTCCACTAGCTTATATCTCAAAGAGACAGATAAAGATTTATAACTGCAGACTCCATAAAGCAAATTCTCTAACAAATGATTAGTAGACTTGAGACAGATTTTTACACAATACATAGTAAATTCTATTGACAACAGTGAGTTTCCTTAAGCAGACATTTTCAGAAGTCTGTAGTCATTCTGTGGTCAGATAATGATGAAAATCAGTACATTATAGTTTGGTCAATCTCATAAACCTTGGGGTTGGATGATATTTGTCATATCAAAATAATTTTGTAGTTCTCAGAAGCCAACTTTATTTTTATTTCATTTTTCAAATATCCTATCCAAACTCTTTAAAGCTATGGGAGTTTTATGCTATTATTATAGTTGTATTGTTTGAAAAAGCAGCTTTTTATCTTTTAGTGTCGTTCCTGAGCCCTATATCAATTTTTAATTTGCTGGATCATGGCCTAGAGAGAGACTCTGATCTTGGTAAGACCTTAAAATGATTGTTAAAGGTGCTTCAGATGAACAGAAAAAGTGTGTCAAGCCTGAGGATACATTGTAGCATATATGTGACAGATTACAAATATTTAGGACAGACTTTGAATCTGTAGCAATCAGAAATTACAGTGTGTAACACCAAACATACACTATTTGCCTTGTATTGTCTGTAATGATCACCTGCTGGACATTACTACTTCTTCCCTGATAAGTAGTGGTTGAAGAAGGGACATATGTCATCAGTCCTTTTCTTCTTTTTCTTTTTCCAAGCTATTATGAACTACCTTGTTAACATTGTCCATGTCCTGGTCTATGTCCCTTCTTTTATGTTTATTTTTCTTTATTATTTTATGTATATAGATATATGACCTGCATGTATGTAAATTCACCTGTGTTGTGCCATGATTGAATAGGTCAGAAAAGGGTATTTGATCTACTGCAACTGGAGTTACAGAAAGTATTAGCTGCCATTAAGTTGCTGGAATTTGAACCCAGGTCTCCGTAAGAACAGATATTGTTTTTAGCTCTTGAGCCATCTCTCCAGGCCTCACCATCCCTTCTAACAGTTCTCTTAAGTTTGATTTCTAACTCCAAATTCCTATTGAGCAGTCTATGACTTTTTAAATAGTTTGGACTCTTCCAAAAGCCCGTTCTTCTAACTGCCTTCCTTCTCTCTCTTCCTCACTTTTTTCTGCCCATCTGTAAGTATTTTATTCTTTCTTTAACATCCATTTCAAAAATCATTTTCTTTCTGCCATTTCTCATCCACACAAGCCTGCACGCCCTAGGTGGATGAAGGTCTTACTGGTACATTGTTCTTTCAAGGTTCTAATAATAATTTCTTATACCTGCCTCTTGAAAATAAAATTTTGAGTTCTATGAAGTTAGAAGTCAATATAAATCCTACAATTATGCACAATGGGAGCTGTGACTGCCTTGGAATCCATTCAGAAATTGAAATCTTAGGGAAAAAAGAAACCTACCCACATCTATTTAGCTTCATCGAATTCATATTTTGCCTATGTCGGATACTTCCCAAATGATGATGGATTGGCACGTTTTCTCAGCATGAACTGTACATGGATGCCGAAGGAATAGGGTATGTTATATTTTCCTTAACTTTTACTTTTTGATAGAATTTCTTGGAAAACTTTGAATTGTACAGTAAATTATGATTAGTTAGACTCTTTGTGTTGTACATTAACTCTCCAGATCTTATATCTTTCCCTGAATATCTTTGCCCTTGAGCCAAGATCACTGATTTCTGATCACTCCCACAATTCAGTGACAAACATTTAGCTTTCTAATTCTAGAAATTTGATACATTTTTGTATTCTACTATATAAGTGCTATCAGATAGTATTTATCATTTCTTGTTACCTTGTTTCACTTAGAGTACTCTTGTTACAGGTGAAAGGATTTTGTGCTGGATAGCTGTAGTTATCAACTTGACACAGCTATTTGAGAGAACCTTGATTAGGGAATTTCCTCCATTGGACTGGCCTGCGACTGTGACAGTGGGGGATTTTCTTGACAGTTGAGTGATGTGATCAGGACCAGCCCACTGTGGGTTGGTGTCACCCTTGGGCAGGTGGTCCTTTATTGTATAAGAAAGCAAATTGAGCATGGGCCAGGGGAACAATCTAGAAAGCAGTATACCTCCATGGCTGTGCTTCAGCTCCTGTCCTGTCTCCAGGTTCCTTCGCTGAGTCCCTACCTCGAGCTCCCTCCGGGATCGAGCTCCCTCCGGGATGAATATCTCTGTTAATATATGCCTTTGGGTATTTGTCCAAGAGTAGTGCAGCTGGACATATGGCCATTCTATTTCTAGTTTCTTTGTAAAGACATCCAAATGTTCTCCAGTGCAGCTGAACTAATTTACAACGCAACCACAAATTTACAAGAATTCTCCTTCACCACAACCCCAGTGGAATTTGTTTTACTAATATTCTTTGAAGGTAACGATTGTGACTTGAATGAGAGCATAGTTTTAATATGCTTTTCCCTTATGTATAAGAATGGTTTGAATACACTTTGCTTATGACCTAAGAGTTAGATATATAATAAATGTTCCCCAAAAGTCCACCTGTTTGAACTCAATTCAATTTTTTCAAAGGGTATGATAATAATTATTTTTCCCATAAAAATTCCAAGAGAATTTTGATAACTGCAGGAAAAAGAATGAAGTTGGATACTTTCATCATAACAAACAAAAAACTAACTGAAAATTTATTAGACAATAATGTATAAGAACTAACCCTATTATACATGATTATAAATCTTCATGAGCTTGAATTAGAAATGGCCAGGAAAAATACAAAATCTCAACTGCAAAGGTAGTAGAGAAAGTAGACGTAACTACAATGAATTACAACCCAGGTATAACTCCAGATTCAGGTGGATCTAATGGCCTCCTTAGACATAAACACACACACATGCACCTGCACACGCACACACACACACACCCACACACACAGATGCATGCACATACCTACAGGCAGTCACACACACATTGGGAGTCTCTTGGACTGCAGTGACCAGCAACTAGGGGGAAGTTTCTCCTGCCTTTCACCATTTTTCTTGTGTAGCTTTCAGTCATTCACAGGCATTCCTATGTATTGTCATATGTATATTTTTCAGTAGGCTTTTTAAACTCATACATTTCCCTCTAGTTTTTCACACCACATAAGCATTATTTATCTGTGCTCTCCCTCCATCTGTAGAATCCTCTCTGTTCCCTCTCCAGTTGGAGTACCCCTGCCAGACAATTCTCTCCTACTGTCCTGATCTCTCAAGCTCCCTTTTCCTCTTCGACCCCATGGTTGCTTTCTATTCTCCTGTCTGCTGCTGTTAAAGGAGGACATACATTCATATCCAAGGATTTGGACCTAAGATCTACAAATGAGAGAAAACGTGTGCTACTTATTTTTCTGAGTCAGAGTTACATCACTTAGCATAACAGATTTTAGTTTCATTCATTTACCTGAAATTTCATGATTTCTTATTTCTTTATTGCTGAGTAGAACTCCATTATGTAAATGCACCATTTGTCAGTTGAGGTATATTTCAATCATTTCCATTTCGTAGCTCTTGTGAAAAGAGTAGCAACAAACATGGCTAAACAAGTATCTCTGCCTAAAGGTATTGAGTCCCTGGGGTATATGTTAAGGAATGGTATAATCAGAAGATATGGTAGATTTAGTATTATATTTGAATTTGTATTTACTTATTTTTATTCGATGTGTATCAGTGCTTTGCTTACCTGTATGTTAGTGCACCTGTGTCAGGCAAATCTCACAGAGCTAAGAAGAACCTGTCAGATGCACTGTAACTGGTGTTACAGATGGATGTTAGTCACCAGGTGAGTGGTGGGAATCAAAACAGGGCCCTCTACAAGAGCAACCAGTGGTATTAACTGCTGAGCCAGCTCTTCAGCCACTAGTTTTAGTTTTTTAAGAGCTTTACATGCCAATTTCCATACTGGTTGCACCAATTTGTAGGCCCAACAACAGCGAATGACTATTCCTCTTTATCCTATGAATCAAAACTATGTCCTCTTCAAGAGCATCAAGTGCTGTTAATCAAGGAGCCATCATTATCCTTCTCCTGACAGATTTTTTTTTAATGAGGAACATATTTGAATAATCATTCATTCCAAGAATTCATATAAGTGGCTAGTGAAGTGTTCAACAAGTTTTTCCACAACATAGATGCCATTTAAAACTACAATGCAGCCAGAAGTATTTAGGCCTGTAGCTCAGTAGGGCGCTTGAGACAGGAGGATTACAAGTTGGTGGCCTGCTTGGGCTACATATAATATGAGTTCAAGGAAAGCTTGAAAGTAGGAGTAGTGTACTGATATCCTGTCCTTAAGAACAAAGACATTTTCCCACGCCTTCTAGAATGTACAAAATGCAAACAAAAGAAAAAAAACATGCTAACAAAGATGTGAATAAGTAGGATATTCATGCATGTCTAATGGGAATGAAAACATAAACAGATGCTCTGGAAAATGCCAGGAAGGATGGAAAATGATTAAAACTGTAACACTATAAGGATTCAGTAATGACATTCTTGTGGATTGATGATTGATATAGAGATTGATGGAGAGAAAGATATATGAATGGTTATGGGCTATATAATGTATATATATATATATATATATATGTATATATTTATATGAGTGAAGATGGATTGATATAGAGAGAGATGAGAGATAGAAGGTAGATGATATATATATATATATATATACATATATATATATGAGTGACAAATATGATCATGGAAGTTAAGACTATTGATATATACTTAAGACTGCTCATATCAGCCTAAACGGATGTAACTTAAGTACCTGTCAATCAGTTAACAGGCAAGTCCACTTTGGGATGTGTATACAGTGTAATATTATCATACAGTCTTAACCTAAGTAACACCATGATAAGTGACAGAAATCTTAAACACAAAACCACTGTACAGTCCCATCATAGGAAGTGTTCACAATGAGACCTTTGTGGAGACAAAATGGGTAAATAGGGGCTTCAGAGATGGCTCAGTGTTTAAGAGCACTGTCTGCTCTCACAGAGGACCTGGGTTTGATTTCTAGTACTGATGTGGAGCCTATGAACAGTCTGTAACTCCAGTTCCTGGGGATCTGATGCCCTCTTCTGACCTTCACAGCCATTACATGACATGGGTGCACTACATACATGCAGACAATATACTCATACACATAAAACAAACTAATAGATTATATATTTTTAAAGTTGTATCAATCATTGTGTTAAATTGAGGGAAAGAAGAAGTTGAGAGATGACTCCTAAAGGTATAAGGATTCCTCTGGGCCAATTGAAATATGCTAAAATTGATTGTGGTGAAGGATGAATTCTATACTTTGGGGGTTATATATGACTACATATTTAATATATAAAATGAATGCACAATGTGCCAATGCAATATTCTAAATAGAATGGTTATTATTTTTAAATGATTCATGCAGACATGTGCTGTTCTGACAAATAAGCAGTCCTAAACTGAAAGACACTGAAGCACTCATATAACAGACTATTAGCAAAGCCATCTGAAGAGAGGCCTGACTGCCAAGAGGATAAGTGCTAATTCCGTGATAAAGCTAAAAATAAATTCAAAAGATGCTACTTCACACTGAGGAAGGGCTCCAGGGGAAGACATCATTCAATATTTTATTAGAACTATTTGGGAATTTTGAAGAAATTTGATGTTCATTTTTAGCAAATTGTTAAATTATTGTAATGAAGATTAAAGGGAAAGAATTTCAAGAAAATTTACCCTGAAAACCAGGGAAAAATTATATACTTTGAATAGTAACATATACTAAAAAGATGAATGATGCCATATGGCAGAGATAAACTAGACAGAACAGAACTTCACACTCACAATGTTACAATGGGACCATGAACAGTCTCTGTAGAATTTTAAGAAGACTTTTATGTGACCTTGATGTTTATAATGTAATTTAGGAACAACTCATAGGAAAAAAAATCTAGAGTCGAAGCAATTTAAAACTTTAATTTACTTAAAAATAATTACAAAAGTTTCTGAAAAGTTACATGAGTGATTATACATACTGAGTGACAAACAGGGAATAAAGGCATGAATTCTCTATTCGCACCACTGGGACTAGGATTCTGACTATGCAGGAAGACATAACATGTGAGAGTTCTTCATTTCCTTATCATTTTAGCATTGAAAATGATAGATAAAAAAGCTTACCTCAGAGAGATTTTATGTGTTAAATGATGAGTTTAATATCAATAACAGTGCTACTATTATCTATATAGTACATATTTTATTTGAAATGTCAACCAGTGTTATAAAATCTCAAAGGTGTTTTGGTATGATTTATTCAGGACAGACATTCAGATCTGTGCTTCAGATTTAGTAAAAGATGCTGAGGTCTAACTGAAATAACTCTAAAAGTCTGTGTATATATGTCTGTGTATGTACATGTGTATGAAATATCTAAGCAATTAAAAGTCAATTATAAAGTCATAGGCCCTTCAGAACTCATAGAAATAATGTTGTCTATCACATAAGTCAAATCATATTGATCTTTCAGGGAGAACAAAAATAGTAGAGTTCTGAAGTATTTTATGGGAAACAGATTTAGGAAAATGGCTGGTCTTATAAATAAGAGGCTCACATACATTAAACATCTGTGTTTCAGTTCTGACTGTACTACTTTATGAGCTGAATTACATCAGGCAAATATTACTTATTCTGTCTACACTACACTTCCTGGTATTTGATATTGTGGTAATAGTTTATGCAGTGTTTTATTATAAGAATTGAATGAAACAACGTACAGTGCTTTGCCTATTGCATGAATAACATTAGACAAAGTCCCATTATTTCTCATATCAGCTTATGAGTTATAGAAAGGAGATGAAACTAGTCTCCTATACATCTCTTTATTTTGACAGAGCTAACAAGGATTGTTCAGATCTTCTCTATAAGTTATATAGATATTTCAATTTACCAGTCCAATTCAAAGTGGTCCAATAATAAACCCATGTGTTTTTTTAAAATAATAAATATTTTCTGTAGTATGAGTCATAGATGTAGCCTATGGGGGTGTGTCACAAAGAAAATGGTAGCATGGAACTTTTATTCTATCAGGTCTATGAGAAAATATTCGTAGTCCAGGTGCTGTCAGGAATGTCCCAGGACATTACTGAATGAAAACCTGCTAAGAACAGATTAACTGAAAATGATGGGCTAAACCAATGTCACTTTACTCCCGTCACCCCTCTCTGAAGGTATAAAATTTCAACTATAAGAAAAACCATCAGCACCTTATGTCTCCCATAGCAGAATGTGAGTTATAGACGTAAATGAGCAGCTTAACTGTATAAGATGCTAGACAGAAGCCCCCTGATACTCTCTGAATCATACACTTTCAAAGACACTGCAAGCTATCTCCATATCTGAGAGGCTGATAGGAATGATAACAGGAGAAACAAATCAAGACTTAGTACTGAAAAACGGATTTCTGTCCTACTTAGTAATTCCCCATCTCCATCAGATCAATCCAAAAGCCACGGGGAGGATTCGATAGTGGAGCATCCCAAATACCAATTGAAACCCCAAATCTCCATAAACGTTGCATCCTCCTTTCTTCCTGTCCCCTTCTAAGAAGGGAGGTGTGAATCAGCGATGATGACATACACACCCAGCTAGCTGGCTCAACATTTTGGGACTGGGAGAAGGCACATACGCAGTCGTTAAGGGCTACTGTCCTACAGAAAATAAATCGAAGGCTCTCAGGTCCCACACTGCTTTTACAGACTGAGATAATGTCCGTCATCATAAGACTCTGAAACCAAAAAGGAAACAAGGAGTAGAGTAGGCAAAATCATAAAACAAAGTGTCAGAGCATCAGATTTCCTAGATACGGTGATTGATGAAGGCATTTCTTGCCAAAAGCTAGTTCCTAAAGATGGTGCTATGTTACTCTTCTTTAAAGGTACAAACAAGACACAATGAGAGCTGGTCTCTAAAATAAAATAAAATTTATTATAAAAGCAAAAACAAGACTTCACCAGAGGAAAAGTGAAGGAAACTTGCACATCCATGTTTTTATGAAATGGAATCAGTCTACATATACATCAACTAATGAAAAGATAATGAATATGTGCTATGCATACACAATAGAATATTATCCAGCTGTAAAGGAAAATGAAATATACATGAAAATGAATGGAACTTATACCACGGTCATCCAAAAGACAATCACCCTGTGTCCTCTTATATATGAGACAAGTAGCTTCAGATCTTTTGATTTTTGTGTTTAACAAAGAGAACATGTGAAAGTCAGAGAACTAGAAACAGGCAATTGATGAGAGGGATCTATTTAGGGAGGGAGATAAATGAAAGAGGAGAGGAAGAAGAAGGAGTGGAGAAGAGTTCAAACCAGTAGTAGAATGATGGGGAAAGAAGGAAATGATGAAGGGTTAACCAAAAAGAAGTGTGCAGAGAAACCACCTGGGAATCTGTGGTCCTGCAATACATGCAAAAAAATAAAATGAACGGGGTAGTAGAACATATGTGAACATCTGTGGCATAAAAGAGTAGAGCAGGGAGGTTAAGGAAGTTAGGGAATGGGGTTGGATTAATTAAAACTAAGGATGTATGAAGAAGCCCTATGAAACCTCACTAGTGTGTGAGCTATTTTTTACATATGTATTATATGCAATACATATTATATGTAATATATATATTATATGCAATACATATTATATGTATTACATATATTATATTATATTTAATATATCATGTAATATCATATATATATATATATATATATACGAGTTTGGAACAAATTTAGCTGACATAAGTAAACAGTGCTGCTCCCAGAAGACTAGGGATATTAAATGAAAACATCACTTCTGCCCACAAGTTAACTCCTTATGAGTTACTGGACAGAGGAGTCTCAGAGACACCCCAAAAGACAGACATTTGTTTTTGTTCCCGTGGTTCCCAATAACTACATAATAAGACCCAATTGCTGAAGACATGGAACAATTCCTTTGTAGGGCACCGAGCTCTTTATGCCAAGCTCACTTTCTAGTGCTGGTTGGAGCTATGCAGAATGCTGGAGATAAAAATCATCAATAACTGTATCCATGGCTAGAATCTGGGGGCTCAAACAATCACCTGCCAGACAAGAGGAACCCACGGCCACACTATTGGTACACTAATGATTATGGGAGTAACCAGAAACTTATTGATAAGATTTGAGACCTGGTCCAGAGGAAGAACTTTGTGTGTGGTACCATAGGCCCCAAGGCTGAATCTGTTTGTTTGTTTTATGTTTGTTTGTTTATTTATTTAATTTTTCTAAATGATCATGTTGTCAAAATTCTTTCATTTCTCCTGCACCCAGCTTTGCTCAGGAAAGCTTTTCAATATACTCGGCAGTGGTTAATGGATACTCAGTATTTTTCCATGGGTTAAGAATAAACAACTATGTGTACTATAGACGATGCCCCCAAGAGGCTCTGGGACCACTGCAGAGCAGAAAGCGGAAAGAAACGGAAGAGCCAGAGGATGGGAAAGAATGCTATGAAATGCTGTCTTCTGGACAGGACAATCTGTTGCACACGCATCAGTTAGGGTAACCTGTACAAGATTAAGCCAGTTAAAAATTCAGTCTTGGAAATGAGAGGAACTTCCAAGGCCCCACCTTTAGCTGAAGATCTATTGGCAGTTGGTGGCCTCTAAGAGAGAGAAGGACATTTTTTCTCTAGGAATGTTGTTAGTGTTTGCCTCAAACCCATATGCATAAGGGCAATACTTATAAGACTCTGGGTTAAATAAATAAATAAACAAATAAGGAAGACAAAAAGCTGAGTGGATGTGATGGAGTGCACTGTGGGAAGTGGTAGGGGCTGAATATGATCAAGATCCTTGGTATATCTGTATAAAATTGCTTTCAAAGATTAAATAAATAATAAAAATTTTACAAAAGTGGAAGATGTGCGTTTTCCAAATATTTTTTTCAACATTGATTTGGAGCCTTCAAATTTCCATGTGAAATTTAGGACCATATTGTCAGTTCTATAGAGGACATAGGATTTGAGCAAGGATGAGTTAGAATTTGTAGCTGTATTTGGTGAGTAACATTATGTAAAACATTAGTGTTATGATCTCTGATAGAGTTATATTTACATTTTATTTCAATCTCTTCAGTGAATTTTTAAATTCAGATAACACAGTTTACCTCTTATGCTATTTTCCTCAGTATTGTGTGTGTGTGTGTGTGTGTGTGTGTATATATATATATTTTTTTTTTGAGACAGGGTCTCCCATAGCCCCAGCTGGCCTGAAATTCACCATGTAGAACAAATTGGCCTTGATTTCACAAAGATCCACCTGCCTCTAGCCCCAAGTGCTGAGATTAAAGGTGTCCAACACCAAATCTGACCTTTATTCTTTATTCTTTCTTTATTTGTGTTTTACTAGTTTTAATCAACTATTTTATTTTGATAGTTTTGTTGTTGCTGTTGGTTTTGTTTTTTCTGGTACGATTAGATTTAAGGCCACATACATCATCGATAAGATTCTACCCACTGAGCTACATTCTTTAAACCTCATTTTTTTTCTCTTTACACTTCAGGATTTTCAATCAAGACATGTAAGCAGAGTAATTTTATTTGTTTCCCCCTTTCTGAGCAGTTTTGTTTTTCTTTCAGAGTCTGAGCTGCAGCTCAGTGGTGGAGGGCCATTGTAGCATACGTGAGGTGTGAGGCCTGGATTAGATACCAATGCTGCAAAATCACTATCGTATTGTTTTTCTTTTCTTCTTTTTAACTCAAATTGCACTGATTAAAATCTCCAGTAAAGCTTTGAAAATAAATGAAGACACTGAATATCTTTGTTTTTGTGCAAATCTTGGGGAGAGGGTCAATAATGTTTTTTTCATTAGTCCTCTTTACCCTAGAGGTGATTTTATTCATAGATTTCATTCCCAAAAGTAAGTTTCCTGTTGATTACAGCTTCTTAAAAGTTCTTTTTTTCTTTTAAAGATGAATGAGTATTCAGATTTCTCAAGTACTAATTCTATATCAATTCAAATAATAATGAATATTTTTTGCATTCTATTGACATTGTTTCTTATATTGATTTTGGGATATTAAGTCATTCTTTCATTTCTCATATAGGTCTTAATTTCACTACATGGACTAATATCTTTGGTTTCCACTTTAATACATAGTTAAATTTCACTAGCTGTTATTGTATTAAAGATTACTTTACAATTATGTAAGTACTGTAGGTCTATATGTTTGTGGTATTTTGTTTGATTTTGGTATTACCCTCTGAAAAGATTGTGCTAAGAACTGTACTTTCCATTTGATGTTTTACAAGTGATTGTGAAGAATTATGTGGATTTTCTTTGTAAGTTTGGCAGACATCACTTATGATTTAGGGTCTGTTCTACTGTATTCCCCAAGTGATCAAGTTCAACATTCTCAAAACCATGTACCAACATCTAGCACTTCATGTAGCCTGCTTGCTGTTTGTTGACAAATGAACGAACTCAACACAAGCATAAGATAACAGTTGGGAAGTCAAAGTTTGAAGAACATGTAAAATATAATTGAGTCATGTTCTCTCTAATTTTCAAAATTATGGAAGACAAGAAATGGAGACGACAAATTGGAAAGCACAAAGGTGAGGTGGTGCCTAAAGCCAAGCAAGGGTTCCCTGAAAGTGAAATAGGAAAAAGAAAACATCGACTTAAAAACTGGTGAAACGTAAACAAATTATTTGACATAATACTATTATTTCAAGATTATTTTCTTTGTTTCTTCAAGTGTTCTATAGTTTTATATTTTTTTGAGATTATTCACATTAGCAGAAATTGAATGAAAGTTGTATGGGATTTCTCTCTACTATTTCTTCAACTCTAATGATTTCAAAATGTTGAAAGTTTTTTTTTTTTTTTTAATCATAATGGTTCAGCCTTGTACATGTTGGTGCATTTCTATTTTAAGGACATTTTTATCCATTAGTTGTGATAGTACTGTAAATAAGCCACTGTTAGTCACTCATATTAAATATCACACAAGAACAGAGAAAAGAAAGAAACCTGATGGCAGTGAGCACATAAGGATGGGAGCAAGCAATACTCCACAGGGCAGTGGCAGTGAGGAGTGCTGTGGAGAGCAGAGGTTCAAGGAAAGGGAAGGAAAATGGCCTTTGAACATGAAAGCCTTGAAGGTGCACTAAACAGACACGGCAGATCTTCCTGAACAGTCAAGTGCATGGAAAACTGTATGCAGAATATAGTCCCAATACCTGGTTGAAATGAAAATCATGAAGGTATTTAAGGGCTTAGAAAATATAAGAAAAGGTAGCTATTCAGAGAATATATTTTGTAGTAGAAAAAATATTCTCTGCAATTAGAAATTAAATGCAAATTCAAGAGTGCTGGTTTCCTTTGCTGAGAATCAACGATCTTTCTGTGTTTGAAGAATATCAGTTGAAGTGCAATTGCTGTTAGTTGCTTTTCCTTCTGAGACACTTTTGTCAATCAATTGATCTCATATTGCTGCTCCAAGGTTTATAAAAGTCTGATGCTTCTTATTCCCACTTTCCAAGAACATGCTAATATTTCTATACTATTATGGGTTTTGTTTAGCTTCCTTTTGTTTTCAAAACCATGATCATCTTATTTAAAAAATAAATTGAGATACTTCTCACTATGCAGCCCTAGATTACTTAGAACACAGCAGAACTCGCCAGGCTATCCCAGGCTGGCATGGATCTCACAGAGATCTGCCTACCTCTGCCTCCTGAGTACTGAGGTGACCAGTAATTGTGGACAGCTTCCTCCCTGAGGAAGAACTGTCCAGAGTTCCTCAGGATTGACATTTCCCTGATATCATTAAATGAGCTGGAGAAAATGGAATTTTCTTTCTGTGGAATGTTCATACTTGTCTTTCAGCTTTATTTTTTAGGACCTCTCATGGGTACCATCAACTATTTCTGATTCCTACAAAATAAGGGAATAGGTGTAAGAAATAAATCATCATGTTCCATTTTTCAGTAGGATGTGCATTGAGATCTGGTCAATGGCTCACAGATGAGCAGGAGGCACTAGACTACTGTCTTTCCTGGCCTGCAGCCAGTACCTGCTTCTGTGGGGGCTTTATAGTTTATGTTAGGGTTGGTCTACCTATGAGGAAACAGGGCAGAGTTGGGAAGAGTCTGCAATGTAGGGAGGATAGGGGGTTCCAGGTTGGGACCTACGCTACAGGAACAGGAAGATTCTACCTCCCAGAAGAACCCAGTCAATGAACAATTCAGAGGGCAGAATAATATGATTAGCATTAAAAATCTGCTATGCTAAATCAGTACACCAGCCGTTTTCTCCTTTTCTTTTTGCTGTTGTTCAACTTTGAAAGGGCATAAAATAAAATGCTTCTCTTTTGCTGAGTCTCTGGTACTGTTACCATGAGAGGAGAAACATGTGCTTCTCACAATATGTTCTCATAACAAGCTCACCCTGTGCTGCATCACATGCTGACGGTTGGCATCAGTTTCTTTTGCACCTACATGTGTGTCTTTTCTGTTTTCAGTGTCATGGCCATCTCCAGCAGACAATAAAATACTTCTGTACAAGAAATAAACACCCCCATCTCTCACTCTTAGGATGTTATTGAACGTTTTATCATGTGGAGTAAACCCTGACTGTTTTGTTGCATTTAGAGCAGCAGTACATTTGGAGGCGTAGAAACTAGTTATTTAGATTAGTGATTTCCATGGTTTCTACATTCAGAAGACAGAATTTTGAATTTCTGTGACAGCACTGCTGTAATACGTTTATTTCTGAACAATGGAGACAGAAGTTGTTCTTGGAATATTGAATCAATAAGCTATCAAGTGATGACTGCAGTACAAATTTCTCTTTCCAAAATATTTTATAGTTCAAAAATGAATTGTAAATCATAAATTGAACGAATTGAAATATGTTCACACAACATAGTATAACAATGAAAACAGGAACCCATGCAAAGAACGTTTGAAGATGACTGTGTTTAAAACATCACATGGAGGCTAGAGAGATGGCTCAGAAGTTTAAGAGCACTGGCTGCCTTTGCAGAAGACCCAGGTTCAATTCCCAGCACCCACATGGAAGATAGTAATCGTCTGTAACTCCATCTCCAGGGGATCCAACGCCCTCTTCTGTCCTACTTGGGCACTGCATGGCCCAGCTGAACATGAAGGTAATACACTCATACATACAAAAATAAATAAATAAAATTCTTTTTATAAGATGTAACATGCAGCAGTAAAAGTAAACCAATGTCTTTGTATGATACATCTATATACAGTCTATTAAATCATGCACTGAAATATGAACTGAGGATGCAAATATACATATGTAATTATCATGTACTTGTTATGAAAGCATTAATACATGGCTGGAAGAATGGAAAGGCACACAATCACCTTTTTTCTGGATAAAGTGAACACTGTAATTGCAACTTGAAAAACTAAACTTTGTCAAATGGTAGCCTGAAATATCTTTTTCATTTCTAAAATGCTTTTTGAGGTTTTAGAGAATTTTATACATGAGTACTATCTTTACATTTCCACACCCTTTTCTCTCACCTCAACTCCTCCTCTGTCTCCACCACTCACTCCCTCTTGAATTCATGATCTTTTCTATAGTGTATATATATATATATATATATATATATATATATATACACACACATATGTATACATATATGAAAGCTATTGAGTCCATTTAGTGATACTCCTCTGTACATGTGTCTAAAGATAACCCCTTGGAATTCAGTAACCTATCTAGGTACTCATCCCTGAAGAAAGCTGATTCTCCCTCAGCAGCCTGTAGCTCTCCATTTAACCGAGGAGGAGCCTTGTGGAATTTCCCTCATTCTCATTGGCATATCAGTTGGTGCTGTCATTATGTAGATATTGTTTAGACAGCCATATTGTGGAGATTTCAAGAGTGCATCTTCCTTTCCTTGCCTAGAATACACTAAATTGCAACAGGTATCCTGGGCCTATTACAATGTTTCCACCCACTCTTCAATAATGTCAACTTAACTTCAGGTGCAACGATTGTATTTTAGGTGCATCAGTTGCATGTGGACACCCCACATTCATATATTCTCTATCTTTTGACCAGTTGTAGATCTCTGCAAGACAGAGTTATAACTAGAAGCTTCTTTGATGAGGGATGAGAGCTACTATTATCTATAGATATAAGGATAAACCTTCAGAATATAATTAAAAATCATATTGTTTTGTGGAAATGGCAGTAGTATATTCTCTTTTAGATCTATAATCACTCCAGGCATGGACATTTAGCTAGGTATATAGCACCAGGCACGAATGCCCTGATATTGAGCTAGCCTTAAGTTCTAGTAGGTAGTTGTTTCCCTCCAAGTTAAAAATGCCACTATATTACACCATCGGGATATCATTCAAGGTTGGCCTTTGTCATGGTTCATAAGCTTTGCAGCTGTATAAGGCTATTGATTGCTTTTTTTCTCTTGGAAGTTTACATCTCATCCATATTATAAGTCCTTAAGGAGAAGTCTTCCTAGTCAGTTACAGTTCAATTTTTCCAGGTCCTCATTTACAATTTCTTGATGCTGACTTTAGCCTAAAGCAAGGGTGAGGTGGACTTTGGGAGATGTAAATTTACTTGCTGCATTTAATTATTAATGATATATATATTTTAATTCTTTGAGAATTTCATGCAACATATTTGGTCATATTAAATCCCTGCCCCATAACTCTCATATCTACTCCCATCCTCCCCAAAACTCCCCCATCTAGATTAACTCTCTTTAAGAGAACACACATAATATTAGTTTCACAAATACTTTTGGTGTGGGTCTGTCCTCTGGGGTATGGAAAACCTACCCTGGTTCACACCTTAAAAGAAATCTGACTTTCCTTCTCCCAGACTATATGAATTGATAATAGTTCTTCACTTCAAGGCTTTGTGCCCACCTGCTCTCTCTCTGCTGGGAGTTTGTCTGGCTCATGCTTGAACAGGTCTTTTGAATGTTTCAGAAGCACTGAGCGGTCATAGTGCAAAAACACCATAGTGTCAGAAAAACATTGTTTCATTGTAGACATTCACCACTTCAGAATCTAATAATCATTCTGCCCCCTTTTCCTATGACACTCCTTGAACTTTTAAGGGAGGGATGTGACAAAGATGTCTTTTATAGGGTTGAACATGCCACAGACTCTTATTATCTGTACATTGACTAGTTGTATGTCTCAGCACTGAAGGTTGACTTTAGGGCCTCACACATGCTAGAAAAGCACTTTACCTCTGAGGTATTTCTCAGACCCTAGTATTTGTTCTTAATATTCTCAGTAAAGAAACAATATTTACAACTGGGTCTTATGACCTATAATTTATTTATAGAAATTAGCATCCTTCACATTCACCTCTTGATCACATGCATGTGTATACAGATCACATGTCATTGTTCTGTAAATGCTAGGGAGAAATATGCACAGTGATTTCACATCTCTCCATACAAAGACCATTTTTCCTGAAGGGAACTAGAGTCTGTGGCCTATATGTGTCTCATTCAGAGTACCTTTCTAATCTTCCCTGCAGGAAGAAACATCATCACTACTTCTATCTTAATTACACAGCCCAAAATACTCCATACATCCATGAAGCTGTCCTCTGATTATGGACTTTGTGTCAATTAAAAATAAAGAAATATGATGCACATTCAATATCACTATGAATGTATGTGATCTAGTTTTTATGTCTGTAGGAATGTACAATGATTTAGAATCAGTAAAGTCTTTTGTCTTGCATTTTTTCATTGCTTAAGATTATTTTGGCTATTCTGGGATCCTTGAAATTCCTTACGATTTCTCAGGTTTTCTTTTATTTGTTTGAAGGATTACTCTGGGACAATATTCCAATCTAATTTTGAAGAGCAGTGGGAAAGCCAGCATCATCACATTGATCTCTCAGGGGAAGATTCTAGGTTCTTCACATTGAAGAAAATATTATTTGTGGGATTTGGTGAAGTATATATTTTGTGATATACTATAAACTCATTTTAGTCCAGTTATTTGTTTTTCTTTCATAAAACTGGTTTTAACTTTCTTATGTGTATTTTCTACAACTTTTAAGATAACTGTGTGTGGGGGGTTAGATTTTTTTTTGTGTGTGTGTGTTTTCCAACATCTAATTAATCTGATATGATTTTTTAAACTTGAATCATCTATGTATTCCATGGATAAATTCTATTTTGCTCCCATATACAAAGTTGAATTGTTTTAAGAAAATTTTCTTTTTTATTATAATTAATAGTCACGTGTTTTTTCTGATATGTTTATGAGTCTTTGCGGTCAGACATTCTGTCTCCTACTTATTCAGTTTTGGTAACTTATGTGTTTCTATCAATTTTGTCTGTTATGTGAAATTGTCAGAAATATTATACTATTAGTTTGATAGAATGTCTCATTTTACTTTTTGTATTTCTGAATTTAGGCCTCTTTCTCTCTTGTTTTCAATGATACCTACAGGATTACAATTTTATTCTTTTCAAGAAACTAACTTTTTTGTTTGTTTGTTTGAGACAGGGTTTCCCTGTTGCCCCAGCTAACCTGGAACTTTCTATGTAGACCAGGCTGTCCTTGATCTCAGAATAATACAACTACCTCTGCCTTCCAAGCACTGGAATTAAAGACATCCACCAGTATATCTGTGTTGTGGTTGTTTTTTTTATTTTTTTAATTAAGTTTTACTTAATTAAAATCCTGTAAGCATATAGAACAAAGAAGTCAATCATGTTTTGGTAATGGAGTTCAGATCATTTGCATTATAGTATACACTATACAGTGTTTTATAGCTTTATATCTATAATGTGTAGTCCTTATTCAATAATGTCTCTGTTCCTAAAATGGCCTTGGACACAAGCCATTAGCAGCCATCACATCTTAATGGTGAAGTTACAAAATTATCAGGAAACATCTCTAATCATTCTTAAATGCCGTTTTCCAGTCTCTGAAGTCTAGAGAGAACCTTAATATCATCCCTAGATTCTAGTATTTTCACACAGAATTGCTTCTGAATAGATGCTATATGATCTTTTTTTATAAAACTAAGACCAGAACCAACTTTTCTTCAACCTCAGTGATAGCCAAAGGACTCAATTTTCACTTTAATTCTGTCTACTGTTTTTCTAACTGCTATTTGATTTGTGTCTGGTCTCTTCTCTAATATTCCTTTAAGGTACAAGTTAGGTTATCCATTTTAAATGTCTTGTTTCACATTTTTAAAACTTCTTTATTTAATTTTAGTATTTTATTGATTCTTTAACAATACCATACAGTGTATTTTGATCCTATTCAGATCTTTCCTTCAGAATCCCTTACCTATCTATACTTGGACCCATCCCATCTCGGTACTTTGAAACCTCCTCACCTCAAGTCATCTAGTCTTTCTTTAAGGCCTAGTGAATCTAATTTGTGTTAGAACAAAGAAGTTCATTCATACAGAGATGGTGATTAACACAGTAAGTTGTTGAACAGTTGCACATATGAAAACAAAGCCCTTCTTGTCCATGTTCAAGTCAAGCAGCCCCAACATGGACAAGGGAGTTACACAGGAAGTCCCAGCCTCAGCTAAGGAGCTATTGACTACTAATAGCTATTGGGAGAAGAAAAGTCACTTTTATTTAAAGGTGTCATCCTTCATCAGTTGAGCAGTTTAAAGGATATGAACCCTCATTCAAAGCATTTATTTTTACTTTTTAGTTCAGGCACTGATTGGGAAACATTTTTAGTCTTAACACCACTTGCTACATACTTCCGTGTTTTAATAAAGCACTTTTGATTCAATCACTTTTCAATAACGTATGATCCAGTTGCGTCCTTCCCACTGGTTGTTGAATTTTGTTTTATGATTATGAATTTTACAGACTTCTTTTCTTTGCTTTGGTTTATATTAGTGTCATTCTACTATAGTCTGAAAAGATATGAAATATAATTTTAATATTTAAAAATTAAACTATACTTTATGTATAGCAATACAATGTGCATATTAAATGACAGCGAGGCAGAATTATCTGACATTGATTAAAACAGAAGAAAAAAGGGAAACTTTTCAGATTACATAACAAACTAACAAAAAACAATCTTTTAAGTGGATTAATGTGTAAAATGCATTCAGTCTTGTCTAATATCTATTACAGTACTGGTCTATGGAATTTAAAATGAAGTCCAACCTTCACAATCACTGCATCAAAGGAATAACACGTAGTGAATTTTCATGGAAAGCAGAAATATTTTTTGTGACGTCAATACTGAGAAAGTTGTATTCACATATTCTTTTTAAATATATTGGAATTCATCTTCTGACCAGACACACTGTATGGAAAATTTTGAGAAAAGATGGTTAATTTACACCTGTTAATAATGCCGTCTTAGCATAAATTTCAATCCTTTTTTAATGGATATTCTCTGGTTTAGATAACTCCATAACTGAAAGAGTGCTAGTGAAGTTGTCAGCAATTATTATATTATCATCCATTTATCCTATTAATACTATTTGTTTGAGACAGTGTGGCTTGAATCATGTATGTCCATCTTGTTATATATTACTGATGAATATTTTAAACCCTATGTACATTCTCTTGCATCTTTAATGGCTTTGTCTTAGTTTATTCTGTCTGATCTTAGAATAGGAATCTTCAGTCTCATCTGATTACTAAACAGTAAGAGAATGTCATAGAATTCCATTTATTTTCCTGTTTCTGTGTCTTTGAATCTTAAGAAATTCTTGCAGACAGCTTTCATGTTTTAAATTTTATTTTATTATGGTTCAACTGAACATTAATTATATTTATGATTTATATGAAATAATTTTTTGTATCTCCTTTTATTGGATCATGTTTTTCCTACGTAACCTGTTAATGAATGTTAATCATCTTTATCCCCCCTGCCCCAGTGGCTCCATCTCCATAGCCCCCCAACTGTAATCTGTATATTCTTGCATCTCTGTTACGTTATATTGTGTCAAGTCGGTGTCCCCAAATATGAAATAATTTTATGTGTTCTTAAAGATAATATTGGACATGAAAAAACAGCGTTAAAATCTGTATAGATAATATTTCTGACTTTAATATTCTCCATATAATTACTCTTATCTGTTGTATCTGTTTCTGTAATTGTCATCAAGTTGCTGGTTGTGCATACTTTAGTTTTAACCTGAAAGATTATCTATTTTTGAAATTTTTTTCAAATATTTCAAGATGTCTCAGTGGGTAAAGATACCTGCCTCCAAAACTTGACAACCTAAGTTCAAATCCCAGAACCCTCATGCAAAATGAAAAGAAAAACAATACAAACAAACAAATTAAAAAAAAAAAACAACTTACACGCACACAAATGATGTGGAATTTATTTTAAAAAGCATGTCTTGTGATGATCAACTGTGAATGGTTCGTGTTATCTTGGTTGATTCTTTCAGCCTTAACAATGTTTCAAGACAGTGTTCTGGATTTGTTTTTTGGTGAGTTTGTTGTTTTTTGGAACGTTATTAATGCTATCATTGTGCCTTCTGTCTGCCATTGTTTCTGTCTCTTTATTTATTTTTTAGTGAGTGGGAGAAAATCTTCACCTCCTACACAACTGACAGTGGATTAATATCCAGAATAAACAAAGAACTCAAAAACAAACAAACATACAAAATCAAGAAAATACTTGACCTAAATTTAAAAAAAAAAAAAAAAAAGGATAGGCTAAGGACCTGAAAAGAGCATTCTCAAATGAAGATATAAAAATGGCTAAGAAACACCTTAAACATTACTCAGCATCCTTAGTAATTAGAGCAATGCCAATCAAAACAACTTTAAGATTTGCTTCTACCCAGGTCACACTAATGAAGATCATGAGAACAAAAGACGTCAATTGCTGCTGAAGATGAGGAGAAAGAGAACACTCATTCACTGCTGGTGGGTTACAAATGGCTACAACCACTTTGGAAAGCAGTGTGGAGAACTCTTCAAAAACCAAAAATGAATCTACCATACAGTCTGGCTACACCAGTCCTTGGTGTATTCCCAAAGGACTTATCCTGCTGTAGAAATAACTGTACATCTATCTTTGTTGCTGTTCTTTTCACAATAGTTAAAAAAAAAAAGAAACAACCTAAATGCCCCTAGGCTGATAAATTGACTCTGAAAATGTTGTGCAGTTGCACAATGGTGTTCTACTCACCAGTTAAGGAAAGATGAAATTTGTAGGTAAATGGAAGTAACTAGAGACTGTTAGACTAAGTCAAGTAATACCAATTCAGAAAAGCAAATTATGTATGTTCTCCTTAATCTGGGGATTTTAGCATTAATCTCTTATATAGGAGCATGTATCTAGATATAAGCACAGGAGCCAGGAAAAATGTAAAGGAACCCCTAAAAAATCCACAGACAATATCTGAACATGAGTGCATGTTTACCTGAATGCTACATGCTAATAAACAGTACCAGACAGGAGAAACCACCCTTTGATTTTTTGGTCAGGTTAGGCCAAAATACTCCCAAACTAGCATAGGCTATTATTGCCAGAGCCTCTGATTACCTCCCAGAACTTTAAGGTAAGACCTTATTCCTGAAGACAGGACATTCTTGGGCCACAGGAGTTGGAGCAATGGAGCTTGAATTGATCCAGAAGTCTCTTCCCTGAAGACTAGCTCTCACAGTTTTAGAGGATGCCATGGAATTTGCTAAGGGAGAAAATCGGTCAATGTTTCAGCACAACTGTAAACCTTAATAACCACAATAACTGACAGGGCAAACTCTCTTTATTGGTGTGGGGTGTGATCAATAGCTCTACTTAAACCATCTCCATGGGGGGAACTCATGCTCAGTGATGTAAATATTACCAAATACATATGACTGGAGAAATCATAATTCCCAGAAAAATCCCTATCTCTGTCATGTTTCTAGACAAATACATTTCTTACTGTATGCTTAGTATGGATCCTCATATGTACAGACAAGTATACTATACAGCAAACATCAAAAAAACATCTTTTGGCAACAGAGGGAGGCTATTACAGAGTTCTACAACTTATCACACAGAACATATTTTTGAGAGAAGCCTAGGCCTAAGTGATACATCTGCAGTGGAAACTCTTCACCTAAGACTCATTAAAAAAAAAAAAAAAAAAAAAAAAAACTGAACAGAGGTAGAGAGAATATTGTTACATACCTAAACTCTCAACAGCAAAGCTTTCTCATATGATGGAATGGAATACTTGCAGAAGACCACACTTGGCTAAATTTTAGAGACTATGAGACTGCTGTGCCCAAGTCCCTGGATAGGACTCATAAGTATATGAGTTAACCCACGCACGACTCAAGGATCATTGTAAACAAAACCCAGGATGACTCAGACAAAAACCTAACACAGAATCAGGGAAACAGGCAAAAGTTCCCAACCCTTGCAAGGAACTATTAGTAAATGATTACTGTGGGGTGAGGGAGGATATCTTCTTTAAATGAGTGATTCTAGATAAGCTGATTAGAGTATGAACTTGCAACAAGGGATGTCTGGGTACAAATGCATGACCTTATAGGACTTGATATATATGAATAAATAACTGAAATCTGGTGGTGTGTGTGTGGGGGTAAGGTCTCTTTTTTTGATTAACATATAAGAAATGCACAAAACCTCGATAAAAATCAATTATTAAGCAGTTTACATTCTTCTTAATAAGTATCCAAATGTCCCTCTAGTTATAGTCACAATTAGTTATTTTAGAATTAAATAAAAAATAGATTGTTATTATTTTCATGGCAATTTTAGGCTCATAAAAAATGGAATGGGAAATATGGTGTATCCCCTGCACTCCCTGACCACATTTGCATATGCTCTCTCCGTATTAACAAGTCCATTGAAGGGGGTGTGTGCTGTTACAACTGGTAAACCTACATTATCATATCATGGCCAAACAAAGTCCATAGCTCATGTGAATGTTCATTTACGATGTTCTACATTCTATGATTTGGACAAATGTATAATTTACAATAGTGTACCCACCATTATATTAATATATTGAGTACTTTCACTGCCCTCAACGTCCTCTATGCTGCAGCTCTTTATTCTATTATACATTTTTAATTAACTATACTTTACCAACAACAGATAGGTAGCTCGTGTCATGACCTGTATGTACTACACGAGAGTTTCATAAACAATACTAGTGTGTGTGACCTCAAAGCTGATTCATTTTCATTTTCTTTCATGTCTTAACTTGCCTCTGATCATTTTGTTTCATTGATGCACGTACTTTAGAAACATTCTCACTCAACAAAATTTTATTGATTGAATTTAACTATATGTCAGGTAAGCTAAAAGTGTTAATGATAAAAAGATGAGTCAACCTTTGTTTTTTTTTATTTCCAAGGAGTTTGTAAACTTTTCTTTGAGCAATATCCTTTATTTTGCAGGGTAAGCAGACAATTATAATACAATTTAATAGATCTTATTATACAATAAGAATAAAACGCTTATATTTCTTTAATTCATAAGATTATTAGTGACATAAACTATTTTACAAAAAAGCATACTGGTGAGTATATGCTGATGAGGGTTTATGGACACATATATTATGAGTCAAGGTTAACAAAACTTCCTTTCACTCAACATACTTTTTAAAGTATTACTCCACACAACTGCAAAAACCAAATGTTTTAGTACTAGAGAAGAGTTTCCTGAAGCTACTGAGTTATTTACTTCCCAGCTTAATGAGCTTAATTTAACCTCCCCTCAAAACATCCTTTTGCTCCCCTCCCTGTAGACAGCCTATTGTTTACTTTCCTTTAGAACATCTTGTTGACCCAGCTTCCCTCCAAGACCGAGGGGATTGCTATACAATTACAGGTACTAACTCAATATTCCTTCACTTGTATTCTTATCTTGTATCTGTTATCATCTTAGTCAGGTGACCCAGTTATCACTTTCAGGAAACTCTTCAATGCATTCTACCTTGTTTTTAATTTTATGTTCCTCAGAATGATTGGCACTAAGCAGCTGGGTGACTTCATCTTCTCTTCACCCCTTTCTTCTTCCTTCTACCTTCTTTCCTCCCCGTTTTATTGTTGTTTGATTTTTTTCTTTTGAGACAGAGTCTCCTTATATGGCTGTTGCTGACCCAGAAATCATTACATAAACTAGGCTTTGTTTCAACACAAAGATATCAACTTGACTCTCTCCCGAATGCTGAGTTTGAAGGTATGTACCCCTAAGCCTGCCCTCCCTCCTTAAAAGACAATTTGGGGAACCATCCTCCATATGTCTCCCAGTAGATAAAAGACTGTAGGATCTGGAGCTTGATGTTGTGAATTTTTGTGTCCTGTCACCATTCCTTTCCTGGGATTTTCTTTTCTTTCTTCACACACTTGGCCCCTATTGATCCCTCCATATTTTACATGCTGTGTTAGTTTGGTTTTCTGTTGCTGTGACAAACACCATTGTTAGGCTGACTGCAGATTCCTATGCAGCACAGCTCCAAATATTATAGAATAGCATCCCGGAGCTCCATCCAGGCAAGTCCCTCTGCTTATCTGGAGACCAACCAATCCCAGACTAAATTGGCCAACCTATGTCAAGGAATGTTACCCAGGCTCCTAACTGCCTTTAGAAGGTACTCTGATTCTGGGAGGCAGTTTAGTGATTTGTCCCCCAGAAAACTGCTGTCCCCCAATGGAGTTGTCTTGGTCAGTGCTCTTCACTGCTTGCTTTAACACAATAGTTAGAGGCTGGGGCTCTGCTGACCTCATTCTGACGTCTGTTAATTTCCCTATTTTTGTTTTTTCCTGCACCTTTGTGATATAAGTTGAATGATTAGCCTCACTGTTCTTACTTACTAAAGGTGAAGGTATATTTTTCCGAGTGTTTGACTGTGTTCTTCATGTTAAAATTAATAAAGTGTATTCTAATCAGTAGACCAGAGAGGCTTGTCAGTGTTGATCTACCATTACCCTATTGAAATAAGATTTATGTTTCTCTTCTATTCTAAAAGGTATGTTTAAATCAACAAACTATGAGTTGTGAAGTGGTCACCATGTTATGGGACTCTTTATGAGATTTTATAATACTTTTGTGCTAATGACTAAATGCAAAATTTTTGCTTTTGTACTTGGCTTTGCTTGCTTGCAGAAGGTCATGAAAGACCTATAAAAATACCCTGTTGCTTCAGTTCCAGGACTGTTTTCCTCTCATACTCCCATGGAGAATAAGTTGATGTAGGGACAAAGCTAACTTAGACCTCTTAAGTTTTAATCGCCTCACCCCTGCCTGCTACATTCCCAGTGCTAACCCTTCAGCACGCATTCTGACACCAAATCAAGACCCCACGGATGACGAGGTCTGAGTTGTCCAATACAATTCTCTCACTGGGACCTGGAGTTTGTGAATTATGCTAGGCTGGCAGGCGGAGGTTGGCCTGTCCCTGCCCTCTCAGATCTGTTATTGTAAGTACACTTCACTACACCTGGCTTGTATTAGGCGCCATGCATGAACAGGACTCTCTTTACATGATCAGATATCCCCCTGGTCCCAAACATACCTTTTTATTTTGAAAATTTACTCTATTAAGAAATGCTGAAAATCACACTGTTCATCACGTATAAAGTCATAGGAAGCAAATACGCATGACTCTTTTCCATTACAATCTGGCTTTCTTTTTAGAGGATTAGACTATGAGTATACTTACCTGCTATTTGATGTGAAAGACCTGTGATTTGTACCCAGAGTACCTCAGCAATGAAGTATCGTGTTCTGAACCAGTAGTAAGGTGCCTCTGAAATCTCAGCTATATAAAGAGGTGATTCCCACACAGGAATTTCCCTTAGAGAAGGCTGCCTACCATGCTGATCACTTGTTTCTTCAAATCATTCCCCTTATAGGGCTTTTTCTTTGTAATTCCTCCTAACCATCTTTCCTACAGATTTACTTCTTTATCTCCACATATAATTTAGCAAATTATTAAAAAAATATTTAGCATTTGGGACTGGAGAGATGGTACAGTGATTAAGAGCACTACAGAAGACCCAGGGGAGATTCCCAGCACCCACATGGCAGCTAGCTAAAGTTCCAGGTGATCTGATGCCCTTTTCTGCCCTCTACTGACATTGCACATGAGTCCACTCATATACATGCAGGCAACACACGCATACACATAATATAAAATAATAGATATTTTTTTAAATCTTAAAAAAATATATTTAGCAATAAGTTTCCAATATATGATTTCATACATTCCTAGCATCTCCATGCAGAGTTTAGCTACAACATGAAACACGTAATTTGAAGCCTTGGTGAAACATATTTTTATTAATATTCTGAATACTTCTGAAAGCGGCCAGAAAAATAAACACAGCTTTGGTAAAGCAGTCACCACAGAAAGAATTGCTGATTTCATTTATCTATTTTTATAGGGTATATTTTGGTTTTATTCAGAGATACATATATTTATTGCAAACCTGGCTTTGCATTTATTTTCACAGATGGCATAAACTTCCCTATTCTATCCTGCTGCCAGGCACTGGGTGACTAAAATGTGCTCATATGTAATGATTTATAGAGAAAATAACTAAAGTTGATTTCTCAATGTTCTTTTACAAATTAATAAATCTTTTCATGCACCAGATAGATGTCTTATAGGACATATTGATTGTGTGTGTGTGTGTGTGTGTGTGTGTGTGTGTGTGTGACAGTTATAAATTTCGAGGAAGTTCATACTCATTTAGTATAAAGAATAATTTCTGCTAGGGTAAGGGGAGATGATCAAGAGTGGTTCAGAGTGGCTACTTCTGTATGGTAAAGTAAACATGACTATAATATTTGAATTCAATTTATTTAAGACTGTCTAATTTTTCTTTCTTATGAGGTCTTTGTGGAAGAGATATCAGAGAAGAGTCATCAAATCAAAACAATATTTTGCAGTTAGTGACACATTTGCTTGAGACTCATTCAGAACCATGATAAATTGACCTGAAAGATACAATTAGTCATATGTTTAAAACCCTAAATGATCACTATTCTTTCTCAACCCAAATTTGCAGTTTGGGCTAGAGCAACTTTTAGTTTATGCTAGAGCAAAAGACCAATTGTTTGAAATACTGAGGTGAGGAACAGGAAGAAATCTAACTTTCTCTCCAGCCTCATTGCTGTAAGAGCAACACCCAATAATAATCACAACCAAACCAGGGCTCCTCTTGTCTAGGAGATGAGAAAGGAACACATAGTTTAATGTTAAACTTTCCTGTTCCCTTCTTTTGAGGCCTTAGAGTATAAAAAAAAATACTCAATGTGCAAAATACAGTTTCTTTTGTTTTGGCTTTGTTTCACTTTGGGCAGAGAAGCAGCATATAATTAAACTGTCTATTTGTACTAGATTCAAGTAATTATTCTATGCCCATTATAGAGCAGACTTGGTGCTACAGTCTACTGCCAAGTAAAAGCACAGCTTATTTACTTGAAGGTTTTTCCTCAAACCACAACTGGTTTATTGATCAGAGGGACCGACTTTCTATTTCAGCATCTCAAGACTTACACAAATATGTTCATCCCATAATCAAGGTGCCCGAATCTGAGCTGAGAGACTCAATTGGCCGAAGTGCCTTCAGCTGGGAGATGAATACTGAAAAAAGTTATTCTGGGAAATGATTAATTAAATCTCTTTCCTGGCAGTTCCATTAATATCAACAGAACATGGCAGAGATATTGACATAGTGAGAAAACACTGCTTTCAACAATAGGGCTTTGTTGACAAAACAGTGAAATGTCTAGACCATTAACAACTATTCATGAATCCATCTTCAACATCAACATCACTTAGTTTACCAATCTCTCTCTCTCTCCTCTCTCTCCAAGTGTGCAGCATTTTGGCAGAGAAAGCAAAGTGGAATAATCATTAAATATGAATGTGAGGTAGAAATACATTACACACTGGTAATCTATTCTTTTCTCTATTATTCTCTTTCTCTCTCTTATGTCTCTATGCATATACACACAAACACTGAATGGATCTACATAGTATTATTGCTGACTGATACTATTTTAATGCACCAACAAGAAATGTTTACTCATTGTACCCAAGGTACACGATACATTGATATATCTTATGATCTTATGTTTCTACAAAGTGTTTTGAGTTAGCTTTAACTGACTTTACTTTGAAACAGATCAAAAATAA